>JAJNNQ010000010.1:4490000-9290000 GCA_027886175.1 Phylloscopus collybita | reverse complement strand
ACTGTTGCAGGGACCACAACCAACCAATGAAAGAGTTTAGAAGAAAGCAGGGGACATGAATTGAAACTAAATGTGGGTTTGCATTCTGAAGAGGACTTCACGACCAGGATAGCAAGTTTTTTTTCATACATGGGTCAGAGTGTCCTCCAGATGAAAAAACCTGAGGGTAAAATTGATATTTTAGAGGAATGAAACATTTCAAAGCCAGACAAGAAGGGGTTTTGCAAGCTCAAACAGTTTTTTGTTTTGTTAACGGAAGAAGTCATCCTGTGAACTCAGGCACTGCTTCATGCTTCCATTGATGCTGCTGGAACTTTTCCTTTACTTAGTATTTGGAGTTTTCTTTTTTGTCTCTGGCAGGAATGGATCTGCTTTCTGCAGAATTTCAGATGAAAGGGCTGTTCTGCTCATCCTGTCAATTAGTGATGTTATTGCATGTGCTCAGTTCTGGAGGTGGTGGTCTTGTTCCTTGCTGTGCAGTGCTGTGGAGCTGAGATCTGTCAGGGGAACAGTCAGCTCAAGTTCTGTGGCACTGCTGTCACTCACGGCCCCTAAGCCTACCAATGGCATTTCTTTCCTCAGCAGATAATGTCATGTTGTGTCTTTTCCAAAGTATGGAATATTGCACTATGGACTAGCTTCTTAATTTTTAGGAGGAATTTATGTTTTCTGGAAATTTATTGCATGTTACAGCTCTTAGAAATGAATGCATTAGAGCAGTAGCTTGTTGGGAACCAAGTTTTCTCCAAAAAGCAGTTACCTCTGGCAGTGGTACCTGGTAGGAAAAACCAGATAGAGATAAGAGAGATTTAGCTTTTATGATCCTTGTTCATCCTACTAAAAACTCATTGAACTAATGAAGCTGCTCAGTGAGGAAGCTGACCCATCCCTCTCCCCCTTGGCTTTGGTGAGAAGGGCAGAGATAGTGCCTGAAGGACAGGCAGTAGTGGCAGCCTGCTGGTTTGGTAGCAAATAATAAAAAAATAAATTTTGTTGGGCATTCTATACTTTTGTTTCCGAGAGCTAAATATTGATGTATCAGCTTATGATAGTTTTCTGAGAAACATAATTCTGCTGTCACTGTTTGTAGGTTGGAAATCTTGTTTTTCCAACACAGTTGGAAAGGTTTTTTCTCCTTGTTTGCTTGTATCAGTGCAGAGCCTCAGTGTTTGAGTGGGAGTGGGGCAGAGGGAGCAAGTCCTGCCAGTGGTTGGCAGGAGGTGTGGGAAGTCCAGAGGCTTGTCACATCCTCAGACTTAGCCTCTGGTCACAGTGTGACCATGGGAACATTGCCAAGCACCAAATTTTCAGAGAAGCGTGACTCAAGTTCACATTTTCTAAAAAGCTAAGCTCTCTTATGAATTACAGTGAGATTTGTAGCTATACTGTCAAAAAAAGCAAGCTGAAATGGCAATCTCTTATTTTGCCAATTAAACTGAAAGCAACTTCTTTTTGGAGGCTACATAGCTCTGAAGTTTTCTGCTAACTTTATCTTGGCTGTTCTGATGCTAAGAGCTCTTACAAGGCTCTCTTGTGCTCTTTGGGCAGTATAAACTCTCTCCTGTTGTGCCTTGCTCAGTTTGTGGGACACTGTTCATGGGGTGGTTTTTGCTTTGTGGGGTAACCTTGTTTGGTTGTTTTACAAAGTCCAAGCAAACCCCAGAATTTTAATGACTGTGGAAATGAAATAGACCTGGTGCAGGATCAGGGAATGGCAATCTTTTCCTCCATTTCTTCTGAGAGCCCTTGAGCTGTGCTAGGAAGTACAGGCTGTGGGTGTTAATAGGTAGCTGTGATTTTCACCCTTTTATTGGGTGCACAGGATTTATTGTGGGGTTAGGAGGTGCCTCCCTGATCTGATGCAGTGCAGTCCCTCTGAAATTAAACCAAGACCAGAGGCCAGTGGTGTAAGTGGTGGGGTCCAGCACTTGCCAGGCTCAGAGATCTCCATGAGATATGGTTTAGTTGCAGAAGTCACAGTTGTCTCCACAGGGACATTTACCTAGTTATGGAAAAGTGATTTGTCCTAAAAAGTTGGGAAACCTCATAAATTCTCCCATCATCAGTTTGAACAAGGACACAGTCTTCCTCAGCCTGTTGTTTTCTCCAGTGTTTGGCAGTGAGGCCGTGTAGTCTCTTGCCCTTTCTGCACGGATGACCTGCAAAGAAGAACTATCAACCCCCTTCAGGAAACCTGATGCTTTTGGTCAATGGTCCCTTACATTTTTTCCCCAGCTGACTGATATTCCAGCTGACTGATCAGAGAAATACCCAGCTGCATCCACTTGTTAGGAGTTGCTGTGCCAGGGCTGTTCCATTCCAGGACAAAGGTTCCAAGGAAGTGAGTTGTGTTGAGCTCACCTCTAAGCTGAGCAGCTTCCCTGGCTGTGGCCAATCACTTGGACTACTTTGGGATCTGGTTTCCACTTACCCCTGTAACAGTAGACTCAGTAAACACTCATGTGAAATATTACCTGGGAATCTTTATATGCTTGACTACTATTGCTTCCTGGCACTTTGTAAGAGGTACAAGGATTTGTATCATACCTATTTTTTTTTTCTTCTCTTTTTCCCTCCATTTTGCAGAGAGGGATGTGGGTGAAGGGCCTGTTTTGTTTTTTTTTTTTGTCATCTTTCCCAACATCCCAAGGGCATCCCAAGACAGCAGGTAGAATTTCTAAGAGATTCTTCTAAAGGAGGGTCCTTTAGCCCATCCTAAAATAGTTTAATGATTTTTAAGGCAAACCTATAAAACAATCATGTAGAGAAAAAAGCATGACGAGGATTGCCAGGGTAAAGGGATTCTGGCTTACAGCACTGCCCCTGTGCTTTGCTGGGTGTTGCAAGAGGTCTTCATATCCTTAAGAGTCTGAGTTAGGTTTGGTAAACCTTGACCTCTGTACCAAGGAGTGATCTGAGGCCAGCAGTAGTAATTTGTATGAGCACAAGTTCTTAAATGCAGATTAATTGATTGCTATAACTGCAGGTACTTTTGTCCTAGAACAGACATGAGCAGACTACCCAAGGGCTATATTCATATGTAAAGGATGTTTTCTAATTAGCCTGTGGTTAATTTAAGAAGCATACAACGCCCTGACTTAGTAAACCCTCAGCTGTGGCAGCTCAGCCACAGCCACTTGTCCTCACCCCAGCACCACCCAGCCTGGCAGCCCATGTAAAACAGCATTTCCTTTGCAGAGTTTATCTGCAGTGATGTGTAGCACTGTGCTGCAGAGCAATGTATTTTCAGTGTCTCTTATAGGAGGCCTGAACTGGTTTTAGAAGAAGGAGGACCTCAGTAATAAATCTGATCTCTTGAAACATGAGTTGGAAGTTGTAGCTCCTGTCAGCAGGTTCACTGTATGATGTATTGTGGAGCCTTGGCTGCAAGGAAGCTGTAGCCTGCAGTTAATGAGCTGTTCAAAGTAGCTGTGAAATTGTCAACTTAATTAAGCCAAGTTTAGCTACCAGTCATCTTTCAAAGATTTTGTGTGAAGAAGCAGGCCTTGGAACTGCCCAGTTATGCACTGTAGGAAAGTGCTGTGTGCTTTTCTGAATTGAGAAATTAAGAGCCCATGCAGTAAGAGAGAGTGCTATTTTGCAAAGTGTTTAAAGAAAGCCCCCAGCTGTCCCAGCATGTTGGGGAGCTTCATAGTTATTTCCATTTTTAGATAGTTAAAAAGCATAAGCACTCTAAAGCAGTCAGTGGATTGCAGCTCCGGTGTGATCCTGATTGAAGAGCTACTGTGTTTTTTCACTTTTCTTTTAAAATGATCATACATGTGCAATTCTTTGAATTGTTATCTGTTTCTTTATAAAATCATGGATTTTTTTTATGCTTTGTCCTGAGTCCCTTCCTGTCCTGACAGTATTGAAAATTTAGTCTGAGTCTAAAACACCTGCTGCAGTCAGTGGAGATTGCAGTTCAGTTAGCTGGGTTTCTTCAGTTTGTCCTCAGAGAAAGAGTAAGAAATAAAAAAAAAATAAAAAAAATGCAGTCATTTGCAAACTTCTTCTGCCCATGACCTTGAAAGGACCCATCAGATGTTACAGAAACAAGTGTTTAGGGTCTTAGCTGCTGAGGCATCTCCTCTCACCTCCAGTGTCACTTGTTGCAATAGTCTGTTCTTCAGGCTGGAGATTTCTTACTGACATAAGTAAAGTCCTCTTCTAATTACAGCAATACTGATACTACTGTGCTTAGTGCAGCATAGTTTATGCCATTTGAGAGTACAAACACAGTGGTGCAGCTTTTCCCACAACAGAAAGCTTTCCTGTATTTCTTGACATGTGGAACAGGTTTAGGTGAAGTCTTAATACAGTCGAGGACAGGACTGTATGAGGAATGTTACCTAGATTAGAAGTATCAGTGAGGGATTTGGGTTTTAATTATGTTTTATTTTGGAAAAGATCTCTGTTATGGATATAGTGATAGTGGATAGAGGGAAGCATGCTTTTGTTAGAATAGCTTGTTTCAGCTGAGGAACTGGTATTAAGTATACCAGCAAAACCAGTTTTGCTAATGTTAGCTCCATTTGCAATAAGAAAGGTTCCCAGGACATTTGTGTTACACCTGTGCCAAGAATTTAGGACTGTGCAAGTGAAATGGAAGTGAAGTGAGCACATGGAGCCTTTTGCTCCTTGTTGAGCCTTTGGACTGTAATAGTTTCTGGCAGCTGATGCTTATGAGCCACTTGCCTGCTTTTATGGTGCCTTTGCAGCCAGCACTGCTAGCAGTGAGAGTTCCAAGGAACTCTGCAAGCACTCTGAATGCTGCCACCACACTGGTGCTTTTTTGGAATTTTTCCTCTTTTGGACAGACAGATTTAACAGGAAATAGTTTGGCTGAGGTGTGAAATCATGATGTGAATATTTGCAAACCTTTGGGAGGAAAAGGTACTTTTTGTCAGCAAGACTTTGTAGGCTAGACCAGGCAGTAGAACAAACAGAGGGGGGAACAGTCCTTGAATTAGGACAAATAAATGATTGTTAATGGCCTTTGTCCTCTGTTGCTATTTGTTTGCCTTTTGCTATAGGACACTGCTCTTCAGAACAGGCTGTAAGTGGCCCTGCATTCTGTGACTTAAGGTTATTAAGGAAAAGTTGAAGTATCAGTTAATTAATTGCATTGTTTAGAACTGACTTAATGTTAATAATTATCTCATTAAACTATTCCAGATTTATGTTTGAGTATGGGACAAGTACGTATAATAATACATACAATAAGTATGGAAGAGACTGAATTATCAGGTGTGATTTGGGGACAATTTAATTGTAAGGCCAAATCATGGCAATTTGTGATAGAAATGTCACACCACAGCTGCCTCTGTGCCAAAACTCCCATTTTACTGCCTGTTTCTGCTTAACCTTCTTACTTTGTCATCCATGGTGTTCTGTAGTTTCTCTTTAACTTGCTCAGTCACACATAGCAGAAGTTTCTTCCTCCAGCCCCTTTTCTTCTTTTTGCCACTGTGATCTACCTTCAACTACCATTTTCATGTTTCTAATGCTCAGAAATGCATATATCTATAATTTTGGGGGGTTACAAACAGTGTGTGTCCTCACTCTCAAAATGGATATCAGCTCCTTTCAGTGCTTTTTTTTCATGAACTACTTTTGTTGGGTGAAGGTCTTTGAGGAAGGTCCAGCTTCTTCCCACCCTCTGGCATAGGACACTATTCTGGAAATGGCAGAATCTTGCTTACAGAGAGGCATAGCTAGTAAACAGATGTCTCCCTGAAAATCTTTATTTAGTACACACAGTGTACTCTTAATCATCTGCACCAAGGTCAATAGCCCTTAAAGAGCCATTATTATAAATCAGTCTGATATTGGAGAAGTATTTTCATAGATGTGTACACAAACATAAATAAACAAACCAGTAATTTTTTTTCTCTAACTTCAGCTAAAATGCAGTAAACTTATTTCTAATCTGCTGTACCAGAAAAAAGATTTTTTTTCACCTTTCATAAAGCTTTCAAAACTGCAGTGCTGTTCTGTGCTTAAAATATTTTCCATACTGACATTTTAAATTGTAGGTGTGTTCTTCTGTTGCTTAACAGAAAGAAGTAATATTGTGGGGGAAAATGATTTTGTTTTTCATAGCACAAGACATAAATAATCAGTTGATGGGTACATTGCTTGACTGTAGTTTGTGGACATGAATTTTAGTTGTTTAACTATGAATAGAAGCTGTCATAAATGACACTAATCATGGACTCCTAGTCTTATATGATTCAGCTGATGCTGCCACAATTTAGTAATAAAAATTAGACATTTTTCATCTATTTTTGTAACCATGTCAGTTCAGATACTTGCTCTGTTAAGGGAATATCTGCATGAATAGTTGTGATCAAACTGAACTTCGATCTGAAATGGAAATTGATTTTTCTCCTTACTGGGAATTTTACAATGTCTTCCCAAAGTATTGAAGCTCAAGCTGGTTTTCTGACAGCTTTCTTTTTGACAAGGACTGAGTGAAAGAAATGGTTACTTTTCCTCCAGATACACTCCCCAAATCTGCTATGATTTCCATATTTTTTTTAATGGGTTCATGCTCACTGTGTCTCTAATGCAATTAACTGTTCTTTTATGTGTTTAATATCCATTCTTTCTTGCACTTGCAGAGCTGATGACCATTACTGAAAGGTGGCCCACAAGAGCTATTTTGCTTATGGAGCTTCACCCAGGAGCTCCCTACTCTGATTTGGGGCTACAAACTGGTCCCCTTTGGTTTTTTTTTTAAGTAGTGTGAACAGACTGAGAGACCTGACTCTCATCTAGCTTGCACTGAGGGTGGGGTGATATTTCCTTTCAGTGATGCTCTGCAGGTGAGCCAGAGCCATGTGCAAGACTCAGAGCTGACGCCTCCTGCCCTTGTCTCTGTACCCACGTTCTGGAACCCAGGTCTGTGTGTTGTGGGGAAGCTCTGTTGAACCTCAGCAGTTGTTTCTTTTACACTTCATCATCTTCCAGTTCAGTCCACAGAAAATAAACCTGAACTCTAACTACTGTGTCTGTTTTACTTTTTGCTGTTTAAATTTTCTTCGCCTTTTTTATAGCATCCTTCCAAAATGTGTCGCCCTCTATAAACATTAGGCTATTAAATTTTTGAACCTCATGACAGTGTTGTTCCACAGATCATGCATTTGCATTTTTAGGGTAAACACCCTCCAACCAGAAACTAAGCATGCTCAATCTTTTGTGGTCCACTCTGTCCTCATATGCCCTGGGATCAGGATCCCTTGCCTGTTTTCATGTTACTCACATGATGTTGTTTCACACTTGGGAATTACATTTTTGGGTCAGCACTTCCTTGCTTTTTGGAAATACCTCTCTCTTTAGAGAAAGCAGTGGCATGATTCTAACAGCTCTTAGTCACACAGCAGATTTTTAGGACTAATAAGTATGTCTTTCTAAACTTTACAATCCTTCCCCAGAGAAGGCTAGCATCATAGAATTAGAAATTACCCCAAAGAAACTTAGCAGCAGCAAATCTAGCACAGATAAACAAAGAGAGTTGTTGAGGAAAGGCCTTCAGTATTTCCAGTTTTAAACCCACCAGATTCCTCTTGGAAAAATCCTTGAGACTGATCACATTGTGCCTTGGCAAAGACTTTTGGGATCTAGAATGACATTTTACGTAGTGACTCGTGGGTCTCCTCACTCAGGCAGGGAGATAAAGGAAGATAAGATGGTCAAATAGAAAAATGTTAACTTTGAATGATGTATAATGGCCAGTCAAGGCTGTAGTGTAGCTTGTCTGCTTTGTCACAGATAAGCAACTATGGTGCAAGGACTGCACATGACTTTTAGATTAAAAATTCTGATTTAGCTATTTAGCTTTGCCTAAATTATAGGAGTTTTTTTTTTTTTTGTGGGTTTTTGTTTGTTTGTTTGTTTGTTTTTGTGACGAGTTGTGGTTATTTATTTTTCTGTATTTTTTTTCTTCTGGATGCCAAATGATACCAAATCTTGGTGAAGCAAGGTGCTATTCAAAAGCTTAATCAATGTGATATTTGGGAAAAAAAATGTGGAAATAAATATATAAAATATCTAAAAACTATTTCTCAGTCCAATAGTTTGAGCATTTCAGATGCTGTTGCTAATGTTCAGAAATGACTGGCTGTGCTTGAGAGTTCAGTGTATTAAGCTCAGTTGGATAATTTCAGTTCCAAGTGTGTTGCTGGGGAGGGCAGAGAGGAGAGGGTCATACTGCATTGTGGAAAATGGATTTAGGAAAAAGCCCAAGTAATGATACATCTTATTTGTGTTAGCAGATGACAGCACACATAGTTTGTACAGGTCTTTGTAATTGTTTTTGATAAAACAGTCCAAGAAAGGGGAAAGAATTAGTGCCAAACAAAAAACCCCATCTTAGAATGCAGACTCACTGAGACAGGGCTCATATTTTCCTGTCTGTTTGTAGGGCTGTTGTACACTTCAGTGCTTACACAGTACAAATGTAAAAATAAAATAAAGCCAGTGATGATGATGTCAGAAAGTGAACTCTCTTGTCAGTTCACTCCCTGTAATGACATGCACTTTTAAAAAAAGAAGACATAAACTTCTTTATGCATAAGGAGAGCACAAGAGTTGAATGTGCTATTGGAAGTAATTTAGCTCAGAAATAGATGACTTCTTTGTCTGCTGGCATAACTAATGATAGCACTGGTATCCAGTGTCCCAGATATTTACAGTAAAAAAAGGAAATTAACAATAAAGCCATCAAACTGAAGTTATCAAGTGATGACAAAGAAAATCTGGGCACAAAATCACTGGCTAATATTCCTTCAGAAACAGAACCAGGTGACCACTTAACCACAGCATTCCCAGTGCTGCTGTCTGGTGCTGGCTGGAACAGTCCTTTTGTGCTTCCTTCCTGCCTCTGCCCTCCTGCCTGGGGGCTCTGCTGGCCCGTGGATGTGGCTTGGGAGCCCTGGCACAGCTGAAGCCTCAGTACTCGATATGCTAGGTCTGGTAGTTAGAAAAGAAACAATAGTTAAAAATTAAAAAAAACTTAGGGTTTCTTTGATAAGATCGTGGCTCCTAAGGCAAGTGCTGGAATCACCTGAAGTACATTTTGATAGGAAGATATTCAAAAGCATGGTCTCAAGCAATATGGTCTGAATTGGGACTTCATCTTCCCATAACAATTTTTTCTTCCCTGCTGGAATGGGCAATATATTCTGAGAAAGTCCCTAAAGGATGGATAAGGGGGCTAGCAGCTCCTCTTTAAACAGAATGCTGACCTTAGAGTGGCTCAATGCCCTGGGGAAAAAAAAAAAAAAAAAAAAGGTTATTTATTTAGAGTTTAAGTTATTAAATTTGGATTAAGTCAGATACATAAAAGATCGTTGTTGAACTCACTTTCTTGGCTCAATCTTAGGCTGTGCAGAGATTAAAAAACTGTTTCCTGGATATAGAAGGAGGTTTTAATATGGGCCAAGTGGCAACATTCTTTTGTTTTCAGAGAGGCAGGAGAGACTTATCTCACATCCAGGTGTAGAGGATTATTTGGATTTGCTTCTTTTTGATTCTTCCTCATCTGAACCAGTAAAGAAATCTCTCCCTGTATCTAAAGGGCAGAGGTGGAGCAATAATACCCAGAAAAACATGAATTAGTTTTGGGTGACCTGGTCAGCCTGGGCAGCAGCAGCAGGAGAGCTGTGTGAGCATCAGCACTGGTGTGTGCAGGGTACTGTGGTGATGCAGCTCCAGTGCTTCCAGTGCTTGAGTAAACTCAGTCAGAGCTACCCTTGATAGGTGTCCTGCCTGGCCTGCCTGACCACCCTGCATCCTGCTGTGTAGGTCCCCTCACAAAAAGCCAAGGAGATCAAGCCTTTAGTGAGATGAGTAAGGAGCACAGAGCTGCCTGTTTAGTTCAGCTCAGCCTGACTGAGGACTGCCTTTGGCAAAGTGTGGGACAGCAGGTCCCCTGCCCTGCAATAAGGACTCCAGTTCCTGTCAGGAGCAGACCAGCACCCAAGGGTTGGGGAATTCAGTGTGCTGGAATCTTACAGGAGGTCAGCAGGTCTGTAAGGGGTTTTTCTAGGCTTGCACTTTTTGGTCTTGTGAAGATGGGAAAATCTTTCTCTCCAGGGGCAGTGGCAGAGCCCAGGGTGTAGCAGGGCAGAGCTCTGGCTGCCCAGGACCTGCACCTTTTTTTCTACATATCTTATCTCTTTGAGTAATCCAGAATGATCTTGGCATACCTCAGGAATACTCAGAGCTCTGCAGCACTCTGCAGCTTGCTCCTGCAGTTGTGCCTGTGAGTGGTGGATGAGGGCTGGCAGAAAGGGAAGAGGAGAGGGTTGTAACCCCACAGCAGAAGTATTTCCAGAAGTAACTGTGAAAATGACAGCAGGAGATTCTGCACTCTGTCCTTCTCTTTCTGACAAAACTTTGCTAAGTTTACAAGTCAAAAGGTGATTTTTCCAACAGCCAGTCTTTCTAACTCACACGCTTGGATTTGACAATCAATCTGTTTTCTGAGTTTTACTTCATTGCCAGTAATAAAAATTCCAGCTTGTTCAGCCATGGTTATATTGGTTTTGCAGAGCTAACAGTGGTAAAAGCTTGTTTTTGTCCACAAAGTTAGTAGATTAGGTCTCACAGAAGCATCACCCAGACAGCAGATGTATAGAAAAATCTCTTTCTTTTTATTTTTTTAATTTTTTTATTGGTGACTTAGCTTGAACCAAACACTACTGAAACAGCTGAGTGCTTCTTTTACCACCCTCAGCCCCTCTGCATTGCCTTGAATAGGTAAAGAAGAGATTCTTGCTGTGGAAGTACTGATGAAGCTTATGCCACTTGCCATGTATTACTGACTATTCCGACAAAAATACTCATGTTATAGGACATATTTCTTCTGCTTTCTTGTTTTCAATGCCAATATTTGAATCTCTGAAGTGAAGCCATGTGTTACCAACCAGCACTTTTTTCCTCATAGAATTTTTAAAGCTCTGTTAAAATGCTGATGGGCTCTCTTTCTCTTGTATGTCCTCTCACTTCTATTATTTCCTTACTTCAGTGACAGCAGACAATTTCTGTCATGATTAGTCTTTCTTAGAGGTGACAAGAAAAGATGAAACTTTGGTTTAAAGAAACATGAAAAATATATTTACTTAATTTTTATTTGTTTACTCTGCAGTCTGTCATCAGAATGATCTGTCTTCCCAGCCTCCTGCTGTTTGCTACCAACATACAACTGCCCCTTTGAAGTCAGAATGTATTTCCAAAGTCATTGGTCTGGTTTATTCTTTCCTTTCACTTCTAACTTCTAGCAGTGAACAAGGCAAGTATTTCGTAGTGCAATAAAATTCATGATTTGAGAGTGTCCTTTGAAGGTATGGATGAGACATCAGTTATGGAGAAGGCTGTTGCTGCCATTAAGTGATACAGTCCTACTTTGATCACTACCCTGATCTTTTATTGGAGAGTAATACTTGTGTGGTAGGCTTTTGCAGCTGCTGACAGAGATCTCTCCTGCCTGTTTAGCCATAGCACTTGTTCCTGGCAGTGCTGAAAACATGGGAATTGGTCATGCCAACCCATGCACTGTGCGAGCTACCCTACATTGCCATTATCTTAAAATAAATTCCTGTTAGCATTGAGAAAAAACCTTAATGGAAAAAGAAAAAATAGAAAAGATTACAATGCTATAAATCAGTGCCTCTGAATCCTGAATATACAGCATGGAACTGGGGGAGGGGAACTACTTTCAGGAGCTCTGTGTACAGCTCAGGAACAACCAGCATCATGTGTCCATGCTTTCGTGGATCTTGGATACCCATGGGCAGCAAACCATGGTCTTGTTAAATTGTTCTAGTATTTCATTGCTCTCTTTTCTGAAGGGGCTAAAGTCCATTTGTTATTCCTTAATGTGAAGAATCCTGGTTCACGTGCAAGTACTGGGCATCCATCTGTTAAATGATGATCACACCTTGGTGCATAGGCACCTGCTGGCTTGAAAAGCACATTATCTGGTGTTTGGGTTTTGCTCAGTGATGAATGAATTTCTTCCTAAGTGACAAGAGAAGGAATATGGCCTTCCAGGGGGTCCATAAAGGCAGTGTGATCTGTACCTCTAGAAAGATTTCTTAGTCTGATTTCTCTGTAACATGAAACATAGCAGGATACCCTGTGTATGAAGGGCTCTTGTTTTAAAGAATAACTAACACCTGTAACCTGTAAATTAGGCTGACAGCATTGAAATCTGCAGCATCCTTATTTAGAAAGGAAAGACCTTCCAAAATGTGTTTCTTGGTGGATGCACTGCCTGCTCACAGGCCTGGGGTAGGCCCACAAGTATCTAATGGAAAATCAGCAGAAAATCCTTTTCTAAAGGAAAATTGGTTTGCCTTTCTTAACTGACTTGTTTTTCTTTTAAGCAAATACAAAGTGGCTTTTCTAACCACTGGATGTGCTGTGCCTTCTGTGCTGGAATTTATAGAAAGCTGTTAAGGGTCTAAGATATGTGGAAAAAATGAAATGATGTGGTGAGAGCAGGATTATGGTGCAGATATTGTGTGCTTTGTGGTCTCCTGAGGAGCTTGTGAAGGCTTCTCTAGTGGGGCATGTTTCAGTGACTGTTAAAGGATAGACATCAGTGTCTTGTTTTGAAGTCAGTGTATCTGTTAATTAGAGATTCTGGTAGCAGTCTCTTGGGGGTTAAACTGTTCCCAAAGGATTGTTTTCAACACTGTTGTTATTCTGCTCTCTCTCCTCCCTATTACACTTGTTCTACTGAGAACTTGTTTCACCTCATTATGGGCTTGATGCACTACCTTCATGGATGCTGCCTTCTGCTTTATTCAAAAGACTGAAAGACCTGCTGCTGTGATTGACAGAGATCCCAGCCTGCAGCACCAAACTGAAACACACACTGATCTCCATGCACAACCTTGTGACAAGTGGACTTTGGGGCCACTTCCAGCAGTGCCAGCTGCTGCATCTGACTGTCTCTTCTGATTTGGAGCAGGAAGAATTATTCTGAGATTGTTTTGCTCCTGCAGTTTGTACTGGGGAGGTTGCTGGTCTTAGCTGTTGATTCCAAGTCCTGTGCAGATCAATAGGAAACACAGGAATATAAACAAAACCAAATTAGACCCAGCCCGTTTGAGGTTTCCCCCTCTGCAGGGCCCTTGTGGTTCCTGGGCTCAAGCTGTGAAAGGAGGCGACTGTGCTGCCACAGCAATCTCCTATCCCATGGCAAAGGCTGAGTTCCTGAGGCCATGGCTGAGAGTCTGGCAGGGAGAATGCTGTTTGCTCTGATCATTCTACCATTGTTCAGCTTTCTTGCAAAGTTAGCAACTCTAAAGGCCCCACTTTCCAAGCTCTAGGGAATTAGGGGTTTCTTTATTTCTCTTCATGGGACCAAACCTGTTCACAGGCCAGGTGTAAAGTTTTTGGATGGCTGGTGGGATATTTTTTTTTTCTTCAGAAGCTTGCACAAATCAGTTTTAGTACCAAGCAGTCTTCCTTTTATAGTCTCTGTTACACACAGAGACCCTTTGAGTTTACATTTGCCCCATTCCTCAAGTGAAGATTATGATAACGACTCATTACTTTCTTCTGCCTTCTTTTCCTAATCTGTTTGTTTATTCCCATTTATTTCTGGCATAGTTTAACTAAAGCTGAGAGTTCAGTCAAACCTTCTGGCTCAGACTGCTTCAATGCTTCTGTGCAAACTATTCCTTCATTACACTCAATTTACTGATACCCTTCCTGTGGAAAATGAACACTATTTGAAAAATTTTTGGTAGCTGCAAATATCTCTTAACCATGTCCTAAATCATTATAAAATACTGGATAAGGTCTGCAGACTCCCACAACTTACTGTATTGAAAAAAATCTCAAACTTTTTAATGTGCTTAATGATACATATCTCTTCTTTCTGTTCAAGATTAGCTAATTTTTTTCACTTACTGAATTAAAATGTGTACACAATCCTGATTTAGGAGATAACATTTTCTGGATAAAACAGCAGCAAAGTGCTGCTTTTGATGATCCACCTCAGTGTGACAAATGCTCTTCCTTTTGATGAGGCATTAACCTTTCAGCTGACACATTGATGCTTTAACTGCTATTCAAATACAGAGAAAGAAGTTCAGGAAATGAATAACACATGGATTTTCAAAAATTTGCTGTACAGTCTCAGCTAACTTCAGGCATCTACACATTGCTAATGAGATGCCACAGACCTGTTTTTCTGTCAGAATTAGGGTCATCTGCAGCTGAGTGGAAGAAGGCTGCTGGTGTCTTAGCTGCTTTGGAGAACAAACTCCCCTTGATCAAATGGTGCTACAGTCCAGGTATTAAAAGAAGATGGGTTTGTTAAATGAAAACTTTCTCGCTGTTTCATGGCAGGAAAATAAATGTGCTCTTGAGCCACTGTGAGGGAAAGAAAAAAAAAAAAAAAGTATAGAAGAAATAGTTAGTAGTCCTAAAAATCAACATTCTGGGTATGAGCAGCTATTTTCTGGGCCATGCAGATTGGGTAAACTTGTGTGGGTTGAGTACTCTTGTTTGTGTATGTGGCTGATTAGCATGAGCCCTGTACCCAAGGTTGTTGGTCTGTGTCAATCACATGTGGATCTAACAAAAAATGGCATTCTGCAGCCAAGTGCAGTTCTGATGAGTCAGAGGGTTGAGTGTGCAGCCAAGCTCTGTGCCCCTCAGTGACATGGAAACCACAGCCACTGCTGGAAAACAGGGCTCCTTTCCTTTCCATGAAGCAAGTGGAGCGAAAGAGTTTGCAAATATGGCATATTTTCTGGATTATATGATTGCTTTTCAAGAGCATGCCATGAAAAAATTATCACTTTAAGGAAATGTGGCTAAGGAAAGGCAGCATTTTGTAACTGTATCCAGTTTGGTGAAGTTCTTATGTACACAAAGAAGAGATGCAAAATATCGGTGTCTTGTTTAGTAAGAAACCAGTTTAAGAAGAAAGTTAACTCGTAGGAAAAAAGATTGCATAAGGCTGTGAAATACATCCCTTTTCTTGTCTTTTAAAGTAATTTAAGCCTTTACATTAGTAAACCTAATTTTGTCTTGAAATTATGGTACTCAGAAGAAGAACTGGTAAGCTGATACCTTTTGTGACCAAGCAGAGTAGAAATTTATTCTATGCCAGACCTGAGATTTAAAGCAAAATAGTTTTATAAGGATGTAAATATCTAAGACTTAAAAAAACCCCATTTTCCCCTCACAATTATTCAGCATTAGTAAGATTTAAATGAAACGATATGTGATAAAATGCTAGGTTTATGTCCAAAATAAGAATGATCATCATTTCCTTACATGAATACACACTCACTTGCTAATGCATCTCGTTGAAAAGGGGATTTTAAACAACAGCATGTCAGTTTTCATGCACATAAGCTGCATTACAGATAACCTGCAGTTTAAAAACACTGATAATTTTGGGGGAAAAAAATCCCTGCATTTAGAGAACCTTCAGAAAGCAGAGAGCAGGAGCACGTCAGGGAGGAGGAGGAAGGAAAGGGACTGTGGGGTGAGGCAGAACCCGGGGAGTCGGAGCTGAGTGTGAGCTCCCCTGTGTCACCCACCGACAGTGCCCCCGGTGCTGTGGCTGCCACGGGTGACCCTGAGTGCGGGGAGAACACCCCGCAGGGACCTCCGGGAGCATCCCCACTCCGCAGGTACCTCCCTCTCTCTGTCCCGGAGCATCCCCACCCCGCAGGGACCTCCCGGAGCATCCCCGCCCCGAAGGTACTTCCCTCCCTCCATCCCGGCGCACCCCTACCCCACAGATACTTCCCTCCTTCCCTCCCTCCATCCCGGCGCACCCCTACCCCACAGATACTTCCCTCCTTCCCTCCCTCCATCCCGGAGCATCCCCAGCCCACAGATACTTCCCTCCTTCCCTCCCTCCATCCCGGAGCATCCCCAGCCCACAGATACTTCCCTCCCTCCATCCCGGCGCACCCCTACCCCACAGATACTTCCCTCCTTCCCTCCCTCCGTCCCGGAGCATCCCCGGCCCGCAGGTTCCTCCCTCCCTCTGTCCCGGAGCACTCACCTGGCGCAGGTGTCTGCGGTGGATGGAAGTGTTCTGGGGCACAAAGGAGGTGGTGGGCACTGGGCAGGGATCGGAACAAGGCTGCTCCTTCAGGTGTTCAAGTAAAACAGGAGCTACTCCTGGGAAAGAGGAGCTGTCTGTGCAGCTAAGCATGAGAAGCTGATAGGTGATTGTACTCTGTGCAGAAAAACATTACAGTTAAAGATAAAAAGAGGTGAAATCCTCGGGAGAGTACAAATGCTTGTACTTTTTGCAGTTTAGTGGAATCCTGGGCAAATAATTTTTTTTCATTTTTTCAGGGTATATCCTTAAGCCCAGTGTTGTTTTTTCTTTAGGAGATGGCATGTTTCTTTAGGGAGTATGAAACCAGAAACAGAAGCCAATGCTACCTCGCTGAGAAGACCATTTTTGAATTAATTTTCTGTTTCTATAGTCACCCCCACCTTCTGTTGCATGTTTTCTGTTGATAACTGTAAATATCTCTACACAAACTAAGGCAGTGTTTTAGCAAAAATGGAATGTCTTGCTTTCTTAAAACAGCAGATTCTGGCAAAAGCCTTTTCCTCCTTGTCTTCTGAACTGTCAGCAACAGAGATTTAAGTACTTTCAGTGGAGGTTTAAATGACTGTCTTTCTATAAACATTGCAGCTACCCAGTTGTGTATGTAATGTAAGACTTGCTGGTTCTTTGTAACAAAATCACAGACTATTTATTTTCCTCTTTTAAACAGAGCGTTTCTTGAGACTGGCAATATAACTTCTTAATATACAAAACTCTTAGATTTATAGTAGTTTGTGATGTTCTTTTAGAAATCTTAGATAAACAACCCAGCTGTAATTTTTAATAGAAGTGCTACTTATGGCATATATTTTTAAATTAATAAATTTTTCCTTCTGATGCTTTGAACTATTCTGTTTATTGTAGAGACCTTAGAGCTATTTTGCAATCCAGCATTAAAATAAAATGGTTCAGATATCTGGATGAGTTTTCTGAGTTAAAAAATAAAATTAAAAAATCCATATCTTAAAATTAAGGGATATTGCATAATCATTCATATGAATATTAAAAAAAAAAGTAATTTTTTAAATTCTTCAAATACAGACAATAACAAAGCAGCAAATTTGGAAAATGGCTGAAATTCAGTTACAATTCTTGGAAGAGTCTGCCATTAAATTAGCTAATGGTGACTGCATTGCCATCCGGAACTCCACTTTCTAAGTCTTAAAAAAGACCAGTAATAAAGCAGTTACATAATGTCATGTTAGTAAAAGGGGAGAAAGGGAGATACTCAGAAAATACTGCCTTTAGGAAATGAGTTAATGAATGAGCTTTATTTCTTAGACTATAATTTCTGGGGTATTTTTGCAGTACCGAAAGCTTCTGCTCCGTTAAAGAACTGTGATGTAGATAATTATTTTTGTCCTCTTATGTTTCTTTATTCCTTTTCTTTAGTTTTTGTTGGGTTTTTGTTTGTTTGTTTTTTTTTAAATTGAAACAATGGAAGGGTAAAATCCTTCCTGCTTTTTTTTCCCTGCAGTCTTTCTGTATCACATATACCCCTTGGCTGAGGGTTTTCTCTGGGTTAAGAGAGTTTTGCTCCTGCAGTGTGCATGTGGGAAGCACACTGGGACAGTGGAAGTGACAATGGCTGGGCAGCCAATGTTTGCCCTGTACTGCTCCTGTGCAACTCATCCAAATCCACCTGGTTTCCTGCCCTGCTGTGAAAGCCTGATAGAGCTGACAAAGCTGAAACCACCAACATCCAACTGAAATTGCATTAAATTAACAGAGGCCAAAGCAAACGTAATTGGGTAGGAATTTATTTTGTGGTGGGGTGTGTAGAGTCACTGCTGTAAATGTTTCCTGACATAGTACACTGGTAAGCTCTGGGGTTTTTATTTTGTTTTATTGTTATTTCATCAGATTTCAAGCACTGACTTTAATTTGTCTGGGGTCTGCCTCAGGGGTAGTGTGTGTTTCTGTTTGATTGTGTGCAAAATCTTCAGCCAAAATAGTGCCATTGTTTCTAAGAGTGGTGTCATAAAAATATGAATTTGGGCCATGCAAAACTCCTGCAAGTGTTCTCAGTTAACATCTGTGATAGCCTGGGACCAGGAACTTGATAATTATTTGAAGTTTGGTGGACCTATGCTGTCCTTAAGGATTCAAACTCATTTGAAGCTTTATGGAAAAAAAGTCACTTTAAGGGGGAACAACTTGATGGGTCACTCTCTATATTAACTTTGGGGTTTTGTTTGAATGATCTGACTGTAAATATTTTTCTGTCATATAAATGATGTCGATGTTATGTGGGAACATGCAGTGTTTACAGGAGGAAAAAATTAAAATCAGATTATTTAATCAAAGCAGAAATTGCTGCATATTGTACATTTTAGGAAATAAGAAACTGTTGACAAAGGAGAAAATGCAAGAGAATTAGAAATCACATTTTTGTCAAGTTTCACTAATGCTTGAAATGGCATACACAGTATAATTATAAAACTGTGATGTTAATAGGAACCACAGCACTTCATCTTTATTACTTTTTATCATGGTAAGTAAACAAATGACCACAACATACATAGTGATTCTATGGCTGCAAGAAGCATATTTTTAAAGCAAACTGAAATGTTGGTACACAAAAAGTTATTTTTAAACTTCAGTTAAGTTCTGTTTTCCCATTGTTTAGAAATACTCAAGGGAGAAGGCTGTATATAATGGATTAACAGTTTATATATTTTCCTGTCCACAGATGAAAAATAAGATTAATAATGTATTGGCATGCAGAGTCTTGAGTATGTGGTGTAAAGTTATAGACTTCACAGGCTTTAATTTGTAATGATGGTCAGAATTTTTCAAGTATTTTTAACCTCTCTAACAAACACGTTTTTTCCTTTATGGAATTGTGGATGCTTTTAGCCCAAATGTATTACTTACTGGTATAATCTGTGACTGGATTTAATAAGCTGACCATTTATTAAGATAAATCATTAAAATATTATAGTCAGATAGTCAGATGTCAAAGAGTTAAAATTGTTGTAATGGGTTTGTTAAAGCTGTGAACCATTCTTCAGCCTGGTAACTATGATTCTTATGCAGTGACTGTTTTTGAAAACTTTCTGCCTTTCAGCCTTGCTTACTTTTACTCCCTCTCTCTCCTTCAGCCCAGAGTCTCACCAACCAAAAATCCCCAAAAGAGAGCCTATGCTTTGGCTGGATTGCTCTTTGTCAGGAACACAGGGAATTAGAATACTATTCAGTTCTTTAAACAAATTCAGAAGTTTTTCCAAGGTCAAGCTCAGAGAGAGAAGAGCTTTAATAACACTATTGGACTTCATTTGGCTTAAACAATTTGTGCCTGTTCCCACTGACCTCATTAGAAGCTGCCCTGGGCTGTGGGTGTGAAGGGGCTGCTCTCACCTCTTTTCTAGCCCACATTTTGCTTGCTTTTCACTTGGGTGCTGCAGTGCTGTCCACAGGCACCCTGTGGGAGCTGAGCTGCAGAGGGAAATCCCAGCTCACCCTGACACGGTGAACCTGGAGTCTGTGGGACTGGGTAGTGCTCTAGGGCTGAGGCCATGTTAAATTTTTATAATTAAATAATTGTGGAGCAAATATGATTCATTCCCTCTTCATTCCTTGTTTTGAATGCCTCTCTTCAGACTATTTGAGCATTTTGTGGAAGACCTTTTGGTTGGCTGGAAAAGGCGGGACAACATCTCTTTCTATAAATGGAATAATAATTGCACTGTGCACTGGCCAGCAGAGACCAACATCTGGATCCTGGTTATCAGTTATCTTTTAATCATGAATATGTAAAATATCTTTCTTCCCAGCTGCTCTTTGCCAGAGCCGAGGCAGCCAGGAGAACAGAGTTACTGGCCTTGTATTCCTTGCCTGGAAAGTCAGGAGAGATCCAGTGGAACAAGGAGTGGCAGCAGATCAGGATGGCATTTTAACTGCACAAATATTCCCTTAAGAAACTAAAAATCCGCCTCTTGCCTAATGGTAGCATTTTGGCTCTTTGAAATTTTGAAATAAGTAATGAACAAGGAAATCTTTGAGCATATTTTACGTGTTGAGAAGAAACACACCTTGTGTTAGTAAAAGGGACAGCATAGATGGTGAAAGTAAGCCAAATCCTCCAGTTAGGTACAGAGTGGGAACATACAGGTTCTGCTCCACCCCCCAAGGGTGAGGATGGCTTTGCCTCTGCTCTGTGACACTCCAAAGTGCTGCCTTTGCTGAAATTAAAAAGGTTCTGGTGAGGACTTTTGGGTATCTTTAAAATGGAGTATGAGTGTGTATTTGGAAGGTGTAGAGTTGGCTGGAGCGCCACAGATTCTTTGTATTGATTTGAGCAGAAAATGATTCTTTGTCCAAAGAGTTAGAGAGAGAGAACTCTCTGTAGTAGTTCTGTAGCCTAGCCTTGAGGCACAGAGGATTTGAAGCCTTGTAAAAATCAATCTCTAATTAGTACAGGAATTTTGGTTGGAATATGATCTGAATGCATACCCATATTGGAATTTCCAGTTCAGTATTTTGGGGCTTCCTTTTTCAGTAGCAGAGGTTTTCTTTTACCAACTCTGTGTATCACTGTAACTAAATAGTTCTTAAGCCATTTTCAGTAATGTACCAGTTCTTTAAAAATATGTTGCTTTAGTGCAGCCTAATTTAATAGAAAAGGATGGGATATTTTCACACAAAGAGTTTAGCTGCTAGCACTTAAAAATAGCTTTAAAGGCCTGTCGTTTTAAAGTGTGACCTTTATCGTCCTAATCTTTAGGGAAAAGGAGGTTGGAAAAGCAGAGCTGAATTCTGCAGCTTTGATAAACACACATTTATCAAGTGCAGTCTGCCTACATGCTGAGTTGTGGAAGTCCATGGCATCATATTTCTGGTGAATAGAGCCCTTAGTTAGGGCTCTATCCCACAGAAAATATTTGAGGTTTTTCAGTCTATACAACCCTAAAAGATGCAGTTTTCAGCTTTGCAGGAGGCCTACCAGTGTAAAGGGAAAGTGGCTTGCCGTGAAAATGGGAAGCCAATTCAAGCACTGTCAGCTCATGTCTGGAGTGACACACTCAAGCTCTGTCAGCAGAACTGTCACCAAAACACTGTCACCTCTTCCCTTTGGAAGATACTTGGTTCTCCCAGGGCTCCTGTGCCAGGCTGGCCAGGTAAAGTTCCTAATGTGGGCAGGGACAGTGAAGGAAGGACTCTGTGGTTATAAAAAGGAAAGAAACCCAAATAGACAAGAATATTCTGAAAGGTGAGAAGGAATCTGTGGGAAAGAAAAACGAAAACTGGAAAGTGAGGCTGGAGAAAATGAAGACCAGAAAATGAACAGAAATGCTATGGAAAGTAGATAGAGAGGAGGGAGAAAATTGGAGTGTATGGGATAAGCAGTACATCCCACATGAGAAATAACAAACCAAGGATTTGGAAGCTGCTGAATGAAAAAAATCTGAAAATTTCTGTCTCAACTTTGACTGGCGGGGAGACAAGCTCTGTCTCCTTTAAATACTGCAGAGTGCACACACTTTTTCTGAATATGTGCCATGGGTAACCTTTATTCCTCTTTGTGGACGGGCAGCTATGGAGATACATTTAAAAAACAGCTCAAAACTTTGGGAAATGTGGCTGTTTTTTAATTTCTTTTTAGTTCTAAATCTGCTTGTGTAGCAAACTGCTAGAATAAACTCTTCAATGCAGAGATAAAAATGTCACTGAGGGATGAAAGCAATTTTTCAAGCTGAAGAGATGAGTTATCTGGTAAGAAAAGTGTTTTCAAGAAAGTTCAAATAAATGTAATTAGTAGTGTGCTGTGGTCTGGTCGGGGGAGGACTGAAGTGAATTTAGTGTGCTCACGAGTCTGTTACCAGAAATGCAGCAGCACTGCAAAAATGGGATCGCTGAATGATTTAATGTGAACAGAGCCTTCAAAAGAATTATAACCATCTGATGTATCATTATGAGTGTCACCAAGAATTAGGGGCCTGAGTAATGCCTACTGTCTCCTGCCCTTTATCATGCTGCTTGCTGCTAATTTAGCTGTTTCAAAGAGAGCAGCCTAAGGACAGAGAATAGGATTTTGCAGGAGCTGGTCTGTGGAAGTGCTTTTTGAGGTGGTACCTGTTTTGTGCTTACAGGTATAAAGACATTTAGATTTGGGTGACTTGGCAAGGCTTGAATTTTCTCTTTCCCCAAACTGTGATTCAGAGGTCACTTATTTTAGTTTCTTACTTGGGCAGCACTGTTAGAGTGAGTTAAAAGGTGAGTTTATGGTTGAGGAAGATTATACAGTGGTGTCTATGGCTGAGTGATTTTACTGACTGAACTGCTCAGGCTAAAGACTTTTGCTTACGTGTTTGCACAGCCCCAAGCAGAATGAGCTCTAGCATAGGGTTGGGGTCCTTGAGCTCTATCATAGAATAAATAATGCAGCAGTAATGAATAATAGTAAATGAAGCAGTAGTATTGGTTGGCTTCCCTTGGAGATCTTAACTCCTCTTCTATGGACATATATTCTGGAATTTCTTTGACATCCTGGAAATGAAATACTTCTGTTTGCCTGAAGGAGTTTTTTCAGTTCTTTACAACACACAGGGCTGAGATCCTCTTGAGGCTACACACACACACAAGTGTTTCTAAGAGCTGGCTTTGCAAGTTAACAATGCTGCCTAAATTACCACTAAATGGATTAGAAATCTGAGCCTACATTTTTAAATCAGTGCAAAACATTTTCTGTACCTTTTATGTTTGCATTTTATTTTTCTCTAAGACCTTTGGGGTTGTCTACTCTCCCAGAGGCACTTCACTTGCAAGAGGAGCAGTATCTTTTATTGATACAGTGAGTCAACAAAGTTCAATGGTAAATGTGACAGTGGTTTAGCAAGATTTGATGGCAAGATACGCTTGATTATTTAGTGCATAGAGAACTGCATAAATCAGATGTGTCAGGGAGACCCTCCCATAGAGTGTGAGGTTCAGGCTCCTCCTCTGCAGAGGAGTCCAGGTGCAGCTGGATCCAGTTTTAGGCACAGACTTGGTCAATGGTTTATGTCTCAAGGATTACGTGTGCACAACCCTCCTAAGATAAAATATTAGTGAAGCTTAGCAGGCTCTTAGCCACTCACCAAGGATCTGCTGCAGGAAGGAACCTCAGCCTGGAGGAGTAACCTTGGGAGACATCCCTGCTCAATGGGAGAGCCTGCCCTGCAGCCACCACCATGCAAGAGAGCCCCATGGGCCCTGGGCTGGCCCCTCTTTATAGAGCAAGAAAGCTGACTTAAAGTCATATTTACATCCTAGCAAAACCTATGGGTTGCTGCTCCAGACAGCCTATTGCTACTGAGTTGCCATTCATTTCCCAAAAGTCCAACCTAGCGTGGATCAGGACACTCTCTGGTGGTTATTGCTGAAGTGGGGGCACAGAGGGGAACACATCACACATCTGCTACATATTTCTCCTTTTAGCTTCATCAGTTACAAAAGTACATGTTAAATTAAGCCCCAAAGCTATTTGCCTTTGAATTTTAGCATAGGACTTTATTCAGTTCAGCCCTGAAAAATCAATTAGAAAAGGCAACACAACAGGTAGGAGTTTGAAATCCAGTTTCTGCTGATTAAGACACAGCCATATGGCTGAGCATATCCCACCTGCAGGTCAAGTTGTATATTATTTAATGTGAATCTCTCTGACTGCTGTTTTCCTCAGTTTTTCTGTCACACACCATTAAACAAATTGAAGAAGCTTTAGGAGCTAACAGCTAATGCATTTGTGGCAGGGTACTGAAAGTGTCTTGACCTGCATGGGAATGGCCATACCATGCCATTCCTGCAGGCCACTGCACTCATCTTCCCACAGCCTGGTCAGGGTGGGCAGAGGGAGGGAGAGGAACTGCCCTGTGGGCTGGTGTAGGCAAATTGCACCTTCCCCTAAAGCCAGGCTGGTGTTGATGGTGCCACTGGTAAATGAGGTTTTGAATGAAATGCAACACATTCTTGTTTACACGGTGAGAATTGTGCATTTAATCCTCTGGTTTTGTTTCCTCCCTTTTCATCTGTGGTGGTATCATCAGTTAGCCCATGGTTTCTTTCTAGTGCATCTCCTGTGTTTCTGTTCTTGTAGTTTGAAAGTCACAGCTACAGTATCCAGAATTTGTTGGGGTTTTTTGCTTGGTTGGTTTTTTATACATTAATATACTGCTCAAAGAACTTGAGCGGGAACATGGGTACTTTGCAGAACATTTATTTGTTTTTTATATAATCTTTTTGCAGGCCTGATGCTATTTTGGTTCTACCATTTCAGCCTCTGAGCTGGGCATAACTGCAAGAACTCATTGGTCCAAATTTCCAAGATTGCCTACTGATTTAAAAAAAAAAAGTTTGCCATAAGTAATATACTCTAGTGCCCTGAAACTGGTGGTTTTTTATTGAGAAACCTCTTTTGTTAGCAATTCTGACATCCTTTAGCACTTTGTTTGCCACATAGGATATTGAGACATAACTGTTCTTCTGGGCACTTATGTATTCATATGCAAATAGTTTATTTATTTTCTATTCATTCACCCTTTCAAACACGGCAGTTGCTGAGTGTATGCCTTCCCTCTGGGGAAGGAGGATGTCAGGATACATTTCTTCCCAGCACTTGTGTGAGTGAACAAAATGAAGCTTCTCAGAAACAGCCCAGGACTGCAGTGGCTGCTGTGTCTAAGGGAGTCTTGTTTGCTTTTCTACCTGTACACTCATTTTGTCTTTGAAAGCTCCCTTAGCAGTTCCCTCTCGATTATTGCTTGTTCCACACCTCATTCAGATGAACAAGCCCATTCAATCAGTGGAGGAAGAACATTGCTAAGGATTGCTCCAGAGGAGCTGAGGCAGGGGGAGGCTCTGGGACATGTGTGTGTATTCGCCACAGAAACTGTACAAAAAAGGTAAAAAAATTGAAAATGTTTCTTACTAGGGAGGGTCTCTGCTTCAGCTGCTGCTGTAGCTTTTCTTTGAATGGCAAGGTGTACAGGCAGGAGGGTGCTTTTGTCATTTTGTAAAGCTTCCACTTTTTATCATTTGCCTCATAAAACCATTCTGGTGTTTACTGAAGGGGCAAAACTCAGAAGAAATGTGTTTTGAATGTGAGTATTGATGTAAAATATGAATGAGTGGTTTCTTTAAAACAAAAAGTTTGAGTGTAAGACTTCATGTTTCAGTCGCAGGTCACCTGCTTACAACATGTGCACTGGGAGAGGGTTTGAGATGATGGTTGGAGCAGTACTTTTGGTTTAAGTCAGTAAACCTTCTCAGGACCTTTGTGCACAAAAGATGCCCTGCTTGTCAAAGATGCATGTACTGTGTGCTGAGTCAGAGCCATACAAAGTAAAATGTTTGATTTGGGGCCTATAAGAAAAAAAGAGCAAATAAAAATACAGTCTTTTTATGGTCCCCTTCAACAAAAAAGGCCACCTAGCCTCAGGGGTAAATTATTATTAAGTTTTCACTAGCATGACGTAATAGTAAATTAAGGCTCCTTGGTGTGCTGAGGCCACTTTAGTAGCCCCTACCCTCACCTTAAATGTGAGCAAATTGCAGTTGGTTGGGTAATTCCTCAGCTGCATCTGAATTGCAGAGAATTTTCTGTAAACAGGTCCCAGAAAATGGCACAGAGGTTGCTATTAAAGGAATAACTTTCTCCTGTTAATTCTGTCTCCACACTGACCAAGGATGGGAGTTAAACATCTCCATGATTTTATGCCAACCAGGAAGAATTTCACTTTTGCTGGCTCAAACTACTTGATGTGTTTTTGTGCTTTGAAAACCTAAAAGCTTTGATATGGTGCTTACTATGAACTGATGCCAAGCTGTGACTAAACAATCTCATTAAAAACGCAAGGTAACTGAAGAAAATATTTCCTTTGAAGAGACAGTATCAGTTAAGTACTCGTTTCCCCTTTAAAGCCTGACATTAAAGGGGCAAAGACAGGTGGGCTAATAAGAACAAGATAAAGCTTGTTGTGTTAGTTTACCAGCTAATTTGGCAAAAAAGCAGAGTCTTGTTTCATGCAGTTTTAAGAGCTTGTATCACTTGCATTTGTTGTATAAGGGATCAACTGTCTAAATATCTAGTGTAATTGTGAAATGCTTTTGTGTGCACTTGTAACTTGATATATTTACATATTTTCCACGAGATGTCGTATCAGTAAGATAAGATCTCACCTACATAGTACCCATAATCTCTGGTGCTAATTCTGAGCCTCTGCATAAGCTTCTTTAAGCAAACCCAAACCAAATGCAGGAATGTTTGCTGTGGCACTGCTGAAGCTCACTGGAACCTAGTCAGTGGTAGCTCCATACTGAGCTCTTCCACAAGCTAGATCCAAAACACCCAACTTACCTGAGTCTATCATGCATTTCCAAAATAACTAAATCATGCAATTTTTGTTAAATCAGTGTACAGGATGAGGTAATCTTTCTTAGCATTACGTTCTGGTTGGTGGATTGCCCCAAGAGGAGGGTGTTCCTTGAACACTGAAGTAGAACAGCCTGTATTCTTGGGTGGTTTTGCCTGTTTTCTGTAAGGATCTGGACTGGTGATGCCTGCTGCCAGCCATCCCACACACATTTGGGCAGGGGGAGCCTCCTCTGCAGGGCAATGTGTGTCCAGCCCTGGCATTCCAGAGCAATACAATAGGTGCAGGACTCCAGTGCAGCTGACCTGACTATATTTTTATGGTAGTCATGGTACAGTGAGCAAAATTATTTGCCATCCAGGCGCAGAATATTGTTAGCATGAGCATGTTTGGTGATCAACTGCAGTCCTGTTACTGACTGTTTTATAGTTTGTCCCTCAAGTCTTTCTAAGAGACAGAAAGCAAGGATTTTCTTTGCTTTCTTAATGAAGGCATTGAGCACCACTACGTAGGAGCCAGGAAAGCAAAGTCCTATGGCAGAACTCTCACAGATGTATTTTATGTATCAGAGCATCTCACACCATCTTGCCCACAGATGTGACAAGACTATAATTGCAGTAAGTGCTAAAGATGTGTACATCAGTGCAAAGGCGAAAGCCCAGGCCTGGAGAGATTCCCATTAGTTTCAGCTGGCGTTGGATGAGACCTACGAAAACACATAAGACATTTTTCAGAAGAGACCAAGCTTTTTTGGCACACCACTTGCCTTCCAACCTCTACCATTTCTCTTTCCATTCCCTAAAAATATACAGATATTCTGATTCTGAAATACAAATGTGTGCTGTCAGAGTCTGTACCCAGACTGAGCAGCACACACCGAGATACTGGGCAGATTAGCTCTGTTGACACAAAGTATTTTACACGTTACAAAACACAGAAAAAGCCCATTGCTGCTCTAGAAACTTCATAAACTGAATGTATAGATTCCTGGCTGCTCTTGTGGGACTTTCAGCACCCAGTTGTGAGTCATAACATTGAAGTCTGGAAGGAAAGAACATCTTGTAAATTGTTTCAGAATTGTCTTTCACCTCCTATTCTAATGGGCTCCCAAGCTTTTCTCTGGGTCAAGATGCATTTAATTATAAAAGATGGGAACATGAGGGGTTACAAGACATCCGTGACTTTTTCCATGAGAAAATAATAATAATAAACTTTCAGTAATTTAAGGATAAGTTCAAACTTCCCTCTGGAGACTTGTACATGCATTTGCAAATGAGAGAGTTCTGATGTCTGCTAAGAAAAAAAATAAATATCTCACAACAGGAAAGGATTTGTTTGGAAGACTCTCTCCTCCACAGCTGAGACTTTTAATCACTGTCTGCACTAGAGAAGCTTTATGCTGTGTTCCCAGCCTTGCAAACCCCCTCTCGTGCCCACAGTCAGTGAGGAGGGAGCAGTGAGGTGCACACATTTCCTCTGGCCCCTCCACATGCCAGGCTGAGAGGGTCTGGTTCTGTCCCACTGGAGCCCAATGGGAGCTTTCTGTTTTCTTCATGAAGGTCTGGATTCCTGGTCAAGCAGTGGAGAAGAAACATCAGGACTGTAAAGCCACATAGCAGATCTCCTGGCTTTTCATCACAAGAGGTGCATTGGTGCCTCCCAGGGTGAATGGAAAAGGGAGCCTGGTGAGGTGCAAGAGGAACCTGCAGTGTCTTTGGTAGTTATGTCAGAAGCTTGTGTAGGTAACTGCTAAGCTGATAACTGTATTCTTCTAGCAGCACCTTTTAAAAAAACATTCCTAGATTATAAAATGTTTTCAAGTCTCCTCCCTCCCCACCCTCATTTTCTTCCATTTTCCTGGGCTGCACTGGGGCAGAAAGTTGTCTGGTCCTGCACCCTGCCTTGCTGCTTTCCTCTCAGTGGCAGGTCCTGCTTCTCACCTTCCTGTGCATCTGCATCCTTAGCTCTGGGCAGGTACCTCTCCTGCTGCAGAGAACCTTTCCAGGGAGCAGCAGGACCATGGAGAGGATGACTGGGGCAGCCTGCACAGTGCTCACCAAGGCCTGAGTGCACGGAGCCTCCCCACCCAGCCCGGGGCACAGCGGCAGGAGGCTCCTGGTGTGCCTGAGGGGCCAGCACTGGTCTGGCTGCTTGTGCCTCAGGGTTGTGCCAGCTGAGGACACAGCCTGGACACAGCCTGGAACTGAGAGAGACAGAAATACCTCAATTTGTGCAGAAGGTGAGAGCACTTCCCAGGGAAGCTCTGTCCCGTCCCTGGTGGACAGGCAAGTGGGTATTTCAGGCCCTAACACTGTCATCTGCTTTATTTTTTTTCCTATCAAATTTCTGAATGTTCTCTCTGGGCATAAGTGGCCTTTTAATGGAATTGTTTTTTCCTGTATCTCATCACAAGTCCTGCACATTTATCCTCGTGTTTGGAAAAAATTCTAAATATTCACATGAGCTTAAGCGTAATTTATTTTCTTTTGTAGCTTAATAAAACCTTGGGTTTCATTCCATCTAGCTATCTTCAGGGATTTACAAAAGGCCAGTGGGGCTGAAACACTGGACTGAACTAGGAGATAAAGGAAAACAAACAACTTAATGAATACCTAGAATTTGCTCAGAATGCAGTGATGCAGCTCCAGTGTTGCCTTTTTTTTTTTACTTTTTTTTTTTTTTTTTTTTAATGGTAACCTATTAATGCTTCTAGGAGTAAATAAATACAGTAGTGGTTCTGCAATGTCTGGCTTGCTCTGAAATGTAATGTATTTATGCAGCCTTCTTCCCTAGTCCTGTTGAGCCCGAGTTGTTACACCAGATCTGAGCTGACTTCCACGTGTGTCCCCAGGAGCACAGCTCTTACACACCAGGTTGGCAGGTTCCTTGTTTTGCTGGAATGTCACTGGTGTGGGGCACTGGTTGTTTCAGGAGAAACAATTCTGTATGCAGCCATCCTTCTTTGGCAGTGAAGGGTCTGTATCTTGTGCAGGGGAATCTCTTACCTGGTAAAGATTTACAACAAAACAAATGCATTTGCTGCTGTCCCAGCCTGGACATGGGTAAGTGTGGATGGAGTGTGTGCTCTGTGCACTGGGACCTCCAAGGACAATGATATTCTGCTGGCAATGACAGACTTTGGGCTCATAGAGGCCTTTGTGGCTTTTTTTTTTTTTTTTTTCCTTTGAGACCACCAGGTTCTCTTCATGTGGATCACAGATGTTTATTTGGCATAGTGAAAAAGTGATGCAGAAGGAAGAGTTTCTTAAGTTATTGTTGTGCTACAATATTTTGGCTCCCATATCTGATGCCAAAAAAATAAAAGCCAAAAACTTTAGGTTGATTTTCAACAGACATCTAAAAATATTCTACAAACATGTCTATGTCAGTAACTCAATAGAATTCACAGTTCTGTAGGAATATGATGGCAATGATTATTTCAGACTGCCACTGTTTCCTTCTTTATTTTTTTCAAATGTACGATGGTTGTGACTTTACCTTAGTTTCTGCACTTCTTTTGGAAGGTGATCTGCAGAATAAGGCAGGAAAAAGGAATTTGCTATTTTGCAGTTTCTGGCCTGAGTGAATGATGATGAAATGAAAATTAATGTATTTAAGTTCCTTAACCTTCCTGAAGAATCAGACATATTTCCTAAGCAATAGAAGTGAATTTAAAAGCAGTATAATATTAGGGGACCTTTTTCAATTTTAAGATCACACGTTTATAAGGAAGTGAGGCACCACAACAAGAAATAATTTAATATTCTACTTGTGGGTATTTCAGTATAGTTTTACCTTGAAAAATTTGTTGCCATATCAGATATTTTGCTAAATACAAACATATTAGTAAGTGGTTGTGAGTTATGGAAGGTTTGCTACTAATTTAAATCCATACCATGCAGTACAAGCTGCATGGGCCCAGAGAGGGTGCATTTGTGTTCTCCCCTCTTCATGCTGTGGGAGATTTTCCACTCTATTAGTACTTGGGACAAATGTATTTTGTTTAAAATATTCCATATATCAGGTGAAGATGGTTAAACCCAAGTTTATTTAGTTTAAAAAATTATCAGTCATCTTTTTAGTAAACAAGTGATACTGCATTCTTCAAACTGGAGACATGCTTGGATTTCTCTTAAAGCAGACAAATCAGTACAGTAAAAATATTGGAGTAGTTAATTATGTTTTGCATTTTGAAACAGTCTTTACTGAGACATTTACTATAAACATGGCAAACGAGACGTATTCACTTTAAAAGTCCTTCCATTGTGTTTATCAAATAGCTGTTACAGTACTTTCAATGCTGTATTGAGCTGGAAAAAATCTGAAGCTGCTTTGTGTATTTTCCCTCAAGGTTAAAGGTTTGAATCATGGGATAATGTGTGATATCTCTGGGGCTCCTTGAAACAGTTCAAGAACATGCACAAAGGACTGTGGTTTGTGCTATATTTGCACAGAATTTAACATCATGTTCCTTTGGCTTAAAAACAAAGATGAAGATACTGGGAAAATATCCCCTCTTTTAACACCATGATATAAATTTTCACAGAAAATCCGATAACTGTTTTGTGAGGTGCAAAAAAGTAGTCATGCATTATTTTTCTCTGTTGTGATTTTTCTTTTAAAACTGCCCTATCAATGAGGAATGAAAAGAAGTGCACTTTGAAAAGCAAATGTTCAATTTTTCAATTAGAATTTAATTCTTAAACAAGTTATTTATGGTTTGCCTTTGGTATGGCAAATCACAATATTTGAACTCAAAATCTCTTTCACATTTTAAAAGTAATTGTTAAATATTTTGTTCACTTAAGAGAAAAGCTGTCAAAAATTAAAACCCTTGGTATGTATTTGTAAAATATATTCGTCTTGGTTTTTCAGCTGACCTATCCCAAGAAATGTTCGTGAGCTCTTGGGTGAGACTTGTATGCTCTCTGATTAATGAGGATTTCCTGTTAGCTGCTGGGCAGAGGCCATATGAGCCAGCCTGTGTTTCCACTAGGAAGAGAGTTAAACTCGTGCTCTCTGGCTTTACAATGGCATTTGACTGTCTGCACAAAGCTGGCTGCAGCTGCAGAGTTTACTCTGCAGCCACTTCCAGTCCTTCCAGGTCAGAGAGGACACAGCACACAGGTGTGTTTCTGCTCATCGGTTTTATGGGCAGCTGTAATCCCTCACAAAAAAGCCCAAAGTTGGATTTGTAAGAAAAGACCTTTTCTGGAGTTGTAGGGCCATGTAATTAGCTGAGGGAAGTCATCACTGTTCTTGTGCCCCCTCCTAGTTTCCTTTGCTTATGATTACTTCAACATTTGCCATCAGTGCATTTATGCTTTCTGAGTTATTGTCTCTGAGTGTTCTCTGGATGTGTAAGTATGCCAGTCCTAGAGCTCTTGGGTACTGCTGTATCCAGATACCTCCTGGTTTTTAATGTATTTCTCCTCTGCACTGCCCACAGAGCTATTGCTCAGGTGTGCAGGGAATAAACAACTCCACCGGGGTCACACAAAAACTCTGTGTAGACCAGGAACTTGAACCCTGCCTTCCTCAACTGCCCATTAGCTCTTTTTCTTACTTTTCTTGTGCTCACTTTTCTTACCACAAAAATCAAACATGCTCCACTTCATGCCTGCTTAGTTGTTGTCATGGGCTGTGTGTCACAGACGGACCTGAGGTCCGTTCTGCACTCCTGCTGTCTGTGGGACACCTTTCTATGGCAGTCAGTTCTTTGGAAGCCAAAGGGGCAGCGGACCAGGACAGTCAGGTTCTGCCCAGGGCCTGGCTGCCCTCACCTCCCTCTGGTGCTTGGAGCCCGTGGTGTGATGTTAGCAGTGCCCACGTTCCTGTCTGGCTGAGGGTGTGTTTCAGCACGGGGGGCAGGTTGTCTCTGTGTCTGTGTCTCTGTGAAGTTTGTCCAGAAGCCAGGGGCTGACAGTCTGTCGGATCAGCAGTGAGAGGGTGGAGGTTCCTCTTTCATTTTTTATCATTTGACCTCTGGACATGTGTGAGGCTGTTTCCATCTATCCTCTCCTGTGCACAAACTGTACAGTTAAGTGTGGTATTTTATGACTAGGAAAGAAGGCAAATTTGGGCATCTGTGTTCCCAATGTATACGGTTTGATAGCCGTTTATCTTTTACTTGAGCAAACGATGAAGTGCTGATTTTGATCACTGTTACCTTTTTAGAAAGTTGTCTAAGAGTGTATTTTCAGAGTCTTTATTGTGCATGTGTGACACCTTGGCAGTACTTACTGATCCCTCATTTTGTAGCCTTACTCAAATACTGCCTGGGTTGCTTTCGGGATATAATCAGAGGATTTGTGGAAGATTAATACTGATGCAGTCTCTATGTGAACGATCCATGGAACCAGTTATGATTCATTCTTTTAGAGGGATGTTTGAAGATGCCACATTACATGCTATTTGTGCATTGCAGCAAGTTCCTCAGACAGCTGTGTCATGCTTATTACCTTGCTGTGCATCATCTTTGTTGGTTCTGTTTGGCAGGAAGTTGGTCAATATGGCTTTAGTCTCAGCTTTGACCGTTTCCCCGTTGGACCTGTCTTTTCAGCAGTTTACATGAGTTTTAAAAGGGGACAACAACGCTCTGGGTGTTTTGCCAGAATCAGCACTGCTTCTGGAATGAAGCAAAGTGCCAAACAAAAAGGCCATATACATCTTTGAAGGCAAAAGCCTTCCTTGGTGAAGGATCGACAGTGCTAGAACAAGTGCAGGTTTAGACAGCTGGAATAGTGAAGCACAGAGCTTGCCTTTTATTAACTTCTTCAGCTTCACTTTTCAACTGTGCCTTCAGAAAAAAGGAAGACTTACAAATGAAATCATAGTCTCGTTGCTGAAGAAAGACAATAGAGTGAGCTTCCAGAATAAGTATCATTCTTTCTGGTGGATGAATCTTGCTGAAGTAATTTTCCATTGTTTTGGCATTCTGTAGTCGCTGGATAAAAAAGAGCATCAGATTAGTTAACATTCACATTCATAACAAGTGAAAAAAATAATAATAATAATAAAAAAATAAAGGAACTACTTTTACTCTGAAGCCAATAAAGTATATTCTTCCTTTCCCCTGTAATATGATCACCTTTTCAAGGGTGGCAACACTTTAGGAAGGGGAGCTGTCTTGTAGGTTCATCTAGAGCTGTGCCATTTCCACCTGAGCTAAAAAGTAGTACAGTCATGATGACTAATAAATACATGAGATGTGCATCTCTGATTTGCTTACAGTTAAGTAAAATCTCCCACACACACAATTTCTTCCTGTAACTGTATAACTACATTAGTGATTGCCTTTATGGAGTAGCTTCTATTTTTAATTTTGAGCTGCTTCTGTGTTCTAATGTAAAACTTGAACTCCCACTTGGATTCAATACATTCATCTTGTTCCAGCCTTTTCTTCCCTGTGAAGAAATGCTGAAATTATGCTCAGGATGGGATTCATGTGTTGAAGAGGATAGAAGTTAATGTAGGGAGAGGCAAAATCAAGCCATGAAGAAATACTTTAGGGGACAATCTGAGTATTGGTGGTTAATGAGTAAAGAGCAAAAAGAAAAAAATGGTCTTGCATAAACTGGCTGAAGAGAAGTGAAAAGCTACTTTGGAGGGAAAAGTAGAAAGCTGAGAAAATAATAGTGGTGACAATGGTATGGGGATGAGCTGGTGGGGAGCTAATATGTAGATAGTGTGAAAAACATCTACAGTACTGACAGTACTGTAAGTGAGGAAGAGGCTTCTTTAGTTAGCAGTAGTAACAGGAAACCATTGGAGAAATTCAGAGATTTTAGCTGTTCAGTTTAGGGTAGAGTGAAAAGTCTAGAGGTTGGGAAGCTGGAGAAATTAAAGATGAACAGTCAAGATGGTGAACCAGTAACATGGAGTTTTAGCAATAAGGAAAGTGCAAGCTTGGAGCTGTTGGAGAGGAGAAACACAGGACAAATGTAGAGAGTGAATTTATTGTCTAGTTTTGCAAATTGTTTGTAAAACTGATACAGTAAACAACTGCAAGTTTTGCTTTTAGCTTCAAGGCAAAGATTTTTAAGCAGAGTCCTCCTACCTTAAATAGTCAAAACAAGTTTTTCTGTGTTTTAATCAACACTGCCACTTTTTGATGAAATCCAGCAAATGTTCAGAAAGTGGAGTAAAACATGTCAAAGGAGAACTGTCTCTGTTGTTTGCTTCTTCATGGTGAGGGCTGTTGCACAGGTCAGAAGTATGTGGCATGTATAGTACTAGATTGATTTGCAAGTGGTCAGCCTGGAAATGTGACAGTGTCGTTGATTGTTTCATTTTAACCAAGTACAGAAACCAGCTCGCGTTCTTTCTCCTGTTGGCCAGAGGAGCTGGGACATTTCCTGAAGGTGAAACACTTGAGCTTGGAGGGAGGAAAGAGCTCAAACTGCTCGTGAATGTCACAACCTGGAAGCAATAGAGAATACTGGGGGGGAAGGGGGAAGTGCCTGTTGCAATAACAGCCCCTTGTAACATCTCAGAAAATGCTTACACAGATGGCTTTAGAAAGGAGGGAGATGTCATGGTTCAAATGGCAGTACATTCACTACTCTTCCCAGAAAAAGCATCAGATGAATATATTTTGCAAGGTATCTTGAGTTCAGTAACTTTACATAGCCCAGACAAGGAGTTTCTTCTGAATTCTGCATTGCTGAGAAAGACAGGCTCCTTGGAGTCCATAAGAAGGCACTGTCAGCAGGGCCTCCTGCAACATTTCCATGGTTGGCTGAAAGGCAAAGACACAATTTCTCAAGGTTATTTTTGGGAACCCAAAATATTGTGGGGGTGTTACATGCTCTCCTGAAGCACTGAGCACCTCAGAGCCCTCACTGGCTTCAGTTGCTTGAACAGCAGCTATGAAGCACAGAGAGTATCCAAATCTTTAAAGTACAATGAACAGGGAAAATGTTTGACTTGTGTTTTTTCCTCCAACTATGAGACTGTTTCCCAGAACTTGTGGGTATTTTTGGTTAAGTTAGTTAAATGCAATTTAAGAAAACCTATTATTTCTCATCCTAACACTGCTTTTGGACTATGGCTTGGTGCAATGTAGCATAGGAGAGGAAAAGAAAGATATATATATATATATTTTTATTATTATTATTATTTTTTTTAAGTTTATGCCTCCATTTTATTTCTATACATATTTCTGTAAACTGATTTTTTCCCCTTATCATTGTTGTTCCTTTGGTGGAAAGTTAATGATGATCCAAAGAGTTTGGGAGAGTGCATGGATAAATTAGGGTGATATCTAAATTTGTAGATTTTGAGGTTTAGGCATAGTGCTTAAACCCAAAGGTCTCTGTCTCCATCTGTTGGAATGAGAAGGGCATAACCCCAATGGCTGCTCGTTTGGGCCTATCACATGGAAATTGTAATTTTATTTTAGTCTTCTTCCACTACGTTCAGTTTAATCAACATTAGCAACAGCAGTGACTCAATGGTCTGCTTTGCCATGGAGGCAGAAGTTTGTCTTCACTGGAAAATAACAATTGTGGCAATATCTCTTAAGGTGCTCAAACATAGATTCTGCCTCCTTAAAGACAGGCTGAAGTACTTAGAAATACTTGGGATATGAGTAACTTAGGATCCATTGCCACTCAGAGTGATCACTGTCTGACTTCAGTGAGGACAGACCTGGAAATAGGAGAAGGAACTGGAAATAGAAGTTTCTATCCTACTCCACCCAAACTACACACTGTATGTTACTACCAGGGGCCTGAGTGTGCAGAGGGCTGTGCAGCCTCCCCAGGGGCTCTCCTCAGAAGCTGATTGTTCAGAATCTTCCTTCTCAGAGAGAATTCCCTCCTGACCCTAGAACACATTCTCGGGAGATTCTCTACCTCTGCCTGTCCTGGTGTGTCAGGAAGCATGCCATGGACACCACAGGACTTAGCAGGGATTGGGAAGCTCTGTGATTTGGACAAAATGTGTTTCTAAATATTAAAATAATCTGTGATTGTATTTTTCTGCTCCTAAGACAAAGGGAGAATGCTGCCTATAAATGTTTGGGTTAGTTCTTCAATTAGTACTGATACAGTTTCACCCATGAAAAAGGTAGAAAAAGTGAGAGAAGCTCATTCAGTTTCCAGATATCCTTATACTGCATCACAATATTCAAAATGGTCCAGCAGTAAAAAAGATTTCAGTAAATGCCTGAAAACAAATGTTGGAACCACATGGTCTTTAAGGTCCATTCAAACCCAAACCATTCCATGATTGTTCGTTTAGGGATTAAAGGACAGGCTTTGACAGGTTGCTGAAATGCATGGGAGCACCAACTAGGATTTACAGCAGTGCTCATCTTATGAATTCTCTTGGATGCTTTAAGAAGTTATGAGTCACCTCTCTGTCTTTATGTGCTTAAACACCCATAAAGATTATCCCTGTATTTGTTCACTAAGAAAAACTCAGCCTTGTAAAGATTTAATTAGGAAGCTACCTTGACATGAACTGTGTAGTTCATCTAAGATCTAGGAATTTCAGTTTAGTAGGCTAATTACATCTTCTTTTGTTACCTTTTTCTCAGTTTTCTCCTCTGTAAGAGAACTTCCTGCTGCATGGCAGCAGATGTGCTGTGGCTCCTGCCTGGTCAAGTGGCCATTCCCAAGGCTTAAGGAGTGAGGAGTGTTGCTCTGATGCTAGTGCCTTGTCTTGGACTTGCTAACTGATGGGGAAGAGTCTGCCCTTTGAAATGGTAAAGGTTTTCAGCACTGTCTGAAACAATTACACAGCACTTTCCATTTCTTTGTTGTACATGGTCTCTCACCCAATCTCAGCCTGAGTTTTAGAGTTCATCCAGCAGAATTTAGCTGGGTACTCATTTATGTTGGCTTTTAAGGAACTTAAGAGTACATTTGACTTTGGAAAGGATGGTGTTTCCTTCGATGGGTATTTGGAACTTCCTGGTTTAGTAGGGTTTTAATGTACTGCTCATTAGGTTAATTAACCCACTCAAAGCATGCCCCTTCTAAGGGAGGTTTTTTTCTGTTAGTAAATGCAGTCTAAGCAATCAGATTTACTATCAGATTTTTCAAGAATAGCACACCTAACTTAAATACAATGTTTTAAAAAAAAACCTTCACACAAACTTCAATAAAGCCATCCCATCCTTGTCTGACACGTTGAACAATCAGATGCAAGGTTGTCAATAGCAGCTCTGAGGTGGCAGGTTTAAAACAGATGACACTTTTCATGCACTGCAGGCAGCTGGACTGGTTGACATTGCCCCAGCTCTTCTTCAGAACAGAGAATATTTTTTCTGGGCTAGTGGTATTTTTCTTCCTCATATAGATTACAAAACAAAACAAAGTAGTTGTTGCTTAGCTACCCCTCTGGAGTGATGGTCTCTCTCACCATTTTGCAACTCTCTAATCTCAATATTGCATTTTCTGCTTGTTAGAATCTATTTTTACTGGCTGGTGTTTTATACAGATACTTCTGGAACTTCTTCATCTGCTGAGTGGGATGGCTGGGTACTGCTGTCTTAAAACTACAGAAGGGAGCCTAGCTGGGGAGTCTGGGAAAGGTCTCACAACCAGGAATCTTACAGAAGCACAAAAATGAGTTTGCTGTAGGTTCAGAGATACTAATTCTGATGAAATTGCCCACTTGGGGTGAAAAGGTCTGTATTTCTTTGACATTACCACATGGCTCTGTGTTAAGAATAGATTCATTTTGGATGAGGATAAATGCCAGAAAGCAAAATATCTGAGTCGTATCTTCTTCAAGACTTCCTGAGTGAGAAGCTATAAATTGGCATTTTGGAGTCATGATACTAATTAGTGCAGAGTACAGCAAAATGGAGCAAGCTCAACTGTTTATGCAGTCAGAAATGAATCTGAAAAAATCTCTAAATTATTTCTTTGAAGGAAGCAAGACATGCCTAATGCTCACGGTTGTACCTTTACCATTTTGATACAGCACTGGGGCATAAGGGGGAAGTCAAGAGTTTTGCTTAATGAAGAGAAAAATGTGGGTAAATACTGTGGACTCTGTTTGCACCAAAGGAGGAAAGTATTTGGCCAAGTAGCATTAGATTTTGGTTACTTTTCCTGGAGAAAGAGTTCTCCAGGGCTTCTGCATGCAGAATCAGTCTGAGACTACTTGTGTGCTTTGACCACTGAGCTGTCTCTCCTTGCCTTCTGCCTTTTCCCCTCCATGGCATCCCAAGCAACAGTCAGCCATGCTTGCAGAAAGAGCCTGGTCTTAAATACAGCCCATTTCCCCTGCTAGCCAACAGATCTTGGCAAATTTCTGTCAACCTTGACAATGCTTAATTTACAGCCTTTAGTCACAATGCCACTTTCTGGCATTGTTAGAGAAATCAGAGTCTGTTCCCATAAAGCTTGTTACTTGACAGCATTTATGTTGCATGACTAATATGGCAATGGCAGCAATTTGCAATTAGCTGTGTGTTTCTCCTTGCCTCCCTGCCATGTGCCCCGGGCTGTACGTGTCTGTCTAAGCTTCCCTTTACAGTTTTCTTTCTCTATAGTGTGTTTTTTTGAGCTCACAGAGGAAATCTGTGACTTGGATAACCGAACGGCTGAATGAAAGCTGTAGACTTTACATCATCAGTTTATATCTGGCTGTGCTGCACAGTCACTGTCCTCTCCAGCCTTGCTGATTGTGATGACCACTGGGCCCAGAGCAGGGCTCAGAGCAGGGTTCAGGTGAGCTCTGCTGGTTACCCACCACCAACCTGCTGGGCTTGTGCTGGGAGCCTTGGTGGAGAGGGCCACAGCCGAATACCTGAACACATGAGGTGAAGAAATAACACTCTCATCCATGGAGCTGGCCCCTCCTGGGGAGGGCTGGGGCATTTTGGCAGGCTGTGCTGGGGACCTGATGCTGCCAAATACTGTTCTGCACTTGACAGAAAAAGCCAAGCTCTAGTCTGGGCACATGTGTGAGTACCCTGCTCCCTGCCAGTGTATGGAAGGTCCCTGTCTTGTGGCTGCAGGGCATCCTCACCAGCTCCCAGGGGGGTGTGACATTGCTGGAACCTCTTTGAACCCGCTGTAATCTGTAAACAATTGGGTTGATTCCCTTTGACTCTACTTTCACACATCAAAGAAGACCAAGTGAGGCTGGATGATCCAGCAGCTCTGTCTGGAAGGGACAGCTGAGTGGGTTCCAGGAGCAAGGGACCCCACACCATGCTGGAGGGACAGGGACAGTGGTGAGTGAGTTGCTGTCTCCAACTCCTGCTTGCCCCTGGCAGGAGCAGCACCAGCTTGTCTCCCTTCCCCCAGCTGCAGCCGAGATTTCAGTGAATCAAAGCTATAGAGTTGAGTCAGAGCCAATGAAAGGCTCTGGCTCAAATCCACCAGCTAAAATGAGCAAAGCTTTTGAGCCTGACTGGAATCTCCCAAAAACAAACAAACAAACAAAAAACCTTCCCCCAATCCTTTTTGTCTTTTTTGTCTATCGTTCATTGCATTTTCATCTATTTCCCAGATTTTTCTCTTCTTTTTCTTCATGCCTGATTATATAAATGTATCCCTGTGCAGATGTATATTTTAGATGCCTTCAGTCAGTGGTGGAAAGTGTTCCTTTTTGTGGTGTTTTCATTGAGACAATCAGGGGCAAAGTTCTTGTGGCAATGCCAGGTCTAATACCACAGGAAGAGCTGTGTCCGCTGGAAACGCCATAGAGTACAGAACCCTCAGTATTTTCTAAAAACACAAAATGGTTTTGAAAGCATGTCAAATACTGCAAAGTCAGCTCAGATTATTATTTTGTCTCAAACTGATTATTTGTCTTTGCTTTGTTTTTTAAAGGGGTGCTGGGGACCATGACTTACCTTAAATCTAGTTTTGCCAGTGCCATTCCAGTTCTAAGTGCTGCTGGAAAGTAATGGAAATGCCATGATTACATCATTTGCAGTCCTTTAGAGATACACAGTTCAGTCAACAGCCAGGGAGCTGCTCTACCTGGAGGTTGTGTTGACAGTATGTCTGTTTTTGCAGTCTTTGTACTGCAGCAGCATTCAGAAATGCAGCTGTAGCCTTGATTTCTGCAGACTTACATCTCTGAATGAATCCTTCTGAGATAAAGTGTGCTACTTCTGGACAAGTGCTCGCATGAGCAAGGGTCCCAGTCTCTAAAAAAACATACCATGAGTAAATAACATGATGAAGAGGAAGGTGAGGAGTAAATCTCTGCCACTAAAATTAAGGCAATTCTACACAGTCATTGTCATAGAATGGCAACGTTTTTCATTTCCCTCCTCCACTTTGACAAGTAGCTCAGGAAACACTAATTTGATCTTTTTATTCATCAGGGCTGTTCAAGACCAGAAATGAACTATTGAATTTGTTTGTTTGTTTGTTTGTTTTCTTCCTAAAAGTCTGTATCACAAGAAGAGATTTTAAAAATGAAGACTCTGGAATAGGCAAGCAAGTGTTGAATGCTGAGGGTTGGAAATAAGTCCTCATGTTTATGGAACAGCTTTCTTTTGCAGGAAGAGCAGCCAACTCTGTGTATTAATAAGTAATACAGTGACAATGAGTTAATAGTGGTTGTTGAGCAGAGGATAACAGATGGCCCCTGGGGTGGGTGTGCTCCTGGTCCCAGCTGATGCTGTGAGCAGCACAGCACTGCACAAGTGGCTTGTGAATGGTGCAAAGCCAGGGCCCTGCATCTTCTCTAGGGACAATTCTTGTTATTGCTGTACGAGCCCTGTACGCTTCAACACTCAGCTTGGGCGGGGGGGAACTTCAGCTGCTTAGTCTTAGATGTCATTTTAAAAGTTTCTACTGCGTTCACCTGTGCTACATTTTACTGTTGCTTAGTTATTTTGCATGTTAGCTTTGTCTTTTTTACCTGTGCTTCAGGTTTTGTGTGCAAGGACAGACTATTGGACCTGGTCTGCATACTAAAAGTCTCCTTTTGTATCATGGAACAATTCTTTTCTCAAGGCCTAATACTGTGTTTTAAGGATGTGTTGTTCTCCTTGATTAAAAAATGAAAAAGGAGGACAATTTTGCACAGTTTATTGTACACCACTTCAAAGACATTATTTGCCTGAGGAAGGGAGAACTTGGTAGCATCATGGAAAAAGCCACAGTCAGTGTGTAAACGCCATGAGAAATCTGAGAGTTGGTTTTTCAGGGAATTCTGAGTCCATTTTGTCTTTGTCTTTACTGTGTCAGCATGGTCCACTCATGAATTCACAGTGCCAGTGGAGCTTTTGATGGATCCCTAACTCTCCCCAAAAATTATCCCATGTGAATATGAAGCCACATCTGTGCAGTGGGGCATTGTCCTCTGGTGGGAATTGAAATCAGCAGACTTTTGAGGGCTTTTGCCATGATGTTGGCTGTTCCTGGGGTCCGAGGTGGCCGAGGTCCGTCCTCTGCCCTGAACTTCAGATGAGCTGTTCATGCTGTTCATGGAAGGGCAGCTGCAGCACATTGGGGCAGGGCTGCTCTTATCAACCATGTCTGCCACTTTTGTGCTTATTGGGCCTTGAGGGAAGAGTCTTCCTGTCTCTTTAGTATTGTGCTAAAATCCTGTTTAGCTGCCATGTATTTCCTTGATCCTTTCTTTCCCATACTCACCAATTAGCAAGATGTGTGTGTGTGCGTGCATGCGGAGTCTTCTAATTAGCTGATTCCTAATGCCCCATGGAATCACTGTCATAAATGAGTTTTATGTAACCTCTCACTCCTCATGTGCCCCCTCTGTCCAAGTGACACAGTGCAGTCAGCTCCAGACAAAATCACCCAGACAGTTGTGCTTCCAAAAATGCCTTTATTACAGGTTTAAAGTTGACACATGTCAGCCATAAGCAAAGCCCTGCAGTAAATGTGACACTCCTCATTCAGGCCAGCTCAGTCCACCCCTCTGGGGGTCTGGGAAAACAGGCCTTGCAGGGAGCCCCAGAGGTCAGCAAAACAGGCACTGTCAGACAAATTAAATATGATCAGAAGTTGCTGAATCTCTATGGTTTAGCAACAAATCATATATAGTAGTCAGCAGGAATAGGAATATGTGGTGTGAATGAGGCATTCTGTGCCAAATTATCCTCAGATCCCTTAGCTATTAGTTACTTATTGCTTTATAGAATTTTTTAAATAAATCCACACAAATGAGGTAGAGGTACTAGATCAAAATTAAGCCAGCACACAGCCATGTACAGGAGTCACAGACAACACACACAACCCCAGCAGGCCAGCTCTCATCTTACTCTGCATGCTGTTTACATGCTAGATGCCATTTTCTGCCAAAGTAAAGATTCCTATCATCATGGTGGCTTTCTTTGATGTCCATCGGGGCAGATGCCTTGTGCACATGGAGGAAACTGAAAGTCTTTGTTCTGCTCTATCCAAAGGCCATGTTTCCCAGAGGGAGACTTCTTCAGAGCCAAATCTTTCAGGATTTTCGTGCTGTCTGGGAATAAGTTGAGAATAGTTTTCCACAAATCAAACCTGCATCTTGATAATGAGTTGTGGAGTGTTCATGGAGGGAGATTTCAGGTTTGAGCTTCAAGAGGGCCCAGGTGTAGTAGTCTTATGTAGTTTGTAGGCATCACAGTCCACTGCAGCTACTGACATAGAGACTGTAAGTGTTAAATTGGTCTGTGCATGCAACTAACCCAGCACTAGGGCTGCTGCCAGAGATGGAGGCTTTGTCAGGGACAGGGATTAGGAGCTGCAGGGCAGCTGTGCTGGAGGGGTGACAGTCTCTGACATGTCTGCCAGCATCACCAGCCACAGGTCAGGGAGAGCAGGCTCTGCTGAAAAGGGAGGGAAATCCCAACTTAATCTGCTTGTGGTAGATCCTCTTTCCTGGGCTCTGCCTAGAGTAGCAAAAATTCTCTGTGAAGGAAAACGGGGTGACTGAGGATGATCCCTGGCTATAGTGATGGAGCTGAGAAGCAAAGGCATTCAAAATGTTAAAACAGTGAAATGCAGCAGATTTATGTGAGAGCAGCTGCTTCCCTGCTGCGCTGCTGGCTGCACTGCCTGCTGGGGACTTGGGTGACACAGGTTGTGCTGGCCACAGGACAGGCTTGCAGCTCTCTGCCACTGACTGCTGAGGCTGTTACTCGTCTGGCTGGGACCACCACCCATCTCTGGTTATTGGAAACAAGAGGACAAGCGGATGCTTAAAAAGGGGATCAAATAAATAGGACTGAGAGCAGGAGATAAGGCAGTGAGAGTGAGGCAGGGAAAAAAGAGGAAAAGGAGGAAAAACCACTGAAACATGAGGTAGGGAGGAGAGAAAAGGTGGACAATGGGGAAAAAGGGAAACAAAAGTATGGCAAACAGTGAACAGGAGGAGTGCTTGCTTCCTCAGCTGCCCTGACCCTGCTGAGCCAGCCCTCCTGAAGCATCTCCACCTCCCCATGAAGTGTCCTGCCCCGGGGCACAGTGCCCAACTGTTCCCTGTTTTACAGCAGAGCCTGACCCTCACCTACTGTGTGGAGGACAAGGTCTGCAGGGGTGGGGAGAACAGCCCTCCCGGTCTGTCTGCTGCTGCTGCATTCTGGAAGGACTGATCCTTCACGACATCAGTGCTTTCTGTTTCATACTCAGGTCTCCCTAAGAAGAGAAAAAGTCATCTCCTTCAAGGGAAGTTCAACAAAGACCTGTGTCTTTGTTGTTTCCTAGTGTGATCAGTTCAAGCTGAGCTGATACAGTGCAGGCAGAGGGAGGGGCAGGGAGACATCCCTGCTAGCAGATGCTCTGTTTCACACTGAGGTACCACTGGCTGTGGCAAGACAACGTGAGAATGGGTTCAAAGATCATGTTTCTCAGTACATAAATATGGTGCTTTGCAGCACCAGAGGATTTTGCAAGTCGTTCCAAGGTTCATGGATGCTTGAGCTCTTGCCTCAAAGTAGTGTCAGACTCCTCCTGTTGTTCCCCTGGCCTGGCAACGTGGACTTTGCTTTGGTTGTGACTGGGTTAGAAAGGAACCAGTCCAAAACTCCCTCCTACCCCCAGCTGTTTGTGATTCATTACTTATTGCTTTCCTGTTCTTGGCAGACCTCACTAAGCTATGGATCTTACTGCCTAGTCTCAGAGCTGGGCCCTGTGTCTTGTGACTGTCTCCTTCCTGTTCTGCTTGTCTACTTTTTTTTTTTTTTTTTTTTTTTTTTTTTTTTTTTTCTGGAAATTTATGGCCATATGCACTAGGATAACTGCAGTTGCTGGTGGGAAGGGTGCTCATTGCTGTGTGCATGCATTCACATGGACTGCTGTGTGCCAATTAAATATACCAATATACCAAAGAAAAATGTCTTTCAAATTAAAATTCAGTAGCAAACTCCCCCTTAATTACTACTCATTAAAAGTATTGTAACAGTCAGTTAAAAGCTTTGCCAAACAACAACAATAATCTTGTAAAACCCCATCATGGAGTTCAAGCAATACTTTGCCAAAGATCATTAATTGGGTATGTATTTTATGTTCTTCTCTAATTTAGTTTTCAGCCTTTAACTGGAAAACCTGTTTTATCTGCTGAAGGGACGTGCCATGTGGATGACATGGGGCTGCTTGGGGCTGGGAAGAAATAGGAAGAGCTATTTCTCTGGTGCAATAGGGCAGGGGAGACTGAGGCTAGCCAGGCAGAGTGATTTTCAGGGAAGTCTCCAGGCTGCAGCACTACCTGTACTCGTGCTGGAAGGCTGCTCTGCTTTTCTGCCAGATGGGAAGCATGACCCGATTACAGGAGCTGGTAGGCAATCACTCTTCAAAGAACAAAAGAGTGAGTAACCAGGAAATGTTGAGGTGGATTAAAGAGCTCAGGGAAGGAGTTCCATCTGTGTAGCTGGAGACACTCATCTGTCCAGAGGAGAGGTGGAAAAAAGGTGCTGATGTTCTTGTGGAGGGGGGTCCAGTGCTGCCCAGCTGTGGGTCTGAAAGTGGTCCCCTGAGTCACTGTGGCAGATGACATGTCCCATGGTGATGAGTGCTGCTTCTGGGCCTCCTGCTGCTTCAGTCTTGAAGCATCTGCAGCCAGAAAATGAGGAACAGAAAGTCTCCTCTCTTGATGGCCATGGCCTAAGTGATTCAAATGCCATGGGGATCCCCCTTTAACCTTGACTGACAAGTGAAGGAGAGTGTTTCTGCTGCTTATAGTACTGACATCTTTGTTCCACAGTAAAATGAGACACAGGTAGTTTCGTGCTATGAGCAAATTTAAGCCTTTGATGTGGTTGTGTTTGATAAAGTTAATATGATAATATCAATGTTCTTACGAAAAAGGCTTAGTATTGATGAATATTTTTGCCAAATAGTCTTATCTGCTTTGTGGTCCAGCTACTGAAGCATGTGGGAAAAAAACTCCACAAGAACCTAAAAGTGAACAGAGAGTTTTTGTAACTACATCTTTTGAAGACCTTAAATATCCACATCCTTGAATAGACTTTTATGAACAAAAAGCTGCTGAGGTTTTTGCACTGGAAGTCCCTGAAAGTCAGTTTCTTTCCTGCTTTGCTGCCAAGGCCCAGCCCAGCATCTTCAAAAGCTGATAAAATTGCAAATGCCTGAAATGGAATGGAGAGGAGCAATACCTCGTGCAGCTGATGCATTCACAGTGGGACACTGTAACAAAGAGGTAACAAGCAGAGTACTATACATGATCTCAGGTGAGAGTAAATTACTACAATTTTCAAAACTAAGTGTTGATGGAAGAGCTTTTAAACCCTGCGGTTAGGCAGTTTGAGTGAAATGTTAAGAGGAAATAAGAGAATATTTTCATGTGGCATTAACTCCAAGGCTCGATGATGTGATTTTGAAGAGGGACTTAAAGATCAATGGGTTTTGGTTTTGTTTTTAACCTAGAAATACTCTATACAGATGCTGAGTTATCCATTCTCACTGAGATGCTGACTGCATCAAAGGCTGTCTGTGCTTTAGTTTTGAAATGTCGTTTGGGTGCTTTTCAATGAATTTGGAGCTGACTTTGAGCTGGACTTTACAGAACTTGTAAACAGAAACAAATAAAGCTTCTCATTCCGAGGACTGAGGCTAAATTCTTTGGATTTTTAAAGGTAATTAAGATAAATTTTGTCTGTAGTCACTGTAGTGTTAAGGAGAGCTAGCTGAGTTGAACAGATGTAAAGTAAGGCAGCCTCTGCTGTGGAAAGGGAACTTGAGGTCTCTGAATGTTGTTTTACTTTGCCAGAGCAGATCTAACAGACTCACTGTGTGTGGAACTGCCAAACTGAGAATCACACTGCCTGGGCAGGTAAGAAAATAAACAGTGAATGTGCAGCCCTTTTAAGTGTCAGCTGTAGGAGTGTCACCTGAGGTTCTCAAATGGAAGGCACCCGGAACTGGAAGTAATTTCTCAAGTTTTGTCTGAATGTTTGACTCAGTCCCATTCCCCTTCAATACCTGTGGGAATTCTGTATAGAGCAGGAATGAATAGATGCCTTACAGCATGCTATGAATGTAAGGGAGTTCTTGAAGGCAGTTCAGCTTTTCTTTATACTGTGAGTGCTATCTCTGGGACTACTTTTCCTCCCAACTGTCTGAAAAAAACTTCTTTCTTCCCTTTTTCTTTAGAATTCAAGCAACTCTCTTGTAATTTCCAGTACCTGTTGAGGTAATGATGGCAATGAGGGATTTTAGCCCAGGGCAGAGGACTACACAAACTGTGTTGTAAGATGCACTCTCAATCACGTGGCTGTGCAGCTGCCTGCTCCTCTTCTTGGGATGAGTGAGCTCTCTGTGCTGCTGAGCAGTTGCTTTTCTTCAAAACCCTAAAATCACATGCTGACTGGTGAGATTACTTTTCAGTCAGAGCATGGTTGTAATTATGTTTAATGTATTAAAAGCGTAAAGAGCCAGAGTCAGTAATTTTTATGACCTGTGTAATGACAACCATAAAACCAGGAGATTTTGTTCCCCAATCACTTTTGTGCTCTTGTGCTTTGGAGTTGGGGATGGAAGATTTAAAAGTTAAATTTCAAACAGAACACATTTGGGGTTTTGGTATGGTGACTTACTCTGTTTCTGCTTAATGCATTTTCTTGGATTTAAAATCTTTTTTCATATCACTTTTTCACTATTTCACTGGCCACTGTAGAAATGGATTAAGCACACAACAAGCACATAGAAGCAATGAAAAAAGGCATTTGGCCTTTTTTTTTGTGTTCTGGGGACATACACAGTTATTGGAGTAGGAGGGTGACCTGGGTCATGAAGGTCAGTCTTCTGCTATTATGGGCAGCCACAGCATTAAATGTCTTTCATAAATGCATCCTCTACTGTCTCAAAGCTAATTACTTTTCCGCCTTTCCCTGTTTCTATTAGAAGGTTGTTCTTTCTGAGGGTTTCTAATCCTTCTTATTTCAAGCCTAAACTTATTTACGGTGAGTTGATACCTGCTTGGGCTTATTTGCTGCTCTGAAAGCTGCCAGAATTGCTGCCTGCAGCAGCCATGCAAGACCCAGTTAGCTATGGTTGTCTCCAGTCTGTGGAAAGCACTGCCTTCTACTCTGGCAGTGCTTTTCCCCCCTGTCTTACACCCCATCCACCTGTCCCACTGTTCCCTCTGTGTCATGTACTTGATCTGTAAGATGTCACCCATTGATGTGTTTTGGTGATCCAGCAAAACAGCATCCCAGGGCTGTTGGAGATACTGGTGATAGAAATAAACATAAAAAGAGGAGATGATGGGACCTCAGTGCTGAAAAGGCACTTGAAGCTTTCCTGTTGTAGCAGCAGTGGAAAAGATTGTTAGAAGGAGCAAATCCAGCAAAGAGAGACTTGATTTACATCCCCTCATCTAAGACTTTGATCCTTAGGCCACTTGGTCCTGCTGTACCTCAGCTGGTCCTCCTGGGGTGCCACACAGTGCACATAGCACAGGACTGACAGACCGCCTTCCGGACCAGGTGGGAAGATCATGAGGGAGACACCAGGACATCTCAAATGGGGCAAAACACCTGTGTTCAGATGAAAATGTCTGTGGATCTTAAAAGTTCTCTTTCTGGGCATTTTTGTTAGTGTATCAGCATTGTGATGACCAAAGACTAACAGGAAATATATTTTGACACTTGTAGTAAAAGGAAAACCAGGGAGAGCAGGTTAAAACCTCAAACAAACGGAATAGAACTTGCCTACCTGCCCTTTATACAACAGCCTCTCTCCATTCTTTCCCTAAAGTACTTAGCAGATCACCATTAATGAATTGTTTTTCTCGGTATATGTTGTCTATTGTGAAGTTTTGATTGTGGAAGTCTTGCATCTCATGTGGTGAGGCTATTCATATAAAAAAGGACACTAGTGTAAGGAAGAATTGAGGGCTGTATCTCCTAGACTGCAGGGTCAGGCTAGAGACCAAATTTCTGATGTTTGCATGTAACATCAACACTTAATTAACATGGTACAACAATGATGGATACTCATGACCACCTCATTCAAGTCTTCCTCCTTGTGTTACATTCACTATTAGATTTTAATTAAAAAAAGTTTTCTTTAGACACTGTTTGTCAGTTATTTACCAGTGCATGATAAAAAACTGTCCAGTATAATGTGCTGCAGGTTTTGTGCCTCACCTTCTCCCCTCGAGATGAACCATTGTTTAACTGAGCAGCTTTCACGTCTGCAGACTCCATTGATTTATTTCATGCAAGTGCTTTGTAGCTGTGTTGTTACTATGGCAATAAGAAAACATAAACAGAACAAATGAGTAATGGCGATAAGGAATTGTTAGCTGGCAGCAGAGATGATACATTTTGACCCTTTGTGAGATTTCTTTGTTGTCTGAGGACAACAAAGGAAAGGGATGGATTTCATCTGTCATAGGGACTGTATCCAGGTGGAGAACATGCTGAGTTGAGAAGGGGTGCATGAACTTCAGGACAGCCTTAGACTTTTGGTACCTGTGACAAAGCTCTGGGGCCCAAAAAGATGTCCAGAAATGTTGGAATGAAGACACAGAATTAGTTGCTCTTATTCTGTTCTGGAATGTGAGTTATCCTGGCTGTTGGGGATGAGTAGAATGCACCTCATTCAAAAGACAGGAGCAGCAGTATGTTTTATTAAGGTGAAATCACAATTTGACAGCATTCAATAAATTTGATGGTATTTAATGAAATTTAACAGGGGTTTGCTATGGGTCAGTAAGTTTGATGGCAAGGTTCACCTTAATAATTACTGCATGGAAGAAACATACAAAGGAAAATTGTATTAGAATTTGGTTAGTATGATTCACACAGAGACCACAGACCTTCCTCTTGAGTCACGAGGTTCAGAGTGGACCCCCTTGCTTTCTAAGCTCCTTCTGGAGCCTTGGTGCAGCTGAGCCAGTCTTAGTCTCAGACTTGGACAAAGGTATAAGTTTGATGAAATTATCTCTATTAAGTTTATGCTAATTAATGTTGAGTAGCTACATAGATTAATAATGTTTCATTAGAATTAATTCAGTGTGCTACCAGTCACTTACCGAGGGGATCTCTTTGTCCTGGGCAGGGAAGGCTCTCTTAGGTAAGGAATCTCAGACCTGGAGAGGCATCCCTGCTCAAGGGGAGACTCATGGGTGCTGCAGTTCAGCTGCAGCTGAGGGAGAGCTCAATCTGGCTGATCTGAGGGAAGTATTTATAGAGTGAAGCAGTTGGCTGTTAGTCAATAGTATAGAAAAGATACATGTTTTTGGTTTAGCTCTGGTATCTTGCTCTGTAATTAGGTTATCTTGCATTTTTTGGGCTTTGAGATGACCTTTCAAAATATGCTTCTGAGGCATCTTCAGTCCCCGGGGCTCACACAGGGATTGGGGCTTGTTGCACCTTCATCAGCATGAGCCAAAGGACAGCCTGCGGTCAGACATGCCTGTCACACTGCCCTGCAACTCTGCTTCTGTAGGAATTAATTGTCACCTGTGAAGTGTTGGTTGGATTGAACTCTTCACATTTTTTCACCTCCTGAGAGATGCCAGCTCTCAGCCGCTCCTCCCCACTCAGCAGGAGGAAGGGCAGTGCCACTGGATCTGCTGGAGGAGGATTTGATGTGACCAGGGGCCTCTCTCACACATCCCCCTGGACCCTGCAGAGCGAGGGCTTTTCTACACAGGCTTTGCCACAGGTTTGCACAGTCCTGACCCGAGGAACTGCAGCCTGCTGGGCTGGGGGCACTCCAGAAAATGCAATTGCTAAGTCATGTGTGGAGTTAGTAAGGAAAAAATAACAGTTCACTCAGACAAGAACTGGAAGTTGTGTCCAAAGCACGGCCCCTTGCTGGTGTGAATGTGCAGCTCTCTGGAACCTGCTGCACTGACAGCTGCTGATGCTTTCCTGCATCCCTCAAGTAGGATCTTTGCTGACTGCTCATTCATACCTGTTAGAAATGCTGCAGGGCCTGTAGAGTTATGTGTTAAGGATTTCTGCTACAGCTGCACTCAGAATTAATCCTTCCAGTCAGTTGGTTACAAGTTTAGGTCAGGTTTGCCAAATTTTTTATTTTGCCCAGACTTTTCAAGGAGTAAGGTGCTGCACAGCAAGGGCTAAAGTACTAAAAACTTACCATTTGTGCTAAAATTGATTTGAAATCTAGGGATTAATTAGTGCAAAAGCAGTGAAATAATGACTAGTGACTTTATAGCTTTCCAGTGTAAACAGATGACAAGATGGATGCTGAACCTTTGTGTTGCCATTGTTGCCTTTCTTATTTTTAAGGACTGTTAATTTTAATATCATCTGTTAGGGAGTCTTGAGCTTTATAGTACATGTAGAAAGCTGTTGGCCATGAAACATAGTTAGTTCCAGCTGTGAAAAGTGCAACTTCTAAAAAAAATAATAGTAAAAAGGGTCTGGTCCTCACCTGGGGACATCTTTGCTACTACCACTACTTATATTCATTAATGTAATATTCTGATGCCCCTTAATTAGGCCTCTTTGAGTGATGGTAACAGCAATAAATTTTTGCACTAAAAGCACTTTAGTGCAACAGAAGACATGGAGTTGAAGTTAACAAGAAATGCAAGGCTCAAGACCAGAAGTACTGGAGGTGTTTTTCTTAGCATGAAAGTTGAAAATCTTGGTATATGTTAGCCTGGATTTTATGGTTGGCATATGTAATATAAGGCATAATGTTGCAATGCAAAAAAAAAAAAAAATTAATATATTGTTTGTAGGCACTCAAAGCCCATTTATATGGTATAAAACAAAGTTTTCTGCTGGGACAGCTCAGAGACAGGACTGTGAGAGCTGGGGCTGTGTAGGCCAGGACTACATTTACCGTTTTGCTTCTGATGCATCTCTTGAAACAGGTCCATTTTAAATCTCAGGGAAGCTTTACAGCCAATACCAAGGAGTGTTCTCCACAAAGATTCCCCTTGGAGAAAAAAAAAAAAAGACCTTGTTCATTGCCTTCTTGGTGCTCCAGTGATAGCTCTTCCAGAAGCCAGGATATATGAAAGTGGAAAGTATACAATAATGACAGTTTGGCTTTGGAAGTATACAATAAAGACAATTTCCTGGTAATTTGCAATAGCTGTTCAATGCATAGAGAATCAGAGAACAAAGAAATGGAATATAGATTTATCAGTATCAAATAAATTGATAAATGTGTATATAGATTTATTTCCTGGTCTCCTGAGAATACTTACTCCATCCTCCTTGGCTTAGTTGCAGGAAAGTAAATGTATTGCTTTTGAGCTATTAAGTTAAAAGTACAGCTTCTTAGCAAACAGAAATTACTCTCTTTTCAACATGGTTCAAAGCTAACCTGGTAATGTACAGTATATGCACACAGCTTTTAAAAGCTTCAGCTGATCATAGGCATGATTTCATATTGAAGCAGTGCTGTAGCCTTTGACAATCCCCTTAAAACTAGCCAAGATAAAAGAAACATTTTTTCCATTTTAAGCAGTCATTAGGCATTATGCAACTATTTCCTTTATATTTTCTAGTTTGCCAGAACCTCATTGAACTTAAGTATGGTAAGTGTGGCTAGTCTGTTGTTTTCCAATAAACTTTTCTCTATCTGTTTATAAATCTACAAAAACTCAATTTATGAGTTTGTATGCTCTGGGGGTGTCAGTAAGCACTAACTGAAGATTTGTATTTTGTTCTGAGATATCTGTGAGAAGTGTAATTATACAGTTACATCCTGCTAGGATTTCTAGTGTCTTTACTAGAGTACATAGTTAATCCCAGCTCTTGTAATAAACAGTAGAGTTCTCTCTTTGGGGACTGACAAAATCAATCCAAGTGCAATCCTAAGAGTAGGATGTAATTCCTACAATGTCTAGGTTGTCTGATTGAAAATGAATGTCTATTATAAACTTGCTTGTGTACAACACCAGGCTGTGTTTCAGCAAGAACTTCAGCACAAGCTTAACGTAAAATTCTCTTGATTGTACTAAGATACATTTGTGTGCTGGACATGCAGAGCCTTGGTTTTCAACAAAATAAATTCCATGGAAGTCAGTGCCTGTGCTCTCCCTAGGCATTTCCTCTAAACTGGGATTCAGCTGGATAGGATTGTCAGATACACCTTCTGTGTCCAGCTGTGTGTGCCTGCATCCCTCTGCAATCCCTCCCACAAGTTCTGCTCAAACTACTTTGGGCTATTGCTCAGCAGTTGTAGCTTGTACAGCTATCATAACAGGGTTTACAATCTTTCTTTGTGGCTTTTAAAATGTTTTAAAATGCTTTGACTTAAAGGAAAATAACAAGTCCTTTACCTCCATGAACTAACCAACCTCCAAATCTGAGGAGTGAGTAATAAATTTTTCAGAACATTATGCTTCAAATTACATGAAAGAATGATCTCCAGTACATAAAAGAGCACAGTGTCTGCCATAGACTATATTCACCCAAAGTAAAAGAATAAAAAGAACATATTTGTGAGATATCAGTTCTTCTGTAATGTTCTAAGGAATCATTGCTATTTTTACCAGATCACACTCTTAGGTTTTTTTTTTTTTCATCAGCCCATCTTGAAAGCTTCCAGTTGCTGTGTTCTGAGGCTCTTTCTTGAGAGTTAATTATTTGGCACTAATGTCTCTTCACTCCAAATGCCCTAGACCTTGTCACCTCCTTAAATTTACATTTTTTTATTAATTTGATAATGTTTTGATTAAGTTTTTAAATTTTCTATGTAGAAATTTTTGTTTTTTACTGGAAAGTAATTTTCATTGTTTTCAAGGAGAATAAAATAATTCAAAATTATATATAGCAACATGAAGGGCTTTTATAAATAAAAGATTTAAGGAGCGTCTTAATTCTCTTTTTTAAACATTCTAAACACTTCATTTTCCACATATTTCCACTAATTTCTCTTGGTATGTAAGTGTGGGTATCCTGCTGAAGCTCAAGGGACAGATCCCCCCAAATCCCACTCCACTACCAGTTCTTTGAGCTCTCCTGTCTCCTAAGCTCCCTTGGATCTGAAACACAGGCTCCTGCATTCCTCCATGAGTTAAAGAGGTGATGGGAAATTTCCAGTTTTTTAGTTCTGTATTTCTTAACTGTATGACTGTGACATGGTGGAGGTTCATTATCCTCTTTTGCTCCCATTCATGTACATAGAACTGAACTTCATAACACCAGGAAGGAGCCACAGTACCACCAACCAGAGGACTCATGGAAAAAACCCACCAACAACAACAACAACCAAAAAAACAAAACAAAACACCAAAAAAACCCCAAACCACAAAAACTCTCCACCTTTTTACCTTAAAAGGTACCAGTGTATCTTAAAACCATCATTTTTTCTGCACCTGCATGTTTTCCTTTTTCTGCTCTTTAGCTGGATAGGTAAGTGGGGATGCTTGGAATGTGTGTGCATCAAGGAATTGAGTCCTGAAAATAACTGTGTTCAGGACACTGCTTCTGTTGTGTTCAGGGAAGTCATTGCTGGAAATCAGTCTTAGAACAAGAATTACCTTATCAGGGATTAAATAAGAAATGTCCTGAATCCATAAATCAAATAATGATGGTTTTGTGTGTGATCTGTTACCTATATCAGCATCATTACTTTATTTATGGCCCTTTTTTTAGGAAGCTTAGGCTCACTGTTCATTTGTGATTTTCCTTTCTAAGTTCAGTTGTTGTGTTTCTCTTGCAGTCTGGAGTCCTTTTCCCCTGAGCAGACAGGTTTCTTTATCCCCACCTTTAAATGGCATTACGTCATGTTCTTGCAAGTCATTCAGTGTGTTCATGTAGCCAGAAACATAGATTTTTTTGTTCCAACTCTTCTGCAATGTTGAAGAATTTTTAAGTATACATTCCTAGTGTATGACCTCTTTGGCTGTATGGTGATTATTAATATTACAGAAGCAACTAAGAGGAAATGACATCAGTAGATAAGATGATCTGTGCAATAGCAGAAGCTTTATTCACACTGAATACACTATTCATGTGCACAGAAAGATCATTTCTCAATTCAAAGAAGAATATTCTAATTTAAGTCTAACTTCAGCCATATGTTGAAATCGCTACAGAAACAAAGCTTACCAGTGTGCAGTGATCCTGTAAGAAACACATTCCCCTTTGTGGATGGGCACATGGTAGGTGCATCAAACTCTTGGAGCTCTTGTTTTTCCTGACAAGAACTCTTTTTATATCAGAACATATTTCAGTTTAGTACATTTGCTAATTTAATGTAAAGTGACCTGAAATAGGGGAAATTGGGGAAATACCATAGTTAGTGGTCTTCAGGTTCACTCCCCTCTAAACCTAGGCTGGGTTTTTATTACTAATTTAATATTACTAAAAGGTGCTTTTACATTACACTGAAGAAGTAAATTTTCAAAATACACCTCCATGAAATAAAACCATATGTAGAAATTTAATTGAACACGAGGGATAATGACAGATCCCAGGCACAGAAAGTTAAAACAGGTTCTCTGCTTAGGTGCACAGGAACAAGCAGGAAACAGTGGCCTGGCTGCTGAATCAATCTTAGCAGTATGGCATTATAGAGATAACTGGAAAGCATTTTGTGTTTTGTGGCATACCTGCTAGTCTGGGGCCTCAGACCATTGAAACGGGGAGGGAATTTCTGAAGAAATTGCTGTCCTTTCTGGCAGATCCTATCACCAAGAGTTAGTAACCAACCCCCATCTGCAGAGTGCTCACCACAGCCACCCACCCTTCCTATGCTGTGCTTGCTTCTGTGCTTGCACACAATGGGATCCCATTGTTTCATTTATGTTTAAAACCACATGCTGTCTGCCTTTGGTCACCTCTGTTGGTATAAATCAGCACCTAATAATGGAAGGCCCTAAAGAAGTAGGCCATGTGGTTGACAGGCTTGTGCAGTCATGTATCTCCACTTGTGTCGTGTCACAGCACCATCATCACTGCTCCTGCAGGTCAGAGCAGGGTCTTTCTCCCTAGCCATAAGCCTTAGCGCAATGAAACATTGGAAAGGGAGTTGTAGCAAAATAATGATTTCATCCTGAAGCCATGTGGGGTTCACAGAAAACCTGCCTTCTGACATGACTGACTTTTTGACATTGTTGGCACACCCAGGTGAATATTGTTCTTTGATAAACACTTTGGAGTTCCTCCAGGTTGATTTGCTTATTCTTGGAAGTTTTTGCTAGTGATGTATATGCTTCTAATTTCACCATGTAAGCAAAGATAGAAGAGGATTGGGAATGATTAGCTTCAGAGGGGAGTTTGTTTTCAAAGCTCTTAAATCTTACATTCAAACCGAGGAGTCAGGGAAGAATGACAGGACTGGTGCAAACTCATACTCTGCTGAAAGAACAAATTAATTGAAGCCAGGAAGATTCTGATGTAGGTAGAGTGATGAGTGAAAAGCAGTTTTCTTTTGTTTACAGACCTGCTGGGTTTTATTGGCATTTGTTGCTCTTTGGGTGCACGTATTTATTTATTTTTGCCTAGCTGTTTATTAGCCTGTAGCTACTTGCCAGGATTTAGGAGGAGCAAAGTTTGCTCAAATCACTGGTTATATTGCAGATAGATTTGGCCCAGTGTGTTTGCCTTGTCATTTGACTGCAGTGTTGACATGGTTATTGGTGTGTCTTCTTCCCCACGATTACATAGTACATTTTCTGTCTCCAAAGAGAGGAGAATTTGGCAAGGAGAGCTGAGAAGCATCTGGCTCTTTCCTGTTGTTTGCTCTCTCTGTTATTGAGAGTAGGGCAGTCTCATGGACAGCTCTAAATTTAGCAGCTAATTTTTGTCTTAGGAGTCAGCTCTGCTTAGATTTTGGCTAGAGGGGATACCTGGATGAGATGAGAGCCCTGGGTTTGGTACCCCTGGGAATATCCCTGCATATTTTCCGTAAGATCCCCGGATGTTTCCAGGTTATAAAGCCCCAGCTAAGTCCTGGTCTGACTGCTCTGTCAACAGTTTAAGAACTAGTTCAGAATAGGACTTAATTTCTCTACATTCCTTTCAAAGGGATAGTACAAAAGACACAATTACATGCCTTGGTGGTCTCTTTGCATGTAGGTGTGTAGGCAAGAGAGGTTTTCCAGGGGTTTCCATCTTTGTCAACATGATTGGAATTCATTAGTGAAGCTCCATGTTTGTGGTCACTGGTCAAATATTACTTCTTGCAGTTAAGAGACTGGATAGAGATGGGCAGGATGGCATTCTGTTGGAGCAAAAATATCCTTCCTTATATTTCCTCCCTGCCTGCTGTAACCTGGCTTTGAACAACCTTCATTGTATGCCTACCCAAGAGGTTAATTTTTTGGATCACATTTGACATTTGCCCATAGCTGGAAAATAGGAGAGCAGATTCCACAAAGCAAACACTGAAATACAAAAGGGAGATGTCATACCTACTGTGTGGTTCCACCAGCAAAATGCTTCCTTCTTATCAAAGCATGTAAACAGGATTATAGGTCATGTATCTATATATCCATTGTATATATAAGACTGCTGGTAGTATGATCATCAGGAAGTGGGACCTGCATTAATGGCACTGTCTTCCCTGCTTTCACTGAAGTTTATTCTTTCTACTCAAATCAACTTTTTGTGTGTTCTAAAATAATGAGAATATTTGCAAAATATGTAGAATATCAACAATATGAATTCTCAAAAGCTCTGTTCTCAGGATCAGAGAGGTAAGGACTTGGAGTCAGATATTAAACAGACAAAACTGTTCCTAGATTTCTAAGGAGCAGCTCCAACTTGCATCAGCCAAAGATCTCTCCCTGTTTCATTAAAACGGTAATTTTCATGCAGAACACACCAGACATCACAGGATTCCAGTAGTTCCGGCCCATTTGTCTGCTGCTGCAAGGAAGTTGTTTACTCTTTTGTATCACTCTCTGCTGACGTCTGCTCACTGAACAATGTCATCAAATTTCCTGTTTTTTGGCTTGTGGAAAGTAGCTCCCCCACCTTATGCTCGGGCTTTGCTGCGTGGAGCCGGATGCACCCAGCAGACAGGATGTAAGGTTAACTGCAGCAGAGCTAAATAAATAAAGTAGGTGTTCAGTTGTGAACTAGAGCTGCTCCTTGCCAGGGGGATAAATCTGACAGTTCAAACATTGAGCAATGATAAAATACCTGTTTCAGGTTGTGGGGTTTTTTAATGGCTTTTGGATTTTTTTTTTTTTTCCATGAGTTTATGTTAGCAGCTTCCTGAAGCAGCCTGAAATAGTTTATAGTGTGGTGCTGTGCAATGTATATGTGAAAACACCTCTGTCAGGTATTCACAGCATTCTGCTGCTGGTGCTGTAGTTCTGCAGGCAGAGGGGCTGCCAGCAATGTGTGTTCATTAGTAACTCCTCTGCTGCCAGAGCAGCAGCCTGGTGCTGAGCCCAGGAGTGCTGACACTCTGCCAGGGGGCTGATCCCCTTACCTTTTTGGTTTGTTTGTCTTCTGGCCAGTGCCACAGGGTCATTAACTTCCACTTGGGCAAGCACTAGTGATTAGCAGAGCAGACCTTTGTTCAACAGGTGTTCCAGACAAAGTTTGGGGTGCTTTCATTGAGAATGCTGACATTGTCTTATTGACCTCCTTTCATCCATAGCAAGAGGAAGCACCTATTGTTAGCAAACCCACCCAGCCTTTGTAAAACAGGGTATGCTGTGTGCTTTATGGTACCTGAATCTTGTGCTCCCCTCTCTTCTGTAGGTCTGTCATGCTCCAAGTGGTTCCCCCCAACTTAGTGTTGCTCTGTATTGGAATTCTATTTTTTCCTTTCTCCAAAGAGCATTTGATCACTTCATAAAAACGATTCTTGTAAAGATTCTCCTAAGATCCTTTTTTAAAACAAAGCAAAACAACACCCCACAACGAAACAAAAACAAACAAACAAACCAACAACAACCCACACCAAAACACACCCCCCACCTCAAATACCAGAAAAATAAAAATCCCAAAACATAGAACATTTGGAGCCAACTTGCAGAGCACTGAAAAAATGCAGGAGTATCTGATGTCAGGCAGAACTACAGGGTATGCTGGAGTGGTTTATAGGAACTATCCCACCATTGAAGGAATTGAGTTTGCCTTTATTTTTTAAAGGCTTTTATCAAGGTACAGCCAGAACATTTTGCTTACTGTCTTTCTCTGCTAAATTCTGTTTTGTTGCACTGTCTCACCGATGCTTGCAGTAACTGGAAATAGTCTGAGTGTGTGAAGTAGTGATTGTGGAGCATGTGGGCTGTCACCTCACTGAAATGCTGAGTTCTTGTCATCATTTCTGACGTCTTCATGCTTGGATCTCTGCAGACAAAAATGCTGTTTGCCTCAGAGTATCTTCTATTATAGTGAGAAAGGAATATAAGAAGGTTCCCTTGCAATACCAAGTTCCTGTTCTTGCAGCATCCTTCATCCATAATGGAGAGAAATGCATCCAGAATGTAGAAAAATGGACTGGATGCAGTATCTAGCTGTGGGTACCTGTGAATCTCCAGGTGTGGGCTTGCATTTTGAATCATATCATATGCATTTTTAAATCATATTTTATTGAGACAACATGAACATGAACATTTTCCAAGACAGGCTGCCAGGCTGGATAAGATGTGGCTGACTTGCACTTCAGTAAGTTAAACCCTTGTGGTTCAGACCTTGCACTGTGCACAGATGCAAATACAGAAGTTGCTCTAATCCCTGGTACAGACCTGCCCATAGTGCAGGACCCACATCAGTCACCTTCCAACTTGGAACAAGCACTGTCTGCTGAGGGGGGCTCAGGAAAGGAGCAGGAAAGGAGATGGCTGCAGACAATGAGTTCAGTGCCTAGGCAGAGGTAACTCTTCATCCAAACAATTGGCAGGGGTTTCTATCTCTTTGTTTCTCCTCTGCTCTTCTTCCTCTCTGTGTATTCCCTGTTCCCTCCTCTCCACATTTTCTGAGGTTCATGGTGTATCTTTGTGCCTTCCCATCAGATAACTGTGGTGGTGGTTGATTCTTTTGACCCTTGCCCCCCGTTCCATTACTATTCTGCTTGCAGAACTGTCCCCTTAAATTTCTCCTGTGCTCTTTTCCATTCCCCATCACAGCTTCTGCCAAGATTTGAACCTCTAATGGTGTTACAGCCAACAAAAATAACCTTCAGGGTTACATTTCCTCTGTGGCAAAGGTGGACAAAGCTCCCAGTTGCCTGTGTGGAGTGTAGGGCTGGACAGCCCCTGCATTACTGGGGAGAGGGCACCAGAGGGGCTGTGCCCCCCTTGCTCTCTGCAGAGCTGTCTGCACAGGGGCTCTGCCAGCGTGGGGGGCCCAGCAGGACTAAGACAGTCTGTTCCTTATCCTGCCATGGAAGAGAAGAGCTCAACAAATTGTGTCCCCAGGGCATCCTAGTACCAACCTTCTTCCTGGGGCCCTTGACAGGGACTGAGCCAAAGGCCTCAAAACCTGAGCCTCTGCCTCTTGCTCCTGGTTAAATTTATTCATAACGTGCCCTCATGGAGATTTATAAGTACAGGTGCAAGCTAAAACTCCTGAAAAGATGTCATTCATTTTATTTCTAACAAATAAATTCCAGATGTTTGCCTCTAACTCCCGGAGTGCTGATATGATCAGCTTGGGGCTCCAGTTGTGCAGTCTTGTGTTAGATGACAGAACAGAGTGAAATGAATGCTCACCATTGCCAGTGGTTTGCAGTCAAAGGGACACAAGTTTTTCTAACAAGATGAAACTGAGAGTTCCAGATGAGACTGGGAGGATTGATTTGAGAAAACAACTGGCTGGCACTGCAATGATAGAACAATAGTAACTAGATTTAAAAGAAAATGAAAATAATCTTGTATGACAGAAAAGGTGGAAATAATGGAACATTTCAGAAAGAAAGTATGCTATCATGTACTGCAAAAAGTAGGTCTTTACTTATCAAAAGGTATTTCTTGCTGCAGACTCTGTGAAAAGCTTCTTATGTAGGAAACATTGATTTGCATAGTGCTGCTTGCAAAGGCTGTAGCTTAATTCTCAAAGTCAAACTTGGGGGAGGAAGTGTTTTTCTTTGACTGGCAGAGCCAAGAGATTATTCTTACTCTAGAAAAAAAAAAATCAGCAAGGCAGTCCAATGGTAGTCCTGGTATTTCTATATGCCCTATGTGCCATGCAGATTAGAAAAAAATAGAATGGCCTAAAAATACAGAGCAGAATTGCAAAGCAAAATCATCAGTTAAGCGGTTAAATTGTCATAAACAGTGTAAAAACTCTGTCTTGAAACTTGGTCTGAAGTAGAAATGTAATACGTGCAGTGTGAGTTGTGACACCCATGGCTTCATATTTACAGTATCAGAAAAATATTTTACCCAACATCGGCATGTTTCTCTTGTAAAAAAATTAAATTATTCTTAAATATTGTAAGCAGTATTCATTTGTGGTACAAACAAACCATGCTTCACTTCCTTCCCGAAGAGCACTTGGGTAGCAATGCCAGGGCTGTGTGATTTAAGAATAAAGAAGGGCATGAGGCTGGAATGCCACACACAGTTGGCAATGGATTTGTTGGATTTGTCTGACAAAGGAACTCCCAGGTGATCAATTACTCAGCGTTCAGGGCCAGCTGGGCAGAGAGGGAAGGACACAGAGAGTCACAATGGACCTTGGTTTGTACAAGTGCCCTCTTCAGCTTTCTGCGGAATTCAGAATAGGAGATGTGCAGGAACACAGAATCCAAGCACAAATTCACCAGATAACCTCTTCCACTCGCAGGAAACTGTCAGTTGTGTCACAAAACCACTGCAAATCTTGCTTGTTTCATCTGGAAAGTATTTCTGGGTACAACCTCATAGTGTGGCCTGCAAATTTTGTTCCTCTGTTTTGGTGGGGAACATACTGTGAGTAATTTATGTCTAATGGAGTAGTAGTTTGATGCCACCTCTAATGTCTTCCTGCTGTTTCACATAAGGGGTGGGGGGGGGGGGGGGGGGGTTTGTTGGAATATATTTGAAGGTTCTTAGCAAAATTAGATTACAGAATGTAACTGGATTAAATTATGTGTCTCACAGTATATTCTGAAGTCATCCAGAGTACAATGTATTGGTTCAAATTTAGCAGTGAAGAAAATGAGAACTGTGGTGTTCCATGGTAGGTGCTTGAACTAGATGTGGTAGTGGCTCATAGAGTTAGTCAAAACATACTCCTGCTGCAAACTATTACTAAAATTATAAAGTTCAACACTGAGCAACACACCATTTGTTTTGTCTTTAGAGGATGAGGACAAAAGAGATGCAGAAAAAGCTGCTAACCACACAAATATGAATGTGGTAAGAACATTTGTCATGGCTTAAAGGAACATGCAAACACATAAAACAAGTCAAATGAAATTTCCCAGGATTGAGAAAAGCTCATACATAATCAAGGACACAGTTCTCTCCTGCATCTATAGTAAGTAATTACAGCTTTATGCTCAATGTTCATAGAGGAAGAAAAAGATATCAGGTGATGTATGTGAGTAAAAAACTTATAAATAGTCAGATCTAAATCTACATAATTCTTCAGTGAGTTTATAAGTTTACTTTTATTTTTTTAATTCTCAAAGCAATCTATAGTTTACTGTAGCTTTATTGGAACTGTTAATAAAGTGAGTCTGGTTTTTCCTTTCTGTTGCTTACATATGAGACATTAGACTTTATACTAAAAAACTATTTATCTTTGATATCTGTTTTATTTGTAGTGGGTTATATTTACTGATTCACACAGGCTGTCTTTCCAATTGAACTTGTTTATATAAATGCAGTATAATTTTACACAAAGCAATAGTTTTGTTTTATTCTAGTTCTATGAGTTTCTAGCTACATTTTGTGTCCTAGAAGTCTGGCTGAGCTCAGAGTCAGGCCATGAAATGGCACTAAATTGCATATTTCATTAATAGAATTTTTCTGTTTGCTTTGGACATTCTTCCTAGTATTTCATAGCTTGGGGGAAAAGGCAAAAGAAAATAAATGAGTACAGTTGGTTTTTTACTCAGCTTTGCTGGAGATACAGAGGAGTTTCTCTTCTGCCTTTGCAGGCAGGTCTGGGGAACTCCAGGTCCCTTCAGTTTGGTCATGCAGATACAGCGTCCATCCTCCCCAAGGGAGGACACTGAGGCTTGCAAATTAACATTTCCTGCTAAAATTTCTGGTAAAAGCTCCCAGCCAGAGCTATCAGCAGTCTGGATCACTGTCTGGGAAGAAGCACTTGGTGCAGAGGAGGAAGAAGGAAATGGTGACTGTGAATTTATTAATGGTGTCGCCAGACAGGACTTTAATGTCTGTTTTCTCTTGTTTGTTCTTTGGCATAAAGCTTCTACGCTCTCAATAGAAGACCCAAGGCTGCATCCTTTCCTTAGAAAAACCAGCAGAGTGAGAAACACATTCTGGATGGTTGCAAAACAGATTGGACAGGCTTGTTTAATGCTGGAACTTGGATCTCGAGGGAGATTGATTTTGGAGAGAGGCCAGGTTTCCTTGCAGCTAATTATGGGGGTTTTGCATAGGTGGACACTATTAAGTCATTTAATGAGTAGGTGGAGCCTCTCTTGTTTCATATTTCTCCTTCTTTTAGTTCATCATTGTTGTCCAAGTGGAATGAGGATGTCACTGCCCGACTGAAAGGGGCCATATGAAGCTCTGTTCCATGTGACAGAAGAACCACCTGTGCACAGCTCCAGCACTGGTTCCTATTGTAAAACATCTGTGCCACTCTCAGTTACAATATCAGACCTTTTTAGATGAGACACATAAATTTAAGTGTCAATAAAATTGTGCAGAATGTGATAGGCACCTGCTGATTCCAATATTTGAGAAGTTGTTTTTGCTGCTCGAGTCTCGGCTTGGCTCAAATTTAGCAGTCCTTGCAGGGAAGAGCAGAGAATCTGCTCCTTTCAGAGGCAGCACATGGTGCTGGTGTTCAGACACGCCCTGTTGAAGGGCCCACTCAAGGGTCTGAGGACTGGTAACTTGAGGAGTCTGATAAAGCTTCTGAGAAAAAATTTTCTGACACCCACTCTCATGATAAGGGAAGACAAGCACTGTTCTATAATGCCTCTTCAAATGACACATGAAAAATCCACATCTGCTCAACCAAATGCACCTTTCAACCACTGCTAGCTGTGTGCTTATAAGCCTTCATGGTTTATACAGCACTTAGGCTAGGCAGTTTGCAGGTGAACACATGTTTACATTAAAGATTTACTCAGTGTTTTTGCATCTTCTCTTCTTACCCCCTCCACGTTACAGATCTTTGCAAATCTTTCAAACTCTGTGGTTACAGCAGCTCTCTGTGACAAAGCTTCACTGATGCCATACAGCTTGTAAAAGTATTTGATGCAAATGCCTCCAGATGTTATCTCTCTTTCCTGGAAATCTCAAGGTTAAATAATTTATATGAGGCTATTCAACATCTATAGATTATTATCTGGATAACTATGAGAAATGCTAACATGGTACCTGGAGAGAGTGTATTTGGACAGTAGGGCAGGATTTCATCTTAAGTGGATATTTGATACCCAGCTGGATTTGTTTCCCAATTAGGGACTACAATGTCAGAGTGCTTTATGGGCTTCTTTGATGATGGGTTGTTTATTAAAGAGCTGCCTTGTGGGAGACTCCTGTGCTGAGGCCTTGCCTGCCACAGCTTTAATCCTGCTAAACTTCACTAGGAGTTGGTAACGCATTGATTGCTTGTGCGTTTCTACGGAGAAAATCGTGCTGCTGGTACAAAATAATAATTTATTTTGTACCAGCAGCATCTCCTTTGACATATTCAGAAGTTCTTTTGTGAAGGAAATGATGCTCGTAGGCAGAGGATGCAGAGGTTGCTTTGTATCAAAGATAATAGTATAATTACACAGATTTTTTTCATTTAAACGAAATAAAATGGAGCGTGCCTACCGCAAATCCAGATAGAGTGAAATTACATTTACAAGAAAACCAGAATAAAAAACTGCTTTGTTGTAATAAATTCTGCTTAATTGCAGTTCTGATTATAATGAAAATCCCACTTTATTAAAGACATGCAGAGTTAGGGGGATTGGCATAACTGTAAAAAGGTTCTACTCAAGAGAGAAACCATGATCCCATCCCAGGCGTGTGATATTTAATGAGCCCCGTGGGCTGGCAGAGGCACTGTGTGTTACTGAACCAGAGTCGGGCAGAAAAACCAGTGTCAGGTTTCAAACTACCCTGTAGGTCGTCAGGAATGAAGAGGCATTTGTATTAGAGAAAGCCAGTCACTCATCCCCTCTGCCAGTGGAGTTCCCAATGGTCAAAAGAAAGGGATGCCCAGGACTCTTAAGTATTTTTTCTGCTTTCTTCCTTATCATAAAACCTGAAGTTAGTCTGTTGGACTGGTTATAACTGTGAACAAACAAAATTAACGCTAAACCTTAGAGTGAAAAAAATAATGTACTATTGTGAATTTCCTCAGGTTTTTTTAAAAGACATCTTGAATATGCCTGCAGTCTCAAGTCTTCATTTGCTGGAGACAAAGTTCCCTATTTAGAAAAGGTTTGACTGCCAAGAACTCCTCTTGGTTTTCTCAAGTGTCAGTTGACAGTTCCAGTCAGTCTGAGAAACATGTACTCAATAGACAAAAATACAGTTATATTTATTATCAGTATCGAACATTTCTCCTTTGCTCTATTGGCTGCTGTCCCACTGTCTTTGTATTTATTCCACCTGCAAAATCCCGTCTCAGAGACAGCACCTTTGTTGTTGCTCAGAGCAGTTTCCAGGCAGGGTACTGGATAGAGCACAGGTGAGTTTATGCATCCAGAAGATGGGCAGGGCACACCCCTTGGACCCTAAAGAATTCTAGTGATGTCCAGCAGGTTCACAGACACCTGAGAGAGCTGTGTGAAGGTGCTGTGTGTGGCAGATGGCTGGGAGAATAGGGAAGGAGGAGGAGGAGAAGGCAGCTTCATACTGACACCATCCAGTCTTGGAGGACTAACCTGACACATCCAGGATGTCCCCTTATGCAGAGGCTGGAGAGCTGTAAGATTAAGATAACAGATGGCAGCAGGTAGAAAAAATTACCATGGTCAGTGAAGCCTGAACTGTGTCAGCACAAAAAATGTGTTACTAGTGACAGTAAGAAAGCAAGTTTATTCCTTAACAAATGGAGGTTTAGGACAAAACGGAGATCTCCTAGGAAGCCTAGCACTGAGTGAATTATGCTGGTTTTGTACTCTCTTGCCTTGCTTGCTCTGTTTCTGATGATTGCAGCGTTGGTAGATCAAGCCATGAAAAGTTTGTCTGGCATAAAGTAGTTGGAAAAATTCCTGGTAGACTGGAACTTCCTTTTTGCCAGATGAGTCTTTTCATATCCAGATGGTTCAAAGAAAACTGTCACTGAAATTCATATTCATAAGAAAGAAATGAAAACTGATAATGGAGTTCTGTTGTATTCTGATGCATCTGTAATCATCTCTAAAATAGAACTAGTAAATGGTATGCACCAGAAAAAAGAGAACTAGCTGATAGATAGGAAACAGATTAGCACTTACTGCTATACTTCAGGATCTTGCAAAATCACAAGGGAGCAAGCAGTTTTAATAATATTAAACAATAGAACTACTGTGCCATATTTAAGTCTCCCAGAGTGCCGTGCAGTTCAACTGTTAAAATGCAGGCAGGAAGAATTTCCCTCAGGGCCAGAAGAATGTTGTATTTGTACTAAAGTGTCTGCTCAAGCAGGGGGGATGGAAAGTCAGCCTGTTAAAATTAATGCACCTGAGGCGACAGCAGACGAGTGAGAAGTTCCTTTCCCGTTAGACAAAGATGTTGGTAAAGCCAAAGGCTGCATTTATTTGTTTGGAGTTATGTGAACCCCAATAGTATTTAATGCTCTGATTTTGAACACGTCTTGGCTGATGATCTGCAAGACTTACAGACCAATTTCTTCTCTGTTGACTTGGCTAGCCTTTGCATCTGGGTAAAAGTTGCTGCTGCCAGCAGATGAGAGAGGATAGCACACTGAAAACTTTTACAGCAATAACAAGGAGGGAGTTGGTCCCCAGAGCTCAGTTACAGCTCTCCCAGCCAGTAGAATAACCAGACTTGTGTGAGCTGAGAAGAGGGGAGAGGAAACAAATCTCTCAGCCTTCTGGGAGTTGCTAGGCACACAGTTTTTATGTGGCTGCCCTTAAAGCATTTTGTGAGATAGAGTGTGGCTGGTCCTGATTGCAAAGGGGAAAACAGAGGAGTCTCAGAGCTGCTGGAGTTTAAGGGAAGAGCTGCTGAAACTCAGCAAGTTGCAATATTCACCCAGGTGTGCTGTTCAGCTGCCCATGAGGTTCCCATCTCACAGAGGCAATCACAACCCTTACTTGGACGTAAGCCCAGAATACCAGGGATGCCTGACTTCACAGGACATTTGCTCTGAAGTGCAGGGTATTCTATCTGGCCCTTGAATTTTGTCAGAAACTAATAAAACATGGAATTAGGTGCTAGTGCCTTAAAGATGACCTCTTTCTTTTTTCTTCACCTGAAGCAATTCAGTTCCTGCATGTTGCACATTCTGTTCCTGTTTGAACAGCTGAAAACGTTCATACTACTTTGTTGTTGTTGTTGTTTGTTTTGCATTGATAAAGGCATCCATTTCTGCAACCTATGTATAGAAAACCATTATTATAGGGTTTAAAAAATTCTTCTAAAGTACAGGCCAGATCATTTAAGCTGCTGTTTTTCTCTTAGTGCAGGATATAACTACAGATGCTCCGCAGCATGCCCTCACCACACAGAAATACTTCAGTTTAGTGAGCAGCCCAGGGATTCACTGTGGGGAGACCTCACAGCCTCCAGACAAAGTTCTGTGCATATTTGTCCTGAATGGAGGAGTTCTAGCCAGCACTTCAAGTCAGAAAGTGGGACCTTAACGAAGACCCCTGTGAGCCATCTCAAATCTTAAGATTATGAGGACTTAGGGCACATTAAATTCTGTGCTGGTTGGTCAGAATAGGATTTGGCAAAATGACAACCATGAGGCACAGACCAGCGTTAAGGTTTATTCACGTTTGGAAGTGGAGTGTATGATTCATTTTTTTTTCCTCTTCTGAAGAGACACGGATGAAATTTCTTTCTCTAAAGAGAAATAGATGAAATTTCAAGTCCAGTGTACTCATGCATAAAATGCAGGTCTAAAAGAGGTCTTTGAATCAGGTAGATGCTGCAGCAAATATAATTTGCTAGATTTGAATGGCTTTTGATATGAGAACTGGTTTCCATTCAACTTTGTTCTCACTGGACAGAAAAGTCAGTGTGGATTAATGAGTAAATGACTCTTTTTCTGACTTGGCTGATGTATTCCATCCCTTTTTGCTGTGTGATTCATTGAGAGTGAGGACTCTTGTGTAAGTATATAGTGTGAGATTTGCAGAGTTGCTTTGCAGGAGTTGCATCTGCTTAGCTTAGAAGCCTGCAGTACTGCTGTGATTACCAAGATGTGACATAATTTGTTTGAATTATCACCAAGGCAGTTTTGAATTTCAGAAATAAGTGGGTGTTTCCCAGGTATCAAGCCTCATGGTCCTGGTATCACCAGTGCCTGCTGCCGTAAGTTGGCCAGCAAGCAGGGGCACACTGGACACCCTGCCCAGGGATGCCAGGGCTCAGCACAAGGAGGGTTGGGGTTATCTCTCCCCTCAGTGCCTCAGTTCCTCTGAATGCCAAAATGAAACCAGCAACCTCCCTTTTCAAGTTTGGAGATCTGGGCAATTTTTCCATAGGCATGCTAAGTGATAATGACATTTATTTTATCACTTCAATGTCCTATCAGGACAAAGTCCCCCAATTTGTCAGCCTGTTCTGTGTAAAAGTTCAGATCTTTACCCATGGCAGGGACTGCTGGCTGGCTTTTTCTGCTGTCATTGTAGAACTTGACCACAGTGGGCCACTCATCTGGGCCAGAGGCCATCCAGGCCTTACCACAGTGCAGATGATAATACAAGTCACTTTGGGACAGCACTGTTAATTATTCCCAGCCAAACAGAATGATTCACTTTTGCATGTGCTATGCTTGCAGTTTGATAACCAAAGTTTCCTGTAAAGCATAAGGGGAGAACTTATAAACAGCAGAAAGTGGGAGTTCTTGATTATGTCTGAAGTGTGCAAGAAGGCAACAACTGTGATTTCCCAACAGCATTGCTGCAGTCCTGGTCTAACTTGGCTTCACTTACTGCCCTGAGGAAATGCAGTGGGCAACCAGGCCACAAACAAACAAACAAACAAACAAACAAACAAACAAACAAACAAACGTATGTATATAATAGTGGTTGGCATGTGTGGCAAGCTGAACATATAGGCAGAAATCAGCTGTGCCAGGGAGAACCCTGGTGGAGCTCGGAGGGTCCTTGTGTTCGGTGCTGTGTGCCGGCACTCCCGTAAAGCAGTCCCAGTCCCACCTGGGTGTAAATTTCCTGGGAGGCTTCCACAGGACCTGGTTTAACAAAAATTGCTCCCAGGCTGAGTAATGGAAGAGTTGCTGGATTTTGGGAGGAGTAAAGGTGTTCAGTTCATTGGGAATAAGAAAGTAAGTCCTGTGGCTGGTTACATGCCCAGAGAGAAGGGCTGGCATCCTGATGTGAGAGCTCTGGCAACTCATTACACTCAATAAAGATTTTCTTCTGACAAAAACTGTAAGCTGTCAAATTGTGTGTTACTAATTATGTGGATTGGAGGCCAGAGTTGGGTTCTCAAGAGCTCATCTATGTACAACAGGTTCAAGAATGGGAACTGAAACTCAAGAAACAGATTAAGAAAACAGAGGGTGTGTTACCCCATTGCTTACTGTCTGCTGTATTGTTACATGGCAGCATTGTAGATAATTCTTCTAGGAATCAATTTAAAACAGGAAATAGATAAAAGGAAAGCCATGCCAGAACAAAACATTGAATGATCTGCAGGCCTTGTGTTGTAGATACAAATAAGTATTCTTTTGTTGAGAGAGATGCATCAGTGATGACACGATTTAGATTAATCTAAATGCTAGATTTTATCAAAGCACTGAGTCAGGATGCTGCATTATGAGTTCAGAGTCGGTGACATTTGTCTACATCTTTTATGAAGCAGAAATAGGAAAAAAGAAATAAAGGGCTGGAGTAACTGGTTTCATCCAGGTTGAAGAGCAGTTTTGGTAAATTTTAATCGCCTTTCAGAACTCATGTCTTTGTATTTCAGCAAAGAAATACTGACTCTGTACAGCACAGGGTCTTTGAAGGCCAAGTTAACCTTTGTCCTTGAATCTGTTGAGCAAAGGCAGAAACCTTGGACACTTTGTTCTCTCTTATTCGTTATTCAAACTGTTGTGGCCTCCAAACAACAAAAGAAAGAGCTGCACAGGGCCAGACTCCCACTTCCTTTACACTGAAGTAAATCCAGTGTATTTTCCTTGTATTTGATGGAATTGCTTTGGATTTCACTGGATTTGCTAACCAGGTCTGAATTCAGTCTGTGGACTATGAAATTCTTTCTATGCTCTGAACAGTTGTGCCTCTTAGGAAGATCTGCTTGGGCAGCATTTTATGTTACTTGCACTGATGCTGAGTTGGTAACAAAAGAGTGCTCTTGAAGTCTGCAAGGAAGGCATGAAAAGTGATGTTCAGTGTCTAGCAGAAAGCACAAGGAAAATAGAAAGCTGAGTCTTAAGTCATCTACATTTCCTTGGAGAAAGAAATAGGTAAATGAACGTGGGTTGGATTAGTATCCACATACTTCAGAAAGTGATGGATGTTATGATGAGCAAAGAAAAATGTGAATTGAAAATGATCCTGATCATGGACAATTTCTTGCCCAGAAGTATGAGCTACAACGAGTCACAAAGCCTCTCTCTTGAGAAAAAGGAACCACGCTGGTATGACCTGGCTGGACAAGATCCTGAACCTTGTCATGCCACTTTGTAGGTAATTGTTTATTTCCCAGCTTTCTGCATCCAGAAAGATTTGGCTAAGGTTTCTATGAAAGTGTATTATCATGCAGAATTCAAATTTCTGCAACAAATAGAACCTGAATCAATGAAAGGTTAAGGGTTGGTATAAATCTATCAGTTCATCTGAGCTTTTGTTTTCTGGGGTGATAAATCTATGCCTAAAATGGTAGGTTAAGAGAAAGGGGTTTTTTTTCCTTTGTAAAATGAATCTGTTTTCTTAGAATTACAAAAATTAAGTTAACAGTCCTGTGGATTCCAGCATATCTTGATAATGAAGACTGTTAATTCTTACTGTGATGAGTCAACTCATGGAGATTTAATATCATGTACCTAGTATATGTAAAAAATCCAAGTATGTATTTTAAATTCAGATAAAAATTTTTGGTGATATCTTAAAACACTGATCTGAGGAAAATGATGAATTTTGCTGGCTGTATTCCATTAGGACCAGCAGTGAAGTCGTATGTCTAATCACTGCAGTTATTTGTCATATATTACAATGACTCAGAGATCCTGACTGTCTGGCCACTGAAAGCAGATGTTGCCCTCCAGCAGCAGCTTCCATCTGCAATCCATTCAGCAAAAGTTCATGGCACCTCTTTGTTCAAGTGAGCTGCAGGGAAGAGAAGCTGTGCTCACCTGGAAAAGGCGAGAGGAGCAGCAGGAGCAGGAGTCCTGCCAGCTGCCCTTTAGGGAGAGGCACTGTCAGGAGATCAGGGCTGTGCATGGAATGCTCGGAGTGGGAGTCATTCCTGTCACCAGCACAGCTCCTGCTGTGGCAGAAAGGAAGGGATGGAGCACTGTGGATGTCAGGGGAACATTCCTGCTCCCCCGTGAGTGGGCAGTGCTGCAGCACCTGCTCTGCCGAGTGTTGCCTTGGGCTGCACAGGAGTCTGCTTTAAAACACCCCACAAAAACTTCAGCAAAGAGGTGTGTCAAGAAAATCAGCCTCCAGAAGGATTGCATTTGTACCTCCATAGCAGGAATATTGCATGGAAGTTCATAGCCAAAGGACTTTTTGGGAGCTGATTCTGCCCAAAATTTTGGGTGTGCTCTCCTCTCCACTGGATAATGGTAAGAGATATTTTGGAGAAAGCCAGGATGCACCACTTCTAGCAAATAGGACACCTACAGGCTGCATAGATCTGTCCCTGTCACCAGCCAGGCACTTTATTGTCAAAGGGGGCATGTGAATCAAGGTGGCTTTATGTCCACCCTTTATTCCTTTCTCCATTTATTCATTGAGAAAGTTCATCTGAAGTTTTTCTAGCTGTAGGAAGAAAGAAAAAACAATCCAACAGTGATGAACAGACCATTCTTGTAGATTCTGTTCTGGTAAAATATGAAGAATGACTCATAGAAAGAAGTACTTTACCAGGTTACATCAGGTCAACACTGAGTTTGTTGTACTTTAATCAGATCAGTCACAGTTGTGCAGGTCTGTGTTTTTAAAGCTTATTTCACTTGTTTTTATTTACCCAACATTCACTTTTCTCAGGGCATTGGAAACATGGACTATTTCTATCAGCAATTTCAGTGTTTGTAATGCAGCTGCTGCAACACAGAGATCATTTCTGGCGAGTGCTGTCAGTGGATGACCTTTCCCATTGACAGCTGTCAATCACTTATGGCTTATGCTATTGCCTTGGGATGAATCCCACTTTGTGCCAGGGCCAGGGCTGGTTCCACAGGACAGAAAATACAATGTTCAAATAAGAAAGGCAAATTTGAGGGGAAGTAAGTGCTACCAGCTCAGGGATCAGGGATTGTAAAATGGCTGGAGTTGCTGTGTGTGCGTTTGAGGAGCCGCAGTCACACACGTGGCACTTACGGACTTTGCGTCAGCAGCTCTTTGGCAACAGACCCAGCTCTATCACAGTCAATTCCAGGAACCCACAACTAGTTCTGCCTCTGTCTTCTCAGACACTCTTCTCAATCTGTGCCTGCCTGGAAGGCTGTCACATGCCTAAATTGCCTGCCAATCTGAAAATGTACTCGAGCTTTTCAACTAGGAAAGAAATTCCAAGGTAGAAGTAGAAGAAGGTGTGAGTGAATAAAGATGTGTTTGTGCAGTTACTATATGTGTGAGCTTTGGCTGGTTTGGTTTTGTTATAAGCTTGCAGCATTAGAAGTATTTTTAAAGCTCATTTAGTTCAGAAGTAGTTGAGAGATTCTGCTAATCCTTGCTGAAGCCTTGATTTTTGACACGATACTTAATCAGCATGTTACTTCTCAGTGCTACCTGCAGCACACAAAAAGTTTAAATGATTAATCAAGTTATTCAAACAGATTTCAACAGGATTAAGAATTAACTGGAGTTCACCAAAATTTTCCAGCTGAGATGCAGACCAAGGCTTTGATTCTACTCAGGGCAGCCAGTTAATGTGTAACAAAACAGGTTATCTCATCTGGTCACTTCTTGTGACTTAGGCATAAATGGTGCATAGACAGGTATTTTCATTGCAGCAGTAGCCACAGATTTCAGGCAGAAAAGCATTCTTCAGGCTCAGTCTTTTAAATACTTGGATGGCTGTTCATCCACAAGCTTCTTAAAAGAAAAAAGCATCTGAAAAGCAGTAACTGTGTTTATCTCATTTGTTAAAATTCACCTTGGGCTGGGACTGATAGTCCAAGGGTACACTGGTGTGGTAGATAGGGTTTAGCATCCCCTCAGATGCCAGTGGAGTTCATCTCTGGATCTGAACCTTCCAGCTCAGGCTATTGCCCAGTGACACGGAACACTCACTGGTTTATGCTGGCAGGTAGAGTGTACAAAAAGTCCAAGGTTTGATTTGAAGTACGGTTCTGGATAGAGAAGTAACTGTGAAAAGGTATATTTTAGGTATCTTATACTCAACTGACATGCTCTCTCCATGCCCTTCAGGTATTTCTGCTGATCTTACTGATTGAGGATGAGTAGTCACTACTGTTTGTGCTGCAAAACCAGTAACATTGCTGCAAAGAGATGGATTCTCTCCTGCTATGTGTGTTACCAGCCAAAGTCTTTGCTTTTTTGTAGTGCAGATTTTGAATAATTGGATGATGTACGATGGGGGACAGTAAAGCAGCTTGAGTTTTCCAACTGAAGGGAGATTTTTGGTCTCAAAATCAGAAAGAAAGAAATGACTGGAGTGTATTTAAACTAAGCCAATCTGACCAGTATGACTGAGTAAATCTGAAACCCCTCCATGTCATTTTAACATCAGCTCTTAAAGGCCCACTTAAGCAAGACAGGCAAACACTGGCTTCTGGCATGCTTTTGTAGGCACTATGTTGCCATTTTTTCCTTGACTCGTGTTCCTTGCTTATTTAATGTGGCAGTGATGACTTCCAAGTTGATAAATAAGTAAAATCACAAATTACATACTCTTAGGGCTGAGCAATGGAGCATTAAGGTCACAGAAAGAGTGGAGCATGCAGTTCTAAAAGATTTTGCCGTGGGATGTGCTGATGATTCATTAAAGCTACTTATTGGAAAAATTATAGGTTGCAAAGCAATAAATCTGATTTTCAAGTTGGGTTTTAATTTTGAAAAAGAACACTATAAAAATGCCACCTTTGTGCTCAACAGCCCTTTTCTCCTTCTAACTGTTAATGCAACGTAGCATATAAATTTACAAAACCAGAATAAGACCCTCATGAGGAGGCAGCCTCATAATAATAGCAGTATATCCCTCAAATAATGGTAGTTAATTGAGGTAACAGAGATATTTTTTCTTCTTCCTTATTTCTTCCAGGCACCAGTAACAGATGTGCAGTTTGGCCCTATGAGACTTCATCAAGATCAACTTCAGGTAACACAGCAGTTCAAACTGAAGTCTTGATTTCTAAAATATTGCAGATGTAAGTTTAAAATCTATGACTGGAATTTTTCGGATTATAGAGATCTTTACAGAGTATTTTGCTCAGGAGATAATGTGCACATAACAGATTTTTATCGTGACGTTCTGCCTATGCGATATCCTAAAAACCCTGCCTGTTTTCTCCAACCATCTCTCAGCTCATAAAAATAGAGCTATCTACTTTTTCTACTGTCAGTTACCTTGTAATCAGTCTAGTTTGTGCCTCATTTTGTATTTTACTGGTAGTCAAATTCTTAATCAAAATCTCATCAAACTGGTACCAAGCCAACCAAACTTGCAATATCATTACAAAAGATATGAAGCAAGCTTGGCAAAATACGTATTTTTTTTTATTACTCATTACTGACTAACAATAATTAATACTTTTTTATTCCTTCATTAATAAAGGGTTTATGTAATTTGTCCCCTTATTTTGCCTGGGATGGACATGAGGTTTGGAGATATATGACTCCTTTGGACTTCCTTTGGAAATTCTCCCATATCCCAAGGCATACTCAACCATTAATAATCCAAGATGTTTCTCAGTCAGTAATAGCAAAACTCCTCAGTAGAGGCAATGTGGGCCTAATAATTTGAAAATGTCTGTCTTAAGAACTGCAGTTTAACGTCTTCTTGAGCCATTCTCAGAACTAATATAACCAAAAATCAGATCTTAGAACATCCTCATCCAGCTGTTCCCCAAAATCAGAATAGTTCTTGAGTATTTCTGCCACTTTTATTGTTTTTAATGATTGTATCACTTTTGTCCAGTCATAACCACTCTGAAATGCTACTGATTTATCCTGGTAATATAGCTGGCAGGTGTGAGGGAAGGAGAAGGTAGGCAACATCACATTTTTGCCAGAGTCAATCATACAACTCAGATCTGCTGACTTTCTGTGCTATTGTTGAAACCCATTCTTCTCCTCTTAAGGAGTGTTCTAGACTAACTTCACTAAATATAACCCAAACTATGACATATTTTTGCAAACAGTTTTGCAGGTTGCTATAAAAGGAACCTGAACTGAATGTGTGCAAAATCCTTCATTCTTACAAAAATATGCAGTGCATGGAAATGTTAAGATTTACTGGTAGACATTTCACCAGCCTGGTCCAAAGTGTAACAGCACTGGAGTTCCTAAAATCACGCAGAAGATAAACAGCAGTGGGATGTGATGTGAGTTACACATGCTTCACTTTGCCTGACCAAAACCTATCTTGAGTGTGGTTTGAGTCAACTACTGAAAGATTGGTGTCTTGGGACAATAGACCAAATGCTGGCTTAGTTACCCATCTTTCCCAAAAGGCTGCAGGTGCTGAGCCATCCCCAAAATCAACACAACTGATCTGTAGTCCGCCATGCTCTATTCTCTCAGGCAAGAGAAGTTTTCTTCTGCAAAACATTATCCTGATGCAAAGCACAATCACATCAGTGAGCCTTCCTTAGCAGACTTCCTTCATCTTCTGTACTGTATTAAATCCTGGAATTGGAAATACATTTTAAAGGAATTGGGCCTTATCATACTTATAGTCTGTAGGCATTGTGTTGATTTTGAAAAGGCTTAGAGAGATTAGTTACTGGCAATTACACGGCAAGTTAGGACAGAGCAGGCTCACAGGTCTGACCTCCAGTTCTGGATTTCAGCTATGATAATCTCCTTCTGAGATATAAATCCCATGGCAGGCTTTGTGTAGGAGTCACACGGGGACGTACTCCATATACAGTGGCACTGCTTATGATTTCAGTCTGGCATGAGTTCCTTTTGAGCAGCCTGCCCAGCAATTCCAGAAACCCCACAGAGTGGACAGCATCCAGTACTTTGGGCAACTAGAGATGGAAAGGGAAGCAGACTTTTTGTCAGGCCATTGAAGCAGCATTAAATACTGATTCACACGAGATGAACTGTGGTTGTGGGGTGTTGTTTTTGGTTTTGGTTTTGTTTGGTTGGTTTTGGATTTTTGTTTGTTTGTTTGTTTGTTTTATTTTTTTATTTCTTTTCCCCTTTTCTGTGATGCTGGCAAGAAAAATAAACCCCAAGAAAAAAGTTGCATTTGAGACAGTTTCAGAGAAGTGGGCTCACTGTTGGTCACGCACACTGAAACACAGGCAATTTGTCTCAGCTGATTGCCTAAGCTCTCTTTGTAGATAATGACAAGAGAGACAGTTCCAAAGCTTGTTCTTCCCATGTGGATTACATGGCTCTGGCAGACTGTTTCACCCACTTGAAACACCTCTGTATACAGACAACTATAAAAAAAAGCAGTGGTCTGTAGAAAGCAATTCTATTAAAAACAATGGATTTAGCCTCAAAAGTGGCTTAAAAAAACATGTTAAGAACGGGGGAAAGTCACAGAATCTGCTGTAGGTGTAAGATTTGTTTGTGATGATCCACTGCCTGCCTTCTCCTCAGGTACTTTTAGTGTTTGCTGAGGAGGACGAGCAGAGTAACGGGTTCCGCTGGGCGTGCGACAAGGCTGGATTTCGATGTCATATTGCCAGGACACCTCAGGCTGCACTAGAATGTTTTCTAGATAAACACCATGACATTATCATTATTGACCACAGACATTCCAGATACTTCGATGCAGAAGCATTATGCAGGTAAGCACAGTTTCAGTATAATTAATTCTTAATAATAAAATTAACACATTGTCAAAGTGCGGTTGGTGGTTTTTTTGGTTTTTTTTTTTTTTGGCTTTTATATGATGTTTTTATAAACTCTATCGAGCATTGATTTTTTTGGTTTTAGCCAGGTGTGCACTGGCAGCATCAAATACTGTTACTTCAGTGCTTTACATCTGACAGCAGCAGCATTTTTGGATGTGTCCTAGGGTGTCTGAAGCTCCATCTGGCTTAGAGCCACAGCATACATATATGTTGTCATAAACTGTTGGGTATTCTTTTGGTTTTCTTTTGTTGTTTGGTTGTTTGAGGTTTTTTTCAAATACCTGATTTCTTGTTTTCCCACTGTATCAACAGCAAAGATAGCATGTGCCACCAAGCACCTTAATTAATTAATTCGCTTTATTAATGTTCTAATTTTTTTCAGTGTCACTTTCTGTTGAATAACTCCCAATGCCAACAGGCAATATTTGGTGCGCACGTTTCCATATCTACAACATTTGAAAATATGTTATGAAGAGCAAAATTGCATACAGATTCCAAAAATAATTTTAGAAACGGCTGTAAAATATGAAAAAAGGAGGAAAGGAGTTGCCTTTGTGAGTCTCTCTACAAAGAGATGACAGGCAGCAGTGCCTTGCTCCAGTGACTTCACCCTTGGGAATGTGTCTAGACTGAAAAAGTCTGTGGGGTGGGGTGGCAGGGTCAGAGTGTGTGCCCTGGGGTCTGTGGTGAAGCAAAGGCTCTCCCTGCTGAACCCAGGGAAGCAGATAAGATCTTTGTCAGGCCAAGACTAGGTAGCAGCACTGTTCCTCTTGTTCCATTTTTACCAATCTGTCCCAGAATTCAGTGAAATGCACCTTAAATGAGTGGGGCCAAGCCCTTCAAGAAAGTCCATTATATGCTGTTTCAGAGAGGATATTTTTTGCTATTCCTCCACTGAGAGTATTTGAGTTATAGATTCATCTATGTTCATGGAGTCTCAGATATAATTTATTCTCCTTTCTTAGCAGCAGGCTTGGGATTTGACTTTTGTTTTGTTGTTAAATGATTTAAAAGACACATTTTAAGAGAAGTGCTGTCTGAAGTTCTGTAAAATCATGTTTTCTGAAATGTGAACAGAATTTAAATGGTTTGCTTTTTATTTAAAGGTCTATCAGAACAATGAAAGCCTCAGAAAATACAGTCATTATTTGTGTAGTACAAAGGTAAATACTCAGATCTTTACTTTCACCTGTGATCAAAACTGTAAATCTTACCATTGTAAAAGTAAACACTACATTAAAAAACCTGAATTAGAACTTCCTACTGTGCTAACAATAATGTGCTGTACCAGAGTTTTTACTATCCTTGACCATAGGATTGGGACAGAAAATGTTTTTTTAAATTCTGTTTTTTTACTAAAGAATCTCACTTTGAGTTTTGTTTTGGGCTCCTCCTCGCACTCCCTCCCATCACTGCAGGCTTCAGAGTATGTTTCAAACAACTTCTGCAACATCCTGTACAAAACTATCTGTCAGATCTGTGTTTTGAACCTTTCAGTATGATTAATCTCAGCAAAAAACAGGGATCTGCTGAGTGTGAAAAGCAATATAGAACAATTTGATCAGTGCAAAGCATCGTCTGACCACAGAAGTTTTAAAAGCGATTATGACCTCTCAGTAAAGCACTACATATGCTATTTCCTTTCCTGTCCTTTCAAAATATTACTTATAAAATAATGTAAAAGTAAAAAATAAAGAATTTCTCTATATTTAATGAAAGGAAATAACTGGAAGATAATTTCCTCAAAGTATAATTTGGGAATGGCCATTCCTTAGAACATATTCTGAAAACCAGTTCTGAGGTGTTGAAATTTCCCATTAAAAATACACTACCATCTCTACCAAAAAAAGACCTTAATTAAATGTTTCAAAACTTCCTGCATAAATAAAAGCTATTGTGCCATCTGCTAAACATGACCAGCTTCAATCTGCTTATTGACAGAAACTTCACATAATGGCCTTTCTTCCGGGTTCCAGCTGTACATTCACATATGTTGAAGGCTCTTTTAACAGTTAGTACAGCCAGATTATTCAGATACTTCGTTTGGGAATGTGTCCCCAATGTGACTTACTAGAAGGCAGTGGGTAGGCTACACTAGAAAATCCATCTTCGTTCAGGCACCTTGAGTTGCCCATCTAAGACTGGGTACATTCAGATAACAAGTAATTTCTTAAAACTTTGGCTGTGCAGAATTTCAGGTGTATTTCTGACTAATGCCAGCATAAACAGCAAGGATCCAGTACAGGAAAAGTCCAGTGATCTAGCTCATTAATTGGTTTCCTTAAAGCATTAGAGGGGGTTTTTTTGGGTTTTTTGTTTGTTTGTTTGTTTGTTTTGATGTAAGCAGCTCATTACATGAGAGAAGGAAAATAATATTTTGTCTTATCCATGCCAAAGATGAAAGCTTATTAAAAATACAAAAAAATATGTTTTATTCCTATATCCTGTAAGGATCTAGTAGTATTAGCCTCAGTGTGACATCTGGGGTACAAGTAGATGAATGGATTGTGAAATTTGGTCTGAGTTAATTACAAAAATAATCTCTGATTTATCCTCCTTGTTTCAAAGGCACACTGATCGTGAAGAGTCATCAATATTGCCCCTGATCTCTGCTGGCTTCACAAGGGTATGTGCTATACTTGGCTGGCTTGCTCTGACTTTTCAAAATTGTCATGCAAGAAGCTCTCCAGAAGTTTGGCTGTCAGTCACCATTTGTGTCAGTGATCCAACCTGTAGATTTTTTTTGTGCTGCTCATTCTTCTGTGTCCCAGTTCTGAACATTGACATGACACTCTCAGGGATATAAGAAGTGGGTCTGAGGCTTCTCTGCTTCATACATTTATTTCAGATTAAATACATGATCCTTTCTTTGAAAAGTTGACATTGACAAATTGATTAGTGGCTGTGGCAGAGCCAGAGAGCAGCTTGCAATGAACAACAGAATGTGCTGTGGGAAATGTCTTCTCTCAAACGCCAATTCCCATTGTAAACAGGCTTCACACACTGTCAAGTGCTATTAGCTATTGTTTGGAGGCACCTGAGAAGTGTTGCCTTGAATCTGTTCCTTGGCAACTATTCTAGCTGAGCAGAAAAGGTGCTTATTAGTGCATCAGTTAAGTGGGTACCTTATTGCCTTCAGCTGACAATGGAACAAGAATGGGCCTGATTTACAGCATGATTCCAAATATTTGGTTGCGTGCTCACCAGATTTTTGCTGTCCCATCACATTCCATTTGCATCCATCTGCTTATTTCTAGCAAAGTCCTGACCCAGGAAATGCTACAGCCTGAAGATAATGGCATTTATGTGAACAGAGTCTTTCCAGTGGGCACATAAGTAATTCAGCACAGGTTCTGAATTATTTATGGTCAGAGCCTTGGAGATGGGGCTAACGGCAAAGCATGGAGAATTTTGTTTAGCAGCTTTGATTGTGGTGGCTTACCTGTGATAATCAATCCTCCTACCCAAAGTATCCATGTCTGTGGGAGTTTAGTGTGAACAAAGTTTTAACATTCAAGCTCATACCTGAATGTAAATATGAAATGTTTTTTAAAAAGTGAAAGATACTGAGTTAATTGCTATAAAAGTCCCAAAGTCAATAAAGGTGTATTTCACAGGAAATTTTATTTTCACCTATATAGACAATTTGGGATATTAGCAATTGGGAACTCATAATAATTCCAAATTTTAGCTACTTGAGACCCAACAATTTTTTCACTGTTATTTTAAATAAGTAGCATGCAAGCTAAAAGTAGATTTTCAAAAAATACATTGATCCTGCTGACAATCACAGAGAATAAACAGGTTGGTTGAATCTCATTGCCATAAAGATATGTCACCTTTTCAAAATGCAGTAACTTGGAAAGTTTTGCTAGTACAAAAAAAAAACCAAAACAGTCTTTCCTCATTGCTTGTGTCCCAGCATGTTCATTTTTGGCATATCCTTTTCTGGTTCTTTAGCAAGCAAAATTAATCAGAGCTTCCAATCCTTGTAGACAGGAATGTGTATTAATGAAATATTTCTAACCTTTTATTTGCAGAGATACATAGAAAATTCTAGTAGAATGGCCTGTTACAATGAGTTGATTCAGCTGGAATTTGGACAGGTGCAGGCACAATTCAAACTAAGGTAATTTTATAAAAACATTATAAAATTTTATAAAAACATTATCAACAAAGAATTTCCAATTCAGCCAAATCCTTGATAGAGTATTTATTTTAATGTGCAGTAGTTAATTATAGAATGTCACTAACCTGAAGAAAAGATTTTGGTTCTTAAACTACAACATTATTCAGTATGGAGTTGTAATACTTTATTATCATATTAAAAAAAAGAATTAAATGGATAAAATTTTGATGCCTTTTTCTTTTTTTTCTCCAGGGCATGTAATTCATTATTTACAGCATTAGAGAAAAGTCAAGAAGCCATTGAGATCACAAGTGAAGACCATATAATACAGGTTTGTTCCAGTCATAAGTACAGAAAATTGCTCTGTATTTTGTTTTGTCTGTGATTACACTTAGTCTTTCTTACAGTACAAGAATCTAATCTAACTTAATGTTTCTAAAAGATTGAAGTGAGTTTAGTTGTAGAGTAGAATTTTCTCCATTTAAAGTGTCTGGCTTCAGTCAAATAAATTCTAAGGGAGATCGTTGCTTTTGAATAAATAAGGATTTACTCTCTTGTGTCTATTTTTTGTATTTTTTCTTTATCTCAATTATTCATTCCTTCTCTATATCAAGAATGAATGCAACCACTGGCTTATGTACATTCTTTTCCAAAAATATTATGCTAATTTGATGCTCTTTCAAATGTAATGGATATTCTAGTCAGATAATTGTGTGGGGTTTTTTTTGTTTTGTTTTGTTTTTGTTTTTTTTTTTTTTTTTTTTTAATCTGATACTATTTGATACATCAGAACTTTTGGGCCAACTGTTTTTGAATGCAATCCTCTCTTAGAAATTTCTTTAAGACAGGGAAAAGAAATTGTGCTTAGTTTTGCAGTTCTGAAAACCATCATCTTTTTAAAGGAGTTAGTTCCATCCCTAGCTATGCAGCAGTGATGAGTGATTTTATTATCAGTAAAGAGCTTGAGTCTAAGCCTCTGGGAATTATAACATGCATACAAATTGTACCTTCTTGAGCCAAATCTTGACAATGGCAACTTCATTGAAGGATGTGCCTTTTTCATCCCTTCTACAGAACACATCCTGAAATTGTTTTAAATACACTTTTTTCAGGCCAGATTTTCTCATGTTCCTCTGCTGACAGCCCCAGAGGATGAGAGAACTGACACTTGCAGAATTCCTTGAGCTCCAGCAGGCATAGCTTTTGCACAGGGAGGGGAAGGAATGGGTTCCTTTGGGAAGGAGCTCTTAGTGGAAAACCATTAGAAGTAGAGTGGCACCTTTTCCTTTCTCTCATATTAAAACATTGTAAGTTGTAAAGGCTTTGACAGGACTGTGCCTGTAACTCAGTGAATGAGAGGGCCATGAAGGGGTGGGCTGTCAGTGCCAGCTTTCAGAAAAAACTGCACTGAAATGCAACATTGACTTCAGGGGGAGGCCTGCTTTATTAAATCCCACTTCTTCCACTCTGCTTGGCTGGGCTTTGTCTGGACAGGGAAATAGTACTGCTTGGCCCTTACACAGAATGAGATGATGAGTTTGCCAACAGATATGGATAATATTCCTATGGTATTCCACCATCCAGTTTGTGATTTTTAGGAACATTGAGGTAGGTTTGAGGTTTATTGGTTTGGGAACTGACAGAGCCCATTTTTCAGGAATTTATGTTGTCTGGCTAAACTCTGTGGATATGTGATACTGAGCTGTTTGCATAATTTCCCTCTCTTTGCTGATATGCACACACTCTGCACAACTATTCTAAGCATGGAAATTCCTGGTTTGCTTCACAAAGAAAAAAAATGTGAACATCTCTCTCAGGAATAGTACATGCAGACATTTATTTCAGGCTGGGAAAGAGATCTCCTGGTTAAGCAAACAAAACAAGGGATTCTGTTGTGCTTTAAGTATACTGTTGAATGGGTATTTGTTTTTTTTTATTTCACAGTACGTCAATCCTGCTTTTGAAACAATGATGGGCTATCAAATAGGTGAACTAATAGAAAAGGAATTAACAGAAGTGCCTATAAATGAAAAAAAAGCTGATTTCCTAGATACTATTAATTCCTGCATAAAGATAGGAAAGGTGAGTAAAATTGTATGACTTTTGTATGACTTTGTATGACTTTTATTTGCTACCTGTAAAAGTTATTGTAGTCCAGCAGTGATACACATTGTGACTTGCAGCTTCACAGACACATGGCATTTGCAACTCACTTCAAACAAGAACAGGAAGTAAAAAAATCGTTCATTTTATAAGGGCCTCTTTCTCTTTTCTTGCTTGGTAGAGGTACTTGTTTTACAAAAATAAGTGACTTGCTGCATTTCTTTATAATTTATGCTGTTCATAGCAAATGGTGTGGGAGTACTGAAGAAAAATGAGATGGATGCACATGTTATCTGGTGCTATGTAAATGAGAAAAGTACCATATTGAGGGATTTCACCATGAAATGTGGAAGCTGATTTGCAAGTTCATGATGTAAAAATACCAAGGAGACATTTGCAATATCACTTGAAAGTGATAGGCAGTGTCAGCTGTCAGCTGCCAATCTGTTTAATTCCCTAATGGCATGGGAGCTGTCTAATGGATTTCCATTAGAAATGTTCATTGCACCGAGATGAGCTGGGTTCTGATGTCATTGAACATGACACAGTGCCTTGTAGGGAGAAGGTCATGGAGGCTGCACAGAGAGATTTGGGAAGGGTGTTTGCTGATGCTCCCTGGCCCAGGCCCAGGAGAGCTGGCTGGGTCATGGGGACTGTCCGTGGAAAGCAGTGCAGCATTGGCACAGAGCAGGGAGATGCCAAAGGGAATCGTGGCACTCTGGATCTAGACAGGGATGCAAAAGCACAAATTCAGAGTTGTGGTGAGTCATGCTCTGTAGGTCAGGGAGCTGACACAGCACTCAGTGGCCAAAGCTGGGGGCAGATTCCATGTGCATTTCAAGGAGATTGTGTCACTCCTTTCCATGTGTGCTGGCCTGTTGGAAGAGATCCCAGCAACAGACAGTAGTTTGGGTTATGGTGCTTCACACCTCTGTAGCCTGACTGATGTGATTTCACTAAATGTGTGCAGTACAAAACTGATCTTAGGAGGGAGTATTTATTAAGTTGTAATTCAAATACATTAGATGTATCAGGCTTTAAATCCACACCATCAATTCTCAAGATATAAAGTGATGAAATTTTTAATATTTTAGTGAGCTGATAAAAATTTAATTAATAATGGCAATATATTTTACTCTATGAATGATAGAAATCTAATTCATCTCCTTCCATGTACTAATTTTACTCCTGACTGTGTGGCATCAACAGTGAGGGCTAATGAAATAGTGCCTACTTAAACCTGTCTGTCTGGAACAGCTTAAGCTGTTTTAGGTGGATTTATTCTGTTTGCAGGTGTTCTGTGTTTCCCTCTGGAACATTTTATAATATGTAATCTATGCAACCTTACATTTATTTATTTATATAAAAATGAATTGCCAATTAAATTATTACAGGAATCATTCACAAGTAGAGGTTAACTGTGAGCAACAACCTTTGAAATACTTGAAGTTTTGAAATCATTTGTGTCAAGATATTACAGCATTTTCAGAAGTGCCTGAATTACCTGGATCGTTCTGACATGATCCCTGTGTAGTTTTCAGGCTTGTGATTTCTTTATATCCTAAATTTAAAAGACTGCTTCTTACTACAATAGGTCATATTTTGGCTACTGTAGGTTACAGCATATCAAAAAAAGGACACTGTCTGCTTCTGCGAAAATCTCCTGTCAACAGGTCTGACCTTTCTGTTTTGAACAAATGTGGTACTACACTAACATAGTAATAAAAATAATGCAAAGCAAGTTTTTCTGATCCTTGGAAAAATCTAAGCTGCATGAAATTTATCTTGTCTTTAAATAGAATTTAGGAAGATGGACTCTTGCAGCATTTCACTTCTTGTGCTGACAAGCATAGGGCTGTGAGCAAGTTCATAGGTATTATACTCAAAAATTGGAAATTTCAATGTACATAGAGATTCTTGGGAAAGGATGTTGTTTCTCTTAGCAAAAACCATATCTCTGGAAGTTAATTTTTTGTTACTACAGCTGGCTGTAATTTGCCAGCAGCCAATGTTATTGAAATGTTTATCCATCCATACCTGAGGAGTCAAAAAAGAGTTGTGCTTCGTTCTTCTGTTTCATGAGTCAAATTGCATCCATTAGGATGAAATGTGCAATTCTGATTAGAACTCTTGCTGCCTCTGATCTCTGCAGTTTGCTCTTAGTTTTGCTTTTTCTGAAGTGAGATGAACAGCTCCTGATAAAGCATACAAGACATGCAATTCCTCTCACTCTTTGGGAACTGTTAGCAAGGTCTGTCCAGGGGGGGTGGGAGAGCAATCACACTCTGTGATAAAGGTCTGTGGCAGCACCTTCCTGGCTCAGCCTTCAGTTCTCTGAGATTGTGTTGATGACATCTTGTGTTTATTTTGGTTTGCTCTGTTTTCTGCAAGCAGTTTGCTGAACTTTGCTGTCTAGTGCAAGAAGCCCCAATCTAAAAGGAAGGCTGAACTGGGGGGTTCCTCACTGTGCCTGTGAGAGTGCTCAGTGGATAGATGTGTGCCTTGGCCTTCTTCATGGAGTTGGAAATCTCAGCATTGATTCACTCTGTAAGGAGTGACACTGTGGGGTTTGCTGTGTGTGGTGTTTGCTCTTGTTTGATCCCAGCACTCCCCCCAGCAGGAACTGGTCACGGTGCTTGTGTGGCTCCAGTGCAGACATAACCATGGGCTTGACTGACAGCACATCTTGGGAATAGCTCTTCTCTGTTGGATTGCTGACAGGGGCTCTGGGAGAGAGCATATGGTGTTCTTAAAATGCGTTTAAGTGACATCCCTGGGAGAACTTCACCTACCAGCAGGAGTTTGGCTTGGACCTCCTGTTTCTCAGAATTGCGCTGACCTTTTCTCTAACACATTTCCTGCCACAGTTTCACAGGTTTTAGAAATTCACAAGTCGAAAAATCAATCTGTTGACTAAGAAGAACACATTACTGAATAACCTGCCTTGAAAAGGATGTGCTTTCAATGAGGGAATTATCCAATCTGGAATTTATGACTTCACCCCTTCGTGCACATCCTGGGTTTATTACCTGGGTTAGAGATCAATTACTCATCTCTACCTCATCCTGGTTGTCAGGAAACTATTGATGTGCATAGTTTTAATTATGAGAGCATTGAATTTTGTGGTGCTTGCTTTATCTTCATTTGTATTCCTCAAGCAGCTCACAGAAGACATTATGCTCACTACACAGTTTGTTGTGCACAGTTCTCTTCTCTGACAGATCCTCAGAAAAGCCTTTCATATTTTTTTCTGTACAGCCTGTCACTATGCAGTTCTCTGTGGGCTGGAGTCTTTATTTGCTGGCTCCATCAGCATAAACGTGAAACTATTCTCTCTGTATTGGTGTTCTGGCCTGCTTGACTGTGAAATCTGTCAGTCTCACATAAATAAATACATACTGTGTGCCTCATGAGGCTATTTTCACATACATAAGATCGGATCTACAGTTTTTTGAACTCAACTGAAATACAGCAGTTGGCCTGAGCAGTTTGTGTTAAGTGAATGTGCAAGATGGATTCAATTATTCATTAATCACTTGGTATTTAGTAAATGCCCAGCTCAAAATATGCATCTGTTAAAAAAGACCACCAACAGCTATTCTAGGGATGGAAACACAGAGTGCTTTTAGAGGGGAGGCAGAATCCAGGAGCTATTCTGCTGGACTCTCTTCTGCTTTAAAAGCTGCATTTGATAGTAAACTGACAGTATGGAAAGTGAATGTGCTGGGATACCAAAGCACTTTTAGCCACAGATATATTTAATGTTAGCCAGTGATAAAACATCCCAGCCAGGCAGGAGACATGGTGTATCCAGCAGGAAGGTGATCAGGCAGTGTAACAGCTTTGCAGTGACCTTCCTGTCCTGGGTCCCTGGGGGGGCTCTGCTCCAGGCTGAGGCTGCTCTGAGCTCCTGCCCTCATGGGGCTCTTTGCCAGCTCTCCCCAAAATGACCCACAACACCACTGAGGTAAGATGGGGAAGGGAATGCAGCTAATTCCCACAGCTCCTGAGGTCCAGCTGTTGCCATCAGAGTATTCCCAGGCTGCTGCTCTGGAAGTTGTCCATGCATTGGCAGCAACACAGTGACCTACAGGTCACCTACAGGGGAGAAATTTGAGGGTTTGAGCACAGTTTAACCAGTCCTGCCTCGATTTGTATTGTGAGACAGCTTTCGGTGAAAGAAGGTGTGAAGCTACAGCTTCTCTTTGTGTATTATCTGAACTTCCTTCCACTTGAATTATTTTTTCAGGAATGGCAAGGAATGTACTACGCGAAAAAGAAAAATGGAGATAGCATACAACAAAATGTGAAGATATTACCTGTCATTGGACAGGGAGGGTAAGTGTGAAAGCTAAAGTAATGATTTGTGTCTGAATGAGGGCTCAGTTTAGAGTTCAGTTGCCTTCAGCAGATATTGGATTATCCTGCTACTGAGTATAATGGAAGCTTATACAAAGAAGGGTGCTTCAGACCTCTGCGCTTAATTCCTTGGGGCAGAATCAACTTTACATGCTGTGTGCAGGGAAAGTGAAATTCTCCTAATTATCCCCCCGACAGGAGCCAAATATGCAGATGTGCTCACTTGTGACTCTGACTCTTCTAATTCTCCCTGAAGTGCAAATGCACCCTTTCTGTGCTTCGTGTTGGTGTCACCATCCTGTTTCACTGAGCATCTGTACTGTGTCTGTCCTTCCATGCTGACTTTTCTGTGCTCCTTTCTTGGCTGTTGCCAAAGGTTGTCATGGATGGGGTCACTGTGTGCTTTGATCATGGGCAAGATTCAAGCATGTCTAGATTTTTATGCAACTTCCACTTGGTCCCCAAATCGAGCCTTTGAAGCACCCAAGTATCAGCACTGAATTAGAGCTGAGGTTTGGATGGGAATTAACACACTGTTTTTTGCCTACAGAAAGATTAGACACTATGTGTCAATTAGTAGACTGTGCAATGACAACAATAAGGTAAGTGAAAATAGTGCTATGCTCACTTTAGTTTGAGCCCTAAGTATAACAAAATAATGGCAAAGTTCTGACTAACTGGATTTCTCCTACTGAATTGTAGGTGGAGAAGACATGTGAATGTATTCAGGCTGAATCTCAGACAGGTACGACACGTCTCTTCTGTCCCAGGAAGTGGAGAACATACCTGGGGAGAGAATAAAGGCCATTGTTAGTGATCTGACTGAAAACACAGTTACACAGAACAGTCCTATTTACCTAGTGATAAGCTGGGAATCCAAGTCAAAAGGCAGGAAAGTAAATGCAACCTCCTCTCTACCTGCCTCCCTTACTTGAGAGGTGACATAAAGCAACCCACCTTTGAAAAGGCTGTCACAGGGCCCCAGGCTGGTGTCATGTTGTTGCTGGATTCAGTGCCAGAATTCAGTTGTAGGTGGTGGATCCCTGTGACAGAATTAGAAATGAGAAGGATGCTCTCATGTCATTGCTGTGGCTCTGTAGCACATGGCACCTGTGTCTGCATTGCTTTGAGCTGCATTGTGGGGAATTTGCATGTGGGTGGTAATGAGGATGATCAACACTATCATTCACCCTTATCCCACATATCAGCACTTCAGTTAGGACATCCTTGGAATCCATGCTGTAGGTACCTGTTCACTGTAGTCTTAGCACAGGCTGAATCCTGGAGTCCATAGAGAACGTGGGATACACTGCCCTGTTTGTTGGCATGTACACTGCACCAGTTCCTGGTGGCAGTGGTTACTTGAGTGAACTCAAGTGTGCTGCACAAGTTGTGTTCACAACTGCAGTTGTGTCACAGTGGCAAGAGAGGAGCTTTTCTCTCCACTCTGTTTCCTTCTGCATAGACATTTAGGCATGTTCTGCCTGAGAACTTGGCTGGGTTCAGGACAGTGTAGTAGGGCAAGAGCTTTAAAAGGCACTTTGATCAGCTCTCATCTGCTGAAGCATTGAGGTCAATGTCCCACAGCTGCTGCCAGGCTTTTCTGAGCTTCAGTTCCTTTAACATACATCTTAGGCAAAAGTTTGTGTCATTATGCAATATCATTTTCTTCACAGATACTCAGACTTGCAGACACAAAGACATGAGGAAAGGATCCCTGGATGTCAGATCCACAACATCACGTGGGAGTGATGGTATGTGAAACAGCTCATCCTGTTGGGTCTGGCTGAGTTGGAGCTGTCATGCAAACCCAATACACAAACGATTACATTTCTTACCTCTTCCCTTGATAAAGATATGAAGTTATTTTTTTTCTTAATTTTGTTTTCTTTCACTGTGTTGTATTTTGCTCTGTTAAATCACCCCAAACTTGATAGATGAGTCACATACTCAAAACTGTTGCTGACACTTACATGCTTTTGTTAAATCATACCTCATCACAGTCTAGGCAGCATACACTAGTGAAGCATGTCTGTGGCAGTGAGAACACAGTCATGTTCCAGTATAGCAAAAATAGCATTGACTCTTCTTCTTAAGAACTGCTCAGCACAATGAGTAACAGTGTCTGCATTTTATAGGTAGCACAATATCAAGAAAAATCTCATCTTGATCTTTTCTCTGCAGAACCAAAATTGCTGATATAAAACATTTGTTTTTAAACTTCCAATTAATAATAGGCTAGAACCTCTGCTGGGTTTTTTTTGGCATAGGTACCCACTTCAGAAGAGCTTCAGTGATTTACCTCAGTTTGGAAGCTGACTCATTATGACTTGCCAGATTGCATCAGGCAGCAAGAGTAGATACGTCCTGTAATAATCTAAATTCGGTGGTTACCTACCTCTGCCTGCCAGTTTATACACACACATCTGTATAGTCTTTTAATGGAGTTTGTAACTGAATCTTCTAATCAGTTAAAATAATAAAGTAAAGACATGATTTTGCCAGGCTGTTACAGCCACTTATCTCTAATCAGGGACATCCGTGATTCAGCCAGCCTCTCTTTGCCCTTGTGCATTCTGCAGTAGATTGCCTCTGAAAGGCACAGCAGGGTAAGCAGTGCAGAAAAGGCCTCAGGAGCTCCTGGCTGATCCTCCTGTCAGGCCCTGTCTCTGCAGTCAGGGTACAAATTCTGCTCTGTTTTGCGCACAGGCAGCTCCCAGCGGCGCCGCTCCTCCATGGCCAGGGTCCATTCCATGACTATCGAGGCTCCCATCACCAAGGTAAGGTCACAGCTAGGCTGTGCTGCAGCACTGGGACATGAGGCTCCAGGACAGCACCAGCCTCTGGTGCAGCTCCTTCCCCTGTTCCACCTACCCACTGCTGTAGCTTCAGAAAGGCACATACTCTGAACAAAGATCTCCCAAACCTGCTTGGTAGAGTCATCCATGGGGACAGTCATCACAGCATCCTTTTTAAGGAGGAAGGACTTGTGCACTGTCAACTGCTTTCTGAAACCATTCAAGGATTTGTCAAAAATCAGCTCTTTAACAAATTGTGAGAGGCAAGTGGGACAAAGTTAACATTAAATCCATTCAGAGACATTTTGAGACTGTGCCTTGGAGGGGAAAGTAATTAATAAGATTGCTGTCTTTAAGGCCACGATCTTATTCCCAGAGTCAGTAGCAAGCATCAGCATATCCCTTTCATGTTGATTTTCCACCATGCAGATTAAAGTTTCAGATATTGTTATTTCCCTGAGTTTTTCATAGTAATTAATGAGTGTCTCTGTTTTCTTCAAAACACTTCTAAGTTCACAATATATCTGCTACATTAGGTAATTAACATCATCAATGCTGCACAAGAGAGCAGTCCCATGCCAGTTGCAGAAGCTTTAGACCGGGCTTTGGAGATTTTAAGAACCACTGAATTGTACTCTCCACAACTGGGGACAAAAGATGAGGATCCACATACAAGTGACCTTGTTGGAGGGTTAATGACAGTAAGTACTTACTGCCACAAACAGCTCTTGATTAGTTTGCTGCCTGATTTTCCCAGTTACTTGATCTTTATCATCTGCCATGTGCTTTGCCTCTACAATGCAAATTTTCAGGAAAAACTGCAGATGTCTCTTTTTGTGGACTTTCTCCCCCTACTTAAATAATGCAGCTTTGAAAATAGGAAGAAAATTGACCAGCCCCTTTAAAACATTAGTTTAGCTAAAAAATGGAAAGTAAAAACAATTTTTTTCAATGTGATTCATTTGAATAAGGTATAGATGGGAAAGAAAGAAAGAAAGAAAGAAAGAAAGAAAGAAAGAAAGAAAGAAAGAAAGAAAGAAAGAAAGAAAGAAAGAAAGAAAGAAAGAAAGAAAGAAAGAAAGAAAGAAAGAAAGAAAGAAAGAAAGAAAGAAAGAAAGAAAGAAAGAAAAGACGGACCAGATACTTGTATTTATTACTGAAAATTAGAATGACTTGCTTTTGGGGGTGCTTTTCAGTCTATCAAAAGCATGTGTTTTCAAAATAATGCAAAATACATATTTTTGTTGCTGTTTTTTCTTGGATTATATTTGTACCTGTAGCATAGTACCCAAAGTTAAACAAAGGGCACATAGTGAAGAAAGAACTGAACCCAAACCTACATAGCCTGGAATCTGACCCTCCTGATGGTAAGGAGATGAGTTTAGATGAATGTTACCTGTGCCCTAAGGATATGTGTTCTCATTAGTCTGTAGGTTGCATATTAAAGGCTAGATCAGGAAAAAAAAATTACAGTGTGTTGGATGCAAAAAGGCTCACAAAATATGAGATTTTCAGAGGTGTCTCTGGGCTATTATAATTTCATGTTGAACGATCATGACACCTTTGCAGTATCTATCAGAATCTTCAAATAGTTTATGTGTATTTTTACCTTTAAAAATACCACAGCAATTATCTAATCAGGAGAAACATGTGGGAGACTCCAAGAATTCCAGAAGACCTGAATGGTTCATATTGGGTTGTATTTACTAGCTGAGTAGACAGAATTTATTGTTAACTTAACTCTAAAAATATAGGAAGAATATTGATAAATATAATCATTAGTCTTGCAGTGAATCTTTTCTCCTGCTGAATACATAAGAGTCCATAAACTCAGCTGTTTTCTCCTTTTTGTGGATTGTTGATTCTTATATGCATTTGTATTCTGATTGTATTTGGTCCATAAGCATGAAGATAACAATATTGCACAATATAAAATGCTTACTAAAAGTAAACCCAAAGCTTTTTTATGGAGCAATAAGAAAAGCTGAGAAAATTAATTTCAGAGTAAAAGGCATGGTATAAGTTTTGAAGTTATTGGAGAGAAACATTTTTCCATCAAAGGGTCTGCTGAAAACAGAATTATATTGTTCCATTTGCATTCAGAAGTTATGTCTGAGAAGGAAACAAGTAATACGTTATTGGATTTGAACTCTCAAGCAGGAAGGGCATTTGGAGTTCAAAGATGGATTTACCAGATACAATTACACCTGCTACTTCAACTCTTAAAAACTAATCTTTGATTCTAAATGATAGGCAGCATCTGGTGACCTAAATATTTGTGTCATAGCAGTTCTATTGAACAGCCACTGTTGTACTCCCTTTCCTTTTAAATCACAAAACTCCAGACTCATTTACTTACAAATGTGAAAATAAAAATTAGATATAGCAGTTCTTTTAAGAACAGATATTTCATGTTCAGATACAGCATCCACATTTACTTCTGTTGTACTTGGTGTGAATAACATTTTTAGTAAGGTGCATTCATAAATATTTTTTTAAACACTGTGGGTTTTTTGCATCATGGGCTAAACATGAGCTAACAGCTGTAACCTCAAAAGAGCAAGCAGGATTTGGGCCACAGCATTTAGAATTATAAAACGAAAAGTAAATATTAAATTCATAATTCTGTTAGTTTTAATCCATCATTTCAGTGTTCACATCTAGGCATCATGCCAGAATTAAGCCTAGGAGGCACTGAACTGAAGAATAAACAAGCATACGTTCTGTGTGCTAGAAAGGAAGCCTCAGAGTAATTTGTTCCTCTGCAGTCATGAGATTCTTCTGCTTCTGAGGTGACTGGATCTGCCAATACCAGGGCAAGAGAGCAGGGGAATGTCTCCAACCACTCCCTCCCACCTTTGCTTGTTGGTGGGAAGTGTGTTCACACACCGTGTCTGCTTTGAGGCACAGACCCACAACTGGTGTGCATGTTGGCCAGACAAAAACACAGGTCAGGCTGCAATTCTAGACCTCCATCTGCACCTGAGAAACCTTGAGTTTTTACCTGTCTGAGTCCATATTGTATCCCCTAGCCTGCAGTTCCTCATCTGTTACAAGCTGTGTGTAAACCAGGCGAATCTGAACAGTGCAAACAAATAAGGGAGAGGCAGCTGTGATGACTCTGACAGGCTGCAGTCAGGCTTCTTCAAAGTTGTTGTGCTACTACTTGGTGTCATCTCCTAGACCTATTGTGCAATACCCTCCATTTAACTTGAAACTTTTATTTAACAGGATGGTTTACGAAGATTATCAGGGAACGAGTACATATTGTCAGCAAAACGTAAGTTTTAATTTGGCAGCTACTGAGACACTAAAACATGTTCAGAAATTTAATAAACTGGGGAAATGTGATTAGATGTCCTTTTTTGTGAGCATTTTTTTTGTCTGTTTTTTTTTTTATCTATAAGCATTTTTCTACAACATTATTGAGCTGGGTGTTACTACAGAAAAAGCATGGTCATTCAGTAAAATTTTATCTCACTGATAAATGTACTACTTAATATACTGTTAATAAATACATATAGTAATAACTGTATTCCTCAAAAGAAACTCATCAGGTTGCTGGCAGTCTGAGCTCTCCAATCTCCCTCAATGACATCCCCCCACGGATAACACAGGCAATGGAAAATGAGGAGCAGTGGGATTTTGATATCTTTGAACTTGAGGCTGCCACCCATAAAAGGTCAGTAAACAAGAGTTCATAAACTGAAGTTGCTGAAAAGTGATTTAAATGTCATTCTGTAATCAGATCCTTAAGTTCTCTACCTGCACTTTTAAAACTGTATTAATTTTATTTTCAATGTCAGATGTTTGAAATTTTCTCATTGTCATTTCTAGTTGTGTATGCATCTTAAATATCTTCTGTTTCATCATGCACTGTTTCCTGCAAATTCAAGATTATATATCTTTGATATGGTATAATGACAGTAAAACACAATTTTTAAAGCCTTCCTTTATTCAGTAATAGAGAAGTTACACACATCAAATTATTTTCTTGTGGGGATTCAAATTCCTATTATGGCAAACTACACACAGAGTCAGCATTCTGGTCTTGATTTGATCAGTTGATACAGATCAGGTTTTATTTTCTTCCCATTTGGTTGGGTGTATTCCTGAACAGTTCCAATACAGCTTTTCAGCAGAATTCCCATTACCTTTCTCTGGTATTAGAGGAAGGTCTTTATTCTAAAATCTTGGCAGGTTACATTTAATGTATAAGCTTAACTGAAGAACATTTACTGATAAAAAGCAGGGGATACAAATTTCCATCATAGGAGTTTCCAAAAGCAGATCAGCAGCTTTGATAGGCTGTACTTCATTAATAGCAAAAGCTCCCCCTAAGACTGTAAATTGTTCTTTCTGTTTAAATCCTTGGTCGCATTTTCTGATGCTTATCAAAAGTTCTCCTTTTGGGTCTAGTTTCATGTATCATGGTTTGTCTTAGGTAAAAGTGTTTGTGTGACACTAATTTGGAGGCTAGATCCTAAACTATTTTAAACCCTTTGTCAAAATCCCAGATCTGTGAGAGCTTTGAAAGTTATTCAAAACCAAAGTCTAAGAAAGATATCCAGCACTTAGTTAAAAAGTATGTATTTCATTTTTATACTGTGGTTTTATGAGCCAAAAAGGTGCAAACCCCCCTTGGGTTTTATTCTTCTTTAACATTATTTTGTTTTAAACAAAGGTAGTTGCATCCACTTGCTTTAGGTTTTCTTTCTTTGCTGCATTTTGATTTCTAATGAAGTAATACAGATAAGTAATTAAAAGAAAAATGTAAAAATACAGTCAGTTTGTGTGATTTACAGCATTTAATGGGTACATTGCAGTAACTTAATTAATTATCCCAGCCAATGTGCATGAGATCACCAGGTAGGTTTCTCTGTTCTTACTGATCTGGAGAGACCACAGAGGGACAAAGGTACTTTGTGCCTGTACTCTTATTAAAGGTACTATAATTATGATTGCTCCCTACTGTGTTTAAAAAATGGCAGTTCATTCATTAAGAGAAGTAAAGTGATTTTCAGTGACTCACAAGTGTGAATATATTACTAGCATTGCCTTAAATCCAAGCAGACATATGGTAATAAAGCCAGGATAATTAATTATATTTTAGTGCATTACAGCCCCTTGACAGAGAAACTTGGAGACACCTTTGTCTGACACTGGGGGGGATCAGGAGGGACTTGACTTTATGTATGTTACAATTCTAGTATGTGACACAGTAATTCTGTAACAAGTCCTTATACATCATTTCATATGTCATTAGCTAAAAATGCTGTGTGGATCTCTAATGTTTATACTAGATAATATTCTTTCAGCTGCATTCATTTTAAAACTTTCTGTTTATTTTTCTCCACAGGCCTTTGGTTTATCTGGGTCTCAAAATATTTGCTCGCTTTGGAATCTGTGAATTCCTAAACTGTTCAGAATCCACTCTGAGGTCATGGTTACAAGTTATTGAGGCTAACTACCATTCCTCCAACTCCTACCATAATTCTACTCATTCAGCAGATGTACTACATGCTACTGCTTACTTCTTGTCTAAAGAAAGAGTAAAGGTGAGTCCACATTTATGAGAATCAACGTAGATGGGAAATACAGATGCAATCAAAGAAGGATCTCTCAGAAACAGACTCAAAAGCCAAATGTCTGCCTAGGGCCAAGCAGTTTGGTAACTCTGAGGTCAAAGAGTTGGGCTGCTTGGCTTGAGTTCTAGGAAATCTCTTAGAGTATATGTAGAAGGATGGATACTAATGTTACAGAACTGAACAGTTCTTGATGGGAGAATAAGAAAACCTTCTTTTCAAGTAAAACTTCATATAGTTAAACCTTCTCAGATAGGTGAGCTAATGACATAATTATTTTTGTGATGGTACATGCCAAATACAGATTTAATGTGATAAATTACCATCTCTTATGCCTTGTGATGGTCATTTTGCAAAAGACTTCCAGGACAGTATAGGCCATAAACAAGGCTCTATCACCCACTGGAGAAAATGCCCTGAGGCTTGTAGAGACTGTGTTGGGGGGAACTATTGAAAAAAACTAAGTAGCATAACACCCACTGGGGTATTAGAGCCACTGACAGACAGAATAAATCAGGGCAACTTTTGCTCTCACATGCCCAGACTGGAGAAGGGGAAAAAGCAGTGCTTGGTGTGTGCAGCAGAGTGGTGGGACATATTTCCCAGTCACAGTCTTGGGTAGAAATTCTGAACTGGGCTGCCTAAGGATAGTGCCAGTGATGGGCACCTGGCTGAGAAATTTGTGACTGTAAACAAGCTTCTGACAGCTCATGAAACTGTAGTAATTCTGTTAACTTGGAGCTGCAGCTCATTAGTGGGCTTTCCAGAGGGGGATTTACAAATACTATATGCCAAGTGGGGAGAGAACGTCACTGGATTTTTTCAGCCCCTGGTTTCCCAGAGGTTTAGCTGGTCTTCCCAAGAATATCTCTGAAAAACAGACAAAATCTGGATCCATTTCAATGCCACAGAAGCATGACTGCCTCCTCTTTTTCCAGAATGTTACTTCCATTCCTCTGTAGGCATAGGAAGAGAAAAAAATGTTGCAGCAGCAGAAGGAGCAGAATCAAAGTTCAGAATTCTCTCTTTATCTTTTCAAAGTTACAGCCCAGCTGCTCTTGTGTTGCCCAGAGTTCAACTTAATCTAAACACAGAAAGCCCAATTCTGCCACACTGAAATTCATACTGAGAAAAAAAAAAAATATATATATATATATAAATATATATAAATATATATATATATATATATAACATGGGAGTTAAGATAATAAGGTTAGAATCCTTGACACATTTGGTGTAAAAATTCTGCAAATTCCTGTGAAATACGTGTCAGATAAACTGCTGTGGTCTTCCAGGTCAGGTATTCTCATGTTTCTGGCCATTTCCCATCTGCACAGGTCTTTCTCAGCCAGATTGAATGCTGGTCAATGTGTCCCTCTGAGGAGAGCCTGTTCTCAAATCCCTCTCTCCTAACTTCATACCACAAAAATAGAATCCCGTGAGCAGCAGCTGAAAGAAAGGAGGAAGAAGCTAACACACAGCAGAGAGTATTTCAGACAATGCTAACTATAAAATAGAGCAGAATTATTTGCCTTCTCTTGTTCTCCAGGAGACTCTCTTGACAGTCCTCAATGAAGAATATCCCTGCTCCTGCAAAGTCGTCATTTCAGGAAGTGTAAAGAAGGGTAGGGTTTGGCTTTTCACCTACCAAGTGAAACTATTCTGAATGGTAGTAGAGGACCCATAGAGAATTTGGACTTCAAATTAAAGCAAATTAGAATGAAAATTATCTGCCATGCTCCCAGATTCAAGTGGGAATATTTCTGCTCTTGTGTCTCTTTCATTTTATTAAAATTTTTGATATAATTGTTTTGTATCTGTGGTCCTTCACAAATGCCAGTATAAACACAGCACAAAGGCTAGTTTCCAAATGTATACAAAATATTTCTGAGATGCTTAGTTCTTCTTCTCCTTTATGCTGTTAATAAATTAACGCTTAAGTGTAAAATCTTAAGAGTCAAATAATTTTGCATTTCATGACAGGGTAGATAAAAATAGACATAAAACAATGCCCATTGCAAGTAGACATAAAGCATGGAGTGCAGCATACTACCAGAATCAGAATGTGATAGAGAAAGTACAGAACTTGTGTCATATAATTTATCCATGGATGCAAAACATCAAATATTCTCCATATAACATGCATTAGCTGTAACCCCAGGACACTGTTATTAAAGAACTGCATGTATGGATAACATTCCTTTCAAATTGTAAACTTAGCCAGCACGTAAATGGAACATGATTAGGACACATTCAATTGCCAAAGGAAATTAAGGGATCTGGTGGTAATAGTTTTTAGCAGTATTGGTCTTTTTTCCAAGCCAAGTACCTTAACCCCAAGTGAAGGTGGTTTCAGTGCTGCTAGAAAACACAAACTAATTTATTACTTTACATTTGTTTAATGTGATGTGCTGTGACAAAGGTGTGGTTAAGGCAAAATTTAAGAGGCACAAAATGGCCAAAAAAGTCACGCAATGTTCAGTGAAGCTTATAATGAATTTTCCATTGCTCTGTGTAGAACATCTGACCCTTACTGATCTCCAGGGTTTTGGCTTTTATTCCTCAGCAACTTGGCTTAATCTTATGGACAGAGTAGGGTTTCTAATGAGCCTGCCAGGAGAACTAAGCACCCTTCTATTTTCAGCAAACTCTGGATCCGATTGATGAGGTTGCCGCGCTCATTGCTGCCACAGTCCATGATGTGGATCACCCAGGAAGAACAAATTCTTTCCTGTGCAATGCCGGCAGCGAGCTCGCGATTCTCTACAACGACACGGCTGTGCTGGAGAGCCATCATGCTGCCCTGGCTTTCCAGCTCACCACCCGGGATGGCAAATGCAATATATTTAAAAACATGGAGAGGTAAGCTTAACCCCCAGGGTCTTCATCTGCCCACTAACTTCTCTCACTTCCTTCTGTGTAACATAAGACAAACAAGCATCCTAGAGGAGGGCAGTGCCTGGTGGGTAACTGTCCATGGCCCTTGAGAAATTTGCTTCTAAAAGAGTAGAATGTCTCCTGCAAAGACTTCTGAGTAATTCCCCACTGTCAATTTCCCCTGTCCACAAAAAAAGGCAGCAGACCCTAGCTAAGGAACTTAGTGCAAATCTTAATGTGAGCAAGTGTAGAAGAGTTATTTTGTGTCATTGAATGTAGAGAACAAGCTATGGCTGGGTGGGTAGAGAGCAAGGAGAGAAAGAGCCACAGAGTATCAGTCAAAAATAAAATACCTTGTTGCACTGTGAAGGATAATGAAGGACCTGTTGCTCTTGCAGCCTCAGAGAAGCATTAAGGGCAAGGATGTGATCATTGCCTTGCTTCTCTCAAGATACAGCAGAAAAATATTGCTGAAAACTTGACTGGAGAGTGAGCCACTGCTGAGTGTCTGTGCTAAAAACCTTGGGGACATGTGGGTGTGGCACATCCCAGCAGTCTCCTAAGCTGCTGGTGCCTCTGCTTCTGCCCAGCTCTAGTACTGTTTCTCCTAGAGATCCAGTCCTACCTGGAGCACAGAAGCCTCTACACACCAAAGGTACTCCATCTAACAGAGATGCAGCTGCCCAAGCCTTTATTGCTATTCTTTCTTCCCCTAGCACTTCCCTCAAACAGGAACTGTCTGTTGCATTTTTGTTAGACTTGTTTTAGCAACCAGCCCTTTGTGACCCAGCCAGCATTCTTAATTGTTTCCTTCTTTAAACAGGAACGAGTACCGAACCCTTCGCCAAGTCATTATTGACATGGTCTTAGCAACAGAAATGACAAAGCACTTTGAGCATGTCAACAAATTTGTCAACAGCATTAATAAACCCTTGGCAGCACTAGAAGAAAATGGGGTAAGCAACACTGCAAGTCTTCCTTAAAATGTCTAGGCAGCGACTGGGAACCCTTGGCAGTAGGAAATTCCCACATGGTGTTCTGAGAAAATTTATCAGAAGTGTGGAGAAAGAGAGGCTGGAGATTTATCTTTCACCTCTGGGTTTGAATCCCCTTCTGCTTAACATGGTTGTCACTCATTTTGAGGGTGAGTGGGACTCACTTGGATCCTATTAATATCACAGTGCTATGATGTTGTAATTGGAATCAGGGCCCTGGGCTGTATGTTTTCATGTAAAGATGTCATTTTCATTAACCCAGTCATTCCCATGGACAGAGTGGCAAGACTGGGCATTGTTGTTGGCTGTTTCTGCAAAGGAGACAAAGTTTGCTTCAAAGCAGAGGCTGAATTACATCCCTCTCAAGAGGACATGCTGGGGGTGCCTTCTCTGGGAATAAGGGCCCTCAGCCCCCAGTGCTGCCTGGCAGCATTCATGGGGTTTCTATCTGCTTTCTTTTTTAATCTTTAAAATAGATGATGGTGACATTATGTATCATATAGACATCAATAACCATCTGGAACCCCATGGACACAAAGAAATTGCCTGTTAAGAACTCTTTCTGAAAAACCACACCAGTTTCAATAACAGCTTCACCCAGCAGTTTTGTTGCCAGTAAGAGCAGTGTGTAATTTTGTTGGAATGATTTTTGCAAAGACAAGACTTGAAGAAATGGTTATGATACAGTTTGCATTGGTGGCAACGTCATGTAGGAGCCGTAATGGTTTTCTGTATTTTCTTACCATGTTTTTAGAAAGCCACGTTTATGACTGTTGTGCGTAATGGGGGAAGGCAGTCTTTTTATTATCTGAGAGTGGGAGAGAAACAGGTTTTGTTCCTTCACCCACAAGAAGCAGACTGGAACTTAATTGGAGAATTGTACCTTTGTCCACAGGAGTTTAGGCTAGAATTAGCTTTGTTCTCGGCACCCAGCAATGCTAATGGGAACTCTGTGAATGTGAAGCCAAAGTCCCAGTAGGACACTGGTTGTACTGAATAAATTAGAAGAAAGACTGTTAAGTTCCCAGCTGGACAGCCTCTCTGGATGAGCATAGCAGCATCGGTGCAGGACGAGAACAAGGGAGCTGCTGCTGCTGCTGGGTGTAGTCACTGCACTGGCCCTGTGGAGTGAGTAACTCTGTAGTGCTCCTGGTCCTGCTGAAGGGCTCTGCACTGGCCTGGCTTGGTGTGCAGAGATCTTCCTCCCAGCCCCAAGGGCTGGGATGAAGCAGCATCCATCCAAAGAGCCAAACTCCTCTTCTTACCTATTGCAGAGAGCTGAACAGTTGATGCTGATAAAGAACAGGGCTTGGATCTGTACAATCAAAGAGTAAAAAACACAAACAGGGACATAGAAAAATGAAACAAAAATTTAGTTCTACCCTTAAGCCCCAGAGACTGCAGGAAAATTACCTGCCCCACAAGGCATTTGTGATTCACAGCAAATTGTGCCCAAGAATGGGAAGAAAGACAAAGAATATGTAATTTCTATTGAAAACAAGAAGCAAAATATTTCCCTTCTTTCAGCTGGGAGTTTCAGTTTGGCAAGTTCCTATTAAAAGGCCTGTAATGTGTGAGTGGGTAAACCAAAGTATTTACTGTGCTGAGCAGAAAAACGCTGTCAGCCCCTCTTTCAAGTCTGTTGTCCCTCTGGCTGCAGCAGTAGTGTGTGTTTTCTGGCCTGCTTTCCAGTCATGGTGGTGACTCAGTGTAGTGTTTGCAGGCTGAGCTGCCAAATGCCTGTTCCAAATGGGACAGTTACACTTGTTTTTTAAATTTATTATTTTTACACAAATTTGTTCAAAGAGCCATGCTGAGAAGCTGCTCTGTTTGTTTCCTTTCTGCTTTTGTTTCATAAACTGAAAAAAATTCGTTCCAGCTCCAGCATCCTTTATCCTCCCATTTCCCCTCATGATGTCACCTAAGCTATGACAGGAAGCCAGCATCTGACATGCAGAGACACCTCTGCACTCTGAGCAGGATGCTGGGACTAAGCATGCTTAACACATTTTATTCCCAAGACATCTGCATGCAGCAAGTAGAACTGTACTTTTGGTTTGAACAGATCTCAGAGGTGAACATCTTTCTTGATTCCTAGTGGCTTACCTACTAGGATATTCTCTACTCTCCATAACTGATCAATCTCTAATTTTCCATACTTGTGTTTCTGGAGCTTCCATCACTTTATGTTGGCTTTCTCATATAAAATTTTTCCATGCATTTGGAGGTATATATGTTTCACTTTATTTCTTCTGTTTTCCTTTCCACATACCTAAAAATGAGGGAAAAGAATTGGTTTGGGCATCTCATTTTGGTGAGAACTGTGGAGCTGGTATTTCTGAGCCATTTCTATACTATCAAATGATTTTTTTATTACTGTCAGTTTCTTCCTTTAGGAAAAACTTTCTTTCCCACAAGAATTTTCTTCTGAAAAATGTCATGGTTATTCTGACCTAATAAAAGGTCAGAATGTTTCTGCTGCTTTGTATTTCCCTCTTTGTACACTGCAGGAACTGGTAGCACATTATTATTATCATTATTGTTCCCTGCTCTGACTGTAGAGCAAGACCTTGTTAGGTGCCAGAGAAATCTTGTATGTTCCTTGCTTCAAAGAGTTTCTATTCTGAGTAGAAAACGTTGCAAACTCCTGTACCTATCCATCCTTAAAGAGTCCAACAACAAGGGAAGGGAATGAGGAACATACCTGGGAGGCATTGTGAGATCTGACTCTCTGAATAGTAGCAGTGCTGTCAGAATGATTGATACACTGATGGGGTTTGTGTGCCAAGGGTGACTCTGCATCTCAGGTCAGTCCCTCTTCTCAAACCAACTATTCCACTCTTATTGTGCAAGTCTCTTAATCCTTGGGTTGCAGCAGAGAGTTACATTTTTCTGCCTACACGGTCCTCATCACTATGTGTGTAGTGATGACTTGATCCTCTCCACACTTTTGAGAAGGGAGATAAGGAATAGAGGGATTAGATGACTTGCCCAAAGATGCCCAAGAGATCTGTCACAAAGACAGTGACTGAATCCAGAAGCTGGAGTTCAGTGCTAGTTCAGAGCTGTGGCTAACTTTCATAATCCACCTATAAATTCAGTTAGACGTCAAATCTGGTAGCCAGTAGCAGGACTGATCCCTGTAGGATGTGCTGAAAACATTCTCAAAGCACAAGAGCTTTTGAGTTACTGCATGGAGACCTTGCTAATGGATTGTTTTTAATTCCTAAATGTTACAGAATAATGGTGATGGAGAGTCAATCAAAACTGTTCTCAGGTCTCCTGAAAACCGTATCCTTATCAAACGCATGTTGATAAAGTGTGCTGACATTTCCAACCCATGCAGACCCAGAGAGCAGTGTATAGAATGGGCCGGGCGCATCTCTGAGGAGTACTTTGCACAGGTAAGGCAGCTAAAACAGGCTGCTGAAACTGCAGGTGAGCATCTCTTTAAAAGAGAAGGGTGTCAGTGTCACAGAACATCTCAGGCTGCATTAGGTAATGTGAAAAATAATAACCTTTTTATTTTAAATTATGGGTATTACTCATGCCAATGCACAACTAGATGCCTTCAGAGAGATGGAATTTGACAACTTCTACTGTGCAGTTTCTGAAAAATTTAAGCTTTCAAGTTGTTCAGTTTGGAACGGGGCTTTTTGAGCCTTGTCTGCAAATGCACTCCCATCACATGAGACAGAGCAAGGATGCCTTCTGTACCCACACGCTGGCTTTGCTTTGGGAATAGCATCATCACCTTCTAGTGTTTGAATGGGAGCAGCATTCACTCCAAGAAATGCTGTAAGCCTTTAGCACACTGTGCTGAGGCAAGGTTTTAGGAAGATGTGGAAAAGGAGAGGGCAGTCATTATTACAGATGATAGACCAAACCCTGAAGCTGGAACTTGGCCCCTCAAGCAAGGGGCAAGGGAATAAAAAAGGTATTTTGCCATGTCTGAGTGCAACAGATCACCGCTTCCATGAGGGATTGAAAATGGTTGAGCAGCTCTTATGTCCAAAGGAGTCATAACTTGGTAATATGTGAAGTTACTTAGGGTCAGCTTGTGTGCAGATACAGGAGGTAAATACATCCCTTTGTGGGAAATGCTGGAAGGCACTGTTTGTCTGCTTTTTCTTAAACTGAACAACTAGGTCCTTAAGATTAGGTTGCTGCTGCTTCAGATTTGTTCAGGTTCCTCCTTTGATTTAGCAGATGCATGCTCTAGTCAGTGCCAAACAATCTGCTTCTAAAAGAGGCCCATTAACAGAATATGTCTTAGATGAATAATCACTGATGTGTTTTTGCAGACTGATGAAGAAAGGAGGCAAGGTTTACCTGTCGTGATGCCAGTTTTTGACAGAAATACTTGCAGCATCCCCAAATCCCAATTATCATTCATTGATTACTTCATTATTGATATGTTTGATGCCTGGGATGGTAAGCAAAACTCCGCTGTTTCTTGATGTGAACATTTTGTGAAAATTTGAAACTGCTGTGATACAAAATTTCTTTTTTATGGCTCCTAAATAAAGGGAGAGAAAAGGGAAGACTCCTGCAGTTCAAGTAAGATTAATAACTTCTTTATTGCTTATAAGTATTGCTACAAGCAATTCTCATGGCTTGTCTTTAATATTCAGGTTAAAGATTCAGGCAATCTTTAACTTCTTAAACTTGCTTCTCTGTAAACGGAGAACAGAACACATTTTCTTGGATAGCTCTTTGAGCACAGTCATTTTGTCCATGTTAATATTGGTTATTCTTCAAGGCAAATTTCTACAGTCTGGAAACTGCTTGGGGGAGCAGCTGTTTCCTTCCAAGTGCTGCCTCTGTGGTAAAAGTGGTCAGAAATGTGACTCTCCTGAATGCCAGATCATGACATGTGACTGAGGTTTGACGGGGCAGGATAATTACAACCATAATTAGCTATGCCCCTCCTGGAAAATTGTGTTCCTTTGCTGGGACTTGCAATACCAGTATTAAGTAGATTTACAGAACAGTTCTCAGTGGCCCAAGTGCTACATGAGTTCTGAGAGCAGTACAGTCAAAACTATTTCAAGCACCAGTAGGACAGATTCAAGCTTTTCTACTTCACACAGTTGCCCGGACATTTCAAGTGACAGTGAAGCAGACAGAATCTGTGACTGTTTCAGTTCTGCAAACTCAATACTGTCTGTCCTTTCTTCCCTAGCATTTGCAGACCTGCCAAATCTGATGGAGCATTTGAATAATAACATTAAATACTGGAAAGGACTGGATGGAAGGAACCTGCGAGTCCTTCGACCACCACCAGAATAGCAGTTAGACCATGGTGTGTCATTCACTAGCGAGATGCATATTTATTCAAGCTCACTTTTATCCATTTGAATTCAGATTTGTTTTGGTCTCTTCAGTATTACAGTAAAGCTAGCCCATGCACTTGGGGAACTTTCACATTCAAGAGAACATGAGGTCAGCAGTTGACTTCCACAAAGTACCATGTGTGGACTCGGACGAAGTAAGCCCACCAAGTGGAGTTACACTGGATTGCTGCAGTACTTGTACTGAAGAGAGTTTATTATGAACATGCTTCTGCGATATCTTCATACCAGCATGTGAAGCTGGAAGACCTTGAAGAGAATCCTCATAAAAAGGACATTCACTAGAAGTTTATCTATTAAAAGAGACTCACAGCTTTTTTGAGAAAGCTACATGCTTTTTTAAAGCACTTAAGGCAGTTATGTGGAACAATCAGACATTTAAAATGCAACTGTCTATGAAAGAATTTTTGATCTATGAAAAATAGATGTACTGTATTTTTTCACATCACAGAAGGTGCAATCATTCACTTCTGAGCACTACTGAAAGTGAGTTCTCCTTAAGAAATTTAGTAGCAAATGTAAAAAAATAACACAAAAATTTTTGAGGTTGATTGTTAGCATCTATGATTAAAATGTTATGTTTTATTTATTTTGTTAGATGTTCAATATTTTCTATGAATTTATAAATACTTAAAAGCCAAAGCCAACTTTAGATGCATTATAAATTTACATGATTCATACTCATTAATATACATTTAATTGATGTACAGACCTTTTATTTTCATAATGCAAATACAAAATACTATACAATGATACATTTTTATTGCACTGTAAGGATAGATGTGTATGTTTAAATATTGTCTGATTTATGTTAATTAAAGTAAGTTTTATTAAAAAGGTCTCACTTGAGAATAGTAGAATAAACAAGAACTGTATTCTGTCTGAGCACCAGAACTGCAGTAGTTCTCCCACAAACCAGTGAGGACCACCTGATCTTCTCTTGGCTACAAAACAATAATGTGTTGGAGCTCTTTGTTTTCTCCCATGACATTTTATGACTGAATTCCCTGTTAAAGTCAGCCTTATTTTATATAGTATTTCTACAAAGCATTCCACAGCATATATGAAGAGGTGATGCTAAGCATCTAATGAATTTCAACATTTTATAGCCAATGTATTTTCCTCTGCCGTAAAAGAAAAAGAACATAAAACCACCAACAAAAACCTTTAACTCAAGAAGTTTGTAAAGGCTATGTACCTTCACAATTTGAATGAAACCTTCATAGCAACTACCAGAAAGTAATAAAATGTATATTTTAAGAAGTGTCAAGTCCTACCCATTTCATTTGGAATGTATATGCACTTTGTAATATGCAGACTAACAGACACATGAAATTCTTTTAAAAATAACTCAGATACTTTTTGTCTGGGGAAGGGAAAGGTTGAGGGGGTTGACGAAAGGTGGTATGTAGCTGGCAAGCCCCTGTGTTTGTGGCCTGCCCTTAGCAAGCCCATCAGACCCTTGGACAAGTCTCTTCACAGCTCCACTGAAGGACTCAAGGAGTGTCCTGTCAGCCTTCCCAGTTAACAGAAAGGCATCTAAAGGCACTGAAAGAGTTGCTGACTGTCGTTACTGCAGAGGCAATTGACTTTAGAGACATTTTGAACCATTTGTGAAGAAGCAGAAGCTGGGAAGAGGTGGATGATGAAGCAGTTCAGGGACTGCAGCAGTAGCAGCCTTAAGGTAAGAAGAGAAGACATGACCTCTCCAGGTGCGTCTGTGTTTCTCCTTCCTCTCCAAGCCAGTGACACTGATGGGTTACCACCATTTGTTCCTGTTAGTGTCATGCCTTTCTGCCCTTACCCTTGTGTGGTCTCTTTACCTACTCAGAATTTAGTTCTATGCTGTTGGGGCAGGGAATTCCCTTTCGTAATTTCATTTAGTTCATTGTTGTGTGCATATTGCCCAAGCCAGGAGGCTCAAATCCCCAGACTGTGCCACTGTCTCACTGACAGCAGTAGGACAGGAGCTTCTCTGGTCACTCTTCCAGAGGTTCTACAATCAATGCTGAAGGAGCAGATATATTTTCGTTGAAGGCACAATAAAACAAGCATCCTGTTTTCACAGGGAACCTGTAGGGCGAGGGAGAGTTGGCTGACAGTTTTCCTGGCAATATTACATTGTATGCTGCATCTATTGTAACTAGCTGTAATTTGCTACCTGGCATTAATCTCTCCTGTTCCTTGCAGGCTCCTGTGTCTCTGTTAGAGGAAAATTGCATCACACCATCAGTATCTCCTTTACTTATCTGCTGCAATGAGGATGGGAGAGGAAGTGTGGGCATGAGCATGTGGGCCCAGAGACTTGTCTGCAGGTAAAAATCATGGAATCATTTAGGCTGGAAAAGACCTTTAAGACTGTGGAGTCCAGCTGTTCCTCCAGCACTGCCAAATCCATCACTAAACCATGTTCCCAGCTGCCACATTTACACATTTTAAATCCCTTCAGGGATGGTGATTCCACCACTGCCCTGGGCAGCCTGTTCCAATGCTTGACAACCCTTCAAATGAAAAAAGTTTTCCTAATATCTAATATAAACTTCCCCTGATGCAACTTGAGGCCATTTCATGGTATCCTATCTCTTGTTTCTTGGGAGGAGAGACTGACTCCCACCTGGCTACAGTGTCCTTTCAGGTAGTTCTAGACAGTGATAAGGTCTTCCTTGAGTCTCCTTTTCCTCAGGCTAAATACCCCCCCCCCGATCCCTCAGCTGCTTTTCACAAGACTTGTGCTTCAGACCCTTTCCTAGCTCTGTTACCTTCTCTGGACACGCTCCAGCACCTCAGTGACCGTCCTGAACTGAGAAGCCCAGGACTGGACACAGCCCTCGAGGTGTGGCCTCCCCGGTGCCCCGTTCAGGGGGACGGTCACTGCCCTGGCCCTGCTGGTCACTGTTCCTGACACGGGGCAGTGCCATTGGCATTCCTGGCTCATGTTCAGCTGCTGCTGCCCAGCACCTCGGGTCCCTTCCCGACGGGCACTTTCCAGCCCCTCTGCCCCAGCCTGTAACGCTGTGTGGGGTTGTTGTGACCCAAGGGCAGCACCTGGCCCTTGGCCTTGTTGAACTTCTTATATTCCATGGATCCAGCCTGTCCAGGTCCCTCTGCAGAGCTTTCCTGCCCTGCTGCAGAGCAACACTCCCATCCAATGTGGTGTCATCTGCAAACTGACTGAGGGTGCACTTGATCCCCTCATCCAGATCCTCAATAAAGATATTAAACAGAACAGCCCATAAAAAATATTTCTTCATAAGCATAGTTAATATTCTGAGTTATATTAATATATGGTAAAAAGAATTTAATTTCATCTGCTATAAAAATGCCTGATGCATCATCATTGAAAAGATGTGATGAATGTGATTAATTCCCTGAAATTCACACTGCATCTTTATTTCCGTTACTTGGACTGTAGAACTGTGCTAATTAACTCCCTCTATAAGCCAGATTTATGTCCATATTGGTGTACAATAATTTCACTTAACATAAAACACTGATTATCAGCCACTGCAGCTTTGTTCACTCTCCTGTCCATCTAAATTTGCCAAGGACAGATTATAATTAAAATCTGGAACCATGGTGCCTGATCTTTACTTTCTTCCCACTGAGCTTCTCTCTAAGCCACACCTCTGAAGCCTTCTGTGCACTGTGAGACTTGCCTGTTCCATGGGGGTGATTCCAGGCTGCTGCCCATGCAATGTGAAGGGCCTTGCTGTGGAGCAGTAACAGCTCCAACCTGATATTCACTGCTCCAGGATGCAGATTCTTTGGATCCCGTTGCAAATACTTCAGCCATTCCAGATCCCCTTCCTTTATTCTCCAAGATTACACAGCAACATCACGTGCCCTGTGCTCTGAACCCTTTCCAGCTTTTTGAATGGTCACTCAGTGATGGAACTGCCTGGGGACAGAAATGGCTTTACTGATGGTCCTTCACCATGGAAGGGAGAACACTGGAATAAACTAAGTGTAATTGAAATGGTCCCAGTTTCAGTTAGGCTGTCAGTCTTAGACAGTGTCTGCACTTTTCATTTGTTCTTGCTTTAATGCTAATACAAGAGTAAATTCCAATGTAGACATAATGAAGGAGAGGTCCTTTATGCATCTCCAGGGCTTTAGTATAAAGCTTTTGTGTTTTAAAACTTAATAAGGTTCAACAATTCAGCATTAAATGACAGACTAACTGTCTCTGTTTTCCATGCTGCATATTTTCTATCGGGTAATCCTACTTCTAAACCTGGGTACACTGTAGATGCTTCCAAGTGAATCCAAACTATTATGATCTGGTAAAAAAAATGTTGGCTTCTCAGCAAATTGTCCTGGATGAATATCTTTTTCCCTTGTATAAAATTTAGAGTAATATTTGCTTATTCTGACAAAAGAAGAAACCAGACAGGTGGTATGCCTTATCACAGGTCTGAAGATGGCTTTCATACTGCAGTTTACCCAGTGGCTGTATATAAATTAAAAATCACCTGAAATGGAATGAATGTCTTGGTTTTTGTTGCAGTGCCTTTTCGTCTGGGTGTTTCTGCTTGTGTCAGTAGAGAAATCATTGGTAAAATCTTAAGAAAATGTGTGTTGGACATGAAGAAACTGAGCAATGGCAAAGCCATTCCTGCATAAAAGAGAAGAAAGTATAACAGATATCTAATAATCACTTGCTGGGTGCTGAAAAACAGCACAAGCAAACAGCATTCAGTTGTGCCCTTCAGTGAGACCAGAAGGGTTTGAGTCATGACTCTGCAACAAGTGCTTTGAAATGAAGTCTCAGAGCTATTCACAAGCTTCAAAACAAATAATCTCTCTGCTGATGTGTGACATCATGCCTCCAAGGTACAGGGGTCCCAGGGGTGCTGTTAAATGATAGCAGGATGGAGAGCAGTTTGTCCTGAAATGTTGTTTAGAGATGCAGAAAACAAGCTTTCAAATTGCTACCATGTCCCTGTGCATCCTGGGCTGCTGGTTCAGAACAAAGGGGATGTCCAGGAGTTTCGGCTGGTTTTTTTGCTGAAGCTTTGGCTCTGTGGGCAAAGGGCTGTGGTTTAACTCTACTGAATGCTTTCTCTCGGTGCCTGCTATGAATGTTACTTGGGCGAAGTGTCTCATGTTTTCCTTTTTTTCACTTGTTTAATATCTTTAAGACTCTCCTCCCACAGTTCCCATGCAAACCTCAGTGAACTCAGCTCTGCAAACCCTGTGAAGCAATGGCAGTTGGCTCTTTAGCAAGCAAGGCAACTGAGTTAGGAAAAGCTAGGGAACCCAGAGCCACTAAGCAAAGTAGCTTTGAGCTTCTAAATATTTGATCTTCAAGCCCTGCCTGTAGTTTACCAGTAAGTGTTAGGCCAGGAAACAGTCTTCTGGTCTTCTCATGTTCCACTTTTCCCCTTTCTCCCAGCTTCTCTGCTTCCATTTTGCTTCTTAGCTCATTTGCTAGGAGTCTTTGCTTTAACTTCCACTGGCTGAACATCTCCCTCAAACACACAGCCATAACACTAGGACTAAAGACTCCCTTTAAAGACTCAGCCTTTCAAACTGACTCTTGCTGCTTACTACATCTTTTACCACAAGAAAATCTTTTTCTTTCTGACCCAAAACGAGCCTGGAGAAATGCCGTATAATGGCTGAAAGCCTTACATTGATATCCACAGGCAGAAGGAGAATACAAACACAGTTAACTGAAATAGCTTGTAAGCACTGCAGTGCTGCTGGGGCAGTGGGAATATGTGTGCAAGGTCTTTGGTGCTGTACTCCCACATGCAAAATGAAGTTCAGGAGTGTTTCCAAGCACCTCTGCCTTTGAGGTTATGTTAGCAAGCACAAGCAGCTGGGGACACTTGATGAAATTTCAATCTGCCTTTTCTTGGTTGCTTGCTCCCCCCGTCGAGTGGCAAGAGTCATTGCTAGAGCTGAAACTCAGTTCAGCCCATGGTAATTAAAAGAAATTACTTCATCCTTTCATTACATAGGTAGTGAAATAGTGCACCATTGCATACAATTTTTAAGAGGAAGTCAGAAAGGTGATTCCTGTGTTTGAAACAAAAGAAGGAATTTAGCCAGTGTGTAATTATTCAAGTTAGAAGTTGGTCCTGTCTGTATTTAATATTTCAGAGTGGTATTTGATGTAAATCCTTCCCCAGAGTTCATTACATTAGCTTTTAGCTCAACCTGAGCATGCTGAGTGCCAAGTTCAGCATGCAGCATGTTTTATCACCAAGGAGAATGACGTCAATCTGGCGATCCTGCAGCTCCCCAGCTCAGGGGAGGAGGCATGGTTTTGTCTTCAGCCTAAAGATGAAATGGAATATGTTTGATAAGATTTTCTTCGTATTTGCTGTGTAAAATGTGTGAGGAATATTGCTTTTTACCTCCAGCAAAAACTGTCTCTTTTTGCCTAAAAAAAGAAAAGTTACTTTGCTTGTAATATTATTCTATGCAGAAAATTAAATTTTTCCCTTACAGATCCCTCAGCTTTACAAGCTGACGCACAGAGCCCTTTCAGGTGGGTGAAACAAGCTGCAGGGAAGCACAGGGGCTTGTGGGTGTCCATGCCACGGCAAACCCTGGCCTAGTCCTGGGGCTGCCTGGCTGCTTCTGAGGGCTCTGATGAGGATCCTGCTGACTGCCAAAAAAAATGGGAAGAGAAATGTAGAAAGCAGGTGCTTTCATAAGGGTTTGTCTCTGGTGTTTTTCAGAGATACTGGTCAGGGCTCCTGAGATGCCAGAGTTTCGTCCTCCCACCCCACTGTGTGCTGAGCTTGGTGAGACTCCCGGGAGAGCCGAATGCCATTGGCAGGCGCAGAGTCCCAGCACTGTCCCCACGCTGGGTGGTGCCAGCTGTTTCAGACTCTGCTTACCCTAAGTAAGGCAGACTGCAAGGATACAGCAGGAATGGGAGTGCTCAGGAACAGGCAAGACACCCAGCCACCCCTCCGGGACTGGGCTGTGAACTGCGCGTTTAACATCAGACACGGCTTTTGGGGTTAATGAGGGAGAGAGACTCCAATCACGTGAATACAGACAGTTTTCAGGACATTGTGAGAGCAGGGTGAAGTACTCCTCCTCACCTGACAACCAAGCCCTAAAAGCGAGCAGCCTCTCCCAGCCCCTCAAAATCCACAGACTGGCAGACTCAGTGCCAATGTGCTGTCCCTTGTTATGACGGATCTCTGACAAGGCAAGGTCAGAAAGCACAAAGTTTTAGCTGCTCTATCCTGCCAGAAGCAAACAAAAAACCAAAACACCAACCAACCAAAAACTACACAGAAACCCTAACAACAACAACAAAACCCCCAAAGCCTTGTTTTAAAATAAGCTGGTTTAAATAAACAAGTGTTCTTTGAACTACAGCAGAGTACATACGTAACAATGTTTGTTAAGTAAATATCAGTGATATATTTAAGTCTGGCTCAGTAGGTATTAGCAAAGTGATATTTGTGTTGCTTTTGTTTTAACAAGAGCCAGTCATGTTTGTAGAAGAAAGTGGTCTGAAAAAAAGGACTTTGGATTTGGGGTTTTACTTCTTCCATCTGCCTACCAGTAGCCCCACTTTGGAACTTAAAAGTCTTTCCCAATGCACTGAATTTGGTGCAGTTATACTTACTTGGCTTAGGTCTGTTCACAATCTGCCTCATGAGTGTTACTTCTTACCCGTGGATCCATTTCTTAGATAATTTTGTCTTTCTGAAGGAAATCTATCCTAAGTCTTGTTGCAAATATATGGTCACATTATTAGAGTGTGTACCTGAAATGCCACAGTGCTGTGGCTAAGCTAAGTTCAGACCTACTTCCACCTCTTCTGATCAGATGCACACTGAGCTTAGATTTTCTTCTTGTGCTGCAAGCAGAGAGAGCCAGAGAGCTGCACACAGGCCTGTGCTCACTGCTTTGCCACTGTGCTGACCCAATCATGAGATATTTGCAATGTGCAAAACTTCACAGAGGGACTGAGACAGCACCACAGGGCCCAAAAGCCAATGGCTGCTTTTCCATTTGCACCAAAACAAACAAACAAACAAACAAACAACAACCATGATTGGTTTCTAATTAAAACAGCTGTTTATATAGGTGTTTGTATTTTTGTCTATCCTTTGACCTTTTGGTTTATCTCTTTTAAGAGCCAGATATGAACTCTAAGATTAGTGCACAGAGGAATACAAAGCAAGAGAACAGGTTCTAACATGATGATGCTGAATTTGAAATTCTCCACCAGAAACAAAGGCTTTTTTTTTTTTTTTTTTTTTTCTGTTGGACAGGTTGTGAGGAAGCTGGACTGATTCATAAGTCTTTTACTGTATGACAATATAAGCAATCTCTTTGGGCATTCTCAGAAATTTTGGGCTTAATAAATCCTCACTGTAAAATACATGCTTCCATGTATGGGAGGCAAAATGTTTATTTCATCAAGCATTTTATTACACAGACCATGAAGCATGTCTGACTTTCACTGCACAGGCACAATACATAGTTCTATTACAAGCAGCCTGGCTGCAGCATTCATGTCAGCACAGAGGTACAAGGCAGGAGGTGTTGGGTTGGCCCCAGGCATTGCCTGATGATTCACTTTCCAATATCAGAGAGGGAATGTAAAGGGATTTTGTTTAGAGATTGAGAGAAAACTTGAGTATATTCAGCTGGCTGCAAAATACCGCCAAGGCAAGGGAGTCAACACGTTACTTTTGGCCCAGCCCAGCCTGGATGAGGGCAGCTGTGCAGGTGATTTGGGAGCTGTGGAACACCCATCTCAGGGGTGAGAAATAGCAGCTTTGTCCGGCCCCAATCCTGCTGGTGGAGACCCAGGAGCTGCTGAGAGCTGGTGGCTCTCCCTCAGCCTCACCAGGGCTGTGCTAGCAGCAGGTGTTACTCTCGTGCGTCAGTCTGCAGGATCAAGTACACATGGGAAGGAACGGAGATGGACAAGCACAGCAGGTGTCGCACACGACGGTGGCTGTTGGAGGCAACTCCTCAGCTGTGTGGGGATGGAGCCACCACTGGGGAAGCCGCTCCATGGCCCAGCCGAGGGCAGGCAGGGCTCAAGTGAGTGCTGAGCGTGGTGAGCTCAGCTTGGTCCCTAATGTCTCGGGAGAAGGCTGCGCTAGTAAGGCCAGGACTGCGGGAACAGAACTGGGGGAAATCTCTTCCCTTCCGGGGCGCTGTCCCGGCACAGGGAGAAAGGAAGGCAGGCAGGCAGCGCCCGCCCTCTCCCCGCCCTCTGTCAGGGCGCACCGGACCGAGCCCCGCCCGCTGCGGGAAATGGCGGCTCCACGAGGGGATGTGGGGCAGCGTAGGGGGCCCAGGCCCCGCTCCTCCCGAGGCGGGCTCAGGTGCCCCCGGCCGGCAGCGGGAGAGCGGCGGAGCTCGGGCACGGCCTCCCGCGCTGGCTCGCACACGGAAAGGCCCCGTCGCCGTGCGGCCGGAGCGGGTCCCGCGCGGTGGCGCCGAGGCCCGGCCTGCCCGCGGCTGTGCCAGTGAGCTCCGGGTCCCTCGCAGGAGCCGCGTGGCAGCTCCGCGGCCGTGGCGGGGCCTGTGAAGAGGCGCTCCCGCCCCGGGCCCAGGTAAGCGCTGCCCGCCGGGCCCGCTGCCGCCCGGGAGGGGCTGCTCGTCGTGTCGGTTTTGTGGGGTAGCCTGGAACCCACTACTGCAGCCTTTCTGGGGCTGTTTAAGCCTCAGCTTTGCGTCTGGATTTTATTTAGCTTTTATTTAGCTCCAGCTGTGGTAGGAGTACCCTTTTGGCAGAGGGCTCAGCCCCTTACAGCCATTTTGTGAAGCAGTTTAGGTATCAGTACTGCTTCCATCAGAGTAATAAATAAATAAAATAAGCCTCTTTGGAAAAGGTTTAAGTAAGGTGGGCTAGGACAGCTGAGTCCCAGTATATATTGGCAAGTGAGCACACCACCATAAACGCGATGGAGAGAAATTTCAATTAAAAGGTAGTGTTGTGATTTGGACTGGCCCAGGACTACAGCAGAGTCTGAACAGGAAGCAAGGCTTCACCTTTGCATGGTCCCTGGTTGCTTTGCTGCGTGCTGCTAATGAGTGATATTGGTTACTGTTGGGAAACAGAGGTCAGGAGTAAAAAGATTTAACTGCGTTTGAAGACAGGAATAGGGAATTGCCTTCCTAGCTAAGTGGTTAGGCTCTGCAGTCTACTTTAGGAGGGTTCAGTCTGTTCTGAGACTTTCCAGGAGTTTCTTGCAGAGATTCATCTGGAGGACTAAGAAAGTGGAGCCAGTGGCACTATATTGACTCCACTGATACTATCCTCCTAAATTAAATGGTGGAAGAACAAGGCCTGTCTGGGAGATAAAAGTCAGGACCTACTTGATCTACCTACAATATTTTAATGGCAGTGAGAGAGAGCAAGTTAAAAGTCACGTGTTTCTGTAGTAAAAGGTTGTGTGTGTTTGTTTTAAATCTACATTAAACTGTATATCAGACCTATTGTGTTGTTTCTTGTATTTGTGCTTTTGACATGTCTCACCTGTATAATTGCTCACAGGCCCTTTGTTTCCGGCCCCAGCACTGGGTGAGGAGGGACACTGGACATGCCTTCGATTACGGTAACTGGTTTGAAAACTGTTTTCAGCCTTAGAAATGTGTGAGACCAGTGTGGCCTTCTGAAAGGGCTTCACGCGATGCCCTCCAGTGGCAACAATGGGGATTTGAAATTACAGGGAATTGGGAAAAGGGATCCTTCTGGCCTGCCCTGAAGGGGTTTGGGCAGCCCTGGCAAAGGCCTCAGTTACTGATGGGAGAGGCATGGTTTGGGGGTGTCCTGTCCTTTGGGAGTTCCTGATGCTGCAAGTCATGCAGGGATGCATGGATCACTGCTGCACATGAGGACTGCCTATGGTCTTCAGCTAACCAAAACCAGAGCTTTAGGCATGAGCTTCTGTCGTTTGCAGAGGTTGGATTTTGCTGTGTGCCAGTAAATCCCCATAAGGAGAGGGAACAGGAAGAAAAAGACACAAAAGGTACCAGGAAAAATGCAGCTTGCAGCACATAATGTTAGAGAAAAGGGCAACTCATTTTTAACACTGTTGCCCTACTACGTGATGTAGTTCAGCCAGAGTTCCTGTATACAGGCCAGAGGTAAGAACAGTTTTTGCCTTATCTGAGATACCTTTCAATGTAGAGAAGTAGATCTCAGATCAACAGCTCAACACAGTTCTCCATGTTGAGTCCTATACCCAGAGTTCCAATAAACTGAATACACCTGATGAATAAACTGAATTCAGAGACATGCTGGGTTGGTGTGAACTTAAAGTTTAGTAGGCCTCTGCAGTGGAAGTGGTGGCCTCCCTCTAAAGGCTTTTTTATATAGAGATTGTTCAGAGCAACAGCTGGTTCTAAGAAACACATGCTGTCAAGTTTCCTTTGCTGTATAAATATTTAAGTGATGGGGTTTGGATTCCTAAGGGAGGAAGAAGAGCTTGGCTAAGTGCCAACAGGTGAAGCTTTTATTAAACAGAAACATACAAACTCATTTCCCTTACTGTTTTTAACCTGGAAGCTAATTGTTGCATATTTCTTCTTTCTTTCAGATTGTTCTGTCACTGCCTTAGCTGTCCTGTGCCATGCCTGGTGATGACCTAGGGGTCATTCTCCTGAGCAGACTACTCTGTACTCAGCCACCCAGCCTGCATTCTCCAGTAGATTCACCAAGCTGGCAGCATAACAAGGGAGTTGTTTGGTCCCTGTGGAGTCCCACTGCAAGGGCATCTGAGCACCTCGCATTTGGCCCAGGAAATCTGCCCTTGCACAGTCCAGTGAGAGGGTTGTGAAGTCCTGGGGCCTTGCCAGTTCAGTTCACTAGCTGGAAAGTATTTTGCCAGGTTACAGCTGTGGTTTAAACACTTGAGGTGAAAGCTGGTGATGGGAAGTGGAGTCATGGGTTCACCAGCAGCCTTTGTGTATTAGAGGCTCTGTTTGGAGGTCCAGATGTCCTCAGACATCTGCTCTGATACCTGTGTGTTAAACTCTTTCAGGTATCTACTTGAAAATAAGAATGAGGCTCTCAGTTTTTGGGGTAAAACATGTTCCAGTATGTAGAAGCTGGGCCCAGAGTCAAGTACATTTGAAAGCAAAGAATGGAGCTTTCTCACCACTTCAATCCCCTGCTCAGGAGCTGTACCCTAGAGCTGCTGTTCCCTGGGATGGCCATGCCAGCATCTGCAGGGCATACATAACCACAAGCTGCTCTGCTCACTGGCAGACAAAGCACCTAAAAGTCTCTGGCCTGCTTACAGCAGGTCTGACAAAGTGATCATAACAACCTTTTCTGCCCTGAGAATATCTTAACTCCTGGCAGGTTAAGAAATGAGCCTGTGCTGGTATAGCTCAGTGTTCCTAAACCCATCTTCTTCTAAGGCTTTTGAAACATACCCAAGAGCAGATGGTACTAATCACTGCTGTAGCAACATACTCAGCTCCTGGTTTTGTGGTTTCTAAAGGCCTGTTTTGGCAAGACTTTTTAAAAGCTATTTGAGAAAGAACAGACAAGCTTTTGACACACAGTTCTATGTAAAATCTCTTTCAGTGTTGCCAACGGTGTTTATTTGTAGACTCCTGCGTATTGTAGAGACCACTGCTTGTTCCTGGCGATTCCCTAGCATGGAAACTTGAACTCTTTTTGTAATGAATGTACAATAAATCTGTGGAAAGCTTCTCTGTTAATGACTCTTGATTCAGTTTAGGTAGTTTTGATATGCATGGATGAGGCTGTTCAGAGCTGGCCAAGCCTGCTTGACAGGCAGGGCCTGTCTAGATTGGTGTCTGGAAATGAAACACTAACAAGGATGTCTCAGTGGTGTGTGTTGGGCCAGAGTCCTTCCAGCCTCACTGGACACCCTAAGCTTCAAGGGCACAGCATTGGAGAGGAATTCTTCAGTGCTGAGGGGAAGAACAGATCTGTGAGTGTGGAGGGGGATACACTCAAGCAGAGGTGAGCATAGCTAAAAAGAAGCAGCAAAAAATGTTGCTTTAGGTTTCTGTATAAGGACAATCAAGCACTGCAAAAAGCCTGTCTGTCTTTTTTTTCCCCTGGGTGAATGAATGAGAAGCATTCTGTAAAAATGGCTTATATTTGAGCCTGGAGTGCAGGCTTGGATATTCCAGAAAGCCTCACTGGGTATATAGGCACTAACAGTTCACACACAGGGGAGGTGTATTTGAGTATCTTGTGTCGCAGACTTCATGTAGCAACAGGAACACTTGATTGGGAGATCAGCTTCATGACTGGAGTGTTTTCAGCTCCAGCAGCTGTACAGTGATTATGCCTTTTGCTATTTTTGTTTTTAAATTTTTAGCTCTGGAGTAGACTCGGGAGTAGAATTAACGATTGCTTTGGAACTGAGGAGTTCCCTAGGCTTCAGGTGGGTGTTGGGGGAACCTGTGAACCAGCTGCCACTGCTGTGTGGTGACAGTATCTCCTCTGGGAAGGATGGTATCCATTTCTAATGAGAATTCTGGGGTGCTGACGGGTGGCTTTTTGGTAAGATCTTTTTTGCAAGAGGATGTAAACTCCTGAGGGCTCAGGCTTGGCAGCTGATTTGGGTTAGGGACACTTTGCTGTTACTAAGGGAAAACAGCTGGTTTATTGTGTGTATGATGCAGCAATTAATGCTGGAAGAGGGCATTGCTCAAGGCAGGTTACACATAGGCATGGCAGCTGCAGAACACAGGTTATGGCAGGGCAGTCCATGGGGGTGTTGTAATTCCAGTACGTATCCTTAAGATACCAGGTGTTTCCAGTGCAAAGCAGGGGTGGACATAATGCTGGAAGTGTGAGTTGAACGTGTGAAGGTGCTGGGCAAGATCTGCATTGAAAAATGACAGTCTGCAGTTCTCATAGTCCAGCAGGATGCCAATCCTTCTGGGGGGAATTGTAATTCTGATGTCAGGTGTCATCCCACTGTGCAGGAATTCATACTTGTGCCTGCAGGCGAGAAAAGCAAGCAAAAGAGCTGAAGGCACTGCTCTCAAAGGAAGCACTTTGTGCACACAGGTGCCCAGGTTGCTCATGAGAGTCAAAGGCAGTGATGTTAATGTACCAGTGTTCAGGGGAGAGCCAGCAGTGCAGCTGAGGCAAGAAGGGAGCTGGCATTTCTGCAGGCAGGTATGACATCCATAAGTAGGACAGAGATCAGAACCTGTTTGGTATAGCTGGGTTTAGCCAGATATATAGTTTCTGTATTACATAGATGTATTATTCTCTGTCTTCCCACTGAGGTTTTGGTGGTGTTTACAGATAAATTCTGCAACGCTGATTTTATTCAGATTTGTTCCTGCAACTGCTTGTTTCAATGTGACAACGTCTCATTACAATGAGACAGTGTATCACAGAGAGACCCTTCAGCTTGATTCACTAGCACCCTCCAAGAGTCAAGGGAACTGGGTGCTTTGAAGATGCAAATCTGCAAAAACACAGGTTCTGAAGCAAGGAAGATGGGCAAAATAACTTGTTCCAAATGCTTCTGAATTACCCTAAAAAAGCAGGAGGTTTTGCTTAAGCATTCCAGTATCCTTCCAACAGCAGTTTACAGTGACAGCAGTGGAATGTCAGAGGCCCTGGTGCCCGGTCTCAGTTGATACAAAATCTCTGGCTGCTCTGCTGCCCTGCCTGCAGGTGTAAGAAGTGTTCCTGCCAGAGACCTGCAGCCTCCATAGCCCTTACCTTGAGGGTGTGATGATGTGCCTCATGCACCAGGATGAGTTGTTTGCCCCCAGGTGACCATGTCTCGGAGTGTTCTCAAAAGCCACACCGGTTCTGTACTCTGTGTCTTCTTCAACTTCCACCTCCCAGTAATGCTTTCCTGGAAATGGGATCAGACTGCCCAGGATCGCAATACATCTGTGGGAGACAGACAGGAATATGTTTTGGCAGGGCCTCTCTATAATGCTCTTTACAGTGTTTAGATATGTTCAGGTATATACCTGGACATTACATAGCAATAAACAAAAGCCACTTCTGCTGTCCTTAGAAGTGCAGTGAGGATTTTTTACTCCAGTGAAATCCCCACGCTGAGGAGCTGACACCCAGCCTGCAGGTTTCTTTGTGACACCTGCTCTATTTCTGCTTGTGGGTAGCTTTGTATAAATGAGTGCCCTGGGCACTTCCAGGAAGAGGGAGAACGGCATCCCATAGTGCCTGGGTTTTCTGGGAAAGTTAATGCTTGTTAGAAAAGAGAGTGCTCTGGTGAACCCCAACATAGAGGGGAAAAAAAGTCTACAGAGTCTGCATTTTCTTTCCAAACAGCTCAGGGTTTTCAATGTCACTCACCATTAGGAACTGAACACTGTAACAGCATGAAGTTCCTGGGGCAGCTGGGGAGGAGGGAACCTGTCTACACTGTGTTTGGAGAGATTAGGAAGAATTGAACACAGTAGGAGAACTTGTAATATGCTGGGTACCTGGGCCATGAAATGCATGGGAATCATGCAGAAAATAACTCCTTTGAAAGTTGGGTTGTAGAGACAGACAAAGGTACTACAGAGAGACCCTTTAGCTTGATTTACTGGCACAGTCTTGGAGACAAGGGAACTGGGTGCTTTGAAGATACAAGTCTGCAAAAATACAAGTTCTAAAGCAAGAAAATGGGGAAAAATAACCCACTCCAAATGCTTCTGAAACACTCTTAGGAGGTCAACCTGAGTCCTGTAAGCTTACACCTCAGCTTTTTCTCAAGAAAATTACATAGTAGTGTATTAGCTGTCATTGTCAAGGGGGACAGCAGGCTTCAAACACAACTTTTATGTTTCTATGGTAGTGCCCAAACTTGTAAGTTACAAAGGAAAAGCATGTTGCTGGCAGACACTAAGCTCTTCTAGGCAATGCTGAGAGAGAGCTGCACTCATCATTTGGAGGGCCTGTTGTGTGAGGATGGGCATGCACAGCACAATAGCTGTATTCTGCCTCAGCAGCTGCACTTGCTTGGAACAAGCATACAGTTCATTGCAAGTGCATTTAAATGTCTTGGGAACAACTTAAAGGCTGCTGAAATCAGAACTCAGAGGGGCTGTGTTGCTACAGCTTGAGAAGGAAAAGGAATGATGCAAAATGGATGGGTAAACATCTGTGAACAAAACATGACCATAATAATGAGAGCTGCAAAGCCACCAAGGCAAACCTGAGCTATGCTGAAGAAGCAGTTAAGAAATACATCAACAACATAAACTTAGGCGACCACACAAACTTCAGAAAGAAGAGTTGAAAGAAGAGTTTGCCATGTAATTTCCTTGGGAGTTGTTTTTTGTTTCTTGTTGGGTTTTGTGGGGTTTTTTTGGTCGGTTTTGTTTGTTTGTATTCAGTATCTTGGTTTGAAGGAGATTGTGAAAGTTCATAGTGGTACCAAAACTTTACCCTTTGAATGGGACGAGTGCCAGCTCTGGCTGTTTACATGAAACATAAAAGCATCCCATAGAAGTGGGATGAAATCCCATTTAAGATGATGGTTTTAATGAAAAGGATCACCAGTCTCCCAACTCTTTTCTACCAAGCCCTCTAGTAGCACTGCATTTCCATGGAGGGAATAAATAGACTTTTACTATTCTGCAGATGCCTGTCCTGGTTATATGGTGTTTCTCTGGTTATGACTGGAAATATGCATTTTGGCAAGCTTAGTCTCTCACTTCAATGGCAAAGGGCCTATTTCTTTTTTGAAAGTAATACCTGTTAGTCCAAATAGTATCAGTTATATCTTTCAGCAAGAGGCAAGTTTTCAGATCCCCCTCCTTTCCTTAGCATTTGTTATGGCATCTAAATACTTGTTCAAATTTAGCTCAGTGTGCCAGACATGTAAGTAGGCTTGTACATAATTGTGGCTGCTGCATCTGTAATCCTATTTAAGAACTTGCAGTAATTTCCAAGTTCCAAAGAGCAGCTGGAGAGAGAGATTTCAACTCAAAAAATTAATCAGAGCTGCTGAAAGCCCTATTAGACATTTCCTGGCATCTGTTAAAAGAACCAAAGAAACTGAAATGCCCCTGAATACCTTGTAAAGCTGTTATCATAGACAGGCAGATCACACTCTGGGTTTTCCAGTTCATCACATGAAATGGTAAATCCATCATGTAGAATTGCCAGTAAAGGATGGGCTGTGTCCTCATTAAGGTAGAAGCAGGTGCCTGCAAGAGAAAATGCCTGAGGATAACTCTAGTAACTCCTTATAACATTAGAATTGCAGCAAGGGTGTGATGAAATGTTTGGATTCACAAAAAGATTTACCAATGCTCTAGAAATAATCTGTGGCTGATATTGAGAGAACAAGATCATATTTTTGAAGTTTTTCTAATAAGTGGCTGGTTTACAGCTTAACACTGTTTTGTTTCAGTGTTATGAAAAGCAGGGGACTTAGCCTGGTTTTGAACCCTAGCAGGGCTCAAAGCTGCAGGTATTGTGCAGGAAGTAGCCATTCAGAGATGAGGGCTCCTCCCTGCAATGAACTGTCTGGTTTCATCTATTTTTAATCACTGAAATTAGAAAGGGGGCTTAAAGGACTCTCCATAGCCTCACTCCTCCACATAAATGCTGGGCACAGCTTGAAGAGAAAGGACCCCTCATGCTTCAGCACCTCTCTTGTCAGACCAGCCCTCAGAGAAGTAAGTCCAGCCCAGGATAAAAATGCTTCTGCCTTTCTTCCTGCGGACACTTCACAGAGCAGGTCTGACGCACTGGGGCCTGAGGAGCAGCCACTATTGGCACAGCCTCTGTTTGTAGTTGGTGCTTGTTTACCCACCCCAGAAAGGATCAAAGGCCATTCAGAGTGTTGGAGGTGGGTTCTTGCAGCAGACAGATCAATTTGCATCAGCTGTTTGCATAATGTAGACTCCGAGAAGATAAATCTCCCCATGGTAATCCCAAATGAAATCATTATAATCAAACTGCAAGTTACTTCATTGCAAATACAATACAAACAATGACAGGGCAATTACAGGCATGTGCTGCTGTAAACAAACACATGCTGTGCAAACAGAATGGGCAATTTCAAATATTGAGTTTGATTTAAGCAGCTGGAATACACACAAACGATGGTAACACAATGACAGTCTTCCTCTCCAGGGATTTAAGGATGAGCATTTTTTTTCTGTGGTGTCACTGCTGTGTGACAGACTGTTTTTTTTAATGAAACATTGTGTGGTCATCTTGCTGAATAAATACAATATTCAAATGTCTCACAGAAGGTAAGGGCAGAAGAGACATAGATAAGGTGTGAACACACCATTGAGTGATGTGGGAGATTTGAGATGAGCAGTGAAGTTGCAGTGTGATTGCAGCAGTGATGAAGATGAGCACTCATGTCTGCTAAATGGCTCTAGAAAGTGCTGTCTCAGCCATAATTTCCAGCAGCAGCTTCATTATATAGTAATCTCTGAAGTAAAATCACCCAGCAACTTTCCTCATTGGTGTGTCAGTACTTTGCAGGCTGGCAAGATGTGGGCGTTGACACTGTCTTGTAAATAGTTTAGAAATTAGTAACTTTCAAGTATCAAATGTACCAGACAACAATAATATAAATTACAGAGCTAAAGCAATGCACTTATTGTTACAAGAAGTTGTTTTTTTCATTCCTAAAAGGTTATCAGGTGTGTAATTAGATCTAAGAGATTAGGACTTGGTCCAGAGGCCATTGAAACCAGCAGGAATCTTTCTGTTTAGACAATAGATGCTACAATAGGCTGCTGGAATTGTTCCAAGCTGTACAGTACCTGTGGTGTGTATCAGGACAGGTTCACTTCTTTCACTGGAGCCAGCCAGGTTTTGGGCTCTGACACAGACGTGATACTTTTGGGTTGGCTGGAGGTGAATTAGGACTTCACAGTTAGGGATCCCAACAATAGATCTACAGAAAACAAATCCATGGAAAATGATAGGGTAGAAAACAAAGGTAGGCCTTTGAAATTATTTTTCTGAGCAGCAAAGAAGAAATTACACTTCAACTTGTCCTGTAACCAATCAACAACATTTTACCTTGCACAGTTGTCAGTAACAGAGCAAGAGAGAGACTGTGACAGACTGCAGATTTTTACATTTGCTTCTGCCCTTTTCTTATACCCCTAATTCTCATACAGTAATTTTTGATTAACATTTTATGACTAATTTTACTAAGAGGATTGGTTGTAAATGTAAATTCACCAGAAGATCATGGATCCTTTCTTAGTTCTATCTGATGCCACACGATTGAAATGGTTTCATCTCTACAGGTCATGGACTCACAGAAGAGTAACTCACTCAGTAATAATATCATCATTTTCTTCATCTGTCAGCTTGGACAATTCAACTGTGTAGGAATCAACAGGATTAATGTCTCTGGATTCCCAGCACACCAGTGCTGCATTTTCACAGCTTTGGATCTTTTTATTCTTTATGGTAGGTGGTGAAGGAGCTAAAAAGGAGGCAAAAGAACAATTCTAAGCTGTTGCCTGAAGATGTTTGCAAACAACATGCTTTGAAGACAAAAATATAGAAAAATGTTGTTTACTGATACTATATATTTAAAGAAACCTGCTTCCCCAATGGACAATAAGCAGCAGGTACAGTGATTAACAGTACTATTTAAAGACTTAATTTAGACTATAAAGGTCCCAAGAGAATTAAACAGAGAAGGAACTTAAAGACTGATTACACAACTGTTTTGTATCATTAGTTTTATCTTTGTCATAAAGGTGCACCTCTGCTCTGAGATGTCAAAGACATCTGGAACAAGCACTCAGGTCTCACACTGACTTGTTCAATCTGATGTCAGGATTTCACACAATGTCCTAGACTGAACTGCAGTTAAAAAGAACAGCATGACAGGTGAATCCCCAAAATACCCACAGGCCAATAAAAGGAGAGCTGGGATTCATCTGGCAGAACCAGGAAACTTGAACATTATTCACAGCTGGTCTACATGCTTGTATTTAAATAAGTTATTTTGTCTCTCTGCTTCTGTTTCTTGCACTCTAAAACAGGGACAGTTGGCATCATAAGATCTTCAAATAAAAGTAGGGAATTCCCATGCAGTCAGTAGGCTTGCATCAGAAGAAAGAAAATGCCCAGAAAGCATTACTGGCATAAAATTCAGAGATGATTTTGAACTCCACTATGAAGGTAACAAAGTCATATGAATAAAATATTTTTACCTGTTATATAAACTGCTCTTTCACTTGGTGGACTGATACCAGAGGCATTTAAAGCACTGACCCAAAATTCATACTGTGTGTTTGGCAACAGATCAGTAATGGTGCAGTATGTTTCCTTGACTTTCAGTGTATGCTCTGAAATGACAACAAAGCATTTACAGCATTTACACAGTTGCCGACTCTTCCCCAAAGCTGCATCACACAGTGGAGTTGGATTGTATTGGGTGCTGAGTTCAAGAAAGCTTCTTGTGCTCCACACCCTCTGATCAGCTGTCAGGCAGTTTCATGATGCCTTCCTCTAAAGCAGCATAAATCAGATGGGACAAGAGTTGAAGCTATTTTACTGCTCATTTCTCATTCCTCATCTTATAAAATTTGGATAGTTTCTGCTTTTCTTTCTCAACTGGCCACTGGCACTCTACTGGCTTCCACTTTTGAAGGTCCTGCAAGAACTGTATTAGCAAAAGCAGTTTTGTCACTGGCTGGGACATTTTGGTTTTGTGGTTCTTTGTGTGCCTGTGCATCTTAGGGAGTTACAGCCTATAATTAGCACTAAGATAAGCTGTAAAGTCACCTAGGGGTTTCAGTGGGAGTGCTGATTATATGATGATTTGCTCTTTAAAAATACTGTGCTTTGCCGTGGATGCAGCACATGTGTTCTAATGCAGTGCCCACCCTTCTGACTTCATCCACTGGCCCCTTCCCACTCCTGTATCCCTGCTGCTGCCATGTCCTGTCCTTTCTCCTGTGATGGGTCCTGTTGCAGCTGACAGCATGGCAGACCTGGCAGGGGAAGAGGGACAAAGCAGATGGTGGTGACAGATATGGCAGTTTTGGTGGCAGACAGAGTGCACAAGACATACAGAGGCACTTTGGCATCAGCTGGTTTTGCCAATGGAGGGCACCCCTTGAGCCCAGGCCACCTCACCTGCTTGCTCATCACTGTGCCCCTCGTTGCTCACGGGTTTGTAGCACAGCTGGTAGCACTCCACAGTGTCATCTGAGAAGAGGCCCCAGCAAACTCTCAGTGAAGTGCCAGTTGCTGCATTGGGAGCTTGGGGATTGATCACAGGGGCACAAGGAGCTGCAGAGGGAAAAAACAGGTCAGTTTTTGAATGTATAATCACAGTTAGTTGTACCTCTCCTCTCACAAAGGTGTTTGCACAAAGCCTTGTCACTGAATAGGGTCATTCTTCCATTCCTCCCACATGGGGAAAAGTCAGGAGCTGACTCTGTAAACAGTTGCAGATAGTAATCAGGTCACTGGTGTCTCAGAACTAGTCTTGCTTCAAAACAAAGTCAAAACAACAAAACAAGCCTCAGCCTGCCCCTCCTCTGTAAACTCAGCCTCCCCTGCTCTGAGGGCAGTTCCAGTGAGCCCAACATCTGCCATGCCAGTACTGCTGCCAGCAACTCCAGGGATCAGGGAAAAGCTGTACAATGGGGGCATCAGCACAAGCAAACAAGTACCAAATGCTGTTTTATGTTAAGAAAACACAGTATTTGGTGTAAAAAAAAAAGGAATAATGTTCTTTCTGACCATTTCTGATGCACCAGAAAAGATTTAAAATTTCAGGTGTTTTTTTTAGTTACTCAAAGTTTGTTTCTGTTGCGCTGTTTCCTGTGGATTATGGGGGGAAAAAAGCTTGCTAAATAGCAGAGGAATATGTCACTGCAATCTGTTTATCAAGAGAAGCTGTGTAAGTTATTTAAAGCAGTCTCTAGGTTCTCCTCTATTTTGCTCAAGCAAGGTAAGACAAGGTAAGACAAGATATCACCAGTTAAGCATGCCTGACCCCTCTACAGAAGGGGGTAATCTTCATAAGCCTTCTAGGAAATCATCCAGAAAAAGCAAGTAAGTCCCAATTTAGCAGTAATTCTGGTATTTTTATATTGAAAACAAATGGAAAAAAAAATCCAAAAAATATCATCCACTGTCTCTGTATATATATAGAGCTAGAAGGAAAACTAGGGAGAAGTTAATTCTACCTTTGCAGATCTCCTTTAGAAGAAGTAATGTTTAATACATATCCTTACTTAAATGTAAATAGGTGTGAAATAATGATCAGTTAGGAAGATTACCTGGAATAGCATTAATGGAGTTCATTAGTTGTTCAACTTCAGAGACATCTATGACCCTCTCTTCAAAGTCTGGCAGCGTTGAAAGCTCTAAATCCACTTCTTTCTTTAAGAATTCTTCCAGCCTGTAATTGTAGGAGAAAAAAAATAATGTCTAATTGGAAGCACCATAGTGTTGGAGATATCTGTCTATGATGCCTATTTCTAAGAGAAAAAGAACAGCAGACGCCAAATTAACATCTCTTTCCTTAAAACATCGTTTTCCTAGCTGTACAAACTCAGCCTCCTCATGCCTATAGCTTGGAGACACGTGGCCATCAGTGCTCCAAGATGCCAAACAGAGCTGGCTGCTGCTGGGACTGAGGGTCTCCCTTGTGTGCCCCGCTCCTGCAGCGAGCTGGCTGCACACTGAGCAGGGGAGCGAGGTGTGCCCAGCACCTCGCTGTGGGAAGCACCCTGATAGCTCCTGAACTTGCATTATTTTGAATTTCCACTATTACTAATTCATGACCTTGTGGCTGTAGTGCTATAAATTTGAAAAAAAAAAAGGGGGTATCTTTTCTCTGTGTTTTCATGAACAATAACAGTCAATTAAGAGGGTGTTTTTTGCATATCATTTAGTGTGCCCTCAGACTTCTTCCAATTGCTCCAAGATGTTTCAGTATCTGTTTTAAGCTTCCACAGCTTGACCTTTACCTCACTATATTAATGCATAAATAAGCCCATTACAGTATATTTAGGGAGCTCAGTTTTAGTCTCATTTGGGTCCAGAGTGTTTCTTTCAAGAGCTTTAGCAATCCTGTTTCTCAGTGAAATTAGTTCCTTATGATTAAGCTGAAAACACTGATTTATTCAGACTCTAACTCTCCTTTAAGATTTCTTGAAATTGGATCCAAACAAGTGTTGAGTGTTAAGTTTCTTAGAGCAACTTTTTCTGATGCACTTTAAAACAAAAATACTAAATATTTCAATAGCTGTAGTAGCTTGGACAACATTTGTGTGCCTGAACAAAGTCCAGAACATGCAAGCATCTCCAATAACCTGTCCAATTAGCAGGAAGAAATGTGACAAAAAATCCCAGACTGTCATACTACCTGTCAACCATGGTTATTGCTGCCTGTTGGGAAAAAAAGAGAGAGTGTTAGAGGTAGAAAAGTCCAGAGTGAGACTATATCATGCTGTTGACCTGTCTTACACAAATTGCCCCAAATGCAGCCCTTGGAGTGAAGTAATTTGCTCTCAACCAACTCTGAGAACAAATCCAGCCCTTTCTATTCAAATGGTCAGAGCTTGGCTGAATTTACAGTAAGATAATGAGCAATATCAGGTAGTCATCAGTGTCTGCCATCTAGACTGTAGACCAATTCCTCCCTTGGTTGTCCAAAATGCCAACAGATCCCTCACAAAAAAAAACCAAAACTAGCTGGGCAAAGGAACTCAGTGAAATTATCTGTGCTGGAGGGAGTCTGGAGCAGTGCATGTAACTGGAAGACAGCTGTACAGCCCCAGGAGAAACCCAAGCAGCTGGGAGCTCATGACCAACATTCACTTCTTGATGAATAATGGTTCTTAGGGGCGATGTAAAACTGTTTACAAGCTAAGGAGAAAATAAGTTTATTCCAGAGATGCAGAGGAATGGGAAAAGTCAGCTCTTGTGAAGAACTCAGCAGCTGGAGTCACAGCAAACTGATCCACTGGAGTAGACTGGAGCTGTTATGAGATTTGTTTGCTGTCCAGTTCAGAAGTTACTGTCACTGTGCTGCAGAAATGCTCCCACCCACCTTAGTCACAGGACAGCTCAGGTGAAAATTCTGATTTTTTCCAAGTATTTTTCTACCTGCCAAAGAAAAATACCTTCTTGACACCACCTCAAGAGCAGGATTTCATCCATCACTTTGCAGGAGCTCTTGACATGTTTCAGCTGAACTTTCCTCCAAAATGAGCAAGAAAAGGAAACATCTTCCTAAGCGATTACATCAGCCTGCCTGCTGTGAGCCCAGAATAGAGCAAGAGAGCGGAGCCTGCACAAGGCAAGGAACACTGAGTGCTTCCAGAGTTTCCCCAGATAAGCATATCTCCAAGATATCTTTTCTCTGAATCCCAGCATGACTCACAAATCAATGAGCACCCAAATTACAAAGTTCTGCTTCTGCATTTTGCCCCCATTGTGTTGGCCTACTAAGTCAATGCCACCATGCCAAGCACCTGGAGCAGTGAAAACATCATGGACTGAGCATCCCAAATTCTCCCTAGCAATAAGGCTGCTTGCAACTTCTCAAATGGGGACTACTTGCAAGCAGAAAAAAGCACTTTGACAGTTAAAGCTCTTTACCTTCATGAATTCAGCTTTGTCATTTTCCAGGAAAAGCTCCTGGGTTTCATCTGTCAGCTCCTTGCAGGTGTCAAGATGTTTCCCACAGTTGACCAGCTGCTCATACAGAGCTTCCAGCTTCTGCCTCTTCTCTTCTCCTAGTGCTTCCAGCTGCTCCTCATATTTCTGAGCAAGCACTTGCACTGCATCGTTGTAATGCACCTCAAAGTTCTGCTCCTGCCTCCCAAAATTTTCCTGCAAGGTATTTGAGGGTTTGTACTTTGGCATCAAGTCTGATCCACAGGTCATACAGAGGAAAATCTTTTTTTGGTCTGCCTAAACTTCTCCTTACCATAGAGGTAATATGTAATGATTTAATTCACAGTACCAGTACACAGAAGCTGTAATTTGACTTATGTGAATTTTTAGGGGTTTACTCTGATCATTCACCCCCACCAAAGCACAAAAGTGTTCCAGACATAAAAGCAACAGAAATTACAAAAGGAACAATTATGTAAGGCAACGTAGACCCAGGGAGCACAACTAGGATATATCCTAGCCATAATCTCACAAGCATTTCCGCCAACACCGTCAAGCACATCCTCCCATGAGAGAAACCATGGCAACTCAGTGGGATCCATGGATTTGTGCTGAGGGAGCTGGGCAGCTAATGCTGGTATCCTCACTCACAGCTGGAGAAAGCATTAGGAAGGAAGATTTAAGGAGCAGGCAAGTCTTTACTGCCAGCAGCTGTCCACTGTTCAGGCACCAATGTCCTCCTGTGCCACATGCAGCAGAGAAAAGACTGTAGTGCCTTGAGATATTGCTTCAGCTTGAACTTGCTGCCAGTTGACCTCCTTCCCCTGGGGCCAAGTTGACAGCAGCCGAGTGGGAGTACAACTCTTGAAGTCAAGCACAACAGCTTGAAGCAGCTGGTCCAAGGATTTGCCTGGATCTGACACTTCTGTGAATGAAGCTGAGGAACACAAGGGCTGCACTCTGGATGCACTAGTTAGATCACAGCTCTTTGGCCGTTTAAGACGATCTGAGTGGGGGTCACTTCATTTCTGAATGCAAATTTCTGTTCAAATTATAAATGTGGTTTTACTATCCCACTTACAAAAACCTTTATGAGTTTTCCTGAGTACTTCAGTCTAGACAAACCCCAAAATAACTCTGTGCTCTGTAAGTATTCACCTCAATAACAACGGAACACTATGAATGTCAGTATGGCTGTCAAAACTGTTTAACCCCACTACCATAAAGTTAGCCCAAGAAAAAATGGGTTACCTCCACAGTGATGAAGATCTCCTCCAAATGGCTGGCAACATTTTCCATCTGAGCAATCTGTTCTTCCAACTTGCACATGTTTTTATGGATCTCCTCCTACAAAACACCTAGTGTGATTCTTACTATATCTGAAGACTGTTTTAGAAGCACCACAGTACACCTGTGTTACTCTCACCTTTTCACTTTCCACAGCACTGGGGAGCTGAGCAACCTCATGATCCTTGTGCTCACCAAATAGTTTGTCGAAAGCTCGGATTGGTATCTTGCAGGTAGAACAAAAAACATTTGCTGCTTCTTCCTCTTCCTCCTCCTCTTCCTCCTCCTCCTCCTCACTGACAGCCTGACTGTTCCACTCGCCTGACATGCCACCACTGCTTAGCCCCTCTCTGGACCATATGTTGCTCTCAGCCTCATCATCTGCTCTGACTTTGCTCTGATTTTCACCTTGAGAAGCCTCATCAGGAAGTCCTTGTTGCTTTGTGCTTTGACTTGGATCTTTCACTGAAGAGCTGCTTTTTGATGTGTTATATATGGAGCCTTGTGATCCTGCTTTTTCTGTGTGAGCAGGTGGCCGTCTGCTCTCCACCCTCTCCACATGTTCTCCAAGAAACTCAAGCTCTTTTTCTCTATCCTCATCAAGTCCATACATCTTAGCCAACTCTGCAACCTCCTTTTCCAAGTCATAGCCGACTTCTTGTGGGCGCTGAACTTTTTTACTGCTCAATGCAGATTCCCTTCTCATATCCCCCAGAGATCTGTCTCCTCGACCAGAGGGCTCTTCAGGAAAGATATCAAACCTGTCCTTTGATCCATAAAGATCCATGTGATAAAATATCAAACCTTCAGTCCCAGTGTCACCAGACTCTGGGACTGGTGGGGAAGCTGAATGATCGTGTGACTGGCCACTAGTCTCATAGTCTCTCCTGCTGCCAGATCCGGATGACATTGGTATCCTCAGGGAGGCTTTTGAGATGATGAGTCTCAGGCTTGTAAAAGATAAGAAAGATCTTTAGTTACATTTTAGATATCAGGACTGAGATTTTCCTGCTTAGAAGTATATAGATAGAAAAGATTTGGCTGAGGACTGCTCAGGTCCTGGAGGCAAGTATGGGAAAGACCAGAGTCAGTAGCTTCGCTCCCTAAGTGAAGCATCTGAAGGGAAGCCACAGGAAGCTTGTTTTCTTCTCACCTCAGTGCAAAGCACAGCACAGAGCTGGAGCTCATAAAAGAGTGCATCCTCTTTTATGAGTACCTCATCTATGACCCTGATGTTTGATTTCCAAACTGTGGAGTAGTTCTGTCCTCAGATCAGTGCTGTGAATGTCCTTCAGAACAGTTAGTGCTGTTCTGTGCAATTGGAAATGGCCTGGTTTGAAGCCTGCTCACCCTTCAACTGCTGTCAAGCTTGTTTTCTGAACTGTCAGTTAGCCATAATGTAGAATGTCCTCTGCTGTGACCACTGATGCCACAGAACATACTAGGAAATGCCCTGAAAAGTCCTGTCCTGTATTTTTCAAGTTACTGAGTCCAGGTCTTGGGTTCTTTCTACAAAATACCACAGAGAAAGCATACTGTCCTTTGGGGCTTCTCATGTGCTGCGGAAAATATACATTTTAACACATAAAGCATCCAGTAACTAGGGAGCAAGGCAGGCCATTGACCTCTGGACTGAGAGATGCCTGCTCTGACTCAAACCTTCCACGTTTTGTCTATTCTGTGCAAGGAGGGAGGTGTGAAAAGAGCATGTGCAGATGACATGCAAAGCTGTATGATAAAGCAGATGCACATGGGACATTAAAAGCACAAAGGCAATTTTAATGCTGATTGCCCAAGCCCACTCTTTCCAACCAGCTTGTATTAACAGAAGTGAAATAATGCCAGTACAGAGTCAGAGCTCTCTCTGAGCTGAAACGTCCTCACAGCCCTCCACTGCTCACCAGCATGAATGGAATCATAGCTACAAAACTACTCAGATGAATTTTATCAGCAGTTTAGTACCACAAACAAAATACTTCATCAAAATATTTCAGCTGAATATCAATTAACCTGTAGTTATAGCTAGTTCTAGGTAAGTGAAGCATATGAAAGCTTTAAAATCACTTTCTCAGAGAAGAAGAAAAGCTAAAAGATCCATCAGATGTCAATGTTATCAGAACTTCTGGATAAGCTTTCACATAAGTTGGCTTTCAAACTACTATTTATGGTCTTTTTAGTTTTGAGTAGTTGCTATTACCTCAAATTTATTTCATCAATATTTTATTAATTTTCCTGAGAAATGCTTAGCTAACAGAGTCAACACAATCAGTGACTTAGTAGAAAGCAACTTTCCAAAACAGTGAAAAATACTGAGACATTTTGCACTCTCTGGTTTTATATCTGTGGCTGAGTCCAGCCCTACAGATCTGTGAGAAAACCCCCACAGAAATTTGTCATTTGTCTTCTGGCACTGCAGACACAGGTGTGGATTCTACAGCTAGCAATATCCTACTACAGACAAAAACACTGACATTAGGCAGAAATACTATTTATGCTAAAGGCAATAAAATAAATCATGCAAATTCTAGCATTTTAAACAGAGAAGAGGTCTTAACACATACCAGAAAATGTTGTCTGGCTCCCACAAAGACTTTTTTCCCCATAATTAAAACAATAAGGCTTGCTTTAGAAGCTACTACTAATTAGAAAAGTGAATTAACATTTATTTTTCCTACCAAAATGAAATGAAATAAAATGAGCATAATTAAGCTCGTCTGCAATCCTGCTGCCTAAATAAGATTTTTAGATGATTGCTCAGTGTTTGCTTGCTTTGCAGGCACAGATAAAATTACATGAAGCACATTTAGATCCATGACCGTCAGTTATCATAAATACATAACAAAGAATGTTACTACCTAAAAACTTGCCTTCTATCTTAAGACGTCATAAATTCTTCTGATAGCTCAGATGGCATCAAAGTTAACTTCTATTTCCCCTAGTAAAAATTAATTCACAGGAAAGCAATTCCTTGCCACTTTCCTATAACTGCAGTTGGAAGACTTATTGCAGTAACCTTACCCTGCCTCTTTGCTCAGACAGGGGCATGCCAGCAATGAGCAATGGCACAAATATAGATGTGCCCCGGCTGTCCTTCAGCAGCGTGCTACTTGAGTGTCACCAGGATGAATGTCATACACAGAGAACAGGCTCTGAAGGTTGATTCCTGGATCTGAAGTACTTAGAACAGCTACAAAGAGCCCTCACTAAAGCCAGACTACCCTCACACTTTTGGAGGTGGTATTAATAAACACTGCAGAGTGCATTCATTGCCTCTGGGTGTGATTTCCAAGGCTGGGGTGTTAGGCAGAGTATCTTGTGTGGGATACACAAAACGTGCAAACAACTCACATGGCTGGACATGTGTTGAAAGAGTTGCACAACTTAATGGAAGTTCTGTTCTGTTCTGTTCTTCGCAAACACTTCCTGGTAAAGTCCCCTCTCTCAAATCAGCAGGAGCTTTTCTATGGGGTTGAGTTGGAATCATGATCATATATTAGAAAAAAAAGAGAAAATTTAGAATTTAGAAAAAAAAAATCATACCATTGCATATGCTTCTTATACATATCCGCATACCCTCACCCTGTGTGTGTATGCCAGACCTCTGGAAAGCTAATTATAGTGAAGAAAACAGCCAATGGCCCCGCTAGGGAGGTTTTCACAAGGACATAACCCTTCAGTCTGTGCTCAGTGAGGGTCCACCTGATAGAAAACAGGCTGTGTATTACCACTGGTTTGTGACTGCCGTAGCACTTGAGCTTTGAGAATCTGCTCAAACCCACAGCTTCCCAGCACACGTAGGCTGCTGCTTGTGAACACACTACTGAGCCAGCCCTGTTGGCAGTAGATTTTTAAGCACGTTTGAGAATGTTGTATTATGTACAGCTTGAGCTCAGGGGACACCACAAGGGACAATGTCTATTAGATCTTGACACAGCTCTGCTTTTTCCTCCTTTTCCAATTATCTTGGTGTCATTTCCTCACTTTTCTAGCAGTGCAATTGTTTGCTGTTTGGTGAGGAATCACAAGTTAATTGCCCGTGTAGGCACGATCTCATTACCGCTAACAGCGCTTCTATCATCTGTGAGATTAGAGCAGAAGTGTTTTCACGTAAGTGATGCAGCCCTTGCTGAAACATTTAACATTTATGCCGTCTGACAGATTTGATTAATTTTTCAAATGAGATCTTACTTTTGTTTTGTGTTAAGTTACGCTATCTTGTAGGCCTTAATTTCTTGAAAAATGAGCAATGTCAGCTTTGCTGCCGAAGACTGGAATATAACATTTGGTGGATAGTGAATTACTTTCTGTCTTGGACACAGGGTCTGAATAAGAGAGCAGTGACACTGCTCTTGTTCAATCACCCTGCTGCTCTTTGTGGCAGCGTTTGGGTGGCCTTTAAACAAAGCATGGTGACCTTGGGGCTGAGCTGGGTGTCACGGCAAGCACCCTTTGGCTGTTTGTGGGCACAGGGCCCCAGGGCTCAAATGCTGGCTCAAGGCAGCATGAGGAAGGAGTGGCTTTGGAAAAAGTAACAACTCGTGGACTTTTGCGAGGACCACACAGGAATGATGGCTGGAGGAAAATCACCCCTGAGGCAGCGGCTCAGTGTGGGGCTGTGTGTCCTGTGCTCCCTGCCCACCACTCCTCACAGAAACAGCAGCTTATTTCACAAAGCTTTCCCCTTCCAGTACCTAAGGAAAACACATAGGAAAGATGGGGAAATATTATTTGCAAGAACATGTACTGACAGAACAAGGGGGAATGGGTTCAAATTAAGAGTAGTTTTAGGTTACATATTGGGAAGAAATTCTTTACTGTGAGGGTGCTGAGGCCCTGGCACTGGTAGCCCAGGGAAGGCCCGGATGTCCCGTGCCTGAAGGTGCTCGAGGCCAGGCTGGATGGAGCCCTGAGCAATCCGGCATGGTGGATGGAGTCCGTGCCCACGGCAGAGGGCTGGGAACGCGATGCTCTTCGGGGTCCCCTCCCCTCCCAACCCAACCGATCCCATCCCACTCCACGACGCTGTGACAAACGGCCTTTCCCGGGGCCTCTCACTGTTTATTTTCCACGCCCGCCGTGTGGGCCGCCCTGGCTCCGCCTCTGTCTTGGCCCCGCCTCTGCCCCCGCCCCGAGCCGCGGCCCCGCCCCCTGCCGCTCCCGCCAATGGTGAGGCGGCGCGCGGCCCCGCCCCTCCCGGCGCTCGGTTTCTGTTTCGCTCCGGGGCCCGCGGGGCCGCTGTCGCCGCTGTCGCGATGGAGCCGCAGCCCGACAGCCTGGAGGGGTGGGTGGCCGTGCGCGACACCGCCTTCACCGAGCCTCAGCCGCCGCCGCGACTCCGCTTCCTCGTGGGTTGGAACGGCGCGGAGGGCGCGTTCGCGGTGACCTGCCACGGGCGGGCGGAGGCGGCGGAGCAGGCCCCGCAGAGCTGGGCCGGGCTCTTCTCGGCGCCGGCCCTGCGCGGCGTCCACCAGCAGCTGTCGGCCGTGTGCCCGCGCCTGGAGCCCGCCTTCCCCGAGCTGCCGCCCGCGCTGCCCGGCGCGGCCGCCGGCGGGCTCTGGGCCGTGCTGTTCCCCGGCGGCGCCGCGCCGGATGAGGCCGAGCTGCAGGAGCTGTGCCGGGCGCTGGAGCTGTACCTGGGCTGGGCCCTGGAGCTCTGCGGCGGCCGCGTGGTGCTGGACACCCTCTTCGCCGCCGACCGCTGCTGCGACGACGAGTACTTCGAGAGCCTGCATGAGCTGCGCGGGAAGGCCCTGCGCGGCCACCTGGCCCGGGCCAAGGAGGCCCTGCGCGGCCACCTGGCCCGGGCCAAGGAGGCCCTGCGGCGGGTACGGGCCCCGGGGCCGGGCGCGGGGCGGAGGGAACGCGGGGCCGGGGGCTGCCGGGCCACCCCCTGCGGGCAGGAGAAGGGGCTCCTCGGTGTAGGACTGTCTTCAGTGTTCGGTGCTGCTGCTCAGCTCACGGGTGCACCTGTCTGAGCCTCGGCTTGGCACCCCGTGCATGATAAGCCTGGCAGTCACTGCTGCTGCGGACTTCATCGATCAGGGCAGACTCGCCAGACTCAGATGAGCAAGGGTGACCGAGTCACTGATACCAACTTGGCCGTGGTGTTGTACAGTGTCCATATTTGTGCTTACACAAGTACTTTTCTATTGTCTGGAAGCTACAAAGTCAACTTTATGGAGTACTAAGTGTCATCGGTCTTATAAGTGCACCTTTATTAAGTGGGGAATAAGCCACCACCGCGTGGGCAGTCAGTGTAAGGCATTGGGGCTCTTACTTAAGCTACAGGCACTCCTACAAAAACACATTGCTAAAAACATCCAGCCGTGTTGGGCAATGGCTGGAACAGTAACTGAAGAGGAGAATACAATCATGTGCTAATTTTCTAACCTCCCTGTGAAGGTCTCAGACTACATGTTTACAGTAATTCTTGTAACCGGGGGATTCTCAGTCTTTTATTAGGACCAAACTCAGTTCTGGTACTATACAAATAAGTGGTTTGTATTCAAAGAAGTTGTGTGTGGGTTTGTTGGGGTTTTTTTGGAGTGTCAAATTCTGCCCTAATGATTGAAGTAATGATGATGTTAGCAGTTTCTTCCTTTGGTACCTTAGGTTTCTTCTTGCTGTAGATGTGTTCCTGGATCTTTTCCCCTTCTTGTAAAGGGAAAGGGTGTAATTCCCACCCTTGAATTCAAAGGGTGTTATGGGATAACAGAGTTGTAGTTAGCACATGGGAATGTTGACGAGTTACAGATAGTTCAGGCTCACCACTGTGTTGCTGCTGTTTCCTGCAGTACCTGTTTACAGTCTATTTTCTGGCAAAGTAAGCTGAAAGCTATTTTGTGGAAGTGATCATGCTTTGTAGGAAGGTTATGACATTATGACAGTTGACTTCAGCCTTCTCTTTCCTCCTGCAGTGTTCAACAGATGAAACAACACAACATTTTCAGAAAGACGCTGTTTTTAAAAACACAGCTTTAGTTTACATGAACATGTACCTTGTTATATACAAAAGTCAGTGTCTGGCACTAACAGTTCACAGTCCCGTTATAAATACATTCCAGCCACCACGTTCTTTTGGAAGCAGCTCTGTGGCAGTTTGGGGCTTGGTGATGAAGTACAGCTTGGTGCCTCTGATTGTTACTCTGTGATTTCCAGCTGTGTTTTAGATATGGCTAAAGATGCTGTAGAGTGGTTTTGTACTTGCAGGCTTAACAGGCACATAAATTCATTATACTGTAGTCTAGACTGAATTATGGAAGATTCAAGAAATAGACATTAAACCAACTTGAAGTACCAGAGCATCCTTTTCTCCTCTTTACATTCATGTCCTTCATTAATACTTCCCCTCATTATAAGCATCCTCCAGGAGCAGCATGACCCTCACTTTTTGCTTTTAGAATTGGAATCAGAAAGTCAGCTCTAGCATTTGTATTTGGCTTCCATAGTGGGCAAAAGCAGGCTGAAATTGCTGTAGGTGGGCCCTGAGCTCCTGGGGAGGCCTGAGAGGCTGCCACACTTATGGGATTATCAGAAATGTTGCAGTTCAGATTCTTTTGTTCCCCTATCATGCCTGTGCCAGGCCTGCAGACAGGGTGGGTGGGAAATGCCCTTGGTCTGACTTCCACAGGTTTCTCTGGGGAATTTCCTCCATACATGGGAACTCTGCTGTCTTACCCAGACTCAGCTGGCAAGAGCAAAGGTGATGGTTTAATTTCAGTGCTTTTCAGTTGCCACACAAGCCAAGCTTTTTTTTTTTTTTTTTTTTTTAATGCTTTTTCTCACTACTGGTAGCACACACACCCCTCCTGTCCCCTTCCCTCTTTATGGAGCTGCAGAGCACACACTGTCCTTCCAGGAAGGTCTGTTTCTCAGTGGAACTTAGCTGTGTTCTCTCAGCCAGCTTACTCTATCCTGGCACGTAAAGCATGCCATGGTCTCTGCCAGCTGGTGTCAAAGAAAAATCATTGAAGCTTTTATTGGTACCAGTAAACAAATGCAATTGAGGGAAAATCCCCAACTTTTTATTTTGTCATAGAAGGAAATAAATAGAGCCTAGTGTATCGAAAGGCAGTAATTCCATGGAAGAATTACGACTTACAAAGTGTAATACCACTAGAACTGAGGTTAGAATAAGCTGTTATAAATTATACAAATGTTAAAGGAATTTAATTGCAGGGTGTATCAGGAGTAAATGCCAATCTGTTTTTTTTCTGTGCCTGAAGTTAGAAATTCTGGATGCAGAAACTCATTAGCAGGCATTTAGTAATTGTGGAAGCAATGCAACAACTAGTTTAAGAATACCTTGGTTGTCCTTCCAGTACAGACTTCCCAAGATTCCCATTTATGTTTCTAAAAAGCAGCAACCAAGTCATCTGCACACAGTTATTGGAATGTTTCTGGTGGATGCCCTAGGCAGGATGTTTCTTGAAGGCTCCTGATGGAATGTGCAGCAATTAGTGCCTTTAACAGTGTAGTGTTGGAGGTATTTTCATCTGGGGTGGCTGCAGAATGCCTGGCACAGGCCTCCTGTGCAGTGGGAAGCCTTGGCTGTGGAAGGACAGGTCCTTCCCACCGGAGCCTGGCAGCATCCAGCACACACAAATGCAAAGCACCCGTGTCTGATTGACCTTTTATCCCACCAGGTTCTGCAGCAGCATAAAAGTGCTGACACAATGGTGGCTTTGATGAAGGTTTATGAAGAAGAAGATGAAGCTTATCAGGATTTGGTCACCATGGCAACACAATTCTACCAGTATTTACTGCAGCCCTTCAGAGATATGCGAGAGCTGGCGACACTGTACAAACTGGAAATCCTGGTAAGTCTGCCTTTACAAAGTGAAAGGCCAAACTACATAGTGGGGCATCAGCTGCTCTTGGAGGAGCTCAGTCTCAAATCATGTAACATTCCCTACTACTTTCTGTCTGTACCAGCTTTTTTTGCCTCTGCCAGACCACCAGACGTGACTGACAAATTCAGAGTTAGGGCAGAGGCACTCTCAGGGGATCTTGGAGTCCATGATAATGGCTTGACCAGAGCTGCAGCTGACTTCTCACCAGTGTCCCACTTACAAGGATAATATCCCCAGGCTCCACCTCCCTGGTTTACTCTCTGGGAGGCTGAATTTACTACAATATAAGTAGCCTTTGTTTTGCTTCCATGGGATTAATTTTTGACATTGAGGATGTCATTCCCCGGGAATGCTGATGCACCAGATTAAGTCAGTTGTGGAGGCAGAACAGAAGACAGAGGAGGCCTTCCCACTCAAAGAAGTTTTCTATTACTGCTACAACCTGCTAGAACTGCAGATGAAAACATATCAGTTGTCATTTACTTTGTTTTTTGTGCATCTTAAACTGGAAGCACATTCTGAAAGTTATGATGTCTCTGGAAATGACAGCCGTTTACTATGTTGATTTTTCTTAAATGGTGTGTTAAAATTCAAGTGAGCTGTTAAAGCTCTCAAAAAGAGCAGAACAGTTTTAAGTTTGGATTAAGGTGCTTGGATGCTGAAAGTCTAAACCTGTGACAATAAAATGTTCAATGTACTGTTCTGAAAATTGAAATGGAAATTGGAAAGAATGAAACAAAGTTTGTATTAAGAAAAAAGCCCTGTAAGGGGTACTTAGGCTCATTTGAAATATAATTATTTTAAAAATGTATTTGAATACTAGGTTTGTACCCTTGTCTCTTTTGAAAACATTCTCTTATGTTTCTTGCCTGTTCCTGTGTGAAAGAACTGCCAAACTGGAGAACCTGCTAGTGCAATGTGCTGTCAACACGTGGGGAAAAATAGAAGAGAACATTGCACGTAGAAGAGTTACTTTTAGTAACAATAAAAAACACTTGTGTTCGATGTAATTTTAAAGATGATAGTTTAAAAATATTTTAGGAAGTAAATTAATCCAAATGTGATGTCAGGATTGGAGAACAAAGGTTCTGAATTAGCCTAGAGAATGAGAAATAGGAATGAGCAGCGATTCACTTTGTGACAGGTGAGGGGAAGGTCATGTTTGCCATGCTTGAGATGTCTCCAAGTGTAACAGTGTGGCTGCACCTCTGTGGAAACCAGGTGGAAACGGATAATTTTGTGTCCTTGCAGAAATCTTTGCAGTATGATAATTTGGGGCCTAGAAGAGTAGCAGCTTTGCAGAAGGATGCTGAAGAATGGACTAAGCGAGCTGAGAGTGCTGTGTGCTCCATTCAGGATATCACAGTGAACTACTTCAAGGAAACTGTAAAGGCTCTGGCAGGTAATCAGAATGATTTACACGAAGGGTTGTGTGAATACCTAACTTAGGTGACTGAGAGCTCTTCTTATCTCTGTGCAGAACCTGAGGTTTGGGTGAGTGTCCAGTTTAAAAAAGAAGTACTTTATTCACTTAAGATTTATATCTTTTAACCAATTTGGTTTACAACTTGGATTTGATTTGCCTGAGACTTATGGCTGCAAACCTCTGCACAAAAACCATGGGTGCTTTTAATGCTTGATGTGCAGCCTCAAGGATTTCAGCATGTGAACAGAGTATGTTGCTGTGCAACTGTTAGGGTGTGTTTCCATGGTGCAATGAAGTATTTTACTTACATGTGTAAGATCACAAATTTCAACCTTGTAATCTTGTAATTTCTAAAGCTTCAGAAATCGTTTAATAAGATTAGCATTTTTAATATTTCAGAAACACAGAAGAGCTATTAGTACACTGCATTTCTCATGTTTTACTGCCATGTTTTAATCTACAGCAATGCACAAACAGATGGAACAAGATGAGGAGAGATTTGGTAAAACCACCTGGGCATCAGCTTTGCCACGACTAGAAAACCTGAAATATATGTTAGCAAAAGAAACCCTTCAGCATCTGAGGGCAAGAGAGTTGTGCCTGAAGCAGAAGAGAACTGGCATTCAGAAAGTTGTAAGACCTTACAAAGCCTCCTTTTCTGTCACTGCTCTTTGAAGGGCTGATCAAAACCTACCAAAATGGTCATGAGAGTAGGCTTTTGAAGTCTGTGCCTATGAAACAATTTAGGTTTTCAGCAGAGTTTTACATTGTGGAAAATGCATGTCTGCAGTTTTTTAATTGCTCCTGCATGTCTGAGGACACTCAGCAAAGCTAAAGATATATGCTTTTATAGTTCAAGCATTTGTGATAATAATCTTTGAAATTGTTTAGTTTTAGGGAGATAAAGACCAGATATTATTTTCAGAGGACACTGAAAAATTAAGATACTTACTTAATATTGAATCTTTGATGCCATCTAACTGCTGCTAGGAGTGCCTGATATTTATTTTCCAAGAGTGGTGTACTGTGGCATATATAATTGTTTTCAGGAGCATTATTTGTGCAGATTATAATGAAGTCTCTCCAGGCAAACTTAAGGTAAATTTATACTTTAGGTTAGTAAGGCTCTCTGGTCCTCTGAGCTTCTGCTCCAAGCCATTTCTAATGCTCTGTTGTTTTCCATACCAAAGCAGCTGCCAGTTAGACCAGGCTTCTTACAGGCATTTGTGCATCCAGACATGTTTCATATGTGCATATTTTTGTTATTAATGCTTTTTGTTTTCTGTTACAGATGGAGAATCTTGGTGAACAAGAAGAGAATTTAAGTATAGTGGAGGAGCTGGAAATACAGTATTATGAGACACAGCTGGAATTATATAATGTACAGCTTGAAGTATTGAAACATGAAGAAATGCTGCTTGTTGTACAGTTGGACACTCTAAAGAGACAGATAAAAGGTGAGAATAAAATACTATTTAAGCACATATTCAGAACACAGAAGTGACATAGCCTGCTCTGTTTTCAGTTAAAAAAAAAAGAGTATCACTGCTAGTAGAAAGCATTGCTGGAAAACATTAATGCTGTGGCACCATCTGATATTTTGTCTTTTGATTAATTAGACACTAATTTGATAACACAAGTTTTAAAAAAAATCCACACTGGTTGCTCATCTTACCAGCAGCTGTGAACATGTCCTGGTTTTGCATGGAGTGATTTATATTGACACTGCTTAGCTGCTCTAATAGCTACAAGATCTGCGTGCAGAAACTGGGTATTGTGAACCTGCTGAAATAGGTCGTGTAATTCATCGTAATCTATTCTAATCTAACATTTAGAAATTACAAAATGCATCCTGTAATGACAAAAACGAGGTGGTTATAGCTAGAGTGGTACCTGAATACTACTATCTTCCAATTTGTGTCTCTTTGTGACATAGTTCTACCAAGTTAGGCACCAGTCGTGTTCTTATTTGTTCATATGAATTCTCTGTTACCATGTACACTGTGAAGTAAACATTGCTGCCACTTGTTACATAACTGAAGCATGGTAAATATTAAAATAAGACACTGAGTGTTGATCAGAACAGTCTTCCGTTTTCCAGGAAAACTCCAGTTGGTGAAGGTAGGAGTTAAAACACAGGGAGACATTTGAAAGAGGAAGCTAAATAACACATGCTAACAGCATAAATTTGATCCTGCAAAGCCACCCCTGTGAGTAACGTGACATGTGTGCATATGACTGTGAAGGACCCAGCTCAGCTCTTTACACTTACTCATAACTAACTCACTGCCTTCAATGGCTTTTAAAATGTCATTAGCTCTTTAAATGTTTAAATAACTGTGGCAATTTTTGGTTTCTTAAAAAATGCCAAATGCCTTTTTAGAGAAACAGGATGAAGTTGTTTACTATGATACATGTGAAAATCCTGAGGAGCTCAAGGTCATTGAACAGACCATGGGACAACATTACGCTAACTTGTCAGCAATGACGATGCTGAGGCAGAAGACTAAGCAGTTGGAGACAAAGCGTGGGACTGTCTGTGCGAGGAGAGCCTACCTCAGGAACAAAAAAGTAAATGCAGTCCTGGAGATGTGCATTTTCTTCAGCTGGTGGCTTGACTCATGAAGGATGGGCAGGAAACAATTAGGGAAGTTTGGGTGGAGCATACAGGATGATTCATGTCTCAGTGCCAAGGCCTGCAAGCAGAAAGAGGGGCAATGTGATTTTAAGCCAGCTTTACACTCTGTGGTGTGGTGCAAGTGTGTCTGTGGCTTAGAAAGAGAGCACAAACTTACCTGGGTGACCCAGGTGTTCCCCCATCAGCTAGACCTTACCAGAGCCCTGTGGAGCCACTGGAGCTTTGCCCTAGCACCTTTTCCAAAGCAGCTGCAGTAGGAAACTGGCCTTCTGTGGAGGAAGCTGCAGTGATAGGACAACCATTACACTGATGCTTTACCTTTGAACAGGAGGAAGGGGAAACTTTAACAGCTGCAGTTCTCTCTCAGTTCTGTGCAAAGGAAAGTTTTTCCTTTGTTTCCCATTCAGAGCAGAGCATTAGGAAGGCACAAGTTGACTCTTATGAACCTTCTCAGTAAGATGAGTTTACCTTACTCCTGCAGTTCTGCTGGGGCAGAAAGCAGAGTTTAGGTTCAAGTCTGTCTGACCTTTTATCCCTCAGTAGCCTGGACAAACTGGGAATCACATTGGAAATGTTTTGTGAGCCATAATTGTCTCTTACTTGCAACTGCTTCCTTGGCAAACACTTATTTTGCTTCTGTTTTCATTTACTTAATTGCTGTCTATTGGTTGTATAACTCTGAAGCCAAATGCCACATGATTTGCAAATGCATGTCCAGCCATGTGGATAATCCCTCTCTGTACAGAGACAAAAAGCGACTCCCAGAGAAAATACTGAAGCCTGCAGCTTCTCTGTGGCACTTGTTACTAACAGAAAGTACACTTGCTATGCATTCATTGTGCTTCCCATACCTTTGCTTCCCTTCCTTTTGTGCTTGGGAGCTATGGCAAATAAGGGAGAGGGGGAAAAGTAGCTTGGTATTTTTGTAGTGCCTGGCTAACTTCCTTCTTGGCTTCTTCCCCATGTCTGTGCGTGAGCTTGTTTCTTCTTTTCTTTTCATCTCCCTTTCTTCTCTTTTTTTTTTCCTTTTTTTTTTTTAACCAAACTGTAAGACAGGGGGTTTGGGTCACATCTGGATACATTTTTGCTGCAGCATGAATAAAAATATGGCTGATTAGGAGAACATTGGCTTTAGCCATGAAGGAGTCCCACAGACTTCACCATCAGGGTCTCACATCTGACACTAGCTGAGCTTAGCCATCTTTCTTGGCACTGCCAAGCACCCAGCTGTGGTTGCTATTTAGTGGCCTGTGCACAGGAGTTAATGGCACAGCTGGTGCACAGGAAGTGTGAACTGACTGAGAGTTGCATGACTTCTGCTCTTCTCCCAGGATCAATGTGAAGCAAGCCATCGGCAGAGACTGCAGCAGGCAGAGGAGAACAGGAAACGCTTCCAGCAGCACCACAGCATACAGATAGTGAGTACCGAACAGCAGCCTTGGGGAGTATGGCAGCTGCTTGTTTTCACACACTAAGGCACACTTACTTGTGTTTCAATGCAGAAGAGAGACAAACAAAAAGAGGAGGAGAAAAAGAAAAAAGCTTGGATAAGCCAGGAACGCCAGAAGACACTGGAGAGGCTGAAAGTATTCAGGGAGGCAAGTACTGTGAACTGCAGTAGTCCTAAATGGTGTCAAAGCATGTCAGAAGGTAGCCATAGCTCACATGTGAGTGTGGTCCCAATCAGAGACAAACATTTGGATAGTCTAAAATAGGATTATGTATAGTGAGTAAAGAGGATTAAATCTCCTAAAGATACAGTTTCCAAGTGTGGACTCCATTGCAAAGAATACAGGTGAGGAAATGGCTTTGAAATAAATGCTTTATTATTCATTTAAGTTTGTTCAGGGTTGAATTTTCTACTTGAGTGGGTGAGTGGGACAGGTCTGTGCTCTGTGGCTTTTTATGTCATTGGAGTTGATGTTTTGGCCAGTGCAATGGAGATGTGACCACCTGCCTTATGATTTCTTTTTAGAAGCGTCCAGCTCATGTTGTTCTGAAAACATCTCGTCCCCAGCCTCCCAGTCCCAAGTTGCCACGAGACATCCCTCAGCAGGCTGTGGTGCTGTCCCCTCCGCCTGCATCAAGCACAGGGGCAGCCCCAGCAGTTCTGTCCTCTGCAGCACCCTCATCGAGAGTAAGGGCAGCTCTCGAGCAGCCACAGAGCATTCTGCTTGTAGAAGACAAAGAACCAAAAGCTTCATGTAAGAACACCCCAGCAGACATCCCTATCCAGATTTTTGTTACTGATGGCAACAAAGAGGAGCAAAAGGACAGTGAGGAGTTGATGGTCTTTCCATGTTCACCACCCCCCCCTCCACCCCCTCCTCCCTTGCCCCCTCCACCCCCACCTCCCCCACTACCTCTCCAGTTAAAAACATCATCAGCAACAGAGGATAAACCACTTCCTCCCAGCTCTGATAGCCCATCACAAAGCCCTGCACTGCACAAACAGGATGACTCTTCCAGGTCTATAAATAATTGCATAGGTAAGTAAGCTTACATCAGCTGGTGCTTTTTAATGCATTTCCTGTATGTTTGTGGTCTCCCTCCCTCTGCTTCTGGACAGGAGTAATGTAGTTGTGTAGTTTTGATCAAGAGAATGATACTCTTGGAAAGTTTAGCGTAAGAAACTACATACAGTAAAACTGACCATAGCTCAGGATGTTAAATGAGTAGCAAGGATTTGTGCATCCTGTTTGAGACACTCACAGGGTCCTGATGCTCTAATCAGAAGACTAATGTGGGCAAATTTGTAGCTGTATTAAGACTACACTTTAGTACTTATGATTTATATACTGCAGAGCTGGCAATTGGGCTGCTTGCATTTCTAAGGTGTCCACAGCTTGTGTCCACTTACAATTTGCTTGGTTTCTAAATAAAGGTTTCCTAAGAGAATTCATGCAGAATTCAACAAGGATTTGAAAGGCAGGTGAATAACTCTGGCACATATTCCTAGGGAAGAAATTCTGCTCTGTTACACCTTTGCTTTGTTAGCAAGATCATGCAGGTGTAATTGAAGGCTGAACTTGGCAATTGAAGGAGTAGTTTGAATGAGAATAGAGCTCAGCAACCTCCCAAGGCTGCACCGGTTGCATCCTGCTAACAGGCTTATTTTTGTCTCTTGAGGCGAGCAGATATTTTGGCTATGTCAGAGAGATTGATCTAAGCTGGAAGGCAGCAATTTTTTTGTTTTTCACAGTGGAGCTTATGCTAGAATGAAGAATGTCTTCAAGTGTGGTACATTCCTTTTCCTTTTCAACTTTTTACAATACATCCAAGCAGCCTTTGTATCCTATCAGTTAAGAGGCAAACCACAGGCAGAAATACCAGGGGAAGTTCAGTGGTTTTAGTTCTTCCAAGCTGTGGGGAAGTACAAGCAGCTGAAGGGCTGAGACACAGTTGAGTTACCATGGCAAACTACTGTGCCTCCAATGCAGACTTCAGTGTGGGATATCCATGGGATAACACTACCACAGATACTCTTAAGAGGCCTTGATTGGGAGTTGTACACCTGTGTAGTCTGATTACTATTGGAACAGCCTTTCTGGTAGCTAATATTTACTGCCCTTCACAGCCTAACATTGGTGTCTTTGTTATTTTGGATAAGAAAAGGTGTTTTTGTTTATTCGCATTTATTATTTTTTATTGCAGAGAATTTTTTTGTTTATTGGAGAGATCTGATTAGTTGTTTACACCTGCTTCTTGAAGAAAGCCATCATGTCAATAGCTGTATTAGTAATTGCTAAATTACCACAGGAAGTTACTGAAACAGCTTCATAAACATGTTGGTTTTAGTTATGGGCTATTCATGTCTTTATATGTAAAAAGCCAGGAGAGGCTTCTTTTATAATTTGTTTGTCTGACTAATCTTTTACCAGGCAGCCCATTTAGGTAGTAGACTTAAGACCCTCTTACTTGTAGGCTTTGTAAGGCAATCTGGCAGATCTTTGCTTGATCCTTTTTAGTCTCTGAAGGTACCACAGGATTTAGCAGAATGTTACGTTTCAAGTGGTTGATATTAATCACATAACCTTGTGTGCACTGCGCATGGCAAAAATATTTCTAGCTGTGAGGCACAGATGGTCTGGACCTATTGCTGTCCAGGGAAACAGCCTCCCTGTCTGGCAGTCTGGAGCAGGCAGCAAAGAGTCAGCAGGAGTAAAACACAAATTAGTGTGTATCAGGAGGTCTAGTGGAAACTCTCAGTATGGTGTCCTTTGTGGTCTGAAGTTCAGAAACATACACCTGAGATCTAAATCATCTTGTAAAATAGGAATTGTTTTCTAAGTCCATGCAGAAAAGAGCTGCCTGCATAGGGCCTGATCTGGCTCCCAGTGACTTCAGTGGTGCACTTTAAAGTCCTTCTACTCAAATCCTTTCATTTCTCTCTTGGCTGAGCAAAAATGCAATTGACGGTCTCAGCAGGCTTCTGGGCAAGCCAGGAGGGATGGTGGATTGTTTCAAACACAGAATGCAAGAGATTTTTTTGGTTCAGTGAAATTTTTTTGAAGGCCCATGAAGTTGTAATGAAATAGAGCATTGTCCTTTGTGTATAATTTCTTCCTTAGAGCACAACCTTATATAATGATGAAGAGGCATTGGAGTCTCAATTCAAGATACAAAAGCTTTAACTGCTTTTTAAAAGCAGTTCCAGAGCCTGCTGTTACAGAGCTTGAAAGAGTCTGTGTCAGAACAGTCCATTCTTTTTCCTGTCACTAGCAAAGATTAAATGAAGAGCCCTGAACACTTGGGTAGGGCTTCATACCTCTTAAGTGTGGTTGTCTCATTCTTTCTTCTGGTAACAGCAGATTTATCTGTTGCAGGTTCCATGGATGAAGTTTTGGCTTCTCTGAAGCGCAGTGAGGTTCACCTTCGCAAGGTGGAACAGCCCAGTCCCTACGCCTCTGTGAAGGACAGCATCCTCTCTGCCATAAGGCAAGGGGTTAAACTAAGGAAAGTGAATCGAGATACTGAGAGAGATGTCAGTAGAGCATCCCCTACTCAGCTAGAGAGGAGCATTAAGGCAGCCATGCAGAGAATTAAGAAAGTGTCTGCTGATTCTGAAGAAGAGGAGGACAACGATCAGAATAATGGAGAATGGGACAGCTAACTAGCATAACAGACTTACTGACTGGAACAGAGTGTGTGCCTCATTTTGCACATTATAGAAGACTGTCCCTTTCAAAATGAAAGAACTGTGTGATTGTGTGTGGTGTTCTCATAGTCCAAAATGTCTTGTAAAGTAAAAGAATCCTGCTGATTTTCTGTAGGAGCTAGATTCATATTTTTGCATGATAAATCATACTCCAAATTATGCTTGCACTAATAGATGTTCCTGGCTCAACTGTGTAGTGTTTTCACCACATCTAAAGACAACTAAACTGCTGGATTGAAATACCTTATTTAGATTGTTACTACACAGTAGGTAATGCTATCACAACAAAGTCTAAGGAGTGACAAAATAACTGAAAATCTTTTTTGTCAGATAAAAGTAGAAGCAAAGCTGTGGTGACAGAGGCAAGCCAGAAAATTCAGCATAATCTGGAATCTTTCATTCCTACCTCCCTTGTCCAGAAAATTCTTAAACATTTTGCTTGTCTAATACAGCTCACTCTTAAATAACTACGTGGATACTCCATTTGTCATCATGTTAGAAAGTGTGCAGTTATGGATGGCTTGATAATGCTGATTGAAAAAATCAGTTTCAAGTTTGAAATAAACACTACTGCAGTAATTACTGAAAAGTTTACTTTTCTAGCTGAAAGATTAAGTATAGAGAACTTTTAGATGTTAAATGTTTTTCATACATCTACATTTACAATGACCTGTTCACATGAAAGAAACAAAATACTGTATACAATATTTTTCAGGATTTAGTCCTGTAAGGAAGGGCTGCATTTCTCTACTGAGAACTTCAATACATGTTTATAGCTACTCTCATGAATTTAAATTACCTGCTGGCCTTGTAAAGGGCAAGTATTTGTTTCAAAATTCAACTACATTCAATTTAGAGACTTGCTCTTTTGGATAGATAGTGGCAAAAATGATTCCAGTTATTTTTTTGAAGTTTATACTGACTCCTTAATAAAAATATATCTTGACAGAAGAAGTGGATTCAGTGTGCTGTCACTTTAGGATACTGCTGTGAATTGAGCATTACTTATACCCTGGGTTTTGATAGCAAGTGGCAGCCATACAGCAACTGCATTCTCACTAATGGTGTATGTAAATGTCCCTATTTTCCCAAATATTTATGAATTGTAATTTGGTAACAAAATTGAAAATACAGTGCTTTAATTCCCTGTTTCACTGTAGAGCAGCAGATCTGTTTAATCAGTACAGTAAATATGTATACAGCAGTCTTCATGCAAGAAGCAGAAGCAGCAGCTGGGGGTTCATTTTTTAACTGTTTAAACATCTACTGCTTTTTGGATGTTTAAAAAAAACCCCAATCACCTCTTTTTGTCCACTGCTCTCAAACCAAACAGAGACAAAAGGAACATCACAGGTCAGGTGTTGTTCAGCTCTCCCAAGGAGATACAATGGGGGGAGCTGGACATGGTGCAAGTGAGCCCACAGCACCCTGCTGCCCCCTGAGAATCCACCCCAAATACTGAGCACTTCCCACAGACAAAATCTGGTCCTGTGAAAGCAAAGATTTCTTCCCCAAGGATACCCTGGGCAGAAGGGGTGCTCAGCCCAAGGGGTGGTGCTGGGAGTGAGCTGAGAGCTCTCCCAGGCCATTTTTGTGGTTCAGTTTTTTAAAGCTGAATCACTTTAAGGGTGCAGAGGCTCGGCTGCCTGCCCCAAATGGCAGCACAGAGCCCTTTACTGGTCTACTGATGTTGTGCTCCTAGGAAGTTGACACAGCTTAAAGTATGTAAACAATTAAGTTGCAATTTCTCCATCAAATCTTACAGCTTTTGTGTGTTTAGCAGCAGCACTTTTACTCAGGAGAGGCCACCTGAGGATCAGCACCACTGGACAGTGACTTTTCCTGCTTAAGGGTTTCTTTTGTAATCATGTCTGAAACTCGTCTGGGTCTGATCTCATGTATCCAATAGACCTCTACATCCCAGGCTGAAAAATATCCTTGAAAACCCACTCAGAAACTGCTGAACCCACGTGTTTTTCCTGAAGCCCATTTCATTTGCTGGACAGCCAGCAGGTCTGCTCTGTGAAAAGGTGCTGCTGCAATTTTCTGGTTGGTGTAGAAGATTTCTCCTCTATCAAATAATCCTCACTACCTGGTTCACTACCAAAATTTAATGGATCCTACTAAGCAGAGTAGCTGCTGGATCACCAATTCTCCTGGATGTCAGAAGCATATCCAAAGTAAACACCAAAAGCACTGGCATTAGCCTAAAGAGAAGAGAGTGAGAGAGCAGTTCTCAAATACATAAGAGGCTGCTGCAAAGAGGAGAGAAGTAATTTGTTCTGTGTGTTCACAGGGAGATAAGGGGCTTAAATTACAGCTGAAATGATTCAGGGTAATGGTAGGAAAACCTTTCTAACAAACAGTGGGAGCAGAGAAGTGCAGGGACAGGTTGCCTAGAAAGGTGGTGGAGTTTCTGTCACTGGAAATCTTTATAAGCAGGTCAGATAAACACCCTGGGGTGCTGCTGGTATTGCTGATCACTGTGGCAGGGAGAGGTTTGCAACCCATGCCCAACTGAGCCAGGTGAGCTTGGTGTCCTGCTGCCTTGAGGCTCAGTAGGCTCTGCAGGGGAAACAGCCTGTTTTCTGAGAGCTGCCCAAATGTAAGAACACTCAAAAAAACCTTTCTAAGCTGTCCTCAGATTTTTCTTTTGTCTCTCCATGCCTATGACCACACTGGGCTGTGGAGGAGAGGGTGGGTAAGAAATAGCCACTGTGCCACAGGTTGGTGGGGTACTCAACCACCTGCGAGTGCCAAAAGGAGAGAGGCCTTAATCTGGATTTGAGCTCAGGCTTCAGCAGATGCCTTCTCACCTCAATATGTTTGGTGCAGCTGCTAGTGCCATGCACTGTCAGCAAAGGGCAAGGGCTGATGGACAGAATAGGAAAAACTAGACAGATGGGTTGGATCCATGATAACCAGCTCTACCACACCAGTTTAATATTAACCTGCAAAAATGCTGGGACATCTTTTTGACATGAAATACCCTTCTCAAACTACGTCACTCTGGGCTAGTAAATGATTCCCTTGGTGGGAATAGTCTGCCCTAATTATCCATCTGCAGAAATTGATTTTTTTTTTTTTAACTGAAAAAATACAGCTGTCTGGCTTTAAAGAGTTAATGCACAAATTTGCTGGAAATCCCAGTCATGAGGTAAAGAGATCAATTTCTATAAATGAGTAAGTATCACTGGGGCTTGTGATCTTTCTAACTATGATGAGGGCAGTCCAGACAGCAGCTGCCAGTATTTTTAGAGTTTTAAAGCTAATGTATTCAAGGACTACTTGGTCTGACTGAAGGAACTTCACTTTGAAACATGACTGCTTTGATCACAGCAAGAGGAAAGTGCTGGCAGTGGTGCTGGGGCACAGAGCACTGTGGCTGTAGCAGGTGGTGTCAGTGCAGCCTTGGATTTGTCAGCATTCCTGTTGACATGCTGCTTTTGGGGATTTATGGAGCTTCTCCATAGCGAGCCCCCCAGCCCAGTGCACTGGGCTGGCCCACAGGCTGCATACTGACCTTTTTTTTCCCTGCAAAATGGTACTGGATCAAGCAAATCAAGTCTGAGTGTGAACACTTTGGAGTGAGCCAGACTTACAAGGGCTTGAGCTGGTGTGTCCCATTGTGCACCTGTGGGACTGTGGGGACGATGGAATAGGTCTGAATAGAAGGGCTTGAAGTGGTGAAGGTTGTCAGGGCAGCACCCATGATCCATCCTTCAATCACTTCCATCTTTTGTCCCTTAAAATAAGAAGATGCACATGTACACTAGGAGAAAGAGGGACAAAGAAGAGGAGTAGGAAGGCATTCTTCAGAACTAACAAAAAGCTGGGGAATGCTCCTCTTTTCACTCTTCCTCTATGAAGCAGTTGGAAGATAAGAGTGTGCACCCTTTGGAGAAAATGGGACTTAAGGCTATGCATGCCTTCCCTCAAAAAGCATGGATTTAATTCCAAAAGCTATATTTGTATCCGAGAGCACATCTGCACACTACATGCAATAATAACGTGATATTGGTAGGAAAGAGGGACACATCATTTCGGCTAAACCCATGGTGGTGATAAAAGGTGAATGGTATCGAAAGCATTTTTTAATAAATGCCACAGCAAACCTTGGCAGCAAAAACTGCTCAGAACAATATGTGAATGCATCCCTGGAGGAAACACTCAAAACTGCTCCAGAATATGGCATTTTTTTCCTGGCAAAAAGGTATGTGATTTTCATTCTCAGCATGTCACACTAAGCTGAGAGCAAGAAGCAACACAATTAAATCTGCTCAGGTAACAGTGACATTAACAGCTCATCTACTTATGAAAATGCTTTGTAAAACAAGCCATCTTTAGCAGGCCTTTGCTTTTGCAGGAAGAGTGAGCCACAAACTGCTTAGAAAACATGTTTAGCAAAACTATGTTCGTTTTCCACTAGATCCCCCTCCTGCCCCAAATCCCCATTAAAGTGCTGAGGATGGGGGCACAGCATCCTCCCAGGGCAGCTGCCTGCAGATGATCATGTTCATGTGGCTCTGGCTTGGGGCCAGCCCTGAGCAGGTGCCTTCTGGCAGAAAGGGGCCACAAGCAGCCCTGACCCATAGCAGCATCCAGCGCTGCCCTGCCAGCACCCAAAGGGTGAGCAGTCTGGGGAAAGGCTGCCCAGGCTGCAGCTTGGGAGAGAAATTCCATGTCCTCCTGGGAGACTGGGGGAACCCCAACTTGAGCATCAGTTAATGACTCTCTGTCACAAAGACATTTACAGCTCCCTTCTGTCCCAAGGCAATAGTCTAAACATCATCCTACGGGTGTCTTTGCAGAGCTTTGGCAAAGGTATTCCTCTGAGCCTCTGCTTCACCCCTGGTTCCCATCCCCTTCTCACCCAGAAGGAGTGGAAAGGCTGCCAGTTCTGACACCAGCAGCGTGGGACCCGTGTGTCTCGGCTCCACGGCAGTGGGCACGGCAGACACTGGGGGTGGGTAAATGAGTCTGTCCTACTCCTGGAGACATGCTTGAATCACTTATTCATCAGCAAGTGAGTCACTGCCCTTCCCACAGTCTCTTCCTGCGAAGCAGAGGTGACAGCGAAATAGGATCCAGTGCCTACGCTTCCCCAGCCTACGTGGAGAGAGCTCTGTGCCATCCCCTCCTCCTGAGCCCGCTGGGTTGGGATGGAAGTCCTGAGAAGTGTGCAGGCACAGGGGTGAGGAGCCAGCAGTGCATCCTGTCTGCTCTGCCAAAAGGAGCTCTTTGCCCGTGCGAGCAAGTATCTGCTGCAGAGAAAAGGGCTGCCCTTTCCCTTCTGGTTTTAAAACCTCATTCCTCTATCTCTCATCCCTGTCTTAAAGCCATTCCCCACCCACTGAAATGACTGTGCTAGTGACCATGGGACCTCCACAGCATTAGGGAGTGATTAGTGAATCACTGCAATTTCTCAGGTTTCAGAGCCAGGGGATTATCTTTATAAATGCACCCAACACTGCTTTAGATGAAGAGGATTGGAAGGGCCTCTGTTCTTCAGGGAACTCCAGCATCCTGTTTTGCAACATTCATTTTCAGGCCAATGAACAGTACAAACCTGCATCCAGAGAAAAATTGAAGCCACAGCTAATGGTAGCAGCAAAATAAGTGGCAAAAGACTAAATGTAAATAGCTTTGAAAGCTGATACGTTTCAGTGTGACATGATGGTGCAGAAAGGTTGCCAGTGCTGCTATTATTTATAATTCCCCAAATGTTGTCTGAATTCCCTCCAGCCAGTGTGCATTAAGCGCAATCCAGGGCATATGCAACAAATCATATTCAATGATGAAAAGTCAGGAGAAAAGCAAGAGCTCAATCTCTCTTGATTACAGCAGCCACAGATTTCTTTTTCATACACTGCCAGTACTAATGAATGGAGAGGACATAGAAGGAAAACAAAAATACTCAAATCAATGTGCTTCATGTGCCAATAGATGTATCTGCTTATAAACTTGATTAATTAAATGCAAACCATTGTCAAGAAATGTTCAGGGGTTTTAAGCCCTCACTCTGACTGCAGCATCCGGCCATGGATATGGAGGTATGGTCCTGGAAAGCTGCATAGGATTTAGCTCTGGGGTCCTGGATATACCCACTGTTACACACAAACACAGGAGGGTGGGTATTTATGAAGAGACCCATTTTGTGGTGGAGAATAGAGCAGGACTGATTCAGTATTATGTGTCTTGCTGCTGTGCCTGTACAACTGGAATAAAGCCTCAAAACCAGAAGCTGCGCCTCATGTTGGCTGACAAAAATCTCCAGTTTTCAACATGCAGTTTTCCATCCAGAGATCATTTCATTGCAGACAGTGCTTCTGAGAAGGTCGAACATTTCTGAAGTTATTGAAATATGTTCAGTGCTCAGGAAAAGTTTTGAGGGCCAAAGGGAATTTCATGGCACAAAGATCCGTTTGAAAAATTCAGAGGCAGAGGTCAGAGTTAAGCACCAGTCAGCTGCAGTGATCTGTTACGTGTTTCTAGCAATGCATTATTGCAAGAGGATCGGAATGTTTGCCTTGCAAAGGTTAGCTATGCTTTTAAAATTCACCAGGTCTCAGATCTCCACAGCCTGAGCAGCTCCATGGCAGTGCTGCCCTGACGTTGTTAATGACAAAGTGGAAAGCTGCGTGGCAGGCTCTGGCACAGCCCTTGCAGAGCTGCCTCACGAGCCTTTGGATGGCCATTTTTAGCCTTGCCGGCTGAAATCAAACCTGGCAGTGCACCTGTCAGGACATTTGGGGTTTTTTTTTCAGTTTTTGAAGGATGGTTGGACTTTGCTCCAGCAGGTCTGGTGGCTGAAGCAGGGCTGCACCACCACTGCAGGTCAGGCTGAGCTCCTCTTATCACCTCTCTGCTTTTTCAGCAGCTACTGACACATTTTTATACCTAACATTAACATTTCAGTTGTTCTCAGGAGAACAGCCCATTATGTATTAGTCTCACTGATGCTGTTCTTCTGCTCTGGTTGGCGATGCTGATTATGTAAAGGATATTTAATGTTGTAAATAATTAAAATTTTTTTCCAAGATTTTGGCTACTTTTTGGGAGTAAAAAAGAAATAAAATATATGCAGTGAATTTGAAAAAGTACTCAAATCTTCTAGGAACTGGGGAGACAGTTAATAATATGTAATTAACATATCTTCCTTTCTTCCTTGGTTGGTGCAGACATGCCTTTAGATGAAAAGCATGGGAAATTAAAAGTGTGTTGGACTGAATAATGTTGAATTTTATGTAAGTTCAACCTAGGCCCCAGCTACACGTGTTATGGAGAGAGCAAGCCTGTTCCTGTTTGGGGATCTCATCCTGTACTGCCTTTATACAAACCTCCCCCATGGTGCCATGCTTGGGGGGTTTTCCTCCAAAAGGAAGGACATTATGGCTTATCTTCTCCCATGCTGTTGAAGGAATCCAAAGTGCCCAAAAGGAGTACCTATTAAAGGGTAGTTCATCCACTTAGAGTCAAACATTTGATTTAAAGTTCACCTCATGTTTCCATCAGACATCCTAAAGTGGCACATCCCAGCTCAGCAGCCCACAGTCAGGTAAAACATTTTTTAATGTGTGACTGTGTAAGGACACAGTCCATTGAGGAGGCTCCCAAGTTTTCTGACAGGAATTCAGTCAAATATGAAAATTACGGGTTCACAGACAGCAGCAGCAGATATCCCTGCTGGCAGCATCACTCAGCACAGCTCCCAGACCAGGCTGTTTCTTTTGGAACCACTGGTCACTTGCACTATGGACAGCTGGCAAGGAGCAGCCCTGCACACAAACTAGAGACTTTCTGGTGCTCAAAATGTACCCTGGGCTTAATGAGGCAAATAGGATACAGAAGTGCCAGGTGTGGCTGTACCAAACAGGTGCTTCTGTGCCCAGCAGAGGCACTGCCCCTTGCACAGCCCAGTGCTCACATGGATGAGTGGGAACATCCACTGTGGGACCAGAGGCTTGGTAGGAACAGAATGAGTCTTGCTGCTGATAATTGTAGGTGATGGGATATACTCACAGATACTTCTGTTGTACTAACATTCATAATTATGCAAATCCAAATAGATAATAGGCGTTTTTTTGCTAAGAATTAGAGACTGTTACTTGCATTTTACCGCCATGCACAGAAACTGGTTTTGTAGCTACTGATTTGTAGTCCCTGGTTATTCAGAGACTGCAAGAATTTGCTGTACTGCTTGTCAGAACTATTGATGGCTCCTGGTAGAAAAGCTCTGACTAAAGGTCAGGGGCAGATGAGTTTCTTGCTCACCCCAAAGCTGACATTTGCAGCCTTGTAGCCCAGAGTAACAAAAGGCACAATGAGCCTCAGCCACTTAACCATCCTCAAACCCTCTTATTTCCTTTGGGGAAGTCTGGCCTGACTTTCAGACAGAAACCCTGCTTCTGTATGATGAACACAACAGTGTTGGGAGCATCATTATGTACTGTCTGTAGATGGACCTCAGTGCCATTCCCCTCCAGGGATGTGCTGCTGTGTGCACGGTGTCGCTGGACCTCAGCAGGGACCTTGGAGAGAGCCTCATCTGAGAGGCTCCCATTAACTGCTCTGTGCTGTTGCAGGTGATCAAAACATCAAAACGTTGCAGGGTGTCAAAACATCCCTCATTTCAACACAGAGGCTGTGTTAGTCCTGAGTCCTAGGTCATTTCTCCAGAGACAATCCAGCTTCAGCTGCCACCAGGGGCAGTTGCATCAGTTACAGGAATCATAAGAGGATTTTCAGCCCTGAGCATACCCCAAACAGGGCAAAAAAAAGCTGCTTCCTGACAATAGGCCTCTCTCAGCACACAATAAATCCAAAATTTCATCTCCAAATATTTATAAATTCTACTTTTCCAGTCATGTCAAGTACCACTACTCCTGCAGCCCCTCTGACTGGGCTAATGGAACAAAGTGAAGTGAGACAAACATTTTAAAGCTCCACCTCTTGAAAAAAGAGTTCTTGAGATTTTCATTGATATAGACCAGAATCACATTCTTCTGATCAAAGGACAGCATTCCATTGAGTTCAGACTTGCAACCTCAAAAATACTCATTTTCTGAAGTCAATGAAGACAGTGAGACAAGAGATTTTACTTAAACTATATATTTTTACATAAAACAACTTTATGTTACAATAAAATCAGATAAAAATCACAAAGTTATATAATAAATTCATAAAGAAAAAAATCAAGTTTTCATTTTATAGATATAAAACCCAGCATTTACTGCTACTAGGAGTCTAAATATTAACATTGACTGTCTATGGTCAATTTGAAAAAAGAAAAAAAAGAGGATAGTACTTTTTTACAGCAGACAAAATGAGGTAAGAGATGTTTTTACAATGATCCAACTGGAGTAAACACTTCAGTTTTCATTGAAACATATACTAAATATAATAAACCCAAATAAAAATATACATTTAGAGCACTGCAGTGTTTTCCCACAGTTGTACATCAACAAGTTGTCATTCACTAAACTTTACTTGAAACAGTAAAAACAGGGTGTATGTTTATCTTTAATACTAAAATCTCATAATAATCTAAATATTTTGGTATAGCAGACCACACTAGTACACTCTCAGAACTTTCAAGTACAAGGGATATATTCATGTTAAAAACGATGTGCTTTGTCATTCATGATGAGCTTTATAGAATATTATGTTCATGATCACTATTAGGCAATTAAATGAATACATCTAAATACTGCAAAATACTCTTTTATTGAGCATAGCTTCCTCATCACATACCCAGGTTAATCAAGATCCTGCAAACTTAGAAGCTTAGTTTACAAATCTTACATATCAGTCTTTTTAGCTAATATATGGCTAAAAAATTATTGCTGACCAGTGTTTAAAAAACAAACAAACCCAACCCAAACAAAAATACAATAGCAGACAGATTTTTCCTCAAGTGCCTTTCTTGTATGTACCGTTAGTATTAGGTAACTAAATTAACTAACTTTCAAACTGTGCATATAAAATTTTTGGAGGTATAGGCACCTTCATCTGAAGACTGTGTGTTCAGGCTACCTGCTTTAAAAAAAAAGAAAAAAAAAAGAAAGAAAGGAAAAAAGAAAAAAAAAAAAAGAAAGAAAAAAAAAAAAAAAAAAAAAGAGCTAACACAAAACACAGTAGAAAATCAAAGGCTGAACATCCAACATCCCCCAGAGATGCAAGCAAAGCCCTCTTGGCCAGGACTAGCTCTGCCCACAGCCTGCAGGAGAGCCCTCCTTTGGAAAGCACCTTCATCCCATTTATCATTCACCTCCTGACTTTATTTCACTTCAGGTACCTTAGCATTTTCTGCAGGTATTTAAGATGTGCAAACTTCATGTCAGGTTTACATTCCAAGAGTGAGCCTAAAGCCCTGCTGAGCTCCCAGGGGTGTGGGACTGCAGGCACAGCATCCCTGGCCAGGCTGTGAGGGGCAGCTGGGGCTCTCTGGCTGCAGGTGTGTCTGCATTCATCTTGTGGCTGTGTATTGCTTTGTCTGACACACAGGTGCTTGTTGAACACAATCCATGGAAAGAAAAATTATCTTAGGGGAGCTTTCTGTCTTAAGATTGCTAAATCGTGCCCACAAGCAGACCCTGCAAGCCCAGCCTGGGACTCCTTGCTGCCCCTCAGCCTCCCAAAAGCTGGACCTGCCCTTCTGCAAGGTCCCTGGTACTGCTGAGGCCCCATGGGACAGGAACAGCTTTTCCTATTTTTGACTGGAAGTGTCTGCCCACAACCAGAGCAGTGGCTGCAATGCACTCTGAGCTGTGTGTGGGCGTTGCCCTTCCATCCCTCACACCACCACTGTGTGATATGCTGAGGACTTTGTGATATTTCCAGGCCTGACAAGCCCAGAACTGCCCGGACTAAGGCAGGTGAGCTGGTGGATTGGTGTGGCCATCCAGACCTTTGGGACATTCCACAGCTCATGGGCAGAGCACATCTTTCACTGACATCTCTGCTGAAACAATAGCCAAAAAAAATTTGCTGCTGCTGCTGCCTCCTCTTACACCTCTTCCCTTCAGAGTTAGCATTGGGTACACATCAAGCTGAGCAAGGCATTTCACCCTGAGAGGGGTTTTATCTTAGTTAATCCACAGGCTCAGGAAGACAGCACTGTGTTCCTTGCAAGCCATTGATGCTTTGAAGAGTTTTGCCAAGATAACTCTTTGGAAGAGCCTAAGGAAGAGCGTGGTCTTGTAGCTGAGAAACTCCCACCACTGCAGGGTGGTGACAGTAACAGGGAATCTTCCTTCTGTTACTTATGATGCACCCGAAGGTGGCAAAAAAATTAATAAGGAAAAGAAATGAACACTTGGGGGAAAAAATAAACAGAACAGAGAGCAGAAGTCTATGGACAATTTGTGCCCTGCTGCCAGTGGGATGTGAGGTCCCTGTGCCCAACAAGCCACTAAGCAATCATTGGACAGGGCAGGTGAGCCCCTGCCTTAGCACCACAAGTGCTTTGGCTGATACCCTTGTAAGACAATGGCAGTGGCAGGGACAGCAGGCAGAACAGCAGAAACCCTTCCTGCTCACCTTAATTCACCAAGTAGCTTTAAAAAATTGTTCTTCCTTAATTGCTCTTAATTAAGGAAATTAATTAAAAACCAAATCAGGTGTCTGTCCAGAAAAAAAAGATATTGTCTAAACAACATTTGTTTTCTGGCCACAGATGCACCCAGTGTAAAACTGTTTTTAGAAGGTGCATCTTTTGAATGCTCGGATGCAGAAAATGACAGGTGGTGTTGAATTTCTTAAAGAAAAGACAGTTTTCTTCCAGTGAGCTCACTTAGTAAAGGAGACACCCAATTAGGTGTAGACAGAACTCTGCAAAGTACTGCATTTGCTGAAAATTCACTTCTAGGCCAAACAGAACTACTTGTGAAGTTGAGTCAAAATTGTCAAAGAAAGATTCAAATAATAAAACCCCCAAAAGATTAACCTTCTTTATTCTGAGCTGTGCAACAAAGTTCCATTTTTTTCATTGTGAAATAATTTATTCCTAATATGAGAGAGACTAAGGTATTTTTCCAAAATGTGACATAATGTATCTAACAGAACACTCTTTCCCCTTGAAAATAATCCTGTCCATTTTATTGTCACTTTTGCTTTTATGTAATCCAAGGTATACCTGTTTATTTTTCGTTTTGCCAAAAAACCCTCAAACCCTAGCATTATTCAGCAGCTCTAACATCACCTCAAAGAAGCTTCTCACCCAGAGGTCAGTAAGACACACTCTGCCCTGGTGTGACAGGAGGCCAGCAGAGATGTTTCCTGCTAAAGCTCCGGGGTGCTGATGCCACGAGGGCCAGGCGGGCAGGACGGGCAGTGAGCAGGACCCGTGGTGGTGCCCCTGGCAGAAATCCACACAGGAAGGGCCAAGCACATGTCCTTTGTTAAGGAAAGACCATGTCAGTGAGGTGGGAGAGATCCTGCCATAAAAACCACTTAGAGGGAGAAACCTGTGTCCAGAAAGGGAACTCACAGTCACCCGAGGTGAGGCTCAGCCCCCTGTGGACCTGTGCTCAGGCTGGGGGAAGTGGAGCACTGAGCAAGGCATTGCTGACAGGCACAGGGAAACCAGGATTAGCCCAGCACTGTGTAACAAATAGAACCAAACTCTGCAGATCCTCTCTTGGAGGGATGAGTATTTCTTGGCCCTGGCAGTGTTTAGGGCCATCCCTAAGCAGGTGTCTGCCAGCTGGATTCAGGATGCCCACAGGGAAAGGCAAAATTCCCACTGTGCACAAAAGGAGGGTCAGTGCACCCATAGGATGGTGTGTCCATGGTGGTGGGGGAAGGCTGGCTGCCCTGGTGCTCCCATCAGCGCAGAGGAGGCATTTCAGTGCTGGGAGGAGTCTCAGAGGAGCAGTGTGAGGCTCTCAGGGTGGCACACAGGTTACTGCTGGGCCACCAGAGAGCACCAAGGAATAAGCAGTGTGCGTGACACCGTCAGTCCTCTGACGTGGGGACAGGGACAGGCTGGAGAGGGCAGCTGCAGCTGGTGCCCTAACACTCCTGAGAGCATGCACTGCCCTGATTTTTTTCTCTTGATAAGGAAAAATCCAATGAAATAAGGAAAGGTTAAAAGAGATGGTGTTTTGGGGAGTTTAAGTGATTATATGTAGAAGCTCTCAACTTACTGCTGTTGGGAAGGAAAATGAAAGAAGGCAATTATAATAAGCCCTTGGAGGCTTGAAGGACAGACTCTCCCACAGCAAAGAGATGTGTACAGGCATCCCTAACAACTCAACATCAGAGCAACAGCAGATATGTGATACATACATCTGGGGCAAGACAGAAGAGACAGGGCAGGGATTTCTTTAGGGACACTCCATTGTTCCTCTGGTGGGCACTAAGCACCCAAAAATAACTGCCTGTGTCACAGCTATGCACTGGCTTAATGTGCCACCATCAAACTCCATCTGTTTGATCAATGCAATCCCATGGAAACACTTCTCTTGCAATTTAAGAGTGGCTTAATACATTCCTAATGAACTGGATCTGAGATAGACCTGACTAAAGTGGAAAACAAAGATCTGGATTAAGCCAAATAATAAATTTTTTTTTCACAGAGTCTTTTGCATCCTTTTACCCAGCATCATGTTAAAAACATAATTTATGTTAAAACGAAGAGAAAAGCCCTAAGATTACTCAGCAGGAAAAGGAAGATAGGGCAGGGACCTTGGTGCAAAAGCAATGAACCACTGTGAGGAGTAGGGCTCTGACTGCCAGTGTTGCTTGCAGCTCTTAATTGTGTTATCCTGTGGTTCCCAGCTGATGGAGAGACCAAAAGGCAGCATGGGAGGAGAAGCAGGATGAGCTGCCTGCTAAATTATGGTGTATATCTGACTTTCTATCAAATAAAAAGACTAAAAATGGAGACTACTTGTGCACAACCACACAGTTTCTGACGTCATTTTCAATTTTGAGAAGTCTGATCCAACCCCACATTATGCAACTGTTGAATCTTCCATGCTGGCAAAGTCTAATTTTCACACGCCTACATGCTATGTACCTGATTTTTATTTTTATTTTTAAATATCAACAGCCTAAAACAATTTTTTAAAAAAGAGACTAAATGGTCATAATGGTTATGAAAGGTCCTAGCTTTACAGCCGTTGTTTCAAAGGAGTGAAAGCAAAAATACTCAAAGTCCATTCTAAAAAAACAGGCAATGAAGATAATGCAATAGTAACAGATGAAATGAAAATTCAAGGACAATTGCAGACAGATCTTATCTCCACCATGGGATTATATATTCAGCTACAAAAAAGTATTCAATGCATGTACATCTACAACCCACCTTTCTTTTAAAGGTCACTTTAATAATCAAGATGTGCCAAAAAAAGAAAAAAGCCCTGAAATTCCAAGAAAAGCATGGCCATTTTACATCAGTCACTGCTGGAAAGCACTAACACAGTGCTTAACCAAGCTGTCATCTGAATCAAGCAAATAACAATGTCATGTACACAAAAGTACTTTCCTGAATTAAGATCCCATGTAAACACTCTCAAAACAGGTTATGGAGAAAGGAGAGAAAGAGGCTGAAGGAAGTTCTAGGGGAAAGGGCAAAGCCTGGGCTGGTTTCTCCTCTCTGGCCCTTTTTACATCCCTGTCTGTGATGAACTGAACTTCCTTCTCACTGAAGGCCAGGGTATGACCTTGCATTTTTCAAAACACTCTTAGAGCTGCTGAATAATCAGTTCAAGAATAAAAGCATTTCTGCCTCTCGGGTTGAGGTTTCTTTTTTTTTTTTTTGTACAATCTAACTTGGTGACTAATTCCTACCCTACTGCCAGACAATGCAGAAATCATAGGAAAGGACTTTGATTTCATGTGGTCATTGCCTTGCCAGTCTCCTGGGCAGAAATTTCCTTGTGAGCAAAACCTTCCAGTAACCTTATGATGCTTTTCAGATCCATGTCTCCTTCCTCATTGCTGCAGAAGTCAATCAACAACAATCAAGTTGCACGCAGAGGGGCACGAGTCCTGTATGAACCAGCAACATGTCACTTCTAAAAATAAAGATCTGGTCCTCAGACTCAGGTGGGCATTTCTCAGAGATGCACATAATGATGGAACTATATGGGTTTAAAACTGAAGGCCAGAGAGAGGTGATGCTGCTAAGCAAGAGAAGCTGTCCTCACTGACTGGTAAGACACATGACTTCAAGAGCTGAAACTCATTTCTTTTCTGCCTTGTTGACTTTGTGCTGTGTGGGTCCAGGCAAGCACACGAAACCTCTATCAGAGGTTATCTGAAATCCACTGCATTTTTTTTTTTTTTGGTGAATCAGGCCTGATTGACATGGTCCTGAAAGACACTGGTATCTGTGAGGAGTGATTCTACCGACTGCAGCTCACATCAGCCACATTTCACAAACTGCAGGGGTTCCAGCTAATCTCTCTGCTCCACCATGGAATAAAGTCAATTCTGCTAAGAGTGCTGATAGCCTGAACAAGAAAAAGACTTCTTTTCTGTTTCTATGGTTGCAACAGCCCTTAAGAAAGATATAAATTTCCCTGCAACAACTAACTGCATATTCATTTTAAGGTAGATCTAGTTCCAGATTCCTGAGACAGAACCCTCTACCTGTTCCCAACCCCACAAAGCCAGAGCAGCAATATAGAAAGTTCCTCATCTCAACAGAGTTCAGTGAGCAGCACGATTGATTTGGTAAATAAACAAACAAACAAAAAAGAAACCCACCAAAAAAAAACCCACAGCAAATTTTCAGCCTCTATGTACAAAACCAATGCAAACAAGTGGAACATTCTAGTTGTATTTTGTAAAACACACGTTTGGGATCAACAAAACATCAAACATCCAGACCCTAGATTACAAAAAAGATCTGTTGCCATCTAGTTGTCAACCCCAAGTTTAGACAGTCCTTGTCGGAAATCATGTAATTCATCTATCTTCCCATCTAGTACATCTAAAAAATTCTTTAATTCAGTTTTAAGGTTGGTCTGCCTATGTTTGTTCTCTTCGACTTCTGTCCTTAGCGTTCTGACTTTCTCTTCAAGATCTTTGTTCTTTTTCTCAGCAGCCTTAAAGACAAAAGAGACAATAAGATGAATCACAGAGAAGAAGGATGGGCAGCATTTCATAGATTAAAGCAACAAATGGCAGCTGGGCTGTGAGAGGTTGCTCGAACTCCTGCAAACTGGTTAACACGAGGACCTCTGAGAGCAACTGACAGGAGCGTGTCTGATTAAAAGCCCATGCAGGAAAGGACACAGATTAACTGGAAAAGATGCTTTGCATCAGACTTTGTCATTTGGTTGATATCTTCCAATTCAGCTGGATTTAAATCATTCACTGTGCATACATTTCTGTCATTGCTACAGTTGCAGAATTAAGACACCGTGCCATCAATTACATACAGAATCACCTACGGTGGTTTAACCTTGAAAAACAAACTTAGAAAATACTGCCTGAGGAACAAAGTTGCTTTATTCAGCACTTTGGGATTTATTGATATTTTTTTAACGTTCTACTTTGCGTGATGGCTTATTTATTGATTGGATTTTATTTCATCGACGAGACTGCTCATTTTTGTTCTTCTTCCCCGTATTAATTCATTGCACTTCACAAGAGCCCACCTGAGGAGGCGGTGCCCGAAGTCCAGCTGCTGGCTGCTGTGGGCACATGCCAGCACTGCTGGAAAGGGATGACACAGCACAGGGACACATCCTCAGGTGAACTTTTACCCCTGCTGGTGAGCAGCTATGCTCATCTGCTTCCTTCCCCAGAGCCTGCCCTGGTGCCACTGCAGCAATTGTCCCCAGGTCCTGGGGAGTTGCTCAACACACGTGGCAGTGGCGCAGCTCCAAGAGCCCAGAGCAGCAGAAACACGGGGCACAGGATAGCCTGGCACTGCAGGAGGTGGGTGCTACACGATCCCAGGCAAACCAATTTCTGCAAGGGAGCTATTTAACCACTCCTGCGCTGGGGATGGCACTGTGTATTTTGCATGTAATTAGCACTTTTTTTTTTTACAAACCGGTGCTCTTTTGCCTTGAAACACTGAAGTCTGAACAGAGAAATGCATACAGCTATGAGAAAAGAAAGAAAATTAAAGGTACCAACTCTTTTGAAATTAATTTCACTGCTAAATTGTACCTGTAATTGTTCAGATACAGATTCACATTCTGACATTAGCTCTGGTATAATTTCACCCTGCTTTCGGAGCTCTTCCAGTTCCTTTGAAAACATAAAAGAAAAAATATTAGTGCAAGCTTCAATTTAAAACATAATGAAAATTTGAGAAGATGAAATGGCTTTGCATATTTTATTGTATTCTGCACAGTATTTGGATGGAAAATAATCAAAATAGCCTGCCTGCATTCCAAAATTGCTAATTTTCTACAAGAATACATTTTTCACTGATTTTTTTACTTTGCCTTTCTAAAACAGGCAATGTAACCCAATCTCTAGCATGAATTCCATTAATTATATTAATAAAATCTTAACCTAAACTGTATACCTATGCAAAAGATGTATTAAATACCAGAGAAATCTAAACAGCTATAATGCTACAAGCAATTTATAGATGGTAGCAAAGAGCAAATTAGACAATTTCAATGATGTACGACAGCAAAAAAAGGCCAGTGGCTTTACCAGCTGCACATATAGAGACATCATTACAGAACAGGTGTCATGGGCTTTCCTCCATGGTACAGCTCTGAGAACCACCACCTACCCCCTACCCCAAAATCTGTATTTGGATCTGGCCTCACTACCCAAATTGGGCAGAGTTGATGAAGGGAGTTAATGGAAAGAGGAACAGTAGGAATCCATGTCTCTGTTGGAAATTAAGACAACTCGACTTGAAAAAAACTGCAAGACCCTCCTCCAGAAACTGCCCACGTAGGTGAAGATCTCCAGGGAATGCAGGGGTATAGCCCTGGACTACCTGGAGTTGTGCAAAGCACTTGACACTATTGCACACAAGAGCCTTGAAAATCAGAGAGACGTGGATTTGGTGGAGGAACCACTTGGTGGACAAGCGTCTCCTACATGAGGAGGGTATCAGCAGCTTCTCTTACATGGCAATGCCATGAGCAGGCTTCATGAGGGTTTGGATTCCAGACCATGAAAGATTACTTATGGGTAGTTTAGAGCTAATCAAGAACATGCTAATGTGAGCATCAGTTTTTAAAACAAGTTAGTATATTTTCAGTGTAAATGGAAGACAGGCTGGTAAAGTTCACAAGTCAATCAATTTTCTGGTTCATTTGGTACAGTAAAAATGTGAATCTTGAGGAGAATTCTAGGAGAGAATAAGGGTTTTTATATATGCTATTGCCACAGAAAGGTTGGGAAGACAGCATTACATTTTCCTGTGAAATATAGGGCTCAAAACCACTATATTTATGACAGTGCATCAAAATCCATCTCCCTAAACTATTTCATTGCACCACCACAAAACCCCTGAACAGCAGTGCTTTTAAGAGCACCAGCAGACATGCTGTAATGGCACATAGCAAACTTTACTGCACTGCTTTTCCTCTTCAGCCAGCACAGAGCATTTAGTCACTGTGACAATGGAAAATGAAAGAGCTTCCCATTATTTTCCCCACTGTTTTGGGGTTCCAAGCCATCATCCTCCCTAGAAAAATTAACACCCTAGTGTTGTCAAAACTAGTAACACCCTAGTAATGTCAAAAATGAAAAACTGGGGCACTTTAGATGAATCTGAATTTCCCACTCTTGGCATTAGTCCTGAGATGAGAGTGAGGCCATAAACCAGCAAAGCTGCAAATAATGAGCTATCCAGAAAAAGAAACAGGACTTGTTACACAAATGACAAATTATTTTGTAAAGGATGTCTTTTCAACAGCAATCCTAATGTCTGTGGGAATTTTCAGCATGGGGAGAGTCAAATGAATCTGTTCTCAGCATACATCTGTCTGGCCCTGGGCACCACGTTTCACGATTGGCTCCTATACAAGGACAAGTGTTGTGTACATAAAAGGATGCTTTTCTAACCCCTGCCAAATCACAGTGTGCAGTCACAGCACATAACACATCATGAAACTTGGACAGAGAAACATTACCAAACAAGGGACTGTACATGGGAAACCTAGAAACAGGCAACACCCCAAGACATCAGCCTGCTTCTGGTGGTACGTGAGCCACTCCATAAATCTACAGCCAAGGAGAGAAGCAGACTGTCCCACTCAAACATGAAAATGCCATTTCTGTGTTCAGGGCACTCACCAGCTCTTTGTCCTGAAGTTCTGTTTCCAGTTCCTGGAGACGCCTACTCAACTGTGCATTTCTTTCCTTCTCTTTATTTACTTCATTGCACTGTTCCTCCAGTTCTTCAATCTTAAAGAAATGTCAGACATTAAGTGAAATTTTTCAAATTTCTGGAAATCTGGGGCAGAACACAGCTGATGAAATGGACATGGGATCTGTTTCCTAAATCATAGCATCTGATTTACTGTGACAAATTATCACTTCTTTCCTTCAAAAGAGTCAATTTACACATCCACTAGGAAACCCTGGGTCTGTATTTATTCTCTCTTACACTCTCTCCTAAAAGTACTCAGGCATGCACAAAACACTGAGCTGCTAGAATAAGTGGAACTGGGGATAAAATCTGCACTTCATTCCTATGAAGCCAACACAAGGCTACAAGGAACGGGTTTTCTTAACACAACAAGAAGAAATCTCTTGGGAGTTGCTTATTATTCTAGCTAGTGTATGAGGGACACAACATCAAAACTTTGGGGAGAGAATCAGTTCAGAGCAACATCTGCTGCTTTGTTCTCTCGCCCAGGGATGCGCTTTGCTCTCTCCAAACCTCCTGCTGCCAGCGCTGGACTCAGCTCCCAGGAGATGCACTTCCCACAGGCCGAAGGACCAGCTCATTAAAGGATGTACTTTAATTCTCAGCTCCGTGTTGCTTTGGGATTATAACTTCCCTCATTTGAAGGTATTGTGATATGCAGAAAATTCTGACCCAATTAACAAAGGAGAAGGAACTTCCCAGGGCACTGCAGTGGTGCAGTGTGAGCACTGAGCAAAGAACCTGCTTGGGGGAAAACCTCAGGAAACCTCCCTGTATAGAGAAAGGCAGCACATTACACAGGCAGCATTGCTGCACAGTCTGCCTGGTCACCAGCATGGTGACTTTGAAGAGGAAACAAAGTGGTGTTTTAATAATCTCTTCTCTAGTACAGCTACTGGGATGTGGCATGTGTTGATGAGAACAACTTTTCCCTGCAATAGTACAGAAAGGGAAATAACTACCCTGCAAATTATGATATTTTCCCATAACATACTCTTCCAGGGTCTCACTTCTCCCCTATCCACAAGAGACTGGATATAGGAACCCAAATCATCTAACAATTAATATCAATTTGTTAATGTAATATCAGTTAATACAGCTCTGGTTTCATCTCTGTGTTACCACTGTGCACCCATAAAAAACAAGTGAATAAACCACAGAAAAAAGGTTGTTCCATAAGGATTTCCAGTGCCAACAAACAACCCAAACCACCTCCAACACCAAAATACTTGCAGCCTACTGACACACAAAGACATGAAATTCCTTCCCTCTTCAAAACCAAACACTAAACAAAAAATATCCTCACCAGACGGTACAATCTGATCTCTACTTCAAATGTCCCAGGGATCCATCTAAGCAGCACAAAAAGGATCCAGCTTTTCCAAAAACATTTAGGATGAATAGGGTGAAAATATCCCTGCAAAAGTAGTGCTCATGGAAAGCAGGATCCCCCATGTCCAGGGTCCCCTGTGGCCATAGGGGCTGCTGCAGATAGCACAGAATTACCTGAGAGATGGTACTAATGACTACTCTAAACACAGACTTCACAGATTGAAATTTCTGGGTTGTTTTTTGCTGTAGCCATTGCTAACCCTCCATCTTACAAAACTGAGGAATGTGCTCAGTAATGAAGGGGAGAGGGCTTTTGATGATGCCTGTTGGGAGGTTTTGGGATGAGATGTACCAGGTGTTAATGCTGGAGGACCCTTCTCACAGCCCGCAGTGCTGAGGAAATAACTCACATCCTCATTCCCCTGCATGCTGCAGGGATTTGCTTCTAATACTGAGTGGTTCCTAGGCTGGGGTCCTGTAGGTAGCCCAGGCCACAACTTCACCTTCTGCTCATCCATACCTGGCAGTATTCAAGTGAGCTTTGAAAGGGATATGCAAGAGCAGCCCCACTTTTAGAACCTTTCTGCTTTCTCACCCCAGCCAGCAAGCCCTGCTGACACCAAGTCTCCCAAATCCCGAAGTAGGCAACTTCAAGTGCTGCAGCAGCTCCTCTGCTCCCTCCCTGCAGGCTGTGTGCAGAAGGAAGCAGCTGAACTCCCATCCACCTCCCTTTCACAGACCCCCTCCATCTCCTGACACAGCGAGAAAGCAGCAGAGATCCCGAAAGGAGGAGCCGCGGTGGGAGCAGCCGACTGGGGGGGCGGCTCTCCTGCGGGTGTGCTCTGCTACCTTGCCCCTCAGCTGGTCGTTCTCCTCCTTGCAGGCTGAGAACTGCTTCTTCCAGTGCTCGATGCTGGCCGCCGACTCCTGCAGGGCTGTGGACAGCCGCGCGTTGCTCTCCCGCAGCGACTGCAGCTCCGTCTCCCACTTCTTCACGTTGGATGAACTGAGAACAACAGGACACCATGAGGTGGCTTCACCTTGTACTGCTGTGGGTTGTTACTCTTTACCTGTCTGCAGACCCCCACACTGCGGGGTGCTCACCATTAATTTGTTGCAATAAGAGGAAGAGCACTCAGATGTGTGTAATTGCCTTTAGCCATTACATGCCTACAGAGAACAAAAGCCTTAATTTGACTGTCAAAACAAAGGGATCTACCAACTCCAGCAGCAGTGGCCTGTGTCTGGAACAAAATCCCTGCTGTCAGAGCAGGCTGTAGGGTCCAGCTGCCCACTTGCACACAGGGGTCTCAGCCTGGCAGTGCATGGCCACTGTCACCTCCTGAGCTGTGAGGCTGCAGCACCTGGGGCTGGGCACCTGGCACCCCTGCAACACAGCCACTCTGCACATCTGCAGATGGCACAGCAATCCCAAATGGAAGATTTCAGGGGGTTGACATGATCTATATTTGAATTTATTTTAATGCTGACTCTTAACTATAAAAGTGTTACATAATGCTGCAGAATTAAACTACTCATTCCCCAAAGCTTCGAGCTGCAGCACAGAGCACAAGATTAGAGGGTGAATGGGAGAAAGGCTTTGAAACTCCCTGTGTGCTACTTGCTGCCTGCCTGTGGAGGTGTCTTCAGCAAGAGGAATGAGCTAACATTACTGTTTGAAACAGGTTCAGCTGTTGAAATGTCAATAAAGAGAGATGTTGTACTTCAAACACAATATATGCAACCTTGGAATTGCTCACTGGATAAGGCTGCTTACAGTGATGCTTTGTTTTTTAAATACCTTTTTAAAGAGTAGCTTGATTTTGTTAGATCTGCTCTCCATTCACAGATAAACATTCACATGCAAGAGGCAGACAAGGCAAGATCCCAACAGAGAATTATTCTATTTTAATGTTGTAACTTTGCATATTGCAATGCCTGTACTTTCACTACAGCTGCAAATTACTCTTCTCAGCATTTTCAAATTATTTATCAAAGCAAATAGAAAAAAAAATGTGATTTCAAGGGGCTCTGTCCACAATTTAGAAATATCCCCTAAGATTTCCAAGCACTCTGATGAAATTATACTTCTCACTTCAACTTTTTATGGTTGAGTTCATTCCCTTTCATAATTTTAAATATCCATATCTATTTTCATCAAAGTAAGCGTGGCAAAGTCAAAGAGGAAAAAGGATTGGCTTCACATGTTATCAGCAGCAATTGCTCCCCTATGGCTTTAATGCTATTTCTGTAGTTCTAAAACTTCATGAAAAAAGATGGTTATAATAGTTGGCATCAGCAAAATTAAGAGAGAGCTTATTTCTTCACAAACTACATCTGGAATAAATGAAATGGGAAATATTTTTCAACTGGATACCAGGAGGTACTTGCTAAAATCTGTTCATTCATCCATTCTGCGTCACCATTTTAAATTAATTACAATCCGAGTAATTTCTGTTAATATCATTATCCATCAGATAATTACAGCACACTTTTCCAATGCAATTTCGGTTCTACAGGAACTTCACCTTTGGGCTAGAGCAATTTTTAATTTATCATTCTCAGATTTGAGATGTGCCTCAGCAGAGCCACCATGTGATGCCTTCTCGTCGTCTGTGCCATTCACACTTGAAGCTCGAGTGGAGGATGGTGTTTCACGTCCAGACTCCTGCAGCACAACACACAAACGAACACTGGGTGTCTCCTGCATCTCCTGCAAGACCACAACACCAATTTCTTTGTAATCTTGATCCCACACCACTTGGCTGAGACCTCGGCTCTCCTGGCAGAGCAGTGGTAATACACACATACCCTTTTCATCTTGGCTGCAAAGCTGGTCTGTTTAAAAAGAATGAAAAAATTACAATGATACACAAACGGAAGTTTAAAGTGTTCAAAGCTTTTTAAAAGTTTTTTTTTTCCCTGATAAGGCTTGTGTTTTCTAAAAGTTGTTTGGCTTTTCTAAGATAATGAAACAATACAACACACAAAGTACAGACAAACAAAGAAACAAAAATAACACTGCTCCTCTAAAGACATACTATTCACACACTGCTCAGTGCTGACCACCAACAGAGAACAAACAAAGTGAACTACAAAGACCACGAGCAAAGTCTTTACAAAATGAGTATCCCAAGTCAGCCACTCTGATATTTGTGGGCCCCACAAATGGGGCTGGTTGCAAGACTAAAACCATTCAGCAGCTTTTCCTGATCATTCATCTGAATTCCTCCCTGATCAAAATCTGTCTCACTTGCCTCCAAACACTAGGCCAGGCCAGGAACACCTGCTGAGCAGGGTTCACTCCTACCTAAAGCAATGCACACAAAAATACAGCCAGCCATGTAGAGAGACTGGGACCACACTCAATTTCTTCAGTGAACAGGAATCCCAGCCCTGGCTGGACACTGAGGCACGGGGGGTGCAAGGTGTGCTGCCTAGGACAGTGTACTGACAGATACACAACACAGCCCTCTGCCACCCCCCTAAAGCACTGCCCCTGCTGCCACACCACAGCTGCCACCAGCCACCCCTTGGCAAGGGAGCACTGCACACCAAGTCAGGCAAACCCACAGGAGTGGGTTGGACAGATGACAAAAAGAAGGACATCGATGAATCTCATTTACTGTCTGCTGAAGCACTGTACTGAATTACTTCCCAGTGACTCAAACTAGGTTTAACAGTACAAATCAAAGGATGTATGGCCTTCCCTGTTATTAAAAAAGTTGTAACAGCTCAAGGACTGCTGAAAAAAAATCAGATTTTAATGAAAGTAAAGGGCATGGAGGGATGAAAAATATTCCTCTGACAATGCTAATGTCCAGCAACTGACAATTACCTTCAGCAATCTCCATTTTATATACTTTAAGCTGGCTGCCAGAAACTGGTACAGTCCATTTGAAAATTTAATTTTAAATTATTTATCCTGTATGTGTACAGGTATTAAAGCTAAATTACAAACCTGTGAATGATTGCTTGAGGTCTCAATTTTCTCTTGAGATCTGTCTCTTGCAAGTTTGGCAGCTTCTTTTACTTCTTGGAACTTTTCTGCAAACTAGGAAAAGCATGAAAGATATTTATTAACATGATTTATCATTTTTTAAACCGTTAAGATTGCTATCTTCATATGGCATAGATGTCCAAAAGTGAACAACTAATTTTATTAATTTAGAATTTTTGGCAAGAAAAAACATTTTAATTCTTTGGCAGGATGGTTTTTCCAAAAGAAAGGGAGTATTTCTAAAAGAGGGACATCTCTAACTCTGGCCAACCACAATAAAAGCCCTTGGGGGAAAAGGAGCATTTGGTGTCTCCTGGTTTTATTTGGTTCTGTTTCCTCCCCCTTCTCTGTTTCACCTGCTGTTGATAGTGTATTAAAGACAAAAGTACTAAAGACATATGTTTAGATAAAAATATTATCAATGTCTTTATTCCTAACAGCAAGTGAATTCAATTAAAGAATGCAAATGAGTTCATCTGCAGGAGGCAAGCTAGGATTATCAAGACACAGGAAAAAGAACAAGGTAGATCTCAATGTATGATGGAGTCGTATGAAAATATAGCTTTTCTGCTCTAATTTTCTTATGACTTTCAAAAATAAAGGTAGAAGACTTCAGATAAAGGCTTGAAAGCTTCCTGTAAGAGAGATATATCAAACTGGGGGAGGTGAGAGGAAGGAAAGATAAAGATGGAAGGTAACAATCCCAACCTCTATGAGCTGCTGCCAAAGCCAGCCTGGCATTTTTGAAATACAAGTATTATCATAGCCAATCAGGGTTGCAGGGCTTCAAACATTTTAAATAGTGTTTAAAAATTTAAAAGGAGGATTACAAAGATGGAAAAAAAAAAAAAAAAGGATAACACATCATTTACTTTTAAAATTATGATGTCTCCACTATAAGAATAGGTAACTTTATCTTTCAGCTAATACTGCTTGGTCTTGCTTGCCTGTGTTTTGAGAAACTTGAAATGCTAGAAAGGCAAGACATTTTAAAAGTAAAAATATAAACAGATGTTTTATTGCACACTTTATAACAAAAGGATGGCCATTATCCCCTTGGATAATTCAGAACGCTTACCAAAAAATTGTAAATAAAAGCATGAAAAAAGATCCAACTTTACAGTTGAAGAATAGAAAGAAGCATTATTTACTTAGAAATCTTGCCCTCTAACTTTAGATTTACAGCAGGTATTTAGCATGCTCTCTTTAAAATGCTGGGGATGTAGAAGCTGATTAAACAAATCTTCTCCACGTGATCTGCAAGAAACCTGGATTTACGTGTGGAGGCAGATGTGTTCTGTGTAACACACACAAATGGTAATTTCCAACAAACACACAGGGTGGTTGAACCCCACAGAGGAGCCCATTCTAAAAGCTGAGTGACCCTCTGGGTGCACCCTGCTGGTGCAGGAGGACGGGGCTCTGGGCTCCAGCTGTTCCCCCGGCCACAGCTGACACTGCACATGCAAAGCCTGTGCCCTGGGATAGCAGCAGTTGCCATCTGATGGCATTGCAGTCACTACACGCACAAGTGACTTGATTACCTCTCCAGCACTCCACAGATCGTTAGGAACAACCACATTACATTTGTGCCTTCAGTGATTTAACTCTGACTTCACACAAAGCGCCTCTCCCGCTCTGTGACACCCCAGCTATACCCAGCTGATTATTTCTAAAATATTGCATCAAGGGTAAGTTATACATTTGTGTTTCTTGTGGAGAGTATAGGGCTGGTTTGAGTCTGCCTTTTATAATAAATCTTTCTTTCTTACGATAAATCTCTTCATCTTATGTATGAAAAATTTATGAGGGTTCTTCATGGATGATACAAAATATGAACAGACAAAAAGAATTGGAAGTGATCTATCAAATTTTATTTTGCAGCTATCTTCGTAAAGCACACAGGAGACTGCTATGAAAAATTATGTGAGCTGGGAAGAAAAGGACATTTTTCCACATTTCCATAATAAAAAATTGCATATGATTGAGCAACACTAATCTTCAATACTAACCCAATAATGACCTCATTGCATTAATGGTTTCAGTCATGTCTCTAGTTCACCAACACATGTATTAAACACATTTGCATTTTTAAAGTGATTGCTGTTCTGAGAGGGGCAGTGCCAGCCCCAGCTCTGCAGCACTGCAACACCCATTGCACAGGAGCAGAGCAGGAGGTTCTGCAGCCACCCAGAGCCCAAGGCTGTCGGAGAGTGTGGCACAGCCACAGGGCCAAATCACCACGAGAAATCAGGGCTGATTTCTCTCTAGTAACCAACTGCTTCTGTGCACAAATAATAACACAAATAATTGACAAATAATTGGTACCACAAAATCACACCCCACCTGCAAGGTCTAAGTTGACTTTGAGCCATCAAACCACTACAACAAAAGGGGGTGCTTAATGAATGTCAAATTCCTAATGAAAAAGAGCATTCAGTAAATGAAAACTTGCTAAGTGTGGTCTCAAAAGGCAATAAAAATCTAAATACACAAAACCAACTACAAGAATTAATAATGCTTCTTCTCCTTAGCTCCATGCTTGCCCTGTGTCAAAGTTCCCAAAATTAGAAAATAAAAAAGAAAACCCCAAAAAATGAAGTAGGAGAAATGCCAAGGGAATACCACCCCAACAGTCCATCATGGATTAGAGGACATGTCTTCCCACGCCCCAGGAAGCTGTGTGACTAAGCTGCAGTATGGAGAAGATTTGCTGCTACCAACACTTGTGAAGCCTTTTGGTCAGGAAGCTGCAGCCATGAGCTCTGCTTGATTAGGAGTCTTGGCCAGTGAAATTTAATGGGGACTCAAGGATGCTACTGTGAATTGCACAAATTATTTAAAGGCTGTTCAAATCCACAGTCAGTTTGTCACCAGCAGAAATATATACATATATATATATATATATTCAAATAGGTCTCCTTAGAATCTTATACATTAAAAAGCATGATTTTGTACGCATAAATTTTAAGCTCCCGGTCTGGCATTATATTTTATGTCTCCTACTGACAAATTGTGCCAGTATCGGATGAAACAGCTGCTCCCACCCAAAGCAGGCTCATAAATATTTCATCTCCCTCTCTGTTTGCAGAAGGCTGGGTGATGTGACAGCCCCGGGGGAGCACCGCTGTGCCGTGACCCACAACACACACCAGCTTTTCCCGTGGTTCTCCTGGGATGATCCCTCAGCACGGGGCAGATGGGCTCCCAACGAGACTATTTACCCCAAAAAGTGCCCAGGAATTTGCTCCATCCCAGCCAGGGAGTGTCCAGCTCTGATGCCAGCTGGACCAGTGGCTGTGCTGTGTTCTGGGGCAGGGGCAGACTCTGCCCCGAGCTTCGTGCCCTGCAATGCAGTGACTGGCACCCATAATGTGCTAGAGTGCAGAGAAATAAAGTCCAAGGCTTCCCAGGACCCAGAGGCAGCTGCTTTATGATGTGCAAAGTCTGGCTTTACTGGGTTTCTCACCCGTATAAATCTTTGTCCCTATGCCCTTGACTACCTGCAGCTCCCCATATATAGCACGGCTGCCTGAAAGCGCCCTGAAGGACAGCAGGAACCTTCCTTAACCACTTGGTGTGCAAACTCCAGCACTGCCTGTGCAGCAGCAGCCCTGCCTTTTCACACCCACACACACTCACACTCAGCCCCCTGTGGTTCCTGCCTCGCTTTGGCTGAAGCAAGGTTTGGACAGTTCCCTGGGACCTTTCTGAGGCACACGGTAGGAAGGGGGGAAAGGAGGGGTCAGCGAGTCCTGCAAAAGGGGGAAAAAGGGACCCTGAGCAGGACATCAGCTTTAAGCCCTGGGATTCTCCCAATCAATGTGAATGGTAATTAGGTTACTGGATCACGGAATGCAGTTTTCATTAATGGCTCATGTTTAATTTGAACTGCTTTTCCCTATAGGTATGGATTAATGCTTTAAGTATCTCAAGAGAAGCAAAGCATTAGAATGAGGCAATATCTTTTATTAGGCCAAGCAATGTACTTAAAAATGCAGGCATTTTTAGGCATGCTAACCTCTTCTCCTGCCTCGTTATTTTCCGCTGCTTTCAACAGACATTTTTCAGCTTTATTTTTTTATATTTATTTTAGGCCAGGGCTATTGATCTCTGGTTTAGGGGAGCTTTAGTGTGCCCTTCCAATTCCTGACTAAGCACTTCAATTATTTCCCGTAAAACAGGGAAGCTTTAATTTATATCTTTTATAAGAGTATAATGATATTAATATAAAATGAAACTTGATTTTACTATTCCCGATACACTTATACAGCTGTAATCTCACTCTCAACTCTGATCTTTCTTACTAATGGCTCAATAATTAAACTGAGAAGCATAGACAATACAGGAGTATCTTTGTCTCACTGCTTTGCATGGTGGTAATAAACCAGGTTTTCTTATAGTTTTCAGCTAGATAACTGTCAGAGTTTTGGGGTTTTTTTCTTTTTAAAAGATCATCTCAAGCTATTTTCAGAAGTGCTCCCCTTAAGCTCTCTCAAATTCTGAGCAGAAAAAGTTTTTCTGCTGATTTGGAAAGCCTTTCATGCAAGTAGAAGGTTGTATTTTGGGCAGTGGGCTCTTCAGCAGATCATGCAGCACAAACAAATGAGCAAAATGACCTGGAAAGGAACACAGCTGGTGCTGGTGCCCCTGTACCCACATGACATTGGGTATATTCACACTGGCTCTAGACTGGCCATGTGAACCCTGACGAGCCGATAAGGGATTTCTTCTGAGTATGTGTTTGATAAGGTCTGCAGAATGGTAAAATTTCTCTGATCAGGGTGCAAGGTCCTCCAAACGTATCTCCTGCCTTACTACAGTGAACCCAGTGCCTTATTATATTATTTACCTCTCTGGGGCCAGACTCAGCACCCCCTGCTCCACGGGCACATGGTGCATGCTCAGCCCCAGCCTGACACTGCCACGGGGGCACCGTGGGGTCTCGTGTCATGCTGGAGAGGTGTAACTTCAGTAATCCAGGATTAAAAATTACTATCCAGAGGTGCTAATTCTCCCATTCAGTGTTCACAGGTTTATATCGCGTTTATCTGTTACTCAAAACAAATTATTCCCTCAGGTCCATTTTAATCCTCCCCTATTCCCACACATCTTATTAGCTGCTATGAACACCTCTTTGCCCCAGGAGTAAAGAACATGCATAGGTGAAATGAGCAGTCCTGTACACCTGAGTAAGCATCATAAAACATAACCATCTCCAGCAACTTGTTTTTAAAGAAGCTTTGCACATCATGCCTTTATCATCCCTGAAGAACAGATTAATGCCATGGCACTTCTATGGGCATCCCAAGTCCAAAAATAATTTAACATATGAAAAGTGAAATAACTTTTACCTTTAAGAAACACTTGCAAAAATGCAATTCTCTAGAAATTGCAAAAACTTATTAAGACAGATGTACTAAAATAAATCCCTGTAACAACTTCCTTGATAGGGAAGTCCTTCTAGTGCAGTGCCCTGCCTTTGCTTCTTTAAACATCACACCTTCTTCTCCTGATCCTTTTCTTGTTAAAGCACAGGAGAGGACAGAACTTGAGAGGCTGTGCCCAAGGACACCCTGCTGAGGTCACTTATGAAGCCCAGTGCCAAGCAGCCAATGCTTCAGGAGTCAAGTATGTGTTAGATAAGTAGGGCTTTTTACCACATGAACAGTCATCTCAGCTGCTTGATAAGCCCTTGTCAAGACCACTACTCCAGTGACAGAGGAGTATTTTCAGGTGCTGGTTATTCAGAACAAGAGGCTGCTCTATCTAGCCTTTACAAGCCTGCTAAAGTGCCCAGTCCCTTGTCCAGGAAGTGTTTCATCAATACCACACTCAGGATGAGGGCTTTGGTGCTAATGCAGAGGCAGTTTTGTCAGCCATCCGCCCTCCCTGGCTGCTCATCCCCTGGCACCAGCAGCGCTCACTGCCAGCCCCAGACAGCGGGTAACCCCAGAGCTGAGCGACCCACAGAGCTGGAGAGGCCCTGCAGAAACACCCAGGTTGGAGATGTGCTGCTGTGCATTAACAAGAAGCAAGGCAGCCTTTGCAGCAATGCAGTGAGCCCTGGTACCTTTGTCAGCTGCTGCTCGGAGGGGAAGCCCAGCCCGAACACGGTGTTGGCTCTGCTGTCTGCCCACTGCCCGAACTTCTGCGACGTCTTGGTGAAGGTCATGTTGGGGGTGATGGTGCTGTTTATGATCACCTGGTCACAGACAGGGCAAGAAAGAGAATCAAAACATGCAAGTCACATCGGAAATGCATATCCTAGCAACGGTATCACCCGAAGCAATTAGCAGGCTAAATTGGGAAATTGCTGTGCTCAGATGTTTTTTTTACCCAAAACAAAACAGTTTTTTCCTTGTCTTAATTCTTGCAGGATGCTTTGTCTTGTTTTTCAAAGTACCATCACAGCCCTGCAGGAATGTCGCTGAACTCAAAGCAGGGTTAGGAGTCACAGAACTACCCTGGCAGAAATGCAGATGCAAAATCCTCCTTTTTTACATTAGGAAGCCACACAGCCACTGCCCCACAGGCACCTGTTTGTGCCTGGCCTCCAAGCAGGACATCCACCAGTGACACCTGAACTCAGACCTGAAGGGCAGAGAGATATTTCTGCATTTTTCCATTTGTCCTCAGGTCTCCACAAGTAGGATGGCAGAGAAATACCAGAAGTTTAAAACAAAACCAGACAATAAAAATCAAGGCAAGAAGAAGCTGATAGCTTAACAGTGAGTTTAACTTGGGAGAGTGGTGAACCACATCACCAGCACTGCATATGCAGTACTAAATTTGGGCCTTGGAACAAATATTTTGCCTCTTTACACATGTTCACTAATATCTGCTTCATCACCAGCAACCCTGAAAGCAACAGTGGTTCTTGTAATTAAAAAAATAGCCAACAAGAGGAAGGCTGGTGGATGAAGTCTCTGAGGAACTTAATGGAACAAATATAAAATGTAATCTTGCTAAAAGGAATGAGGTATATGTCAGTTCATTATCAAAACCTCAACTTTATTTTCAAGATACATCATTATATGAGTCTAGCGACTTCTTCCCCTGGAAATTAATTCATGTGCAATGTTCTTTCTGCTAGAAGAATAACAACTTTCTTTAGTAATGCGTACCATCATTTCCAAAATGCAAATTATGCAGTAATTAAGCCCAATCTGTGGGACAGTTTAATTAACATGATCAGGAAGTATCCTGGCAACATCATTTACTGTGTATTCCAAGCAGTTTTTTCCTAAGCTATCATTTACATTTAGCAAAAAGTGTGAATTAAATTTACCAGAGGAAGATCCTTACTTGCTTCCATCCCCTTCTTGACCTCAGACCACTGTGCTAGCACTTCCATTGGCTTTCTTAAAAGTTACTCAACTTATTCCCCTCTTTTAGCATCATCACTTTCAAATAAACCTCCAATTTTCTGCTATTCCCCACCACTGGAAGTTTCACCAGAAGGATCATGTCAGAGGAGAGCCAGGTGAGTGGTACCCCTGAAACTGTCCTTTGCATGGGAAAAAAACAATCAGGGCAGGAAAGGGGGAGAGGTGACCCTGCAACCAGCACAGGTCACCACACTCTGTGCAGACAACACAGAAGCTGTGGCTGCTCCATCCCTGGAGTGTTCAAGGCCAGGTTGGATGGGGCTCTGAGCAAACTGGTCTGGTGGAAGTGTCCCTGCCATGGCTTGGAACTGGGTGATCTTTGAGGTCCCTTCCAACCCAAACCACTCTGTGATCCTGTCATCAGTTTTCAGGGTCAACACATCTTCTTGAGTGGTTGGAGCACAGGCAGAGGTATGAGCTGCCCAGATGTGTTCTCCTCCAGCTAAGTCATGCCATAGGAACAGCCAACACAAAATCAACCAACCCCAAAAATCAGGGTGCTTTCCAGAAACTTTCAGGAAAGTGCTATATGTATATTTCTGTTAAAAAAATCTTACATCAGACAGATGAACTACTTATAAATGTCTAGCTTCTCAAGTTACAGAATTTATTTTAAAAACTGTAACATTCCCAGAAATTTCAAGTCATGAAAAGTATTATTTCAGTCCTTCTGTGCCTATCAACTTAGACATCTGGGGAAAAAAATAATAAAATTACCAGTTTGATTGAAAGACAAAAGCTTCACTCATGGATAGCTGACCCTGAGAAGAATAAAATTCCTCCATTCCTCCTACAATAATCATTGAGAAAACACAAACATTAAAAAAAACTACACTAAAGTTATCTTGTGCAACACAGCTCAATTTTATGAGAAGTGATAAAAGGAATAATGAAGGCTGCAAACTGTAAACCAATGAACACCTTATTGAGCAATGAAATGTGCTACATTAGCTGAGCACCTTAGAAGTTAATTTTTTTCTATGACCAGCAGAGAATCCAAGGAAAGGCTGTGGTGAGTACACACCTCCAGGAAACTGACAATTCATCTGTTAAATTTATAATAAGCTGCTATTAGTGAAACTGCCTGGAAGCTGTCTCTACCTTTCCCCTTAAATCCTCCTCTGTCAGTCAGGCACTTGAGAAATGCTGCATTCCTACAGAGAACTGAAAACCTCAGTGGAAGCTTAGGAGATTAAATCAGAGCTGATGTTTCTGTGAGTTCAGAGGAGATGGATGCTGTGGGTACATTTGCCCGCTTTTCCTGCCCATCCTCACCCCATCTGCCTGTACATTCACTTCCCCACAGATCTGGCCATCATTTCAGAGCAGTGACACTCCACTGGCAAGGGATCAATCACAGTGGTTGTGTTCAGGAGAAAGAAAGGGTGCTGTGATTTCAGAGAACAATGAACACTGAGGCTTGCAGGTGTTCCTGCCAGGTAACCCAGCCTATCCCCACTCCCATGCTGCCTCACCCTCGGCTATGTGAGACCAGAAGGAGAGGGCTCCCCACCACTCCTCCATCCTCTGGGCAGATGGTCTCAGCGGGGGCAGGAGGCAGGGGGAAGCATTTGAGACTACCACCAGTGAGAAAGGTCAGACAAACTGGGATTTTTTAAAAATTTTTAAATTTTTTTTTTTTTTTGTGAAAGTATGAGCCAGAATTTTCAAGTTTCAAAAGAAGGAGAGAAGTAAAAGGGCACTATCTTGCTGCAGGCAGAATGAGCCCCAAAGCTCTTTTCCATCCCTACCTGCAATCCAGCATGATAATTCTATAAGAAAAGGCCACTCATTAATTCAAATGAGCCCTTCTGAAATACTTTGCATTTGGTCCTCATTTGTATAATACACACACAGTGAAATTCCAGTTGTATCATAAAATGGAATAAACTTGTGGACTTTCATCCAGGATAATGGATTCAGAAGACAAAATACTCTCTAATCAAATGCAATCAATCCCTGAAGTGGTTAAAGAGCTCTCCCTGAAGACAATGGCAAAGGGAAGCATAATATAATAAGCACCTTACAGAATAATAAACCCATTCATCATACTCAGTTGTCTACATGTGGGTTAAAAAAAAATCTGCCTTCGCGCTCACCGACATGCAAATGTACAGATGGCAAATATTCCTGATACACCTGCACGAGCCAAGCTAAATCTCGTACTAATTTCACTTCCTTTGGGAGAAAATCAGACCTGAGAGACCTAAATTTTTATCTGAAGATGTCACAGAAGGATGTTCACAGCACAAGGTAGCGCCACCTCACCCAGAAATGACTCCAGACATTCAGGAACGCACTGGGTACACTCATCAGATAAAAGCGAATGCAAATAAGCTGGTGTAGAGCAGAACATTCACCGGCTGAAACACACCCATCCTGCTGCCTTCCCACGGAGAGAAAGTGCCAAATAAATCAAGAAGGAGGAGGTCACAAGACGACCTGAGCGCGTAGAAGGAGGAAAAGCGTATTGGCAGCTCCTGCTGCTCACAATGTATGAGCAGAGCCCACAAACGCAGCTGCTGCTGCTTTCAGGGGGACACCTCCAGCGTTTAAAGGGCTCCACTCCCGCACACCCCGTACCACAGCAGGGCACTGAAGGGGAAAAGCCGACGTGGCTGCTGGAAATCGCCTTTCCCGAGCTGCTGCCCCGTTGGCACGAGGTGAGCAGGCGGGCTGGAGCGCAGAGGGGCTTTGCCAGCTCGGCTCCAGCACAGCCCGAGCCCATCAGCCCGGCCTGCCAGCCCCACGGCAGGGAAAGCAGAGGGCAGAGCCAGCTCAGCTCCAAGCGGAGGAGAGCAGCCACTGCAGAGGGCATTTGGCAGAGCCGCTGGCACAGCCCCGAGCAGGAGGAGGATGAACACCCCGGCAGGAATCTGCCAGGACACGCACCCAAGGGGGGATGAGCCGTGCCAGCCAGCCCTGCCACCAGCTTCTCTACCTAGGGAAAGGACTGAAACAAAAACTATGAAATAGCGATTAAACGTGCTGGCCAACATATTTTCAAACTGTGTTCAATTAAATCAGAAAAGGACACCTTATTCCGGGAAAAGAGTGCCAAGTTAATAATTATTCTGGAATTTCCCCTTTAAATTCATGTTACCTGTTACTCTGAAATAACCACACCTCCAGAAAAGCCCCAAGGCTCCAAGCCATAGGACCTACACCTTAAGACTATACTAAAATCTCCCCATTTCATTCTCACACCTCTGAATATGTGCTTCCAGTTTGCAGCCCTTGTGAAATTTAATTTCCTCAACCCACCAGGCTGCTAATCTTCAGTAAAGATGTATCCCAGTCTAAAAACAGAATTGCAGAAAGGAAAGAAGCTGCTAATCCTCTGGCCATAGCTATCACAGGCTCAGCAGGTTCTTCCAGCTCATCAAGTCGACATGGATCAGAAGGGCCTGTGACACAGGATGTGAAGATGAGGAGTCAGAGGTGGATTTACAGAGAAATTCTTCCTTTATCCCAAATATTCAGCAGCACTTTTGTGGAATTAGCCCACCTACATTTCCATTATCTGCATTATCCTTTGCACTCTCTACCATCCTTCCTACCTCTGCTTCAAGACAAGATGTAACATATTTTCAGCAGTACGGCACTGGTGATAAACTGCACATCTCAATTCTAGTCCTAGAAAGCCACTGCACAGACACACACACATTGTTAATCAATACACTGGTAATAAAGGGCAAAAAAGAGAGTCCCTTGCTGAGACCACCAAGCTGAGTAAAGCCAGGGAAGCACAAAGACACACAAACCCAAAAATGGCAATGCCACTTGTTCCAGCTTTGCTTTACCTGCTGCACCTGACACCTACCTGGCACTTTTCCTGGGACAGGCTGAGGGTATGGGATAACTGGATTTGGAGCATTCTAAGTGTACATGAAGAAGAGCACTGATTTTCTCCACTTTGCTCTTCCTCCTGCTCCACTCCCCCCCTGGTGCAGGATGGGGGAACCGAGCACGGGGTGGGCACAGCACAGGAGCCACTGCCAGGCTCTTGCCCTGGTTATCCTTCATTTACCCCTCCAGTGCAGCGAGCCTGGCCTGCTGCTGCTTTTCAAGGATTTCTGTTCTACACAGTTAACCAGGACAGCAGCTATTTCACCCATCCAAAATGTTCCACAGCTACACCAAGGTATTCCTGGGGCAGGTGGGAGTGGAAGAGGAACCACAGTGGTTCCTGCAAAGAGGGAGACACCAGGACATCTTGCAACACACACAAGGCTGCAGCCCTTGGCATTTACCTCCCATCCTGAGCTCCCTCTGCAGAGAGCAGACTCCTTGTATGGGTAAAGCCTCTCATGTACTGCTGCTGCTTGTTTTATGAGGAAAAGGGCCATTTCCACAGTTGCACATAGTGTTGTTGTTTTTTTTTCTCTCAAATTGCCTTGCATCCCCAGGATAATCCCATGAATGATGAGGTTCCTTTTTAACCCCAAAAGCCAAAAAAAAAAAAAAAATCCTATGCAATTCTTGTCTTCCTTCGTAAAAAGAGATGTAAAAATAGCCCCCCCCCAATAAAAAGACTAATAACTGTTTTTCCTCTGATAAAATACCTCTGTTGTAAAGCCCTCACTAAGAACCTGTCCAAATGCAACAAAAGTGGGTTCATGATTGTGTGAATTCTATTAAGTAAATCTCCTGCTACACCTACTCCATTGCTCTCTTTTTCTTCCCAAGGTAATTAACATCTCTGCAGAGTTGGCTTCCCACTCCTCCACCCGGTCTAAATCTCTAAAATCTCCTATTTTTGCTTTGACATCTGACTAGAATTTTTTTTTTCCTTTTAGGCACAGCACACACATCCACCCACCCACACGATTCAAAGCACCAGCAGCTGTTTCATGAAGAAAATCTACAGCAAGGGTTTTCAAACCCTCTGGAACAAATTGTTATCCAGGAATTTCATGCAACAATTTACAAAATATATAAATCAAGCTGCTTGTGTATTATTTTCATATGAGAAATAAGATTCCTAACATCACAGAAAGGGAGAAGGTTACAGTGGAGAATCTGTTTTTTTTCCTGGTGACTAATATTGGGGTGAGGGAGAAGGTTGCTTTGACTACAATTATAAAAAATTATAAAATTTCCCATAGACATATCATATTTTGGAAGATTCAATAAAAGCACATCATTTTTGTGTGCAGTATAAACACATCCCTAAGTTAATTATTTAAGCACTGATAATTTTCTGCTTTCTTCAAGCTTGTGACAACAGCCTCACTGAAGCCTGAAGGTCCCTTTTGAAAGGCAGGAATGGCACAACCACACAGCATCATTAAAGACTCCTCTACCCTTTAACAACCTACACACCCTGGGAGTGGACAGCAATAGTAGAGCTCAGTTCCTCTCCAAAATCTGGAAAAGCTGTCCCTTGGCATGAGCAATGGCCATGATGGACAGGTACATTATTTTTAGGAGGTAACAGGATGTCCAGGGTTCTTTACAATAACATCACATGGTTTCAATGACCTCTCTGGCACATTCAGGTCCCCCACAGGTCTGGTGATCAGAAACCACTCTGGGTGGGCCAGTTACTGAAACACTTGGCAGAGTTTTTCTGAGAAATTTTACAGAGAGATTTCAAAAAGGAAAAATCTACCCAGATCAAAGTTTCCCTACTTGCTGGTAAGTGCAGCAAAAAATCCTTAGCACGGATTTGTATCTTTTCTTTATAGTGAGCAACAAATTTCATTTCTAGAAAGGTCTTTACAAACTCCTGGATTTAGCTGTGTGTGGTCTTTCCAGAGCCAGTGACACACACACACCACACACATACAAGCAGGAAAATGAGCCAGATAGGAACAAACAGTGAGCAGATGTGCTTCTGCTCTTGTGTCAAGGATACAGCTGTTGACAGCACTCTGGTACATTTTCTCCTAAGCTTACTAACCAGTTTCTGAAGGATTTACTTCCAGAAATAATCCAGGAAATGAACAGAGAATTTTTCACATTTCAAAGTTAATAACTTGGAAAGAGATTAATATAGAAACATTTAAGTGGTATGAGTTCTACAGCTCTAGACTTCACTTTTTTCTAAACCAGAACACAACCTCAGGAGATGAACATGATTTCTGGTTGATTCAATCTCAAGTGACCCACCAAATTTCCTGGCATTTACTTTGCTCCCTTTCTCAGCTTTTGACAAGCTATCTTTTTCACCTGGAGTTCTAGGTCTTTTTTTGTGCAAACATTTTTAACTTTTCCTTCTATTCTTGGCTCATCTCCACCAGTATTACTAGTTCTGAAATTCCCATTGCAACTAAGCCCTAACCATTTTTTCTCATCCTCTGAATACTCATAGACCTGTTCACACAAGTGCACCCAATACAACCAGCTCCACCTATCTAACCTGTCTTAACAACTGTTGGACAATTCTCCTGCAGACACAACTCCAGGCAATGTACTATCCTCCCAGCTATTAAATCCTGCACCTCCCCTCAGCCTAACTTCTGAATACTTGATATCACCTTAAGCAAATAAAGAATGATGCAAGTGAGCAGTCTCATCCATGGCTGACAGCTCTGCTTCTCCTTCCTGCTGTATTCCTTCCTTACCAAATTCCAAAGAAAATGTTCTCAAGTTATTTAAACGTTTAGAGAGAAACCAAAATTTAGGAAACTTTAATCAAGCCAAGTACACCCCTAGCACAGACACCATAAATATTTTCAGATCCTCAGAGACTGTTGTTTTCCTTAATTTTGTTCAGTCTTAATTCAAAGATGTCTTTGAGAGGAACATGAAGTCCTGGTCTATGGAGCAGAAGGATCCAGCACACACCTCAGTGTGCTCACCCCAGATACTGATCCCCATGGTAAAATGTCCATTTCCTTTCCTGTTTGAGCCTGTCCTACTCCAGCCTCCCCCAACCCCAACATTCCCTTTTGTCTTTGATGCTCCCCAGGACCCCTTTGGAGCTTGGGACACACCCCACACCTTTGAGGTGCCTGACCCAGCACCCCATGCAGACCCTCCTGCCTTGCACCCTGCCTGCAGGGCTGCTGCCCCAGAGAAGCAACCCCTGCCTAGGAGGCATCAGCATCACCCTCTGATGGCAATTTCTCCTTAAACTGAGAGTTCCCTCTGAATCATCCCAATTGATGCTTAAAAATCTGGAAGTTGCATCACCACAACTCTTAACACCTTCAAATGAAAACAGAAAATAGCTATTTAAAACATGACTTATTTACTGCTAGTTGTTTCACTGTCTGAGTGAAGATAGGTTCCAGCCTAGGTTAGGCTGGTGGGCTTTGCCCCAGGCCAGGACAGATGTTCTGCTCTCAATCTGATCATTGTACAAAACGAAGGAGAAATTCTCTGCAAAAGGAGCAGCTGCATCTCAGAGAGCAGTTTGATCCAGTTTCATTGGTTACAGAACAACATGACCAAAAGGCACCACAGAAAGCAGCTTGAGCATCTTTTACAAAGTCTTTTGTTTAGCACTACTGGTATTAGAACATGTCTCCAGCAGATGAGCATCATTCTCCAGCAAGGCCTGGGAAATCCAAACCAGGAAAAGTACAAAACACACCTGGACAGACTGATAAAATGACATGAAATTATTTCAAAGGCTTTAGTATGGATTAACAGTATATACACACTGATACTATTGTAGTTGTGCTGTCTCAATAGTATTTACCTATCCTATTCTTACATATTCTGTTATCTATTTGGGGTGGACCTGTGCAGAGCCAAGAGCTGAAATTCAGGAGTCTTGTGGGTCCTTTCTAACACAGGGTATTTTAGGATTCTGGGATTACATAATGTATATAGGAAATCATAAACCCACAACTAATGTTTTTACTTAAAAGTTATCTCAGTAGCATAAAAGTGATGAGATGTTTATTGTAACATGCACACAAGCTATGCATGCTGGAAGACAGGACTATGCACTAAAATTGTATTTTACACCATGTTTTGTATTCCAAAAGATATAGTGTAATTTTTATATGGGGCATTAATTAGTTCCATCTGTTGACTCTGGTATCATCTACAGTGCTAAAAGTCATGTAGAAATTAGCAGCAATAGCTCATGAAATGACATACTGTGATAAAGAGAGGATGAAGGCCATCAAATACACTTAAATTTTTGTATTACAGTATTCAGCCAGACCAGTACTGGAAATCTTCTTTTACAACATATGAAGGTATGGACAAGCTGGCACAAACACTGGATCAGTGAAATCAGACCTTCAGAGGTCAAGCCTGGACTCCTTTGCACTGGTTTGCCCTAATGCAGTGCCACCCTTAAGCTGGATGTGTCTTCTGGGCAGGGTGTCACATGCTGCCTTTTGAGGAAAGGTCATCAGAGTGTCACATGCTGCCTTTAGATGAAAGGTCCTTTCCATGCTGGTTCTCAGTGTCAGACATTGAAGTAATACTGAGCTTATATTCCCCCCATATCCATGTTTTATGGCTGCCACACTTTCTGGGACCACCAGGAAAGATTTTCCACCCAGCCTGGAAGAAACTAGAGGGCAAAAACAGCATGGCAGAAGAAGTTTTAGGAAAAAAAAAAAGAAACCTCTGTCTCAGTAACCCATTGGTGAAATAAAAGCTTTGAGAAGATGGAATAAAAAAATATTTTCTTCTATTTTAATCAGATTTTACTAGCAGGGACTCTGCAAATCACAGTCCTGCCAGTGCTGCAGTCAGCAAAATAATTTTCACGGTGAGGAGTGGGACCTCTTGGCATTTGAGCAGGCAAAGGGCAGCTGGCTGGGCCCCAGCAGCACCCTGCTCCTCCAGGGTACAGCACAGGGCACTCCTGACAAGCAAGGGCCATAAATAAAACTAGGGCAGGCAAAACTAGTAATCAAAGAATCTCCCTCCCTTTGACAAAACACACAAACACCCTCACCCACACCTTTCAAAATCATAGCATTTCAGGATTTATCTATAGACATTAAAAGAAAAGCCAACACACAACTTTGTAAGGTCACTTTTCATTTACTTTTTTACATCTTTTTATCTTTGCCTACCCAAGGCTGTAAAACATCCTCTGTAGTTCCACTACAAAACCATTAAACCTGAAAAAAATGAGGTAGTTAAAAAAAAACAAAACAAACTTAGGTATTTAAGAAAAGGTAGGCATTTAAAAAATAAAACACCCCACAACACTGCACCTAATTCCTCGGGTGTGGGGTGTGGTGAACACACACTGACACTCTGAATGCCAAGTGAGAAGCCAATATTTTGATTGCTGCTGCCACACATCATCACAAATCATACCCATGAGGCCCCAGAGGCAGAGTTAAATGCTGCCACACCAACGCAGACCCCTGGTGAGGTACACGCTGCCAGAAGCCTTTTATAATTCAGTGCCAAAAATTTTGTAATATATAAATTACTTGGTAGGGTTTTTTGGGTTTTTTTTTCTTTTCCTGTGAAAGAGTTGCTATTGGTTTAATGGCTGAATTTACGTCAATGGAAGAAAAAAAAAAGAATGAAAATATCTAGCCAGATGAAGGAATTTCATCTGTGCTACCATACCCTGTAATTGTTTTCCTTTGAAAGAAAAGATTCTGAAACCCAAGAGTCACCTTTTGGCAAAATACTCTAGGACATTTTTAACAACTATGTCTTAAAATAATTCCTTTTCCACAGGCAAAGAAAATGATCTGTTTTGAGCCTCTGAACACATCACTGGAAGAACTCAATTTCCTCTTTGTGTGCTGAGGACACCTGCCTCCAATCTTGACAACAAGAAAAGCGTGGTCATAAAGAGGTGGGCAGCTATTAAATTAGGTAGCAATTATTTCCCTGGTACAGGAACTGAGAAAGCCAGGAATACATCAACCATTAGCAGATTTACATATCCACCCTTCTTACCTCCCTAAATATCTGCTGCCACAGGCTGCTGGGGCTGTGTCCCTGCCAGCTTCATTGTCCTCTGTAAATCACACTGTCCCCTGCATAGATGCCACTTGATCAAACAGCTTCATCACACCATATAATGTACTGTATTCACTTTGGGGAACGCTATGTGAATACTGATGGGCAAAATTTGGCCCATATTCTTATTCTTACTAATTGCAATTTACTTCAGAAACAGACCCACTGATTTTGCTTTCCCAGCACAGCAATTTTTCTGGTTCTCTCTTCAATACTTTCACACACTTGTGCCCAACTTAGCTGCTGATCTCCAATATTCGAGGTAATGATCAGGTAATAAACTCTTAAATGAGCTAGTAACTGGGAACAAGTGTCAGCTGACTGGCTTTTTCCTCTGAAACACAGTCTTTATTTCTGTACCATGTATTTTCCACAATTACTCTTGCAATGCAGTCATCTTTTAAGGCCTGATTTTAATTTTTTCCTAGTCATCTGTTTAAGCATCTCTCAGAGACAACTGGGGACTGGCATCTGCAATGACTCTTGCTGCGTCACTTTTCCTTGCTGCTGCCAACTCAGTATGTCTCACTATGCACTTTATTGCTGGCTATTAATTTTTAAGCTAGCTTTATGTTCCTTATTAACAGCTCATTTCTCAAAAGAGAAAATGATGTTGTTGCAATCACAGGTTTTATAGAAATACAACATGAACATCTGAAAAGATGGTAGAGGCTTGTTTCTGAGGGATTATATTTCCATCTCAAATTCCTTTCCTTTTTCTCCATACTGTTTGGATAACACATAATTTCAGTTTATAAAACATAAGTAAACCCACCAACCAGGGTACTACCATTCCTGAGGATGACAGAGGCTATTGGTCTGCATTGTTTTCATAATGTCAAACTTCCTTTTTGCCTCCAAAAGGCAGGCCAATGTAGGTCACTTCTAATGAGGAGCCCTGCGTGTGGCTTTCCCCACACACTGCACAGCAATTGGACACTTGAAAGTTCACATTCTCCCTGCATCATCACCATATTTTGTCATTTTTCAACTTTCACAAGGTGAAGTTTCTCGGCTGCCTCCTTAACTCTGAATCAGTGTGTGCCCTTGCATTTTACTGTATCATTTCCTCCAGCATTCAGTATGCTGCAGTTAGCCTCTGGCTAGAAACTTCTTAAAACATGATGAAATTACTTGCTGCTTGACAACATATAAGTCAATTGTAATGTAATTAAAGGATATACTAATCTATTCCCTTGTTTGGTCATGGTGTCTTGGTTAAGATCACCCAGCACATTCTCATATGGTATCTGTGAAATCTTTTGCTATAAATTGTAAGCTTCTGTCCACAGCACCTGTTCTTCTGTGAAAGACACAGGAATTAGAAGAGCTGCTGTCTTTAGCTTTGCAAACATGAGGAATTAAAGTGGTACAAACTGTTTTGAACCGACGGTCTCCTCTCTGCAGTGTTTCATTCCCCAGGTATTTTAATGGGTTTGTTATTGGGATGGGAGAATTTGAAAGAAACCTGGCACCTGCAGGCGTATGTTCTCTCCTGGCTGGCCTGCATATTGGACTCCTGAATACTACTCTGCAAGGGAAGAGTTAAGCTCCTTAGACTTCACTCTGCTTCCTATCTTTTCCCTACTCTCCTTTTATTCCATTTTTCTCACTACCTCCATGTGTAGCATCCAGACTCTCCTATCCTTCTCCAAGGGAGAAGGCAAAAGCAGTGTTACACAGAATAGGGCAGCAGAGCCAGGCAGCTCCTCTGCCACTGAGTTACCAATATTTACGCCTTTAAACACACAGGCTCAGCAGTTAATCCCCACCTTAAGCCCATTGCTAAATCCTTCTGCTCCCCTCTGCCCTGCACCTCGGGTGTGTGGGGACAAGGAGGAGATAGGGACAGCCTGTGCCTGCTGGGGGAAGAGAGGATGGGACTGAAGGACAGGGCACTGCAGAGGGTCTGGGCCTCTGAGGACAGCAGCAGCTGCCTGAGGAAGCCACTCCTGCGAGGATCAGAGCCCATCAGGTCAGTGCTGCATCAGGACGAAAGGACTCATCAGGGTGACAGTGCACAGCCTGCCCCGTGCTCTGCCCCAGCGGCACTCACGGGATCCTGCAGCTCCAAGCTCCCCCACACACTGGCAATTCAGCCCTGCCCAGGGTGACATGTTGGATGCTACAAGTAAAATCAAGCTTATGCAACCAGGTGATGACCAATATATAAGTAAAGTACCCTGTATTCTTGATCACTTCAAAATATTTTCATCATTAGCATGTAACGTCAACGTACGGTAAAAAAAAAAATAAAATTCCAAATTAATCCAGCATCTTCATACAAGTTGGATTTAACTGAATTTTCTCTGCAAGCCAATGTGAATCATATATGTTTGTCTAAAATAAACTGTTAGAACAGCCCCTTTGCTGAGCAGACAAGGATGGAGAGCTGTAAGAGATACACATCCTTCATCACTGCCTTCCTTCTAGGGCCAAGTACCTTCATTTACTTGAGCTTCAGCTTTTTTGTCCTTAAAGCAGACATAATTTATGCCCACAGTCATGCTGTCACATTAATCCATCTGGTATTTGCCAACACACGGAAGACTTTATTCTAATGAGATGTACAGAAAGCAGGACACCATCATCTGAAGCTGCCTATATTCTTCCTTACAGTTCTACCCAGTTTCATTTTTGCCTGGAAAAGTAGGTCAAAACACTAAACAGTAGTTGTTCGAAGGGAAAAAATGCAACTTTTAACTTCTTTTGGCACAAACACCAGGGATTTTTTCCCAATTAGCACTCTTAAAATGGACAAGCAGGGTCACGGGACTCTCCAGAGGTGAGCATGAAGGTAGCATTTATTCCTGACCTGTTCCTTAATCAGCAAAGATTCAATACAAGAGGAATAATTTATGTGGCCAGCAATTGATTCTTGCTTGGGAAGCCCCAGGGGAGAATTCTAATCATGGCAAGCTCACCTTCTTCTGGGACATGTTAAAACAGGGGATAGAGGGGAACATTCTTTCTGAGAGTCTTTTGAGCAGGTGAGAAAGCAAAGCTTGGCTGCCCAGCTTGCTCTCTGCACACACTTTGCAGTTCTGGGCAGGACCTCTGGCTGTGGCCATACGCTGCCCCTGCAGCTTTCCCCACCACATACAGTAATTACTTTGTTTTCATTAATTGGTCTTAATGCATGCATGCACACCCACAAATCAAGCCAGCCAGTGCTGTGAGTGCAGCAGTTTGGGCTTGGAAACCGCACTTGCTCAGGTTTGCAGAGCCACCAGCCCACCAGCAGCAGCCTCAGCACACATCCATCAGGTGTAAGCAAATCCAGGGGGCTCAGCTTCCCCCAGCAGCTCACAGGGGCTGTGTGTGCCAGCTGCAAACTGCAGCATTCCTGGGAATGAACACGCTGGCACAAACAGCATCCTGATGGGGAGGCATTAATTCTGTGCTGGTGTCAATGAAACATTACCATCAATTAAAGCAGGCAGTATGGCTGATTTATAAGCCAATATATAACCAAATATAGCACAGGAGATGTTTGGAAAAACAAGTATGTGAAATAGGCATGACAAATAGAAAAGCTTTATTAAGGGATGATTTCTGTGATCTCTATCTCCCAGAACAGTGATATTTTAACATCCTTATCCAAACAGGAACACAGATAAACGGGCTGTAAACTCATCTTGTTACCCTGTGGTTTGCGCTCTGACAAAAATGACTGACGGTTTTTGTACATGAGCAAAATGTTTTCATTTATACCTCTGACTGGGGTCTGCTAGAGGAAAGTAGTCACTCATCAACTGACTTTGGAGGGACTAATCAGAGGGATAAACGTAGTTTGTAGTAAAAACAGTTGTCTGAGCAACCTATTCAGACCAACTGATTTGGATTCTTACAGCAAATACTTGAGCACACTCTCTGGTAATGCAAAACAAATTAACAAAAAAGGCTGGGGGAAGAGCCTTCATGCCTAACTTGTCACCTAAGGCTGATGAACTCCACTGTGAAAGCTGAAGAAAATTAAGTACTAAACTGTAAATAGTTCAGCCAGGCAAAAGTGAAAATGCAGCTGGCATTTACATTAAAAGCTATAGTCTGCATGTGTCTGTCTCCTCACTCCTTTTAGAAAGAGCATTTTTATCACCAAAAAGGCCTCAGCCTTATCTACCCTAATATGGGTGGCTGTTTTAGATACCCTGCTACTGACTCAATTTGGACACCTAAAGTTCTCAGCTCATCATGAAGTCAAATTCATCAGAGGTAAAATCAACTGGGCCGAGCAAAATCTCTCTTAGGGTGTTTTTCCAACTCTCAAGACAAGCCTCCATAAGGGATTACATAAAAAATGGAGCATTTGTAAGCCATTCACTGCAGCGCCTGTGTGTTCAGCTGGGGCTGGCAGTCCCACACCTCTCCCCACACAACCACACTGGGTACCTGCAGCCTCCTACCTTGGCTCCATCCACACTGATGATCCGGTAGCTGTTCCTCGTGCTGTCGTAGAAGTAGGAAACAGTGACAGCCTGCTTGCTTGCAGGAACCCAGTTCTTCTTCGTGCTGGGGTCAATTTGGAAGACATGGGCTCTGGTGGTGAAGATGGGCTGTTCTCTGGAATAGGGAGGGACAGGAGAAAGGGATGCGTGAGTCTGCGGAAGGTGAAATGTCCCAGCAGCCCAGCCTTGAGCAGGCACATTGAAAGCACAAGGCAGAGAGCACCTGGCAACCCCCCAAATGAAAAGACAGAGCAGTGACACTGCAGAGCCACACTCCAGCCTTGAGTACCTTTCCTTGGCATCACTAAGTGATATTCAGCACCCTAAAGTTACTGCCATAGCCCAAGAAACAACTGGCTTTTTCCTCCCCATGTTAAGCTACCTCAGTATCCATCCATTTCTCAAAATATTTATTTCCAGGAAAGGACATATTCTCTCTCTCGCTCTTTCTTTCTTTCTTTCCCCATCCACATATTTTGCCAAAAGCAAGAAGCCCCCACAGCTGGATTTCCTCCTGCTGACATTCCTGTGAACTGCTACCTACAGCCAGGGCTCCTCTGTGGGTGCACCAAGGACTCCAGTGACATACAGGCATGGTATAATTACTGAAATATAAATCTCTCTCCTCAGAATCCCACTGTTCTGTGGATGTGCATGAAAATTTCATTAGATGCAAACCAGTCAATCACTCTGGGAAGTGAGGGGGGAAAAGAAACAGAACCAAACCCCAGTGTTGACACAGATTTTGCCTTTTCAGCTCTCAGTGGGTGACACAGCACCCCTGACATTCCGTTCCTTAACTCCAGCCTTCCTCGGATGCTTTTTCTCCTCAAGAAGACTGTGCACACAATGGAGGGGTTTTGTTTTACCTTCAGTGTGTGACCAAGCAAATCACACAGAAAAGCAGAGAAGATGCAGGACCAAAAGAACAAAATGTGATACATACAAAGTCATCTAGGTTAAAGATCAGAATTAAACCTTTCTTAAATGGCATAAAACTACATTCACCACCAAATATACCTTTAATCCAAGTTCAGCAGTAGAAATGAACTGCAAAACAAGCTCTACTGAGTTGTTATATGCATTTTCATGCTTTTGGTTTTTAAAAGCTTCACTATTTAATGTTTTACATCAAATGTACCACTTGATATATTCTTGTCCCATACAAAATATTACATCTTGAATAGGTAATTGACAGAATTATGACAGGATCCAAAACCAATGGTACTACCACCCAGAAATTTAAATTAAAATCGAGGGGGGTAAATTTCAAATATCAAACAGATGAAGTGATTTAAGAGTACAGTTAGCTCAGGAAAGATGGAGTGAACTTGCAAAGCCCAGAAAAGCCTCAGGAGGGAGAAAATGAAAGAGTGGTTTTATCCTTGCAAGACTTACATTTCTATCTTTTTCCAGGGGCTTGCAGGTTTCTGGACAGACAGCTGTGCTGAACCATGTAAAATACTTATTCAAAATAAATTGAAATGACAATGGGACTGTCATATTACAGCTGTCAAAGAGTAGCATTTGCTTCACTTCCCCCTTATCAGTAACTTGCTGAACCCAGCTCTCGTTTCACAGGCCAATATCAATGTCTTCCTCAGCTGGGTGGAAAGAAGGGGCAGGTTTCCCTAACATTTTAAATACTTTCATTATCCATTACACAGGATTGGCATTGTAACACCTACAGAGGTCATGGAGTTTGTCTGCAATAACAAATTCAGGGAGGGGAAATTTCCCCCAAGCTGTTCACTTTTTTAAAGAAATGTACATTCCCTGAGCAAAAAATAATTTTGAAATTTTTTCACCTTTTACATAGTTCTATATTTTCAGTTCACTCCACTAAAAACATATGACCTAAATATTGTAGTTTAAACGTTAGGAATTTTCCCCCATGCAAACCTATTCCACAAACAACTTTAATTCTGTTACATTATCTTAACTACACCAGAAAACATTGTTAAAATTATGCCTGGCTGCTCTGCAGCAGGGGCAGGAAGCATATGAAGTAAATCTGGAGATAATAAAAGTACAATGAAGGCAAAGGCCCCACGACTATCTATCTCCATTTGTTCAGTAATCTTGAAGCTGCTGCTGTTGAAACAGGAGCTGTATACATACATCCAAGTGGATAAATCAATGGATAGTGAAGCTCAGGGCTGCAAATATCCATCTATCCATTCACTCTTTTATTAAGAAGTAAAGGCAAAACCTCTGTTTCTAATCCCATGATTATCAACAACAAAAAAGCCCACCTGCATTTTGTCTTTCTGTGTCACAATGATGGCATGCTAGCCGATAAAGTATTAAAAATAAGAAAATGCAATGTGTAAACTTAAACATTTTAAATCACTTGAGGTAGCTGATCTGTTGACCTTTAGTTGGGACTCAGATTGGAAGGGCCAGTTGGATGCTCCACGTGCCTCTGACCTTCCTACCATAGGTGGCTCTACAGGTCAGCAAAGCCCCCAGACAGATTTTTGACTCCCTGAAGAAGAGGAAGCACACCCAGAACACAACCTTCTAGATTTCCTGGTGTTGCCTTATAGTAATTAAGAAAAGAAGATGCATTTCTGTGGCTGTGTGTGTCCTGCTGCAGTTCTTGCCCCAAAGAGCCCAAGATTCAGCACTGGGAGCTGGTGCCAGCACTTTCCCACGCACCAGAGCAGGATGGCAAAGCCAACTGCACTGACACGCTCCAGAGGCACAGCTTCAGCACGAGGAAAAGCTGCACTGCATCCCAAACTCCTCTGACCACTGAAGCACACACAGGCAACTATGAAACTGTGGCACTCAATTTTCAAGTGACATGCTAAATTAGGTACTTTTAAAACCCTTCACCACGGCCCTACAGAGCTCCAAATTGACAATGATTATTCTGTCTCACTCGTAACTTTTCTACATTCAAGAAAGCACTTTACTGTTAGAGGAATGACTTCATTTCTCAGGGTTCCTTTCCTTTTTCATTTTATCAGAGATGTATCAGCTTTTATGATAAAACAACACAGCAATGCTAACTTGAAACTCCAGCAGCACATTCTGCATGGTCTGAGCCCTGTGAGCTGGTGGTTCCGTGAGGGGAGGCAGGAGCAGCAGCACTGCCAGCCGGGCTTGGACCCACACATGAAGGCAAAGAGAATTTATGAATATTTAAAATCTCATGAATTTTAACCAAAGTCGTTAATGATTGATTAAATACTCTTTAAAAATCCCCAACTGTTTAAAAATCAATTTGACAGTAACATCCACTGCTCGGAGTAAAGCTGCTTGAACAGGCGAACATGAAAAGTAGAAAATCACACCTAATAATTCTTTATTTGGTAATATCTTTTAAGACAGAAAATGCTTTTTTATTATTAAACATGGCAAGCATGTTTTATAAATATAATTACAATTTTCAAGTCATGGTTTCACACATTTTAGTCGACCTTTAATTTCTGCCCTTGCTTTGTATGAGCAAAATCTCAAATAAAAAACAGCCACTCTCCTTTAATGTCACTAATCTTTCCTGAAAAATTTAAAAAGCAAGCCACAAGATTCTCCAGCTAACTAAGCGCTCCACAGCTGTGTGAGATACAGTATCACTGTCTGGTTAATAAACAACCATGCCAAATTTTACAAGTGTGTGACTAGCTGCAAGCCATGTGTTTTGTATTACTCTTCCTAATCAAGGGCAATGAGCTCTCACTTAGGGAAAGTTCAAATTATTTAATTCAAATTTCCTTGTTTATCACTTGAATCATGAGCACAACCAGTGATTTAAATCACTTCAGCTGTAAAGAGTCCTTGCTGACTGGCAGCCAGCATCCTCTGGGCTGTGGGATGCTGGTGGCCCATGGAGCTGTGACACAGCGAGCTCCGGCTGGGCAGAGCCACGGATCCTGGATCCATGTGTGGGACCATGTGGAGCCAGCTCCAGACAAGGCACTGATGAGTGAACATTCCTGCACCACAGCAATCTTTTTTACTAGTAAATAAAACACAGTGACTCATGTGGGTGCCTGCGGGATCAGCACCCAGCCACATTTAAATGCACAAAGTGCCCAGTGCACATCAGGTGGATGCACTGACCATGAAGTAATTGGGACAAAATATTTTTTGTAGGATCTGGACCATCAAGTATATTTGTGACAGGAGCTCTGATACTCCACTGGGGGCAACACCACTAATTACATATTTTTTTAAAACTTCCAGATTGCTTAAAATTTCTGGGATAAGGATTCCTAGTTTACAGCACAGGATTATGTGTGCTCTCCCCATACTAACTGCAGACAACTTTGCATTAACTGTCTAATTTATCAATTGGAATAAAAATATTTTTTTAAAAGCACGTGTCTTCATACATCTGCCATTTGGCGGAGGATGCACATGCCTGCAGACATCAGCGCAGAGATTTTGGAATGTGGTGCTTCCTGCTACAGCCCAGCATCATGCACACGTTGAGTTTATAATACCTGACAGTGCCAGCAGATCTGCAGTGATTTGCTGTAACAAGTATAATGAGTATCTCTCAAGAAAGACGAGTAGATGTAAATGCAAAATCCTACTTTGTGACCATCGCTGGTCACGATACAAAAAAAGCTGTAGTTGCTAAACACAACATGACAAAATTGGTGCCAATAGTTATTTGGATTGAACATTGCTACTACTGCCTGATGGTGCAATGAAAAGAATTAATCCTCTATGTGTATAGATTGTGGTTTGGAGTGCCATTTGTATTTATGTAGATCATGGATGGAGATTTTTCTCCTATTTGAAATACTCATCTTGATGAAAGTCCAGGCAAGTTATGATGCCTAAAAATTACCTGTGAAAATGATTTATCTGCCTGTAACTCTACTCACCTGCGTATACATGCACATCTCAAACTTTAAAAAAACAACCAACCCCTCTCCCTGAAACATCAAAATTGAAGTAAAGGCAGGCCTGTGATGAAGACGTAACTGCTGTGGGGAGAAGCTGAAGTTCATGGTGTCACACACAGCAATTAGCACAGTGGTGGCAGTTTATACACAATATTAATCCTTGCTCCAAAAATTCATTATCCTCCACCCTGTTACCTCTATGCATTCAACACTTGTGCCATCTTGGATCAAATCTTTTCAGAAAGAAAAGGGAACCACACAAATTAGTTTCTTAATGATGACTGAGGATGAAGTTAAAGGACCCCTTCTGACCTCATTGCACACATTCCAGTCAAGACAAGTGCAATCCCCCTGTGCTACAAAAACAGCAAATTCAGTTGTCTCTGCCCAGTGCCTGAGATACTGTCACCTCAACACCCATCACTGCCCAGCTCATGGCTGGGGTTAGGGACCAGGACAATGGCCTGGGCCCACTCAGCACAGCAGTACACAGAGCTGGGGAGAGGCAGACGCTAAATCTGTGCAGTTTTTGGACGTGGTAGCAGCAAACTGGCATTACCAGAGCAGGCAGTTTATTGCCTTCCCAAACTGCCATATGCTAACTAATCCAGGTCACTCAGATCTCACCAGCTGCCACAGGCAGGTTCTGGTGCTGGCTGCCAGTGCACACAACCAGCAGAGCAAATGAGAGTCTGTTTTAACTTGCAAGGGTGCAAAACCCAGCATGAGGAGAGCAGGTGGGTAATGGCTCCGTTTTACACCTGAGGAAACAGCCATGGAGAGCGAGATGGCATCCCAGGATAACAGAGCCACTAGCAAGGCTGGAAATAAAATTCATCACCTCATTTCCTCTCTGCAGCTCTGCTACCACTACCATTGCAGGGCAGTTCCATACTGCATCTACCCAGGGAAGTTTTTGACTGTGTGAATTCAAAAGGCTAAATCGACAGCTGAAGATTCACCACTCAACAAAAAAGCATTAATAGTCTGTACAGAGCAGAGAGAAGCTCTTGGTGCATCTGACAGCTGCTCCTTCACTCTGTGGAGGTAGGTGGGATGGGGTGTCTGCAAAGCACCCGCCTGCAGCTCCCATTGGTCCTGCAGTGCAAACAATCCTTCCTCCTCACACTTATTTCCACAGCAGAAATCACTTGTAAGGATGGAGACATAACCCTGAGCAACACAGAGCTGAGAGAGAGGGAGGATTTACTATCAGTTGTAAATGGGGATGGTAGAACTGGCTTAGAGTGATGGGCTGGGCTAGCAGGGGGCAATTGCTCCCTGGTTTTGCTGCTCTTTATTCTCTGTAAAAAAACCCCCAAATATGCAGGCATCTCTGAAAGCACCATTGTCAGTACTTGCCCATCAAGCCCTGTGCTCCCAGGTGGCATTCCCTTCCAAAAGGGTGTGGAAGGTACAGGCAATGACTTCTGGAAAACCCAGCCTGCTAAGACAAAAATTACACTGCCCCTAAAAGAGAGATAACAAGAAACTCAAAGTCCTTCTTTTCAGTCTTGAAATTCCTATTTTACAGGCAGACCGAGCTCCTCATGAAGTGCATGGCTGAAGTGCTGAATCTGGCAGCAGTGTTAATCAAGAGCAAGGTCATGCAACTCTTTCAAATACCCAGTCATGATTCTCTGGTGCCCACTTGATACTAGATTTGATATAAACTCACCTGCAGAAATACATGAAATTTGTGCAAAAAGTCCATCTTTTTAGCTCCCTTCATTTACAGGCATTATTATTTCAACAGGATATAATTAGCAAAAGTGATTCCTGCATTTTTAGGGAACATAATAGTTCCAGTTACTTAGACAGAAAAAAAATTAGAATAAAACTAGCTAGCTAAAGAATTGTCTGCTAAAAGCACAGACATCAATTAAACCCATTTTTGATTTGCAGCTCAGTAAATCCAAAAGAATAAATCTTCAGGACAAAAGCTCTCAGTATGAAAATCACTGTAACATCTGTGAGGTCTCACAACACCACTGCGCCTTTATGAAACCAATATCCAAATTAAAAGGCTTAACTTGGGCACTGAGGAAGCTCACTCTTTATTTTGGGGCCATCTCCAGAGGTCTATTAACCTTTCAAGACACTGTGAATAAACACTCATACAGAAGTGACAGGAACTGAGAGGACCCTGAACTAATCCTCCATGGGTAAAGTTATTATTGGAAAAAAACAAGTTGGGGCACATGTGTGTGAAATTGGTTGTGTAACTGATCAGTTCAGAGTTTTTTTTTCTGAGAAGTCATTTAAAGGGGATCCATAAATCTACACCTCAGTAATGTTACCACAGCCTCCCATTGGCAAAAGTGTGAATTCAAACTCTGCAAAGTGGAAAAAATACTTGCACTCTGTGCACAGCCAGCACCACTCCCACCCTCGTGACAAATGAAGCTGGATCAGCACAGCCCCCCAAAGTCATCCTATTGCTCTGGATTGGTTAAAAATTACATCCTCTGCATTCCCCAGCTTCAGTGTGGTTAATGCTTTCAGCACAGCCTCCTCTGTGGCACAATGTTTGCATTGTAATATTTCAGGGAGAAATGCCATTGTAAATTGAAAGTGTAAACCCTGGAGTGGAGAGAGCAGGTCTGCAGGAGCACATTCCCTCCTGGTGCCTTCCCTGCAGTCTCCATCCTGGCACAGGGTACAAGGGGATGCCCAGCTCTGGATCATGGACATGCCCACATGGACCAAAGTCTACCCCATGCCACTGGCCTTGGGAAGGAATTTATTTTGCATTTATAAACAAGCAGAAAATTCCTTCAATGCAGTAGTGGAATCTTTATAACTACTTTTAATCCTCCATACTTCTGCATGGCAGAAGGCTTGGGGTACTTTGAGGTTGTATGGGCTACTTCACATCTGTTTACAAAACGAAGAGACTAAATGTCAGAGGATATAGGATCAAAACACATGGTACCTACAAACAGAAGACTGGAGTGAACTACTACGTGTGCACATGTAAAACCCACTGGCACCACCAGGTCAGCATCTCTGTGACTTTTTCTCCTCCCATGCTATAAGAATTTGCATGGCTGATGAGGATATCTTCACACAAAGCAATCTGAAAAGCTGATTTCAATCAGTGGCGTAATCAAAGCCTCAGTATTGCAAAATAATATGATTAAACACTCCATTATTTCAAACGCCACAGCACTAAGCAGATCCTTGGAGGGGAGTGCTTTTGTGCACTAATCCATGCATGTAATTATCGATATGCTTTCCCATGCCCTATTCAAATGCTCTCCCCTGAGGCTTTTCTTCCACTTACACTAGGGGAGGAAAAAAAAAAAAAAGCCAATCAGTTCAGTTTAAAGAACAAGTTGTATAACTCTTTTTGATCTACTGCCTGAAGGATCAAATAAGGAATTCTACCAGCTGTAACGTCAGAAGCAAACGATAGGGCTCTGCTTGTCCTGGTGGCCACCACCACGGGCCAGACACAGACACAGCTGTGCCCTGTGCTGGGACACGCTGCCACCCAGGCTGCTGCCACAGCACCTGGGGTGACAACACCCTCAGCTCTGAGCACTCCATGGCACTGCGAGGAAAAGGGTACCAACAGATGCTTTAATGCAAGGCTGCGCGTCTGCAAAGAAACTTAGGGATGTAAAAATGAAAAGCTATTAAAGGATAAGCAATTTGCTGTGTAAGGGATTAGAAAGATGCAAAGCAATGCCCACACTGGGTTTTCAGTGCATGTATTGACTTGCCTGTGCTGGGAACACCACCAGGCTGGCAACACCACTGTCATGTTTAAAGGGACTTTAAAGAGGCAAGGCTAAAGCCAGCCTCAGTCCCCACCCAATGCAGTTTATATTAGACAATCTGAAAAGAAGCAGATTCCCATTTTCTAGTGATTTTACCAGAAGCAGATTCCCATTTCCTGGTGATTTTAATAGACTAATAGAATCAACAGGCAGAGTGTCTTGGTAGCTGCTTGCAGGCAGGCAGCAGCTCTCTCAGGAACTGGGGGACATGGCTCCTGGCACCCGTGTACTTCCTAGTAGCCAATAAGATAACGGGATGACACATTTCTTCTGCTTCAAGTTAAAAATACAAAGGAAATTTCAAACATTTAGAAGCTAACATTATTCGCTTTGATCTTTAAAAATATAACACCATCTGTAGCTGTCAGATTTACAGTACAGATCTCAGATATGTACATTATTTGTTGTTATAAAAAGCTGTCAGCAGCCCTGGTGCAAAAGTGAGGATTCTCTGGCAATTTCCTGAGTTTCAGAGAGAACTACTAACCTGAAAAACTTAACCAACAGGTTATTCATGAGCCCCACAGTATCTACAAAACAAAAAAAAACACCACTTCCCTTGGCACAAACAGGTAATATTGGGGGAAGCTTATCCCAGAATTTCCTGATCTTCAATAGCCACCTACTTGCAATTCCCACAGACCTGTTCCCTTGGCACTTCAGATTTCTGCATGTCAGTGGTTCCAACATTGTCAGTTACGTACAGATTATACAAAGTGTGAGGTATGGAAGGATTTAATTTCAAGTATCAGCATTTTTCAAACTATGCAGGTTCCATAACTACAGCTAAAAAGCAAATATGCCCAAAAAATTATATTTCCTGTCAGCAGAGTCTTCTCAAAAATTAGTGTGGGCTGGCTGAAAATTTGTACAATAAACAAAACGCAGCACACATGCCTTTTATAAGCTTATTATGCAAGATGAGTTTGGGTAATATGCAAAACCAAATAAAACATTCAAATTATTTTCTGGATATGCATTAGCTATTCCAAATCTAACCCCAGTTTTAAGGAGGTGACAGTCCCGAGGGGCCAGGCTAGGACACAGGCCAGGGGAAAGATTGGCAGGAGCAGTCAAACGTCAGAACCCTTATAATGTCAGATCATTAACAGCTTTAAAACCAAAAGGCCTTGACCTTTAAAAAAAAATAGATTCACTCTGCTGAAGAACTCTCTTCTGACTTTTCTTAAGTCAAACAAAAAACCTTGGAAATACATTCTTACCTGTAGGATGCTAACAACAACTTCTCTCATGTTTGTAGTATTTAGTTTTTTGTGCCTTGGAAATTAATACAATAGTAAAAGACAAAATTTTTTTTTTTTTGCTTGTGATACACTCTGTCTTACTGGTATTTCTTGACTGAAAGACTGCACATAAACCTGGCTTTGCCTTATGAAATTAAGGTCTACTAGACATTAAAAAAATCCAATTAGTGCTACAAAAATTAAGCATACCATTTCCTCAGTCTCATTTACACTAATACAGACTTTTTTTCCCTTTCTGTCAAGGGTGAAGGACACAGCTGAATGATGGGAGTTTTTCCATCTCATTTATATATTGATGTAATAAGGGCAGACAGGTAGGCCTATGCAAGTGCTGATTCTGTCAGCAGCCCAAGTTGCCAGGACTGTGAATATTGTCACTTATAGATTGATAAATGGACTACACGGACTAATTGTATTCCAGCATCTCTGGACAGATGGCAAATCTTACAGCCATATGGTGATTATTTCCACTGAGCTGAAAGTATATTAACACTTACCAAATGTTTAAAATGATGAGATGATCTAAAATAATTTTTTTCCACGAAGGGAGATGAAAACAAGGGGCCGGGCGGGCGGGCTGGGCTGGGCTCTGTCCCAGGATTCCCGTTCGGAGCTGGCTGCAGGGCCCGCGGGTATCGCGGTTATCGACGGAGCCGGCTGCCTGCTGGGCCCTCAGCTGCAGCTCAGGGCTCTGTCAGCACAGCCTGCCTCATTTCAGTTCCTCTGCGTGGCCCCCACTTAGTGACACTCTCTGCCGGCTGCCCTAGGAGCACTGAGACGTGCACTTCCTTTTCCTGGGGTTTCTCATCCCTTCTCTTCTCTCTGGTTGAAAAGATACTGAAGTGATTGTCCTACTTTTAAAGGTGGCCATATACCCAGCCCTGCCCCCTGAAAATCCAGTGGAGGACTGCCCAAACCCTGAACACAGGCTCTCTGGAGTAGCACTGACTCGGCAATGTACACCTGCAGCCCAAAAAGCCAACCATGCTCTGGGCTGCATCCCAAGAACAGGTCAAGGGAGGTGATTCTCCCCCTCTGACCTGCTCTCATGAGACCCACCTGGACTACTGCTTGCAGGTCTGGGTCCCCCCATGTAAGAAGGACATGAAGCTGTTGGAGTGAGTCCAGAGGAGGACACACATGATTAGAGGCATAGCGTACCTCTTATCTGGAGACAGGCTGGGAGAGTTGGGTTTCAGCCTTCCAGTACCTAAAGGGGCTACAGGAGAGCTGGAGAAGGATTTTTTACAAGGAGGTATAGTAAAAGAACAAGGGGGAATGACTTTAAAAAAGAGAGCAAGTTTAGATTAGATAGGAAGAAATTCTTCCCTGTGAGGTGGTGAGGCACAAGGTTGCCAGAGATGTCGTGCATGCCCCATTACTGAAAGTGTTCAAGGCCAGGTGGGATGAGGCTTTGAGCAACCTGGGATAGTGGAAGGTGTCCCCACTCGTGACAGAAAGGTTAGAACTAAATGATCTTTAGTTCCAACCCAAACCCTTCTATGACTGTGCATGCACTAAATGCATTTTGCTATCCCCATGTCTGCTACCAAAAGAGAAATCAGCTGGGAGGGGACAGAACTACACCCCAGCAATCCTGTGAAACAAATCAGACCAGCTGAACAGTGACCAGAGGCTCACCCTGCTCACTGCCAACCCCGTAAGCATTGCAAAGATCTGCAGGGCTGCTCAGTGGGTGAGCATGTTCACCAACTGCACGTGGAACACATCAGGCTGATACACATCACATCCCTTCTATGAGATTTATGCAGCAGTGTATTCACCCTTCAGAACAATAGGAAAATGCAACACAGGAGACCTGATCCTCTTCTGCTCTAAGTTACTGCTTGTTTATACCAAACAAATGCGAGCAAAATCAGCTCAAATTCTCCACAGATGCTCATGCTAGAATAATAAACCCACATCACACAAGTGAAATGATTTTTTGCTTTGCATTCAGAACAAAATTCTGAACATTTGTTTGTTTTAAAATAGGATTGAAAATAATGTTTTGTGTTCTGCAGTAATTTGTTTTGCATGCACTTTCATGATAGGAAAGTCCTTGCTAGTGGAAACAGCCACCTCCCTTGCAAGGGGTGAAAAAAGTTCACGTATCAGTTTTCCCTATTTGCCATAAGTAAAACACAGCAAGTCAAGAGCTGGAAACTGCACTCTTCACAGTCCCTGTGATCTAAAATTAATGCCTGGTGTTGGTATGCAGAATGGATCAAGTACTTGCTCAGCCACTGAGGACAAGGTGCCAACTGGTGAGAAATTCTTACTATGCTTTTCACACATTCACACTTTAGCACCTAAAGTATTAAACAGACTTCATTATAAAGGCCTCTTTTGCAGGTCTCCCTAGATACAGGGTTTTTTAGGAGGCTTTACTACCCCTGAAAGGCAGCAAAAGAACACATAAGCTGCCCATTTCTCCCTAGACAACGCAGACTAGCCCTGTGTTTTTCCATGTGCCTCCCAGCCAACAGTGACCCAGGTCTGGAGCTGCTGCCACCCTGGGCTCCAGCCAGGCTGTCCCCCCAGGCAGCAGCAGCTCCAACGTCACTACAGGGGAAGGAGAAGTGCCAAAAAGAAGATGGAAAAAGAAAAGGAAGAGGGGAAAAGTAACTTAACTCCAAGGTGCAAAGTCTGGACCACCTGTCTAACTAATGGCAATCAGCTGTTCTTTTATGGAATAACAGCACTGAACCATCCCAAATGGTTCCCAGCAGTTGCATGTCTATTTTATCTTCTGGCCAATAATTCAGAGGTCATCCTTCAAAGCAGCTGATGAGCATAAACTCTTCCCAGCACAACCTCATGTCACTTGTGCTAATTTAACTGTTATTTGGAAAGGTGCTGGAGATCACTGCAATATTACTTTGGTATTTCATGAGAGAAGCCATCTAGAGTTGCACAATATTGCTCTCCCTCCAAAGGACAAGGATGCCAATTCATAAGGCAGGGAGGAAAGACCAAGCAGGGAATGCAAAGTGGATTAGATATTTTGATTCCTTTCCAAACTCTAAGCTTAAAATATAAAAAAATCCTTTGGCAACTTCTTCCCCATAGAATTAGAAATGCTAATTTCTAACTCAATGGAGAAAAGTTCTTGCAAAGATCTGAACAATACGTATGCAGGATTATTACCCTGCAGCTGAAAAGTTCAGAACAGACCTTCCCTGTAGAGGGAAAAGCAGGTAACCACAACCACAGGCGAGGTGTTTACCCCAGCCTTAGGTCCAGCTGATGAAGGAAGTTGTCCCTAAAGCCCTCTGCAAAACCACAGGCTTTGCAGAAAAGTCTGGGGAGGAAAAGCAGGGCAAGAGAGATTGCTAGGAGCATTCAGGCTGCACACTACCATGTCCTTGAAAGCTGATGCATCTCCCATAATATGCAATTTTGAAGATCTCAGAAAACACATGCTCAGAACCTTCTGTCTGGGGAAAATCTTGGAGGATCACATGGAAACTTTAAAGACATTATTTGTCCTTTGGAGCTCTCAAAAGACAAAGTGAAATTTCACATTGTGCACAAATACCCATTTCCCTGCTCTGAAGCACACAGGAAGGTCAAAGAGGCAGAGAGTGGAAAGAAAAGTTCCCCAGGAAAACATGGACACAGACACACTTCTGGATCTGCCTGGGAGATGAGCAGCCTCTCCATCTACCTTAAATAACTCCTAAACCAACAACTCCCTCACTGGAGCGTGGGATCTGGTCCTCGCTCCACAGCTATTGTGTTTCATTGTAACTGAGATTACAGACTCCAGCTTTCAACTCCATTCCCTTGAATTTGGGTGGGTGTAGTAAAGTGACAGATCCCTGTTCTCAGTCAAGCCAGTTTCTGTTCTTGAAAAGGACCATAAGCCAAATTAGATAGGTTTTTTATGAATGAGCATTTTTAGAAGACACTTTAAATACAAGTTTATGAGGAACACCTCTACAAACAACAGGCAACAGAAAATTATCTATCTCCTGTAATGGACTACACAAGTGACGAACAGCTGTCAGACATAAAATAATCATGAAAAGAGAGAGTTCTCATTCACCTGTGTGCTGTAAAGTTTTAGGCAACTAAATCTCCTTTATTATTTGCTAAAAGAATAAAATTGTCCCTATGGCAGCTGGAGGAGAGGGGATTATTATGACAATCACCGAGTTTAACATGACCTGAGTGCAAAGATACTTTTATCTCCTCCTTGTACACCCAAGGGCAACAGTTGTGCCCTTGCTGTAACACAGTGCCCATGAGCACTACCCACTTTCTGTTCTGCCTGGCAGAAACCTGCTGGCAAGTTAGGGAGGAGTATTTCAGCTTTTGGGTTTTTTAGTCAGGGGTTTGGACCACATGAGTGTGTGAGAAGTAGGGACTTTACCTGGAAGGGCAGTGCTTAGGTACATCCTATGTACAGACCACACAAGATACAGACTCAACACAAGAAAAAAAAAAGAAAAAAAAAAAAAAAAAAAAGAGAGAGAGAAAAGGGAACTGCATATATACTGTGTTAGTGTTTAAGAGAGTGGGTGAAGTGGCTAGACCTACTCTTTGGTATAAAGGTGGAAGGAGAGTAAACTGACCACCTTGTGGCTCTCAAGTTGTGAAATCCCACTTCCACATCAGGACATGCTACGTAGGGGAAGAATAATCTGAACTGACAGCTCTGGGAGAAAGTTGAACTAACAGGGACTGATGACATCACCTTCAGGATTGGCATCACATCATCCTGCATGCCAGAAACTGCTCCATCCCAAAAGGCAGGATCCTCCAAGGGCAATTTTCATCAACTCTCTGCAAGCCAAATCTGCCACTTGGAGGCATGGAAAAAGTTTTAAATCTGTAGTTCATACAAACTCATTTCTGTGATGTGTAGGACTTGGGGTGGTTGGGGGACACAGGGACAACTATGCTGTTGCCATCTTTGCACCAGTGTCTGAACTACCCACCAGAACAGAGCTCCTGCCTTGTCTTTAGACACCACCATCTGTGAAATAGCTGATAAAAAGGTGTCAGACTCTCCCCACATTTCCCACCATCCTCCAAGCAGCTCGGTGCCCCAGCACAGCCCTGACTGCTGGCTGGGGACATTTCTGCATTTCTCATCTCAGAGAACCTCTCCACCTATTTTCAAATGCTCTCACTGAACATTTTCAATATCATAAAACATTGTATGTTCCCACAAACAACTGCAGAGACCCATTTTAGATGTGTGCTACATATTCATAGAGGGAAGTTGCAATACAAAAGCCTGATAAAACCAGGGGATGAAACAAAGGCAACAACATAGTGTTGCTGTTACAGATTACAGAGCAACTCACCAACAGCAGAGAACTTGAATCAATCATTGCAACACAATTAATATGAGGGGAGGCTGTGCACCTTGCAGTACTACCTTTCAAAAAGACAAGCTTTGAGTACTCCCCAGCTCTGGCTACACTGTCCTTCTTCCAGGGATGAAACAATAAGTAATTGAAAATACTAAAAATAAAATTCTCATACCTCCACAAATAAAATTAAGATTTTCCTTCAGAGCCAAACAAGATTAAAATTTTGGGGTTTTTTTTTCCCCAAGAAATACAGTGATTCCATATCTGAGGAGAATCTACTGTGAAGTGTTAAACAAACAACAAGTATTTATTCAGGAAGCACTCATACAGCACCATTTCACAGTTCCACAAGGAAGGATCCTCAGCAGAAGCAGCTTTAGGAAAACAGATTTTGCAAGCTGGCTACATATTTTTAAACGTATTCCACAGAGGCCTTTGCTGTCTTGCTGCACTGAGGTACTAAACATTGCCTGATAAGAATGCAGTTGCAGGATTATTATTATTATTATTATAATGAAAATGCTAATAGGGAACAACACTGGCAGCTCTGGAGGGCTCTCCCAGGCCTCTTGATGCATAGGCAGAAAAGTGCAACTTCTACAGAAATTTTCTTTCTGAATTGCAGAATGGCTCGAGTTTCTAAATCCTGTAGGCTGCAGTGAAACTTCCAGATGGAAAGGAAACAGTTTGTCCCTTTGGGAATTCTTACAATCTTGCATTTTGATAAGCCACGCCAAATAAATAAAATCAGATCAGTGCATGGAGGAGGCAGGAAAGGAGGATGTGGTGTCACTGAAGGGAACAGGTCTGCACAGTAAGCAGCACTCACTGCTGCTCACACCTCCCTCACCCTCTTTTCCCTCGTTCCCCTGTCTCAAATCTGCACGCTCTTGCTCCATGATAAAGCCACTCTTGTTTTGCAGCTAAGGCTCTTGCTAGCCTTCATACATGAAGCCCACAAATCCTAGAACACCTACACAGCAGAGCCTCCTGCTCCCCTATGAGTCATTAAGCAGGCTGTCCCGCTTGCTGATGTCAGCCAGCAACATCCATTTTTTTAAAAAACAAATCCAAAAACGCCTCGAGCATCAATTATTTAAAATATTATCTTCATTTTAATCCTGACCCCAGTGGCAAAATTACCATTACGAAGCAATTCCAAGTGATGCAGAGGGTCCAACAGCCTCTAATAGTTGCTACGTCAATGAGGAGTAAGCAGCCAGCTCCTCGTGTCACACATGAGCTCAGCACAGAGCATCCGAGCCGGCAGCAGCGGGCAGATCTCTCCTACAAACAGGCAGAGAGCAGCTAGGATGTGTCACCAAAAATACAATCAAAGATCAACTGCATCATCCAATCTCATCTTGTACATTTTGCATGAGTGTGTATTACACAAACCCTACTCACACCATCCCTAACCTGTGCTGGGTGGTGCGTGGCTGTGGCGCAGCAGCAACCTTCCCAGATACTAATTGTCTATTCCTGCCTAATTGCTCTTGCCATTAAAAGGGCTCCTTTAATGCTCAAGCTTAAACACTTCCTGTCTTCTTTTGAAGGCAGTGCCCTTGTCACATTCTGAGGTTTAAGAACAGGATCATCAGCTATTTACAGTGTACAGCTGAATTATCAGAGAAACATAGTTGAAATATGTTCCTCTGAGCACATTTACATCCTAAAGAGCCATGACCAAATCACAGGATAAACAAGTCACACACTGTATTTGCAGTGCACAGAGTGCAAAAGGCAATGGAGAGCACTCAAGATGAAAGCAGACAGAGATTTGACCAGGTAGCAACCTTGCGGAACGAAGACTTTCCCACTCTGCACACACCCTACCACAAAGTCAACAGGAAAACCAACAGCTGATTCAAAATGCTTACGTGTCCCTAAGTCTGCGTTCATGGGTGAGGCTATTTATCTTAGGCACTGCAATAACAGAGCCAAATGAATGAATAAAATGAATACACAGCACTGCAGAAAATCTAGATGCAAAACCAGGCTGATGTCCTTGCTCTTGGGTTCTCAGCAAACTCACTGTCCTCTGCCTGGTTCAGTCATGCTGGGAATATGTTTGAACAGTCTGAGACACTTGACCACATCCTGGATCAGTTAAAAAAGATTCCGTTTGAAGGAACTGAACATCAAATTATTCTTTTTAATATTTCAAATTATGCCTTTGTTATCAGGAGACCTACTCACCATTCTCTTTTTAAATAGAAAGAAGGGCTTGAGGGACATCTCAGCTTTGTGGAGAATATTTTATTTATAAGATTTTTCTCAAGTGATAATTAAATTAACAGTGGTAATTAATCAGGTTAGCAGCTGAAAGCAACTTAACTATGATGACTCTCAGCATCAAGTTTTCTTTCTGGCCACTCCTCCTACAGCACAGTCTACATGAGCAAATGTCCAAGAAACTTGCAGCAGAACACTCAAACCAGTTGTGGTACTGGCAGATTTCTCCTCTCGTAATTTGGTGAACTTATCTGCAGCAGACCCTATAAATTCAGTTATGTGCATCTGTCTGCAGTGCCATCAACTCCTCACATAGTTGTGATAGGCGAAGTCCCTTGGACAAACTCTGTTACAGGTTTGTTCACTCACCTGAATACAACCACACCAAAACTCTAAGCACTCACAAATCATTACGAGGACCTAGCTATCTGGTCTTTTTTTTTTTTTTTCCTCTTCCATCCACCCCACCAAGCTCCTTGCCTCTCTAACCTTATAAATGAGTTCAACATAAGCAAGGGACTACACACTACTAAGGTCAGTGGAGCTTATCCATCATTTATGTGAACTCAAATACTGCTCCAGAACAGAAAGTTCTCTGGACCTGACTTTTCCACTGATTTTTGTACAGACACCTGTATTTGTACACAGATACAGAATTCTCCAAGTCAGAATAACATCCATTTGTATCTACCCTGCAAAATGGAAATAGCTATGTCAGGAACCAAGGCTGTGAAGAATCAAGCACCCCCAGCCAGCTGCTTCAAAAACCACGAGATGAACAGCCTCAGCAGCTATGAGATCTCAGTCTCTTTCCTTGAACACCAAAATGCTTCCTTGAACACCAAAATTATATCCACCAGCTGGATATAATCTGCCCCTCTGAGTTATGCTGGGGACCAAACTGAAGTTGCTGACCTTGACATCTCAAAAAAAGGCTCCCTGTGCTCACAGTACCAACTCAGCTGTGCTCAGGCACACTGTTGTCCCAGCCCTGCTTTCAGGGACCCCAGAGTGCAGTGACAGCCAGGTGCCATTCTCTGCCTGCCACTCCCAGGGTCCCAGAGTCTCCCCTTCCCTGGCAGACAGATGGCCTGGCCAAACTTTGGAGGGAGGCAGCAAGAGACTCCCATGGATTTCAGCGGGAGATGGACGAAAGCCAAGGTGAATTTCCTCTGCAAAAACACTATTCCCTGCCATGGAGCTTCTCAGGCAAAGCTTATCACCATGGTTTCTAAAGTACTGCTGGTACCAGAAAGTGAACATCCTCCAAAATTACTGTGTTCCTATAAGAGCTTCACCACATCTTCTGCTTTGTTTATCTCCTTCATTCATTGCTCTCACAATAGATTTTGCCTTTCATTCCCCAAATAAAGCCATGTGTTGGCTGATGGGCATTAGTACTGCTGACAGCAGAAGGGAGGAGAGCAAGGCAGACTTTCCTCATCTCTTAAATGTCTCTTTCCTGTGTCTTAAATGCATAATAAAAACATCACATACGGCTACCGTTAGTAATACAGCCCCTTTCCATGAATATCACAGGGGGAACAGAGTTTTGTTCAAGAGACCAATCTCCTTAGGATGAGGTTACTTCATTGCCTGATCCAGGCTTGGAAACTCGCCTTTTCCAAACTTCCTGATGCTTGGCTCAAAGCTCACCTGGAGAGGTAGACAGATCCCAGCTGGAGGGGACTAAATTACCCCACTAGCCCCTGAGGAAGCAGCAAAAAGAAGACATCTCATGTCAGCCAAAAGAAAGGTGTGCTGTGAGCTAGTTCACCATTAACCTCTACAGCACACACTTCTACATGGTTGTGCAGCTTTCTGCAATAATTTCTAACACTCAGAGGCATGATTGTCACTTTGATATGGTTTATAAAACAGAATTAAAATACAATTTTAATTCCAGAGGGTATTTAAATCGGTTGAGTTTTAATCCAACAGATAATACAAATAACAGCTTCAGCAGTGAAGAGATTTACAGGTCTAATCCAAACTGGATACTTGTCACACACCTCACAACAGAAATTATTTGTAACGGATAGATAAGGAAATACAAAGATATTAAAGAAATTAAAATAATAAAAGAATTTAGGCACAGATGAATCAGCTATCCAACACCTTCTTAAATCAGCTAATACCAAAACCTCAAGCATCCTTATAACGGTAAATTTAACTTGGACTACTTCAACTGAGGTCACACTGAGTCAGACCACAACTATTAGATGAGTAGGTAAGCCCACTAACATCAGAGACACTTCCCTGATTGTGTCAGCCCTTGGCTTGCAACAGTAAGAGACAAAGAGGGAGGTATTTTCAGACACAGATTTCTGCAGCTGGAAATGTGTTACATTGTGTTTTTCAAATAGCTGAAGTTTAAACTCTAAGAGGATTGAGGTAACAGCAGCTATCAGAGATGCTGGGTAGAAGAAAGAAGTGATTTGGGAAAAGATTCATTCTCTTTAAAGTAGACATTTGTCCAGTGAGACTCTTAACAGTGGCTTGACCAAAATACAGTGGTTTTCAGTCAGCAGCAACTTTCACATTGACTTTTATGGACACTGGAGCAGATTCTTTTTCTGGTCACTTATTTTTACAATGCTGTTTTCATATCCCCTGTATTACAGGCCTTAAGTTTTTTTTTAAAGAAAAACATGTAAAATGCTTTTGTAAAACTACCTTGCTGCCTAGTAAGTTGAACTAAACCAACAGTCTAAATAGCTCAGCTCAGAGCTAATAAGCAATTTAAATAGCTTTGCTTTGCTAAGCTCAAGTAGCTGTATCAGGTTTCATAGCACCATCAGTCACTGCCAAATCCATAGGCAGCATTTAAATGAATCATTAGCAGTGGTCACCCCCAGGAAAAAGAAAAAAAGGAAAGTAAAAGAAAAAAATATTTTAAGAGCTAAGAATCAAGTCATTGTCACAATTTCTATGAGCACATGCCCCATATGTGACACCAAAATGTGCCCAGGAAGCAAATCCCACTCAAATGCCTGGGCCAAAATATATTCATCCAAGTAAGAACGACTGAGCTCTGTGTTCTGACCACAACCTGCTTCACAATGACAGCTGAGCATAGAGGTGCCCATTTCATAAAAGGAAAAGCTCAAGCATGCAGAGGTGAAGGATTTGCAGCACAGATGGAACCGGAAGAAAACTGGGAGGTTGCTCCTGTGTCGTGTGTGCTAAGCCATAGCTGCAGTAATGCTATCACAAACGTACTTCCAGGTGCTCTGGATCAGAAAGGTGAACGGCAGGATAATATGTGAGACACTGGAAAAATGCATGTTCACCAAACACCTTGTCTGAACTCTGTACAGAGTGCAAGAGAAGATACAACCCACGCTGAAACCCGGGGAATGAATGACATTGGGAGTTTGATCTCACATGCACCAGTGTAAGATTGAAATGACTGAGAAACACATTAACTCAGGGTATTGAACTAGCCTAGTGAACGTGCCTGCTCCCTGTACAAGTCTGCATGATCTGACATTGCATGTAGCAGCACAGACAGGGGCACAACCAGAGCTCTCAAAGTCCTTCGCAGCTTGAACAGCTCCAGAGGCAGAGCAGGACCACACCGAGCCCAGAACTACAACTGACTGACAGCAGGGGTGGGGAACCACAGTGACCTTCCACTCAGCTCTCTCCATGCCACCACTGAACTGATCTACCAGTACAGAAATGACAGCAACTAAAATATTTGCCTTTAGAGACACCCAGGTAGAGTGACAGAGGCAAGTTTCCCATGGACTGGATGTTTCTGATCATCCTGGACTCTGCGGGGCAGTGCTGCTCCAGACAGGTTTTGATGCTTCTTTCTCCAACCCCAAAGACAGTTTCTCTTTTATTTTCCAGCGAAACTTTGCATAATTAAAAAGCAGGTGAGCTCCCTGTATTCCTGAGGAGAAAACTAGGGAGGTACTCAGATCCTGTTTCTCCCTCTGCCCCTGTACTTCTATTCAGTACTCCTGGGTATCAAATTCGGACACGTGCATGTCATTTTAATTCATTATTTATCCATATACTCTCAAACTGTATCACTTTGACAACAATCAACAAATCTATAGTGGGAATTTGGACATTTGAAAGCAGCAGAAGCAGCTCAGAAACTGGAGAACGACTCCTTGCCACAGTGGGGTGAGGAGAGGCAAGGAAAAGGTGTAAGATAACATAATAGGATAAAAATAAAGTAAATTAAATGTGTGGGTTTGGAATCCCCCAAGACATTCTGGTCGAGAGGATCTCAAACCTATATATAGTTCAAGCCAAAGGCACAACCTTAACCTCTGTTCCCTGATACTTAGTTCACAGACTGCCCTAATGCCAGCATTTGGCTTTTGTCCCCTCATGTAAGTTCGAGGATAGCAAAAACGCAGGACTAATTTTTGGAAAGACCATGCTGAATTCTCCAAGAGGTCATCACACGTGGTCAGAGACTTCTGGCGTGTTAAAAAAATTCAAAAAGAGAAAAATATTTCCACGAATTAGGGACCAGCTGGCACAATTCAGGCAAGTTTACCGTGTGCCTCCAGCAGCCAGAGCTCTGGCTGAAGCAGCGCGTGAAACATCTGACAATGAACTCGCTGCACATCCCGCAGCTGACCGGCCAGGGACCGGACCCCCGGGCCCGCACCAGCCCCCGCTCCGCGACATCCCGAGCTCCTCCCGCTCATTCCAGCGGGGATTTTGCCGCCGGTGCTCTTCCTCCGCGGCGTGCCCGCTCCGCTCGGGCGGGAGCCGGCTCCCGAGCGGGCGTCAGTGATGAATTACGTGCTAGAACGCCGCTTCTGGGGAGCGCTGGCCGCGCTCTCCCCGCTCCGCACCTGCGGCGGGGCCGGGGCGGGACGCGGCGCCCACGCGGGGCCGGGGCGGGACGCGGTGCCCACGCGGGGCCGGGGCCCGGCGGACTCACCCCATGTCTCGGCACCTTTCGGCGGCGGCGGCGGCACCCCCGGGCGGCTCCCCGCGCTCGGCGGCCAGCGGCGGCCGCGTCCCCACTTCGCACATGCGGCCGCCCCGGCCCCCGCTGGCTGCGGCTGCACGGCGGCTGCACGGCGGCGAGAGCCGTCCTGCTCCTCCTCCCGCCGCCTCCCTCCCCCCTTACATAACCTCCCTCCCGGGCGGCGGCGGCACCGAGCAGCTCCCGCGGCACCCGCCGCCCTGCCAGGCGGCAGCGGGGGCGGCGGGCGGGGCGGGGCGGTGGGCGCGCCCCGGGGCCCCTCCGCTCCCCGCCCCGGGCCCTGGCCGCCGGCGGTGGGCGGGCTGCGCCCCGGTGGGCGGCGAGGAGCCGCGCCGGGAGGCTGCGGGGTCTCGTCCTCACGGTGCCCTCGCCGCGGGGAGGTGACCCGCCGAACGGGGACGAGGCGGCAAGAAAACTTCGGGTGAAGTTGTGGGGTGTCCCCACGCGGCCCCGCCCGCGGCCGGGGAGCCTCAGCGGCGAGAGGGGTGAGCCCACGCCGGGGAGCGGCTGTCCGGGACCGGCTGTCCGGCACCAGCGGTCCGGGAGCGGCAGCCCCGGCTCCGCGGCGCGGGCACGGCGCGCTCCGAGCGCGGATCCCGGGGATGCAACTCCGACTGGAGGCGATGCCACGCCGAGGGATGCCCGGTGAAACGCGAGCGGGCGATTCTCTCCCACCGTCACGCCCTCCCCGCGTCTTTTCACGCTCCGAATCCGCGTTCCCGCGGGCCGTGAGTGCGGAGCCTGCCAGCCCCGGGGCCGTGCCAGCCCTGTGTTGGCCACTGGCCCTGGCAGACCCAGCCCCGCAGCCCAGGTCAGGGGCCGCACCCAGCCGGCACCCGCCTGCCCTGCCCAGAAATGTGAATCCCGTCGGGAGGACTGAATGTCCTTTGGCCCTTCTCAGCCTCGCTGCAAGTCTGTGTCACATAGGATCCCAAAAATATGTAGGTTTAGTGAAAATAAAAAGAGGGACGATTCCTAACCGGGGAAGGAAAAATCGGACTAGTGTGGAAGAGCCGCGTAATGGCTACCCAGCCACGAGGGTGACACTGGCATCTGACCGGCAATCACAGGACACAAATCCATAGCAGAGCCGTGGACCTGCTCGTTCGGGTGCTCATAGCACTGTGTACACAGACACACTTACTCTTCCATGGAGAAAAAACGCCCAATTCACACATAAGACAGGCTTTTAACTTCACCCACACAAAGTTATAATTAATACTCTGCCATCAAGAGTGAATATTTTCATCCCTGTTTTTTTGAATCTCACATTGATTTATCCTTTCTCTCCACGGAAGTTTAGAAGTTGTGGGAAAGGCTTTATGTTTGCTTGCTTTAACTTCACGTGTAATAACTGGGGGTGTCCCTAGTATGGTATACCTTGGGACCTCATGGGAGTCCTGGAAGGAAAACTTAGCCAGCAACCTTCTAGCTATGGACAGTGGAACCCCTTTTCTGACAGACAACTATTTCCTGATGTCTGGAACACAAAAATGGGATGGATGTCAATCCCATACACTCCAAGTCCACATCATTGGGGGCAAAAAGGAGCAGGGTGAATTATACAGAGATTTTCACAAGGCTGTGGGATGACACCTCTCCAGTGTACCTGCTCTCGTTACCATGGCCAGAGGGTTACTGTGGGTGTTGAAGGAGACTTAACTCCTTACCTAATCAGTGATATAAAAAGTTCCTATGTCCTGTTCTGCCAGCTGAAGGTGAAGTTCCATTTCTTCTGAGACAACCATGGCAGAAGTGACAAACCTTTCGTGTTCATGGTGACCTGCATCCTTGAATATTGCTTTGATGTGACCATTCCTCTGTTCTAGGGGAAACAGTGAGGGGTAACATTCTCTGAGGGTAAAGCCTAGAAAGAGCCTAGAAATCTTGTGGAAAAAACTCTCACCGTGAATCTGAGCATTTTATAACACTGTTTTTACACCATTTACCTCATTTTGTTAAATTACGTACTCCATTCGTCAGAGAGAAATTGTCTCGGTCCTCTCTGATTAATTAGCTCATTTTGGTGAGTATCCAAAAGCTGTGTTTTATGAACCATTGCTGCATGAGACTTACAAGTATCTAATGGAATTGGATCAAACTGGGGTAATGCACTCACTATGTGTGTCATGATAAGGTGAGAATTGGAAATTGGAACTGCAGTTGCCTTAGCATTTTCTAATTTTTTTTAATATTTTCCAATCTTGTATTCAAGACTGTGCTTTCATCCCCATTTATAAAAATAAAGATGAAGTTTATGGAAGCATAATTGCCTGTGAAATTCACATGATACAGAATTTTGTATATTGCTTTTGTTCATAAGGTCTTCCCACTATATCCATGCTCTTTGCAGAACTGTCTAATAGGAGACAGAGGGGTTTAGTCCCATTTCTCCAGTACCCTGAGACAGTTTCCCTGGCAAACAGCAAGTTAACCCAGTTTTCTGCTCATATTTGGGTTTCTGTATGTGCAGTCCCTTCATCTGAAATTCCCACTGTTCTTCCAAATGGATGAGATACCCCTCTTTCTGAAGTGTGGCACACAGTTGTGGTCCTCCTTTCTCTGCCAAAAAGAGGATGAAGCCCTGTCCTCACTTCAAATCAATGGTAAAAGTCCCATGGATTTGAGTAAAGCCCAGATCTCATGCAAACTATTTAACAATATCAATACTGAATTAAGCAGTTTTTCTACAGACAGTTCCATCTTGAACCTCTCCACCATCACTGTGTCCTAGTTTGTGTATAGTTCCCACTGATTTACATGATTCTTGTGTAATTTTGTATTCCAGTTGTTTAGGGTATTTTCAGTTCTCTGTAAATGAGAACTATAAATATGCTATCACAGTTAATCAGTTCTCGAGCTTCATATGTGACATGATCTTTCATTTCCGAGCTGGCTCAGGCACAGGATGTGTAAGGGAGGGTAATTCAGTCCTCATATAGTATTCACCAGTGTGCCCCTAGTGCCGTGGCACGCCTAGGAACACTCTAAATACTGAAGGCACAGGATCCCTTGGTAGGATTCAAGCTGAGCAATAAAAAATCCACATTCTGTAAATGGGTCTAACTTCTTTAGATGAGAAATTTCTCCTGTTCCCACAAGCCTCCTAAAGATACAATCTTTGATTCCTAGATACAGGGTGGATATCCTTTTCAGAAAGCTGGTCTAACAATCACTATGTACCCAGCATTCTGAAAAGCAAAGAGCTCACTGGGCTCTTCCTCTCTCTCAGTGTTTCTGTTCTCTCCTTTTGTTTGGTTTTCACTATTGTTGTCTTCTGCCACTCTATTTTATTTTAGATATAATTTTATTGCAGAAAACCTGCTGTTCGGTCTTTTTAAACTACTGTACTTCAAGGTAGTTTTCTCTCTATTTCCCATGGCAGATAGTATTAAATAAAATATTCAGTACTGTGATTTTCTTTTTTTTCCAAGTAGACTGATGAAATCTGAGGTTTTTTACTCCAACAGAACTGTGCCATTTCCCTTTTTTTTTTTCTCCCTTTGACAAATAACCAACCATTTTCTAGCTTTAAATGTTATCCAGGAGTTTAACCAAAATAAGCTTGAGGGAATTCTTGATTTTACATTTGAAACAGAGAATTAGTTTTTTAAATTTCCTGACAAATGGAGAACTAATGTAATTATAATATCACTGGATATAAAATGTTAAAGGTGAGCAACTGAGAAAAGAAAGGATTTAAAATAATTTTGCTGAGAACACTCTGATTTACAGTACTTGTTTTTAAAACCTACTTAATCTGATATCTAATAAATAATTAGGACAAAAGGTCTATTTGCTTAAAATAATGAACACTCTTGTCCTTTCAATGAAAATGTCAGAGCTCGCAATAAACATGAGACCTTCAACAAGTCCTCCAGCAAACAAATCTGATTTCTAAGAAAAAAACCAGCTTTCCTCTCCAGTCTCCTTCAGAAATGAGACAAAATAATAGGATTACTTTGTGTCTTTAAAAGAAAAGAAAAAAAAAAAAAAGAAAAAAAAAAAAAAAGAAAAAAAAAAAAGAGAGAGGGAGAAAGTAATTTGGAAGCAATTTGTCAATCTACCTTAAAATGAGTTGCATGTTCTCTTACTATTCTTTGCAGTTTATTCTTATATTTACTTAGTGCAAGGTAGCACCTGTCTAACTGGAGTCAGAGGGTTCATGCCCAGTTTCTACCTCACTTTCTTGAGAGCTGTCCTGTGAAATATGCAAGTACGAAATCAAAGCAGATGTTAATGTAAATGCAAAGAGCTGTCATTGTCACACTGTGGTGTATGTCGCCTTCTCAATAAAGACAAATGTAGCCAACCAAAAATAATTTAAAATAAGATCTTAGAGAGAGAAGGCCTGGACACATAAAGAAAGCCAGCAAAACCAGAACAAAGCCCCACAGTCACCACAGGACTCCAGCCTGGATGTGAGTACCCAGCAAGGTGTTGAAGGCTACAAAATTGTAAGAGGCTGATGGAGTGTAAGATGCTGACCACTGGTAGAGTCAGAGAGCATCTGTCAGCATTAATACACAATAGGACAGATCCTCTAGGCATCCTTTGTACTTTGGTCTGCTGGAAATCCAGCTGGGGACACACCCAGGAGTGCACACTGGTGCCACACTAGGAGCAAACCTTGTTCCCTATCAGACCTTTTTCTTTGTACTTACCAGGTGAGAAAAACAGATAATCCCAGTTCTCCTTCTTAATGTTTTCATTGACGTAGACACACTGATTATGTCCACTCCACTGTAAAAGAAATAAGGTTGGTCACCTGAGCTTTTTTCTGTATGTACTGGGTCTTGCTGCCCTGCTCTGGAATCATGCTAATTTGAACTGGTTTGGCAGGGACAGACTGGGACTCTGCAGAGTAGCTGAGGAGTGCTGCATGTGAGTGTCCTTACAGCTTGTATTTGAGTCTATTTACTTGTTCATATGCACCAAAAAATACTGCTTTTCTCAGCACACATGCATGAGTGAAGATCTTCATAAAGCTGCTCAAAGGCATGTACAGGTCTCCCAGATGATGAGATGGATCCTGACTTGCTCCTCAAAACTGTACAAAATATGTTCAATTTTTCCCTTCCAATATGCAGTACTTTGCATTTCATATGGCACTTTAGAAGTTATCAGCTTTTTCACTCAGTATTTATTTTGGGGGTTTTCTTTTTAAATCCCCAGAGAAGAAAAAAAGGTTCCATTTCATCTGCAAATACAGATTTTGACTGTGGCTTCCTCCCAGGCATATATCATAAAACTCCTTTTATTTGCATTTTATAAAATGGAAGTTAGGGCAATCAGGCACTGATTATGCAAACAGGGTAGATTAGTTCTCTTTTAAACTAATTCAGATCGAAATTGTTGGTCCTGGCAGGCCAAATTATACAAGAGAAAGGAGAAGGAAAGAACTATATGTCTTGTCTGTTAGAAACAGGAATCTCATATTGCGACTTGGCTGTCACAATGATGGTGACAGCCAAGGCTGCAGCAGAGAAGCAGATAATAGGAAAGGGAAAAGATATTCACTCTTTTTTTTTGGTGAAAAAAGCTTAATTTTCAAACATGCAGAATTGTATGACCATACATTTCAGCAAAACATTTTGCTCACATGTAAATTTTCTTGTAGCTCGGGATTTTTTAATTTTCAGGCCTTTTCTACCATCTGTAACTCAATCTCTATTTTTTAAAGAAATTGCAGACATCTGTTTAAATACCCATCTCTTCTGTCAGATGGAATTTTGGATTCAAAAATCTAAGCTCAAAAATAATACTGAAGTTGGATTTCATTCCCAAGCAACCACAGAGTGGCATTTTCAATGCTGCCTTCCCAATCAGCCCACTGTGCTGTGCTGGCTGTGTCAGGCTCTCCAGGACAGCAGCAGTGTCTGCTGTGGGTCTGAGCTGGGCAAGGGGGTCCTGCTGCATGGGGGAAAAAAGAGAAGGGGAGGAGGAAAATCTCCCCCCAGGCTCATTGCAGCTGCTCTGGAGGGCAGGAGCCAGGGGAGCGAATGAGAAGGAAATGTGGGATGTTCCTGGAGACTGTACTGAGAAATGTGTTTTTTTCTTTTTTCAGCCTCTCCTTCTCCAAATCACCCTGTTTTGCTCTTCTCCCAGGGTCTGTGTGCCAGCAGGCAGGTGTTTATCCTCCAGCTACATCTCGAAGGGTCACTCATGTGTCCCCATTGTCTCTCTCTCAAGAAAACGCTATAGAGAAAGAGAGGCTGGGACCACACATTTCAGAGTATTTCAGTTTTCCAGAACTGCTGCCTTGGCTGCTTGTGGAATTTGTACCTCAGGCTGGTGCAAAATACCTCATTCTTTCTACTTCTTTGGGACTCACTCTTTGGTGGACTTTAACCCATAATCAGCTCCTTGCTGACCCGACTGGAAAGTGAAGGGAAAGGGAAGGGGAAGGGAAGGGGAAGGGAAGACATTTCCTAGTCACACCAGAGGTCTCATTCATTTCCAGGAATGCCCAAAGACTTAAATATTTTCTTGTGGGCTAAGGTGTGGGAATCCTTTGCCTGGATGAGCTCTCCAAGGACTGAGCAGCACCAAACAGGTGGGAACAAAGCCACACAGGATTTCAAGCCTATTTACAAAACCTGATGGTTGAGGTGTAGTGGTGAGCACCCCAAACAATTCACCTGAGTTCTTAAAGACACAAGCAGCACCACAGCACAAGGTTTTTCTCCTCCAGCTGTGAAAAATACCTTGACTTCAGAGAAGTCAGACCTGCCTCAGAGACTGGAAGTTGGCAGGGCCCAGGACATCACCTATGGGTGGTTTTCACAGACAGGGATAATTCTCATTTGTGAAGAAAACTGTTTGTCACCACAAAAGCTATGTTTTGCACCATTTTCTGAAAAAAAGTGTGGAGCTTTTCACCTTGCAGATTGTCCTATGGAAAGCAGTTGAGATGCATTTAGGAGGTAGGATAATGTCTATGCTTCCAAAACGCCTTGGAAAAGAAAAACAATAAAATCAAACCAAACAAATAATCCCCCCAAAACACAAACAAACAAACCCTACTGGCTTTAAAAGTTAAAGAAAAGTTAAAGACCTTGACTTATACCACTCTTTTTTGTCTAAGTCTTGCTAAACCACAATAATTAATCAAAGATAAAAGTGAAGCCAGAGGGCCATAAATCATGCTGGGTTTACTACACTAAAAACTCAGATCTCTAAAAGTAAAAAGTAGCTATTTGACAATAGGATAACAAGATTACAGCTCCCACAAAGAAAGATACCAGGAATACCTTGATGAGAAAATGCATTTTAAAGGCCTCAGCTGGGTTGCAAGTTGGGCTGGGTATCTTCCTGGATAGTTCAAGGAGAGTTTCTGCATTCCTAATTCTACCCAATATTACTTTGTTCTGCAACAATACCTGGATGACAAAATACATAAATGCTACCAATCAGTTAAATAAACATAATTGTTTTTCTTTTCTCAGAAAGTATCTACTGCCAACACTCTTAAATTCAATCTTGCAAAATTCTACATAACAGAAGTTATAAAGTTCTTGTATCTAACGGTAAACACAAATTCCACTTTTCTTGGGAAATGTCATGGTCCTTGGGGGGGTGTATAAAATTCATACTCTGAAAAAATCAGAGCAAAACTTTAATCAATGCAAACATTTTTTAAAAACCTCCAAAGATTTTAGAGACATGTTTGCAGCTCAAGCACCCAGAGGAGCACTCTCTAGATCCAGAGTCCTTTCCTGGGTTTAGAAGAAAGAGGATGGCAGGCAGCAGCAGCCATGAGTAATATTAAACCAAGTTTTTCATCCACAGTTCAACTTGGGCCTTGGAGCCAGGGGAGGGGTCACTGCGCACTACCAGGGGAGATGAAACCAAATAATGCAGTTTAACACTGTGGGACTGGAGCAAAGTGGAGCAGAACACTTACAACTTCCAGAAAAGCTTTTAACTGTGTTTTAATTTAGTCTTTAGCAAACAGAAAAATATTAATATACACACTTCAAAACCTTTTCTGCATACTTGAGAAAATGAAGTCAACACTACAAAGTATGGATGACACACATCCTCTATTTTTCATTTACTGTTTCTTTGCAAAAGTGCAGATCTATGTTGTGAATGTACCAACATTTTTCTAAGTTTAATTTGATTGTTTTCTTGCAGGAATAGGTTAATTTTCATCCATTCCCCCCCCTTTAATAATATTTATTACTGGTCTTCTGCTCCTCTGTTTCTGACTGAATATTCTCTCTATGTCCACCTGGTGAGTACTCTTTTCCCAAAATAGTTCATGACCACTCTTTCCTATATTTGCATGAGAGATGTACTATTATTATATTTGCATGGAAGAAGTTAGATGATCCTCTAAATATGTTTTTCAGTGATATCATTTGTCCAGCTTGTAAATGGATTTACAGTTCTAAATGTGACATCATAAGTGGCATGTGACAGAAGATCTAAGCAAGAAATATTTTGCAGTCTCCTAGAAATCTAGCCAGAACTGCTCTTCTTTAGATCCTGTTTGTTTGCCCAAAATAATTAACACTTGGTCATAGAGAATAACCTGCAGCTATTGTTGTTCAGTATTCAATGTTTTTCAAATATTTAAAGCTGAATTGTTGCTGGATTTAAGAATACGGCTTTTGAGATACAATTCCACAGCATAAGCTGTTCTGGGAAAGAGCAGAAGCCAGCCCTGGAAGCATAACAAAGTATGTTTTGAATGCACAGGACATGCAATGCCACAAATGCCAGGCAGAACCACATGCTTAAAGCCACATTCAACAAACCAGAATTTCCTCAAGCACAATAATGCCTGCTGTGACAAGTAACTAAACTCTTGAGGAAACAGCTGTTAAAATGCATTCTCCTCTCCAGCAAAAGGAATTCTCACTACACAGACACCTTCAACAAGGTGATGCTTTGCATTTTCCTTTGTTTTTACATGCAGGCATCTCAAAGAAATAGCATCCACACAGAAGCCAGCCCTGGTCCCCATGATACCCATGGAAAGAAACCCTTCTTTTGACTTCACTGGGATCATGATTTGGTTATAATTGATTAATCCTCATTCCATTCCTGTGACACAAGGAGGGATACACAGAGATCACTTCACACATCAGTGCAGCATGGTGTTTCTGGGAAATATCAGCTGTTCCAAAACAGAGGAGCCCAGCATGCAGTTTGAAACAGGATGCAACACTATCTCTATCTGAAACAATACAGGAAATGCTGAATGGCACCACTTATAATAGATTTTGGCCAGCATGCAGAGATTAAGAGACTTAATTTTCCAAAGGTGCTCTGGGACCTTAAATAACCATAAATAGTCAGGACTTTGTATTGGTGCCTCATTGGAAGAGCGGCAGCACGCGCAGTGTGGGGGTTCCTCACACCATGGGAACACATTGCTTCCCTGCTGGATCATCTACAGCTTTCAACAGGACCAACAGGGCCCCCACATCCAACAGAGAGCCACTGCAAAGTCCTGACCCTGCGGAATGCAAAATCACAACAGTACTTGGAACCAGTGGGACAAGGATTTCAGTCCCTGGAAATAGTCTGTGAGATCTGGCAGCAACATTTCCCATCAGATAGCAACCATGAGATCTTTGGTATCTTATATAACTGCTATCCTTAAATAAATCATACAGCTAGATCATCATCTTTTCCCTTGATTTAATTAGAATTGTGCTTAGTTCTTCAGGTTGGTGAAGCCTTATCTTGCAGCATGCTGCAGATGCTGCTGCTTGGAAATTAAGGTTTGCTTTTTAATTAGAGTTTTTACTTGGGAGGTCTGTGATATCCCCACACTACCATTTAAAACCAAGAAAATCACTGTGTATTATTCTTAAAATGGGCAGCCATAGCATAATAAGAAACAACCATATTCAGCATATCATCATCTACTGTGTGGTTTTCATTTATATGTGAGATTTTCTTAGCTTGTTTTTAATGAGCCTCCATCAGAAGCTCCATCAGAACTATGAATTTTCAGTGATAATATCTCTATATTCTTTTAAGTTTAGACTGTTGAGTAGTCAGCAAGATCTGCAGTAGTTCCCCATCAGCATCAGAAAGTTCAGCAGAGCACTGCCATGCTGAGCAGCTGATTGTCCCCACAGCAGAGCTCTGCAGGTGGAGTAGGGACAGGGAAGAAACAGCTACAGCTCAAGAAAGCAGGAAAGGGAGACCTGAAACAGGGAGGGTGAGCAGAGCCACAGGAACAACAGCACTGTGGAAAGGTTCCAGGAGAGGAAACTGTTGCAGGAGTCTGGGGCAGAGATGGAGAAGGAATTGCAGCAGAACTAAGGGAGGCAAGGATGCTGTGCCTCGACATCTGAGGCAGAGGGGTGCCAGCTGAGGGGGTGCAGAGGGGTGGCAGCTGATACATAATCTCCTGAAAGAATAAGAACCCTTGTTTGCTGGAAAGAATTATCTCAAGTCCTAATTTAGTAACAGGAGGGAGAGGTATTACTGCTCTGAGCAAGTGTTGGCCCAGACCCCCAGAAAAGCACCAAGTGCCACACAGCACAGACATAAACTGAAAAGATAGTCCCTTGTCAAAGAGTTTCCAGGTTTTGTGTAGGGCAAGGCACAAGGCAGGGATGCACAGAGGAGTGCTCCCAACAGAGAGCCAACTGCTCAGTCCAGCTTTGCAAAATCCTGCCGGCTTCTCTGCAGCTCAGCTAATTCACTTATGCCTTATTTCACTGTAGCACAGTGTGGTCTCAATGCTGATTGGTAGGTCTGGAAAATTGAGATTTGCAACTTTTAAAAACAGCTACTTAACACTAAAAAGACACTCTCAATCTGAGTTAGTACAAAACTGGCCTACAGTTCAGCCCTTGCTTTCTCTAATGGCCCTTAAGAGGAGCTGCAAAGAACATTCAGGAACTCTCTTTACATGTGAACAAAAGAGAAAGAAGCAAGGCCAACTCCTGTGCTAACAGCTTCTTGGTAAAGCCATCTGGGAAGAGCCATGTTTAATATCTGATGGAGGGAGGATTACTTAGACCAGTTCCACTTCAGAGGGAAGAAGACCCTGAGATGCTGCTCTGTGTGAGTGCCTTTAGCAGAATGTGAACCCGTGCTCATGCTCTGCACACAGACGGGACAACAGGCGGGAGCAGGGACATCAGGGCACATCTACCTGCAGGTTTTAGACCTGGGCCTCAGAGTGAGCCTCAGGGCAATGCCCCAGTGCCCAGAGAATGTCACCCTTCTGAGGAGGGAGGCTCTGGGAGTAAAACAGGAGACCTAGGCATCCTCTTTAGAGGTTGAATACTTGACTTTGTATGCGAGGCAAGTGATTGGAATGCAACAGGCAAACTGCATCAAGTGTCCAGCCAAGGAGAAATGCTAGACCTTTGCTGAAAGGAATAACCACTTCCCCCTGCTAGATCCTGGGCTTTGCAAGGATCTGAGTTTCTGATTTAAACATGCAGCAATTGCTACCAGATGTGCACGTTGGGGCCTTGAATGCACTGACAGCCCTTAACTGGCGTGACCAGCCCTGGGCCCTCTGCCCCAGGCATGGGGGCCCTCAATCCCTGCCCAGCCCTGCTGTGCCTGTTCCTCTGGGCAGTGACCCACGTGCTGCCCTGAATTCCTGCCTTGCCTTGGACTTGTCTCATCCCCATGAACTTGTCTGCCCCGCTGAACTCTGTCAGCTGCCAACCCTGGCCAGCCCTGCTCAGGGGCTGTGGGATGGGCCCCTGCCCTGCCAGCCACACTACCCTCCTGTTCCTCTCTGATCCCTGACAGCAAAGAGGAAATGATCTAAATTCCCCTTCCAAACTCAGATGAGTGCCACTGATTTGTATTTGACTTACAAGTTGCATACTGCAGAGGATTTGAATGTTTTAGACTGGATATGGACAAGAGAAATGAGACAAAACTGAAATTAAATATCCAACTGTCAAAGAACATTGAGTATGAATAAAATCTAGTGCTAGAAACTTCTGAAAGTACCTTCTTTATGTTTTGCAACTGTCTTAACAATAGGTAATCCATGGTAGCACTGATTCACACATCCCCACTTGCAGAATAACTTGACATCTAAAAAGCATGAGTTGGAGTTGACACAGCCTGACGATCATGATGAGTTTGATATCTAAGCATTTGGCTACTCCACTTTCAAGCAGTTCCACAGAAGTACACTTAAAGTGCCTGAATATTCCTCCCACTTTTTCTCTTCTTCTTCTTCTTTTTTTTTTTTTTCTTCCAATTTGTACAGTACCTACATCTAGGAAATGACATAACCTGTGCACCAGATGTGCTGTGTAAAAGTCCTGCCTGCCCCCCAGACCCAGCATGTGTGCCCCACGGGGTCTAACCCACCTCCACCCCAAATGAGGAACATATGGAGCACCATGAATGGCAGAAACAAGACTTCACTTTGAACTACATTCCTCCTATCAAAGGATCCTCTGTCTTGCCTTTTTCTTCTCCATTCCTCTGGGTAATCATGAGGAAAGAACCGAACATTCAGAAAAGCCTCCTGGGGACAAATTCATTGCTAGTGTAACTCTGCTGAAGTTAATGGTGTTGCACCTTGGATTAAAATGGCACCATAATATTAAAAACCAGAGACAGCATTCTACCCTGTAATTACTGTCTAAGAGAGGAAAAAAAATAATAAAAGTGATTCATTCTTATAGACCCCAAAGGGCACAGCTGGCTCAGTTAGTTTAAAAGGTGAAAATAAAAGAAGACAGCTAGAATGTAGTGATTTTAATATCGTATATATGTATATAAATATGGATAAATGACAGTCAGATTTTAAGAACAATATGCTAGAAATATAATTTAATGTGACTGAGTTTTAAAAGACAGACAACAGAGGTAGCTCTTAGGAAAATTAAAGGCCTTCTTTCATACTAGCATAAGTGAATAAATTCCTTCTAATCAAGCATTACACTCTTGTAAACTTAATGCAAAGGAATTGGGCCCCACAGCACCAAAATTGTTATTCTGTAACACAGTTAAGCACCAGGAGTTGCATTTTCCCCTTTTTAAAAAAGGACAATGTTATTTTTTTAGCCAGTTAACATTTAAAGGTCATTGTTACGAGAAGGAAACATTCCTTGTATTAAGTTCAGTGAAGTAGTTAGAAAGGCGCAGTCTGTTCCTTTATGGACTTCACTTTACAACACCATATGGAGGTGTGTGAAAAACACTCTGAAGCTCAGTGATACTGTACAGTATAACAGCAAAGGCAAAGCAGAGATCTGACAGAAGAGCTGCATGGGCTTCAGAGGCATTTGTCAGCAGCAGCTGTTGTATCTCCGTCTTTCTCATTATTTAAGTGAGGTTCATCTAGGCAATAATCCTTTCCAGACAAAGGAATAAAATCCCATGATGAGAACTCATCTTCTGAGCACAGGAGGTCCTAGAGAAAGAGCACAACCCCCAATATTTCTGCAGATTGGCTAAAGGGTATCTCTGCTTACCTATCTCCCAGTGCAATGAATGATCGAGCAAACACTTGGCACTCATTATTGCTCAGATGTCCCCTGGTGGTCTTACAGCCTCTCGTGCCCACAGAAACACAGCTTTCCTTTATGTCTAATCAATAACAAGGCTGCCACGCATGCCCTTTGTACCTGCTGGAGCCAGAACACAAAGTCTTGCTCTCCCAAGCTGTGCCAGACATCACTGTTTCCTAGAATAAATTACCTGGGGAAATCAGGTTTCCTTGTACAAACAAACCAGGCTTTCAGTTACACAGTAACTGAGACATTCAAAAAAAAATACAGAGGGGAGAGGGAAAGTGGCTGACAGGAAACCACTGAGGAGTTTCAGCAAGCTAAGAAAAAAAAAAAAAAAAGAGAGAGAGAGAGTTTTGAAGACAAATTTTCACCAAAATATTTTCTGATATGTTACTTTGTTATTAAAAGTCCCCAGCAGGATCCATAACCATCTATGAGGGGTTTTGCTGCTTACTCGTTTATAGACAAATATTCCCTCAGTCAGACAGGCCGCAATTACAAGTGATGTTAGTTTCTTAGTTGATTTCTCAAAGTAGATATTAACACTAGAGGAGAAGAATTCCTCCTGTTTAAAGATACAGAAATGCCTAAGAAAAAAAAAAAAAAAAGGAAAAAAAATGTAGTTCGTCTTTTCCCTTGCTACTGAGATAGACACATGCTGACTTTTCATTAAAAATGTCACAGCTGTCAAGCTCTACTGAGACAGAGCAATGAACACATTCTTACAGACAACAGAAAATTGCAAAATATAGAAGATTTTAAACAAATAAAATTTGAACAATGTTTTCCTTTTGCTCCTTGGTACAGGCTGGTTATCCTGTCGAGCAAGAAATGTCTGTAACAAGAAGGGCTAGAAATTAATTTTCCAATGAAAGTTGAGTATAACGAAAACACGTGAGTCCAGAAGCTGGGGATTTAGGCAAAATATCAAATACAAAGTCCTGTGACAGAACAGCAAGAGTTAACAAGGCTAAATAGCTATAAAAAACCCTGTCATTTTCCGTTGTTTCAAGGCAAACAAGACTTTGCTAGTTTTAGCACATACTCCTTTGTTCAGCCAGGAAGATCCATTCTACAAAAGCTTAATTAATTTCCAATAGGCTACAAGGAAAAAGTCTTAGTTTAAAATTTAGAAGATAAGACTTCATCTAACAGCACATTATTTAACATAATGAAATCTACAGGAAAAAAGCAAACCCTTTGAGGCTTTATCACACTGCAGTAGACTTCAGAGATGCTGATTATGAGATTGTGTTCTCTCAAAAACAACACATTAATTACCCAGAAAGCCTTGAAGTGAGCAGAAAGATTGCAAGAGTGGATTATCAATTTCTCTGTCTTGACAACACTTGGAGCCTGACCTTTTAAGCACTCAGGCACCTAGTCTGTAGGTATGTGCTATGTGAGGCATTTAGTGGGTGTTGAAAGTTCTACTCGGTGACAATGCTCATTTCTGAGTGCCTTTATTCTTTTAAAAATCAGCTGTCACTTCAGGTTTTTTATATGCAGTTTGAATTTCAGAATAACATCTATGAGAAATCTTAGGATATTGCCTGGATCATGATCTTCTTCTTGATATAACCCAAAGCAGGCATAAAGACATGACGAAAAGCAAAATGTATAAATATATATTATACATAATTGTGTGTCCCTCTGGTTTAGCCATTCCCTGGTGGTGCTTTTCTATGCAAAATATGCTGATGAGAGCACCTTTCCAAAACTGTAATTTGTGAAATATACAGCTTATAGGATTACAAGGGGCCCATGCCTTCAACAGAACTTATATTTATGCCTAAATTATGTACATGCTTAACTATATGGATGACTTGAGTCTGTAATTAAAGGTTTAATATTAAGTTTGATCTTTTAATGAAAATTGTCACCCATGAAACAGCAGACTAGAGCCTCAAAAATAAAGTGTGTACCTTTTATTAAGAATCATCTCCTTAACTTTATGCATTAAATCCTCTATAGACACACCTGAAACTGCAATATCCAGTGATCAAAATGAAACAGGTCTGGAGAAGAAATAAAATCCTACTTACTTCTGCCCATTTCAAAGAGAAAGTCAGTAGGAGAAGGATTATAAGGGGAAAACTTAAGTGAAAAATATTATTTTTCAGCCTCAATGAAATTTTGTTTGGCTTAGAACTAGCTATCCAGGCTAAGGTGTTTGCATTATGCTATTTGGATTGAGGTCATCGTTTCCTATTCTGCAAGTGACAATACACACCTGTTGTAGATCACCCGGGAGAGCAGACTGTAATTATTGCTGCTTATATCAAACAAAGGACACTTATTTGTTCTAATATTTTTGGAGAGTTGGATGCTGCTATTGCTGTTGCTGGGGTGTTTTGTTTCAAGTGATCTACCTGTTTATCAGTCTCTAGGCTTTGCTAGTACCTGGCGCAACAGAATCTCTAGCAGAGTTTGTAAAAACCATTGCTCTCTGAAAGGGTCCTATAGAAAAACCTCTAGAAAAACCATTTCTTATACACAGCACAAGAGACCGTTTAAAAATCATTGGCTTAAGTGTTGTGGAAATTAGTCAGCACTGCAAAGGCATCGGCTCTGTGGGAACAAGGCAAACTGGGGACGGGGGACACCGACACCACTTCTACTGCGGGAAGGTCTTGGTGCCACCAGTCCTGACCTCACCCGTATTAAAGGTGACAAGCCTGAAGTTCTTTCTGAGGCTCACACGTAACTTCATCTGTATTACGGGTGACAAGGCTGATCGCTACCTACAAGCACTGGGTGGCAGAGTAAATGTGTTGCTGGAGCAGGCGCCAGCACAGAATTATTTTGGTTTACACGGAGTTACTTCCTCGCCAAAAAGCTTAACACCATTTTACCTTCCTCACGTAGCAGTCACTCAATCCTGAAGAGAAATACACTTAAATAGCGCTATAGACAGACACAGACGCCATGCTGACTTCACCTTTTTCATTTGCACCTTTCGGTTAAAACCCAAATATTTCAGGTGTCGCCTCCTTAAAACCCGCGTGGCAGCGAAGGAAAGCGCCATACAAGCCTCAATACTTCCCCTGCCATCCCACTTTGAATCCAACCCTAACCCGAGCGAAAGAGGTTCCGTCTCTGCCCGCCCCGCCCGTCCCTCGTTCCTCACCGGCGTGCCCCGTGCCCCGCGTCCCGCCCCGGTGTGCCCCGCGTCCCGCCCCGGCGGGGGAAGCGGCGGGGCCCGGCCCGGAAGAGGCGGGATCGCGGCAGCGGCTCTGGCGGCTGAGGCGCGGTGAGGGGCGGCGGGCAGGATGCGGGGGAGGGAGGGAGGTCGTGAGGAAGGAGGGAGCGGGGACGACCCCCGCGTCCTCCCTCAGCTCTGTCCGGCCCGCTGTGAGGGGAGGGGGCTCCGGCGGAGCCCTCCTGGGGCAGACAGCCCCCTCCGTCGCTCTCTGCTTGGCCTTGGGTGCAGGAGGGTGCCGGGTGTCCCCGGTACGGCCCCCCGGTACGGCTCCTGTTAATACCAGATTCATCTGGTATTAACAGGATAAATTGTGAGGGGAGCACCTCCAGCTGCTCAGGAGAAGCTGTAGCGGCGGGTCCTCAGGGCAGTGCTACCCCCGCCACCCTCACCCCGACTGCCGAAGTTCCTTGGAGATCGCCTGTAATAAAAAACTAACGAGGTTAGCTCCTGGCAGAGGAAAGGAGGATGAGTTATTCCTGCAGGATGCAGGAATAACTCCTACACCTGCCTCAGGGAGGTGTGCGCTGTATCACCGGCGGGGGAAGGCTGCCCAGGGCTCTGGAGGCAGCAGACAGGAATGTCTGAGGCTGCTGGAGGGGAACCGGGGCACAGGAGCATTGCACGGATTCCCCGAGAACGCCCCACTTACCTAAGGCCCAGGCTGGGCTGGGTCATTGAGGGTGTATGTTTTGTGTATTTTAGTTCTTGGGATCCTGCCAGCAAATCTTTGGGAGACAGAGAAGGGCTTATTGTGGAAGTCCAGAGCGAGATACTGTAAATGGTCTAAATTATGTGGGGCTTCTTAAAACAGGGGGCTTAGAGCCTTTCTGATTTGCTCTTAAGACCACATTTTGCTGATGGACAGTACTAGATAACACCAACATCTGAATGGCAAATGCATATATACAAAAATAAAAAAAAACTGAGGCCTTAAACACAAATCCCATCAGACAGGCATATTATGAGGTAAATTAGCATCCTTTTAGGTGCTGACCTTTCCCTGATTCAAGGTATTAACACATAAATTACTGTGAATAAATCTGATTATTTTGCCTGTCTTGGTGTATCTGTAGGCTTTGCATGATATTCTAGCTTAGCAAACTTTTGAAGTTGATGATAGGAATTTTTTTTCCTGTCAAAATCAGTATCAGAAGTAGAGGGGGAGCATATTCTGAAGTACTTTTTTTCCGTGAGGCATCTCTGCTGTCTTTCCTGAAACCCAACAGCTGTGTTAATCTGAGTGTAACTTTTCCCTGTCCTTCATTTTCACTGCATGGATTTGGGTAGCTATTACGATGATTAAACATTACACAGACTGCTAAAGCCACTTTTGTTATGTCCACGTGTAAAGTTTTCAGAATGACTTCCTTGGCCGACATGCCCCCACATTATGAAACGATGTTTGCTCATCGATTCACGTCGGATGATGAAGAATACCAAGAGTACCTAAAACGCCCTGCAGATCCCCCTCCTATCGTTGAAGAATGGAGAAACAGAGCTGGTGGCAACCAGAGGAACAGAGATCGGTACTGGCTTTTCTTTTTAATCGTGGTGATTGCACAAATACAGTTAAATGATAACTGATTTCAGAAGAAGTATGGGAGTCTGTTCTGCTCAGTGAAGTATTTCCTTGTTACTTTTTAGGTAACCAAAAGAAATACAGTCTTCTCTGAAAAGTAATGGGTTTTTACATTTTCTTTGTATTGACTGGCAAAGTTTTTGCATTGTGTATAAAAGTACTAAATCGTTTGCTTTTTAGTAAAGAATGAGCTGGAACCACTGAACCCATTGCCCTGGGGTTTGTTGTTGCTTAGCCAGAAACATTTTTCCAGAGGGGAAAGATGAGATTTCTGCAAAACTGAGCAGCCTATCTTATGTTGGATGATAACTGGCAGGAAGATGTGCAAAGAACAAGCTATTAGTGTGATTATCTGTTACTAGCTGTCCAGAAAACATTTCATTTGTAAGCTAAGTATTTGCTGTACTTTTTAAGATTAGCCTGTATTTCTTTTATTCAATAGAAGTGACTGTAAAATCAATCATCCAATCTATCTGGCAAGTACAGTGTTACCTGCCAAAGCAAAACACTTTGAATTATTTCTTCAAGATGTAATTGCAGCTTTTTACTGAATTTTGGACAGATTTTTGAGTGACTGAAAAATAACAATTACAGCATATAGTACATTTGGGAATACTAACATCAGCCTTTAATATAAAGTAGTTAAACTCAGTCCAGCCAACAATTGGGAAACCTCCTTAGCTAAATATCTAAATAGGATTTGTGCCTTATCTGAAGGAGGACAACATTTTAACTTTTTCTTACCTTAGAAGTTTGTCATTAAGTTAAACACAGAATCACAGATTAAAAACATGATTGTTTAAGATGTTCTTAAAAACTTTGTGGCTCTTTGAACTGATGAACTCTCACACCTACCTACACTATGGTCACAAAGTGAACTTTTTGCAAATGTTATTTGTCTGCACCACACCATTTGCAAACAAAATGGTGATGAGGCAGCTCAAGCATTGACAGGACTTGAGATAGGGCTGAAAAGACAAATTTTAGACTGAACGATGGCTAAATAGCACTGATAAGGTACAGTGTCTTGAGTGTGGGACTGTGGTGGCAGGGTTTTAGCAGCAGTACGTATTTTAGGGAATATTCACGTTCCAGGGCTCAGTGCTGTTAGGTAGCTGTAACTGTACCTGCTTTGCCAAAGCTTTCAGCCATGAAGCTGCTGGATGGAATCTGGCTTTGATGCACTACAGATGTGCCTTGGGGTTGATTTTTAGATTTATGGTCTTGAGTCTCTGGTATAACTTCCAGCAATTCACCTAATGCCTGGGAATACTTTGTTAGGAAACAGACTGTCCAAATGTTGTGTTGGGTAAGAAAATCAGGAGTGATCTCAGATGACTACAGGTATGTTTTCATGAGTTTGTCATATAAACATATAAATACTTGAATGTATTAACAGTTACATGACAGTTTTCATGAAAATTGCCAAATCTAAGACTTCATCATAATTCATTATTTTAGACTTGGTATAATTTATGTCAGACTTTGATATATATTCTCATTGCAGGTTTCAAGATGGCCGATATTTTAGAGGGGACAGATACAACTGGCAAGGTGACTACAGATCTAATCAGAGGCCAGATAGAGGCTGGGGTAACAACTACCAGCAGCACAGACAAGGACAATCCTACTCACCCCACTACGGACAATATGGCTACAACTCCTACAACCCAGGGCCTCGATACCATCCCTACTGATACCCTTGTAGGTTTAAAGTCCAGTGATGCTATGAAACAAATTCAGCTAGCTTTTAGTTTTCTAGATAGTTTTAGTTTTATAGATAACTGGAGAATCAGTGTTACAGTCCAGTGCTGTTTTTGAATAGTGTGAAGTGAAAAAGGGAACTCCTTTTATGAATAACAAAAGCGTATTATATGGAGTTTGTTTAGAGTCTGTAGATTTTAGATTAGATTTTTATCTCCTCCTTTTGTCTGAATATGTATTGTGCACATTTTTTCTCCCATCACTGAGATTTCTCTATGTTACATTTTAGAAACCAAAACAGGTGAGGGGAGGAGAGGATAGCTGTGGTTTGTATGCAGCTTGTAGCAGTGGCACATCGTCTTAAGATAGCTCTTTTTGAAAATAATATACTGTGTCTTTCTGTGGAGAGAATGTCTTAGTTTGGCTTTTGACAGTGAGAAGCTGAGTTTGGTTTGAATTTCAGATGCCTTAAAACTGAGAAGAGAGGTCGTATTAGTGAAATATTTTATGGGGTCGGCATAGTGTCTGTTGACTCAATGGCTTCAATGTATTTGCAGTATTCCTCTTAAAACATGGTCTAAAATTTGGATTAAAAAAAGTAGTTAAATGTGTATCTTCTTGTAGGAATTGGGTGATACATAAGTTTTACCTGAGAAGTAATATCAAACTTAGATTAATCTGTGTCATCTTCAAATAAATTCGGTGTGCGCGTAACAAATTTTGGAATTCGCATTTCAGTGAAGCTGTAAAACTTCAATGCTATTGTAGTTTGTATGAAATACTTTGTGCATGTTATAGAAAAAAAGAACTATGATCAGTACTGGACTGTATTTTTTTCTGTACGGGAAAATAGCATAAACAGTGCAGAGTGTTGCTCAGTTCTTAAAATTTAAGATTTATGCGTTTTTTTTAAGCATTCACACAATAAAAGTATAGTTCACTTGTAAGGATGTTTCTGAGTATTTCTGAAATCTACTTTTGAGACATTCAGGATTGCAACATTGTCTCCCCAGCCAGCAGCTGAACCAGGAGCTGCACTGACAGATAACTGGTAATACTGGACAGCTGTGGGCTTAAGATGGAAGAATGGCCTACTCAGCTGCAATCAGAAGGATGAGACACATTGTGATTAATTAGAAGTCTGGAGTATTAATCCGCTATCCACATTCTGCTCTAATAGGGTCAGAGTTCCCTGTTTCCCCATTTACATGATTAGCTAATTTGTATCAAGGGAGCAGTGCATGTCTTTGTACTTGACATTTTCTTCAGCTGCTGTGCAGAAACAGGGCCCCATCCCTGCTGACTGCTGTAAAAGTCATGGCATTATGTGATAAGGAACACAAATTAGTGCATCTTGATTTAAAGACAAAGTACAGAAGTCAAAAGCAGAGTCCCCCAGCTCATCAGATGCTTTTAAGAGCTAAAGGGTGTGTTTACACAGAATCAGTCACTGTATGTAGCTTTTACACAGGCTGTGTAAAAGTGTCTTCGCCTACCTGCTAAGTATTTGTTTTCTGCTTTTCATATAACACTGTTAGCTCTGATACAGGTTTTAATATCCTACTCCCTGAAGTATTTGCCTCAAATTCAGTTAGAAATCTTTCCACAAGAGGTTTGTTTTTCCTCTAAGGAGTTCTACTGGATGAAATGCACTCCTCATTAATAGAGTGGAGCCTTTACAAAGGGAGATACAAGATCATGCAAAGTTCTTATGTCTGCTCTGTGAAGAACCTGCAAGTTGGTACCCGTGGTGGAATTCCCATTTAATTCTGAATCATGGGCAAAGTGCCAAATACCCCAGGCTCCCCCTCCAAGAAGGGAGTGCATCTCTTCCTGTGAAAAGCCTGAAACTGCCAGCTACGCCATGGAAGTCAGACTGTGCCAGGATGTTCTTCCACACCATCTGGAGCAGCATCTCAGGTTGAAATGAAACCCAGAACAGATCTGTTTCATCTGTTGCCTTTCCTCAAGCTCAGTAACTATTATATTATTTTGATTATCCTTCAGCTAGTGAATGGAGTCTTAGAAGGGTTTGGGTGGGAAGAGACCTCAAAGATCATTAGTTCCAACCCCTGCCATATCTTCCACTAGACAGGTTGCTCAAAGTCCCATCCAACCTGGCCTTGAACACTTCCAGAGATGGGGCATCCACAGTTTCTCTGGGCAATGTGTGCCAGTGTCTCACCACCCCTGCAGGAATTTCTTCCCAATATCATTTAAAGCTGCCCTCTTTCAGTTTGAGGCCATTCCTCCTTGTCCTGTCCTTAACAAAGACTACATGTCTTTGTTAAAGTCCCTCTCCAGTACTCTAAGGTTTCTTAGGAAGAGAAGAGCACCTCTTCCAAGGAAGGTGCTCTAAGGTCTCCCCAAATTCTTTTCCAGCCTCTCTCCCTGTCTTCAGGACAGCATCATGAATCCCACTTTGCTGGCTATGCAGCAAAGCGTGCCAAAAAAAAAGCCAGGTGGTGTAGTATTCCAGAAAATGGCAAATCCAATCTTCAGCATTGTGGGTGAACTGTAGAAGCAGATAGATCAGGATGGTCTAGGTGGAAGTTACGAATTAGAATCACACATTTCATAGTCTTGGCTCTCTTATTCTGAGTTTCTTAATTGAGATCAGGAGAGAGACAGGCCAGAGCAGCTTCCAAATTTGTGGGTTTATATTCATGATTCCCATATGCCTTACCAGCAGAGCTCTCAATTAAACTTTAAGGATTTGTATTATTTACAAAACTTTTCCTTGGAACAATTATAGCAAGAATCTAATTTGGGGAAGCAGGGGAAGAGGAATACATTGCTAAATGCATGCACCAGACAGAGATAAATAAAATACAAAATATATTACCTAATTTTCCACTTAGATTAATTGTATTTATGATAAAGTCCAACTTACTGTCTCTGTCAACTAAATAAAATTAGCTGAGTATTGCCTGCAATTACAGTTTGTGCATTAGAGTGTGTTACAGGTGATAAAACTAAAGCTGGGTAACTTTAATATTTGCAACTTCAAACACTACAGAAATTATTTGCTTTAACTATGCTGGAGATTGCAGGGTAAACATTAGAATTCAGTGTCTGGATTCTGACTTAAAAAGATCTCTTCCATCTGACATTTGCTAAGACATCATTATTATCATGAATAAAACAAAGGTGTTATGTATTAAAAAATGATTGCCATGTTACCAAGAGTGTGAATGCAAAGTTGTGAATAGGGATTTGCAGCAGCTCTAAATCCATTCCTGAACATATACAGCAACTTTGCATGGATTGTTAATTGATACTGAAGAACAGTCATGCTAAATTACAGGTACTGTGGCAAATAACTAAGAAAAATCAATGGCTTTTATACAATTTTATAACTAGCATTTAAAAAAATGCTAAAGGCTTTCAAATCACAGCTAAGCCCCTAGAAACCTGAATGCAAAAGAATGTGCACAGTAAAAAAAAAAAAAAATCTCACTCTGATTCGTGAGATCCAGTTTTACAAGTTTCAGTGCTATTCAACCTCTATTTTATTCAGTCTGTGCAGCTGGGAACAGAAATGTGCAGATGTGCTTTGAAAGATTAGTTAGAAACTGAACTACTTTCAAGCAGTTCTCTAGTACAGATTTCAGACTGGGTAGACAAATGTCATTTGAGCTATAATCAACATTTAACTTCTGGAACAAGGAAGATATTTAATCTACTGTTTAAATATATTTTAATATATTGTAGCAGTTATACATTTCAATATATTTAAACTCATACTATTAATTTGCTAATAAATATTCTGCTTAACCAAGGAACATGTCCACATTTGCTTTGTACTGAGATGTTGGAAGGGAAAAGCTTTTGTGTCAAATTAAAGAGAAGGTTTTATCTGCCACCACCCCTATTCCTTAGGTAAACCAAAAGTCTCTGAATTACACACCACTGGAGAATTTTTCTGGCTGGTCCAACTGTGCTGTCACACCTTCTCTAACACTCAAACAAGAGGAGTATGAACATCAAGGAAGAAGGAAGGGAAAACAGGACTGCTCCCCACCCCAGGTGCTGAACACCTTGGGAGCAATTTGGCAAAACTGCATCTCCTCTGCCTTTCATTTGCCAATCAGGAAAAATTGCTGTCCCCTTGTCCCTGAGTGTTAGAAGAGAGCTACATAACCCTGCCTGAATTATGCACAGCATTGATGCTCTAATGCCCAGAAGCTAAGCAAGATTATAGGGCAGATAAGGTTTTCCTGAAAGCACCTAGGAAAAATGCAGCCTGATTTGACACACAGAGGTAAGTCCAGAGATCAAAACTGAGTCCAGTGGCTCCAGCTCTGCCAGGAGAGTCAGTGGCATCTGTGCTGTGGTGGTGCACAGTGATCTTGCCTCTCAAGAGGCTTATTTTTCTATTAGGCCCTGCAGGCTGGAATGTATTTTTGTGTTTACCATGGCCTATATTTTTCTTCAGAAAGCCTGGACTGCACTTAGTGGTTGTCAGTCCTCATTTGCTTGTGCGAAACAGCGATGCCAAAGTGTTATTTCTGTACAGCTCACCCCTGACTAAGTACCCTGCCCTGTTAAAATGCACATTTATTACAAGAGATGGTAAAAATTGCTAATACCTAGGTTTTATTCCAAGTCTAATAAACACACAACAGGGGAAATCATATCACCATCCTCGATGCGTAATTTCCGTGTTAACTGTGACTAGCATGAAAATGAATGGATGTTCTCTTTATCCTAACACAGAGATGCCTTTTTTTTAATCAAATCATACTTCAGCAGCTGGCTTTCCCCCCGCCCCCCACCAAGTATGGGCTCCCTTTTTATTTTGAGGGGTTTTGTTGTATATTGTATAATTCAAATTTTGCTTCATTAATAAAAGGTGTCTCAATAACAAGGATCAAAACTGCATCTGCTCATCGTTTGAAGAAAAAGCTTTATCTATTCAAGAAATGGGATACAGTAATGAAAATAACTTAGTTATTTGTTATAGAACTACAAAAATAACTAATGCTCAATCTCATCCACGAAATAAACAATCTTCAAGGATTCAAGCAGAATCTTCAAACAGAAACATGTTACATGTTAAAAGAATGATTAAGACACTAAGCTTTTTCTTGCTTTTGTTCTGCATGACGAAAGGCAATATGGTTTTTATATATCTACATAAATTAAATACTTAAGATTATAAAATCAGTACTGCTGAGGTAAAAGTTAAAAGCCCAACTATATAGTAAGACGTTTTTTACACAGCTTTTGGCCAGGTTTAGCATGATAAGAAAGTGGATGTCTTTTATCCAGTCATGCCTGAAGCTTGTTTCTGAAGAAATCCTGGAAATCATACATTTTTCTATTGAAAATGTGCTCAAGAAAAACAAAATTACAGTAATAATTACCACAAGCAACCAGCCCCAAATGATTATATATTCTTTTTACGTAATAAGAATTTTTTTTTCCATTTTCAGTCACCATGTCATCTTGATTTATGAAGGCATTGAGACCTAAACCAAAGTACATTTAAGAATACTGCTTCAGTGGTTTTAATGGTATGAGCAGTTAAATACAGCATACAAAACCTCTGGAGTTTAGCTCAGTTTAGTGCAAGAGCTCTATGGGGACACACATTCTCCTCAGATCAAGCTCATATTACTCATTTACAAGCCACACACTTGAAACATAAGCTCTGAAGTGAGCTGAGGGAGCATCAAGCCTGGGGTACACATATGCTCCTCTAAACCCCAGCTAAACTCCTGTAAGAATGGAAAGCAGCTTTACCTTAAATTGCCAACATGGGCAAATCCTATTTCTCCAGGCTTGTGGCTCAGAGGATATTTCCATCAGAAGGAGTAATTTACTTTTTTTATGTTCTAAGAGAAAATGGGAGTGGAGAGGTGTTGTTACAGGGCTGGCAATGAAGGGAAGGAGCATGGCTGAACTAAAGGATTCTTCCATGGCTGTTTCCCCATGTATCCATGCAAAGGAGAGTAAGTGTTGAGATGTGACTGCTGGTCATCAAGTGACTTTATGGCCACATCACAGCCTGGAGGGTGGGCAACAAAACCCAAAACCCAATCAAATAAAAAAACCTGAACAACAAAACAAACTCCTTTCTCCACAGACTCCAGAGATCTCCCTGTCACAGAACAAGCTGGCAGAATGCAGAATCTGAAGGCAGTTAAGCAGCTGGCTCATTACACTGGCATGGCTTAAGTCCTTAAGTAAGGTGGACAGATCCAAGGGACAATAAACAAATCACTGTTTATTACATATCCTGCAGTCTGGATAAATCCAATTGAAGAAGCTTTTTTAGACCCCACCCAGGAGGATTTTAGTTTTTAGAGACAAAATGGATTTAGTGCTAGATAATAAAAGCTAAGCCTATTCTTACTTCTCTCTACACCTCCATTAGACATATTCTTACTACTGACCTAAAAATGTTTTTTAAATCTGGTAGTTTTAACTCTTACCTTCCTATCCCTGCAACTTCCTGGCACCAGGCCACTTATTTCAGATATACCTGTTTTACTAGTTTTTCATATTCTGAACACTTCTGAGGACAAGAACTCTTAAAGCTACTTTAAAATTCTAAAAAGCTACTCTAAAAGTCTAAAAATTCTAAAAAATTCTAAAATTCATATCCACAAAAGACAATTTTGCCACAGTTCCAGTCATTCTTCCAGAACTAAAAAGAAAGTGAAAAGAATGTTTTCAAAAATAGAACCAGACATGTGTGTTACATGCTCAGCTACAAATCACATTTAATGCTTTTAGCATCTCAGCTTCCATCTGTAAAACTGTGGTTCTCTGCCCTGTTTTCCTCTCCTGTGCTCTGCATTTTGGCTGCAAAAGCTACCAGGCAGCAGCTACCCCATATAAAGCCTAGGTATGGTGTATAAATCTCAGTCTGTATATTGCACCATAATGTATTAGAAACATCCTGGTGAACAAATTAATTTATTTGTTGATTTTAAAATATTTCTTTAACTAAACCGAAAGATACCATGAAGGCAGTGACTCGTTTTAAACAGTGTCTTTATGTCACTTCATAGTTATATAGCATATATATATATATATGGGATTCTGCAGCCTAGAAAGCTCTCAAAGCTAGACCTGCAGTAAACACTAAGTGATTCTAATCCTGTGGGTAATAGTAGAAAAGGTCTTAAAATTTAAATAGCATAAAGACAGCCTCATCATAGCTAAGAATTGGGAGTAATACAACTTAACAGTTAACACTGGATTATATAGAGGTGAATTAAAAACAAGGGGACAATCTACTCAAACTAGATTTCACATCAATAAAACTTGTGATGGTTACTGTATTGAACGTGCTATTCATGTATATTTAATTGATTTTATAAACATTCTCACACACACTATACAGTCACAGCAAGGGTGAGCAAAATTCCAGCCTTAGAAGTAATACAGTGCTTGCTTTTTAAAAAAAAAAAACAAACCCAAGTGGATGCAAAAATGTTAACGCAAACAACTAAAATTACACAGCTAAACATCTGAATCTCCAAAAACATAAAAGGTAAAGTTGTTCTTTGCACCTACAAGTAAAGAAAATAGAGTGGTGAGGGGAGGAATGGATGAGTCAGCCATGATGGAAGAGGGGATGTACTGGTGAACGAAAAGAATGATAGATCAGCCATTGCAACAGAAGTCTCTTATCAGAAATAAAGTTTAATTCCAGAAGAGTCTATTGAAAGGTCAGTGTCCTTAGTAGCTGAGAAGATGAAACCTTATAACTGAAGGTAAAATAAAAATCTATTTAAAAGTCATCTGTAACTGATGAGAACTGGAAGACAAAGATGGCATCACAGACCGTTGGCAAAAGAATTCCTCCATATGGCATCTATTTCTCATTAATGGTCTGGGGGAGGATCCTAGACATCCCAGCAGGTCCTGTCGTGACTTTGGATTCAAAGCTGTCCACACACTCAGCTGCTCTCTGGCTGAACTCCACTTCTGCTGCACATAATGCACACAGCAGTGCCAGGAACATGGGCTGATGAACGGCTTCTGTCTCTTTCAATCACACCTCCCATACTATGTTTGAAAAGGTAACCTGTCCCTAACCATGCCAACCAAGACATGGCTCAGAAAAATCTTCTCAGGTTCTTCTCATTTTCTGCTGCTAGTTTAGAAACTTCCAGGATTCCCTCTGAAAGCTGTTCTTTGAACCCCTGGAGCTCATTGCCAATTCCTTCTCTCAACAGCTTAAGCCTGAGAGCTCTTCACCCACTACACTGTTCATCATCAGCTATGAATTGGTTATTTTGGGACAGCTTCATTGTGGAACAGTGTGTGGCAGTGACTTTGTAGTATTTTTTTCTGCATCACTTGGGATAAAAGCAGCTTATTCAGAGATCCCAGCTGAGTTCAGGATCCTTACAGCACCTACCAACATCTCTATGGAACACCCCTACCATTGCTTGCAAGAGACAAATGGAGTTTAATATGACAATCTCAGTAAATTACACAAGAGTGCCTCTGTTTCAAAAGCTGAGAGGAGGTTATTAAACAAAGAAAATTACTGTAGGTAATAAAAATCACTGACACCTCACTGGGAATTACTTGGGTTAATACAGACAGGGTGGAGAACACTACAGACTTGAAACAACAAAAGAGTCCAAAGATCAGAACTGATTTGAATTCCTATGGATTAAGCTGCTAAATAAACCACACGTTTTCCAGTTTTTTCTGTGAGCATAATGGATATAAATACATAGGAGCAGTCAGTCCACTGCAGCATGCTGAGAGCCTAAACAAATGTTGTAACACATGAAGGATCTCGTGTGTGTAACATCTGCATCACAACCGGGCGGGGCAGTGCCACGCTGGGGCCGCTGTGACACTGCCAGCCTGCAGGCAGAGCTGCGCCGGGCACAGTTTGGTACGAACAGCTGATAAACTGCAGATTCCCATCAGTAACAGCAGGGCCTTCTGCTTTAACTAGCAAAACGGTATAGCAGAATCACTGATCTGTTAGGATTTTATTTAATTCATTAAATAAAATCACAACTACAGATCAGTGTAAATCTGTGTCCACATCTTACTCCATTTCCAAGTCAAATTAACACATCACTTCAGATTAGAGTAAGCAATACATCCTGAATACTGATACAGGCCAGAATGTGATTACACTAATCTCAGTTTATAAATCTTCATTGACTCTTTGTCAGGAAACTTCACTATACACAGAAGGAAATAAAGGAATAAACCAAAGATGATATACCGAAGAAACAACTAAAATGTGTACTTTAATTCTCATTTGTAACTTTTGAAGAGCTTTCAAATTTATATGGCTTTAAATAATAATGATTTTGACAAAAAATATTATTTCCTCTGTGAAAAGTATGAACAAGAAATTGAAAAGCTCAAGGAAAATGAGGTTCCATTTTTCACATTTGTGATGAGCCTACTCTGACTGTGCAGTGGGAGAGGTATTTATCATGCATAGCCTGTCCTCCTCCTTGGTGCTGTCTTCCAGTTTGGACTGGAAGCATAGTGTGTTAAAGGATCATTAACCAGGGTCATGTATATCATCTCTCCCTCACAAATGAACATTGTCAACACTGCAACAGCCACAGAGACACTGTATAATCAGGGCCCAATGTACACATTGTGGCTCACACACGACAAAGCAGACAGACTAAACTGCACAAAGAAATCTGTTCTTCCCTGAAACATACCCACCCCAAAGCAAGGGCAAGGCAATGGCCTCATAGTTGCTGCAAGGCTCCTTGGAGCTGGACTATCCTGCATGAAAAGCACAGAAGCTACACAGACACCTCTGGCCCTGAGGGATCCTGGCACCAAGAGTTATCACAGAACTCTATTACCTGGCTTCCAGATGGACAGTGTTCTTATCCCTTGGATTACACAAAGTTTCAAGCATGTGACAGCAGCTGTACTCTGTGAACACATTATGAAAGGACTGGAGACATGTCGCTGTGGACACAATAAATGAGGCAGGGAGTGATTAGAAGGCTGCATGGAGTCTTTGCAGGAAGGAGCCACCGGTTTATTTTTCAGGCTTCTTTTATGCTTTTACAGATGTGCCCACCTTAGAGGTGGGACCTTTGGGAACCATTGGTCAGTTCCAGAGACCACCACGCGAAAATCCCTCCTCTGGGAAAATTGTACAAAACAAGGTAGTTTACAATATGTGACCTTGTGTACCAGAAGAGTGCCTGGGAACAGAATTTCCCAAAACCAAAACATGGTAGGCACGAAGCGTGGCAACATCAACAAATACCACCTTGCACTGCCCTGTACAAATCATGGTGTAGGGAATGAGTATTGTTTCATGGAGCAAAGATCTGGGCCATAGAGCCACATCACATACTGCTTTCACATCCACACACTCCAAGAAAACACCAGCTGCATAGATTTATAAAGCAATCAGATTGCATGGTGAGAGCCATAGAAGTACATGGAAGAATTGTGTTCTTCACACTTATAGTCCTGTCTCTGAGCACTGCTCAATTTACAGGAAACTAATTATTGAATTAATTTCTGTTAAGTTTTTCCCACACAATCCTATCTCTTACATGGCACTCCTAACCTCTACCATTCTAGAAATAAGTTTAGTTTCCTCTTTTTTGCCAAGAAGAGAGGAATGCAATGCAGAAAACTGAGTAAGATTTTCATCTCCTTACAGGAGTCTCATGATCCACTCTTAAATCTTTTTCCATTACTATCTAATGGTATTATAATTACTGTTATTCTCCAGCGTTCAGAATAATCACAAAACAAATACAGCCTTGATTACGCTCATATTATTATTTGTACTACAGGGGCAACAAGAGATTTTGAGCTTTACCAAAGGAACAGAGGCATGTGCATCTCCAAGAACCCCCACCTAATCCAGAATGAGAATTTATAGGTTATTATAAATGGAAAAGACTGGAGAAAAGGGGCAAAACACAGAGGTTGCTGTACCTTGTTTATATGCTCTCATTTTCTTACTTTAGAAAACTGACATTTTTATTTCGAAAAGATTCTTTCCATCGTGAAAATGGTCAAATAAGACATACAGGAAAAACAGCAGACCTACTCTCTACAATTGTCCTTATTGTTTAGGACAAGTTTTTCTCTAAAATCCTTAAATATAGTTATCTCCTCAGCTGCCAATCCAACGTTTGCAACAGCCTTGATAGCTTATTCTCTGCTGCCAAACCTGCCTCCAGTCACACTTTTTTGTTGCAACTAAGAAGTCACAGGTTTATTTACCCTCTAAAACTGGGCTGTATTTATCCTCTAAAACTGAACAAGTATGTAGCAGTAGACCATAGGCTCCTTTGGTCTGGAAGACAGACGGGTGTCTCTTTTGCTTGATGCTGTTCCACAGACAGCAGAGCAAAGGAAAATAAGTGTTTGATTCACTCTCTCATGCACTACACTATCAAGTGAGTCAGTTAATCAGAAAACTTGATTTAACCATTCTCAAGTGATTTCACTTAAACCGTGAAGTGTCATCCTCCTTTGGTATTTGCACTTTTTCCAGCAGTGACAATCCATGCAGCAGAAGGGCCAGGTCTGAAATTCAGAGATGAAAGGTGCAAATGACAGGCATGTATTTTTCCAAGTTAAAATTTATCTTTAATTAGCGTCTTAATACTTCCTTTTCTGACACAGGAGAGCATGTCTCATATTTTGAAATATTTTTAATACAGTCCAGAGTTCTCTCCCGCTGCAGAGCCAGCTCACCCTATCCACTAACCTGAGCATTTCTGGCAGCAGCTCCTCCTGGTGCAAAAGGCTGGAGGCTGGGCTCCCAGGGCTGCCAATTCAGCGTCAGGTGAACCTGTGGGAGATCTCACAACACTTTGGACAAAGCTCTGCAGACAAGACAAGACCTGAGGGCTGCAGTTGGCTGACCCTGGTGTCAAGGACATGTGCCAGCCTCTCACAGCAATTACAAAGTATTAGGCCTGTCTTGCTGCAAGGGGTAATAGTTCAGCCACCAAAACAAAAAAATATTGGCAAGATGTAGCTGCCTTTGTAGAATCAATTTATCTAAGATGGGAAGGCAGAATAGATAAGTACTTATGAGCAGTTGATCAACTTTTTCATCTGAATTTGTATTTTAACACACACAACTCTCAACAACAAACATATCAATAGATTTTTTTTTTTTGTATTTCACATTAATGGCCCTCACATGAACATATCATTTCAGAAGATGATTCCTTCCTGTAAGAAAATTTCAGATTGGCAGGACTCAGGAGTCACACTAGGAGGGCCATAGATAATATCCTTTTACCACCTAGATTCACAGATTGCCAGTGAGAAATAACTGTGAAACTTATATTGCAAATAATTAGATTTACAGTCTTTGAAAAACTGACAGGTTTTTTCCCCCATTCTGACTTGAGTGCGAAACAGCAGAGGAGGTGCTATAAAACATCAAGAGTCTATCACACACTCTATTCTGTGTATCTTCCTTCCCAGCAGTTTAGAAGGACATGCAGGACAAGCCTGCAAAGCTCATAAGCCAAGTAAAAGCCAAGTAAAATTGCTCCAAGCCCAATAAATGGCCCTTCAACAAAATTATTCCATGCCTCCCCATCATGTTTTATTTTCTATAGATTTAAGAAGTTAACCTATTACATAAACCCAGGAGTAACAGAAATAAGGTCTGTTTCTTCAGATGGTCTGATCAAGGTAACACTGGATAATCACAGGGCAAAGCCTAAAACCCAGACTGAAAATCGCTAAGTCCTGAAAATGAGCTAACAGGATTTGCTTATTTAAGTTTGGAACTCCAAGTGTGTAAAACCTGGAGCACTTCACTAAATTCCTCCCCAGGTAAAAAGACCAGGTCGGTTCACTGAAGTGAGCAGGAATTATATGCAGCTGAGAAACCAAAGGTTTTCTATAGCTTTCCTGTGGAGGCCTACCTTACAGTAAGATCAGTGAAAATAAAACTCCAAACTTTCAAATTCAGATTTGCAAAGGTGGCCCCATAAAGCTGGCAGAATGGCTTATGGCAAGCTCTGGTATTACTCTTTTTTTTTTTGCCTTTAAGTGCATAAAATTTATATCAACACCTCCTCTGACAGGGTCACTTTACTTGTTTTTGTGCATTTAGGATTTATATACTTTTCAGACTACTGAAAGTAAAGCTTAATTAGGATCTTACACCTTACACCTGTGCTTTAACACACACAGGTACTTGACTACTGAAAGTCAGGCCTTGCCTCACATCCTCACAATTCAACAGCAGATACTGTTAAATTAATATTTTCAAATGTTCTATTTTTGCATTTATCTTCTGCCAAAAATGTTGTCCAGCATGGTATTAAATAAAGGAAAAATAATTATTCTAGCTGATATGTCACAGCAATCACAGCAAACAGAAGTCATAGACTTTGAGAACATCATTATAAGCAAATCATCTTTAAAAATATGTAACAAAAAGCTCCTGGGTCTGCTTTAACAGCTGAACCTGAACACAGCGAGGAAGTGACTGAACAGAATCAGACATTCTCATTAAGTAAAATTAGCCAAGTGCAATTTGCCTGGCTGGTTCCCTCTATGTATTAGCATTTATATTCAGTCACTGATGAGCTTAATCAGGTTTTTCGAACAAAAAGGAAAAATCTCCTCAAAACCCAGAAACCTATCAGGTTTATTAGTAATAGTTTGCACTTTCATTGTAAAAAGGCAGTTAAGAAACTGAAGAAAATTGCCTGCTCAGAAGTGTATCTGAGTAGCTACCAGCAATTTTTCCTCATAGCAGGAACATGACCTCACACACACACTGGCTGATTGCTGTCAGATTTACTGGAGACAAAAGGAGACATTTCATTAAAGGGCAAATGCCAAGAAGCTACAAAGAGCTGCCATAGGGCCCCACTGGAAGGGACAGGTTTGCCCTCTGATTGCGAAGACTGTATCACAAGGCCTTTTCCCTCTTTCCTCAATGAATGCATCTCTAAGGGCTGTCAGGCCCCAAAAAACTGAAAAAGGGATGTGGTGGCATCTAAGGAGATAAGCATCAGCAGCAGTGCTGATGTGACAAATAGACAGCAGAAACAGCCCCAGAGCCCCTGGTCCTGCTGGAGGGCACTTACCTGCAACAGCAGCAGCAGAACTGAAGGTGAGAGGCTGCAGGAGTGCCCAGATGGGGTAGGAAGGTGGCTGCTGGGGCTGACCATGTGTGCTGATACCTCCATCAAATGTAACACCACAGACCTTCTGAACATCAGAAAGGAAGCAAAAACCTTCGTAGATTTTAAGACAAGCTATGGAAAATAGCACCAGTGGAAAAAAAGGTTCCACACAAATAGCTTGTTTTATAACATTCTACTTGGCAATGCCCCTGTCAGACATCTGGGCACAAAGTATGTCCTAACACATGTTGAGAGCTTTGAAATTTTTTATAAATTATGCCTCAGTGCATCCTAGTTTGCAAAGCATTACAGCAACAAAAGCTAGCCAAAGGAACAGCATGGCTGCAGCCCTTCCCACATGCACTGCACACAAAACCAACTTAATGACAATCACTCAGAATTATAATTTGTAAGCTCGGTATTCTCTTAAGGTACCTCTTAAGGTAACTGCTTTATCTGAGCAGCATGAAATGAGGCTTTGACCCTCTGTTGTTTGCTCTTTTTTCCTTGGGTCCATGGCTAACTGCTCTCTTTACAGCACGTTTCTATAGTGATCAACTGGTGAACTGATACTCAATATATTCCCCTTTTCACCTGCCATACTTCAGATTCAGAAACTCAGAATGTTATTTAAACAATATTCCAAAAACTTACCCTCAGGCTGTAGTAAGACACAGTGGATACTTCATCACTCTAACTTCCCCAGCTCTTGAAAGAACAAATAAATGCAGCGTTTATAGGTGAAAGAAAATTTATCACAGCTCAGTAACAATTACTTGAGAAGCCAATAAATAAGGGACCAGGAATAAACGAATTCCCAATATCTCAGAGAACTACCAGACTCCTCCTTCCAGGCAAGCATTTCATTTCATCAGCAGCTTTCTTACTGTGCACCAGTTGTATTAAAAGCACTTTTCCTTAAGTGCTACCCCTTTCTAGGGAGTAACAACCAGGACAGGTTTTCCAGGAGGATAAAGCACTGTGTTCCCCAAAGGAGACAGGAGATCCCATTTTTAAACCCATAAATAATGGCAATGAATCATCCTCCCAAGATAAAGACTAAAACATTAAGAAGAGAATACAGTAGGTAGAAGTAATACAGAAAAAAAAATTTATAAACTCAGCTGGTTCGTTTTACACATGCAAATAAACGTGATGAGAGGGGAAACAAGAATGTGATGTGAAGTACTGAGCAGGAAGATCAGGTGTATTTATCTTCCTGGAAGCTGGAAGCAGGAAGATATTAAACTATGCTTTCTGCTAAATTGCTGCTGCCAGTTATTGACAAAGTTGTCAATTATCCAGGTTTAGACTGATGATACCTGAAGAAATGAGGGTTTAGAAACACTTGGGACTAAAAGGGGAGGAATGCACTCAAGATGATAAATGGAGTGGATTGAAAGAAAAAGAGCAAAGAGGTAGTTTCAGAGGGTATAATTAAATATCCTTAATTAGCATATTACACTACTACAATGAAACTGACTTTCCAAGCTGGATTTTAGAAAATAAATATAACTGAGTGGATGAAAGACGAAGACCCTTCTATGCCATAAGAACGGCATAGAATTTATTCAGATAACTTCTATTTTGCTAATGTTTAAATAACTTAATTACACCTAAAAAATGCACTGACTGCCCAGCTCTTCAAGCAGTCAGATATTAAATCACCATTAGATGGATTTTACTGAAATTGGTCAGACCATGCATTAGGGAAAGAGGACAATGTTTGATTTCAATAGTTGAGTAATCATGTAGCTTAATGCACATGGATAAAGCAGGTACCAACAGGTAAAAGTTATGCAGACTGGCACCACATCATTTTCAAACTGGTCCAGGAATAAGAATTTATTTTGAGTAGGGATTTGTAAAGTGTTTTGTAATAAGAAACTTCTCACAATATCACAAAGCTCTCCTCTATTAAAAGATACTCTGCTGGAGTAAGGGATATTTGCTACCGCAATTTTTTCAGTAGAATGAAAGGCATTTTACTGTGTTCATGAAGAGAGTTGACAGGTTAGAATTTCAATGCAAGACTTGCAAGAGGTAGGCATAAGTCACAGTTTTGGCATTGTTTGGTCACATGAGTTTCTTAGCTCCTCTCTACCTCTCTTTTGACATACAATGGACCAGCAGTGCCTCCCTCCCAGGCATTTTACCAGGTTACATAAATCCACAACCAAGGTATTAAGGATATAATTGGAAGACAGCACAAAAAACATTGACATAAGAGGCTGTCTGATATGATTCTATGATTCTACATGGCAACACCCCAGTGTTACTTATACAACCATTCTAACATCATTTTGGTTATTCATATGACATAAATTGTACATTCCCTACATGTAAAGGCTTTATCTGTCACACTATCAAGAATTCAAGTTACTTTCATTGATCTGGAAGAACAGTTGCAGAATGGCAGCTGAAAGTGTTTAGGAAAGGTGAAGAAGCCAAGGCAGAAGCCAGCAAAGCCTAGGTAGAACATATGGACAAGACAGAGAGGGCACTGAAAAACTAAATTGCCTATTTTAGGTAATCATCACTGAAGATTGTACTTCAGTGAAGTACTTCAGAGACTGTATCTGTCCACACAGCTCCTTCCTCAGCCTGTGTCTGAAGTCATGGGAAAGTGTAATGAAATACATTATTTAAACAGCTTTCAAAAGCTTTCAAAAATTTTTATAATGGCTGTTGCAGCATCCAATTCCAAATGTAATTTATAAATACAGAATTTCTCAGTCTTTTTATTGCTGTTTTCTACTTATGATAAGAAGTTTAGGAAATAAGAGGAAAAACCCCCAACAACAAACCACTAACACCTCGTCTTGGTTTGCCTTGCCTGAATTTTTCTGCAAGACACGGCATCCCTCTGCTGGCAAGAGCAGATCTAACAGCAGGGAGGGGCAAACCAAAACTGATGAAACAGTAAAACAAGATCAGCCTGTGCAGACTGAAAAGATAAGTAAGGAAAGGGGACTAAGGCAATGCCTGGCTGCCCAAATGCCTGAGAAAATAAGGGGCTAAGGTACAAACCATTAAAAAACAGAATTCAGAATTTCTGAATTTCTCCAGAAAGTAGCATTTTTCATAAAAATCTTTAAAATGAGTCACCTTGAAGGAACTGTCATCTTGACAAACACCAGACCTCTAACTTAAAAGCAACTGCTGCAATATTTAGGAAAACAGGACACTGAAAGAGTTCCCCAAAGGAAAAGATTTTTGCCTATGAAAAAGCTAAATTATGAGTGATGAAGCCTGTGCTGCATCAACCTGGCAATGCATCTGCATAAATGCTTATGAATTCATAACACTCTCTTCTGGGAGAATTATGACAAACCTTAAGCAAACCTTCACAATAGTTAATCTTTTTTCCTTTAGCTATGACTTTCTTTTTAACATGACAACCATAGGACAAATACAGGACAATTTCAGACATCAACAGTGATGCAGAGGAGAAAACAAACTCCTATCAGAAACGTGTGTATCACACACATTTTGGGGAAATGTCAGTTAAATCTTACTCTGACCTCTGAAGCATGATAAATAGAGAAGTTCAACCTTTTTCTCATCAGCCCTGAAACTGGAGTGTAGTTGCCCATTTTGTTTCAGACTTCTTGTTCTGTTCTACAAATGACTCTGCTTCAGTTCTTGAGGGATTGCACTACTACTCATTTTAAGACCAAAGAAAGGTTTTTAAAAAAAGGCTGTTTAAAAGTAGCAATCTATGAAGAGACTTCTAGGAAACAACTTTTTTCTTTGTTAAAAATATAAACACAAAACAAAGTTTGATACTACTTTTTGCACCTTTTATTAAAAACAGTCATTACAGGTGACATACAATTGGCATATATGTATATGACAATAGCTCTACTTTTAAGAAAACTATTTACAGACTTTTACAAAGTGCACAAGTGCAATGACGGGTTCTGCATTAGTTTTCCATATTGAAAACTTTTGGTTTTCTTTCAGTCATTCAGGTGATTCTACTCTCAGTTTGTGTAACAGCACACTGCCTTCAAAGACATTCATTTTAGATACCTCCAAGTGCCAACAGTGAGAAGCTGCAGTCAGTACCTGCTGTGAGATATCAGAGAGAACAGTCTCCTTTACATCTCTGCCATCCAGATTTGTCCTTTTGTACTGCTTCCCACATGGAAGGCTGTCACTCCAAGCCACTCTGTTAACCAATGTTTGCTTCACTAAGAAAAGCATTTCCTAAACCATTTGTTTAGGGACCAGGAAAGAGGACAAATCTTACCCACAAGAAACTCCAGAGCAGAAGGACAGAAGCAGATATAGAGTCTCAGTTTTCTAACCAAACCTACAGAAAAACTTCAACTATACAGCACCTGTATTAAGAAGGGAGGTAGGGAGGAAAGAAGTATCTTCCTGTATTCATTACCCACATTCTCAACAGCACTACATTAAGTAGAGAAAGAATATCAGTCCATATACCAAGATGCTTTTTTCTATTTCCTGCTCTTGTTTTAGGTCAGCTGGAAGCTTCTTTTTTCAGTTTTTCTAAAATCTCATCTGGTGTCGTTGATACCAAAATCTTCACCACTTTGTCACGTGATTTACCCCCCTGGTTTAGACAAACACAGAAAAAACCTATAGTTCAGAGAATCACCCTTTACGGTAAGAAAACAGTGCTATTTATAAAATGCTGATAAACAAATTAAGCATTTTGCCCATGATTCAGGAAAAACAAGACTCACATCATTTTATGACACACCTTTTCACAACACAGTGTTCAATTCCTTTGTCATCTTATCCTTTACCACTACTCTTTAAAGACTTCTAAAACTACTCCATTAAACCAATAGATAAAAATAAAAAGCACCATTTTTCATTGTGCTCATATGCTCATAAACGATAAACAGAAATGGCTGGAAAGACTGACTTCAAGTACAATGAATTAATAAAACAAATTATTTATTCAGTGCAATGAATAAAACAAAGAGTTTCCACTCACCAAAGTCAAGACATGTAAATTCTGGTACACAGAAACTCTTGAGGCCCAGCTACAACCCAAGTGCTTACATATGCTCTTGCTTATGTGTGAAGGTTAGTGTCAGAATCTTTTAAGTCAAATACAGAAGTAATTTTTTAAAAAAAGTGAAAATTTATTAATAAAATGCATATTCTCAGCATAACACAAATTCTGTGAACTCATTTGACATGAAAATGAGAATCTTGAAGAACACAGAAAACACAGAGATTTGCAGAACAGTATCATAACTCTTCTGATTAAAAGATCTCAAGATCAGCCATAGCTCTTCCTACACTAAGTTCATTCTCAGTGAATCATTTCACTAACTCAACTAAACTTTTTGAAGAATCTTTCAGACTGAACTTGGAGTAGCTCCCTATACTCAGTGTGTAAGTGTCAAAATCTTGAATTTCAACTGCAGTAGGGCAAAACTGAAAGGAAAAGAGGAAGTACCTTCTCTAAAATAACATCACTCTTCTTCACTTGGAGCACCTTCGAGAGGTAGCGACACAGCTCTGCATTTGCCTCCCCTTCCGATGGAGGTGCAGCAATAGCTACACCCACTGCCTCAGCCGTCACATCTATAACAAATATTTGGAGGATTTTATGCTCAAAATATTCAAAACATCTCATCATAATTTCCTAAAAATGAATGTTTATGCTTTCTAAAGCATTTTAATTTAAAGCCAACTAGATGTATAAATTAGCAGGTGATGGCATTTTCACATTTCATAAATTCCCTTGACTGCCGGCCAGTACAATCAAATATAAACTCCTGACGATTCAAGCAGTGAAGCCTTCATGCTATAGCAGGGTGTAGTCATGAGCTACCAGCCTTCTCACCATGGGGGCACCGCCCTGAGCTTCCCTCAGCTGCCCGTTCTTGTGCAGGTGTTGTTCTACTCGGCACCATGTAAGACGACTCAAATCAGGTTACCCCCAACCCCCAAAGCCGCTTGTTGTTAAATCAGTCCGCTCAGATTTACAAGGAATCAGTAAATTCCCTGTGTTACCAAAGGGGCCTGGACGCTGCCACAGCCTGTGGGTCTCGCACACACGCGGGATGTGAGAGCAGTCCCCACGCGCGCAGGCGCAAGCCCAGGGCTGTAGAGGGAGAACACGTTTTAATAGATCCAACTTTTATGGCTCTAATAAAACCGCACAGATCCTTGAGACACGAACAGCCTGCACGAAACCACGGATACCAAACTGAAGGATTTAGGATCGAGATATACCCCGTGCTCACCGCGCCACCCAGCGCTATACAGGGGGGACACGAATGAGCTACTCTTGGAGAGCCGAACTCCTCGCTTTCGTTTTCAGGTGGGATTTTCTGCGTCCCCTCCCTCCGCCCCTGTTCCTCAGGGTGCAGCGATGCAGCGCTCGGTGCCGAGGCCCACAGACCCACCTGTGACGGCGCTGCAGCGGGCACCGGGCTTGGCGCGCACCGCCACCCTCACGGAGCCGCCGCCCGCCGCCACCACCGGTCCCGCGGCAGCGCCCGACTCCGCGGGGGCCTTGGCAGCTGCTTTTCCCTGAAACAGAGGAACAGGCGCGGTCACCGCGGGCACCATCTGCCCCTCCCCCCCGTCCCTCTCCCGAAAGCCCGCACCTTCCCGGGCATGGTCCCGCCGCTCCGCACCGGCGCCGCCCGCACCCGCAAGAACCGGGTGAGGCTCGGCATGGCCGGGGCGGCCCTTCCGGTAACCGCGCCGGGCCCGCCCCGAGGTGCCTGCGCGCTCCGCACGGCCCGGCCCGGCAGGAGCCGGCCCTGTGTCCGCAGCGGCCGCTCTCGCACGGCCCGGCCCGGCAGGAGCCGGCCCTGTGTCCGCAGCGGCCGCTCCCGCACGGCCCGGCCCGGCAGGAGCCGGCCCTGTGTCCGCAGCGGCCGCTCCCGCACGGCCCGGCCCGGCAGGAGCCGGCCCTGTGTCCGCAGCGGCCGCTCTCGCACGACCTCGCCCTGTGCCTACAGCAGCTGCTCCCGCACAGCCGGGCCCGGCCCCGGACCCCGTCCCTGTCTCAGGACAGCGCCGCGCCCAGGGACTGGGCAGCGCTGGCGGAGTGTGTACGGCGCTGGACGTTTGGCAGACACAGGTTCTACACACGGCCTTTGGACACCCCAAACCTGCGTGACCTCCCCCTTTTCCCTCTTAAGAAAGGAAATTCCCTTATTTTGTCTCCTGCACTCTCAAATTATTACTTTGGAATAACGTGAGGGAGGGTCCAGGTCTTTGTACACGAAGCCATTCTGTTACTACACGGTACATACGGCAAGACACTGAATACTATATACATACAGCAACTGCATCAAATTAGTGTGTGCAATCTGTAAAACTCGTGCACCAATAATCCTTAGGTTTATACTAATTTTTTTGTACTAGAATATCCAATGATAAAATAACATCATTACAAGTCTCATATTCTCATTTTCACATTATACATTTTTTATAGGCACATATGTATATACAGTGGCTATTTGCATAACCAGTTCTATATTCCAAAACAGCCCTTCTGAATTAAGAGAGATTCTGGAAAGATCTGTTTGTTGCTGAATTTGACTTAATATTTATTTCTTCAGTGCAGCTGCAGATGTTCTCTGCAGTGCAAAGTCCATTAATTCTCCATGGCTCTTGGAAAAAGTCAAGATGATGGCAATATGAATGCAGCTTTGCTGATGTACTTCAAAAAAATACAGTAGCAATCCATGTCCACAGGGTCAATCCAAGGTAATTTTGGAAAGAAGTGCAAGATGGGACTACAGCAGCAGCTTTACTGTCTTTTAAGGACAGATTAGAGAAAACATACACAAGTTGTGCATAACAAGTAAGGATTTTCCAGTTCAAAAAATTAAATTTTACTACATGAGAAACAAAAGGGTGAAAAATCAAAGTAATTAATCACAAGGTACTACTTAAAACAAACTTCAATATACAGAGTACTTATTCCACTTAACATTTCGTTTAGAGGAAAAGCTAAATTACAATCTACCAATAATGATGCAGGAAAAAACCAGCTTTTCTGGTACCCCTCAAACAAATTAGTTTTGTTTTTACACATTAAAGTAATTTAACAGAATTTTTCAACTGCTGCCAATAGTGAGCTGAAGTCCACTGAGACACCAACACATTCCAGATCATCATGTGAAACTAAGTATAAAATATTATTTCTGGTATCTGTCCATCTTCTATTGATGTACCATTGTTGTTACCTGGTGAACTATAAAAGACAAAGCATGTTTTGCTAGCAGTAGGAGATTCGTGGATCACTTTCTTTAAACCTTTTGTTCCATAGTGGGAATCAGGACCCTGAAAAACATCACAAGAGATTAGCAACAGAATGGAAGTGGGCAAGACCCCAGAATTGCTGATGGTCAAACACAACTGACTTGGACTATTTTAGTAGTACAAAATTTCTGTACCCATATCATATAAATTATATACAAAATCACAGACAACAGAAGCAAGGGCCCTATGTCTAAATAACAAAAATATATTTCTCTGACAGCAGACTTAAACCAGTTGATTTTATCCAAGTAGTAATGAATACTTTCTAGTATTTCTCCTTATCACACAGGTTGTCTGTGTTCTTACTTAGTTTCCTGCCTCAGTTGCTTTTAATGTACAGTATTTTTTCCAACCCACTGAACTCTGATTTCTGTTTAGGGAGTTATATTTGGAAGAATTAAATTTTTTTGAGAAATAAATTTGTCCACAACACTAAGGGGAGACTTTCTGAGAACAAGTAATTCTTGCCTATTATTTCAGCACTAGTATATAAAAGGAGATTAAAAAAAGCTGTTTTCTTGAATTTAGCTAGTGCTTAGAATATCCTTGATAAAAGAAATCAAACTTAAATTTTGATAGAGAACTGCCAGATTGTTTTCTAGATAGTGCTTTTCTCCCACACAGTACAAGTGACTTCCATTAGAACTCATTCTAACTCCTACATCGAGCAAAAAAGTGGGAAGGCAGAAAGGATCCAGTTATGAATTCCATGCTGTGGCACAGAAGAGATGTAACAGTCTTACAAATTACAGTGGAGTTCTAAATATGTCCTTCTTTAGCCGTAAACTTAAAATAAATTCAAGACCTGGAAGACACTTTCCCATCAGAAGACTGATAAAATAATTACTCTAGCATCAAAGTAACACTTTCTGCCGTACTGTTACACATTCTTACTTTCAACGTTGCACAAGCTGTGTAGCAAACCGTGGGCAGAATCTCTATGGGCTCTTTGAACATAACTCTGAAGGTACTGGCTGTTCCATCACAGCTAAATCCAGTGTCGTTCTGTCCCAGCGTCTGATTCTTCTCGTAATCAATTATCTGGAAAAAAGCATGGACATTGTATTTTTATGTTTACAAGCGTGAGAAAGGTTCTGATTGTATGCACGTGAGAAGGTTACAAGCAAATACTTGCCTACCCCACCCAGCCTAACTGCAAGGACAGTGCAATCTCAGCTGGAAAGGAGCTGTGATTTCCTGATAGCACTGGAGCTGACGCAGCAGCTGGAACGATGGCTCGTGAGTTTTGCACGGGCTGTGGGCACTGCTCCAGCCAGGTTAAAGTCTGTGCTTGGGAGATGGAGAATAGCTCTCAGACCTTCAGCTTCTGACCTTCACATACAACATCTAATCCTGTGCTTAGATTTGCTGATCTCTGTACACCTCCACAGCCCACATGAGGGAATCTCATTTACTGCCCCTGGCTAGTTTAGAAAACAAGTTTTTACAGATAATGTAGGCAGTCAATGACACCTTCATAAAAGAAAACAAGAACATGTGCTGTTATGTTTTATACAATTTATTTCTAATCTTGATTCAGTATAAAAATTCTACTCAGATGACAGAATTTTTAATTTTGCCTTTAATTTCATTGCCTACTAAGAATCACTAGTTCCAATGTATTAATAGCAGATTCCTTCTCATTTTGGGGGAATCCTGATCCATGCTTCCCAATACCTCTTGCAGAAGCTGGATATCAGAGCTTTGGAGCAGAGCACTTCTTGTGATTACTGCACTAAGAATAATCATATCCATTTTTATAGTTTCTTATTAACTTGCCGATTAACTTATTAAAATTACTTAATTTTTAGTATTACCCATGCCTGAGATGAAGCTTTATTCTAAGCAAAGTGTACTCTAGTTTTTCTCCCAGCCACAATCAGTACACATATTAACAATTATAATGCTGAAGACGTAAGCCCTTTTCACCTAACAGATGTTTGCAGTATACATTATCACTATTTTATGACATGTTTTAAATGTTTAACTCTCTGAAGCTCTGCTAGTACTGATGCAGAGCTGAAAAGAAAGTTAGAGTCACAAGACTTAAATAACTGTCTGAAAAGATTGTGACCAGAAGGTTTCAGGTTCATCGGTTATTACAGATACTTCCAGGATAAAGAGAACCTATATAAGATGAATGGCCTTAATATGAACCATAAAGGTTTATTTAGCCTTTCAGTTTGAATAGGGAGGAGCTTTTTCAAGTGAATCTTCCAATCATTTCCACTTAATATGCATCGGTTGGCATTGAAAAAAATCTAAATTCTTTTCAGATTAAATAAATCCAGCAAATATCCTGAGGGAACACAACAAATGCTTGCATCTGCTAACAAGAATTCAGCTGAGAGGTTCAAAAAAGGGTTTATGTGAAGTAAAAATCCCCAGGTATGTTTAATATAGCTGCTGGGTTCCCAAAAATCAACTCTTTTGTTCTAAAGATCCTGTCTAGTTCACTATGCTACTCATTTACATGGATGTATAGTTTGACAAAACCAAACTGAAGATAGTTCAAATAGAGGAATTTGCAAGTGGGCTTTTAAAGTGAGGAATGTGGAAAAGCCAAATTCCTTCAAAATATCATTCCAGATACATTCTGTTTGGAACATCATTAAGAGGAAAGGCACAACATGTTTTCCTTAGGAGACAGACACAAAATCCCTAAGTACAGAGTAGTCAGATAATAATATCATCAAATAGGAAGCAGAAGACAATTTGACATTTAAACAGAATGTCCGATGTTGGAGAAGATGAAGTAGCTAGGCCCTGCAGAGATGATTTATTAGTAAAAGATTCTAAGAGTACGATACCTACAAGAGGAATGGAATTGAAAGCAAAATTTAAACTCTAAGATGCTGGGCAGGAAGAAGGTGATTAGACTAGCTGAAAAGACTGAGCTAGGTGAGTCAGTGACACCCTTGCCAAGACAAAAGGATGAATAAAGGGTTGGACCTTCTCAGGTATCAGGGATAAGGTGGTTTTTCAGGATTTTGGTATGTAGAGTAGTATTGTAATGTTGTAGTTCCCATAGGCTATATGTAGATTCTGTAGGTTTTGTATCTTGAGGTGATTGGTTGATGCTTATTAGAATATTCACGATAGAAAAGGTTAAAATGGAATGTAAGATGAAAATAGCTCTCTTGCTCTCTGGCATCTTGCTCTCTTGCTCTGCTGGAACCCTGTCCTCTTAGACTTATGGACTCTTCCCCAGTTAGGCTGCCTTCCCACGACCAATAAACCACGTGTCCCAAAAAGTATCCTGGTCTTCAGATCATCTCTCTCATCGGACACCACCAGCGTGCTTTCCAATAGTCCACCAATGAACTGAAACAGCAATTCCAGCACATGCTAGAAGTCTAGAAAGACAGGGACAATAGAATTTCTGCCCCTATATAAAGTCACAGACTATTTATTTCACAAAATTTCTCATGTAACTAATAAATCAATGTGGCATGATAGTACCAGGTTATGAAATACACAGCACAAGGTAAAACTGATCCAGTCATTGAATCCTAATATCTTGTTAGAAAGCTTAGAATCAAAACAAAACTAATCTCTACATAAAAAAATTAAAATAGACTGAAATTTCACACTCAAAAAGGAAAAAAAATTACAGTGCTGGATCAATACTACTAGAAAACAATCCTGACCAGAACATGCTAAGGGATCTAACAGGCTACAGGAGCAGGAAATACAATTTTAGTGGTGTCTTCAATTACCTACTGGGACCAGGCAAGGGTCACATCAGGATACAAAGCAGGGGGACATTTTTAGATGCTATCACTGGCCACTTCATGAGCCTGCTAACCAATTGCTCAGCAAGAAGAAATGCAACCCTTGATTTGGTACTGAGTGATGAGCAGGATCAGATTCAAAATTTCATAATAGAAACACTATGTAACAGTGTCCATAATATACTTAGAGTCAACACTCCCACATGAACAACAAAAGCAAATCCCCCACAGCTGTGCTAAATTTCAAAAAGAGGAAAGTGAGGAAGCTTGTTCAAAAGAAACTAAAAGAAACAATTACGAAAATCAAATCTTTATAAGCAGCACGCAGGCTACTGAAGGACATAACATACCCCAAGTACAACAACAGTACATATTTCCTATCAGGAAAGGCTTAAGAAAAGGGGAAAAAAGCTGGATGTTGGGAAACACCTACACTAAAAACGACTGAAGGACAGAAGAATACAGAAGAAAGGGAGCAGAGCTCCATAGTGTTCTTTTGCCTAGTCACCCACTTGTGACAAAACACAGCTTAGACTCGTGGCCTATCAATTGCTCCCTCCCAAATACAGACCAAACCTTTTGCAAGTGCTACAAGTGTAACTTCCTTTTGCAAGTTCCTACAAGTGTACAAGCCTATTTAAACATAATATACTGTACCTGTATATTAACTTGATAGTCTGTGGGTCCATGAATAGATCCATATAATCCAAATCCCACTATAGAAATTCTTCTGTTAACTGTGAACCTAATAAGAAAGGAATTCAAACAACTGTGGTAAGTGCGTTGCCTTATTTCAAGTAGAAAAAAGACTCCCACTGAAGAGTAGGGAAGTAAACTGAGAATGGCATTGCATTTTTTTAATAGCATTTTTTATTTAGATTTCAATACTAAGAAAAAAGCTTTGTCAGTTTTATAGGTGACAAAGCATTTTTCTTAAAAATAAAAAGATTTTCTAATTCCTCAATATATTCAGTATTACTAAACAAAACATAACCAGATTCTTCTCAGTATCTCCAAAATAAAAACATATCAAGACTTGGTATTTCAAAAAGAAATATACAGATAACACTCAATCATTCTAGAATGCACCCAATCCTCCCAAACCTCATTCTTGTTTGTATTTTATGTGTGTAATAGCCTGTTAAAAGAAAAAGGGCAAGATCAAACCTGTGCAACAGAGCCAGCCAGCATGTTTGCTATGGTATCTTATACTAAAAAGTCAAAGCTGAATGCATGATTTGTTCCCTTTCTCCCCAGACATTTCTGTCTCTCCCTCAAACAGTTTCTGAAGCCCTACCTAATCCGGTCGCTTGTTCCACTGTAGCCCCAGCGACTCTCCACCTGCTGGAACCTGTTAATGCTGCATTCTTTTCCTCTAAGGCAACACCTGGGCCGGTCAATATAATCTACTTTAGGTTTAGGATTGACAGTAAAGTGCAGAAAGAGATTTACTACCTCCCGATCCGACAGGATTCCAGATTGAGCAGGGCCTGTGAAAACATAAAACTTCTAAGATGATTTGAAGGATTACTCCAGCTGTTGTATTTAAACCACACATAGTCACAAGCTGAAGACAACAGTAATATTTTCCAATGGCCAGAGCATAATCTGTAGAATGTTTTGCTTTCATTTGTGCATCGCAACTCTTATCAGTACAATATTAATAACAGAATCGAGTGTTAAACATCTAAACACAGTAAAACAACACTGAGAGATGGTCTAACATTAAGACAAAGAACTCCAAAACTCACCTGCTGCAAACTCTTCAATAGTCATTAATGGAAAACGGATTAAGGAAAGCGCTCTTCCAAGGACTTTTTGTTTGTTCCCGAATGTCACCGGCAGTTGTTGTCTTTGACATTCTGCTTCTGCCCAGCGAACAACAGCTCCAAAGAGCCTACTTTCTCGAATACTGAGAGTGTCCCTTTCTAGAACTGCACATAGTGTGTCTAAAGAAAAAAAATGTTAGCAGCTTTACATCAGTTTTCATCCAAGCCAGTAAGTGTTACATTATGTAAGCTTAAAATACTAATTACACACTAAGAACATTCAGAAGAAGACTATTAGCTTTGTCTTATTACTGTATATGTGTGTATATATATTGCACATTATTTATCTTACATAAAAAGTAATCTCTCAATGACACATAGAGTAAGAATGTTACATTATGTAAGCTTAAAATACTAATTACACACTAAGAACATTCAGAACAAGACTATTAACTTTGTCTTATTATTGTATGTTATATGTGTGTATATACATTGCACATAATTTATCTTACATAAAAAGTGATCTCTCAATGGCACATAAGATTTCAAACTAAAAATTAAATTTTCCTGCTATGAAGACAGGATATGAGCTTTCTTCTTGATTCCTAAGAGTGTAACTAATCTCTGTAGTGGTAACAAATATCCTGAAGAATTCCCATTGCTAGGGCAAGATCAAAACTGAAAATGACCAAACAGTGAATGCACACTACAAAAAATCCAAGTTACTCATGATGACAGTGTCATATTGTCATCTGGGCAGCCACCTGCCCATCTGGATCAACTATAGCCACAAGCAGTAGTGGCACACAAAAACCAGTTTAAAGATACATGAAAGTCATCTTAAATATTGACATATTTGCTACCCACAAAGCCTGAAGGTAAAACACAAGATCTGAGTCAAGGTACACGTTTAAAAAGCAACTTATACTATATTTATTACTCCTTCTTGACCTTCTTTGAATAACAGGTGTGCACAAATTATCATAGAATACAAGTCAAAAAAATAAATGGGTTTTTATCTTCTAAACCTTCCATCTTTGGGAATATTTATCTGCCTTGAATTTAATTAAGGTGTGTTTGCAGTTATAGAAAATAGCATACTGGCAAGTCGAAACAGATTGAGACTTGCCAAAACTAAAGATCACTTACAATCTGAGTACAAATCCTACTGAATAGAAGTTAACAATGGCTTTAAGATTTCTTTATGCAGTGTAACACCTTCCTTCCTGAATTTTTTCCCACAATCTAGCTGAATAGAAGTAAAACCTTATATACATATAGTAGCAATGAAATTGAGTAAGTAAATTTACAACTGCTAGCTTTTGATAGAAGATTACAGAGAGAAACTAGCAGTTCATGTATTCATTTTTAAAAGCAGGTATCATTAATTGTATAATTAATCTGTGCAACTTTGAATAGATAAATACCATGTGGCAACAGAAGAGTGTGACTCCTGTTGCATATGGAAAGCAGCCATGGATGCCTCAGGGATGAGGTACTACAACCCTCAGCAAGTGAAAGCTCTGGCTCAATGAAGTGTGGTGTCACCACAGTGGGAGCCCTGGGACAACACCACCACTCAAACAGGGACACTGCAGTGGAACCCAGCTCAGGAGTGAAGCTCAAAGGAAAGCACTGCAGGGGTGGATGGCCAAGGGAAGAAGTGCTTGGGCCTCTGCATACTCAGATGGGGGAAGGAACTATCCTGGGTTATTGTCATTTCATGCTTAGGACACAGAGTGACTTACCTATGTCAATATCTGTAAAGCCTTCTGCACTTATGGCATCCATAGTGCTTTTGTCTATTGTGTCAAGACAAAGACTAGCAAGCTGAGGTTCATCAAACAAACGAGCCTGGAAAGATAAAGAAATACATCTTAAGCATAAAGTTGACAAACTAATCTTAAAAAGCAAGCATTTTACCTCTAGTACAGACATAAATTAAAATAAGTTGATTTGTCTAAGTACTCTTTGTGTTTATACCTTAAAGGTGTTTATACCAGAAAGTCTCAAAGGAGTACATAATTAGGAGAATGAACAATTTCCCTCCAATTAGGAATTCTCCTAGTAAATCAAAACTAAGCTTAAATTTACCTACTTGAGTAAGCAGCATAAAGGCATTATCTGCTCGGAGATGCTTTGTTAGGAAATCCACACAATGTGCTTCCAGGGCAGGGACTGCATACTTTTTAGCAGTGTATAAAGTAGTCATGACTGTTTCTGGACCAATTTGAACTTCATCTGAATAAAGAAACCTATAAATCAATACACAAACACAGATCATAAAAACATATCTTTAGAGGGGCAGCAAACACAACAATCTCTTTGCATTTAGAAAACAGGCCAAAGATTTGCACTGTGAAACAGTGCAACAGCTGATCTCATAGCAGTTTTATAAATAAAGAAGGTAAGTTAAAAGGTTCAAGAAAGACTATTATGTTAACCTAATGGCATACATTTGTTTTAAATATGTATTAGTCCCTAGGACTGATCTGGCTGTCCTAGTTATACATAGCTCCCCAACTGTAAACAACAGCTGAGCTGCAGAATTACTTAACCTACGAATGCATGCTCTCAGTTCATCAGGAAAATATCAATGCACAATCCTCTATGGCTATATTCATTTACTCACAGTGCACACTGGCTTCCCCTCCATGAGGGAACAGTGTCAAGGACTTGGATTGTGAGAACATCTTATGTCAAAGTTACCCCTCTGTAATATACAGAGAGAAAGGGAGTACATTCTAGCAATGACCTTGACTCTTCTATTCCTGCCACAGCAAAACACTCTTGCTTGTCTCCACTGCTTGAGGCAAGAGGATTGGTTGAGACCTTAGCATAAGCTGGGAACCAGAAAAGAGGAGCCTCCACCTACACCAGGAAAAAAACCCTGTTTCCTGAGCAGTTGTTATTTAAGACTAGACAAGGTAAGATTTATTTTAAGGTTCTATATGGAAAATATGACTTTTTAAAAACAATTTTTCTTACAGGTGACATTTAAGATAATTTTAGCAAAATTTTGTCAGCCTTTCAGGTAACAATCAAGAATAGTCTGTGATTTACAAAAATACATTTGTCCAGAACACACACACATAATTAAACATACTAAACCAGGGCACACTAGCAAATGCAAGAATTCCACAATTAAAACCAAGTCTTTCCTTTATATTTGTTTTTCAGAACATCCTGGAAATGAATGACACACAGACAGAAGGTGTGTTTACAAGGGTTTTCAAATGTATCAATCAGCAGTTTGTATCTAACAAGAGAAACCTGTGAAAATACAGACTCCTTAAACTTCCTTGCAACATGGAGAAACTGAAGTAATATAAACCCAGAATTGAAGTTTAAACCAAAGTTCTTCACTGTTTCTATTTCTTATATTCCAAGAAAATGCTAATTCTCAGTAGTTGCTAACACACAACTCAATACAGTGTTCAACATTAAATTTGCTGCCACAATACAAGTACATATTTACCATTAAAAGACTCCAGTCTACTCAAACAGCCAGCTTGCACACCACTTCGAAGGTGTGCAATTTTTTTTTAACTGGATTTAAATTTAACAACATTTAGGAGGAACTAATTTAATTAAATGCTAACTTTTAAAGTAAAAGTTTCATACAGTTCAATTGGAACTGATTTATGAAAGCTATGAACTACTATTACCTGTCAATGAAAATGATGGGCTGACTTGGTCATCACAACTGCTGCCAGATTTAAGAAACAAATATTTCACAGGTACACTTTTGCATACTAAATTGACAAGCTCTTCATTAAAGCACTAGAATAGTGCATTTACATTTTGGTTCTAAGATTTAAAATAATCAGTTTAAAATGCCATAACTTTTGTTGTATGATTTTATAGGGGCTTGGAGTCCAAATCATGTGAAAGTTGATTAACTGTAAAAAAACCAGTACTGCTATGCAAACTACAGTATGCATTTTACCTAACCAAAAAAAACCCAAACCAAATCCCAAGTTGGTTTTGGAATATGATTTTGGTTTTATTCCTTAAGTGAATCCCATCTGAAGCCAATGAAATGACACATCAGAGGGGCTCATCTGGCTTGTGTTTTACTTTCTGCTATACCTTCTGAAGAAACAGGGTGCAGTCCTAGGTGTGTCCTGCCAAGAGCTGTGTCTGTGTTAACTCTCCCCTCCGTGGCAGGCCTGAACTAGCACAGCCTCACGTGTTCACCACTGCTCCTCCTCCACTTAACTCCGTGTGACTGCCGATCACTTCTCTTCCCCCTTGCCCTCTTCCCTCCTCTATTTCCCTTTGGGACAGAAACAACCTCATCTTATTGGCATCCAGGATGAGGAAATGGGAAGCTGGGGGGTGTATGTGCATGTTGGAAGGACATTTTTAGTGACCAGAACAAACAATTTTTCCAAGTGGCCATTCAATCATTCACTCTGTATAAGCCTCTCATACATTTTATGCTACTTCTCTTCATCCTCAGGTTAGCACTTCCTTCTCCCCTTCTGTGAGCATCCTCTCAGTAGCTAAAATGTTTTCACCATTACAGAAGCACACAGGAATCTTTTTTTCAAGTCACTCATGATTACCCTTTAATTTACCACTTGCCAAAATTCTCTGAGAAGATTTTTGGAAGACAGACTGCTAACTTGTGCCATATTACCCCCTTGCTTTATTCTGTGATCAAAGGACAGGTTAGCTTATTGTAAAATATGAATAAAAATAATTAAAAAAAAAAACTTAGTAAAACCAGTAAAAGGAAAAGATAAAGCAGAACCCTACAGAGAAAACTTGAATTTTCTCGATCATTGCTATTCAATTTGTAGTTAGAAACACACACAAAAGTAGCTTCATTGGGAAATAGATTCAAACTTTGTGACTCTGATATTATTTCAGCTCCTAAGGATTTATCTGTCAAACTACTTCCTTTGTTTTCATCAAAAAATCTTTTCCTTTAATTTACAAGTAGCATTTGTCAGTAGATCTTTATGAAATACGTAAACTACAGACATGACTTAACAAACCACATGAGTAAATAAAATGTAAATGAGCTGAGGAACATTAAATAATTAGTAAATTATGCCGGGAAAACTTTGCATTAACTTAAACATTTCCTTTACTTGATGCTCATTTGCTATGCGTATTCAAAGATCCTGACTTAATTTCTAGCCAATATACCTCAAACTGGTATTTGCAAACATTAAAGCAATGTCCTGTGAAAGGTAACTATCATTATCTGAGTGATTTACTAATGATAGATTAAAGAGGCCAACAGTACAAGGTACCATTCCTGCCTCTTTCAGTCAATACCAGGAAAAGATCCCATGTTGTTTCCAGCATGGAAAAAGTCCATTACTGGCATGTATTACAGAAGTTCTCCCTAGATATGTTTTTAACAAGGTGTTGCAATGTATGTTTATTTCAATATAAGCCCAAACAAACATACATAGCACAGAAGGATGTCCTAAAGAGCTGGCATAGACAGCAAATCTGAGATGTTTCAGAGTCCACCAGTGTCGATATTCAGACAAGATACAAGCACAATCAGTTTACTGACGCAAGCCATTACGCACTGGCAGCCCTACCAGCACAAGATGCTTTTGTTTGCTCCTAACAACATCTCTTCATTCACTTCTACAGTGTTCAAATACCATCCCTCTTATCTCTACTTAGAAATCTCTTAGAAATCTCTGTTTCTGTGCTCTATTTTTACCCAGACAAACTTCTCTTATTATATCCACTTTTCACTGTCCAGCGTTTTTTCCACATAAATACAGACAAATGCATAAATGTGCACTGTCATCTACTTTTAACCTTTGTAACCCATTTGCCTGAAAGACACTTCCCAGTACCTCTCGCTCCTCTGCAGAAAAAATCCACAAAGAGCAGTTTGCTAACAGCAACAGAAAGGCATTGCTGCTGCACGGAGTTTTATTGGGTTTTGTGCACATCACTTGCTTTAACTCTTGTGCCCATGATTACCTAAGGACCAGGGGACTCTTCTAATTGTTCCTATCTCTTAGGCCTCAGCAAAAGAAGAAAGTTGCCAAGACTTTGGAATTTTTCCTGTTACAAAAAGCTTTAAGAGAGTACATATTTATTTCCAGGCAATAATATTATTTGTTTCCCAGATGTTCATTACAGAGAACTGTTTTATATATTTTATAGTTTATATTTTTTTGCCTAGCAGAGTGATTTCTTTGATAAAAACCTTAAGATTACGCAGTTTAATCCTATTAACACACCACAGCCCGAGGCACAAACAAACTCTTAGTAATTGTTTCTATAAACACCATAAATTTTACTTGCCACTGCACTGAGTAAAGAGAAATGGTAGGTAAACTCATCAGTTTTGTGAGCATGCAGACTAACAGATCCTATTCTGCCCAAACTACAAATCACACTTCATATCCTTTTTGCTATCACTGCGCTGCCAGTCTCACACTCAGATGGTCTGGGAGTAAAAATTAGCTGGTTACTGCCTTCTGCTGCATGTTCCCTCTCTGCCCAAGTATGATTACAATGGGTGTTATCATGGTAAAAAGATGTAACAACTTAGTATCACCGCTGTAAAAGAAAAGTGAACAGGAAGATGACTAAGACTTCAAAGTAAGTATCAAATTTCAAGGTAAGTATCAAATGAAACTCAAAGCTCGGTAGAACAGTCTCTGTCCCGTCTTAGTTACTATCAGAAGATGGCTGCATAGTTGCAACACCAAGGGGACCCACTAACTCCCATCATTTTACTTTAACAAACCAAAACATTAAATCCAAGAGCCCAACCAGACACCCACCGAGTGCTCCCCTAAAGGGACAGTCAGCTGCCATGGAATTAGGGCACTTCTCTTGGGAGAACATTGTTCTCTTGGGAGAACAATGCAGAGTAAAGAGCAAGAAGGGACCAAAACACGTTGGAGGGGCGGTGTGACCTTGCGTGGAGCCCACAAGGTATTTCCGCGCCTTCCCTGCATCTCCCTCCAGGGACGGGCAGTGGGGACAGGCCGGGCTCTGTGGGGACAGGAGCCGGGAGGGGCCGCGGAGCGAGGAAAAGGCACCGGCGGCCAAGCGGGGCCGCGGCGCGGAGCCCTCTCCGTGCGCGGCCGCCCCCGCCCCCGCCCCGCGCTGACCTGAGGAGCGCCAGGAAGGCGGCGGGCTCCACGTCGGGCAGCTCGATCTCGGCCGAGGTGGTGGCCATGCCGCCGTTGAACATCGCGTCGAACACGGCGCTGCCGGCCGCCAGCACGAACCGGTGGGCGGGGATGCGCTGCTGGCCGGGGCCGGGGGGCGCCGCCCCGCCGGCGCCGCCGCGGGCGCTGCCCTTGCCCACCACGAAGTGCACGTCGCTGAGGAGCTCGTTGGAGAAGAGGAAGGCGAAGCGCTCCCGCAGCGAGCCCTTGGTGGCCTGCCAGTTGTACAGCGGCTCCCGCTGCAACACCGCGCCGGCCTCGGCGGCGGCGACACCCGCGGCGGTGGCGGGCGGCGTCTCCGCGGGCGCCCCCGGGCCGCCCCCCGCGGCCGCCATCGCCCTCGGGGCCGCGCCGGGCCGGGCCGCGCCGGGCGCTCCGTCAGCACCGCCCGGCGTCACCGCCGGCCCCGCCCCGCGCACGCGCCGCTGCCCGCGCAGGCCCGGCGGAGCCGCCGCCCGGCCTGACCCGGGATGTACCCGGGGTGTGCTCGGGGATGTACCCGGGATGTGCTCGGGGATGTACCCGGGGTGTGCCCGGGGTGTGCTCGGGGATGTACCCGGGGTGTGCTCGGGGATGTACCCGGGGTGTGCCCGGGGTGTGCTCGGGGATGTACCCGGGGTGTGCTCGGGGATGTACCCGGGGTGTGCCCGGGGTGTGCTCGGGGATGTACCCCGGGATGTGCTCGGGGATGTACCCCGGGATGTGCCCGGGGTGTGCTCGGGGATGTACCCGGGGTGTGCCCGGGATGTACCCGGGGTGTGCCCGGGGTGTGCTCGGGGATGTACCCCGGGATGTGCCCCGGGGTGTGCTCGGGATGTACCCGGGGTGTGCCCGGGGTGTGCTCGGGGATGTACCCCGGGATGTACCCCGGGATGTACCCCGGGATGTGCCCCGGGGTGTGCTCGGGATGTGCTCGGGACTGTGCCCCTCGCCGGGCCCGTCAAGGCGTCTGTGGCCGCCCGTGCGCAGGGAGCGCTCCCAGGCCGCGGAGCGGACAGAAGCGGACGGGCAGGGCTCAGAGCGCCGCGGCAGGCACGGCGCTGATAACGCGACCCGTGGGAGCGAGTAAATGGCAGCGATTGTGCTTAGGCACGTGAAATGGAAATTCGCGTTCATAACGCCCGTTTCGCTGTGGTAGCAGGGAGAACAAGGGCTAGTGATCTGTTTAAAATATTTCTGAAGTGAAGCTGAAACATCGGCGGCTTTTAAGGCACATAGACCTTGCAGTCCTTTCGTGTTTTAACTTCCGAGGAGAGAAGTCAAAGCAGAGAGGCCGCTTGTGCCCCGGCAGCACTCGCACATTTCACCGCCCTTGGAGCAGGGGTGTAGGCAGCTGGATTAACCTTCGGGGGCTGTGCTTTTAGGGAAGAAAGAGGAAAGGAATAAGAGGTGTTCTGCGTTTTCCCGGTGCTGTCAAACCGCTGCAGAACTGAGGCGATTCCTTTTGCCATCTGCTGGGGCTGGGCTGTAACCACAGCGGCGATTTCCACGGCGGCGCTGCGAGCTATTTGTCACCGCTCCCGACTTGTCAGCATTTATGGAAGCGTGTGGCTAAAAGAGGAATAGAACATGTCACCGCTCTGCATTCAGGTTTATAATTAGGACAAAACTGAGACCAAGCAAATGTGGGCCGTTTCGCAGAACAAGTTTTTGAGAACCTTTAGCAAAGATGGAAGCAATTTCAGCAGGGTAAACTATAGTGGGAAAGGGCACCAGAAGATATAGTGTACCAACCAGAAAGCAGCAGCTAGCTTTGCACAGAGGCTATATTTAAAAATAAAATCATACTGCTGACTTAGAAGAATGAAGGTATCATCTCTGCACTTTTCTTGTCCCAAGGTGGATAAAGAAGGGAAGGAAGGAGTGCCCCACATTCTCTTGATAGCTTAGGGACAGAGATGTGAAACACTGACACCTTGGGCACAAATGGATAATCTTCATTTAAATGGGCCTTTTTTTTTCTTTTTTCTTTTTTTTTTTTTCTTTTTTTTTTCTTTTTTTTTTTTTTTTTTTTTCAGTGATGGGATGGCCTGGGTATTAATGAGCATTCCTGTCACTGCTCTCTTTTTGCTTTTATCATTCTGTGCTCATTCACAGGTTGATCTGTCAGCTGAGAGCCAACAGCCATGACTGCTCTGCTCAGAGAGAACCTTGCTTGCAAAAAGTGCCAGTAACCCTCTGGAGGAAGTTAACAGGGATGGAAGAGGGCTGAGGAAAAAGGGAAAGGTATACCGGAGAAGTAAAAGGAGGTCGGCTGGGGCAGACAAGTGTGTAAGATGGCTTCAGGGATGAGAAATCAGTGATAAGCAGGCAAATCTGTGTAACATAGGGGAAAAATGGAAAGACCTGTGTGATAGTCTGAGAAAGAAAATGAAGAGAGAAAATCAGGGGGAAAAGCAGAAATAAAATAAAATAAAATAAAATAAAATCAGGAAAGAAGACAAAGTAAGAGACAAAGAAAAGGAGAAATGTGACCAGGGTGTCCATTTGATCTGTTCAGCTAAATGCCAAACTAACTGAAACAGTTTTGAAAGTGACAACTAAGAAAATACTAAGTAACATATTTCCTTTTGACACTGAGCTTTTCTTCATGTAGACAATAAGCTTCAGACATTTGTTTCACCTTGTAATCTCTGTGCTAGCTTCCTTGAAAAAAAAATCAGCCAGCTTTTCTGTGGCATTCTCAGTGGGTGGATCACAGCCATTTTTAAATGTGATGTCATGGGATTGTATTTGCCAGTCCAGATCAGAAATAATACACAATGCTTTTCCCAAAAGGGATACACATGAATGTCACTAAAATGCCATCCTATTGCTTTCTCAGTGTGTTCAGGTTTTGTCTAGGAAATAGAGCAGAAATTAGTATAGAATAATAATAATAAAAATAATATAAGCAGTTCAAGAAGACATTTTTTGTTTCATCTCACAAATCAAAATGGTTACAAATCAAGGGCTGCAAACTAAAGTTCAACAGTATTATATTATGTAGTTGTGAAGGTTGTCCTGATCTCTGGCCAGCAAAACAGAAGGTCAGGGAGTGTCTACACTTTTGAGCAGCTAATTTTCAAGGTCTACATAATAGCCTGAGCAAGCCCTTGCTGACCTGATGCCATTTTTTCTGCAGAAATTCATGAAGGAAGTGCTTTCCAAGTCTTGAGGTTCCTTCACCTATCAGCAGGGAGAGAGAGGACAAAGTGTGTTTACATGTACTGAGGAAGAAGCAAAGAATGCCGTGATCAAACTGCAGGGATTTCTGAGATACCTGTGATGCCAGGGATGTCCCAGAGACAGGAATGCTGGCTGGCCCAGTGGCCCTGGCCTCCCCTGCCCCTGAAACAGGGCCAGTTCTCAGAGAGCCATCAAAAAGGTTTAGGTTACTAAGAGTATTGTTTTCAACCATTTGTTCCTGAAATGATTTAAATTCTCCTCCCTTTCCTTCTTTCCCCCACATGAACTCAGCTTTGTGTAATGCTCCAAGGAGTTGTTTGTTGTTATGATCAGAGTTTTTGAGCTGGCACATATTTTCACAGTGATTAGCAATTGTTCTCATAAGCAGTGAGCATCCTTTCTCTGCTTCAGAAGGGAAGGGAATAATTCAGAGTAAATCACGGATTTGTTTCTGATTAAGCTTCCTGGCTGGGGCCATTTGATGACTTATTTTCCTTTCCATGCTCAATTAGACTCTTAAATTCCCCTACATCTGATCCATGCCACTGCTGTGAATGACAGATATGCATATTACTGTTCCCATCACTGAATTACCAGTAGCATTACAGTTGCTCAAATGTGTAATTTTTAATAACTACAGTTAATAACAACCACAAAAGACAATGTTGTATGCTTGGGCTTTTTCTTGTGGTTGTTATGGTTATCTTCTCTCTGGCTTGCATTAGGCTGTGCTGTTGGGATGTGGGGTCTGCAGATAACAGATCCAGGTTTTGGAACACAGGATCCACTCAGGCACAGAAAACTCAGTCTTAGATCTGAGTAATGCTAAGGACCGGGATTAAGTTTTATTCTTATTTCTTGCAAAGTGCCTATATAATGTTGATTTTAAAAAACCATAATAAGAGAAACTGATATTTTTCTCTGGTATAAATTCACCTGTATTCTAAAACTGACCATCAGAATGCAAAATTCTCAGAATTTTTAAATTTCATAATAATCCTTTGCAGTATATTTTCTACAAGAAGTTCTTGCATCTGAGCATTTTATTTTGCATAAAGACTCAAGCTAGTTGTCCTTGAGTCTTAAGGTAATTATGTATGTTGTGCCCTCTATCATAGTGATAATTTTCTCATTTTTAGTGACAGTACTAATGACTTGTACTTTAATTTCTATTCCTATATGGTAATTATTACTTACAGTGCAGTGTTACCATAAACATTTCTGTTAACCAAAGCATTTCTGTGAAATTTTTCAGAATTGTGGATTAGGGATGTGTACATCTGGTACAAATGTACCAGATGTACATTTGGTGATGACATGGAAGTGACATGGAAGTTTTTGAGGACTCCAGTTGTGGAAGTAGCTCTTTCATTTCTCATTTGGCACATTTATGCATTTCAAAAACATACAGCAAAGGGCAACAGCAAAATTCATCACATTTTTTTCTCTGAAAGTAATTACAAACCAAAACCAATTCGTTAAGCTATAAAAGATTCTACTCACCACGCACCTATTTTACATATAATTTGAAATACTGACATGACTGGTTCTATGAAAAATGTATACTTAGAGATATATTTTAAAGAATTAAAAATATTCTGCTACTGCATAGCTGAAGAAGCAAAGGAAAGGAAATTATTTTATTTGTTATTACCGTCATGTCTTTAGGACTGACCAGTGGCTATTTTGTGAAGCTATTTACCTTTCAAAGCCTGCTAAATATGTTGAGGCACAGCAGTGTTCCAGAGGGAATCCTCATTTCCTACACTTTTACCAGTGTATCTAGCTAGCAGCTTAATTTCCACATAATTAACTAGATTCTTGCTGAGAAATCACACTTGCTGTTTCCAGTTTAAGACAAATAGTACAATTGACATGCTCCCTTTTAATATAATGCCTGTTAATTTTACTCTGGCATGCCTTTTTGCCTCTTAATATCATTGTTTGGTAAATAGAGAGGTTGTAGCACAAAAATCAGCTCTGTTTTTGAGGTACTGATATTCAAATTTGTAAGTGGAATGGTCATGGATCACTGATTTCTCTTTGGATTCTTCTTTCATGCTGTGATTGCTGTTGGTGAATCTCCCCAAATCCCCAGCAGATCATCAGCACATGGCCTCCTGACCCCCAGTGCATACCATGTGAGCTGCATTATGTTGCCTCTGATGCACCGTGCAGTCTGAGATTTACAATTCTCCATCACTTATTACCTGTTACACCCTCAGCTAACAAGAAATTCAGAAACAGAAGAGGTTGGCTTTAAAGCTGTTAGAGGATAGCAGTTATGTGTGGTCTAAGGTGCTCTCTCAGCAAATTAACACATTAACAAAAGACCCAAATGTGAAGCTTTTAATTCATCTCTTAATTCACCTTTTAATCCACCATCTTTATCTGCACTATTGGTTACTGACTTTTCCTGCCTTAAAAACTCACTTGCATACACAGGAAAGTAGAGCCTCCAAAATATATCAGCTTAGTTCCATAAAAATTGAATGACACAAGTTGTTTTGTAGCAGGATGGCATTTTGTAGCTGGCATCATAAGGCAATGAAAGCTTGCTGCTTGGCAGAGCCCTGTGTGAACACATGAGCAGTGCTTCCAAGAGATATAAATAGTGTCTCTTAATCCTTGCATTGATCTTCACGAGCTTGCCAAAGGTTCAGCTACCTATGCTTGTTTAGATTACTGTGATTTTGATTTAAAATTAAGACAACTATATAATGCTAAATCCTACGAGTAGTCATGATTTAATGGGCAGTTATTAAAGGTAAGAGCTGTTTCTCAGGCTAAAAGTTGACACAAAGACCTAATGGCCAGTCAATCTCCTACTTTGTAGCTGACCATTAATAAATTACCTATTTTTATATTCTCCACAGTATTCTTTTGCTGGCACACTTACAAATGCCTTCTCAGTCCTGACATCAGAACTGATCTGCCACCATTTAGTACAGAGACTGGAGAGAAACAAGTTCCATATGATAAGAAGCGATAAATGTTCTAATGGAGAAGCCAGCAAGCATCAGCCCAACCATATTTGCTGCTCGTGGGTTGAGCTTTGCCATCTGAGGGGCCACACAAGTGGAACTGGCTTCTTGCTGTGGCCAGGATTCCCAGTGAGGGATCTAACATGTGGCATAAGGCTGATACTTGTGGTTTGATAGAGAGTTGGGTTGCCTGTTTTAAAATGACTATTTAGACAGAAATGACACAGCTTCTGACACAAGAATGTTGCAGTGTGGTCAAGGATCACCACTTTTGACATTGTGCTGCTGAAGGGACTGTCTTTCACATGAAACATAAGTTCAGAACTCTAGGAATCTCTTGTCAATAAACATGATCCTCTGACAATTTCTGCATGGGAAGGAGTCTCCATTTTCATGTTTTTATTACTCCATTTTTCTTTCCTAAGCTTCACTGCAGTTTGTGTAGGATACATGTATTTTTCAATCTTATCCTGACATCTAATATTGCTAAATAGTTAAATAGTGGTTTGATTTTCTACAAGTTAGGGCATTCACATGTCTCATGATGATGTTACCATTTATAAAATCTGGGAAAAAATATTTTGCAACATAAAGAAATGAATATAATTGAGTATGTGACAGGGAGCTGAGAGGTTACATTTATTCTAGTGACAGCAGCTTATCAACACTGCTTTCATGTAACACTGATTAGTAATTGTGTTGTTAAAGACACCCTATTCCTACCTTCATTTTTATACCACTGTTCTGGTACATGTGAATAGAGGGTGGTGTTACAAGCAGTTGAAGTTGAAGTTCTTCTTTCCCCTTCCTCCCCCACAAGAACACTTGGAGTTGTCAAAAATGCATGTGTTAGTTTTTGAGGACTCCTGGTTTTCAAGTGAGGGTGTTGTTTGATCAGTGAGATTGTTTGCTCTTTGACTTAATTTCTAACTTCAGCCAAATTTTGAACTATTTGCCTTTGGGGAAGTTGGTCTGTGGTTTTGGACTGTGCTAACCAAGCAAGTTTTCCTTTTTCTGTAGAATTGGTTTCATCTGTAAAAATAATGTAATCAAGAATGCTGGTGGTTTTATTTTCTTCCTAAAGCCTGAAATAGAAGCCAGGAGATTTTGGCACGGAGCAGGAAGGCCAGAGTTAGAAGGAACTGTAGCAAGAAAAAAGGAGATTTCTGGTATGGAAAGTGTGGTACAGCAGAATCCACATGTTCAGCACTGTCTTGGGTGGACTTGGGGGCCTCCTCTGTCAGGACATGGAAAGGAACGACGGGGCTGGAAGGCTCACTGATGTCTCTTTCATAGGGTGAGAGGTGAAAATGAAAGGGGAAAACATGCCCTTTGAACAAACATTTCAAATATCACATTTCAGGGGTATCTTCTGCTATCAGATGCTCATAATTATTTTTCTAATCAAAAGTGGATAGATCTTAACACAAAAGACTCAAACAATGCACCTCTACTGTTGAGTTGCTAAATGATTACCACAGGATGTGCCTTGACATTTTCTATTTAGAAGTTTAAATAGGACTTGAGGAACAAGCTGGATGCAAATCAGAGCTGGAATATGCTGGCAGAGTGGTAAGGAAGATGTTTCCCATATAGTGTTTGACTTAAGGGACACAGGAACTGAGAAGTGAAGCTTGAGACATGAATCTTGAGACTGTGCTGTGGCAGCTGCATACAAATAAGCAGCCTATACATTTGAAAGCTTGAGAAGTAAACCGGCTGTGTATTGAAAGGTAGGCATTTGGAAGTGGTAAATTTAGCCCTGACTCATCCAATGGCAATTTTGACACTTGGGTGGACTAAATTACTTTTAGGAGTTGCATCATGTTTTTACCAGATAGTTTGATTGAGCATGGTTTAACCCATTTGTGTACCTATGGCCAGATTCTAGATCTTTCTCACTTGAAATAATGATGCAAGAATTTGTTTGTATAGAATATATAGGACATAGATATGCTCTGGGTCACCAAGTTCCTTTCTGTGAGAGGTATTATATCAATTAGTCTATTGCTTAAACTGACCAAATTTACTGTAAAACACTTAGAATGCCCTTTATTGCCCATAGCTGTTTCTGAAAACTAGTGACTGTTTCTTCACAGCTTCATCCTTCATATTAAAGAGTTCTTTCCTCTCGCTGGTGTTAACTCCTCAAGTATTTACAGAGAGCACTCTAAGCCAAGCTCTTCAGCCTTTCCTGACAGACTGGTGCCCTGTTTCCTCAGCCACCTTAGCAGTCCTCCTTTGTATCATTTCAACACGGAGGAGTCTGATTTGCGCCCAATATTGCTTTTACAACAGTGTTAATTCTTCCAGAAAGAACTTGCCTGGCATGCTAGAAGTGCATTTGCTGGTTTTTTTTCAGGCAACACATTCTCACTTGCCAATGTCCTAGAATTAAATGCTTAGTAACTTCTAGGAACAGCGGTTTTCCTTTCTGTTTGCCTTGCACACAAGGCTCGTTCCACCGCTGACACTTCAGTGTTGATATTGAGGTATAGGCAAAGCTTGAAGCCAAAAAGAAAAGGCTGATGGCTAAAGTCAAACATGTACCTAGTTTTTGCTAAATTCATTTTTTGGCACTTAAATGGAAAAAATTAACTCTTTTCCACCCCAAACATTTTAAAAACGCTCATGTCCTTGTTCTTAATAACCCAGCTAAATACTGATACAAAAGAGATGCATAATTTTTTTACAGGTTTCTTAGGGAGTTCCGCACTAGCCGGACCGAGGGACTCTCTCTCCATCCACCAGCTCTCATGAGACCGGATCGCTTCGGGGGCTGTCGCCGCCCCGGTTCCTCTCCGTGCCTCCAGCCCGCAGTTAACCCGCGGCGCCTCTGCCGCGGCGCTCAGCTCGGCTGTCACAGCAGCCCCTTGGCACGTCGCCTCTGTCGGTCACCGGAGCAGCGCCCGTCCCGGCGGGGCTGGACCCGCACCCCGTGTCCCGAGAGAGCGGCATCGCCCGTCGGGCAGTCCCCGATCCCGGGGCAGGGGCCAGGGGGAGCGGGGCAAGCCCCGGGGCGGGCGGAGGCGCTCCCGGAGCAGCGCCGGGCGGCTCCGGTTTCCGAGGCGGCTTTAACCTTTGCGGCGCGGGGCGGGGGGGCGGCCGGCGATGGGGCGGGCGGCGGGCAGGGGCCGGCGGGGCCGGGGCGAGGCGGCGCCTCGGGCACGGCGCTGGGCTGGGCTGGGCTGGGCTGGGGCGCGCAGGGCGGCCGCCGCCTCCCGCCGCGGGGATGAGCGCCTCGGCGGCCACCGGCGTCTTCGTGCTCTCGCTCACCGCCATCCCCGTCACGTACCTCTTCAACTGCCTGGCGGCCACCGGCAGGTGAGGCGGGACGGACCCGGCGGGGCTGGCACCGGCGGCGCGGGGTGAGCGGGACGGGGCGGGCGGCGGAGCGGGGCAGCGCGGGGCGGCCTCGCCTCGGCGCTGCCGGGTCCTGCCCGCGTCCCCTGACGGCAGCCGAGCCGGGATGCGGCGGGCCCGGCCGCCGGCCCCGGGACGCCGTCGCTGCCGGTGGCCATCACCCCGAGCGCGTCCCGGCCGCTCCCGCCTGCGGCCGCCCCGGGCCGGCGGTGCCGCCGAGGGCGCGGAGCAGCGCCCGCTCCCTGCTGGGACCCGCGGCCTCGCCCCGGACACCGGCGAACAAAATCCTATTCCGCTTCAAAGCGAGTGGGAGAAGCGGGCAGCCCCGGAGAGCTCCCGAGGCGCGGGCTGCCCGCGGGCACCCTCAGCCTGCCCGTGTCACTGGGAATGACCCTGTGCCCTCGCTCTGCCAGAAACCGGGATCCCGGGAGGAACCGCAGGTCTAGGAAAGGAAAACCTTTCCTCATGGCAAAACCCGCTTCCCTGAAAGGTCTATGCGGTATTTTTTGATCCCACAGCCCGGGGTGTTTTGCAACTTTACTGCACAAATATTTGCTTCTTTTTTTTTTAAAGGCCTTTGCTACATCTGTTCCTTCCTCATTTTCCTCCTTCTGGCCCATAACTGAATTTTTTTTTTTTCCTCATTGCTAGAGTAATGTCAAATAACACATGGTGACTTACTTGATTAACTGCCAATATTTATTTCAAATTGATAGACTGCAGTGAAAAGTCACTGCAGTATTAACAGCTGTACTGGTATGAAGAAATTCATCACTGGGAAAACAGACTAGCAGAAGATTCAAAGCATAACATAAATCAACAAGCTAGTACTGCTCAACCTGACTTAGCAAGTGTGTGTGTATATTTTCTGAAATATTTGATCTTGCAAATTCTTTGCAATAATTTTAAGTCAAGTTTCATTAAGGTTGATATTGTCACAATATAATTTGTTCATACACAACTTGTTTTCTTGATACAGGGTGGTACTATGTATAAAATGATGGCCCAGATATTTTTAGCTTATGCTTCTGGACTTTACCTAATTTTCCCCTCTGTTTTTTTTCCCTTGCACAAGGACAAAAGTGAAGACTGAAGAGGAGAATCTTACCTTAAAGAGAGTTAAAGATAATTTACACCCTTAGATCTATGAAACAATTTTAAACTGTTTTTCCTAGCTTGCGTTTTCTTGGGGAAGGAGACAAATTTGCTTTGTGCCAGTGATTTTTTGTGCTTTATGCCACTCCCACTGAACATGCAGTAACATTATAGCTCCATCTCCAGGGAAAAGATTCTTTTGCCTGAGCCCACCTGCTCTGATCACTGAACCTGCTCAAGTGGTCCTGCCTTGTAGGGCTGGAGAGACCTCTGGTAGCACTTCCATAACTGAGCAGTAAGCCCAGATCCATCGGAGGTGCCCCACACTGCTGCTCCTACTCCACAGGACTGATGTGATTTATTTTTGAATTTGTCTTTTCCTGAGTAGATAATTTATTGCTGAGGTTAGACAAAATGTCCCCAATGATCCTTTTTGGCCTTGAAATGTCTGTGGGTTTGATCCTCATCTTTCCTTGCCCTTTAATTTTCCCATAGCTTCTGTTTATTTTAGTATGAAATCTGATTTTAGTCAGACAAATCTAGATTTCTGGATATGTTATCTAGTTATTTTCATATTTTCTTTTTTTAGCTGATCACATGTGAAAAGAGAGGCACATAAATTCTGCAAAACTGTAGGATGAATACTATGGCAGACTATGCAATAAACTTTAAAATCTGTACTTTAAATTATTAAAAGTTACTTTATGAGCATGTGTGTTTGAGGGCAGCTGGCTGACAAAGCAAAATTCTGCTTTTCTTTTAAAATCTATTTTTTTCTTTTTTTTTTCTTTTTTTTTTTTTTAATTTTTTTTTATTATTTTTGCATTCTGTTACAGTTCCTGGGTAATCGTAGCAGTTGGATTGCTGGTTCTGGTTCTTATTGCTCTGTCAGCTCGTGTTCTTGTCAAGAGAAAGCCACCCAAAGACCCTCTGTTTTATGGTATGTCCTGGTAAAGCTGAATGTCCTGGCTCACAGCAGGGACTGGCTCACTCCTAGTTTTGCTCCAGGCTGCTGTGGCTTGTGCACTTTGCCTTGCTCACCTGCAAAAATGACAAGTCGTGTTTTCCTCTCCGCCTCCTTTCTGTTGTCCTTTCTCCTTTCCAAGGGATGACCACAGGCAAGGCTGTAAACTTCACGTGCCCAAGAGTTTTGAAAGGCTGCACAGTCCTCTCTGCAGACACTGGAGGCTGTGTCTACAGCTTTACAGAATTTCACCTTTCATGGAAAAGCTTCCTAAGAGCTGTGCTGACCAACCCCTAATTAAAAAAATCCTGAGCTATATGGGAAAGTCATATTGTGTGTTAAATATCTGTGACCTCAAAGTTGACACATCCAGTTCAATAGATCTCTGCCTGGCAATTTATTGGACTGTGAAGCAACTATGTGATTCCAAGTATTTATTAATTTATTTTCCCCTTTTTCTTATTACAGTTTATGCTGTATTTGCCTTTACCAGCGTAGTGAATCTAATAATTGGACTGGAACAGGATGGAATTATTGATGGATTCATGACTCATTACTTGAGAGAGGTAAATAATAGTTTGACTTACAAATGTAAAATAAAATCTTTACTATAAATAACTTGGTGTGGTATTTATCACAGAAAAATAGCCACTTCAAAACGGTCTTCTTGAATTTTGTAGCAGACCTGCTTCATTATTGTTATGGATAAAACCTTCATTGACTTGCAATCTACTGACTCATTTGGGAGAAATAATGTAGCTTTCAAGCTCCCTCATTGTTACACTTAACTTCAGTAACACTGTTCTGTGTTAACTTCCGTCCCCCGTGAAGGGACTGCACATGATTGCAGAAAGCCACAGATAGCACTCAGGAGTGGATGAGTTACCACACCAAAATGTGCTACCAAGAAGAAAACAAAATTGCTCCTTTATTTTTGCCTAATCACTTTAGTAAAAGGAATTAAAGTAGAGTTAAGAAATGATGATGCCAGATACCCAGTCAGCAGAATCTGTTGGCTGCTGAATATCAACATCCACCAAAAATAGCTCAGTAAGAGCTTGACAGGAAAGTCACTGAAGTCATTGAAAAGATTCCATGAACTTAAGCGTGAAATGAGTTGGACCCTACAAGGTTATATGTCAACATCCATATATTCAGTACTGCTGTGGATCTCTACGTTGCTAAATATATCTGCATTTGTTCTATGCTAAATCTGTCTCTGCTTTGTATTTTTTTAGCACTAAAATATGAAAAAGTCACATTTTCCTAACGTGGCATAGTAATGCTGACAGTCACACGCAGCAGTTTCCCCTTCCATCTTGCACCCTTTATTGCAAAGGTAGAACCTATTCAGTTATGCCTGATCCTGCCCAGGTCAGGTCTGTGCTTGGAAATGTGTATGGGCAGTCAGAAGCCATACGACTGCTGGAAGTTACTTTTCTGAACTCGTTTCTTGCTGTTCTTTATTAATTCTTTGTTAATTCTTTATTAATTATTAATTCTTTACTAATTCTTTGTTAATTCTTTATTAATTCTTTATTAATACTTTATTAATTCTTTACTAATTCTTTATGGGTTGCTACTCTTGCTCTGAGCACTGTATCTTTCCCCAGGGTGAGCCCTACCTGAACACTGCCTACGGCCACGTCATCTGCTACTGGGACGGCTCCGCGCACTACCTGATGTACCTGCTGATGGTGGCAGCTATTGCATGGGAGTGAGTCTCTGAGCTGGGCACTCCTCACTTGGCTTGCACTCTCATACAACCTACAAAGGCCCTTCTTTTCCATGCAGTATCTAGATTTTTATTTCGAGGTGGTTTCATGTTGTAGGCCAAAGCAAGGCTGTGAAAATTTCATGACTTTCAGGGGTTCTACCCTTGCCAAGTTACCCTTCCTCTCAGCTGACTAAGCCCAGAAAATGCATGGAGATGTAGCCTGTCTTCACCCTGCAGCAAGCAGAGTCCAGCACATCTGCATGACTTTGTGTTAGCTAAAAGCTGAAAGATGATGTGCATTAAAAACATGTGTGAAAAAACCCCTTGTTTTTCAAATAAAAAATTTATGATAGGAATAATGTATTGCTTAGCACCATGATGGTCTCTCGTCCCTGTTACATGAAGTTTAGGAGCAAATGGTTATTTCTAGAGATTCTTATGCTTCTTGTACCTGCTGATAATAGCAGCATTAACAGTATGAAATTAATTATTAATTGTTTTATAGTCTCATACAGTCAGCCTTCAGAGGAGTGACAAAACAGCAAATAACTGAGTATTCCCAAAGCCTGTACTGTCCGTGTGATAACCTTGTCCCTCACAAATGCAGGATTTCTCCATCACCTCTCTCAGAGGCAACAATCCACTCTTGACTTGTGGTACAGATTTTAAAAGCCTCTACTTGCTAAAATACAACCACAGAAATGAGTACAACATTTAGGCCAGGGAATTTTTAGAAACAGTTCAATAATTATGTCTTGTTTTCTTTTGTAACACAGACAAAGCTATAGAACCATTGGTCTCTACTGGCTGGGTTCCATTATCATGAGCATCATTGTCTTTATGCCTGGAAATATTGTGGGTAAGGAAGCAATTTATATGACCAGCTTTTTCCTGTGAAACATTTTCTAAATTCAGCATTGTGCTATTTATATTTTAGTGCAGTGTTGGTTCATTTCTGTAATAATATGAAAGAGGAATTTTAGGAATATCAGTAAAGAGACACAAGACATTCTGAACTTAAAATATAAGGAAGAAAAGATGGAGACTGGGGAAAAAACCCTTTAAATTTACTTTGCTTTCAAGGGGAAAAAAGGAAATACTGTGTTTTGATATAAGGCTTTCATCTAAACCAGGTTTAAGTCATGAGACAGTAATGTCTCTTAGTATCATAAAAACATAAATCTTACTTTGCATGAAATTTCCAATTTGCTTAAATGTCTGACTTTCCAGCAGCTTACAAGAGGCACCCAAATCACTTTTAAAATTAAAATCTGGAAGTTATTCGGTTTTCAAACTAAATTGAACAATCCTAGATGTTACCAAAACATTGATGTGTCCAAATCCTGCAGTCAGCTTTCGGGAAGGTCGCTTTGGTGCTGCTTTTTGTGCCAGAGGAGGAATATGCGTGGTGCAGGCTGGGGCCAGCCCAGCTCCCTCCTCTGCAGGTACATTCACCACAGAAAACAGCAGGTTTAGTGTGACTGCCCCTTCCTCTTTCCTCTTAGAAAGCCTCTCAAGAGCACGCCTGCCACTTTCCTTTCCGACACACAGAGTAGCCACTGTCAAAGACACACATTTTCCTGGTTTACCTGAGGCTGAGGAGAGCTCTCTGAGAGTTTTGTTCTCAGTACAGGCCTATGTGAGAAATCAGCACTTTGGAATAGAAATGCAGTATCAGATCTTGAAAAATGGATACATTTCCCCCCCATCTTAAAAAGAATGAGGTCTCTATTTGAAGCAGGTTCCATCTCCAAGAGAGATCTGAAAGCTTTCCCATCCTATAGGATTACTCAGTGCAGAGTGAGGGATGTGGCTTCCCATCTTCTCAAAAATTCCCTAATTCTGAAATGTCTTCCTGCCTCATAGGCTCTCTTTAACCTGGATCTCTGCTTCTGTTGAGCATGTGATTTTCAAGAGGATTTGTGTGTTAACAGTGATTTCCAATGTTTTTTGTTTACATTACCATAGTGCTTCGGGTTTGATGTTACATGGTGTATTTTTAAATTCTTCTGCAACAGAGCTTAAGAATTCTCATAAATCTTGTAATAATTTTTTTTTAACAGGCAAATACGGAGCAAAAGTGTGTCCTGCTATTTTCCTAAGTCTACCATATGTCTGCCTCCCCATATGGGCTGGGTTCAGGATTTATAACCAACCTTCAGCGACTCACGACACTCCAGTCAAGGTAATTCTATTGTATTTCAGTGCTGGCTACTGTGAGGGCAGCTGAAATATGCTGACTGGTTCTGGTGGGTTTTATTGGTCCCCTGATGAGCACGGAATGTGCTGTGACTGCTCACTCTTAGGACAATTGCTGTCTGGCTCTGAGGACTGCAAAAATATCTATACTGCAGGACTATTTCATTATGGTGGAATAAAGAAAAAAGCAACAGGATCTCGTGTCCAGAGTAAAGAACCCATTCATAGGTGTAATTGTGTTTCTACCCTCTATCTATTCAGTTTCTGTCTGATTCAGTTTCTTAGCTGATGGAAATACTGGCATTTACCAGATTCATAAAGCACCACAAAATCCTGTAGAAACACTGCAGGAAGGTACTCTTCTACAGATGACTTACAGATTTAATGTAATATAATAGTTTTTGTATGTGCTTTCTGTAATTTCTGTGCTGATGTAATTTCTACATCTGTAATGCAGATTTTACAGGTGAGACACTGTACATAAATTGATACAATTTTTATACATTTCTTACAAAAAATCTGTAAAAATGTTTACTTAAAACTTTTTAGACTTCTGCCTTTGAAATAACTAGATGCATTGTAATAAGATTAACTGAGCCATCAAAATAATGCATTAATAGTTTATGCACTGTTTTATGAAAAGAAAAAGTTTAAAAAGAATACTACAAAAATAGACATTATAGAAAACATGTGATGGACTGATTACTTTCTGAAATACAGCTATGTCTCCTGGGTTACCAGGAGATACACTGCTTACCTAGGTTTGATATTTTAATTTATTAAATATTTCAGAAAAACTTAGATTTAATGTTCTCTTTCAAAAAGAGAGTGCAGGAAAAGTTGGTGACCTGAAAATTTAACATTGCACTTCTTTGTGAATACTTTCTTGGAACCTAAACTTCCTTGCCCAGAAGGTTATAGAAAAAGCCTTGATTCCTTTCTGGGACCTCATAGCCCACCTCAAGCTGTTTGTTTTTCAGAAGTTGTATTTAGTCTTCACAGGTAAATAATGCTCCATATCTGAGCATGCCTTTGAATCTTAATGTGACTACTCATAAATTTTTCATGTGACTCTTTCAGTCCCAAATTAGGAATTGTTTCCAGGAAATAATTGTGTTTAATGCTGCTAATCAGTGAGGTAATCATTGTAAGTCCTGAACATATCAGTAGATCATTTGGAATTAGCTGTAAAATTTTAACTTTTTAAAACTATAATTATTCAGAGTTGGCATTAAAAGATTTAGGAAGAAAATGTAACAATGCTTTTAAACATGCTACTTTGTTAGTATATAGGAAAATACTTACATGAAAGCAACAGAAGCAAAGTGTATTCTGTTGGCCAAGCAATATTACATTGCTGTAAAATTATTACAAACCCATTAGTTAAAAAAAATAATCACTGTGGAGGCAAAGGAGAGGTATTCAAGTTTTGGTTGTTTTCTAATAGAGGGGAGGGTGCAGGGGAGTGGAATGGAGCCATGCCCTCATTTGGAATCAAGCCAAGCTGTGCTACAGTCTTTACAAGGCCCAACAGATTTATCTGCAAGTATATCAGCTCAGAAAAGTTTAATATAATTTAAAATTCTTTAACAGAATTAATACACAAATTCAGATTTGTACGTGAATTCTGAGGGGACTGACTTTTACAGACAGCACACAAGATTATTCCAATTCCTTAAAACTGATGTGTAAGAAGTCCCTCAGAAGTTATGGAAAATAGCTTTTTCCTGGAAGTGAGAGAAATTGCAAAGCGTGCCTACCCACTTCCTTGCTGCACAAAAGAATCCCTGGGGCTGCAGAGATCTGTGCAGAGTTCAATGTTGTTTGTAGTACATGGAAAACCCGTGGCCAGCTCTGCTGGGCCAGTGTTCTCAACACGTAATACAGTTTAGCATGGGGTGATGGGGCTTTGCTGGGTAAAAGAAAGGTGAGGAAAAACTACTCTGTAGCTGAGACCTGTCAGCAAAGTGCATCCTGTCTTTCAAATTCTTGCTTCTGCTTTTTTTTCCTTTTTTTTTTTTTTGAGCTTTGCATTTTCATTTTGTTTTCAGGCAGGCATGAAGGAAAAAGGTGTGAGTTTTCTGAACCCTGGCAATTTCACAAACTAGTACTGCACCAAAGGTTGCTTCCAATCACATTGGCTTTGTCTCCAAAGCCTCTAAGCACAAAGTTCTATTGTATCTAAATATGCACATCCACTTAATATTAAAAGAGGAATACTGAGGTATTTGAAAAGAGGAGATTATATATCTATAAGGTTCGTATATAGTCCAAAAGGGAAAGAAAATATATCAGCTTTCCATTATCCTAGGTAGCCTAGAATTGAAAATTATTTGTAACTCAGCCATAAGTGACATTTTTCTTTTATAGGAAGAAATATTTGAATATAGGCATTCTTTGCAGGTAATACTAAAAATACTCCTACACCAGTACTCTGAATACTGTGAACTGACACTATACTGCCAAAACCTGTTGTGTTTGAAAATCAAACAAATGTGTCTTTTTTTTTTTTTTTTTTTTTTTCTGAAAAATATCCTTTAAAAGGAAATCAGAAAAAAAAAGTCATGAAAGGGATGGCTTATATGTTTGCCACAGCCTTATTTTTGTTAATCTGTAATCCAGATCTTGTAGTACTTACTCAGAAATCGTGCTTGCAACATTGCTTCTCCTGTTTCAATAACTTTATTGCAAGTATCTTGATCCTGTATGCTTGTAACTGTGCCCCTGCATCCTAATTTTTGTTTTGCATTTTGATGACAATTCCACAAGTGTATAACAGGAAGGAAATCAGGTTTTTCTTTTGCTGTCTGCACGCCAACAAACGGCCAATAAAAAGGAAGAGGAAATGAGTAACAAATATACATGAGGAAGTTTTCCCTCTGAACTACAGAAAGATACTCTGATGTGTTTATAATTTTGTCTGTGGCTGCACAGTGCAGAAAGTGTAGCTCAAATTATTCCCATGGGCTTTGTAGGTTTTACTGTGTAGGCAAAGAAATGCCCTGTGCTCCCCCAAGCCACCTTCCCTGTTGGACATGGAATTGGTCTTTGCTCTGCAGTGTGAACCTTCCCCTTTGTCACTGCAGCAGGGGGGATTCCTGTGCTGAGGAAAGGAGGCACAAGATCAGAGCCAGACGTTGGAGGTGCCTCAGAGCCATCCCAGGAGTTCAGAGTGTTCAGTAACAGGAGGGGAAAAGGAAGAGTTTCCACAAACTCCATACACACACATTGCATTCTGTTATTTCTGCATTGCAGGCTAAGATACAGTATTTACTCACTGAACTCATCAGAGGACTCAACCAGCCACAGAAAAGCTTTTATTTTATGCCAGTGATAGTCCATTAATTTTAATGGTGCCACAAGCTGCTGAAAACCAGCATTCAATAATGAGATGGACCCAGTCGTTTTACAAAGCATACCAGATTCAACTTCAAATGCTTGAGACAAACCTACATTTCCAAGGCTGTTCTACACAGGGACATTCATGAAAACAAATTATTTCCAACTACAAAAAGACAATTTTGAAGAAGTTATGCTGCTTTAAAGCCTTAGGTGATTGCAGACTTAGTGTTCATTTCATTTAGGTCGCTTGAAATGACACTAATCTGTATTGAAACAGCTTCAGTTGGATCCATCCACTTCTAGAGTCTATTCAGATTAATTTTCCTCACTACATCCTCTAAAGTCTGGAATCACCTTTTCGGGTGGAAATCTTTCTGTCTCTGAAATCAATGGATAGATGTGAGGTTTCATGATGTTTCACCACTCCACCCTCCCTGCAGTGACTGATCTGGAGTTAAATACACGTGGCAGGGAGCCAGGATGTGCCCACTAAACACCTTCTGTGTTGCAGGTGGTTCAGGAAGTCCAGAAGAAAGGGCTCTTAAGACGACCAATAGATTTAATGTTGGCTGCATACCTCATCCTAGCCACGGGGTTTTGCATATTTAGGGGCATGGTAAGTTGAACATATTTTAATAATTTAAGCTAATTTTCAGTTGAACTTTTGAGTCTGGATGAAAAAGCATGTACATTGTGGTCAGGGGAAATCCTGTAACATTTGGGTTCAAATAAGCCTTATATATAAAAGGATAAATTATATATGATAACTATTGGTGCTTTGCTTCTCCATTTTGTGCTTGTGCAGCACGTTTTTCAAAAGGAGGTGCACAATCACCAGAGTAAATAGCATCCCAAGAGGAAATCAATGTGATCAAAAACTGTTTTCATTGGTCTGTTGTTCCATTTATGGCCAGGAACAGGGAGAAAAAACAACCAAAGTAATTCTCTATTCATGTTTTTCTAAGCAGTAACGCATAGTTAAAACTACATACAAGACCAAGTTACCTTACACTGCATGAGATAGAGGAGAACATTTCCATCTAAAAGGAAAAAAAAATTATCCACATTACCTGAACAACACACATTTTTTCTATTTACCAAGAGACAATTTTTAAAAATGGTTGCTCTCTAAGCATAGTTGATTGAATTAAAATTTCTGAGGAAAGGACGCAGTACTGAAAACTCTTTCAGGACTAAATCCAGTAGTAGGTAAATCTATTCCCTTGTCAGCTCTAACGCATTTTCTTTCTTAAGCAGAATGAAACTTGTGTATCACTCAGTGAGCACAGCTCAAATGTTTAAGCATCTCAGGTAACTGCCTGCTTGCTTGATTTGTAGATTTGATCCTTTCTAGAATAATTCAAGTAGGAGGTGATGATAAATACTCAGCAACATTTTATTTACCTCATGCAGGTTGTCCTTTTGTAGTTGTGCTGCTCACATTCCTCTCTCACCTTCTGTTTCTCTTAAAACTAGCCTCTTAGAAACATTTTTTTTCTTCTAATTTTTCAGGCTGCTTTATTTCTTACAGGTCATGTTACTTCAGAGCACCACTGATACAAGTTAAATCAACTGGTTTACCTGTAATTTCACTGTGGAAAATGTTGGTCTCGTGGTCTTACTTGGTTTTGCAGTCCCACTTTGTTTCTCAGAGGAATTTTTTTTTGTTGCTGCTCACATGTATTGCTAGGTCAATTTAGAGCAGAATTTTTTGTAGTAGTTTTAAGATCTACCAGGAAAAGAAACTATTTTTGCAATCTCTCCATGTTTATTTGAAACTTTTTCTTCCCATGGGAAATTAAAATCCAGTAATCTCTCTTTTACTATTAAAAATTACTACTTTAAGTAACACCTGTCTTATGCATTGCTCTCCACTGCTACCTTGTCCCAGTGCAGCTCTTTTCTTGGACTACATCCATAGCTTGCTATCCTAAAATGAGGTCCTTATCCTGAGGTTTCCACTCTTAGAGCAATTTTCCATTGGAAAGTTCATTTGGTGGGATCAAAGGCTATTTAACAGAGCAAATCAATAGCAATTATACTTTTATAACACCATAGCCAACTGACTGGATTCTTCTCCAGTAGAAATCATCAAAGCAGGCTGCCAGCATTTCCTCACAAACCCCCTGAGCAGGAGCTGAGAGGAGGCTGCATTTCACCTTTTAATTGGTGATCACATGGATCACCTTTGCAAGCTCCAGGGCAGCTGTGCTGCAGAGCATGAGCGCACCTCTAGGGCTGGTAACACGGCTTAGGTTGGCTGGTTTCAGAACAAACTGATCACTGGAAGTTTCAAAACTTCTCCTCAGATTGCCCTGGACTGCCCTGCTGAACTCTGCCGCCTGTACATTCAGCTGCACGAGCCCTACATAAAAGATCCTGCTGCCTACCCCAAGCTGCAGGTAAAGCACTGCCCACAGAATGAGCTGTAAACTGGTGCAAAGATGAAGCCATGGGTTTCAGTGATGGCAAGATCAATGTGGGAATTATCATTCATGGCAAGCTAAAGGGTATCTTCTAGTACCATTTCCAGCCATTGCAGGATACCAGCTCCTTGTTGTGATAAGCTTAACTTAGGTTCAGATTGGTTACGTGGAGCTACACATCCTAATTACTCAGGGTTCTTTTAATACAGCCCATGAAAGAGATCTGCATGCTTTTTATGTTCATTTCCCTTCCTTAGAAAGGCAAAGTAGACTTTCAGTCTGGAATTATGGAGCAAGAAGGAGTGCAATAGGACTAGATTCCTTAAGCTCACACTGCACTTCCATCCCCAGTGACACACTCTCCGAAAAGGGCACTTCATACAAAAAGCATTGCAGATGAGTGAATGTTGTGTTTTAGTTCTGTAGCATTTGATGCTGACATTCTTTTGCAAGCCTGGCTGCCTGGGGACAGGGCCCAAAGCAGAGGACACAGGGGTGAGGAAATGAGCAGAAACCAAGTGTCACTGCTGGATGGGTTCTTTCTGGGAAAGGGGGGCATGGATGTGTCTCACAAGCTCCCAAAGGAGAGTGCAGTGGAGCCTGACAAAGGCTCCTTGTATTGCATGGACAAGGAGTTAAGCCAAACCATGCTTTTTGCCATGGTCTCAAGGTAGTAAGGGGCAGGAATACGTGGCCACCAATATTAGGAGAGACCTTTGGGTAGCTGGATGCAGTTAATAGTATCCAGGTGTGACAGAAAAGCCTGGGAATCACTGCTGCCAGAAGTATGGTTTTGAGCAGTCTCAACTTCTCAGTGAGCAGCTGACTGATTTTTAAATGCATCTCCCTCATACTGCAAAGCAACTAATATTTGTGTTTGAAATGCAGATGCTGGCATACATGTTCTACTCAGTGCCATACTACGTGATTGCTCTGTATGGCCTGCTGGTGCCTGGTTGTTCCTGGATGCCTGATTTGACCCTTATTCATGCTGGAGGACTAGCTCAGGTATTTCTTTGCAGAATGTTCACTTTTAAGTTACATAATAATAAGTAGAGACCCATGGAATCAGTAAGGGGCCCAGGGCTTAATCTTCCCATGCAGGTTTTGTGCTGATGTAACCCAGATCACCTTTTGCATCTGTAAAAACCCCTTTATTTAAGGGAGTGAAGAATCAAATCTACTACTCTCCAATGACCACATTCTTGCTTTAGCAGACTTCTCTCCTTCTACACAAGGTTTTTATTGGGCTCATTTAAACCTTATTAGGCATCATGCAGTCTTTAGCTGGGATCATGAAGGAAGCCCATCTTTAAGCTGTGACAGTTGTAAAAAAACCCCAACAAAACCCAAACACAACACAACAGCACAATACATTGTTTTCACAATATGTGTTGGCCAAGTAGGTAGTTTGAGATATGTGAATGGAAAATGTATCTCCTTGTCACACAAAATGCAGTATCAGTGGGTGATGTTGAGAGAACTCAGGGAGCCCCCTGGGCCACAAACCACAGCAACACCCAGTTGTGTTTGTGTTGCCAAAGGCAGACAGGGATCACATTTCTTTTACTGATTCCGTTCTGGTTCTCTTAAATAAACAACTGTAGCTAATTACTAAATGGGGCTGATGCTTATGAGAAGACTGACCAAAACAAAACAATTCAACAGGAACTAGTAAATGACTTATGACAGACCGATGAGCATTAAACAGATGAGACACGGGGACAATTGGTTTGTTCTGTACATAGGAAATGAAATGTGCGTGCTCAGAACATCCAGACAACACAGAAAATAAGCACAATAATCCTGCCACAATAGTGACAACAAAGGGACACAGCAATAACTGGAATTCAAATACCACCATGAGACAAACACAAACCAACACTTGGTTCCTCAGGTCTGAGATAAATATGGATAAAAACTACAGTCCACTTTAACTGCCCAATAAGAAGGGTGGAGTGGTATTTTCTATCTGGGAGCAGTTACCACAGAGAACAGGACTTCTTTTTTCTTCTCTATCAGTTCATCTTGAACTATAATGTGATATCAAAACACAATCTGGCAAACATTAATGAGAAGTTTAGATGCTCAAAAGGTATAATAAATTCTGTACAACTGTGTTTGGCCAAAATCTAATTTAAAAAAAAAAAAAAAAAAAAAAAAAAAAAGGCACAAGCTAGCTAAGTAGGCAAGGCTGTGTTGGGAACTTTACTAACAGATTACTCAGGTTCCATGAATTGCCCAGACAATCAGAGAAAAAACCACTCCTTCAAAGATTTTTTAACACAAGCAAAAGTCAACCAGAAGTCAGAGTGTGCTGACTATCACAACCTTGCAAACTTACCAGAAAGCTCAGCCTCCCAGTCTGGAGGTGATTTTTTTGTTGTTGTTTTTTTGGGTTTTTTCCCCCCTTTTATGTTTCCTATAAAAAATAATCACTTTTTTTTTTAACAGCCCTTTGTACCTTTTAGATGTGTGAATGCTACACTTTGTTGGTGAAGTCTAAACCCCCTCTGTTGTTCTTTGTGGTTCGGCCTCAGGATGTTCATTTACACATTAGACTAACACCCAAAATTTCGCTATTTAAAGCTTGTCCTGACACCAGCAAATGCTGTGGGCTGGCAGAAAGATTAAGAGAACTCTGTGTTGCTGTGCACTCTTCATATTTTACCTTGCTTCAAAAACCAGTTCTTGACATTTGGGAGGGGTTTTTTTTGGTCATTTTTCCTTTAATGCAGTGCAGGATGAACCTCAGTCATCCTACAAGTGAACATGATTTAATTGATTTGACTCGGTAAACTGTGACCAACCTGGGATGTAAAATGCATGTGAGAATGAACTGAGGATTCTTTCTAGATTATTTGGGTGCTTTGTCATTTTGAGGCAAAAAACACATTTACAGGTTTTTCTACTGTTACCTTAAGTGAAAACACTTGTTTAATTGATAATTAAAACATATGTAGTTACCAAAACACATTTTGCTTCCTCTCACACACAAAGATCCAATAAAGTTAAGTACCTGATGGTGGAAGCAGTGGGCACTGCTCCCTGGGAATGAACACTGCTCCTACAGATGGGAAACATGGAGATTTCAATTGTTTTTATTTCTATCATTATGATGTAGTTTTTACAAAAACAAGTCACAAAATACCATGTGATGCATCTAAACTAAGAACCTCCAAAGTGCCTACTAGCCTTTCACACAGACACATATTTACTGATTTTCAGAATTACAAATAACTCTCAGCTTGAATGACTCCATTACCAACATTCAGACTCCAAAAGCAGTTGTGACCCAATAATTACTAGACTTTCTGAAACTTCAGGAGGAGCTCTTTGAATTTCATATGAGCAAAGTACCAGGAGCTTTGATTACACAAAAGGGTCAGAACAGCCTCTGAACTTAATGAAATTGGCATTTCCCTATGTGAGTGAGCCATGAGAGAGGGGATGAAGAGCCACAGCCTTGCTAGCCAAAATCATTCTGTCTCACCAGCTCTCTGCAGCCCATTTCTCTGTTTTCTCAAATGTACAAAGTTTACCTCTACTCCCTTCTCAGTGTTTTCCATAACCCTGCCATTTTTGGTGGCTACTTTCTGCAGTGCTTCTTGTCTACCAGAGATCCAAGGAATATATTTCTTGAGGTTATTCCCCCTCTATTTGATGGCTTTGTTAGGCTCATGAGACCAGGTCCAAACCCTTCCAAAGTTATAGTCTTTGCCTGATTTTAGTCAGTCTTAGAGAGAAGGCACAATGAAGAAGAACTCCTAACCTTTTTCTGGGTCCTTCTCTGTCCTTAACTGCAGGGTAAAAAATACTTGAAATATTGCCTATGACTAGGCAATAAGGCAAAAAAATACTGTAAAAAGTCCAAATCCAGACTGCTTTGCACAGACAAGCAGGTCAGTGAGAAGCAGGCAGACTGACTGCAGTGGCCAAGCTGGGCAGTGCCACATCCAGCACCAGGCAGCTTCCAAGTGCTGCGGGAATGCCCGAGGAGCAGAGTGGCCAAGGCTTTGGGGGTCACAAAGGCTGGGTGTTAGGCATGTAAGGCTACCTTAGAAGGTTTACCTGCAGCATCTCATCTGGTTGATTTCTCAGCCAAGGCTCAGGGGTTTGTTGGAGCCTCAAAATTCTCCACTCGGAGAGAGGATGAGTAACAAAGCACCGAGGAATGGCTTATTTGCTGAGAGACCCCAGTCACAGCAAGGTACCACAACAGACTCAAGGTTTCTCTCACTGAGCAGCAGCCTACTGCACACAGGCACAGAGCTCTGCAGGGACTGACAGCTCAGAATTAGGGCTGTGGTGCCAGCCTGCCTGGTACTTGAAGGAAGAGCAGGACTGGGCTACTGCTGAGTGAGAGATCTGCTTTTAAGACATATCCCCTGCACCAAGTAAGAAAAAAAGAGGGAAAAAAAAAAAAAAGTAGCAGCAGAGAACAGTCATGGAAGAGAAACACAGGAGATTAAAGACATAACACAATTTTCACAAAGGCAAATCAAATTAAAAAAAAAAAAAAAAAAAAAAAAGACTTCACAGACCTAAATATCCTCCTCAGTAATGGAAGAAGAAGCCATGTGTTACAGTGCAAAACAAGTCTAATAAACATCATTAACTACTAAATGGTGCATCATTAACTGCTAAAAATCTTTGTAGGCTACAGACAGGACATCATGTTACTGCTTTTTGGTTTTACAACAACTAATGCTCACTAATGTGCCACAACTCCTGTAAGAGACAAGACCACACAGTAAGGCTTAGAGAGACTCAGGCATCTTGGAGGCTCTGGGAGTTCTGGGTCTCTCAGAAGCATCCCCTTACAACTTCTTCTGACAAGATTTACTACGAATTATGAGAAATTTACTATCAACTTACTCTGATGCACAGCTGGCCACTCTTGCAGACAGGCAGGCCTCACAATCCTCCACAGAGAAGTAGCAGCTTTGCAGCTTGTTCACCCCAGACAAAGCTCTAAAATGCAACCCAGAGGCTCCCAATGTCTGGAGGAACATCAGACAGCCCAAACCTCCTGCCTGCTGGCAGCTTCTGTCCATCTGTCTGGGAGTCTGCTGCCCTGTGCCATGAGAGGGCTTTGCTGCTGAGCTGCTCTGCTGGCCTGGGCTAGAAGGCTCCACACCAGGGGAGGTAGCAGGGGTTTGAGCAAAAACCCACCCAGGTGCCAAAGGCAGGGCCTGCCTGAGGCAGGTGAGAACAAACAGGCTGCAAGAGACAGAGTGATTTACCAGGCCAATGTGAAAAGGCTGCTGACAGTGTGCCCCTGAACATCTGTTTGCTGTGCAATAGCTATTTACAGAAACATGCTAAGTGGCACTCTGCTCAAGTGTGTTTGTATTTGATTTCGTTGATTATTTTGTTTCCTGGCTCAGGTTTGCTCAATGAGCTCTCCCAATTCAGTTGAGGTGGTTGGCATCACCTGAAAACCAATTTCCATTTCTGTTTTGATGGATGGTCTCAGCCTAACCTTTTGCTAGGGTGGTGTATTGAGACACTTGCACTTTATTTCCCCTTCTGCTTTGCTGTGGCCAGAACCATGTTCCTCGTGAGGCCAAAATGACTCCTCCTGAAGCCAGAACAGAGGATGTGATTTGGCTGTAGTGTACTCCTCTGTGTTCCTAAAATCCTGGTGTCCCAGTGCTCTCCTTATGATCAAATTGATGTTTATCTTCTTAGATTTCCTCCTAACTGACTAAATAGCAATAAAAAAAATGGACACACAATAGTTAATGTGAATGAGCTGTGGCTTGAAATAGCAGGTAACAGATGGAAACAAAAGACACCAACTATCCTGACACTTCTATCTTTAAATGTTTGTTTATGCTAAAAATATGCTTCAGGCCAGCAAGCTTGTCTGTGCCTATAGCCTTCATTGTATGCTCAGTCTATACTTCAGCCCCAGACTGAAACCCAAATATTTGCAGACATTTTCTGAAATCATCAGGAGTTCTGGGATCAGAATCTGGAGCAATCTGGGTTTAAGATTAAAAAATCTAAACCCAAACCAGAACTAACATATGTTTTAAGACTTTCCTTTCTAACTTTACTCAGAGTGAGTGTCTGGCTGCTCCCACTGATGCCAAACTCCCAACAACCCTCCCAGGCAGGTGGGTGAGAGTCCTCCCCCTGACTGGGCTCTGCAGGGATGTGGCCACTTTTCCGGGGAAGGATCATGGACCCTCCAGCACAAGTTACGATCCAGAAAGCCAGGGTGGAATCCTGTACCTGATAAAATGATCAATGCCACCATGTGCATAAAACAAACCTCTTTACTATGTCACTGATGGTTCCAGTTATGCCTCATACACCAAGATATTAATGATTTTAGTTTAGACTGTATTTTTATATCACTGTGCAAAAGTATGATGGATAATTCTGAAATAAGAATAAGGGCTGGCTTGGAAAATGTCACTGGGATGCAGACTTGCATGCAGATTATGCCATCTTTCCAAAAATATACATCAACTTTACCTTTTTTTAATATATGTGTTATATACACACCACAGGCTCAATTTTCCCATATTGGTGCTTCTCTTCATGCTCGAACTCCTTACATCTACAGAGTCCCTGAAGAAGCAAAAGAGTTTTTCCTGATACTGAACGTCATGTATGGGATTCTCCCCCAGCTGTTCGCTTACAGGTGTGTCAACAAGCCAGAGTTTTTTATGAAACCAAAACAAGAAGAAAAACCAGAATAGCAGAACTGTTCCCAGCTCCTGTCCTTGGCTATGTATATAACTGGGTTGGGATGTAACTGAACTGCTCAGATGGAGCCCAAATGAAGCGTGTAAGATGTGTAGAATTGCACGACTGTGTAGTGGCACGGCCTGCTTTGTTTATCCTACTGAAAAGGGGAAAATAAAGACGACTGCCTTGAGCACCACCTCTCAACATTGTGACTTTGCGCGGCAGTGCATTGCCAGTTCCCACAGCTATTTTTAAGTAAAGCTGCTTTGACAGTTTTAGAAATACTGCATGAAGTTAAATAATAATAATGATGTCAGTGTTTAGCCTCTGCACGCTGAAGAATAGCAGTGCTAGCAGTCCCTGCACAACACGAAGGTCAGCACTGTGAAGCATGAAAAATTAACATACATAACTCTGTCACATGCACATGTTTTATTTGTCAAAAAGTATGTCTTGTGGGTCAACCTTGTTAAAAATCCCAAGAAACCTTTTAAGAAGCAATCAATCCTTATGGAAAGACTCCATATATGATAAGCGAATCAGATAGTTCTGTTAATTCTCTTCAGGATTCACTTCTGCAAGGACTGCTCACCTGCTTGGAGCTGAGCAGGTGCTCACCAGCACCCAGGGCTGGGCACAGAGGGCTCAGGACTGTGAGCCACTGGGCTCAGGCTGCTCGTGTGTTTCCAGAGAGGAGGGGTTTGGCTGTGTCTCTGCAGCTGCTTTTGCTAATGCTGCTGGCTCAGAAACAAGCAGCAGCAAACACAGCGACCTTGGTTTGGGCAGCTTATGTTTCTATTTGCAATTAGAGCTATTTCTATGCCTTCTATGTGTATTTATATTAAAAGCAGTACACCTAGTGCCTTTCTCACAGATGAAACTAGCTGATACATTTGAACTGGAAACACTTTATTTGGGTATGTTGACTTCTTGGTGTTTTGATTGAAAGAATTTTAATTTTAAGCCTGATCAGTAACAAGGAAGCAGTTCACATGCCTGTGTGTTGCACCCTGCACGAGGGGACCTTCAGAGCACAGAGAAGTTCAGGCTGTAACACTCTCCTGCTGAACACTGCCATGCAGTACCTAGCAGCAGTCAGAGGAGAGGCCCCAGGTTTTACACCTCCAGCCAAAGGGGCAGGTCCAAAACAACCACAGCACACCTCAGGCAGTGCTTGTTGGCACCCAGCATCCCCGGTGCAGCTCCTCAGGCTTTGGGATAGCTCCATCCCAGTGGCTCTTCCCAGGGAAACAGACCCAGCGCTGCCGGGCTGTCACAGGACGTGCTGGCTCACAGACAGGTGTTTGAGCCTCTGATGTTACTGCTGATGTCTTTAAAGAAACTTTGAATACATTCAAGGTGAATTTAATGACCTCCTGTTATCCAGAAAAGGCAAAGTACAGAAAAAATAAAGATCTCACCTGCACTTGTATCTATTATGGTCAACTCATGTTAACAGAATGTTTTGCTTTAATACTTGACTTACATTAATACCTCACATTATTACACGTATGAAGCCAAATATGACGCTAACTTAGTTGCTTACAACCTCAAACCTTACTCCCAATACACATTCCAATAAATTTATTCTGTAAAAACAATACATTTTTTTGTTTCCTTTTTGTTTTGTTTTGGTGGTTTTTTTTTTTCCTCGTGGTTTTTTTTTTTTTTTTTTTAGTTTTTTACAGTAAACTCATCAACTACAAACCTTGAATACGCAAAAGATGTTCCAAGGACAAGCATAACAAGGATTGATAAAACCAGACTAAATATGTTTTCACAATAAAAGCTGGCATAAAAATAAATAAAAATCTCTATTATCACAATAGCAACAATAATGTACACAGAGTAATGGATTTGGAATGCTTACTTACTAGTCTAGTTCTATTTCCAAAAGGAAAAAAAAAGCCAGAATGACAGCATCCTTTTTTAAGCCTTTCGTTATTTAAAATTGATGTTTTGTTTTGGTTTCCCATAGGGCTGTATATCACAGTAAGCTTAAAAATGGAAAGCATCCAAATGAATGATTTCAAATTGTGTTGGCATTGGAAAAATCCTTGTATTAATCTAAAGAAACACAAAAAGACTTTCACTAACTCCACATATAGGAACTAAGTCAGATAGTGTACATTACATCATGGTTTGGAGAAGTATTAAGAGTATAACTAGCTAGGTACTTCTAATAAGGAAAGGTATTTTATTACATTATTGAACTTGGCGGTGATTTAAACTGAAGAAGAATTTTTCTTTTATGTTGTAAACTGATCAAAACCCAAGAGAGAATGGATATAGGAAAATTTAAAATTATGTTTGTGTGTGGAAGATTATTGTAGCATTGTATGGAGGGGACTCATTTCTAAGATTTAGTTGCGTTTAAAAAATGTTGATTTAGAATGATATAATTTGGAGTTATGCCTTTTCTGTCTAGAAAAGGAATCTAAAACATGTTCAAGTATGCGATATCTTCATACACCTCAGCCACTGGAAAAGGGCAACTTCATGCAACCAAATAATATGAAAATCAAAAAGTAACCCTTAGAAAAAAGGGTAAAAATGTCATTTCTGCAAACACAACAGATAGGAATGTGAATAATGTGCATACAAACTGGGATGCTGTTGATGGTACTAATGAACAGATGTGGTGACTCATATCAAATCCAAGAATATTAGACAACCAAACATGTAACCTTCTTGTGTTTTCCCTTAATATTCAGCAGTCATTATGTTGGTTAAGTCTGAAAGAGAAAGAGAAAAAAAGTCACATTTAATGTAAGAAATAACATGCTGCATCAAACTTGATACAATTGATGTCACATTTCCACACTTCAAAGTCACAGGTAAAAGTAATCACAGGTACAAGTAACCACCTGGTCTGTTCAAACAATTATTTTTCTAGAGAAAACTGCTGTGTTACATCAACAAAATGTATCACTACAAAATATTAATGAGCACAGTTTAAAAATAAACATTTAGGGCTGTATTCAATAAGCAGCTCCAGTGATGTATGAGAGTGGGTTTTTCCCCCAATCACTCCATTACAAATATTGTAGCACACTTCAGGCACAACCAAATTTTGGTTTTTTTCCACTGCACTAAATCATTGATGGGCTTCATGCAGGAGCTCAGTTACTGCTGCATTCATTCCTGGGTGTGCAGCCACAAGAACACCCTCTTGTTCAAATACATGAAAGCTTAGCAAGCATGAGCAAAGATAAACATTTTCATCACTAAGGGATCCAAATGCTCCTTCTGAAAAGGAAACAGTTTGGCTCCAGTTCACTGTAAGGTGATGACAGAAAAGGAAGGAACTCCCACTTCCATGACTGAGTCAAGGTCAGCTCTTGCTTTCCCTGACATAAGTGGGATCAGGATCAGACGGCCCGTGCACAATCATGGCAAGTATCTACAACTCTCAGCTTCCTCAAATTGAGCAGAGATGGCAAAATTCACCTGATGGCCCTGGGACATGTTACATTAGCCAGCAACATGACAGCATGCAGTGCACCATGACCACCCACCTCTGGCCAAGGCATCCCTTCTCCTACAACACTACAACATCTTCCCTGTGCTGGGTCAGTGCAGCTCTCTCCTATGGCAAGTGGTTTGTGAACAGTAAAAATGGAAACCTGTGCTTTCCGTGTGGGAGGTCCTGCTACATCCTGACACACAATCAGGGTTATTTGCAAGTGCTCAGGCATGCAGGAGGGTTTACAGGAACTACCAGAGCCCTGACTCCCCCAAAAGGTGTAACCATGTGCTGCCCATCCAGCATACCACGCTCCAAAGGCCTCTCTCCTGTTTCAGAGTCAGTGAGATCATACTTAGAGATGCTTTGGGGAGGTTCACTGCTGTTCCTTTCCCTTCAGACTCAGACACCCATCAAAACAACTACATGTGATCAGTCAATCAAACCCTGCTTTCTGCTAAGGTTCCCACTAGCAGCTGCTGCCCAGCACTGGCAGGCAGGATGGGAGTAACACAGTTGGTTCCTATGCTGTAACTCTCAGATCCAGAACAGAAAGATGTCCTTTTGGAGTATGAAAGCTTTGCAATTATTAAGCACAATTCCCTCCCGGGCTATGTCCAGAAGATTGGGTAGGACCATTCTTACGTGGGGTGCTGGGAACATTAGTACTTCCCTTCCACACTGTCCCACAGATACAGCTGTTGGGCCACAGCGTGGCACGGGAGGGAAGGCAAAGACACAGATAATGCAAGTCATCCTCTCGGGTTTTCACAGTTTCCAGTGCCATGTTCCATCATGGCACACATTCTGCCTCCTGGGTGCACTGCCAGGTGCCCCAGAAGGCAGCAGGTCCCTGGTCCCCAGCAGCAGGGGCAGCGTGGCAGCTCAGGCCCTGCAGCTCCCACTGCCGCAGCCGCTGCTCGGGGATGCGGCAGAGCTGAGCACACCCCGTGGTCTCCATGGTTTCACGGCTCCTCAGGAACAGATCAACTCTCAAACATCTTTGTTTGAACAAGTCTCTCAGCTTCACTGTAAGCCGTGGTACGACGTGTGCCATGCTGCCCAGTGCTGCTGCACACAAAGGCAAGAGCACAGCATCTGACTGATCTGAGTGCAAACCCAGAGAACACAGAGCAGGAACAAAACTAAATCCACAAACTGCCGTCTGCTTTCCTGGCACTGAAAATTTCTTCCTTAGCAGTGTCTGGCAATTAATTCAGCCATCCTGTACTTTAAAACTGCATGGGCAGAAGGATAATTGTTTACTTGCTCTGTACAGTCGTTGTTATTCCATGTTGGTTTGAGGTCAAAGTGGTTACAGGATTTGATGTACACAGAGATGCAAATATTTCATCTGTAGCTGGCTGCTTTAATCTCAACTTGCATTCAGACATTTATGTTTCCTCTGAGTTATGTTCCATGTCCTTAGCCAGCAGTGCTGTTATCCTGAGTTACTGAAAGTCAGCAGACAACACAACTCCTTACACCATATACTATATCACTATTTGATTTTTACATAGAAATTTTTACTGTGCAGTAGTTAGACACATTCTTACAAAGGTTATCTTTTGCTTTGAAGGGTGGACTTTAGTGTGCCTCAAATTGCAGGAAAAGAAAATCAGACAGAAAAACATACTCTTTTCATTTTTTTGTATGAAATGCTTTTACATTGAACTGAGCCCTAAATTGAATTTTAAAGTTTAAATTGAACCAAGCACCTTTCAGTGGTGATAACCCCCCAAACCTGTTATGCAGCCAATAACCAACGTTGTTCTTGATAAGCAAAGAAGAACAAAGGAACCAAACATCTCAAAACCACATCAGAAGGACACAGTGAACCTGTGTTTGGTTACTACACTTGTACTTCACAGCAGTTACTGGGATTGTTGCTACCCCACAAGAACACCACAACAAAAAAGCCCGGACACAGGCTGTTTTAAATATGTTCTCCCAAATGCAATGGTGTCAGATGGCAATAATTTTGGACCAGATTTTGATCCCCTTATTCATGCTGGCTGTTGCCTCCACAAATAGATCCACTGACTCAGTTGTAACTGATTGTCAGTGTGAGTAAAAGGATCACAGCCCTTTACTCCATTTTAATATTCAGGTTGTACCAGGAGCAAGAAAATGTACTTAATTTCCAGCAAATTTAGTTTTCCCTGAAGACAGTAAAATCATTCACCTCCTGCACCTGTACACCAAAGAAATGCCTCCTTTATCAACACACAGCCCAGACTGTCACTAAAACAGTGAATATCAAAATGAAAACTTGCCACATACCCTGTATGCTGACCCTGACCTTCAAACACTCTCTAAGAAGGCCAGAACCACAGCCAGCTTTCAAACGTGAGTACCTGACCATCCAGAAAGTAACAGTAAAAAGCAGTTTAAGTGTTCAGTTACAAAGATTCAGTTATGCCAGCCAAGTACTAAAGACACAAATCACCAGAGACTTAAATGAGGTAAGTAAGCCTGCTGCCATGGATTCACTGATTTATGAGCTAATTTAATACCATGAAAGTAAACAACACAGAACCATGAATACCTTTCCACCATAAAATTCTCTACATGGTATTCTGAGAAAGCCAAAACAATTTAATATTTAACAGCAGAGAACAGTTCTGGGGAGATTCTGTGACTCAAGAGATGGGCTGTCTTAGCTAATAGACTATTAGTTACTTAATACTGGATGATTAACCCCTGAGGCTCAGGCTCTGAAACTTTCTGGGGAAGGAATCAGACAAAGAACAGCAGTTAGGGAAAGAGCTTGAAAACCAGGTAGTGATGGGACACAATTACCAACTATGGTTGGGACTGAGGAAATGTCTCTTGAAAGTGCCTGTAGTACTCAAGAATAGCTCAGAAACTAAGGGATGGAGATAAAAAAGAAAGCACCTTTGCCTACCCAAGGGATAAAAAGAAAATCACAAGCTGAGCCCTTGAACAGTATGAAATTGACTGAAAAAAATATAATAGCTCTGGAAGTACTTTTATTTGCTCTGGGTTTGAGTCTTCAGGAAGCCATCACTTCGCATTTTCAAGCTTACCTCTACCACCTGGAGGTTAGAATTTTCATTAAAAAATATAGGTGAAGGTGCTCCTGCAATCATTTGACTTTGACTCCCTATAATGCTGAGGGTAAGAGTGTGATTAGAAGGCAAGATTCCATCTGATCTGAGGAGGAGAGATGTGTCTTCAGCCTACAGTCCAGGCATTATAAAAGGTAATTACTACTTCATTATTAGTAGTATTATTAAGAGAAAAGTTGCCTCCTCAAGGCAACTCTTGCACGTCCTGAGGCCTGGGAGGTGCAGAGCAGGGGGCCAAAGGCACTCTCAGCCCATGGGGAGCACTTTGGGTAGGGTGGCCAAGCCACACGTGCCTTCCAGAGGTGGCCCAGCCTCCATGAGCAGGCAGCTCTCAAGCAGCCAGTCACAGGGGCAAAACCATGGGAATGAAACACGTCTGTCCTTGAGATCAGGGCCCCAAACCCTTGTTTTGCTTGTCTGTGCCTCCAGGGTACCTTCCTACACCTAATTTTGAGCTAGCACTGGTTTGCACCCCGTACCCGTTCCCGAGGGCCCTGGCGCCGTCTCACGGCCACACCAACGTCCTGGTGTGGCTGATCTGGGGGCAGCAGTGGGTCCTGCACACTGCAGGGGAGGAAGCCCATTCTCTTCACACTGTCTGCTGCTGGCCCAGCACTCTTCTCACAAGCTAAGTGATTCCAAAGAGACCACTATCTCATCTATGGTGGTGTCTTTTAGCAGATTGATACATTCTTCTGAGTTAATGCGTGTGAACAGAAGGATCATATCCCAATCCTGCAGGTACATGTCAGTCTTTTTCAACCTTCCTTTCTACAGCAGAGAAGTCCAAGAGTGTGGGCTGGAGGAGCTCAATGCCCTGCAGCAGAGCCTTAGTCTGGGTGTCCAGCAGGACAGCTGCCCTGTGCCCCAGCTGCCCTGTGCCATGCTGTGGGACTGGCTGTTTAACACCAACCGAAAAAGAACTGCTACTCTTCCCTCAGGTGTCTTCTGTAAAGACACTTGGTCTGGCTCTGAGCAGCAGCAGGAGATGGAGTGTCCCCTCCTGGTCCTCAAAGAGAACTGCACTACTGACAAAACCTCAATGAAACGCTGAAGGATAAGACTGTTGACAATATTTCAGTATTTCAGTGTTTCAGCACAGAGGCTAAAATATCTGTAATCCTAAAAATTCTGAGAAGCACCATGATGTTGTAGCATGCTGGACTCTACCTCCCAAGCATGTCACAAGCATGTCACACCCAGAAGAAAGAGCCATATGAATGTCAGCAGCCACAAAGCCAACATCCTGTGTGACGTTTTAGCCACTTAGCCTGTGACTGACCTAACTCAGTAAGTATTTTGTCCTTACATGGAAAACGTGCCTGAGTTCACAGACATATCCCCTGTCACTGCCACAAACATGGGAAACACAGCAGGCCCTGCTGAACCTCTTGCTACCTCAGATGCATCTTACAAACAGTTTTCTCACTCAAATACTTATCTGAAAACATGGAAGTGTCACAGGGTTCACTAGGCAGGATGTGGGCCACACTCTTTGGCCTCTGACACTGTAGGTGAGAGGCTGGGAGGGCACAGCTGGGGAAGTGTCTCCTTGCATCAGTCTCTGGCTCAACCCCCGCAGCTTGTTCAGAGTGAATGGGAGATACTCAGGGCACATTTTCCTTGTGACCCCATGAGCCACCTATCAAAACCTTTATAAAGCTGAGTCACAAAACAACTACACTGCGCTGCAGAGAGACATGGGGGAAGGAAGCTCTGGGAGGAGATTTTTAGCAGGAGACAACAGCAGCTCCCCAGAGGTTGTGTTTTGTGAGAAGGGGCTGTGGCTGAGCACGCAGCTGGGTGCTAAGGCACCTCAGCAGTGTCAGATGAGAGCCTGTGCTGGCTGGCCTCCCCTCACACCTGGGGATTCGTGTCACTCAGCTCCTGCGACAGCCCAGCCCGGCTGCTGCCCACGTGGCAGAGCCTTGGCATGGGAACTGCACCAGGACTGGCTCTGAGCTGGAGCTCTAAGTGCTCGAGCAGAGGGGCTTGTGCTGCTCCAAAGGCTCAGGAATAGCAGGGGTTGTTAAAGGTGGCTGAGTAACCAGTTGCCATGCTAATCCCTGTGCTCAGCAGCCTTCCTGTCTTGTTGTTATGGCCACAACAAAGTAATATTGATATGAACACACGACTGACACAAACACACAAGGAGATTGTATGAAGCTGCTCTGGAGCAGACTGTATATCCTGTCCTTGGGAGGTCATAGCCCAGGGCAGCATCTGCCCCAGAACCTGCAGTGTGCAGAGCCTGCAATGGGCACATGAACCCTCATGAACTCCGAAGACCCTGGGACTGCACAAATTAAGCAAGTGTGAAAGGGTAGCAGGCTCCCCCTGTTAGTGAGCCAACATGCATTATGCAAACAGTCTGACTGTTCTCACATCAATTTTGCATCATTCCAGCTCACAGTTTTCAGTAGCTCCTCTCAGCTGACATCTAGGCAAGTGTCAGAACAAAAATAATGCTCTTTTTCAGTCATTTCTCTAGAGCAAAATTTGTACCACTGCAGGCACCAAGTCCATGTTTCTGTTCTAGACACATTCCGAGCACTGAAATGTAACCCAAGAAGGTGGCACATGGTACACACAGGTCACCCCTGGCTCCAAAGCCCCCCAGGACCAAACTGCATGGGAAGTGAATGACAGGAAGAGAAGATTACCCCTTCACTGGTTTTCTGCAAATCTGAAGTGTTTCTTGTGTCATTGCCTGCGTCCCCAGCATCAGAGCTGCTCTTATTTTCTTCCTCTTTGCAGTCCTTATCATCTTCATCTCCAGGAGATTTCCGTGACTGCTTGGAGGATTTCTATAATGATCAACAACAAAGTTAAAATTAAAACCTGAGCTTCAGCCATAGAAAGACACTTCTGAAATGTATGTGGAATGCTGTCTGATCATGCTGTCTGATCACCCTGTTCAAGGTGAATATTGGGGAGGATACATGGGGTGAAAAGCATTTTCCAGGTGAAGTAGCTGGAGTTACTGCCACCAATGAAGGAAATTTCTGTGAAATTCTGTGTTCAGCACAGGTTGGCAGCTCAATTGACTGAAAGACAGACACAGTAATAGGAGCTGGGTATTAGTGTTGGGTCACCTGTAGGTTTTGCTAGTTAATGAAACAGATGGTGCCAGCTTGACAAAAGTTTTGATTAAACACAGAGATGTAAAATGAGAATAACATTAGCAGAGCTGCTTTCAATACTTTTTTTTAGTGCTGTCAGCTTTAATATATTAACATTAGAGCCATGTGGAACCAATACATCTTTTCTGTTCCCTTTATGTTATGCAATTCTACAGTACAAAAGGATAAATTGTGGCATTAAGCCACCATTTTCATAATCCTCTGTTTGCCCAGAGTCTTCTGGAAAGAAGATGGTAGACCAGACCTGAATTTCTAATGTAAAACACGCAAGAGGGGTGAAAATATATTTTGTTTGGTGGATCAATCACAAAAATTCACACTCTCCCCCAAACTGTGCCTGGATCAGATTGTTAGCTTTCTTCTTCTCATTTCAATTAGTTTTCACTTTCAGAGAGGAATAACACGAGTGTGAATAAATTGATTCTGCCACACTTTCCACAATTTTTCAGGCAAAGTGCAGCTCTGGAGACACACGCAGAACAAGAGGAAGTGACTATAGTGCTGCTCCCCTCCACCCAGGTGACAAGTGAGAACCCAAAGGTGTCACTTCTCAGGGGATTACGTCCACCAGCCACGGTGAGACAGACACATTCATTACTCTTAGCTTCCTGATCTATCTACACTGTTACTTAAGACATTAACAGGACTGGTAAGTACTACAGTGCAGGTCTTACATCTACAAATTGAGCATCCTACTCCCTGCTTAATGAATTAGTTCTTCCTCCTTCCCATTCTGTATCCTGGACTGGGGTATTTTACACTCAGCTACAAGAGGAGCAGCTGAGCACACCTGACCCCACCAGATCTTTCTGGGAGATGGGAGAGGGAAGCTTCAGTTCTCCCGGTCAGGAACCAAACCTGAACTCACGACTCTCAGGAGGCCACTCCTAAGGCTTTTTTTTTTTCATCTTGGGGAGACACTTATCTGAGATGCTCAAACCTATTAATCCATCTTTGCACGGGTTTTCTTTCCAGCCCTTCTGATCTCCCACAGTTTCACCTTCTTTCCAGTGTGCAGGCACTAGAACAGGGCAGAATATTTCAACTCACCTTGGTGTCTCACCAAGGCTGTCTACAAATAAGAGCACTCCCCTCTGTCTACTTGAACACCACTCTTATGGTGTCAGAATCAAATGCTAAAGGAGGAAGAAGCTGTTTCCATGAGGTGAACAGTATTCCAATTATAAATGCCCATGGGTAACAACAGGAGAAGTCAGAAGATAACCTTTGAAGTGTAGGATTTTTTCCGTTTTGAGCCGGCTTTTTCATTCTTTCTTTTTCCTTTTCCATCCTCTTCTACCCGATCACCTTCCTCCTCACTGCTGGCATCTGCTGTATTTCCTCCTTCTCCTTCAGTTTCTGATGAGCTCTGTTGCTGAATCGCCTTTAAAATAATAACAATAATTACATAAACAATAAAAATATCACTAATACCTACTGCTTGATTTTTGTTCTGCATTGAAGATAGAAACAGTGGAAATGGACAGCTTACACTTCAATTGCTGTAGTTAGGAAGAGCCCAGGTTATTTTTGCAATTATCAGGAAAAAAGGGCTGCAAAGGCAATCTTCTCAGTCACCACTTGAATTCAGTTATCAGATGCAGATTCTGGGATAGCATGTTCTGAAGGGCTTACACAGAAACAGAAGATCTGATAACAAAAATGTGTTTGGTGGAGGAGAACTAAGGGCTGCTCAGTAGAGAGACCTGGCATGTTCTACTTTGGGAAAAAATCCTGAAACTTTTAGACTTTGGCTGCGTTAGGAGAGACTTTTTTTGTGAGAGAAGATGGCTGTTACACTCCCCTCAAAGAGCAAGATCTCTGTTTTTTGGAAAAGCAAACCCTGACCAGCAGGCTGAGCACTCCTTGACAGCCCATCTCCCACAGATTATTCACTGGATTTTTTTTAAAATCCCCAAGTGTATGCAAAACATGTGTAGGGCTGAAAATATGAAACAGGAACTGAGAGAGGCGGCAGCTTTTCTGCAGGTGGTCTGTATCTCTGGCTTGTAGGGTTTTGTGATAATAATGTAATAGGTGTTTGCCTTCTTTTGGAGGTGATTCCTGCCTTCAAAGGACCACGTTTTTTTAATGAGAAAAGTTCTTTGTTTTATACAGCCCACCAACTACTCTTCTCCCCCTCCAGCTTCACTGACTTTCTGCTCTGGACACCCAACAGGGAGAGCTGTTGTACAGCAGCAGCTGTCCCCTAACAGCAGCTTAACCCTCCACCTCCTCTCTCCTTTCAGCTTTGGCACTGTGTGTTAATACACTACCAAATGTAAAAACTAAAAGTACACTGACCTTAAGCTCTGTGTAAAAAAACACAGAGCCTGATATAAAAATAAGCAACAGAAAGAAGTCAGAAATTATTCATGTTTGTACAGGAGTAAATAAAACCATCCATTTTTAATTTAACTAAATGTGTTGCAGTATTTTCCACTTCACCACCCCAGAATATCATAGAAAGCAAAAGGCTCTGAAGTATGATTAAAGTTCCATTTGTAACAGAGTGTGAGACCACAGTTGTCTTTACATTACACAATTAGCAGAGCTGTGAATCTTTCTTGCTCCATCAAAACCAGAACCTTACACATCACTCTTAAAATGCTCACTTTGACAAGCAGTAAAAGAAGAAAACAGGAAAGATGAAGAGGAGTAGGTGTGAAAGCCATTTACCTGATATCCAGTAAACTTTACTCCAGGGTTGTTTTCTATTTCCCACAGGCCTTCATTAAATCCTTTTCGCTTGTTCGATTTCCCAAACTTATCTTTATATTCTTTATATGGGAAAAGGTCTTTGGGCCCCAGGAACGCACTGCATTTTAACAGAGGTAACATTCAAAAAAGGACTTAGCACTCTCCTCTTCAAAAAAAATCAAAACATTAACAGTGCAAATGTTTTCCCTATTCTTCTGCTCATTCCATCACTTCTTTTCTAGTTTTATTTATTTCTCACACTGGCTTCAAGTTACTGCTGTGAGTTTGATTTAATGGATTGGCTCACCATCCTGATGTTTGATGTAGTAAAATCATGCTGGGTATCTCTAGAAACAACTGAAACATCTCTATTTTATTAACTACTGCTGGGAACCGGCACTTGAACAGTTTATGGAAGTTTATGAAACAGTTTATGATGTCATTGCTTGCGATAGCAAGGGACCAAACTTCCAGTCCTGGTGTTATAAACCCAGAAAGGCCTCAAAAATGCCACATGAAAAGTTAAGCATGTAAAGAGTGCCTAGGACCCATGAGCCCAAATGTACCCCTTGTACTACGGGGTAGAAAAAGCAGTGGCATTTATTACTATCTATACTGCCAGTAAGCCTGGGAGCTGCTTTCTTGGAATTGGCCCCCCACATACTAAATTCTGCACAAACACAATAAAAATGCTCTTTCCCAAAAATCTTATAATTTCATATAAGAACAAAAAACAATGGATGAATATAGGCAGATGAGTAATACAAGGAAACAATGAGACACACAGGATGCTTGTGGTCAAATAGTTTTTTAGACAGCACAGCAAAAGAGGGATTTTGTGCTTTGCTGCTGCCTAAGTCAGCTACACACTGGGCCAACTAATTTCAGGCACAAGCACCACAATGCAGGGGAAAATAATTATAAAAAAAAAGAGTGATGATTTGTCCTGCCTTTTCTACACACATTACAGTTAAAACTCCTTCTTTACTTTTAAACTGAAGAAAGCATAACTTTCCTTTCGTTGGGTATCTACATCTACTGCACTTCTCATTGTGACATTCAGATTGTAATCACAAGTTAAATTAAAACAATGAAGGCAAAAAGACCCCTTCATTCCCACATGTAAAAATTCTGTGTCATCAATGACCAGAGCTGAACAAGTCCCAGTGTCCTTCACCATCATCACTGTCCTACTTTCCTGATTATCTTTGCAATTCATGTTAACTCTCTGGTCTCCACTACTGTGGGATTGTGGAGCTCCACCATGTCCAACACATTTATTGTAACCTCACCACAACATTGGGATTCTGCCCTTTTTTGCAGATGGGCTTCTGAGGCTCAAAGACTTGTCCAAGGTCAAACTCAAACTGATAGCAGAGGACAGAGGAAAAACCAGCTCTCTTCAGTCCCAGTCTAATACCTTAATCACAGGATCATATTTCTTCCTTTCTGCAATCATTATTTCAGATTAATGCCTGATTTATGCCCAGCATTTGTGAATGTGTGAAGTTCCATTCACGTAAATCATCCTACTGGCCAAGCAGCTTGCCATTGCAGAGCCAACTGGTTGCTAAAAAGGCATCAGATGACAAGTCCCTGAGGAAAGAGCTTCCTTCTAACTCCACGTGAGACAGCATGGGATCCACACTCAGTTGGATATTAAGAAATATCTTAATTATATAATTACAAAGCCAAGAAGGCATTTCTACCTGAAAGCCAAACAGTCATTTCCAAACTAACATATGTCATGTTAATATTAAATGCTACACTGAATAAATTATGTTATCCACGCTTTTGCTAATATTAGGAGATGTCTCCTTGTTGTCAAATGTACAAACAAACAGTTCTAACACAAATAACAAAGGAAAACTGCATGAAACGTAGTATGAGCTACCTTAACTTAGCTCAACAGTAACGTATGTAAATGTTTCTACAGCCTTTTATGTAAGTAAACACCAAAAAAACTGTCTACATCTTTGCTTGAAATACATTCATTGCCACTGGGAGAGTATAAGTTTCTATTGCCCTGTTATAAAATTAAGGAGCTGCAATCTACAGTTCATTTTTAACAGTGAGGCTTTTACATTTATAAGATAAGAACTACAAACTGTTTTCCTGTTTTAGGTGCTACAGTGAGATCATGAGCTCACAAAATCCAAACCAAAAGAGATTATCAGTTTGGGATTCACTCATTTTGGAATAAAAGTGATCAGTTTTTTTCTTAAATGTTTCTCAAAAATGATGTTTCCATTCGAAAAATAATTACATTTTGGTTTCTGTTTTGAAAGCATTGTAAGTTTATTTGAACTTTATTCTTTTCAGATTATTTTGTGACAGTACTAGTAGACCACAATATATCACAATATGAAGTTGTTTCATTCTAGCAATGGGAAGAACTGTTTTAACAAAAGAGAGGCTATCTTGAACTTTATAAAGCAGAAACTGCCTTTAAAGATTTTTTAAAATAAAATGTGATATATGAGCTATGGAGCTTATCATATTCTGGAATTATATTAAAATTCAAAAATAAACAATAAATTTTTAATAAAGCTTCAAGCCTCTAACATTGAATTTAAAATATCATCAGAATTTCATTTGTTCCAGTTTTAAAGGAATTCTAGATAACATCTTACCTGCAAATGGGGAAGGAAAAGTTTTAAAATATTTCATGCAAAATCGAATGTGACTTACTTTTTAGCTACCTTAGACATGTACATTATAATCTTGAAACTCTGTATTTTGTAGCAATTATGATGAGACCTAACTTACCTCTTGTGCTTTGATTCCTTTCTCCCTATCAGCTCAGTCAGCTCAGTTCTTCTATCACTTCTGTGAGCTCCATCCTACAATATCCCCAGCACAAACCTCCCAGGAATGCACACATTTTAAAGCTCTGTGAGGACTGCCTGAGACTCTGGGGTCTGCTTCCTTTCATATCACAAACTACCAAGTGAGCTCTCACACAGGACATGAACTCAAACATGTCCAAACACAAGAGCCTGATCTCTGCTATCATGGACATCCAAGTAAAAAATGTTTGCCCCTGCTTCAGAGTTCAGGGCTTTTTCAGACCCTTTAATGAGTTCATGACAACACATTTCTTTACAGGAAACACAGGCTTTTATGTTTATCTCATGGTAGACCATGAAGGCAGCAGCATTCCCAGCTACTTTCAGCCTTCACTCCTATTTATTAATACAAATGAGTTGGGCTTGCAGAACCTATCTCTAGGTTCCCAGTGGCTTCAGTCAGGATTTGTTCCAATAAAATCAGAGGAAATTATGTTAGCTGCAGTAGAAAAAGACATTTTCCAAGGAACAGGCCACGTTCATTCACTTACGTTTCGTGAGTCCCAAAAAAGAAGATGGGGTATTTATTTGCTGGAGGCTTCACGGCTCCTTCAGGAAGTTCATCAATCTGTTAGACAGAAAGCAGTGGAGAAAAGATTATTCCCAAAAGTGGTCCCTCATCCAAGAATCCTTACCAAGACAAGGAGGTGCTAGCACAGGTATCCTGCAGCCCTGGGAGGTCCCACTGTGTGCTGGGGTGGGGAAGGGAAGACAGCTGCTGGTTTTCCAGGCAGGCAGGACATACAAAGTCAGCATATGACTGAAATACTGCAGGGAGACAGCAGAAGACCCAGGAGCACACACAAAGTTTTAATGATTTCATGGGCATTATAATACACAAAGGCAATAAAATCAAGTCTGCTTAATTTAAGTGTTAACTTCAGATGCTGCCTCATCAAAGGCATCGAAGCCCAGAGGGTAATCCTGCCTGTCTCACACAGCCACCTCAATAACTTCTACAACAAATGGGGAACAGATGGTCTCTCTGAGACTCTGCAGCTGGAAATCCGGACAGTCTCCCAGTGGTGCTTCCCGTGGTGATGGTGGTACAGAGTGTAAAATGTGTAATGCACGCCAGGGAGGAGGCCAGGGACTCTCCTTCCCCTGCAACACCCTGGTAACTGGCTTTGGCTACCACTCCTCTCTCTACCCTCTCACTTCTTGCACATTTTAATCCTGGCCTCATATTTTTAGGATACAGCTGCACAGCAGTGAAAGGAGGGATGCTGAGGGTGTTCTCCTGAGACAGAACTGGTATTGGAACAAACCCCTCAGGCTGAGCAGTGCCCAGACCTCTTCTCCCAAGGTCTGAGTGACAGCATTGGTTGTGAGGCAGGAGGTGAGGCCCAGGGCTTAGTCTTGTCTATGTCTAATTTTGTAGTCCCCTGCAACAGAAATAAGAGAGTCCAGGTGCCTACCCACATAAACCAGAAACACAACAAAGCTTTAAATAAGATCTAAGAGCCTGCCTTCCCAGAAATGGCACTTCTGAGCATATGTGGGTGTGTGAAATTAAGAGTCCAGAGAACTCTCTGGCTAAGAGAGAGTCTAATGAATCCAGACATCTACAGGGCAGCACCAATGAGAAGGTGAATGGCTTGGTGCCTGGTCTAAGGCAACTCATTCTCAACATAAGCACATCAAATCCTGCCAAATGTCACTGCAACTGAGAGCAAAGTGCTGACATAACAGTGCTATACAAAATCTGCTCCTCAGCAGAGCACAGGGATGGAACCTGCAGGTTTTCACTCAGGAGGCCAAACTCACATGTGTTTCCTTCTCTCTTCTTGCTGAAGGACCCCTAACACTGAATTGTTACTGATTAATAAGCACCAGATTGTTTTCAAAGGATGTCCTCCTTCACGGTAAAGCATCTGCTTGGCTACGTAGCTTTCAAAGGAGTATCAGCTTTTGTAGGAATTCAAACCCTTTTGGTCTTTCTGCAAGGACACCCCTTAGGGTGGAGAAACGAGAGCCACATGTGGAACTGTAACATCACAGGACTCCTTTCTGTAGAAGAAATGGATGCCTACCTTTTAGGTCTAACTGGAACATTCTCTGAAGCTGCACCAAAATCTGGAGATCTGAGAGCACTTCCAAACCATTCCCTCAGGGGTGTGAATGGTGGGGCTCTGGCACACTGGGCCATGTGTCACCATGCACCCATTGCCCAGCACAGTCTGCAGGAGACAATCCAGGATTGTCAAAGGTGTCACATGCCTTGTGGACACAAAAATTACCTGTTTCTTGTACTTTATTAATAATTTGATAAATAAAAGGAGAATCTATTATTGAAATGCACATAGAAGGAAAATACACACTGGTGGAAGATGAACACGTGCATTCCCTTTTAGCTCAGCTGAATGAAAGGAGGAACTGAAACAACATGACAGGCTTTTTGGAGTCCTCTTTATCGTCAGGAGTACACAGAGGAGAGGCTGTCAAAGGTATTACTTTAGATCTCTGACATTAACTATTTATTTTTTAAGAAAGTGCCCATAATGTTGTTATTTGCTCACAATTCATTATTTAAATACAGGTATTAGACTTATTATAAGAGTGATAAAAAGACTGCAGGTTAAAAACACTGCAACTCCCTTTCCAAACTGATAGCAAGTCAGGGAGATGCCTCATGTCTGCAGAACATCTTATGCCTCCTTAAAGATGGAAGTATCTACATGTCAGAGCAAAAAAGACTGTGCTGGCAGTTTACCAAGCACAGGGAGACGTAACACACCTCGACTGCCTGGATGCCATAGCCATCCTCCTCTTTACTGTGACAAGGAAGATGTCCAGATACCAGATCCCAGAAAAATGTGGACTCCTTTGACTGAGACAAACAGTGTCTGCTGGGACTTGAGTGCAAATCTCATTTGGCCACTTGAAACACGGCGCCAGCTCTGGGCTGCATTACAGAGCAGCACAGCCCAGTTACTGCCTCAGCCCTCTCAGAATCTCTCATGAAATAAAGCAAACAGCTGTAAATGATCAGTAAAGGGGGGGGGGGGGGGGCGGGGGGGAAATGAAGACATGCTTACTAGGGAATGCTGATCAGAAGGGATTGGGGATCTTACATCACACACTGGGCTATGCTCTAAAGCAGTGAGGATCTCCTAAGCAATATCCCAAGTGAAGTTAAGCCTTCTGTTAGCTGAGGAGCAGCACCAAATCAACAAAGGACAGAACACACATCTGTCACGCAGCTCACCTGCTCCCCATTTCGTGGCATATTTCTTTATTCATCCAAGTATCCCTTCTGACTATGTATCATCACAGGAAACCATAAAAAAGCTTTTCATAGCTTTTGGGAGTTGGCATACACATACAAACACGTGCAGTATAAATCTGCACCAAACAGCTCAAGGAGAGACTGTTAATGCTCCCACTCTAACATTTCACTCTGCAGCTGAGGTCAAGACTTTTCCTGCCTTCACTGATATTGCTGTGAGCTCCCCAGCTCTGGGGCTTATGTTGCTAGTTCTGTAACAAGGTTGGATATAAAGTGACAGTGTTATCTTAGGGCCATTGAACTCTGTGGCAAAAACTCCAGGGAATTCAGTGAAGGATGAGACCCTCTCTGCCACTAGGAAACATTTCTTCCCGTTTTACCTCTTTCACACAAATCCCTGTATTAGAGACTGTGAGAGACAGCTTTGCTCAGTCTCCCTATACCCAGTAAAGCCACCTTAGCCCTCTGTGAATGTGGAGTCCCTACGTGCTTCTTTAGCTGCAGAACCATCCCGGCACTCCACAACAATTGCTGCTGTTTTGTTTGTAGCAGAAAGCAAGCAGTACAAGCAACCATACTGCAATCTCCTGCTGCTGTACTCAGTCACAATTTATTCCCATTCTACAGGATGTTTTGGTTAAAAATGCTGCAGATTTGGATCCGATATTTTTCCCCATATCAGCAAGATCAAAGACAGAGAGAGGGAGGGAGGGAGAGAGTGAGCGCATGAGCACAAGAGCGAAAAAAGCATCGCTGCCTTGAACCAGGAACAAAAGAGGGAAGAGCACCCATACTAGAACACAGTGTTGTAGTCACAGAAACCTCACTAATGACTAAAGCATCTGTCTATCAGAGAGCCAGACTGCGACTGTGTTTTGCTCCTGGAAGGAAACAAACAGATTCTCAAGTACCCCTCCAACCTGCAATCAAACAGGAGCTCCATCCCTGCCTGAACCAGAGTGGGCTGGAGCTTGCTGCCACAGAAATCAGTGTGAGCAGCGCATGGCGTGCAAATCTGATATGTGCATCAGCAACACCATGGGCAGCCGCTTCAATTATGGCTAAAATTAAAGCAGGTGGTTTCAGATTTCGAGTTTTATCCCCTTAGCTCCCGTTGCTGTCATCTGCTTAATGAATAACAATTGCTTTCTTTTTGCACAACCTCAGCGGAGCTGCACTGCCCAGCATTTTTTTGCCAACCAAGCAGCAGAGCTTTAAAGATGTTTTTTTCCAGTAAACAAATGCCAGGCTTCTAGGGTCAAGAACACTGAACAGAAAATTCAGCTCGGTCCTCTCCAACCAGAGCGGGGCTTTATCAAACCGTGTTGCTAGTGACTACCAACGTGGAGGGAAGAAATCTGCCAGGATCCTTACACTGTAGTTCACTGGTTAAGGATGTGTGTGCAGCCCGAGCATTTTGCTCTCGGTGGCGCCGAGCAATCGCTGATTTCTCAGGGAGTATTTCCCGCTGGCTGTCACAGGGTGGGTTTGGCAGCGCTGACACTGCAGTGCTCCCTTCCCGGTTGCCATGAGGTCAGGGACCCTGGGGAGCGAGGCGCTGCCTGGCTGGGTGGGCTGGGCTGGCGCTGCGGAGCCAGAGCCCAGCGAGAAGGACAGCAACAGTGGCTCCCACATCACAAATCATCCCCGTGCCTGCCTGTGGGATAACGTGGCATATTCCTGACAGGCGGAGGAGCTCGCTGGGGAGGGCTGGTGCAGAAACAGAGGAAGCTGCACCCCCTCCCGGGTGCTGTGCTCTGCAGAGCTCTACACTCCCTGCACAACGGGAACCATGTCTCTGCGAGACACGGGGACAGCGGCAGCTTTGTCTGTGCCGTGCTTGCACAGCCGCCCCGGGCAGGCTGCTGTCACTGCAGCGGCAGAGGAAGGGGCTGCTCTGCCCACCAAGGCGGAAGGGCATCCCAGAGGCATCTCCTTCCAGCTGGAGGGGCAGCAGGTGTCATGTTTTATGGCATCACAAAACCTCTGTGCTGTGCATAAGCTGCTGTTCAGAAGCAGGAATTCCAGGCTGTCAGGGTGGCTTTCAACCAGACCCTGTCCTATTGCCTTCCAACAGAATTTTACACCAAAATTAAAAAGATACTATGCAAAAATACTGATCAGGTCCCCATTTACAGAAAAGAACACTTTACATCAGCATGCAGGGATGCTTATGTGGGCACCGAAACCACAAGAACGAGTCCATTTATTTTGCAAAAAGAGGGAATTAAAACTGCAGAGCAGTAAGCACTGATTGTTTTGACATAGTGTAAATGCCTTTGATTGGCAAAAGCACACAGAACCATTGCCGAGATCCGTATCTCCCACTGAAATCCCTGGACTGCACAGCAGTCGAGCAGGGGCCTACAGTGTTTGCTGGAAAGTGGTTCAAGTTGCTTATTATTGCCCCAACACATGCAAGCAGCTTGATCTTTTGCAGTTAGCTTATTAGCAGAACTCTAGATGGATAAAAGCCATGCACTACAAAATCCATTATTAAAATAGGGTATTTTGCTTTACTACAACATTTTCATTCCAATGGATTTATTATGCTTTTTAATAGCTAAGGCTACTGGGAGTCAGCAGTATAGCAGTATCTTTTCTAAACCATTATTTAAAATACTGTTCTGTAAGATGTAAAATATTAATTTTTTTCCCCCCAGAGGATCCTAAAATGTAAAAAAATAATTAAAAAAATCCAACCTGCTTCAAGCTAAAAACTGTGACTCAAATTCCATAGTGCTTAAATTGAAGAGCAATCCAACTAAAGCTTATTGGAGACTGCTGACTTTTTCTCTCATGTATCAGGATTGATATTTGAAGCAGAGCACTGCTCCCCAATGTACATCACATACCTGAACTCGTAGTGTGGAATGCTGGCATATGCACTTTTTCACCCATTAAAAAAGATAACCCTGTGAAGGGTGAGACTAGAAGCAGAATCCAGCTTAATAAGGTGGAATTCCACAGCTACAAAAGTAAAAATTAAAAAAGTCTCTGGGCATGGAAGAGTGCCACCAGCAAAAACAAGAAGCAAAACAAGATTAAAACCAGCAGAGCATACTTTTGAGCACTGCTGAAAATGGCTGAAGGGTATCCTGCAGACAGCCAGAAATGACAATATAAAGACATCAATCCTTTTTTTTTTTCTGTGCATGCTCAGGACCTCAACGAGATAGAAGACAATGAAGGGTTAGTTGGAGTCCAAACAATGCTGGCAGCAATGTCTCACTAGGAAAGATCAGCAATCTTGTCGCTGAGTTCAGCCTCTTTACATCCCTAATTAGCAGCATATTTTTAAGACAGAAAGTTGAAATACACTTTCTGCAGAGCTGCTTTAATCTCCAATATGAAAATGGGGCCAGGGCTTAGTTCTGCCTGACTGGTATCTATATGCATGACTTTGTAGATAACTGATCTATTCATGTGATTCAAGTCCTCTCTGCACTTTTGGGGCCGGACAGAAGACTGTCAGAGGAGTCTTGGGGGATACAAAGACAAGTCCTCTCTCTGCCACTGGCCCCTGGGATGACCTTGGCCACACGAATCACTGCATCTCCTTCGGTCTCACTTTTATGAATGGGAACTTGGGACTGTTCTCCTTATAAAGCACTTGAGGTCCTCTGCTAAAATGAGAGGAATTCCTAGTAACTCATACTTCCAGCTCTGTCAGAGTTGTATTTCAGGTTACCAAAACTGTAATCCTCCCAGTGAGCCCACCCCAAAGTAAGGCTGCTGCAGAAATGCTCTGTTTTCTCCAAATGAAGTGTTTCCCTGCTACTGTGAATGAAGCAATGGTGCTACCACCAGGATTCTTTTTTTCCCAGTCTCCTCCCTAAGGAAAGAAAAGGATGTGATCACATTGTTTTCAGTCTGACTCTTACCTGCAATAACTCAGGGACACATCAGACAATTTTGCCAAACCAGACAAAGGAGAAAGGCCAGAGAGATATTAAGTTTCCCCATGTTTTGTGATAAATAGGCTGTCCAACAGAAGATGGGCAGACAAGTAGTCCATATGCTGAGAGACAGCTTGCAACGCAGGCTGAATCAAAACATCAGACACTGGGAAATCCACACAAAGGCAAGCCAGAGAAAAATAAACTTCTTAAGTTTCATGGCTCACAAATTTACTTTTTATTTGCGTATGGATGGGCAAATCTTGTTTATTTTAAACAAATATTGTCAACTCTGAGGTACTTAAAATTTACTTTTCTTCCCTTTAAGCACAGTGAAGGCTTGGTTCTCCTTCATCTGAATTATTCCTCAGATATCAAAATATTGTTTACAGTGTACACCCACCAAAGCAAATCAGTGAACCCACTAACACCTAATGAAAGTAGTTTCTGATGATAAAATTTGGTTAAACTACTTTACTATCTTACCACAAATATTTTCATCTTGAAATATACGAGTGTGCAAGAAAAGCACATACAAAAATGTGTTTAAAAGATATACAGCAAATAAAAATTAATTAACTAGTCAAGACATCAATAAGTGAGAAATTTCAGGGACTGGACATTCACAAGCATTGTATTTCTGTCCTCCTACTCTATTCTTAAAAACCAGAGAGACATGAAAAGTCAAATAATCTTCCTCCCCAAAGTGCTCAGATAAACCCTGCCACCTTCAGATCTCATCTGCTCAAAGGAGTGCATGGATGGTGTAAGAAATCTTTAGACTGAGGAGTATTTTTTTCCCTCTCAGTATTTACACTAGAATGTTACTACTCCATTGATTTTGTTTAGTTTTAAGGAAGAATGTTATATTCATGAGGTAGGATTTTTTTTGCCAGTTAACTTGATCAAAACGCTTTCAATTAGATGCAGCCGGCCTAGAGCGTTGACATTTGGTCAAATACACACAACTGAATTTATACTTGAGGCTCATTTGTTCCACCCAAAGTTCCATATTCCACTGTCCAAGCTCTTACTAAAATAAGTGTTGCTAGTCCTTAAACTCCTATCAGCACACTTAAAGCTAAAAGGCAAGTGAATTTCCAGAAGACTGCGGTCTCCTAGACTTGGCTGGCTTAATTTACTTTCTTTTCCAGTATCATTCTCTACCCCAAAAAGTCAGTTGAAAAAAATCAATTTACACTGTATTTCCAGGCTAAAGAATACAGAACATCCCTGTGCAGTACTTGGTCCAGCTTCCCAAAAAATACACAAAAACCCAACGACACTACAACTTGTGGCTGAGATTGTTTTGGGTAAGGAAACATGATCAGTGGAGAACACAACCCTCCAGTCTGTGACAAGGGACACATACCAGAGACAAAGGAAGGAATATTCTTCCTTCACTTACTGCAGCTTCCTACAGGCTCCTGCTACGGAGGATTCAAGCTTGAGACTCTGGAGTTTCCATTATTATCTGGGCTTCTGAGTACAGAAAACCCTCGTGCTTGTCTCTTCTGTGACCTGTTTTCTAACCTCAGCTGCAGCTAAGGGGTATAACATCAGGGGCCTGAAACACTCCTTGCCACTGAACAAGTGCCTGCATACAGAAAATGCTTCCTGTTACCTGGGAAAAGAACACAAAATGTTTGTCCCTTGAAAACACAGAGCATTTTTAGTATCCTGCAACCCTCTGAGGTTCAGGTGCAGCAGCAGAGATGAGACTACGAGTGTCCTGCCAGTCCTCTAGTGGGAATGGAGACACAGCCAAGCATGTATTTCTCTTCATTACGCTGCTCTCTGTGGACCCACAGAACATAAAGACTCACGGTCTTAATGTGCTCACACCAGAACATCTATTTGCAAGATTTAAGCAACTCCTTCAAACATCAAGTTCTGTTTCCTGGGCTCACGAGCTGATGTGCCCTGTGACCCAGCCAGCCCTCTGCAGGCACAGGCAGCCTGCACAGGCTGAGCTGCACAGGCAGCGCTGCAGCCACACCAATGCATCTCCTGCAGGCACTGGGGCTGGTGCAGGGGGCCCCACAGCCTTGGGGCTGACTGCAGCGGCCAGCCACGCTCACAGCACCAAACCTCAGCACCTGCCTTGCTCATGGGTAGATGGTGGACTGGGAGAGGCCTCCGTCTGTATTTTGGGGCTATGGGTAAGTCTGATCAGCGGCACACAGGTCGGTTGTTCTGCTGTGATGCAAGTGACGCGTAAAAGACAACAAGATGTACGCAAGCTGGGGGGAGTGAGAAGTAGTGAAATCTAATTGCAAAGGCGAGGAAATGGAGTGATTTGCAGTAATTTTGCAAAGGCAGGTTTTTCTGTTTACTCTGCTGCCAAGCTGCAAACTCATACCTGCAGGAGGGCTCAGGGTGTCTGAAAGTCCCTGGTCACTCTAAACCTAACAACTGTCTGGAAATAATTGTTTCCATTACTCCCCCAGCCTCAGCCACCCTCTATGGCACAAAACAAGCCATTAAACCCCCAAATTATTTTGCTAAGATGGAACTTTTGCCTGTGTTGACTGGATTGCTAAAACCATAGAATGAAAAAAGATTCACAGAGTCACAGTGGTCTCTGTGCAGCACTTGGACCCAGCTTTGGTATTTTTACTGGGTTTGATTTCAGTCTCTGCTCCTGTTTCCAGAAGCTGCCATTAGGGCATCAAATGCCTTCTTTGCAAAGCCCCCCACTCTAGGTTAAACTCTTAGGAATTTTAATCCTTCTGCCTAAAGAGACTTGGGAACAAGTTTTTCCAAGTCAAGTCATACCACTCCCCACCTGCCCATTTTTCTGCTTCCAAAACCTCAGAATGAGAGATGTCATTTAGTTTTGACTCTAAATATAATGTTGCTGAAATTTACTTAGATAGTCCCTAAAAGAATAACAACCTTATTTATTAAAATGAACACTTTCCTCAGACCCAGCCCCCCGAACTCAAGCAGCAGCTTACAGGAATGAAACTATATTAAAATATACAAAGCACTCCATTATGTACTGTAGACCTATGAACTTAAATCCTAATTACTAAACCATGTTAGAAAAAAACCCAAAAAACAAAACTCAAATGAAATAATGAAAACACGAAAACAAAAAGATGTATTTTTAGAAATATAAGTGGCATTAATGTCAGAGACAAGATGAATACGTCAATAGGTAGTGACCAGATTTGCCAGGGTGGCAGCCCATCATTATAAAGAATATATTTTACATCAAACCCACTAAATATGAGTTCTAAGCATGTGAGTACTCTCTTTTAATTCACATGGATTAATCATGGGCTTGAAGTTGCCTATATGTTTATATTTGTGTAGGATGAAGAGTTACTTTTTAATATCCGTTGCTTCTATCCAATATGTTAAGCTGAATAGGTGTATTAAGTATGTGTCAGTATTATGTGCAAATCTCAAAGAACCTCTCAGAATATGGTGTTGCCATGAACACAAGTTACCTACAAAACCCAGTAACTCAACTGCAGTTGTGTCACAAAGTTTACTCCAGAATCTGCTTTCTTCCTCTGATTTGCTCTAACTTTCCATCTCTATACCTTCTGGCCATCAATGTTTCTCATTTCTATGCCAGACTTGGAGAGATAACCAGAAGATTAATTTTAAAGATCCAGGCTGTCAAGGAACAAATCACATGTGTGGAACTGTACTAACTATTTCCCACATACATTAATATTAAATTTTTAAAATCTATGAATCAGGATGGCATCCATACTAAGCCTGTTTTAAATCAGGTTGCTATCTTGTTTTATAAAGCAGCTATAAATAAACAGCATATTATTCTAACTCATGTTGTGCAAATAAATGGAAAAGGCAATTACAAATAAAAGAGGACTTGGTTAGTGATGCACGTATCTGGAACTAGGAAGGACAGTAGGGAACACTGCACATACAGATTCATACTGGGATCCAGACAGAGTGTTTATACAGACCTCATACAAATCAAGAAAATTCAACTAAAAGCCTTTCTTTCAGTATTGAAAATTTTAATTGTCACTTGCCTTTACTCTCTAATGCAATGGTGATGACACATGATGTGTCCAAACCATGCTCCACAACCACAGCGTTTTAGCTCACACTGCTTTTACCTGTCAGATCCCCAATTCGGCCTCACATGCAGCATTCAGGATGGCATCATTTTCAATAAATCTGCCTTGGTTCCAACCCTGACACCCCTGTCATTATAGCAGGTCACTGCCTAGCTGACATTTGACAAACAAGCAAACTAACACCATCATCTAGCAGCAAATGTTTCAGAAAAAGTGTAAGTTTCCTATCAAAAAATTGTTCCCCTTGCTCCCACATCTGCTAAAGAAGCTGGCATTTCTTCTGAACATATTGCCACTAAAATCTTTATTATTATAGTCTTCTAGAAAGTTAACAGCTAGAGGCTTGATCCAGCAAGCACAGCTGGGCATACAGTTTGGCAGCATAAACAAAGCCATTGTCTTTGTATGATCAGATCCCATCCAGCACAATAACATGGCAATTATATACACAGGTGAATCCATTCATTTGTAAGGCAGGAGATGGCATAAAGCATCTTCTAAAAGATAAGGAGCAAACACTCACAGCATTTTAATGCTGAAGAGCTCCATCTGACAAATGTGTCTTCTCTAATCTGTTTCCATCTTTTAACAACGAGTTATTGTCATTTTACCAGAAGTACCAATTCAAAAAATCTCTTCACAAAACTGACCCACTACCTTACAAACATTAAAAAGCTACAAAGCAGAGTCGCACAAATAAATGCAAAGAAAACAAAATTATTATCAGTTAGAACAAATACTTTACAGATACTTAATACTTTGCAGACATTAAAATTCTAACCATGAGGCTTAATAGCTTTATGCTACCTTCTTCTACAAGCTGTTTTAGAAATACTGACTGTGACAAAGGAAGATAAAATTTGCACAAGAGGAAGATTTTGAAAAAGGACTTCTGATAAAAAGCAGCAAAAGGGGTACCTGAAAATGTGCACATATGCAAGTCACCTGATCCAGACACCATATGAAAAGAATTATCTTTTGAGCTTGCTGCACCACTAATATCTTTCAAAAGTCCTGGTATCTGGAGAGGCACTGCAGTAAGGAATGTCAGATTTTATTTTTTCTTTTTAAGATGAATGTCTGCCTTCTCCCTTAGGCTGTGGTCCTACTTTATGTTTCTACAGGCAGGGCAGCACACATGTAAGCAGTTTTATTGAAATCAAGGAATCTTTATGCAGTCAAACTCATTCTCTGCCTTTGGGACATGGTCTTCAGAGACCAAACTACTGGGATAAGGTATCATCTTCCTTCTGCTATTCCTTAACACCCAGGACAGCCATGCAGTGGATCTGTGCAGGGCAACTAACACATGAAATTCCCCAGCCCCTTCCTACTGGGAAATACAGCAGTAATAGTATGCTGCTAAGAACACAGGAACTTCAGTTCTGCAAACACTTCCACATGTGATTAATCCTGAATGAACGCTACTTAATTGGATTCCAGATAATAGAGTCTGAAGAAATCCTTACAGAAATACAAATTTACACTGGCTCAGATGGAAACTATGACATCTGGGCTGAAAACCAACAAGCAACTAATTAGTTTAAGAAAAAGATGACAAAACATGCCATACAGTAGGACACAGTGAGATGCCTTGCTTAGGTGTATTTCTTGCCAGGATCTACCTCCCTCAGCACCTTTTTCCATGTTCTGGAAGTGGCATTTGGGACAGCAAGGTGGGAACCTTTGCAGATATTCAAAGGTAGTCTCAGGCTCATTGGTGTGTAAGCAGAAATGTGCAGTCAATTCCCTACACCCAGTGATTGTAAACCCAGTGACAACTGACTCACAGTCCTGGGTCTGTGAGAAATACGAGCTGCACGTAAACTGAAATTCAGTCTGCAAAAGGAAAAGCACAACACAGCTGGGAAAAAGGATTGGCAACATCAGAAAGAGAAAGCTGGAAGCAGCAATACTACAGGAAGCCAATAGTGGACCACAAGTTACATTTGAATAGCCAGTGTGATGCAAAGGTCACGGCACTCTGCAGCAATCCCATATACAAACACACGCCCTGCCAGCACGGGCAGAGAGCCCCACAGGGTGCAACTGCACCTGGGAGAATGATCCAGCCCTTGTGCAGGACATGGATGGACAGACTGGGAACATGTTAAATGAAGCTAAGGAAAAATACACAGCTACTTAGGGCACTGCACACACCAAAAGCCATTAGTGGGGCTGGTGGGTTTGATTTAACGTTCAGCAACCAATTCTATCCCAAGAAAGGAAGGAGGCCATACATGGACAGCTTTGCTTTTCCTATGGGGTGCCAAACACAGCCCTCCATGTCTGCTGGCTTTGGAGCTCCCCCTCAGCCATCATGCATGGTTGGTCTCTGCACAAGCAGAGGTAGGAAAGAGAAAAGCAAAACTCAAGAGAAGGAAGGATACAAATCTCCTTTCGAGGCACAGTGCTTGCCACAGGACAGATAACCCACAGCACATTTGAGTCCAACACTGCTCCATGGGTGCCTCCCTCCCTTGCTCCCACCCCACAGAATATACCCACAGTGCCATAGAAAAGGTTAACTGAAAGTGCCCTACATCCAAACACCTCCCAGAGGATTAAGAGGAAGAGGAGCTGCAGGAATTGCCTCCTAGTTACCAAACAACAGGTTAGAGACTAGTGTAACAGTCAGGAATGGAGACTTGGATTCTTGTTTTCTACACATGGAAGAGATACCAGATGAAGAAGATACACTGTCCTCCAAGAATTAAAAGAAAGGGTTGACAGTAACCCTTTATGGAGGTAAAATGTAAAATACACAGCTGTAAAATACAAGTTTTGTGAAGAAAAACTAGGAAAAGAAGAGCTGCTTGGTTCCAGGGACTTTGCATGCAAAACACATCAGCATATCAAGGATATAGCAACAACTCCGGAATTGTTCTTCCTGTTCAACTATAGCTTTTGCTCCTCTCTTTGCACTTTCCTGCTTCTCCCACCTGGATTGCATCTCCAGACTGATGCTACACATCTCTGTAAGGTCACTTGCTGTGTTATTATTAAGTTTCAATATGTACTTATATTTAGTACATTCAGTAATCCAGTCTGATATGGCGTTGATTCCCAGAAATGGTTTGCATTATTGTGCAATTGTATCTTGAGCTCTCCCAGACTTAAAGTTTCTTCTACTCATTGCCTTTGGTGTAGTTTTACTCTTTGTATTTTAAGTGGCTTCATAGGTAGATGCCTTCCGAACCCAAGGAAGACAAAGTTCCTGACTTTAACTGTTTCCTAGTTGACATCAGTGACACCACAGTGACATCTGTAAGGTCCCTACAGCCTGGAATTTTTTCCTTCCTCCCTGGCCCTATTACTCTGCTGCATGTAGGATGTTTTGTTAACTGATAGTCTTAAGGAAATTCTTTGGTGTATATATTCCTTGCCCTGTTTTTCCTCTTTTGTTATATGATGTCTTCTATTCAAGCAGCCAAACCAAAGCTGGCAAACATCCTCTCTCTAGGTTTTTTACACATTGCTGCAAGGCAAAATAAACAGTTGTTTCCAGTTTGCATTGTCAGGGCTACAGATGTATGCTAATTAACCTTTCAATCTGCTGATGGAAAGCTGAAAGAGATTAAAATGTACTTTTCAAAGGCAGGGACCAAAGTCTATGGACACCTGTCCTTTCTAATGTTGGGCTCTGTGTGGCCCAGAGCAGAGTACATCATGTCATCCTTTTATGTTGACTCTGAAGGCATTTTCAGATTTCAACAGAGCTTTACAAAAGGCCAAGAGGCAGAGATAAAATCCTTCTGGAATTCAAGGACATTACGTGTCTTTTTGGAGAAACACTGATGCCAAGGATAATATTTGGGTTGACCTGAGACCACTTGAAGGATGGGGTACTTCAGACTGGGGCAATAGGAACTACTTCATAACATGGGAAGTTCATTGTTTTCTTAAGATGCTGCAGTGTTTACTCAAATTTCTTACCTTCCTTTTGTTTTCTAGAACCAAAAAACCACAAACAAATGAAACCAATCCCCAAAGCCAGGTCTCATATACCCTTCAGGAAAAAGTATTATCAAGCCTGTCATGTCAAACAGTCTGAGTAGAAGAGAGGAAAACGAAATCAATCTGCAGTTTATATCCAATTTCAGTATCAGGTTTAGAACTGGCTGCTACACAAATGAATGAAACAATCTCAGATGTGCAAAGCCAGTACTGCAGAGACCTTCCCAGGAGGAGGAAGCAAGGATCTGTTTCCTTCTTTAAGTTTTAAAAGCTTTACCTCATGATGCTATCTTGTTTGCCAAATATTTCTTGGAATCTTTCAAATAATGGTTCATTCTCATTGCTCCATTGTGCTTCAGCCAAACTACTGGCTGCTGATGCTGCCTCTGTTGAGTCCAGAGTCAGCTGATGCCCTGGCCATGTGCTACACCTGTGTTTTAAGCATCTAACCCTTTCCAGGGGAGCATGTGTGCCTGTGCACAGGACAGGTGAGCCTGCACACACACAGACACATCCATGGGAGGTAGGGATCAGAGATGGATGGCACATGGGCAGCTTTGGAAAGTACCAAGGTACCTAAAAATCAGCACAGTACTGATGTTCAGCTAACTCCTAACACCTTTAAAAAGCCATCTCCACAACCTCTTCCTGCCTGCTCCACACAGACTACTTCCCAGTGTTGGTTACTATATTTATCACTCAAATTACAGTATTACTGAGAGGCCTCAGGCAGCCTCGTTCTCCCTTATGCCTGTCAAGTACACAGTGGAAAGGTTTTCACCGCCCAGGCACCACCATTTGCAACAGTTAAAATGTTCAACCTCTCCCCACTGCTATCAAGTCTCCAACATCACCATGAAGTCCTTTCATCTATCCTCAAATGACAATTGTATATACTCACTGTCAGCAATCACTTGCTTACAAGATTTTTATTACCCTAAATGCAGGAAGACTTGTTAATGTGTTACTATGACAGGAAAATCAGGAAATGAAGAGTTAAGCCTGAAAACTCTGTCTTCATTTTGCTATCTACAAAAAGTTCATTCTGGTTGGGGGTCCTAAAAGCTTCTTTACCCAATAAAAAAAGAGATCTGTCAATTAATGAGGGGAAACTAATATTTCTCCTATATTTTTGTAGTAGCAACAAAACAGGCTTGACTTGACAGGCTACAGATTTCACTGAAAGGGGCACTATTCCGTAATCCAAAATACATATCCAACGATTTCCATGAGATGAGTTGATGAAAATTATTCAGTGGCTTCAAAGTAACAAGGAAAAGTACCTAACAAAAGGCCTGTAGAATATGGGTATGAAAAACTTCAGTTGCCTATTGCCTCAAAACTTCTGAGGCAACTGTATTCTGCTTTAGCTTCATTTGGACTTAAAATTGTGACACTGCAGGAGAAAATGTATTCATCTATTGTCATCTACACAAAAAGATCAGACTTGCACATTTGGGGCTAATTATTTAGACTAATTAAAGAGGAAAAAAAACCATCAAGAGATTTAAAGAACTGAATTTTAAAGATGTTTCCCCATACACTCCTGCTGTGCTAACAACAAACACAGAACATCTTGGCCCCAAAATGATTCATTTTCCAAACAAGAGCAAAGGTTTTACTGTAAGCTATGGTTCAACCTCATGTACAAAATGATGACATTTTATGCTATTATCCTCAGATGAAATCTTTTTAATTCACACTTTAAACTGATTGCAGGAGGACAGAAAAAGACCATCAGCTACTTAAGCTCCCTACTTTCTAACCAGTAGGAGAATTAATACTTCACTCCTTGTTATTTTTGTTTTAGGAAATGAAGGAACCAGTACTCAGTGAACTGATTAAGTCACTGAAAATGCATTCACCCCTACTCTAGGATATGACCAGGTATCTGCAAATGAGTTTAAATGCTTTAAGTTTAAGCAACACGTGTCAACGTAGTGCAGAAGAATTAGAAAGTACAAACAATTCCATAAAGGACTCGTTGCCTTAAATGTGCTCTTTTCCCAAGCACCACAGCAGAACTCATGGAAGTGTTGCCTGAAGAAGCCACGACCTCACCATCAGTTCCTAGGATAGGCAGACCTTTGCAGCAATCAGCAGGTCATGTCTCTTCTCTGAAGGGAACAAACACAGACCTGCCAGGAGAAATTGCCTGCAGATCTCCAAGGACTGATGTATGAGTGAGGTACATAATTAAAGAGGGACAGAGACTGGAGAAGCCCTGAGTTGGTAAGGGAGAAGTCACAGGGGACTCATATTTAGTAACATGGCAAAAGTGAGGTCATAAACCAGAGCAACCAAAAGGGGGAAAGGAGAAAAGCATATGGTGAAGGACTGGACAGGTCCCAAATGGCCATGGAGAAAAGCTCAAAAGACTGCAGACCAAGTTTTGGCAGAAAAACACAGAGAAAGATCTGTTGTCTATTTCGATGGACCCTTTGAAGTTTTCTGGATCTAATTTGATTTTTGTCTGTCATTCTTTGCCAAAAAAGATAAACCCTGCCAGGGAAAAACCCACCTTCCCTTATTCTTATATTAATACAAAAACAAATGGTCTGTTTTAAATATCAAACACTTAAAAAGCAGAACCTTTCTTCTATGATGTGTTGGAGAGTTCGATATTTGCAAGCTGTCATACTGGCCATTATAACAGACTAAAGTTGTTTCTGTATCTTCTACCTTATCAAATGATGTCAGAACATAAGCCTTGGTCCTACACCTACACCTGCACCCAAAACTAACCCACTGGCTCCATCCACACTTCACTGAGCTGGGTGACAGAGGCTTATTTACTAAAATGTATGACTAGAGGTGTCCAAAATATATTTTTGATTTTTTTTTTTACTGATACTGAAAATTTTCTGTTACTCTGCAGTAGTAATTTTTTTAAAATAATGTCTAAGAATACATTACATTATGATAACATAGTGTTATGAACCTTTCTAGGCTGTCATCTAACAAAGTCTTTAGGCAGAAACTTACCTTTAAACCCATTCCTTGAATTATTTTAGTTCATATTTTCAGGTGCCTTCCTTTCATGTCTTGTTGGAGGGGGGACACAGTCAACAACACTGAAAATACTGAGCTAAAAACTACCATGGAATCACTACATTATGATGGCTCAGCCTGCCACTGCCATTAGTTTCCTTTAAAATGACAGCATTTACTATGTATTACTCTAAGCAATACACTGAAAAATTCACATCCATTTGCAACTAATACATTGAAGTGCCTCAAATCCCATTCTGCCATTGCTGTTTTTTACCAGTGGCATTCATAGCAATATTGTTAGCTAAGTAGCAAATCTGGAGTTAAGTACTTGTTAATTCAGAGTAGCAATAAAGGAAGTGGACAAGACAAACAGGAGCCCAGGAAATAGGAACTTCACCCAGAAAAGACAGTAAATACACCTTCATAATGGTGTGACACCAACACTTTAAAGGCTGTGTTCTAAGCAGCTTTAAACATCCATATGTTTTACATAAAATACACTGTCTTACCTGCTTAGTTCCCTTGTATTATCCCAAATAAACTTTTCCATCCCTACAAAAACTCCTGCTGCTTATCCAAAAACAGTTCTTGTCTCCCCAGCTGCACAATCCTAGACTTCTGTTCAATAATGGCATCAGCCATTTATTTGGGCATGTTCTTATTTTATTGAGGTCATTCCAGACTTTTTCTCTGCTCCCTACAGTTGCATTAACAGCTTCCTTCCTATTTTTAAATCAACAGCTAATTTCAGCAACTAAGTGCCTATTGTTTCTTCAGGGTCACTCATAAAACAAACACCATTATTGATCTTTCTGAATCTACCACTAGTTTTTCCCTTTTATCTCATGTGAGTGACTATTCAAGGGGCAATTTCTCAATAAACCAGGACATTTATCCTAGATAAACTAGGGTATCTGAAGAAAGATTTTTCTGTCTATGTGTGCTAATACAGCTTCTATCACAGCAGCATCAAAGAAACTCATAAACGTTTGGGATTTTGTCTCCACAACACCTTTTTAAAGGGACAAGAGTTGTTAACAGTCTTTTACAAACAAGGAAGTAAGACACAAGGGGATTTAGTGCTTCAAAGCCAAAGACCACTTGTCAAATGTACAAAAAATTAAATTCTTATTTTCTACATTTTAACCTCAATGGCATCTTCCCTCTATTTTTGCATGCTTTCTGGATACACAATTGCTTATTCGTTGGATTGATGGCCTGGCCAGTTTGTATTTATTCTGCATTTTTGATGAGCATCTGAAGACAACAGACATCACAGACAAGCATTAAAAACCATGTTAAACCAAACCGTATTTCCTTTACCATTATTATTAAACTTCAATTCAATTCTAAACCTATTTGTTGTCCTCCAGCCAAGCTAAAGAAAATTTTGGCTTTGCACAGGCAAATGTGATACTAAAATGCTAGGCAGCCCCTCCAGGTAATAAGGCCTAAGTGACCTCTTTCAGCCATCAGGTATCTGGGCATTATTGTTTTGGCCAAGTGTGGCAAATTCCATCCTTCTCAAATGAATTTTAAACCAATCCACAAAGAAACATTAAACACAGTTTGACTGCTGGAGCGCTCCATCAGTTATAAGACAATTTTCCAATGGTGCCCTGGTGTTTCATCACTATTTTGCCACCTTCTACATGTTTTTTCTCTCTTTACTCACAGGGGTGGGAGTCAGGTTTGTCAGGCTTGTTCTTCCTGATCACTGGATCAACACAGCTCCAAAGAGTGGGGGTGGGAAGCTAACTCAGGGATTGAGAGGGCTGTGCTGGGTTTGTCTGCAGTGCTGTGGCACCTGGAGCTGGCTGAGCCCACAAGCACTGTCCCTGTGAGAGACAGGAGTCACTGAGCTGGGGGCACGTCTGCATTCTGCTGCTGGAGCCTCTGGGATCCGAGGTACCTCCTCTGCACGACACAACCTATGTGCACAAAAATACACGGCTGATTCTGAGCCAGGTCAGTCATGTCTGTGTGCTCCATTAAAGGGCAGGCAGATCACTTCTGTCCTGCTCTAACACTTCGCAGGTTTATTAAACACAGTTTAAGAAGTTTGTTCCTAGACAGGAAATTCATGCCAAAGGTCTCATTGATGCCAAACACCACTTGGTAGGGGCAGTAACACTGACATTTAAATGTATTGTTACTCATATTACTAAAGCTACTACATTAGCATGAAATATGTAAGTTTTTATGAGAACACAAAGATCAAATACACTAATTGCATAATGAATAGAGAAGTAGCTAGCAACCACTCAAGGATGTGGAAGCAAGTGAATCCCCTGGATAAAAGGCATCCAGTTAATCAGAAGTATCTGAGTTGCATTCTCAACTCAAATATTTCTTTTTTTCTTATTTGTATGCCATAATGTTTTCTGAGAAGCAAAATAAAGACTAATGTTCTCACTAGGTTTTTCCTTCACTGAAGAAAGTGTGCATCAGGCAAAACTTGGCAACCAAGATGAAGAAAAGTCCTAGCAAAGATGGCATGAACTGTAATTTTAACAAGGTTCAGGCAGACATCAGCCTGATCCTCCAAGAAGTTGTATGTAACAGCATCACAAGTTACAGGAGCATGTTCTGTGCACCCTCCACTGAACTAACACCCAGTACTAATGCTCCCCTCTCCTGACAGCTCTCCTCCTACCTGATGGTAGACTCTGTGCTCTCTACAGGTTCTGCCTCTACTTGCTAAGTCATGTTAAAACTAGAGACTGCTTTGTCTTCACTTGAACTTTACATCCTGTTAGTCTGCACAAAGGAAGTGAGTTATGTGAACAGCACACCTATTTTTTTCCTAGTCAAGATGCACTTTGTTGGATATTATTGCCATTCAGGTACCTATTTAGTAACCCAGTCAAAAGCTATGACCAGCTGCATAGAATATAATGATTTTTTGAAAGGAAAGAAAATGCCATTAAAACAAAAGGGCCTGTTCTGCTTCTGAGTAAACAAATGGGAGTTTTACAAAGGCTCAAAAAGGAAAGGGATTAACATGCTTCAACGTGGTAATGGTCTCAACTGTTCACATTAAAATTTTCACAGTAAATTAAACCATGACAGAGGTAGGAAAGAAGTCAATTTTCAGTGGCTCATGCTGTTCTGCTGACATAAATTGCCATTTTTTAGGTAGTATATCCACCAACCTGTATAATGATAGAATTACAAAACCACAACCCGTTGTTGATTATGTTCGGCCTTTTGCATGCTAATTTTAGCCTGCTCTGCCAAAATAATTGCATGCACCACCTCATTACCAGGCTTCTGGCTATTTAGAACCCTGTCGCTATTCCTTTTTCACCAACCTTTGCTTAAGCCTGCTGTGTTGGCCTTCCCTCCTTGTGTCTGCTGTTCAAAAACACTTCTGCTTCCCAGTTCTACTCAGGACACCTTCCCAGCACTCACACCCATCCTTTTCCAGGGCTGTCTTGCCAAGGGTAATGCTAAATGTCAGTCCATCTCTACCCTGCTCATCCATGTTTCCCTGCAGGCTGCATACAACTCTTCACTGTCTTTATGTTCTTTACAGTCTACAAAGAACAGCAAGTTTCCTTGACTAGCGAATGATGGCATGAAGCACTACCCAATCATCCCAGCAAGGCCGGGGAAGACAAGTAAATACAGACTCACTGGTTGATGCCTGCCAAGAGTTCCCACAACACGTGTTACTTAGTGAGTTTACACAACAGTGACCAAAGAGGAGGGAAGGGACAGGGCATGTAAGTGTGCCAGTACCAGACCCCCCAGGGAAAGCTCTGCCCTGCGTTATTGTAGCAGCACCAGAAATGGATGTTCAAGTACAATCAGCGCTTATCTGACCGTCAAATGACCACGGTGCCTTTGCACCTCAGTTGTATCAAGGCAGTGTAAAACAAAATATGACAAAGGCCTATGAAGGGAAGTCAGCCTAGTAAAGGGTAAGGTGTGGCAGGAGGTGCAGGAGACCCAAAAAGCCTGGGTGCAGTGGGGTGGCACCAGGGCTGGGGGGCTGCCACAGAGCCAGACCCCGATTCACCTCACCCAACCTCCCCGAGCCGAGCCGAGCCGAGCCGAGCCCGCCGCCCTGGGGACACCGACAGCCTGACCCCGGCCCTCGCCCCTGCAGACCTGTCCCTGCCCCGGGCCGTGCCCCTTTCCCCGCGGGTCCCCGGGCCCGGCCCGCAGCCCGTCCCGGCCGGTCCCTGGGCCGCGGTGCCGGGGGCGGCGGCCGCGCTGCCCTGCGCTGCCTTCCCCTGCCCCGGGCCGCGGGGGCGGCGGGGCCCCTCTGTCTCCCGGGGGAGCCGGGGCACGGGGCGAGGGAGGGCGCATAATAAACAGCATCGTTTTCATGCAGGCAGGGCTGCCGGCTCCCCAAGCCTCCTCCCCGCGATAACAACCCAGGTACAGCCCGCGCTCGCCCCCCTCCCTCCCCCTTCCTCCTCCTCCTCCTCCTCCTCCACCTCCTCCTCCTCCCGGGGGGCCGGGGAGAAATCTACAGATCAAAGAAAAGATGCACAATAATAGCGGGGTGGGCGCGCACCGCGGCCCCCCGTCCGGCGGGGCCGGAGCCGGGGCCTCCGGCGGCTCCTGGCCGCGGCCCGGCCGCTGCCCGCCCGGCCGCGGGGCGAGGGGGGCGGCGGCGCGGGGCCGGGCGCCCCCGCCGCGGTACTCACCCGGGCCGGCCAGTGCGGGTACCCCTTCATTTTGGCGAACACCAGGTCTCCAGCCTTGTATTCTCGGGGCCGCGGACGAGCCATCGGGAGCCGCCGCGGGAGCCGCCGTGTGTCCCCCCGCCCCGTGCACGCCGCCCCGGGGGCAGCCGGGCGAGCCCCCGCGGGGTGCGATGCGCCCGGGCACGGGGCGCAGCCGGGAGCGGGGCCGGGCCGCGGGCGATCCCCGATCTCTCCGGCGGCGGCGGCGGCAGGAGGAGATGGGGTGTGTGTGTGAGTGTGAATGTGTGTGCGTGTGTCTGTGTGTGTGAGTGTGTACGCGGGGGAGGGGGAGGCCTTGGACACAACCCCAGCAGCCCCCGGTACCAGGGAGCGGGCTGGCCGGGCGGGGGCGGCCGGGGAGCCCTCGCCCCGCGGCGGCGGCGGGCGCGGCGCTGCCCGCGGCCCCCCCGTGCGCGCTGGGCTACGCCGCCCGCGCCGCCCGCTCCATCCCCGCCGCAGCCGCCGCGGCCCCGGGAATATGGAGCCGTCTCCGACGAATTACTCCTCGGGCAGCGACCGAAAACAGGATCTTCTTATCCCCCCCCCACCCCGCCCGCGCCTCCCCCCGCGCTTTCCCTTCCTGTTATTTTCTAGGTACACAGATCGGTTTCTATGAAAATAGGAGAGCAGAGAGCGCTCCAGTCCCGCCCGGCCCTCCCTTCCCCGCTGAAGCATGACATGGTTCTTTATGCGCGCCCGACATGGAGGCAGGGCGGCGAGGAGAAGCCGGCCGGTGTTGGCAGCAGGGCGCCCGCTTCCCCCGGCCAAAGGCGCCCGGCCCTTGGGCCTGGGAGTGCCCTGGCCCCCGCTGTCACGGAGGTCCAGGCCCAGCACGGACCGGCTCCTCCGGGTGCCTGCACGCCCCTCCCGAGCCTTCCCCATGCCAAGCAGCCTGAGCAGAACCTCGGCAACGGCCTGGCTCCTAAGCACAAGGTTGTCCCAATTTCTGTACCCAACCTCTTTTCCACCGCCACACACTCCACCTGCTTTCTCAGCTTAAAACTAAAACCCACATCCACCAAGCCATGGACCTTGGACCTGCACAATGGTGACTTGCCCTCACAGGGTGTTTGGGATCTCTTGCTTGCCAGGTGATGCCAATTTTTCCCCGTGGAAGGGAAGCCCTGGTACTCTGAAATCCCAGATATTGCTGCTTTTACTTTAATGCTATCAGTTCAGCTGTAATGTTCAAGCATCAGTTATTACTGACATTTATTACACTCAAGTACCTTATCTAGTAAAACTAGATAGGCACCTGCAAGGTGGGTCACAAGCAGCAAAGTTTAGGAAAGGTTTTTCTGCAGGTCTGGCTGAAACACTAGCAATGGGTTTCTCAACCACTCCCACATTTAACATGTCAACTGTCCACTTTGGGTTTAGGGAGAGAGCTCTGGCTGGTGCTTCCCTGACTCCCAAGGAAAGCACCTGGCCACAGGCAGTTCCTGCTGATGAAGAAGGAAATAGATGGCTGAAGGCTGTAGGGTCACATTTTGGGAAGGGAGTAGATGGACCATGGAGAGCACTACCAATCTGCAATGGCTGGTAATGGCAGAAAAATAAGATAAATAAATGCTTCTAGCACCTGTTCCTGGGCTGGCACAGGACCAAGAAGACTTACTTTTTATAGTACCCCCAGATGTGGCTCTGGAGCCCAAATGCTGCTTTTGCTAGTATGTAAGTCAAGGAAGGTTTTGCTCTGGGTCATAAAAAAGGATAAGCACTTCGCTGCTGGTGGAAGCATTGCTGTAAAATCATTAGCTCAGGTATCAGTAGCAGATTAATAACGGAAAAGGAATTCCAGAAGGCTGGATAAACATTTAGATAATGAGCCTGCACTGTGCTCAGTGCTGTTACCTGTTCTGAAGTACTTGATCAGTGACAGGGTTGCCAATGCAGCCACCTGCAGTATATACATCTGGCCAAACAGCTCACTTTCACTTTCACATCGAATAGGACTTTGTATCCTCTTAAATTGATACCTAATTCCCTTCAGAAAAATGTAATATAAAATCTCTGAGTATAGGAGCTGGGGACTCTGATCAGATTCTCTCCAGAATAATCCTATGTGCTGTCTTACACACACAGGATTACCTCCCCAACCAGCCTTCCCTCCAGAATACTTACTAGAGAGGTGGACCTGCATTTTTTTTAATGCATTATTTGCTTTGCATCTCAGATATGAATAACTCTTTCTAGTAACTTATTTAGTGACCTTAAATCTGAAAGGAGCAGGATGTGTGCCAATTTCTTGCAAAAGGAAACTCTACACTTTATGTACACACCCAAACAACAATGTATTGCTAATGTCAAAATAGCAACATTTGAAGTGACTAGATACAGAACTGAAACATCTCATTGCAATGTGCACATTTTTATTTCCTTTTGTCCTAACACTGGTGTCTGCAGAGAATGCAGTGAATTAATAATGTTTCTAGTCTGCAGTGAAGATAATCATATACTAGAGCTCTCAAGAAAACTCATCCCATGGACATGCAAGGATGCAGCTCTCTTTTCCCCATGAATAGACTGCAAAGGATAAATGAGTTGCTAAGGTAAGAACTTTGTTCAGGTTTGGCCAGCTGAAAACTCTTAAAATACTGCAGATAGTTCCTCCATCAAGTTATGGTTAAGATGCTGGGAAAAGATGGAGAAGAAAAAGGAAATTCCCTTGCTGACAAACGAAAAACCAAATCAAGTGTTCCACACATTAAGAGGAAAGTAAAGAACATTGGCACAAAACACAAAGGAGTTTGGTAGTGTGCATAACCCCCTCAGCCACTCATCACAGCATACAAAGCCTGAGATCTCCTGCTAGGTCACCTGTATTCTGTTCCTTTCTCTTCTCTTACAAAGGAGAGTTCATCTACTCTTTCCATACAGAAGTGGAAAAGAGGAGTGAAGAGAGTTTCTTCCAAACACTTTAAGAGCAGTTTCAGATCATAACAGTGAGTGGAGGGGTGCAGAGGCTTGCTGAGATATGCACTGCATGTACATAGGCCTGAGTCTAGAGAAGCCAAGAGCTGTGTCTGCTTTGGCCACAAAGATCAGCAGGTCACAGAGGCAACAACAGCCATGTCCTTATGGAGCAAGGGAGACCTGCGGCAGGGTGGGTATCTCCTTCTCCCTAAACTCCTCAGAATGACCATACCAAGTTCTCTGTCACTTGTCCCCCCTGCCAGACAGGTGCTCTATTCCCAGAGCAGGGCAGTATACATGAGTATGAGCAGGGGAGATGGTAATGACAGAGGCCCAGCAGGACTTGGAAGGGGGATGGCAGGGCCAGCAGCGTGGTCAGCACTGAAACCCTGAGTCACCCAGGACAGACGGAGTCTGAGATAACTGCTCTGAAGTCATTACCACACTACTGAATTTTGCTTTCCCAATAGTTCCCAGGAAAGTGTTCTTAAGATATTGAGAAGCTTTCAGCTAGTTCTGATAATTTCTCCCCAATTCATATGAGGAAAAGAATAACTACACGTTCCTGGTTGAAAACTTTCATAGTGTAGGGGTTTCATTGATTTGAAAGTGTAGATCAATATTTAAGAAGAGAGCATGTGGACAAAAAAAGGCCTATTTTCAAAAGAACCTTCCAAAGTCCTGAATAAATTTTTAAACATACCTAAGTTTTGTATTAAATACTCCATGATGGTGGTGTTGCACACACTTATTTGCATGCAGACAGTCTGGAATGTGAATCCTGTTCATGCTGGTATCTTGCACTTGCCATTTTTTAAGAAGCTGCCTAAATTGAGTCTGTTGAAACCACATGGATTATTACGTTTGCCTCTAATGTTCTGTCCCTGGCGACCTTACAATTTTTGCTTTCCCTGCTGAAATCTCTTCTGAGATCAGACTGTGAATGCTCTGCACCATGGCCACCTGTACAATCAACTTTATTGTTAGATAATGAAATAAAACTATTTCTTTTTACTTACCTGCTGATATAGTTTGATATATCAAACTATATCAATGTAGTATAATATAGGCTGATATAAATTTCTTTCCTCTGTATTTCCTTTTCCTGTATGTAAAAATGTGTCAGTAATGACTACCATGATTAGTATTTTGCCTATGACCACAGTAAAGTAGTGCTTCTCTGTTAAATATTTTAATAGGAAATTGTTCTGAATCACAACTGAGCCATTCCCCTGTGCAAGACATGTCTGAGAGCTCTGTCTGAAATCACAGACCTACTTCATGTCAGGCAGAAAGAGGCCATGATGGTTTATGTCCATCCCAACATGCATAGAAAGGCACTTACCATGCCCTTTAGGATATTCTTAATTACTGGAGATAAGAAGCTCACCAGGGGATCTCAAGCTTTAATAAGCTTAGAAGGGAGAAGGGTGTGTATCATAGCTGGAGCAAGTTATCTATACTCAGTTTCATGAATCTTCTTATGTTATACACTCCTAATCATATTAAATTAGACAATCTTTAAGGTGATTGCTTTACATGTTGCAGAGGTGTGAACATGTATCCTAGAGGCAGAAGAGATAGAAGCACTTCAGTTTACTTTCTCTCTGGTTGTGAGCTTTCCTCTCTAAGCTGAAAAGTGTTGCATGGGATGGAAATGTTATTAGCAAGTATGCATTGCTGCCATTCCATGTTCTCTACAGGCATTTCAGCTAAAGCTACAGCAGGCAAAAGATGCCTACAGTCAGTGCTGCTTAACATGTTCCAAATCAAACCTCTGTTTCTAGTTTCTTGCATATCTTTCATAATTTAACCATTAGAACTGAAATTTTCAATTAATTGAAACTCTTCTGACAATGACAGTAAGAGAAATAATTGTAAAATTGCCAAATTTCCAGGTACCACATAAGTAGCTGAGTTTCAAGTGTCTGAAAAGCATTTGTACACACTCAACTGGGATTAATAAACAAGCCTCGTGTTCTGTCTGGACTAAACCTGCTCTAGGCTAAAGTGAATGTGATTCAACTCATGCTGGAGATGACTGTGGAAGCAAGCTCATGAGAGATAAAAATGGCTCCCTGTGAGAGAACTGGGGAAAGCTGGAAGGGAAGCAGGAACTAAAGCCTGGAAAGGATGTGAGAAAAGCAGAAAGGGATTAAGAAAGATAGGTAAAAGCAGACGTATCGGAAGACAAAGATTTCAGAGTATTTTAGTATAAATCAAGAAAACCTGCACATTATCTAAAAAAATTCTGTTGCCCAGTGCATCTCATTCTCTGCTGGCAAGTTCTCCATACAAAGTCTAATGACCTGTCACTGTGCTGTCAATTAGCTCATCATTATATGGAAATCCACACTGCTTTCAAAGGTATTGGACTTCATAACCTACCAGTCTCTTGAGTGGTAACCAGCCTGAGATTTTCTAGGGGGGGGGCGGGGGGTGGGAACAAATCAGAAGGAAAATTTTAAAGATCGTATCACAAACCTTCCCAGTAACCTAAGTCTTTCACAACATTAACTACCTGACTTTGCAACTTCACTGTTTGAATTTTCTCTTATGTGAAAATTCATGTGAAATGTTTTGGCAGCCATTTATTGAGAAACATGCATCAAAATCTAGTACTTCCATAAACATTACACATGATATGAAGATTATCTTGATGGACATAAGTTGCACAATTTACTTTGCTGTTCCCATAATTTTATGTGCTTTAGACATCATTCATTACAATGAAACTAATCACCCTCATTTCCATTTGATATGCTAATGTGTAAAATGCTTCTTCAAATGGCCAGGTGAGAAACTCCACTTCCAAAGCTATAAAGCCATAATACCCAAGAAAGAAAACCTGCAACAGATATTTCTCCTCTGGAGAAATATTTTAGATGTGTCATCTAAAGTCTCAGAGATTTATTGGGTGAGAAGTACGTTGAGAGTTGACAAGAACAATAAATTTAGTGCCAGATTCGTGACACTTACCCCATCATAGTTTCCCCTCATAAATACTGGAGAAAAGGATTTCTCTCACATGCCCTCTGGTACATTCATCAAAAAGCCTTTTGAAATGTGACTTAATGAATAATTACATCCCAACATGGACAACAGAACATATTTATTTAAGGAGACTTGTAATATCACTTTTGTATTACCTGAATGGCAGTGTCAGAAGCCAGGAAACAGAAAGAAATAATGCAGCTAGCATGCAATTTCTGGAGATTGCTGCTGCTTTCTACCATAAAACCTCTCTCAAGAGCAGCACAGTTTGATGATGGGGTGTACCTATTGCTCAAGAATTCACACTTCTGAAACCCAAGCCCTGAATCTCATGTTGTGCTGCAGTCTAATGCCTAAGTGTTACCACAGGAAAAAATAATTCTGTCAGGAGTTTCTTCCTGGATAGGTTGGCACTAGCAAGAGTTTAATAGAAGGCACACTAAATGACACAAGACTGTCATCTCAGCTGTCTTGAAATCAGAAAAAAACTCTCAGCATGTCACCTCTGAAACTTTCATCAGATCATCTTTCTCTATTCCATGGCCAACATCCCCAAACTCTCAGTGACTCAAATCACTGAACTGGGTCTTATGCCCATCTCCCTCCATGTCTTTTACCTAGGCCATATCCAAATCTCACTGTCTTCTTTTTTTTCCATGAGCATTCTTCACCTCTGTGAAGGCACTTTTTTCCAGATATGACCTCTGTAGATCTTTCTTGACCTTTCCCATACACATGCCCTCCTTCTCCAGTTCATGTGAAGCAGTGCCTCTGAGGATATGGCCATTCCTTATAAGTACATTGCCTTGCTCAAGAGTCACTTGGAAACATCCTCTTCCTGTCTTATCCATGTTTTACACCTTGGCTTCACAGAACTGAGTATCCTGCTGCTTCTTTGTTGTGGGTTAACTCCACACATCCCTGTGTGGTCAGCACCACTTTGGTCACAAATCCAAAACACAGCACCACATTAGCTACTGTAAAGAAAATTAGCTATATCCCAGCCAAAACCAGGACTCTTTTCCTCACTTTACCACCCCCATCCTGCCCAGACTTGCTACATCATCCCCATTGCTCCTGCTCAAAGGGACCTGGAGTAAGGATTGCGATACTATTGGGTTTGAAGCACTGAGGAGAGTCCTTAGGCTCTGTGGTTGTGGTGATGCTGAGTGATGACTGCGTTGGGTGCCAGGATGAAAACAGGCATGAAAAAAGTGCCTGGGGAAGTGGATATGGATGCTATTACACCTGATGGGTTGCAGGGGAAGTAAGTCATCGCTGATCAGGCAGAAAAACAGGGCAAATTACTATCTGTCCCTTCATCATTCCCAACAAATAAGGACTCGGCTCTCTGCGCAGCCATTCCTTTCCTCTCCAGGGCTTGATGGGAAGCTGGGATGCAGGAACTGAAGTGGTTGAATCCACCACCACCACACTTGGTCTGATACACTATCGCTTAAACCTCCTAGTGTACTCTTAAGGATTAGCACACCACCCTGAACAATGCAAGAACTGGTTCCAGCTGCCTCCCATGAGAACTTCTCAAAAGCACATTTCTTCACACATTCCACATACCCTGTACCTCCAGATCACGTTTCTTGTGATGACCTGCAAGTCTGCCCCTTCCTACTTACATCTTGTCATGTGGCAGCCACATGTTGATTGTTTCTCATTAACCAGACCTAGTATCCTGCTCACCTATTTGTCTCTCTGAGATCAGCCTGTATTCCTGCTCATGACATGTCCTTTTAAGAACTGTAACCTCATTTCTTTTGAATTCCTTTCTCAAAACTCCATCCCTCCCAGAAAACCTAGGACTACCACACCTCTAATGAGTGAGGGTTAGCATAGGAGCCTGGAATTAAGTGCTACTGAGCCTAAAAAGGTCAGGAGTAGGTTGTGGAGGAGGAAAGGAAGTTAACATGCTTAGTAACAATTAAGATTAAAATGTATAATTAATATTACTTGCCCAGTGTTTCAGTGATCCTTTGTTGTATAATGTATCTTTTTCCACACAGTCTGACTTTGTTTTTCTTAACACTGCCCTCTTCAAAGAAGGCCTCTTCTTCTTCTGAGTTTGGAAAGTTACATGTTTATAAATAATAAATATTACAATAAAACCCAGGGCTACTGCACTTGCTAGCAAACAGCCAACATGCATTAGGTCTCTTAGAAGTCAAAGGTCTGCTTCTGCTGCTGTTTGTGCCACTTTATCTACTTTGATGCAGTGAAGTTGATCCTGATTTGTATCACTGAAAAACTGAGTTGCTAAAATGTAAAATCACAGTAAGATACCAATATAAATATTACAAAATAATCCATGTCCTAGCAAATGTGTATTATCTGCAGAGATTTGCAGAGACATCATTATAAGCCAGGAAACATACATATTTCTGGAGAAGTGACAGCATTACTATGTAATTAGAACAAAGAGGCTTCATACGGAAATGGCTTGTTTCTGTCCACTTTTCTTCTTTAGCTGTCATGTTTAAGTGGATGCTATCTAACTGAACAAAAACCCCAGTTCAAACCTTCCCACTGCAGTTCAGAGAACTACAATGTTTCAGAAGAAAAACGTTTTCATAAGAGAAATTCTAACCTAACTTCACTGAATAGTATCAATAAAGGACTTAGTACATTGCTGGAAGACAAGCATAAAATATTTAGGCTGGTTAGCATTAAGAAAGTCAAAGTGAATATCATGAGATGAAGCAGCCAAACAGAATTGGCAAGGATACTCTTATAAGGGAGAGGTATTAATAGACTGCTACTCCCACTAGACATGATGCTCCTGTCTTACTTAGGCAAACCTCCCACTAAAACTTTCAAAGGGCATAATGCCAATCCAGAGCTGAGCAGGAACTTTGGGACCAAAAGCGATACCCAAATCTTCTGCCCATTCATGTAATGCCTCTGTTAATTGCTTGTACTGTATCCTCCCTCTGCAACTTCATGGGGCCTGGCAGCTGGAGGGCCTGGCAGCTCGCTCTACTGGGCAGATGCTGGCCCTGTGAAGATAAAAGTCAGAGTTTGTTGCCAAGTGGGCCATGGTGCCTATAGAGTAGAAACAGTTTGAACATTCACAGCTGCTTTTTGTCATCCAGTGATCAACAGTGAACTTCTGGAGCATGGCTAGCAGAAGATCAGTAGAAAGGCAAGAATTGATACAACTGGTTATGCACTGCAGACCTTTAGTTAAATTGTGCTGTCACACAAGCCTCAGTTTAAGCAGAGCTCTGGACCTACATGTTATTTTGGACCTGCCACAGGAAAAGATCTACTTTTCCATACTTCTGTGTGAAGGACAAATCTCAGGCAGTAATAGTATGATATTGAGATGAGCTGCAGTTTGCTTTCCCATTTAGTATCCTCTTCTCACTCACAGTCTTCCAGAACAGTTTTAACCTTATGGTGGTAGCTTAGGAAACTCATAGGATGTAGAATTCACCATCAAATATAGAAGGATTCTAACCAATATAAACTATTTACATGCATATCAGTATTGTCCACATAACATAAAATTAACATTGTTAACAGGGTATAAGAAGAATCAAGATTCAGGGTAGTAATATAAACAAGTAACAGCAGGCTGTTCTATAACCACAAGCTGTAAGTTATTTTACATCTAGTACTGGCCATTATATACACTTTGTGCAATTTGTTTGTCTATTTGTTTCAGCAATGAGACTTTAAATGAACAGGAGAAAGATGATTCTATTTTGTGTCAATTTCCCCAGGTTAATAAAGTGTCAAATTAAAGCAAGGAATTAATTTCTCAGCAAATATGTGGTTTACAATAACTGGAGTTGTAACAAAGGTCAATAGACCAAATGGCCCTGTCTTGGTGCAGCTTTGCTGATGGTGATACAAGAAATAATTTGGCCACTGTGTATGTGGTGTACCCAGTCCTCTGTTGCACAAGGCAATGAAAGGAAACACACTCACACAAGCCTGCTGAGTGTAAAGCTCCCATAAATGCTCACTGTGCTCTTGCACGACCAGCAAGATCCTGCTTTTGAGTACTCTGGACAGAACTTCAGTCTTAAAAATACTGTGTAGTTCTGCACATTTATAGACTACTAATGAAAACCTGGTAGATGAAATTTATACTACATGTTGCTTAAACTGTATACATATATCATGTAAAATGGTATGCAGCATAGCATACACACTAATGTAAACCCTCAGACATCAGACATTCCTTTATTTCACTGAATAGGAACTCATTTTCTCTCTCACACATGTTCTCACACACACACTGCAAGGAACTTACTGGTTCTCACTGATCCCAAGCATTCCTGGGGGGCTGGCGAGGTCCAAAGAGCTGTCTCATTGTAGATCACTCTGCCATATGTTTGCCTTTCCACACAAACATTTGCCAGGAAATCTATCACCTTCAATGTAGCACCATCATGTGACATGACAGTAAAAATGTTTATGTGCAGTCTCTCTCAGTGTTTTGCAGACAGGAAAGTATCTGTAGAAATGAGGATACTGCAGTACCCTCTCTTTTAACTACCCCTTTTTGCAATAGCTTTGATCCTTTACAAGTGTCCTTCTTCTGTCAGTAACCACTCTGGTTTGGATTAAGGACAAATGCTCCATTTCCCTCAATTTTTTAGTGAAGCACTCCTGCAAACTCATTTGTTTGAAGCTTGTGATTCAAACACTTAAAAACTAGGGCTTTGAGCCCCTAGATGTCTGCTTTCAGATTCATGGCATGTGCATTGCTAGGCATGTCAAAGGCTATTGCCCCACCACATAGCATGGTCAGCTCCAGTCTTCCATGGAAGGGGCAGTGGCACGGGAGATGCTGCACAAATGAGCAGAAGTCAAGTCAGAACATGTACAATTATTACTGCAGTTGATGAGAATCTAGGTTATGCTGTGATGCTCCTAAGGCCTGGAGCTGTATTGTTACTGTCTATCCATATACTGACTGAATCATTCAGATGTCCTACAGGATACTCCAGGAATAAATGACTGAGAAGAACGAATGTTGTAGTAGAGGTATCTATATATGAAACAGCCCATGGAGGCAAACCAGACATTCTTGCTTCAAAAGGCTGAGGATGCCATCTCTTTGTGTCACCGTGCATTGGGATATGCCTGGCCAGTGTCAACAGCTGAATCTCTACTGGATTTAGTGGAGCCTTCCCTCTCCTGGCTAACAAAACTGCTGGGAACGGGGTTGCATTTAAAATGTTAAATTATTCCATTTTGAAGGCTGGGCTTTTGTTTTCAGACTGGTCTGAATTCTTCATCTAGGAGAAGGTGTCAATATGATGACAAAATTGGCTTAATTTCTGGTCTGTAAAATCTATACAAATCACACAACTCTGCCCTATATTGTGGCATACATACATGCTCTCTTGACCCATGGCTCTTACTATTTACAGGATAAGGTTTTTCTATATTTTGGTGGGTTTTGCACTACAAGTCAGGGAGGCCCAGCTGAGGGCTCCTGCACTATTTAAAAGGATACCACAGGACTGTTTTAGTGTAAAAGTAAAAACAGATGACACTATGTGAAAAGGGCTTCTTACTTGCTTGCCAAAACCTCTACAATTTCGAAATTCAGCTATGTATCTTTTAATATTCACTTCTGTGATCATATGTAACATACAAATGCTTTTAAAGTGGCCTCCAAGACTTTCTAAATACTCTTGCTTTCTGTTGTACTTCTAATCCTCTTATTTGTAGGGTGAAAGGAAGATAATGTTGGCTTTCTCTAAAGCTGGCTTACTTTCAGGAATATATGCACTATGACTCTTGCTTTCCTTACAATGCTAATGATGTGCATAACAGGTAAAAATACTAATAAAAACAATGAGTATCTTTAAGGATTTGATGGGCTACGTGTTCCTTCCATCTGCAATCTCCATTATTTCATCAGAGTTGAGCACAATAATGTAAGTAAATTTCTGCCTAGTGTTTGATCCTCTGTAAAATGGAGTCAAGTTGCAGCTTTGTACTGACTCTCCTAAGCTGGCCACATGTTTGTTTATGAACATTGATTGTAATGCCAAAAAATGTACAAATTATTTTCAATTTGAATTACTGAACCTTTCAGACTATTTTTGAGGACAATGGAAACCAAACACTCAAAACATCTTACATGTATTAATTTTTCTCCTTTGACACTAAAATGGCCACCAGAGTGCTTAAGTTACCTAAAATGTCAATGCAGATCTGAATGCTCACAGGAATAAGCAATACAAAACTCAGTAAAGACATGGGTTTGAAAATGTTTTGGTGGAGTATATGAAAAATTCAGAAACTTTGTTTGTTCTGCTATGTCTAACACATAGCCCATTGAAGCCTATATCTGTGACAAATGTTTGTCACAAAATCTAAGTACAGACAGGTTATAAAAACTGATGGCATCCGGAGAAACAAAGAACATTCAGGCCAAATATCACAGCAAGGATTATCACAGTGTGAATTTTATTTATGACTAGTAGGAAATAATGTAAAATAGTTTTGAGTGATTTATTTGACATGATAGGGAAACTAATCTGTATGAATGCAACTCTGTATTTTAGGGAATACATTCTTTTAAGTATTCCAGGCTGCATATTCTATCTACCACAGAAAACTAATGTTAGTGTAGATCCAGGAAGAGTCAAACAATGTTTTAGGAAGGTGGTATTAGAGGACATAATTAAACATCAATAACTGGGTCAATGGGCTCTTTGTGTAAGACAAAAGTTATAAGACTCATGGTTTCTTCTGAAAATCAAAAGCAAAGCAGCCCAGAAATTCCCAAGATAGATTGGTATGAGAAGTGGTTTGTCAAATAATGAGGCAAAAGTGAAGCCTGAAAACTGACTGAGAAGGAACAAGGAATTACATATAGAGGCTGGACTTTGGGGTTGGCTGCTGGATGAGCGAGCTTTAGGCCAAGATTATCTGATTTTTTTTTTTTTTTAACAGAAAATCTTTGACTCTTGATATTCTTTTAAAGAAGACTTGTGAACAGTTCACAAGTATTCAGTACTGACTGTCAGTAGAAGCAAGAATGTGTTTGTATAAAAATTAACTGATAGAAACTAACTGAGAAGTATAAAATACTACCAAGTTGGGCTTTGGTCTGAGGATAAGACAAGAAAGGTTTTTCAGATTTTTTTTTTTTTTTTTTGGGAAGAAAAATGGGAATTCCACTGGGAAGCTTAAGTTTAGAAACTAATATCCCAACCTCTACAAGATGTCTGTCAAACTGTCACTCACTGAAAAGTACACTACCATTCTTTGTACACATGGCCACCAGCTACACTCTGCTGAGTTTAAAGCAGAGAAAACTGCAGTTTTAAATGCCCTGAGAAACTGCTGAAATGCATCTACAGTGTATGTGTACTATGCAGCTGGTGGAGATGCTCTCTTAGAGCACAATCAAAAACTTCAAGTCAGGAGAAATCTTTCCATTAACTTCTAAACTTTTCACAGAGGCCATTTTATAGCATAATTTACTCCAAATCACATTGATTATACTGCTTGTAGCTCTGTACCATACTAGACCAATGTACTGACTGATCAGCTTATATTTCTAGACATTTTGTTGTGAATTTTTATAGATTTGGGGAGAAAATAGAAGCACATGCTTGTGAGTTGTATTTTCAGAAGTGTTCCTCTATTTTTAGGCTTGAATCTTGTTGTCAAGAGATGAAATTGGGACTCTTCAGAATTGTGTGTGGTGGACAATTGTTGAACCTTGGGGGCTTTGCAGGTTTTTTTGCTCCCCTGCTGTCCCAGAGCAAAACCAGTTTTCTTTTCAAAAAGGGGAAGCCAATACTTACAACAGCTGCCAAATTTTGCAACCTACTGGGAAAAACAATTGGGTCAAGCCCTGCTTTAGCTTTATTCAACCTGCTGTGTGCTGAGGCACTGGCACTGTAACTGTACTGCAAGCTGCCCATTGTGTCCAAAAGCACAACTATTAATAAAAGAAAATATCCATGAGAAAGCTTTTCAGGACAGACTAGCACAGGAATTGTGGCTTCAACATCTTGCTGGTCATCTGTTGATGCAGGTAATGGCTCTCTCTGAAGCTCCTTAGCACATGATGGTGCTATACCATGGCACAGATGCCAGAAGGATTTGGCCACCTGGACTTTCTCTTTTCCCTGGGGTCCCTGTGTTAGCCAAAGGTGCACCCCCAGCAGGGCTGTTGTCAACACCATGGACACACTGCAGTCTGCTGGCTCAAATGGACTGCTGCTTCCCAGAGGCAGCTTGAAGGGTTGCCACTGTTGTACTTGTCTACAGATCCAAGTTAGTTTATTTTCTTTAAAGAGAGTCATTCAGCTCTCCTAGAAAGGACAGAGAGAAAAGCCACATAAAAAATATCTATGCTGCTGTTAATGTAGTCCTTCCCAGGCCTCTGACCTTTCTCACCAGGAGGATTTCCAAGCTTTGTTCCAAAACAGAGATCAGTATTTCCCAGAAGTAATGAGCAATCTCCACCAGAGGTCTCTGTCTACTAATAATTCCAGTCTGGTAGGCTTGCTTATGCACTGCAGGGTTCCCAAGTCAGTGTTAGGCTTCCTGTCTCTTCACAGGAGTAAGAAACAAAACCAAGACTTCCCAAATCGGAGAGCCTGAGAAATCATCATTTACTCTACAGGGCAGTAATACCCATCTGTTACATACACAGATTTTCAAGAAAGATTTTCTTATATAAGTTATTTAAATAACTCTCTTGAGCATGTGTAGCCTATCAATCAAAACCAACATTTTAATTAATTTAAGAATTAAGAGTGGTTCATCAGAGAATTATTAAACTGTAAATATCATGCTTTTGCATGCAAAACAGGTAAGTTCATTTGAAACAAGGAAAATAAACTTCTGTCTTCTCAGAGTGTACTGTGATCCCTAACTTGAGACCTAACTATGCTCAGGGGGAACTGCTCCAAGAGATATTTAGCTTTCAGGCTACAATATCTTTGCATCTCATCTGGCTTTAATACAAGTGTACCATCTGCTTATGACAAAATTTTTTATTTGTATGCCTACATTTCCCTGTCTTTATTTTATTTTATTTACTAATCTACTTCACTCCATAGGATGCACTCAAAAAATGCAAGGTGCTAAAAATAAGGATTAGTCATTTCTGCCTTGAGGTCTGGTCTCTAATTACTCTGTGCAGCACCTCAATTTACCAAGAAACATTAAGAAGTCTCAAAGAGAGGCTCTTTTGAAGCTCAAACAATATCACCAGGGTGGGGCAAGTTCCCTTCCCTCACCTCAGGAAAGAGCCTTACCTTTCTCTGTGCCAAGCCATTTGCTGGTGTGTTACAGCAGAGGATGGTGGGACATGAGAATCTTGCAGCAGAACCACCACGATTTCCCCAGCTCACAGTACAACCACACCACCTGCTTGTGTGGCACATTACAGCCAACATGGTACAACAACAAAATGCTGCCAATGGCTGCTCACCCTGAAATCATCTCAAACATATCCTGGTGTAGTCTCTCAACTGAGATGTGAAAGGTGCACATTCCTTTCATCTCCAGCTGTTCAAAAGCCACAGTTCCATATCTGAAATTGAATCAAGGCCAGTGACCAGTCCAGCACATCTGTGTCACCACCAGCAGCTTCTCTAAAGAGAAGACTAATGGACAAATATCATGGGAGCATGTGCAAGGTCTGATCTTACCCATCTCAGTGGGGTGACTCACTGCAGTAGTTTTTGTGGGAAATGCCTGAAGAATTACAAGCCAATTTCTTAGGAGCTTTTACTCATGTCATAAAACATACCATTATTACATGCTAATGCCATATACATACATACATACTCTCATTTCCACAAAATATTACAAGTTGGGGCATTGAGGCAGTACTGGAAACTGCAAACATTGCACTGAGAAAAATACTGAAAACAAATTCAGCCTTAGAACACAACAAACAACAGTTGCAAGATGAGGAAAGGTATTAATGCTCTTTGCAACACCTGGCACAAGGCCTACAACTTATCTTAGCCAAGGAGCAAAATTTACTCCAACCTACAACATAACTCACACTGAAGTTAAGGTGGCATTATTTGGAAGTGATTGCAGGCTGAATTCCAAGAGCACTGTAATTCCTTGTTCAGCTTTGACTCACTCCCTTCTGTTCATGCACAGATAGCAGAAGGGGTATTTATTGGATGAACAGACTGAAAATGTGCTCACTTACTCACTGTCCACTGCTATAATAGTCCCTTTGGGATTAAGTGAAAGAGGAGGAACTGCTTGTGATTTAGGACAAGGAATTTTAACCAAACAACAGAAAGTTACAGTGTGTCTCAAACTCAATATTTTAGTCAAACCAATGCCTGCACCTGTCTTCTGCTTATAATTCACGATGAGACAGAAGTCCCTTGGTAATCTGGTAGAAATTCTTGCAGTTCTTTGAAAAAATCACTTGTAATTCAGTAGTTCTTTGATTTGCAAACTCTGGGTAGAATTTGATTCCTGTTTCACTCACTCTTTTCCAGCAAATATCTACATTCCACCTAAAGCTGATCCTTGTTTTGTGAGCATTGTCTCTGAATTAAGATGGTATGTACATTTTTTTGGGAATGCACCATAATCTAACCTCTCCTATCTTGCATTTAGCTGAAGAAATGTGTTGTGATTATGATAATGGTGAGATGACAGGCAGACCTGGCTATCAGGGTTCAGTTCCAGTTCTGATACTTTGCAGTTTGATTCTTTCCTCCTACACAGCTGCTGCAGGCCTGGAAGACATTGAAGATACAACTCCCTCCTCTTTGTACTCTGCCAGAGCATGTTGTAACTGAAAGGCGCTGGAAGAAGCCACAGAGGGAGAGAGGATTGTCTGGGAACAACAGAGATTTAATTTGAAGCTATGGATGTAGAGAATCTCTAAAATTATCTAGAAGTCACAACAGCATTAGAGATTCCATTTGAGGAGACTGTCCTTCCCTTCTCTAAAGCCAAGGACAGCAATATTCTCCTTCAGGCCAGAAATGACAATGACTATTTCATTACAGCTCAAAAGCTCTGCAGCTTTGACCCATATGATGGACCAGAATGAAAAAATGTATCAACTAAAATATGCTTTGGTCCAGTTTTGTGTCCAAAAGAGACTCTTATGCTCACTTCATGTGAAAGCAGCAGAAAGATGGAGGAACTTTCTGTCCTTGTTTAGTCTCTAATTAAGAGTTAGGTTCCACCTTTCCTGCTGCTCTAAAATTTATTCAGGAGCCTACAGCTACCTTCAAGAACATAGGGTAAGAATGGACCAGGGACACAACAGAAGGTGAGGTATAATCCATCCAGTACGCAGAGCTTGTGATTATTTTTTCCTGGACTTTTTAGGAAAATTCTTTCATAGCAGAGAGGTTCCAACCCATCTTACCATGTATCTTTCCCCAACATCTATCCCTTTGCTTTACATTTGCTATAGCAAAACATTCAGAAACGTCCTTCTATTGAGAGAGATTGCTATTGGCCTGGAAAAGAAGACTTTTTCCCTCTAGATATTGACTTCAGCAGAAATACACTTATGTGAGAGCAGAATCTGAGAATAACAGAAGACAGAAGTGCAAAAATTATTCAAGATCTTCACTGTTCAACTTGAAATGTGGTCCAGCTTTTAACAAAGTACAAGAAAACAACAACAACAACAAAAAAAAAAGCTCAACAAGAGCAAAAACATTGTCACACAATTTGGAGAAATGCGCAAACAATGAGATTAAAACTCTTTACTCTCAGCTTTTGAAGCCACAGACATTAATATCTCAGCGAACATTTCAATACTTTCAGAAGAAGAGAACTCATATTTATTCCATCTGTCAGATACTGGCCATAATGCTGCCATTATTTAACTGTTTTACAAAACTGAGTTCCAACAATTCAGTTACTTGCTGGTGTGAATTCAAGGCTTTTGACTGATGAGACACTAATTCTAACAGTCCCTGTCAATTTGTGCATGATGATGTTGCACAGACAGTATTAATTTTTAAAAATTAACAAAGAATGTACTTTTGCTTGGTGCTGCTACTCACAGTTAGCACTCTAAAAGTGAGTTCACCTTTTCAGGGCAAAAGGCTGAGGAAATAGGAAGGCCATGATATGATTATGTGAATAATCTTTCCTTATGTCACAGTCCACATGAGAAAGATGTTGCAACAGAGTCCTTGAGTAAGGATGCAACACTAGGCTTGGTTTTCACACTGTAAACAACAGATAAAAATGGAATACTAACAACACTTGGAATTATAATGCATTATGTTTTGGGCTGGCTGGTTGCTGGAATACGATGAATATCTGAGCTTTCCCAAACCACATTTACTGTGATGTGCTGGTGGCATTAATTTCTCTAAGCTTGGGTCCTTTTTCTCACCTTTTTTTTTTTAATTTTTTTTATTTCCACTTAGCTTTAGATTATGTAAGAATTCTCAGGACTAAAGTTATAGTTCTGAAGTTTTGCATTGGTGCAAAGAAGCCACATAGCTGCTAAGAAGAGCACCTTGTGACAGGATCCTAGTTTGGAAAAGGGGGATGAAAAAGTCATTGTATCACACAGAAAAAACCTCGAAGTACACCCAACCCAACCATACTGTGGGTGCATTTCAAACCCCGAAGTTTGCAATGAAAATAACCCTGGGTACCTGCCTTTATATGCATTAAGGCACTAGTCCTTAAGACACAACAAAGCTGTAAGCTGAAACTTGCACCAGGACAGACACAGGATCACCCACCTGGATCCAAAAACTTGGACTATCCTCCAGGTCAAACACAGCTCCTCTAAAGTTTACAACTCTTGGATATCCACTTACCCCTAGCTGCTTCTTCCATATGGTAACCCCCTTCTGCTAACATGACAGCATATAATTATTCTACCAAGAGCAGCAACAAAACAGCATTCAAACTGTCCTTGTGACTCAGTCCTGGGCCTTCAGAGAGGTTGCAAGGCCAAAACTCTGGGGAGGGAGCATTCTCATTGCAATGTATGCTCCACTTGAAAGCATTTTCTGTAAGCAGAATTAAACATTTTTATCTTCATTTAAAATGCCCTGAGACTCTCCTTTGATGTAAGTTAGGAAAAAGGTGCACTCTGCTGTTCACAGAATTTGTGCAATTTTGGGATTTTTCTACTTACATCCATGTCAAAGCACAAAAGAAATACATCCAAGAAAGAGCTGTGATTTAATATGAAGATAAGAACTGTAAACACAAAATGAGAAACTGGGAATCAGAAATCTTCCCTTCTAGAAAAGCACCACTATACCTCATAAAGTACTCTAAATTTCAGAAGCAAGGTGCCAAGTAGGGTGCCGCTGCTCATCTGCTCTGCTAAACCATGCTCTGCAGAGATTTCTGGGATGGAGCGTGCTCACTTTTAGTTTGCAGGATTCTTTGTGGTATTTATGTTAGTGCAGAATTTGTTGATATAATGTCATGATGGTGGTCTTCTACCCAAATCCAACATGTAATTAATGTGATTAAAACCACAACTTTTCAAAGAAAATCTGGCATGCTTTGCTAGAAGGATATTGAGACTCCTTGTGTTTGTAGTACATATCTGAATGCAAATATGTGTGTTTGATTTCCCCTGAGTGCTGTGTGAACAGTTATTATTACTGACCTGGAAATTATTCTACTTTCCCTATTTGACTATTGTTTTTGTCTGGGTTAATGCATCCCTGAAACCAGATGTGCAGCACTAGATATATTTCCATTACTTAACATGATCATGTATATTTATAATCCTGATGTTTGAGGGGTAACAGTTGGTTTGTGCTGCACACACCATGACCTTGGTCTGGTACAATGACCAACAGGCCTCACAGGACAAAATGTAAGGTGCTGTAAGGAATCCATGTTAATGAGGCATTGCCTGGGATATTATTGCTATGAACCACTTGAAACAAAAGGAAAGAAAATGTAGATTTTAGTTCTCTAAAGCATACCTCTGTTAGATTTTACACAGGCATCTCCTATGTGCCAGAACCAGCATCACCTCCTGCTGTTAGCAATGAAAAGGTTGTTCTGGCCAGTTCTAATTCCAGCCAGAAGAGTGCAGCAGGATATACCTGTGCTGAACATGTCCTCACAGGGCAGACCTAGAAAATGGCCACTCCCTACAATAATAGCTTAACATGTATAACAAAATAAATGCCAGTTAACAACAAATTGATTTCTTTCAGTCACAGAAAAGGACAATAGAAAGAAGAGGATAGTTGACCAAGGAGTGGCTATTGCTCCTTAACTCTAAAGCCAGTAATTTACACTGCTGTAAACAAAAGACTAGTAATGGAGGAAGTAATTGTTACTGAATACTGGAGATTTTTTAAAATAAATTTAAGACTGGGGGAATATAATGTCATGCAAAAACTACATTTGCAATAATCCTCCACAGGGACATAAAAAGAGTTTTATGGAACCAGGTTCTTAAATGTTCTGTAACATCACAGTGTACACCCAAACCTTTGTGTTACTCTCACAATTTTCTTATGAGGTCAAAAAACTACTGCTCCGAGTGCAGTAAAATGCAGCTGCTGATCTTTGCTTAATTTTAAGCAGAAAGTTAAGGGTTATGTCTGGAGTTTTCATGCCAACCAGCTCAGTTACCTGTAGATAGCCTTCCCCTCCTCTGCATGAAGAGCACGCACCAGACTCACCTTACATCTGCTCAAGGGCACTAGCAAGAGAGCAGAGTGTGTGTAATGCTGCATTGGCAGCTCCATGTGAGAACAGGCACTGTTTTTTGGAGGTTTGTTTCCAGCTGAACTGCATGGTCTGAATAAGGGGAAAACCCCCACCCCTTTATCATAAAGAGATAAAGAGATATAGGTTAGATACAGGTGAGGAACTGAGACTGCTTTCCAACTGTACCTTTAAAGAGATTTCTTCATATAATCATAGCAGAACACAGGAAAAAGAAGGTAGAGTAGCATTCCCAAATGCAACAGGGGAAAGTGTAGGAACAGAGAAAACAGATTTTCCCATCCATTTCAACATGAAGATATTCCTCCATTTCTGCTTCATCTCCCATGCAGTGGCATCATCCACTAACTGGCAGTAGCTGTTCAGGCCTGCATAGCTTCCAAACTGGGTTCTTCTCCATTCAGCTCCTACTGTTTTCTTCAACAAGAAAGATCTTCTCCCTTTCTGCCACAAATAATATTCAAGAAGGAGCTCTTCATCAGAGATTCTCTCTCTGTGGATGGTGGTAAGCAAAAAAGTGCACAAATGCCACCTACAATAGTAATAGTGCTCCATGCACTCCTTCCCCCTTTGGAACCACCATGTGGCTGCTCTCCAAATTACAGTCCCCCAGTTTCAGAGCTACTGCTCTTGTTCATTCTTCTTTGTGCAAGGTAAAACAGAGAAAAAGAAACACAGAAACTGGAGATTTTCATCAAGCTCCTCAGAAGCAAGAAAAACCTAGGTGCACCACCAACCCCTCACCTCTCCTGGAAAAGAAGGAGATGAAACAGCTGAAGGATAAGGATGGGCACAGCAGAAGCTCTATCTATATTGCCCTTTGTACTCAGAGGGTGAAGGCCTTTTGTGCTAAAGCAGGGGGAGGCAGAGTGCTGGGAGAGCTAAGTAGATGGTTTCACTCAAAGGAGTTTTTCCTGGACATGCTGAGGAAGGCAAAGGGGCTCACAATCTTTTGCCATTAGCAAAAGGTGGAAGCTCTGCACACTGAATTTCTGAAGAGGGAACCCCCCATTTTTGTAGAAATCATTACCAAGCCTTGCATTACTTTGCACAGGATAGCATTAGGCAAGTTGCTGGCTTGGAGCACGCTCCCTTGGAGCTGCTCGCAGCCTGAGAAGCCTGCGTGTACCTCTCACTTGCACATGGCCTCTCTGTGTTCAGGAATCCAACGTAAGGTTTATATCATCCCACACAGAGGTGCAGATGTTGGCTTCCCAGAGCAGCAATAACATGTCTCCTCTCCAGTAAGTTATGTTGTTTTCCTAGCGTCTCCTCTGAAGTCACTCTGGCTGCTCCTGGTTCTTCCACATCTCTATACGCCATACACTCACACATTTTGTTCTCTTTGAGAATTTTTGGCTGGAGACTGTTGGAATGTCATAAGGCATATCTGTCCAGATTTTGAACTTGCCTAAACTGGCCAAGCTCACTCAGAGTTAGTGCTTTATATCTGTGCAGGATCTGTTGCATGCTCTCTTACCAGCAAAGATAACACTAGTACAGTTGTTACATTGGTCATGTAGAAATATTGCCTGCAAACAAAGCATTTATAGTGGAAACGGGGGCGTAGAAATGAGTAAAAACTTGGTTTTTTCTTTCATAGTGTGATATTTTGACCCGTTTTAGTAAGTTAGCAATTACAAAGCACTGTAAGCAGCCAGCATGGGCCTACTTACTCACACATGTAACTAATGATCCTTGTTGAGACATGATTCCAGTGTTATAAGCCCTGTTCTACTGAATTCATTGAAATTGCTCCCAACTTACATTACCATAAATGAGAACAGAATTAGGTTTAACATGAATATGTAGCCCTATGCATATGCAATTTTACTATGTATTGATATATATATGGGCATAAATCACCTATGCATGGAGTGCATATACATATTGTCATTCTTATAAATCAGCAGATTCAAATAAGATATTTTCCTAGGAAACAGCATGTATAATGACTATAGTTAAAAATAATAATTTTGGAATTAAAATGAGAGCTCAGATTGAAATCTTTTCATCTGCTCAGTTTTATTGCAGTGCAAGTTGCTCAGTACATACCTTAACAATAATATATTACTTGCAAGTATGGGATCTTCTTTTAAAAAATCAGGAAGCCATTGCAGTTTACTCTTGTGACTGAACAAATGTTAGGACTAGCTGTTTCTGAATTTGAAGGGATACAAAGAGGAGGTGAGAACAATCCAGGATAATTCAATTCATCTTTGACAGTCACCTCACTGGCTTTAGGCTTCAGTGAGGAGGGCAGACTGGGCTTCTGGTCTTGGCAAGTACTGGTCTGTGGTAGGAGATGTACAGACAGGGAGTGAATAGGAGATGTGTCACACATCTTAAGAACTTTCAGTCTGACTCAAAGACTGAAAAAGGGCAAGGAAGCTTCAAAAGTACAGAGTTCTCTCTCTCATATCACTATACAATAGGGAAGGCTTGAGCTTCTTCTAGTGCATAGTGTGTCCATCTTGGACATTTTTTCAAGCAGCCATCAACATGCTTTTCCAAAAATTCCACACGCCAACCCTGACAGTTTCTCAGACTTGAAACTACTTGCAGAGCATACAGTCATCAATGACTGCATCTACCTAAATTTGCAAGCTTCTAAAGTATGGAAGATGCAGGAGTTAACAACAGCAGCAATATTATAAAAATAATACACTGAATGAGCAGAAACTACAGAACAAGAAGACTAATGACCAAAGATATAAAAGACTGAAGCAAAAAAATCAGCTCACACATAAGACATGTTTGGATTGGCCTTAAGTTATTGAAAATAAAAAAAAAAATTGTAGAATGATGCTGATACATGGTACTCCTCACAGTCCAAATTAAGGAGAGTTTTGCTAGAGACTTTGGCAAGCACAAGTTTGACAAATTCTTTCAGTGCTGCACTCAGCAAAGTAACTTCCCTGCTTATTAAACACAAGCATCTGCAGGCAATAATGGATAGTAATTCACAGTCAGTTTTACCAGTTTAGGGCAGGAACTACAGAGACAATATAAAAGGCTACAAATGCTTCCACGAAGCTTTAAACCAGGGTGGAATTAGATGAAGTGCTCACCAGAGAGGGACTGTCACTTCAGGGTGTTACCTTTCCTTTGCCTCTTTACAGACCACACGTAAAACCTGGAGGGTGCTCACAGGGAACGGAGCTGTCAGGGCTACAGTTTAACAGGGTGATGTTTCAACAGCACATTTCCAAGTTAGCAACCTTGTATAATCCAAGAACTGCCAAAAGGCAAGGGGAGCCAGGGGGTGAGGGGTGAAGGCAAGGGGAAATTAAAAGCCAGTCTACCTGGAAACATGCTTGCTGGGGTTATGTGGAAACCTCTCTAGCTAGCAATCTGTTCAAGAGTTTTCCAAAAGTTTTCCAAGTCATTCAAAGCTGACTCAATTATGTTTAATTCTACTTCAAACCTTGTCTTGCCCTCCCCTCAAATCGAGGGGACTGGCAGTAAATGAACAAAACTCTGAACAAAACCTTTGATCCAACCTTCCTCCTCTTATTGCACTGTTGTCTCCTTCCCAGTTTGAACTCACATTTCAGCTTGGAAATGAATGCTCACTTGCAGGCTGAATGCAATCCTTATGGGCTGTATCTCAAACTCTAAAGGTGTTTTTAGTTTAGCCACTTTTCTTAGATCTATGCTTGCTGATTAATCAGAAATTGCTCATAAACCCTTTTCAAGGAGGACCTGGCACTCCACTTGGATTAATCCCTGGATTAAGTCCAAGTAGTTTAGCTGTTTTTTAGGCTTCCCAATTCAATGCAGGGCATCAGACAGGTATTTTCAGAACTTGTTTCTTCACTTTGCTGGGTTTTGCAGTGTATAACTTCAGTAAAGATTCACTAGAAACAACAGCCTCTGGTTTTGCCACAGTTCTTTTCAAAGTACTTAGAAAACTGGGGCTATAAAAACAGATCCCTTACACGCCATTCAAAACAGATTTCTGCAAATACTCCTGTAAGCACCAGGACACTCATTGTTCCAGAGGGATATGGATTTGCTACTACAAACTATTCAAAATACCTGTGTTCTGAAACTGGATGCTCGGAGTGGCTACCCTGCAGTATGCACCCGTGCCTTCTCCTTTGGAGTCACAGAAAGACAGCAGGATCTAGTTTTTGAGGCTCTTGTTTTCTAAGGGAGAAGAAAAAAGATAAAAATAAAAAAGAAGCAACATACTTGAGTAGCAAGGGTGGGCATGCCCAGGCTCAGTTCAAATCTAAGGCAAAGATTTGAGCCCCCAATTGCACATACTCACAGATCACAGATGTGAAAATCTCTGGAACTGAGTCCCAGCCAGGGGAAGCTGCTTCAGCTTTCCAGACCGACTCTGAAAAGCTCCAAAAATAACGGTACTACTATTCTGAAGTGAGGTTACTTCCTCCAACATCTGTGGTGAATATGTGATACGGGCTGCTATAAGCATCACACGTATTTAAAACTAACAGAAGATGTCAAGGCTTGGTCCAGTCACATTGTGGTCATTAGGAGGAGGGAGCTACACAAACGCTTCATGAGATACATATGCTGCTCTAGGGGTACTAAGGGTTAGGGTACTAAGCCTATTCTGAGAAATCTCCCATCCTGTCCAGATTTTTGAGAAATAACAACAACGACAAAAAAAACCAAAAAAAAAACCCAACAACCCAAACAAAACCAAAAACAAAATCCAAACAAACACAAACAAACACAAACAAACAAAAAACACACCCCCAAAAAACACCAAACCCCCACCCCCCCCAAACAAAACAAAAAAAAACCCCCAAAAAACAAACCACCAAACCCTTCCAAAGTATAAAGAATAAAAAGGGCACAAAATGTCTTTCAGTGTAGTTCTCAATGATGTGATAGTTATCTTCTGTTTAGCTGACGGCTTTTAAATGAACCTCTACCCTTGCCTACTGCACAAAGAAAAAAAAAATCAATAAAATATCTGACAACATTTATTACATTACTTCTAATGGCTCATTAAAATAATGACACTTCCTTATTATGGAATGAGTTAGTACCATTGTCAAACCAATGCTCTCTACAGACAGAATGTGCTCTCAGAAATTGTTTTTTTCTTTTTAAATAAAAATTAAGAATAGCAGTATTTTCAAGAAAAAAAGCCTACTTTTCTGAATCAACCAGAGGCATTATTACTAGTTTTTATTAACACATACAAAATTATTAGGGTATACAAATGTGTTTCTTTTTTTTTTTTTTTGACACAGTGAAAACTAAATAAATGGGCATTACAACATTTGTTTACATCACATTTTGTTTCAAAAACCAGTTAATGATTAAACAAAGAGGTCTATATTTATATATATATATGTATAAAAAAAGAGCTTGAAATAGCTGGATAACAAATAATTGACTTATAATATCAAAAGGCTGGGAGCAATTGTGTCTCCTGTGATTGTGCCCTTAGCTTTCAAACTATGACCCCCACTGACAGGAATTTCTATTAAAAATCCAAAGAAAACAACAATAAAAAAATCTCAGCAAAACAAACACCACCCTACTCCCCCAAAAAACCAAAACACCGATTCCCCCCAGAACACAAAACCTCAAAGCAATGGCACAACTTTCTGCACGTTAATATTTTTTCCTTACGGCTTCAAGCACAAACAGATTATTTTAAATATCACATAAACCTATGGTAAATTAAAAAAATAGAAGATTATTTTACACAATGCATGGAAACCATTTCTAGTGAGCACAAACATTTACAACTGTGTCATGTTTTTTCCTTGCATAACCCATACTCACACACAAACCAGTTTTCCAAAGAATTGGTGAAATATTCAGTCCACATTTGTTTCTTTTATACAATATGAAATGGTTACAATACCATAGTATTTTTTGAATAAGTTAAACATCAAGACATATGGCAATAGCATTGTACTATTCTTTCTACATACATCTGAAATCCTGAATTTCAGTCTATTTTTATTCAGTCACAAAAATGAATAAAGACTAAGATCCAGTTATACTGGAAAACTAGACTCGTTCTAGAAACCACAAATACTGTAAGCACTTTGGTATAATATGTACAGATTGTGCTGTCAATGTCATGCTTGCATACTAGAATTGATCAACAGATTTCCACTGGTGGAATAAAATAAAAAAGTTACCGTAAGACTTGCTTTCTTATTTCTTTTCCTCTTTGCAAATGATTGAAAGAGGACACACCACAAGTACATGCACAGCATTTGTATGATGTGACTACAAATTAAATATTAAAGTGATTTTAAATACAATGCAAGGCCAGTCTTCTTAAGTGCATAGAACGTAATGCAGAATACTGTTAATTACAGGGGCAACTACAAAGATACAAAACATTTCAACAGATACTGGACAGCGTTCTTAAAAAAAAAGAGGAGTGAATGAGAATAAGCATTCTTCTATTGTTACAAAGATCAACACATTTTATCCCCCACTGGTAAGAGAAACTAACTGCTGCATCATTAAAGGTCTATCTATCTACTGCATCCATTTTATCTCTTTCTCTCAGAGGCTTAGAATTGCACCCTCAAACTCCTAAGCAGTTTGGATATTTAGCATGGGATCTTTTCCTCCTTCCCCTCCCCTGGCCCTATTTTTAACAAAACTTTTCTCTTCCTGAAAGTAGAATTCAAAAAGTGCATTTTTTAAATTAAAGGGTTTACTTTCCCTCCTATTTTATGGATGCATTTTCTGTAGTTTAGAAATTTTAGCTTAACCTATTTATTTTTTCTACCCTACAATTTATCAGAATGTCTCAGATTTATTCAGGCTATTCTGTCAACAAGTTAAGTAGCCCCTTTTCCTGCAAAGCAAATGATATTAAATTCTACAAAATCCAAAATACTGTAATCTTTACTGAAGTAAAATGCAAATTTAAAGAGTAAGGAATTGCAGGATTTTCAGAAGATTTGGACTCTATGCAGTTTTCCCAAATTTTTATTTTCTCCTTTAGATTTTGGGCTATAGTTAATTACGTATATTCTATTCTACTAACACTGCAAGTCAGCTTCAGGCTAAGGTCTCAGAAAAGAAATGGTAGCCTCAAAATTCTCAACCCAACCAGAGGAAACTCACCCCAATCATCACTCATTTCTTAGACAACACAACAAGCCATTTAACATATAAACACAAGCAATGATGGTTCTCATTTGAAGATCCTATTGTGGCAAGTAATACTTCACAAGTATCAGAAACACTTTAGTTAACGTCTCCATATTTCCCCCATTTCTAAGATATTTTCTTTTCCTTGCAGAGGTTTTAGCGGTTCAACATCAGACCAGACAATTGCACAAAACCTACAGCACCAAGCTTTGCTAACTGAAACCGCTGGAGAGCACACACAGGAGAAAGGAATTTGACTGTGGTTGTTGAGTGAGCTAGAAGTCAAATGAGCTTAAATAAAACTAATGTTAACACATTCCATAATTGAAATGATTAATTCTTAGCAGAAATAAATTAAGATCAGTCTGATCTTACTGTAAGCTAGTTGGTGACCCAGCCAGGCTTTTGTGCAGATTGGGGTTTTGACTGTGCCTGTTCCGACTGCGAACAGATGAAAACATTGTGTTGCAACCTGGGACTTTGCATTTGTGGAGCTGGCGGAGATGCACAGTTTTGTAATGAGCCCTGAAAGTTCCTTTATTACTGTATGTTTTTTGACATATATGACAAGTTATTGGCAAACTGGAAGGTAAATTTATAAAGTTTTGATTTGCTTTCTCAATTAAAGTACAGTCTTGGTAGAGTTCGTCATTGGGCATTAGGCTGGGTCCTTCACAGCTTTCATCACTATCGTCCAAGGGCATGGTGCATATTTCACTTCCTCCGTCAGAATCCCAAGAAGAATGAGCACTGCTCTCAGATTTAACGCTGGAAGTAGTGCTTAGATCCAGAACAGCTCCATCATTTAATGGATCGTATCCATAACTCTCAGAACAGGGTTCTGCAATTTTGCTCATTGGAAAAACGTAGCTGCCTGTTCTGTTCATCCCTTTGAAGATTACAGAAGTATGTCCAACATGTTGTTTTAAAGAGACATCTTGGCAAAACTCCTTAGCCATGTCTTTCAAGAGGTATGTTGCATTGAAATGGTTGTTGAATTCCAGTGTATCTTTAGTCAGAAGCTTATGATGAAGATTTAGGTTTGAACTATGTCTAGAAGAACAAAGACAAGCTTAGCAAGAAAGTGTTTCACCTCACTTAACAGCTCTTTCATAATGATCATAAACAAAGAATGAAAATCAATATTTAGTAGCATGCATGAATTGTATACTTCAGATTTGACCAATTGCCACACTGGGAGTGCACATGGACAATTAACACGTGACTGCGTTTCTGAACTTGCTTGCACTGGCATATACCAGATTCTATGCAATAACTCTACAGCAATCAACGTTTCAGATTCTCTCCTGCATTGGGGATAGCTGTCTGCTCTGCTAGATCTAGTACTAAGTCTAAAAGAGGTGAGGGACAGATTGTAAATAGAACTGAGATCAGAGAATGGATCAGAGCTGGGTAAGAAAAAAGATTCTTTCCCAATGGACAAAGCAGGAAAGGACTGACACCTGAGCCTGCAAAAAAATGTTGATGATCTCAAGTACTGCAACCATGTCCAGGATGCAGCTGTACACATCAGTACATACCCTTTTCTTACAGAAGTTTCCTTGAAAAAGGAAAACTGAATTATATGCAACTCACAGTTTTCAAATGGGCATTTCTGGGTTCAGTTTAAAACCACCAAAACATACAGAATCACTGCTCCTCATTAAATATTATCAATCAGCTCACTGGGAACTTACAGGCTCTGTCTAGAAGGCTGACCTTATTGTAACACTGGCCAAACATTTGTCTTTCTTCTTGCCATCATGGTTTAATCAGAACCATGAATTGTTCAAAAAGGCACAGAAATATTTAGCACTTGTAGTCACACTACTCTATGTTAAAGTCTAGAAACTTTTGCAAAGTTGTTCCAAATAACTATTGTCTTGTGCAAAGCTTGTGAAATGTCTTCTGAGCCGCTTGCCCTGTTTTTTTTTTTTCAACCCATCTTCCAAAAGCACCTATGTTAAAACTTATCTCAACATATTGGTGTGGAAAGGAATTTGTGGCATGTGAATGCAAATCTTACTGTTGGCCTTCTTTCCTGTGGCCCATATCGCAATTACAGTGGAGAGGAATTCACATCTGGGAAGATGCAGGCAGCAGATGAAGCCCTGCCAGCAGCAGATGAATCTGTGCATCTCAGATGCAGCGGCCAGTCCTCAGAGACTGGCTCATCCTCTCTCTGGATTGCATCAGCTGGCTCCAGCACTCCTAGCAGATTACAGACAATCTAAACCTGGTGTCACTCTGAACTACTATCCAGGCACGTTTCCTGCAGCCAAAAACTGCTCTAACACCCCTACAGACTTGGAAAACTTGTAACACTTTGTTGCACTTGAATAGGTTTGTTATCACTTCAGATACATTACTGATGGTCAACAATAAAGCTTCAGCTCTCATTTTTCAGTTTATATGCATAATAAGCTGAAATAAAATGAATTACAGAAATACAGTACTGAAATGGACATTAAACTGAATCAAGCTCATGCTTTACTTGAGAAATTAGTATTTAATCTCACAAAAAAGCACTATTGATGTGGATACACACCAGATAGTGTTAGTATGACTACCACTGCATAATATTAATTTTGGGCTGACAAAGACTAATCTTGCTTTTCCTATGGGCATTTTCTCACCAGTCTGTTCCAAATCCTTGAGTAAAAAAAGGACAAGAGCAAGTGAAGATTTCCTCAATTGACCTCATTGCTTTTTCATTAAAAAACACTGTATACAATAAAATACACATGAAAGTACATATTAAACATGTAAGTCCACACATGCATCTACTGGAAAATTGCTGAATTCATACCCTTACGGCTTTCCCTTTACGTACTAAGGTATTCTTTCAACTACTGCTGTCTTTATCAGTTATGAAATTTTCATGGCTTTATTTAATACTTTGTAGTCTAGTGGAAAGGAAATGTTTCTTTTAATGGATTATCATTTCAAGAACGTTCTGATAAGTTATCATACCTGTTATACGAGGATATACAGAAAATATTTGCAGACTCCATTCCTCAAACACTCATTTTAATTTCAAATTAGGCTCCATTGTGATGGTAAAATAAGTACAATTTTGTTTATAATTTTCTTACCTGTCTCGACTTCTACGAGAAGGGAAAGCAGCATTACAGCCCTCGACTGTGCAAATATGCATTTCTTTGAGATGTACATTTTTGAAATGCATTTTTACACTGTAAGGGTTTTTAAAAGTCTTCTTACAGATGTCGCAATGAAAGCGGCTTTCTTCCTTCTGAATCCCTAGTGCATGTTGACTGACATGATCCATATCTTTAGAGTCTTCAAAACAAGGAATGGCAGCACCCCTGTTTGACAAAGTGCTGAAAAAGCCCCCAGTCAGCAAGTGGTGTTGCAATTCAGGGCAGTCATTTTTAGGAATCCTGTGCTTTGACTGCTCTTTAATATACATGGGGGGTTCAGTCATTGGTTTTATAACATCACTGTGGTGGTGTTTTGGATCTTCATACATAATCTCATGGGAAACTATTTTTAATGGTTGGTTTTCTTCTGGTTTAACCTCTTTCTCACAGTGTTGCAATTCATTCTCAGAGATATCCTCGATGTATTTGTTATTTGACGCATAGACAGATTCAAAATACTTTGGGCCCTCTACCCCAGAGAGAGATTTCCATGAATTACCTGAATGGGGGTGCTTTTCCACCCTGTCGGTCACCCGCTTCTCTATCTTATGCTCACAGGTCTCAAGCTCTCCATCGCTTACCCCCTGCAGACGTGAATCATCTTCAGAACTGGCAACATCGCTACTTTCATTGGGTGTCTCAACAGCTTCTTTCTCTATCTTAATGGGCATACTGGACTTACGAGATTTCTTCTTGGGGAGCATGTCAAATGGCAATTCATTGGAAACAAGCTGCTCTGGTATTGAGGAAGAAACAAGAGGCAGAGAAGGAAGAGTACCTGGAGTATTGGCAAGCTCAGCTGGTGTGACTGGACTACGGTAAAAAGGAAGAACAGGCTGTACTGTCTTCAGGTTTGGAAAGAGGACACCGTTATGTCCAATACTGGAAAATCCAGCCTGGCCTTTTGAATCTGTACAAGAGCTGGCATAGCTGGAAATAGTTCTGCTATCCGGAGTTAAAATTGTGAATTCTGTCCTTTTGCTATCTCCAGGTCCAGCAATGGTCAAACCATTTCTTAGATCTTTATCCCTGTTATTTCTGTTCATTGGCATATGGAGTCTGGGGTTAGGATTTGCACTATGACGATTTCGACTACGCAGTGAGCTAAACACCATATTGCAGCCCTCGATGGTGCATTTGTGCTTTATCTTCAGATGAACAGCATTGTAATGTATTTTCAAAGTACCTTTGTCATAAAATGTTTTTTCACATGCAGTGCAGAAGACACGCCCTTTCCTTGGCCCAGCATTTTTTTCAACCGATTTCATTTTGTTTTCTGGAGATAGTGCTGTCATTTCAAGCTTGGCTGCTGTATTATGTGAACTGGAATCACTTAAAAGGGCATCATCTTCTGTTTTAGTGACATCTGGACCATTTATGCTCCTCTCATTTTCAACTTGAAATGGTGCAGAACTAGAAGTTAAGAAACTGCTTTCAGAAAATGGTATCTGGAGATCTTGTTTGGTTTCGTTGCTATGGTCTTGACCTTGCTCAATCAAATGTCTTTCTGGCGGTGAACCTATCAAAGGTGGAGGCACTGGACTGAAAAACTGAAACGGCAGCATGAAAGCCATGTTATTTACAATATTCTCAAAGGGATGAATGTTGGTGGGACTCATTTTGTCCAAGGAAGCAGAAAAATTAGCACTGTGTGGGTTGCAGCTCTCAATGAATGCCCTAATATCCAAATTGGCAGTTGGTGGTGGTATTATGATCGACTGCCCTTCCTTCTCTTGAATTGCCATTAACTCTACAATGGACTTAGTTTCTCCAAAGCGAAGAAACTGCTGCAAAGTAGCCAGTTCTTCTTCAGTGGTCATTATGCTCCAGTGATCCAGCACCTTTCCTGAAGCATCCTAAAGCCAAAAATATTTAAATGAGTTAGACATTAGTTAAGGCAAACAAAAAACACCTCCCCTCAAATCTCTCCTTTTTTTCAGGGACTGGAATTTCTTCTCTGGCAAAAAAATTAAAAACATTCCATTTAATGAGATTAATACAAATTCTGTGATAATTTCTTCCAAATTTTTGCCACATTGGTGATATTATTTCTTCTTGAACTGACACTAATACTTTCCAATAAACTATTTTTTTCCACAAAAATTAAGACACGTTATTTGAACAACAGATAGTATCCTGTAAGCACAGACAGCAGACATGGAGCAATCAGACCAAGATTTAGCTCCTCATTTAAGTCAAGTATTCTTTCATTGCAAGTTTAATAATCTTCCAAGCAACTAAGATCAGAGAACAAATGAACCTATATTGATCTATTGCCAGTTTTCACAGAGCACAGCTGTAATTACACTAGTGTTGGAGTTCTTTCAAACTCTAGCTATGTCTAACTTTTCCCAATAACTACAATAAATATTTTATCACAGAACATGTATTTGATGGCCTACTGAGATTTTTCACAGTGCATGTAAGAGTTTCTAAGATGATGAAGAACGTAACATTATAAATTTTTCATGTGATAGAGGTTCAAGGTAATTGATTCCATATTTTTAATCCTAACACTAAAAAGCAAGATTATCAAGACCATTAAATATTGATTCATGTCATAATGTAAGATCATAATGTTACTTTACATAAAAGGTAACTTCCACAGCAGCAAGGGCTAACATCAGTGTAAGCCCATAGGGCCAAACACACTCTGGCTGCAGCTCCAGTAAGGTTGGTAGCACCACCAGAGATGAATATAGTCCCTGGTGTTTTAAATAATGGTAAGTTTATTTCTTGACATATTATTTTGCTGTATAAAAGCAAGCTTACTGTTTAAATAATACTGGAACAAATTCTAAAGCCTTTACTTCGATACATTACCAGTAACTTTTGATTTTTATTTTTGCTTACCTTTGCTGTTAGTTTTCAGCAAGTAGAAAGATTTCAATTAAGTCCAACTTAAAAAGAGAGCAATCACCAGAAACTCATCCTTTCTTTTCTGGCATTAAGCTTGTACAGGTCTATTTACTGCCTTTCAGATGCATCACACTGTTAACACATTATGAACCACTGAGAAGATTAAGCTAGCTAATAGCTAATTTCTATTTTTAAAAGCCCCTCTAAATACCTGTAGCACATATCCACGTATATAATCCTGCAGTGTCCAATCCAGAGCATGGAGAATCTGTATCACCTCTTCCTGCTTCAGAACACTGAAAAGCCGATCGAGCAGAATTTTAAGGCGCACAGGAATGGCTTGGGTTCCGTACAACATGAGGCTACTGATATCAAAGACAACATTGGATTGAACTATTTCTACTTGGCTTGATGGGTAGAGGTTTGGAATCCTTAGTTTGCTCAGGGCTGAAAATAAAAATCACAAAACATAAATGAACTTGAGTCCCGAGAAAGAAAATGGAATGCAACTAATATTGGAGTGGGGGGTTGAGGAGGGACATAAAAAGCATAGTTATGAGGATCCTAAATGGTTTTCTATAAATTGTAAAAACAAATATTACCATGTGCTACCCATCCATGCCGGCATTGGTCACATTGTCGCTGATTTATTTTTCCAGGTTTGAAACACTGACAACTACAGTTCACGAGAGTGCACCGGATAGCCTGGAGATCAATGGAAAGCATGATAGGTAATATATAAGCACCGTTCAGAGTGTGCACATTATACATCTACAGTACCCCCATAAAATCCACATGAAAACAGAGTTAACATACCAGCACAGACCTATCAACGTGCAATATAAGTAATCCAGGCAAACCTTGAGTTATACAAGGCTACCTCTGCCAAGAAGAGTCAAGTCACCAGCAGAAACACTACAGTAATATGGAAGCAGAATATTTAACAATATACATAGCAGCACTTCTGTGGATTTATTTAGGCTGAAGCACCTTCATAATAATTATTGTTACAAATTATGAATCCATCTAAGCTACGATCATTTTCTCAGGAAGGTTTGAAAACAAAGATGTACAGATGAAAGACCCCCTCTCTTACAGTTTTACTGGAACTCCATACTGCAATATAGCAAGTCCTAATGAGCAAAGCATCAGCTCTGCACAGATGCCATGCCCTACGCACCCAGAATTCACATGGAATATTTGTATTCTGTCAAAGACACAGGAGTTCACTAATGCCCCTCAGTAACAAAGTTCACCAAAAAGTACTCCAACTCTTCCAGGACTAAACAATCACATTTTGTAAGGGAAATGCTTGAAAGCAAAATAGAGCACACAGAGAGCAACCAGTTGAACAGTTCAATTTGTACATCACTTTACTCTCACCAAGGTCATCTATAATGCAAATCAGATTAGTATTCAAATGTCCCTAATCAATGGGGTGATACAAAACTTGCTTCCTGGAATATATGATTTTTTCTGTATGTGCCCATCTGCTGGAGAAGGCAAACAGGCAACTTGGAGGTCCTGGAGTTAAAGCTCCAGAGGGATTTGTTACAGAGCAAAGCTTTTGCAGAATTCTGCACTACTTGGATCTGGCACTGAGAACAGTTCCTGCATAAACAGAATCTTTATTGAGGGTGGGAAAGCAAAGAAATTGATGTGCAGAAAGTCTTTACTGGAATAATAATGAAAAACAGATCATGCAAATGTAAAATTTTTCTGCTTTTAAATTAATGTTCTCGCTCCTAAGGTTTTATGCAAAATGAGGACTTTCACTCCTCAAGACACCCATAGGAAATTAAGGTAAGATTTGAAGAGAAAAGGAAGAAAAGGAAACATGGCATTCCCACACTGGCACTTCAGAAAACATACAAGGAAGCCTGATTGTCCAAAAACTTGCTAAGAAAGATGGATGAAAGAAACATTTAAACTCAAAAGTACATGGCAGAAAGTTAATTTCACTGAGATTTGCAAGGGGCATTTCTTTAGACTTGAAGAATCTGGCTGACTCAGGGCAGAAGAGGACATTGCATACAAAAGGTTACTATAAACAAGCCTGTTCATGACATTTGGATGTCAAATGCTTCACAGTAATGGATTTGGAGTGAGATTTTAAAATCTCAGTATGTGGCTTATCCAGGAGTTACCTTACATGCACATCTCCAAACTGCAGTGACTCGATGCTGAGGTTTGCCTGCATTTGAAGAATTGGAACAAGTGGCAGCAGGGCTCTTGAAATCTCTGAATCACTTTGCCTTTAATCTTTTAAAGGAGCCATTGCAAAATCCTGTGTTCTTGAGAAAATCTCTGTGGTCCCCATAAAGTCATAAAATACACATCAATAACCTACGCAGTGTCAATTGCTTCATTTTAATGGAGGATATATTTCCACTTAGATGCTAAAATACTTCCATCTAACAATAAAAAATCATAAATTTCTTATGGAAAGGTTGGGGGAAGAAAAGGTGTAGTACACTGCAGATTCATTTCTACCACAAGATATCAAACAATAATGCAGTTTGAGTCTTCTGCCTCTCTGCATACATAATATTCTGTGACTTGCCTGGACTGAAGCCCTTCCACAGGCAACCCTGCTAGGTTCAGTAAGGTACAGTACATTCCATAAAAGCATCTTTTACATTCCCTTCAGACAAAATTACAAAAGAGTACTTCCTTTTTCTGCAAGAAGTAACAGAAATCTGCACAATGAAAAAAGCTGTCATGATGATAAGTTAATTGAGATTTCAACATTTTTTTCATTCCTTTTCCTTTGCACATGTTCAACAAACCACTGACCTTTAAAACTATCTTTTCTATTTAATTTGTGTACTTGGACAAGAAAGATACACCACACCAAATTTTGTGTTTCATAGCTTTCTGTAAGAGCCTTCTATATGGTACATGTGTTTATTTTGCTTTCCTGTGTATGTGCAGAAGACTGCACATGCCAAAACAGGAACAAGTAAAAGGAGGGCATTTTGTTTTACATACATGAAAGCAGCTGTTACAAAGGGAGTAGAGTTCCCCCTCTATTCTAAATATTGAACTGAACCTCTCTCAAGTCACATTATTGCTTCTGGAAACTAGAAGGAGTTAGCTTGCATCCTGCTAACATATCAAAGGTGCACCCTCGAATCGGGGATCTGTTGCTGACTTAAAAAATGACTTGAAAGAATCTCTAAGAAGAAACAACTGATTTTTCAGGTTTTTAGCATTTCCCTTCATTTGTGCTTGTCACAGTTTGTGTCTCCTAAAGCTTTTCTAGCAACACTTATAATAATATAATGTATATAATACGGTCACAGAGTATATATAACAGAGAAAAATAAACTTCTGAAATAATCAGTGAATCACAATTCTAAATTCTCACTGTTCATCTTAAAAAGGTATTTGTAAAAGATGCATTTTGTTTATCTCCCAAATTAACACATATCAGACTTTATTGAAAAGAAATTTAGCAAAACTTCATGAAAATAATACCCTTGTCTTTTGCCTGTTAATCCTACTATCCTTAATACGCCTATGCTAAGGTACTGTAATTATATCAAGTCTTTTAATAAGCGTTATTTTCCCAACAAGTGGAATGTACACACAATTTCATTCTGCAGAACAAAGGAATAACTTTCTATATTGCATAGATGTGAAGCTTGAAAATTATAATTAAAGGATTGGAAATGTAGAAGGAAATTAGAGTGGAAATTTTTTAAAGTACAATCCTTTCATTCACATCATTATTTAATTTCATTTTCTAGAAACAGAAGGCAGATGGTCTAAAAAACTAAATCTTATGCTATCATCAAGGATCTTGGTATTGCTTTCCAGTCACTCCCTCCTTCACAAATGGATCTTTCTTAATCCATTATCAGCCCCACTTTCTTAATTCTTTTAAAAAAGAGTTGAAAAGACTGATCAAAATGTTCTGTGGTTTTACCAGCATGACCGTGGGAATCTAAATGCTGAACTTTAAATAAAAGTGATCCCTCATTACAAGACAGACATTAACCATTAAACTGGTCACTGAAAAACATCTAACTACTAATCACTGAATCTTAACATCTGCTGCCTGAAAGTCACGCCTGCTCACATCCTTTTTTTTTTTTTTTTAGCCAGATATTGATGTGGCTTCAATTATGCTTCAAAAGTTACTGAATGTTTCTTTGCAACCTACTCACTGGCCTCACAGCTAAGGAAAAGCCCAGGCTAATGATACATACTCATGCTTATTCTGGGTATATAATCAGGCCTCATTTCACAAAGCAGATTTGAGAAAGTCTCCTGAAACCTATGCTCACTAGCAACATGCAACAGGTTTTAAAAAAAGCAGCAAGACAAGAGGGGCACTATAGGTGTATCCAATCTCATTCAGTGTTAAATGGGTTCTGGTTTGACAGCACTTTGGCTTGGGAAATAAAATTAAGAAACAAGGAAATATTGAAGACCTTGTCAGGACTGAGTTGGAGATCTCTGCTCCTGCTGGGGAGCTGCTCTGGTTCTCTGCATGCAACAAGGGCTGCAAGTGCAGACACTGGTAACATGGAAGAGCAAGTCCCAGATTACCCTGGTGCTATTTAACAACAGAAATGCACAGGTCAGCACCCTCACTTCTGGCCCTTTCTGGCATTTAAGAAAACCCCTTGCCTTTTTTGCACAAAGTTTCTCCCCGCTTTAAAAACTGCTGGTTTTTTTTTTCAAGCTACTGCCATCACATGAAGAGCCTGAGACTTTCCTGCTCTGCCGTGAGGAATACTGACAAAATGGTGTCGCTGATGCCAGGTTACAGGAATATATTTTGCAGGTGGTGCTTAGAAATTTCTATCAGTGTAAAATGCAAGTTTGAAGAATGAATAGGAGTTAGATGAAACAAATACATGAGAGAAACTTTCAACAGATGAGCTCTAGCAGATACTGCTTTCACTGCTCTCTCTTGAGGGTTTCTAGCAGCAAGCCGTATCTCCTATGGCCATCGGATCATCATCAGTGGTAATCCCACTGAATATATGGAACCCACCATGGTATGTGCTCTGGTGAGCACTAATCCTGTAGGAAAGAAGTGGGACACAGCCTGTATCTGGGGAATAGACCCACAGTGGCTCCACAGCAACAATACTTCTAGAGGAAGCGGCATGATTTACAGTGGGGGAAGAAATAAAAGTACACATGGGACATATGTCTGGTTATTTTGAAGTATTTTCTTGCTTGCTCCTTGTAAAATATTTGTAAGAGAAGTAAAGGGATAGATACCTTTACCATCTCTTAAATTAAAAGTACAACCACAGCTAACTCCAAGGCCAAATCTAAATCTGTGTGCACCTTTCACAGAGAACAGTAACTATAAATGACTGTGAAGTTGCCCTTCTGGTCCATTTTTTTTTCTTTCCTGTTCTTATTATAATCCACCGGGTTTCTTGTGTTTCCAGAGTTTAAATAAGTTCCTTTTTCCTCACTGAGTTACATTTGATTACTTTTGCGCTTGAATCCTTTGCACAACCCCTGAAAGGAGAAACAAATCAAAACCCCCTTATCATAAGCATCTCTCTCAGTGCCATCCTTTTCCACATGATACAATGAGCAAAGCTTTGCTTTGTCCATTGTTTGTCAGGCAACTTTTGCCACTTTCCCTTGGGATATATTCTGCTGATAAATAACAGTCTGTCAGTTTTGTCATGATTTAAAACAGTTCTCAATTTACATTTTGCTCACCTTACTTTCACTGTATCACAATCCAGCTTACCCATATCAGACTAATATCTGACTAATACAATCCCACATGTATTGTATCCCATGTCCACTCTATGGTGTATACTTAGCTCTTGGGTCTGTTCTTCCTGAAGACAGACTTCAGTTTTTGATACACTGTTAAGCTCTCTGTAGTTTACTGGAACTAAAACATATGCCAGCATGTTCCACACACAGTCACAAAACATGATGGGCTGCTCTAGATGCTGTAAGGACTTGCTGAAGACATAGTCCAACAATTAGGCATGAAGTGCATTTGACATCAAATCCGTTAGATTAAGCACCTTATACCTCTAATTGTTCCTTTAAAGTTTCAATGTACTCCCAGCTTAGTAAGGCTCTGAATCCCATCTGCCTGTGGAGACCACTGGCAGGGCCCCTACAGCACCTTCAAGGAAAGGCTCTGGGCCATTTTCTTCATCCTGATGTGCTCACTTCAAAGAGGTAACAAGATGCCTGGAGGATGGACAGAATTTGGAAGTCCTTTGCTGCCTGTAAGTGGAGATGGGAAGACACACTGGGAATGGGAAAAGGGAGGAAGAGTGCACTGCAGCTGACTGATGTGCACAGATCTGACAGCAAAGCCCAACTGAGAGTTACTCTGCACAAAGACTTGGCCCATGCTACAACTCGCACATGTTCAGCTCAGCATTGTGGTGGTTCCTTCTATCACGTGTTTAAGGTTCTGGAAAGATCCCCACCACCACAGCACAAAACACTGCCTGCCTTTCCCAGCCTCAGCCCCCGAAACAAAGGGATTTCCATTCAAATACATTTCCACCTCATCTACTACACTAGGTTGCAGCAAGTTCTGTTATTTCTATACTAAAGTTTAGAAATATTTTAAATAAATACACAAAATCATTAAAGTAAGAAAAATGTCCTTATAAGATTTCTAATTATATTGGACTGAATGCACATATTATTTCCACAGTCTTATATCAAAAAACCTGTTTCTTACAAAGTAACAGCTGCTATTAATAGTTATTTAAGAAACATAAGTAACAACAAACACCTTTCCTAAAAAGCAAACCAGCTTTGCAGCTTGTTGTATCCAGAAAACATATCTGGTAACGTCTATATTTTGAGCTTTTAATTAAGTAGAGGAAAGTTGTACACAGATGAGACAGAGTAAACAGCTGACCAAATAGCTCCAACCTTCTCCATTCAGACACGTTAAAAATGCTGGCCTGAGAATATTCATAAGAAAAACTTCTTATGAGTAAAATAATTTAGCAAATTATTGTCTCCTGCTTAAGAGATGGATTAGGAGGCAGATGGGAAAGGCGGAGGTGGGCCACAATTTGCTTTTTACAGTGTCACTAAACACAAAGTTACACTCACAGCTCAGTTCCTAAACTGACCATGGCTCCTCGGTAATCTGGCTGGTTTTCATTCACACCAACCATCTATTCCTACCAAGCTTAGGAGGTGCAAGAACCTTTGAAAAGTCCAGACAAAAAGCTCTTGTTTCAGAGGCCAACCATGGATTTAGAAATTGAACTTAACACCTATTCTACTGAAAATTTTGGCTGATGCAGCTACCACTCAACTCCCACTTACCCCTGCTCTGTGGGAGAATTATGTTATGATTTTTCTTCTAGAAGTACATAAAGGCCACAAGTTGAATACATTTTTTAGATAAGACGATGGAATACAACCCATAAATTATCTGGATCTTCTGTATATATCCATACTGTTTATTTGGGGTCAGATACCAAAACCTGACCTCCTTTTAAACATCCACAGCCTAAGAATACACATAATCAGGATATTTACAACCCAGAGCCTGCAGCAAGTTGCATTACCCCATTACCCTTTCCCTCAGTGGGGCTGAACAAAACCAATTTTGGCTTAGAATTTGACCAAATCTCTCTCTTGTGTGGGCAACTGAGCACCTTGAGTTGAGAATGTTTAATTGTCCTTATAAAAATTGACTAAAATGTCCTCAAAAACAGATGAAAACATGAGGAAAATGAATAAGCTCAGTTAGACAGAAGTGAAATTAGGTAATACCTTCACAGGATGGCACCACTCCATCAAATCAACCTTTCTTGTGGATTTAAAAGACAGCCTCCATGTCAGCACTTCATTGAAAAGCTTTTCCATGTGAGAAGAGTTCTAGGGGTGAGGAGCTGAGACAAGAGACTGCACTAAACACAGCCTCACAACCCAGAGCTGGTTGGGCCCCGTGGCAGCTCTCGCGGCCAAGGAAGAGGAGCTCGGGGCAGTCTCGGGCTCTGCAGCGGGCGAGGAAGCACTAGGAGCTGTTTCTGAGAAAGGCAGCCACGCTACAAAGCCAAACTTTAATCACAGCATAACTTGTGGGATGAAAATCACTCCTCATGCATGTCACTTACCCTATAGGGCCCCTTAGGGCAACTCTTGTTAATGGCACTGTCAAAATAATTATAAAGAGAGAAGAATGTGTGTGTGTGAGCGTGAGCACATACACTCAAGTGCTACTCTAAACAAAAAGCACTGGACAGTAAAACTTCATTTTGCCATTCAGCAGCGTGGCTGTAGATAGACTGGCTTATGCTGCAATTAATTTCACTTGTTAACAACAGGTAAGTGCTGACAGACAGCTCGGTCCACCTCAGGGACATAGGCAGAGCCTCTTTTACTGTTTGGTTTGGAAATGAAAACAAGAAATACAAATTGAGGAAGGAAAACATCACGTTGTCATTATCTCAGAGTTGTTATTTACTTTTGATTCTGAAACAGACTGTGATGCTACAGTTCCCGCAGCATAACTGCCCTAGCCTGCATAGGTCAGAAACATTTTGCTGGTATTAAGCAGTGTATCTATCATAAGATATTAAAGTAATGTCCCTTTGTAATACATTTACAGGAAAAATCATTCTTATTAGTGCATTTCAGAAATGAGTAACAGATTGCTGCATATTGATGAGAAAAACTGGTCAGACTTAAGGAGTAAAGATAAGTTGCTGGACAGAAATGGTGTGAAATTTTATGCAGTAAAGCACTAGATGTTACTTAATCTAACAAATAAATTGTGCACATACTGCTTAACCATACTGACATGCTAAGCATGCTACAGTAAATGCTGAAGCTACGGATCTAGCCATGAACTGCAGTTGAATTAAATATTTAACTCCAAACCCTATGCTAGCAAGAAATAAGTTTTACCCACACAAATGCACAAGTATCAGAGAAATGAGGAATATCAGAATTTATCAATTGCATGGCCTTTAAAATATGTCTTTAACTCTTTACCTATTTTATAAAATGGAGCATGTGTGCAATGTGGATGAGTTAATGTTTTAAAGACAATCCTAAATTTTTCAGATCCTCGCACCGCTGCTTAAGTCTCAAAGCCATAAAATATACATGCTTAAAATCTCTTCCTTTTTTCTGTTATGGAGTGAAGACATGGATTAAAGAATAAAATTGAAATAACAGCGCTCTGAAATATTTACTGTTACACAATTGCATTTAAAGCAATTTCATAAATTTTAAACCCAAACACTATTTGTACACACACACGATACTATCTATGGTGCTACAGTTATGCAATATTTTACGCAACAGTGTAACTCCATTGGTAATTTCACAATTTAAAATTCAGTATTCCTTTTCATTGAATACAGGTGAGGAAATTTTCACCTGGTTTTCAGACATCAGCTACTCTCAGATGAAAAAAATACCTATTTCTCACTGATTATCTTCTATATTTGAAATTCAAAGTAAAATATAGTATTTTTCTTTCTTTTTCTATTTTTTCCTCTTTGTTTAAAGTCTAAAATGGTTTTAAAGTGTGGAATGAAAAACTGTTCTTTATACCAAAATTACTGAAGTCTGTTGAAAACTGCCACTTCTCCTCATTCCCTCAATAATATTTCTTTTGAGTCTGAATACTGAAATTTCAATCTCTAGGATTTTTAAAATGACAGCAACAAAATAATAAGAAATAAAAAACTAAAAAGAAGACAGGCAATGACACTTGCTGTAAAACTTCAACTGTAGCATCTATTAGGACAAAACCTGCTGGCTTCCAGCACATAGGAACTGTGAGAGTTCCTGCACCACTGAAGCCAGAAAGGACAGGAGATGACCCAAAGGGCAAAACCAGTTTTTCTTTCTTACTTTTGGTGGATGTTGTACAGAATAATGAATTCAAGATCCTTACCTAAACTTCAGCTCAAATCTGCATGAAAAATGTTTACTAAATGCCAAATCGTCCCAAAATGCTTTTAGAACACGTATCTGTAACAAAAGCTGTAATCTAAAATAAAACAAGAACTGTTCTGTTTTTATCAGAGGCGTATTTAGCATCGGTGTAATGAAGTCTTTATTACTGCAAACCAAAAAATTCACTGGCTTGTTGGATTGGAAATGGAATGACACGCTCAATATGTAGGAACAGATCTTTTAACAGTATCACGAACAGACACGGAAGCTGGAAGTCAAGACATTTGGTATCAAAAGGCCAAACCTCGCCACAGCCTCAGGAGGCAGAAGTTCAAGCAAAAGCCCATGAAGTGACCCAATATTTGTAATAATTTTTCCTATTTCTGTGAAGATTCAGCTCTCCCGAATGTTCGGATATATTTGCAGATACCATTATTCTTAGGTGTCTGAATGGGTTGTAGATGGTTCAGTAGTTCAAAGAATAAACAGAATAACTACTTTTAAGAAATTAATCAAACAAACAAAAAAAAATATATATTAAGTATAAAAAAATGCATTTTCCATAAAACTAGCTATTTTTTAATGTGTTCACTTATTGGTAAATGTCTGATTAAGCTGCAAACTGCTCAAAATTTTAGCGCCTAATTCAAACAGAATTGCACGATTATCCTGATGATTAAAAAACCCCACTATCAGCACTATATACACAAAGGTAAATAATCTAGTTGAATAGCCGATGCGTTCTTCAAAAGTCCGTATTTTTTTTCCCTTTTTTGTAAAAGGAGCAATTAGAAAGGTATTCTTCAGTGTATATTCTAATCACTAGAACAAAGCAAACCTCCATGCACTGTTGTTAGTAGTTAAAATAATGGTGGACCCACTTTGCCCCATGACCTGGAGTGGAGTGAGACTCCCCCACCTCCCAGTCCTCCAGCACTGAGAGCTGAGCCACAATTTCACTGTTTTAAAACCAAAGGACAGAAACAGAGACTCTTGTCTATCGTAATGTTGCATATCTTACAACAAACTGCACTTATTTTCCAAAAGGCTGTTAAAAATGGAAGCATGTGATCTTTTCCCACCTAGAATTGTATCCTTAAAATTAAAGACTATTAGCTGGCATCCCTTTTAATCGTCAAACTCAGACAGTGGCAGTTCTATAGCCACAAAGAGAAGCAGTAAATGAGAAGAACATGTTACTACACTGCATTTGAGAAAGTTTGGCTCCAAGCTATGCACTGATTAATATCAGATCTCCTTCTTTACTTGCCTCTTGACAATCTTGTCACATCTGGCTGACAAATCCTTACAAGCTTATCCAAACCAAGGCAGCCCAGATCATGCTCCGGGAGTAGCTTGAAGGAAGCGGCAACACCAGCCATGTGTACTGATGTGCCATCATGAAACTAATGAAGCTGACTTCACTTGCAGACTGCAGGAACACGAAGAAACACAACATGCCCCAAGGTTTTGCAACATAACGCAGAGTTAGCTCACCAAAGATAAGACAAACAATCAGCTCCCGAGGTTCAAGAAGCCAAGTAGTTACATGAATTACAAAAATTTATATGGAATTGCTTGAACAACAATCTCAACTAAATGAGCACAATAAAATCCAACTTCAGATCAGATGTGAAAATTGACTGTTAAATGCCTTTCAAACAATGGTTTGTTTTAAATTAAAACAAAACTAGTCTATTTTATTTTCTCTCTCCCACATCCCAAAAATATCAGAATGTTGCATGGCTCCCAGGTTATTCAAACTGAAAAAATATCTAAAAAAGAAAAGGAAAAAAGAAAGAAGAGAAAAGAAAAGAAAAAGAGAGAGGAAAAAAAAATAGTGTCACTTTTTATCCGTAGGATTTTACAGAAGGATAAACCACAGCCTGTGTATATCAGTAGTCCTCCCCTGGGTTACTGATCTGCCCTCTCCTCATTTTTAAACCAAGAATTCGTTACACAGAGGACTGGAAGTGTTTGACCAATTAATAAACCAGAAAGTAAAATGCTGTATCTTAAACACATCTAACAAAACCTCATTATGTATGAGCTGACAATTAAACCCTGTTTATTTTTCCATGGGATGAAAAAAATCCAAATAAATAAGTTAAATGCATCACAATACAAGACACTCAATTAGCACAATATATTTAAAAACCCAGACCCCCCCATACACACATGCTCGTACTTAAACCCACCCACCTCCACCCCACCATGCCCCCCCCCCCCCCCCCCCCAATACAAACAGACTGATCCTATGAAAAGAATTGCTGGCCTTATTTTTTCTGGGTGGTAAATAGTCAAAAATAAATTGTATATAAGGGCATACATTACACTCCACTTTAGTGGTAATTTCTAAAGAACTTCATAGTGAAATTACATTGTTGTCTGCTCTCTAGTGCATTTATACATCATGATAATGATAATGAATCTGGTTAAAGCACTTGACTCAAAACACATCTGAGTCACAAATCAGAGATTTTACTGCTATTAATGTATATCGAGGACTTGTACAATTAAACATTGTCAAGTATTTATGATTTACATGCTCATACTTCAATTGGAAAACAATTACACAAGTGATGGCTCTGTTTATTATAATCAGCCTGCAATTCTGCATTACTTACTGTAGAACAGGAAAGTCACACAGTTGTTTACAGTGCACAGCAGAAAGAAAAAACAGATTTTTTACAGGAACTAATTTTCTACTTTTACAGTATCTTTTCATAATTAAGAAATGGAGAGCACAGCTCCCTACAGCTCTCATCTCCATTGTTCATTACCCAAAACAATACCATTGCAACATTTTTTATATCTCCACAGTGCATAGCCACAAGTAAAAGTTGCACAGTAAAAACATACATTCATATAGAACTGCAAAGAACTTTCCTTACCTCAGACATTCTTACTCTGCTTATGTTTCCAGAGCTATAAAACAGTTTCCCATTCCCTCAGTGAGTTGTACAAAGAAGTACTGGAAACACTCCTGCCTGTACAAGTACTAAGGCAGAAGAACCATCACACGCCTCTTTACTCTTGTCTGACTCTGAGCACCTCAAGGTCTGATGTATGCTCAGGCTGTGCACAGGGGAGTGAAATAAGATCCTCCCCCTTGGTGTTCTCCAGACCTACAGTACGAAGTTGTGTCTGCCTCTCACCTCTGCAGCCAGCTCTCACCTCGCTGCCCCGGAGTGCTGTGCTCCAGCGCGCTCCTCCAGTCGCAGGGCAGTCCCCTCACAGCTGGCTTGAAGAGGGCATGACACTCATCTTTCACAGAGATTTGATCAAAAGGAGTCACGGAGGCTTGAGGCGCTCCTAATGCAGTGCGAGGAGATTCTACCTCTGCTCTGGCAGCCTAAGTAATGCATTAAATCAATGCAGCTGACCTAGGGCCTATTACAAATTTTTTTCTTCTCAGAGTGTACAACTATCTGCAAATAAGCTATGAGATACTTATGAGTAAAACTACTTATTTTTAGCGTCAGCGCTGTTTTTCAAATTGCAGCTGCTGCAGTTTGTTTTTGTTTTTTTTTTCTTTTTAAACATTTGCAGGTCTCAAAGGTTCAGTGAGTGGGCTGTGTATTTTTTAAAGTTAAAACATTTCCCCTTATCAACTGACTTTTGAGTTAGGGCTGAATTTTATTCCTTTTTATGAAGTTGAAGCTTCCTATTAACAGCAGTACAGGTCATAAAGACAGGAGAAGAATTACTTTCTAGTAATTGGGCCAAAATCTGGTTTTAGTTATTCAGGTGTTGGGTTGCATTCATGAGCTAGTGCAGGATTTTTGTCATAGTCCTTTCTCACCTATTTAAAAAACCAAAACAACCCTTCAGGACAAAACACTTCTCTACTCCTCTCCTTTTAACTCCTGTAGATGATTTCTTTGCACTCTCCTAACTCAGGAATACACTGTAGTAAACCAGAGGGCACATGAGCAAGTTGCAGTGAACTCAGAGGGAAACCCTGTAGGAACACACCAGGACAACATCTGACGATGTTGATGAATACCTGTAATCCCATAGGAAAGGCAGCAGGAAATAAGATGGCTGTAGGGAGAAGACAGCTAACATATTATTAGTGTTGGTTTATTAGTTGTCTTCTACTAATCCTGTTTACTATTCACTAGATAAATGCATAAGGCTTAAGGAGAACCTGAATCACATTTAGCTAAATACCGGAGTATAGTTAATGTTATATGCATGGCAGTAATTGAAATCAGACGAGGCTAAAGCCAACATGATCCCAGAATCTGGTCCTACAGAGCATGACAGGAAGCATATGCTTTCCTAAATCCTTAGGTTTCTCCACTCTATTCCTTACTTCTCCTGCTAAACTATTGAACAAGATGGAAAAACAGAGAGGGGGATGGAGTTTCCTATAATGGTCTGCCAGATCCTTCTGGCAAACAGCACTCAAGTGTGGCAAGAATCAGCCACCAGGGGTGACTTGGTCCACTCCCAACAGAGCACTACATGAAGGCTCCAGTGCCACCTCTGGGCCCTGCAAGATGTCCCAGGCACTTCTCTCGTGGGGACACAAGGCAGGACAGATGGATTACCTCCAGCCTTATAAACTGTGGGGAAAAGTGCCCAAGAAGTCACAGCCAAAAACATGTTACTTGAACTGATTCTTAACAGCAGTGTTTTAAAAGCATCTGCTCTGTGATGGGCACAAAAGCTAGGTGCTCTCTCAAGATGTTAACTCAAAGGCAAAGGCACACCTTGTTGCTAAAATTGTATCTCCTTCTTAATGAAACAAGCAGTGATGTTAACTAAAAAGGACTCAACATGATTGAGAATTCTGCAACGAAGGTGAGAAGAGTAGCTTAAGATTACATAAACTGCCAGAAGCTCTGAATTGACTTCAAAATGATAAGTGACTAAAACCTAGATGTGTGGAGAGCTGCTCTTCCCTCTAGCAAGTTCCCAGAAAAAACCTATTTACTAGCTATCTGCCATTTGGCTGGATAATTCTTATTAAATGGGCTAACTATCCATAGCAAACAATTAAGGACCAATTTACTGTTTTCTTAATTAATTATCTACTAACAGTCTTTCATTTTAAGCATTGTTTTCATTAGTCAAGATTTTTCAATGAATATTTAATGGGAGCATATTCATGCTCTTTTTAAATGGTTCACTATTTCTGATTAGCAATTTTTTAGTGTTTTACTACCTGTGTGCCTTGTAGCAGAATCCAATGATCCCTAGCATAATGTGACATGTGCAAGGCACGGTTTTTATCTGCAGGTCAACTTCTGAAGGAATACTTGTATATTAACAGTGTTTTTTAGTAATTTCAGTTGATTCATAGTTCAAGTTTACTTGTACAGAGCAGTTACCAAGATGTATCTTAAGAATGACCAAAGTGGAAAGCAGAGGGTGACTTTCCTAAATCATCTTCCAGCTTCTTGTGAAAAGAAACAGACCTTGGGACAGGGCACTAAGCCTTGAGACAGAGGTCCTGGACTGCACTTGGGGCTCTGCCACTAAATTACTATTTGACCTCAGGCAAGTTATTCAAATTGATTTATATTTCCTTGCTCCTGAATTACTATTTTTTTGGTTTTAAATCTATGTAAATTGTAAGCTCTTTGAGGAAACGATAGCACCTCATTATGTTCTTCTCAGGGACAGTGATGAGGGCAAAGGAAAAGGGTCCCCAGGTCGGAGCTCCACCTATGTCATAAATACCTAAAATCACAGTGTAACAATGCAGCCCAAGGAAAGCAGCTTTCTCCTCCCACCTGCCCCAGCCTGTTCCTTCTTCTCCATGTCCCAGCCTGTGTGCTCAGAGCAGCAAGAACGTAGGGAGGATGTAGGGCAGACTGTGAAGTCCTAGAACTTCTTAACCAAATGCAAGAGTATTCATGGTTTTGAGAAAAGTTCCAACACATAGAACTGACTATAAACAAAAAGCTGCTGCTCTTAACTGATTTTATTATCTAGGGTACTTAAAAAATGGGTATTAACTAGTGTAGGGAATCACTACAAACAAAATTGAGGCATACAGCACAAAGTGCAATACAATCCCCAAGAAAAGATTTCTCCTGAATATTAAATTTCAATCATGACCTGATTTTTGGTGTTCGATTCAAAAAAAAAAAAATCATCTAAAGAGAGTTTTAGGAAAATAACCAAGCACTGACTAAACACTGGAAGTAGGTTTGTTCTGCCACTGCATTCTCTAGGCAAATGGGCATGTAAATTCTAAACTCCCCAACCACATGCTTCTGCCTCACGCTGTTCCTTCCAGAGTTCGCTGCACAATGGCGTTAACCTCCATGTCCTGCCTGCCTGGCCTAAATTCCAATCACATAATACACTATGTCCCTCTCACTTAAATCAGTGCTGGCAAAGATCTTAGCACTAATTTAATGCTTTGCTCACTTGCCTTGGAGAGACGTGTGATTAAACATTTCTCAGAAGAAATGTGAAGCAGTGGTCAGCCCCATGATCGTACCACTGGGCCCTGGGTCACCTTTCAGGGAGAAAAGCCAACAGGAATAGGAATTGCTGTCCAGGACTACAGGGACACAAGATTTTGGGGAAGTAGGAGGGGAAAGAAGAAACAGATTCTGAAAATGAAAATGATTGATAATCTGTCAGCAAGACATAAAGGTAGTTATGGGTTTCAAACAACTTATAAGTTCAATATTTTTTTAAAATCTAACAAACCCATGCACATGAAGATTAAAAGAGATTTAAACTTAGTGTGCTGTAGCACAGGTTTTGAGTACAAGTCAAACTACAAACAGGCCTGCTAAAGCCATAAAGTACTTGATAAAGTTTCCTAAGATGTGTAGAAGGGCAGTTAGGACACTCCAGTTCTCACTAACCAACAGAGAAACTCAAATTTCTTGTTCAGTATTTCCACATAGGCTGACTTTGTAAGGTAACCTAAGCTATAAAGTGTCCAAAACTGTTTTCTGCTAACAGTTTAACCAGTTTAAATGTTTACCCCATCTTGCTGCTTACACCCCCTTTAGGGTATTTAGAGTAATTCAACCCAGGATGAGAAATTTACTGAATGCTCTCTGCATTTGCATCCCCCCTGCTTCAGCATTAATTTTCATCCAACTGTTCATTGCATTACTTTTCTGTAGCCCAAAACAGTAGTGAAGTCCTTACAAAATGCTAACATTTAAAATAGTGTGTAGGGCAAACCCAGAGCCACATCACCAACACCAGTACCACAGACCCATCCCTGTGATACGGTGCCTCTCCAGGCTGCCACTAAGATCAAGAAACTCCAATTAATGATTAGGACCGGCCTGGACAGTAAGTTTCTTTTTAACTCTTATTAATGTTTGCTTTATGTCACAGTGTATTTGCCTCCAAAAAAATTGATTATGTAATACTTCTGCATTTAATACAGTTTGGTATTTTTAAGTTACAGCCTTTTTCAAGGCAAATCTCTCAGCGTTAATAGTAGCATATTTATACAATGTGAAGTAATCTTGCATCATACAGCAAAAGCTTTTTAGTATACTGGTGTTACAGATACTTTAAACCAGGAAACAATAAACCAAAGGACTTGGTTTGACGCCTTTGAGCTAATCAGTACATTTGTTCAAGTGATATCTTATTATTATTCACTGCTTGAGATAGTCCTGCTGATGATCCTCCTACCAAAGCCTTCCCCCACTTCAAATGATTTCTGTAGTTGTGTATTTTGATTCTCCAATTTGGATTATTCACTCTGTGTAAGTCTTTTTGGAGGCATCTTAGAATCACCAGAATTATATACTGCCCCACTTGACCCGCTGATAGAATTAACCTTGAAGTATTACTCTATTCCAGTCTTTCTAGTGTTTTAGTTTCTTCCCTTCAATGCTGCTTTGCACTGAACAAAAGACATTTAGCATACCCTTGATGACAAACAAGTACAGCCTTTTATTGCTCCTAATGAAAGCATATTCACATATACCACAGTGGTGAGTTCACCCAATTCTGGGTGTTCATAACTGGGCCTTTCTGTTGAATGTTTCCAGTTTCATTCTAGGACCTGAGAGCATTGATAACATCACCAAATTAGGTTTATTAGATCCTTTTGGAGAGTCTGCACCAAAGGACTCTTTTTATCTGCATGCAGCTTCTGTCCAAATGGATGGCAAAATACTGCATAATTTTTCCATATACAATGTACAGTTTCCATATACACATGTATGAGATACCCACCCAGCTAGAGATAGGGCTATAAAGGGTGAGATGGGAATGCTGCAGCAAGAACAACACCCCAAAGGTTCCTGGCAGCTCTGCCCATCTTTCTTTCAATGATCGGTCTAGTTTAGGGTGGGTTTGCATGAAAATGCAAGGAAAATATAAGAATTTGCAAAGTTGAGTTATTTGAGAACTTCCCAAAGATGAGAAAGGTGTTAACAAGTGAAACACACTAATTTTATCTGATAACCAAACAATAATAGGAGTTGAAGTCTTTCACTGTCAGGGATTAAGGTGGGCGCTGCATTGGCTACACAAGTCTCTTTCTGCACAAGTCTACCAACTGCCCTCTAATCTTTCAAGTCCTGTGAGGAGTTTAAAACATTTAATTGCTAGCTCTGTTATTAAGGAATCTACCCTGTCAGACTGCAGCTCCTAACAACGTTAAGTCTCTTAGAGCAAATCAGTTTTGATACTGATGTTTCTCAGAGGTGCAGCATTTAATCCTCAAATTACAATACAAGTTTTAACAGGCCGTTTCTGCCTGTCACCAAGATTTAGCAATTGACAAAAAAATTCAACCCCCTTTCTAACACTAATGGTTTATCAAAAGAATACCAGTAATTTCAGTCAAACCATTTTGATGAACCAGGCAGAAATACAATGGGGAGACAGACATGTTTATGCTATCTGATTGAAAGGGCTGAGACAGAATTCCAGAGACTTGATGTTGTCATAAGAGGAACAGTCAGGAACCACGATTGTGCCCTGGGGCCAAAGGGTGTGACATTGGGCCAGAGGTGTGTCAAAGTCAGAATAAAATGCCTGCCATAAAACTGGTAGCCACTCATATTCACATGGTTAAAGAAAGGAGAGTTGGCAATATAATACCTGAAAAAAGTAATGTTCTTTGTTCTTTTTTCCCCAAGATGATGAATCCTACCAATACAGGAGACCCTTCACCTACTCTATGGAGATTTGTATTTATTTTCACAGCCTCCAGCCTCTTCCTTCCTTTTGGTTATGGCTTTGTTTTTTATTTTCTCCCCTTTTTTTTCTGTCCTTCTTGTTCTGTAATACCAGGTAGTGGTTTTTAACCGTTTAAACCATGGCATATAATAACTGATGAGTAACACAGCAGTAATACCAGTGGTGGCAATTTTGTTCGTTTCATGGGAGTGTTAAGAGTATTAGAAAGATGACTAGGACATGTCTCAGTGGCAGACTGATAAAATGAAAGATGAATTTTCCCTGCCTACAACTCTTGCCAAGTTTTAATCATAAACATCAAAAAAGTTACAGAACACGTTTTTTCCCAGGCAAGGAAATAAAAAGCAAACAAATTTTAAACAAATTTTAGATGAAGAATTATTGTAAAAATTTTACTAATTTATCTACTCTTGATTCTCTTGCAAGTTCATCAGCTACAAATATCTGACCAAATGATTGAGTTTAACAACCATACCTAAAGCACTGTAATTTCCATGAAAATCAATGCTTGTCATAGAAGTTTATTTACCAGGTCTCCCACTCTGCCGAAGACTTTTCTTACAGGTTTATGCTTTAACCAAAACCTTAATTCTCAGTTCTCTTCCCATCTACATACTATTCTAATTGATTGGGAGAAAAATTCAGTTCCTATTTTACAGTGACATTCCAAGAAAACTTCCTTGAAAGCATTACCCATCCTCCATTAGCACATTTTTTCAAAGCTGCCCCTTTTACTAATTTACTCCAGACATGTGCCTATTCTTTTTATGTCTAGAATATGTGTTAAACTTCTGAAGTTTACCCAGGAGTGAAAGCAGAAGGCATAGCAATGTCCTGGAGTAGCATCTGACTACCCCCTCCAACCGGGATAGCACATCGATACCAGGACGGTTTGCAGTGAGCTGTTTTTAATGGACAGCTCCCAGGTGACACCAGACACTGCTGCAGCAGCAGCCGCAATATCATACATCCTTGATTGAACTTTGATTAATTTTCCAGACTTTCAGAGCCTGTGGCAAAAGGATCCACAGTGGTAGCCGCAGCCATTAACTCCATCTTTTGTGATTTCTCCTTCTTCATTATGTTTGGGTCATGATTGAACTTTGTTCCAAGTTAGTAGCTTTTGGCTATGGACAAGGGAGATAAGACTTTAGAAATGGAGTGCAGAAGGATAATATGTGAGAAACTTGCAGTGAAAGCTGCCTGGCTACTTGGTGGTAGCTTTGGATATACCTTGATGATGTGAGTGGCATTAACAAGTATGTTGGAACTCTGGCTAACAAAAACCATCACTTTATGCAGTCATAGTTCAAATGTCTTCCAACATTTGTGCATAGCAGATGCAGTTTTATTATGCTGAACAAATTCAAAGTTACTGTATTCGCATATGGAATAAAACTACCATTCCTGGTCAAAGCTATAACTCTGCAGAAGCACTTGTTAAAATAAATTAACAGTCTTAGCGGCCTCCAAAGATTATTAGGAGAGCTTGTTGCTAAATTGTGCAAGTAACCATCCCACTACTGGTATGCTCAATAGGACAACTTTATACTGTACAGTCATCCTAGTGTCTGTTAGATTATCATATCCAAAAAACAGCTTAGCAACAGCTAGGACAAATCCTACTGTTACTGGGGGGAAAATAAAACTGACAATACTTAATTGAAAATGTTACACCGAGTTTTTCCAAAAGATCCTTCAGTGTTTTTATTGCATTTCTGCCTCCTTCATTTTTGGTCACAGAATGTCTAAATGCTTTGCTAGCAAAGGAACGTTTCAATTCTAAGATTAGTTCACAAAAAAGAGAAATTCTCATTTTCCAACTCTTTTTACAGTTACTGTTCAAATCTACCACTGTGATACACTTTCAGAATCACTTATATCTAGTTTTACTGCCTACTGTTGGTATTTGCCAAGGGTGGTATATAGAAATTGTATGCAGAGGTGGATGCAATGATCTACAGAAATTTTTGCCCAAACCTAGAAAAGCCCTTTCAAAGCCCCCTTCAAAGCATAAAAACTGAAACTTACTGATGGGAAAAAAATACTAAACTATTAAGGGTGATTCAAAATCCACTATAAATCAAAGATATACATGATGTTTCCATAACATCTGACACAATGGGGCTTTGTCCCTACAAGAGGCCTCTGGGCACTCCTGTGATATAAGCTATAATAGATTTGTCTCTGTGAAGCTTTGAGTTATTGTGGCACCTCCAATAGAGACAGCATCTGAAATAATTTAAAACCTGGAAATAAGAGAAACCTTTAAAAATAAAATACATACATACACACACACATATATAAATAAATATAACTTTGCTTTGCTTTAAGCTTTGTATTCATTGCCAAGAATAGCTGGCTGAGGAACTGGCATCTGCCATGAGCTCTCATTTATTTTCCAATGCTGCCTTGCCCTATTACCCAGGCAGCCTCCGCAGTTCCCCTCCTCTCATCTCCTCACCACTTTGCCTTCCTCTGAACCCAGGATACAGAGCAGACTTCCAGCACAGAGCCCTTCTCTGCTTACAGGCTTTCCAGCCCCTTTCCCCCTTCTGCCAATCCCTGTCTCAGCTTTCTGACAGGAGACTGTATAGAAAAAACAGAACCTCTCCTACCCGGTATTTAGGCAGCATTACCAACAGACTTGCATACTAGAAATTATGACCTTAAATGTGTTCAGACTGGAGCTGAACTGTCAGCTCAGGCTGTATCTATCTGGGTGATCTGGACACTAGACTTAGTAAAAGTGGCTAGGGATGCCACAGACAGCTAGCAGCTTTGGGAAGTATATAACTTGTGGGAATGTTTGAGTGTTGCAACAGAGAGAAGCAATTCAAGAAACACAATGCTGATGTGTATTAAATATTGCATTGGCTACTGAGTCCCTTAAATTTTATCACTGATGCCTCTTGAAATGCACTTGAGCAAGCACAAGCCTATTTTGGGGTGAAACCAGAGCTGCCCTGTTAATAACTTTGAAGCCCTGGACTGGTTATCCAGGCTTTCCCTCCATTAATACAGTGGTTTAAAAGAATAGGGAAGTATGCATAGCATGAAAAGTGGAGAAGAAGAAAAGTGCTTCAAGACCAACCACTTTTTAGTGCACATTTGGGAACTGCTTGGAGGAGTGCCAGGGCTAGAACAAGGTGCGAAATCATACAATTATAAGAAGGGTGGCAGGTGTAAAACAGAAGTCTCTTATGGAGCAGGGGTTTGGGGTAAAATATCCACAGGAAGCTGACTGCCAGACCGACACAGAAGTGATTGAAGGAGGAGGCCTGGCAGGATTACCACAAGGAAGTAACAAGCCTTCAGGTATACTAAACACACACATGGTTTGTGTGACTTTTCACAAACCTCCTTTTCTCTTTTATGTTGTCCTAGTGTTAAAATAAACCATACAGTGTTGGTAAGAAGGAGCCTGGGGCTCCTAGAGAGAAGAGCTGAATGGTCACCGCCCTATAGGATGTAAAGGCCGCTACCCTGCAACAGCCCCTACTGGAGCAGCATGGGGTTAATGGCAGCTCAGGATTACTTTTGATGCCTTTTTCAGTGGCTGGGACAGGTGTCCCCTCCTGCTGAGGGTGTCCATAAGCTGAAAAACTTTATCCTGCCTTGGCACAGCCAACACGACTTGTGTCGCTTGCTTGAAGGGAAGCAGGATCAAGCCCTCCAGCAGTAACTGTGAGACATTTTTATTAGTCCAGCCACATGCTTTGCTCTAAAGCCCCCAGCTTGTCATAAATGTTTCTGCGTTAAATTCTTCACCCAGATATGGCTCTAACATAAGCTCCTTGTCCAATAGATTATTAAGAGAATATTCTTTTTGAACTGTCTCTTCCACAAACAGGAGATGCAGCTGGCAACCAACCTCTGTGACTTCTGATTAAAGGAACACTAAAGCTCCACAGACAAAAACCTGAAAGAAACACTAAATTCAGCCCGAGTATTTAGTGCTATCTTCTTCTGAAATCCCTCCTGCTAAAATGAGGCTGTGATATTGTCAGCACAACCTCTATTAAAAAACAATTTCAAATAGAAATTAAATACTTGGTGTGATCTTTAATTTTCCCTAAAGAAAGACTACAAAAGAGGCACCCTTTTATACTCTGAATACATTAAAATCCTCATTGCTATAAACCTGTTTAGTTCCCACAAACACAATTTATACCAGATCTGTAATAAATTCCATATACCTCTGACACCATTCTTTTCAAGTAATTTCAAAACACTTTAATTAAAAAAACTCCACCAATAAAACAATCCTCATTGTAAGTATTTTCTCCCTTTACCAATATTTGTGACTGACCCAAAATTACGCAATAAACCTGGGACAGAGACAGCCTGTCATTCAGTCAGTTCTGTGGCTTCATCCTCTTCCCAAGAATAGCACTTTCTCCAGAGCTCCATTTTAGGAAGTGAGTGCTTATAAAACAGCAGAGTACAGGTATAGTCCCACTTGCCTTTACTCTTCCTCTATACACTTAGAAAAAGATGTCTTTGTGCTGGACCATCATATTATGCTGGCCAGTAAAGAGAAATAGAAGAGCCTTTGCAATATGTCTATTTTTAAAAAACAGGCTTCTTTAGAGAGCTTTAAAAACTCATTTCTAGCCATAAAAATTTTGTATTCTGTTTATCAAGATGCTTTCTCCAAAGTACATTACCTGGATGACATTAATTGTGAAGCGTCTGCCTCACACAATGAGAAACACGTGTTTGCGAGGAAGGGCAAACAAATCACATACAGATTTTGTGATGTAAATAAGTAGCTGGGAAGCCACTTTATGACAATGCCAGTATTTGAAGCTTCTTTAGTCTAACTATAAACTTCTCTATACAGTTCAGCCATTAGTAATGGAACACACTGCTTATTTATGTACCAATTAAAGTATTGCATCACACCTAGCCAGTTATAATCAGAAAAACTGGCCCAAGGAGCCAATTTGTGACCAAGTATAGAAGATACTTGCTTTATTATCTCTCTACTAAATAAATGCAATCTGAAACAGATGTTTACCAAAGATCTGCAGTTTGCAAATCTCAAGTGTCTAACAACCATACCCAGGGCTGGAAATTACCAAGCTCTCAACACTCAGCTGGACTTTGAAACACGACTGACAAGACTGACAATAAATGAGCCGATAAAGTAACAGTGATCTTGGGAAAAGAAAGACATCCATACTAAAGAGCATTTGTGCCTCCTCTCTGAAATCAAACACTTCTTTACCAGGAAGCACAAGCATCACTCAAGCACACGCATAGGGAACATGGAAGGGACACCAGGTCCGGCATCCTGCTGTGCTGCCTTAGGCAAAAACGCACCCAATTAGCAAAGCCAGTACCTGGCCCCAAGCCGCTACAGCAGGAGTGGTGTGGGCACTGATGTCCTTTTAACTTACCTATCTGTATTTCAGATAAAAAGTTATAATTATTACATTTTTAAGAACAATGAACTAGACTTACTATTGACCGCAAAAAGATGGACAAGTTGTTTTCCAATTACAGTTCAGAAAAGATATTTGAGCAGCTCTTCATGAATTTATTTTGGCTCAAACTGCTTAGTCTTTGTCAAAAATATTTTATTTCAGATTCAGGTGGTTTCTTGAAAGTTAAATTTAAGCATAAACATTGTTAACATTTTAAAATACTTAATTGACTTGTGTGTTTAAATTTTTACTTTACAGACGAAAAAGCACAACGGACATCACTGAACCTGCAATTACAACCCAACTGCACAAACCTAAACAATATGAAAATATTTTTCTCTACTTCTTGCAAAAAATTCTCTGGCTACTCATACAACAAAATCCACAGGTTCTATGATAGCACAGGCCGATACTTAAAATTATGTCTTATTTTAGCTATCGAGAAAAGGCATCATGCAGACATTTGAGGAGGCTGCAGACAGTGCATGTTTGCCCACTCTGTCCCATCTACCACCCAAATCTTGCCCTGGAGAGCCAACTATGAGAAAAACATGTTTTCTTTTCACAGCTCACTCAAATCCTTGTTTTCCCTGATCCTGTTGAACAGGATTCCATTTATCAGGAAAAAAATATTTCAAGAAAAAAGATGCCAGTTTTAGCAATGTGAGAACTAAAATGAATCTATATGGGAACTGAACTGAGACCAGTCATCATTACTGAGGCTAAAGCAAGTCAGTAATCCATCCCATTTTAGAGTTACCTGCACTATATTTTGCAAAATTAATTCTGCTGTGCAATGATCTGTGATGAGCCACAGGTTCTCTGTAGATCAACAATAGTTTTTATTTGAAGAAGATATATTTCATCTCTGTGTATTGCAACACCAATACATTATTGGAACAAATGTCTCATGTTTGTACACTTACATAGCCTTGCAAGTGATTTTAGGCACTTCTTTCTATTACACCTGGATTGCCAATGATCTATCAAAAATAGGTGAGAAAAACAGGAGGGTGAACTTGAAAGTGAAGCAAGGCAGGTTTTGATGAACCTTTGTGCTTATGCTCACTCCTTTTACCACCAGTGAAATACTTCCATCAGTAACATGGTGAGACCATCACCTTCCTAATGTCTGCAGACAATAACTGATACTGAATAGAGAAGTACACTGGAAAAGAGCACTGAAGGAAAGGAATTGCAACAGTGATGTATTTGACTTGCAGGTTTACTTCATTTATTTATTTGGGGAGTTTATTTCCTGGGTTGTTTTAGTAGTTCACTTCCTGCATGCCTCAGCCCAAGCTCTTTTTGGTTTTATGTGTGTGCTAAAAAGCATAGACAGACACACACACATTTTTAAAATGGACGTATGTGCTCCAAAGCACACCCTTGGGCAGCTGTTTGTACCCCAGAAGAACCTGCATTCCTCTGACCTCCCTACTGTGTCTGTTAAAGGCGGCGGGAAGGGATGGGCACCTATTTTGATCTGCAGTGTCACATTAACAGGCAGAAAATGTGCAACCATAGATCCACTCCTCAGTGCCTGACAAAGACAGGGGACTTTATGAAACAATCTGACTGTGACTCATTTCAGGTTAGCTGGAAGAGACTGGGGTTTTTGGCTGGAGAAGTATTTGGAGGACTGAGCAGGAGCAGCGCCTGCTATACATATGCACTGCCTATTCTTGGCTTGAGGGTTTATATACAGCAGTGCTCATCTAGAGAGCTGCCTGTTCATGGCTGGGGAAGAGACCCTGCCGACTCACCTTGCCTTGGTCACCTCTGTACAAGATTAATGCAGTGCATTCCTCTGAGCTGGGCTGAAAGTAGAGCAGGTGCAGAAAAGCATCTGTTTTCCCCCGGAGCAGAGAGAACCTCTGTGAGCAGGCAACACCTGCACATTGCCCGGTTGCTGGGCTCGGGTGGCTTCCTGGAGCCATGCACTGTATTACAAAAGTTTCTTCCAAGTCCTGTGTAGTTCTAGACTCACTCCTAAGTGATATCCTCGCACACAAAGTACTGTCACAGCTATTAAGATCTGCCAGGAAGCTCTTGCTCTAAGACTGAGGTAAGACCTCCTGGGACTGGCAGGCTCTCAGCTAATAGTCTCAGTCTTTGAAATTCATTCCCTTTGGCAGCTTCCCAAAGCCAGATGCTAATGACCTTAGGCATGATGCAAGACCTTTTTATTGGTGTAATTTAAATTTTTTTTCTTTTTTTTTTTTAAAGTTTCTGAAGTAGCAATGAAACCAGACATGTCTTCTCTTTCGAGCAAATGTCCATTTTAGACTTGCAAGTAACTACCCAACTTTTGCGGAAACATTGTCTGAATCCATTCTACATGTGAAAATGTAACTCACCTCAACAGCAGTCAGCTACAAAACTTTTAAAATGGTTCTCTACAGAACAATGGAAGAATTTTTAATGTAAGTTTAAGCTCAAATAGCTCTGGACTTATATTTATTTATTAGACAGTTTTCCAAACAATTTGGCCTAACGGGCTGAATGCTGACTTGCAGCCATATTCCCAACCTTTTGCCAGGCAATTGTGTGACTACAGGCAGGAGTGATACCTCTCTCCACCCTACTGCCTGTGCAGGGATCTGCCCTATTGCAGAAGCAAGAAACACCTTGAGCTGCACTATGGGCTGTTTCAGAGCCAGCCAGCCTCGTGCTGTTGTGCCATTATTTAACTGCTTGTAAAGTTTTGAAAACCATACATTCAAATGAACGCAACTTGAGTAAGCTTTTTTTCGGACAACAGTTTCCTGACTTCTTTAACAATTAGTAAGCATCAGCAGAGGATATTCTGAAAGTTTATTTTGTCCAGGATTCCTCTATCTTCAGGGCAGAGGGAGAGGCACCTTCTGTGGGTGTTTCAAAGCAGGAGCCTAAAGCAGATATTCTGCCTAGTTCTGCACAGGACTCTACAAGAAATGTTGATACATGGGGCCTAGAAAGATTAGCTTCAGTAAGCACCATCTTTTCTCCCTTCCTTCTCTCTTGCCTCCAGACATACTGAAGAAAACACTACCAGATCAAGATAAAAGCATAAAACTTTGGATTTTTTAGTTTAAATTCCCTTTCAAACTTATTTAAGATTAGCTCCTAGTAATCAGCAATAAAAGCAGCAAGAGTGACTGTGCACTTACAAGTAAGTAATACCAAGACAGTGTTACTTTGTTTCAAATAAATTTCAGTTTGAGACTTAAATCTTGACTATTTTCTTGAATAGGTATTTTATAACAAGTCTACAAATGCTACAAACCTTAGAAATGAGTTCTTGCTCTGCATTTCAATCAACTGCCATAAATGTAACAAAAGCACATGTGACTCACAAGAAAATAAGCACAATAAACAGGTTCTTTTCTCCTATTGCAGGGAACTTCAGCTTCTAAACAGACCGACCACCAAGCTAATGCAGAACAATGAAAGACTCACCTATGTGTAAAACAGCTCTGTAATTCTAATCAGAAACAAATTCAGACATTTTCCTTTAAGTTCAGAACTGGAGAACAGCAAACTGTTATTTTTGGGGTTCTTTGTTTAACATCTCAGCATTAGGTCATCAGTACACAAACCCCCAGTGGCAGAGTTACAACGATGCTGCAGCGCTAATGGGTGAGCACAGAAAGGAGGAGTGCTGCACACCACTCCTGCAATCAGGAAAATCACTTTCAAGACCAAAGGGGAGGAAGTAGAATACGTTTACAAAGCTTCATCTTCAGAGATTTGCACCTGTTGGCAAATCTGTATTTTTTTTGAATGGGCAAATAATTCATTCAGCAACTTCTCTCCAAAATTCAGTGGGCTGCATCTGTTTACCTCCTCCAGGAACCAACACAGGTATCAACATGGAGCTCCAGTTAAAGGTTTGGAAAAACAGCCACCACATTAGCTGTTATCTGGAAATGAGGAAATCACGAGCTCTGCAGCTGGAGCCAAAGGATGAAGCCTCCCGCTGCATTCCAGAGGCTGGCTCCTGATCTCTGCATTAAAGAAATGTAACCTCAGCTGAGCACTGGGGTTATACTGGACTTCCTGCACTTGACTATGAGAAGTACCCGGCACAGTTTGCCACACTAATGGCATTTAAGCACTTTGCAGAGGATGGTCCCTGAAGATGTGACCGGGGACTTTTCCCACCCTGCTTTTATGCTGGCTGGAGGAGCTGATGTTGCAGAGGAAGGCAGGCACTCGCTGTCTGACAGGCACTGCTGCAGCACTCAGTAGGATTCTGATCAGTCACGCCGCTTTTGCAGTTTAGTTGTGGATACTTTCCGAGTATTTCTAATGATCTGTTGTTAACTGCCAACAATTACACTCCAGTCTTAAATTCAGAGAATGTGCAACTTTCAGCTGTCAAGGACAGTAATCCAGTACTTAAATTCTAAGTGTCAAAAACTGTAAGTGGACTGATTTATACTAATTTGAACAACTTTGTTCATCTAGATGAAATAATGAAACAAAAGCAGGGAAAATACATTTGAGCAACTGGTGTCACTAAACCAGCATACAAGTGATTAACTCAATGAAGTGTGCTGGTATCAGTATTTCAGTGAGAAGTGAGGACTACAAGCTGACCACAAAGTGTAAAGAAAATGTATTTAGAAAAGGTCAAATAAAGGGAAAAATTCAGATTTACAAGCCAGATCCTTAGTACAACCTCAGAGTCGTATAACACCCCTGAAACCATGTTAAACCATGCTATTTCCCACTGAGTGGAGGTTTTGTCCTGTGTTTGTGCAAAAGAAAATGACAATGTGAACTAATTTGTAAAGTAAAAACCTGGCAGATCTGCAAAACACTGCTGCTTAACGCTTTCGTTAGGGTATGTATTCCATGGTTGTATAAAGAAAAGGGGGAAAAAAAAAAGAAGAAAAAAAAAAAAGAGGACTGGAAACTCCACCTGGATGCTATCAGTCTTGCCCAAGTAAACAGTACTGACATTAGTGCTAGCCTGCTGAGTGGTACAGGTTAGAAAGGGTCACAAAGGCAAAATGGTGACCAAACGTGCCTTGAGGTAGAGATGCTCTGGAATCTGTCACAAAAGGAGCGAGCTGAAAGCTCATTTTATCTAGAAGTCATTTCATTTTAGAGTTCAAAACAATTAAAAGACATTGAAAGAATTGTACAAACATGGATTATAGCAAGACAGAAACAATCTCCTTTTTCATATAAACATGCCCTTAACTACCCACATACAGTGTGATGTGTATTGTTCTTGAGATAACAGTGCAGCACACCATAAAATGACAAGGGAATGTGTAAGAGGGATAGCAAAAAAAAAAAAAAAAAAAAAAAAAAAAAAAAAAAAAAAAATCATAGTTTCCCTCATAATATTAAACAAATACTCATACCCATAACATAACTAAAAAATTTTGTCTAATGGAAAGAAAAGAAAGCAAGCAAATGCCAAAGAATTTAGTTGTGATGTCCCAAAACCTAAATGAAGTTTTTTGCTGAAGGCCCTTGAGATAAACTTTCTTTTGAGACTCAACTTGTGAAGTCACACCTTGATTTGCAAGCCAGAGAAGTATCTATTAGTATATAATAATCACTTACCTATTAGTATATAATAATCATTTCATGAGGATTTTTTTTTATGCAGCTTTAAATTCACTTGGAAAAGTTAAGGGAAACAACCTACAATAATTGCTTGAATTTTCTAGTTTGCTTTCTTTTTCTTTTGTCTACAAAAGCAACCCTGAACCCACATCTGGAAGTCCCAACTCCTGAAAAATAAATTTTACCAGTAATATTTTTGTAAGAAAAGCTACATAAGTGAAGGATTTTTTTAAGGTCACTTCCAGTTATCTCTCAATATTTTAGTCCATACCAAAGAAACAGAACAAAGCACAAGAGATACTTGCATGTGGCATTAATCATCAAGAGTCACTGTTCACAGATTTTGACAACTGTCTAAGTCTGCAACCAGGCTGAGAAGCTATGGCCCACTCAGAAATGAAATGGTTACTAAATCTTAAACACTGATCCTTTTCCAGGCATGCTCAAGTAGCACAGGAAAAAAAAAAAGCCGCAATGGTAAAGTGAAGTTCTGAACTAATTTTACTTCTACTACAGCATGCCAGGAAGTGTATTACATGCCATTGGCAAGATACCAAACCTGTGACTCTGGGGGGATGACTAAAGGAATCCTCACAATTCTACATCTTGGAAATAAATTCTGTGCTAGAAGGAAAAGCTCTGTAACACATGCCATCTGGTACCCTTTGCCTTCTTTTTATGAAAAGGGGGAGAAGAGAGAGAGGCTGCTTGCTCATATATAGACCAAGACATGGTGGGCCAAAACCAGCCTGTGGTAAGAGCAGCAGAAACAGCAACTCAGCAGGTGCTTTTCTCTCCCTGTTGCACCTCTGCAGAACAGGGCATTTCCATAAGTCTTGGTATCTATCTCAGATTCATATCAGGAAGCTTATTATAGTAAGTGGGAGTGTCATTTGGCCCATTAATTGTGGGAGAATAGCACCTAATTGCATTGTAAATGCAAAGAGTTATGCTGAAGCCACTATATTGCACTGAACTCAGCTCTCAGCTACTGCATGATTTTCCCTTTAAAATATAATTTGGAGTGTGTCTTAAGCAAAACCTGAAACTACGGTCAAAATTTAAAATCAACTATTTTTAGCCTTAAAATAAATAAATGAAAACTCAACGGAAATCAACATCGTATCATATTCTGAGAATCCAGATGAGAAGCAATTACTGCTTCAGGATTAGATTACCTAAAGGATAGTTACGTATTTCTTCAAGAAATACTTTCTTTAAGTAGCAGAGAAAAATTCAAATACAGGTAAGACTCATATCCAGACAGGTAAAAAACTGTCTACCATTCATTCCCAGTGCCCCAATAAGCTGTCCTAACTCTTTTTTATCCTGCTAGGAGTTAAAACAGAAATGGCTATGAGCCAGAGTGAGATAGCCCCAAGGAAATTCCTGCAGAGTAGCAGGAGGCATATTGGGGACTGGCTTGAGCATTTCTGCATTCCAGCTCTCTCCAGTGGCTCTAATGACCCAGCGAGCCCATCTGCAGCCACATTTCAGTTTGGGCAACACCCAGGCTGCTCTAACCTGGGGAATGGGCCGAAGTGCCTCATCTGACTGAGGAAACAGGCACTGAAGTGACACAAAGCTCCTTTCCATGTATATGAACTCTGCACTGATACAGTGATTTATTTGGGTCATTCATTAAACTCGTGTAGGACTTGTCCCATATAACTTAAAGTTGGTGTTCAAATCTCATGAGACAAAGAACATGACAGGAAATCACCAGCATAATAAACCCCAATAATTTATACCGTAAGACCTTGCAATACTATTGTAACAGTTTGTTCTACAGTAAGGCAGTAAAAGCCATTAAACAAGCAGCGCTTATTTATATTATGTAATATAAGCAGTGTGTATCATATCTGGGGTCTATTTTCCTCTGAGTGCAAATATTTAACTCCCATTAGTATTAACAAGAGGTTACCTAGCATGTACTTTGGCAAGAGAATAAAACCTGAATTTTAACATTAATCTTAAGCAAGCTTTCAACTTGAAAGAATCTTGAAAGTACCGTGTATTAACACTATCTTAATTGCCCTGAAATCTGGATTTTGCGAGAAGCATATACACAGATAAAACTAACTTGTGTTAACTCTAAATTGCACATTTTAGGATAATGGGAAATAACTGTGTCACCTTTCTGTAAACTGCATAGCTTGCACTGTGAAGGCACTGTTAGCAGAGACAGTGATAACATCTTTGAAGAATTCTCTCAGTTTCTAAGAACATTTTTTCCCTAGCTTTGCTCCCCAGCAGAAAATTAACTCTCACTATTTTTCACAGTAAGCATAGTGGGGGAAATTCCTACTACACTTACAAATGAAACGACTTTTTGGCATGCTCTATTTACAGTTTTGGGAATCTCCTTGTTCACATTCACACTTTCAGTGAGGACAGTGAGGTAGCCTAGATACATAGCACAAGTAGAATCTGGCCCTTTTCATTTTGTGAAACTGCTTTGATCATGATTCTCTCAAGACATTATTTTAAACTCGAATGCAATTGACTGCTATTGCACCATATGTTCTTTATGTGTGAGCTCTGTCTTGTTCATTAATTTTTATGCCACTACTGTTGGAATTCAGCCAGTGTAATGTGGAGGCAATTAGCAATGTCAGAGTGTTCATGCCAGCATATAATGAGAGAGAGAGGAGAGAGAAAGAGAGAAATGGGGAGATTATGCTTCCTGCTACGGGCAAGGGTCCTTTCCAGAGGCTTTTTTTTTTAAAACGTTATTTGAAAACTGAAATATTTAATAAAAACAAGTGACAAGAAATAAAAGCCTTGTTACAGAAGTAAAATTTATTCACTTATAAAAACTCTCCTACAACTTTTTAATACATTCACCTATTTTCAGAGGATGAAACTGAAGATGCCCTGTGGCCTGATGACTTTGTCTTTTAATCTTACAAACACTGTGGTCTGCTAAAGCTCTGTATCAAAATGCTCCATTTTAGCCTGCAAAAAAGATGCATGCATATATTAGAACAGAAACCTGCCATTAAATAATATGTGTTCCAATAACGTGACCAAATCTGTGGTTTCTTGTTTTCTTAAAAAATCCCTACTACTGGAAATATTACAATCTGAGATTTATGCCATTTGCCATTCTTCTTGCTATTTATGTTCTTGAAGTTTACAAGATAAAAAAGTGTGACATGTCTGAAGTTCCAGGGAGTACTGGAGACCTCACTAAAAGCCTCCACCTTTCCCCATTCTCAGTGTCACACACACAGACACCCCAACTTTCCTTCCAGTGGGGCAGTTTCAGAACACTGTTTCAGAACATCAGTTTCAGAACATCAGTTTTTGCCTGATCTCAGAATACAAATGCAGCTAACATAAAAACTACAAGAACTCTGCAGTATTAGGAATCTTGTGCCCATAAGACCAGAAGTAGGACTCTGCTAGAATTCTATCTCACAGTATCTTCCCATTGAACTCCATATTATTCTCCCTTGAAAGCAAAGATAAAAACCACTATATACACAGAAGGTTCTTCACAGTGCAAAACTTAATGGAAATTTGTTGTTTTTGTGCAAATATCTACAGATATGTTTACAAAGCAGATAACTCAAAAACCTGACTAATCAGGAGAATGGCTCAAGCTGAAGACTCTAGATCTATATTCTCCAATGGTTCGTTTCACTTCACATTGTGATTCAAACCCAGGCTTGGCTTTCACAGTCCATTAAGAAGACAGACAACTTTGAAGTTCGCTGGGGACATGGTTCTCAGTTCTACAGCGTTTAATGGTTTAATTATCTATTTGCCTGTGAAGTCATTAAGCAACTCTGTACTAATATGGTTATTAAGAGATACCTCCCACTGCAATCATTTAAATAACAGTTACAGTAGCATGGTGCTGCTGTTTGTGGTAAGGGTCTTGTGGCTTAGTAGCAGCCTTTTACTTTTGAAAGCTTGGCAACTGTATAAAGGTAGTTTGACTAATCCACCTTAATTCATCCCAGATATTTACCCGCATCACAAAAATCACAGTACCTGGCCAGCTTCGTAGTGTACAGCCATCTTTACAGAACCCCATTCAGAGGTTTGCAAAGGCTTTGCTGCCCTGAATTAAGACACATAAAGAGCCTGCTCCAAGGCCCATGGAGGTCCAAGTCACGGCTTATTGGGCTCAGAAGACATTTATGCCGTTTGGCAGCATGGCCTGCCTAGGATCCAGCTACTGTCATTTGTTCAAACTTCACGAGCAATAGAATTCTGTAATTTAGAATTACAGAAACTTTTCAGTAAGTTTCTAAAGCAGGTCACAGAAGTATCAAAAACTTTCTAAAAAGCAAGAGATTTAGTGGAACTCAGTCTAAACCAAATGTTTTAGCAGCATGACATTAGACAGCCTTATTGAAAAGTTGGAATTAATCACTTAGCTTGAATGGAAATTCTGTTTTGAAAGCACCTCTTTTCCCCCAATTAATTTTATATTATATATTACATTTAATACTAAGAAATAATTGTGGCAGAAACGTGGAAATTTCCAGAAAGGAAAGATCTCTGTAGCTTAGCAGCTTCTCTGTACCTATTTGTGTCTTCTTCAATAGATGTAACAGAGACCTGCATGGCTATTTAAAGAAAGAGCAAACCCCATCTTTATGTCAGTGACAAACACAATTAGATCTATTTATTACTGAACATTTACTTATTCTACTACTGAGGGGGAAAAACATGTGCTGTCATGAGTTCAATGAAGTCAACTAAATTTTCAAAGCAATACAGTTCAGCTAACAGGAGTGAGCAAAGCAGTGACATTTGAAAAGTATGTTCTTCTCTTACTTCCATGTCATTTACAGTAATAATACAGGAGGGTCATTTTAATTGCATGTTAAGAATAGAAAGGAAGGGGAAAGCTTAAAGAACAGTCACAATATGATTGGATTAAGAAACAAACCCAAGCACTACTGAATAGCAGGGTAATTCTTCAGTCAAATGTTATTAGAACAATTAATGGAGTCCATACACTGCAAACTAATCCAGTGATTTCAGTTACCTCTGTTAAGATTTTTTAAGATGTATGCTTGCATGTCACATGCAAAACCAATTTAGACGAAATTTTTTTTGTAAACTTTTGTAGCTTCACAGAAATTTCACATATGTAGCTAACTTCAACTCATAGATTGTATTAGCCAATGGTGTCTCTCAGGCATGTCCACCACAGTTTTAACAAGGTGTCGTCCAAGAGGAGCAACAGCAAACTCTACTCGCTAAGGCTGCGCAGTTGTGTGCCTGCAGCTTTCCCCCCTCTGGCACTCCCTGCCGAGGCCCTCCTCCCCTCAATGCTCCTAATGTGTTCAGACACCCGGGATGCAGGGAGAGGCTGTGCATTCAGCACAAGGCATGACAGAAATGCCAGCTACAGTCACAAACTTGCCCCAACCAATTCTGCTTCCGATATAAATTGTGCGTCAGACGCAGAGTTGGCAGGAGGCAGTTTCATGGGGAAATGGCAACAAGGACAGCAGAATTTTATTTCTGAAGCAAATCTCTATTCCCTCCTGTCTTTGTCTAGAGCTCTCTCTAAAGCCAAAGAATTCACATAGTATGAAAGACAAACTCCAGTTTTTCTGCCTCAAAATCTAAGGAATGTGCTGCATGCTACAAAACTGCAAGTGAGCAGAAACGGTGCAAGGAGTCTCTGTTTCTGTGGAGACCCAGGCACAGATAACATTTAGTTGCTGAAAAGACACCTCCTAACATGTAATGTATAATCCTCCCAAAACATGCATACAATGTGACCCTGGCACCTAGTTGGGACAGCACAAGCCTTCCCAGGCTTATACTTACGGGTATTTGTACTTAACTGAGGATTCCTTTTTTGCTGTAGGTTTGTCAGCAGGGGTTCCTTTGTCGTTTCTGAGACCCCCAGCTAATACACGCACAGCAGATACAGGGTATCTGTTCAGACAGGCTGGCTGAATTCCAACCACTCCTTCCCACTGCTGGATTTTGTGGATCAAGCCCTCAGAAGCACTGGACACTGCCAGCAGCACACTGAGCAGTGCAGGTATGTTCCAGAGCTACTGCCTATGGATCGCTGCTATGGAAACGACCATACCTTCCAAATCTACACTCAAGATGTATTTTCAAGCTTTCCCCCTCAAAGCAAAGACCAGAAGGACACTCAATTCAGAATATGAGCTGAAATTCAGAGATAATCAATCCATTTCAAAGAAGTCCAAGCCACAAACTGATCTAGTTGCACCTTGATGTGAGTCACAGAAGCAGCTGACAGAAGAAAGGAAATCCAGAGGTCATCCTTTTGCCCACGGATTTCAGAGGAAGGAACTTTGGTACCTTCTATCTTAGTTCTGAAATTCATCTGCTATGCACTTTTGAGCACACCACCTAAAATTCCATACTTTTCTCATATTAAAAAAGAATGGATATTACCTATCATCTAGTCCACTGATCAGGCTAGATTTATTTTCTGTGAAGAAGATGAGATCCTTTGGGATAAGGTGCTGTATAGGTGAAGACTATTACTACTATATTCTTACAATAACTCCAGGACAGCCCAGGGAGTCAAACAGCAAGGCTGTCCCACTAAACACTAAAAAACAGCTTTACAAGAATTTAAAATAATAAAATCTGGACATTCAGGAGAATTAAATAAGAGACCAGCTTGTAGTTTTCAAGTGCAGTCATCTGAGTCAGCTCTCTAAGGAGCGCCAAGGGCTAAATTCATCCCTGAGCTATGCTGGCTTCTGCCAATGTAAACCAGGACACGCGGCCTCTGCCAGCAAAGCAGGGAGAGGCAGCAGCAGTGGAAAGCACCCACTGCCTTCCTCTTTGTTGGGGGTCCAAATGCAGTGGCAGCAGCACTAAGAGAGGCCTGGCAAGGCAGGTTCACAGCTGTGGCAGCCTGAGGTGTCATGGTGTGCACATGGGAACATCTTTTACTCTGGGCTCTGTTACAGAGGTTTAAGGAGATTTTAAAGCAGTCTTTGGCAGAGCCTGTGGTAACCAAACCTCATGCAAATCAAGGCAGGGGCTTATAATGGAAGTGTCACTGACACAAAGAAGAGTGAACCTTTGAGAGGAATGGGATTTTGTCCATCTTCAGATTCCTCTGAGCAGTTTGTATCAGTGGACAAGTTTACCAGCCTGTGTTGCATAACACAACTTAATGTACAGTGAGATTGAGTCTGTGATTTAACTGGGAAACAGCTGTGTGACTCAGATGTTTTAAGGGAAAGGCAGAATGCTGTGTACAGAAAACTGTCCTCATTCCCCTGTGAACAAAGAATGGCAAAAACACAGGCACCTCCACTGTACCAGCTGCAGTGTAGCAGTCCTCACTTGGCAAGATATAAAAAAGAAGATTAACAAGTATAATAACATTTTACTGTACTCTTTAGAGTGAAAAATCATTTGTATGTTACCACTACTGATGGTCCAAAACCACAATGCTGAAACTAAACAGAGAATACAGATCTGAACCTTCATCCAAACCCCACCCTCAGTTCTTTGTTAGATCCAAGACTGGAAGGTACCTATTTTCTCTCTTCTGGGAGGCTGATGTTTTGCAAGGCCCCAAAATCATACGCTTCACAGCTGAAAAACTCAAGAGAATCTCAATTTTGATAGCCACAAACTAAACTTGCCAACCCAACTGGTAAGCCCCAAACTAAGCCTCAACCCAAAGCATGCACCACTGCCCAGTCTCTCCCAGGCTGGAGCTCTGCCAGCAGATGAGGCCAGAAGCCGCCCAGGTATACCTTACATTATGAGAATGGCTCCAAGTATAATCCAGGGGAATACACAAAGATTTGGCTTTATGTAAAGGCTAAGTTGTGACTGAGTGTCTCATCTTGGTCCCCGTTGGAGCGGAGCCCAAAACCACCACACACTTTGGCACTGTTTGTTGTACTTGGCAATGCTCGCTCAAGCTAGGTGGGTGCATTGGCAGCACTTGTGAGGAACCCCTCCTCTTTAATTGGTGGGAATGTACCTGTAAGGCTGAGCTGTGTTTGGTAAGGCTAAGTGTTCCCGCAAGGGAAAACGACTCAAGACAATGCAGTTGGTGTTTAGAGTAACAAGACAGAGGATGACTGAGGCACTCTTTCATGTTACCTGGAGGGCTCTGTTAAGCTCTTACTGCTTTCTGTTGTTTCACCATGAAACTGTGTCCCTTGCTTTAGTTAAAGGGAAAGCTGATGAAATAGTGAGACAGCCCAAAAGAGTTTTTCCCCAGTAATTGAGAGAAGCCTGGACCACATTTAGCTTCAGTCACTATTTTGTTCCATGTCAGAGGTTAAAAAAAACACAAATATAATTTTTGTCTTGAACTGTCTAAAGCAAAGAAATTAAAAACTACAACTGCTGCTCTTCTTAATTTATTAAAATAATTTCTTACAAACTGGAACATTACATGAAAATTAAACTTTGTTCTACTTACAGGCTGCCTAGCACTTTGTTTTGGTTTTATATGTAACAGGAGTTGGTGACATTTCCTAAAGCTACGCATACATTGCATGCATTGACTTGAGAGCTATTAATGCTACATGCTACAGGATACAAGGGGTTTAAATGGTGTTGTGATTTGAACATTAGTAGGAGTGTTTTCTCCAAGCTCCACGCCTTTGCATTACAAGACAGAAGGCTGTATATCACTTCCTGCAAAAAATTAAAGATGTCCAGGAGTACGTGACCTCTACCATCTGTTCTAATGGAATCTCAGACACCTCAAAACAGAAATTATTACAGAAACATCTCAAAAATCATCTCTCCTATTCAGTAGAGGGCAGTGGCAGATAAAAGCTGTGCATGCCTATTAACCCATGTAAAGTCCTGTCTCCAAGCTGGTTGGCTGCCATGAATCTAATGGCAGCAAACACATCAGGCAGGCAAAAAGAAAATGGTGGATTCAGTGCTTTTGGTCACAATCCTTCACTCACTCTCTTCCATCTTCCCCCTACCCTCATCCTCCCCACTTTTTTCCTTCTGCAATGAGTGTTATCATCAAGGGCAAATGCCTTCTACAAGGTGTTCCCCGAAAAGCCAGCAGGAAATAAAAATGCTCTGAACCTTATGGGATCAAGTTCTTAATGGCTCTGAATGAGAGTAAAATAAACACATGTGCATGCATGCACACACACACCCAGCACCTATTTGTCAGACCTTTTTACCAGACAAGGAGCACACAAGCTGGAAAAAGACTGTTGCCTAGTGGCAAAGGCACCTCAGAGCCATGGAGGAGTAAGTTTTAGCACAGTTCTTGCACTTAGCAAATTAATAAATTCATTGTTATGGTTACAATTAAATATAAGTGCCAAGAAATACAAAAATGTTACATTTTGCTCCATTACCTCACGATTACACATGCAGTGTCACTTCACACTCATTTCTCAACCTGTGCAACTGAGTAAGAAAAAGAAACATGCATTCATTGTTAATAGAATGTAGTTGAACATCTAAATTTACACACAAATATATATGAACTGTATATATCCCAACCTTTCCTGATTTAGAATACCTTATACCTTGACAATCTTAAAGCATAGAAGAAAAGAAGGAAAGCACAGTTGTACAACAGAGATTCCAAGTTTGAATGTAAGACCAAAAAACCAGAAGCCAGGAATTCTAACAACTCTATTTGTTTTCTGAGGAAAAAAAAAGCAGTTACACTTCTTTTATTCCAAATACAGAACAATTCTGCCACAATGGAGTATATCTTTATGACTTATTACAATTATCTCAAAGAGAATTACTGTTGAATGAATTCAAGAAGCATGATGCTTGTATTTCTTTACATTCTTGTGTAAGCTGCTAAATGCTAACTGACAAGAAATACTGACTCGAAAAATAAAAAACAAACAAACCACTGCACCATATCTGGTGGGGGCAACAAAGGCAATGACTACTACATGCACAGACTGCCATAACTGCAAGTCACTGCAGCATTTTTTAAAAGATCACAAGCAGTTTCACCTGCCTGGCTGCGGAGTGGACAAGACTGGCAAGTGGCACTCAAGCCTGACTGCTGAGTGCTGTCCTGTCAGGCTCTGCCTCAGCATGCCTCCACCTGCATCCCCTCCTGGGCCCCCTCTGGCCTACAGCCTTTGCAGAGACCTACCTGCAACTGCCAGCCTTTATAAGTGCCAAATGACACTTCCTATCAGCAGCTACTTAATGAAAGAGGCTTTCCAAGAGAAGGATCAAGTGTCAGCCAACTTTGTCTTTCTCTTCTGGAGAGCCATACAGGTCCAAATGAGAGCCTGTTTAGCTGCCCTGCCACAGGACTCTACCACAGTGCTTTAAATGTGGCCCAGTCTCATTGCTGGTTTGTTAACTCCTCAGCTGGAAGGGATTTGCTGTGGGGAAGCACAACAGCCTCCCCTTCCACAGCCCTGCTGAGGGCCCTGCTTGTGTTTGGGCTCATGTGGAAAAGTCACAGCTAAGCTGCTCTGCCAACCCATATCCAAATGGTGGTTGCACCTAGCCCTGCTCTTCAGAGCCCCATCCCAATGGACACCAACAGAGTTCATGAAGCAAACATGTTTGTGCAAGACCCCAAGTGTGTAATGACTTCTTAGAGACAACAAAAGGCAAATTGTGCTTCACTATCCAAATAGTGAAGTACAGCTGTATTCTGTTCTCATTTCAAGAATTCAGTATTTTGAGCTAAATCTAGCTGCAGAACTTTATTTGCATTGAGAAACAAACCCCATATTTATGATGCTGGATGATGCCATTCTGCTTACATATGTAGTTGTATAAACGCAATAACATCATTCACTTTTTATCTCCAATAGGCTTTAAAAGAAAGAAAAAAAACCCAACAAAATGAACAAACGCACACAGGTGCAATCTACTGAAGCATACACTGAAAAAAAAGTACTTATTACAGCAGTAAAGTGATAAAAAGGCATGAAAACAACACTGAACAGATAAAATTAAACCTTTGGGTTTTAGCAAGGTATGACCATCAGAGCCCTGAAGAAGCATCTTGTTAGCAAGTTGGCAGGATTTGAAGTATTATATCCTGATTAAGTTGATAGCTGATATTCATTGCAATCATTTGAGGATATCTTAGAATCGTATGCAATTTTGCCTCCTCCATAAAAATATCTGGAAGGAAGCCTTTCAGGCTAACATTGACTCAGCTACTTGGTGACCAGCTGCTTTGCTGTGGTAGCAGTAAACTGCAAAGTCCTGTACTTAGAGAACACACTAAACACCAAACCTTTGTTCAAGTACAGAAACAACACACTCAGCAACTATTTATTTTCTACCTTGTCTCGCTGGGAAAACTTTCTCATAGCCTGCCTAGCAAAAGCCCTGCATGGATTTCTTTCTCCGTGACACATGGGAACCTACTGCTTTCTCAGGAAGAGCCATAACTTGTAATCTTTGCCTAGATTTGTACACCCAGACACGGGGCTGGGGCTTGGCAGTGGTCAGTATGCAAAATGCTCCCACACACCTAACCTCAGAGCGAAAATTCATAGAGAATCCACCCCGTGTAGCAGAGCAGAGGCAAAGCACAGCTGTCTGCAACCATCTGAACGTCTCAGCCTTGGTCATCTTGATCTTTTTAATGACCCCGCATATCAGCGGAACACAGGCATCTGTTCAAAAGAACCTCACAGCTCCTGACAGAGCAGAGCACACATCAAAGCCGAGTGGGTCGGATTCTGCCCTCACTGGATACGTTAATTCAGAATAACTCAAATGAAATCAACAGAACTACCCGTCATTAACACTACAGCAACCAAGAACTAAATTTGCATAGCTGTCTTTGCACTGCAACTCACACAGATGTGCTAGTTTTTGTACTTCAAAATAGATATATGCTTTTCAGCCTAAGTATTTTTTGTTTTCCTCTGGCAAAATAAAGGGTTGTTTCTAAAGAAGACAAGAGACTGCCAATATTTCTATAAGAACTTTTTGTTGCTGGCAATACTGAAATGACAGCAAATGCAACAGATCTGTAACACATCTCAGGGTACGAAGAGTTAATCTCCTTTCTTACAGATCATCTGTATCAGTCCAGATGCTTGGTTGGAAGGAAATATAACCCAAGTGCCTGGTCTAGTACAGCAGACTAAAGAATAAAAATATTTTTACGTTCTGTGCTTATAAAATATTCTATTTGCTGTGTAGTACCAGTTATGTTTAGAAACTTCCTTCAAAGATTTTCCTTTCATATTGAGAAGAATAGATCCATACACTCCTTGTTAAAAAACACCTCTGCCTAAATGTCTGACCTCCACTGTGAAAGCTGATCCTCTGGTGTTGGTCTGCATCTTCATTGTGCCTTAAAGCCTAAATGTTAAAATAAAACCAAGACAATAGAAATCACAGTGAAGTGCCACTTAAAGTCAATGTAAAGTTTATAATCCTATGCAGTCCATTCTTCTATTATGCTGATGACAAGTTAATTTGGCTGATAAAAGGGAAACAAAAAGCAAGGAAGTAATCCTGTTTTACAGAATATTATTCAAACAATAATAACTTCCTTTGCATAACACTTATTTCATTCCATCATTACTACTATTATTACTGCTATCTTAAGGTATGACAGATTGTGAAGGGTCAGAGATAATTTTTATCAATCAGCCTCCCTTTGTCTTTGGCAGGTTTAATCATGTCACTTGGAATGTAGCATGAGGGGCCTGATGAAATTGGAAAAGCATGTGAAGATAAAAATCACTCTCAGATGAATTCAGACACTTCCTGCCACTCTGCAGATGCCACAGTGCTGCAAGCCACCCTCCCAGGAGGGATGATTCACCTGGAAGGAGGGCCAGGCTCTGCCAGATGTGTAGGAGGCTGCCTGAGACCCACATGCTAACACTGTCTCAATTGTATGAAGCATATGCTTTCAGTCAAGGGTGAAAAATGCAGGCACCAGCACATGCCAAAAGTCTTTCAAGCATGGCCCACCAGTCAGCCTGAAGCTTAATGCACTGATCCATCGAGTCAGCAGATGTGTGTCACCACAGTACAAGTTGAAGCTGGTTAAAGCTATAAAAGAGTGAAGTGACCTAATCCAGACATTCAAATCTCACAAAGAAAACCATATTGTTGTCACTTTGGGGGCCTTAATGTGGGACTTTGAGCACAAACACTGAAAGCCTTCTTGGAGTAAAAAGGTATGTTGCTGCGAAAACATAAATCCCAACCCTAAGCTACACTTGTACTGATTTCAAGTTGATCTGATAAAAGCATAGCACGGCTTTCCTTTTTAGTACAGCACATACAAAAAAGAACATCTGCAGAATTTTATTGCTAGAGCCATAAATGCTCCTTATCCGCTTGGTTTGAGGCAAAAGTCCAAAAATACCTTGATAGAAAGTTTATTTGCAGAGTACCACGACGTACTTGGTAGAGCCAATGAGTTATACAACATATTCTTCCACTCCTGGCTATGTGCTGTCAGTGTCAGCTAGGAGTCCAGCTGTAGAACCTGGCTCCATAATGCCTGGGAACTCCTCCCTCCTTTCCATTTAATAATCATTTAGTGGGTACAGTATTTCCCGACACACTCAAAGTCAAAGCACACTTTACAATGAAAATATTCACCTTGTTCACATGCAGAACGATTTGTTTAAAGAAACCAGATCTCCTTAGCACTCAGAGATCAACCCAACACTGGATGTGTGCAAACCCACTTCACTGTCAACACAGTTGCTTCAAACAGCTTGTTCAGAGGTGGGTGATAAGATGTAGTTCTCACTGGGCAAACACAATCAGGCAGACAAAATTTTTTCTTGAAGTCTTTTCTGTCTATCATCTGCAATCCAGTCTACAGATCTTTCTTAAGTATTCCTGTCTGTAACAGCCAGGTCTCTGGAAGAATACTGATGTTTCACAATGACCTCATTGTGCTTTGACATAGCTTTCCTGAGCTGTGGCCTGTGGCAAACACACACCTGCTCTATTTATGCCCAAGAGGCCAAAAGAAAAAAAACCAACCAACCCAACTTCAGATAATATTCAAGTTAGAACAACAAGCAGGGTTCTTCTGCCTTAAGAAAAAGGCCATCTTACAATCCACTTTGCAAAACATGATAGCTGGTCATCTGAAAGTTAACTCTTAGGAACCACTATAGATAGAGCTACAAAAACTCATGCCAGCTTAAAGGGAGAAAACACTCACAACAGTGTGTATCTGAAGTTTTCCCATCATGTCCCATCCCATTTCTCCATTTACAAGTATTGATTATTACCACTGATTGATAGCACAGACTCCCCATAACCTAACATCAGGACTAAGCCCAAGACTGCACCAGGAATCAAACATCTCCATCACAAAAAGGTCACAAAACCAAAATCTCTATAAGTACAGAATGAAAGGCAACAAGAGACATAGGACATAGATGGCAATGCCAGGAACAGAAGTAAAATGCAAAAAAAGTAACCATAAATATACACGCACATATACTTGTGGCCCCTGTATTGATCCTATCAAGATAATGAAGAATGTTTTTAAATTATGTTTATAAAAAAGGCTTTTAATTAATTGGGTTGGGTTTTGGGATTCTTTCTTTTTCAGTTTTCTGACTTTTTCATTGCTGTGCTCATTTGGAAGTTACACTGGACTGAAAAAAGACTTTTGGCAACTACCCTTACACCAAATACCTTCTGCATGTCAGCTTTGCAGTACTTTGCATCATCCATAGTCTTCATTAGCAAAATTGCCCTTTCACCTCAATAGCACCCATCCGACATTTCCATAGCTTCAGAGGCTTTTCCTCCTCCACCAAAGCATGTTTTGGAGTGGTTTCAGGGTAAATTCTTTGATTCTGGTGCTGGAGCATTAGTAAGAAAAAAAAATAAAATAGGAGAGAACAGTTGAATGTTCCAAGAGAAAATGAAAAAGACAAAAGTAGAGCTCCAGAACTATGGTTTTTCACAACTCTTCACATCTTTTCTGAAAAAATTGCTGCATGCTAGTTCTCCTACTCAAAAAGCTTTTATTCCTCAGAGGAATAAATAATGTGCTGTGACTCCTGTGGAAGAGTAATTAGAGACTAATAGAGGAATGATAGTACAAGAGTGCTCAAGACATTCCTAGTGGTGCTTGAAGGTTCTGTCTTTGGTTGTCAAGGTAAGACTGGAATCCACAGGAGCCAAAACAACAGTATCAATACTTGTGCAGCCTAACAAAAGTGTATACAGAGACAGGAAGGAAAAGACAGCAGTGAAAAAACAGAACACAAAGAAATAGCAGGTATCAAGTTGAGTTTTCTTTTAGTCTAAGACAAACTATACCTCTGTACTACCTGTGCAAATACCACTGAAAGCTCACACAATAGCATTTGTTTTCATGCTTTATATAAAACCATCCATGCTACCTCATATAAACCATATGAAACCATATTAAAATCCCATATAAAACAGTATTTAAAAAACCCACATAAAATCATATAATGCCATGAAAAACCATATGCTATCTTCAGCATTAGCTAGGGTAAAGTTAACTTATTATTCATAAGATATTCATAGTTTTTCTGTACTTTGTGCTGTAGAAGCATTCACTGCTTATTTCTTTTTTGGGACTAATATGGAGAGAATAAACTAGAGCTCTTCAGTCTTTACCACTTCTTCCTCCTCTAGTGAGTGGCCATGAGAGAGCACCACAGATGCACTGCTATGACCTCAGCTCATGCTCCTGAAGAGCTTAAGAAAATAAGAAATTCTGCAGAACAACAGAAGTGTATTGATTGAGATACGTTCATGCTCTTTTTTTTGACAAAAATAACTGTTATTAAAGAGTTAAGCCACTGTATGTGTGGGCGAACCACTTTTTGTAATTGCTATCTACCTACAGATCTTGAGAGAGATGTTGATCTTCTGAAATGAAGGGTGCAGACTCAAGTCTTTTTAAACCAATAAAAATACCAACATTTAAATGGGTTTTTTTTTTTGCCATAGATCCTTTGTATGCAAATCACTCAGATCAGATAGAAAATTAAAGACTTCTCCTTGGACAAAACATTGTCATTTGAACTTGGGAAAATACATGGCTGCCAAAAGAAATCTAAACTGTATTTTGACAAAGTTCTTCACTTTCCCATTACAATTTCACTCTATGATTTGTATTTGCAATGTACACCTATTAATATAAAAAATAATCATGTCTATCATTTCCTTGCTTCTTCAGAATAAGCCATTCTGTAGCACTCTGTACTATCTATCCACTACCAAAATTCTCTAGCTCTGCAGTGCAAGAAATCTCTCTCCATCCATCAGAAAAAAAAGTCCTTTCAAAACTTGTCTCTCTCACATCCCAGTCAAAACATGGTGATGTGTGTACACAACTCTGCATTATTTCAGAGGGATCTGAAATATGACAAATGAATATTTTTAAGAGCCTGTTCTACTTGTGGATGTAAAACAGTATTTCTACGTGGCAACGGAACAGCTATGCAGGAAGAGGTTAAAGACTGAAATTACACCCAACAGCTGCCAATGTTGGAACATCTCAGTGCTCTTTTCCAGAGCTTTCCTTCTGTAATGCCATATTCAATACAACTTCAGTGTAATACATACACACTTCATAGCTTACATTCAGTGTGACCACACAGTTTCCTGTCTTTGGGTTTGATCCTGCCAAATGTTTTCTTCCATGAGTAACCTTTGCTCACAAAAGGTGTATCATGGAGGTTTTCACTCACATAGGAACAACACCTCTGAGGATGGAATTAGAGCACTAGTGTCAACTGAACAACTTGTGGGATTACTCCTGCAAAATAGCTCCTGGCCTACGGACTCCACATAAATGTTGGCTCATGTCAAAAGTGCATAGCAGTGCATGGGGCAGAGTGCTGACTCACACAGCAAGATTTCACAGAGCTCTGCAGACCTTCTGCAGGTACCAGTTGAAGCCTGGAAGCAGTAAAGTCACATTTGCATTGAGTCTTCCTCATAGGGTTTAAGCCAGGACAAAACTATGCAAGGGTAGCTATGCTACTTCCCCAAAGCAAATCAGCCCCAAACTGGTTCAGGCAGTGCCAAATATCAAGGAGCAGTATATTGGTATTCAAATTTAGATTTTATCTATGTATAACTGTGCAGAATTTTGTAACTTTGCTGTAAGTGGTCCTTCTACACGCCAGAACATAAAGTAGATTTGGCATCTTTGGATATAGACCGGTGCCTGCAGCTTGCAATTCCATGGTTCGCTTTGAAGCTTCAGCTTTTTCCTCTGCAGTGGTTTGACAATGGTCATGATTCAGCATATTCAATGTGCTTAGATCAAGATGGCTTTTCCTTTATCATTTGGAATAGAAAGAAAACAACAAGGACTTTTTTTAGCCTTCTGTCATGTTAATGGACCAGTTATGATTTTACAGCCCATGCACTCTTCCAAGGACACAAACTAATCCTTCCTTGCACTCTGAGAGGAGTGTTACAATCAGATATAAATACATCTAATTTTTCATCCAACCAGAACTACAAAAGTAGACAGAAGATGGAGCAACACTTGTGCTTCCCAGGAATGTCAGACAGTATTCAAACAACACTCAGCAGAAGCACCCTGAGGTGCTCCATATTGTTCCCAGCACCAGACAGGCCTCCAAATTAACTGTGATCCATTATTTCATTGAATGTGACCATGAGGTCAGTGGGAGTTGTCAGGACCAGCCTTCCTACATCTGTAGAAGGAAATATTTCCTTTTCTTTAATACTTCTTATCTATCCTACCTGTATACATAAAATCTGTAACAGGTTCAATCTATTAACTAGAGTATTTCTCTTAAAACCCACATTAACTTGCTGACTGGAATCTACTGATTTTTCCAAATACTTCACATGCTTCTCTTTTGATTTAGCGTGTTACTGTTCAGATTTTTTTATTCCTGCACAACGCTCTGGATGTGCTTTATAGTTTTCTAACAATAATGCACTCCACGTAGGGCACACTGTCTCAGAGTGTGATTAATGATGATTTGTGTGCAAATAGTCTAGTACAGACTATTGGATTCTTTCACTTTTAACAGTCACAACTGCAAAGAAGGTGAATTTACTGTATATTTCAGAGAGGACCACTTATGCCATAGTACGTAAGTTACATTAATTCCTATGAAAGAAGCTGTGACCTCACAGGGTTATTTTAGGGGAAACTTCTACACTTTTGAATGCCAGGGCTGCACTTTGGCCCAATATATATTCTAGTATTTCCAATAAATTATTTGCCTCCTTATATACATACTGCTCCCTCAAAATGTCAAAACTGCACTGTGGGCAACAAGAAACTGTTCCGCTGCCTTAGACATGCTCTTGTAACTAGAAAGAATCTGTGGAAGGAAACAACTCAGGAAGCAGATAATGGTTTGGAGGCTTTTACAGTGGCCTTAGGGATCAGTGTTTCAGCTTGATTTGCATTTCACATAAGCCTTTGCAGTGTCCTTCATGACCCAAGTACAAACTGAGTCCTCACAGCTATGCTGGTCCCACAGCCAAGCAAGCTATCTCATCTTTGAGAGAAATGTCATTTTTTCCTCACATACATGATGAGGTACAAGTTTTGAAGTCAAAGCATTATTAGAGAGATGCCAAAATTGACTTCACTCCCTGCTGAATGCCGACCCTCCAGGTACATTCAGCAACTGCTATAACTAAATGCAACTGGCCATAGTTGGCATGCCCCGATACTACATTTGTTCAAACAGATATTCCACGTAGACTGATGCCAGAACTCACGCGTGTTCCAACAGTGAAGGCTGTGAAACATCAGGTTGTGACAGCTGGCTTTAAAATAAAAGCTGTCCAATGAAATATATGAAAACATAAACAAGAGGACTCTCGTTAGCCCGGGGAATTCAGTCATTTTCTCAAGGCTAGTTTTAAGTTTACTACATTTATCAAATGTATGCCTTTAATGCATACATAGTTCCACCTACTTATAAAGTGAACAGCTGAGTACAAACTGAGGAGTACCTTCTGTGTGGAGACATAAAAGACAGCAATTCTCAGCTTCCTCATTACTTTAACCATTATAACCTGCAGAAAGCAAGTAAGGTCATCAAAATGCTGTGGCAGTGCTCCATTTTCATGTTGCAAATACAGAAACAGGAACTTCAAGGTCAAAGTGTTCACTGTATTTCAGTTTTCCTCACAGCTATCTCCTTGCACAAACCAGAGAAAGTACAAGACATGCAGTCACCTACAATTTCAGAACTACAAGACCCTAAGACAGCAATTAAGAGATGCAATTTTTAGAACGAGTTCACCTGCAGACAACCTAGACTGCAACTGCTCCTCTGATGCAGAAGGATCCACAAGTCCAGCTGCTTTCACTCTGGAAACCTCTTCTATTTACTAATAAGAAGTCAGATAGGTTGAAAGCTCCTGCCAGAGCAATCATGACTATAGTTGGGACACCCATGACACTGCTTCAAGGCTCTTTAGGAAAAAGGGTTCCAGTTTTCCAAGGATCTCATTTCAGCCTGTGACATGAATCAGACCCTCCCAGGGAATACCTACACAACATTTCTTAATTTTGAAGTATCTTCTTTGGTATTTAATAATTCAGAATCACTTTAAAAGAAAGGCTCTAATTTCCATTAGATGCCAAAATTACTTTTAAATTTTTCTCTGTAATGTAATATTTCCTGTGCACCTTGCAAACCATTGAGTGCTGTAAAAATCCTCAAACAGGCTCTTCCCCTGGGGTGTAAAAGACCAAAGGAAAAAAACCCACCAAATATCCTTTCCTCTTAGAATGAATAATAATTGCAAAATGACATGCTTAGGCTTATGAAGAACAGTAGATTCAAGGGATAATTTTATATAAATTACAGTATTTTCATGATTATTTTTGTCTAAAGGTGGAGTTCCTCTAGCAAGGAGTGTGATCATTAAAGGAAGAATTGAGAGAAAATTCTGCATAACTACTTTTTCTGTCTTATAAGCCCTTTTAGTACTCATTTTTCCAGTCATGAAATGCCTATTTGATCTTTTTTTTTATGTGACATGCAAGAGTGCTTCTTCTTGCCTTACAGCATCATTGTAAATAAACCACCAAGCAGTATTTGATTTTTCACCTTAAACAAGAAACATCTGCATCTCAGACTTCTTCAGCTTACAAAAAACCCCCATAACACAGTATCCTGCTAAAGCTGATCCAGAGAAATAGTCATTATCTCCTATCTTGTCCCATGCCAGTTATTGCTATTTCCCTACTGCCATCTCCTCCACTTACATTTTGAAAAAAAAAAATCTACTTTAGGAGCATTTATTTTGTAGGTAATCCGGAGAGAATCTGTAGATTCCTGAGGAATCTAAAAGGAAAACCTATTTCTTGTGAGTTTTAATAAGGGTAAGTTACACAAACTCTCAGTTTGAAGCATATATAAATGGTTTTGATTTTTTGAAGGAAACAAAGCCATTATGTCCTAGGAAACAGTTTACTGAATGAGTTGATCCAAAATGATGATCTTTGCATTATGTGCTAAAATTTCTTCAAATAAAAATTTTACTAGATTGCAAGTTCTCTTTTGTATACACAGTCAAGTATTACACTTGTATTCTGTAGGTACAACAGTAGTCTACTGGAAAAGATATAGGTTATGGTTCCTTCCCAGAGGAAAATGCACCTGCAACTCTGACTGTGCTAGGGGTATGAACAGGGTAAATGGCAGGGTTAGCTTATCCACCTCACAGGCCTGACAGCAAGCGTCTTCTGTTTGGTCCAAGCCCACAACAGATTACTTTCACTGGCAAAGTGAACTGCTCTAGACCTGTTGTAAGAGGGACTGGGGCAGGCTGGGGCTAAGCTGCCCTTCCCTTTTGGGTGCTAAAATCACCTGGAAAGGCATGCAGCAGAGGATGGATGCAATATTCCCTGAGGAATACTGCAGCCCACAGAAAGCCCGATGTGAGGCACCCAGGTGGTAAGAGCTGTCTACAGAGTCCCCCTCTACATCTGCAAAAGATTTAGTCCGTGTCTGAAAAGCCTTCAATGCAATAAAGCATGGGATGCAGCAATTCCTATCCCTGATTTACATCAGTACAGCTTGGTTGACAATGGACATACTTGGGCTTCAAAACTGAATGCTTTGACACAAGATGTCTACTAGAAACACTAAGATAGACTTCATGTATATCTTATGATCTAGTGTACAGCACATTCATGAAACAATACACTTAGAAAACCTAGTTCAAAAAAGGCTTTTCCAACTTTGTAGGAACAATTACACCATAAAAAAGCAATTATGAGAGATGTTACAAACTGTAATAATTTTTTAGACAATATTTGTTAATTCGTATTTTAGAATACCCAATACTTTTATAAATATTTAAATTACATCAGACATCACACAGTCCTTATATTTAATGCTTTGAATTGCAAAGCCATGGCATGCTTTTGTCATTGTTACAGCAGAGTGAGTCTGGTATTTCAGATCAAACATGGTATGTAGTCCAGATGTGTTAGCTGTCACTCTGTGAGTAAACATTTCTGATGGACAGTGTGTTAACAACAGATTATTACTCATGATGTTGTATGATGGTTACAAAAAGTTAGCCTGAGTGTCAGAGATAACACCAGTGAGAACTGCTGGTGGAAGTGATGCAGATTGGTGTGTTTACAGTCATTTCTGTCATGTGTGTCCCCCATTTACTCTTCAAGGGAGAACCAAATATGGCTTCAACAACTCACGTGGGGACTATGGTGGAAATATGAAGCTATTTGATCTGAAGGGCAGGACTCTTACTGCATAACTGTCAAAAATGTTAAGCAATGCAATATTAAATTCACAACTGTGCAATTAAACAATTAAATATATGCAGGTTTGCCTGAAGTGCTAAGCACATTAATTTATATTGTCATTTATGTGCCCTTTTAAGAGGATACTTGCAGGGTGCCTTAGATTAACAGATGTTAAATGACAAAACATTTATCAGTCCTTACAACGAAAGCAGTACAAGCAATAGTGTCTGCAATTTTAGTTTCTCCTTGCACAGGCAGACCTCAGTCTGGGTCAGAAGAGACTCTTCCAGGACAGGGTCACCATTTATCTTCTACAAACACTCACCCATCAGCTTCCCTTCTTTCACAGGGAGAGGGTGTTCAACTGCTAACACAGTACTGTGGCCTTTGTGCCCCTGGCACATTTCTGGAAAAACAGAATGGAGGGTTGGGACACGGCATGGAGATCTGCAAATTCCAGCAACTCTGCAGTTGACACCTTCTGCCATGCACGTACAGCCTGAACAAAGCCAGCTCTGCTAGACTCTGTGCTGGCTTCACGTGGGAGTGAAGGCACCTTCAGTGCTGGGAGTGTCTGCACCACGCTCCACACAGTGAACAGCAGAAGCTTTGCTGGCAGTGGCAAAGAACACTTATAGTGACAGAAGTGCAAGGCAAAGGTCAGCAGTCCTGGCAAGGTGTGAAATTTGTTTTTTCTAGCCTGGTTAGATCTCAGCTAATTGAGAACTGTTAGGAGAGATCCCTATATTGTTCTCACAGCCATGACTTCTGACTGTTGAGCTGAATACAAGCCATTTCAAAATACTTTTTCTTCCCCCCACCTTGTTAAGATATGACTGTTTTGATACTCTGCTCCACTTGTCACTCCTGAAAATAACAGGCAGTATCTAATGTGCAATTATGTGCCTGCCAAGGACCTGGAGTCCCAAGGCTAGATGTGTTACACCATAGAGAATTACAGGTGATTATATAAAGAATTGCACATTCATATGCTAACAAGTATCATGAGACATGCATGAGAAGAGTAGATGACAGTGGTCTATTCTCCTCACCCAAATCTGTCACTATACAATGCAAAATCTGATTGGCAGAGTATCGTGTCCTTGGGACCACCCAGCAGCTCAGGCCCCTTAGGTCTGATGTAAGATTACAGAGCATTTTTGTTTTTCTTCAACAACTCACAGAAAAGATAAGTTGTGCATGAAACATGAAATGTGGTTGAAGAAGTTGCTCTTTTTTTTTTTTTCTTTTTTTTTTTCTTTTTTTTTCTTTTTTTTTTTTTTTTTTTTTCTTTTCTTCTTTTCTCTCCTGAAAAGATTTTTCCTAGTACAAAATGTGACTGGAAATTTCAAGACACATTCAGTATTACTGTACACAAAAAAAACCCCAAAACATACCAAACATACCCAGCTATTCTACCTGAAAAAAAAAACCCCACAAACTCCCCACATGTTACAAAGACACTTAAAATTTATTATGCCACTCTGTCACCTCAGGCTAATCTACACAGTATCACTGCCTCCAACTGAATCACTGCCTTATGCCGATTGTAGATAGTCCATCCTTGATACATCAAATTGTAATTTTCAGATTTCTCTAAAATTGCAGAAAACTGGAGCATAAAGTCCTTCACCCAGCATACTGGGGCCTTAGCTTATTCTTAAAAATGGCAGCAATGTATGCTTCTGGTTGTGGAGGTGTGCCAGTAGTGCTACAATTAGGGTTGTGCTGTCACTTCAATTATAAACTGGATTTTTTGAGGGTTTACTAAAACTCCAGATTAAACAGAAAAGCTTGCTGCAGGCGGAAATGTTTTGTATAAGATCTCAGCCAGAGAATAACTTGTTTCCAACATTCTGAAAAAAATTAATCAGGTGCTTCAAATGTTAGAATTCAAATGTGCTTGAAGAAGCAAAATACTAAAAAGGAACATTTAGTTATAAATTCTCAGCGCAGAGCAAGTTGCTTCCCAGTTCCTATCAGAAATACTATTCAGAAGAATGTCTGCAGATCAGGCAAGTAGAGAAGACGAATGCAGAGAACAAAATCCCAAATGTTTGGGAGTGTTTTTGTACTGTTTGGGTTTTTTCTCCTTTTTTTTTCCCCCCCTTTTAAACAAGCAACAAGCAAGTGGGATTAGCTTGATCAAAAAGAGACTGATCTATGCAATTTTAAGGATGGAGGAAAAAACACATTTTAGAAATGAAAAGTAGGGCAAGGACCACAAAGACAATACAGGCTTCCCTCACTGGAGTGAGGGACAAGGCAGAGTGTTCACACGTGCACACTGTGTTCCATGGGATTGGCAGTGAGTGTCAACATTCCTCAGACTAAGTTTAAACCAAAAACAATGCAGTGGAAGATGCACAAAGCTGAATGTGGGCTGCAAAATTCAAGTGAGCAGGCAGATATATAGCGACAGGATTATCTTGCCATGACAATCTGAAAACTGTCTCAATAATGCAGTTCTTCAAAGCCATCCCTGCTAAATTTGCATCCCTGCTTCTGACTGCAGTGAGGGCACACTGTCCCAGGCTGAAGGCCATTAGTTAAACACAGAAATGGTATCACACATTGCATAGTTGTGGTTTCTCCATGCTGCCTTTGCTCTCCTCTACAAACACTTCTTATAGAGAAGGGATATCTTTTGCCCTGAAAATTTATTCCTTGATCTATCATGCTGGCAGGCTGGTGACACTGACACCTCTTTGCTATTCAAGTACTATAAAGCACAGCCACGCAATACAAACAGACCCTTGTTTCTGCATCTCCTGCAGTTTAGAAAATTCCAGGTCCCACACATTCATTTTTGCCAAATTGGCAGTTGCTAGGAAGCAAAAGAAAAATGCTGGCAATGGTTCTGTGGAACTGGGGAACATGTAGGCAGTTTTCCTGCAGCACAGGAAAACAGACAGGAATTCTCAAGTGACTTCTCAGGCTCGAGACATCCAGGGACGTCTACTAACAAGAAAAGCAAAGTAACTTCAAGGGATGATGGGAATGAGCTAAACAATAATAATGCAGCTTTTGTAATAATTTTAAATTTGACACTTGGATTTGCTTACCTGAAAGGTCTGTAGAGGCAGAGAAGATACTTAAATACTAACAGCCTGCACATCTACACTACACAGCAGAAACAAATTTTTAAATAGCAAGTAGTCAGCCTGAGCTGAAATACAAGAAGATAAATTACAACCAATAACTTTAATTAAAGACTCCCTTAATATATGAGAAACAGTTTAAAAACTGTTCAGAAAATAAAGTAACACTGTACTGCTGCTATACTAACAGTAACATCTCTTTTTACAGAGTGTAAAGTGGGACCAAGCAGAGACTGTTGGAAACCTGCAAGGTTAAAGGCATACCAATAAATGGAGAGGTCAAAAACCTATTTTTACAGAGAACCATGCCTAGCTATTTATTGCTTTGTACTTTTGGGAGAGGGGGTTGTGGGGAAAAAAAAAATCTGATACCAAGACACAAGATCAAGCAACTGTATCGACTGCTTTTCTGAAATATTCTTCTCATACAATAATGAAAAATTGCATGGGCAACTGCACTGGGGAGCAAAGGAAGTGCAATGGGTTTCTGCCCATTGAAGCTCTTTGCAGTGTATCACAGAGGTGAATTCTTGTAATTTAAAATATATGGCTTAAATATAGGAAAAAACATTCTAAGTTCACATTACATATGCTGTACATAATATACTTTTATCTTTGATCAGACCATACAGTAATTGATTATACTCAGCTCTCTACCAGCAGGAGCCTTCATTCCAGCTGCTTGATTCTTGCAAGAAGGTCCATCAGGGCTCTCAAAAGCAACCATAAGCTTTACACTCTGCAACAGCTGAGATTTCAGGGTGTTTAAGGTCTGCAGAATTATTTTTCCCCTCGCTCCACTTCCTCCACAGTGCTCATTTATAGTAAAATAGGGAAAATGCTGTTGGCAAGAAGATATAAGAATGATTTCCTTCTCTTGCTACTTTGATGATTCCCCTTAGGGAACACAGAACAAAGAAAACCAACATTGGCAGTAGCAGGGAAGATCCAGAAGTCTTTTAGGGCAAAGGACACAGGTTGTGAAACAGCTCCCTTCTTCTGGATCTACTCAGTACAATTCAATTGTCAACTCCATGCACCTTCTTTTGTGTTGCTGCAGTGCTGATGCCTCATGCAACAGGGCACCACACAACCTCTACTTCTGACAGACAACACAAGAGAAAATAAAGAATACCCCCCACCCCCAAAAGCAGAGTTAACTACAGAAGACAGGAATTTTCTTCCTTCAACAAATATTTTCTTAAATTCAGGGATGTTTGTAGAAATTCACAAAGAATTGGTGTCTCTAGTGAAACACTACATTTCAACATTGCAAGCATTGAATATCTTTCTTAGTCCAGGCTTAAGCTGACAAAGTATACACAAGTAATACGGGTCATTTTGCAAAAAAACAGCAAATATCTGAAGTGCACATTGTTTTCTTGTTAGTTCTTGACTAAAAGACACTGCCTAACATAACACATGGCAAGCTCATCAGGAAAGCAGAGTGATTCATGGCACCTCCAATCTCAGAGCTCTGTATTTGCCACACTTCAGGAAATCTAAAGCCTGGAAGTTCAGGAAGACTGCTTGCTGGATTTTCAGCTCTGTGATCTATGTACAGAAATACTGTGTCACAGGTGACTTCTGAAACCTGTGATTATTTAATAGAGACACTGCACAGCAACAAGTCCCTTCCAAAAAGACAAGAAAAAATTAGTTTGATAATTGTTAGCTATTTCATTTTGAGCACCAACACAGCTCTCAATCAACCTGCACCACGAAAGGCCAGGCTGGGGTGGATTATGCTACACAGTTGCTAATTCTTTCTGGTTCTCAATGAGATACCCTGGGGTAATACAAACTGGGTTTTCATAACATCAAAAATGGGCTAAGTATTTCTTAACAATTTTCAAAATCAAAGGTGCCTGATCCAAGACTTTTCACAAGTTGAGACAAAGCAAAGCTAACTGAAAAGCTGATCGATACAACAGCATTGAGTCAGACACCCCACTTCATTCAGAGTGCTGTAAACGCAGAATGAATAATTTACCTGGGAAACTCATGCCCTCACGTCTGTTTGTGTGCACACACATATACACAAGCATGTTTACACATATTAAAAATGAGTCCAAGACATAGGGCTACTTAACAAACAAAAGAATATTCATGTTTTGGCAAAATACTACTTTGCTTTTACTGGCATGTAATCCCAGGCTGCACTAGGCATATTTTAGCAATAATGATCAAAGCAAAGGCTTTCCCTGAAGATTAATGACTGGCTAAGAGGATAGTTTGAGGTCTGTTTACTCCAGCTGGTCCTTAATTCCCAGGAAAAGCATCTGCAATGCTTATTATTGCTATAAACTTAAGATGGAAGGAGGGGCTATGCTGTTTTAAATGATATGTACAATGACTTTTTAGAGACTTAATGTCTTGCATATTAGCCAGAATGTTTAGCCCATCTCTTAAAGAACTCTTCATCTTGAAAGTAAGTAACTTCAAGCTTCCGTGGCGGCACACTTCATGTAAGCACTGCAAACTCCTCTACAAGCAATTCATTACCCCCCGCCCGCCGCCATGGCAAGTGAGGAAAGAGATACACAAGGATCATTTCCCTCTTCGTTGAAATACAGCTACATCTGGGTGGAGAACAAGAGCTTTTTAACAGCAGACAGAACTCCTACGTAATATTTAGGACAGAAAGCAAAGAATACTGCCTTTAAACCAAGGAGGATTTAGCTACAGAGGAAGCAACTGCTTGACCCGACAGAAGCTAATGTGTAACACTCTCGGAAAATATGCACGTGGTCTTTTAGACAGATTGTGAATCTCTTATCCACACTGCTGAACAGCTACTCAGAGGAGTAATTTCCCTGATTTAATGGAGGAACAGTTCCAGTTTGAGTAAGTAGTTTCCAACCTGAATCTTATTTATCACAGTGGTCATGAATATCATGCCTCACCAGAAGATCCGAAAAGCCTGCACTTAAGTTCAAAATGTTATTGCTTGTAATGTTATTCCCTAAAATGCGGAATTCTCAGTTATGGTGAAGCTGCACCTTAAAATACAAAACCCCCTAAAAAACAAAGATAATAGGCTCAGCTTAAATTCACAGCAAATTCTGGATTTTAACAGTGACTGGCCCAAGGAAGGTCTATGGATTTTAGATTAGTGTAGTGTAGCAACTGACGGACAGGTTAGATTCAAATCTTGAAGGTGTTTCATTTCACTGTATATATGCTAGCAATCATGTTTAGACTTGAAATAGGCTATATACTATACTTTCCTGTATACTTTCCCACAGACGTACTCTAAACAACAACAACAAAACAAGTTGTTTTTAGCATCATTATGAAAAAAAAAACCACCAAAACCTGGATGTTTCAAATGAAGCACGTGATTCAAACAGTCTCTTTATAAAAAGGATGAACAAACCAAACAGGATTCATTTCTTAAGACTCAAATGATCGAAAGCCTATTCATAGCCAGAAATAATACTCATGGTCTTGAATGGGAATTGCATGAGAAAAACCTGTGTTCTAAAAAAATTTTACCCTCCTTGCACAAATAAAGATGATTTGCTAAGTAGAGTAAGATTCAGAGATGCATGGAGTATTTTTGCAAATGAAAAGCTCAGCTGTCATCCTTCTGAAATTTTCATATCTGTATGAAGATAGGTATAAAAATTAAGACACCCTCACTTTAGGTCTGTAGATTCTTCATTACCAGTTTGTAAGGTAGTGAGTAGACTAAATAAAGAAAAACAACTCGATGAAAGATGATAAAAATGCATTTCTCATAATCTGAAACTAAGCTCTTAATAAATGCATTAAACTTCCTCAAGTGGTGTACTCACTTTGGAAATACGTGATTTTGAAAAGATCCAAAGACTTGGGAAACCAACTTCCAATATGTTTGAATTTCTGTGTGTGCCTAGATCCTTTCCTATAATTAAAAGGGCCTTTCAAACCGTGAGCCCATGGACTTTCTGTACCTACTAGGAACGAACCTTCTCTCTACGACAACTTTTAGCTTGTTTCAACATATCTCCTAAATGAAGGCATCCATAAGTGGAAAACCAGCTGATCTCATTTTTGCAGGTAGGTATGATGCAAAACAGCAGAGAAGCCTGGTTGTTGGAAACCCATACCTGTATTTACCAGGAGAACTTCCTTTGGACATTAAAAAGGGCAACTGACTGATCATGACAAGACATGAGCAACAACTTGTATCTGATACACAGTAGTGCCACTAATACACACAACTGTGGGGACACCAAAGGAAGCAGAAGTCTCTACTGGTACAGGGTTTCTCAAAACTTTTGCTTTCATGCAGATAGCAGGACATCAAAACTAAGGCTTTTGTTTCTGAAAAATGCTGATCTTTATGTTTTTATAAACATACCAAGTTTATGAGAGATGCTGGGTGGGCTGACATTATTTATTAGCACATCATCATCTGATCTTACAGCTCATCACTTTGTTAATTTCTTGGTTTATGCATATATAATGAACCCATGTAGCTGCCTTTTTAATTTTCATTTAGCCTTGAATAGCTGAGCCATTTTCTCTGGCTTCAAACCTGCTCCAGATGTCCTGACTAGTCCAAACATTAATTATTTTGAGAGAGAATATCTACAATATTGTGATCTTTTTTTTTTTTTTTTTTTTTTTTTTTTTTTGTTGTTAGGGTTTGGTTTTTTTTTATTACCGGTACATTGTTCTAACAAAATCTTACTGGCTCCATAGTCCATTATTCCAGACTCCAGACAGTTACACCTGATGAGTTCAGATGGTCCTACATGACAACACAAGAAGGCAAAGATAGATTATACAAAGATCCCAAGACTATAACTGAAACAAAATGACCTGGTAATCCAAACAAGATTCAGACTGCAGAGATATTCAGCAAGATAATTCACTGAGTAACACATATTTGATATGTAAGTCTTCACTGCCCCTCAGCTTCTATTGCATCAGCTGTATCACCTAGATCTGTGCAAAGTTAATATAAAGCAATGCCAAGACAGACTGCAATGTACAAAGGTATCAAAAAAGCAGCTACTTCCTGCTTTGAAGCAGGTTAATGTGGAATCCCAATACAATTCCAGCTATGGAACTTCTTACAGAACACAGTGTCAGCAACATTTCAAAACACAATCCTACTCCAAACCTCAGAAAATCCTCCAAATTTCTTAATGCATTTGATGAACCACATCTAAAACCAGTAGTTTCACGGATATTCCTGAGTGTATAAACTGATCTGTAGCATTTTTCTCATACATCCAGGTGCATTAAGATGAAAACAACTTCCCAGCTGTCAGTGTGAGGAACTGTCTCTGGCAAAGACCCAACCGATTTAAAATACCTCATTAACACCACAACACTACTTCTGTCCTTTAAAATAACTGCAAACTCAACAAATCAGAAGAAAAACAAAACAAAACAACAACACCACCGAAAAAAAACCCCCCCACACACACACAAAAAAAACACCACCAAAAAACCCCAAACCAAACAAATAAAAAAACCCAGGAAAAACCCCATAAATATGGCTTTAAACAACATATTGTTTTATATGTTACACATAGCATTTTAAAAACCTAATTCATTTTTTCCTCAATAGAAATTTAGGACTGTTTTTACTCCTCAGCAGAAATACCATTTATTCCTTTGGTCATTCATACCTGAATCTACCAAAATGCATTTCCCAATCTGGAACTTATTTATTATGAATTCTGTATCAACTGGCTAAATTACAGCTTATTCAAGCATAGGCATTACATTAAGCTCTTAGATATTTTTCAAGAAAGTGATGTTTTAGAAACTGAATTGTAGAGCAGTTTAATTCAAAACACACTACTTTTATTGATAATAATGGAATTATCATCCAACCAAATAATACATATATGTCCAAAAGAATAGAACTTCACTCATGAGACTTCATATACATCATACTGTATCAGAAAATGCTTTACACATCAGATATGATTAGCTGATACTTGTAAGTTGATACTTAAGTATTAACAGCTTCTGTGACTAAGACATCTGTATTCCACTATCCTGAAAGCAGTGTCCTATTCATCATTATGCTTTAAGAAAATGGAACAAGAAAAACAATTCCATGCAATAAACTTGTTTCAGTAGTCAATATTTATTATACGCAGATACTTTGACAAAAAAAAATCCATGGTATTCATTTTGATGCAACTACTGTAATTATAGAATATTTAACTGTCATGATAGAAGAAAGTAAAGAACAAAATCAATTTCATTATGAAAAAACTGCATGTAAATTTATTCTAAAACTTAGCTTCTTATTTATGTCAGATTCAAAAAGATGCCAAACCATGCACACAATATTCTTACATTTGAGCTCTGTTAATTTATCAGTTATTTATCAAAACTATCTTTACTGAAGACAGTTAATTCCTTATTTTTTCATCTACTGTTCCTGTTATATATATTTGCAAATGAAGACCCAGAAAGTACATTTATTTAAATGTTATTTACAATCACTTTCAATGTGCTTCCAATGTAATATATCATCAGCGCAGTCTTTGATTTAATTGTTGCCGTCACTCATTTTTGTGCACTAACACATGTAGGAGTTCCAAAAGCCAAAATATTCTTGCCTTTTTTTTGTGCTACATACCAGATTTTGTAACCTGTGTCAAGCTACCTCCAATGCTTACAACTTGTGAACAGAGGCCAACAATGAGCCTCCCCAGACACTAAATCATAATCTTCATGTTTTTCGTATTTCACATTCTAGCCACAGTTTCAACATCCATACTCGTGACATTAGGGAAGGATAAATCAAGGAGGATGACAGCTCCCTTGTAGAGACTGGTACGGCCCTGGGATCTGCCACACCCAACACCCACAGCTTCTGCCAGATGTCTCCAAGAGTTTTGCTGCATTAACCCCTTCAGGAGTAACTGAGGGCTTTGTGCTGAACCTTTAAGTAAATGCTCTATTTTTCTTTTTTTTTTTTTTTTTTTTTTTTTTTTTTTTTTTTTTTTTTTTTTGGTAGAAGGAGAGAAAAAATATAACACACATTTCTTCCAGAAACTTTGACTAACTAAAGCACAGAGGGCTATCAGTGACAATTAGTAAATCTAACCTTATAATTCTTATAATTCCTTAAAGACAGGAATTAGAATTTAAGGGTTAGCATCAGACAATATTCCTTTTTTCATACCATGCTGTGGTCCCATATCTAAAATGACACATTAAAAACTTCTTAACAGTTCATGTCTTCAGACCCAGGACACTGCTTTACCCTCCTGGAATCAGTATACCCATTAACTCCCTTTCAGCCAAACAGACTATTTAGGCCTTAAATCAACAGGATTTCTAATCCAAAAGCCGTACGGCAAACTCCACAACTCCTTCTCTGGGTCTGATCTGGCCCCAGGGACATAAATTTGCATGCAGCTTCTAAGTTTGTGAACAGTCCCTGGGCTTAAAGTTGCACATGTGTTTAAGTACTTTGTTCAGTCTGGGTTTAAACCAGCTACTTTAAAATAAAAACAGCAGCCATGCAAAGAATAACATTGTTAAAAGTATTTTTCCTCTGTAAATATCGTACCAAAGGAAAAAAATGCAACAAAATAAACATACTGATTCCTAGAAGCGCAAACAGACCTACCGGTAGTTAAACAGCAGCTGAAAGCCATCAGCAAATATAAATGCACACCACTTCACATAAAAAGGCAAAATCAATTTTATTTCAAAATAATAACAATAGTAGATGTGAAGCATATCTTATACAATATACAAATATTCTTTGTACACTATTGCAAGTAAAAGCATCTGTGGCTATAAACAGCAAGCAAATGGTCACAGCTCCTAGAGTAAGACTCACTCCTATTCTTCACCAGGTTTATTTTGTGGATTTGAACACAGATATCTAGGCAATTTCACTTGTTTCTCCTGTGCAAAATGGGTTCAAATGTCCAGTTTGTGTGCGGCTTTTCATTAAAAAAATATAAAGCAGTAAAAAATAAGGCAAGGCTTGAATATTGCACTTGCTAAAACCACTTCCAATTTGCTTCCCAGTAGGTTAGGATTCAAGTTGAGCATCAGTATTTCTTTAAACAGTTTAAAGAATACATTTTAGGTTTCCATCTGTGGAAGAAATCACACTGAAAGTAATACAGTTATTGCAGCTCTTGTTGAAAACAAACATACAATAATCAAGACTGGACTTGGGCAGAAAGACATTAACGTGCCTGCAACTATTTTTCATTTGGGGAACATGCCATTAATAATGTTAAAAACACTTGAAATAACTATCCACAGTACACAAGAAAAAAATTCAAATGCAGTTTTTATAATTTAAATAAATTGCTCATAAATATCAGCACTGATGCACTGAGGGTTTGTTCTCATATACAAGAACCTAATTTCAAGACAGAATTAGTATTTCTTCTTGAGAAGCCCTTTTTTCCTCCCGTTTGTTCTCCATACATGTGCTCACTGAGTTAAAGGGTTAAGTAACCATTATATTCTAAAGAGCAAACTGTTTGCCTTAGGGCCATCTCCTCCTTACTCCTGATGAATTGCCTGACACTTCATGTATCATACATTTTCACTAGGAAGCAGCATTTGTTTCCAGTCATGGTGTAAGAACTGACTTTGGAAGTATGAAGCAATGTAGGATAGACCAAAAAAACTGAATTACATCATCAGGTACTAAATAGTCTACACCAAAATAGTGAGATATGTATTTATAAATATGCTTGTACTTAAAAAATGGGCACAGAATTATATATATATAAAATTCTATGCATACTAAGATGAATAAAAGACCAGCTGTAAGAATCAATATTCTGAGTGACAAGACACTTTTCTGGACTAGAATGAAAGAAATGCAAATATAATTGAGTGCTTTGCACTGAAGGGTTTGTTAGATGTAAGCTGAACACATGCATCCAAGCCCCTGGCCCAGTTCCCTCTGTGATCTTAGAAAAACTTGTTTGTAAGACACCAGGGGTTTCATGTGCAGGTCCTGCCAGTGCTACACATCTCTGAACTGTCAGTGCACCTTCCTCCCTCTCTTCCCTGTGTGGGAAAATGAATGCTTCCTTACCACAATGGTACAGCAAGGGTTAAGTCATAAACATTTATAAAGGAGTAGAGACTGCAGAAGCTCTGGACTGCAGGGTATGCTACGACTGAACATAAATTTTAATCAAAATACTTCTACTAGCTGAACGAAGTGGCCGGTGTAACAACAGGTACCAGAACAGAGAGGAGAATGAATGCCTTTACACAACGTATTCAAAACATTCCTACAGTGTAGAAGAAAAATAAAATTCCTTCTGCAAGTTCCCCCCTCCCTGGGGAACAGAGGACAAGAAACATACTTAGATGACAGATTTGAAGGGAGATAGGAAGGACAAGAACAGATGGGGGCCAATGCAAAAGGGTAAAGAGCTCAGGAATAGAGATTTCTCAAACAAGTTGTCAGCAAACAGCTACAAAATCCATTTACAAAACAGAAGTCTGCTCTCTCCCCAGTTATCCTTTTAGTAGTCTGGTTTTTGTTACCAATAAGCCCAGTGAAATGAAGATCCAATGTGTGTTGTTCTTTTCAACAATCCTTTTGAATCCTATCATATTGCCAAGGAGCATGGTTCTATGAGTTTTACTGAAGTTCTTTGCTTGTGTGAAAAACAACATCAAAATACATATTGAAAAAAAAACCAAAAACCACAAAACAGGTTGAAAAACTGAAACTTCCCATTAAGAAATGCCAAAGGACTTGCATGTGTGTGTGCACCACAACTCAGTTTTATGTCTAACAGTATGATTATCTGATTATCCCATTACAGGAGGCAAAAGATGAACCAAAGATCCCCAGTAAGTCAGTCTGGGTTTTATGTGAGATGAGCAAACCATGTGCCTGGAAAGGCACATGATGAAAGAAGGTAACAGACTCAAGGTTATCCAAACAAACACCATTTCTAACTTTTGCTTTTGCCTTCCCTCAAACAAAACTTTCTGCATTAGGAAGATGGTCACATATTTGGAATGGTTTGTGGCATTCACAAAATGCTAAAAACCTACATCCAGTCTTCTTTCCCACCTATGAATTCCCTTTATTGAAGGCTTCCAAAGCTATCTTTGGCATTCTGACTTGGAACAATGGAGTTTTGTGATTTATCTGTCATAGGTTCTTGTCCAGCTGTAAGTTTGCACATATGACTGTCAGACTGCTCTGTTACCTAAAATCATTAAATCCTGCCATGTTTATATTTTTTTTGTTTGCTATCCCAACTGGAATTAATACCATGACTCTTTATCTAATTACAAGGGTTTAAAAATAACAAAGAAAAAAAAAAATAGAATGAGACTAGCCATTATACACACCAACATCTGATTAAATTGATTAAATATCTTTTATCCACTCCTTTATTCATATGAGACTATAAAGGAGTCAGAAAAATGGGGGCTTTTCCCCCTTTTTTTAATAGAAGCTCCAGCATCCCTGAAAGATTAAAAAAACACTCACTATTTCAAAACTGTCCTTCAAAGCAAACATAGAGCAACTGAGGAACTGTCCAATGGAAACACATCAAATAAAATGCTATAATTAAGACAATCTATTTCACAGATAAGCAGCTCATTTTTTGAAGGTAACATGTTACCCTCAATTTGGCCACAAGAAGGATTGCAGAGAATGTTCTATGAGCAAATGTATTAGGACGTAAAGGGAGAAAAGGTACTAATGCATTTTTGTACATCCTTTAGAGCTACCTGTTTGTAGAAGTCTTTATACATGAGAAAAAGTCACATTCAGCTGTAATTAATACGCATTAAGAGAATGCTTGCTCTGAAGAGCTCTACTGCATTCCAGCCTCTTTGTAGTTGAAAAATAAAAGGCAATGCCAAAACCCAAGATGGTATGTTTGAATAGAGGAGGAAATTGACCGTAAAAAGTTAACTTATATGACACAAAAACACAGTTTGTGTAACTCACTGAAAGCTCAAGAATCAAAGCTAAATCTGAGAATTTACCCTAAATAGCAGAATGAGTAAAATGAAACCAGAGGGTCTTCCAGGACGCTTCAGATGATGTTGTGATACTGCTGTCGATTTTTCAGTGATCTTCTAACCATAGATGTATATTTCAGTAAGTTATGACCACAGAAACGCTTCCCTGACTGCTATCAGAAGCTTCACAAGGTAGCAATTAACCATCACCTAAATGCACAACGCCCAAGCATGCTAATAGAAAGGGCAAAAAATCCTGCCCTCTGGCAGTTACGAGGAAAAACAAAAACACACACAAAATCAAGTCAAAAAGTTAAGGCCAAAAGCCGCCCCGTCCTTCCTGGGGCTCGGGCAGGGGCAGTTCCCCGTGAGGCGCCGCTGTCCCGGGGCCGGGGCCGCTCCATCCCCGCCGCCCCACGAAGCCTCCTCGGCGTCGCGGCGCCGCCACGTGCGGCCTGCGGGGAGCGGGGGAGGCCGCGGGGCGCGGGCACGTTCCCCTCAGGAGCTCAGGGGCAGGTGGCCTCCCGCAAGGAGCCCGGCCCCGAGGCTCCAGGGCGGCTTCCCCCCATCCCAACACCACATAACCCCGAGCTCTCGAAGCCGCCCGCCGGGAAGGTACTCACAAGTTCCATGTCCGACGGGACCACAAGGCACCCGGCGCTGAAGCCAGCCCTGAGGCGACCCGAAGCGGCGGTGACGCCTCCTGTACTCCGGGACGGGTGGCTCTGCCCCCCGCTATTTAAGGCTCGCCGCCCCGGGCGGGGGGCAGGTCTCAGGTGGGCTGTCACAGGAGGTCTGTCACAGGTGGGCTGTCACCTGCCGGCTGTGACCCCGCTCCGCCCCGCCGCACCTGGGCGCGCTTTGCAGCGCCCCGGGTGTGCCCCGTCCCTCGGTGCCGCCCGCAGCGCGGGCTGAGGGGCAGGAGCCGGGCCCGGGGGCCCCGCCAGGCTTGGGGAGCCAGGCTGCATCTGGAGGCAGCGCTCTGGGCCGGGAGGAGGCCACTGCAAGGACACCGTGAGGAGCACAGTCCTTGACTGCTCCAAGTAGTCAAGAGATGGCCTTTCCAGCCAGTATAGCAAGAGTTCGATGGAAAGTCTGAAATTGGGCTTCTAACAGTGTGGAAAGGGGAAGTGATTCCATAGCAAAATGCAAAACTACATCAGTGTGAAACTTGGGCAAGTGACAAGAAAAATTTCCTTTTTCCTTTTTCCTTTTTCCTTTTCTTTCTTTTTTTTTTTTTTTCCTAGAAGCTTTCACAGCTTAGAAGAGCTACCAGTGACAGAAACAGAAAATTGAATAGTTGTCTGAATTATCTTCCCAAGATGATAAACTCATTTAAAAATAGTGACTCGAAGGTGTAGATCCTACAAATCCCTCTGTATAAAGAAGAGACTATGGTGTTATTCATTGTGTGACATACACAAATTATATTTGTGCTTATTATATACACAAAACACAAGGGAAAAATACCTTGTCTTTTTTTTTTTTTTTTTTTTTTTTTTTTTTTTTTTTTTTTTTTTTTTTTTTTTTCTTCCTCCAAAATAACTAGTATCTTTTTACCCAGGCTAAAAGGTTCTTACACAGTTCTGGAAGATCAGTTTGAATAGGTGTGGTTACAGCTTTACAGTTCTATCATTACCACTGTATATGATTTCATATACCAGCAAGCAAATGTAATTAGATGCTTATATGATGGATAGAACTTGAACCCTTGAATCACTTTATGCCCTTTGCCGTCTCATTGAGTCTTAGTGGGAACAGTAACTAATGTCAACCAACTGTCCACAGTTAATGACATAAGAAGCTGTTTACAGAACCCACTTATTAATCAGACAAAAATGTTCAAATAATTAAATGAAACATATTACAGCAGGCAATCTGAGAACATAATATGATGTTTTGGATATGTATAATGTCTATACTGAAATTCTTTAATGCTAAGTGTTGTTATAACTATTCAGAAAGGAAGCAGCTTTAGGGGAAAGAACATCATATTGATTTAATGCTACACATGAACTTATTACTGCTGCTCTTTTTTTGGTCTTGCAATAAAAATGTAGGAAATACAAACAGAAAAAGTCTCTTAAATAAATTGCTTGTAAATGTGTAGCATACAATTACTAAAATATTGAAGTTCATGAAGCTGCTTCAAGTAAATGGATCTTTTCAAATTCATGTTTAAAATGCATGTGAATAATAGAGATCTTACAGACAATTCATTTTACACACAGCTCTCCTGTTTTATGTCATGGTCATCGTGATTTTGAAACAGAATCAAGGAATCTTCAATTCTATAAACAGGAATTTAAAGACACACTATTTTCCTCTTTGAAATGTGTCGATGCTCTAAAAGCATGGCGCTGAAAGGCTGCCAAGCTAATAGGCCAGTGAGCACTAGGAAGAGATTAATTTTGTACCTGGAATGAGTGTATACAGTTTCCATGCTATTTAGTGAAAGGGCTAGAATGTGAACTGGAGTTTCTTTCATGGTGCAGTGTAATGTTAAACCCTGGAGTTATGAGCTAGCCTCTACAACAGAGAGTCTCAATTCAGCACTGGGACCACCTACAGATGTTAGTCCACAAGAAAGTAAATCAAAATGGGATGTTTGAGATGCTTACTTGCATTTTTTTCCTCCAGTGTTTTGTTGAATACTGGTGCTGTATGCCAAAATCAGTGTGAATATTTGGAATGCAAATATGTTATGAGCATTTCTGTTTATTTTGAAACAAGCATATATTATATAAATCATATATCTCATAAAATGGAGATGTGTGTGCTAGCAACCACAATCCCCTCACTAAAGAGCTCTGCCTGAGGTGTAGCCACAGTTGTAATCTCCAGGTGTGTTCTTTCTACTTTTCAAGGGATTCTGATGAATAAAAAGAGGCAGAGTGAAAGCAAGGCAATGGATCTACTTCCACAAGTTACATTAGCCAGTGGTGATTAGGACAGGACACTCAGAGTTCCAGACCAGTTTTGAAAACTGTTTCTTTAAATGTTTCCAGAAAGGTTGTATTAAGTTGGCTTTTGTTTTCCTGTAGCTCACTGTTGACTGTTTGGAATGGATTTCTGGAGAAGAAAAAAAAAATAAAATGAAACCAACCAAGCAAACAAAACCCAGGCCTTTTTTATTATTGATCACCTTAAGGTATTTGGTTCAATATATTGGATTGTATTGCCAGAATCTGTATATTGGGTCATCTTACTGGGATAATTCTGATTTGTCATTCATTGTGAGGAGGATGATATCTCCATACCTTTCCTGGGGCACCTGGAAAAGAAGCCAAAAACTTCTGGTGTGCTGAGTTCAGTCTAGATTACTGCGCAGGAAGAACAATGATGAAGGAAGAATTTTTTCCTAAGCAAAACTGTCAGTAAGTTATATTCCTGGAAAATTATCACTTCCTAATTACATTCTTAGTCAGAAGTATCTGGCATAAGACACCATGAATATTTGGAATGTGAAAGAATGGTCAGAAAGAGTAAAAGCATTCTACAAGTTGTTCTTTTATGCTGCATGTCATGAGAGGTTGCTATTCCAGATAGAAACACACTGAAGTAGGTGGCCACACCTCAAATTCATGTGAGAAGAGGCATTGAGTCATCCATTTTGTCCAAGAAAATACCCACAGGCAACAGTTACAGCTGTTGATATAACATGGTCATACACCTGGAGACGTGCACAAGTAAACAAATTGACTGATAAATCAGTAAATTGATAAGCTAAAGAAAGCCCATTTAAAAGTATTTGAGAGAACAGCTGGGTCTAGTGGAGTGCTTAATATAACACTCAATATCAAATAAATAACCAAACTTCATGGTTCGTTTTTATATTCGGCTGAGGAAAAAATGTGAGGAACTATATACTCACAAAAAGTTTCATCAATGATCACTTGGAAGTTTTTTCAGTCATGTAGAGATTCAAATTACACAATACTAAAGACAATCCTGGATAAAATATTCTGTATTTTTGGGGGTCTTTGAATTTTAAGTATGACTAAATACAACTTTGAAGTAAAAACACATAGATATGTAAAACTTAAGGCCAGACATTTCATTATTTTTATTGTTCAACTTCAAGAGCATTGCATTTTATCCTCACTCTTGTGTCTAATTCATTCATACACTGCCACTGCAGACCCTGGACTCCCAAAAAGATGACTCCCTTCACCCTCAGGTTATTTCCTGTTCTCCAGCTGTAATGATTTCACTCAATCATGGTCACTCAGATCCTATTGCATACTACGTAGGGGAGAAGCAACATTTGTCCATAATTTGTTTAGAACTGCTTTAGAAAAAAGAAAAGTTGTGCTTAACAGAAGAATAAAAGGTACAGGGATAGTTCTGTTGGGAATCAGTTAGCCTTGTCATGTAATAATTACTGTATTGTAACTTTATAATAAACTTTATCTCTAGCATTTGATAAGCGAAGTTGTAAATTATTTGTGTTCTAGAATCTTTGGAAAATGCATTTAAGAGTAATCACATTTCTAACCACTAGGGAAAAAAAAATCATGTGATCTCTGCCAGCTGCGTGTGTCTGTTCAGCCACTGAAGAGTTTCCCTGCATGAATCTCTGGTTGAGGTTGGATTTTTATCGTGTGTCAGTATATAAATTCAATAGAATGGACAGCATGTCTTTCTTTTTCTTCAGTAAAAAAATTGACTAATGCCACGGTGACATCATACAGCTATGTTTTATGCTTTTGGCATTTTGGCTCAGCACAGTGAGTAGATAAGAAGGATCCATGTCCAGCAATCTAATCCAGAAATAAGCAATCTAATCATACTGCTGAAAATGGTATGGTTCTGTTTCACTTCTGGTTCATCTTGTTTCCTCTTGTACCTCTGTTAAGGAGTGAACATGTCAGGCTATGCTATCATTCATTAGGAAGGCCAGAGTCTCTGTCTTGAGCCAGCTGAGAGATTCTTCTCTTTGTGGGGCCGTTAATGTGAGTGGCAATGGTGAAACTGGAATTGCAGGAACACGAAATTTTGGTTTGTCATTCAATAGTTGGTGGACGGAGTACTGCATCATACAGTGGACCATATAAAATGCAGAAAAAAGGTGGCATAACAAGAAAGTATGAATGAATGGTACTTTTCATTAAGGTGTATGAATACATGCCTTTCAATGATACTAATTTGATTTGGGTAATGTCAATGGTGTGTCAATCCAGAGGAAGCAGAAGGCATTTTGAATTTAAGCTGCTGACTCTATTGATGAGTTTTGTGGCCCCTTTCCTTTCTCATGGCTGTCTCTGTAAGAAATGTAGCAAAAAGGAATACTCTCGAATATTGCTTTCTTCAGGTTACATAAAACAATTGAGATTCCTTGGGGGCTGCTCTCTGCCCAGGCAGTCAGAGGAGTCCTTTAAAGGTGTCCAGGAGTTATTGTAACTCCGGTGTTTAAAAAGACAGAAGAATGTTTGAGTCATCATTACATGACAATTCAGGTAACACTTTCTGAGGCAAATGAGGACTTTTCTGACTATTACAGCTCCACAAGTAGTGTATGTCAAGCCCTCAAAAATTATATGCTCTTCTCCATCGTTACTTTCTTTCACGTTGAGCTTTCTTTATTAAAGATCTTACCATGTGACATTAGACCAGTTATGCTAATTTAATCTGTAGGAATGACATTTGAAAGAATTTTAACAGATTAGGGGAAGGAGTATCTTGTAAAAGCATCCTTCAGCCTGATTAGTTGTATACACATGGTTTAGGGAAAAAAAAGTCATGCTTCACTAGCCTTCTGGAACTCTTTGAAGATAATACTGCCAAGATAGGGTGTAGCATGGACATTATATTTTTAGATTTTCAGGAGTCATTTGACAGTGTTTTACCCAAGAGATTAATGCTTAAAGAGAGGGGAGTGAAGGGGCAAGAGAAAAATTTGCTCATTAAGTTGAAGAGTAGCTCTAAGCAAGAGCAATGAGGAGCTAGAAGTGTAATTTTTACAGATGGGGGGAAGTAGAATTTGTAAGGTTGCAGCACCTCTGTGTATCAAGTTAACTTATTTACATAAATGGCTTGGATGGATGTATTCTTCTGAAACTAAACCAGGCTCATTATTATTCATTTATTGCACTAAGAAACTCTTAACAGAGTTTGTAATCCCAGTATGCTGAATGCTGTATTTTTTTAAACTGTCCCGGCCCCTTTCTAGACACTGTGGAACAAAAGCAGAAGGCAAATGTTGTTTTCCTGACTACACAGAGGAGGTTCTGAAGCCTGGACAGACATGATCCAAGCCACAGAGGAAAATCAGTAGATCTGATAAATGAATGTGTTTTCTTAGTCATGACATGAGATTTCTGATTGGGAGATGATACTTCACGGGAAACAACAGTAAATTCCAAAAATCAGTGAAATGCTGAAAAGCAAATATTTCCAGGTCAACCAATGTGAAATGCATCTCCAAATAAATATGCAGTCTAATTAGAAAATAAATTTATAGTTTATTGTAAAAGTATATCTTTTAGCATAACTTATGTATCTGTAAGAAATACATTTTTATATAGAAATTACTTCAAAGGACATATTTAGAAGAGTTCTCTGTCCATGATTTATTTAAAAAAAAACCCTTAAAAATGGTGCAACATTCCTAATTAAAATTTTCTTAGTTTAAATATATCTTTCTAAATAAAATCTGTATCTTGATTGTTTCTATATGCTAGAGAAAAAGAACTAAGCAGAAAGGAGCACTTACTTTGGCCCACAGCATATATGTAATGGTACAGTGGTGACAAATGGAGTGTGAGCACCACTGTGTCTACAACTTGGGTTTGAAGTATTAAGCTTAGCAAGATGTGAACATGACCACACACATCAAAAGGATGCTCCAAGATGCTTCCCACCTCTTTCTGTGCATCCACTTCCCAGGATGCTAAGCTTAAAATTATTAAGTGGTAGATGAAATTTTGGAAGGAGCTACCTATACTGTAAAAAAAATTTCTTTTTAGATTAGAAATGTATCTTGCATTTTTATATGCTTCTCCTAGCTTAAATATCCTCTTTCAAAAACCCAAGACCTTACCTTTCTGCTTTGTTTTTGAGTTTCTAGGAATCCTGCTTGACTACACTTCCAATACAAGATCTGAATTTACTCTTGCAAAGGAGGCTTCATAAGACTCCAGCATAGATAATACCAATTTACCCACCTGTGAAATGGAACAGATTGAGATACTTCATCTCAATCTTAAAAATATCTTGTTTCTCTTCCCATTCTGCTTCTCTCCCCCAAAATTTACTGGGAGTTCTTGGAACTGCTCAGTGTTCCTCTCTGCCTGTTTATAGGCCCTTGCTTTGTGCATATAGACACTTAACTGGGATGTAGCTGTAGAAACAAATTCCTGTGAGGCAAGTTAGGGTGGTGGTTTGCAGTATTTGATACTGCATGCTTAATAATTAGGGTATGTGCTTTTACATCTTGGTAAACATAAGGTAAGTTTAGGTAGTTTGATGATCAATGAAAGTGGGCTAATCAACCTTGTACCCACCACAGGGAAACAATGTGTGCATGAATAGCTGCCATGGATTCCATAATGCACTGTAATTTTTTACCTTCTCTTGATTCACAGTTTATGCCTGGAAAGAACTTGTTCTGGTTGCTGTATCTGACTTGTTGAATGATTGGGTGATTGTAGGAACTAATCCATGCATTTTACCTATAAAGGCTCTTCTTTAGCTGGAGTTGTGCATGCTAAGGATTTTTATCTGAAGGACAAAGGTTCTAATCCCAGTTCTTTATCAATGTCGTTAATGTAACTATGCATGTTTGAGACCACCATATTCTTTATGCAATATGGCTGTGGTAGGGTCTGTTACGCTAAAGCTCCAGTATAGACCTTACCCATGCCTACGTTGGAAGTGCCACACCTCTTAGATGGCATAAAGAGGTATCTAAGTTAGAAAAGCTGCTCAGTGTGCTGTTATTGCTTGTGTTATGTCCTAAAGGAACATGAGTCAATCAATAATTAAGCCACAAAGTACTGCCTGTTGACATGGCAACATGTTCACAGATGTGACGTGAACTTAATGTCCTTCTTTCATGTCTCCTGTGAAAGTAAGAGTCTCCTAAACTCAGTAACAAAGAATTGGAGGAGACATTGCCAGGGGAAAATGAGAAAATACAAAATTAGATGATTTATTTTATAAAAATGGATGCCTTGGAACCCTTTCTCTCTCAAATGTACTGTAATAAATGGTCTCTCTCCTTTTTTTAGTACAAGGACCTTTCCCTGATCAAAAAAATCCCCAATTGCTTATTGCCAAACCCTTTTAGAAGCATAAAATTAACTTCCTTATGGATCCCTTTTATGATTGCTTCTTTCCCATGTATTTCTCCCCACCCACATTTTTTAATGGAGCTGAAGTGAACACACTCTTTTAGGTTACTGCTGTTTAGGCAAGACACTGTCTAACTCCAAGAACAACATTAGCTGCTGCACCACAGATTAAGGGTTGGCATGAAGGTCCAAATGTGAATTTGTCATCGTCGGTTGGTGCCTGTTGTTCTGAAGACGAAAGAAGCACAAGTTTGTGTGACATCAACTTCCGTACGTTGGGATCGTTTTTCCTGGCTGTTTCTGCTGTTTCCCTGCACGTGCTCCTGCTCTCCCACTCTCTCTGCTTGCCAGTTACCCTATTCTCCTCTTGGCTTGCATGTCTTTCTTCCAAGCTTTCTGCAGCAGATGTTAATGGGTCTCGCCAACACGTTTTGTTTGCCACATGTGTTGCTACCTCTGTCACAATATGTGAGGTTAATTTTTCTTTTTTTTTTCCAGGGCATCTTTTTACTTCTGCCTGAGTTGGTCTCTTGATCTTTCACACATTAAAAGTTTACTACACGTTCTTTCCTTTGTAAGCTTGGTGTCCTCCATGGAAAGGACATGTCCAGTCCAGCAGAAATACGCTTTTATAAGATTGCTTCAACACTGTTTGTGCAACCACTTTGCAGAACTTTGTTATTCATGATTTTATCTTGCCACTTGATATGCATAATAGCTTGAAGGTGCCGTTGATTAAATTTTTCCAATGCTTTGATGTACCAGTACTAGCATTTCCATGTTTCTCAGCTCTAGAGTGAGGTAAAACTTAGAACACTACAGAAAAGCCAGGATTTGGTCTTATGTCTAATAATGTACTAATTCCAGATTTATTGGATGTAATTCTCCATCTCAATATACAAAGACTAATTGATGTATAAAAGCCAAATTCTTTGAAACTCACATGAGGGAGAGACATTAGAAGCAGGGTTTAAAATTGTCATGTGTGTTCCTTGCCCTTTAAGAAATCAGATAACAGCTTTGATAGCTTAAATTTTATAAAAGTACAAATCTCAGCTGCAGACTACTGTGCAGCTGGGCAGTCTGAATGTTTGATGCACCCTACACCCTTCAGCAAGTATTAATCCTAACCTTCCAGACATAAAATATGTGGAAAAAGTAATACCTAAGTACAGTGATAAAAAGAGACAGACAAGATTGCTGAGACAGCAGGGTGACCTCATAGTTTATGAAATACATCTCTTCATTTCTCCTTGGCTACTTTCTTTTTAATGCTTTTCTTCAGCATCCTATGTGATTTCATATCTCTGAGCAGATGAAATTTTATTCTTAAACAAGAAACTTCTTTCTGCTTATATCACTTTTCAGATCAATTTTGATTAAAAAGTGTACTCTAGCAATATATTTTGATAGGATGAGGAGCAGTTCAAGAATTTAAGATCCACAACAGCATCTTTGGTTTAGATTTGGGCAAAGTGTACAGCTGAATGACATGTTTGCTGTGCCCTTAATAAATAAATTGTTCGCTAGCTGTGCTGCTTGCAAACAGACAGCCTTTGGGCAATGCCCAATTGTCCTTTGTAATATTTGAAAGGCAGGTTCAGTTGAGCTGGAGAAAAGGGCCCAAATCTCCATTTTAAAATACTGACATGATATTTCCATTTACTGAAAAATAATACTCTAAGGCTCTTGACTTGGAATCCTTCTGTGAATTTTTAACACGCAAATCAGTTCATAAACCTTACGATACATATAATTTACAAACAAAAGCTAGACATTTAATGGGATTTCTGTAGGCACATTATAATTATACCTGAACAATAGTCAACAGGGGAGGGAGTGATGGTAGCACCATTAGGAAAAGAGAAGCATGACTGCTACCTCTGCAAGACTTAACTTGATGGGAACTCAGCTATTCCCATGGCAATTCAAAACACTGAAATTATGCTGATTTAGTACTTGGTGTGCCTTTATGACACATTCTGATTTTTTTTTTAGACCTTACTAGAAAAGTGTCGCATTGATATTAGTGGGCCTCATCACATGCAATAAAATTCCACCCATACAAAAGAAATCAATAGGTACAATACCTTTGGTTCACTCTTCAGCACATGTACATGTCGGAAAAAATACAGTAAATTATTGTACCATTGACTGCATTCGAATCTCTCCTAAGCTGTAAAGTATGCTTTATTCTGACCTTTAGTACTCAGAGACTTACACTAATTTTGCAAATTACAGTTTCTCTGGTTCATTCCTGTGACTTTAATAGCCCCATCTGCTGGCTGAGCACCAGGTACGAGAACGAGCATGTACCTTTGAAAGCCTCTTGTTATAACAGGGCTTCCATAAACTTGCTACTGAAATGTTCTGTTTTTTTCCTAAGTGAGACAAAAGGGAGAAAATTGGAAAACTGCATTTTATAGATCCATATTATCTCATAGTGCTATGGCCTTAATTTTGTGTTTGCAAAGTTCTTGGTTTCTGCCAGTGTCAGTCTGCTTTGCTAATGTTAAAGATACACTTATGTTGTTGGAGGAACAAAATTTCCTAAAACAATTTACAGTTTGCTGAAGGAAAAAGCTGTGAAACTGTAGAAATGGGAAGAAAATATAAGATTATATGTAAATGGCAATGCTCATTGAGAAAGAAACTTAACAAAGATTTGCCTTCAGATGCAGTACATCAGTAGCATTGAGACTGTGTTGTGCTCTCGAGTTTGTCTCATTGCTACTCTTCCCTAGGCATCCATTTGTGTACAAGGTAGGATACAGTGCAGGAGAGACTCTTGATGTGGCTCAGTAGGCTCATTTTCATGTTCTAGTATTCTTTTAATGGAAATAGATGTGACAGACCTCCCAGAAATAATGAGGGAGGCTTGATTCATCCCCTCATTCTTTAAATGGAACTACTCTGTACTGCTTTTTGAGGGAAAGCTTTTGATGTTACATGTACAGCCATGGTGCTTCTTGTTCTACATGGATATAAAGAAAGTAGCTTATAAGATAGCTAAAGAATATGAGCATGTTTCTTGTTCATCACTGAAACTTAACACAAATTTGATGTTGCATCTGCAGATTGTCCAAAAAAAGTAGTTACTATAACCTGTAATTTATCTATCTATTAATACAGCAAAATCACTTTAATAGAATTCAATGATATTTAAAAATATCTTACATATGAAAAATATATTCTCTACAAAACCTGTCAAATGGCCTGGGAAAGGAAAATCCTGAAAAAAACAATGTTGGAGGAAGGTGTATGTTGGAGGAATACAGCAGACATCTGACTGTGGTTGCTATGAAAGAACAAAAACTTGAGGAGTTTACAAATCCTCATGAACTCAAATTGGTAAGTAAAAGTTATCTTTGCTTATAACCTGGTCTGAAATACAAAGGGATTGAGTATCAAAAATAAGCAAAATATTTATTCTATAAAGATTAAGTACAGGATTGTGTTCATGCTCTTTTAAAAGCTTGTTCAAAACTCAGCTGCTGAAATTTTTGAAATATTTAAATGTTTCAGGTGAGTTTTACTGAAAGTCAAAAGAACTTGTGGTCCCCTTTCACATAATTGCTTGGGAAAATATCAGCTCCTATCCTAGTTCTATAATAAATAGCACATGGTTTAGGAGACCAAAGGAGAGCTTCCTGCTGAAGATCATGCACAAATACTAGCATACCATGGAAAATTTTCTGGTGGCGTCAGTGCAGAGGATACAACACAGGATGCCTTTAAGTGCATTAAAAGAACACAGATGATTTTAAAAGGAAACCTGGGAAATACATTGATCATATGTTCCAGATCCGCATTTTTCCAGCTAGTAGGAGTGTTCCTGTAATATCTTTCTACTTGTGCTCTTTTGCCTTCCAAATGCATTTAACACAGTGATCCAAGGAAATCCACCCTGCTGCAGCTTTCCCAGCCTCTGTGCTGCTCCTCTCCTGCAGAGGTGTTCTTTAATGAGCACATGTTTCTCGGTCACAGGTAGTCCAAGTTATGCCTGACTGCATTTCTTTACAGGCTTTAAAACCCAAAGCCTGAAGGCACAAGTGCCATATGTACACTGGATGGAAGCCTGATCCTTCAGTGGACAGCTCAAGTGATTATGAATTACTCACTTGTGAAATCCTGGAGTGATATAAACAAAAGGACTGGTGAATCATTTAAAAAACTGATTTCTGTTTTAAAAACAATTCAGTTCATTTAATAATAAAGTTTTAAAGTTAGCTGAAAGATTTCTAAACAATTATCCTGTGTACCTTGAGGAAAAAAAGTATATGCATAGAAGAGCTTACATAGGTAATGTTACCTTTAAATACCACATAAAGACATGTGGAGAGGTAACCATCAAAGAAAGTGTTACAAACAGCAGACCCTAAACTTTGTTTTGGTAGGACTGGCAGCTAACACTGACCATTTCTGCTCAGCAAATATCTGGATTTGTCTTTTCCTAAGACCAACTAATCCATGCTCTCTTCTTCAGGAACTGCACTCACATCTTTTTGTATTCACTTGAAGAACAGGTGGCTCAGATCAGCCAAACCTTAATCCTAGCAGACCTTGAACTTACTGGAACACTATTGCTCTTCCAGTGGCTTAGAAGTTTTCTTTTGTTTTCTGTGCCATTGCTATGATTAATAATGATCTTGACGCACAGACACAGATGCACTGATATATACACGAATAAACACAAATAGGAAACATAATATATTAAGATATTTAAACCAGAAATCAGTCAGGAAGGCTGACCAGCAGGTTTTTTTTAATATGATAGGCAAAATATCGTGTTTTTACTAAACAAAGAGTAGGTATTTTAAATAGTCTTACAAGTAAGAGACAAATGCTCTTCATTATCCATTGATTAAAGGAAAGGTGGTTTTCTGTTCTACCTTAATTTACTGAAAAGCTGGACAAATATCCAAAACTTAAAAAAGATTATTACCAAATGTTTTAAAATATATTGTGCTTTGCCTGTCCTAAATCTGAATGTTGTACAATTTGATGATCAGAGATAACCAATTTGTACTCAGAGCAGTACAGAGCCCATGACAACACCTCTCCTGTGATTGTCTGTACTTAGTAACCATTTCTAAAATCCTAAACTGTCCACTATGGGCTTGGAGTACTGAGACCACTTACAGACACTTTTCCAAGTTATGACTCATTATGTTAAGCCTTCTTTTCATGAAACTCTGCTTAACTGTGCATGTGCTGATTGTTTTCTTTGTCATCTGACTTTCAGACTGGTTACTGATCTCTTTTGATATACTGTACATGACATCCTAACAAAACCAAGTCTTTAATCAAAATGATGAGGATTCAAATGTGTGCCACTGTCAGACAGCAGGGTAAGGCTAACATGCAGCAGATGTGTACTTGCAGGTCAGATGGAATGAATGGATTTAAAACATACAGTTGGTACAATCTTTAGTTTAACCCTAGATCTGATTTTAAAATCCAGGCAAAACATTTTCACAATGAGCTATGTTGGTTTGAACTGCCAGCTGGCAAAAGACTGGCACAAATATTTTATATGTGGGATAGTCTTGACAAGCCCTGATTGTCACAATCTAGAAAGCAACAGGAATTCATTGCAGAGAAAGAGATCGATGGCTCTTGATGACAAAAAAACACTTTACGATCAAAATCACTTGCATTAGTAGTTCTGTGTCAATATTTTCTCTTTCCTGCTGCTAATCTACAAGACTAAGACATAGAAAAGCAAAAGGCAGGTGATTACTTCTAACAGATTTCATTAATGCAAACCTAAAACACTGAGGTTGCATAAATGAAATCTGCAGCTGTGTATCAAAAATAACACTCAAGGATCAGGAAGCACAAAGAGCAACAATGTCAGAATATGATCTGTTTTAATATAGTTTAGAAAAGAGCCTGCAAACTTATGCATTTATTTGTGTGAGCTGCACTTTTCTCAAGAAAACAGTCTATAAGCTGTGGGTGGGATAGACTGTTCTATTTTTCTCCTATACATACACAAAAGTTTTAAAACCGTGCCAGCCTTACTGGCACTGACCCACGAGCTCAGTGGGAGTGGTGCTCCATACTTTGAGGAGATGCTTTTGCTGCAAACCAGTTCTGAAGTGGCCAGTGCCACTGGTGTTTAAGCTACAGCATGATTAGTTTTCTTAAGTTCATTACAGGCATTAGTAAAGTAGTAAAGATTGTTGAGGGCACTGCTAACTGTTAGGGAAAGCATTACCAGATAGGTAACATTTTTATTATAGGGAAGTACAGTAGATATAACTTAACTGACTATAAAAATAAGCAGGTAGGTTATGCTTTTTGTTCTGCTCTGGGAAAATATAGATTTTTGTACACGGTAGTGATATTTGTTTAATGTTGTTGATTTGACCTTATTTCTATTGCTACATGCCAAGATTTTGTGGATCCAAGCTGTGCACTGGTTAATTGTAAATTCACTGAGAGATCCATGAGAAATGCTGATGGCAATAGTAATGCTCAACTGCTTAAGCAGCTAAGCACTTCTTAACAAGTTATCTTGTTGATGAACCCAGTAGATATACTGAGATGGATAAATTAATCGGGGGATAATTCCTGCTCAAGAGCTCTGAGCAGAATGTGCTGTTCCAGGGGTACAAAGGAACAGAGGGTTCCTAGGTACCTCCAGATGTTGATTCCTCTTATATAAGATTTTTTTCCTATACAGCATTTCCAGCAGTGTCACTGGTGTGCCTGGCTGTTGATCTCCAGCTGGAGCATCAGTCCTTTGATGGTTGTGGGTAGAGGAATTGAATTCACAGCAACCCTAACGGCACTCTAATATATACCAGACAATGAAATGGCTTTTGTCAGCCACGAGTTTGGGGAAATGTTATCATTTGCAGACTAATCTTTCACTGAGAATAGTTTTTACTCTGAAAACAGAGGTGAAGGAGTCCACTGGGGTTAATGAATTCATGAACATGAGTCAGAGATGTAGATCAGAACTCCTGTCTTTATTCTCTTGCTGTATGCTGAGGTATTTGTACAGTCATTGCTTTCCTTTTACATGGAGAAAATAGCAAGATAACTTTTTTTATGAGATCATAAGGAAAGTATCCCTGTTGTTTAGTCATGTAGTGTAATGGGCCTACCAAAGCATGACGTGCATTAAAAATGTTTTTCAAGAGCACTCAGAGACTACAGTACCCAGTTTTGTACTTGGGTGCCCCACTCAAAATCAGTAGAACTATTTTCAGAAGAAACTCCATGCATGACTATTTCCTTTATGATGGCTCTACTCCTCACATTGCAGTTCATCTGCATCCTGGGGTCTTGGGGCAAAGAAAAGAATACAGTTCTACATTTTTCCATTGAGAAGAATTTTACTGAAGCTTTGGATGAGAAAGGGAACAACTGAAAATGTAACTTCACCTTTGTGATCTTACCACGTTCTCCTCACTTCTGCTCAGCACACTGAAAACTAACAACTAGAGGTCATGATGAGAATATCCACAGTTGCCAGAGAGTAAAGAATAATGTGTAAATGCACTTTAATAGTTGAGGAGGGGAATTTATTTTTCTCTTTGTGACTCCTGTATTTAGGTTATACAACAAATACCTTAGTAAGTTAATATAGCCGGATATTGCTGAAGAGCTATTAAGTTCCATAGTGTTTACATCTGTATTATCATGGAGCATTATGGCTCTATGATCCTCAGGTAGACTCTGATTCTCTTAAAATACCTGGATAGGTGATGTAGCTTCAAGCATCTGTTTAACCTAAGAAGGTAACTTATGCCGCCTGTGTATATGACGTCCAACACAGTGAATGCCAGTGGAAAATCTCTGTTTTGCAGTTGCAAAATGTTCTAACTCCTGTTCTTGGTGACGTCTTTGCAATGGCACAGCTTGTAGCAAGATTGACAGATTGTAGCAAGCATGGTCAGTGCAGGCTTTGCCTTTGAAGTGCACCGTGGAAAATCTCTGGTTTAGGCTATAAATGTTCTGTGGAGAACATTGTTGCAGCTCTCACTCATGTCATCTTTGGTTTCTACAGTTGGATACAGATGCACTAACTTCTGACTGAGCATCTAACAGATCTGATTCTCAGATATGCATTCTTGTCTTAAAAATCTGAAAGGAAGAGTTGCACATTATTGATAACCACCAACTACACACCTTCCTGGTGATGAAGAATGTTGTCATGAGTCAACGCCTACACATTTGTCTTTCAATCTTATGTCTCTGTAAGGCTCAACAATAGTAATATCAGCTGCTTCCTCTCATGTACCTTATGATTCTTCTATCCAGGACCTCAAATATTCCACCTGTGCTTTCTTGTCCTCTCTTGCTGTCCATACACAGTATCCTGAGGTCTCGTTGCTGTACCTAATTACTACCTGGGCAAGAGGCAGCATGTCCTGTGGCTGCTTGTGTGTTGATTGTCCAGCTGGTGAGCCAGACAAAACAGAACTTTTAAGTTCACGTTGCAGTTTTTCTCTTAATGAGGCCAGTCATCTATCTAGTCATCAGTTTTCATGTAGCTGGGTAGAACTTAGTATCTTGGAGATCACTGCTCTTCTATCGAATTTATTTGAGATTGGCCAATAGATTCAAAAGTTAGTGGGAAAGACAGAAAACAAAGTTGCATAAGCTTGGGATGATCAGGTTAGGAACAAAGTAATGCTTTCTGAGTGCCAGACTAGACTAGTGCACCGTTTAGGTGTGTACTCACTAGACTGAAGGAGACAAACAGATTTGGAGATCAGATAGTTTCCTAAACACTGTAAATAATGCTATCCCAGGAATGGGTCAAGGAGACCTGCTTGTGTCAGCGTATTCACATTGCCTCTCCTTCCACATTCTGCATCATGGAAATAACTTTGAATCTGGAACAGTCTTTAAAGCTAATTACACAAGCATCCAGAGGAAAATTTTGACACTGTGGAGATATGCAGTGGAATCCTCATAGGCAGATCACAAACTTGCAGGCACTTATATTGAACTCATGGGAAGTCTGAGATTTCATGCATGTATTTCTTCAGCTTAGTTTATGTAGAGGTAAAATCATTTAAATGTGTGGGATTTCATTCACACATTCACAAAATTTCTTCTTTGCAGAAGAAATACAATGAAATCTCTTAATAACCCAAGTAATCACACTTACTATAATTATGTTATCTATTATTGTATTATAATAACTCAAATAATCACACTAGGTTCAGGATGGTGTGCTACTGCTACTGGATTCCTGCAGGACCAAACTCACTGGGCCATTAATTTTCATTTGCATCACTTCCTCAACACAAAGCATGCATGATGCTATATTAACTGGCAGCCCAGGGGTTCACAGTGTGCTGGGGAGTCCAGGGGGTGCAGCTCTGATGAAAAGGCTCATGTAGTCCCTTCCTTGCAGTTCTAGTGTAGATGTTGGGCAACAGAGAGTGGGCAAAAGCAGGAGCAGATGAACTTCTCAGTACAATTTTCTTTAACTCACAGCTTCCAAAATTCTGTGGTTAGGTAAGAATCTCCGCTTTCATTTAAAAATTAAATCTCAGAAGCCATAAAGTAAATCAAACGAAAAACAAACAGATATTAATCTTGTGATGTTTGATCCAATTTTGTGTTTTGGGAACAGTCTTCTGGTTTTTGAACACCTGGATTTGGCAAGGCTGCTATCATGCCTGGAACAACACACATAAAGAGTTTTCTTACTATCACTGTTCCCCTCCCACTCCCTTTCAGGCAAATGAACTAATTTGGACACAATATTTCAGCACATTTTTTGCATTGAAGGTGGCTAATAGCCTGCTACAGTAGGAATATATCTAAAAGCCCAAATAAATAGCTGAATAATGTGCTCTTCACAAACCAAATGATCCAAATCGATAGTAAACCAAAATATTAAAAATTAATTTCTCTACTTGCATCCCAAGCCTGAGTTTAGGATTTAGTATTTCAATAAAATACAAGTGTGACACAACTGCTATGCTAGGGGCTATGAGTTCTCCTACTTCAATGGGTATCTTGTCAACTTTAGAACATTTACATTAGAAATATTTTATATGGTCATACAGATAAAGTGGGAAAGAGATTAGAGTTCATGATTCTGTACGATTTTCGTCTTAAGGAAAGTAAAAAGCTGAGTGTATACATTTATTTAAATTAGTTAGGCTTTAAAAACCTCAAATTCCTAGATCTGTTAGAACTAAATCCTAAAATGTGTTCTGGCAATCAGCAGTTTAACTGAATTGAGGCATGCCTTTACAATTTCTTTGCTGGAGCACTATCACATTAAAGGTATCCTGCAGATTTAAATCCTTTCTGTCTAAATATCCTGAGACTTTACAACAGTTACTTCCAGTCCCAAAATACAAAACCAAAACATTGCAGAAAAACCTGAGATGGGGAAAGAGAATTTAAAGTCTCATTTTTGAATAATGGGATCCTATTTTGATACTTGTAAATGCACTCCATTGTTTTAGGATTTAAGAAAAAGAAATGTCTTTAAACTTTACAGTTTATCTTGGTATGACTTAATGAAGACTTTGAAATGCTTTTTCTTCTGTTAAAATGCACTTGAGGGCCTTCTGTGAATCTTTTTATTTACTGAGCACACCAGAGTGACTCACTCAGAAAAGTTAGGGGCTATGAAGTAAAAAAAGTATTTAGGGATTCCTCTAAATGTCTGTTATTCACTCAACAGACTGGGGATGCTTCTCTATCGTACTAATTCCTACTTGATAGTTTTTTAGCTGTTTTGTATAAGAAGGTATCTGTATGCTGAGAATGCATTATCAGATTGTGAGTGGAATAATTTCACTCTCTGGATGGTGTTTAATATGGTCATATACCACACATGCATTTTACTGAAATACCTGGTTTGGTTTGGTTTCCTGATTTTTTTTTTTTTCTTCTTCTTAAAGACCTGACTGCAGTGCTGCAGTGGTCAGAGGGACTGGAGAGCTTAGAATGTTAGTAATGAGATATGGAGCCCTTTTCTTCTAGGTCACTGGCATGAATTTGACCCTGATTAGTAATAACCGAGAGTCATTATCAGCTGGTGGCTGTTTGGTGGCCTACGACACAGAAGCTGGTGGTTTCACTTTGTGTAATGACCCATGCCTGCATACACATACACACAGTCTGCAGTTAAAACATGTGCAAATAGCTGGGGAAATACCAAATATCTCATGATTGAACTTCAAAACTCAGGCTGAAAGGTCATCTGTGGTGGCAATTAAGAGTGACAGGCTTTATACCCTGTCAGCCACAGAGAACAAGGTGCTCACCAGCATTCACACAGGTCATTTGCTCCTGCTTGGACAGTGGAACTCACACATTTAAAGCAGAATAACACAAAATAATGGGTAAGTACTAAATTAATTCTGTACAAGAAAAAGTGACAAAGCAAAGTCCTTATAGATCTGGAGTCTGCAAGCAAAATGAGAGAAGCAGAAAATAAAGGGGAAAGCAACATGGAAAAAAAAAAAAGAAGTAATGGAAAAGGGAAGATATGGAATGGTAAAATAGAGAATGTAGAGAAATGACAGCAAATACACTGATGGCCCATGCTTCCCAAAACACCTGATTCCTCTTCTTGTCTCCTTCACAGAGTTAATCTACTTCCACTGAAAAAAAAAAAAAAAAGCTTGTTATATAACATTAAAAATACAGCAGAGTATTTAGGCACATTCCTCACTTCTAGCATGTGCTGCTTGTTTCAGCAGGGTGTCTGTTGTTCCTTACAGTAGGTATTTGCTTATCTACCTTACCAAAGTGAAGGTTTATAATTAAGCTGTGTAGACTCAGCTAAGGGTTTGGTTATGATGATGGATGTGGTTTTACTACATCAGCAGCAAACAGCATGATGACCAGGAAATTAGCAAGGAGTAACAAAGAAATAAGAACTCCACTGATGTGACAGGAACTTTGGAGTGGGTTGGGAGGGATTTTGGAGCAAATTCATGCTGGGTCAGGATTTTCCACAAACTTGTTTGTCCATCTCTACAGGTACTGTTAAATATCTGTGACACGTGTGTTGATTCAATGGTGAAAGGCTTAAAGATCAGGCTGGGTTGACATTTCTTCTTGTAAGGTTCAATATCATGAAAACATTTGAAGTGTAAAGAGCTGTAGAACTGGCTAGTTTCACATGTCATGCTGATGCTGTGTGGCTTTGTAAAAGAACTGATACACTTTGACGCTCTAGGCCTGAAGCAAATACAAAGCATAGGACTTCTGAGCATGGCAAGAGACCGTGAAGCAGCAGCACAGAGCACCAGGTAAGATCAAATTCCTGGCTATCTTCCATTTCCCTGTCACACTGTGTGTGCTTAATAAACTGCTTTCACAACAGTGATAGGATATGACTGCCACCTGCATGCTATGTAATGTGTATCCTCTACAGAAAGAACATTTCGCAGCTGCAAGATAGAAGTACTTTAAGTCTAGAATACCTGGATGTTCTAAGGTGAGCTCTCTGCTTTCTAAGCTGTAAAAATGCTTAATCCCTGTGTCACTTTATATTATTTTGTAGTTAATGTCAGTGAGTTGACAAAGGCACATAACCAGGGGCAGAATCTGGCCTATCATATTTATTAGGTTGTGATTCCTCAAGTAGACATTACAGCCTCGTAAGGGCACATTCTCTGCTTTGTTTTTACATCTGAAATGTGAGGGAGTAGACCTTGTCTTGGAAAGCTGTAATTGCCAACTCTGTGACAATTATATGTTGCTGGTACGTGATAACCTGCAAATGCTAAGATCAGTTTGATTTAAGAACTTTAAATAAACCCAATTGACCACTTAGCAATATATTTTTGTCTGACTCTTTTGACTGACCCTTAGATAGGAAGCTCTTTGGAGCAGGAAATCATCTCTTATTTCAGAATTTTATGAAGCCCCGTTTCTAACTGAATTTTCTACTGAAACATTATTGTATTGTTTAACGATTTTTTAGATTTAGAATAGTGCAAACACTGTACATAGCTTCTATTAAGTTCTGAGACTTATTAATAACTGCTGTGTATAAATACCTTTCTTCTCTCTAATTCCCTTCTCCTCTGCAGTCACTTTTCCTTAAGCTTTAGTTATATTACCTCATTAACTTTTTCTCGTTTTGCAGAAGATTTTGCAGTAGGTTCTGCTCTGCTCAGAGGCAAACACTTCTGCTGTAGTTAGCAGGGCACTGTTTGTATGCAGGTCTTCACTTCCTGCTCATTGTCTCTTTTGGTGCTTCTTGCAATAAACTAAGGATTATTATATTCTTTAGTCAACTTTGTTTTTGTCTTCACCAGTCCTTCATTGTTAAATGAGAAAGCCAAGATTCTTTCACAAGCCCAAGGAGCATATTGCTGCTTTCCAATAGGTAACCACAGATACTTCATACGTAACCATTGATTTTCTATCCAGGGATATGTAGGAAGTCTTACAAAGAGCATGAGTAAGGACGCATCTAATAACATGTCAGACTTCTCCTCTCTCCACACTTGAATGCTCAGTCCAGAATACTGATCCCCGCACCAGAGAACAACCACAGTTTACAAAGTCAATATATACTGTATGAAGTAGCTGTATAGTTATGATAGTTACCACAGGGAATGAAACCTAAAATTTTTAGATGCAAGCAGAGGGCATAGGCAGGATCTGACTTTTCTCTGAAGTAGGCTCAGCTAGAGGAAAAATATTGATTTTCACCACAGCCATCCTTCCTTCAGAAGTTATTTCATGTTTGAAAGGAATGCATGAGGCTATAGAGAAAAAGAAAAAGGGTGGTATTTTATCTTAATTTATAATTTTATTTTATTTACAGGGTTCAGTTACTTTATGTGTTCTCTTCCTGAAATAAAAGCAAATAAAGCAGATTTTCTTTAACTGCTGTGTTTGATGTATACTTCATTGGAAGTTATTAATTAGCATCAGTTCTTAGTCTTGGCAGTCATATCTTCCAAGCAGGTATTGCAGAAATCAAACAAAAAAAAAAAGTAAAAATAAATTAAACTTGAGACTTCTATTTGTGTAAAGTACCCAAATGCTAACACATTTCTCTGAACCAGCTGCTATGTCTTACATCTCTAAAGTCTGAAACCAGCTTTTCTAACACTGCGTGGAAACTGTCAGCTTCAGTTCAGGAGGTCTTTGCAGACTGAAATCAATTGCTTGGCTTCAAAACCCTGTAGTCAATACTGGCTTTTCTGGGAGAAGGGCTGCTGGGCTTGGGGGGACACTGATCAGATGCACAACGAGGTTGCTGTTGGGGTTGGGTGGGCTTTGGCAGAACACATTTATTCTGAAATGCAGGCGCTCCTTTCAGATGGGTCAAAGGGGAAGTGGAAGAGGGCATTGGGCAGGTCGACATGCAGATTACATTCTCTAAGCCCCCTGGAAAATTTAGTTTTGCCTGTGTTCTTACACTCATTTTTTTCAATGTGCACAATTGACAGCTTGATAATCATGAGCAGTACAAAACAAAAACAAAACAAAAAAAAAAAAAAAAAACCAAACAAAAAAAAAAAAAAAACCAAACAAAAAAAAAAACAAAAAAACACAAAATCAATCCAGTATATAATTCTCATGTTATGACATTTACTTGAGATAATTTTAATAAAAGCAGAATTGCACAGTGCACCCAAATGAAAATATATTTCCATTTCAGTATATATGTATATGAACTCCAGTATTATTTCTGTCCCTTTTAAAAACAAAAAAAAAAAAGAGTAACTCCTTTTTTTAAAAATTTAAACAGTTTCACTTCATGTTCTTTTTCTTCATTCTTCTGAAGAATTTCTGCCTGAAGCACAGCTACATTACACTCATAAAACATATCAAGGTATCAGCATTCTCCAGTACTCCAACCACTCCAATCACTGCTGTGTGAACAGCTGCGAGTGCATTTTTTTAATATTTGCAACTAAAAACTAAGAAGTCTCTGCTTAGAAGTGTCTAGTTCTGCAAGCCTTCCTTGGCCAGGACACTTCTCAAATATTCAGTGAAATTCTAAACCCAGTAGGACTCCAGACTGAAAATCAAAATCTTGGGAATGTACTTCAGGGGGTAAAAAACCAAAGCAATAAATAAACTTTGAGGGGAAAAAATCCTTTTTGGTTAAGAAAGCAAAAAGCACATTCTTAAAAATACTGACTGTCAAAACACAGCTCTGTATTTCTGAGAGAGTAATTCCTTGTGCAGGAAATACCTGTGTAATTAACGTTTACTAAAGTAAAAGCTCAAACCTGCATTCTGCCCATTCCAAACTACCTCTGACTTGATGCAAACAGAAGTGTTGTAGTGTCCTACTTTCTTATAAAGAACAAATGTACATTTTATAATAGTGTAAGGAAGCATAAATCTCACTAATACAATACTTATATAAAATATCTGATAATCGTGTTAGCTTAAGTAACATGAAATAAGCAACAGAAGATGCTGGATATTAACAGAAATTCCAATGTGATTGCAGTGATGGACCATGGCACATTTTGCTAAAGATGTCTGGCTGCAAAGCCAGGGATTCCAGCAGAGGCAATTAGGGGAACTGAAGGAAAGGTTACTCATTCCTCAGTGAAATAATTCTGCATGAACTGAATGTATCAGGATTTCAGTCACTGATATTTAGAACACTTAATATTTAATATATTAAATATTTGCATGTTATTAGGTGAGTGAGTAGTTCACTACTTATTCAGCTGCTAATAGTAATTACAGACCATTAGAAACAAATATGCTACACCTATCAATAGAGGAATATATACTGAGACTGCTTCACAAAGCACTGTCACATTATGAGGTACATAAACAATGATTTGGCACCTCAATTGTAATTTTAAGCATGGCAGCTAGTTAATCCTAAAATTGGGTAAAAATGAATGCAACAGTAGAGAGAATATCAAGACATTCAATTAACTCATAATTTGAAATGCATTTTGTTATTATTAGTTCAATTTATAAAAGCAGCATGTTTAAATTATGTGGGTTTATGTGTAGCTCTTCTTTACTTACTATACTACTTAGCAACACAAGAGATTTTTAAAAGATAATGAGAAAAAGGTTTTCCCCTTCATTCTCAGCTAATTTTATTTTGTGATTACCATGGCAGTCTCATTTGAACTGACAGACTCATAGGTTGTAAGGTATGAGGTGTAGAATTGAGATTTTATATTTTCTACGTCACCCAACAGCCAATTAAAACCCTAAATCAGTTTGTGAAAGAAAACAACTCTGTTACTCTTCTCACAGTGCACAGGGTAAAAAATGGGTCCAAAATTTTTAGATCTTTGTATTTGGTTTCAGTTCTGGAGGCAATTAATCTAGCCAGGTGCAAAAATGATGAGGGAAGGATCCTTCAAATTGAACTCTTAATTCTTTGGAGAAGTTCATTACTGGAACAATGTTGTGATACATCAGCAATAGAGCCCAAACCCGTATTAGTTCTTCATTCCTCAGTTCTTCATTCCTCCAACAAATCTATGCCATTTCACATGTTTCAGAAGCTCCTGTATTTAAGACAAACCAAAATATGTAGATGTTCAGGGGTTTACATGGCTCACAAAACACCTCTGACTATGTCTCATCCATAAATAGCAAACAATGAAAATCCATGGCATGAAATTGCACCTTGTGAGGCTTCCTGTTGAAGGCAAGGAACTATAAAAGGAGGGGAAACCAGGAGATTCATTATTGAAACAATTGGAGTAAGTAGTCTAAAGATACTCCATCTACTCTTAAAATACTGCTTCTATTCCAGCATAAAATGTAAAATCCCCACTGCTCCACAAGTAAATCTGTTCCAGACTCACAAGGCAAGCAGTGCAGTGTTCAGCTGTAGAGCAGTTCAGGTGTTTCTAAGCCACAGTAATTTCAATGCCACAAGGAACGTAGACTATTAAGTAAGTGGTAGAACCTGGCTAATTCACATCAGCAGTTCAAAGCACCAATGTCTATTACTAAAATTTGTAAATTAGTAAGTTATCAACCAGCATAGCCCATTTTCACGATTTTCCCATGAGCGTTAATGATATTTGATGTTGTCCTAAAGTCTGCTCCTGCAGGCTAGTGAGTAGATGCAAACTTTAGCTTCCATCAAAAAAGAGTTCTCGCCTTTATGGTTAGAGATAAAACATGAAAACATGAGCCAGCTGAACCCTGGAGTATCAAAAACCAGAAGGCAAATGAGCAGAGCCCAAGAGTTATTTATTTATTTTTTTTAAGACCTGGCAAGCATAAAGCTAATCTTTTGATATTTGATGGACCACTTCATGCTTTTTAAACACCTGTAGTTAGCAATATTGAACTGGCACAGTATGAAACAGAAGTGCTCTCCAAATACCATTGTACCAGGTCCTGATTTTGCAAGTCGATAAACACCATCCAGTGGGAGCTTACGGCACTGTGCAAGTTGGAACCTTTATTTAATAGATGCAGGTTAATATTAATTATTTATTAAAATATGGTGTAAAATATTCTTTTTTTTTTCCTGTGTAGAATTAAAGTAATCCTTGTAATATGAAACCTGAGCACAGCTCTCTAATTTAGAACAGCCCATAATTATGGAGTTAAGCACGTGTGAAAACGCTGATTCAGCTTTCTTCTTCTATGTGTGCTGAGAACTAGGGAAGAATCTCCAAATTATCTGAAGTTTTACTTTATTATTCATTTAAGAGCAAAACAGGATAAAAACGAAAAGGGCACTGAAAGTATGGGAGGCACCAATCTTATGACTTACTTCCTTTCATGTGAGAGAATGTCAAGCTCCTCTGAATGCATCTATGAACAAAATTATGAAATAAGTTTCTCTATGAAGATTCCAATTTTTGCAAATGATGAAGTAATGTTCGTAACAAGACTCAGATTTGTCTTTCTGAGTCTTGTTGACCTAGTGGAATATGGCTCTTTTCCTTCAGGATCATTGCAGGAATCTCAGCTAAAACCTTACATCTGCCAGAATAGAGGATTAGACAAATTGGCAGGTGGTAATAGATTCAAAAGTTAAAAGGAAACAAACTGAGCAGCAGGATAAAATCAGGGCAAGGTAATTAACATTCTGTTTATATTTTCAAAGAAGAAACAACAGGAAAAGAACAGATGCCGGTTCAGATTTGTGGACACTCCCAGGAATTTTTTGCTTTAGGTAAAACAGTAAGAACTGCCCAGAACCCGTGGGACTCAACTGGCCACTCTGGTGAAAGAGGTCAGATTGCACTGAGACACAAGTCCCACAGAAGGGTGTCATTTAATACACATGGTTGCTTCCTGCTCAGAACTGCTTCTCAGCTCCAGATGTGCTTGTGGGAAAAAAAAAAAATCACAAGGGAACAACTAGAATTTAGAAATTATAATATAAATTAAAAGTGATATCAGAGCTATTGGGAGTTTGTTTAAGGCAAATTTTAGTCTGGCATTGTACCATGGTACCTTAACACACCTGAAGATATATAGCCCAAGAGCTACAGGGGAAAACAGAGCAATCATGCAGCAATCAGTCATTTTTTAAAATACCACATGGGGCATATGGCAGAGAACAAAGATTATTCTGTGCACAGTACCTACTGCCAATGCAGTGTTCTTTGAGGGGCTGATTCAGAAGCCAGATGATGCAGAAGGGACTGGATTTATATCAAAATATGTAAGGGTTTGGGGACCTTACTAAAGAAAAGAGAAATCATAAAAATGCTGGCCCTGGTGAGGTCTACTACAAAATTCCCAGCTGCCCAAGGTGGAGCAGATTGTTCATTAATGATTGTGTCCCTGCAGCTTTGCAGAAGTTGAATACCTTCAGTTTCACCCTGTTGTTCACAGACTTGATCTAGTGAGAGCTGAAATCTTTGTAAGTTTTTTTTTTATATAATCTCAGAGTGCTTTAAAACATATACCTATCTGCAGCCTTTCACCTGTAGTGAGCAGAATTCATTTTCATGTCTATACAAGCAACATTAAAATGATTTTAGCTGTTTGTTTGAAATATATCAGTAGTTTTATTTAGGCCTGTAAGTATATAGCAGCTGTATCTGAATATCCAAGCAGAGATGATTTCATGCACAGAGAAAGAGAAATTATTGCTTTTTCCTGTGTAGCATTTATACTGAAGTAAGATTGTCTTCCACTCTAGGCAGAAGATAAAAAAAAATTAAATATCAGTGAAAGGAACTTTGAGGCAAGATACCTTACAAAATTTGTCTCTGCACAGTCAAAAAGTGAGAATTTTACCTGTAATTTCAGGTGTATTTAGGGTGAAACTGGACAAAAGAGTGCTGTGACACTTTTGTGAGGTGTGGTCTGAACACCAGGTAGAGGAGCAAAGCATTTGGCTAAGGCACAGCTGTGGAATCTGAGAGAGGTGTGCAGTACCCATTTCTGAAGAATTTTCTTGATCGAACCCTTTAACCAGTCTGTATCTCAATCCCTTCACTGCTAAAATATGGATTGCATTCCCCAACTACACAATGAGTTAAATATCCCATCATCGTTAACACTTAATAATGCATGTGAGATCATAGTCTTGCAAGGTAAAACATAATCCAAATACAAGGTAATCAAAGTCAGAGCCTTCCATGCAGTAGGAATACCCAGTATTACTCATTGGGAATAAATTTCCATCCCAGCCTATTTCAAATGTCCTTGTAATGCTGCTGCTATGCCATCTGAAGTTTCTTATGGGAGTATTAATTTCTTTGCAATGGATTTTAGCATGGAGCTACAAGGGATTCTTGCCTAGAAGAGGGAATTGGTTGATTTTCATGTCTATTAATCCATTGTAGCAGTCATAGCATGGGTTTATTTGTTAAGGCAGCAGAATGTGTTTGCTGTTGTTTTCCTGTGTTGTTGTTGGTGAACCATAAAATATTTCAGGACTTTTAGCTATATATTTTGAAGCCTAACTGAGTCTTTTATAGTACACTTATTTTTCTGTACGATGTCATTACATTTATTTTTGAAGTCTTCAAAGTTTCCTTTTTTTAATAAGAAACATAAAGGGGGATTAAAAGCAAATTTGACTTGTACTTTTAAAATTTATTGTTTCTAAATAGTGCTTTTGCAGAGCCTAGGTAAATATATTTTGTATATTCTGTCCTTGCAGAATTCCCACTCTGTGGTACATTGGCAGAAGAAGTAGGGCATAGAGGACAGATTTACATTTCTCCCCCTTTATTTGTTAAGAATTTAACTTGGTTTTAGCTTCAGTGTGCATAACTCCATGCTATATAATATCAGCAACATTTTGTTGAAATCAAGTCCCCCTAATTGTCTAGCATACTAAATTAGAAAGACAATAATCTTCCTTTTGCTAACACAGTTCTTTCTAACCCAGTGACCCAGATCCCAATGAGTTTCCTTAATCTCAGAAATATGATTTCACAGAACAATCTGCACATTTGTACCAGTTCTACCTTTTAACTTTTTTTTCTTTAGGGATGGTGTTTCCATCTGTTTTCTTGCACATTCTTTCTGTTTATTTTAAAGCAAACCTAAGATAATAATAGTAATTCCTAATACATCAACATGGCCCTAATTGATTTCTCATCATCCTTTTACTTTTTAAGGGAATTTTAAAATAAATTTGTTATTGAAAATTTGTTTCAGGGCATCATCCTACAGCACAAGAACTAGATTTAAAGGACATTTACCCAACTTAAATAAGCAGAATAGCAACAGGCAGAAGATATTTCACTGTAGTTTGGAAGGAAATTAGTAGAAGCTAATTGATTTATAAAATAAATGTTTGGAATAATTTTTAAATAAATTATGAGCAGGTATACTAGAGCTTATAAATAAACTCAATATCCCTCTAGATAGTTCCAACAGGCTAATCTTAGGAAAGTATCAGTAAATCAGAGCAAGGATGCTATAACATTGCATGGATAGACATCCCCTGATATTCTTGGCACTTTCCAGTTGTTATTTCATTTATGGAAACTAAATTTCAGCACAGACAGCACTGCACATAGTGACAAAATGCTCAATGTGCCATTCCAAAAAGAGATGTGGTTTTAGACTTCCAGGGAAACTGCAATAAGCCTCCCACTCGCTGGAGGTCAGGAAATCTAAAGCTCGTGGAAGTGCTACAAGTTTTGTATTGAATCAGCTTCAAAAGTTGAAGCAGTAGGAGGTATCAAGGGGATCTGAATAACTCCTTTAAATCATATTCTACTTGATACATTTGCTGAACAAATTTTTGCCAGTTTATCTGGAGTTCTGTGTATTGATTTAAGTCATGCTCCAGTAGATGTTCAACATGACTTCACTGGATGAGTGAGTTTATATTTAGGGTTGCTCAGTTTAGTAGCAGGCAGTGCTTCTAATCCCTGTGGAGCCGCTATTAGCCATTGGTTGACCTGAAATTCACATGAGTTGGCTTTAATTCAGAGCCTGGTTTGCTCTGCCTGGTTTGCTGCTTTGGGTGGGTTTTGTTTAAATTTGGACCAGTCACTTAAGCCAGTTTTTCTCGAGTTTTTCTTCTTACTCTTGAGAAAATCTGTTTTTAACAGTACTTTCAAGCACTCCTCCGTGATCATGCTGTTTCTTGTGCTGATTGTCTTTAGGGCTTGGCCAGAGCAGTAGGGAGGGCTGGGAACAAGAGGATGGGCAGGGGGAAGCAAGGGTGTGCTTTCAGTGTGGCCTCTAACATCAGCATGTTTTGTTCCTTGCCTAAGAGGAATGCCCAAAGTGTCCAAAGAGTGTGCAATTAAATTCCAAAGGTACTGGAGGAAACATTCCACATGTTTTTAATAATGATCCTTAGAAATTTAATGTGACTTTTTTTTTTTTTTTAGTATCATTTGGGATCTGGCAGTCTAACTTTTGATTAGGTTGCAGAAGGGTTGCATTTTATATCAGAAAAAAAGTTATATCTGTATTTATATCTGTATTTGCCTTGCAGAAATGTACTTGAAATCTGTGTGCAATCCTCAGCAAAGAAAACTTTTATCAATGCAATGTTTAACAAGCAAATGCATTTAATCTGTTTTTTTTTTCTTTTTAACAGGGGGAATATTGCTGTGATTTAAAAGTCAGATATTTTCTGGGAGTATTTCTCTATGTTCTTACTGCAGATTTCTTTGTATTTATCATACGGTATTTATCAACTACTAGTTGATGGGAAAAAATGTGGTTGCAGGATCTTTTAGCTTTAGAAGGTCTTATTCAATATTCCCCATGTGTGAAAGTCTCACTAGCTGGCATTACAAGGGCAGGATCTTAATGCACTTCTTTGGGTTTGTTCTGTAGAGCGTTGGTTTTTTACTGGCTCTGCCCTTTTACTGGCTATTCAAGGTCCACTGGGACTGGAGATGGGTAAGTAGCTATTTCACTTATCTTGTACATGTCCATATACAAAGATACATGGTTACTTTACCACGGAGATGGACAGGAAATAACTGTGAGGGGGGAGATCTTTACCTCATTAGTAACATTACATTTCCTATAGTGCATGTTTTTCATATATTAAAAGTTAATAAGATGGTGTTGGCTTACGAGACTTAAAGAGAGAGGTAAATATGTCTAGAGCTTCAGAAAATATTACTAAGGCATTTTAAAGCATTTCCAGAGCTCTTTCCTTCATATTCTTTATATGTCAAACAGTAGTATTTTTTTATTCCTTGTTTAAAGTCTTAATGTCTGCAGCTACCATAATAAAATTAATGTTTCATATCATGTTGGATGTAACAGTTACAGTTTGAGCCCTCAGTCTTGACTAGGGCTGTGGAGTAGCAGGGGTGGAGCAACACCCATAGCAGGATAGCTGCTCTCAGAAGACATCTAAATGTGCCTGGACAAGACTCAGAGAAGTCCTGATGCATCCCTTTTATAGATAAGGAATTGATACATTAAATTATACACTAAATTAATAACTGAGTTACAACAGAAGTGAATAAAATCTTCTTTGGAGAAAGCTCTGTTTATCATTCCTATAGGTGTTGTGTATGTTTTGCAGTGGGCACACTGTCAACCAAAGCTAAGTTTAATGCACACATAAAAGGTACTTTGCTGGCATCTTTTCATTGCCATTATATCAAAATTACTGTAGCTCAGATGCTGTGGCTTCAAATTGCTTCTTCCATATATGAACAGAGTGCTGCTTGTAAGAACAGATATGAACCAAGAATATAGTTGGCACTAAATAAATAATACTTAATATTTTCATCCCGTTATAAATAACTCCCTTGCATTCTTCTCTCAAGTTTACACACATACCTGGATAGGGTTCTGTTTAACACAGATATTTTTTCCATTTTTCAGAGAAAATATATTGAGGGGAGAACTTTTCAATAAAGTGCACATACTCCAAGAATTAGAAAGGTCAGTCACTTCTCAGGAAGCTTTGGAACTCCTGTAAAATACTTCCATGTATTTATGTGTCTGAAAATATGAAGCAAAAAAATAGATTAACAAAAAATGTTGAGAAAGAGGATTGCTCAGAGAGTGAAAATACCAGGAAAAACTTCAGTATGGAAGTAACTGGCATTGTCTCAAGCCTAGCTTGATGTGGGAGACTCCCAATCTTTGCACACTGATTTCCTTTGTGCAAAAGGTAATTTTTGAGGAAGTTTTGGAGAAGAATTCAGTAAGGTACAATGGCTTTTGTGTTATATTCAGAGTATGAACAGCTAATACTAGTTAATTTTGTTAGTGTTTAGCATAGAACACACTTGAAACTACCTGGACTGAGCTCCTAGCACAGCATCTGACTCTGCAGTAAGCAGCTGTAATTGCTGTGAGGGTGGAGGTGACCCTACTCTCCTTACTGACTCTCTTGCATAAAACATTGAACACAGACTAAAATACATCTCCAGTTTTGTGGGTGACTTTAGGTAGTTGGGCATAGAGGCAATAGAGCCTATTTCTGCAAAATGTCAGCGTGCAGATTAAGTCCCCTGATGAGAGTTCTGATAAGATTTAAAATATCTTTTGTAGCCTGTAGAAATGCTATTTTCACAGTTCTGTGATAGATCTAGAAACTTTTGATTTGGCTGCAGTGTTTTAATACTGAACAGAAAAAAGCACTAAACTGATTTACTGAAAAAAGGCTTTCTTATGCAATACCCATCAAATTTACAAGGACTGTAACTTAACCTTTTCTTCTTAGTGTTGACATTGTATCTTGCCTTGTTTTTACACAGTTCAGTGGAAGTTATGCTTGCAGCAGAATGCAGGCTCTTTCTGCATATCAGTTTTGAAACATTTTCACGAGGCAAAGCAGTTTGAATCCGAAGAATAGGAGATACGGGCTCACTACCAGAGTAGTTTAACACAAACATTTAATTTGTTACTTTTCTGTTCTTTCTCTCTCTCTCTTTTCTTTTTTTTTTTTTTTTTTTTTTTTTTTTTTTTTTTTTTTTTTTTTAGCTTCATTTATAGTGACTGTATTTGGTCTGCAGAAAAGTGTGGATGTAATCAGAATGTTTATTTTATCACCAAGTTTGTATAATAACATTTGCTATAAAACGATTTTTTTTTTTTAGGTTCCAAGACAGTACAATTGATTAGATGCATATTTTTTGCATTATACAACAGATTACACCCAGCTGCACAGCTTTTCTCAGGTAAGCGAGCTATTATATATTCCCTTTTTTCTTCCCTTCCCTAACTCCCTTAATTAATAAGGAAAACCAGACATCTATCTGCATGAGGCTTGTTTTAAACTCAGTACATATATCCATGGAAAATAAATATCTAGTTACTAGGATTTATCCACTGGGGCCAGCTCTAATAATGAATTTGAAATAGGATTTTCTTACTACAGAAAAAAAAAAAAAATTCCTCCGACTCAAAGATAAATCAAAGGAAAGTGGCGCCCTGGTGGACCAGACAACCCATTGGCAGCACAGTCACATGAAAGCCTCAGAGGTCACTGCCTCAGTATCAGCAAAGCTATTTGTAGAGCTCACTGTGGAGTTTCACATCGCAGCTAAATCAGAATACTTAATAACCTGGCACCCAAATTTCACATGTTGCCAGCCTCAGTCCTTATGTGAGCCTTCCTTTCACTGCTTTGGAAGCTTCCCTTTTGAGTTGTAAAGCATGGATACACAGTCCTATGTTTTGACAACTCAAAAAAAAATTAATTTAGAACCAGCATTAAGAGACTTACTGTGTGGATGTACAGGCAGGTGAATTTTATTGCAAAAAGCATGCTGGCTACATCTACAGCAGATTCTCTGAAATGAGAAGGACAAGATAACTCTGATGAAATCTTAGATAAGTGCTTTTCTTCCAGTCTACGATACAACTAGAGCCATTACAAAATTTTCTTCAGAAGCCAGCATTTTTAACTGGATCATTAACAGAATCATTAACTGTTTATAAGTAAAGTATCTGCTTTGCATGATTTTTTTTTTTTTTTTTAGGATGCTTTGGTTTCTTTTGGGGGAATGGAAATATAGGTCAGACACTTGAACCCATTCCCACACACATTCTCTTTTCTACCCATCCATTAATTTTGATTTTGAAAAGTTGCAATGGGATTTTCTGAATTTTCTGAATTTGTGTCTCATGTCCCCGTTCTAATGCAAGAAGAGCCTCCCCAGCCAATTCGTATCTCCCAGAAGCCAAAAATGTTGGAGTGATGGCCTGTCCTCACTTCGAAAAGAGACTGTGGTGCACTGCAGGAGATGTAGTTCGACAGGAATGTTCAATCTATACAGCAGATCAGGAGCCAAGAAATACTTGACTAGAGCTCCCACGGCTAAGCAGGGCTCTGAGCACCTCAATTAATCTACAGTGTGACCACTCCCCACCTGTAAATTGACACACACTTCCTTGTTTCACAAAGGCTTCAAGAGGATAAAAATCTGTGAAAGTTATGAGATTCTCAGATACTGTGATAAGTCCCAGGATAAACAAATGTTGAATGCAAAACAGCAGCTTGCATGGTACATATTCAAGGGCATGTGGAATGAATTAGAAAGATGAAGAGAAAGAGCAAAAAATGAGAATGGGAAGAAGCTGAAGGGAGGAAGGATAGATAGAAACACTGCAAGTCAGGCAGTGTCACTGGAAGCTATGGGAGAGTTACCCTGAGTCCTGCACACTTTGAGTTCAAGTCCCAATCTTGGCAATGTTTATAAAACAAAACTGAGCCAACAGCTTACTAAATGAGTTTTTTTGCAAAATTCCAATGTTGACATATTTGTGAAGTGACCAAAAGTAACTCCCAAAGAAGGGATCTTAATGTGTGCATTTAGAGCATGAGTGGAGATATTAAACCTAGGTTTTATTTAATATTTCATAATAGCTCTTTTTTGGAGGGAGAATATAAGCAGTTTAAGAAAATTAATTTTCTGTACTGTGCCCTGCCAGTGGTGGGTCCATAAATAATAGACAATAAGGACATACATCATTCCTAGCTGCCTTTTCCCTTTTTTTTTTTTTTTTTTTTTTTTTTTTGAGAGGGCATATTATGAAACTACATAATGGGAACAGATTAATGGACTATTTTTCTGACAGTGGAATATGAAGATTAACCATTCACTCGTTAAAAGAACAAATTCATTTTTAGAACTGCAGGTTTAGCAATATGACAGATGAGTTAGAGAAACTGTTGCTGCTTTCCAAAGAACTGAAGAGTGTGGTCAGTAAAGAAGAGGAAAAGCCATTTGGCCTGGCAGGAAAGAGGTGACAAAACTCAGAGGAGGAAATGTAGGATTGATGTATAGAAAACTTAAATACAGTGATGCCAGGTAGATGGTTTTATCTTACTACTGCAAAGTGTGGAAAGCCTGCAATTGGGATGGAGAGTGTGTCTCCTTTTTGCTCCAGGACATACAGGAATGATGTGATACATTCCTGTGCAGAAGGACAGAACTCCAGCTAAGCTTTCCAAAACGGATTGAGGCAATGCACAGTAATTTATGCTGGCTTTCTGTGCTAGAGGTCAAAATTGCCACTGGTCATACTAATGACAAGCCTCTGCTCGACTGCAGTGAAACAACAGTGGCTGCAGATTAGGTGTGCTGATATTGCAAAACCTCTTTCAGCAGCAAGGAATGAAATGGCTCAGCATTAAATAGAAGGACCTGAAACAGATAGTTGCTCATGATTTGCTGAGGAATGTCTCAAAGTCACTCTAAGGTACCTAATGCTCATACCATTTACACTAGGCTGGGCTGCCTTAGAAGCAGATGAATATTTTGGGGTTTTTTTTTCTCTTTGCAGTGATTCACTTTTTACTAAAAACAGTGGCTCTTAAAAAATAACTGGCTTAGGTACTTCTCTGTGTCCACTTTGCATATACATGCATTACAGGCATCTTCATCCCCATGAAATCTCCTTGATATTTATAAACTTCAGAAGCAAATTTTAAAATACTATTTCGATGGTGTTTGAAATCCTCTTAGGCACCTCATCTGCATTTGTGTGTCTAGATTCCATTTAAAATCTGGTGCTAGAAGCCCATGTGACACTTGAAATAGAACTTCAAAAATGTAGTTTTTACAGTCTGATCTTCATGAAAAGTATTATCTTTTGAAATTCTGCAGGCAGAACTGTTTAGGTAAAAACAATCCACAACCAAAAACAGTGATTTTATGTTGTATTTTGAAGACTCTCTCTGCAGCTCACCAAGCACAGTAGATTTTGTGAGGCAAGATCATCAGCCTACTGAAATTAAATGAGAACTCTTTGCTTTCAGTGAGCTTCACATCACACCCTTCACTGAAGTATATCCAGATAGACTTACACACTGTTTACTGCATTTTATTTGAATGAAAGTGAAATATAATGCAAGTGTCAAGAGAAAAACAGCTAAAACTTAAATGGGTAATAGACCTGCTGAACAACTGATGAAGGAGGTAGCTAAGTACCCAGAGGGGTTTGGAAGGAAAAGAGCAGGTATTATTTGAATAAACATGTTTAAAATAATGAAACGTGTCTAAGGTGCGTACGAGAAGTCCAGAAAGCCAACAAAGGGTTTTAATCATAGATAAACTTTAAAACAAAATATTCTGGAATTTGTCACCAAAATCCTTTGGTACAGAAATTTATAGATTCTAAATGGCATGGCACATCTTCTCATCACACGAATGAAATACAGGAAGGAAGAAACTTTCCCATACCTTATGACTTCTCTTCCCCACATCTGTTTTGCACAGTGGTTTTTAATTTTAGGATTTCATCACCACCACCATTCCCCCTTTCCTCCTGAAGCTGGCAGTGGGAGATCACTGCCATCTACAGATAGAAGATAGTATCACTAATATTAGAGCAAATTGTTGGAACGGTTTCATGTTGGAACATTCTTCTCTTTTTCCCTTGAGCACTTGTCTCCTCAACCCTGCCTTCCTCTTAAAAAAACCCCACAAAGTCACCCAACACATGCTATCATTTCTTTGGCACCCTGATCATAATCACCCTCATTAAAGAAAAAGCATGGTACTTTAAGAGTCTTAGAAGCTCTGTAATGTTTAGAGTCAAAGTTGAAAGAAAAAAAGAAAAGGAGAAAAAAAAGAAAGAAACAGGATTCACAAATGTGCTTTCCATTACTTATTATATTTGTCAAAATTTAGTATACACGTCAAAATTATAAATGGCTTCTTACGGCTTTCTCAGAAGGCAGCTGAGAGAAATAACAAACTCTGAGGACATTTGTAGAGATGGATTGAGTAAGTGGGTACCTGCTTTCCATGTACCACTGCCTGGGTCACAGTTTCAAGATGACACATCAGGAAAAACAAGCAAGTATAGCACTGTAGGAACAGCAGAGATAAACAGCTTTATCTCAATTTAATCTCTGCCTTTTATTTCTTCCTCCGAAGAAGGGAGAAAGAAAATTGATAAAGCTTCATGTTATTTTTATTTATTGTGGAAGAACCACACATCTGCAGCGTATCAGAACTCATTACAATTAATATAAATTTTAAAAGGAAAAGGAAAAAAATCATAATTTCCATCCTGTATCTTCTTATTAGATAGAAAGTTTTTAATTGCAACAAAAATGTTTATCAAATATGTAAGATATCCATTATTAAGATACAGCAGCATTCACTATTTTTTAACCTCTTCCAATAGATGCTGTTCCACTGAATTCTTGAAATTACAGCCTATCTGATAACATTAAACAATATTAGAATCACAGATTTGGCAAATTAAAAGTAGTCCTGTGTGCCCATTAAGGGTGATTTGGCAGCTTGCATTTCCATTTCTGCCATGTTATACTTGACACAGTAAAGAAACTGATGGGCAGAACCAAAAGAACCAATTTCCCTCTGAAATATCAAAGTGTATGATTGGGCTAACTGTAATTATTTTACCTATGAATTAAAGTCTGCAAGAGATCACACAGCTGTAATATTTAGGTTAAAAAAAAGCAGAAGCTAAATGCAGTAGAGTTAAAGTAATCTGTAATTGCAGGGGCTTTCATCTGTTCTCTGCCTAAATAGTCTTCTTCATGCACTAGAGAAATGATTATTATTTGCTTTCCAGGTGAGAGAAATTCCCTGGCTTGTTTGTCTGCTGTCTGCATATCATCCTAGCAGGCAGAGTAGAATTCTGCTTTGATTTGGGAGTCCATTGCAGCATGATAACATGATTGCTGCAAGGAACATATTCCTGTACTAGCATTACCAAACAATTTTATTTTTGGGCAAGTTCAAGGAATAAAAGCAACAGTTAATTTGGTCTGATCATAGGGAAGGAGAGATCTCTGACTCTGGAAACCTTTACCATGATTGTTTTGCACAACCAATTTTCCCTTTATAATCCTGTGCCCACTGAACTGCAGAAGATATGTCTGGTTTCCTTTAAAACTTCCAACAATTGGAACCCAGTTCGTAAAAGCAACTTTCAGAAAATCCAGGCTGAAAGTTTAGGCCCCACTAAAGTCAGTGGCAAAAGTCCTGTCAGCTTCAGTAAGGTCAGATTTTGATTCCTGATATTGATTCAGCTGCTACCTTTACATACAACAGCTGTAAGGTTGTTTCTACAGAAAGTCGGTGTCAGGTGTGTTTATTATTTTAAACCACACCATTTCTTCAGAAAAGTAAATATCTGAGTTACCTTTACATTTCAACGAGCAAGATAGGAAGTCTGACAGGAGGCATGCCTGTGTTTCACACATTTTTGACATATATTTAATTGAAATAGTTTTATGGAAAGTACAGAATGAGAACTGTTTTTCCCCCCCGTATTCTTCTCAAAGGGTGTTTCTATATGTAGCCAGGAGGTGGCATTCCTGGGTAACAGTTAAAGGAACTCATCTATACAGTTTCTCTTTTGCATATGAGAGAGAAAAAAAAGGTTTATTACTATAGTGGCAGTTAGTCAATTAACTGAGGCTTAAACTAATGCAATAAATTTGCTTTATATATTCTTTGTTTTATGAGAAGTGGCAGAGTTATCCAGTAGTAGACATTAATCTTCATGATGAGACAACAGGGCTCTGGCAAGTTATATTCATCTTCCTGTAAAGTATTTGATAGTAAAAGTCCTTGTCTTCAGTTACACTGTTTTGTTCCTCCAAATAAGCCAGTTTGCAATAATTCTTTGACCACAATAATACCCACTATAGTACTGTTATAAGAACAGTTAGGAAATCTGAGGGGAGAAAAAAACCCAGCTGAATTTTATCCAGTCAATGAATCTTAATCAGATTTTTCAAAGTCTGATCATTCCCATTTGTGATCCAGTTGGTCTATGGAGTATTGCCATATTTAACATCTGTGTCACATCATGCCTTTCCTGTTGCCTCATTGATCAACAGACAACATGTGATGTTTCCCAGATGTTCAAACACGGCAGATCCCAAAAGTCCTATTAAATTACACTGAAAGCAAAACAACATCTATGTTGTAAAAGTTTTGTTAAATTCAGGTATGCCTGAATATTCACAAACTTGCTACAAGATACATACTGATATTCAAATTGCTTTTAAAAATCAGTCAAGCTCTTTGAAATGTCCACATTGTGTATTATATAAGGACTCTGTGTCACAGAGTTGATAAAATTTTCTGTTCCTGCAATATAAAGCAAGTTAAAATAGATTTAAGCATCTACATACACATGGAGAAGATAAACCACTGGAATTTTTACTTCATTTTACTATTTGTCTCTTCTCACTACATGCACTCTGTGTCCTTGCAGATTTTTACTCAGATTTCTTGATGATTATATTTTTTTCCCAAATAAAGCTGAATAAATAATGATTTTTAAAAGCTTTTGCATTGCATTCTCTAAACAGGGCAAGGCAGTATGTGCTGTTCTTCAGTGTGGCCTTTTCCCACTGAAAAACATCATTGTAAAGATCCAAGACTTACTAAGATGTTACTTAAACCTTTATTCTGTACCTGAACAACAGTGACATGAAAATTCTAGGTCGGATTTCAGACAGCAAATGTGATCCAGTTTACATCAGCATGATATAACATTCTGCTTTGAAACAAAATGATACAGTAGTTTATGACATGGTAATTTTAACATTACTATGAATATCCTTCACACCTTTCTGAAGCTAGTGCTACTCTTCTAGCAACATTTCAAAATTTGTGCTGGCATTTTCAGCCATGAGAGTCTCAGCATTTTCTATTAACACAGGCAGCTGTATGCAGAAAATCAGTACCTTTATTTTGTCACCTGCAAATCAGCAGCACAGAGAGCTCAGGTGCAATCTGTTCAAATCAGTGCAACATTTCTCCACATTACTACAATGACTCATAAAAAGTTTATTTTGCCTTACTCTTTAATATGAAGGAACACAGCTACTTTAGAAAGGCCACCTCAAAGAGAGATGTTCCTTCTGTGCTTATTGATGATACCATCAACATTGGTTTTTCTCCTAAATCCTAAATAGGTTTTTACAGTAGGTTGCTTTAATTCCCCAGAAAACAGGTTAAGAAATTCCAGTTCAGAAATGGCCACATATTTATTTTTGGTATTTTCCAATAGAAAACAAAGGTTGTGGTTTTTTTCCCCAACCCAGGCTTTCCTGATGGATTTGTTAGCTTGCTGCAGCTCCATGAAGCAGCTCCCCCTGGGCGCCAGGCGCTCGGTTCCTGCTGCTGTGCTCAGTCTGCGGCTCCCACCCGCAGCTCCCGGGATCTGCACTCGGGGGGATGCGGCCCCTGGAGGCGACACATCCACAAAGGGATGGAGCAGCCACACCAGCTGCTCGTGTGAAGTGACGCTGCTGCGCTGACAACGACGAGATTCCAAGTTTAAGGGATGTTTTTTCCGATTTGGCCAGAAAATGGAAATGTTTCCATTTAGGGGCAGTAGACTTAACCAAAAGAAAACATCGTACAGGCTTTTTTCAGGGGTTAATCAAGTTGAAAACTGCAAGTGAGGAAGAAATGAAAATGCTCTGGATATTTTGGATTAGTAACACTCCAGTATTTTCAGGTTTGTCTCCACTGTGGAGTAATTTTGGACAGTCACAGCTTTATTTCTATTTAAAACATAACTAATTTTTGTTGAGCAGTCTAGCATTGTCTGAGAGACCAGGTATATGTATATATATTAATTGCAAAACTTTTTTTTTTAGTGATACCAAGAGCAACATGCAAGATGCAAGATCTCCAAGTTGGAGCTGTCCAGGAGTCCACCCACATGGTATAATTTCCAAGATTCGGATTGCTAACTTTTAGAAGCTTCAGAATGACAGAGCTGCATAAACAAAAACAGTAGGTTTTTTGAGTTTTTAAAATTAGATTATCTACTTATAGTGCAAACATATGTAACTTAAAAAAAAATTCTCTGTCTAGATTTTGAACTCACCTAAAAAGTTTATATGTCTTTTAAAAGAAATACATAATTAGAATGATTTTATAATTTAATGGCATAAGAGACCTAACAAACTTTTGTTTTGTTATTGTCACTTGCAAAGCAACAGCCAGAGATTTAGCAAAGTGAGGACAGAAGGTATGTGCAGTATCACAGAAAAGCATGTGGAATACAAACACAGGAAGGAGACAAGAAAAGCAAAGATCTGGATAATGGTAAAGCAACGCATATGGAAAGTCAGCTTGAGAAGAACAGTCACATATGCCAAAAATAATTCACTAGCTACATTTAGTTAGAAGATCTGGGGAGCAAACATAGGCATCCTAAACAACGGCAGTAGGTTAGCCAGAGTGTCTGCTGGCCCCAGGGTCACATATTCCTGCTCTAACTGCCAGCAGCGTCCGTTTGGAATGAGGAGCTTTCCAAGTGCTGGCCAGTGCTGGCTGTGGAGAGAAAACTGTCTGGTCTTTTCCGTTTCTCATGATTTCTTATGAAATGTATACTGCAATGTAAGGCCCTGTCAGAAATACCTGAGCCAGTTGATCTGTGCAGAATGTGCTGATCTGCAGGAATTGCTTGGTTGTGCTCTAAAAACAAAATCGTAGTGTTGGCCTCCTCCTGCACATGAGCATGTCTTTGTATGACCAATTCTTTTTGTTTAATGATAAATAATTCTTTCATTTAAATATATAGAAAGGCTGCTAAAACAGGCACATGAGATATTCTTACTGTCCTGGGCATATTTTGCAGAAGGTTTTTCTTCTGTTCTTGTTATTGGGGTCATTTGCTGTTGGCATTGCTTTCACAGTGTCAGCTCCTGGGTTTGTTGTGTGGCATCTGTAAAATAATGAAATGGATGACATTTGGGACTAATTTCACCAAGTCTTCTAGTCCTTTGGATTTCACTCTGGAGCATTATGGTTTATATTACTTCATTTGCTTGGGTCAAAACTTACGAATCAGTGTCAACTGAGTTTAGTAATCCCCTCTTTTTTCTAGAATTGTCAAACTAGATGAATCTGAGCCTGCTTTATTTTAAAGGCTTTCTACAAGTTTTATTAGAAAAGACGCTTGTAGTCCGGTGAGAGAGATGACCTGAAGATCAGGATCTCTGGAACACGTGCTTTATTGGTCGTGGGAAGACAGCCTGACTGAGGAAGGGTCCAGGGATCCAGTGCAAAGTCCAAGAGGGTCCAAGGGAAGGCAGGCAAAGAGGGTCCAAGAGAGGGTGCAAAAAGGGGCCGAGGTCCTTGTTACATTCCATTTTAACCCCTTCTATCGTGAATATGCTAATGAACATTAACCAATCACCTCTAGATACAAAACCTACAGAATCTACATACAGCCTATGGGAGCTACAACATTACAATACTACTCTACATACCAAAACCTGTGAAACCCACCTTATCTCTGATACCTGAGAAGGTGCAGCCCTTCATTCATCCTTTTGTCTTGGCAGGGGTGTCACTGACCCACCCAGCCAAGGCCTTTCAGCTGCTTAATCACCTTCTTCCTGTCCATGCTTACAGTTCAAACTTTGCTTTTAATTCTATTCCTCTTGTGGGTTTCATAGTTTTAGAATCTTTTACTATTAAATTATCTCTACAAGGCCTAGCTACTTCATCCTCCCCAACAAAGTTTGCTTTTGTAGACTGGGTCATTGGCCAGCTATTCTTTTAAATGGCATGGTTTTCCTAGAGGATCGTCTTTTCCAAATGCTTGTTTTCTAAACAATACTTTTCATGTTCTCTTCCTGTGACCAAAACCCACAGCCTATTGCCACAGTTTTAATGACATGAGAACGAACTAGGTGATCTGCACTGTCATTACACATAGATAATCCTTACAGACCATTAATAGATATCACATCATGTCTGAGGGTCTTGCTCACTGTTGTTTGTAGGTGCTCTTGTCCTGGAGCAGGCGAGTACATCCAAAGTCTCCTTCTAATGCCTTGTGTTGAAATGTATTGCATGATAAGCTGATGCACAGAAATTTATCTTTTCCTTAAGGCCTAAATATTCCAACAAAAAGTGCTTTAATACTGTAGTCAGCATGGCCCAGAATCAAATACAATAGAATTTCACAAACTCACCTTTCCACCCTTTTTTGATGTTTTCTTTTATAATACTTCATGTGGCTGCTACTGCAGTTTCAGCTGTTACAAGATGATTTGTTCATTGGAAACCAAATACCTATGAGATTGTGATATCTTTGAATTGAGTTTCTGATGACAGTGTTTTTCCCATACTATTAGCCACACTGAAATGCAAGTGAATTATAAATTTAACCTTTTATCCAAGACTCTCTCTTGTCTGAATTTCTCAGGACCAGTTTTCAAGCACAGTTCTCCCAGTGCATATTTTCTAGTCACTGCCTTGATCTGAGCCAGTTAGAAGTTCTCAGTTTGTACAGATTCCATTGTCCATTTTAGCACACCTGATTCAGCAACATGTTGGAGCCATTATGAATTCCTCTCATACACTTTAATGCTTCCTGAGTAGTGGAACTGTAATTGTTTAAATACCCAGACATCTAGAACTTTTGCCCTGAAGGTCCCCTCTGTGAAGCATTTTTCACTCTGCCCTTAGTACTATGCCCTAGGCTGTCTTCTACTTCTAACAACTTTAATAGGAGCTTTTTTTTCCATCATGTCAGCATTTATCTGAATCACTGCCCAATTTTTTTGTACTATTTCTCATTTCTCTCATTTTATAGAATAAATCACTAACTTTGCATAAAACTTAAGGATTATCACCCAGCAAATTACAATCCTTTTTTTTTTCCATGAGATATAACTATGTGATTTATAAAGCCTTCTAGACATTCCTTAGCCACTGTGTATTGCTGGCTACAAGCTATAACTTTTACTTGTATCTGAAATGAGTACCAGGGTCTTTCAGGGTGCCTCCACCAAGTCATCAACACTTGGACTATGCAAGTTGGCTCATTAATTAGGTTTTCACCTCGTCTGTATCACGGAGCAATTAGGCTATGAAGTGAAATTTCCACAGGACATTTCCCTTGCAAATGTCTTCCACAGAACACTTGCAAATTCTTGTACCATTTCAGCAGAGACAACATGGCTGCTATCCTTGGGCTACAAGCAGGATTTTTTAAAAGGAGAAGTTGTAGACATACAGCCTTACTAAAATTCTTTATCTAATCCAATTTTACAGCTAACAGCCAGAGCAACTCCATAATCCATTCATTCCCCTCCACAGCAATTTATTTCAAACTCCTTCCTTCTTTGCTCTGGTTCAGCCGTTCCTAAAGCTGAAGATTAGCCAAAGCTGCCTTGTCTCCCTAATTCCATAGTACAGTAAGAGCCTGCTTTAATTCCTTTTATGGAGCTCCAATATCCTAGTTTAGGCCTTATTTCCTCACCTGGGGTGTCTACAAATGTGTCACTAATTTAAGCCATAATTAATTTGGCCCTGACAGTTAACATCCTGCTGCCAGTTTCAATTCCGGAGGAGAAACAACTGCTGAAAGGAGGTGTCTGTGGTGTAATCATGTTTACTTATAAGGAGGCCAAAAATGCTCTTTCCCTAGACACAGGTGGCACCAGATAATATGGTGGTGGCAGGCTTCTTTCAAACATTTCAAAAACCTGAAGGACTTCACCTAACAGTTTGTCTTCCAGAGCAAATTGGTGCTCTCCTCTTTGCTTTCTCTTCTGCTTTCTCTTCTCCTCTACAGAGAGTCTTTTGTCAAGGAACAGCCAGATCCTTAACTCATTAATGTGTTTGTCTTTACAATTCGTTTCTTAGCGGTATAATATTTTTTTTTAAGAAGTGGGAGCAGTGATTCCTTTCTCCCAAATTACAGTGTGACAACTAGTATGAAAGTTCTTGTATTTTTTCTTCCTTGCTATTCTAAAGAAGTAACTCTAACACTCTCTGAAAATGTCTTTCTCTCCCAACCCAATCAAAATGCAGTGAGCATGACAGTGAGTAACAGAAAGCCCTGCTGCAGCCAGCAAAGCTTATCTCTGCACTGCTCCCCAGGTCCCTGCATAAGTTGCAGCTGAATCATAACTTCCAAGTATCCCCACAGCCAGCATTATCAAGAGCTTATCTTCCCCAGAATCTAAGCGTCGCTTGGAATTGCTTTACCACGAAGGCAGGACCACATCTCTAATTTATATCAGCATGTTCCAGATGTACAGTAATATTTCAGTATATCATCAATAAATCCCTCATATAACAACCAACTAAAACATCCTTTCAGCAGAGCTCTTTCTAGTCTATCTGCTCTTCTGAGTGAGAGACCGTGCCCTTTGGAACCCTGAGCAGCATCACTGCAGGTATGGAGTCACACCACCAAGTGGATTTTTTCCTGGTGCACAGCACCAGCCAGGTGTGTTCTGGACTGCTGCAAGAGCTTTCATGTTTTAAGAGCTATAATTAAAATACCGCCTACAATAATAGACCTGAGGTTAATGAGCACAGACAGAGATGCTACATTGAACTACGAGAGATGAGACAGACCCATAATGAGACATTTTCAGGCTTATTAGAAAGAAGACAGATGAAACCAGGCAGCTGACTGGGCTTTTGGTGACAGCCATCCCGGGGCTGGGCCGGCGGGATGCCCTGTGGGTGCCCGGGCGGTGCTCCCCGCGGGCAGGGCGCTCTGTGGGTGTCCTGTGGGTGCCCGGGCGGTGCTCCCCGCGGGCAGGGCGCTCTGTGGGTGCCCGGGCGGTGCTCCCCGCGGGCAGGGCGCTCTGTGGGTGCCCGGGCGGTGCTCCCCGCGGGCAGGGCGCTCTGTGGGTGTCCTGTGGGTGCCCGGCAGTGCTCCCCGCGGGCAGGGCGCTCTGTGGGTGTCCTGTGGTGCTCGGGCGGTGCTCCCCGCGGGCAGGGCGCTCTGTGGGTGCCCTGTGGGTGCCCGGGCTGTGCTCTCCTCCGACGCCGTGCCCTTGCCCGGCCAGCGCAGCCCCCGCCCGGCTCCCGCCGCTGTCTCCATGCGACAGCGCAGCGTGGGCGTCTCCCAGCGCTCTCATTTGCATAGCCCCGCGAGTGGCCAATGGGCGGGCGCCGCCGCCGCTGTTATTTGCATGTTGGCCGGCTGGCGGCCAATGGGGCGGCGGCGGCGGGGCGCGCGGAGGGCGATGCTCCCGGCGGCGCGCGGGCGGCGCAGCGCGAGGCCGGGCCGGGCGCGGGGACCTGCCGGGCGCGGGCGGCCCTGGGCCCGGGCGGCCGCGGGGCAGCGGCGGCGGGACCATGTCGGTGGCGGGGCTCAAGAAGCAGTTCCACAAAGCTAGCCAGGTAGGGGGGCGGCGGCGGGGCCCGGACGGGCTTTGCTGTTGATGGGTGGTTCGCCCAGTGCCCGCTCCCGCACGAGGCGGCGGGTCCCTCCTCCGTCTGTGGCAGCATCAGCCTGCCACCTCCGGGGAGTGTTTCCTTCAGCGTTACCTCCGGGTCCTGTGCTTGTGTTTTTGCCTGTCAGCTTCCTGTGCTGTTCTCACAAGAGGAGGTTGCCCGTTCCATTCTTTTGCTTGGAGCTTCGGGGCCTTCCTTTAGTTATTAACATTTGTTATTTAGTGATGGGGTCGTGTCCGTGTTTTGAGGCCTCAGTTAAAGCTGCAGCCTGTATGGTACCAGCTTTCCCCTAAAGAGTTCATTGTTTTGATTATCCACAATTGCTGGCATATTATCCTACCTGGAATGCCATGTATTTGTCCTCTAGAGGGTATCAGATGTTTCTAGAGTTTTCCCTCCTTTTCTGGATGCTCAACTCTTTATCTTCTCTAGAGTGATCTTCATCTTCTGACCCCTTTATCTCTTTTCTCTTTTCTGTGTGCTTTGCTTTAATAGCTGGTTTCTTTTAAGAGAGAAACGCCTTCTTGCCAAGCAGGTAGACTGGTTGAATTCCATGGCAGGATGGTGCCAGTGCCAAGACCTGCATTGATGCGGGGGCTTCAGGATGTGGCTGCAGTGGGATTCTTCCACTGAAGGTTTTTGGACATCTCAGCTGCTTTGCTTGCTCATTCCAAGTCAAAGAGATCTGTATTTCTGCTGGCTGTCATTCATAATGGCAATATCGAAATTAGTGACTGTAACCTATTCAGTACAATCTAACAACTGCTCTTGTCTTGGTGAGGGTGAGGAAAATAAAGGTTCATTGAGTGCTTGGCTGTCATCTTTCTAGGTCTTCCTTCAGCTATGTAGCTTGTCAGCAGCCTAAGTGCAGAATCTGCACTTCGTTTGGATACAGAGATGCTAAATATTTGTATCTAATGTTTCAGTAGTGTGCTCTCTTTCATGGAATGTACTGATCCTGAAAAATGTTGTGAATTGGTATCTTTTAGTTAACTTTCACTGTTCCTTTGAGAAAATGCTGGACCTCTAGGGTAAACAAATCCAAGGACAATTTATTAGAGATTTTGGCTTGTTTTGCATCTGATATGCTGGTAAGTGATGCAGCCTTTGCTGTAGTGAGCTTGTAACTCAGGAAGCAGAAGATACTTAACTGAGGAAGTTCGAGAGGTAACCACAACAAGAATCTTCTTGTCTAGCAACTGGTAACAGTGCAGGTTACTTAATCCTGCCCAGATGTCAGGTAAACAAAGAAACAAAAGAATGGATGGGATCTGATAAAGTCAGTAGTAATGGCAGAAAGGAGCTGTAGAATATATTGAATTTGACTGCATTTATTGGAAAGTTGTGGTATGACTTCCAATATTCAATACAGTAAGGAACTGCAATGCATAACTCATAAGAATATTCTTCTCAGGGTGACTCAAAGGTAAAATTTCAATTTATTTTCAAATGCAGAAACTAAGCAAGAAATTTTAAAACAGTTGATTGAAAAAGTCTGTTGTTATGGGAATGTGTTTACTAGGAAATTAAAGTTCAGGAATAAGATATTGGATTTTTTTTTTTTTTGGTACATAAGGTAACAGACTCTTCTTAAGAGCTCATTCTGTAAGAATTTAGATAAGATGTTGGGCAAAATCGTAGTGGGAAAATAACAGAAGAAATAGCATATATGCATAATGGATCAAAACAGCCATGTCTAAACAATGAAACTGCTTATCACTGACACAGAGACACAGTCATGCCTAGATGTATAAAGTTGTTGAACTCACAAAAATAAGGTGGAACGTGAAAAATGGAAATACTGGGATTCCGTCTTTTAGAAGAGTTCTTTTGCAAAATGCTAAAGCAAGCAAATGCAGAGTGTGAGGGGTATTTCTCTACAGAAGATTTGTTAAATTTCCAAGTACTGTGGGATCACTTAAAGAGACACAGACTTTTGTGTATTGAGTGGATGAAAGATGCCAATGGTGACTGTTAACAGCAGAGACAGGCATTGCTTGGGGAAAGAATGAAATTAATTCCTTTAGTATTCCCAAAGGAGAGTGGGGGCAGATGACAAAAACTGGCAAATGTCCCAGAGGACATTGAGGAATACTGGAGGGAATGAGACTACTGTCAGGACATGTGATTAAAGAATAATATTTGAAAGCTGATAGAACCTAAGGACAAAAACTTTGAAGGCTGAAGCAAGTGTATTAAGACAGTCTGTATTTAACAGTTCATTCAGAAATGTGAATAGATATCAAAAAAGTGACAAGACACATATATACTATTTCCAGGCTAAAACAGATTTCTGTTGAATGAGAATAAAATATATTTATAAGTTAAATGTAGAGTAGTATAGATTCATAGCTGTAAAAAGGTTAAGTGAAATAAATTGAGTTATTTTAAACTCGGTTTACTCTTACTGAATGACTGAACTTTTCTGCAAAAGATCTGCATTTCAGTTTTGTTCTTGTAAAAAGCCTGTGTGCCTTTCTGTAGGGGTTTTGTGTTGACTAGTGGTGATCACCTTTGTGCGTAGGCTTAAATTCTAAGTGCATGAGTCTGGGAAAACAAAAATTATTTATGCTTTTATACATGCAGTTGAGGTTTCTGGGATGTTTGTCTGGTGCTTGTCGGCTTGGTTTGTCTGAAGTTACACTTAAGTGAGTGTTTGCTTTATGAAAGGTCAGCAGCTAACTTTTTATGGTTACTAATGTCATTGCCAAAATCAGGTATGGCAAGCTATTGCAAGCTTGTTTGTTGTTGTAAAAAGTCACCATGGGTCTGTCTGTTTTTAATCCAGTAACTCACAAGAAGTGTTTGGATGGTTTTCCCCTAGAGTTTTTTACACAATTGTTGTTTTTTTCCACTGAAAATTGCATGTTGGTTTTCACTGAAGCATCAGGCAGTAAGATCTAAAAGACAACTCTTGTGTTACAGTGTCTGCTGAAATTTCTGCAGTGAGGTTTGTACCCCAGAGTGAGTACAGTTTGAGCTGTTTTTTTGTACATTCCAGTATATAAAGCTGCAGTGCTACTCCATTATCTGTCCCCTAATGATTGCTTCCCCTGGTGTCATGCAATGGACAGACCCAAAGCTTGGATGTATCTCAAAGTTTGTGTCTGTTATGTAGTGATAACACTCTTCATGCTATTAGAATTTTCTTTACTGTGCTTTCTACTTAAGTTATAGTTTAAATTGAAGTTCTTTAATTAAAAGTGGCCTGCAATAGGGGTCACTTCCATTCTCTCCATTAAATATAGTGATGATTCCTTGAGTATAACTCATTTGACTCATGGAATACCAAGCAGAACCTGTGAAGTGTCTTACCACCTCTCACTGGCTGATAAACAAGGGCAGGCTGTTTCTCAGGGCTGATTAATTCATGTGCAACTCCCATGAAATTCAGCTTATTTTTTTAATGTATTTTCATATATGATTTTTTAAATTAAGTTTTGTGAAGTTGTGTTTGCAATGAGAGTTTTTGTCCTGTCACTTTTAGCCTCTGCCAGATCTGATCTGTTTTCCTATTTTCAGTTTGAAAGCTTTTGAGGTAGGTGTGTGTATCTCTGCCTGCTGGTTCTGCAGGCCTTGTTCTCTTGATGGTTGTGCATGTGGGATAACCCAGGTGGTGGGAGGACTGCATCTTCTGGTGCATACTGGGAGTATTTTTAGAGTTTAGGAAAGCAGGAAGCACAGAGAGTGAATAAGAAAGCCTTGATAGGTGTCAGATTCATTTCTAATTTCTGCTCTGCTCTAAAACTGCAGCCAGGCTAGGATCCCTGGGTAAAGATGTGTGATTTTTTCAAAGGATTTGGAGGCTGCTGAGCTCAGAACCTCACTCCCTTCAGGTGTTTTGAAAGCTCAGCCATGATACTGGCATAGAAAATCTGCTGTTGAGTTTGAATTCAGACATTTTTTTAATACATTTTTTTATTAATTGTAGCTGAAGGCTGTGTATAGAAGTAGTTTCACTCTCAACAGCTTATTCATGTTGTACTTCTCAGGCTTAGTTTCTCAGAGGTAGTGGAAAGTAATGCTTTTCTGAGGAAACAGAACTGCCAATATTAACAATTACTGTGAATGTCTTATTTGTAATGTGGTCATCAACAGCTACTGTAGCCTCTGCAGACTGGGTTCCTAAACCTTCTCCTATTGTCAGTGAAGAAAGAGAGGTTCCAAGAGATTGTGAATCAGGAGCTGGTTCTATTGTCTATAGACAGAGCCTAAGGGGAAGCAGGCTTTCTAACCAAAACAACCAAAATCTGTCACTACATTTTGCTTTCTGAAAATGATTTAACCTAGTTTAATAAATATATAAGTAATATGCACTGTGTTTTGATTTCTTATGTATCCTGAATGGCATTTGTCTTTTCAAGAGCTGGATTTTTTTTTTAGCAATTTTTAAATGGCATTTTTCTGTTGTTTAATATTTTTAGAACTTTCAGTTATCACCAACAGTTGTAGGGATGCTGCTTCCTACCTCCCAGGTTTGTGCTTTTTCTCCGTTCATTTATATAGCATTTTGATCCAACTTGTTGGAGTGAAGACCAGATCAGAATCAAGACCACCTTGTTCCCCAGACAGAATAAGTTGTGTGGTTGGATTTCGTTGTTAGGTAATTAGGGGTGGTGGTGTTTTTTGGTGATATTTTTGTTCTCTAAGCTATTTTTCTTTTCTGTTATATTGTAGATACTAGCCTAGACATAATATTTAAGCCTTTTTTAAAGTCCATGTTGACACTGAGTTGATACACAAAAAAACTTTAATAACAGAAGTGCGTGATAGCAAAGGAAGTACTTTGGTAAACTTTATACAAAGAGAACCCAAACTTGACAATGAGACATGAAAGGCAACTTTACTACCTACACCCAGCTATATTTATTTCCTAGTACTATAAGCTGTTGTCATACAGTCTGTTAGAGATACTGTCCTTTCAGCCAGTGTGAATTGGGCATGATAAATCCATGACAGTAGTACAGAGAAAGCTTCTGTGCTCTTCCTAGTTTTTATTAGATAATTTGATTTACTTTTCTTCAAATCTTACAGAATTGTGGAAGAGGGACAGTGGTGAAAAGGACATTACAATTTAGTTTCTTGTCTGATATGTTTTAAAATGAATAATTGTACTTCTACAGTTGTATTTATCAGCTACTGAGGTAGCCTGGCAGTAAGGCAGAAGTGTAGCAAAAAGAAACTGTGAGTGCATCAGTTAGCATGTGTACAAGTTAGCAGAAGGTAGAGGTCATGTGCTCTGCAGCAGCTCCCAAAGGCTGCAAGAGAGGGATCATAATGCAGTAAGTTGGAAACCTAGCAGAGATGCAGCTGCAATTTGGAAGGAAGATATTTATATTCTACACATAAAATATTTATATATCAAAGACTGAATGGCATTGCAAAAGAATAGAGTGGCATAATAGAATGGGAGCTGAACTTTCTCCTTGAATTCATCTCCTTTTATAGCTTCTGGGCTTTGCTGTAGTTTTGCACAGGCATCCTGAAAGTTCGAGTGAGAGCTGGCACTCCATCCCAAACTCCTGCTGTTGCCTGAGTCACTGCGGCACATGCTGGGTAATACATTGCAGTGCAGGCTCCTGAGAATCCTGCAATGCTGAAAAACAAACAGCCAAGGGAAACCCAGCTGCAGCACTGCATTGAGATTTTCTTTAGCAGCACTTGGAGTTACTTGAAGTTGCAGTACACCTGCACTTTCTGTAAACACACAAGTAATTCAAGTGTAAAATGCATCCCATTCATCATAGCTCCTGTAAAAACCATATAAAACCCAGACTTGGTCTTATAATGATATTATTAAGGACAAAGTGCTTCTGTTTATGTTAATGCCACTTCCACCCCGGTTTATTGCCATAGTCTAATTCTATATTGTGCTGAGTTCTCATTGTTGGTCTCTTTTCTGTTTGTGGAGAGGAAGGCACTGCTGGAGTTTTATGACTAGTTGAGAGTTGAAGCTGTGGGTTTTAACAATGCTTTTCACAAATCCACTTAGAAAAGAGCTATTGAAATGTCAGGTTATACCTTCAATTCGATTTTCCAGAGCCTTAGTGTCCTTTCACTGTGTACATGTTTCTGTTATCAAAGGTACTAAGAGTTTTATGCATTGATGGGAGAACATACCAGTTAATTTCCTGCAACATCTCAGATAGCAGCAGCTGTGCACATGAAAGACAAAAATACATTGGACTTACATATTTGCTCTTCAAAGGACAATGCCAAGCCTCTGAGGAGAATCAATTCTCTTTCCTTACTACCCTAATTAAGGTGCATTTTTGATACTGTACTTGTGTTTAATGAACTCTAATGACTACAGTAAAATTAGTCTGGTTAACATGACTTAAGAATCAGGATTCAAAGGAAATCAAGGGGTTCTGAAATTCTGTTTTCTGTGATTGCCAGTGTTTCTGTTCTTATGCAGTCAGGTTACAGATCTAAGGTGAAAAAGTAGAGAAGGTATTTTTAATTTTTTTTCCTTAACCAAGCAGAAAAAGAAATAAAGTATAAAAAACAAGTGTTAATGGTCCTAGGTAGTAACAGCCCCTTTATTCCCTTGTGAGTGTGTTGCAAATGCTGCTAAGTCTTACTGTTCTCATTTTTTTCTTACAGATGCCAATAAATATAGTACTAGAATGTGACATGAGTTCAAGGATAAAGAGCTGGTCAGTGGCAGAACTAAAAATTGATTATGTGCTTCTAGACTATAGATGCAATGTCCAATCACTCTGGTTTTTTTTTTAAAAAAAGATTATTTATTGTTTTTAAAATTTATTTTTCATATGTGTTGATAAACGCAAAATGTCCTTATGAGTTTAGCTTAAAGTTTCCATATAAAGATGATGTAATTTCAGTGAAGGCTTGGCAAGGTTGAACATGGTATTTTCAATTACCTTTATTTAATACCTCTCTGGAATGGGCAAGCAACCTTTTAGAAACTGAGATTTTTGTGTAATGGTGTCTCCTCAGTAGAGGATGAGAGGGTGTGGGTGTGTGTGAGAAACATACTCAGTGCCATAAACAATATGTTGGATTGGGAGCCACAAAGTCAGTGTTTTGATTCAAAATTATGATTTTGCCTTTTGCAATCCTGTTGAGAGAGCTAGAGAGTGAAATTTAGTGCCTGTGCCATCTGTATGGTCAGAGAATGCCACAAACACGGGAACGCTTTGTCTTTGTTTCCCGCAGAGAGTGTAGCACCTGCCAGCTTGGCATCTGGGCCACAGTAGATGTGTGCAGGGTGAGGGGGGAAGGAGACCCATTAAATGAGGAAATTGGTAATCAAAGACCTTTCATCAATTCAGAACCAGCCATTCTAGTCTGCTCTTCTGAATTTTCTTCCAAAGAAAATAGTATTTTTAAAGATGTTGGGATAAATTCTGTGTTTGTTGTGATCTGCGTGGATGACTGCCTGAGACACTGGAACACAGCAACTGTTACGTACCTTTAAGGTTAACTGTTTATCATTCTATGGCTTTAGCTTCTGAATAAACCCTACTTGCTTTTTTTCTCTGTATTTTGTAGTAACTACCTAGGGTTCAAAGGGTCGTATCTGCTGCTTTGTTTTGTATGAAGAATGCAACAGTCATGGCATTTTCATTGTGAGTTTGGTGATTAATAAGAGTGTCCCTTCAGTGATCTCTTCAGCTCTGGTTAAAGGTTACTGTTTCATGGGACTTGACTTGTTTTGCTACTGATGGATGTGCTGCCTTTTTTGGAGGAATTTCTTGCTGCAAAGCCAGGTGTCCCCCCAGAGGAAGACAGAGCCTTTTGACCTCATTTGCACTAGTGCTTTATAGCTCCTTGGGGAATCCTACAGGGGTCTGTATTCTGTGTGTAAGTTATACTTGGAAATTATTTCAGTTTTCTCTGTCATTTGTTTAATTTGATAACAATGGAAGTCAATTCTATGTGCATGCTGAGGGAAGTTTTTTTCTCTGAAGTCAGTGGTGCATTTCTGCAGTGCTGCTCTTGCTACTAGAAAGAATTGTGCCTTGTGGAGATTCAGGACAGTGTGTGTCTTTCTTAGAAATGAAGCTGAGGAGCTCTGTTATCACCAGTTGTTATCCCCAATTGCATTTGAGTTTGTGGTGGTGTGTGTAACAATGTCTTGCTGCCTAAAACCACTGGCATATTTTGAAATGGAGTTATGACAACAATGCAAAAATTTACAGTTACTTCCTTTCCAAAGCAGTCATGGTGAACAAAGTGATGAAATGATGGTGGTGGGTGTTTTCCTTCACTTTTCACTGTCATACATGGAGGTTTTCTAAGAAGTGAATGAAAGGAGCATGGATTATTGCAAACCTTCTGACACAAGAAGGTGCTTTAGACTTGTTTGTTCCATTTAGGTTTCCCAACTCAAGATGAGCACAGGTTGCATTAGCAAACAGTAAGATATCTTAAGTTCTTTCTTTTTTTTCCCATGGGTAGTGCTTCTAAGGGCCTCCATGGATTGTAGCTAAGTCAGCAGTGCTGCTATGAGCACATTGATAGATTTTTCAAAGTATTTGAGGAATGAGACTTTTAAGACTATTAAAAATTCAGTTGCATTTGTAGTAGACCCAGGAACTGGAAGCACATTGCTTCACAGTGCTCTGATGCTGGATATGAACTTACGTTTGGAAAACCTGTGAACTAAAATGCCTTAAAAAGAAAGAAAGAAAGAAAGAAGCAACAAACCCTTCAAGCAGCACAGACAATATGCTTGCTGATTCAAAGGGAAAGTGTGCAATCCATGTACAGCAGAACCAGGTGGATTGCCTTGAGTAGCAAGTAATGGGGGCTGACTGTGTGGCAGAAGAATGTGGGTGTTTCACACTGTACCAAAAGCACAGGAAGCTACAGGACTGGCAGCTCAGATAAGTAGGAATGATGCCATTTAAATCAAAATAATGTGCAGTAAAAAGTAAGGGTAGGAGATGGAGTTCTCAGTCTATTTTATAGTGATTTAAAAATCCACACAGCTTGTCTAAGTGCTAAAACATGTAAGCAGCAGTTTAATAACATTGAAGGACAAATTTCTAACTTGGTTGTGTGGAATGGGATTCTGTAAGAATTACTGTCTGGAAAGTAGTTTCTGAAAGAGCAATAAACAGATTATTTGTCACTTTTCATTTGTAAAAAGTAGAACTTGCTGATAAATATGCAGACTTGGCGATGAGAAATAGCATACTAATGTGAGGTTAATTCTAAAGCAAATCAACTTAAAATTACAAGTTTTGACTGTTGGTATATCTGGCTGTGTACAGCTTCTGTTGACAGTCTTGTTCTGCTTCCTCTGCACAGCTCACCTGGGGCACTGTAGTGAATGATGTTGACATTTTTGCTGGTAATGGATTCACTAAAATTGCCACTTTAAATGGCACTGCAAAGGAAGTTTTTACTTTGGGTAAATAGGTAGTCATATAGTAACTTTTAAAACTAATACTCCTAAATATTTGCAACACATCTTTTAGTGTTAGCAGCTCTTGAACTTTGACAAATTTAAAAATATTTGGCCCAAATTCATAAGCTTTGAGCTTAAAGCTGTAAGTTACTGTTAAAAGTGCCCACATCTTGTCTGTGTTATTTCTCCTGTAATTAGTTTGCCCTGATGCTTAAAACTATTTGCCAAGAAATTACTAAGACTCAAATGAACTGCTTTGGTGTTGAATGTAAATGAATAGGTGTGACTTCAGCAAAGGTGATGTGAGTATATCCTGGCTTTACAGAAATCGAATTCGGTTATCCATGGCTTTTCCCTGCTCTTTGACAGGGCTCTCTGATATCAGTTGAGTATAAGTGATCTTTCTAGAATTTTGAAGAACTTAGACATTAAAGATGTGTAAGTGCTTGGTGTCCTAATAAGGTGGCCCAATATATTCAGCCTTGAAATAAACATCCCAAAAAACCCCTTTTAGATCAGCTGATTTGTATTTAAATGGATTTTCAGCAAAGCTGTGGAATAAGCAGAAATCTCTTGGTGGTGGGGGAAATGCAGGAGGGCAATTGGGTAGACATGAATTATGCAGTTCAGTTACATGTTTTAAGAAAAAAAAATTTACATGTTCTAAGAATTTTAATTTCTTGTTCTGCATATGCAGGCTATGATCTTTGTGTTGCTTGATCTCTCCTATTTGACAAATTAGGATTTTTTTTTGTTTCAAATGGTGTGAAAGAAATACCAACAATAGCATGTTACTCTCACAGAGAAATAGTGCAATTGGCTATTCTTGAGCAACTCTAACCTAGTCAGACTTCATGCAGGACCCAGCTACAGGGTGTCACACTCTACCCCACACTGGGGTATGGTTGCAGTAAGTTGTAAAATACTTGTGCAGCATTACATCTGTGGGTATGTCTGTGACTCTTGATGTGCTGAAAGCTGACCAGACTCTCCTGAGTTCAGGCCTGTGCTACAGTCAGTGATGTATTTAATGTTAAGTTTTGCAAGAGCCAGTGGGAGCCACCTTCCTGAATAAGCTAGGGTAGTTTAACCCGAGGAAAGAGTGAAGGATCTAGTTTCTGGGTTTAATTCCAGGGCATTGTGCTGGAACTGGTCACATAATGTTCTGGGAACATGAAGTGCATTCAATTCCTCTTAGGAGCTATGAATCAGAGTAGTGCTCTCTTCCAGAACTATGACTGACAATATGCCAACATTCTCTAGAACAAGGCAGAGCATAGATTTTCACTAGACAGGTGGCTATTGCAGCACTCAATATGAAGTGAGCAGAAATGGAGAGGTACTGAATGGACAAGGTAACGTGACGTGTACTGATTTAGGGCAGAGAGGTCATTAAAGAAGTCAGACCCCCTCATTGTGCACACACCTTTCCACTGCATGTGCAGGAGCAATGCTTGTGCAGTCAGCTTTAACAGCTGGATGCAATCAGATACAGCATAAAATTCCATAGCAACTTGCATCACCCTGAATCTAGGCTGTGGTAGCCTTGCTCTACCTTCAGGATAAGGTCCTGTCCACCTCCTTGAGTCAGCTCTGTGTGCTTGTTTGATCACACACTAAGCTGTTAGAGGCAGCTTATCCATCTCAAAATCAACCCAGCTCCAACTGTGAGCAGCTTTCAGCTGGATTAACCCACTGAAGAGCTCACAGCACACAGGAGTTGCTACTACCAGTGCAAGGGAAATGGGGGGAATGTCTCGACAGGGATGAAAAGGATTTAGAGAAGGCTAAGCAGCTGTGGAAAAGTACCTTAATGATTATTAGAATGTTTTGTTCAGAGAGTAGAATAAACTCTGCTTTGTAAGGGGTTTGTATCTCACTGACGTTCTGAATGATGAGCCCACGAGGAATCTCTGCTACCAGCTCACCCTGGGTTAATGGTGAATGTCGTGATTAATATATCGTGTGAGGGCAGAAAAATGTATTCCTAATCCAGCGAGCCTGGAATCCAAACAGGACATCTGAGTGGCTTAAGTGAAATGGTGATCAACCTGGATGTAGGTATAAGCAGTGTTCCTGATGAAAGCAGCACATCAACCTATGTGAAGGCGTACACAGTGAGACCTGAGAGGCCTCAGCCAGACCTCAGTGGAAGACTGAGAATGCTGTTGAAAGAGAGGGAGAACACATTTCTGAAGCGGAGGAAGGAGTGCCTTTATTTCAACTGAGAGGACTGTCTGGGGAAGGAAGTTCTGCTCAGTTGGAGTAAGTACTACTGGGACAAAGGATGTACAACAGAGACACAAGTTAGGGTGATGTTGTTAGAGGTAGCAAGAGGCAATGTAATCAATAAAAAATGTGGTGTAACTTCTGTTCTCTCAATACTCTGGGCAAAACAGGTTTTAACAGACTTCTTTGACAATTACTTATTAGCATCTGTAAAAGCAATTTTTAGATATAGTCGTGGGAAACATCCAATATAGAAACATGGTAAATTACACAGGAGTGAGGAGTAAGAAGATAATAAGAAAGATTCTCATATTATTTGGAAAGGATATGTGTAAAGGGGTTATTTAAATATCTGATTTTAAGGATTTTGGTTTATAGTACAATCACCCTTTCTCATCTTTGCAGAGTATGTCAAAAGGAAGCCACACCTTCCTTACAAGCACAGGGAACAACTTCAGAAAGGGGGATTGTTTTAAGGCCAAATCAGAATGGTGTTGCTGCCAAGTGAAATTTTGCACTGGGAACCTGTGGAGGGAGGAAGAAGTGTTAATGTGGTAACAGCCAGTGGAATGCACACCGTGTGTAACTTGTCCTTCACAGCTCCAACTCCTCTCCATGCAGAGGAAACAGGATGAAATATTGCCCAGTTGTACCTGAAATAAGATGCTGAAAGAGAGGCAGAAAATGGTTCTGGCAGGCACTGAGGTGCTGCTTGTCGTGGTCACCCTGAGGAGGATGGGCTCTCTTGGGATGCACCCACTACCTCTACTTGTCATGCACATTCTGTCTCATTATATTGGCTGGACAAGCAACTGCCAATATAATGAGATGGAAGACGACAGTTAAGAATAAAACCCCCCAAAATTTACTTTTCAAAGAAATTCAGAATGTTTCTTTAAGCAATAGTTTGGAACTGAGTGAGAAGTTAGTGAAAATGAAAAGTGAGGAAGGATAATCACGGCAAGTATCTCTTCATGGCCCTTTGATGGCTTTACTTTTCTCTTTTTCGGGTCTGCTCACTTTCACAAGCAAGATTTTAAACAGATTAGGGAACAGTATTTTAGATTTGGAAAATGAAATATGGAAGTAAAAGTGTGACTGTCAGCAGGGAGATTCATGGTTTCAGGTATGTTGTTGTTCTCGGCTATTTGAACTCTTACATCAATAATTTAAATTACTGTCAGACACTTTAGTGTAATCAGGTTTCCTCATTAAAAGCACCTGTATCTTTTCTTCTGAAAAGTGGACAGTCTTGAGTCTGACATTGTTACTGTAAGTAGGCTGTTTTTGTAAGTTACTGTTTTTGTAAGTAGGCTTGCAGAGCAAATAATGTCTGTGTCCAAAAATTTAGATAGGTTAGTTTATTAATTTGATTTTTTACAACGATGTTTTCCCTTCGAGCTGTGTACAATAATGATGACTTTGAATTTCCAGATGTATAAATGCACATGTAAGCATCACTGTTGAGCTCTTTAGGAAACAGTGGAGGTTTGTCAGGAAGAGTTCAAGGTTTTGCAGTACAAAAGTAGTTTTTGTTGTACAATGTATGTGCTAAGGAATAGCTGTAGCAGACAAGTTGGACTAAAATGCTCAGTAATAGTGTGATGTGTCACTGCCTGGTGCGAAATGAGTCACTCTCTATAGAAATGCAAAATTACATTATAGAGTCTAGAATCTTGTACTTGATTCATATATGGACAAGACTGTCCTTTGTCCATGATGCTGGTTTTCTTCAGTATCTGTATGCATCTCATTTACGCCCATAGACAGCATTGCATTGGTGTATGTACCATCTCATGCTAATGGTCTTTTTGACTGGTGCCATTTGCTTCCATTTTCTCAGGGTTCAGTATGTTACTCTCCTTTTTTGGTACTTTTTGGTACTTTTTTTAGATTTGATTAAAGACTAAGGGTAGTTGTCAAACTGGAGTGGTTTTGTCATATGTAGAAATACTGGCCTCAGAGGTGTATTTATTTGGGCTTGTTTCAGAGCAATTGTTTATGTTCTGACTGAACAGCTGCAATAGGTAGGAAAGATCATTTAGTGCTGCTTGGAAGGACCACATTTGAAGTCATCAAAGGGCAGTGGGAAATCTTTCTATGCAGAGAATTAGAACAAGTCTGGAGGATTGGAGAAAGCATGAGAGAGTTATTGGAGTTCCATGGTTTATGCAGTGGCATAGACATGAAAGCTGTATTTAGGAATATGATTTTTGTTGTTGAAATGTGTCTGAATTTTGCCACAAATCGGATTTATAGGCGAGGAGGAGTAGGTGATGTGTAGGTAACTGGAAAAACTGAGTTTGCCATGAGATGGACGCAGTTTCTGGAAGGTGCTTCTCAGTGGTTTTGCTGCCTCTGAAGTTCAGGAGCTACCAAAGGCATCAAGTATAAAAGCACTGTGGTTTAGAAGTTCTTTTGTGATGCCTGTATTTCTTACTTTTTCATCCCACTGCTGTGGTCAAGCAGTTAAAGTGAAAATTGCAGTGTTACTGGGTACACTCAGAAAGCCAGTGTAGTTACCTGGGAAGTATGCCAAGTCTGATAGGGATTTCAAGTTTAAAGCATTTAAGACTTTAGACAATCACTATGTGTCTTAGAATTACAGACCTAGAAGCAGTGGCTGTGCCCCAGTTCAGCTGGTTTAAGAGCCCATAGTACCCAGAGGTAAAAGTCCAATTTCAGGATAATGATATTACTGCAGCAGGTTGTCTGGGTAAGTTAATAACAAGTTCCATTAATCACTGGGTGGTCCAGCTCATTTGTGAAGAGACCATGGTAAAGCAGAGGGGCAAGAAGTGTGTTTGAATTGTTCTTTATTGGAGCAAGCACTGGGCCACTGCCTTTGAGATACTGTTCTAGGTCTCTGTGGCTGGAATCCACAGCTTTGTGGACAGCTGCCCTTCTTCCCTTTAAATGTACAACACATTTCCTTTCACATTGTTCAGTGGCTAATGTTTAAACTCTGTGCTAATGGTTAAAAAGAATAAGGAATGTATGTAATTAGGAGGCAGAGAAAAGTGCTCTATGTTATGGGAAAGAAAAAAAGACAATTTTTACAACTACAGTTGAGGATCCTGCCATAATTATCTGCATGTGATTACTGATAGCTTAGTATTTTTCTCTCAAAAAACTTTGTAAAGAAAATGATCTCAAAAGAAATACTATAGGCATTATAAGAGAAAGGAGTTAGCCTTTTAGGTTTATTATGTGGTGGAATATATTCCTTTAAACATTTTCTGCTACAATTACATTAAGCATTCTGTATCCTTCTAGCTCATGTATTTGACATTACCTGGTAGAGCTGTAGGTCTCACCTGAAGCTTAAATCAAAAAAAGTTTTGCTGCTGAGAGGTCTGAAGGTAGGAGGAGACTCAAGTCCCACTTACAAAATTTCCTACATGCTGATGATATTTTGTCTAAGTGACACGTTTCTAATCAAAAGCCTTTACTCTTGCAAGTGGTTTAGAACCAAGGTGTATTGTATTTTCTGGGCCTGGCACTCAGTACTTTATAAGCCATTTGGCAAGTGTTCACAGTCAGTGCAAGTGGTGATGCTTATCTGTTGTGTTCTTAAGTTCAGGTGTCCGGGCATCTGAGGAAAAATGCTTTTGCAATTTAAAGGCAGAAGGTCAAACTTAATGAAATGTGAAGTCATAAAGGGTGCATATCTATGTGATAGGAACCAAAGCTGATAGAAAGTAGGTTTTCAAGGAAAGATTTATTGCAACCCTTCTTGAAAGCAAAGGTAGTTTTTATCTTTCTGGCTGTTTTCTTCCTGCTCCTTTTGTTATTTTCTGTTTCTCAAAATAACAGCAAGTACATGATCTGCTCTCGGCTGTTCTTAACAGTATTTATGTCCTAGGACTCTTTATTCTTTTAACCTTGAGTTGAAATTATAAATTACCAGGATAAACCAGTCCTGTACTTTGATAAAAGAACATGAGAGTGTACCAATAAATGACTCCTGAGCAGAGCACTGAAGAGAACAAAAGTATATGCATCTCTTGATGGGAACAGAAAAGAGACACTAGCAGGAAAAAGGGAAGGAAGGGCTGGCTTGTGAGAGAGAATATTTAGGATGGAAGGTTGAAAGAATTTTTATTATCCGTAGATGTACAAAGTAACTGGTCATTCTAAAATGTTTCATTTCCTGCCTAAGTATCATTTCTCTGAACAATTTATCAAGCCAGTGCTCCTAGCCCTGGGAACATGGTTTTTTGACGCTTATGCAACAAAAGTGGAACAACAGCTGGACAATTCTTGGTTCCTCTGAGTTGGGCTGAGTGTTGGACAAACGTGCTGATTAGACCTTCTTCTGGGAAAAGTGTGTGTTTGTATGAGATTTTCTCAGGTTTTGAGCAGGCCATACGCCCAGCAGAGATGGAGAGAAGTGTTACGTTATAACAGAATGGAAACTGAAAGAAACCTAAAGAGAGGCAAAGAGAGGTAAGTGATAATGAGGGGTGAGGCAACTGAGAGAGAAACAAACTAAATGGAAGCAGTGCTAGTGGAAAGAGACTAAAGTGAAGAAAGAAAGGTGCTAGGGTACCAGTGATGAGTAAATGATGAGAACACATTTCTCAGGATGCACAACTGGCTTAACTTCTCTGTGAGGGAGAAAGTTACACAGCTTAGTAGAAATGCTCAAGAGATGGGCCAGAGCAGCAGCTCTGCACTCCTGTGCTGCAAGGTGAGGTGAGCACACCCAGAGCACTGCCAGGAAAACCTGACGCAGGAGGTGAGAGCCTGAACAGAGCTGACTGCCCTGGCACAGAGCTGGGGGTAATACAATCAGTGTCAGTGGCAAAGTGATTTTCTTGCTCTACCCTTCCCTCCTTCTTGTTTCAGTTTTTGAGCACTGAGCCAAACTCTTCTCTTTCTCAATCTCAGATGATGATGCCCTAACAAAGAGCAGGCTTTGTCCTGGTGTTGAACCTGTGACATTGATTTAACTTGACGGGCCAGAGGAGCATCAGTTTCACTGTCTCTCTCCCAGGAGGGCAAGCAGTGTTTGTACTTCAGCCTTGCAGAGGAGCTTCAGCAGTCTTTAAATTGTCACTGGGACCCTGGGCACCCAGCAGACAGTGGCTGCTTAGGGAATGCTCTGAATTGCTACATCTCTTCTTGCCACGGGCGTGTTCCATTCCTGCAGCTCTTCTCCAGTCCCTGAACTGTGATGGTTGGTACAACTTTGGGCCACCTCTTACCAGAAGCTCTGAAATTGGGATACTCAGGCTAAAAGAAGAAATTGTAGGAAACCTCTTTGAAAATAGAGCTAAATTCAAATAGGTTCACAAATGAAGTATAGAAATTTAAAGTGCTAATGTTTTAAATAGGACTCAGAATTAAATTATTACGGAGCATTAAATATGCCACCCTTTCAAAATCAGTAATATCTGTCATGATTCCCTTTAAATTTTCATTTTTGCAAATGCTGGCACTGGTCATACTGGTGAATGAAGTGCCAGCTTGAGTTAATTTTGCAAGTACAAAGCACTGGGATTTGAGAAGTAACAAAAGGAGATGTATAGTGGACTCCTGGAAGAAATCAGTGCGTTCGTTGTAGAAAAAAGAATGCTGTAAAAATTAGACTTCTGTGTATAATTTAATATTATTACATGTGCCTTTTGGGTAGGTAGGATTGCCATTGCTTTGCAAATAATCATGCAGTGTTTCTTCTCAAAGATTATCTTTTCATTTGCACTGGCAGAGTGCTGCCAAGCCAGGAGCCATCAATCTGAGCTTTGTTGTGCAAGTCTGCCTTCTTTCTAGAGTATTCAACTTTTTGTGTACCTTTTAAGCATCTAGCTTATTTTTGTGAAAAAGTATTTGCTGATTGTCAGAATTCTTAATCCTGTTTGAAATGTATTAGGCCGCAGTGCTATGGATCTTGCCTTATACATTGTAATTTGCAAGGAAGTGATGTAAAACATGTACAGGTAACTCCATAGCCAAGCAATAGTTTAAATATTGGCAATTTCTCTAGTGTTCTCTTTGTGATAACTGTAGACCATACACAGAAGCTGCCCTAAACTGCATGTGCTCTAAGGCATACTGATGGTTCTATGATTTGGATGTATAGATTGATTAAGAAAATACCCACAACCTATCTGGCAATTATTTTTGAATGTGAATAACAGAAGCCTTTGCTCTGCTGTGCCAGATGAAATTCAAGGACAAAATATTTCTTGAAAAGAAGACATTAAGTAATATTAATGCAGTGGTAGTAGTTTAGCTGCTCTCAGCTGTTTATGACTAGAATCTGAAATGAAACAGAGCTCATATCTTGGCAGTGTTGAGTCCTGTGTGCTTCTCTGATGAGTCTCTTGGGTTAGACTCTTAAGAAGTATTTACATGCCTAGAGATTTAGATAAGCACTTGGTGGGGTGTTCAAAAGCATCCAGGTCTCTAATACCTCTTGGCTTACTTAAGGGAATATGGGAGTGTGGATATGCACATGTACATGTGTATAAAAGCTGTTGATTAATTCTATTATTTTGAAGAAAAATCGTATAAAATCTAACAGGAAATAGCATTCCAGCCACTGAATTATTTCACAAATACTGCTATGCTTGTACTTTGTTTTCTATTTTTTTTTTTTGTTCTAGTTTTTCATTACTTGCCTGTATTTGTTGAAGCAAAAGAAAGTTGTTCATCCTTGGGTCTTCTGACCTGCATGGAAAAGAATGTCCTTTGACACATCATTTTGCAGAATTTAAGTGTCATCACTTAAAATTTGAAAACTTGAAACCATCCATTCATACCTATTTTAACATGGAAAATAGATATAAACACTTTTCTACAGACTTTGTACAGTATAATCTCTCTTGCGTAGAATGTACATTCATCTCTTAATTTTCACAACAAAATCTGGAATTACATTCTCGCAATAAATAAATTGTATTCCCATAATAAATAAATTGTGCAACTCACAATTTGTGTCCCATAAAAATAACTTTCCCTTGTTTCACCTGCTCAGCAATAGAGATAAAATATTATATTTAAGACTGCATTCCTCAGGGCAAAGAGTGAAGATCTGGGACTCTGGCATTCTGATTTCAGAGTTAGGAGTTGTTTACTGTGTGGCCAAGGACAAGTCAGTTTAACCCAAATTCAAATATTTAGTCTTTTAGTTCCTCCCCTGCATTAATGTTGTATTAGGAGCTTGGATGTGTGGTTTCAGCCTGTATGTATTTGTTCCCCATGTTTCATGAAGTATCCAGAGCTGTAGCAGTGGCTAAAAAGTAGCTCTTGCTGAGAGCAGAAAGTGTGGAATTCAGACATGTGGAAAAGCAGCACAAGTAGCATGGGCTTGCTTTTAATGAGACACCTCGAGACCTTTGGAGTGTCACAGAAAGGGTGAAGCTGTCCATTACATCATGAGGACAAAATATTCTGAAATATGCTAAGACCTTTCAAAGGACATGCTTGCTTAGAGCAAGAGACAGCACCCTTCTCAATGTGCAGACTTCTTTGTAAGTCTAGATTAAACAGTCTATATTTACACATACTTTGGCTGGATTTGGTTAATAAGGTTAATTTGAAAGGCTGCATGATTGTGTGCAGACTAGATCAGCTGGGTACAGGATTTTGAGTGTTGACTAAGGAACATCAAGTGCCCAGCATTCCTGACCCTACTTAAAATTCTCTTTCTGGCATAGACTTGCTTGTAGAACAACTTTAAGCAGTATCAGAGCTAGAATTCAATGTCTCATATTTCTGTTACTAAATTATTTTAAAAAATCACCCAAACCAAGCCATATGTAATTTTGTGCCGAATTCTGGCAAAAAAATTACATACAAGGAATACACTAGGAAGAGCACAGGAATCATATGTGGCAAATTCTCGGTATCGCTGTCGAAGAAACGAGATTAATTTTTTTTAAACAGATACAGCAAATATCAAATAGATTAATAAAGCTTCAGTAGGTGTTATTATTGGCTTTCATAAAATGCAGGACCATGTCTGGCATATTGGCCTGCTTTTACAGAAGACTTAGTTGTTTAATGCCAGACACTTCATCTTACCTAATCGATTGTAAACCTTTTCTGAGACCAAGAGGTGTTACTATATCTTTTGCTGCTTTCTTGAGAGATGATGAGTTTCTAAAGAAGATGCACAGAATTTTTCAATCTGTCAAGACCCTTAATGTACTCAGGTCTGTTTTCTTCCTTTTGAAAAATCAGGAATCAAAAGCTGTTTAATGCATCCCGGAGTTCCTGTCAGCAGAAAGAATTGCAAGGATGGTCTGGTCAGACACCCACATCACAGACATTGTGTGGCAGATCTTTGTGTAAAGCATTCATTAGCTTGGTTAAAGTGGCTGCCCTTCTCGTTTGAAAAAATTCTCTTGTGATAGTCCTCCTACATGGCAGAATCTTTTGTTTAGACTACGCAAAATCAGGCTGTTTGACTAACAACATTCTAACAGGCTGTTTGACTAACAACATTCTAAACTATTTTCTTTTTTTTTTTTTTTTTTTTTTTTTTTTGGATTGTGTAAATCTTTCTTCAAGAAAAGACACGTTCCTTAACCAATAACCTTGTTTGTCATATGCTTGGGCCTTTTTCTTTGATGGGCCAGGTGTCTTCAGCAGTCCTTATTTCATACAAGTTGATCTAAGTTAGGAGAGTTCACACTAAATGGTGCAACACAGCTGTTTATAAAGGAGTTGAAAGCAGCAGCAATTCTTGTCTGCATAGGTATGAGTGTCTCACACAATCAGTGGGAAAGCAAAACCTCGGCTGATGGGGTGGTGAGGGGATTTTGCCGAAAGACATCTTGGATTGTGAGGTGTGTCTGGATTCCCTGCTGAAACTCCTCCATCAGTGGGGAGTGCTATCATTGCTCAGTCTTCCTAATATGTACCAGTGCTTGTTAGGGCTTTCTCCATCCCAGAATACCTGGATTGTGCTGTTGGGGCTTCCTTTCTGAGCAGAACTGAGCTGCCATTCCTGAGCCTTTGCCAGAGCTGTGCTGCTGCTGCTGGACAGCTTTGGCTGTTTGTTGATTGCACATGGGAGCTGCAGGCCTGCTGTTCCCTGCTGTCAGTGGGCACTCTTCTCTGCAGGAGCATGTGGGCAGTTTTGATGGACTGGGTCCATTCCTGTTGATGCTGGCAGCTGGAGGGTGCAGAGAGGTCTCAGCTGACTGCTTGGCTGGGGTTCTCTACACTTTGGGTCATGCTCAGCTGTGAAGAGTTTGCTCCATGTTAGGAAGTAAATTGCATAATAATGCTTGGCACAGATCTGCACAGGACCCTTCAACAGTGATGTGCTCGATGCTGAACTCGTGTTCCCCTGGCAGCTCAGAGAACATCTCTGGATGTGGGAAAGATGTGTTTGGGGGCACCTTCATGTCCCCTGTCCCAAGCAAGCCACGTTGCAAACACCTTTCTCTGCTATTCCTCTCTAGCTGGTGTACCCTTGTGTAACTCAGTTCATCTGTCTTCCTAAAAATATTCTGTGATCTGGTTGTTCCTGTTTGCCTGAGAAGTTACAAGTAATAAAGTAGTAGTGTGTTCATAAATATTAGTGAGATAGGAATGTTCTTCGTGAATATAAACACTCTGGCAGCACTCTCATGCGTTTTTTAAACTTTGTTTGTATGATTCAGAGATCTCTTGGTAGAAAAAGTATGTTTTCCTTCTTGGGAAACAGGCCCTTGAGATTCCTTGTGTCCTTTAGATGGCCTGGGTTTTGGTGTTGTCTTTTTTTTTTAATTTTTTTTTGTGTGTGTGTTTATAAAAGAATTTCCTACCAAAAGCTGGGTTTTGAAAAATGAAATGAGGCTCAGTTTTGTATATTTCATAACTTGTATGAAATTTTTAGCATTAGAAAATATGTAAAAATATTTTATATTTATCTTGGTGTGTCTTTAAATGCAACCCATTTCTCTACATATATTTAAAATCCTTCATATTTCACAAAAATAATAATATTTTTGGTATTTTTAATTTTGTTGGCTGCTGGGACAAGATTTGTTATTGAGTCCATCAGAAATTCCTAAGAAAGGTGATAGTGTGAACATAGTCATGAGGTGTCTTTCAAGTACAAGCATGTCCTACAGTTCTTCATGTTTCTACTTTAAACATCTGAGAATAGACATCTTCAGTGAAACATTAGGATGTGAATTCCTCTGGCCATGGATGTAGTTTTCTGGAGATTGTAGGTAATGAATTATGGGTGAATCATCCAATTTTATGCAACACTTTGTTTCCCTGAATTTCTATAGAAGTGTACTCTGCCATGGGTATTGACAGACTGCTGCTTGAATTTTGTATCCTCAACATGATTATAATTTTTAATGTGTTCATGTCTCACGTAAATTCCAAAATGTCATTATGTTTTATAATTATGTATGAACCGTTACCAAAAGAGAAAGCTGCACTTTTTTTAAATACCTGTGTACACACATTGTTAAATTCAGAGATATTTTATAGCACTTGTGCAGCCATGGGAGCAGTAACAAGTATTTGACTTCTAGGGCACAGCTTCTTGCACACCATAATTTTGATTAAATAGCAGTAGGACCCAATTCAGCTGCTTGATTAATTTTTCTGAAAAAACTCCCAGTTCCCGCTGCTGCTGTCAGAAGTCTTTTCTACCATTTTACCAAATGCTTTGGGGAAATCTGTGCCACTATTAGCTGAAAGTTTAGTAGAAGAAAAAGTTACAAAATGCTTCATGTGAAGGTGATGATCCTCAGAGCTTGACAGGGCAAGGTGCTGAGCACTCAGGGCTCCATCCAGAAAAGCACTTTAGCACCTACTGAGGATGAACTTAAATTATTTGGTGGAGGTGAGCCAGAGTGCTCTGCATTTGTGTGACTGAAACATCTGCACTTTGTAGTAGACCCTCTATTTGTTTTGGAGGGCAGAATAAATCTTTTTTCTTTAAAGTACAGCAGAGCAAGAGAATTTTTATTTTCTTTGAAAACAGAATGTACTGAGGTGACTCCAGAGTTCCTGCCGTTGTTGAGTGCTTAACCTCTAAAATGAGGGATTTGTATTTTCTCCAAAGCATTAGGATAGAACAAGCTATGTCAGTTTAATTAAAAGAAGAGGTCCAAGTACCAGTTCCCTTTCATAGTTTGGTTTTTTTCTTTATTGTTGTAGGGGTATTTTAGGAGAAAATATCTATTTAGGTAAATATTACCCATTTTTAATTGCAAATGATTTTGTACCTAAGGGCCAAGTATTGTGTTTCTTTAGTCTTTTCTTTTGATCTGTATTTGAAAATGTGTGTCTTTGGTTTCTCAGTGTGTGGTGCTGCTTTTTCTTCTGAGCATCCAGACCTTTAGAAAATCTCTAGAAGTCAATCACAGGGTGCCTAATAGCTGCTCATTCACCTAGTTAGTAAAAAACAATATTTTATTTTTTTTAAGAATATTTTTCTATCATGGTGGCAAGCTTTTTGAAGCTGGCTCTGCCAGTGTTTGTTCCTTTAAAGGTTTACTAAGATGTAAGACCTTAGGTTGTGTTTAGGTCAAGTTCTTGGTGTTCCACAATACGTGAACTAGTGGTAACCTTATTTTTGAGTGTGGGAGTTAGCAATTTATATGAAATACAGCAATCAGGAAAGAAGAAAAACAAGTAGCATTGTAGTAGAAGTTGGAAGCACAAAACGAAATTACAGATATTTGAGGTTAAACTACTTTTTGATCTAGAAAAGAGGCTGAAATCTTGGTCTCTAATCTGATAGAGCATTCTGGAAGAGGACAAAGAAGAAAATCTCTCCCTCCCCTCAGGATGCTGAACACTGCAAGGAGATTTGACTTTTTCCTGCCAGCCACCTTATTCTCCCCTTTATTTATTACAGGCTTAAATAAGATCATTTAGAAAGCTTTTGGTATTGTCACATTGCATTAAACCAAATCAAACACTTACATGGCTGCAGGGAAATCTCTGGAACTTTTAATGATTTATTAAGAGAAGCGTAACTATTATGTGTTAACCATACAGGAATGCAGTATTTTGTACTAAGTACTGTATGTAAGATGTATTTAATGCATTTGTGCAGTTTGGCCCAGTTCTGTTTCTGTGGGAAATGTAGCCACACAGTTACATTATTTCCTGGCTCTCTGTGTGTTAACTTTGGGATGAATCTATTCATTTTCCCCGTTGATTGCTTGCTTCCTTTTTAGAGAGAGAGGGAAATAAATTTAAAATCTTTTCATAGCCTTGGCTTTTTTTTTCAGAAAAAAAAAAAAATCTAGGTTTTGCCTCATGGGTTTAACAGCATGCATATTTATGACAAATGTAGGAATTTTCTATCCCATTAAAGTTTCAACAGATAATTTCAGCAGCTAGTCCTTCAGAAAAAAAGAAATGCTGTAACTTTGTAAAGAATCATTAAAAGCTCTTAAGCCTTTAATAGAGTATGATACCTTTCATTCAGCCTTCAAATTGCATAGTCTGGTTTACTGGCCAGGTATGTACAAGAGAGTTTTGTTGGCCAGCCACTTCTTTCAACAGTAGCTGAATAACAACAAAAGAACTGTGATGGTTCAATCCTAGTTAGTGAGTGTTGCAAAAGAAGGGCAAACCAAGTGAAACAGAAGGTCAGAGCATGTGTGCAAGTATTGGCTGGCAAGAATCCCACTGACTTGTATTATAAAATACCCAGTGGATATATTAAAAAAAAAAAAAATAGGGTAATTGTTTTGAGAGTTTTATCATCTCTCTGTTGATCGGGGATATTTTTGGCAGCTTCTTATATTCAGTAACCTTCTGTAGTGAAATATGAAAAATTAGTGTAATTCAGTGGATATTATGTACAAAACATTAGTAAAATATGGCATTTTTCTGAAGCTTGTTTGTTTTAATCCATATAACAATGGAGAAATGTACTATTCCTGTGCAGTAGGGATAAATCTTAATACTCTTAACATAATTTTTCAGTATTTTTATTTTAAATCTTGAGACAGTTTCAGTTTAGAGTTTTAGTGAGCTGTAGATTTTACTTTAAAGTGTGGACTGCTCACATGCTGTGTTCGGAATCACAGAATGGTAAGGGGCTGGAATGGACCTTAAAGATCATCCAGTCCCAAAACCCCCTGCCATGGACAGGGATACCTCCCCCTAGACCAGATTACTCAAGGCCTTCTCCAAGTTTTGAATACTGCCAGGGTTGAGGCAATGCTTCATCGTAACAAAACACATCAAAAGAAAATTATATTATCTGAAAAAAACCCAGAATAACAAAGAACTATCATGAGAACAAAATCCCAAAATTAGATTTATAGAAAAATCTTTTTTCTCAGACAATTTCTTGGAATATAAATGCCTTAGCAAATAAATATTTAGTCTTTTAAAACTGTAACAAAATTGCAAGTTGCATTTTGAATTGTAGCTGGATATACAGAACTAAAATAGAAATCATAATATCTGGAGGGGTTTCTTTCAAAGCCTATTTGTTTTATTCCACATTTTTCTGCATGTAAAATCCTACATAAACCCACCAGAGACTTTCAGATTGTTTGTAATACAACGTCATATTTAATTTTTCAATTTTAAAAAGAACAGTAGGATCTAGAAAGAAGTAACAAGCAAGGAGCATTTGTCTACAAACTGCAATGTTTCTTCAGGCCAAAAGGTCTTCTATTATACAGAGCATGCAAGGTTTACCACAGAAGGTAGTTTGCTATCATGTGTATCTTTAAATGAGAGGTGATAATACAAATGTCTGATTTGAAAGTATTTTCATGTTTATAATTTAGCTTAGTTGTTTTTTTTCTTTCTCTCACTAATATAAGTGTGATAGAGGAAGTTGAACAGACACCTGAGAGGAGGAAATATTTTCTATTGTAGAGCTGTTCTCTGAGTGTAGGTTTTGATCCAGAGGAAGCCTAGTTATCTTCACCAGAAACAGGACTAGTGAAGGACTTCAGCTTCTGACCTGCAGTGGAATAGTAAAGAGGTGGCGGCTCCCCTAGTGGGAACTGGTTTTTTTTCACAGCCACAAATCGTGGCCCTGTCTAGTGAAATGGTGCTGAATCCATGGTGCTCAGGAATTTGGAGGTGAAGGATTCTTCTTGTAGAAGAAATTCCAGACTCCCTTGGAGTACAGGCTTTGTGTGATGGTAGCAGTGTTGTCTTTGATGAGGTGACTCGTAAAGCTTGATAGATGTTGCCATGTAACTACACAGCCCCTCAGCTGGGCATCCTCTATTTATGTTCAAAGCATTTTACAGCTTGATATAAGGCACATAAATGTAAGGCTCAGTAAATACTCAGGGAACTCAAACTCAGCAGCTGTCTCCTTTGTGCATCCATTTTCAATAATTCATTGGGTATCCTGTGACTTCTAATTCTGAGAAGGGTGATGCTAGTTTTACAACTCCTAAACTCAATATGATCAGAACAAAAGCTATTTTGCTCCTAAATACAAGACTAGTACAGCTAGTACCAACATGAAATAAATAAACTGTAGAGGTGTAAAATTTAATTATAGCCATTAGAATTTTATACCAATTTTTACTGTTGGTAGCTCAGACAACTTACAGATTTTAAGGAGCACTGCACTCAGCCTTTGAAAAGGGTTTTGGGAAACTACAGATCTTTTCCTTGCCTGCTGGAGAAAGAAGACATGTGTGAGGCTGTGGAAAATGGCATTGATTATTTTTGGAATTAACAGCGCACAGAAAGGAGACAGCAACTGTTATTGTGGAGGAGCTGCAGAATTCCTGATAGGAATTCCTGCTTTTCATGCAGCCTTGTCATGTACCTTTCTCTGTCTGCTCAAGGATTCCTCAGACATTCCTGCAGAGACCAGGGAAGTGTCCTGCTCCGTGTGTGACCTCAGGTCACTTCTCTGCTGTCATGTCTTACAGCAGCAAGATGATGACCCACAGGAACTCACCGGTACTTGGGCTGTTCCATCTGTTTTATCTGCTTTTGTGCTCATTCTGTCAGTGCTCTGGAAGAGAAATGATCCTGACAAGTGTGTGTGCTGCTTGGCATATTAAGCATGAAGATTGTGAGTGCTGCTGTAAAGCCAATGGAAATAATTAGCTGTATGTCTCTCTTTGAACTCACCTTTTCCCTTAAGCAGGACTGTTCTCTGACTGTGTGGTAGCAGTGATATTGATGCAAGGTCAGTCACTGCTGAGCTCCCAGCTCTGCTTCATCAGCTCCTTGCTGGTTTTTGGCAGGGCAGTGTCCTCCCCCCACACCTGTGCTGTGAACAGGGAACCATGGCACTGCTGAGAGCCCTGACCCATTTTCAAGTTATGCAAGTCCCCAAGGCCCTTCTAATTCAGTGAGATGAAAATTTTAGAAGGTGCAGAGGACAAACAAAATGCTTTATTGGGGACAGGTTTGGGGACCAGCAGCAGTCAGAGAGCTAGGCCTGAATTTCACACTAGGCTGTTAGAGTTTCAGTGATAAAAGCCAATTAAAACAGAGAAATGTTAGGTATTTTTTAAGGAATTTCATGTTGAATATGTGTTAAAACACTGTTGTAGTGGAGGGATGCCTTCAAAGACTGTTTCACACTGGGTGAGGGTCTGGCTTTCATTTCATGTTGTCACAGTGCAGGTCCCATGCACTGCAAGAAGCAGATGGCTGAGTTCTGCTCGGTGGCTTAGTCCTGGCCATGATTCACTCAGTGAGGACCACAGGCAGATCTGACAGCCTGGAATTTTCACACAAAAGTTGGTGAACTTTTAGCCTTTTCAGAAGGTTTACTGAAATCTATCTGAAACTGGTACCTTGAGTTTTTGAAGAACACTTGGCACTGTTGTTTTGATCATAAAGGTGCTCAGTCTCACAGGTGAGTCACAGTGAAGCATTTTTCACGAGTCTGTTCCTTCTGCAGAATTGTACACAACTCCAGCAGCAGGAATGGGAATTACATCCCTGAACCTACTGGTACACAGGGCCAGAAGGTACTCAGAAGTACAGAGCTGCAAACACACACTGCAAAAGGTTACTGTGGATTTACCTGCAGTGAGACTCTGGTCCCTGTGCTGAAATCTGCAGTGTAGGTCATGCCAGTAGAGTACAAACTCTTCAAGCATGAGAAATCATTTTTTTGTTTGCTTGTTCTAAATTCATATCAAGTGTTCTTGTCTCTCTTGAAGGGAGTGCTTCACTCCCAAGACTGTTTACTTTTGTCTTGCATAGTTACCTCAAATGGATGCTGGCTATTTTCTGATCTGGAGTCAATTCCTGTAACTCTCAGGGATATTTATTCTGTAATTAAATAACAATACCTTTTTTGTGTGTGTTAAATTTATCTTTTTACAGTTATTCAGTGAAAAAATAAGTGGAGCAGAAGGAACAAAGTTAGATGAGGAATTTCAAGAGATGGAAAGGGTAAGAAAAGTCATATTATTTTTTTCAATATTAAGCTATTGCAGATTCAAAAATATTTCATATCTCAAATGATTGAATGGTATTGTAGATTTACCTGGGGAAGGAAACCCTATAATGTGCTTCCAAACAGAAAGATAAAAGGATAAATGCCCTTGAGCCTTGTCAGCTCAGCCAAGGGAGAAGAGACATGCACAAAGGCTTTTTGAGCAGAGGATCAGGTTCCATTGACACCTCTCCACAGTGAAGAGAAATTCCTCCAAGAAGGGTTCCGGGAGGAGCCTTCCCCTGGCTGTGTGGGAGTTTAGAGAAGTCTGCAGTGTTTGTGAAGCTTTGTAAATATCACAAAGCCTTTGCATCTGATAAAATGAATGATAAAAATCTGACTACTTGGATCAGATTTTCTCCTGGTAAAAGATTATATTTTTCAGTTTAAATCCATGTTCAGAAATTTACATGAAATTTACATGTTTGCTATCCACTGATGAGTTGTGTTGCAAATTAAACAATGTTCATGCTAGTTTCTGCTTTTACAATTGTGTTTTTAATTGCCTTTCCCTTTCTATGTATTTTTTAATGTTCATAGTAGACTTACTTTTCTTTTTCAGAAAATTGATGTTACTAATAAAGCTGTAACAGAGCTTCTGTCCAAATCCACAGAGTATCTTCAGCCAAATCCAGGTAGGATAGGAGCAATAGGTGTTGGGTTTGGATGAACATTGTTTTATTACTTGGAAATTAATTCTAGGTAAATAAAAGCTAATTAGGTCATCATTCTGAGGTTTCTATGTGGAGTTCTGCAGAGTTCTTCTAAGCAAGAGGGAGAGAGAGAGGAAGTTGGTTTTGGCTGTGCTTGTATCCTACATTTGCTTTGTGCAATGTTTCTAATCAAGGAGCTCACAAATAGGACTGTTCAAAGGAGTGTGAGTGTTGGTGAATATTTGCCTGGAGAAATGGTGCTTTTTCAGTTGGGAATGAAAACTAGTTTTATATGACCCATATTGTTGAATGGAATCTTACTTCAGCATTTGGACTGTGAGATATTGACAACAAAAAAATCACCAGTCTGAGACAAGCTTTGTGACTTTGCTTGTGAAACCATTTATTGCTTTAAATAGATTAGCTTTGAAACTGGTTTTATCACTTTTTAATTTTTTTTTATTTTTATTTTTCTACGTCTCTCTTAGCATACAGGGCCAAGCTGGGAATGCTGAACACTATGTCAAAGATCAGAGGACAAGTTAAAACCACAGGCTACCCCCAGACAGAGGGACTCCTGGGAGACTGCATGATACGGTATGGCAGAGAGCTGGGCGATGATTCTATGTTTGGTGAGTTTGTGCATCTCCTCTGCCAATATTTCAGCATAAAGTCCTTTGCAAAGTATTTCTCACTGACATAACCTGTGTAGTTGGCCACTGCAGGTAAGAGGGAAAGTTAAGTGCAAGGATCAGGGGATGATTGATACATCTCAGAAATAGAAATGTGAGACTACAGCTCACATTTGTCCACCCCTGTTGCAGAGGGATTTGATAACACTGTTACTGATGCTGTCAGATCATCCCTAATATTAAGCATTTTAGTTTCTAAGTCTCCAAACCTAAATAATTTAGGGTGATTCTTAAATGTAGTTTATTTCTTCTAACCTTTACATAAAAATGGCTATACTTAATTTGAGAAGTAAACCAAGGGAAAAAATTCTTGTAGAAAGTAATAAACAGTAACACTAGATGATTTTTTTTATTAATGACCTATGCAAATACAGTTGAGAGAAAAAAAATTTCCCCTGATATCTGTTGAAGGAAAAAACCCCAAAATGTAATTCAGAACAAAAATTTTCTACTTCCAGTTTTGTATAGAGAACAAGCATAACTTGCGTTATTTTGTTTTTTACTCTTCAATGGACTGCAGCAGATACAAACATACCAATTTGAAATGTCTGTTTTAAAAGACAATTTTTTGGTTTTTATGTATCTTGAGATATAAGAGCCTATCCTTTACCACAGGCCTTGCACTACTGGATGCTGGTGAGAGCATGAAGCAAATGGCAGAAGTGAAGGACTCTCTTGATATTAATGTCAAACAAAATTTTATTGATCCTCTACAGCTATTGCAGGACAAAGATTTAAAAGAGATTGGGGTAAGTTTTCCAGGGTAGAGCTTCACTTAGCAATAATCAGAGTCAAATCAAACCCTGGTTCCCTGAGATATTTTTCTTGAAAGCAATAAGGTAAATAAATTTTGTTGTAATAGATTTTCTCTCTAGCAAAACAATGGCCAAATCTGCTTAGAATCAATGTCTGACTATTCCTCCCTTGTCTAACTTATTCAATTTGCTACATTGCTTGTATAGTCAGCACAAACATAGTGAAGAGAATTAAATCCTTTATTTTTCTGCTGTCTTATGTTAATGAACATTTTTATTAATGCTTATGAACTTGTGAGTAGGCTGTGATTTACTGCTGGTGATTATCCTATCTTGCCATTTCTGTCAGCCTAAAGCTGTTTATAATGGAGAATTAATATAACTGTTAAAAAAGGCTTTTCAGGGCAAACACAGAATGATCTGAATAATGTCATAAAATGTTGAAGTGCTTTATAAGAAAAATACAGGACACTAAGGAACACATTATTAACCTTTAGAGTTAAGTTTTCCAGTGTTTTTGTTTACAATGTGACAATTCAAAGAAATCCAGGCAGTCTTTGTCTGAGTCTGTTGATTCCAATGGATTTGGGTAATAAGCAAGTTAAAACCCTGGTGAAATGCGGAAATGAAAGTTACTTTATTTGTTTACACATAAATGAATGTGGAAGGCATAGCAAAAAGATAGCAGGAATGTCTGTAGCTGTCTCCTTTGAAGCGTAGCTGTTTTCAGCTGTGTTCTTCTGAACTGCTGAAAGGAAATTGTTTGATGTTAGCTTTAATGAGCATTTTGTACTGTCACTTTGCGTCCATTCTCTGAGTCTGTCAGTCCCAGGCAACAGAAAAGCTTGTATAGTTTTATCAGACAGAAGTGTCAAGTTGATACCTAACAAGGGCAGCAAGAATACAAGATTTGCTGGAGCAGTGCTTTATGAGGGGAATATAACTCTTTAACTTTTAATTGTCATATTGCAGATAATTCAAGACGTAAAACTGAATTACATGTAGAATATGGTGGCACACAAATATTTAGGTTGGATCCTGCTTCTCTCAACAGTGCAGAATCTGTACTGTTGCACATTTAGTGAAGTCCACGAGGTGGATGTCTAAGATAGGCAAATCAAAGCTGCCAGTACCTCAAGTGCTACCAAAGGGCCCTTTATTTAAAATTTCATTCATGTATGTGGCCCTGCACTTATCTGCTGCTGCCTTGGGTCAAAGGGATGGACTGTAAAAGTCTCTGAGCCTTGTATTTCTTTAAGTCTGCATATATTTGCATTCATCACTGATATTTCCTTAGATCACAGAGTGTTTGTTTGGGCATGTTCCATTTGGTCCTTCTCATAAATGTTCTGTCTCTTTTAGCATCACTTGAAGAAACTGGAAGGGCGCCGCTTGGATTATGATTATAAAAAGAAGCGTTTTGGAAAGATACCGGATGAAGAAGTTAAACAAGCTGTAGAAAAATTTGAAGAGTCAAAGGAACTGGCTGAAAGAAGCATGTTCAATTTCTTAGAAAATGATGTAAGTCTGTGCTGCATCTTTTGTTTGCTGCAGTACATCCTGGAGGGGCAAATGTGTGGGATTGGTTAAAGCCAGTCCCATCCTTCACAGGAGGTAAGGTCTGAAAGCAGAAACTCTGCCTCTTGCTTCTTTTAAATCCCCTGTCAGAGAAGAGCATAATGCACAGCAGAGAATGGGAGAACTCAAGAACTCAGGAATTTCTTCTGGAGATACAGTGACTCAGACAAGATAGCCACAGAGGTCTCAAGTAGGACTAGGTGAGAGTAGAGTGCAGTTTGGTCAGTGAGAGGGTGAAGGCTGGGAAATTGGTATAGTCAAGACCTGCTGCTGAGAGTGTAAGCAAGGGCATGTACCCTCTGAGCTTTCTGAATTTTAGGTCACTTATAGTCAAAACTTCGCTGCTGATGTGGAGTCTCTGAGTGATTTTACCTCGGAAAATCATTACTATTACTCTTTGGCTCTGCAAAATCCATAGAGTGAGTTTGTGGCTTGGGCTCAGGTATGTGGGCTTTGGCTCAGAGTCCAAGTCCATCATGAAATTATGTCTAAATAAGGAGCAGCTGTGGCCATTCAGGATAATCCTCTTTTCTGTCCATACACAGAGGAATAGTGGGATGTGCTTTCTTTTGTGTAATCATGGAAGTGCAGGCAAAAAGAGCTGGACCTATTTGGGCCTATTCCAAAGTTTTCTTTTCTTCTGTAGATGCAGCATCACAGAAAACACACAAAGTAAAAAGCGTGCTGTCTTCTGTGAGCAAACTGCAACAGTGAGGAGCTCTGAAGTGGGAATATTTAACTGCAAGCAACTTCTCTCTCTTTACACACCCAGTTATAAACCAGCCTGTAGCTCCTGAACTGTTTGTAAGTGGGACACATTTGTTACAGCAGTGTATAGTGTAAGGCAGTTCAGCCTCTTGCTGTTTTACCAGTGTAGGTTAATGAGGGCAGCAAAAGCTGCAACATGCTCTTTACCAACAATTTCAGCACTGTTCCACTGCAGGCTCTACCAGTTGCCTGGTTGCAGTGGATGTGTGTTTTATAATTCTGTCTTGCATGGGCAGCTGAGAAATGTTTCAGGTACTGTTTATCATTAGTCAGAGCACCAAACTGAGGATAAAAGAGTTCAGGAATTCAGCTGGTTTAGCTCAGCCACTAGAAAACAGATGAGTTGTATGTTCTAGTATAAGTAATTCTGCCTTTGAGGAGGGTGAACTGGGTATCTCTCTGAAGTTTTTTCTGTACCTATTTCGTATTGTTTCTGTTTAAAGAAAATGCTCCATGCTCTTCCCCTTCCATTTTCGTGCTGACCCAATCTGTCCATCCTCCCAAAACTTCTCCTTACAGCCTTGTTGTCTAACCCGAAATGGTCTCACTGTGTTTGCAGAGATCTTAACTGCAATCACTTCCTTCTTATCCTTTCCAGTTCCCCAAGTCTCCCTCTCTTGGTCTTCTTGCCCTGAAGTCAGTTCTCTGAGCTCTGGTTCCCAGCCATTTTGCCAGGTGCCTTTCCCAGGCTCAGTCCTGATCCCCACCTTTCTCAGGATTTTGCACAGCCAGTTCCAGACCTCCCACATTGACACTGTTGCATGCACTTCTTATCAGATGCATCTGCCTGCCATTCCCACACAGCAAATCCCAGGTTCATCTTCCTAAGTAGCTTTTAGTCCCTCAAGTTTCTCTGGCTCTTTACCAGTCTCTCTTTCTCTCTCTCTTCTCCTAATCCACAGCTCCATATTTCTCCTGGCTCTTAGTTGTCTTGTTTGGACAGTCCTTTATCCATTTTCTCTGATCACACATCCAAACCCCAGGCACTTTGTCTGTTGTCCTCAGCTGTTTATATTACTCTCTTCTGACTGTGATGGGATTGTATCAGCTGTTGGTTTGGTTCTGTGCATTTCATTTCTTTGTGCTGTGTGTGACAGTGTTTGGCTCTCTTGGAGTCCTGGCAGATTTTTTCATCTTTTTAACTGAGTAAAAGCAGACAAAGTATAACACAAAACTGCCATGGGTCCATAAAACATTTGTAGAAAGTTTACTCAGATACTTTCTTATGATCCAATGTCTGAAGACATCATGATGGAATGGAAAGATGTCAGACTTCTTGGGGTCTGTCTTCTTAACGTTGTCTTGAAGAAGACAAATATCTGTTACTGCTCCATATCCCATACAGCTTGAACTTTTCAGCTTGTGTTAAGGGAATGAGATTATTTGTTACCTCATGAATAAAAATATTTTGTTTTTTCTTTCTTCTTCACGTTTTCCCTTCCCTCATAATTTATAATTTTGAATGATTGGCTAATATGTTTTAGATCCAAGTAGATAAATCACATTTCATTTATCAGTTTATAAATGCTGCCATCTAGTGAGGTAAGTCCAGATCATTTCAGAACTGCACTTTGTAAACATTGATAATAAACACTAATGGGTCTGAGTCATAAGAGCTGTCACAGTGCAATTTCTTCCAGCATTGATCAGAAAAGCTCCACTTTCACCTGCTAAGGGGTCATGTCCTATTAAATGTTTTGGGCTTGGGTGTTGACAGACAGCTGGCTTGGAACTTGAAAGCAGAAGGGATTTGTACATTGTGAAAGGAAATGACTCAAGGACCCAGCCCTGAGTTAGTGAACTAGAAGTTACACCTCAGTTTTGTTCAGTTTCCAACTGGCAGTTTCTGTGGTAGAATCACATGTGCTCTTTTCCAATAACCTCTACAAGGTACTGTGATCTTTTGAGGTACCAGATCTGTTTTAAATGATCTGTTTGTTTATCCTTCTGCTGAATGTACCGCAGTGCCCTTACAACTATTTTCCTCTCTGTCTTTCAGGTAGAGCAAGTCAGCCAGTTGGCTGTGTTTGTAGAAGCAGCACTAGATTACCATAAACAATCCACAGAAATTTTGGAGGATCTGCAGAGCAAGCTGCAAAACCGGTAAGACGGAACCCCTCAGAAAATGTCGGACCCCTTTTGCAGCCCTGGTTCACAACGTTGGAAAGTCACTGAAGCAAGGGATCTTGCAGCACCACCTCCCAGATGCACATTTGCTGTGCTTTCTGCCAGACTGAGCTCCATGGCTTTAAACCCCTGCCACCTGGCAGCTTCTTGCTGTGCTGGGAGACTTTAATGTAACACAGGATCTGCCCAGGGAGCTCTGAGTGTGTGCAGAGTCTCTCCCATCTGTGGAGGTTAATGGGGACAGCCTCCCTTTGTTTAGAGGTTTATTTCAACTTGCATACTTTGAGTTGTGTTTTGGAGGATTTGCTTGGAAGTTGGCCTGTTTTTATTGAGATTAAGGGATATAACAAAATTCTACAGCACAGTGAGGAACCAGCCAGCTGGCCAGGAACAGAGCTGTGCTGTAACATGCATATGAAAGGCCCAGGTACTTTGTGTCAGCCTAAGAAAAGGGAGAAATGCTGCTGTCGTTAATGTGTCACTCAGACAACCAGAGGCCTGAGTGTCACTGTGGGGTAGGCAGAGTCAAGAAAACTGCTTGAGGCTTTCAGCTCAGGGTGGCTGTGGCAGCTGTGAGCATGGGCACGAGGGCAGCTGTGTCTGCAGACACCCTGTGCCATCCCAGCTGGCGGGGCCAGGGAGACAAGGAGCTCTCAGCTGGGGCACACAGAGCAAGAGGTACTAGCCAGTTATGCTGGCTAAATGGTTTTTTCCTGTTTTCTCTAATAAAAAGGCCTTGTGTGAGATGTAGTCCCTGGGCCTCTGTCCTGGATGTGTTTTTCCATATGTCATTTGCAGCTGAGCTTTCCAGAGAGGTCCTTCCTGCAACTTGTGCTGAACTCAGTGGCAGCTGTGGGTGCTCATCACTCCTCAAACTCAGGCTGTTAAGCTTTATGCCTTTGTCTTTATGCCTTTATGCCTTTGTCAGCAGGAAAAAGCAGTATTAAATAAATTAGGGACTTCTTGAAGTTCAGGTATTGCATGAGAATTGAGCAGTGTTTAGTAAAAACACACTTCTCCCAAACCAAACAACCCCACACCATAAAACCAAAACACAAACCAACCAAAAGAAGCCTACAGCCAAAACCAGCAGATCATCTTACTCCACCTTTCAAACATCAAAGCACTTAACCTGAGCTTAAGTTCTGTAAATATTTCTTCCTTCTTTCTTCCTAAGTAAATCTCTTGCTGCTCTTCTTTGTGTTACAGAATAAATGTAGCATCAAGTCGGCCTAAGCGTGAATTTAAGCCAAAGCCTGTAATAACTACAACTCTGGAAATTGGTGATAATCAGCAGCACAATGGGATTGCCTATAGTTCTTCCATAAAATCATCAGGTGAGTCTATCACCACAGAATTAATGTGTCTCTAGATGTTTTGTCAGATTTTTGCTTGAGATATTTCTTGTTCCACTAGAACAGTGGATCCATCAGGCATCAGTATCTGTACATCTGACTCCAGATTGTTTCCCAGATTTCAAACCAGAATTGTGAAGCAGGGTTCCTCTCAACAGACTCTCACCCATCTGAAATTTAGGTGTGGCATTCTCCTTGGTCTTTTAGCTCTCTGAATTGCCACTGAGGGTGGGAAGAGAGAGAGGGAGAGGCACTTGCAGAAACAGTTCATTTTTTGCAAAGACAGATGACTACAGTGGGTGTGTTTGATCACAGTCTGGAGTATCTCCAGGTGCTCATTTTTCTCCACAGTCTCAGAGCATAAATGATCTGTACAGGATCTCAAATATTAGCTATGTAAAATTCAGAGACATGACTCTTACCCTTACTGGTTTTAACATCTTCTAATTTTACTGTCCCCTAAATTATGCACTGAAGTCTGTGCATTAATGAACTGAAGTACTTCAGGTACCTGTTGGTGGGGGCTTAGGACCCTTACCTTTGATTAGGCCCTGATATCACAAAAGGAAAGTCAAATTTTGAAAGTTGAGTGAATAAGTAATATTAATAAATTAGTAATAATCAGTAATGTTACACTACTCATTGAAATAGCTTTTCCTCATCTCATGAATGAAATTGTTTTGCCCTATCTCCTTAATAACTACATTGTATGATGAGATGAGCCCAGTTAAAAAACCAAACCAATAAAACCACCGAACAAACAAAAACCCCCAAACAAAGCCCAAATGACAATATGCATAGAAAAGAGAATGAAAAAGCCTGAGATTTTTCTATAAACATTTGAAAGGAAAATAGAGGAGAGGTAGTAAGCCAAAGGTTCCCTTCTGTACTTGGCATGGCATCTAGGATCTTGTCCTGAAGGTTTGTTGGTTTGTTTTCTTTTCCTAACTCTCCAATTTCTTATTCCCTCCAGTCTTGTTCCTTTTTAAAGGCTGTTGAGAGAGAAATGAGAGAACTAGAAGTGAAAGAATAAAGCTTGGAGCTGTAACTTCATGCTCCTTCAAATGTCTTTAATTTTCTTGCACTGTGCTACAAGAGCAAACCATTATACAATCCATATTGAAGGGGATTTGCAGCAGTTTGGCAGCATAAATCCACTCAGTGAGATCTGATTCCTCGATTTGTTTGAAGCTCCTTGTGCTCCCTGAATGCTAAGATGAGTTTTTGTGTTGCTGTCAAATGTGGGATGGAGGGAGACAACCCCCTAAACACTTCTCTCAGGTCATGGCAGTTGTTCCTAAGACTTGAGACACAAGCACAGATTTCATCCAAAGCACTGGAGATGTTTGCAGGGATCAGTAACCTCCTTGGTATTTTCACAGCATATCTGGATGAAAGTAACAAAAACATAGCAGCTTTATTAAAAATCACCATAAAATGTTTTGGCCCTATCATACTTACCAAGTTATATAGGATTTTTTTTTGCCTGTTCACCAACTGTTTGCATATCACTAAATGAGGGGTTGTTACTGCTTCACTTGCTTAGTGCTGTCAGAATGGAAAAGAAATAAAACCTTCATAAAAGGGATGAAAAGTAGAAATAGGAATAATTGTTGCCATACTGAAGTGTTGCTAATAACATTAGAAAGACCATGGAGGCTTGTTTTTTTCCTCCTGAGGAAGCTGTGGATGCTGTGCTTGCCTCCCCAGCAGGTACAAATCATCACTGAAATCACTGTTCATTCTCTTTTGTTTTCCTATTCCTACTCAAACATTGTCCATATGGATTTCTGTGAACTGCAGTGGGCTCAATATGCCCTGCTTATAAATGGGAAAACCTTTCTGTCCCTTTTTAAAATCAGAATCATGAAACAGATTCAATTTTTTTATGATCTGTGATTGAGAAATGAGAACCAGGCAGTTCTAAGCAAAACTGCTAAATGTCTTAAAGTCTCCATGGGATGGGGAGATAGCATTATAATCACCTTCTTTTTGTTTTTCACCGTCCTACACAAAAAAGTACTTCCATGCCTCATTTTCCCCACTTCCCTATTGACCCTGTCTAAACACAGATCTTTAATTGCTCTGATACTGTCCCTCAGGGTAAATAGTGTCTTGATATTCAGCAAACCTGTGGAGATCTGCAGGACAGTTCAAAGCAAGATGTAACACATTCAGCACAACTGCCGTGGTACAGTTCTGAGCATGGAAATTACTTTTCCCATATTCCACAACAGTTTTTCAACTATCAGCTTCTTGGAGCAGAAATAGTATTTTCCTTTCTGTAGTCTCTAACATGTGAGGATTATTTACTACTTATGAATTGCACACATTTGCAGGACTAGATGCACATAAACTTAATTTTTATGTTGTTGCGAGTTATTTGGCTGCTTTGGGTAAATGCAGATAAAAAAATCTTTAGTTCTAATTCATTGTTATCCTCATTAATGAGCTGCAGCTGTGAGCATCATCTGGCTCATTTTAGAACTCTTTAATTGCTGTATTACATCATGCCTTTCACTCAGTTTGTTTGTCAGGTTTGACTATGATATGAAATATATGGATCTGGCTGCCACATGCTGGAATTTAACATAAGCATCTAAGTGTTTACTCACTTCAGCTATGAGGGAGACTGGGATTAATTATCTTAGCAAGCTTCCAGTTTGTGATTATTAAAGTACAGTCTTGCTACCTGATGTATACAGCATGGTATAGAAGGCAGAGTAGGTGCAGGTACAGGCAGTAATATCCTCCCTTTGGAGAAAACAAACAAAAAACCCAAACCATCATTGAATGGCATTTTGGTTTCATCCTGTAACACTCCAGGAGTCACAGACAGCTTCTTGCTTACACTGATTTTGTGCTGTCCAGATGAGTGGTCTGGAAATTAATGACAGTTCTTTGACTGTGACAGGGAAGTAAACTAGAGAAATAAAGGAGGTGCATATGGAGTTGCAAATTAACATAAACCCTCTTGGCAGAAATAGAGGAGCGCAATTTATTTAGCTGAAACCTCTGCAACATTTGTGCAAGTAGACAGCAAAAGGCTGGAGTGGTGCCAGCAGTTCTGTGATGTTAAGCAGTGTGTGTTGCAGACTGTGTGTCAGGCAGTGCTGCCCCCTTACCTTTGTCGGGGAAGCTTTGTCTCATTGGATTATACAGTAGCAGCAGCTGCCTGACTCTAATGAAGACTTTGACTGATCCTACAGCCTGGAGTGAAACCGGTTGTGCTAGCTGTGGCCATTATTTAAAAACCTTTCCAGGCTGCCAGACGTTTCTTTGCAGTTCTTTGGAGCTTAAAATGAACCAAATGTGATCCATGTCTGATCAGGTACCTCACTGTCAGCAATTAACTGCCTTGCAGTAACAAATTAGCCCCATCAGAGCAGGTGGTGAAGGCGAGGAACTCTGTCAATTATTGCGATCTCTGCCTTCTGCTGTTGACATTCTGGAGAGCTGGTACCAGTTCTACCTTGGCAAAGGCTGAAAATAACTCAGCTATTTTTAAACACAATCAGTCTGGTTTTGGTTTTAAACATGGTAAGTCCATTTTTGCTGAGCAACTGGCTCATCATCTCTTTTTCTGCTTGCAGTCCTTCAGCAAATATATGACAACCAAGCTTTCACCAGTAGCATTGCATTAGAGTAGCTCTAATTTAGTTGGTTCTTGTAGGACTTTGTTACTGCACTGAGCCTTCCACAGGGAGAGGATGAGTCTGGATTATGATAGTGCTGCTCTGGGAAGGCTTGCTTAGTCTCTGTTGCTACTTCTCTTCCACTGTTATAAAAGCTCTCTTTTGTTGATATCAAGGGTAAAATATACCCACAAAAGAGAAGAGCAATTCCTACCTTCCAGTTTCAACACCAGATACTGCCCCCAATAGTATTATTGTCAATTAAAAAAAATGCTTTTACCTCTTGTTCTCACTGAGTGATCACCACTGGCTCTAGTGGTGATCCTTTAAAGGAATTAGAGACTTCTGCTAATTCCTTTATCTAGAAAATGCCTGAGCAGGTACATTTTTAATAGTCTCCTATGCATTACCCTGATTAACAGGTTAAAATGCATTTTTGCCATTTTAGCTGTTATATCTGTATTGCATTACCAGTTGCATGCAGGTTTACCCAGTAAAAATGATAGCTGGGAGAGTCAAGACAATAAGGTAATATTTGAGTATTACTGCAATGTTCCCAATAAGAGAACCTGAATAATTTAAGTACTAGTGTTTAGAGATGCCATACTATAAGGTGTGGTACTCCTCTTTATAAGGCAGCAGCATTAAGTCTTTCCTCCTATTCTTCATTTATAAATGCATTTCAAATTACCAGACTTCTACTTGGCTACATTACATACGTTGTTAAAATCTGTTATGGCTGAACTACAGTTGAACCAAGGGTTAGTCCTTGACCACAGAGGTGAGCTTCACAATTTGAATATAAATTATTCTAATAAAATATGTTGTAATTATTCATAAATATGGATGTTACATATACATTGGTACCATAAATCCAAGCTAATTAATACTCCTCCATGAGAATATATTTTAAAAAGGTGTTTACTGCATTAACAAGGGTAACTTTTTTTTCATGTTAAAGGGTGATTTGGAATTAAGATCTTTTTAGGATAAACAATGCAAATCACAAGAACAGCCAGATACTGTATCAGGAAACTGTTTTCATCTCTAAAATAATTTGACAGGCGCCTTTGTTCCTACCTTAGCCTTTGCCTTAGTTCAGATGGAGGATGTGTAAAATGAAGCACTGGAGCACACGAGCTCAGGGAGCAGTAACCCAGAACTGTCACTGCTCAGGTGAGGGTGGAAGCCTCGCTCCTGCCGAGGCACATGTGGTGTGAAAATCCAGTTGTCTGCCTCAGGCTGCAGGGCTGTGTTTGTAGGACAGACCAGGAGCCCCTGCCCTCTGGTAGGTATTCCCACAGGATCACTGTACTGCAGGGCCATTTGTTTAAAGGATTCCTTGTCATTTCCCTTATTGACTCTTCTGCTTCCTCAACTCCTGCCCTTCCGATTCCTCTGGCAGCTGCTCCACAGAGAGCACATGGGTTCTGACAACTGATTACTCCAACCCTCAGCTGGAGATAAACATCCTTTTGAGAGGGAAGGCAACTAGGGATGAAAAAGGAGTAGCATCTGAAGCTAAGGGACAAACAATTATGCCTTAAATTTAGTATTACTGATCTTGTATTTTATATGTAGAAGCACCAGATGTTAATGAATAAAAGCAATGGAAAAGCTGGTGCTGTCGACATGACAGCAGGGCTACATTTTTGACCCCTTGTTTTGTGCTTAGTGGCTGGTGGGATGCTGTGAAGCTCAATTAACGTGTTTGCTTTTTCTGTCACTGGGGCAGGTTCTTCAGTGCACATGGATCAGCCTTGCTGCCAAGCTCTCTATGACTTTGAGCCAGAAAATGAAGGCGAGCTTGGGTTTAAGGAAGGGGACATCATAACTTTGACCAATCAGATTGATGAGAATTGGTATGAGGGGATGTTAAGTGGAGAGTCTGGCTTCTTCCCCATTAATTATGTTGAAGTGATAGTTCCCTTGCCTCAGTGATTGTGTCATTCGAGCTGTGAACATGGTTTCATGACTGAAATGGATTCACAAATGTTCTGTCAGTGTGGCATTCTGTGAAAGCCTTGCTATTTGACTGACTTACTGACTTTTGTATGCGTCTTTTTAAAATGTATTTATTTTATATTCAAAAAAATTTCACCTTCCCTGATTTGTCAACCTGCAAAAAAACCCATACCCAGTTTTTTTGCTTTGTGCCTTGAAGATCACTGTATGAAGTGTTTACTGGTAGTTCACTGTTGCTCCAAAAATGCATTTCCTTGCTATTATTGTATGTGGATTATTTTTTATCTTTGGCTGCAATGATTTTACTATTGAAAACCATTTAAAAATACCGTTAGTAAAGCTAACTGTAACCAGTTCCTAAGTTACTGATGTCATTGAGCTGTTTTCATCTATCACACCGTAATTTATTGTGAACAAGTTAATTCATCTTTTGCATTGTATGTTGACAAAAGGCAAAGTGGTTGTTGTCAATATTAAGATGATGTTGTACTAAGTACAAGTTCTCAGCATTGAAAATTGGTATAATTTACTGATCAAACTGAATAAATATTTCTGTGGGATAAGAACAGTGGTTGCTGCTTCTATACTGATGGTTCTGGCACTTGTTTGAGCAGGACGCCACTTTTGCTGAATAGATCAGCTTTCAGTGACAAAAACAATGCCAAGTTAAAAAATACACAAGTAAAGAAAGTATTAGTTTTATGACACCTCTGCACTGCAATTTTAATAATCTTGCTACTTCTCTATTGCTTGTTTAGAATTTGTCTGTTAACATCTTTTTCTAGCAGAAGGAAAAGAGAGAAAGTCCTTGGAACTAAGTACAAACTGCTCCTAGTTCCACAGGGTTTGTATAGAACTCCAGTAAGAGAAAGGGGGTGAGTAGCACTGGTGCTCATTTCACACAAATGAAAAAGTAAATACATTTCTATTTCTTATGTTTAGTTGAAAGGGATGGAAAGGATCAGAAAGAAAAGAATAGATGGTGATGGAAAGACATGTAACAACTAAAAATATACCAGAAAAGCCTCAAAATTTAGGAAGAATTCTGGCATCAGAAGTACTTAGCCAAATGAAGACAGAATCACTTTTTGTGTTTACCGTCTCTTGCTTTGCTTAGTAATGTAGTAGTGACCAAACAAAGTGAGCAGCACTGGAGGAAGATGTAGTCTTTTGCCAGTTGCTCTCCATACAAATTGATGAGAAGAGAGCTGAATTCTTTACAGGCAAGCTGTCTACTGGAGATTCCTCTTAAGCTCATAGCAGTTCAGCTCTAGTTGAAGTAAGTGGTAAATATAAACAAGAGAGCATAGTACAGTGCTGAAGGTTTCTTCACTCTGTAGTCCCTAAAATCACAAGTTGTATTACTTCAAAGGCTTTTGAACCACTCACCAGAAATCATTGAACAGACAGACCTTTATTATTTAATCTGCAAATATTTAAATCCAAGACTGCTTTTATATACATGAAAAATACCTTTAATAGTTAAAAAAGTTCTAAGAAATGAAGATAAATACAGCAAAGTTAGAGCAGCAGCTATTTCTATTGTTTGAGGTGGAACAAGAAATTGGATCTGCTAAAATCCAAGTCTTAAGCCAGCATCTACTCTTGATATCTCAAAATTAGAATCTTTAAATAATGTAAGAGTTTGAGCTAGTGTAAGGAAAACCTCACCTTAACACCTGCATCCTAACACAAAGCAGGTCTTGAACTTGGAAGTGAACACTTTGGCAAGATAAAAGACAGTCAAAACACTATTCCAGCATCGAGAGAAATCTGCAGGCTCAGCTGCTCCCCTCCTGCTCTCAGGTGGAAGTTTACTTCATGTGGCTCAAAGCTCTTCCTTTCCCCCAGGGCTGGCAGGGGAGCAATTAGGTGGAGAGACAGAGGGACTGCAGTGTCCTGGAGGCTGACTGTCCCCTCATGGGGGTTACAGGACAGGCTTCCCATGGAGCACAGAGGGACAGGGAGCTGCACACTGGCACAGAACCAGTTTTCCCCCAGCTGTCCCGTTAGACACACACAGCTGCAGCCTGCAGGGAGATTTAGCACATAAGGGCTCCAAGAGCAGGAAGTTGGATGTGTTTTTCACTACAGCTGGGGCTTTCTAGTTTTGATTTTTGACTAGCATATTTTTCTCTAGCCCCTTAGAAAGCTGTTGGGACCAATCAAGCAGTGCCAGCAGCACTGGTCACAGTACCTGCTCTGTTAGAATAAGATGCTTTTTCACATTTCCAGGATACATTTTTCCAAGTTAAGGCTGGCACAGCTCTGCTGTGATACACTGTATCTAGGAATATACAATACTGAAATTGAGACTTCCAGGTGCTAGACTATAGAAACAGTACATTTAATAACAGGCAGGAATATTTTTTACAACCTGCTTTTAATTCTAAAGTGTTTCACTCTATGAAGTGATCCAGACCAGTTTCATGTATTTCTACATCAGGCTCTGAGCAGGAAACATTTCAGACACTCATCACTCTTCTGGACAGTGTTTTTCTTCAGATTTGCTCAAAGTGCAAGGGTGTGATCGGTCCCATGTTTCCCACTCAGGCTGGAAAGAGAAATTACCTTTGGAGAGAGAACACCCTATCAGAATATGGAGAAAGCTGAGGCAGCCTCATGTTCATTGTCAAGTATGTAACATCCTTTTAGGGCACATGTTTAGAAGCTTTGTAAACTCCGTACCCTCCTCTGTTTCAGCAGGTCAAAGAAACCAGATCCTTGTGTAAAAGTAAAAATAAAAATAACTTCCCATGGAGCTTGTATTCTACTGTTCTTTGTACCAGTGAATCCAAGGCCAGGTCCAGTATCAGAAGGTAGGAAATTCCATCATGTTATGGACAATGCTTCTCACAAAGACATCAGATGCAGTATGTGAATTCCAAATTCTGGTATTGCAGAAGATATCAACACACACAGAGTCTATGTTACCTGGGATTGAGAAGTGTTTTAGGATGATTGTCCACATTACATGACAGAACAGCTGGGATCTTCATTTTGCTGCAGAGAGAAAACATGAAAGCATTAGACTAATGGGCATGTGTACAAACTTAATTTTTCTCTCTGGTTATCTACTTGATCCTCATATATAGGTGGGTAGGCTTTTTAGCACTTTGTAGATTTAGTTACTTATTAATCAAGCAAAGCAGATTTTCAAGAGGCATTACATGAACTGTACTACACAAGTCTTTAAGTCCATGCAATACATAAGCCTGTGCCTTCCTTAATGAAAGGCTGTCCAACTGCCCATCACTACCTCACTTCCCAAGCATCAGACCCTAAGTGGCATGCAGATACATGCTGCCCTTGTTAGGATGGTAAAGACAGAAGCAAAATGTGGAAAGACTGCCTTCCTTTAAAGCACAGCATGCATTCTTCCCATTATTTTACTGCATGCAACAAGCTAACTTCTGTTTACTAAGCAGCCATTTCAGTACTACCAAGGCAGCAGAAGCATATAGGTACTAATGTCAAAAGTTTAATAGGAATTCAGCAAACAGGAATGACATTAAAATTTGATTGGAAGTATTAGAATTGATTCTTACCATAAATGGCACACAACTCTATTGTAAAGTTGCTGATAAAACAGATTAGAAGTGTAAGGAAAAAAGTTACTTTTGCTTTCCATCACTGTTTATTAAACAGTCATATAAGTGAACTCAAAAAATGCCTTTTAAAATAAAAAGAAGCCACCCTTGAGGAAAGGCCCTACTCTGAGTATGAGAAGAAGCTTGTATCACTAAGAGCACAAAGGGCAGAACAGCATTATAGACCTTCTCAATAGCCTATTTAACAGGGTCTCACCATCCTTCAGTGAGACTGAAAATATTACAAGAATGTGCATGCAAGTCCGGAGACTGATAAAGATCCTTTAAGCCACATGGTATTGTACTAACAGATATTCACCTAGATTTTCTGTTTGAAAGGACAAAAAAAACAAACTCACAAGCAGTAACTGCCTGTTTTGGTACATTTTTTTTTTCAGAAAGACAGTACTAAGGTACTTTTAAGTTAGATTTCAGAGAGGTACATTATGAAAATATCTAGGAAATGACAGTGGAAGCTTTAACCTAGTGCAGTAAGATGTGACTTCTTGTAACTGTGTAGGATCAGTTTAAGAAAGAGCTGTGGTGGCTTAACATTTGTTAGCAGGAAGGAAAGAGCTTCTGGCTGAGCATCCCCTTGCTCTCAGGTTTTGGAGTTTGTACCATAGTACTGTTTCAGGTTAAGACACAATCCAACTTGAGTCAAGTACAGTCTATTATTGTTCAGTTAAGACCAACTTAAAGCCCTCATATTAGTTGGTTTAGACTATTTCAGCAATTAAAGATAGCTAATAGTATATCAAAGGAGCATCCAAAATGCATCAGGTCAGGCTTGTATTACAGTCAGTCAAAAACCATTTGAAGGGGTTGGATAGTCTTGCACAGGATATTACATGCAAGTTTGTAGCCAAAAGTTTGCAAGTATCTTGACCTTAATTCACACTGAAATCATCTTAAAAGCAAGCCAGGGAGTGTCAAGTCACTTCATCCCACAGAAGCAGTTAATGTTTGCATTCTGTTCCTGGGATAACAGCTTTGATTCAGTCAGATATTTAGATGAAATGGACATTAAAGGTTTAATTATCAGTGTGTCAGTAATATATCAAATAATTAATGCTACTGTTTGATCATACTCAGAATAAGCAGAGTTTCAGTTGCATTTCTGATGCAAAGCCATGCAAGCTACATCCTACATGGGACCAGAGACTGCAGCACTACTGATGAAGCAAGTTTTCTATGAGGTGACAAGCATGATTCTCACCATCTCACCTGCTTAAGGATGCTCACAGGAGCCACTATCATGAAACCAAACAACATTTCTTTTTTCTTCTTCTTTTGGTCTGACATCAAGAAAAACATTAAGAGTTGTGGGATTTGAAGAGTACTTGAAGCAGTATTTTCATTTAGTAAGGAAAAGAAATGGTCATTGAATGACTGCTGTCAGCACATATTTAAACTTTAGGCAGCCTACCTGAGATGAAAACTCTACTTCACTTCCAGTTACTTCTTCATAATCATCATCTTGCTCACTTTCTTCTCCTCTGGGTACTAGCATTATCTTCCTCTCTGCGAGTTCCTAGAAGACAATTGAATTGCCACTAAGACCCCTCAGGAATTAAGCACAAACAAGTTTAGCATTAGGACGGTAGAAGTGTTTTATTATTTCACTTACCTCACCATTATCTGTGATGAGTGTAACACCAATATTATCTGCAGTTCCCCAAGACTTCTGAGACTTCCAGATCAGATCACTAGGACCTGGGCTTACACCAGCAGCTGCACCCCAGACCTGCAAGATTTACAGTGACCTTCCGAAGAATCTTTTCCGTAGTTAGATTACAATTCAGTCTAACATATATAATTATTAAGTATTTTAATACCAAAGACACCCACTAGGAGAAACTGAAGCACTGCAATCCCTGGCAAGTTAGTTTTTTCAGGACTACTAAGAATGGTGGTAAAGTTTTTCTAGCTGAAGACGGTAAAACAGTGCAGAAAAGGCTCTTAACTTCTATCCAGTGTGTTAGCCAGAGTTAGCCCGGCTTGGCCATTTGAGTCACAGAGCCAAGGCACAGTCACAGACATGCTCAGAGCAGCAACTTGTGTATGCAAGAGCTTCTCACCTGGGGTCACTCACAGTTCTGTTAGACAAACTCCTCCACAGTTTGGAGTAGCAAGTGTAGAGTTCAGCTCTTTGATCACCATCTACGTGTACTTAGAGTATGATTTTAGAGCCAGTGTTTTGCTTAGTACTACAAATCGTGAGCTCAGCATTGCTGATCTGGAGTAGGCTAAAAATTTTTGCAAGAGTGTGAGTCTCTGCACAACTTCTATCAAGTTACAGGAGTATACAAAACCCTAAGAAAAAACTAGAATACAATGATTCTGTTTACAATTAGAGCACACTCCAATCTGGGATGATACAAGTTCAGGCCAAGCTTTAAAGGAAATGTAATTAGCATTTGAGATCAGGTTGCTTCAAGGATTTTCCCCATATCTATCTCCACATAAAATAAAAGCTTTAGCTCTTTAGACACTTGGAGTATCTATTTAGTTTTCCATCTTACAGGAATCTCTACTGACATCCAACATAAGAACAGACCTCTGAGGAAGTTTTACAAACCCAATACCTACTGTAACTTCTTGTCCTGCCTGAAGAGTGAACCGAGAAGGAAACTTGTAAGTAACATCTGCCACGCTTCCAATACGTCGTCTCAACACCCAGCCATGTAGAGGTTGATCCTGTGGGACAAGAAATTTCTCTCCACATTACAGACTAACACCATATAATTCAAACACAAGGTTCTTTCCAGAGTCATGGGCCAGTTTTAATCCCACTCATGTAGCATACAAGTATTTGACAATTTTAAAGAAGCAGCCACATTTCCATTAAAGCCTCCCTATGTTTTCTCCCTATACTTTACAATTAATCTTAGTCAAGTTAAACCATACCTATTTTTAACAGGAGGGTCATAATACTCTTTACCAGGCAGATTCTTATAAATGGAGTTTGCCATGGCCACCTACCAACTATATATACACATATACATACACCCCAAAACTTGACGGGTCATTCTGTATTTCGGGCTGAAATGGCTAAACTACAAGCCATGTGTTTTGAAATCCCGATGATGAATTCTATTAGCTCTGGATTTGCAAACTAAACTAGTGGAAGAATGACCTAATTGGCCAGATAAACCCTCTGCCATAGATTAGATATCACCAACTCTATTCAACCTTTTAGCTGTTTTAAGTATTTTCAACTAATGCAAAGCCATCTTTATCCAATTTACTAGAGCACCCTATTTAGTTCATCAAGGGTAAGTAGTCCGCCTGGTAGTGCTAGCCTGAATCTGATGACAAACAGCTGAAGGTGTTTGATTTCTGCATAATAGAACTCCCTGCATCCCCACCCAAAAGCACCTCCCAGACAGCCCTGGGAACAGAGCACCTGCAGTACCAAAAGGTCAGTCTCTAGTCTGTCACTAAGCTAAAGCCATTGCTGAGCAGTGACACATTGCAATGCAGACTTGCAAATGGAAGTACCTCATCAGAGTGGTTCTTAAGCCTGACAAATTTCCCATCTGCATCAATCTCTTCAATAGATATATTTCCAGTAGCTGAAACATGCTGAATAGTCTTAAATGGAGCACTATGCTCCCTCTTTTTGGTCTCTTTGATTTTTCTTTTCTTCCCATGCAGGAATCGTCGCCCCTGACTTGCTGCTTGTGATGCCATGCTGTGTGAAGATGGACTGGGTGACAGCTTTAGCCTAGAAGAGAGTCAGATAACATTCTCCTGAGTATCTGATGTGCTTTGTTTCTTATGCCTACCCTCCCACTACATCCAAGCCTAACAGCTTCATATAGCCAAGCTTTCCATGGGGTCTTGAATACAAAATTTTACTTTTATTGGCAAGAGTAGCTAAGCAGTTTGTCAAGTTTGGAAGATAGCCCCAGAGTTCAGAGCAAGCTTACATTAATAAGAGAAGATTCACAACTGCACTAAATATTCCTTTAAAGTCTCAACAGACACAATCTTCAGTGAAAGTAATTATAAGTTCTTGATCCTTCTTAGCACGTATTGAGAGTTCATGTTCCCACCATGCATGCAAGATAGCACACCTGCATAGACGAGTTGATCCAAGTTCCCAGCTTCATTCACGGAACCTGAATGCTCTTTATCTCTAAGATGTAGCACAAAACTTTGAGAGAGTTGAGGAATGCTTAATGGACCTTTCAATTTTTATCAGCTAGATTTATGAAGTTGCTTCATCCATGTGGTAGATGTGAGATATAAATACAATTTACAGAAGATGATGCTTCAGTAAGTGAATTATTATATTAATGACATGCTTAATGTTTGTTTCTTGTCCCCCCACATTCTGAAGGATAAGGAGGGAGTGTAGAGGTCTTGAATGAAGCAAGTTCTTATAATGAAGACCTTGTCATAGCCTACCTCTGTTCTTCTCCTTCCAACATCTTTCTGTACGCATTTATTTCCAAGTCTAGAGCCAGTTTCACATCTAAGAGATGCTCATACTCTTCCAGCTGTGCCTGTGCCTGCTTCTGAGCTTGTGCCATTTCTTCATCCTTTTCAGCCATACGCCTTCGATGGAGATCACGATCATAGTCCAGCAAATTCTGTAGCTCCTTTATTTTGCTCTCCAAAGCAACATTCTAAAATTAAGGAGAGGGAAAAAAAAAATCAAACCAAAAGTGAAGATTAGAGAGAAGAGGCCAATATTTTGAATTGAGAGGAAATTAAAATAATTATAAGGTTATACAAATAAAGACAGAACCTGGCTTTGATATTGATTAACTTGAGATATCAGAGTATCAACTCTCTTCTGTGTTTCCATCAGCTCCTCCCGAGCAGCATTGGCAAACTCACTGTTTCTTGCTGCAGCTAGCTGGGCATTCTCCACCTGTGGATAAGTCACTGTTAGTCCTGAGTTGCACATTAGCATATAAATAAGGAAGGAAAACCAAATAATTTTCACCTTTACACCTAGAAACAGTTACCTTTTACTGGAATGTGCAGATACCAATAAAGTCTAGGCCAGAAAGTCCTTTATTGCTTTCCAGGGAAGTTCACAAGTGTTACATTTATGTCAGAAAAAGTTACCAATAATCAGGTATTGAAAATTTCTGGATTAGGATATTTTAGTTAGTAATGTATGAGGACTTTGTATGGATATTAAGTAAATTGATTCTCCAGAAGACCAATGGAGAATCAATTTAGAAGCTGCTTGTCAAATCATAGAGCTGCAGGATATTGGGTGTACAAATCAAACTATCACTCTTCCCCAAAAGGTGTATTATTAAAGAGTTCCTGCACATTTACAAGCAGCATTGAATTGCTCTGCAAATAGCTCAGTCTTGAGATGTCCCAAGAAAGGGTAAAGTGCTCCTTCAAGAGGTATTTACAAAATTTTCAGTGGAAACAGAAACACAGGCATCCAAAGGAATTCCCTGAGCTGGCATGCAAGTTGGTGTGTAGGAAAAGTCAGGTTTCATTCAAGACTGAAATTGCTCAATACAAACATAACACACCTTGGTCCTAAATCTGTCAGAAGTCTGAAATATGATCAAGTTCTCCTAATCACTCCCTGAATTAATGCTTGAACCAGTTTTGTTTGGAATCAAATGCTTGCAGAAATCCTACTGTCAAATTTGACACTACTTTCAAATTCCATAAAAACTTATGCCAAGAAGCTCTGCAGTGAATGCAGGGGCTCCATCTGTCAGCTGTCTATGCCAGTGTGACCTTAATTATGTCAAGGTGCAAAGAACTTCAATTTTGTTTTACTGTCATCTTTTACAAACTCACCTTTGCACTGAACGTTTGCTCCATCTTCTCTTTGTAACCTTGAATTTGTTCCTCGTGTTGTTTTCTGAGCCCCTGCAGAGCATCTGAGAGCTTGCTCTCAAATTCTCTTTGATGGCCAGATTCTACTTCAGCTATCCTGCTCTCATGGACTCTTTTTGTCTCCTTGAGCTCCTAGGAGAAGAAATTTCTCAGAGAATAAACAAGCCAATACAGTTTGAAACTGGATTTGGTGTACCAGCTTCACAAGTCCTTCCCTGTTGAAGCAGATCTATCATTGAGTACACAATAATTCATCTTTATGCCTGTCTTATTCATCCATTAAGTCTAGCACATCCACCTTGCTGCCTCACTATTGTTTTTCCACTGCACTGCCACCACTGCTTCAACTAATAAGTGTAGTAAATATTTAATTTGTAAGGCTAGTTCTTTGAAGTAGAGAGATTGTTTGGTTTTTTTAAACTTAGAACACATGCATATACAATTCAGTTTCTTTAAGCACTGTTACTTCACTTATTCTTGTTTTATTCAAAAAGTAATAGCAGTTAGTAAGAAAAATTAGAATTCTCTATCAAACCATACACTTTGAGGTTCCTACCAGTGAGAAGGAACCTGGTCTACATACATATGTAAACTATTCATTCTGTTACATGTACTGACTTCTCTCACAATGACACCTCTGAGAAGTGTTAAGGAAGTTGGGAACACAAGTTGCTTAAAGGAGACTTCTTCACTTACTTTAGGCTTCAAGTAAACATCTGGAATCATTTAACAGTAACTAATATATGCACTATCATTTACACAAAGTAATGTGTTGGGATTTCAGTTGTCTTTAGAAGAGCAACCTAAGAAATTTGTCATATCCCAGACAGCTATTGGTACTATCCCACTTAACATGAGGTTGTGTACTTTCTTGGTCTTTCCTAGTGAGGTGGATATTATGAGCTGATGGGCTGCCATAGATTGCTAGTTACCTTTTTAGAGATAAAAGCAATGTTAAGATGGGCTTTAAGTGCATCCAGGGATCATGGATAGCTAAAAAGATGCCTTGATAATAAGCTAAAACATACATCTTCATGAAGGCGCTTCTGGAATGTCATTTCTTCTTGCAAAGTTTTCATATGGTTTTCTAGGTCCACCCTCCTCAACATTTCACTGTGGAGATGCTTTTTAGTATCCTCCAGTGACAGATTCAGCTAGAAAAGACAGATAATAGGGTTATCAAAATTAAAAGGTATTTTTTTCAAATTAGGCAGCCAATTAGTTACAGGTCATTCAATCTAATTACCACAGCAATCAAAATGCACTGATTGAGTGAAGACGGTTTTCTTTCTCTGTGTAAATTCTTATGTCAGTAGGATCCAAATATCAGCAACAGATAGAATCCTATTTAATTGTCATGTAGACCAGATTTCCCACAAGGCAAATATAGAACAGCCCTTAATTCCACCAGCTAAATTTGACTCCTCAAAGTAGACTTCTGATGAATCAATTGTACTATCCATATATATTCCTCCTCTTTGAAACTATAATTATTCCAAACTTCTTTCTAACTTCTAATACAATTTTTTGACACCTAATCCTCCAAATACAGCCTACATTGACAAACTAATATATATTTTCAGTATTACACACTTCCCTGATATGTTAGAGAATGCTACAGGGACTATAGCAGTACATTTCATCTTGCTCTGACTTTAAAACAAGAAACATTACATCCTATGGTCATAGAATTAAAAGTACCTACAACAGGTGAAAGTTTTAAGGAGACCACCCTCAGTAGCATTTGGTTGTGGAAATCTTTTTGTGTACCTGTCACCGTCATAGTTACCAGGCTTTTTCTATTTTTAAATATCAATAACTAATTGAGGAAAATCAAGCAAAAGCTGCAGGAGCAAAAGCAAAGCTTATATTCCAATAGCAAGCCTTACACTGAGTACTTGATCCTTCAATTCACGGAGCTCATTCTCCAAAGTCCGGTTCTCATTCAGGGCTGTTGCTAAGTCAGCTTCCTTCGCATTTAGCTGGGCATCGAGGTCTCTCACACGAGCCTGGGCCACGTTTAAATCACTTTCTTTTTTGGAATTCCTACAAGGGAAAGTTTTACACTGGTAAGTGCAGCTAGTGAGGGAGAATTTGTTCTCAATGTGTTTCCCTTCACAAGGGTCCGTGGTTAAACACAGGAGAGGCTTGTCAGGCTCACGGTGAGAGCACAAAACAAATAAAACAGAGCGCTCCGACGAGCATAATTTGTTATCAGAGAGATTCCTGACCCATTTTCCAGCTCGTTCAGTGCGCAGCCCATGCGGAAGCCAGCTATTTTCCACGGCATTCCCAACGAGGGAAGGGACGGCACAGGCCGCCGTCTGCAGGGGAGGGCTGGGCACACTCAGCGACCGAAGCCGGGCAATCCTTCACGGACACCCCCGCGGCAAAGGCGGCCCCAGCCCCGCAGGAAGCGCCTCAGGACACCAGGGCCCCGCAGCCCCCGGGCCAGGCGGGCCGGGCCGGGCCGTGAGAGCAGCTCCGGCCGGGTCCCTCACGGGGCGGAGCGCGGCTGAGGCTGCCGGCGGTGCCGCTGCTCCTCCCCGCGCCCCGGGATGTCCTGCCCGCAGCACACAGGGAGCTTTGTCCCCCGCAGGCCACCAGCCAGCCCGGGGAGCTGCCCCGCTGAGGGGGGGCTTTGGCTCCTGCCGCCCCTCAGCCACCGCCGCGAGCGGCTCCCTGCCCTCCCTCACACCGCGGTGGAGGTACAGCGTGAGGGGAGCTGTGCTTTCAGAGGCGAGACCATCTGCAGAACAACACCCAGGCAGTGGAACCACAGGGACCGCCTGGGTGGCCAACACTCTTCAGTGGCCATTGGCACCACAGTGGAGAGGTGCGAGAAAGGCCCACGAGTTCCTGTCATGGAAGAACACTGATAATTCATTCCCCAGACGGATCCAACTTTTAAAATCCTTGCAGTTGCCTGCCCACTATCCAGAGTCAAAACTCGTATTTGAGATAACAAGGAGTAAAGGAAGTTCTCAATTTATTTTGGCAATATCAGTTTTGCCAAGTGGCAGAGTTGTGTCAACGCATACAATGAGTTTTCCAGTGGATAACTGAGACCAGCTGGCAAGAGTCCAAAGTAATTCTGCAGGATTGATCAGCTCTAGAAAGCTTGAACTGCAAGGAAAGATTGGAAAAATACTAAGGGTTGTTTAGTCTAGAGAAGCAAAAAGTGACAAGAGACAGAATAATTTTTAAATACGTGAAGAACTGCTGTGTAGAGTTAGGGAATCTGTTTTCCATGTCTATTGTGGAAAAGACAGGAAGCTCTGTGCTTAAACTGCAGGGAGGAATACGTGGGTTAGATGTTAGGGAGAGGAAACCAACAGTTCACCACTGAAGCACACTGCCTGCAGGGGGATATTCTGGAATCTCCATCATCTGGAATTTAAAATAAGAGTTACACAAAATCTGCTGGAAGAGATACAGATATGGCTGGTTCCAGCACAGGCCCGGGGCATGTGGCTACATCAGGTGCTCGCTCAAGGCCTTTTCAAGTCCTGCTCTTCAGAGGCATTTGTTGGCTGTGTTGTGATAGAAGTTATTTACTCTTCACTCAGGCTCTAGGAGAAACATAGCTCTGCTAACAGTGAAAAACAAGATCACATGCTGTAGTTTTAGTATTTAAGGTCTTTCTTTTCTATGTATTAATTATTCATCTTCCTTTTGGGGTCTCTGCTACCACTAACTGTATCAGATGTGATATTAAGTATGTCAATAACACTACATAATATCGACTGTTTTTGTCCTACAATAATATAAGTTTCATTCTGCAATCAAAGTGTGTGGAAATCTGAAAATCCATTAGTATCTGTTTTAACAGTTCACTTTCCAATGTAAGCATCTGACAGCCAGGCTCAGGTTTCCTGGATTCTTTCCTGATAAATATTATTTTCAATGGGAGTGAGACATTTCATCTTTAAGAACAACAATTTAACAAGTCTGACTTGGACAAGAGCATTTACTACCCTTTTAACCCAACTTTGGGGTTCAGAGAACCACTTTACTGCAGCAAGCAGTGACAGTTACAGTACTCTGCAACATTCCATATACCAACCATTCCAGAGCTAAGTGTGGCCTACAGACTATCAGTTACAAGCAAAAACTTTGAGGCACTGCCAATCACATTCCTTGTAAATCAGGATGTCACATAGGCTTGATTTGGAGAATTTAAATAATTTTACCAAAAGATTTCAGGTATGTTTCCAGTTTGTCAAGACCAGAGGAGGTCAGCAGCAGGTACAGAATTCATTCTTACAATATCAGCTGCTACACTGTTTGGCACGTTCAGGAGCAAAATGCACATCCACGCTCTCTGGTGCAGAAAGGAACTGGTCTTGTCTTTCTCTGCTGTGTTACTGCAGTTGCTTTGACCTTCCCGAGGCTCTGAATTCAACCAATATGCTTATCTAGAACTCCTCCTCCTCAGGCCTGCTTCCAGTCACCATTAAGTAGTAAGAAAAAACCAGATGCAATCACTTTATTGTTGTCAAAAACCTTGAGTCTTTTAATCAGTGATTAATAAAAGCCAGTAGTTAATGCTGTTGGGAAATTATCTGGTGACATTTCATTCTGTAAAACAGCCATCAGGTTATTTAAAGGGTGTATAAATCTAAGGACACGATACCCTCAAAGTTTGTTCTAAGTCATCTGAGACATTTGCAGTTAGGCAGCCCAGATACAACACACATTAATATCAGGACTTCAGTCTTGTCCTTTCAGAAACAAATATGTACCACCTATTATTTCCCATAGGCTGTAAATTTAACCACTTCTAAGACCTAGTTACTGTAAAGGAAAAAAACCCCAACCCAACAGTCTAGCAGACTGCATACCTACCAAGTCTAAAGCTTTACAAAGGCAGTTATACAAACACAAAGAGCAGCAGAAAACCTTTAGAACAGGCATTACCTCTCTCCTCACTGTCCACTCAAGTGGCTGGTTAGATTTATGAAACAGATCTGTGAGCCAAAACCCAGCATGAAAGAGACAAGCCCAACAACTATGCAGCTGAAAACAGAAGCTGACAGTAAAAGCATGTTTTACTCCCAACTAGAACAGCTACTTGAGTCCTACTGAGTCTATGAAGGGGCATTACTTCCTCCAGGCAGTAAAAGAAGAAAGAAGTTGGTGCCTAAATTTGCTCTGATTCAGGTCTATAACAAGATGTAAGTAGCCTGTGGACATCCAAATTATTACAAATCTATAACTCATATAGGGGCATTACAGTAAGTAGCAGTGCTAGCAGGTTGTATATTTCTATAGAGGAAGCTTGTTGGGATTGTTTACACACCTCTTCCTCCTTTCAGCAGGATGGGACAGCACTTACATTGCCTTTGTTCAGGCTTGTTGAACCCAGACAAGATGATGACCCCAGCCTCAGGATACACAGAAAGTCAAGCTAAAACAGCAGGCAGCTCATCTCAGACTTAAAAGCAACTAGGAAAACTTCTGAGCAGCACCAGCCTGGGCCAGGTAAGCCACACTGCTCCCAGAACAATCTTCTCTCTGTATTCCCCTCTGGGCAAAGTCTGAGCTAAACAGCCCAAAAAAGATGTACTCTGACTCTATATAAATACTCCTTCCACTGCTCCATAACTTGCTAGATACTTGCCAGCATCCTGAGTGTTTGTAAACACAGGTGTGGTGCCAAACCCATGGAGCTCTGTATTCATAGCCCAGAAGGGCACACAGCATCCCACGTTCTGCAGGAACCCCATGCCCATCTCAGGTGGGTACTGATGTGACCCCATAGCAGCGCAGGTACTCGGTAGCGTCACCCCAGCACACCTTCGGAACAGGCACCCAGACATCTCCAAACCCCAGAGGGCAACACCTTCGGGGTTATCACACCTGCACGACCCGGACACAAAACATCACCGCGCACTCCTCCCACAACCCACGGACTCCTGCCTGAAGCATCCCCTTCCCCTCACCCTGCAGGAGCCCCGAGGAGGCGGCTCCCCGGGCAGGGAGGCCTGCTGGGGGCCGGAGCACCGACCTGACGTGCAGTTGCCGGTGCTCCTCGCCAATCTTGCCCAGCTCCACCTGCAGCGTGGCCCGCTCGATGGCGATGTCATCCAGCGCCCGCCGGGCGTCGGCCAGCTCCGCCTCATAGCGGAGGCGCAGGCAGCCCAGCTCCCGGTCGCTGCCCGCCTGGTGCTCGCTCAGCCGCTGCTGCAGCGACGACTTGTCGGCCTCCAGCGCCCGCACCCGCTCGATGTAGGCGGCCAGGCGGTCATTGAGCTGCCGCAGCTCCTCCTTCTCCTGCAGCCGGCTCAGCCGCGCCGGGCTCTGCGGGGACTCGGCGGCGCGGCTGACGGAGCGGCTCCCGCCGGCCGGCGCGGGGGGCAGCGCCGTGGCCATGGCAGCCTCCGCTCCGGGCCCCGCCGCCGCCGGGACCGCCCCGCGCAAGACACCCAGCGCCCGCCGCCGCCCCAGTATAAATAGCCTGCAGCTGCCGCCGGCCCGCGCCCCGGGTGGGCAGCTTAAAGGGCTCGGGTTGCGCCCCGCGGCCGGCCCGGCGGCATGGCCAAGCCCTGTAGAAAACACTTATTTTTTTCCTTCCCCCCCCCCCCTCCCCGTCCCTTTATTTATTTATTTTTCTTTATCTTTCATATGTGCCTTGCTGTATCTTATCAGTCCAATGGTGCTGCCCAGAGAAGGCGGGGAAGGAAAAACCTACCGCAGCCCTGCGTTCTCACAGACCGGTGCAAGGGGCCGGGGCGAAACCAAAATCCCAGTTTTAGGAAGATGCATGACAGCTGCAGTGATGCTCACGCTCCATCATGTTGCTGCGTCAGTGCTATGCCTGTTGTGTCTGGGATTTTTTTGCAAGTTGTTCAGCTGATGAAAATAACCGGTTTTGTGCTACTCTTTGTGGGCGTTTTTAGCTTTCCTGTCAGCCATCCCACTTATGTAGTGTTCTGGTTAAAAGCTGCTGTGTGAGCAGAAGGAAAAACAGAGGCAGAAAGAGAACCTAAATGAAGACAAATGTGTGAAGCCATCTCTAAAGCTTTACACTAATTACATTTAATAAATATCGGTGTTTAGTAAGAAGGTCGCTTCAGCACTTCTTTAGTAGTGATGTGAACAGTGATAATTGTCAGTTTTCTCCACCAGCTAATTAATTTACCCTTTTTTACTTCCATTTTTGAGAGCAGATGCTGTAGGAAACTCATTCAGTATGAGCATAAAAATCTTAGAACATTAGTATAACTGTAAATTACAGTGTTTGTTGTAGCAGCTACAAGAAACGTCAATTAAGATCTTAGTTTAAGCTGTTATTTCCTACACAGAAAAATTATCTTGGCATCCTCTTAGAGTTCTTTAAATGTAATGATAGATTTTTGTGAAGATTGTAGGCATAAATTCAAGCTTCTCTTTGTAGGTAGGCAGGCAACACAGGAAAGCAACGTGTCCCTAGAGTGTAGCTGGGGAATTCAGAACCAAGCAATTTATACCTCTGGATACAAAGTTACAGAGTAGATAAGGATACAGATGAAGGTGTGAATCCACAACAAAGATTTATTTTTTTTTTTCTGAGCATCTTTACACATTTTTATAAAAACTCAAAACATCATTTCAAGATTCTAAAGCTATGTGCAGCATGGAAGTGAGATAGAGCCAGACTAAGCTCCTCTGGTTCTCATCCGAGCAACACCACTAGGAAATTCTTTCCTGCAGAGCTGTTCCAGTGTTTTATTTTGATATAATGAGTACTTGTTTGTCCTTCATTGCCAATAGAAAGCTCAATTCAAAAAAAGGCAAAAAAAGCAAAAGAAAGCAAAAAAAAAAAAAAAAAAAAAAAAAAAAAAAGAGCATGGTTTAAAGCTGAACATGTACCTCTAAGATCAAGATGTGTACATCTGAGGGTTTATTTCAGCTTTGAAACCTCAGCCCTCTACAAAGAACACTGTGGTTGTGTGTCATTGCCATGCTTGATCATTGCACATTACTGGCCAGCTGTTCAAATACATTGTATGGTTTTGGAACAGATGCAGGACAGAGCAAGAAATCTGCTATTCTAAGAATATTTTTTCTTGTCTGCCAAGGCTTAATAATAATGCAAACAAAAACAGCTGAAAGAAATAGTTCAAAAATAGTTCGAGCTAGTTTTATCTTTTGTGTTCTTTACCTACTCTCCCTGTGTGAGAACAGAAGGAGGCAACTTAAGAAAAGCATAATGGAAATTTGTTGCTGATTCTTTTCTTTGTGATATTTTTTTTTTCTGACTTCTTCTTTGATAGTCTACACTGCTTAGACCACAAATATAGCTGAGGAATTCCTGCAGAGATTAGCCTGTGCCATCCTTTCCTACTGCTTCAAGTTTAAAGATATTAGGAATGTGCCAGGATTAAGAGATGGGGGGGGAAATGTGGGAAAAGGTACATATCCCAGAATAAATCACAGTAAAAATTATTCAACAAATAGTCCTTTTTAGTGTGAAATATAGATATGGGAGATTTAGACAGTATTAGGAAATGCCACAAAAAAGCCCTTGATCTTGAGTTAGTGAAATTAGGTGAAAAAAACCCAAACCAAAACAAAAACAAAACAAAAACAAACAGCTATGAAGTAATACAATAAAAAGCAGTGGAAAAAATCAAGTAAGCTTTTTGTTATCCTTTTCTATAAGTATCTTCTAGCTAATTCTAGCCAGGTGTAAGTCACGTGATTTTATTGCTCCCAAATTATTGTGAGGGCTCCCTTGGCACTAACAGCCCTCACAACCTTGACCAACCTCAGCTGAGGCTTCTGCCCGCGCTGTGCCCAGGGCTGCTGGAGCTGCATTTAAGCTCTGGCCTGGCCCTTAAACCTCCCTTTATGTTCCCTTGCAGTTTTGCTGAGCTGTGGGCATGGACTGATTTTCTGGCTTGGTTTGTACCAGCCTGGTTAGTGAACTTTGTCTGGGTTCTCTGCAGTCTTGGCTGTCCCCTCTACCCCTGTGTATCCCACCTAGGAGCAGTGGGACAGGGCCACAGCCTGTGTGGCTCCTGCCCTGCAGCCTGCCCACCTGACTGGGCTCTCTGACCCTTGGGAAGCAGCTGGGCTTCGCCACTCCTTGGATGACAGTTTGTTAGAGCCATGGCTGCCACATACTCAGGTAAGGTGAAGTTTCTTGACAGTAGTATCACTTTTTTAGCCTTTTTTTTTTTTTTTTTTTTTTGGTGACCCAATACAAAATGCTTGAATTGATATCTACCTTTCAAGGATTAAATGTAGTTGAGGCTGTACATAGTAAGAAATTGGGCTTAACTATTGTGACAATACAGGCATAGATGCAGAATCAGCGTAACCAATAGAAAATTGTGTAGCATTTTTTTTCTGGATATTATTCTGCTCTGTAAGTCATGAGGGACATCCACTGGAAAAAAAAAATCAAGCTGTCACTGGACAGTATAATACCTTAAGGAGCTACTAGGTATAGTGGTAATACTGTTTCAAATGATATTATCCTGAGGCATTGGAATGTATTAATAAACACCTTCCTAAGTAGTCTGTTTACAGAGACCTGTTAGTGACTCACATGTGACCAGAGCTGATGAGGACAAATTGAGTTCTCTTGGCCTGATAACAATACCAGAGTAGGTACTTTTCCATGAGAAAATTAGAGATCACCCACCAGAAAGGTTAAAGGGTAGCTTCTGTATCATTGATGGTAGTACACAGAGATGGGAAAGGCCTTTGCAGAACACATCATTGCACAAGTGCTCCTCCTCTGCAGTACTCCAGCCTATGCCTTACTAAGCAGTACAAGTCAGTTGGCTTATAGTGGCTTTTGTCTGCTTTGGAATAACAGCCTCCTATAAATTGGTAATGTGGGAAAAACTTAATTTATTTGTGGCCTTACCAGGTGCAAAAGTAAACAATGGACTTCATTTGGTAGAACGTGAAATGTAGAAAATACACCTGATAATAGCCTTTTGTAGGTGACACTGGGCAAGTTCCTGGCTTAGGCTGTCCTGGTTTCCAGCTGCCAGGGACCAAACTCTGCTCTCAGCTACAAACACAGAAGCTGTTGCTGCTCATAGTCTGTATTGGTAGTTCTGTGCCCTGGCTCGCTGTCTGAAGGTGCACGATGAAGCGTGCATTTATCTTCTCTTTTCATAACCTCACTCAGTGTGCTCCTAGTACTCACCCCAATGATGTATCATGTATTTCTTCCAACCTTTTATTTTTTTTATTCTTTCTCCCTGTTTGCTCCTTCCTTATGTTCTCTTCCATTTCCATGTTGGTGTGCACTGTGGTGGATGCTTGTGTCATGACATGCACAAATCATCTTGTAACACACAGGCCACCTACTTTGTTCTTGCTCTTCCCCAGTGAGCCATTACAGCGAGGGCAGGTCCTGCTGACCTTTGTCTGTTGCCCATGACTTGCAATATAATTGATTTCCTCAGAGCCCCTGTTTATTCAGCAAATGTTGCCTCTTCCACGTAGCACTCAATAACATTTTATTTTTAACAACTGCAGAAGTGAGGGCCATCACAGAATGAGGAAAAGAGGTCATTGTCACTGGTGTATGAGAAGAAGATAGCAGATGAGTTCAGGACTTCAATATGCCATATCCATAGTCTCACTGGGTTAGGGTATTTTGCAAGCTAGAAAGAATATCTGTTAACACATAGTTATGTGTGGATAAAATATTTTATCTCTGTAATAAACTTTTTATTTTGCCTTATCTGCATTCAACTTTTATCAATGTAAATTCGTATTTTCTAGTTATGCCTAACATAATTACCAAAATACTTTTGGAAATATAATTTGAAAACCCACAAAATGATCATGTAAATGTATTATAAGTATCTCAAAATGTTGATTCTAACATTTTAGTTAAGGCTGTGAACTAGGACAAAAAGTTTGTGCCAATTGAAGGTGTGTTGGTTTTGCTCCTACTGTATACGATCATAAATATGTAAATGAGCCACAAGTTGTTTTGCTTAAGTACCAAAAGGAATTTGAAAGACAAGAAAGAACAAATATTTATTCAAACACTTGAAATAATGGCTATTTGAATATACTGTTTTGGTTCACTCTAGAGTCACTTGAACACAAACCAAGAGGGAGACAGTACTTTTCTTCTATAATGTTTAGGTCTATACAAAGGCAGTTTTTCTTTCTGTAAGCCTTGAGGATTTTTTCCTACTTACTGTATTGATGAAGCTGTTTCTAAAGCCCAGGGCAAGGATCTACATGGAATGCAATGGGTTCCATAACACCAAGAAATGAAAGACCGGGGTGCTGTGGCTGAACTTTGTACCTTTATACTCAGAGAGGCTTTGCTCTTTATAGGGTATAACATACTTGTGAAGGGTGACAGTGTGTGATTGCTCTCTGCCCTGGAGGGCTTGTTATTTCAGAGTAAACAAGCACTCTGTGTGCATACAGTGCAGGGCCAAAGAACTGATTAGACTGCGTCAGGGTTCTCATTACTCTAGTTACAGGAAATTTAACATTTTGCTTTCATTAATCAATCAGGTGCAGCTCTATTACTGATAACTTTGAGACATTGAACCAAAATGCAGTTTCTGCATGGGGCCTCTGCAGGATACTTCCAATTTTGCTATACGTTATTCAGAATGCTGATTTACGAGCCAAATGTTGTTCTGCACTGTTTCATTGGATTTTAAATTTGTAGTTTAGCCAGACGTATTTTCTATTGAGTAGTAAGGACTTTTGTTGTCCATGGAGAGTGGCCTCCATGATCATCAGGTTTTCTTACTTGAACTTGTTTTGGGGAAATAATTATATAAAAGTGGAATCTGTTGAAGAGGTATGTCTACCTGCATTTCAGGACAAAGATAAATAGAGAAGTGTTTGGTTTCTCTTTTCAATAGAAAGGTTGTCTAATAATGTTCAAGGAGTGAAATTTGGTGGTTATCATGTAATTTAACAGAGGTTTGTTTGCCAGACCAGAGATTTTTTTTTTTCAGTTTGGCTCTTTGGCAGCTCTATCTTGCAGAATCTTTTTTCTCTTCCATTTTTGCCTGTACTGTTAAGTGCAAGTTGTAATTTTCTATTACAATTGAATATAAATCAAGAAATTACAAAATATTTCATGGTTATATTAGATAGTGAAGACACATGGTCTTAAGTCTATGGACAACAAAGGATAATACCATCATATTTTCAACCCTCTTCCTCATGAGAGCCCATGCCAGCTGTACAGATGGATGACATTGCTGTTATGTGTTCAATAAAATAGTAAGTGCAAACGTCCATAATTTACAACTTTATGGACAGTAAAGGTTTTAGAGTTGTCATTTTCTATGTAATTTAAATTATGCATATTTTAGAGACCAGCAAAAACAAAGCACATGTGGAATAAAAAAGTCTTGCTAAAAGTAAGAGACAAATACATCTGAGCCTTTAACTGAGTGTTAAAAGCATTGCTATAGTTTGTTATTCAAAACTCTTATATTGACTCTGCTGGGCTAATGTGGCATGAGTGGGAATTAAAAGGCTATGTGGTAAAAATTGCAACTAAGGTAATACCTAAAGCACTTGACACTGGACCAGGGATGTGCAAACATAATGTAATAGGAAAAGAACAGAAGTTCTGCCTTGAAGAGTTTGAAATCCATACAAACAAGAGGAAGTAAGCAAAAAGCCGGTCGAATATTTCCTTAGAAAATGATGTTTTATTTTAAACTCAAGCTGTTAATTAGTTTTTGCAGAATTGCTGATGAGCTTCTCCAGGTATGAAAATTAGGCAAGCAGAACCTTTAAATTTGTGGCCCTTTTAACTTTAGGGTGTGTTTTAAGGAGTCTGCTATGGAGCTTCAGGTGCTGTGAGATTTGAAGTGCTTGTTCTCATTCACATCTTACCTGGACACCTGAGTTTCATTCAGTTTTTGCTTGGCTCAGCAGGAGAGGTTATGAAGGCCTCCAACAGGAGTCAAAATTTCCAGATTCACTTGAAGTTTGGAGAGAAAAGAATAAAGAGGCAGAGTATGTAGTGAGGCTGAGATGAAGAAATTATATTGGATAAAAGAGCACACAAATCAGCATTCAAGGAGAATGAGATTCACATAGGAAAATGCCCTATTTTCACACAGGAAAGTGCTGTCCAAACCCCTGTGTAGTTCCTAGTAGTAGGTGAAGGCTATGTTTATGCTCCAAATACTGTTATTTTCTGGGTGCTCATCTTCCTTGCAAAAAGGATGATTTCAATGTAACATAACCAGACCCATGGATTGTGGGGAAGAATAGAATAGAATTAACAACACTTAAGTAATTTCAGCAGCTGAGGTAACACCTTCCTGATCTCTGCTTTCCAAGGTAGGTACCACAAGGTAGTTGTGTTGTTTACTGTAATGCTGCTTTGCGAAATCTCCCTGGAGGTTAATGCTTCTGGGTGCTTATCTCCATTTTCTTATGTGCTGTAAAAATTCAGTCATAGAATCTCTAACCTGGACCAGGATCACATAAGGAATTAGGTGTGTGTGTAAACAGCAGCCTTGCTTGTGTTGCTGAATCTGATACAAGCTAATCTAAACTGCTTTCTAATACACAATTTTTCTACACCTAAATTTATTGCAGATGGAAAAATGTTTATAACACTTACATATATTAATTACAAGAGAAAAGATATTCTAAGTAAGGATGATGCCGGCTGGGTACATTCCTAAGAAATGGCAGGCCTTGAGGGTCAGCTTCATCTCCATGGTTTTGGCAGAGAATGTATTTTCTGCATTAGATGATGTAATGACTAAATTCTGGCTTTAAAATCACCTGTGATCAAGTCAGTCTGAATTATATGTTACCTGCATGGGTGTATAATTTTGGAAGATAATAATTGAAAAAAAAAAATGACTAAATAAGTGTGGCAACTGAAATGGATGGAAAGCCAGGCTTTCAAGGAAGCTGATACGCTTTCAGCTGAGTGGTATTAGAAAAAATAGAAATTCGGGTCCTTAGCAGCACTCTTGCCTGTTTCACAGACTATTATCATAATGTACGGCCTGAACAGCTTGCCTCAGGTGTCCGGGGGCACCTGAGCCAGAGCAGCCTGTGGGTTGAGCGGCGCTGGTGTCTCTGCGGGATCCCAGCCAGCGTCCGCGCTGCTCCCGCCGGCTGCCGGCCCCGGGCTCTGCAGGCTGGTTTCGGCAGAGGGCACTCTGTTCCTAACGATGGAGGAGCCGCCTTCCCGTGCTGGTGAGAAACCTAAACAGATTGGAAAAGTTTCCAGTGCAACATATTTGAACAAACTCTTCATCGGTTATGTTTAGTCCGCTGGAGCATATTTTTAACTTCAGTGGCAGGGATCAGAGCCCTTTCTCTACGTGCTGCTCTTAGCGGACTCGACGAAAGCTTGGAACATCAGTGGAAGCCGTAGTGCAAAGGTAGAGGATTTTGGCGTTCCTGTTTAGCAGCTCGAAGCTCAGAGGGAGAACGAGAGCAAAGCTGTCGTACGAGACATATTCGCCAGATTTACAGTAGGAAACGTAAAATTATTGTAGACGGCAGCATGATTAAAATCCTGCTCGGTGTGCGAGCAGATTTGTAGCTGTATAGTGAGAGTTATTTGCCGATGAGACACAGGATGGTTGTGGTTTTGGAAGCTGCTTTGTATCAGATTCGAGGGCTGACTTCACGGTAGCTTTTGCTCCTCGGGGGAAGACGAAGCACTTGGTCCCGGGCTGCCGCGGTCTCGGCCCCCGACATCGGAGCGTCGCCAGTGCCTCCGCAGCCGCGGGTGGGGGTGACGGGACGGGACGGGCCCGCTTGGCCTCCCGCCCGCTCTTGCTGGCCGGGGAGGCAGAGGCTGCGCGGGGGGTGCCGAGCGAGCCGCGGAGCGGGAGCCGGGCCGGGCCGGGCCCCGCACCGCAGGTGGAGGCGCCCGGGCGTCTCCGGCCGGGGCCGGGCTGCGGCGGGCGGGCGGGGGCGGCTCGCTGCCAGCAGCCTGTAGGACCTTGGCTGAGGCGCGGCGGTGGGCTGGAGCCTGGCGTGAGGGAGGGGCCGCCGCTCGCGGGGCAGGATGCTGCATCCCCGGTGCCGTGACAGGCGAGGCTCTCCCGTGCGCCGGCGGTGCCCGGCCCGCTCCCCGCCGCCCTCCCGGCCCCGCTGCGCGCTCCCCGGCGCGCCGCACCAGGTGGGTGAGCTCGGCAGGGCAGGGCAGCCCCCGAGCCGGCTCCCTCGGCCAGGGCGGAGGGCAGGCGGCCGCGGGCCTGCGCCAGGGTCGCTCCAGAGGAGTCTTCGGGAGGGCACGGCGGCGCGGGTGCTCGGGGAGCCCAGGCACCGACCGGCACCTGGGAAGTACCGGAGCCTGCTGTGTTCGGCCACTTGGGGCTCTCGGCAATGGACAAGGAGGAAAAAAAGAGAAGTCTTCCTTCTTTTATTGTCGTAGTTGATACTTTTGAATGACAAAAGCATCCAGTAGTACTAATGATTTTGGGAGGGAGGGGAACTTGAAGACGTTTTTGGAGGGAGGGAATAAAACGCTTCTTTCTGTAAGGAATCTTCATTATGTTCGGTTGACAGGTGCAAGAACTGTTGGATAGATGGTTTTCCTTGAGATGCCTTTTTTTTAGAAATGAATACTTTATTTGAAGAAGTTTGCATTCACTGTGGGACTTGGCAAACTTGTGGGGTGGTGGCTGAGAGGAGGGAGAGCTGTTTGTGTGTGTGCATCTGGGGAGCATAAAACTTGCACTGTTTTGAGATCACTCTGTTAATGTATAGTCTAAGGCAATAAAGTGCATTGACACAATAAATTAACAGAATTAGTAATATTATTACATAATGGGGCTTTCGGCAATTTTAAGTTGACAATCGCCTGCTGGCCTTGTAATTTTGATGATCACTAAATTGATGGATTTTCTTTTTCCCCTAAACTCTGATTAAGCCCTGATTGTTTAGTCTCTGGGCTTTCAAAGGCAATCCAAATGACTGCTGAAATCACAGGGCTGTGCTTTCATCTTTGAGTGGGTGTAAGTGCTGGAAAGTACATAAAAAATTTTATGCTCCTCGAGTTTTACCTTCTAGAGATCAAGATGGGAGGGATTCCCAATTTGATAAATTCTCTTACATTCAGGAGATAATCAAGCCTGTCCACTGTTGCCAGCTTCCCCGAGCCTCTCATTTTGGTCCTTTTCTGTGCCCTGATTGAAGCTGCCTCACCCTGCAGGCTGTGCTCATGGCATGTGCTGCACGCCTGCTGCTCTGGCCAGCGCAGCCCTCCGGTGTTTGCATTGCGCTGCTCCCAGCGGCCGGCCCAGTTTGCTTTAGTCATTGAAATTCTGGTGGAGCCCACTTGATTTTGTTTGTAACTTGAAACAATTTCTCTCAGCAGAATCCCAAGGCATGAGGATGGCCAGCCCTAAAGCCACTGGGCTGTCCTGGGAGATCACTTGGCTTGCTTTTGCTCTCTATGCTCATCTACAGGTAGGTAATGAACTTGTTGCTGTTGTCATTCCTAGTCCTGTGTCAGGTGATCTTGCTGCACGCTTTGCATTACTGTTTTAAAACAGAAAACTACTGAAGGAGCTGCTCTGTAATTAAAAGTCTCCCAATGAAAATGTTTTCCTTTCAGCAAACTTTCAAGGACATCCATGTGGGAAATGAGTATTCTCTCTCTTGCTCAATATATTGTACCTGACTTTATCGAAGCGTGATCTTGCCGGATGTGTAATGCCATGGGTCTTTCTAGGCAGGACAGCTGTTCCCAGCCCCTGGGAATTTAAGCACCTGATAAATGTTAAAGTGCTGTAAGTGACAAGGGTTATGGGAATACCTGGGCAGAAACATCTAAAACATTTGGAAGTGGGAAGGCAGGGAAGGTGGCCCAGAAAGGTCTTCCCTCCAAGAGTTCAATGAGTACAGGAACCATGGAGGAAAAACCAGAGCTGCCATCTGATCTATTTCCTGACACATGAGTCTGATCAGTTCCAAGAAGTGAGTACTTCAAGAAATATGGTGTGCTGGCATGCCAGTGGAGATGTTGTTACAGTATGTCATTCTCTACACTGATAGTTCCCACAGCACAAAATGTTTCAAGGATTCTTCAGTCTTAAATACACACAAGTCCATAAATCTTTAGAAAAAGATGGCTAAATAAACTGAGATTTTTTTTAAAATAAATGGGAACCTTATTTTGAAGCATTGTAGTAGTTTTCAACAAAAAAGTAAAATCTTTAAATGAAATCAGTGTTGTGTACTCTTTGTATTGTTACAATGCTGAACAATGGATCCTGATGTTCTGGGCATTATATACACATGAATCCTGGAGAATTTTGAATTGAAGAACAATACAGCAGGCAAAAGTAAAATCAAAAAGGGTATGAAAAACAGAGGAGACTGTACTAGACAGCTGAGTAAGCTGTGATCAGTTTATGGTGGGCTTTGAGGGCCAAGGTAGTGGGAATGGGGCTCCAATGCATCCTCAGTAGCACTGCTCAGTGCTCTGTGTACTGTGGGTGATTTGGCAGCTGGTGAACACCTCCTCTCTGTGGATTATGGTTGCAGCTAAGCAGTCCACTGGTTAAAGTGAGTAAAGAACTTGTCATTAAAGTAAAAATTTACAACTGTATTAATTGCAGTAAACCACAGTGCATTCAACACATGTCTGAGCAGATAGGGCACAGTGGGATCTGCTTTTTGGCTGCATGTTTCTTTTGCAAGGACAAAAATGTTGCAGATTTGCTGTGCAAATACAAAAATACAAATTTGTATTTTTGTGTACAAGCAGTTGAGAGATGCTGTAATAACCAGCTCTATAAAGCTCTCAGAAAATAGTTCATGAAGTTCCCTTAATAGTTCTGTTCAAGATAAGAATAGAAGCTGAGAATAGAGAAGGGAAATGTCAGTTTTGGTTTTGGGCCTTTTGGTTAGGAAGGGACCATTTTTTCCTTTTACAGAATTTGTCGTGTATTTTTTCTTTCATATTTTTCTTATTGCAGAGCTGGAACCAGTAGTGGCATAGTTTCCTCTTCTCCACGAATGGTTTGGCATAGCTTCACTTGTCTCTTTATAATAAAAACAACCCAAACACGTTGTAGTAATCAATTGGCTATTGTGAGTAGCTTTATGAACACTTCAATCCAGGTCAAATTTTATGGTCTTGATTGTCCCTTAAAACACTGTAATCTGTTTGGCATATTTGAGTCATTAGCACTTAACCCCAATCTTGTAGGAGGCCTTTTTGCTCCTAAGTTTTAGGTGTTTTATCACAATTTTAGGCACATTAAAGATATTTTATATTATTTAACATAACATTTTTGGTATCCAATAACCATTAATTCTTTAATTGGTTGCTTGGGGCTACACTAAATGGACCACACACAGTCATTTTATCCTAATATTATACCATAACTTCCACTTCTGTTGTTTTTGGCCATTAAAGTGCTTATGTCTGGAGCTAATCAATTAGAAACAATTGGATGCTGGGCAAGGTCACAAGTCTATGTCATATCACTTATGTGCAATTGATTAATTTCATCCTGCTTGAGGCAGGTACAGAATAAAAAAAATGACCATTTAAAAAGAATGTGGTGGGAATGTGGTATGAATGTAATGCAAAGAAAACTTTAACATGAGAAGTTGTGAAAAAGAGGTAGCTGTTCCTGAGAAGTAATGGAACTTAACTTTGGTTATTGGAGTCCTTACTGATTCTTCACAGCATGGTAACAAGCAGCGTGGTGTTTATCTGGGCTCCAAAGTTATCTCTATCCTTGCAGATGTGCTGTGTCTCAAATTTGACAAAATTATTTTGTCAATGGAAAATTAGTTACTGTATTAGTAGGTAAATTAGGTTTCCTAGGATAACCCAGGGAATAGTTTACCCCTGAGCATTGTTGAGCTGCCTGATTGTTAAATCTGCTCTGTGACCAAGAGCAGAGACATAAATCACTCAGGAAGAGATCACTTATGGATAAGGCTTGGCCATGTTCTTTTGCAAGTACAGAGCTGACCTTTTCTTGTATGTGTCCATATAAATGACATTAATGGAACTGCATTAGTCTAAAGTCAGTGGTAATAGAAGCAAATTACATATGTATGTTTTTCTTGAAAACAAACAAGATACTTGTCTATCAAATGGTAGCAGCAACATGGAATAACTCATTGTTTCTAAAGAATCCAAAGAATCTGGTGTATTCTACAGATTATGTGTATTTGGGAATATTAACTACATCCCTAGCCTTGAACTTATTGCTAAATATTGTTTAAAAGGCTCCTCATTTTTCCTCACATTGTAGCAGGAGAGCTATTAATTCTACAGATTTTAGGAGATGCGTTAAGCTAACAGAGTAGAAGTGTCCAAGCCCACTTCTGCTGTTTTGAAGTGATCTCTTGAGTACACATTGCTTCATATTGGTAATTGAAAAGGCAGGATGTTCAGCCTGGTAACCAACTCTTTCTTAACCTTGTGATGATATTTTATTACACCATTCAGCTAGTTGCTATTATATTTGTTATGAAATGTAGGACTTTATATCTTTACAGTCTTACTAATGGATTACTGGCAGGAAGAAATGATGGCTAGCAGATTTGTATGGGCAAATATATGTCAAGAATTTTGCATGTGGATTCATTTTAGATTTATTCTCTGGTATGTTGTTTTCAAATCAGGAATATGCTGATATTTTCTTAGGTTCCTGTAGTCCAAATGAAACCCTCTACAAGTCAGTACATTTTGCCTCCAAAGACCATGGGGTTGGTAATGTGTGCAGAGGGAGTAACAGCAAAGACACCATGTCTGGATATTTAAGAAGCATTAAGTCTTGGTTTCTATGGAAGGGAAAGTTTCATAGGTCATATATTCATTCAATAAACTGTTGGTTGCTTCTGTGATTTATGTTCCTGCAATCCCTGCCTGTATTATGGTCTTTTCTAACTATCTGTGATATTTTGGAAATGAAGGATATACATACTGAAAACATTATTGTCTTCAAAATGATTCTGCCATAACCAATCTGCCAAAAACTACCAACATATAAATGTCTTTAAGGCTGAGCTTTGCAAGGCCAAAAATCTGATGTCCATTATATGACATAGTGGACTTGGAGACCATCTTTGTGGAAAACCTTTAGATTATTGTTTTACAGTCACTGAATGTATTGCACACTGAGGTCCAGAAAATAGATTATGAACTACATCTCATACAACATTCTTAAATCTCTAGTAACCTTGATCAGAAATGTCAGGGTGAGATTGGCAAGTCCTGAGCTACCTCTGAAGTAGTTTTCTGTTTCTGTAGGCAAGTGGCAATTGTGCACCCATCTGGAGTTTTGCCATCAGCCTCAAAAGGCCTGTGGTTTTATTCTTAGTGTGAAGACTGAGTTGCTGTTTCTAAAGACAAATAACACATCTGAGACTCTGTACAAATATTCTGACTTAAAATATTCATTGCTATTGACAAGGTTGCAATTCAGTGACTGCTTTACCAGAAAACTTAAACATAAGTTTCTGAATGTGCTTTAAATTTATGACTGATAATGATTGCTCAGCCAGTGCTCATAGAATCTGAACTGCTGTTACCCCCAGTTTACAATCCAATAGTGGAATTGCCTGAAAAGTTGATGCATGTGTCTTGTGATTTGAGACACAAACTATGTATGAATACTTACTTTTTAAAATGTGTCATAAAAAATTAAAGTCAGCTATGGGAGAGGACCAAGAGTACAGATGTCATCAATGGAGGCACCCCATTATTATCTAAGTTATTTGTTATGAGGATAATTTCTCATGAAGTTACTAAAAGTTGGACAGAAATTCTCAGATCAGTTGTGTGTAGAACTGCAGGTTTTGTTTCCAAAATCAGATATCCAAGAGTCTGATATGCATAGAGAAGCCTCAAGAAGAGGAATAATTTCTAACAACTGCCAGTGGCTTCTAATTTCTCTTGAAAGAATATTAAAGAGACAAAGGAATGGCTCTAGGATCATCTTTGGTTTAGAAGACATTTGAATGCTTAGTCACTGATTACTCATTCAGGTCTGCTTGGTGCATCTGCATCCTTCATATTCCTTACCAAATTGGGGCATAAACAGCACTGATGTGGCAGTTTTACACAGTGCACCAAATTCCATTCCTGCCTTTGCATCACAGAAAATGGAAATGATTGATTGTACTGATGTTAAAGCTCTTACTGTTCATCCAGAATTCAAGATTTAGCCATCCAAAATAATGCATTTTGCTTCAAAAAGCCATGCATTTTAAAAATCTGAGTCCCTTTTATTTGCTGTTACTTCTGTAACCTGTAGGTTCACATATTTGTCTTTACGTTCAGTTTTTGGGCTTGAAGCTTTTCTTTAAAAATTTCTCCATGCTCACCTGAATCCCCAGGATCTCCAGTCCAGCTTGCAATCGAGTAGTAAAGTATATTAAATTCAGTGATAGTGGAAGCAGATTCATAATTGTGCCTCTAGAGTTGTTGGTTTTGTAAGTTTATGCAAGAAATCTCAGGTATAAGTTATATTGTGCAAATGTTTTACTTTAGTCAAATCCATGTGTTATTGCAGTTTTATACAGTTAATAATACTGATGATAGTTCTGTGGCTGTGAACAGTCCAACACAGTCACACTTGAACAATTCCAGTGTAATTCTTATTAGGCAAAATCTCCACAAAACAGGACAGTTTGTGCATGGTGAAAGAATGGGTTTGTTTTTGAAGTACAGTTTGATAGTGAGCAAAACATTCCAGAAAAGACGTTGGATATAGCCGTGGCAACTCCAGAGAGACTGCTAAGACCCATGCAGGAGCTGTGCAGCACTGCAGTTCTGATATGCTCTATGCACTCCATTCTCAGTGATAGACAAAAGCTCCTTTGGGTTTTGAAATCATGCACACAGCTTTCTTTCCTCTAAGGGGAGAACTTGATATTAGCTGAATATTCCCTCCAACTTGTAGGAGGAAGGACAGTTCTATGAACTTCTTTTTGGATGATGACAGCCACACAAGAATGCTAAATTAATGCAAATAGAGCAGTATTTTCAGAAGGGTTTGTGGAGTCTCACTCTTTGATGACTTATAAGACCTGAGATGTTAAACACAAACACTGTTAAGTACTCAAGTGTGTTGGTAAGTGCTTAGCTGGATTTTTCAAAACAAGGTAAATTTCAATTAACCTAATGGGAGCCAGGCATTAGGTGCCTTAGGCACTTCTAAAAAGTCTGGCTAAGTGTTTTTCATCATATTCAGCTGATTAAACCAAAACTTTCACCCTAAAAAGTCTTTTGAAATAATAGTTTTTTGGTGTGTAGATTCTTGTACTCAAGTGCATATTTGATAGTATTTGAGAAGTGCAAGTACAAGTGTCATGTGTTTATACAGGGAGGGCAGTTTTTGAGAACTTGGCCTAATAAATCCCTTCCAGACAGAATATTACATAAAGTGTTTAGCAACAGTGTTATTTCTGTTTCTAATTTTGTATTTATTAGATTTAACATCATTATGGAGGGAAAATGGGAACAATGTTTTCAGTCTGTTTTGAGGAATGTGGTTTCCAAGAATTGTCTGTTTGTCATGCTTCTGGATGCGCTGGAAATACGGTGAATGCAAGTTAGCTCAACAAAATTGTGAAACAATATTAAAACTGCATTTATGATTGCAGTTACTAGATTGTTGCTGTATGCTAACTGTTGTCATTGGTGTCCTGGTGGGAGGTCCCAACTGGTTGATGAGGCTGATTTGTGGCATTAAATAAGTGGAACGTTTGTTTATATGTAGAAGCATGTATTTCTGTGTTTATGTAATGGTGGTTTTTTGCTATCATCAGGTGCTTTGCCAAAAACTGAAGCTGCTTAAAATTTATAGGATGCAGTCTCCTGTTAGTGCATGCAAGCAAAACAGGGGAATATTTACCGTGTGTATAAGGGAAAGGATCTATAGAGGCTCATGGCATGGTAAATCAAGATGTGGAGGAGTTTCAGCTGCCTCATCTCCTGCCTTTTCAAACCAACGGGGTAAGGTGACATGGACACCCCTGCACTGCTACAGAATGTGAAGTGTGGGATTGTGTTTCCTCACTCTCTGGCAATAGGTGTGTCCTGGCCTGCACCTTGCTGAAGCTCTGAGAAGATTGCAGGAACTGGCTTTATTTGCAGCTGGCTGATTCAGCAAGAAATTAACTAACTCCAACCCCCCTGTTTTTGTTGCAATTTCCTTACTTATGCATGTGGCTGTTCTAAGCTATCTACTGGGATGGAGAAATGTGAAGGAACAGGTACTGGTTCTGATAAATTCAGATTTGCTCTTCTGATGGACATTTTATTTGCTTTCTGACTATTGCAGCCTCTTGTGGTGTAGCAGTGGTGTGGAAGCAGAAGGCTGAACATGCTCAGTGTTCTCTGTGGATGTATAACAAATGAAATATGCTAATATATGATTTGTCTTCCTCTCCTGAGAGACTTCTCTTATTAGATGTTTTCAAGGTCTCGTTACTATTTGTTTTCTTGAGTCTTCAAATACTTTTAAACTGTTCCCTGGTTGAGTGACATGGATGTTGGCTGAAAAACCCAAGAGCACAGTAGTGTCTTGAGTATTGGCTGCTTGCTAGGCAATATCCTGGTTGTAAGCTGCCAGGTACATGCAGCATATTAAGGATTGTTTCAGCTGATCTCATCAACACTTCTGTATAGAGAATACATCTATCCCTGAAGAGATGGGCTGTGTGCTATGTAGGGAATTTTGCTAAAGCTGATAAGACTGGTTGAACAGGCTCTGGATTTGTCCCCTGATTTTATAACTTTATTTATATGAATATAAGGTGGTTTATGTGACAAAAAAATGACAGGTTTCCTCTAGGCTGGTGATTCTCAGGTAAGTCTTTTCATAGAGCAGCAGTTAGCAGTGCTAATTGAATGTTAGGAAATGATGTGAAAGCAAGGTGTAAGACAAAGCAAAGAGTATCATTCTTTCACTGCAGGGATTCCTGGTTTGCCTGTGCTGGTGCACAGTATTCAGATGCCTTTATGAACGGGGTAGCAAGATTAGGCTGATAACTTTCTTCATTCAGTGTAAGAACTGAGTACCTTTAAATAAAACTACTAGTAGGGAGATTGGAAACAATGGAATGTGGCTTTCTTCCATGTACTGATAATGGTATTTGGCACACCTTCCCATACTTTTTGAATAGAAGGTTACATGGATGTCAGGGGAGACAGGCTGGGTACTGGGAAAATCCACTTCACAGTACTATACAGGTGAGCCCTGGCAGGCTGGGAAGATGAGTGCGGGAAAGTATTGCAGCATTCTTGCTCTGGACATGCTTTTTTGGGTGTCCAGTTATTGGCTGCTGCTGAAAGCTGGTAGACTGGATGATTCCTTGGTCTGAATCACTTCAGCTGTTCTTAGGTAATTTTGATGTTCTTGGGGCTACACTTGAGCATCATTGAACTAGAACCAGTTCTAGATTCTGATGCAGCATATCTAGATTATCTAGATAACTGATGTCACTTATGAATCATCAGTTAAAAATCAACAAAGAAATACACGCTCCAAACTCCAAGAGTATCTGGACAATTGTCCCGAACATGAGAACTTGCTCTAAACCTAAATGAGTCCCTGCATTCTGAGCTTCTTTGTGTCTGCCAGGAACTTTTTTTAATTTATTGTTATTAGTTTTTTCATGCAAACATTTTTAGGATGTTTCTGATATATTTTCAAATGTTAGAATTTTAGAACGATTTTTCAAGTATGCAAGGAACTTCAGGCTTAATTGCTGGAATAGCTTCTTGTTTTTAAACAAACAGTAGTATTTTCTTGAGGAAGATAAATAGAGAAACAGCTTCTGATATTTTACTAAATATGGGTTGGCTCAAGTTCCCCTTTCATTATGTGATCAGTCCTTCTGTAAAAACACAAATATTCCAGACATTTTCCCTGCATGAGAGAGCACTTGCCTTCCCCTCAGTGTGAAACTGCACACCCAAATGCTTTTCCCGTTTCCTTTTCCTCCCTCTTTCAGTTAAATCTGGAACACAATAGGTTGGTTAAAACTATAAGGAAAACCTCCAGAATACTATCTTACCATATGGGGTTTTACCATGCAGCTGTTTATCTTCTGCTAGGAGGGAACTATAAATGTATTTTTAATGCCAGGAGCTGGGCTTAAAATGCCATTAGTTATCTGGTGGGAATAGATTTCAAAATTAGTAAGCAATTAGATCAGTGGGCAAATACATTTTACTTAATGTTGTAAGTCTCATGGGCCTTTCCAATATCCTGTTAGCATCACCTGTTCTTAACACTCAACCTTTTAAAGCTTTTCCCTTATGCAAGTGTGACAATAAAAGGGAAAATTTTGTTTAACTCGTAAATAAAAATTAATAATTTAATTTTAATTTTAAACCCCTCAACTTGCATGGCTTCTCCAAGGGAAACAGAGATGTTCTTGGAACACTATAAACTTTTCTTGGAGAAAATTTCTTCCTGTAGATAACCATCTTGAGAAGGGCCTTAGTTGGGATAACAAAACATGTGGGTTTTGTTCTGATCTTTTGAACTGACTTGAATTATGTCCTTAGCAGACATCAGTGATGCATTTGTTTGTAATTGCTTATTTTTTCTTGCTGAATTTAGACCTCTGTGAGCCATCTGCAGTATGTCACATAGATATCACTATTTAGAAATGGGGAAAATGTAGGAATTACAAACTTTTTTACTGTTTCAAATATTAAGGCCAGTCTTTGAGAGCACTGAGGAAAAGACCTAGTCTTCCCCAGCTGTACTGTTGAGTTTCTTATCATTCCTTGTCTGCCAAAAGCTCACTTTGAAGCAGTGATAGTATGAGGGCTCTTGTACTCCAGGCACTACAACATCTTAGTTCTGAAAAAGATCCTTCAGGAAGCTGCTGTGCCACAAGTGAGACCTTATTTTGTAAAATTCAGGCTTTCTACTTCAACAGTACAGCACTTGACTAGCAAGTGAAGTCTGCAGACACTTTGCCCGAGACATCAGTGGGAGTTTTTCTGGACTAAGACCTGCCCACAGAGGAAGCAAGCTGAGGCCGAATGTTATTAGTGACAACTAGTTGGCTATCATATTTCCTGTTGTGTGTTGTGAATCAGTCCATCTCTTCATCATATATCTGCTAAGGACAGATGGCATTTAAAGTGTTGCCTGCAGCTTTTTTCTTGAAAAATGGCTGTATCTGTCTATCTGGAAAAAAAATAGCAGAGATAATAATTTTTCTGTTGCTTATAAACCTTGCAAGAGTTGAAGTGATTTCTGTTTTTTTATATGTCACTTTTTTCTTTTGTGTCACTGACGACCATTTTATCAGGTGTTATGGTCCATCCCTGTTGGCAGGAGTTCCTCTGAACTGCTGTAGAGGGAAACATCAAAACTGGTCCTTAGAGCCATGTGCATTGTTTTTCAGGAGAACTGAAGCAGAAAGTGGTAACTCATTTTTTAAAAATCAATGCTGCTTTTTGCCAGAATTATCATCTTCAGAAGATGTCTCTGAACCTTTTAAGGGGTTGCAATCTCCACTGAATGGTGCAGTTCTGAGAGTGAAAAGAGGGAGACACGAGTACACCAGTGAGGAAGACTGAGCTGATTTTTGTGACTAATGTAGCAGCATTTTGTCTGTGCATATAAAATTGACATCACGATGTAGGAATGTTGACCGTGTTTTGCATTTTGCTAGCTGCACTTACTGGAAAGCATGTGTTTCAAAGGGAGTTTTCAATTTTTATAAGTCTTTGCTTCCATAATAGCCCAGTCTTATTTTGAATGTAGACTTGAGCTATGAATAAAATTTAACTCATGGAGTAAGATTCCTCTGGCATAAAATGTGAATGAATTATGCAAATGTTAACTAGTAATGTGCATGTCTGGGTTAGAATAGTCAAATCAGCCTTTAGGTTCCACTGTTACCACCCAACATTGTCTTTTTCTGTTCAAGAATGCCTTACTCTGAGAGTAAGGAAGCTGAGTTTGGATAATTTTCTCTCAAGAAAACCTGCACTAAGTGTGGAGAAAGCTTAGCTGGCTGCACAAGACCAGCCCTTTGGTTGTGGGAAATTTCCACTAATATGATGTCTTAGTTCCAGATGGGTCTGTGGAAGAAGTGAGCCAAGAAGTGAAGAAAAAAGACTAGCAGCTATGAAAAAGTGGCACTAGCTCTTCATCTGGAGAGTAATCATTCAGATAAAATTGGCAAAATTCAATTAGATTGTCTTTCAATAATGGGCTGGCCTCTCTCTTTGACCTTCATAATCCAATTAATTTTCCCAGAGTTATGTACTATGTAGAAACTTGGCAACCCAAGTTTCCCATGTCATCAAATCTGTCCAGTCTCCTGAGAAAGAGTCTTCTAAGTGCAACATCCTTGCACCTGCTAGTTCTTCCCCAGCTCTTCCCAAAATCAGACTGCTCTGAACACCTTCATCAATTTATTCCATGTTATTGTATCAATTTACTGACTTTAATAATGGGATTCCCCAGCTGATAGGAGAGAGGTCCAGTTCCATTAACCTGTTCTTGTAATGAGGGACCCAATTCTTTTTTCAGGGTCTGGGATAGATGGATTTGAAACAGTAATACATCAATACTCTGAAATTACATCAGCATCTTTAGGTGAAATCAAAAGTAGCTGGTACCTGTCAAAAAGTCTATTCCTTTGCCTGCACAGGAAACGTTAGCACATTTTTTCGTAAGGGAGGAGCATTTAACCACCCTAGAAAAATACAACTCCCTGCTTCAGGTGTGCAGTGTCTCAGTTCACTGCTGAAATTTTAAACTTTGTTCCTATGCGTATGCTATGTGTAGCATGTGTGATTGCTCTAACAAGGTCTCAGGCAAACTGAGATTGTCTTTAGCTGAATTTCCATCTGAATTAAGTGTTAGATACCTGCAGGTTCCTGATGGACTCTTCCTTCCATCTAAGTAAGAATGCTGATGCATAAAACAAGTATTTAACCCAGCATTAATTTTAGTTGAGACATTAGACATGATCAGAGTCTTTTGCACAGCTGAATAAGAACATGTTTTGAGAAAAATGAGGAATGATTCTTCATGATGAAGGGTGATGCATTTTGCTAGGCTGAATACCTGCCCTGGGGCTTGCAGTGGCATGATAGGTTTTGTACATGGGGTTTTTGATAGGGACCTGCTTGCATGATTTTGTGTTGGAATTGACTCTTAATAAAGTAGCTTAGGAAAAAAATCCTGTTCAGAACTGCATAATTAACACCAGATAGGTCAGAAATACTGTATGGAGCACCTGAGTAAAAATAAAATTTAGATTTCTGGGGACATTCTTGATTCTAATGGCTCTTGCTTTCAGCAACTTATTTATTATTCTGTGCAAATATTTGTGTTGAAATTTGTCCAGTTCTCTTTATCAATATTTGTTCTGTTCAGATGTTCTGCTGGTGTAGCTCACCTGTGTCTACTGCTCTTTTTGGAGGGCTGCCCTAGCAGTGCAGTTTCTATGGGCTGTCAGTAGCAGAGGATCTCTGCTGCAGAAGGGATTGTTCCCTCTGTGGGTTTTTGTGAGGGTTGGTGGGGTACTCAGCTCTTCCCCGAGGCTCTGGAGCTGCAGAGGGCTCTCAGCGGGGCCAGTCCTGGCTGCTCTGAAGGGCACACAGGAGCTTGTGTTTTTCAGAGGCATGTAAGTTGAATTGCAAGGCTCTCACCTAGCTGGTATTTTCCTACATCTTCGTAATGTTTACTCTATTTTTTTTTTTATTTGCCAACTGCAAAAAATTTAATGGATGGTCTTAACATTTCATCAGAACATTTCCACATAACCAGCTGTATTTCAAATATATCTCAAGTGTTCAATTATTAATTGTCATGATACCTAACTATGACTTATTGTTTATTTCTAGAATCTGATTTCAAGTAGAGCAAGAACTGTACAAGCTTTATTGTTAGGGGTGAAATTTAAACTTTATTGGGATTAAGTGTTTAATAGTATAATTTGCTGCATATGTTGCAAATGCAAGCTGCTATGAATAGATCCTCTGTAAAAAAAAAAGCATTTGATATATTATGTATGGACTTAAATCCAATATGTTGTTATCTTTAACTAAAGGAAATTATAAGAAGAGATTTACAGAGAAGGGTTTATACTATTAACTTTAATTTCTTTAAAACGTTTCTCAACTGAAGTTGAATTTGATTTCTGTATTTTGATTTTGTTTAAAATGTGCTCTACATAACTTCCTCTGTTCCTTGAATATTATTCTGAAAATAGTACAAATTGGCTGTTTTCATCTACATGAGAAGAGAAAAATATAATTAGTAGCAGTAGGTGGATTATTTATGTGGTGTGCCCTGATTTTCTATTTGTCCACTTATAGTAGACTTGAGGATTTAAGCACAAGGTTTCCTTTTATGTTACTGGATATTTTAAGATGTAATTTCTATACTTTGTAAGGAACTGTGAAGGAGACTCTACCTTTCCTGTCTTTGGTCCCCAGCCTCCGAGGGAGCAGTAGTACAGAGCACACTGATTTAGAGTAGGTATTGGTTTGGATTCTTATGACTTTTAGGTAATTTGGAATGACTCTGTGTCTGTAAACAGCAGAAATGAAGAGTTTTGGACTATTTTGAGATTTAGAGATCATATAAAATATTCTTGGCCTGGAACTTTTGAATTGGAGATTTCATTATTGTCCCACACTTCCTTTTAAAGTGTGTAGCTGCTTCTTTGAGGATTTTATATAAGTAGGTAACTAGGGTTTTTTAAAAACTGGTTGTATTTTTTAGAACCATTTGCAGTCAGTACCTTTTTTATTAAAGCTGGAGTAGCACAAAATGTGGGAAATATCTGCATGCCTTATCTTAACTCTAAGAAAGAAAAATCATATAAGGAAGAGGTAAGTCTCATTCAGTCATTTTTGAATGGTTTTCTGCAAGAGGGCAAATAAATTTTAGACCTTGTGCAATGTGTAGGATTTCCTTCAGCCTTTCCACCAGGAACTGTAAAAAGGTTGTAGAAAGACACAGAATAATTACAGCCCGAGTCAGGCCAGCAAGTTGGGTTTTTTTACTACAATCACGATAAAAGAAAGTCTATCTTGGCCAAAAGAACTGGGCTCTGAAATAGAGATGTTCTGGACAGATAATTCCAAGTACAGCCAATCTTGCAGAAACATACACAGGTTAAGATTTATATTTGGATCTTGTTATTTAAAATGGATGCTGTTTAGGCTTCTTATAATAGCATTTTAGTCTGTGTAGGGTGCAGAGGAAACCAGGCCTGTAAAATGTGCAAAAGAAAATAGGAATACTGCCACAGATAACTCCAGCATGGCTTAACAGTGAGACTCTTATTGTTTTCAATTTGCAAAGCAGTAGAGAATGTGAAGAAATGTATAATTATGCAGGATAAGAATGGATCAACTGAATCAGTAAGATCAGGGTATTTCACACCTCTGCAAGTTCACCAGATTGTGAAAGTTCCAGCTTCAGTATTTTCTGAAGTTGTCGTGGTTGTCTTTAGTCTGAAAAGTTATAGATGTATAGGGCAAAAGGAATCTTCTGCAATTAAATAAAAGGGCAGATGAATTTATTTCCCTCCCTTTGCACAGTCCATTGTTCTTGGATTCTGTCTGTATTTTGAAAAGTCTTAGAATGCTAAAGACAAACATATGAGAATCTGGAACCATGCTAAAGCTTTAGATACTGAGCTGTTAGGGTTGGCCTCCGAGCTCACATTAGCTTGTACTGGCAAACTAAGAGCTGACTGAGGATAAGAAAATTCAGGGAAGGTTATTGCCACAGATCCTTCCAAAAGTGCTCAGGAACAGTTGAAAAATATTCTGTAGGAATAGTGCCCCTCTGTAAATCTTTAAAATTAAACTGTGCTGTCAAGAATTCTGTTTAACCTTAAGTGTAAATGGTAGTGGTAAAAGAGCAGCTGCTAGATATACAGGAGTAGTTGATCTTGCACCACTGGTTAGACATGAGGCATGTACTGGGGACTCCACATTTCCCCTGGCCCTTGCTAGTTTTAAAAGCAGTGAGCAGAGTATCCCATGTCCTACAAGAGGCATGACAGTTTTTCAAAAGACAAGGTCAAGGGGAAAAGCCAAGATTGTGTACTCTTTTAGAATTCAGTAAATAAAGGCTGCTTCTGAAAAGCTTTTCCTTAGTAGTCATCCTACTTCTGAGCAATAGGGGTGTTTTCCACTTGGCTGGAGCAGGCCAGGTCGAATGAGTTGCCTTGTAAAGGATGTCCATGGCACTTAGCGCTGATCACTCATTTTGCATGCAAAGCAAATGTTAAGAGATTTGATGGTATCAGCAGCAACAATAAGAGTCAGTCCCTCCACAGCCTTTACTGTTCAATGAGGAGGATTTTTCAGTAGCTTAGCTGCAGTCCATGCTGCATATTCAGTTATGGATCTCTAAGTTTCAGCTGCTGGTGGGTTCAGTGAAATGCCAGTAACTTGGTACCTGCTGAAAAGTTATCACTCCCTCCAGTCAGCCTCTTCAAACTGCTGGTAAAGAGAAGGAAATGGCCATTTATCCTACCAACCATCTGCTATGCCATCGTAAACTCCAGAGTGATATTCCGGAGTAAAATCATTCTCTTAAATTTCCTGTAAAAAGATAATCATAATTGGAAAGCAGTGCATGACTTATGACATGTCTCAGTTCATCTGTCCTGGGAACTATCCATTGTACATACACATCTGCTTCTGTACACCCACACAGGATGGGAAGATATTCCTCCACAGGAAGGTCTTCCGTTCCCTCAGAATGCAGGTGGTATGTATTGGCAAATTGTGTATTGTGGATGTGGGGGCCAAGTTCCCAGAGCAGTGCACACAGAGTGAAGCAATTCACTCAGCTGCTCGAATGAGAATCCAAGGTGGGTGAGTAGGAATACAATCACAGGGCCCATCTTTCTGTGCTCCCTCTGTGATAATTGTTTCACTCGCTTATACTTGCTACTTGTTGCATTTGAAATATTGACCATTAGAAGACTAAAGTTACTATATAATGAGGTCAGTCACAAGGAAGACAGTTGGTGCTTAAAATATGTCAAGAAAATGCAGAGCATTTAACAGGAGGACATCATGCATTTTTAAATTCCAAAACTCTAGACAAAGGCTTGCCTTTGAATTACAGATTGAGTGCTGTCCATTTTTTTTTTCCTTTATTTGTTCATTGAATGCCTTTATGTAATCATCTGGATAATTTTAAATAAAATTGCTTAATAAAGTTTCTTTGCTGGGCATGGAAGACAGATAATAAAGTTGTAGTGTTGAAACCATTCTGATTAGAGCAGGCACCCTGTTCTGAATTAGCAGTTTCTATTTTCATTTTATGTCTGACTTGCTCAGCTGTGTCTTTTAACATTTCAGCAATTCTGGTTCATTCAGAGGATTTATTTCATTCTTTCCAGCAGCAGGGCCCGTGTTTATCTTTTCTCACCTCAGAAAGAGCCCTTTCCCCTTCATGGTATCAGTCCTCCAGCATTACTGTACACATTGTATAGAAGAACAGAAATGAGTCATTAAGCTAATGACCATTAGTCTTAACAGTTGTCAGTGAACAGATGCCTGCAGGGCCTGTCATGTGAGCTTTTAATTGCCCTGGGGTTTGCTGCTAAAGCAGAGTAATCTAAGTAGTGGCTTATTAGTGAGTGTACATGTGAAATGCTGTCAGTTAATGCTGGTACATGAGTTGTGACCAGGAAGGGAACGATCTTCAGATTATTGGTAGGTCCTCTTACACAGTTGCATTATTTGGTTTTTGTGCAGTTATTGAACCTTTTTCTGGTTAACATTTAATTTTTAATGCTGCATAGTGTGTCTGGCTCAGTACAACATACAGTTAAAACTTTGCCCTGCTTGAGATGCTTTCACTGGCAAGAGAGAAAGATGAAATATACTTGAGCAACCACCCTTTCTCCCTTGCAAAAAGTGAGAGGAAGCTGAAAAATGGATGGATCATAAATATCAAGACTGGCATCACTGGACTGAAGGAATAGTTAAGCTGCGATTTAAATGCAGCTAAATTAGAGTGCTTGCAGAAGTGAGTTATAGTGTTTGAGCAGTGGGCCTCAGTCTGGGAAACCATTTCAGCAGTTGCCCATCAGGTGGGAATGATGATACAGGAAGTCACTGTCAATAATCTCAAAGTGGCAGATGAATGATAAGACAAAAGTAATTTCTTAAGAAAAAACGGGTTACTATGAAGTAGCATGCTTTGCCTAATGGTTGGTGTATCAGAATTCTTGACACCAGTAAAGCACAAAAAGCTTAAAACCTTTAGAGTATTTGCCAAAATGTGTTTCAGACATAGAAACTGCGTGCTATGCACAGTTTCTTTTGGGAATTTCTTTTTAAAATGGTGCTGAAACAGGTGTGCACACGTGGAGGGTGCTTGGCTGAAAGGCATTCACCTCATGTGCCTTATTAATAGCCTTAAACCAACATTCCTACAGCAGAACCATGACCATTTAACTGCTTCCTTATTGTGAAAATGTGCCTGACCAACTCAATGTGCAAGGCTGCTCAGTCCATAAACCCTGCAAAGGGACTCACTGCAATGGAGAAAGAAGAGTAGACAAAGAGCTGGGTTAATATCACTAAAATTATCAGAAGTAGTGGAAAACCAACAGTGGAAAAATCACATTTTCCTCACCATATGTTAAATGCATTTGTGTGCTGAGCTGTTGGAAATCCGAAGTGAGCCTGGGAGTGAACATCTGGCTGGGGCATTTCTCTACCGTCTGGTTTCTTCCAGGTGAGAGAGGATTCATCAGCTAGAGGTAACAGGGAGGAGAACCACTTTGATTATTTACACTTGTATTCAGGGTGGTCTGTCTCTGTAAGCAGAATTTTGGGATACACCCCCCTCCTCAGCCCCTCTTTAAAGAAATGTTGACAAGATGGTAGCAGGCGTTTTTGGTGCTCTGCTGAGAAAAGGTGGATCAAGAGCAGTGTTAGCCCAAGCTCTCCTGTGGCACTTACAGGGCTACTGAGAAGCTTTTTGATGGTAGATGTGGATTATCAGAAGCTTTCTATCTTCCTGACCTGTCAAAATTGCTTTGTTGCATGCCCTTTGTGTTCCCCTACTTGAGTTTTGGGCTGTTTGATCTTAAGAAGGGTTGCACCAAAGGTCTGTTTTCCTGCTGAGAAGTTATTCCAGTTCTTGGTGGCTGGGAGTTTGCTTGTTTCCAGGTCAATTTCTATTAGGAGAATTTATAGTCATTTACAGTAGCAGAGCAATTCCACCCATTTCATCTACCTGTTTAGTTCATGATAAGCACCACGCTGTTGCTGATGACAACATGGTATAAACAGTATGCAATGAAGAAAAATTACTAGTGCTAGGGCAGCCTTTTCTGGGGGCTGAATACTTGACAGTTTTTCCCTGCTACCTGAATCAGAAGCAGATGTACAGAGATTAAGGGCAGGGAGAAAATTCCCTGTCATTAGCAATGAGAAGCGTGGCAGTGCCCTGCAATATATGAAAGAGTCACTGTTCAGGTTTCCTCATATGACAAAAGTATCTGATGTCTAAGTCTCAAAGGTTTTAATTGTACTCATGAACAACTTTAATGTCAAAATCCTCAGTGTTTAGCTCTGAATGTATAGCGGTTTAGGATTTTTTTTTTCCCCTAAGTGCCGTGGTTTTAATACCATTCCATCACCCCACACATTTCCCTTCTTTGTGTTTTCATTATGCAACAGGAATTCTCTTAAAAATCTGGATCCGCCACTAGTTCTAGCAGGTGTTTGGCTCCTGAGTGCCAGAGTTTTTTTCTTCACACAGCTTATGGATGAGAATTTCACTGCCCTTAGGCAGAATTTCAACTGAGGTATATGAAAAGCGTGTTACTGTGTCAGTTCAAATTATATCACTATTAAAGAAAAAACTCAAAAGGAAATTAAATATAAATAATCAAACTAACATAACATTAATAACATTAAGTTTATAATTTAAATTAAAAGAATTGGGAAAATCTGAGTCAGAAGTCCCAGACTCTCCTGAGAGCAGCCATTGTAAATGAGGATATTGACAACTTTGAGTCACACAATATGTCTTGATGTATAGTACAATAATAATGGAGTATATAAGAACTAAGTGTATTTTTTAGTTCTGTATAATATATTGTGTGGGAACTAAGTATTGTGCGAAGTCTTGCATTCCCTCACCCTTATCCTCTTTTATCTGATGGTGGCTAACACACTTTTGCTGTACCCCACTGTGTCCTAGGTCCCATTTTGCTCACATATAAATATGCAAATTGTTACCACTTCTATTGCCTTCCTGGGGGTGTTGAGACCTGCATGAAGAAAATTTGGTCATATGTAGTGGAAGGTGTTTTTCCTTAAATCCTGAATTCTGCATGTCACTGTGGCCAAGTGAAAACTAAGAGGCATTTTACAAGAACAATGCAGAATTGGTAACAAAATGGTACCATGAATGCCCAGAATTTTTGCTTTATGGTAATTTTTAGGAGGAGTTTTGTTTAACTGCAACTTTTGGTTACCTGGAAGCCTTCACACCTTTCTTGTAACCTTTCTTCAGAGTTATTAGAGTAGTTATCCAGTCTGGATACTGGGAAAGACAATGAGGAGGAAATAATTTATTAGAAAAGGGTAATGTTGGTCTTGCATGCCAGTTGGGTGCTATTTATCTCACTAAGAAAGGATTAGGCTTCTACAGCCTCAACAATATTTTGTGGTGTTACTGAGTAATCCTAAGGTTTGTGTTAATGCATGGCCTGCTAAAGCTACTAGGGTGTCTTGGCCCCTCATGGTGGAGGCTTCTTCCACCCATTGAAGGAATGACCCTGTCTGTGAGGTGTTTAGTTGCCAGTCAGGTTAAACTGCAACTAAAAAACTATTACAGAATATCCTGCTTTCTTTGCTAAGGATGCTCATAGTACTTTTTGAAGCATATTTTTTTTCTGTGGAGATCTGTCAGTTAATAAAAGATAGAGTTGCATAAGAATATGTTCCAATAATACTGAAAGGACTTTATTTATGCCAAGAATTTTACTAATTATTAGGTTTCTAAATAAGAAATAAAAAGAAGTTTTTGTCTGGAGTAGTGCAACTACTAGTAGTAGTAGATGAAAGAGATGATAAAATCTTTTAAGACTTCAGTCACCTATGTCTGTCTTGCAAGATTTTAAAAAGAGGTTTAAGTGAAATAGTATTTTCTGTCTCATTTTGAGATATTTTTTCCTTTCACTGTTTTGTCATAGAGGAGAGTTGATAAACAGGATTCAATCCTAAACAAAAAAAAAGAGCGAAAATATCCCTTGACCATTCCCATGCCCTCAAAGCACAAGCTTTGGGGAACATGCAGGTAGAATCTTCACTCACCAGTGTAGATCGTGTTATCTATATGCTGTAAAATTGCTTTTCTGTTGGATTTAAACATGGCTGTGCCCCTTGCCCATCCCCCAAGGCTAAGCTAAAGACTTGGGGAAATAATTGGGTATTGCATATTTTGGAAGCAGGATCTGATCCACAGTCACTAACTTTCTGACAATAATTGGAAGTGAACTGCTCTGGGGTTATCTTGTCTGAGGGCTGAATTTCCCCCCTTGGCTCCTATTTATACAAAACTAGAGAGAACTGAGTAAGCAGTGTTGCTCACAGACCTAACAGTGTTACATTGCAGGTGAAGCTGTCCTGCTGCAGCTGGATTTGGGCCCTGGTTCTGTGAGGGGGTCCCTAAGAACTTTGCCACCGATATCACTGGGAGCAGCTTCAGTCTGCTGGTGCTGCTCTTTTTAGAGAAAATTTTAGGCACATCTGATCGATTCTTTGGAAAGAAGGCAGTCTGCCTAACACACAGTTCAGGAGAAGCTTCACTGGAAGAAGGAAAACTCCAGGGTTCATATTTCTTTTAGAAATTTCTTTTAGAAATATGAAGCGAAGTCGATATTTAAGCTGGGTTTTGAAAGTAAGTGAAGTTTTGGCTAAATACTGCTGCAGCCTCTCAGTGAAATGTTTAATCTTTTAGCCAGACAATAGCAAGAGAAAACATAAGTAATTGTTGATAAATATCCAAAAGCTTAATCATGAGTATAAATTTTAGAGGGCGCAGAAAAAGATTTCAAAATATGTTGATCTCAGTCTGCAGCCCAAGCTATGCCAAAGAAAATGTATTTACATTTAATCAAGAAAAATGGTGGTAGAAACGTCCTTTTCAAAAGACTGAAAGGTGGGGTCTTAATTAAAAAAACTTAATGATCTCCATTGTTCTTCCTGTTTCAGTGTTGGCTTAAGGTTGTACAAACTGAGAGCCTGAAGCAAGGTTTAGGCTGAGCACTTTTGCTCTGATGATGTGATCTTAAGCACATTCCAGTCACTGGAACAACTCCGAGTGCTTCAGTGGGCTCAGGATGGTTTGAGCAGCAGAGGTGATGTAGGCAGCTGCTTTCTTGCAGCTGTGAATATGATTATAGTTACATCTTAGATTCAGTTTGCAGTGATAGACACTTCAAACAATAGCTGAACTATCAGTTTCTAAGTTGCTTCCTGGCAGTGTTTTAATGTGTTGGAAAAACAGTGGCTTATCCAAAATGCTTAAGAATTGTCTTTTGCTTATCTTTGTATGTATCTTCAACTCAGAGGCATGTTTTTCCAAGCTTGTTTTATTTCTTCATGTTCAAGCAGGCCTAGAATGAGAGATGAGAGGAAAAATAATTAGATTTGGGCTTAAATCTGCTTTTAACTAATACAGAGCATGCAGCATGGAAGAAAAATCCATGATCTCCCATTCTAGTTCTGTCCCTGCAAGAACTTTTGACTCAGTGTTTCAGATTGTTTCATTGTCTCAGTTGTGACTTCCCTGATGAAGTCTGACAGCCAAGCTCATCTTTTGGGGTTCTTCTATGAAGAAGTGCTTGACTTCACTTCAGCCTAGTCCTTCATTTTTCTAGGAGAAATGACATTTATACTTCAATTCTGATTTGAAATGCTGGTCTCTCGGTTTAATATTAATAATTAAATAATTGGCCTGGTCTGCTGAAATGCTGAGCTGCTGGCAGCTTCTGTGGAAACTCGGTTCACTTGCAGGGTCTTTAAATGTTTCAGAGTGTCTAGCACTAGGAAGCTGTTTTTGTAGATCTTGGCCATGACAAAAGCTAATTTGACTCTTACTAGATATTTATTCATCAGGATTGCTTGCTCTGGAGATATCCAAACTTCTGAGCTGTTGATGTGACATTGTTTATCTGCAAATACATTTTTTCATGTTGTGATGAAGCTGAAGTGCTGTGCTCTATCTAACATTTTAGTATGGGAGTCCTTGAAAATCCATTAAACTGAACTGCTACTTAGCGGGTATATTGCTTCCCTGGGGCGTAAATCAAATGCTGCAGCAGCTTAGGAGACAGATATTTAACTTGAATTAAATGGAAATACACACGTTTTGGTGTATGATTGGACTTGCTGTGCATATTAATCTGACAAACATGTATTTACAAGTCATTAAGAATGCAGATAGTTTCTCTTATTTTGCTTTTCCTGTCTCTTTTTTTCTCTAATACAATGATTTTGGAAATGAACGCTGCCCATTTTCCACTTCCAACATGAATTAATAAAGAGCCACAAAACTATGGAAAGCAAACTGCCTTCACTATATTTGTCTTTCATTATAGAATTTACTTTGGGCAGGGTAGTGCAGTTGTGCATAACCGTAAAACTTTAGTTGATTGGACCTTTTATCTTTTGTCTGTGTTTCTTTTTAAAAGCAAGATATTGAGGCAGTTTCAGGAAGAACATAGTATTTGTCATTTTCAGCATTTGAAATAGATAATCTTGAAGATTTTATCTGTATTACTCCAGTTTGCTCTCATAATGCTCCAAATTTTAGCCAGGATACAGGCTTAGTTAGGGAATGACTGATGTAAGTATAAGTAATGTTTATATGTGTTGAATGCACATAATAGCAGAGTTCTTACTTTCCTCTTGGTTGTGGTTCTTGGTTGTGTCAATAATCTCTAAATTAAAAATTCTTCTGTACCTGAAATATTAATGTTTTATTTCTAATTATGCTCAAGTCAATTCTTTGAGACATTACATCTCTGTTTTCTCATCTTCTTGACCTTCACAGCTCAGATTTAGTAGAAAGTTCTCTTTCAAAAGCTGCTGCTATGTATAAATATAGAACAATTACTTTCAAGTCTCCTGGTGGCTGTGATTAAGTAAAATAGTAGCATGCAGTTGTGAGGTTTGGTTGAGCTTTGTCTTGGCCTTAGTATCAAAATATCTCCAAGAACTGTAGACTAAACCAGATTTTTTAATTTATCTGAAATTACAATAGCAGTTTAAATCTTTGGATGAAATTGTTACTCTCCAACTTGGAAGGAATGGCCAATGATTAATATTTATAATTTTTAGTGATAGGAAATCTCTACATTTTAGTGATTTGATAATTGTAAGTGAGCTGGATGGCAATAGTTAACATGAATCCTGGGTATCAAGGAAAAAAAAGAGCAGTTAAAGTACTTTCCATTGTGTGGTGGTTCCAGAATGTGCAATGCGACTTCTGGTTCAAAACAGAACCAGAAGCTGTGTCCCAGCAGCACCTACTGTGCTCAGTCACGGGGAGATGCTTGGCTGTGTATGGGCATTCAGTCCTTCTCATCCTTGCTACTTGCCAATGGCACTATTGGCTGGGAAGCACTCAGTGACCATTCCTCTTACTCTCAATAATAAAATAAAACCAAATCATCACATCCAGCAACTCGGGCAGATACTTCTAGTCAGTGTTCTACAGAGAAATGAAACTGGGCAGCAGCAAAAACAACATGCAGCTCTTGGTGGAAGGAGATCTAAAATCCAGAGGCTTGGATACAGGCAATTCTTTGTGTCTTGTGTAGTTGAAAGTGGAAGAGTAATTTGGTCTTTCAGCACTCAGGTGGGGAGTGGTGAGTGAGGAAGCAACCACAGCCTGAGATCAAAGCTCTGTTCCAGCATAAGGCTTGAATAAACCCAGTGCCATTTCACACTTCCCACTTCTGCTGATCAGGATTGTTCCCCTTGATCACATAAGTAGAAAAATGTAGCATAGAAGACCTTATTTTTATCAGTTTCTGACTAATAAGTTACGTGTCCTAACTGACTAGAAAGATTCTTAAATGCTGATCTGTTTCCAATTTATATATTTTCTTTTTTTGTCAGTAGGTAATATATACTTTCTTACTACATGATATATTAATTTCAATGAATTTTATGTAGTCATTAGTATTATATCTGCTTTGGCTACGTTATCACCCTCTACTGTCTTCGTATGCTTAAGATCATAAAAGGTGGTTTAAAATGCCTGCTTTAAATCTTAAGTGTACTTGTAACTTGACACATTTAATTTAAAGCTATTGAGATTAAACTGGCCATTAAACAGACCTAAAACACTAGTATGAAATGTAATTGTTTTCTGAAACTTGCACTTATAGTCTTTACTTTAAAACATGAATTTATATCAGATTAGCTAAGTCATTCAGAGATGATCTCAAATATACTATAAACCCACAGACTGTTGAAATCTGAATTATGTTTTAAGCCAAAGTGCCCGTAGAAATATAAAAGCCTCATAAGGAGCATTGGTAGATTCCTCAGTGGGGAATAAAATGGACTAAGTGGAAACATTATATTTTGTGTTCAGTACAATGTATGAATGAAAGTGCATTGGGAACGTGCAGCTTATTTGAAGGTGCCTGCATCTACAGGGTAAAAATGTATTTCTGCTGCCTTGGTGAGTGGATACAAAAGAGTTCTTTGAACGTTTGAAGATTTGCTTCTTTTAAAGTTAACTTCTCGGTTTGGGTTGTTTATCAGATGAAATTCAGTGGTTTCAACATCAGTTTGCCATGACAGCTGATAGTGTGCTCTTTGTGTTTGTTTTTTGTTTTTTATTAATTGCTTGGCTGTATTCTTTCTTACTTGATTCATACCAGACAGGTAGCAGTACCCATTGCTGTAGCTAACAATCAGTTTCCATTGTAACCTCTTGTGTGACCTTATAAAATATCCGTGTTTGACACTGACTTTTTCCATGCTTGGAAGCCAGATTTTGCTTGCCTGAGTCTAGCAAACATTCCTCTGCTCCTCAAGTGTCTAGCTGCTCATTAGCTTTTCACAAGAAAATGTTAGAATGTTGGAAACCCCTAGTTTTTGTTATGTTTATCAAATTGCTATTTCAGCTTCAAATATTGGCGCATTTTATATTCAAAGCATAACACTGATTAATCTCCAAAGACTTTATATTTTAAATGTTTAAATTACAAAGATGAGAAATGCAAGCAAGTTTATTGCTACATATACTACTGACAAATTTGTTTACGAGAAATTAGGCAAAAAAGTGTGATATATAAATTAGCTAAGAAGTATGGTGGGGTAACTTTGATTTTCTTCTGCCTGTAAAATAGGCAAATCTTCCAAAAATATTGTTATAAATCACTAGCAGTTAACAGGATTCTTTTCCAAAGTATTCTACAAATATAAACTAAACAATACACCATTAAGATAGGTCAGTAGGTGTTGTAATTGTTTTACACCTGGCAAAACTGAGGTAGAAATGATAAGTACTTTAACCCAGGCCACTTGAGATTTAGAATGCATCTCTTATCCATTAGCCCTGTGCTGAAATCATAGGATTACATCACTGCCATATTCCCTCACATAGGATCTGTCGATAGCCCATTGAAACCAGGGGAAAGATGCCAGATTATGTCAGCCCCTTTCATGTCTGGGCTATGCTTCACATGTCAAGGCTTGCATCAGCTGCAGCCAGCTCCCATTCAGCAGGAAGTACAACTGTGGACCTCTTTTGGTGGCCTTATGGGAAAGCTGTTTTTACCAAATGTAGATTTGTTCTCCATATTTTATTACTCAATTATGCATAAATAAGGTCAGTTGGCTAAAGTGTGAAATAAGTGTGCAATAAGCTTTATAGAAATGTAATGATAATAAGGTGTGAATGTGAATTACTCTTATGTAGGCCTAAAGAAAAAATCCTCTTTACAATCTTGTTCAGTCTTGCATGCTGAAATATGACCTTTACCCTAGTCTAGACATGTCCTTTGCAAGCTATTTCTAGTTTATATGAAGACTGCTTGATTTAAACCAAGTATGTTAATCTGATGCTGTCATGACTGATGGGGTTTGCAGTCTGAGAAGCTGACAGCTCTCAGCAAAGTAAGCAACAGCACTGTAAGCTTCTCCAGACCATCCTGCAAATGACATGCCATCTGCTTTTTGTGAGATTAGTTGTGAGCTTCAGAAGGTGACCTTACTGCAAGAGAGAAAGTGCAGTAGGTCTCACCTTCCTTTTCCACCACAAACTGGTTTAAATTATGTTGATTACTTTAGAAATCTCTAGTTAGTTGGCACCTGTATTTGGTACAGCTCTAGCCAAGAGTTGAGAAATTGGGCAATGGCAACTGCCAGCTTTCATGTGAAATTGCTGTGTAAATGTCAAAATATACAGCTTAATTACACCCCTATTTATTAAGTTTATTCACTGGTAAATGTCCAGCAGTAACTTGCACATTTCAGGCCTTTTTTTCTTCCTTTTGGGAGGTAATGCTTATCTCCTTGCCCTGCCTTCGCTACACAGCTGTACTCAATAATCTGCATTCGAAAGATGATTGCTAATTTTCTCTACATTGCAAACCAGTTGGCTTTGCAGGACAGTGTTAAATGCAGGAGGAATGAGGGCAGAAGAGTCTGTGCAGAGCATTTGCTGCATATCTGGGCTGCTTGAGACCTCCAGTGCAGTGAGATGGTGTTGGCCGAGTGTGTTGAGCACGGTTCAGGCGTGTTGTGATTGCTGACCAGACACAGATCCTCTAAGCAAAAGCTGTTTCTCTAATCAGAGGCCAGGTGTCAGACAGCCCAGCTGGAGGTACAAGCTATGATTCTGACAGAATTAGCTCCTCTGTAGCCCTTTTTTCCTTTCCCTTCCCAGTGAGTTCTCAAATGCTCTTCCCCAGTTGTGAATAGCATCCTGAACCAATATGGAGCACAGCCTGTGTTCACTCCAGTCATTCCCACTCCCTATTCTTTCCAATAATATTTTCCTGCAAGATAGGAAAGGAATTCATAGTGTCATGGCTTCACAGGTATCCCTACTGGACTAGATGAGCCCTCAAGACATCTTCTAAGCTGAGTTAGTCTATGATTCTGTCTTTGTTTCTTCCTGTAAAAATAAATACGTTGTGCTTAACCAAAAGCCTATTAACTGCAGTAGCTACTTCTCTAGTGAAGTGTATAAGGAAAAAGAAAGTGTAATGCTGTTTTTGAATGTCTTTGAGTGGTAATGTTTGATAAGCCAGAGATTATCCTTTGGTTTAGTAGATTATTCTGCTTTTTAGGAATCTTGTTTGAACCTGTGTAGGTATTTAGCATGTCTTAATCACAGCAAAATATCCACTCAGAAATACCATGGCTTAAAATGCAACACTTTTTTTTTTTCCTCCAGAAGTTCATGTCTAGAATTTGTAATTATATGCATAATTTTTTAAAAAAAATTACTTATGTTTGTAGTAGGTGTAACATGACCTTTCTGAATTTCTTCCAGACAAGAGCAGAGCAGTCCCAAGGTGCATACTTCTTGCCTGAGTTTGCACTTTCTCCACAGGGGAGTTTTCTTGAGGATACCACGGGGGAACAGTTCCTCACCTACCGTTATGATGACCAGGTCAGTGTGCCATGTGTGAAAATTATAGAGATGGATTGATTCATCTAACTCTGAGATAAAGATTACTGTGAAATAGATTAAGATAGAGAGCATGTATTATCTTTTGAAGGTGCATCAAATTTATAGCAAGTTGAATGATAACATGCTATGTAAAATCCAAATTAAAGCACATAGTTACATAAAAAATAAAATCATTTTTGGAAAACATTAATAGGATGTAATGAAGACGAGAGCAGCAATATTTTAGTGATGTGTAATAGATGTTTATAGTTACATCTGCAGAAAGAGAATTAGAAATGTTTGTCCTTTCTGTGAATTGTTTGAATTAACCTAATTTGTTTTAATTAGGCAGATTTTACATTTTCCAGCCTGTGAAAAGTAATAATACTGTATTAGTTCATTAAGCTTTTGTAGGGGAGGTTGGGTGAATTATAAAGAAATAAATGGGAAGTGTAATAATGGATGGAACAGTGTTTAGAAAGAAACAAATTTTTTTTTTAAAGGTAAAAATTTTAATGCTTTCTCCAGACCCATAGAAACATTATGTTAAACATGGAATATAGATATAAATGTAAAGAAAGCAACATGAAAGAAATGCTGTTAATCTTGGCAAAAGATCTGAAGTAAACCTAGGAAATGTGTGGCGTGCTGTGGAAATTTACTCATAACACAATGTGTTCCAGGAGTCAGTTGAATTACACATCAAAACTGACTGAATTACATTCATAGACACTTACAGTGCATTTCTTAATGTAAGAGGAGGGAATTTGTTAGGAAACAAATAGAAGTGAGAGAAGAGCCAAACTTTCCCTGCATCACAAGGTATGGTTCTGTCAGTGATGGGCAGATTTATTTTGAAAGCTCCTTGCAGAAGCTACTTGAAGAAAATAGTTTTTGCTCATCACTATCCTAAAAGAGAGAAGTGAGGTGAGTTTATGTAACCTTTAAACTGACAATGTTTTTAGATAGACAAAAGGAAGCAGAAAAGCTACAATAGAAAGCATGCTGAGCCACTGTGAAATATTTGAATTTAGTTTAAATGTTTACAATAATTCATACTTTTGCTTCCCTAGAGAGTCTTGATTATCAACAGAAAAGGTTCTTGGATAAGACCTTCCTTGGACTAAACACCTGGGAAAGCAATAACTTACAGGACAGTAAAATGCAGCTGCAACTCAGGCTGCATTTAATGACAGTACTTGAAAAACACTATAAAGGTTATACACTTTGATCAAAATAGTTTCCATTTAATGGAGCACATTTTTGAGAAGATGATAAATCAAATATAACAGAGGCTTAGTCTGAGTCTTTGACTAGACTGTTTGGACTATGTGAATAATATAGCTGATTAAAAAACAAACAAAAAGAATCCCCTTGAAAAACCCTCAAATACCAGCATAGCTCAATACAGAAGCCAGTTCCAAGCCCAATTCCATTTGATGGAAAGAATTCCATTTGCTGGAAAGTTTTCCATTAATTCCATTGAGATCTGAATTGAATCTAGGATATGGCCAGCTTCTGTTCTTTCATAAATGTGATTTAGTTTTGAAGCCTGCTCTTCCCAGACACTTAGCAGTATGAAATTAAGTTTGAATTCCTGGAACTAAAAGTGGTGCTGAAACATCAAAATGTTGAAAGTAAAAGCAACTGTATTAGCAGTAGTTTCTTTTGAAAGAAGGTTCAGTCCCTAAGCATGATTTATTAAAAGTTATGAATACATTGAATGCAGATGGGAACTGATCTATATCTCTAGCTTTACCTTTCTGCAAGTAAACCAAGATTTCTTCACTGAATACAAAGATTTTCCTTGATTTTCTAGGAAATTAATCACAGGTTTGTGATAATAGACCCTTATAATTATACTTTTGCTGAAATGTTAATACAAAACTCAATTGTATCATGGTCAAACTGGGACAGAAAACTAGATCTTTCTGTTTGGTGTGTTTCATTTAACACTTTCTTTTGACATTTACTGGTATGAATGGATGGAAGTCTTAAAACCAGAGGGTGAAAATCCTTCACTGGGTAATCTTTTGAATTTTTATAAGCTGGGATGGATATGTCTGGTACATGATAAATGTGATAAGAATGCACAGGTGAATAAAAAGAAGAGGAATATATATGCATTGAAAGCCCATTTTAACCTATCCAACACAGAAATGAAATCAGTACTGGAAGGTTACCACATAAAGGAAGAGGGCATCTTCTCAGACACCTTAATTCCTTAATTTAGTTTTAGCAGTTTGTTTTCTATCTTGTCTTACTGTGAAAGGCTGCTGGCCTTTGGGAAATACATTCCTTCCTTTTCCCTGATATCCATAATTATTCTCTGGGCATCCCTACAGAATCCTGGTGTTCCTGTACATCCCAAGTTCCACCTGAAAATTGGAAAATTGAAATAACCTTGTGCACTTGACTCCAGTAAAACATGAGATTGATCTCACCTGGTCTGCTGTGGAGGTGATTCCTCCTTCTGTGCCTGTGTCCCTCCCTCCATGGAAGGGAACAGAATAGGTAAAAGGGAAGGGAGGTTCCTGAGACTGTGGTATGGAGGTGGAGGAGAGGGTGGCTCACAACCTCTGTTCTTTTGGCTAACCAGTGTTGAGGCACTTGCAGGAAAACCATCTGTCCCTATCTTCCCAAGCATGCCCTTTTCCCCCTTGCACTGTTCCTTTTATCCAGGCCAGTAAAATTTCCAGGGATAGGTGGATAATATTTTTATATAGCAGCATCATCATCATCATGATCCAAGATTAGTTTCCTTACATCCTCCAAACACAGGAATGTTTCAAAGGGGTTTTCTTTGGCTGTTGTGTGTGATATTTTTCAAGCAGGGAGCCAGTTTAATCAGAATCATTCATTCCTTTGTTAGTAAGTAATCTCAGTAAAATAGAACTAGCTGTTACTTAAATATTCAAAAGTATTTGCTATCTGAAATGACAAGCTTACAGTTTGAAATGAAAGATGAGTAAATATTAATAGGAACACACTGTACTCTGCTCTAGCCCAGCAGAATTACACACGGATTCATGTTGTACATGCAAGATAGTACATTTTGTTCTGGTTTAATCTGGCAGGACTGTACTCTCATTTTTGTGCAGGACTGCACTAACCTCTTTGCATATTTTGTTGCTTTGTGTGTATTTAAGAATTACATGCAGATGAAATTCTTTGGCTAGATATTTTCAAAATTCAGTGAATATATTTTTTACCACTTCTATGACTAAAGAGGAAAATACTTTAAAAGATCTGATTAAATACTGACACTGATTCACTGGGGTGGCATATGCATAGAGTGGGACATAATCGTTTTGACACATTTATTGCTGTATCTTCAGGGAAAAACTATGATTCTGAGCAAATACTTCTGAGGGATCCCAAAGGACAGAAATGTAGAAATGTTTAAATTCAACATTTTCTAAAGGCTCCTGTATTGTTCACCAAGTGATGTCTTGTATCAGTGCATTGCATCTTGCATTTCTGAAATTCTACTCAATCAATGCAATTTAAACCTATCTTGGTACCAAATAGATTTTCATGCATAGCCAAAGACTTCAACTGTTAGAAATCTGAGATTAAAAAAATCCCCCCTACCATTCATGAAAATAATTAAATAACTCAATAAATATATGAAAAGAAATGAAATTATGAAATAAATATACAAGTAATAGCCCTTTCTCCAGCTTTGAGATACACGTTGAACCTTGCCATAAGGAATAGTTTCCTAGTATTCTTTCTGATTTCTTTTGGCTTTTCACCTTTTAATCTACTACAAGGAATTTTTTTCTTTTCCAAAATACTAGTAGTACTGGAAAGCTTTCTTGCAGAAATAAAATGTTCTTGTTTTCTGACACTTAAGGTATTGCTTCCAAGTATTAAAACCATTCCATATGACGGACCACCAAGAAGGACAGCAGTGAAAACTTGGTTGGGCTGAATGTGTTTGAAGTACATTTCCACTTTGATTGGCTGCCTGGCTGAGAGTTCTCTAGGGGGTGTGGGTAAAAAAAGGAAAGAAAAAAAGAAAATAAGTTTATCTTCAAGTGAGAAAATGTTTGCTTGACCAATTAACTTTCTAGTTGACCTTGCTTCTTCTAAATTTGATGATGTTTACCAGTTTAAACTCACAAGGATAGCCTGATTCTGGTATTAGATATATGGCTCTAAGTAGTCCAATATTGACAAAGAATTCTAATGCTTCTAAAGAAATATTAATGAAAATCTGCACTATCAGACTTCTGAGTGCTTAGCTATACAAGGTAAGGTGGAAGCTAGTCAGTCTGTTTTCAACTAGATATGAACATTTTAATACCTAGGATGCAGCTGCTACACTTCATTTAATAACTAGTCTTTCTTTGGGTTTGCTAGAAAAGTGCCTTTTTATAAAATGAATGCCAAAATTGGGAAAATAAATATTCTCATTTAAGCCTTATTTCCAGAAATAGAAATAGCCAGTTTTGGCTTCTGTTTTTTCAGGGGTAAAAGGAGCATGGCACTTGAATTACTGATTTGAAAAAAAATGTGGTGGAACCCAGCATCTGAATTACTTAATTAATTAAAAATTAATATTGAAATAAACTGATGGAACCTATTACTCCACCTTTTTATTTGTTGTCCGGCAGCAATACCTGTTTGTGTTTGTTCTGTTTTTCGTACTACACTAAGGAAACTCCTGTGTGAACAGAAGTTGTCTTATTTTCCCACAATTTCCTTCACCTCTTTCCCCATTCCACCTGCTGCTGATTGCTCTGCCTCTGGGAGGGTACCTGGGTCCCAGCCTGGTTTTGAGTATCAGCTGCTTGCTGGCTTCTGCTCCCAGTCTTGAGCCCTTTAATTCCTTTACTGGGTAGTTTGCATCTAAATCACCAGAGACATGGAGCCACGCGTTTTCAGGCTTGGAGATGAGTCATGTAAGGGACATTACTACAAATTAACACACCAGTGAAGACAAGCTCTAATCCCGTGGAGGAAGGAAGATTTGTAGTTAGTGGCTGACTTGCTACCCATGCATATAAAACTTCAGTACTCTCGATCTGAGAAGGAGCCTGAAACTTGTGTTATTCTCTGACAAGCCATTTCTGTTGATACCCTGAAAAAACATTCAGAGCTATTATTCAAGACTTAACATCTTGAATCTTAATGTCTAGCTCTTCATTTAGAGATTTATTTTTTTTTTTTAATAAACAAACTGTTTTCAAGTGGCCACAAACTATTTCAGGCATTCTTCTATAGCGGAAACATTCCACTACAGAACACTTGGTGTTTTCATTTGTGTATTTGGAGAACGGACCAATAAACTTAATTTTATCCAAGAATTGTATCCGCTGTTACATGGCTGGGGGAATTTCAGCACTGTGTTGGAAATACTCCTTTTCTGCTATGTGGAGGACTGACCTTGCAGTCCTCACTCAGTCTCCTCATATTAGAATAACACTGATTTCACTGACTTGAATCCTGCAAGTGGTTCCATTCTCTCAGCTGGGATATCTTGTGTAAGTAACAAATTACTAGGTCAGGTTTATGGTACTCCAAACTAATCCTACAGATGTCCATAACAAGTTTTAAATCATATTTAAGGAGTTTACAGCCGTGTTTTTGCAAGGCTGTGTGAAGATAAAAAGCATAGTTTGGAGTTTCTCTTAAAATTTAACTGAAGGTGATGTTAGGTGTACTCTAATATTTTCAATTCAACTTCTTTTTTAATATATACCTCTATTTTTTTTTTTTTTTTGTTCACATGTTTAATTTTGGTCTCTATTTATAAGGGTATGTTTTTTGGTTGGTTTTTTTTTTTCGAGTAAGGAAGTTAGCTCCATAATCAAGTGAAATATGTTTCTGATTTGGAGGGGAAAGGAGGCAAGGATTAAGAGAAAATCAAAACCACTTACAATTTCAGGCAAAACTACTCTTAGAGAGAGTGGTACTGCATAAGTCAGGCATGATCCTATTCAAGCAATACTTTTGTTTAGGCTAATTGCTGGCTGGAAGTGTGTGAGCAGTGTATGCACAAGTAATTATATCATTACTTGTGTGTGATAGGTTGCTTAGTGAAATGAAAACTGTTTTTAAATACTTTTGTTTATTGGCAGACTGAATGGGGAACTGGCACTTTTTAAAGCACCAACTACCATTTTTAATTCAGGGTTTTGTTGTTCAGAGAAAATAGTGGAACTGCTGTTTGCAGCCCATGTTTCTTTGTGCACTAAGAATTACAGACTTTCTTGTTCTCTACTACAGCCTCAGTCCCAGCCCTGCCAAAGGTCTCTGTGTGTAAATCATACTTACAGAAGCCAGTAGGTCTTTGCCTTGTGCAGTATAACAGCCTTCACAAGGAATCTGTAATAGTACAGTTTCTGCAGAAAACACATTTTATATCATTTCAATTTGGATCAAATATATTCTGCGAAGTTGTAATCCTATTCCATCAAATTCTGTGGTGAAACTCACTGGCCTGGGTCTGTAGTCCTTCTGTGGCTGTGATGATACTGACCTCAGCAGCTGGCAGAGGATTCCTAGGCAGCAGAAGTGACCCCTCATTTGCAAGGTCATTCCCCAGAATGATTTCTCAAGGAAGAAAGAAGAATGGACCAAAACTTTTAGTTGTTTCTCTTACTCTTGGTCCCCTGGGTGCTGGACAGATATTGAGGCTGCTCTGGTGGAGGATAAAAGGCTATGCAGGGGGTACTGATTTCCTTCCTTTTTTTTAGACATACTTCAGGGGCCACAAATTGATGTTTATTCAGTTTGAGGTTGAGCTATATACAAAACCCCACTTTAATACTAAATACCTCTAGCATTTCTACCATGCACATTTTTCACAAAAGACTGAAATTTTTAAACTCACATTGTGTTTCATGTTCTAATGTTTACAATTCTAAGTTTTCCCAAATATGCTTTTTAGTTTCTAGTTATAGATTAAAAGTATTTTTTTACTTTTCTTTCTCCAAGGAGCAGACAGAAGGATGTGTACTTGCTCAAATATTCTGCTGTAAAGCCTTTAACTCAATTCTGCCACACTGGACTAGTAACAGCACACCAGATGAATTAACGTTATACAGACTAGGTGCTCATTTGACATTCTTTAGAGGAGCCAATGATTAAATCATGAGAGATTGATATAATGCAAAGTGAATTTCCCACTGACCTCCTCATGCCCCTAATGAACCTCCAGAAGTTGGTACATGTTCTTATCCAAGAATTTTGACGTTGATAAAGGCTTAGGTTCAGCCTTCTAAATTAAGACTGAAAGGTCTGGAGGTAACAGAAATAATCCCATGCTTACACAGGCCTGATGTAGAGCTGCTATCATCTATCAATAAGAGTTCATTGAGATACAGTAGAGAAGTGCTTCTAAATCAAAAAGATATATTTCAAGTACTGTGGGAATTGCAGTGCTTGGAACTGGAAAGTCATTCTTCAGATATACAATGGATGAGAGGATGTTTTAGGCCGATAACGCCTAATGGTACATTAATCACTTTGCTAATACAGCACAAACATTTTGAAACTTTTTTTCCTCTGATCTTAATCAAGGAAAAAGCAGATTGTATTTAGTTTTTTTGATAATTCAGCTAAACTTGTTGAATTTCTTGAGCTGTTTAAGCTCCTGTTAAATTTTGCACAAATGAGAAAATAAAGTTCTATTGCTGAATTTTTCACGAAGGATGAATGTGATCAGTATGGATTTTTTCTTGCTGTGTAATTACTGCCACACATAACATTTAAAGCCTTATAAGATTTTATAGTAGCTTCTTCCTTTTAACATGGAAAGCCTTAGAAAAAATGAAAGAAATTTCAGTTTATATTGTCCTTAGAATAATGATTAGGAGAATGCTTGCTTTATAAAATTATTTCTCCCACATTAAGGTGTTTGTGATAGAATTACATTGTTTTGCAAGGCAGTGGGTAATTTAAATAGGATTTATATTGTTGAGCATGTGGATAATATTCATCATATCCTTAACAGTTATCTTTTCAGGTCTGTCTAGCATGGGAAAATTATTTATTGGAGAATGTCACAATGACCCTTTTAGTAGGGATGTATTTGAACGTCAATTTCTTCTGATTTGTATGCTACTAATGTAGAAGATGAAGTTAAAAATCTTATTTTAAAAATTTGCATCTTTTGGCTTTGTTTCTAGAAATAGTTTAAATGGTTCTTGAGGTGATTAATGCTTGCATAATGAGCTAGGCTCGGGACAACTAAAGGACAATCTCTTTACCAATGCCAACAGTTACTTTGCTCTGTACTGGTTCAAAATAACTGTCAGCATTGGCAGTTAAACCGAACGTATTTCTACTAATTATTAGACTTCAAATGCTATTTGCTTACACAGCAGAAAATGACATACATTAATTATGAATTTTGGCAATAACAGGAAAAATGGTAACTGTAGGTTCATTGAGAGGATCACTGCTGACAACTGTATTATTCATTTTCAGACCTTAAAATGTGTTGCATGTTGTGGTACTGTAGGATCTGAGGCATTTTAATTCCTCTAATATGAAACACTCTGATGCTGTGTGTGTCAGGTGTAGATGTAACACCAGCACTTTTGCTGAGGCTTGGCTTGCAGGCTTTGGGGTAGAGGGTGTCCATGACTTTCAGAAACAGAACTGGGAGAGTTTGAATTAAAAAAAAAAAAAGTACATGGAATTTGTTACTCTTTTTTTCATGTTATGGAAGCTCTGATTTTTTTTTTCTTCATTCTTTTGTTTCATATAAAGTAGTTGCCTTTTCTACTGTTTGGACTATAACCTATTGCTATTTACTAATCCTTTTAAATCATTTCCCCCAAGAAAACACTGAAACTTTGGGTGCTGCTTCCAGCGTGCAGGATGTCCTGTGAATGTCAGTGGATTTTTTTGCATGTCTGAAACTGTTTACAGAAATAAAGGCTTGCATGTGACTTGAGGCAATAGTTGAAGGTGCTCAGTGCTTGGTTGAGTGTTTAGCATGGCCTTCGGTAAGGAGTAATGCTGTATTTGAACATTAGCCTTAAGTACTGTAATGTATTTGACACAAACTGTAGGTTCCATGTTTTGTGGAATGATTGGCAAATCAAACATTCCTTTTTATTCTCCGTGTTTTTTCCCCCCACTTTCCCATAGACAGGCAATTGTTACGCTCATTCTTGGTCTGGAAGGAAAGGCAGTCAGACCTCTGAGAAGTGGAAACAATCTGGACTTTCTTTAATACTCTTAGGACTATAAAACCTGACCTCTTTCCACTTGAGCCTATGTAATCTAGCTTTATAAAATTATCTCATTGGTAGTAAATTTTTTTTGTTTGTGTTATAATGCTATAAGATATTTTTGTGCTTTGATGGTATAAGCCTTTATTCATTTAACATTTTTATGTCGCATAAGAGAAAAAGGGCTTTTAAAATGGCACCAAACCTTTAACTGATTTACAGGTTCATGAAGCAGACTACAGTATTTGCACATGGGTGAGAAAAATTAGTAGTAATAGGCTGCTGTATGATGTGGGATGTTTTTGTAGTTTTTAAAATAGCCCTTGGGAGATGGTTGCAATTGTAAATACAAGATATGTTCTCCTCTACCTGATTATTTAGGCTTTGGTCCAAAAATCATAGTAATTTCAATAGACTTTGGATCAGCCCTTTCTCTTTTTTTTTTTACTACAAAAAGAGATTTGCCATTGATTTCAGGCAGGCTGCATTCAGGTACCCCAAAAGAAATACTATAGACTGTTTGATCAGGGAACTACTGGAAAATGGGATAGATGCTGCAAAGCAGCATCATCACTGAAGCCCCACTTCTCTGCAAACAGACAAGTTCAGTGGTGTTTGTTTCTTTCAAATCTGGTGTCCAAATGATGTGTGAAGACTTGTATGGTGAACTTTGTTTATTTTATCCATCTTCTGGATTTGGTGAAGATCACTGAATTTTTTGTGATCTATACAAGCAAACCTATTTAGATACCATGAATGCAGAAATGAATCCTGTGTTCAAAATATTTGATGTTTCAGTAACTATGTTGTACTCAAATCACCAAAAAAAATGCTGACAAGATGTGATTTACTGCTCCATTCTCATGCAAAATCATTGCTAAAAATACACATATTTGCTGATACCTGTACCATATAGGTCAGTGATCTTCCTTTGTCTAAGTAATATGGTTGTGTAAAGTATAAATCTGAAGAAACAAACTGTGGTCTTTCAGGCAGCTCACAAAATGTCTCATAACATCAACACAGCATATGGCAAAATACCTTTTTTTACTGTTTATTAAAAAAAGGCTCAGAATGCGTCAGTTTTACTTAAAAGAAATGTATTGCATTGGCTTGAAATGTTTTTTGATATTAATAGGTGACATAAAATATGTTCAAATATCAGACCATAAACCATGAAATTTTACCACCTTTGAGTGCTGGCTCCAGTGGTAACTATTCAGGGCAATATTGAAGTCTAATGTATGAATCACAATTATATCCTAAGTCTTTTATTAAAATACTAGGGCTAAGTTTTAAACTTGTCCTGCCCTTTTTATTCCATTTGAAAAAGATCTTGTTGGTTTTTTTTTCAGGTATTTTTATACTTTATAGTGAACTTGCCGGTTAATGTTCATTCTTCTCCAGCTTCTTCAATATTGAGGCTGTAAGATAGTCTGTTTTTCTCATATTTTCAGCTCTGCATTCTAATGAATGTGAGGCAAAGAAAAGGAGAGTGAAAATATTTCTTAGAAATAGTTCTTTTTCAATGCAGTTAAGTGATTTCCTTTAAATGACAGCTGTTGCCCAAAAATTAATTTTTAAAGGGATGTCTTTAGAGTGTCAAAAGATATTATCATCCCTGTAAGGTGTAATCATAATGGAAATATTTCCTGTACTTTGCTGTACAAGAAACTGAGGTCCTGCATGCTGAGGGGAGGCTCTGGGGGAAGCACCACCTTTCTGAGAATTGGTTCTGCATATGTTTGTTAATATTCTAGCATGTGTGGACAGAAGATTTGGAACCCTGTCTAGAGCAGATAAAATAGATTACCTCTTGCACAGACCTTGGAGTCTACAGCCCAGGCACTTAGGTATATGCATAACTTAATTCTTGTGAGGACTCCCATGTACGTCAGAACTCCCCCGTAAGTAAAGGGGCACATGTTCCAGAGTGTCAGGACCTCGTTTACAGCCCTGGTCTTTGAAATTCCATGCTTAAACTCCTGTAAGGACCCCGAAGAGAGACAGCACCTCTTGGGAAGATCTGAACATCTCCTGCTCATATTGCAGTGAGTGGAAGTTGAAATAGTTTGTTGCAATATGATGGGGTCAGCAGGTCTTCCCGTTTCACAGCTCAGCTGTGTACTGATTTAATAGCTCCCATTACTCCAGCCTTGTCATAAAGCTTACCATGATTGCAATCAATCTAGTTTACATTTTAACCATTATTTTTTTAAATGAGGGACTCTGAACCATTTTTGCAGATTGACGACATCAGAAGATTTTCCAACGTAATGAAAAAATCCAAATGGCCACATAATATTTTCAAAGAACAGACTGATGGAGGCTGGCCTGTTGTCAGAAAAACAGTGTAAAAATTAACTCTGCTACATTGTGATTTAATTTTAAATTAACTTATGTTTTTTTGACAACATTCATATTTCATAGACTAGGTGTAGGGTACAAGTTTTCTGTATTTCCTACCACGAAGAAAAAAAAAAGAAAAAACATTAAGTCTGACATCTGTTTTTAGCACTTTCCTTCATATTTTTGGATGAATGCCTGGCAAAAGCTGGAAAGCGACTAAGAGATCAACCAAAGATGGCCTAAGGGCCTGTTCCCAGCTGGTACGACATCTGGAATGTTATATATAGTGGATAAATTCAGAGTTGTAGTTTAATAAGATTGGTATTCAGGCATTCGGCCTACAGCAAAGGAAAGGACAGTGAAGCTGACAGCATGTATGGTGCATAATACGTCAAGGTGTCTGAAATATAATTTGCTGGGTTTTCACTTTCATTTTGGCAGATCCCTTATGCTTACATATAAACTTTCATCCAGTATTGTTTCAAATTCTTAAAAAATAAAAGGTGAAGTCATATTGGTATTATATCCAGAGTCTTATCTTTTCACTAAGCTTAGAGTATGTCTGGGTTTCTTTCTTTCTTCTTAGGAAAAAAGTGCTAAAGACAGATTTTTATGAGCTGACTAGAAATAACTTAAGCTGCTACCTTTGCAAATTTCAAGTATATGCAGTCTTTTACAGTGAAGATTTTACAGAATAATAAACTATTCAGGAATCTGGACTTGGGCTCTATGGAACTATATTTGCAAGATTTATGTCTCAGAAGGCCTGGTTTTTTTTCTATTTAGCGTTTAGTTAATCTTTGGTCATCTAATCTCCAAACTGTAATTGAAAGTGTTGCTAGACAGGCCCAACAAAGCTGCAGGCAGGGATCAGGACAGAGCCACCTGCTTAGAGCAACCCTGGTAAAAAGGTCTGAAACTGAGCTGGAGGCGAGTTCTGTTCCAGCCCTGTAACTGCACCAGTCACAGAGAGCTTGCAAGTCCCTCTACTTTCAGGTTGCCTTTGCATTTCCCAAAATAAAGTTAAACCTTTCCTGTTTTGTAGTGCAGCCCAGCCCAGAGGAGGATGGAGGCTGTGTGCTGTGTCCTGCAGTGGGCAGACCAATTCAGGTGCCTGGGGAGAGGCCAAGGTGGGAGGCTGCAGCCAGGAGAGAGCTTGCTGAAACATCTCTGTGTGGGGCTGTGCTGTTCTGCACATGTTCCCTTTCTGTTTTGTGATGCTGTGGGCTTCTCTGATCTGCTTCTTTCCTGTGGGATGCTGGAGCAGGGGGAGTCTGAGAAACTGCACTTCTGATGGAGAGTGACAGCGTGGGCAGGGGAGTGTGCAGTGGAGGAGGATGTAGGGTGTGAATTGTGACTGGGCTGTAATTGATGGAGAGTGGGGCAATTGAAGGTCTTATTCCCCTTTTTTTTTTTTTTTTTTTTTTTTTTTTTTTTTTTTTTTAATTATTTTTTTAAGAAAGGGCTTGCTAATTCCTCAGCACATTGTGGTCATTTTTGTATTATTTATTGCTATGCAGGATCTTGTAGGTGAAGACAAGCAACTTGAATATGACTTGGCAGGAGGCCAACAGAATCCAGGAGAGGATAGACCTAGAGAGGGAGAAGAGATGACTTTTGCAGCTGCATTTTGGTAGCAGTTTGGATTTGGAGGTGGAAAGGCCAGATCTGAACTGACTGCGGCTGACAAGGAGAAAGCTGATTTGTCTGCAGGGGAGTGTCACTAATTGTTGTTTAGCTGGTGGTAATGACAACAAAACATTACTATAAAGTTGTGTATTTGGTGCAGGTGGTGCAACTGAAGCTTAAGAGGCTGAGATCATAGAGAACAAGAACAGCATAACCTGTTCATTCCTTGATAGCACTAACAGTATAGACATACTGAATTGTTATAAATAGGAGAACAGAAAAAAATAAGTGATTGCCTTGCAAATCATAAGACTGTTGTCTCCTTCTTACTTTTTCTTGTGCTCAGCCCAACTCAGTGTGTCTTAGTGAGCTTGGGGATAGCCAGTGAAATCCCTTGTGCTATCTAGTGCTTTACTCTTGTATGCAAAATAATAGTAAAAGAAATCTAATTCTAGGTAGTGCTTAAAAAGTTAACATACTTGAGAAGAGCAGATATTCTTGTGAGAGGAACTTAGTACCTCTTGTCACAAGATGTGATTTTTTTTTTCTTTTTTTTCTTTTCCCTTTGGTTTGATTCCACTTCTGTGGAATCTGCCATTACAATAATTTCAAGTAGTGCTCTGAAGAGATTCAGAGTCTCAATGGGCTGTTAGCCAACCTGCTCACTTTTCACTTCTTTCCCTATATATTGGTTATAGGATATTAACAGTTACCTCAAAGTCCTTCAGACCCAATTTCTTGAATACTGCTTTGCCTTTGGAGATGCTGCCATTTTCTGGATTGATCTTGGTTCTGATTCTTCTGCCCAGCCTGTTCCCAGCATGTTTTGCAGGCAAGTCTCCGAGCACTCCAGTAGCCTAATGGATCTCCCCAGTCACAGACAGCTGTGTTTCTTCTAGGATAATTTTCACTTTTTCCAGACTATAAGTAATGCATATTTAGAACAACAAAGTGCCCACCTAAAGCAAACATTATGTTAAGGTGAAACATGATGTTAGCACCACAGTCTAGTATTTTCACTAATTATAATTAATTAACAGAAAGGTAAATGAAAACTAAAGAAAACAGATTTATCTGGAAGATCAAACCTACCCTAACTAATTTTATACCTTTGATTAGGTTTAGTTTTTGGTTATTTTTTTTCCTTTGTTTGTTTTGTTTTGGTTTTGGATTTATTTTTGCTTTGTTTTTGTTTTCCTTAAATGAGGGGAATAGAGAGGCCTCAATTTATCTAGCCTTTGGTAAAGCTATTTCATAAAATGGCATAGTAAACATTACCTTAGAGAAGATGTGGTATCATGTGTGAAGTGGGATATGAATAAGGAATGGGATAACTGATGGTGCCAAAAGAGAAATATTAGCTTAGAAAAGGTTACTCACACAGTTCCCTGGGACTAGAATTTTGGTAATGTGTGGGACAGAAAAAAAATATTAAGACTGGTCTCATTACAATTCATATAAGTGAAGATAAGATAAAATTGGGAGGAACTGTCAACAGAGATGAGTATGAGAATAATATAATAATAACTGCATGACCTGGAAGATGGGAGTAGTAAGATGAAGTGCATGGTCATGCACATAGGGGCCACCAGCAGATATTTCTTTTTGGAGCTAATAATTGGAAACAAGATAATGTAGAACTCAGTTTTAGCTTACTGATACTTCTGAGGTCTAGTACAGAAAAAAAATTTATAAAATAATAGAGAAAGTTTCTCAGCCTAAATGGGGAAAGAACAGTTTCTTTTTAAGAGGTTGATTTTTATTTTCTAGTGGCTGAGGAAAGGTGCTGATGACGTGACTTCTGCCCCTCACTGTCTGAGGCTGGGAAAGGGGAAGCAATAGTATTTCAAGACACTGTAGGCACACCAGTAGCTGTATTGGCCTTCAGTTACTCTTGGTATGGAAATTAGAGAGACGGGTTCTAGCCACAGTTTGGGTAAAGTCCTGGAGTCACAGCCCACCAGCAGTATTGGGAGGGGCAACAAACTGATGCCCTTCATTAGGATACACAATCATTTATAGAAATATGATGCTGTCACAAGTCTGTATTTGGAGCCTCAGGAGCTCCATTCCTGAACTACATTTTTTCCCCACCAGTTGTGGGGAAATAAATGCCATGCTGGTCACACACAGCTATTTGAGTTGTTTAACACATTGGCAGTCAGAAATGGTATCTTCAATGTTAAAATAGTTTTTGCATGTTAATTTGTGTGCTTTAATAAATATTTATTAAAGTAATATATGAAATTACAGTAGATTCAGGGACATCCCTAACCTGTATTACTTGCTGAAGTATTTGTGCATTGCTCATTTGGCTTTCTTTTTTTCTTCTTACAATTATTTTTCTTAGCAATTCTTATAGTTATTAACCTATTTGTTTGAAATAAAATTCCTTCCATTAACCCAGCATTTCATGGATGACATGCATAGATGAAGAAAATTTCCATCAGTTTTTTGCCAGTGAGCTGGAATGCAAATGCATCCATACACTGTTCAAGTCGGTTTGGCAATAGTTCTGTAACTTTATAGGTTTATATGCTTACACTAGGATGGTTCCTGCTGTTTTAAGTATTGTCCAGAGGATATAACTTCTTAAATGAAAATTGCTTGAAGCCATTCATTTTTTGTGTGACAAGTAAAGGTATCAATTACTTTCTCTTATTCCATGTGTGGAATAGGAAATGTTAGTAAAACTCAACTTCTGAACCTTCTGATTGGTAAATTTTTGATGACCATGTTGAAAGGTCATTGTGGATCAAGAAAAAGCTTATTTTACACTTTAAGGGTTGCACACAGGACACAAAATGGGTGAGCAATAAAAAGGAGAAGGTACTGATAATACATGTAATTTATTAAAATTTAATTCCAATTTTTATTAAGCATGGTATTACATAGATCCACCCACTCCCTCCTTTTGTCCATCTCTCTTGTTTTGTCTGGCCTTAAGTTTTCTGTCTAAGGATTTGGTCCCAAACTACTGAAAGCAAAAGCATTGGGATGTCACTGTGGAAATTCTTCTGCTGACTTCAGTGAGTTTCATTTAAATCATGAAAGAGTTTTCTCTTCCTTTACATAAAAGTGTGGTGTTTTATAACTTACAATTTGAAGGCTGTTGCACTGCAACTTTGATATGTGCAGTGATCACACGGTTGTGCCCTTAGGAGTCTGGAAAGCAGAGGGTTGGGTTGACTCAATTCTGCCTCTGAGACTGGATGCTGAAGGGTGGGGCACTGCTGATTTCCAGTTCAATTAGACTCTCTTTTGCACATTACACTTTTTGAAGGATCTGCTTGGTGCCATGAAAAGTTTATATCAGGTATAAGCTGCTTACATTAAATCTTCTGTCCCCATGTACTGTATGTTTGAATTTCATGTTTCCCTTAGGTCCAGAGTGTTTATCCAGAAGGTTTCCACGCTTATTTTTGTCTTTCTGAGGTGCAGTTAAGCACCTGGTTTCAGGCAGGAGGGTGACAGCTCATATCTATGAGACATTAAAGCTTAGCTGTGTGTCAGCTGAATCTGACTTTTTGTGAAGAGTGATTAAAACTGCTCAAATATTCTTGCTGAGTTGAACTTGCTGGAGCATGGGCAATAGCTTTTTCTCCTAGAAAAAGCCTTTTTGTTCTTACTTTGGAGACAAATTTTGAACAGATTTTCTGAGGTGGAAGAGGTCCTTGATAACATTGCAGGGAGACAGCATTAGGCATTCATTCAGAATTACCAGACAGGTATGTCCTGTACCTGAGTTGTTCCCTCTACTTTACCTGGCAGTATTTTGGCCTAAAGTCATAACTAAGATAAAAGGTAGCACATAAGCATGGAAACAAAAGACTTTTGTTTATCTTAGATGTTTTTTTAGTGAGTTGCTGTCATATAATTCTGACTAGCTAGGGGAGTGATTTTGGTATTCCATATTTCTGCCAAGCAGAGAATCATATGAAAATAAACAATTTTTGCTATTTTTAATGCTTTAATATAACTTTAGAGTTATTAACACTTGTGTTTTTTTAAACTGGAAATACTTATATTTTTGTATCATTAGTTAACCAACTCAGAAACTTACTGACATGTGCAACATTCACCTTCAGAAGAAAAAAGGATGATCCACTTGACACAAGTAGCAGAACTCCTCTGCTTAGAGATTTTCCCTTTGTAGATAAGGTCATTTGAGGATGCTCTGTGGTTGCTCACATTTGAGCAGAAATCATGATTAAGGTTGAACTGAGGTAAGAGTTTGCCAGTCATAAAATGGATGGCTTAAAAATTGGCCAGCTATTATGCTTACATTTTATCTGTGGCCTGAAGAAGGAGAAGGTTTGACACTGTGTGTCATAGTCCTCTGTGTGTTTTCAGATAAATGCCCAGGACTTTCATAGGTGGTGGCTCTGAATGGGCAGAGCAAATTTGCTGGGTGCCCCTTTGCTGTTTGGGTCTGGGTGACTTCTCTGGCTCTCAGTGTCTCACTGCTGAGATCCTTTTTGAGTCTGGACTCTTACTAAGACTTAAGCTTCCCTCATGAATTCAGCATGACCCATCTCATGAGCTGATGCAGAGTTTTGAGGGCTGGATCCTATGTTATGTGATAAATGCTAAGCTTTCCAAATTTAGACCCAGATAACTGTAAACTGTACTCTGCATGCTTCAGTCCTGCAGAACTTCAGGGTAGGGGAGGATTTGTTAATCCCTATCTCCTCTGTGTAATTAAATAGTGTTTTGTAAAGTGATGTGAGATCCTGGGCTGGGTGAAACATCACAAAGTTAATAGATCTCTTGCATTATCACAGAATACTTAAACCATTCTCTGAACACTGGCCTCTGAAGACTTCTAGAGGTGTGTGCCCCATTAAACAAAAATAAAGACAATGGAACTGGTTTCTGTATATTTATTTTTTTTTGTTATTATTTTAAGATTTTTAGTAGGTTTTATCATGAGAGTAAAAGCATTAGTGTATATTGCTGTGGTTTCTAAATGGCACAGTAATGGACTTGGGAGGTCTTTAACTTTTCTGAAACTGATATTTTAAAAGCTTCATATGTATTTATTAGAAATTTTAATGAAATATATCATATTGGTACTAGACGTCAGTTAGAAACAGATGTGGCATTAACACACCCACACCTGCCAAGGTGTTTGGTCTGATAACCAAAGAGTTCAGGTAAAACTGAAAGGAACTGATGTCAATCTACTTGGATGCTAAGTTCATTTCAGGCTTGTGTTAGGAGTCCTTGAGGAACAAGGACTCATATACACCAGAGGCAGTGTGTATGTGCATGTGTGTTTTTAGGGATTTGCAGCATTTTCAATGACAAATGTTTTTGTGCTGCTTTTTGAAAAGACCTTTTTTAAGGCACATCTAGAAATGTAACCCATTGACTGACCTGTAGGTAGCCTTTTAAAGCTACCTTCCTTTCTTGTCAGGTTATCAGTTCATGACAAAATCAAATGGGGCTATCTTTTGTGGCTACTATGTTTTCTTAAGTAGCAGGCCTTTATTTCATAAGTGGGATTATTGGGTAAGCTTTTGGGCTTTTTTAATGCAATATTTTGAAGAGGAGAGTGCATAATTGTTCATGATTCCTTTTTAAACAACACATTTCTCTTATCTCTGTAATTTATTTTTAAAACTATCACCTGGAGATAGTCTGGCTTCACTGGAAAATAAGAATTGGCTTTAAGGCAATAGTTGTTCATATGTTTGCTCAAATCCACTCACTAATGGGCTTCAGTTTGATTTATAAACCAGCTCTCTCTTATCATACAAACTTTAATAGTTAGCTTTTGTTCATGGAGAACTGAGTGAGTGAAGTCAGTTTTCACTGAGACAACACTACTGAAATAACAAAATGAACAAGCTATGACTGAAAAGAGCCTTAAATATAAATGTTGTGATTGTGACAGGGCTAATGTTTGAATTTATAAAGGAATTTAGATAAGCAATATGATGTAATGCTTTCAGAATTTAAAAGAAAATAATTTTATTTTTAGACCAAAGGATTCTGAGTAATTGGTTTGAATATGTGAATAAGAGCATACAAGTTTGTGTGAAAGAGCTGTAGAGCCCCAATGTGGCAGTTTTAAATGATTGGGGAAGTAGTATGTATAGGCTCAGGGATTTCGTTGTTAAAGAATTTTGCAGCCTTTGGGATTTCTATGATCACTGTACATTTCTGGATGTTTTTTTCCTGCTTGGTTTTCACTTGCCAGTGGGATTGCAGTGGTTTTCAGGTGCACACATCCTTGTGCATGGCTGTACTATGCATAGATATAGAGTGCGTGGAAGGTTCCAGGCTGTCAGTTTGCTTCCTGGCATTTGAGTTAAAGTCCTTGTTCAAAGGTTTGTAGTGGTAGATTGCAGTTGGCATCAGCTCTGATTCAGCAGCTGAGATGGGTGGTGCTCTGTGTGCTGTACTGAATTTTGTATGTTAAGGACCTGGGGGTTTCAGTGGAGAGATCTCCATTGAAGAGTGAGATCTTCAACGCTTTGAAAAGTGGCTTGAAGCTTAGGGATAATCTGTCTGTTAACTGGCTTGAGTAGGTTTCACTAGGTGATTTTATCAGCTTGAATAGATGCATAAAATTTGCATATGTACGTGGCATATATGGGTATCAAACCCCCCAAATAACATCTGAGATAATTGATATTTTTCTGCCCTCATAAGGAACAACTGAACACTGAAGTCCTTCATAATAACCTTTGGAAAATCACCTTTGTTTGATTGTGAAAGTACTTTAAATTGCAACTAATAGTAGGTGTTGCCAAATTGGTCCTGGTATTTCCAGAGACAGCAAAATATTTCTGCAAATTTCTTATTCAGTCATAATTCCTCTGTATAGCACAGGATGTTACCAAAGACTTTGGAGTGAAAGGAATGCGTGGATCTTTGAGTGCTGGGGACTCTGTTTTTGGAATGATTAAATTGACCCACTTGGTCCAAGACGAAGTTGAGTTCTTGCACCTTGCAAACACAGTGCTTTTATCTACATTTTGGCTTAAGTAGGTGCTGAAATAAAGATTAATATGAGCAGGATGGAAATGTAGTGGATGTAGGACAGGAAAAGTGCTTCAGCAGTGAGAGTAGGGACTGATACCGGAATTCTCAGCCTAAAGACTGGGTGTTCCTGCTCCTGAGAGAACAAAAATGGCCATTGAAATTAGTGGGAGCTCATATTAAAGATTGTAGGATACAGATCTATATTTTTTGATTCAGAAGGGTGATAGGGTTTCCGGCAATATGAGAAGAAAGACAAAACTGTTTCTCTTCCAAAGTCCATTGAGTATGGGGTGCTAGTACACCTATAAAAATACATTGCAGGGAAATGAATCAAGATGTAATCTTTAAAAAATGAGTAGGTTTTGTGGTGCCTTTCAAAGGGACAGTGGAACAGACTGACAGGGAAAAAATCCAAACCATGTATTGCACCTAACTGCTGAAAAATGTGGGATGGGATGACTCATAGTGATAGGGATTAGAGTCTTTTATTCCTGAATTATTGGTTCAAAGTGAGTAGAGATACTGTACTTCCCTGAAAGAATTGGAGGAGAATGAGATAGTGATTTCTATCCCCTTAGATGCTAAAAGAAGAATCAATATTAAATGTTTTATGTCACCTTGGAGTTTGTAGACTTCTAAGTTAAAAGAAATATACGTAAATAAGTATTCTGTTTGAAACTTGAATTTGCCAAGATTCTTTAGGACCCTTTGCTCTTTTTATGTTTTCCTTGTTTATGATGAAGGGTGAGGTAACATAATTGACTTCAGTTTATGGCATCAAAACTTTCTCATCTTATCTTTCCCTTTGGAGAAGAGTTTATAGTTTGTTTCTTAGACTCACAGACATATAAAAATGCAGTAACGCTTTTGGTTCACTTGACAGAGCACATGCTCCAATAGGCACACCCTTACTCTAACAGATATCTGTAACAGATTCCTGTTACACTCTGGCTGCTGATTCCCACTAGGCACAGGGATAATAGACCAGTGCAGACATAATGGGTACATGTAACAACAGAGCAGAAAGAAGGCAAAAGAGCTCATATCAGGTGATTCTGTGAATAGTGCAGAAAATTCTCGAGTATTTTTATGGTATGGAGAGGGGGTCCTTCACTGCTGTTCTGTCCTGGCTTACTGCAGTATCTCTGTTAGGAGGCCTGGCACTAGGCAGGGGCTGAATGCCTTCTGCAAATTTGGAGAAGAAATGGGCTCAGGTTTCACTCCTGCTTTATTTTTATATATGATGTTATGTGGCTTCATAGGAGAAAACAAAGCAGGAACCACCCTGAAAACCATTTTTTTTTAATAAGCTTCATTCATGACATCATAATTCACTTCTTGGGGGAGAGGTGAAATTTAAAAATAAGACAGCCCTTAAAATGCCTTTTCTCATGTGTGAGCAGTGATGTAACAAGAGCACAGGGTTTTTAAAATAATTTATCACACGGTAATTGTCATCATTCCCATGCTGCATTTTTCTCTATAAGATTAGAGGAAGCAATGGCATTCTTTATGCTTAATGGCACAAACAATTATAGTACTGACTTGGCACTGGTTTGCTGCTTTGGCTGGCTCTGATGCTGCTGGTTTTTAAATTGGCTGCAAAGCAGCCTGTGGGACCGATGTATAATCAGTCGTCTGTTGGCGCGTGGTTCTGGATAGCGTTTTGCCTTTGACTCATCTCTGATTGCAGGGAATTTGCTATTGGCTGCGGCATATTGGAGAGTATGGCTGTATGCAAGTTCCTTACGAGCTGTATGCAAAGTCCCTTTTATGGCAAAAGCAAATAGTTTCACATGTAACGGGGAAAAAGTGCACCATCCCAATTTACTGTTTCATTGCTCCTTGGGCTTTCTTTCTGAATTTAATATTATAAACCCTTTCTAATGTTCCAAGTTCAAGATCTGTGTGGCTGGGTTTTGCCAAATAGTGCTTATACTGTGCTTAGACATTATGCTGCAGAAGTTGAGGCTGAACCAAACTGAGCATCCTTGCAGTATTCTTCTGCAGTTGAAATGACTTCAACCTCTGTAAGTGTTTCTTGGGGAACACAGTAAGAGCCCAAGCAAGGAAATAGGAGGAGACAGGGCCAGATCATTAATATTGTAGTGCCTTCCTTTGTAGTACATTTATGGTTCCCCTTAGGCAGAGACCTTTGGGAGTTGGAGAGTCCATCAATTTTGGTGGTCACGTTGATTTGCAAATGGAGATAGTTGCTGAAGGAGTTATAGAGAAGTTCGGTGTTCCAATCTGACCATCTCAGAATGTCAGTGCTGCTCCCTGAAGTGGGCATGGCTTTATAAACTTCTGCTATACCAATATTTATATCTTGAACTGCATGTGTTACTACAAGTCACATCTGGCCTATCACATCTGTGCAAAGCATAGTGCAAATAATTATCTGTAGTAATACTTAAAGTACAGTGAAAAATTGTATTTATTTCTGTGCTGGAGGTATGGAGGGTTTACCTGTGAGATGTAGGGCTGAAATCTGGGAACACTGCACTGTGGCTTGAAGAGCAGCATTCACATAGTATTTTCTGAGGGAAAACTCAAAAATTTTGTGCAGAATTGGAAAAAAAATGAAATAAAGAGGCACAAATCTATCTGTACACTCAGCATTCATAGTGTCTTTTCACTTGACATTTTGTTACTTTGACTTCTCTGCCTTGATATCTCCTGCCTGAACGTGTGAAATTGTCTGTCTTCACCTGAGAAGCAAAACCTGTGCACACCTAGTGATATACCAGGAAAAAAAACACCTCCTTTTCTGTTTCTGTGATCATCAACTTCCGTCCAGTTTTTAAAACCTTTAAGGAGCTGTTAATATGGTGGGAAAGATGGCCTTTTAATTGTACTCACTGACTTATCAGCTTTTCCAAATATATACCCACTTTTCCCTTTCTGAATTTTTGTTTGCCCTGACAACAGTGCTCTGCATCGACGCTTGGCTTACCACTGAGGCTGGTTGCATTTTTTTCTCTTGCTCTCTGACTTCTGCTGTATTTAAAAATACCTTTTCACCAGTTCTGGGTGATTTCTGTCAACTTAATTTTAATGGATCTTGTGTCAATATATTGTGTAATTTTTTGAAACTTGTACAGGGTTTTATAGTGAATGCTGACTGCAGATACAATTAAACCCAAGCAAGCAAAAACCTTTCAAATTTGAAGGATATGTACTATTAATTGTTTTCCAAGTTAATAACACTATGTATTATTTTATGTTTGGAATGGCCTGACTGGTATTATAGAGCAAAAGTGGTTGAATTATTGGTATATTGCAGTGTGTTTAGGCAACCACACAAGGGCTGAGGAGGATCTGTGGGGTCTGTTGCATCCAGAACCGTTCAGGCTCTTTGCATAGGCATGACGGTATTGAGCCATAATGATTCCAAAGCTACAATTACTGCGAAATGAAAACAGTTATTTGGGTAGATACTTCTGGTAGATGCTCTGTGGACTGAGCTGTTACTACAGCCTGGAAGTTGTAACATGCTCCAGTGTTTAAACCATGCTGTGTATTATCCAACTTATTGTATCCATTTTCTTCCAAGTGCAAGAGAAGCCAAGGAAACTTTCATTAAAGAAATGATCCTGCTAATTTAAGGTGGAATGAACTAGTGTGAAGTAATAATTTGGCTTTGGTTTGCTTTACAGTAGCACCTCCTGGAATGACCTGCTGTCAGGTTGTGCAGGAGCTGGAGCTACCAGTGGACATGTGAGAAGTACTTTATTAGAACTGAGTGGCAATGACGGAAGAATCAGTGTTGCTAATGCACACTTATTATTTTAACTCTCCAAGTGCCTTCCAGCACATGGACTGTTTCTGGTGCTGTCATGCTGCCCATTAGAGCAGCAGCTCTTTAATAGTCTGAGCAGAAATCATTCAGTCTGCTTGGTGCTTGAGGAGATCCTGTTCAACACTGCTGTCTTATCACTCTCTAACGTGGTGGCACAATACTTCATCCCAGGCAGGGATGTTTAAGATTTGAATAAGGTCAGGAAATTCTTGAAAGTGAAATGCAGGAAACCTTAATTTTTGCTTTTGAGACTGGAGATCGGATTTCAGGTTTCTCTTCTAAAACGAATGTGCCTGAAGCATGTTGTTGTAGTTCTTTCATGTTAGTAAATGATAGTATTTTCAGAAGACCACAAAATACTGAGGATACTGGAGGGGGGAGCCCTAGTTCACATAAGATTTATTCCCAGTTAAGTGCCTCTTCCTGCTAGCTGCTCCTAGCTCTGCCCCCAGGCTGGGGCACAAACTGCACATGAGTGGAATAGCTGTGCACCACATCTTTTCTGCAAACACCTCCTGTAACCCACTGGTAGCTGCTGAAATAGCTGGAGTAAAAGCTCCATCACTGCTGTGCTCAGGAAACCCTTGTTCCTTCCAGTGACCCCCATATTGCTCTTATGGTAGAACTGAGCCTATATTTCTGTTTTTCCTTTCATCTGAACTGTTTTCATCTTCTATTGATGAAATGGGCTATAGCTGAAACTGTATTTCTGTCTGGAATGCTGTTTAATTAGAATAAATGATCCAGTGTGTACGTAAGATTATTTTTCTTTAATAAATCTTTTCTCCGTGTGTATATTCAATGACAAAACTAATTAGGAATGACAAACATGTAATTCAATAGGTTAGAGGGAAAGATTTGCAATGCTTCTTGTACTGCTTTTCATAGCCAAATTGTGGACACTGTGGGTTCTTTGTTTTCTCTGTCACCTTGAAGTTCAGCTTACCAAATTTAGCTCAGCATTCTTGTGTTTTTGTAATTTGTGCTGTTGGCCATCTCAGGGTTCTTATTTCAATTATATTTTTATCTCACTGGTTCTTTTTTATTAAGTTACCCTCCTTATAAAAGTTAATTTTAATTAACTCTAGTAATAAAGAAGTTATGGAAGCTGTAACTGAGATATGGTAACATAAATTTTCTCTAAAATATGCATTTAAAAGAAGAATGGAAAGTTTATTTCTTTTGCTATTTAATTAAAAGTTAAGAATCAGATGTGAAAGCTGAAGGGAAAAAATATAACATGCTTAATAGAGTTGAAATGAAATATTCTGTACTCTCTTCATAGTTTTTTGGTTGACGTGTTTTTGTGGTTTTGGTTTGGGTTTTTTTTTTTTTTTTTGCAAGTTATATAACTTTCCCCATCAGGTTTTTCATTCTTTTCTGTCTGAAGTGATGCATCACACCTGCTTCTGAAGTCCAGGGACAGCTGTTTCTCATTTTTTTTTTCCTTTTAAAAAATGAATGTTGTTGTCATTGAAGTCAGTTGTGAAACTTGTAGGGATATTCTGGTATAGGTTTAGGCTTTGGGGAGTCTCAACCTGGCAATACTGTTGTTTTCCTGGGCCCTTTGTTATTACTGCAAGCTGTAACACTCACTGCTTTGCTCTGAGATACTCTGACCCAGACACTCCTCTCTCTCTCCTGTATGGAGTAAAGAGCTGTTCTTGTTTACTATTTTAAACATTTGTGTTCCTTCCCATCTTCTCATCAGTCACAATGAAGATAGTCCAGCTTTTTATATTATACCTCTGATTTCCTTCTCTGTTCCCCCATATCAGACACAGTTAATGATGAGAGTGTCACTGGAGTTGTCACTGCTGACCCCCATTTTCTAGCAGACAGGTATGGGGCAGTGCTGAATGAGCAGCAGAAGCCCAGTGTTGTCAAAGACGCTCTTTCTGCTCTGAAAGCAGCATTAGGCTGAAGAGTTGCTTTGTCCTTGTGCCAGGCCTGATAGTCTTCCCTCTCTTGGAGTTCCTTCAAGCCTTTCTTCCCTGTGCCAAGAGCACCTTTGTACATTCCTCTGCAAGTACAGCTCTTATGATGAGACCAAGGTATCTTTCATGTTTGTGTCTAAGTTGGACCTACCTTAAAATCTCCTGCAGGTAGTAAATCAGTTCAGCTACCCCAGTAAATTTCTCTGGAGAGAAGCCAAGGGAAGGAATCAACATGGTTTATAAACTTTCAAAATACATAGTAAGTAGTTTTTCCCTTAACTTGGTGATTTACTTCTATTCATTGTTAATAAGTTAATATGGAGAAACATTGGGTTTGGTGCCAAAAATCATCAGGAACATAACCCAGAGCAATTTTTAAGGGCACAGCTTTTAAACAAGCTTCTGGAAGAAGCATTATTTGACAGCACAAAAGTGAAATAACCCAGTTTGTTATTTTAATCTCGTATCTCCACTTCTGGTGTTCTGTCTTGTGGATGATTTGCATTCAGCTGAGGCTTTGGCTGATGGGTTACCATAAATGGCTCAAAACCAGATTGTTCCACTTACATACAGCAATTTTTGTGAGTAATCAGAATAAAGCCAGGCAACTTTCTGAAATACCTTTTTTCACCTGATTAAACTTGGAGTCATTGTTCCTGAAATAAAACAGTTGGCTTTTTAGATTGTGGGCTTTTTTCTCTGTGGAAGATAGGAGTCGCTGTTCTTTGAAAAAGGCATTTCTTGAGTAAGAATGCTTTTTGCTCTTATAGGTGGGAATTTGAAATTAACTGGTTTTGTATATATATTTAAAAAATATTTAATCCCAAAATATGGTTTCAAGAGCAGTTATGGTCTTTGTAAAACAGAAAAAAAAAAAAAGATTAGATTTTGCTCTTGCTTACTTTGATGACTAGGGAGAGACTTTGTAGGCAATTGTACAACTGAATTTCATTGAAAACTGAACACCATGCTTGTACAATTTATCCTCTGAATGAGGAAAGATTCATAGCAACCTTGGTAATTGACTCAGAAGTTCAGCTGAAGTTTGGGAAGGCTAAGCTAATATATTCTGGGTGTATGCAGAGCAAGAAAGCCAATTGCTTTTTTGGAGCAGTTTACCCTTGTCAAATGAAAAGAATATGCAGCAAACTAACTCAACAACGTGGTCCCTGATGTGTGGTTCACAGCACAAGCACAGGAAGGATTATTAGAGGCTTTCCTCACTGAGCCTTTCCCAGGCAAAGTGTCACTAGGGTATTTCAGCCCCCAGCTCACACATGGAGAAAACACTTGTTGTTTTCACCATCTTGCAAGACAGTCGTGGTGCTTTCTTTATTCCTTACCAGTTTGCCGAAGGCCTCCAGACGGTTAAGCACTACGGTCTGAGAGGCTGCAAATCTCTCTCACCTCATTACCATTGCAGAGGAAGATGTGGATGATGGAGAGCAGACATAGCTGTCCTTTGAGTATGCTGTTTGAGACATCTCCTTTTTTGGGCTAGGAGAGGGTCTTCTCCTGGCCCAGCAGCATGAGTTAGTTAAGACTGAAAAGCAGAACAGACAGGACTTGTAAAAGGGTTTCCACTGTCTGCTTGTTTTTCCCACCATTCTGGTTAGGCCTCACAACAGAGTCAGTGACAGCTGCTTGTGTGCCAACCCTCATTTATGGGTAAGCTGGTCTTGTATCACTGTATGAACTCTTAGAAGAGTCTTCACAGCTCAATAGCTCTGCTCTGGGGCTGCGTGAGCTTGCTTGTGGTGGCCGCAGGGTAGCAGTCCATGATTGGAGTGCTGAAAAATAAATGTCAGAATAATTCATTTTCAGAAAATGCAAATTATTCTGAAGTAAATCAAGTTCATGGAACAGAAATCTAGGTAGCAGATAACTGATAGAAATTTCCTGTGGGATTCCCATCTCTGTGGGAGGTTGCTGTACATTATAGAAATAGAAATGCCTTTTTTTTTTTTTTTTCAAGAAAGCACATAAAAAGAAGGTTGAAAACAGTTTAAAGAAAATAAGAAACATCTGTCTTCCTCCTCACCCTTTTTTGTGTAGGTTATTAGCCACTTCCCTGCTAAAACAGATTGTCATATTTTACTCTTTTTTGTGTGTGTGTGTGTGTGTAGGTTTAATATGGAAAAGCACAGGCCAACTGCAAGCTGTTCTGGCATTTTGATTTTGTGTGTGATAGCATTTGGAGAGAAAAAAATGAAGACAAGAAGCTTACTCTTTAAAGTTTATAACCAAACTCCTAATCTCCAACTAGGTTACTTACGACAGCTTTCTTCAGATTTCTTCTCCAGCTATATTCTTATTGACCATTTCAGCTGCAGTTAAATATTTCCCTTTAGCTGATGGTCATCTTGGAACAGGCAGAGGATGTTGCTGGAGCATGTCTGAAGGCAAAAGAGAAGAGCAATGAGGCCATTCTACCCTGGGCAAGTCTCCAATGGAAGTATTACACACTTGGCTTTCATGCCCTGATATGTGAGACCTTGGGATTTGACTACTTGAAGTGGTAAAACTCAAAGTATGATTTGAAGTACAGTTGGTTTTGCATTGTGCAGCATGGACTGTCTGTGTTAGCTGTAAAGAGTATATTGCAGTGATATTATTTAGTGTCTAATTAGCATTTTCTCTCAAAGGTTATTAACTGGACTATCTCCAGCTGTCTCTTTACTTAGGTGTTACATCCACATTAACTTTTGAAACACAGATCTGCCTTGTGTGGGGTCAGGATTAGTAGCACATAATCTCACCTATTGCTTGGGAAACTGAGTCAGGAAGATATTTATCCAAACACTTGTACCAGCTCCTCTTCAGGCATCAGAGTAGGTGCCTGGATCCTGGATCTTCTGTCCTAAACACTTGTGCATGCTGCAAGGATGTTGTCACCTAAGGGCAGCTTCCCTTCTCCGGGATATTTGAGCTTTACTATGCTTCGATGCCCTCTGCTGCTCCGTTAAAATACTGCTGTCTCCTTGCTATCCAAGGAACATGGATAACTTTGTTTACACTTTTTTTTTTTCCATAAATTAATTGGCCCGGTAGTTCCCCTGGTGAAAAGTTGCTAGTAACAAGGATTAGAGTAAGGGACACAGGCTGTACTGAAAATTATTTTCTTTGAAGACATTTTTTCACTTCTGAAATTCTGGCGTGATTCAGATTCACAGAGTTTTCTTGTTTTATGGCAAAGGTAGATTATATATATGTACATACAAGTAGTTTTTATTGCTGTTTTCTTAAGTTTCTACCCATACAATATATAGGATCTAAAATTCAAAAATAGAAAGCCATTTCAGATTCCTGAAGTCAGAAGCTATAAATTTTGATTTGGGAGCTTGAAGTCATCTATGAATTGCATTGTAGACACTTATTCTTTTCCTGTGGTTTTGATTTTTTGATGTTCCCCTTCTTTCGTCTTAATTTTTTTGCCTTATACCAGTTAGTTTAGTAGATCCATCTTCTGGTCACTCCTGTTCTCTAGAAAGAAGCCTTAAGGCTGTAAGCCATTAACCTATGTATTTTGCTGTGTTGAGGGCCTGTTGTTGCTGTATGGCTCCAGCTGCAGTGATCCTTGTGTTAAAAATCTGTGGATTAAGATCGCTTCCTGCAGTTTCAGTTTCTTCAGTGGTTCTTTCTAGCTTTCAGGAACACCCATAATAAAATGTTACATTAGGCTTGGTTTTCCATATTATTAAGATAGTCACAGAAGTTGAAAGGAAAAGTATTATTACATGATGTTTGTGACCTTATGTATATTCGATTAATCCAGTTTACCTTTTCCTCAAGCCAAGCAGTTGTTCTTTGTGCTTTGTGTGAGAATTGTGTGCCCAGTGTCTCATTTGAATTTGTCCAAATTCAAATATTGTAGGACAAACCAGCTTCCACTGGCTGGTTTGTCCTACAGTACTGTCCTACAATTCATAGATACAAATAAACTCCTAGTAACTGTGATTTTCTCATGGGAAGATATTTGCAATATTGTAATCCTGTGTCCTCTCTGTTCATGAAGGTCCATAGGTAAGACATTGTCTTGTCCCTTAGGCCATCTTTGTTATTACTTTTTGGACCTTCAGCTTTTCAAAAATTTATGAAAATATAACAACCAAAATTGTGGAGGGCTTTTCAAAAAAAGTTTCACCATTTGTAAGTGCAGTTGTAATTATTTTCTTATTCTTACTGACTACTGAGTGCTGTTTTTATTTATTAATTAGTAATTGTACCTACTTCTTAATTGCCTTTGTTGATTCCTTAACAAGAGTTACTTGAAATCCGCCACTCATTTACATTCATTTATCATATGAATTATTGATTATGTAAACCTTGATTTTAAAGCTTTGCCTACCAGATCAAATGCTCTGCAAAAGTTAAACAGTTTTATAATTACCATTAAGCCTCCCAGCCACACCTGGTATCAGTGTGACATCAGATTTATTTGACAGGACTGCTTCTCTGTTGCTGTGCACAGCGAAGTTTTCTTGGGTCTCTGCTTATGCTCTTCCGTTTGTGAGAAGCACACGATTTCCCTTATCTGTATGGAACCATTACCTTGGCACAGAAAGTGAAGGCAATTTATAATTCTGTTTTTAAGATAGGCTGTCAGCAAATCCTGTCCTGACCACTCTTGAGAGTATCTTATACAAAAAAATAATTGTTCCTATATTGGTGATTGATGTAGCAGAACTGATAAAAGTTACATTGTTTAAAAGTGTTTATAAATCACCCTGTCCATATGTTCATTTCCTGTAATCTGTCATTATGGTTTCAAACATAATTGTGAGAGACACAAAACTGGCTTCGTAGCACTCAGGAATGAGGTTTGCTTCCATTTGGTCTACGTTGAAAGGTGGCTCAAAGGAAAAATTATAATCCTGGAATACCATGTATGTTACAACAGGATATCTTTGCTCTGTGGTTTTGAATTACTGAAGGGCGTAGTCCGTCTTTAGAGTTTTTCCCCTAGCATTGCTGGGACTTATGCAAAGTAACTGGGCCAGTTAAAGGGATTCCTTGGCAGAAAGGACCATGGTTTTTTTAACACAATTCTTTGTCTCACTTGGGAGGTTAACATTATGACAAGCTGGGTTTACAGTCAGTGTTGAGTGGGGATTTTGGCTCTGTCCGACAGAGAGGGACTGCTAGAACACAGTGTGGTATGATCACAGCACAGAGCTCTCTGCTCTGTTCCTGAAGATGCTTCCCAGTTTCTCAGCTAGGCCCAGAAGCTGAATGAGGGAGCAGTAATTGCAGCAAGAGTGAAATCTGAAACACCCTCTTCATGCACAGGTTTTTGCATTGCAAGGGACGGAAAAACAGTTTTGGAGAGGCAGTGTAACTTTAAATATCTTCTAGTTCTTTGTCAAACTCAGCCAGGAGCATGATGAAGGCAGAGGTTTACTCTGTTACAAAGTGCCCCTACTCCAGGGTCTTGTTAAGCAGGAGAATAGTTAGAGCATAAACATTTTGTAACTCTGTTTGTCCCTTGAGTATCCAACCATGACTGCCAGCGAGGTTACCAGCCTTCAAACTGTGCATGTTTTCTTCCAGTTAAAGATTATTCTTTTCAAGAGGTAAAATAATGCACACAATATTGTCCTCTAAAGCTGCCACGCATTCTTCCAGAAGTATTAACTGTCTACACACCCTATGCAATTTTCCTTAGTCATGAGTCTTGTTAAGGAATCTGTCCTTTGCCAGGGTCCATCAAACTGTATGAGCCTCCTATTCTGCATAGTGGGCAAGGACAACATTTGAATTAAGTATAGTAAAACCAGTAAAGTAATTTTTTCTCTCTCTGCCTTTTTTTTTTTTATTTTTTATTTTTTTTTTTTGTACTGAGATCTTGTACTGACATCTCTGTCAGTTAAGTCAAATGCTTCTTTATTGCAAACTTGTTTGTAAGGAGCAGATTTGAATGAATTAATAACTGTAAATGCAAAAACTGTGTCATTTAAGAGACACATGCAAATTGTCTGTACTGGGTGAATGATTTTAGTCAAGAGCTAAGGAACAGCTTGGGTTCTGAGTTAGGATTTGGGGATATAATAAAAATTGTTAGCTATGCAATTGAAAAGTATCCCTTAAGTCCAACTCAGGATGTGCTTCTTTCTCTTCGTTTGAAAAATTGGAAAGAAATAACATATTTGAGTTGTGTTGCTCAGTAAAGCAGGATGACTAAATTCTATTGCTGGTGTTATAAGAGGTCAGAGCACATAGTCAGCCCATCTTTCTTCTCAAACAGAAAATCAGTGCTTTAATCCTGTTTTCCAACAGAGAATTTATTAGCTGCTTCAGGTGTTATGTTTGTGCATTGTAACAAAATATGGTTGGTGTGATGGTATATTTCTGTGCTCTTTTATTTGTCAATCCCTTTATTAGAATTTTACAGTTATAATTTTAGAAGAGATTTCCTTTATAAACATGATCAGTTTTACTGTTAACTGAGGAACTTTCTCTTACCTAGGAAAACTGTTGGTAAGGTCTAAACAGTTATATGCCAGCAAAATTGGATTTTTGTGTTTCTCTCAGTGCATCTCTGAGAGAAACTGACTTAGATTTGTATTCACTTTGTGTGTGTGAAGACACACTTGAGATCTGCTTTTAATTACTGGATAGGATTTACAAATCAGAAATACAAACACAAGCACACAGCTTTTTAATCATATGTAAGTCACCTTTCAAAAACTGTCAAGGAATCATATTTTTAGAAGCCTATTATTTGTATAGACACAAGTAATGCAATAGCTCAGTCTTTGAGATTATGAACACTCTTATGATGAGAATATTCTTGGCCTAAGTCAGAAGTATTATATAATAAGGAAACAATGTCTTTTTATACTTTTCTTCCAAAACATTCCCTAGTGAGAACTAGGCGAAAAAAACCCCCATAGGATTGCCTATGAATAGATCCCCTTGCAACATGATAACTTTAGCCAAATTACACAAAGTAGATTTAAAATCTTTCTCATGTTTTCATAGTTATGTTTTTAAAACCCTCTATTGGCATCTAATATGAATTCTGATTGTGTAACTGTAAGACCCAGATCAACAATGTATAGATGGTATTAAACTGTCCCTCTAGCATTATGGATGCCTAACAGGCAGGAGACCCAGTTGTCAAAAGCAATAAACTATTTAAATGATGTAAAATAAAAGCAGTGGGGCTAATCCAGACTTACCTGGTGCCCCAGAATGTACAGAAAAGCAGTGCTGAGGCTGAGGAAAATGTCTTTGGCTCAGTAGTGCTATAGGTTTGTGATTGTGTACACCACAAATGTAAAGCCTAACTTAAGGTCAGATCCTCTCTAAGGCTGCCTTCAGAAAGGTCAGTGACCTGCTGGAACAAGAGGTGTCAGAGGGACAGGTGTGGGACTGGCCCCTACAACAGTTCAGATTCAGAAAATTGTTGAGTGGTAGGTGGTTGCCTCTCTCTGCTCTTTTTGCTTCCCCTGGGACTTTTGTAGCTCTCCGGTATCACACAGAATAGCCCAGTACCTTCTACAGGGCCATCTGCAAATGCTGAGAACTGAGGTGAAGCAAAGCGAAGATGAATGTGGATATAGCAGCTGTTGTCTGTGTTAATGATGATTCCTAGTGTTTCATGACTAGTTCTAAACAGTTCTAAGAGTTTCTAAAGAAAGCTGTTAATCCATGGTGGCCGAGAGAATGAGAAAATATATTGGTACAATAGGTGGTATTTATAGTGCAAATGAGGATTTGGGAGTTAAGTTAATGATCTAAATTGGGAAGGAACTGTTCATCAGCAAGCTTAAAAGCCCCAAAAGAGAAGTAGATTCTGGGTGTGCAATATATCTGTTTTCAGGCAGACCATCTGGGAATAGGTATATATAGCCAGCCTCCAGAAGACTTGATTCATCCAGGCTGCTTTTACATTAAATAAGAAACACAAAGCTGATTTGTGACAAAAGAGTAGAGCAAAACAGTAGTTAGATGATTTGAAGGATGCTGCTTTAAGTGGGAAATATATCGTGAGACAACGTGTTTTGGAAGAGGCCTCCCTCTGGCAGGCCTAAACCAGGACATACATCCTGGAAAGAACAGATAGCTGAGTGATGGACCTTGTCTCTGAGCCAAATATAAGACATTGCAAGGCCTATGGATTAAAGCAGTGGAGGCATTTCTTTACTTTTGTGTTCTGAATCCTAATTGCTTCTTCAGAGTAGAAGTACCTCAGCCCTTCTCCCCCACCACAGTGTGTGGTACAGATCAAAGGGAGAATGGCTCTGGAAGACACCGTGGTCTATTCTTGGCTTCCAGGCAGGATCAAATCCAAGTGAACTATTCCTGGTGGATATTTGTCTAATGTGTTTTTAAACCTATTTGTTGACCAGGATTGCAAAGCCTTCCAAACCCAGCATTTCCTTATTGTTGTAGTTAGCTTCCCTTATTGTTTGTTATTCTTATCTGGCTGCTGCTGTGGCTTTGAACATACAAAGGGGAAAGGAGAATGAGATCACTAGCCAAATTTATACTTCTACCATTAGATATTTGTCGTCTCTGCAAAGTCTGAGAAGTTTGTTCTTCATTTTTCAACCCTTGAGTTGCTACTCAGATAATTTTTAATAGAGTTGAATGATGTGCATGGAAAAACTATGGAATTTATAGATGTAGTACACCAGTGAGGAAAAAATATGGGTGCTGATCTGCCTTTGTGCTCAGTGAGATAAATATGATAAACTAATTATGTTGTGGTCTTTGAGTTGACTGATAAATGGTGCGTAAGATCTTTTCTTAAGGAAAAGAGGCCTCTTTTGAGGATCTATTTTAAGAAGAGAAATAAGTAGTGCCATAAAATGTGGAACATTCAAAAGTGTTTGAAATTTGACAGTGGATAAACTCGTATAAAATCTGTTAACTGTGTGTTGCGGGCTGCACAGCTCATTGATCTTCTAGCTCTCTGGAAAGCTTCACTTAATTAATTTAGCTTTATATATTTCTGTGGAAAAAAAATGTGTGCAACCAAGCAGGAAGTTGTTTCAGGCTTTCAAAATAACTTTGTATATGGAATATGGGAAAAGACATAAAAGATATCTCTCTCTTTCACGCCAAAAAAAAGGAACTTTGCTATGCTAAAGATGTTGAAAAAAGCAGCACTTAAAATCTATGTGTCTGTGTGTAAAAATGTATTCTTAAGTGGCTCTTTTTTGAGGGTATTTGAAGAAGCATAATTCTAGACTCTTAACAAATGCTTTATAGCCAGGGGAGACTGGTAAAAGAAATTAAGTTGAGAAAGGTATGTATGAGATTTTTCCCCTCTTCTTTGATCTTTATCTGCCCATATGTGTAAGAAATCACATCTACGTCTGTAGTTTGGCTGTATCTGACATGGAATTCAGGGATTCTTGTAAGCCCTATACAAAACCCAACAAAGTGAGTGAGATACTTTCCATTAAATTCAATGGCTTTTATATCAAGCTTCATTCACTAAGTGACTGACAGTGATAGTTTGGTCATCTTTCATTTACCAGAGTAATTAGCAGAATTAAAAACAAAAACGGAACTTATTGGTTAATTTATTTACACAAATTTTCCTTAAGTCCAAGTGCTAATAATAAAACCCAGGACCCACAAGATCCCCCCAAACTCCTCCCTTCTCCAAACCCTTCAAATACAAGCAACCAGGGAATTTTATAAATAGATATTCTTACCTTTACTACAAAAAATGCATGCGGAAGTCCTATCTTGGAATAAGCTGTTCATTAGTTGGCTTGGCAGAAGGAACATAATCCAAATGAATGAGCTGCCAAGAGTATTTTTAGTGGTTTTATATGTTGCCCATTCAAATCTTGGAAAATTTCTTCAGAAAATTGGACAAACTGACCACTCATTTTTATGGGCTTTCACAAGATCTAAAAGTGAAAAACAACTATTGTATTTAGCATCTGTTAATGGAGGTTTCAGGCTACAGAACTTGAGAAGGTACTGCTGGGAAGCTAATACAATAACCATAAAATATTGGACTGATAATAGGAAACACTGGCACTGAACAGATATGGAAAGAGTCATGCTAATATTCCATATCCAGGCCTGCTGCCCTGTGCCGAGTGCTAAAGATACTGTGGTGAAACATACACAGTAGTAGAGATCTGGAACGAAATCAGAGTCAAACTCAAGATAGATGAAATTGTCTTTTTCTCCCATGAATGCTATTCATTGGATAATTCTGTCTTTGGAGAATTAAGAGCCAGGAACTTGGACACAGAAGAGAAAGCACGTTGTGCGAACTTTTTTCCAAACAGGGAAATATATGTCTTTACCCCACATGTGTAATTAAGCCCTCATCTTCCTTTACTTGAAGTCAGTGGCTTTTTCTCTTGCTTCTTTGGGAATTGGATCTAGACCTGTGCTGCCATTGTAACTGTTCCCTAGACAGGTTTTTTCTCCCCAAGCTGGAAGCTAGAAAATCAATAAAAGGAAAACTATTCACCAGATATCAAATGAGTTTCAGTGGATTATATTTTATTTGACTTAAAGTGGAAAGGAATGACAAGAGAATATTACATTTTTAATCCCACATAAAATACATTTCTGGGAAACTATTCTCTGCACATGGACCCTTTTTTTTTTTTTTTTTTTTTTTCTCAGCAACAGTCTTTTTTTAACCTGTACATAGATTATATCCAAAAGCTGCCCTCAAGGCTTCTGTATATTGAGATCCTCTGCAAGATGAGATATAGGCAGGAGATTTTAATGTTTGGGAAGGTTGCTTGGTTGTTTTTTTGGTTTTTTTTTTTTTTTTTTGTCTTTTGTTTGTTTGTTTGTTTTTGTTTGTGTTTTTTTTTATTATCTGAAAAAAAAAAAAAAAGGCAACCCTTCCTGAGAAATTTAAATGTGTTTGGCTGCTTGTGAGGGAACATAGCTGGAGGAAGCTTGAGATGTCAGAATTGTTACAAGCTTTTGACTGTGAATAACCAGAGATCAAACAGAAGTTACACCTCTGGTGGAGCAGAAACAGCCTAAGGACCCATTTGAGCTTAAGGACCCTGGTGCAGGTGCCCACCAAGGAAGTGCCCACCAACATCTTCAAGTCAGGCTGCCCTTGTGTAAAGCAACCCCTTCCAAACAATGAGTGAAACTGTTCTTCAAGGCCAGGAAATTAGCTGGAGCCAGTGGAGCTGAACAAACTTAAATACTAAATTTGTCTCTAGGTAAAGATGAGTAATAAAAAGAAATACTGAAATTATATTTTGATTTTGGATCAGTTATGCCATTGCTTAATATCACCCAAAGACCGGCTCACAGTTAAAGGGGCAAGGACTGCTTTCTCTGAGAAGAAAACTCATCTGGCTAAATGATTTATGCCACAGTAAAGAGGCACCATGATCAGGCTTACAAGTTTTAGAGTTACTTTGTGCAGAATTTCAGTCAGACAGCTTTTCAGTTATAGGCTTAGTAAATCATCTCCTTCAATATATTAATTTGAAATGGCTCTTCAAAAAGTGATATCTACCTTAAAAATCAGGGTTAACAAATACATATACATAAATTCCTTTGAAATCCAAAATTTATGGATTTGTCTCCATTTATAGAAATAGAAATTAGGATTCATATAATTGCTGTCATCTAACAATATGGATTTAATATTTTTCCTTTTGACATTTATTCTCTTGCCAGGCTGTATCTGCTTATGGTCTGTGATCTGCTTTGCATTACGTTTATAGAAATATTACCATTAAAAGTGCTACATGCAGTATTAAATAACAGGGTGAGGCAGGAGACATGAGTAGAATCACTTGTTCACAAATGAGGAGTTTGGATGCCTCATCTCAGTGACGGGGTATAAATAGCTATAATCAAATCATTGGTCTGGCACTAGGGATAATCCTGGTATGAAATTGAGGCAGGCAGGAGTGCAATATCCCAAAATCCAGGGGTTATGAATATTGAAGATTATGGATAGACAAAATGCACAAGAAAGACTTTCCTATACTGGCTGCTCTTGCTACAGTTTATTCTTCTCTCAGTATTTCCCCTATAAACTCCTTTTATTCACAGGCTTGGCAGCTAGCCATAAAATTTTGCTTCTAGCAGGAACTTGGCAGACAGTGTCTCAAGTCAGGAAAATTATTTTAAACAAATTTTTAAAATGTATATTTTGGGGCTCTTTTAAAAGTTAGAGGTGCAGTAATTTTTTTCTGAGAAAAAGGATTGGTTTCAGTGGTTTTTTTTCATTGTAAATTCTCTAAACATTTTCCTAAAAAAAAGGAAAAAAATGTTGTAACCAAATAGTGAAAACATGGCTTTTCTTTCAAAAGCATGTGTATGAAGGTACTGTACATAAGTGTCAACAACTTGTGTATTTTTAAGGGTATTGCTTTAAATCAAATACCTCATGTGTCACTGTGATGGAATAAAGCTTGTTTATTGTGTTATAAACTGTTAGGGAAATAGTATGCACCATTCCTTGTAAATGCCCAATCTCCCTCTTGACTTACTTTTCCATAGCCCATCTGTAAGTTTTGTACACAAGAGCCTTGGAAAATCAGCCCTTCAAAAAGTTCAGCATAACACAATAATTGATAAGGTTGTGTGAGCAAGTGGTGTCTTTATGTCAACGTGTTGTGTGGTGGGAGTGCACTCGGGTTGTGGGAGCAGAACAGCCTTTCTCAGATTTCAGAGTTTGCAGTGGTAGTTTGGGCAAATGCCACCTGGACCACCACAAATCAGCAGGAGAGATTTTGATGGTGATTGTGGCTCTTAAAGCTCACCTGTAGGCTCAGAAACAAGTCCCCTACCATGCTCTCCCCTGTCACTTTTCTCCTACAGTAAACTGTAACTTTGCTGTCTTACTGATTTTGATCTGGAGGTTCAGTAGTTGATAGCATTCCTGCCATAGCTCTCCTTATCCTGGAATGACTTCCTCAAATACTGTCAAGTGGGTCTCCATCAAATGAACACATCAAGAAGGACATGAGGAGACCTAAACCAGCACAGGAATTTAATCAAAAGGAGATGAGTCTGATAGGTACTGGACCCTCAGGAGAAATGTATAGGATTTCTTTTTTTTTGTTTGCACTGTTTTTTACATGGAAAGCATTATTTAAAAGCATTGAAAAATAATGTAACCACAGAAGTAGGATTGCAATTTCATATGGCATCAGAATATGGAAAAGAACCTGTGAAAAATAAGCCTTAACAGAAAAGATTTTGCATATTTGACAGTGGCACCAATGTGCCCGTGTGATCTTTGAAAGCTGATGGTCCTCTCCTTTCCCAGACAAAATGCCCTTCCTTTCATCTGTGTTACTCTTGTTTTTCCACTGCATACACTGAAGTGAGACCAGTTTTAAAAATTGCATGGTAAAGCATTTAAAAGAACCTTCATTTGGATGTTTGCAAATACATTTAATAAGTTAATTCAAAAAAATAATGCTAGATATATTTCCCAGAAATAGGAATCTCTTTTTCTATTATGCACCTGAGGCATTCTGCATGTTGGACTCTGGCTGACCCGTCCCACTGTTTGTGCTGGACGGGGAACATGTGGTGTGCTGTGTGAAGGTGGAAAAAGCCACTGTATCCAGGTGCAAATTTTGAATATGCATTCAGTGAAGCTTTCATGAATTATTACTGTTTTATGAACTCCAGGAAATGTATGGACTGGTGTTAATGCAAATTTATAATTAAGCCCAGAGGTAATTAACGTATCAAAATGTCTTGAAGATTGTCTTCCCCTTCATGCTTTGTACTTATTCTAGATACCTGTATTTGAAAGGGCAATGTTTAGAGTTGCAAAACAGGAGGTGGAAGAGCTCTATAAGGTGCAGGAGAATCTGCCTTTAGGCACTGAGATAAAATTCTCAGCTGTGCTACTCTCACAAAGCACTTCATCCTTCTTCCTGAGGTCACATTCTCATCCGTAAAATGGGTGTACTGCGTAACCCTAAAAAGCTGCAAAAAAAAGTTTAAAGACCACTTATTGTATTTATAGTGGGAAAATGCTCTCATGTCTGTGCCAAGTTTTCTTAGCACAACTATGTGGAAGGGCTGAGTATTTAAATATCATCTTGAGGAGAATGTTTTCTAATTGATAGTTTATAAATTATTTTGTTACATACTAGGATATAACTTTTAAATTCTTCATTGGGAACATTAATATAATCAATGATTTAAAAAAAAAAGAATATCATGTTTCTAATAAACTTTTTAAAGCATCCCATTCCTTCTTTTTGCTCATTTTAAAATTCTGCCTTTACCTCTTCCAAGCTCTGGCAAGTGTTTGCCTCAGGCTGGCTACTGAGAAAGTGGACAGAGTGTGCTACAATTTATATTGGTTTATTGGTTATGTTTCCTTTCAGAACCTCTGTGTGTTTTCCAGGGTCTGTGGCTTTTGAGCTGTTTGCCAGCAACACGTGCAAATCTTCAAGTTCTAATTCTCCAGACCACTTAGAAATGGAGAGAAATTGGAGTGATGCTAAACATTTCTCAGTGTAGTTTCCATTTCAGATGGGGCAAATTCAGAGGAATGGATATGTATTGAGATTTCAGATTTATATATTTCCATCTATGTAGTCACATGTACATTTAAATCTTGGAAGACGACTAAATACTGGAAACTCAGGGATGAGTTTTTCCCTAATTTTCGTCCTGGGCAGCTGTCCTGGATGTTTGGACCTAAAAGCTGATTAGACACTTGGTCTGCCTCCCTGACTATCACCAAAGTTAGTGAATAGCCTTCCTCCCTGTTCTCAGGAGAATATCTTCTCTATGTTCTAATACTGGCAAATGTGGGACAATATTTACCACTGTGAAAAAGCAGGTACAGGGCTTATATGATTCTGGGTCGGCAAGCATGAATGTAAACCTTGGCAACTGAGTCTGGATTTTCAGGTGCATTGCCAGTGATGTAATGCACCAGTATTTGCAGGATGTGCTTATCAGGGTTTTGAAAAGGGTTTCTCTCTTTTTTTAGATATATTTCTGTCAAAATAGTAATTTATGGAATATCACCCAAGAAAATGAAACAGTTTGCTGTTGTTCAGAGAGGACAGAAGCAAGTGCTTCTCCTGTCAAAGTCAGCAAAGGAATAAAAAGGTACCCTGGTGTAGGTCATCAAATCTGTCAGCAGCAAGTAAAATAGAATTTGTGTGGAGTTTTTGTAAACCCATCTGAACGGTGCAGTTAACTCAGAAATTGAAAAATAGTGACTTAATTATGCTTTAAGTTAACTTCAATACTGATTCCTTTTAGCAGGAAGGTGAAGGTGCTGTCCTTAGCAGTTAGATGCAGGAGGAGCTGTCGGTGTCAGGTATTCTAATGCAGTTGTTTTCTGCTTGAGCTAGTTAGGGAGGGATCCACGATTTCTTCTCCATGCCCATGAATTCCATGTTCCCTCTGTTACTTTACAAAGAAGGAAGGAGGGAATACAGACTCTTTTCAGTGCCAAAAGCCTCAACTAGCTCATAGGTGCCAAACAGCCAAGCAACATTTCATCCCTTCCTGGATGCCAAAAGCCTCAAGTATCCCTGCTCCACCTGCCAAAACCTCCAGCTCTGTCCTGACAACTCCTGCAGAGCAGGCCTGTGCTGTCAATATGAAATTTTGCAACACCCTGACAACAGAAAAATCTGGATGCAGTATAATACAGAAAAACATGCTGAGATTTGCCTTCAGTTTAGTATGAAAATGAATTATGCTGTAAATATTTCCTGTGTGTGTCACTTGTGCATGCTTTATTCTCCAAAATTTGAATTTATCCAAAACTTCTGTAGAATGAAAAAATATTGCTGAATTCAGCACTGAGAGGTCTAAAGTCCACCTGAGCCCCCAGATGAATTTTTTTGTGTAGCTCACTAAGTCCATCATTTGCCTTTTGGCCGATTCCTTGCTAATGATTCACCTTGTTACTGAGCCTTTACCAGCTTGTGTTTCTGAAACGTTCTTGTTATTATGGGGCACAGGTTCCATTTTGCAGTAAGTTTGCAGTGCTGAGGCCAAGAGCAAGGAATAGGTAATGTAACTGAAATAATGTTAATAATTTAAAAACTAATTAATTCTAAACATCTGCTTAAAATAGCTACATTTACTCCCAGGTGTTTTTTATCAGTCTAAAATAATGATGCATTGTTTTTTCTCCAAGATTTAAAAATTCCAGATATCTTCTTTTTAACATACAGAGTAATACATAATTTACTTTGGTACATAGAAATAAAAGAATTATTAAACTCAATGACATATACAGTGCACAATTAGGTAATATATAATGCACTCAGCAATAGTAGAATTATGTCAGGAAATGTCTTGAAATCTGTTTTAAGGAAACGAGGAGTTTTTAAGCTAAAACCAGGTAATGCAAGATCTTTTTATTAATAATTCTTATTTGTCTGGAAATAGGTCTTGAGTGTTCTATTTAGTCACTGCCACAAGTGAAATAGTCTTTCCTAGATCTGTAATCCTCATTGTACACCTCACTTAGAATACCAAATAGAGGTGTAAATTATTTTTGTATGTGACCTTAGCAGTGAAAGAGATTTCCAGTGTAACTTGTTGCAAAGCTCTAGACATAACAGCCAGAGTTAAAAGTGAAGGATACAGTTCTGAGGCTGAATAGCACATCCAGTGATTATCTGCAGGTAAATACTTGTTCTTTCCTGCTCATGGATACAGTCATCAGTGCAATCTGATACCTCTTCCACCAAGTGTAGTGTCTGGAAACAAGAATCTGGGAAATGCATCACTGAGCTACTCAGGCAGGATATTTTCCCTTCAGTGCCATAATTCCTGTGCTACCTCTGTTTGGAGCTGTTGTAGGTATGAGGGGAAGCAAATGGCACAGTGCAATGCTGCACATGAAGATTAGTGAAGAGCAAAACAACCTTGTGCTTTGGAAGACTCTGAAAGTCAGGACGGTGTTAATAGTATTTATGGGTTGTGAGAGTGGGAAGAAGCAATGAAAAGGAAATGCTTCATCTCTGTTCAAAACACCATCAAGGATGAAATTCACTCCTGGGAGGAGGGCTAGCACTGAGCTTTGGGTATTGCTTAATTTATGCATTCACTGGTACAGAAGTGGTGTTTGTACTCCTCAACAGGTTCTTTCCTTTAGATGAGTTTAATCTGAAGAACTTAAATTCTGTATTTAATTATAAGAAATGCTTTATTAAATAGCAATATTTTATAACTGTGCCTGTGTAACTCCTATTGGTGATTTTCTTTTAGAATTTGGCAAGCCTTAGTGAATTAATACAAACCACTTCAGTAAGCACCTGTGAGAAAAACAAAAGCACAGCCACCCAGAGAGCTGCAGTGACAGTGGCAAATTAGCAGGTGTATTGGTAAATATTCCTCTATGTCCAAGTCCTTACAATGACAAAGACTTTTTTTCTGAACCACATCATTTTAACCTGTCTGAATAGGGCATTTTTGTGTCTCCATCCAGCCCCAGCCGTGATCTCCTGACATTGCTGCATTTGCTCCCAGAGGTCGCACTGAATCTCTTCTAGAACCTGACAGAGCTGAGCACCCTGCCCTGGGGAGGTGCTTAGAGGCTGTCACAGGGCAGGATTTGTGCTGATGTGTGCATGGCAGGACTGTCACCTGGGGACTCTAGCAGACGGGTCTGTGTGCCAGGTCTCTACATTTCTTACACTGCACATACTGCTGCCATAACTCTCCTGTCAGATACTATGGACTTGCCTCATGTTTGTGTTTAAAGAGAAATTGTATGCTAAAAACTTTGTAAAACAAATACTTAAGGTATCAGGGCATTTCTGTTGAGAAGCTGTGAATGCTAAACATTTACATATCCAAGCCTTATGTAATAGATGTCTGAAAAATAATAAAACTGCATAAACTGACCTTTGTTCTCTGGCACCACTTCTCCTTTGAAGTCTGCATGACCAAATTCAAGACAATTACGTCATCCTTCATAACAGCCAAACAAAAGTTTGGCCAAATAATCTTTTTTTTTTCTCCATCTGACAGCACTGTGTTTGATTTTTGTAATGTGTGTCAATGTAGCTGTTATTTACTGGGCGCTACAAGTGACAGTTAAAAATCCCCTTGTTTTGGAGTAATGATCATCCCTGTTAACATTTGGATTTGATTTATTTTACCTCAGTGCCCACTGTATACCCTGTTCCTTTGAGTAGTATGTTGCAAGGAGAGTCTGGCCTGAGAGCACGTGCTCACCAATAATTAGCAGAACATGGTGGTTCAGTATGTGCCCGTATGTGACAGAAGCAAAAACAGAGCCCTGGACAGAAGGAGGGAAACTGGCACCAACACTTTCCCCTCTGTTCAAATCTACCAGTGCCACTGATAACTTTACTGCCACTCCAGTAAAGTTCTCTGCAGACAACACTGTCTCTGTCAGTTAAGGGTTGACAGCCCAGAACTCGAATTGCACATTACTGGGCCTTAGACCTCGAGGAAGCAAAATGTCATCTCAGGCTTTGAGGCTCTGTCTATGTCATCAAGTGCTTCAAAACTCAAGAATTTATTTTTCCTTACCCCCTGATTCGAGTAATCATTGCCCACGTTCATGTTTATTGTTGTGACTTTTCTGCTTTCAAAATGAATTAGATTGGGGTGAAATATTTTGAGCCTACCTTTATGCTGTACACTGGATTTCTGCAGAAGCTTTGTACAGGTTCTTAGCTATTGCTCTGACTGCAATGTTTGCATCTAACCCTGTGTTCACATGTGGTACAACTCCTTCCAGTGACGTGTTTTCCCATCCAGCTCTACGTAAAGAGCAGCAAACCGTTTAGGTTGTGTTTATAGCTGGTTTAAGTTATTTTATCTGGATTCACTACAGCACTTGTGGCTTCATCATGTAACATCATGGGTGCACATGTGCATGTCCATGCACACATTTATGTTTGTGCTGGCACATAAATACTTCCACAATGAATATGCAAAATATATGTGTTGCACTTCATCTGTTGCACAATTAAGGCACTAAAGGAAAAACTATTTTAATATGGTCCAATGTTTCACTGCTGAACCATGTTAGAATTATGACTGAAGACAATAAAACCATGAAAAACTGAAGTCAAGCAAGCTGGGAATGCAGTCCTGATGTACAGTAATATCCTTCTGTGTTCAATTGCAATTAGCCCTCAGTTTAATTCCTAAATGAATTTCCAAGGCTTTGTTGGTGTAAATCATGATGCTGGTGATCTTTTCTTTATTTTACTTCAGTTTAGTACCACAGTGAAGACAAATGCAATGTGTAGAGTTTATGAAACCAGACAGCTAGTAAATCAATATTATTTTGGTGGTAAATTACTAAGTCAGTGCAAGCTGCTTTTAACTCTTTCCCATGGGACAAATAGCTTGGACTAGCTGGAGCTTAAATCAACACTGTGGTCACTGAATTAGTCAATGATTCTAAAGAAGGCTTTGTTGGCATAAAGTTCTGCTTTGATCGTCATAGTATTTACAGCTTTTTAATTAGATACAGTTTAGAACAATGGCTTTTATCAAAGCGGTTTGGGAAGTGAACAACTGGACTTTGTTTAGGGCTTTAGATGACATTCTGTCTGTTAATATCATGTGGCTGTTTTTAATACAATGATGAAGTTAGGATTATTTTAGGTGTTGTCACTGCTTTGTCAAAAGAAACTAGCTATTCTAAAAAAGAGTGGCATGCGTTGCTTTTTAATATCACAAGTTTAGTCATTTCTCAACATGCTTAAACCCAATCATTTGCTTTGGACTTGCAGAGAACAAACTAATTTTGCCCCTATAAATTTGAAAGAATTTCCTTTTGTTCATCTTGATTTATTGTCGTGTACCGAGTGACTTGTTGGGAAGTGCCGAGCTTTTTTTGTCAAGACTGAAGGCAATTGGTTCCATTTTCAGTGTCAGACGTTTCAGACTTGGCTTCTGATATAAAGCAAACCCAGCATCAGTGTGAAAATTCCTCAGGGATCTTGGCAGAGCTGGGCTCCATCATTTTTGGAATGGTAGACTGGCCTAAAAGTGCTTTTAAAGCTTTACGGTAAGCGATTGTAAAATTTGTAAATTTGTAAGAGCAAGAAATTAAGAAGCCACTGATGTTTTTAGACCAACTTCTGCAATACAGTGTTCAAATAGAGATGCTTATCTTCTAATAAAAATTCGCCTTTTTTTTTTTTAAAGTTGACCACTGAAGTCAATGAGAATAAAAAAATTGGCTGGACGTAGTTGTTTTATTAAAGCTTGAATTAAATTTTCATGTTCTCTCAGTTGTGATTCTTTTGGGGCAGAGTAAATATTGGTCAATATTCTCTGCCACCTGAGAAAAATAACTCACTGCCTCCCTTTTATCCACAATCTGACTTTCATAATGATGCCCAAAGCCATTACTTTATGTTAGCGGTATTTTTATGTGCAAACTATCACCATGGTGTTTTGAGAAACTGTTTTTTTAATCTTAACCTAGGTGTAATATAGGACTCTAAAAATCTTACTTTCATTGTAACAGGCCCATGGTGTGTTTGAACATGATGCCTTGTCTGTGTGCTTGAGACTGTTTAGTTCCTACAAAGCACGTTGGGCATAGAGGAGCTGGGAACAACAGCGTGTTTGGGCAGAGAAGTTCTTTGGCAGGAGGCAGCACATCATCTACACTGGATGTTCAAAGAGTTTGCTTTTTCCCCATTTAACTATTATGCATTAAAATAGTAAATTTGAAATATGGTAAATAAGCAGCAAAGTAACATAATTGGTACTATTAATGCCAAGCAGTAAAACATATTCTGAGGGGTTTTTTTATCCTCCTTTCCATCTTCCTTTTTTTCCTTTTAGAACTCCAGAACTACTCGTTCAGACGAAGATAAGGATGATTCCTGGGATGCCTGGGGGGCCTGGAGTGATTGCTCACGGACCTGTGGAGGGGGAGCCTCCTACTCTCTGAGGAGATGCTTAAATGGCAGGTAAGCCACATGCTGATGTGTGTGGGGGTTCTTCTGCAGCTCTGGCACATTTCCAATCCTCTTCTGGTTGCTTCTGTTTCTGAGACCAAGTGCTGTGTAAGGTAGATCAAGTGTTATAAGGTACTGCTTTTAATACATGTTTGTAATGGACAAGTAACTGAGGCTTTAACTCTGAAATCTAATGTGAAATACAATTGTGGAATAGCAGGAGTTATTTATTTAGCGTGGTCAAACAGAGAGAGGAGTCCTTTTCACTGTAATACAAATCAAATGGTGAGTTACCTCTGTAAAAATTAGCCTGCACTTGGACATGACTTGATGTAAGGCTCAAGTGCCTGTTACTCATAGGGATGTATCAAATGCTGCTTTCTCTCAGGGAAGGATAGGACAAGAGGCCATACTCTCAAATTGCCAAGGGAGATTCAAGTTAGGAGGAATTTCTTCACAGGAAGGTGATTAGACACTGGAATGTGCTCTCCAGGAAGGTGGTGCAGTCACCATCCCTGGGAGTGTTTAAAGAAGGACTGAACCTGGCACTCAGTGCCATGATCTAGATTGACACAGTGGTGTTGGGTCACAGGCTGGACTCGATGATCTCAGATCTTTTCCAACCAAAATGATTCTCTGATTCTTCCCTGCCAGTTCTTTCTATGCAGTTGTCCTGGTAGCCATGTGTTTTCATGTATAAGTCTTAGTGTGACTTGAAGAGAGGAGCACATGCAGTGAAAGCGTTTTACCTCAGTGGTAAAACTGAACTAATGTAACATGTGTTGGTACAGTCCTTAAAGTAGGAGTAATGTACTAGGCCTGTAGTCAGGTAAGAAGAGATCCCAGCCAGCTCTGAGGCATCCATAATTTCTTGTTTTACTTAAATTATTCTTAAACATGTTTAAAACTGATGATTGTGTTTACATTTTTATTTAGTTAAGATTTTTTAAGTTAAATGCAGTATCAGCCAGGAAGTCACTTTTTCTTAAAGAAGGCTTGGAGTGTGATCTGCTACTTAAGGGCAAATTGTATGTAATGCAGAGCTAAAGATGATTGATTTAAGCACTGCCTGTTTCTTTTAGTGAAAAATGCCCAAAGATCTTGGAGAAAAGTAACAGTTCCAGCAAGAAGCCTTGATACTCTACCAGTGTGTTAGAGACTGTGAAACAAGCTCAATAAATTGCAGCAGTATAAATTCCACTGTGGTTTTATTAATATTTTTAATGTGTTCCCCTGTGAAAAACATGTGTTTTCCATACCTTGACAAATGCATAGTTTAAAAGGGTTTTTTTCTATGTTTGATTTTTGTAGTAATGTCCGGGAAACACACAATTGTGAAACAAAGTTTTCACATTTGTGTGTGTCATAAACATTTTTAATTTGCATGTTGTGATGCAGTAAGTCTTGAAAAGATTGGAAATCTGAGACTTGTAATACCTTGAGCTTTAACAGTTGTACCTTCAGCTGAGCTGAATTCTTGCTTCAGGCATCCATTTTTTTTCCCTTTTCAAATGCTGTTTTTTAGTCCCTCTCACATTATAAAAAAGAAAAAAAATGTTAACAATTTTCGTGCAAGAAGAAGAAAATTAATTTACATCCATGTAAATCAATGTAATCTAAATGAAAATTAACTGTAATGTAAATTATCAGTTACATGTTCATGCATTCTTTAATGTAAGGCACATCTTTTCTGTATGAAGGGATTATTCCAAAACACTTTTCCTGAATCTAGAGAAATCAGTAATTATAATTTCTTGTCCAGACATTTGAAATATGTTTTATATTCTTCCAAAGGCTTGATGTTGCCATTTTTAACACAGAAGAATACCTTACACTGTGAAAAAGTGCTGGTTCGTTATTGAGAAGTTTGGCAGAGTGTATCTTTAAAAAAAGTGTGAAACCCAACCTCCCCAGATTTATGAGACCACAATAAATAACCATGACTCTATTACATGCCTGTTATTTCAGCTACTAAAGATCTGAATTGCCTGGATGTCAGGATTCACATTCATTGGGCACATTCGCATGCAGCCCATAAGAATTCTGTTTAATTTAAAATTATGAATCAGATATTCTGATCTTCTCCTCTAGCTCACATCCCGTTTATTAGAAATAACTCAGTTGCAATCAGCAGAGATCAGGCTTAGAGATGCCTTTTTGACAAAATAAATGTGTTTTTCATAAGGTTTGCAGTAAATTGGGCTTACAGGGAAAGTTGTGTGTTCTTTGCTGAAGAATGGCAGCAGTGTAAAGAGTTGAATCCCTAGATCTCCTTTGTATTTAAACCTTGTATTTTGAGTCCAGATTATGGTAGGGCAGTAGCAATAAAAGTTTAATTTTTGAGAGAATAACTAGCTGTAAAACAGGCAAGGTTGTGTTTTGCTGTTATAGAGTGTAACCATTTTTACTTTTTTTTTTTTTTAGGAACTGTGAAGGTCGGAATATTCGATACAAAACCTGCAGTAGTAATGTGAGTCTGGCCTTTAATCCTGTTTTGCTCATTCAAAAAATGTGTTAAAGTTTTAGAAATGCAGCTTCTTATTTAAAACCTTATGGAGCATAATTTTCTTTCCATCATTATTACCATTTTTAAACATTTCAGTCTGCATGACACCATGAAGTCTCAAATTTAAACTTCCCAAATGGACATTTTCTTTTGAAATTATAGTGCCAATTGTGATTCAGAATGTTTTATATCACTTATTAGGAGAGTTACACATTTTGGAGGATTAACAGCTCAATTCTCATCTTAAAATAGTGAGTGGTTTTCCTGGGGGTGCTGTCATGTAGACAAAGCATTAAACTGAGCTCTGGATCATTTGTGATTGTTAGTGATATGGTGACTCTCTTCATGTGAACAAAGAGGTGCCTGGTCCCTTTCAGATCTTAAATAGGTAATTACTCCTTATATTCCCTCTGTTTGCCTAAACCCAAATCTTTATGTGTCTGTATGCAAGAACATGCACATTTGGGTGCACTGGCACAGAGGATTTCCACCAGTGAGTGTGCAGCTGGAGTTTTGACCATGCAGGTGCTGTTACTGTCATGCAGTTGCATTTCATTTTTATAGAAACGTTTTATGAAAACCCTTCACGTACAGCAAACTCTGTGACTCGTGTTCCACCGACTTGCAGTTGTGCTTTGTGCTGTTTAAACAGCTGCTGCCCTTCAGACTGGGTCTAGGCTGTCTGAGGTGAGCAGCTCAGGCAGGACTTTGTGGTACCACTGGTCTACATAATGTGTGTGCAAACCTGGTTATGGGTGTTTAAATTCAGGGTGGTTTATGGTCTGCACTCACCCCCTTGCTGGGTTTACCTCACAGTACAATGTGGCAGTCATGTGTCCTATTCCAGAAAAGACTGCAGGCAGATGAGTAATTAATAACAATACTAAAAGGTGAGGCCTGAATTTCCTTTGGGTTGAATTGCATTCAAAGGTGTGTAAGCTCAGGTGATGCTCAGTCATTGCCAATCCTGTAATTTTTGCCAGCAGCAGGCACCTGTGGAGTGTGACATTCTCGTTTAGAGGCCTGACACTGGAAATTGCCTGGTAAATACATAAATACATTGAATCAGTGCATCTCCTAGGAGAACTGACCATTCCTGCTTTTTAGTTTGCCACACCTACAGTGTCTGCTGTGCCAGTTGGCTCCTGCCCTCCTTGAGAACAAGGCTTGCTCACACCTCCACACTCAGTGTTGGATGGATTTCCCACCACAGCAGCTCACAGGTGAAGTTCCTGCTGGCTGAAGCAAGTGGAAGTGATAAATAAATCAGTCTCAATGCATGCAGAAATCATATTCTGGAGAAAAACCTTGTCCCTTGCCCTTTCAGAAGAAAAGGCCCAGCAGCTTGGTGCATGATGGCCTGAGCTCATAAATAAAAACGCTACCTCCAAAAATACCCTGATGTTTAAAAGCTGTGTGATAACTTGCAGCCATCAGGATGTAAGCAATGAACAAACTCTCCTTGAGTGCTTATCTAAGTGCATGTCTGTATGCACTGTGTACAGTAACACAGCTCTGCTGGGTCCTGTGCACTGCAGCTTCTTGCAGGAGTACAAAGAGATCATCTCAGTTCTCCTTGTCCCTCCAGCACCAGGCCTGGGAACTGCCCAGTGCCCAGGAAGGGAGGATAGTGAGGTCCATTTGGGCATGTTCTCTGCTGTCATGCACAGGTCTATGTGCCTTTAGTATATCTAAGGGCAGTTGTTTGTTTTAAGATTTATGCAGTAGAAATCTGATGGAAACGAAGGCACTTTATACTTCATCAGAGAGAAAATTAAGATGATTCTCATATCCTCTCTGAACTCCCAGAGAGTTTATCTGAAGTTACTAGAGCCTGTTTTTTAACTTTAGGGCTTGTTTTAAAGTGATAAGTGGCAGGCACCTTGTATGTGAATCTGTTTGAATTTATGATGATTCAAATGTTAATTTCCAGACAGGAAACTGCCTGTACAGTTCTGCTTTTGGGGCATGTCTGAAAGGGATCAGGTTTCCATTTCAGTTCAGATACAGTCAGAATCTCTCAGGAATGGTTTTTCCTAGATTATGGGTCAGATAATGAAGAACTCCTGAGAAAAATATATTTAATGAGATTTCCACTGTTAATACAGTTGATCTTTGAAATTGGCATCCCTGAATTCAAACCCCGTATTAGATCTGAGTTAACCTCGAAACAGGACCTTACACCTAATGTAAATCTGAGACTACTAGGCCAGTTTAGTTTCAAATAATATAATTTTCCCAAAAGCATTATTTCTAATCAAGGCTTCTCACTTTAGGAGTGAAATCGTAGTTTGAAAACTAAGAATTTATACTAGCTTCTTTCCATATTAATAGGTATTACTGGTAACCACATGAGACATTTGGTATAAATACACAGTGTAAAGCTGTCTGCAAATGTAATTTTGCTACATGATACATTACACCACTAACATCTATATTGGGGAGTACAAATGAAGCACAACTTAATATGTGTGTCATTCTAATGAGAAGAACAAGAATCATTTTACCAGAAAATTAGTTTCATGTGGATTTGTAATGGAATAGTAAGTAAGTTCATTGAACTCAAGCATAGTTCCAGAATAATATTAGTGATATTTCAATCAAAAAATTAATTCAAGGTCTTAGCAACAAAATAATTGCTAAGATTAAGGCGTATGTATAGCCTGCTTATCTTTCTGTCATAACTGAGATGCCAGGTGCATGGTTTCCTGAAACTGCATGTGTGCTTTCAGCCTTTCATATGGAGACTTTAGAGAAATAAACTATCCATTGTATGTTGTTCAATGAGATTTTCAGTCTTTCTTGCCCCCCTTTTTTTAAATTTCAATTTTTGTATATAGTGTTACATTCTAATGCTATGATGTGCACTGTGTGGAAGTGTTTAAGTTAATCCTTTAGGGTCCTATTCACAGAACAAGTTATTTGGGCCATTTCCCCATAAATTTCACATTCTTGTGTGCCAAAGTCGCTTATATTTTTGCCACAGTGATTCTTCGACAGTCAGAAAAAACACTACTTTGTAAAAGATAGCCCCATGTTTAATTCCATTGTAAACTTTTATTGTGTGCAGATAATACTCACACTTGTTCGACACATTAATCTATAATTGTTCCAGCATCCACTTAACCTGCTAATTTATCCCATTCAGAAAATATTGGCTGTACTGTGTTGACTTTAGACTATAATATTTCACCTTAAATTACCTAGTTTCTCTCTAATCTGTTCATTTATTTAGTTTATATATATAATGCTGATGCACCGTAAGGCTCCCTTGGCTGGGGTGGTTTCCCCCTCAGGTATCTTGATTCTACTTAGAATCTGAAAATTTTGTAGGAAAAACATAGAACCTGGAGCTAATTTTGAAAAGAAAACAAAACAGTGACTTCATCAGTTTTGGCTGGGTTTCAGCAAAATGAGATTCAAAGAATAAAACTAGACAAAGGGCTAGACTTTCTTTGGTGTCATCATTTTTACTGGGAATTTTCTTGCCTTCTCTTTTGTGCTTTTTTCAGTGGAGTAATTGTTGGCAAGAGTCACAGGGTCTGATGCAACCTTCATATTTTGTACATGAACATTGCCTACAAAGATACAGATTTCCTAGGTCAGCTTTGTTTTCAAAGGCTGAGGGCACTCATTGCCAAACTCAAAGATACATTTCATAAGAAGCCAGCCCTTGGATGCAGTAGTTTTTAATCATCTGTCACAAAAAATATGGGAATATATATATGTGTTTTTAATCTTCATGGTAGTCATGTCTAAAGCATCTTTTTCAGATCTGTCTAATGTGTTCATAAGTCATGTCATAAATACATTTCATTCCACTGGAAGGTCTGGGTGTGATTTTTTTTGCCAACATTTTCATGTATTAGACCTCATAGATATGTCTTCAGTTCCTTAGGCAGTGTATGAACCTACAAATGGCCTGGCCATGTTTCACTGGATTGAGTGTGAGACAAAAGCTATTGCTGAAATTAAGAAATTGGAGAAATCCTGAAATTAGTAGCAAAATAATTTAACAAGTAAGAAAAAAAATGAAATATTGAGAGGAAAGAGGGAATGGTGGAATGAAGTGATGTCTGAAATAGATCAAAACCAGAAACACACAAACAGGATGAGGGCTGGGTCCCCCATATCATTGTCTGATATTATGACCTTGCCCACTTCCTGAACATGGTTCACCCTTGCCTACCACTCTCTTCTTTGCCCTGCTTTTTTTCCTTTTTATTTTTTAAACTCCCTTTCACTTTTCCAACCCACTCTAATGGAATTACACTTAACGTTTACAAGCCCTCTTCTTGTCTTGATTGCATTCATTCTGTGCTTAGTTGTCTTTCTCTTTAAACTCCTTTCTTAACACAAATGTTTATTGTTCCCTGGAAGACTGGGATCTGGACTTGGTTGCCATCCAAACTCTGATATAATGCAAATGATAATAATTTCAGCTCTTTGATACCCCTCTGTGATGCTCTTTTTATGCTCCTGCTTTTGAACAGAGCTCAAACATAAAGCAGGTGGAGCTGGCATATGAATCGAGCTGCCAGAATCACTTTGGGTTCATTGAAGATGCCAAAAGAGAATAGGGAGATGAGAATTCATTTGCTCTGAAGCAGCCAGGAGGCGAGTGGAAGGAAGGAGCTGCATTGTGTTGAATCAATGAGAAACATACAGTAACCATGGGTTTGACATCCTGACTTTGTGGTGTTTGTGTCTTGGCATCGCATCAACACCCAGTGATAATGGATTGTAACAACAGCCTGTCAGACCTCAGCTGAAGGCCATCACTCTGCCTGCTTTACAGATTACTCTTTAATTCTTTGTGATGAAAATGTAGCTGTGCATGGCTGAGTAACACTGCTCCCAAATACTGCTTCTAACTTTACCTGAATCTAACGTCCACTTATTTTTTGATCGTTACTTGCTCCTCTGTTTGCATCGGTGGAAGGGAACCATATGGTGTCCATATGAACTCTGAAGTCTTCTCTGCTTTTTAGACTTGCTATTGTGGAAAATGAGAGGTGACAGATAAGTCAGAGCCAAAATTCTGCTCTCATTTACACCAGTGCAAACTTGGTGAGTTTCTGGTGAGTGACACTGCAGTAAATACATGTGGCTTCTCACAGTATTTACTTGATGTTTGTAGGAGATCTCACTTGAGGGATTTTGTAGAGGTAAAATACTCCCTGTGTCTTATTCCATCATTGTTTATTTTCATAAAATATGCTTCAAAGTAGCGTTATCTCAGATTAAAAATAATACAAAATGTGTTAGTGTCACTTTGAATTATTGTCACTGTAAGGTGTAGCATTAGACAGAGCTGAAAAGTTTTGCTGGGAAAGTTCAATGACTTGCTCAGTGCTCAGCTGCAAAAACTCTGTGTGTTGGTCAGTAGATAGAATACTGATTTTTATAAGGTGTTTTATGTAGATTGCAACCAATTCAGAGACAGTTCTAGGCTACTGTTTGCCACGGTGAAAAGATCCCCAGACTGAGTGCAATATTGTTGGGGGCATTGGACTGAAATTCAAAACTTTCTCCTGTATATTTTACTCTCCAGTCCTGTATAATGCACTTACTATTTTGTCAGCTTTATTCAGGGAAGGTTCAGTTCTCTGATAAGGTTGAAGCTGTGCTTGGGATCAGTATTGTTAACTAATACTTAGTAATAAGTTCCATGAGTTTGCCTGACACATCAGAATCTTTCAGTCTTCCATCCAATGAAAACAAAACTTTGCTAAAATCAGCCTCACATCTGGCTTATATGTGCAGTTGGAATTCTTGGAAGAATATCCTTCCAGTCTGGTGTATGGACTCTTTGACACTGGACATACTTTCAAATGAAGTCTGCAGTGAGGAATTGTTTGACACAGTAACTCCTTTGCCAGTACTTTACCAAAGTTATTTTCAAATCAATCAGTATTCATCTCCATTCCTGTCACCATAGTTTAGTATTAACATCATTGTTTGGGAGCAAGGCTTTATGTAGAAAAAAATATTTTAGAATGTTTTATTTCAAGCAGTTCACTTATTTGGTCTTTCAGCTGTGAATGCTAAGGTGCTGTGTGGGAAAACGTAGGGAATTGTCTCATTAGAACTAGAAATATAGAATCAATTGCTACCAATTTATTATTAGTATTATATTATTTATTTTTGTTACCAAGTTTATTTTATTCCAACAAAATAAGCCTTACTGCTTCCATGAGATGAAAGTGCTTTGTAATTAGACTAAATTAGTAAATTAGACTAAATTACAAGCACTGAAAGTTCTGGTGCTTCCTCCTAAGTTGTGTGCTTTTTTCAAGCAATACTGAACAATTAATTAGGCAAATTTTATTTTTTTTTAATTATACATAGCATTAATATCTCTTCCATTACCTGAGACGGTGAACTGATGAATGAGTATAGAGACCTCAGAAATCCTTTAGAGGGAAAAGCTACTGAAAAGAGAAATATTAAATATCAGACATCACCGTGTAGTTACTTAAAATATATAGATTCCTTTAGAAGCTAATTCTTACTATAGAATGAGACTTTAACTGTGCTACCTAGTGTCATAAAAATTAACACTTTTAATTATCCTCTCATATCAGTTATGTTGTTATTGCTGGAATATGCATGATATTCTGTACTTGCACCCTAAGCAATGGGTTAAGCAAGACAAATTCTTTTAATACACACAGAAAAGCTTTGTAGTGTGGCGTATTTGTCAAAGCGGATCAGTTCTCGTACCAAGCCTGCCTGAAGAGCTTCTGGGTTATTCATCAGATAACTTTACTGCAAATGCAAAGTATTCCCTAGTTTAAAAAAAAATTTTTTTTGGCTTGTTTTCAGGACTGTCCTTCAGACGTTGGTGACTTTAGAGCACAACAGTGTTCTGCCTACAATGATGTCAAATACCAGGGGCACTTTTATGAGTGGATCCCTGTGTACAATGATCCTACTGCTCCTTGTGCCCTGAAATGTCAAGCTCTGGGAAAGAACCTGGTTGTGGAGCTTGCTCCAAAAGTGCTGGATGGTACTCGCTGCAACACTGAATCCTTGGATATGTGCATCAGTGGAATTTGCCAGGTATGTTCACGGTGTGAATTCAATGGGGCCTTTGTTGTGAGGCACTTTGCTCTTCAGTGGGTGCTTTGGGATTGTTTTTCATTCTGTTTATCAGTTTAGATGTATCTGCAAGTGCCATCAAATGGATTGTAGATAACTTACCTTTTCAGGAGGACACAAAACTTCCTGACTCCCTTAGCCATGGATATTTATCTCTATAGATAAAAGGTCAATAAAATTCATTAACTCTTCTATTTATGAATGTAAAAATTAATGAACCTAGTTATTGTAACTGTAGCTTTCCAAAATTTAGTATATCTGTGAGGACGTGATGAAATTGTAGAGCCTTCATTTGAATCATTTTCTGAGTCTCATATAATCTCAGTTAAGGAGAAAATTGGACATTTTATGGGATCCAGCCCATAATGGCAGGTGTGAGTACATAGGTCTGTCTTACGTGGGTGAGTGAGTATATGTTGTAGTTGCATGAACTGATTGTCTGAATCTTTAAATGGCAATGCACAATTCTAGATATATTTATTATTTATTAGTTATGCTATTGACTTTATACAGTTAATGTAAAAGCAGAGAGTTATAATATTTGAGGCTTGCTAGCTTTGCCCATGTCTCATTAACAAAGCATTATTGCAGACTTGTTTTGTGAACAGAGAGGTTTATAGAGAATGGACATGTTATTGCAATTAGTTTTCTTTCTCTGTAAGTGGTTTTTGCTCTGTTAAATGTCTAAAATGTGCGCTACTCAAAAATGCAGGATATGGCCCAGTGAGAAAAATAGCTCTATTATAGAGGAAAATTTGACACATTTGGCAGAAGACTTGTGCATGGATTATAGCAACATTAATATATGATCTGGACCTTGCTGTGGGTTTTATGTGACTTCTGTGTGTGCTGCAGTTCCAATGCCAGTCGTGTCAACACATGGTGCATCTGCTGCCTCTGAAACAGAAGAATTCCTTACAGAGAGACTTCATTTGTCAATAGTACTTCACTGTGGGATCCAGCAGTGTTTGTTACCCTCTATTTGAAATAGGATATACCTCTAGAAACTCTGGGAGCATTTGCCAAATAATGTATTTCTTGTGCCATGTTCTCAGTGATGCTTCCTATCCTAATAAAAAGGCTTTTACCCAGGGAGATTGCCCAGTCTGTTTTAGGAGGTGCATGTACATCAGCCTTTGCTGTCTGTGCCCATTGCACCCTGAGTGTCAGGCTGCATCTAAGGCAGCTCTGGGCTTTTCAAGGGCTTGTGCTCAGGGTGCTGTGGGGTTGCCAGTGTCTCCCACAGTGACATCAAATACCTTCTTCCATCTTTCATACATGGCATAAAATTCTCTTTGCCCACAGTGGATCCAATTTTTTGAAGAACAGTTGGGGAGTATGGTTAAAAGGGCTGCTTTCAAAGTTGCTTCTTAGCATTTTGTAGTATTCATGTGTATATATGACATAAAATGCTTGGAAATGTAAATAATCCATTTTTAGGATAAATGAAGTGGTGGGGAAAAAATTAATCATTCTGGAAGCAGGAACTGGAACTCTTACACTGTTGATGAGTATCAATTTTTTCCTCCGTCTCCCATTTTTTTTTTCCATTATTTCTTCCAGTTTCACAAAAATATTTTTCAGTGTGAGGTAACATCTTCAGAAAAAAACCCAAAACATATTTAGAATGTGTCCCGTGCTGCAACTTATTCAATTTTTAAAATTTATTGCTGAAACTCATAAATAGTTAACTGTTTTCACTTTATTTTCTTGAAGTCACTGGCTATGCCTGAGGTATTTTTGTGCAAATTGAATTTTTTTGCTTTTTAAAGTATATATTTGATAATTTGGTGTATGATAATTTTATTGAGTTAAAAAATTAAAGTAGAATTCAATTAAATTAGATGAAGATTCATTTAAATAACCTTTTCCTTATTGCAAACTATTTTGGGGGCAGAGTGAAAGGTTTCTTGCTTGTGAAAGGGGCTGTGGGAGGTGGAGTTTTCCTCAGAAAACCAACACAGAGCTTTGTGTTACTCCTGTTTGAGCAGAAGAGAGCAAATTGACACCTAATCTTTCCCAGAAAAACATGGTTATTTAGTCAACTGCTCTTAAGAGAGAGACAGCACAGTCGTGGTTCTCCACAATTGTTGCTGGAAGATCCGTCTGACGTGTAACTGGCACAGCCAGCAAATTACTTGGCAAGTGTTCTTACAGCTAACTCATCTAAATGAGCACACCACACTGCTGATGTGGGTATCTTCACTTCTATGCCTGGAAGCGCCAAAGACTTGCTGTAAAGGAGAATGGTGCTGATTTTGCCCATTTATTGTCTCAAAGTTGAGTCAACTTCCCCTCCTCCCCAATGTGATTTCACTTTCATCTGTGAAATTGGTTCCTGCTAAGGTAGGGCTGCATCACTAATTCTGCCTCTTGTTCAAGCTCTCACCTTGGCAGCATATGAATTTGCAAAGATGGTGAATTCTTGTTCTCCAGCTTCAGTTCTGATCCTTTGCACTTCCCTTATCAAGCAAACCAAGCTAAGTGAGTTCTCTCCCTCAAAAAAAAAAAAAAAAAAAAAAAAAAAAAAAAAAAAAAAAAAAAAAAAAAAAAAAGTTGTGAGATGACAAAGCTGCACTCTGAATAGGAAGTGTGAGGCTTTACAGAAAGTGAAATCTAAAGATGGTGGAGATGGTGGAGCAGAGAAAGGCTTATTGGGAAAGTTAGTAAGATATTTTGGGATTGCTTGAGACTTAAGTCAAACCATTTGATCATGTTTTAGTTTGCTACTGCCCTGCCTCTGTTACCAACCCAAATATCTGGGGCTGTTGTGTTAAATGGGGACAGATCAAAACTTAATTGCCAGGATTTTCACACTTCTGATATTTTTTCTAGTCTCTGCATAACTTCCAAAACATTTTTTTTTCATATAATGTGTTCCTGCTGTGCCCATCTGGATGTGGGAGGAGACATTTAAAAACATCTGCATGTCAGACACATATGTGGGCAACATTTACCCAGTTACTCTGCCTGCTTTGGGGCCCTGCCTCTTCTTGGGTTTTGTTTTTAATTTGTGCAGACCTGCTTTTTTTCTACCAGAATGCAGAATGGGGTGTTACTTGTGCCAGCACCTGAAATGGTTACAGTGACAATTTTCCTAATATGGAGTAATATGTTTGGACAACAAATACACGCATCACCCAAAAAATCTGGTGTCCTAAGGAGCAGCCTGAGAAGTTCTGTCCTAGGCTGTCACAATTAGGTCAAGGATGATGTAAATCCTGCAATGAACTTTCCATTTAGTGTCAGCAAGTTGTTTGTGTTCCAAAAAAGGCAGACACTACACTGTGCTTTGTAGCATATGGCATAAATTTAGCTGACATCAGAACACATCCCACATGTCAAGTGGAGCGCCATCAACTTCTGCCATCCTAGTTCACTTCTGTCACATGTCATCCTGTGGCCAGTAGGTATCACTCACCACCAAAACACTCTTATGCTGGATGCAAATATCTGTCAGAGTTTTCACTGAAAACAGTTTCTGTAAGCTCTTGGAAAACTCTTGCATGTCTTTTTTTTTTATAAGCTTTGTTTGTGTTTTAAACTTAAAATTATAGCAGGTTATTAATTTCTTCTGAATCTTGACTACTTTTATCCTGAGAGTTGCTTTCACAAACTGCTTTTTTTGTGTGCTTTCCCTTTTGGTTCCTGCAGATACATTTTTTTTGCCTATAAATATGTTCAAGACTGCCCAAGATGCATGGAGATTTGATGTGCAGAGACTTAGAAAGGAAGGTTTCCTTTCCATTTTGTGTTACTGCAGACATGTTTCTAACACATGTTAGTCTGAGTAGTTAAGTCCTGAATAGCTGTTAAAAAAGCACCCTTTTTTTCCAAAATTAATACTTACTCTTGATCTTCTTTTTTAATATTTAAAAATTAGAAAAATGTCTGCATTGCCTTTTTCTTCTTTTTAGCTCTTGAGTGATCCATAGGAAGAATTGATTTTGAGGTAGCTCTGTGTTAAGCAAGCTTGTTATACTAAACCTGGCATTCTTTCCTGGCTACCCCTAATTATTGAATGCACAAAGTGCATTTTGGAGCATGAAGGATCCCTGTGTAGATGCCCATGCTCTGTCTACATGTTACTGCACTGGAGCTGGCAGGCTGGACCCTGCCCAGGAAGACTGGCAGTTACTCAGGGAGATCCAACAAAACTTTCTGGCTCTCAGAGCTATGAAAAACTTCATGTGACTGCACACGTGTGACAGGGGCCATAAAACTGGGAGTGGGCAGCTCCAGCTGCAGCTCAGCTGGGAGGTGTTGGTGGCTCTCCAGAAGTCCCACTGGAATATGGGGCTGAGCTAAGCAGGGGCTGCCACATCCAAAGTGACCTGTCAGTGTCACCCTCCCTAGCCTCAGGGGGTTGGCTTCTCATCTGTGGAAGCTCTTGGCACTGCCCAGGCCAGCAGGTCATGGAGCCAACCCTTCAAGGGCTGCACTTCCCCCTCTTTGAATGTCACTGCCCCCCTTGCAATGACATTGTTGGCAACTCAGTGGTGGGCTTTTACAAATAAATAATAATAACAGGATGCTCTCAGACACTGCAGGTAATAATGGGATACTCTCAGACACTGAAAAGGTCTTTTGTAATTTGTTTTTATTTTGCGGTTTCCCACTGCTGCTAGAAACTGGTGTTTCTTTTCAGGTCTTGTTCTTCTTCTACTGTTTCTTATGGAGAATGCTCTCTATAGGGATTTCTTACTGTGGAAGTTTATCCCTTCCTGTCAGATGAGTAGTGTGTTTTTTCTGATCTCCAGTTTCTTATCTATACTTCTTTGGTCATAAGTGATTCCCTGCCAAGTTTTGTTTTGTTTTAGTGAGCTGAGTGCAAATGTGACTTTACTTCCCAGCCTAGAAAGGACCTACATCATGTGAGAAGTGATAGCACAAAACCTCATGATTTGGGTGTCATCTTGAAGCAGAGCCTTAGTAACCTTCAAATCCCCCAGTGCTGACTTCACCAAGCAAGGCAGATTTGGCTGAACCCAGCCAGAAAAGGAGCAAAGTAATTTGATTTCATGTACTGATTAATTTTTGAAAGCGTTCTCACAAACAAGAAGCTCGCTGGGAGTTTGCATCCTATCCTCTGGTAGTGTGTATGTGTGTTTTTTTAAATGGAGACCATGTGGGAAAGGGTACTTGCTCCTGCTGGGTGGTCCTATAATCTCTCAGCTCCTCTAGCGTGTGACAGATCCCGTAGTAAGAGTTAAAGGTTTTGGAAACACTTTGTTTTATTTGATGGAAGTGGATTTACAGAGTTGTGGAACACTCTTTAGCCTCTTGCCTTCAGATATAAAATGTCAGCAGAAATATGTGGAAAGTCTTTTTAGGAGCCCTTTAGTATGCAGTGAATTTTATGCACTGTATTTTTTTTTATTTTCTGGGGTTTTTTTTATTGCTTTACATTCTTTTCCTCTGTATGGATGGCTCAGGAATTTGAACACCATGGAGCGTCTCCTTGTGCCCATCATTCTGACTTATTTTACACCTCCGTTCTGAGGTTTGCACCTTGCCTTTACTGCCTGATTTCTCACCTGTAAGGAACTTAAAATCCTTAAACAGAGTAAGTTTTCGTCCTCCCAGCCTGGCTGTTCCCATTTACCTTGGCAGCTGGGATTGCAGCTTCGTGTGCTGGAAGAGGATGGGCTGGGAAGTTTGCTCTTGGTCCTGAGTACATGCACAATGTCCCTGGAGGGGCTTTATTCTGTTAATTAGCACATGCTGAAGCCTGTGTCAGCTTGTCTGGGCTGCTGCTGTCCTGGGCTGGTTTGATTCCAGAGATGTGAGAACCCGTGCCACAATCAGACCTTTGTTAGCTCAGACATAACTGAAGAGTTATGAGACAGGACCATGTGAGAAGAAAATCATGACTCAGACTGAGATAAATCCTCAGTGAGGATAAACTAGGGTTTGAAGGCAGTGCTTGAAAGCTAAGATTCCACACTACTTTTAAAAGTCAATTGAGAGAAAGAAAGAAAGAAAGAAAGAAAGAAAGAAAGAAAGAAAGAAAGAAAGAAAGAAAGAAAGGAAGGAAGGAAGGAAGGAAGGAAGGAAGGAAGGAAGGAGTCACTTGCTTAATTGGAGGGATGTTCTGGTATCTCTCCCTGTGCTTGTCAGAATCAATTACTTGTGGATGATGAGCATGGGAAAGAGACAGTGGGAGCTTTTTTTCTTTATGTTCTCTCTTGGGACATATTTTATCTGTGTAGGAATAAAGTGCAAGCTGAAGCTATCACAAAGTGAAGGATGTGAACAGAGATTGCAATGTCTGTGAATAGATGGGCTTTGAATGACAGCAAGGTTTTACAGCAGGGCAAAGAGGCATGGAAAATATTGACCAAGGGTGAGCAGGATTTTCACATGACAGGTTTTTCATTCATGTTTTTATTACCATGAATTCCCATAGCCATATTTAAAATTAGTTATTTGTTGTGTGGATACGGTCAGTCCTGACATCTGCCTGTGCTGGTTTCTGTGCTAAGACAAGTAGAGCAGGGGAAAATGCAGCAAATTTCTGACATTGATGCAATGAGATCTCTGCACTGTGTTAGCACATGCAACTGTGCAATGAAACAACCTTAATTCTTCTGAGTTTTGGATTTTGTGAGTCTGTGTTTTTGGAAATAGACATTGCTTTTCTCTGAGCAAGATCCAGAGGATTTTAATTTTCCCTACTGAGTGATTCTAATAAACATGCTATAGAGATTTGTCTTTTTGAGCATGTAAAGGTTTTTCACTGTTTTCTTCCTTTACTAGTAAATGCTGAAATAAAACATGTCCTTTCTTTGTCAAGTCACAAAACTTGGAAAGGGCATTTTTGTCAGAAGTAATTTGGAGGCTATCTTGTATTTTGGGCAATGCTGATAACCTTTAGAAGTATGTAGATGTTCTTATTCCATTTTTATCTTAGTTCTCAGCTTTTGTAAGCCTGAAATAAATAATTTGGTTTATAGCTGTCCAAATACTGCTATCCTGGTGGCTGGGCAGTCAGATCACTTCAGTGATATGCTTGGTGTATTAGTTTACTTTCACATTATATTTTGCAAATCTTGACAAATTTTGAAGGCAGTGGAAGGCACTTGCACCTGGAATACAAAGCCTTTGCCACCTTTCAGCAGATGAGTGCTCCAGCCAGCACAGGATTCCCCTCCTGAGGTGCAGCTCCAGCAGATCTGCTGCTGGCCAATTTTAAAATAAAAACCACTGGACAACATGTACTGAGATAATTACAGACTCCAGCCCTTGAGGGGAAGGATCTCCTGTGCAGCAACTCTATCTTCAAAAGTTCAAAAGACTTATCATTCTTGTGATAAGTACAATTATCATCTCCATTTGTGCATTCTGCAGTGCAGTTCTCTGCTCAGCAGAAATACAGTACTTCTTTGACATCTTAAGCACATTGGGCACTTCCCCTTAAGTGATTTTCTGGGTTTTCTGCTTCAGCTGAATTTCACAAAATGCCATCTGTATGTTTGTGTTGAAATTCCACTTGCAGGTTGCTCCTGGAGTACACATTTTGTGCATCCTTTGAAACAGCCAGGCCAATGGAAGCACAGGAGTAGAAATGTACCAGAGGCTACCCAGAGTAGCCTTCAGCTGGGTTTTCCTGACAGCTGGGGATTTGCTCAGCAGCTGTAGAAGGATGGGAATTATGTCATATTGAGATACCATTTGAATTGATTTTCTGTTTTCGTTTTATTAAACCAAATGACATTAATAAAGGGCATTACTCCCTGACACTGAGCTGCCAATATCTCAAGTAAACATAGAGCACTTCAAAACAGAAACTTACCTAATCATTTTAATGGAATCACTGAAAAATTATTCTGTATCATTAATAAATTTACTAGTCAAAGTAGAAAATTATTTTGTATTTAACAAATACATTGCTGAATATTTAAGTGGCATGTCTGCTAAAGAGCTTAGTCTAAGACACAGTAGATAGAAAAATAATGGCACTAGTGCAGCTTCAGTTTTAATGTTTTGTAGAATTTATGTATCTGTCACAAATAAAAATAGCAGTGATTTATTCTTTTGTGGCTGCTTCTATTAGGAGAACTCAGAATATTTGTTTTTCCTGGCTATACCTGGATTTTTGGCTCCAGAGGGCCCATGAAGGGGAAAAGCTCACTTTGAAAGAAAAATATTATTTTTAATTATCTGTATTCTGTATATGGTTTCATGCTTTTGATAAGCAATAATGACACTTAACACTTACATGATATTTGTTATGCAGAGATGTCTGGTCTTACTCATCTCTGAAATAAATATTTTTATTTTATAAAGTGTAGGTGTTTCTTCAATTTATTTATTTGAAGTACATAATCTTGAGTCATTGACATTCCAGAAACCTTTTTGAATAATTGAAATGTAATATTTTTGTAACTGACAACTCACTGCTGTAGAATGAGTTCTACAGAAAGGTGGTGCTGTGCCTGTTTTGGGAATGCCTGCAGCTGGAGGTGAGTGGCCAGCTGACGTTCAGAAGGGATAAAGCAAGTGTTGACATTTCAAAACTTGATCCTGTATCAAACTCTGCACTGGCAATTCTAGTCAGTGTTTGTATTCGTATTTATTAAGAGAAGTCTCTGAAAGGAGGGAGGGTGTGGGTGGGATTTGCCTTGTTTTTCACTGTGATGCTTTTTTACCATGTTGGAGTTTCAGTTAAAATTCTGTCACCTTTCAGCCCTGTCCATTTTCTTATCATACCTAATTATAAACATCTTAACAAAGGAAGCTCCTGGAATTTTACAGATTATTCTTGGACTTTCACAAATCAAAATTTACATGCTACATTAATTTCTTTGTTTAAGTCCAATTCCTCAGCTGAAACACTACTAATTGGATATGACCTAAAGAAACAGCTTTACATGAACTTCTGAGTGATTTTTGGATTCGTATTTGCAAAAATATTTTTAATGTTCCATAGTCACTTTTAATATATCAGCAGTGATTTCCTTCTTCTCTTTCATCTATACTGCTATATTTTATACCCTGACCTTTGCTCTTCCTTTGCCTTTCTGAACCTACATGAACTATTCTAAGCATGCTACAAAGTATTTAACACCCTTCAGGATTGTCTTTCACAACAGCACTGCCATGCTAAGGTTTGTTGAAGCACATGAATGGTTTTGTTCACTGCTTAACCAGATGCTTTGTATCTGAGCTGCTTGTGAGAAAACTATATATAATTCTAAAGACGATATCATTCTTTTTCATATTTCTTTTCTTCTTCTTCTGCTTATTTTCTTTTTTTTTTTTTTCTTCTTTGTAAGAACAGACAAAAAACATATTCAGGTTCTGTCCAAAAATAGTAATGGATTGGAGACCTGTTTCTGAAAATAATCCTGCCATATTCAAATTCATGGATACCCCACTATGGACAATTTTATAAATTCTCAAAGTGCTCATTTCCTCAATACTCTTTTTATATTAAATTTCTACTTGCTGTTTGTTTTGTTAAAATTAGTGAATATTCTCTCTGCTGCCTGAGGAGCTCAATTACAACCTGGTCATTACAATACCTGTATGGTTTTTTGGGATGATGATATTTATGATCACAAATTTCTTAAAGTCACAGGGTCCCAATCCTTCCATTACACAGTTTGTGTTATCACTAGTTTCATTTATTCATTTATGTTAAAGTCACCTAATATTATTTCTGACTATGCCCTAAAAGCCTGCAGATGTTTTCCCAGGCTGCCTGTAATATTTATAGCTGATCCCTGTAAACAGCAAGCAATGTGGGGTAAATTAATCCTAAAAATGCCTTAATTGTGAAAATCATCAGCCTCTTTGGCTGGCTGAGGTGGTGCATGAGCACAGGAAGGCTGTTGTCATTTATCATTTTCTTGTCCTTGTTGCAGCTTTATTTGCAAATAACCAAACTTACTGTCTTTGAAATGTTTCATCAAACACTTTTTTTTTTTTCCCCAGTAGGTATTGGCTAAAATATGAATACCTTAAATTTGTGATATTTGGTGTCACAATGCCATATGTTTTTGAGACCCAGTTTCCAAGGCCATACCTTATAGCTTCTTCTTCTTCTGGTGAGATCTGTGGGTGTTCAGCTCACCTGAGAAATACCCAATCAAGGGTTTATAAACAGATAAGAGGGTGGCTCTAGGCTTTGAGCTTCGAAATATGTCCCGTCCCTGTGTTCACTCATTAAGATTCCTTCTTGAATTAGGTCTAAATTTGCAGCTTTTTACTTAAAAACCTGGGGAATTTTTGGGTGCTTCGTGTTAAACAAAATCTGAGATTCTATGCTCACTTGAAGTCAAAATTGTGATTATAATTTGAGTTGTTTTTTAAATTGTGTTCCCGGGTATCATTGCTTGATATTCATATCTGTAACAGCTGATGTAAACATAACCTGGGAAGGAAATCTGCAGAGGGTGAATGCATCTAGCTTCACACAGCACCTTTGCTGTCAGGGGAGCTGTAAACCTTTTCCCACGTCCAAGTCCCTTGCAGCTAGCACTCCTGTTTTATTTCTGTGGCATTTGTGTATTATTAAAAAATAAGCAATAATACTATATGAAACAGTCCTCTAAAGCATGCTGCTGTGCTGATTATCTTTTCTTACATTCTGTGAAGGACACAATAATGCTTTGTGTTTGCACAGTTGTGTAATTTTTGTTACACCCAATGGGAGTTTGTTTTCACAGGGGCTGTGTGTAAGAGCCCAGGCTGGATGTTTGTTATTGTCATGTTGGGCCCTAATGGGCTGCTCTGGCTCTGCTTGCTCAGTACCCTCCTCTCACTAAAGACTACCAGCATCTGTAGCCTACAAATATGCAAGAGCTTAAACTAAGAAAAATAGCACTTTTCCACACTGAGTATCACAATTGCAGCTTGTTTTTTCCTTTGGAATTAGTTGATGAGTGAATAAACAATTTTTTTTAATATTTAGAAAAGGAGATTACAATATGAAATGGAAATGTGTTTGAGATATCTGTGGAGAGATTACAGCTTGCAGTGGTGCAATTTACCTCCAGGTTCTAGTAGTAATTTTATGTGAATAAGGGCAGGAGAATCAGTGTAGAGCAGTAACTACTTTGAAAGTCTTCCAAAGAGAGACATAGACTCTCTCAACTGGTATGGTCTCGATCACTGCACCATCTGCATGCTTCACAAACTTTAGGAGATTAATTCATGCAACATCTCAGTCAGCTGGGGATCTGCAGTTAGGCCCCTTCCATGGATTGGAATGGAAAAGCAGAAGTTTCCAAAGTTCAGAAAAGAAAGTCTGTTGTGGAGCTGGGAACTGAAAGAGTTGTCAATACTGAGGCACATGTGTTGAGCGCTGTATTATTACATCCCATGAAATTTCATCTGCTTTCTGATTGACAGAGTAGCCCACTCAGTCAGTTTCTGTTTCTTAAATGGTGTTTTCATTCATTTCTCAATGTTAATTGTTAATAAAGTGTGAAGATAGGCTTGTTCATAGGCATTTGTTTACAACCTTTTTTATGTTTTTCGGGATGTCAGCAATGAACCCGGAGTTAATGCTAAAGACAACATCAAGTGCAAATACTTTACCTGTATTCCATGCCTAAATTACAGTACAGTGTTCCCACATGCCTTCTGTGTGGTAGATAAGCACCTGTTCTGAGATGGTCTGAGTTCAATGTGTGCAAATTTGCCTTATTTTCACAACTAAGTTTTTGTTAAAACTGAAATAATTTACTGTTAGTGTTAAGTGGTTTATTTCTTTTTAAAATTAATTCCTTGCTGGGCTACATAGGATTAAGATCCCCTTCAGTTGCAGGAATAAAATAATTTCCTGTTGCTAATGTAGATTTCTGTGGTAAATCTGAAGCCCTTAGGAAGGAGATGCCTTCACTGCAGGTCTCTCAACTGCAGTACTGTAAACTGCCCCCATTAATGCCCTCCTCTAAAGGGAGTTCAGGCTGTGGGGAATTGGGAAATTAAGGGAAAGGGGCAGACGGGGGAGGTGGGGCTTTGTTTTCTTTTCCATAGACATGCGAAACTTTGCGATTGCATTTCTCCGTGTTTGGCAGTGGATGTGTGTGATTTGTGTGTCTGTGTTAAGTCAGACCCAGCCCTGCCTCTTACGTGTGGACTCGATGCTCACCTCTCCAAGGGGATCGTGTGTCAGTTTTGGCAGAGCACAGACGCAGTGGATCTTGGCAGCTCAGACTGCCCCTTCCAAGCATTTTTATATAGGAAGAGGCGTGTGCTGGCCAGTTTCAGAATTCTAGCACTGCTTTTAACTCTGAGTTTCCAGAGGGCTTTCTATCCATTTGTCAGTTTGGATTTTTGTTAAATATATACACCCATAACAAATTAGCTGCCCTTGTCAGGGATATGTGACTGTAAGAGGCATGTAGGCTGACTTGAGAAAACTTGAAGCTGGAGATCAGCTTTTTACCATATTGTTCAGCATTTGTACTCTCTGAAAAATTCTTCTATGAAATGGTGAAGAGTAAGATAGCTGAGGCCAATTATTTATCTTCCGTTCATCAGGAAGGTGCTTTTAGTCAATTTTGCCTATTCTTTGTTTTTCCATTCTCATTCCCATCTTTCTTGTGGAGTTGACTGATATGCAGAAAAAGAAAAAGCTGGAAAAATGTTTTCATTATAATTTGGAGGGTTTTCAGTTGACAGTTTTTTAATGCTTTTTGAATTTTTGGCAGTGTTAAATTTGGGTGTTTTTATAATAATGGTTGGAAAGTTTTATAGAATGGGTCTTATATTCATAAACCAGGAAAAAATCAAAAGGTGAGAAGTGAATCGTCCAAGTTTGTAAAAAGCTGGTTAGCAAATGTGTGTGTAATTGACATTGATGTAAATGGCAAATAGATCTACACAAATGCCAGTTAAATTCTGAATGGCCAAGACACCAGAATGTTAGCACTGCCCTCAACTCCCTGTCTGTGAAGCTGAAGGCTGAGTGCCCTTTAAATTTTTAACTTGGATTATTTAATTGCATTTATCCTTTCTCAGACATAGTTAAACAGGTGATGAAAACCAAATTGTAAATAACATAGTTATGCCTTGTGTTGGAAAGAATGATGCTCAATGGTATTCATTCACATAAGTAGTGGGAAATGGATTCATGTATTTTCTATGCTTGAATAGCTTAATATATCAGTTGTTGTGGTTCATTATTAAAAGCGTGGAAATGACAGCATGCTTTTAAAATCCTAAATGGCAAGATATGCTTTGATAGAACAAGGCCAACTCATAAAATCAAAAGGATAACATAATAAATAAAATTCCAGAAACCTGAGCATGTCTACTACAGCTTTGCCCTCCTTCTGACTGCGGTGTTGGTGTTGGCAGGCAGTAGGCTGTGATCGACAACTTGGGAGCAATGCCAAGGAAGACAACTGTGGAATCTGTGCAGGAGATGGCTCAACATGCAGGCTTGTGAGGGGACAAGCTAAGGCACATGTCTCACCAGAAAAAAGTAGGTTGCAAATTGATCCTATGGTAAGTTATCCTTGACTGTGTTTTCTGCTTGTATACTAGCATGCATATTAGAGTGACCTTTTAACCATATACTTGTTTGCAGTTTTACAAAGCTACTTATTCTAAAGTCTGTGCTAGATTAGTCTATTGAAATTCCGTGAGGGATACCACACATTAGGGTATAGCTAGGAAAGAATTTGAGATATGCATTTTTTTTTTTTTTAATAGAGCTACTCAATTCATTCTATCAGGAATAACCATCAAGATGCACATCTTATTTTAGAGGCTATCCTCATGTTGCAGTATATGTGATGCTGCATAGTTTTTAAATCGTGGAAACGTCTTATAGATGGTTTCATGGAAATAGTGGCCTGTGCTTGAAAGTACCTGGTTTTCAAATTAACTTTGATTTTTGTGTGTGGGGTTTTTTTTGGTTTGTTGGTTTGGTTTGGTTGTGGTTGTGTGGGGTTTTTTTGTTTGTTTGTTTGGTTGGTTTTTTTTGTTTTGGTTTTGTTTTTGGGGTTTTTTGGGTTTTTTTGTGTGGATGTTTTGTTTTGGTGGGTGTTTTTTTTTTTTGTGGTGGTGTTTTTTTGTTTGGTTGGGGTTTTTTTTATATTTTTTTTATTTTTTTTTTGGTCGTGTCTGCAGGCATTTGAACTTCAGGGGCAAGTTACTACTTGTGTGGTACAAAAAGCACAGTGTGAAAGGGATAAATACTTCCATCTCTTTTTGAAGAGTCTGGCTATTTTGATATGCAGGCAAGGTTTTCCATACAAATTCTTTGTGACACTGGTGCTCTCCACGGTCACAGATGATGCTCCCTGAAATCTCACAGCATATGTCTCATGTGTTTATCATATGAATAGTTGCCTCACATATTGTTGGTTTTGGTTTTTTTTTTTTTCTGAACTCACAGTGTGTATTTGTCACATGGAGATGAGGCCTTTGTGGTTATTTACCTTCCTGCAAAGTCAACAGACAGAAGGGTGCTCTTAAAGTCAGTGCTCAAAATTCAAATGCAACCTGTATGGTTGAAAACCTGATTTTCTTTTTAATGGATGAAGCACCTGCCTCTAACAGCTGCTTAGATTTTAATACCACTGTATTTAAGCCTGCAGGGATTTCATGTGTGCCCTGATTTTGAAAGAGCTTTGTGTATTGAATCATGTTAAAATCTTACTGTAGTGTATATATAACTGTTCCCATGGGGTTTTTAATGCCACTCTTTGCAGTATGCTTCAGTTTGGATGTAACTTGGAGTAGTTTATTTGTTATCTCAGTGCTTATTGCTTTGCAGTGTGGTGTCTTGTACTGCCCTGCAAGGGGGTTGGGTACCACTGGGCAGGTGCATAATTTCTGTAGTTCAGTACAAGTGTATAGCAAAGACAATCTGAATAAAAAAGTGACTGGTTGTGTGGCAGCAACTTTTAAAGTAATTGGATAGTTTTCCACAAGTCAAAGAGCCTTTTTTTACATATTAGATGATCTATCACTGTTCACCTTTGCCTTGCTTTGACTAGAGGTCTTTTTTTTATTGATGGGAGAGTGTAGTTCAGTAATTTGTAAAATTTTTCATTGTGAAAGAGTGAGAAAATGTCTTGAATGCTAACAATGAGCTGAAATTTTTTATGGGGTCCACTTTTTATTCATTTACCATATCAAAGACTCAGAGCTTCTGGTCAACAGAGAGCAAGTGCTTGTAAAACAAGTATTTTTGTAGTGTCTCCAAGCTGTATTTGTTTTGTGTCTATATATAGATACAGATATATAGGGATATATATGCACAAATAGCTCTTTCCCTTTCTGATGTGAAGGTCAGCTGGAATTGAAAGGAATTTAATTGTCTGTTACAGTTTTACAACAACAGGGATTCTCCTGGAGAGGGATGATTCCTGGTGACACCATAGCTAGCTCTAAGGCAGCCAAAATAAACTTGTTAGATTGGTGACTCTGACTGGATAGTTCATGATAAGTGAAATAAAAAGTTTCACATTTAATTGCTGCTTAGGATGGAAGTACAGTAAACACAAAGTGGTAAAAGGGATCTGGTTTTGAAGCTGTCATTCTGGGACAGAAAATATTAACTTCACCTGTAGTATTCTGCATCAGGTGAGAGGTGACTACAGCTGACATCCCCTGGTGGAAGGTCTCCTATTGCCTTGAAGGTTATGAAGAATGCCCATGGTTCATTGTTTCTTCTGTCATAATTCAGTGTCTCTGTAAGAATCCTTTAAAATTAAAGACTAAGGAAGACTATTCTGGGAAAAGATGTTAGTTTTGCCAAGTTTTGGGTTTATCTTGCACTGCAGTAGGCTGGATGATATGAATGAATTACCACTGGCATAAGCAAAACAGTACACATGCTACTAAATTCAGAACTTGGTGTTTTTCTTAGTTATTATATGGTGCCAAAATATTTTTTGGGTCAAGTTGTTCAACACTATGCAATGAGTTCTATATAATCATCCTGTGTGTGAATGAAATGTGGAAATAAAGCCATCCTTTCTTTGTGGTAAAATATCAGTGATGGGAGGCACATTATCTTCCAAAGAGTCATTTGGAAGCTTTCAGAACTAGTGTTGAGAAAATATCCACACATGACAGACATGCATATAAGAGGGAGCTTAAGGCTGTGAGCAGGATGTAAATTTTACTGTTCAATGAAGCAAATTAAAGAACTGGAAGGAAAGCAAGAGCCAAAGATTTTAGTATAAAAAAGAGGCATAAAGGAAAATAAAAGTGTTTGGTTATCTTAGTCCGTATTTTAAAACAAAGAAATTTAGGCATTGATAGCAAATTATTTCTCGTGCAGGACTAATTTTGTTTTATTATCTTTTTTATATGTTTTTACGTTAAATTAATGTCTTTGATCAGAAAGTTAAACAGCAGTGAAAGGGAGCTTACTGTTTTGCAAATATGAAATGAACAGTTATTTCATAAGTTTATTTTTTCCACTAACACTTAATTACCTTTGAAAGACAAAGTAAGTTAAACTTCTGTCAGCAAGCCAGATTCTAACATTCTGGTAAAATGATTAAAGGTTTGACTAACGATATTCAAACAAAAAGTGTAATAGGTTGTAAAATGTACCATCCCACTGGGAAATGAGATATCATGGGCCTGATGTTTCTGTAGTAAATGCATGGATCTCCCATTAACTCTACTGCCCTTTGTGCACGTGGAAAAATTGTAGGGTTGGGCCCTCATATCTCCTTTCTGCACCATTGTTGGCAAGAAATGGTAGGAAATTATTCTGGTTCTGATACCAGCAAAGAAGAAAAGATGCTGGTTCAATGGGAGGTAAAGTTGAAGGCATGGACTTGTCCCAGTCTGGTTTTATTTGGTTCCCAAATTGCAAGTTTTGCCTTTCTTAATATTTTGCTAAAGAGCTTCTTATGAAAGCTTTCACTGGCAATGGCTTTGTTGCTGTTTGAATTTCCTTTTGCCATGTGCTTTATTTCCTGTGGCACTTGTGTAATATAGCATTGGTCACTTTTTTCTCATATGATGTATGTCATCATCCCCAAGCATGCTTAACCAAAAACCTAATTTCACTTTGGTCATTTATCTAAACAGAGGTCTCTGGCACAGCTCCCTCTTCTGTGCCCTCAGCCAGCTCAACTTTTTTGACAACTTCCTGCCTCACATTTTTTCCCTCTTTGAAATCAATATACATGGAGCTAGCAACCCCAATTGTCAAGGTTGCCTGATACTTCATTTTATGTTAAGGATTGTTTGCCAAAATTACACAGTTGTGTCAGAAACTTCTCATGCCAGGTGCTATGTGTTTTGGAGAAAATGCAGCCGAAACAGCTCAGCATATTCCAAGGACACAAAGGAGAAAAATATGTTGTTTCCCACTGTCAAAACATTCTTGAAACCTTTTCTTTAATATGTCTTAACATCCCCCCATTGTTGGACTTGATCACAGATCAGGGATTTGAAATTTGGCAGGCTGTGATCTTCTGGTCATGGATAAGTCTTTTGCAATGTCTGTGAGCATCAACACATATTTTACTACAACCTTTACAAAAAATCCCCAACCTTTTCCTTCAGTTTCTGTGGAATCTTCTTGGATGTTAACAGATGATATTTCTGAAAACTTATCCTTTCAAGTGTTTTCTAGCTTGTTACAAGTCCTGACTGCAAACAGATCGCACGTGTGCAGCCTCCTTAGAATACATTAACATGTTGCCCTTCCAGAAATAAGCTGTTAAAATTTTTCCTTGAGGTTGCTGTTGATTTCTGCTTTACTGTAGTGTGGACCAGGTGCCATGGGATGAACTCTGTGATGCCTCCTACCTTACATTGAGGTGTTTAGAGATTTTGTGGAGAGCTTCTAATCTCCTGAGCTTCAGACTTATGATGGGAAGTGATGAGATCACATGAGGAGACTGAAAGATGAGATGAACAGAAAAATTTGCCATTAGTTCATGCAGTGAAGGAAAGGCAGATGTGAGAAGGTGGGTGGAGGATGTAGGACTGGCTGTACAGACACACTGAGTCAAGGAAAAAGGGAAGAGAATACTAAGATTAGATAAGGAATCTGGATAGGACATGGAGTCAAAAACACTTGGAGAGAAAGGGGAAAAGTTGACTTTGTATAGAGCCAGAAGAGGGTGGATTTGGCAGGAAAACTTTATGTGGGGAGGGATAGAATGCCAATGCATCAGTGTTCCAGTATGGATAAGGAGCATGTTTTTTGAAGCAAATTTCATCATGGCCCTAACATACTCTTCATTAGTTCACATCACAGAGTGGTCTTGGAGAGCATAAATTGGAATTTTTTGGATGAAGCTAAACCAGAAGATGTGTCCCAGAAGAGCACCTGATGCTCTCCAGCAGCTACAGGATATCCAGGGCATGGGATCAGACTAGAATTAGTCCTAACAAGGCACCTGCAGTTTTGTTGTGTGGGTGCTGGGTCTTCAGCACCAACTGTTTCAGTCTAGACATCCCTTTACTTTCATTGGTTTACTGGGGGCTGTTAGAGGTAGTATGTACCCTCCTTCTGTACTTTCATGGTCCCTTTTGTCTTGAAGAAATTTCTGTGTAAGGACATTGGTTATTTCATTACTTATTTGGCACTGCATTTCCTTAAGATCCATTCTCTTGAGGGCCTGTTTGCTGTATGTCTTTTATGTTTTCTCCAGTGCATGTATTTGGCTTTGCTTTCATTAGGCAGGTCAGCACAAAGTCCAGCAGCAGTGCCTTCTGAAATTATGCCTGATGCCAGAGTGGATGAGGGAAGCCACTGCAATAAGATTCCAAATATTTTGAGATTTTTAGTTCCTGTATTATTGTTTGTACTTTGAGAGCACAAAGGTCTTGGATCAGAACCAGGGAACCAGCAAGTAAGTTCTGAGCAAATACATGGAAAGAAACACTTTATATAGACCTGAAATAAACCCTCTGGCCTGCTCTAAGAGGAGAGAGGGGAAAATCACAACTAGCCCATATGTGAAACAGTAAAGGGGTCCACCATGGGCCACATGGAAAAATAAATAAAACCTGCTGAATTGGATTGAGTTTAGGAATGTGGCTCCTTTATTTTGATCCTGGGGATTAGCTCCCAGTCTTACTGTAGCAGGGAGTCTGATCTTGCTCTCATTGAGATCCAAAATCTAAATCCACATTAACACCATAGAAACAGGATCAAACCTTGCCATCTAAAGTAAAAGCAATCCAGGAGCTTAATCAGCAAGTGCTGTGTGTAGTGTGCGTGTATTTGATGAGAGTCTCTGGGTGAGAGTGGGGGGAGATGACTCTCATGCTGCTGGGAATCCCTATCCTGAAGGCTGTGTTAGAACAGAGAGACAATATCTCACCCATTTCTCAGTTTTTTAAGGCTCAGGTGAGCCATAATCTGAGCTCAGATTTTAGAGTCTAGTGTTTCTGCACGTTCCAGATGATTTTGGGCTAATTTGTTTTTAGCTTTAGACAAAGGTCAGCAATTAACTTTCAAAGAAATACTGTAAGGGAAAAAAAAAAGTAATCAAAAATTCTCAGTATGGATTTCAGGGTAACAATTTCCCCTTATGTTTTCGTAAGAGTTCATGGCTTTTAGCAGTGTGGACCCTACTGATTTAAAGGGAAATGTACAGCATAACCATTTTAAATGGGTTTACAGAGCCTTGTGTTTCTTTAAGAATATGAATTACATTCAGCTGAGGACTGGAGACTTTTGGAATATATAGTTTTGGAGCCAGACCTGGACAACCATAACCATTGTTTCAAAGCTGTACCTAGGAGAAGGAGTCCCTTATGGTCAGTTCTGTCCTGTTTCTTCCAAACCCTTATCTCTGTTCAGAAGTCCAAAAATCTCGTATTTATTTTTTCCTATAATTTCCTTCATCTCAAGGAAAGACTGCCCTAGGTCATAATTACCTCAGTCAGGTTACAAAAATCCCCTGCTGTCAGACTTCTCGACAGGTCTGTGGGCTGCAGAGGTTGACTGCTGCTGTGGCGGTGAGCTTAGTCATCCCTAATGCAAATAAAACACTTGCTGGTAATATTGTCTGTGCCGCAGAGAAACACCAAATTTAGCACCCCCATGAGACCTTTGGACCATATCAGAGAGTGCTTCGGTGAGGGTGGAATGTCTGTAGTACTGCTAAAGGAATGTGAGGCATCCTGGAAAGGGATCTGCAGGGTCTGCCTGTGGGGAGGTGCAGGAGGCACAGCAGGACGACCCTGGTTGTTCTCCAGAGGAGCCGTCCTGCACATGTGTGCACATCTGCAAACCCGGGCTGTGGCCGTGGAGCACAGGCTGCCCTTGGTTCCACTTCACAGCAGCAGTTCTTGCATTCTGAACTGGTTGTAATCTGACTTTTATTCCAGGTTTTGTGCTGTGACTGATCCTTGGTTGTTATCAGGATGGGATTCAATTCCTGACCAAGGAAGGACAGATGGGCCCCTCAAACCTGCTTTCCCTCAAATACTGTCTAGCACATGTGAATTCAGTAGTTATTTCCTTACTTTAAAGATACACACACCCACTACCTCCTGGCTATCTTTAGCAATTCCTCTGATGAAAAACCAAGATGCAAAAAGATATTAAGTGGTTCAGTAGTTAATGTTTTTTCCAGAACTCCTTAGTTGTATTATTGTTTTACTGTAGTATTTTTCACTCTGGTGGAATACACAAGAATGAAATTAAAAAAGCTCATATTTTTTTACATCCAAAATAAATTGTTATATTTAAATGTCCTTCCTAGAAATTGACGATATAAAACTGTAACATAAGAAGGTGTTTATTTCAGAAAAAATAATTGCAGTATTTGCTTGAAGTATTCTGAACATTTGGCAGGAAATCATACTTGTGCTACAGAGATGTAAACCAGAAGCTGATAATTTAGCATCTACTATAAAGGGGTCTGGTTTAAAGTGGAAAGAAACATATTTTTCAACTATTTTTTTAACACTAAACTCAACTATTCTTCATCTAAATGTTTTCTGTGTAATTCTGGAGCCAGTGCATCACTGACCTTCAACACACATTACTTTTTGAATCTGCAAAAAGGAGCCTGCTCTGCACCAGCCACTGGATGTGCATTAGTTCCACTGTGGAACAGAGCATCTTGTGCAGGGTGTGGCTGCAGAGGGCACAGGGGGCAGGGCCTGCCTTACAGAAGATTTGCAGCTGGGCCATGATGCAAATGGGTGACAGCTCCTTGGATGCTTCCCTCTGCCTTTTGTGGCTATCCCTGTGGATACCCCTTTTCTGAGAGCACTGCTTTTGTTGGCATCAGGGTCTCTAGCCTGTTGATTTGACTGGTAACTCAGCTTGCTCAGGCAAATCACAGATTTCCTACATTTGAAATGAGAAGTAATAACTTTCTGCCTTTGTAAAGTGCACTGAAGTAAGTGTGTTGCACATTTATATATGAAGAGGCCTTTCAGGCAGCCAAAAGCTGTTTTGTATTGACGTGTCCTGTTGGGGGCTGCTTTGGTTTATAGTTCATTTTAAATTGAGCCTCTTACTGGAAGAAATGATCTTATATGGTAAGGTAGATGCAGACACTGTTATAACATATACCTTATAGCTATTATATATTTGCTCTTAACTGGTCTGTAATTGGTTAAGGGTTAGTGTTAAGTAGATGATTTATTTCCTGTAAGTCCTGCCACTTATTGAAGTTGTGACCTGCAGCAGGAAATGAGGTGTGGGCAAAATGAGAATGAACAGCTGCAGATTTTTATAAGGGGGAAGGACTACTTAGCAGATTCCTTATGTCAATTCAGTGATTAGAAAATAAAACCAGGACAGTGGAGTGTAAATATGTTCCTAATACACTACTGACATTTCAGTGGTTATTGTTAATAGCAAATTATTTTCCAAGAGAAAGCAAGATTTACAAGTCCATTTGTAGGTCTTAATACTTGCATAGCATAGCAAACAGAGTCAGTACATTGTACTTAATAAAATAATGTATTATTTTTAATAGAAAAATTGTGAAAACTGTGAAATATTTTCTAAGACACATTTGACAGTTTCCAGTCTAATTATGTGATGTACAAATTCCCTGATGAAAGATAACTTCTAAAACAGTTGTTTAATTTTCCTAGGGGAAGAAACTGTGATTGCTGTACCACATGGGAGTCGCAGTGTGAGAATTACCCTGAAAGGACCAGCACACCTTGGTATGACTGAGCTGTTTTATGTATTTATACATAGGCAAAAGATAAAAACAGAACCTTGAATCTGAACTTATCCAAACTTTGGAAAATGTGGGTAAGATCATGCCCTCCATACCTTGATTCCTCTTCCCATCTTTAATATCCAGCCTGGAGATAGTTCTAGAGAGCACTGGAAAGTTTTCTTGGTAAGAGGAAATAGAATACCTAGTGGTGGGTTCTATACCTTCCATTTAAGCCAATATAAGACATCTCAAATACAGAACACTCTTAAACAACATGGAAAAAGCAAAACAAAACAACCTTCTAGAGGATTATGTGTGGAATCAACAACTCTTGCATAACTCAGCACCAGATTTCTGTTGAAGCCTCTGATGAGTGATCTAGGTACAAACGAAGTAGGGTGAATGACTACAGAAGTCCTGTTTCCTTGTAATTCTTTCAGTGATTGCATACCACCAGAGAAACAGTTTGTTTTCTGTAAGACAATAATTTTCCAATATTTTCTTACAAGGCTGATGGCAGTATTTATTGCAATTTCTTTATCCATAGGCCTAGTTTGCATAGAGAATTAATGGTTTCAATGGTAAGTGGTGCTGCCATACCAAGCAATGAAATAAACTAATAATTTAGCTTTGAACAATTTTTCATTTGTAGAAGTGGCAGATGTGGTCTGGATCATAGAAATAAAAAGAACTTCAGCTCTGAGATATGTAAGCAAAAGTAAAAATGCATTTTATTTGAGAATTGCTCATCAGTTTTTTGCTTTCAAAAATATATTGTCACATCCTTTCAAAGAAAATAACTGAAATAAAACTCCCTCTTCAGAATGGCTCCAGAGTGACAATAACTTCTAGATATACTACTTATATTAAAAAAAATGTAGGAAGCTGAATTTATATTGAAATAAAAAATATTCGTTTAAAACTGTTTCAGGGGATGTGTGAAGGAGTGATCCTGACCAGTTCAGGTCAGGAATCTTGGACTTTCTTAAGTAGTTCTGCAGAAGGAAGTTGTTGTTTCAGCTTTGTATGAGGAAAAAGTACTAGATTGAGTGGCTCCTGGGGGATTTCTGGAAAGCTCCTGAGGAATGCAGCAGCAACTCAGTAACTAAGTACAGAGTGCTCCTGGCTTCCTACCCAGGGTGGTTCCGTAAAGGAGCTGTGGCTTGGCATTACCTTTGTTAGTTCGCTCTCTTAGCTGGACGAGAATTGTGAAATGTTCCTTTAACCACTTCCACCAGCACATCTGTTTGCAAATCTGCAAGGATTTAGACTTTTTTTTTTTTTTTTTTTTTTTTACCTAAAATTAAAATTGCAGAGGTGAAAAACAACAGAGAGCTGTTGGGGGGAGAGAGGTGACAATTGCTTCTGGCTTCATAGCCAGGTCCCCAGGAGCTGCTGCTCCAGAGGTGCTTCTCCACCTTTCCCACTGTATGTGTTCGTGGGTGTTTGTCACTTAACAGAAGATACCAAATGATCCTTTGTCTGCAGCTCCATCGACTTCAGTGTGGGTGTGCTGGTATAATTAAAGCCAGAATTTTAAAAATAATCGGCTATTACTACAGGTTCATTTGTCAGAGATGTTTTTCCTGGCTTGCAAGGCGTTGAATTTAACAGGTGAAGCAGGGACTACTTCTTTAACTACTATTGTTAAAATTTTATACCACCTCCTGTTGCCAGTATATATTTGTCCTTCAAGTAGAGTCAGCAGCAATAGCAAAAACGTGAAGAGCACTGTGGAGTGTCTGGCTCTTTTCCCTCTATCTTGTGTTCAGTGGTGCTTCATCCTGGGTTTATGATCTGGTCTTGTTCCAGGAAAGCACAGCTGCTGGACTAATCAAAAATGGAAATGTGCTTGGAGATGTAGCACATCACGGATTTGAAACAAATGCTCTGAGCATTGTTTTGCAACCAGCAGTTAGTGTTTGAGTAAGGACTTCACTTCTTTGTAGCTGGTTAGAATAAGTACTTTGTGTCTCTGGGCACTTTAAGACAGGTAACAGACTATCAGAGAGCCAAGATGTTAGTCCAGGTTTTTAACAAATATGGCCCCCCATACTTCTGCCTACTTGGATTTGGTGAAAGACTTGGTGGAAAATAACCAAGCAATTAGCACAAAAATGGGTCTGAACAAAATGTTTCATTGTGTTTGCTTTGTTTTTGATTTGGACTGTATTATGGCTTTTCTAGTAGTTGTTTTAAGAGCATTAGAATCAAAAGAAGGACTGAAAGTTCCCTGAAATTAATCCTTCAGCAGAAGAAACAGGAAAACCAGAAGCTAATATTTTCACAAGTGGCTAATGCTAGATAACTGAGTTCGTGAACTTAGGGAGGTTACACATTACTGAAAGGAACTGAAATGTTTTTCTTTTTTGTCAATTTTTTTTTCTGTTCAGACTGATTTGCATCAGGTGACAGCCTTTAGCTGTGGGTTTGTGCACTGCTCTGTCTTTGACAGATGCTCAGAGGAGCACGGTGTTGTTGGTTTGCTTGCATTTTGAGAGGAATGTTTTGTATTGTGCTTCCTACAAATGAATCACAGAAAAGAAACAGCTTTTGGGCAGCACCATACTTGCTCTTTATTGCACTGGGAGCAAGAGCTGTTTCCCTGGGAACTCTTCCATGCATCTCTCTACACAGGGAGGTACCTGCAGTGGGTTTCCTGTGCCACACTGCTCTGCTCCTTCCTGCCACCAAGAGAATGGGAGGCTTCAGCCATGGGGCTTCTGTCCACAGCTGGACAAGGAATTTGCCATTTTTGTCAAGGGAAGGGAAGTAACTAAACAGGGATAGTTATAGGTCTTTGGCACTGGGGATTGTCCTGTCAGGCACAGAATCAGGTGAGCGCTCAAGAGAATTCCCTGTCCGTGTGACTCTTCACAACTGGAGTCTCAGGGAGCTGATTTAGGATAGGGAAGCTTACTCCTGAGGTCAAACTTCCCTGGTCTTTAGTATAGCAGGACTCTGCAGAACAAATAAATATTTGGTGAATTATTTTCTTAACCTTGTCATTAAATCAGTTGATCAAAACTTTGTTCTCAGTTGCTTCTCTGAAATCAATAAATGAACAATTTTTGAGGGAGGAATTGCTCCCCAATAAGCAGCATTATGTTATGTATGTGCTAAATAGACCAAATGCTTGGTGTCACTCTGTTTTAGAGGCCTGTGATGACAAGCACTCGATACTGCTGAGCAGGAATGTATTGCATCAGAGGTTATCCATTGTGCTGTGGAATAGCTCCTCATCTCCCTGTGTGAGACAGGAAAAATCTGAGCAGCTGTTCTGAGCTTCAGTGGTGTGACCTCCAGAGATACAGGCCATGGCTCCATAGCTGGACCTTGCAAATAAACACATGATTTGTATCCACAGCTAGTGTAGCTCTAATGTAAATGTATGTCAGCTCTCAGGGAGTTAGTCTTGTTAGCTGCTAAACAATATTCTTGGTTTCTGCTTAGAACAACATTAAAAGTATTTTTTACTGAGAAAATTAGTAAAAAGACTGTTCAGAAGTGCATCTGAGGTCACCAAATAAACATTTTCATCATCTTTTTGCACCAGCTGGATGCCTTGCCTTATAATCTTAAATGCTGGTTTCAAAGGGGTCCTGTACTCCTGAGGATCTTGCTGAATGTATTTGGAGTTGGAAGTACTTGAGATTAGATTTTATATTTATTTTAAAAAATGAGACAATAACAGGCATCATGCATTATTACTTACTTTTAAGCAGTGTTTCTGATGAAGCAGTAAGTTTGTGATTTAAGCAGTAAGTTTGGGATCAAGCAGTAAGTTAAGGCTTGCAGAAGCTTAATCCAAGAATTCTGAGTTCCATATATTTTAAAGGGTTATTTTGTAATGCAATCAGGAAAGAACACTTCCATTAAGTGACAAACAGAAACGTCACCGTCTAAATACTTGTTTTTTTCTGGGGTTAGTTTCTATCTATTTATTCCTGATGGAAATGTGTTGGACAGTGGGGCACATTGATTCCCAGAGATTTACTTTTTTGCTCTTTGACAAAGTACATTTTATTCACCACTACATTCATACCCTGTGATTAACATAAAGTCATTTCCTAGAAACAAATCCTTCCTGAAACTTCCTTCCAGCCATGTATGTGATCTTTGTTATACCTGTGAGCACAGTGGAACCTAATGCTTAGAAGCTTGGGATAATGGTGGTATGTTTTCAAGGAATTTAATTCATTCTATCATTTCTTTATTCTATTTGTTGGGGGTGCTCCAGAATGCATGTTTGTTTAAAAAAATATGAAGGAAGAAAACAGTTAATGATGGATTGCAGTGTTCAGAGTTTTCAGTGCTGGTAAAACCAGATGCTTTTGACCTAAATGGTATAGCCTGACTTAGGTAACTTTGTTTAAAGTACCAAAAAAGGCAAGGTAGTGGGAGAAAGAAGGTATTTATAGCTCATCAAAAGATTCCTTTTAGCTTGCCCTGAGCTCATCTGAGATTCATGCTTTTCTCATGCACTGCTCTGGTAGATTGTAACCAGACCAGTGCATTTCAAGTCATGCATCTTGCTGTGCCTCTATGCTGTGTTACACAGAGCCCAGAACTCTACCTTCGTTATGAATATCTTCCTTTAGCTTTGTCTGCTTACAGTTCAGTCAGTTTGCTGGAAGTGATTTAAACTTAAAATGCTTCATCTGTCTTCTGGAGGTTGTGGGCTGTTAGTTTAATCTTTTTCCAAGGAATAGAGAACAATTCAGAAAGGGTTTTCATCACCACCTGTTCTGGGAAAGGGCCATCCCTCCCCCCGGCAGGGCTGCAGCTGCCCTCCTCCTGGCCCTGCTTTTTCCTCACATGGGAAATGCTCAAAGCCAAGTTAATGATCTTGGTACAGTGATACAGGTATTGAGGTGAGTGTCAGGTGGGTTTGGCACTGTTCAGGCTTCTCTGGAGACTGATTGCTCAGATTGCTTGGCTTTTGAGTTGTATGGAAGTATGAGGTATTTTTCTCTATATTGATTCTATCAGCTTTGAGTTTCTTTCAGCTTTTTCTGCTTAAGCTATTGCTTATATCAAATGTTACAGGGCACTTGGTGTAGGAAAAACTGTCTCAGAAGTGCTTCTGGTATGAAAGAATAGTGTGTTCAGACAGCTATTCCTGTGTTGACTTGTCTTGCAATTATCTATCAGCCTATAATCTGAAGCAGTTAATATTCTCACAGATTCTCTGGGTGTGTTTTTACTGCACATATGCAGCTGGTACTTGCAAGGAAAAGTTTTAAACATCACTTTCTGACTTTCTTGAAAACAAAAACTTGTTCAAGTTTACTAATTGCATGTTTCTTCTTTAGTTATAGAGTCTAAAACACTACAAGGAGAAAAGGGAGAGCACAGTTTCAGTGCTCCTGGAACATTTGTCATTGAAAATTCAACTGTTGAATTCCAGAAGAGTACAGACAGGGAAATCATAAAGATCCAGGGGCCTCTTGGAGCAGATTTCATTATCAAGGTGGGTTGTATGAATGTACAAATCTACAAAGTTATTGCAAGTACGTGCAACACAGTGGTGGCTGTCCATCAGCTTGTAGCAATACAACAAAATCTTTCAGCTGGCAAGTAAGAACTCCTAATTACAGTCTAGAGATCATTTATGCTAAGAAAATCCAAACAGATTAAAATGCTACGCGATTAATGTCTTTCCTGTGGTGGAAAGTACCACAGGATCTTTAATGGTAAAAAATGGCCAGGATTTCTGTTTTAAATACTGCTGGAAGAATAACAGTGTGGCCCTGTGCAGTGGATTGAGCTAATCCAATTGCAGACTGCCACCTACTGAACCTGAGCACTGCTTCCAGCAGCACCCTCAGACATTGCTAATCCAGTCACCGTCCACTTCCAATTTTTTTATATTTCTTTTCTGTCCAGAACACATACCAGTGGCTTGCATCACACATCAAGATATTTATAAGTAGAAACATATCAGTATTTGACTGCCAAGGGAAGACACTGGTACAGTTTGCCACTGGAAGTTACAGAAGTTTCAGTATTATCAGACTGCCAGGCTTTCCCTTTGCATCCCCAGTATCACGTGTAGCTAGACTTGCCTGATTACAAATCACTGTGGTTGGATCACTTACAGACTTCTTTCTGCAGCAAATTTTAAAATTCATGTTAACATAGAGATAAATCAAAAGAATACAGTTAAGAACTTTGCTATTCAAGGATAGATAATCCAATGGTCACATTAATGCCTTGAATAATTTAGAAAACAAAGTAACATTCAAATGTTTAACTCTTGGGAACTTAAATTTAATGGCTACTCTAGACTTCCTAGAGGTTTTATGTCTGTTCTCATCCTACTCTGCAGTGCTATTATGTATGTATTTAGAATGGCATGAGCAGTTGAGTACAGTTGAGTACATGTGTGTTGTAATGGAAATTTCTTCAGACCAGGTATTCTGGATCAAAAGAGAGCGTGGTTCAGTTCTTCTTCTATCAACCCATCAGTCATCAGTGGAGACAAACAGAATTCTTCCCCTGCACAGTGACATGTGGAGGAGGTAAGTATTGTCAATTCTTCAGGAGTGATAACAGCTCAAGATTAAAAGGAGCTGATTTACAACCTTTGTTCTGCATTTTTAGTGATTAGATGCTTGTGTTTCTCTGCACACTGCTGAGGTAATCCCTCAGCAAAATAAATGACAGGGTAGCAGCTATACAGGTTGGTTAAGCTGGTATCAGCATAGGGGTTTTTACATGTTGTTACTGGAAGTCATGTTTTTCCGTAACAGATGTTCAATTGATTAAGAAATAAAAATATGACGTTCAAAATGGAAAATTGCAACTCATAGTGGATATTTGGGGAAAGTTAGCAAAGAAACAGGATGAGATTTTAAAATAAGAATAATCAAGAGATGAAGAAGTATTTCCAGCCTCAGTAGTATACATAAGGGAGAGTTTTAGAACATATAGTTGAGAAATTAGTTAAACAGAAAGCAGAATATGTAAATAGAATTTAAAGAATATCTGCTATCAGTACCTTTGACTGTCTGATCTTAGACATTTAGTCCTGATGGTGGCTAGAGCAGCATATGTGGTACTGTAGCATCCACTCCTTGCTTAAGCACTGCAGCTTAGCTGAGGTGTAGCTTTGCTCTGCTGCAGCTCATCCAGCCCAGCCCACTGCTTGTCATGACTGGTTCTGCAAAAAAAGTGTGAGCTCATGGTAGGAGGAGTGTGTGACACTGCAGATAGCAGTTTCTCTTCAGCTAGCATTTCCCAGGTCACCTGGAAAACAGACCAGGATGCTGGTGATACCAGTGTAGGGATTTTCTGGAGAGTGCAAATATGGTTTAAATAGTTACTTGGGACATGAATAAAGAGAGTGAGAGATGTTTAAAGTACAAGCAGAGTCTGGGGATCTTTTGAAGGACCATCCATTTTGGCACTTGCACCTCCCTGTAATCTGAAATGCAGACAATATATGTGTATGATATGTAGTCCCACAGGAAACTACTGTATCTTATGAGATACTTGGCCTCATGAAGTGTGATTCTTGCTGGAGCTGTGAGTGGCAATGCATATCCTCTGATGATTCCATCACACTGTGTTTATAATTTTTTTTCCTTAACTTGTCTGACAAGGGAAGAAGTATAAAGCATCACAGTTACTTTTGAGGACTGCATGTAAACACTGGATAGCTCAAGGGACGTATTTACCTTCAAAGGTATTGGCTCAAATCCAGCCTTATTCAGACTGCTGTTATGGTTTGAAAATTATAGCTACATGTCAATCTCTTTGAAATGATCCAGGGTGTTCAAAGCCTTACTTTGTGGCTGCTTGCCTATAATATAAAACTGGTACCTTTAGCAGAGGGGCTTGGCAGTCCTCAGGGAGGACAGGAACTGAAGAAACACGAAAACTGAGCTGCTCAGTCATGACAGTAGTAGAGTTAAGAACAGCATGAGAGTTAAGTTACTGAGCATGCAGGGAAGTTGTATTGCAGCTGCCTGGCTTTAACCTGTTATCTTAAAGTGGATTTAGTGTCCAGATTGTCTGTTTGGCATCTGGTACTGGCAGTAAAAGAAAAAGTTCCTTACAACAGGAATTAGTGCATTGCCATTCCTCACTTGGATGCTGCTTCTGTCTTTAATTCTGTAATCTCCATATGTTGGAAGGGGCATCTCAGAAAGCACAGTCAAGCTTGAATGAGCAAGAGTGTTTAAAAATTGTTTCTCTTGTTTGCAAGTGACATTTCTTCTGGGTCCTTTCAGTGCTTACAAGATCTGAAACATAGATGCCGTGAGCACTGGAACTGCTTAGTTCTTTATGGTTATCACTCTCATGTATGATGACACTTTGGATCAGCCAAGAGACACACAACTGAAGCCACTGATACATAATACTTGGCATTTTCAGTAGGCACCGGGACTTGTGCCGTTAGTTTGTTGACTTGGTTTGATTTTAATTCTTGTGGTCTAAAACATTTTTTCTTTGCACATACCAGAACATCCTTCTCCTCTCCTCAGTTTAAGTCCAAGTAAGCTTTTTTGAATGGGTCTTTTTTTTTCTTAGCCAAAAAATAACCTAGTGGTTTATAAGACTCAGATCCCTTCTTGCAATCAGTCTCCACACATATTTTTTTTTTTTCACCGAGTAGTTAGTTCAAGTCTTCTTTTGTTGGCTCTTCAACTCGGCATGTTCTTGAACCTATTTCTTGGTTTTCTGCAGTTCCTTAGCAATGTTTTTGGATCTCATCTCCAATTCCTCTGGCTTTCTGTCTCAAATATTTATTTCTTTTAGCATTAATGACTTTGTAATATAGCTCTCCAACATACTAGTAACTCCTCCTTGGAGGAGGGCAGTTATAAGTTGTGGAACATGTACTAGAACCATATGGCTTCATAGTTCTGCCTTGTGACAGGTGAGCTGGTGCAGTACAAGTATTCATGCATCTCAAGGAAATATGTGTGCCTTTACTCTTAGAATATTAGTAGAATAAAGAGCTGGAAACTCATGTAGTGTTAAGACGGCTTAGTATAATTACTATGCTGAATTGCCTTGAATGAAGGTCTGGTTGTGCATTTCCTGCTCAGTGTTTCCTTGTTTAAAAGCAAACCAAAAAAGAGTAAGACAGAAAATTAATTCTGTGGGGAGATAAGGCTGTTTTACTTTATCTCCATTACAAAAATTAACTTTGCTTCTGCACTAGGTTATCAGCTCAATTCAGCTGAATGTGTGGACATTCGTCTGAAGCGTGTTGTTCCTGACCACTACTGTCATTATCATCCAGAGAACAAGAAACCAAAGCCCAAGCTGAAAGAATGCAACATGGATCCCTGCCCTTCCAGGTCTGTATGGCAAATAAATCTGTGTGTGACACAGGCAGTTACTAAGGAAGAAGAAATTGTATTTACTTAATCTAAATTCTTTTTATATTTAAGGCTGCTTAATCTTGGTTGGTTATTGCACGTGTTAAAGGCTGATACCTCTGCCAGTAGATGTGTGGCACTTCTTCAGTGTTGCAGAATAGAAGATTTTGCTTATACAGAGAGATATTGTAAATATCAGTTTGTTCAAGGGCTAATTCTGCTTTGTCTGTTGCTGAGTAGGACAGCACTAGTATGAGGCTCTTGTGAGAGTGTTTGCCTACTTTTGGATTTATTGATGCTGCCATCCAGAACATCTCAACAGACAAACAGAAACTCTAGTCAATGCAAGTTTTGCATATGGTTCAACTTGGTTTGTTCGTTTGCCTACCATAAAAGTTTGATTCTTCATTGGTAGTGTAGTGTTGACAATTTAATAATTAAAGCTTGGGTCTATTTGTTTGGGTTTTTTAAAACTAGGCCCTAAAAAATCAAAGTAAATACCTTTGTGGTACCAATGCCACAGGATATTAGTGCCAAATTGTAAAGACATATAAATTGTATTGAATTGCACTAGAGTATTTCAAACTAACTTTTGGATTGTCTGGTGAGGTTTCCTGGCTGCGCTAAAGAATCTTAAAATAACATCACAGTATCAAGTCCCAGAACCTCACATTAATATGCCAGCTGGCTGAGCTGGAGTTATATGCAAGAAAAGGAAACACTCTCAATGGATTTCATTTCCTACAGCTAAACTGTCCATTTCCTTTCATTCCTGTTGGACATAATCGTTGATAGTGACCTCTAACTGTTATAGATGTGCAGACTTTCAAGAGTTTTTCCTGGAGAGCTGATCACTGTTTGAAGCAGAAAGGCTTCAGTAATGCTTGATGGCATTGGCTGCCAAACGTTCTAAAGCTGGAATGGGAAAATTAGGGGAAAGAAAGGGGGTAATTATATTTTACCTTGCAAATTTAGTTTATACAGCCAGGAAAAGGAAAGTACTACTGGATATAATACCATATTTCCTAGCATTGGAAGTAAGGCTTTATGCCTGCTCTATGCTATGCAGTTCAAATAAACAACTCTAGAATGTTCCTAAGCAACATTCAGGACCTATCTAGGTTGAATCCTGTGATGCATTTATTTCACTGACACCCATGTCCCTCAGCAGTCTCTGTTACAAATAGAAGTATGCGAATATTTTTTTGTTAATGAAGTCACACAGACCTAAAGGGTCACTGATAATAAATTTCTCTGCTGGAGGCTTGCTCGTTTAATATTTTATGGTGGTATGAAATAGAGAAGCTTTATGGTGAATAGTTCTTTATCCATGCAGAAAAGGTAAGATTATACAAGTCATAAGGTTCTCCATAAGGCTCATGTGTAATGAAGTAAGATTTCACATTGGGAATTGCTTACTTCAACCATGATCACATAAAAGCATGTACTTGATGTACAGTCTTGCGTATGAGAAATAATGATGCAATATTTTTTTTTTTGACAGTGATGGATTTAAAGAAATCATGCCCTATGATCACTTCCAGCCACTTCCTCGGTATGTATAATCAGGATAGCATATGTGTCAGCTTCGGCACAGTTTACATTGCAAATATACTATTTTAGTACTAAGATAATGGAACGTATTTTGATTTTTTTTTTTTCTATACAGGAGAGTAAGTTTACAACAGTCCTGTAAACATCTCTGAAGCTTGTGATTTATTTTAGTGGGCTCTGGATGATTAGCTTAACAGTCAGAGGTTAATATGCTCTTCTTGAAAATACCAATGTGAAGTCTTTAAAATAAACAGTTGTCCTCCTCAGCCTTCTCTGACAGTGGAGCTGAGAAGAGCATCATCTTTAAACTGCAGATATGAATTCTTGTCTTGAAAGGTTTTTCTTTTGACAGGGTATGAGATTTTATCGAACAGATCTAGCAATGTACAGGATTCTGGAAATCCTTTTTTCTTTTGAGAGGTCTGATCCTTCTCCTCTTTAGATCTACAGTCTATTTATTGACATCAAAGATGACATGTCACTTTCAAGATACCAAATTGTTGGAATATCTGTTTCCTTAAATTAGGTCATCGCTGAACAGTTTGTTACTTTTTTTTTCTTTTTAACACCTGAATCAATTACAAGGATTTAAAACTTCTCAGGAACCCTTAGATGTTTAATAAAGAATGTTAGGATTAAACAGTATTGAGTCACATTTGCTTTTAATGTAAAGAATTATAGTTCCAGAATTAGTTGCATATTTATCTGAGTTGAACCTCTGCTTTATTATGTCATGTAATGAATAATGTGTATTTTTCTAAAGAAGTAAAGATATGAAGTAATAAGAGTGAAATCATAGACTTGCCCAGCTTAGTGGAGCTACTGATTACAGCTGATATAAATGTCATAGTTTATTTCTGTAGCAATTTGTCCTTGTGGATCTGCTGTCCTGTGATGTACTTTGGCTTTCATGCATAGATGGAGATTTTTTTCCTCTACAGCTTTATCCTGTAGAGTTCTCTAATTGTATTCTGTGTCTCTCCCTTTCCATTTCTTCTGCCAATGCCTTTGTACTTCAGATCTCTCCTGGAACTCAGCATAATGTATTTACAGGAGTATTTCATCTTCTAAGCCACTTAGGGCTTGTAGACCACTTGGAAGAGAAATTTAATCCCCCTTTATGTGCTTTACTGTGCTCAGCACATTTGCATGACACTGTGGTGAGATAGATTATGTCTGTGATAAAACTGTGGGCAGGTTCTCTCATTTCAAACACTAAGAACTACAGACAGAGGCCCACCTCATTTCAGCACCTTGGTGTTCTGTCAGAGAGTATCATGGTCTTCCTGGGTGATGCTTCAGAGTCAGGACTGTAAAACAGCGGGTGGCCAAGCAGGGCTCAGAGCTGGTGCCAGCAGGAAAGAGAGAGGAAATGGGTTGTGTTGTACTGGGAGGGCTTGTAAGGAAACACTACAAAGATGTAGAAACACCTTTTCTTGCAGGAATTGCTGAAAGAAAACATCAGGTGAAAGTTTGTTTACCTACATCAGGAGATGACTCTGGTCCAGTGTGAATGCAAGTCTTGCTTCAGTGCAGCAGGATTTGTCTGTGCTGTTGCCTGGCAGGGAACTGGAGCACATTACCCTGTGCTGGCTCTGCTTTCATTTCTTTTCTTTTCTTACCTGTTTCTTGCATGCTGACCCAGGATTGTTCTTGCAAAGCAGGCGGAAAACCAAAGTACTGGATATATACTGGAGCAGAGCTGTACAGACTGCTTCACCTCGAGCAGCAGTCCTACATCACACCTCCTACATAACATGAGGGCCATGTGGAGGCTGCCTGGCAGTCCTGTGGTGTTTACCACTGCTTTCCCATTCACATGAGGAAGTTGTGGGAAAGTCGTGGTGCACACCACAAGATCTTGAAAGAGTTCTCCTGTGACTAGAGTTGTAAATGCCCCACTGAAATATTTTTACAGATGGAGAATTCTTTTGAAATAAATAGAAAAATTTCCCAGGATGAAAATTTTCTTTTAAAGCTTTTGGAATGCCTCCATTTATTTCAGACTTGTTGGACTGTTGAGGATCCCTTGACAGCTGTGGGTTCTGGAAAGTATCTCCTTTGACTGCTTGACCAAGACCCTCCTTTTCCCCAGTAGCCATGGACCTCACTCCATCTTGAAAATGCTTGTGGGAGTATGGGATCTGGAGTGTGTTTGAAACCGATGAGATAAAGAAAAACAACTATAAAATGTCATACTATAAACACTTGCAAGCCTTATATTACATACAGCACAGTGAGTTCTTACATCCATGAGCTGCTAATTCATTAAATAGTTAATTGTTCTTTAGTTCCTGATTTTTAAAAAGAATATTAGTTAACACTGGCATTCATTTAAGCCAGAGTGTAACTTTTGCTCTTCCAAGTGCATTTTGTTACTGTGATATATCAGTATCTCAGCATACAGCCTTATTCAGAATGCATTTGAGTATATGCTCCATGGTTAATGTCCCATGGCGTGCTCTGTTTCACTCATTCTTCTGTTGAGCTTAAGCATGATTAATATGCTTTTGTAGGCATCTTAATGAATTACTTAAAATAGGAAGTGTCCTTGATTTACCTGCTGCATCATAAAAAGTAGATCGCTTAAATTTACCTTTGATTTACAGGCCTTTGCTTCATTGAGTCTGATATTATTACTTCCTTTATGATAGCCAAGTTGATTACTCTTGATTAAGTGATTTTGGTGGGATATTGTAGTTCTCACTGAGGTCATTGTTCAGAATAGATATAATTTTTTTCATGATCCTTTCTGAGCCTCTGCAGTAATAGAGATAAGGTTTAACTAACCAGACACTGATGAACCTTAAGATGTATTGCAGGACTCAAGCATTTCCAAGGGCTTGGCTTTGATTCAGGAGGGTGATGGAAAGAAAGAAAGAAAGAGATAGGAGTAAAGGGTGAGGAGATATTGTGTGGAGATCCTTGGAACCTACAGACAAATGCTTTGATAGAAGATTGTTATCTCTAAATGTGACAGAAGCAGGACATTATTGAAGTTAGGTTTTTTTGAGAGGTGATTGTTCAAATGTGCATTTGTGCTAAGAGGTGAATGAAACTGAGTTTGTAGCCTAAAAAACCTCCATGTCATTCTCACTTCAGATGGTGCAACATTTTCCATCTTTGTTGTAGTTAGGTCTCAGGCTATGAATAGATGTCCATTTTGAAGATATTTCTTCCCAGCAGATTGTTTATTATCTCTCTGTTGGAGGCTACTACCCCAGAGCTCTGCTGATTCACAGGCTTTTCTTAATCCTAAATTTTCCTTAATTGTGCATTGCCCTGCTGCAGGAGCAATCAGCTGAGTTAGCCAAAGCAGCTGAGATGGATGAGCAGCTGCCTTTTGCTTGAAGCAAGCTGGAAAGTGTGAATACAAGGTTGTTCAATGGCATTTTAATGAGAGTGGAAAACTCTTGCAGAACTGCAGTCATGACCAGCCAAATGGTACCTGCCACAATTTAATTTCATCACAGTCCTTATGGATGAAGGCAACTTGGTATGAGATGGCTGGGTTGACCCAAAGTATTAGAAATCCCATAAAAATTCCTTCAGGAACAGATTTTTAAGTGTAGTCTGAATGATGTGAACAGCGATGAGCCTGTAAGTAGTAACACCCTCAATCAGGGCAGCCAGATTTGTCTTTCAGACTACATAGGATCTTAAATATAGGAGCTTCTTTGTCTCTGACAATGGTAATAAGTGTCTATGTGATCCTGTAAATTACTTGTCAAAAATATTCCATTTAAATGATTTAGACTATTTGAAAGGAATTCCTTCCAGTAATCAAACTCAGTATATTCAGTTTCTAAATTATGTATGAGACTAAGAGTTTTCAGTTTGGAATATACTTATATTTGAAGTTCTGTTTCTGATTTTGAGCATAAATTTAAGCCTGGAATAATGCGAGGTAGGCCTGTGAGTTAAGGTATTTGTATGTGGGAAGAATGCAGCAACCAAACTACCAGTGAGCTTTAATTGACACTAAGGTTGGACTCAATACTTTGCATTTTTAATAGAGGTTAGTGGAATAAGAAAGAGCCTTATAAGGTTTTGGTTTGTTTTTTTTTTCCAGGTGGGAACATAACCCGTGGACTGCATGTTCAGTTTCCTGTGGAGGTGGTATTCAGAGGAGAAGTTTTGTGTGTGTAGAGGAGACCATTCATGGAGAGATACTGCAAGTGGAGGAATGGAAATGCATGTATGCCCCAAAGCCCAAAGTCATTCAGACCTGCAATCTGTTTGATTGTCCTAAATGGGTGGCAATGGAGTGGTCTCAAGTAAGTTGAGAAGTAATTTGGATGTTCAGTCTTGTTTTCTAAAGAAAGCTTCTGATCTTGTATTACCATGTATTTATTAGCACAGGACTATTAGAAAAGTATAGCCCTGAAAGGTAACCAATAGTACTGGGAAAAGTTTGCTCTAAGCAGCTCTGCCTGATAATCAAAACGTTGATGTGTCTGTGTGGAGAAAAAAAAATCTGTGTAGAATTCCTTGTGCTGGCTGAATTCCTGCTTTACATGGAGCAGAAGTTAGAGACAGAGGTCAGGCCCCTTTGCAGTCAGGTCATTTATGTCTCAGTTCTTGATAAATGTAGTATTTCACTGGCTGTAATAGTTAAAGGCATGTCTGTCTCAGGGGCTGGCAAGTCTGCAAGGGTGATTTTCCAGCATTCTTCCCTTTCATTACAGTAACAATAGCATAAGCCAGCTTCTCCTGGCTGTAGTTATCTGATACAGTCAGACAGGTCAGCACTCCTGTAATTCCTTAGTTCATCCAGATGACATCAGTGACACAAGAGTGCAGAAAATGCAGCTCCCCTGACCTAGCCTTAACTGAAAATCACCACTGTAAGGGAGTGCATTCTCAGTGCATGGCCACTTCTGTTCCAGACTTGCCAATCAGATAAGCTTCACAGAACCCCAAGAAATCACTCACATTCCTGAAATTTTGACTTCTATTCCAGCATCAACCTTTTCCTTATTCACCTAGCAGTGCAGGGACAAATTCCTGTGTCTCGGTGGGAAAACTTTAGCCACCACCCTATTGTTGCTTGTAGCTGTCTTGGTTTGGAAAGACAGGTATCTGCCAGGAAAAGCTGGAGTTTCCCTTGGAATGGAGAATGTAAACCCCTCACCCCCTCCAAATTATTATAATTTTACAATTAAGAGTTTTCAGGCAAAGAATTTGGAATAAGAATAACAGTTCTTTACTAGGAATATTAACAATACAAATGTAGTAGAAAAAACCCGACCAACCAACAATCCTAGAAATCCTGACAGTCAGAGGTACAACCTGACACCCTGTTGGTCAGGATGTTGGAAGCAGTCCACAGTGTCTTCCTGGAGTGGCAGATGTGGTTCTGTTGGAGCAGAGATGATCCTGAGAGAAAAGGGTCCAGTGATGGTGAGAAGGGTCCAGTCTTACTCTAGGAATCCAGTGGAACCAGATACCTCGTGTTCCTGCATCTCAGTCATCTAGGTAGGAATGGCTGGCTCCCCCTCACTGGGTGGAGCATCTCACAATGGAATGATGGAATGTGTTATGTCCTTGGTGAGCCTCAATGGCCCATCAGCAGAAGATATCCCCTGACAGAGGGGGGGTGGTGAAAGAGATAAGGAACACTGCCCCACCTGGTGTTAACAGTTGGCCCATTATCAGAGGGCATCTGCCTCCCTCCCCCCAGAGTTAGAAGAAAGAAAGAAAAAACATCTCCCCAGCTGCTTTTAACAGATGAAATAGAATACACATTTTTGGTTCCATAACCCCAGACAGTAGCATCCTTCTGAGCAGTGTCTGCAGGTGCAGCAGGGTGAGCTGGCTGTGCTGTCTCCCGCAGTGCACGGTGACCTGCGGCCGGGGGCTGCGCTACCGCGTCGTGCTGTGCATCGACCACCGCGGGCAGCATGTCGGGGGCTGCAACCCACAGCTCAAGCTGCACATAAAAGAGGAGTGCATTGTGCCAATACCGTGTTACAAGCCAAAAGGTAACTGGAATTTTGTCTGGGTCTGTTATTGTTTTACATTTTTGTTCGGAGAATTAAAAGCCCCTGGTAACCTTTTTCAGAAATGCCAGAAGCTGGAATTTACTAGGGCTTTTTTTCAGTTTTGGCAGAAACAAGCACTTTAATTATTGGTGCTAGGAAAAGTGCCCTGCTGATATTTTTTGCTGATAATGTGGCCAGACTGTCATGAGGCGAATGTGCCAACTAAATCTACATAGTCTGGTCAAATTGGGAAAACCAAAATTAACGAGCTTAACACAAGGGAGGAGGAGTTATTCAATAATGCTTGAAATAGGAATGAAACTCCATATGTATCACCTGGGATCTTCTTGTTTACTTTCATGAAATGTGTCAACATTCTCAGTGTGACTCAGCAGCTCATTATGTTATACTCAAACTACTTTCCTTTTTCCTTCTCCATTTCTGCATATTTAAAACAAAGAATGGAGGTCAAACAGCATGATGAAGTTTTCTAGTAAATTTTGTTTTATTATCCTGTATATCTACAAAAGCATTAGATCAATAAGCAATGTAAACTGTGAAGTTCTGAGGTGACTAATGCTAACATCTACATATTGCTTTGATTTTGGAGAAATTACTGAATGCTTTGGGTTTTTTTCCTCTACCAGAAAAAAGTCCTGTGGAAGCAAAATTGCCATGGTTTAAACAGGCCCATGAAATAGAAGAGACCATAACAGTCTCAGAAGAGCCAACGTAAGTACACTGCTTTTTACAGTGAAGAAACATTTCCAGTGTGTTTTGCAGATCTCTGGAATGATTGTTGCTATGCAGTTTGCTTAGACAGTTGGCCCTCCATGGGGGATGAGTCCTGTGGTGAGCTGTTCCTAATTTTACATCTCCATAACTTTGCTTCTGAAGCTCCTGTTCTGAATGACACAGAGCTACACTATTACAGTGTCCCTATATCACTTAGGAACTGAAAGGGATCTTGGTTTAGCATAATTAAGCCCTAATTAATGCATGTGGAGATGCTTCAGGAGGAATAAATTGAAAAACTTTAGTTTTATCCTGGTCATAGCTGTAACGTCAAGAATGTAGTGGTGGTATTAAAACTCAAGAGGTACTTTGTAGGGCTGCCAGGATGTCCTTGGGGGGTGAGACCAATGCATAAAGTGAGAAAAACCTGCTGATCTCTGTGCTTAGCTGCATCTCTGGGGGTAAGTTGTGCTATTTTACATGTGTATATGTGTGAAATAACATCTGGATTTTGCGAGTCCTCTTAAAAACTGATGAGGTTAAGCCTTGCAAGTCCTGGGGATGAAAGCAAAACTTAAATCCAGCTACACTTGTTCCTGACCCTTGTACGTTAGGGCATCCACAAAATTCCTTATATCCCCTGTGTACATTTCATACACACACACAAATATTAATGTTTGTAATATATTCAATATATAGGCATTAACGTATTTAGATTTCTAAAAAGTATTAACTTTGCATATTGTGAGACTTTGAACAGTATTTTGCTGTGCTTTGCCGAATTCTGCACTCTCTTGTAGCATCATCAGTTTGAAATAACTTAGATGAACTTAATGAAGTTTGGATTTATATTGCTCTGATAGCAGAGTGTAGCTTATGCTTATTTTTCTTCTTCCATCAAGCTATTCCTGATTTTTGGCACACATGCAGCAACAGGTGTGACCATGAGTAATAAAATCTTTACACCTGCAATGACTCACAGAAGAAACCTCTTGCCAAACAGGTGTTTATATAGTTATGGTGACTGTAGTTTAAACTTTTCACTGCTCTAGCCTCTCAAGTCAAGTGTCAGCCTACTGTGAGTGGTTATTTCATCCTCCACATCAGTGGCCCTGAATTCAGGCAGGGTAGTAGCAAAGATATAAAAATAAAGTGTGATTGTCAAAGGGGGATGATGCAATCAAATGTGCCTTTTAAGTGTCAGGATAGCATGAGGTCACTTCTAGAGAGGATTCAGCATGAAGCTATAAAGAAAATGATCTCTAGCATCACAAAATCCTGCTGTGGCAACCACAAGCTAATGCAGTTTCTGGGTTTTTAGGATCCTTCTGCATCAGTCCGACAACAATCAGGGAGGACACAGCACTGCTGGTTCAGAGGATATGTACAATGTAACAGAGCTGAGCACGAAACTTTGTCATGGGCTGTCTTAAGCCTTGTCCTGACTATGACAACACCTACTGCTCCTTCCTAGCTGTGACTCACAGATTCCATTGTAGCCTTTTTCTTCTCCACTCACTCTGGGGACTTAGCTGCTTTTCAGCTTTCATTCATGAGCCTCATCCTGTCCTTAGATTTTCCTTCACAATTTCCAGAAGCATCTCCACCTAAGTCTGAAAGGTTTCTCCAGCCACCTCTTGCAGATGACTCTTCTCACCACTCTGTGCTGAGGGGCTCTGAGGGACTTTGCCTCCCCACTCTGGGCACTGGGCTCTCCTGGGACCCAGCTCTAGCACTGCAGCCAGATTCCCCATTAGTTTCACTTTACTGTCTTCTGCTGCCAGCTGCTCACTCTTTAGTCTTCCAAGGAAGGTGGCAGGTAAGGAGAAATGAGGAATAACTGATGCCTGACCTAATTTCTTTTTTGCAGATTGTCTGTTGGTCATGTGGGCAATAATGGTTTGCAACCAGAGAATTTCTCCATCAGCACTTTAAACCTCATGCCCAAACTTCTCTGGTCCTTTCCAGCTAGAGTCAGATTTTTGGGTCAGGAATTAAGATTTAAAAAGAAACTGTGACAATAAATTGTTACTGCTCCCAGAATAAATTATAACAAGGTTTCCCTGTGGTTCAGGTCTGTTTAATTTTGTTTTCTGTAATTTAGACATGGCACAGTGATAACTCACAGCCCACCTCTGTATGGCAGGAGAATTATTATTTCCTTGGTAAAATGCCATCACTTTTAATTTTAGTTATTCTGTTGTCGTCCAAATTTAAACCACAATATGACGTCTCAACTTCTAGTCCATCCTTTTATGACAACTTTCTCTCTATGCTTTTGTGTGATACTTTAGTTGATAATGAATAAGAGAATAAATGCAGCTGTGTTTTAGAACCCACAACTGATGGATATGCCAAAAGTAGCTTGTGGAAGATAAATACTTCTGCCTCTGTGGTCTACCACGGCTGGTGTCCTGAATTTACATAGAGGGGGAATGTTCAAAAGCTTCTTTTTTTTTATTATTAGCAAAATAAAAAACGACTGTCCTTAAAGTGAGGCCAAGAAAAATGTAGGTCTGACCTTTTTAGTTTTCAGTTGTGGAATGTGATGACAGTTGATACCAATCATTATTTTAAATGTTCTTCCCTTGAGCCTTCTTAGTTACAGTGGGATTCACAGAGAAGCTCCAGCAAGCTTTTGCATCCTTTTTATTACTTGTAAGTTAAAGAAATAGACACCTCAGCTGCCTTTCTCTGTCATTGCTTAGGGAAAAACTAAAATGCTTTCAAAAGCTGATATATTTTTTCAGCAATATGAGCTAAAAAGTGATGTGAAATGCAGTGTTTCTCGTAAAGGTTCCCAGTTATTGTGTTGAAGTCATTTTCACAGGCATGTCCCCACTGTGCCTTTGGTGATAGAGAATTACCCATTTCTCACAGCTCCTTCTCTGAAAATGGGCAGGTGAGTTTGTCCAGCACATTACCCTTGAGGCTGATAAAACCAGCAGTGTGACTGTTCAGAGCAGGCAAGGGTGGTGCTGCAGGGAAGGGTAGGGTGCCACCATCATGGAAGTTCTGCTCAGTAACAGCCAACGTTTTAGGTGCTTTTTTAGACTTTTATTCAGAACTCTTGGTGCATTAGGACTGGACTGGAAATATTGCTCGAGCAACCTTTTTTTTTTTTTTTTTTTTTTCATGATTTAGGCATTTCCTATCTTAACTGAAAGCAAGAAGTATGGTCATGAGGAAAATAAAAAATTAAGAAACACCATTATTTTCCAAGTCTACAGAGGGCTGCACTTAGTTCAGTTTTCAGTTCAGATTTGATTTGATTGAGTTGGACTGCTCTGTCCCAGTTTCATCATCACTAGTCTAGGTCACTGCTTCATTTCCCAGGTCATCCTACACTTGCTTTTACAGCATGTGCCAGGTGAATGCACATTTCCATTAGTGCTAGACTGATAACACTGCAGCATGGACATGCCCTCTGCTGCATCCGTAGTGTCTTCATTATTTATACCTGCTCAGACAAGTATAGGAACAATTTAGTTCAATGTAGCATTGGGAAGAATGACAGGGTAAAAAAGCTGATTATAAAAAGTTGTACCTGCTCAAAGTTGCATTTTTTTAAAATTTTTTTTTTTTTTACTAAAAAGAGGAGTCTCATCTATGAGCTTAAAGATCTCGGAAGATTTTAATTTTCCTGTCCATTATAAATTGCTGATGATCTACAAAGCATTGTAGTACAAGCACTTTGATGCTCCTTAATCCTGACCTGGGATGACTCAGTGTGTGCCCATTGAAGGCAGACTGAGTTTACTTCAGGGAAGTATTGTGTCCAAAGCATTGCCATGTCTATGCTGAGAATGCCGAAGTACCTCACATCTGAGGCTGATGGAGTTTGCTTTAATGACCTGTCACAGGCTTTGGTCTTACATGTTCAAAATAAAGTAAAAATAATAAAAACCCCATCTGTCTGAACTCAAAATTAAGATACAATTCTCCAAGTTCTCCAAGTGTTCAGTCAGTTCCTTGCTCTGCTTTCATATTAGCAGTCTCTATTGGCATCTGTTGTACTTAGTGTGACTTGAACGTGATCATCCTTGGAGAAGTTTTATAGTTTAGGATTTCAGTAGGTAAATAGTCACATGACTAGTTCAGCAAATGCCAAGGTACAAAAAAGAGTATTTTGTGTGTTCATTTTTTATCTTGCACTTCCCTCAAAAAATACCAGACACTCATATTCAACATGAAAACCTCAATTCTAATATAGGCTTGCTAGAAGTCAAGGAAAAAAAAATGCTTAGAATTTTCTGAGTTTCTTTATAAATCAGTTGGTTGCTGAGTGAAATGATTGTTGTGGTTCAAAATTTCCTTTAATTTGTACAGGATTTGAAAAGAATGTTTTTGGAATACATTATTTTTGGAATGTTTAAATGCACTCAACTAACAGTACACAAAACTAACACTGGTTTCTGGTATGCTGCTGTCATGCTTTTACCAAAAGAAGTTACTACTTTCAGACTATAAACTTAGGTATGATTAGAAGACCAACCAACTATTTTCAGCTATAAATGTCCATCAATTTTATTTTTCCACTTAGGTACATAAGTATAAATGGACCTAATTTTTTTTTTTTTACACAGAAGGAGAAGAAAGTAATCATTCTGTTAAGCCTATGCAAGCTGGCCTTGATCCAATAAAGCACTTAAGCACAAGTTTCCCTCTGAACACGTTGTCATACTGTTGACTTCAAAGCACAGTTAATATGCTTAAGTTAGGCTCATGCTTAAGCATTTCATTGGATGAGGGTGATTTTGCCACCCTAAGTTGTTTGCATGGCTGTCTTTGAAAAGCCTGTGAGATCTGATGTTCCAGGATTAAGCTGATTCTGTCTGTTGGGATAATAGAAAGCCTTCCTTTGCAGCTTTTCCCACAAAACAGTCATTAGAATTTACATCAAAAGCATCTGGACATTGACCCGCACCAGCTGTGCCAGCAGACCCAGTGGGCTCTTAGGCTGTTCCTAACCTGACATTTGCTCAGATTTGATCACTGTAGGACAGAGCCATCCACTGTTTTGATAGTATCCTTCCTATAAAAATCAATCTGGCCATGCTGGAAGGTGCTCAGACTTGTGAAGGGATGAGCACTGGGAGTTCTCAGTGTCAAGAGGAGCTGGGAATAGTGTGCCTTTTCCTGAGTCTGCTGAGGACCACTCTGCTCTAACAAAAATTCTGAGACAGTTCAGGGAAACTTTATTGGGCTTAGATATATTTATCTTTGTAGCAAAGTTGTAAAGCTATTTCATTAACGTTTCCTGAAAGAATAATCAGTCAATCTTTCAACCTCTGTTGGAAATGGTCTTTCCACAGGAAAGTCTCCTTTGGGGTCTGTCCCAATCACAGCCTGGTTGACTATCCTGAGGACTGACTTAGAGTATCCTTACAGGTTATCCAGACATCTGTTCTTCTTTCCTCTATTTGATTCTTCCTCTGTGTATACTGGCAAGAAATTATTGGCAAGATGATAAACTGCACAGAATCAAACCACACTGTTGACATTTTTCTGTGCTTACTGTGAATGCAGAGTGTAAATACTGATTTTTGTCTTACACAACTGTTCTTGTGTTTGTAAGGGCAGCTTTCCTGCAGTAAGGGAAGGATAATCCTTTATCCAAGATAAGGGCCAAATCTTTGAATCCTAATTTGCATCTTTCTTTCCAAATACATTTATAACATTGGTCAAATTATCCTACTATATCTCCTGCTGGTGTTTTGATCATCAGCTACATTTGGACACATAGTAAAGAGCTGACTTTTCATGGGAAAAAAATGTTCTAGGAAATTCTGTATTTGATTTCTTATAAAGTACACCCCAGAGCCACCCAGGATGACTTTATTGATGAAATTCAACCCCTTGGCTCTAATGCCATTTTGAAAATTACTGTCAGATATTAACGTGACCCTCAAAGTCAGAGAATATTATAACAAATTCATGACCTGTAAAACAAGATTTTACTGTAGTTCATCAGGAGCACAAAAGCTTTCTAATAAAAATGATGGACTGTAGGCTGGTTAGACTGTAGGCTCTTTACTGAAGATGAGAGGCTGCTTGCAAGATTGAATCTGAAGAGCAGCCTGCAGTGGTTTGCACTGGATATGCCTCCATTTGGAAAGGGCTTCTCTTCTCTCTGGTTGCTGATTATTAGTATGACATAAAGTGAGGAGCTCTCAGATTTAAGCAGGTTGCAAATATACTTTTGGCCTATGCACAAGTCCGTGTGCCTGGGGTGCTATTTTATATTGTAAAGATACCTCTTCCTGGAGTTTCTTCTTTTTTCCCTGCTGAATGAGACTAAGAAAAGATTTAGGTGTTTTCCTTTTTCCTCAGAAAAGGATACAGTTTTATCTGTTCCTCATGGTTCTTTCTCCTCTTTTCCTACATCTCCTTGGGTGAATTTTGGTAGATGGTCTGGGATGTGAGAATCAAGTGGGAGACTTAAGACACTTGATTATTCATTCTGCTCTGTATATAAGCACACATTTGTGTGTGTTGGCTATGTTTTAGCCTTGCACACATAGACACAGTTACATGGCATAAATGACAGTGCTGTGATGGTCTGCAGGTTTATTCCTGAGCCCTGGTCCCCATGCAGTGCCACGTGTGGCAGTGGCCTCCAGGTGCGAGATGTGAAGTGCCGGATTCTCCTCGCCTTTACCCAGACTGAGGTTGAGCTGCCTGAGGAGGAATGTGAAGATATGAAGCCACCAACAGAACGAGTCTGTCACCAGGTGTCCTGTGACAGTGATCCTGTCCCCTACACACCGGAATTTCCTCATGCTGAAGATGGCACTGTGATGTATGACTGGGAATACATCGGGTTCACTCCATGCTCAGCCACGTGTCTTGGAGGTACCTTTTACTTTTTCTTCATTTATCCTGAGTTGTAAGAATTTGGCATTGTTTGGTATTGTTGCATCTCCTGTTAGTGTTACACAAAGTAACTCCGTTGATCTGTAGGAAAACCTGCAGCTACAAGCTTTAACATGTATTTGGTTATCAATAGGGTATTTCAAACTCTTTCCTTCAACAAACACTTACTGGGTTAAGTAAGGTGCAAGAAGTTAATACAGCAACTTGCTTTAGTCGCTGCTGCAGGAGTCAGCTGCCAGGCCATCTGTGGTACTAGTATGTTTGATGCCTCAGTGGTGGAAAGGTTTACATGATCTACCTTTTCATAGGAACCAAAAGTGTAAGGTTTCAGAGTAAAACTCCCCCTGTTTATTCCCTTTCTTCCGAAATGCTGCCATTTTCTGCAGAACAGTAGGAATCCAAAGCTGTAATTAGCGAGACTTACTTCAGCCTGGCCGGTGTGAGGATCAAACAGGAGCTGGTTTGGGTCTCAGTGCACTGTATCACTGCAGAGGAGCTCTGTGCCATACATCTGTCTGCAAGTAGTTAGGCACATTCCTTCTTGGATGTAATCGAATCTCCCTGTCGTAGTAAGTACATGTTACCAGACAAGGCTGCTGGTGTTGCTACTACTTACTGTACTTTGGGACTGAACACAAGTGAGTTATGAAGTGTTAAGTGGAGGCAGTGGAATTGTGAACACACCTATATATGACAGGACTGCTGACATCAGTGGGAAGTGAAGACAGTTTTACCCATAGAAGAAATAAAAAATGCAGAAAAAAAAAGGGAAAACAGAAACAATTGGAAGTGGGGAGTGAGATAGAGCTCACAGACAGCAGCCTCCTTGGTGCTGTTCACCGGCTCAAAGCTGGAAGGCAGAAGCTGGGAGGGATGCCCCAGAATGGGAACAGCAGGATGGTAAGTGACTGATAGTGCCTCCTTTATCATTTACCACTGCTGCTTACTGAGGGGGTTGATCCATAGGAATAACAGCAGCTGTGATTACCAAAGCTGGAACATCCCATTCCCTGCACTATCTGCAGTGGGCATCATGACTGGCTAGGGAGGGGAGGCTGTAGTCCAAGTATGTTTGTAGAAACATGAGATGGTAGTGACAGCTATTGTGGCTGAGAGTCTCTGTTTCATATTTTAGTAAGAGAAATGTTTTTAGAAATAAGGAAATTGTCCTGTGGAGCAGAAGCAAACCATTCATTAATTCTAAATCTGTAGTTCTGGTGTCTCAACTGATTTTTGTAACATGCAACCATTTTCTTGCCATCTTAAATCCACTTTACTACTTTTTAGCCAATGTCTTTGCTAGAGGTGTTCTAAAACTCCAAGGTTTTTGAATTTTGAGGATATCATCAGATATGTAGGCTGAAATAACCTCTAGTCTTTGTCTGCTACTGCACATGTGCATGTTTGCATTCTGCATCTTCAAGGGTGAGTTTATCCTTGAAAAGCATCCCCATAAAAACTTGCACTTGGTGTGCAGGCTCATGGTAATTTAAGGAACCTGCAATGAACACAGCAGTTTCATTGGAAAGAATTTCAAAATGACTGATGAGCAGAATATTGTGTTCAGCTTAATTTTGTTCCTGAGGGAGCCGAGTATGAATTCTGTTGTTGACTTCTGACCCTTCCATGAATTTGTGAGATTCCCTGACCCAGAATTGTCCTATAGGTGTTCACAGTAATCTAACGATTTGTTTTCTATGCATTAGAAATTACTCACTTGAAGAAGTTTGAAAGACAATATCTGTTGGTGTTTTTAAGACTTCTGTGGTATCACTGGTACTGTGTCTAGACATTTTCCTTACATGATGCTCCTGGGAAATGTGGGAAGTTGTCAGGGTATTTTATCAATAAGCAGCTTCAGAAGCCCCCATGTTGCTGTGCTAGTTTAGGTGATTTTTCCTTTCTATCAGCTCTGGTCTTCTGGCTGCCTTGGCAAAGGCTTTCAAACGGACCAAAAATTACCTGCCGATAAATAGTTTTAAGGGAACCAGACATCTCTTCTGTTTCCAACTCACTGCAATGTACTAACTAATGATCTCACTGTCTACTATTTTTCCATTGTGTAGTTCAAAGGAGCTGATCCATTTCTGCTAAGTTTTATGTTCAAATCTCATTTCAATTAGATGAACTCTTTCATTATAAGAAATAAATGTTGTCTGAGTTTGGAATAACCCAGTGTAATGTAAATTATATTAGGTACTTTTTCTCTAGTATATATGCATCTAGCAGTGGCTGTTAAATTCCTGTGGATTTCTGTATCCTCGGAACTCCCTACCCCCATTTCTTAGTGCTTAACTCTTTCTGAATGAGGGAAAATTCTGCAGGGTCTAAGCAGGCTGGAAGCTTTTATAGCCACTATTTAAGCAAAGTCCGAATCTCTCTTTCAGAGCTTGTCACTTGCACCTTTTTTTTAATCCTCACACAGACTAGACTTGTAATTCAGTCTCCTCTGGTCCCTCTGCAAAGCAGATGAAAAAATGCAGATGGAAACATTGGGGTTTTTGGATATTAGATTTACAGAGAGTGATTTGCAAGGCGTTATCAAACATCATCTTTCCAGTTCCAGAGCAATGGTCACACCAGTCTCGGGTCTCTTGTGTGCCTTCTGCACCAAACCTCTGTGGCTTCTCACACAGCACGTGAAGAGCCAAACAAGTTGAGGTTTTGAGAGCAGCCGAGTTGTTTTATGCCTCTTAGCATAATTAATGCTTCCTTCATCAGTCTTTCCATGAGTGTAAATAAAAGTTGTCAAGGCCTATTAGTCATAGGCAGACATCACCTTTAATACCCATAGGAAGCTCTGTAATCCGTCTGAAATCTAAAGATCTGTTTTTTTTATTCAGTGCCTGAAGAAATCCCAAACTGAAATTAAGCTAGCTGTGTGCTTGGGGATCTCAGAATTTGCCTTCATTTTCCCTGAATGTTATTTTGGGTTTCTTTGTTTCTGTTTTTGTTTTGAATCTGAAGAGCTTTGGCCATGATGTGAGAGTCCCAGATGTAAGTTTAATTTACATAATATAATCAGTAGGGAATTAATAATCATTATGAGAATAAAGAGTATGCCTGAAGAGAAATGTTTTTGTTGTAATCTATAGTATTTCATTAGTGTTGTCAATCATTTAACTACTCAACAATATTTTAAAGGGATGTTTTTCATTTTAAAAAATCACTGAACATTTTCTTGTTTAAATATACCTTTTGTTGCAAGAGGCAGATTTTGGTGGTTAAATGTAATTATTATTATTATTGTTTATACTCCATATGCTTCAAAAATTAGTATTTGAGCCATCTAAAGTCATTACATTGACCTAAAAAATAATGAGATTGAGCAATAAGTAACATATGCACTTCCTGTTATTTACTCTGTGGCTTTGGTAACTTCAGAGTGTAGTCAAGTTGTGTTTTCAGGCTTTTGTCTGGACCATAAGGGCTAAAAGTTTACCATTTTATTTATGAGAAACCTGAGATTCTTAGAATATTAATGGATGCTAGCCAAATTCAAGTTCTCTAAGAAAAACAATGACCGTTCAGAGACTCACATATAAAGCTGAGAGAATTTGCTCTCAGCTGGTGTTGGAGTCACCTTGATAACTGGTCACTCATATCATTTGTTTCGTTAGCTGCAGATGTTGTTCACTCTCTTACAGAAGTGTAAAATAGATGCACAGAGAGGCTCAAGGATATGTAGAATTTGGCATTTCTTCTGAGTTATTTTCAGCTTATAGTACGTATTTTTAAGAAGTCACCAACTGAGACTATCTGATGTAAATAAATGTCTTTCCAGGTATAGATAGATCTGCCCTTTTAACATTGCACAGCAGCTTTCCACCCCCATTTTCTTTGTACTTGAAAAATGCAGGAATAGAAATTCTGGGCTTAATTCAAGCATTTTCATCTTTTAACACAGCTTCAAGCACTGTGTATTTCATCGCACAGAAAAGATTGTAAAAGAATGTAAATGTATGTGGTTTGAATGCTGGGTTAAAATAGAAAATATTCTATTTCACTGAATAGTAGGGTAATTACTACAATAGTGCATCAGATTACTGTAAAAATACTTAATGCTCCCTACTGCATACATAATGTTTTAGTTAAATTATCTACTATGTTTATATTATAAGCCAAGAAAGTCATACATATAAAACTTTGCTTGTTTGAATAATAGATTTTTCCATTTTCCAATCAACATAAAATAAGTTTATCAGCTATTGAAGTTCCCAGCTAATGGAAAATTATAGTTTGGGGTGAGAAAACTGATTAATTGTGAAGACATTTTGACAGTTAAGTTCAAGCAAATTTAACATCAATTAACTGCAGTTATTACTGAATAGAATTCTTGAACTGAGAACGAAGGAACAGGAAGGAACTTCGTGGTAGGTTTTTAACAACTTTTTAGTATCCATTTTGTACTTACAGCATCAAAACAGGGTGCAAGTTTTCTTTCATTGAGGCCCCTGTGGGGAAGAATTGCTAATGCAGTTTGTGCTCTGTACTTCAGTCAAATGAAAAACACACCACATATCAGCATTTTCTTCTCTTAATGTGATTAAAGCTCCGCAGGTCCTGCTGCAAGCAGGAACAACTTAATGAACTCCAGGTGGCAATTTGTAGTCAGACTCCATCACCTGGTATGACATGCCTTTTCTTCATTTGGCTGGCCAATTTAGCTTATATAACACCAAGATAAAAAGTTCTCATGACATTATTGCCAATTTAGATGGTCTGAGGGGAATTTAATTTCATTCCCCTCCTTTGTGTGAGATATTAAGACGATTCTTTGTGTTGCAACCTGTTCCAGAGCACAAGAATCACCTTGGAGCACAGTTTTCTCACAGCAACACAGGGAGGTCACCAAAGGAAAAGTTTGTTAGCATAGGGTAGGTAGATTATGACCTAAAAAACAGGTTATATGGATGCTTGGCATGGACTGGATTACTTGTCTGTTTCTGTCAGATCCCAACTCTAAATGCTTCATTCTCTCCTGTAGACAGTCAACTATTCATTGCCTATGTGAGGGGAAAGGGAACCTGCTCCTGTTAAACACTTGAGGATTGACTGGAAAGAAGGCTTTTGATTCCCCTCCTTGTATAACAAAAATTATATTTATTGTTTTGTCATCTTTGGGCATTTTCATGTCTGTATTACAGTCATGTTGTGAAGTATTAATTCTCAGCCTGACTGGTAAAATAGTTTTCCTATGATGTGTGTGTTCTACATTAATGGAATTATCAATACTTTGGTAAAAGAGAACTGAATAGGTTGTCAATCATATTTAAGGTCAGGTCTTTTGTTCTATAAAAATTCATCACTCTGTAGATGTAGTCAAAACATTTATATAACAGGGTCTTTCTGAGCTGCAAATGAGTCCCAGAGGGGATCTCGAGGTGTACCAGAGAGCCTGAAAGAAACTGGAATCTGCTTTACTCTGAAAATCGCTACTGATTTACCCCTGCTGAGGTGTCTGAAGTAGTTGGACTGGCTCAAGTGGGGTTGTGGCCTGGGCTGGCTGATACACTGGACTGAGTCAAAGTTATTTATAGATGGAGAGAACATCTTTGGTTTATGAAAAAAAATACAAGCAGTGTTTGTGTACAGGAGAGAACTATTGGCCCGAAGGTGGAATTTTCTGTGTCGGGTATTCTAGCCCATTGGAATGGCTGGTGGTCAGCAATGTCACAAGATCACTGAAGATAAGTGAAAGATAAGAAGGAAAGGAATTTAAATTCTGTGAAACTATAGCTCTTCAAGAGCCATTTTTACCTGGAAACAATAAAGGCATTTTATGATTTCAGCTCTTTAGTTCTATAGGATTTGGATCATTAACATTGCTGGTATAGAACATCCCAGATACACAGAATTCCCCAGACATATCACAACCATCTTGAATTTTATGTGCATATGAGTGAGCTTTGAAATTGAGCAAGGCTTTCATACTAAAATATATGATATATAAAATTGGATAATTGCAGAAGTTTAAAATAGAAGTCGTTCACTGAATGTGTATTCACTAAGCTGTCCTGTTCTAAAGGAAACTTATATTACGTTTCATTTTGCTCATAGAAATTTGAGCCTTACTGGTCTTCCATGCTTTAGTAATAAGATCCAGGTAGCAAGAGCTGCAGATCAGAAGGTGCCAAGAATGGTAACGAGTGAGGAAAGCTCTAGGCTGGGTCAGATTTGCTGCCTTCAGCAAAACCATTGCATCTCTTGGCCACTGAGAATGGCTGAATAAACATAGAACATTTCTCCTGACTATAGCTTTGCAAGTTTTCTGCATTTTTATAAAATTTTTGCAGATCCTTAGCTCTTTATTAAAGGCAAGGTAAGTGAGAAGGAATCACTTTTACCTCAGTTTTGGCAATGGAGGTTGGTTTAGGATCATTACAGAATCAGTAGATGCAGCCTCTGCTAGTAGCTTGACAGAAAAACCTGGGGTTTTATTGGTTTTCTGAGCAGTAGAATGACAAATCAAGACTTCTAAATATTACAAAAGTAAAGTTAAGATACAATTCACAAATATCTTCTGAGTATTAAATATGTAAACCGTCTCTGCATTCCTTTTTGCTTGAGATGTTACTTTTAAGCCTGCTGTCTAATTCACTGCTTTTTTTTGCTGAGTATTAATCAAGAGCAATCCTTACAGAAATCTATTCCATCCTCACTGTTTCATGGGTGTTTTCCTTCTGAATGCAGGCACACAGGAAGCCATTGCCATGTGTCTGCACGTAGACACAAAACAAGGTGTCAATGAAACCCTGTGTGACAGTTCCAAGAGGCCGCCCCCGATGACTCGGACCTGCAACACGAAGCTCTGCCCCCCCAGGTACCCTGTAATAATGGAGCCATGTGGTGGCCAAGGAAGGGTTAATGGGGCTTAAATAAACATTGGCTTTCTCTGAAAGGGTTCAGATTGCAGGGCTGTGGTCATGCTTTTGGGATGGAATTTCACTACTTCTGTTTTCAACAAGGTTTTGGGATTAGGGTGTATTTTTGGTCTTGTTCACTCCTTTTCCACTCTTCATATCTCACTGATGAAATAGGGGACGTTTTCTGAAATAAATCTCTTCCATGCTGAATATCTGCCAGAGTTGGAAAAAGAACCTTAACTCTCCTAGTGGTAGAAGAAAAATTTTGAGGATATTTCACAAAAAAAAAAAAAAAAAAAAAAAAAAAAAAAAAAAAAAAAAAAAAAAAAAAAGCTGAGGATATTTACTTTTTATCTTTACTAAATGAAAAAAAATGATTTAAAGGCACCTTAATTTAATGCTTCTTAAATGAATCTGAATCTAAGCCTGAATCTAAGAAAACCTGTAGGTCATTTGATCACTTACTTGAAAGGGCTGTATGTGAAATTTTGATGTGTGCTGACTTATTTACCCATTTCTGATCTCTGACATCCCAGATCCTTTGCAAATTGTTTCTATGTGTTTGCAGAAACCTGCTCTTGCTAAATGTAGGGAAGAAGTTAACAGGAACAGGATGTTTTATCAAAAACATACACGCATTTAAAGGAAGTTTCATAAATATAAGAAAGGTCTATTTACATATTTACATTTATCAATGTAAACGTCAGCAGGTTGCCAACAGGCTGTTTTTAAGAGGATCACTCTAAAGGTAAATACTGGAGTAAAATTTGTCTGAAAATGGTAATTTATTACTTTATTGTTAATACATTCTGCTTAATACATTCTTGTTACCTGCAAGTTTATAAATCCAATTTATACTTTTGTGCACCAGCCAAACCAAAGGGGTGTTTTACCCATTGATCAATAACTGTGCCTTGCAGCTGTGCTTTTTGCTGGGCTCTGTTTGGATAAGACTGTTCCTTCCCCAGGCTGAGGTCTAAAGGTGATCTTTTGGCTGTTTTTGGGACAGGTGGCAGAGCGGCCCCTGGAGCCGCTGCTCGGCGCCCTGCGGGGTGGGGATCCAGACAAGGGACGTGTCCTGCCAGCAGCCTGGGGGCTCTGCTCCTGCTGCCCACCAGTGCAAAGACCCAAAGCCTCATTCCTTACAAGCCTGTAACCAGATCGATTGTCCCCCTGCTTGGCACGCTGAGGAGTGGGAACAGGTATGGCTGGGTGACAGAAACAAAGAGTTCAAGTGTGTTCCTCTGGTCAGGGGCTTGAAACTCTCCAGCACAGAAGGCAGCTCCCAGCCTTCTGTATGTGTTTCAGCTTCCATTATTAGGACAAACTAACCCAAATACACTGCTTTAGGCTCCTGAGCCCATGGGCAGTCACAGGATGAGGTGGAAGTCCTGGTTGGGATTTCATGAGGCTGAATACCTGTTATTCCATACTCTCTCCTTATGCTCTCTAAACACATTTCTCTTCTTTCTCCTCTCCTCTCCTCTCCTCTCCTCTCCTCTCCTCTCCTCTCCTCTCCTCTCCTCTCCTCTCCTCTCCTCTCCTCTCCTCTCCTCTCCTCTCCTCTCCTCTCCTCTCCTCTCCTCTCCTCTCCTCTCCTCTCCTCTCCTCTCCTCTCCTCTCCTCTCCTCTCCTCTCCTCTCCTCTCCTCTCCTCTCCTCTCCTCTCCTCTCCTCTCCTCTCCTCTCCTCTCCTCTCCTCTCCTCTCCTCGTATTAACTGGTGAAGGACACAGATATATGCCTGAGATGCACATTTTTCTCTAAGATTTCTACTACTTCCGTGCATTCAGGTCGCATGTTTGACATTTGAACTCCAGTTGTCCTCATCTCTAGTGTATTAAATATTTTAACAGATGAATTTCCTCTGCTGCTTGATTTTTCATTGAAAGTAGATGTCATTTTTCAAGAGCCCAGATGTCCATGCAGGTGCAAATGCTGTATTTAATTCTTCTCCTCCTCAGTGTTCCCGTACCTGTGGAGGAGGGATTCAGACCCGCAGAGTGTCCTGCAAGCAGCTGCTGACGGATGGAAGTTTCCTGAAACACCCTGATGACACCTGCCAGGAACCCAAACTGCCAACTAGTAAAACATGTGCCAAAGTTGATTGTCCTCCTCAGCTGGTCTTTGGAGAATGGTCCAAGGTGAGCAAACCTCAATAATTGCGAACAAAACCCCTGCATTGCAACAAAAGCTCTAAAGATTTCTGCCTGGGTAAATGAGCCGTTTGAAGCTGTCACAAGGCCTGTGCTGAACTAAACTGAGCTACTGAACATCCCTGCCTGCAGCCAGGCTGATCACAGCCATTCCTGGGCAGTGCTTCAGTCACTGAAGGACACTGCATGCTTTCTACCAGACATGTTTAGCTATCAATAATTTCATGGTACAGCTTCCAAAAAGCAAATCTTTGCATTCTTCTGGAATACACCCTTCTCCTTTCCTGTTTAATGCAAGCTTGCTACTACTGCCCATTCAAAATGATTTAGAAAATTGAATTTAGAAGCTGCAATTACAGTTTCATGCAATACAACTTAAGAGAGAGGATTGAGACACTTGCTAGAGACTCTTTAGAACCTGCTGAATTGTTTCTGTCAGATACCAGATCTCATTGCTCTGTTTTGCCCATGGCTGGGCATAAATGTAATGTTATTTTAATTCATGACTTGCTTGCTGGAAAAGCTCTCTGTCTTTTATTGCCTGGAAAAGTGGAGAAAGTTTAATAACTAATATTTGAGTCTAACAACCAGATAGCACAAGGATTACTATGCGGTAGAGTGTGTGTACTCTCTCAGAATTAAAAAATGAAAAAAAAAAAAAACCCAACCAACCAAACAAAAAACCTACCACAAAGCAAACTAGTTTAAAATTAGCATGTATGGTGTGGAGCACCAAGTTTATTTTAGCTTGACTGCATCCTTCCTTTCACAGTGCTCAGTAAGCTGTGGTGTTGGAATCCAGAGAAGGAAACTTGCCTGCCAAAACCTAACAGCAAAGGGCCAATATGTCACATTAAATGGATCGATGTGCAGTGGTCTGTCTCCTTCACTGCTTGTAAGGTCTTGTCAGATGAATGCCTGCAACAGTAAGTATGTGACTTTATCTGGTTCCTTGCTGATTTGGAATGATCTATTTATAAAGAGAAATGTGTATGAACATTAATTCACTCATCTACCTATCCTATCACAACATAACTTGGCACAAACTCGGTGTCATAATTACTATACCAGTAATAACAGGATTGGTTTTATTTTTATTTCTGCCAGTCAGAGACAAAGGCTATGATCTCAAGAAGTAGTTTTTGAATATATATTATTGTATATACCTCTCGCCCTCACTCTTACGCACAATTTGATCTGATTTTTACTTTATCATTTACACTATTCCAACTGGAAAAAAACGGAAACATTCATAAATTTAACATAAATTACAAAGGACATTAGAAAAGATAAGAATCCAGTTCTGCTGCCTTTTCTTTTTGCTGTACATTTGTTTTACACTGGATATTTTGCTTAACATGGTGGAATTCAAAACCTGAAACTCTGTGCCAGTGATAATTTTAGGTACAATTTCTATCTTTCCTTGTAAAAATTGGAATCCTGGCCTCATTAGCTGTACAGGGAGTGGTGACAGTACAGACATCCTTTAAAAAAATCTCAAGTTTTAATATTGTCTGTGTAAGAATCTTTTCAGAAGGATTGTCTGTGGAAATTGTACAATTTGGGCACAACTGAGTTATGATACTGATGGTAGATGCACTAATTGTGAGTTTAACACAATTGGAAAAACCTCTCTGATACAGAGTATGTTCAATTACACAGGCTAATTTAGAATAGGCAGATCTAAATGGTTTCCTTATGTCTGAACCTGTGCTCTCCTTCCTTTATAAAGAAGAGTATTGGTCTGCAGGTTTGGGGAGCAGGGTGCTGAGAAGACAGGGGGAAAAAAAGAGGGTTTAGTTTTTAGCTGGGGGAGAACAAACAGCTTTTATCAATGGTCTGGTTCTGATCACAGGTCAGACATAGCCATGTTTTGACCCAACTCATAGTGTTGTGAAGAAATAGCTACTTTATACGTTTTGAAGATCTGCTTTAGAAAATATTCACAAAACAAAATAAGAAATAGAATAATTACTGATTCATACATAATATGAAACTTCTTTTCCTGGCCTGCATTTCAGATTAACATGCCAAAATCCTGAGGTTCAAGACTCCACTTAAATAAAGCCCTGTGGACTTTCAGGAATGTCCTTGGCATAAGGTTTAATAAAATATTTTGAGCTGCATATCTATCTGAATTTAATTAATTGTGGATAGTTGAATGGCAGTGGAGCTGGTTTGCAAATTGCTTAGCTCAGACTGATATTAATGTTACCCTGTCAGCTTCCAGCACAGTGCCTAGAGAGGGCACCCGGGGCTGCAGAGGGAGCACCATCGGCCAGAATGGGTGCAGATCGAAGTCATAAAGAGAATCACTGTCCTCTCCCTCCTTTCCACCACTCTTTGGAGCAAGGAAGCTTTTGCAGCTCACATGTGCCTGGTGATTCTGTCACAGTGCAGCAGGAGGGCAGGGGAAGGTGTGAGGCTGGTCCATACCTGTAGTTCCTGTTCGGGTCATGCAGAAGGAGTCAGGGAATGGGACAGCAGCAGGCTTTGGATTCCCAGGAGTCAGGGAATGGGGCAGCAGCAGGCTTTGGATTCCCAGGAGTCAGGGATGGGACAGCAGCAGGCTTTGGACTCCCAGGAACACGTAGGAGGCATCTCCTCCTCTGCAGCTGTGGGTTGAGGCTGCCTTCAAGGGGGATTGAGTAGAGGGTAAGAACAGAGCGTGGCTGTAGGACAAGGAGTGATGTGGATGGGTGAGGAGCAGCATGGTGTGAGTGCTGTTGGGGGTTCTTGCCTTGGAGAGCAGTTTCTAAATCTCCCTCCTCAAGTTGATGCTCCTGTGGCTCAGATGAGTGCCTTTTTTACTATCTCATGACAATGCTGACTCATTTTAGGCTTAAGCTTTTACCCTGAGACTGGTAATTGTAGCTGTTTTCTGACTTAGTAGTGCTTATTAAGTAGAAACATTCCTGACTCCAGGCTCTGAGAAATAGGAAATAACACCGGTCTAGCCCTGAGGTCACCAGGATCTGAAACCCAGCTGAAGCTGTTCAGGACCATTGCAGGTCACAGATGCAGATGGATTTGTGTCAGGTGATAATGAGGTCCAATGGCTCCAGCACATATTCCTTAAGACCTACCTTTACTCTCCCAAGCAGTCCATTACCTCAGCAGCTGCAAGACTGAATGACAGTAGGGATCTAGAGAATGCATACTTACGTGGCCTCATACATTCACATGACCATATATATTTATATGGCCTGCCATCCACAGCTCTGAACTGTGTTTCACACTCAGCCTTGCTCACCAGTCACCAGTAAAAGCACACACACCCTTTAGTGTTGAGCTGCTAATGAGAGTTAGCGGTCTGTCTTTTTTAAAGAAATGAAATAGATGAGACTTGTTAACATATTTATAAGTATGCACTGGGTTTAATTCTAAGTTGGAATAACTAGTGTAAACAGACCACAGCCTGAAGTATTTTAATTTGTGTGTTTAAAGTTACACTTACTGTGTCTGTAAGTTGGATTTTGGAAATTGAAGCTATAATACTGGAAAGCTTCCCTGAAAATAAATATTTGGGGCCCAATAACTTATTAAAAACAGGACGCTATTTTAATAATTTTAGTAAACTGAGTGCCTAAAACAATTTGATTGTTGTACTATGTGAAATGGTTGAGGGAACCTTGTATCTGGATAACAAATCCCAATTTAAAAGCTGTGTAATTATGAAACCATGATATCCCCACAGGTCTGAACTCATTACCCAAAACATTGAAAATAACAATTTTGTTTTATAAGCATAAGAACGCACTCCAGGGTGTAGTTCCTATAGTGAACACACTTATTGAATGCTTGAAGCATTTAGCTTTTCACCTATTTCTTCACAGCATATTTGGAGCACATGTATATACAGCTTTTTGGGTATCATTTGTGTGCCATCGGTGTAGTTGTCTTTTTATTTAAGTACTTCCCAAGTGGAAAAGCAGTACTGATTTCAGTTTCTGACGAGCTGAGAAGTGTTGCGCTCTGTGTGTCCGGTTCCCGGCTCATCACTCGTTCTGCAGCCGAGTTTTCTCTCTGTCACACACCAGAACGCTGGGTCACCAACACAGCTGGGCTGTTTTCTGGCACCAGCGTCATTGATTCCCGACTCTGCCGTGCGGCCGGTCCGGCCCGGCATGGAAGGGCTCTGGGGTGCGTGTCCCTGCTCCTGCAGCGCTTTGTCCCTCCCTGCGCGGTGCTCTCGGCCAGGGGAGCGCTGCTGCCGGCAGGGAGCCAGCGCATCCCAAGCACCCAGTGCCCCTGTGCCTCCCCAGCTCTGCTGGGAAAGCCTGCCCGTGGTGCTGTTCGTCCAGGCAGCTCCCTAGAAACCTTCCACTGCAGTGTCTCTGTACCCAGCCTGCACAAAGCTTTATGCTGTTATTGCCTGCTTTTGTCAATTCATCTGATCACTATATTCAGCCTCTCAAAATGATGCCTTATTTCTCTCTTTCCTCCCTTCCCTCCCTACTTTCTTGGCATGACACTGTCAGCAGCTCATCTTTCAACCTTAATGAATTACCCTCAGAATTACAGGGTGGCTTTGCCTGTTACGTGTACTGTGTCTTCACTGACTGTTTCTTTCACCTCCTGCACTGTATCAGTTTGGCTTGACTCAGACAACCAGCAAAGCCAGCCAACATTTTAAATAAGAGTCAAGGGGAGCCTTACGTTTTGGATAGATTTTGTTTTATTTAGGTCATACTGCACTCAACAGTGCTCAAATGTGGGGAAAGTGATAATGTGTTCACATTTTTTTTAATTCAGTTTTTTCATTTCCATCATGCCTAGCCTTTCTGAGGCAGCAGTAGAACATATAACTGTAATAGGAACATATATATGGAGTCATATACATGTGTATATCCTCTCATATATGTGTGCATTATCTGTGTCCTTCACATAGGTTTATGTTGCTTGTATCCTTTTATTGTTAGGAGATTTGGGGAAGAAGCAATAGAATTCTTGGCTGAAGCAAGGGAATGTTATGGTTTCATGTTGTTCATATTTTTGCATTTTTGTGACTCAGATAAAAGCTCTGTGTGTTGCAGTCTGACTTGAAAAAAGTCAGGAAAAGCTCTTTCAAGCATTCTGTGAAAAGCAGATTTTGTAAGCATGACTGCCAATGACTAGATGCTTTTCAACACTTTGTTTTCTCGCAGAGATCAAGCCCAAGCTTCCAGCAAAGTTCTCTGCCCATGGACCTCAGATTGTCAGCGTTCACCGAGTTTATATTCAGACAAGGCCAGAGAAGCGCATTAATTTTACCATAGGAAGCAGAGCCTACTTACTCCCAAAAACATCTGTGGTAATTAAATGTCCCGTGAGAAGGTTCCAGAAGTCCCTTATCCGCTGGGAGAAAGAGGGACAGCACTTACAAAACTCCAAAAGGCTTGGCATCACTAAGTCAGGCTCGCTGAAAATCCACTGTCTGGAGGCTACGGACATCGGTGTGTACCGGTGCATCGCAGGCCCCGTGCAGGAAACCTTTGTGCTCAAACTCATCGGGACTGACAACAGGCTCATCGAGCCCCCACCCCTCCCAAAGCAGCCCAGCCAGGTCACTAACCCAGACCACAACGAGGCCAACAGCCTCGGGGCCAAATGGCACAAGATGAGCAAAATGTGGCAGATGTGGAGCAAGAAGAACGAGCTCTACCTGGGCGACAGGCAAGTGAACGATCAGCCGTTCCTGCGGAGCCCCGAAAGCTTCGGGAGCAATTCAGCAGAGGGCTTCAGCTCCCGTGAGTTCAGGGACAAGCGCCTGGAGGCTGCGGTTCTCCAGGGTGCCTACAGCATGGACACCGCGCACTTCGAGGAGCTCATCAGGAACATGAGTCAGCTCATTGAAACTGGAGAAGTCAGCGATGACTTGGCATCCCAGCTCATCTACCAGTTGATTGCTGAATTATCCAGGCCTCCACAACCAAGTACTGAAAAATGGAAGGGGGCCCAGGATGAGAAAGTTGCCTCAAAACTTGCAGGCAAATCGCCAAACGAATCTGAGCGTTTCAGCACAAAAATGGCTGATAAGTTAATGTTTGACCAGAAGGTTCCAGTTATTATGAGGCAAAAGGAAATTCCTCAAGTTTCCTTCAACAAAACAGTAACTGTACGAATTGGAAATACGGTTTTTCTGACCAAGAATACTCATGCTGTCAATCTGCTGTGTGAAACAGCTGGTATTAGTGAAGTGAAATATACTTGGACAAAAGATGGCGAGACATTAAAAGCCTCTGAGAAGTAAGTAAATAACTTCTCTTTTACTTTTGAATGACTTATTATGTCGCTATCAATGGAAAAATCCACCCTGCTGTGCAATATTAGAACATACTGTTGTAAAAATGAGATAAGCATGGCCACTGGGCCTTCCATCTTTTTAGTTAAGCAATTTATTTTTATTCTTTCAAGTGTCTCTCACGTTGTTTGGCTTTACTGACATCCAAGTATTTGGCCATTTCCAAGATACTGCATAGGAGGATTGGCTGTTTTTATAAGGTGAAGCGTTTTGGATGTCCTGGCTGTATTTTTTGATCTGCTTTAATCATTTCAGCTTGTCAGAAAAAGAGCAGATTTACCCTCAAATTAGGGAGGCTATTGGATTCATTCAGATACTAAATACAGTGGGAACACACTAAAAACATCTGCCATGGTACAGATGAAAAGAAGTCTTAGCTCTTACTCATTTTAAGAAGGGAAAATATCACTGATACCCTCATCATCCTTCAACACACTCTTTAGGTATTACTGAAACTGCAAGACTTCAATTGAAAAATAGGAGCTTTCAAGGATGTTTTTCAATCCTTCAAAATATTTAAAACTTTAAAACTTAAAAATTTTCAATATTTCTGTTGAGGACAGTGAAATTCAAAGTAATAAAGAACCTGTATTAGCATCATATTTGAGAGCTGACAAATGAGTACAGCAAGCTGTTACAATCAGATATTTGCTCAAGACTAAGCAAATACTTCTACTTCAGTGCTGATAAATTAGAAGCTCACCTGGTAATATTAACATTGACTTCATGTGTGAGCCTCTTGGAATTATAGCTAGCTCTTGAGTAGTGAAAAAACTGTTTCTGAAATGATAAAGGCACTTTTGGATATTTCTCAACATATTTAACTGATTAAATGCCCTGCCAAGAAAAATATACTTCTGCAGGGCTATCAATTAAAGCAAAGACACCCAAACTGAGCCATTTTAAAAAGTGCAAATGTTTTTGGAACCATGTGGCTCCCACCAGTTATGTTTATTTTGTGAAATGCGCATAATTTTCTATTAATTTGTAGCAAATGATACTTTGATTTGTGTGGACATGACGGTGTTTTGTTTATTCACAAGTACGTTTGCTTCCTAATTTTAGCCCAGACTGATATTCTTGCACTTAGGCATATATTAGCAAAGTAGGTTTATTTCCTAATTTTTTTTCCCAGTAAAGTTTCTTATACACAAATCCACATAGATGTGTGTGGACCCAAAAGTGATGTTAATGGCATTGCATCTGAAAGAGTGTGAGGAGGTAAATGGTCTTTATCTGTTGAGTTTGTAAAGAAGGATGTACTTAAGCCACACATGAGGTGGCTTGTTTTGTTGAGACACAAGTATTTTTAATACTATTTTTTGTTAATCCATTGTGTAAATGTACTCAGTGTGGGAAAACACCAGCTGCAGGTTTTTGGGATGTGTTGAGTGTATGGCAAGTCATGTAACTTAGTGCTGAGAAAAGTAACACAGGAGAAAAGTTGTTATTTTCAGCTTCTTCCCTGGCCTGTGATGCTGTCTCTAATACCTTGACCCTCAGAGGGCAGGCAAAGTATTCCAGATATCTGTAAGGTTTTGGTGGAAGATTTTAGCTTCAATGATGATATTAAAAAAAAGGTGCCTCAACAACCCCAACCCCATAGTAATTTGAAAGTCAGATCAGGCCATAGTTTTGTGAATTCCCCAATCCTGCTGAAAACCAAGCTTGCTCTGGAGAGATCGATTTCTTGCCAAGCCTAATACTTCTAATTGTGGTATTCTGATTTATTCACACTTTTGTTCCCAGGGGATCCTGGTTTGTGGTAGCAAATGCACTGTCCTTCAAAGGGCTGCAAGTAGGACACAGCCCTGTAGGAGGAGGAGATCTGAATCCTCCCTGTGTGCATCCCTGAGCTCTCCCCTTCTGTCACCAGAGAGGAGGCAGGGCTGTGACTGCCTGTGCTGCTCTGGAACTGCAAACTCCTAAAAAGGAGCTTTGCTGCTGTATCTGTAACTCTTGCAAGGGGCTTCAGCTGGGTTTGTCCCAGGGTAGTAACCCTTGTATTTCCTTGGTTATTGTGTAGGGTGATCCTGGACACCACTGGAAAAGTGCAGATTCGGAATCCTGCTCAAAAGGAACTTGGTACCTATGGATGCCTGGTTGTTAATGACTCTGGTTTTGACACGGAAACATCACTGCTGTTGCGTGCAGGTGAGGCAGTGGCATTCCACAAAAGGTTTTTATACACACATATATTTATGCATATTTATACATATTTATCTGTATATTTATACACACATATAAATACACATATGCATATATGTGTGTATAAATACATGTGTACAAACACCCAAGCCCACTGCAATGTGAAATTGTTTCTTTTATTGTCAACCCACAAAACTCTGCCTGATATAATTGGCAGCAGGAAGATGGTCTTGTTGCTCCTAAACCACAACAGGTGTGAACTCGGTCTGCCTATATCTGTCCCACCTGTTTTTTTCTGGCTGCTGCTTTGCAGACTGAATTCTGTTCCAAACATGATGAATTTAAATACAAGATCTATGTTTAGAAGTTAAATAAAGCTTTTAAAACTTACTATCCATTTAATTTCAAAGAGGTGCCTGTCATCTTGTCCTCTGTGTTAAATATGACAAATCTGGAAGCCAGCAGTTTCTCAGCAGTTGTTGGAGGTACAATCGTGGCAAGAGTCGGAGGAAATGTTTTGATTGAATGTCCAGTGAAAGGTAAGTAAGAACTGCACTGATGTTGCTTGTAATGTTGCAATCAGAAATTTACCTTATATCTTGAAATAAATTACTGGTGAAGGCAGAAAATCATTGATCATTAGTCTTTTTTTATTAGGCATGTCACCCAAACCAGTCCTATTTATTTTCTGCCTGTCCCTTCAGTTTATATGCACATCTCTATGTTCAGGGTTTCCTTTAAATGGGCTTTTTTCCCAAGTGGTCTAGGGCTCCACTACAGAGCTTAAAGCCCACCAGAGTGTGGGGCTATCTGCTGCAAGAGCAAGCATGGCCAGCTGACTTGCTCATCAAAGAACTTTCCTTATACCAGTTGGAGATGCACATCTGTCTAGACTATTGTTAAAACTGAAAATGAAATTTCCAGCCACAGCCTAATAGAACTTTAAACCTGATGGTGAAGTAAACTCACCTTTCAGATCCATCAGTCTGCAGCTGCAGTGAGGAAACAAAGAAAAGTGCCGAGCTATGAGAGAATACAGATATTTTCTAGCTCAACATCTGTGGAGGAGGAATGATGTTAATCAGAATTAACATGCATCAAGCAGTTCACAGCTTCATTTTATTTTCTAACTCTTTCCTGGAAAGGTAGCTGTTTTCTTTTTAATCTTACCGTTGCTATCTGTGATGTTTAAAGTGTAAGATTTCAGTCACAGCAGTAACATTCTGTCAAACATTCAATAAGCTGAGCTCAGCCTTTTGTGAGGATGACGTGTGAAAGTGCAAATAACCACAAACGTTGCAAGTGAGTGCAAAGAACGACCTCAGAGCAGCCAGTTTGCTGCTCACATTTATGTGCTGGGAAATGCATATCAGAGGGTGTTGATACTGAACCAGGGCAGTGATAGAAATATATATATGCAAATAGCTCTGCATACAATAGTGGCGCCAGGCTGACATATATTAGGACATGTGGCTCTGCTATTCACCGTTGTACCAAGGCTAATTCTTTGATGAAGTAATATTTTCCAACTATAGTTTGGCAACTCCATGTATAACTGACCTACATCTCAAATTCAGCAGAGAGTTCATGTCACACTGTTAATATTAATATTGTTAGGATGGGTAAGCAGTTAGCAATTTAAATATAAATTAATATTTTCACATGGGACTGTAGATTTCCAAATGCTTTAGAATTGTATATATTGGTGAGCCAGACTTCAGTTATGCTGAGACACCAGTGTTGACTTAGAAAATGATTTATCTAATTGCTTTATTTCCTGTCATTGCCAAGGAAGTAAGTATTACTGTTTGTGAATAAAATAGAGCTTGCATGTCGTAAAATGTCACTAAGTCTAGAAGCAGAAAAACTTTTGCAATGATGTAAGCAGAGTTTTCCTGTTCTCCTTTCCTTAATGGAAAGTAATAAACCTCTGCCTTCAGAAGATTGAATTTAATAGCACCTTATGCTGATACATTTGTCTGATAGGTGAGACCCAAAATTATGTCCATTTGCAGTGTGGGAGGATGAGAATTCTTTGTCAATGCTGATAAAGCATGATCTGAATGATCAGACCTGCAGAAGTAATGATAAGAGAGCCCCTCTTGTAGAGTCAGGGAGACCTTGGCTGGATCTGCAGTACCTCTTCCTCGCTGCCCTTCCTCCTGACTGCTCTGCAGAAGATGTGTTTGCCCTGTGAGTTTCACTGAGTGAAACATCACTGGAGAAGTCTTTGTGATCTCCATGTTCTGCCAGGAGCTTATTCAGGATCCTTCTGCACAGGCATTACTCATGCAGATTTCTCAGTGGTGTCACATCTGTTCTTTGGGACTCCTGCTAGCCCCCAAAATAGTTCTCCACAAGAAGAACCATCTAATGAATAAAGTGTCCATGAGCGTGAAGAGTTTTAGTGCCATGTCAGTAGCAGAATTCTTAGGTAACTTTTAAACTCCTTGGCAGTGACCTCTGAGAGGTTTGGGTTTTTTTCCTGTAGAATGAATAACTTAAAAGATGTTTTTAGAGTTGTTCAATCCATCAATCCATAGTTTCTTTTGCAAAGAAATTGGCCTCTTGAAGATGTAAAGTTTAATATTTTGTGCAGTGTTGGCCCTTTGGTACAAGTTTTTCTTCTTTTTCATTGTTGCTGATTTGGTTATTTTATCCTTTTGAAAATCTTTCTCTCACACTCCAAAAATCATATTGAGACTGAAAAAAGTCCTTTGAATTGCTGAAGACCAGTGTATCCTAGTAAATAGAAGGGCATCAAAGAACAGAACAAGAAAAGTTAACTGAACTGTACAAACTGATGGTATCTCTTTCTTTTCTCTTTTTAGTTTGTAACAAGACTATTTTTCCACTAATTATAATAAGCTCACTTTTATAGCTCCCACACGAGCGTGCATTGGAAGATATTCATACATTCTGGATAGATTCATATTCTGTTCTTACACACATGGTATAAATATCAATACTGATTGTTCCAAATTGCTCTTGGATAACATTTATTGTATTTGCAGAAAAAAAAAAGTCTTGTGATTATTTCTAAAATAAACTAAAACTGTCAGACTCCATTTATTGTAAAAACTTCGAAAGGTCTAAGTTGAAGCAGAACAGAGGGAAAAGTGCAAATATGAATAAAATGTGCGTTGTCTGCCCCTTGCTGGTGGGAGCCGGGAAGTGACACACACTGAGCTGAGATTGTTTACACTTCTCTTCGCAGCTCTGAAATATCTTGGCACACGGGCCTTGAAAAGTAGAATCTGCACCTTCATCCAAATCCTGCATTCCTATGAGTACATTCTGGCCCTCTAATAATAACATATTGATAAAAAATTGCGAGAAATACACGAAGCCTGTTGTATCTTTTTGCACAGAATTTTCACAAAGGTGGACCAAGTACTTGCTGTCAGTGTTGGAACATGAAACGGGTCCAGAAAAATCAAGATTTTGATTTTCCATCTGTTGCTTCATTTACCCACACTATTCCAAATGTAACTGTGATGCTGTTCTTTGTCTTCTGTGCTTAACCCCTTTAGAAGACACGAGTGAAGAAATACAGAAGTTTAATACATAGGATTTGGGCTCTTCATTTTTTAGGTTTTTTTGTATGTTCTAAAGCATATTAATAATAGATTTCAAAATTTAAAGGGGTGTGTACATATTTATTTTATGAGGAAGGAATGACAGTATTTATAATTAGTATAATAAAAGGAAAATCATCTGCTCTTATGCTTTTTACAGTAAGCGTGTCCTCATCAGAGTTTTTGTTTGGATCAGGCTTAAGCAGGAGGGACTGAAAGATGTTAAAAATCATAATTGTGCTTTACTTTGTGTCTTATAACAGTCTGGGAACCTGAAAACTGAATCCCTTTGGGTATAACTAAACCTGGGGACTGTATCTGACACTTTGGCAATACTAATGGGCAGTATGGCTGAGGGTCCAGGCAAGACTGACTGCATAGTCCAAAGCAACCCTCACCCAAACATACACTGGGTGTCTTTTGGGACATTGGTACCTACTAGGTCTCTATAGAAACACATTCCTGGGGCGTTCCACTACTTTCTGAGGCAGATAGAGCCTCGGGGAGGTGGGGGGAAATCCATAAATTGGGGTTGTTTACAAAACTGATTTTTTTTCTCTCTCTCTCACAGCTTTGCTAATTTGAAGTTTCCTTTAAGTTCATGGTTCAGGAAGGGTTAGAGATGGATTGTGATAGCGAAAGGTAAAATTTCAAATACTTCCTACTTCAGTTTGCAAGAAGCTGTTGGGAAGTTACCTAGGCAAAGTTTAAAAAATTCTAGTTATGTAAAGGAAGGGGTTGCCTCAGTGGTTAGCACCTGCTTGAATGACTGAGAGGAACAAATGGTTAAATTTACAGTGAAGAGAGAGTAGGGTGTCCAAAATTCTGTTCTGGGACTTGTGATGCTCAACATTTTTATAAAAGTTCTCAAAAGGAATGTCACCAGTTAGTTGACTAAAACTGTGAAGAATTAAGATTTATAAAGGCTAATGTATCTAAAACTCCCTGCAAAGAGTTGCAGCAGGATGATCACTCAAGTAGCATTTAAAAGCTGGATGAGCTCAAAGAATGTTCAAAGTTGATATTTGCAGAATAAATGTACATGTGGAAAGAACAACCTTAAAGGCAGACAGATGCACGGGGCTGTCCCTGAAGGACTGACAGTCAGAGAAAGGTCTGTGGTTCTCAGTTCCATGGAGCAGCAGCACGCTTGCTGGGTGCTGTCCAAATCAAAACTAACAGCAGAGGAATAGATGAAATAATAGAAAATATAAATTGGCCATTCTTTAAAGCTGTGGTGAATCCTGTTGGCAACTTGCTGATCTCATCTCAAAAATGATATAGCAGAGCTAGAAGAGGTGGAGAGAAGAGCAATAGAGGAAACAGGAATGATCTAAAGGCTGCTTCTAGTCCTGGAAGGTAGGAAGGTATGTGGAGGAAGGGTTATTCAATAAGTGCCATGATTTTTGTACTCTGCCTACACATCCCCAGGTGCTCATTGTTCAACAGAAAGTGCAGAGTTAGGTGGATTTCAGGTCTAAGGATAGCAATTCTTGTATAGTGCTTTGTTTTCTGATAAAACTGTATTTTTGAAGTCCATGTGTACGTATCTACTTTATGGTGATAAATATCTGATGATAAAGTGTGGTCCCTGGTGATGCAGCACCGTTATTCAGTAAAGTGAAAGTGTAATTACAGCAGCTGGGTAAACCAGCCTCTGCTAACAGTGCTGAATTGTGGAAGTGCCCTGATGGGCAACAACCAAGTCTTTGGTGGGGTTGGGCTGCAGAATTCACTCTATTAGTTGCTAAATATAGTTGCCTTTTTTTAAATGCCTGATTTTGAAAAATATTAGCCTTAAACTTCTACATCTGGAAAAAAGATTAAGTTCTCTTTGACAGCCAGAGAGCTAAACAGAACCTGACAGAGCCGCAGCAAGAGCAGGGTGGGAAGGGGTCTTGCTTTGGGAACCTGTCTAAGGAGGTGGCCAGATGTTGGTAGGAATACCTAAATCCTGCCAGATGCTGCTACCACCTAGGAAGAGGGGCTGCTGCATGGCTGGTAGGAAGCAGGAGAGGCAAGGCTTTGAAAGATTGCCAGAGAAGGGGCAGTGTCAGAGGGCAGGTGGGGGATTACCCCAGTGCCAGAATGTCTCACACTGCTGCTGCTCTGTTCAGGGCTATTATTCCTGGTGAAGCTGGCAAGATTCATGTGGGTAATTTCAGTAGCAGCAGGTTTAGACTTTTTAGGGTTCACTAGAAGTTGATTGCCCAAGCATAATTCAGATGGATATAAATGCAGTTTGAGAATTCTGTACCTGTGGAAGCAATTGCTTTGTAGGTTACACTCAGTGCACTGGAGGTGTTAGTGGGTGTAGGATAAATAATAATCAGATGACATTCATTGTGTGTATATAGTTGACCCAGAATTGTTTCCTCTGAAAGCTGACATGCAAATTGAGCTTCTGAAATAAGGTAAAATTCTAGTGAAGTGCAGCAAAATGTGCTTTGTGCCAGCACAGTTCTGCCTTGCTCTTGAATGGGAAACTCAGAATACTTTATGAGATTCTACGTAGCTGGGGGAAAAATTTCTGAAGACATATCCAGTGTTTTAGAGCAAGTAGTTAGTAGGCCAAGGTTTTTATGGTGTGTAATATTTCACAGGGCTTTCAAGGTTGGAGGAAATTTGTTTTTGAACACTGAATATTTTAAGGGCACCCTATAGTGCAGATTCCTTTTTTTCTCTTTTTTTAAGCAAGTGTTTTGCAGTCCCATCTGGAGCTAGAGTTTTTTTTTTTCCATAACATTTGGTGTCCCAGGGCCACTCGTGGTGGAAAATGACTTTTTTCATGGAACATTGAGTATTGTAGAGCTGCTCCAGTGCTAGTGGAAAATAACCTGTGTTTGAGGTCAGAAAAATAGATTAGACTAATTTTAAAGTTTTATAGCCACTTAGGTCTATAGAAGAACTTTTTAAGAGGATTTAGATCCGTTGCAAGAGTAAGATTTGCATTTTCAAGGGTTTTCTAAGACTAAGAAGGCCTGAGTTCAGGAATGCATCTTTGTTCAAGAAGGACAATTACAGCCATCCTGAATGTTAAGTATGTGTTTAATTGTATTCCCTGATAGGGATGGATTTAGTCTCGTGCTTAAGTGATTTCCTGACTTGGAGCTGTAGGATATAATTGTCTGACTCTGCTACTCTCTGGATCCCAGTAATAGATCTCCCATTTGAATCCCTGGGATCTTTACTGCCCTCAGGGATTCTGAGCCTTTGGCAACTTTGAGGGAGTTGAATCTTTGGGCTCATCCTCAGCTGCATCTGCGTGGAGATGGGGTAGGAAGGAAACAAAGGGGGCTACAGGCTATCTCTTCCCTCTCCCTCCTTCCCCTTTTGTACTGTCTGGGGATCAAACCAGAAATTATTCAGCTTCTAAGTGTTCTTGCTACAATTCTTTAATGAAAAAAGGCTCCTGAAGACAGTGTGAAAGGTTTTTTTTGTTCATTTAAAGTCCCTGTTTAGATCAATCTTTAAGTAAGAGAGAGTCAAGCATCTGCAGTAAAATTCAACCTTGTGCACAGGACAAAATCCTCCATGAAGTCCTACAAATATGTCCCAAAGCTTAAAAGTAATTTCAGCTCCTTTAAGGGAAGGAACAACAACAACAACAACGAAAGAAGAAAGGAACAACTTGGTTTTGGCTTTCTTTTGCTTAGTTTCATATCTCCTTGGATGAGAAAACAGCTTAAAACTCAGGTTTTTATTTACATGAGTTCTAAAGGGTAAAACAGAGGTTTTAGGCCTTAACTACTTTCCTAGGAAAAAAAATTGAACTTTTTCTTGGTTTTGATGGTATGCTTGCACTTTGTCCTGCAGTTTGTGTAGGAAAATTGGTGCTTTTCACAGTGCAACTGGGAGAGACCTGTCACAAGAGGAATGTGGGAATTGTGTACTTTGCCTGCTCTCTCCCAAGAGCTCCTAGATGAGACTCAGCTCAGTGTGCAGTGCTGCATACCAGCAGGGAAGGAAAATCTTATCTCAGGAGCAGTAAATATGGAGTCTAATTTCTAAAGAAGAAGCACCAAAAATCTGCACAATGGAAGGTTTTGCACCTGAAGTGTGCTAGTGCTGACTGTATGCTGGTGTTGTGCTGGGTTATGAGATGGAGTTTTATGCAAGGTACTCCTAAGGAAAAAAGTAAATGCATGCCTAAAACTAGTTTTTCTAAGTGTCCTCTAACAGTAAGAGTTTCTCCTGATAGGAATTCCAGAAATGAAAATATAAACAAGAACTCTGTCTCTCATGAGACATAAAGCAGAAAAGGATTTTTCACTGGCCATGTGAACATACAGATGAAGTGAAGCTGTCCGGAAGAGCTTGAAATGCATGTGTGCTGCTTTGCCCAAGAATGTGAAGGAACTGGACTACAGGGATGTCTTTTTCTCCAGTTTTATTTCTTTAATCCATTTCTAGGCTGCCTATTAGGAGATATCAGCGTTTTTTCTGAGTGATTTCTCTACTGTGTCTCTCTGGATGCTCAACTCTGAAAGCTTTATAACACATTTTTGCCCTCCAGTTTTGGGTTCCCCTGAAAGGCAGGGTTAGAGGCCCCTGGTTTCTGGCACAGAGCTGTGTCCTGGCTGCAGAGTGTGCAGGGTCCTCGTCTCTTCTCCTCTCTTCATGTTTTACTCCAGTCTGTAACAGGTCCCTGAATTCTTCTCTAAAGCAATGTTTTGTTTTGTTTTGCTTTGTTTTTTTGTTTGTTTGGGGGTTTTTTTGGTTTTTGTTTGGTTGGTTGGTTGGTTTTTTGTGTGTGTTTTTTTGGTTGTTTTTTTTTTTCTTAGTTTAGGACTCAATCTGAGCATTTGCCTTAGTACTGTTAATGGCAACCTAACCAAAAGCCAGTGAAGAGGTCAGAGAAGGAGCTTGGTTACAAATACCAGTTGTTCTTAAGCACATAGTCCAATATTTCCCAGTCTCACTCTCAGATACTGAATTGGTTTCCATGCAATATAAAGGCTGGGAAAAGAAATGGAACCATGAAATGCAAAATTTTGAAGGGTCCTCAAAATGGTTGTGAAGAGGCCAACTCAGAGGTGCTCAGCACACAGTTCACATAATAATAATTAACTCCTAGATAAAAATCTTGCTCCATGATAGTTTGGGGTAAAATACAGTGCAGGAGTGTTGTGTTATCCCCATGGCTGTTGTGAGCTCAAACAGCTCCCCTTTACGGGTGCACCCTGAGGGTATCCAGGTAACATCAGCTGCTGGAAAACAGCACTGTCCAATGCCCCTGTGTAAAGCATGGGCATTTAACTATTTAAATGTTACATATTTGTGATCTATTTAACTGCTTGTTTTCCATGGATTCTCCTTCACACACCCTTTATCTCTTACTGCCAGCACCTCTAGGATGGCTTGGGTGGATTCCTGGTGCATGACAGCCGGACTGGCTGCTGGCCTGTGGTGCAGGGCTCTGTCTGCACTTCTCCTCAGACCTACAATTTATGTTTGTGTGCTCACATTATTCACTTGAGTAATGGCCTGATTTACTCGTGTGTGTGGTATTATTCACTTGTTTTCCCTAAAGAGAAACAAATACAGCTCTTTGGAGAAAGAGGAATCATTTGCTATAACTTGAGTTTAAGGTGTGTGACAGATACCCAGTTTTGAACTTAAAATGAGTGGCAAAGCTATTCTGCAGATGTCTTCTGCAAACTGAACTCCAGTTCACATTTTAAAAGGCTCTACATGTCTCTGAATGAGGCACACGTAGAAGAATAGAGACATGGCAATTTTTCTGGGATAGCTCTAGGATATAAACTGTTTGGAAGAAAAATATTTGACTTTAGTTAAATCCTGGGAATGAGCTACATTTCTAAATGCTGTCATGAGAGCAGGGGGAGGACTATCATGAGGTGATACTGGGCTGATGTTTGATAGAGGCTCAGGTTAAAAGTTTAAATTTGAACCATTCCAAACGTTTTTGTGCTTTGTGGAATTTGACTTTAAACCTTTTTACTTCAGTCCCATCTCAGCTGTGCTGCTTCTGGCTTCTTTTTGGCTCTGATTGGCCTGCTGGGTTTTGGTGCCAGTGAGGGTAGTCTGGCTGCAAACCTCCAGGCCTTAGAATAAAACAGCTCAGATCCTCACACCACCTCCTCAGCCAATCTGCAGAGTAAGTATGTATGCCTGAATGGCTGTGGAAAGTACACTGTAAAGGAAAAATGTCTGAGACTTATACACTTTAGCCAGAAATCTGGGTAAAATGGAAAAAAGACCCTTAAACCAAGACCTCATCCTAATTCCAGGTGGATTTTTCAAAGTGGCATAAAGGTTCTTCTAGAAACTTGAAAAACAAGCTGGTTTTTGGACCACTGTGTGCTTCGCAGATCTTGTTTTACGCAGCTTTATTCAGTAAAACACAATTCTACATGAATTTAGAAGCACAGAATAGCTGCTAAATTGTCTAGAATACAATCTGTGATTATGCAGGGAGTGTTTCTCTTCACTGCCTTTCTAGACAAAATGGCGGGGGTAGCTTTTTCCTTCAGTGAAACTGCAGGATCCAAAAAATATGTCTGGTTCCTATTACAGCAAAGGAAAAACCTGAGGTGTGCATTGGAAGTGCTAAGCCAGTGATTGAAATGTTAAAGTTGTTCCTAAAGGCCATTCCACATCATGAAGACATCATCTGTAAAGTAATACTGCACAATGATCTGTGAGGAGAGGAGGCTGAATTAGCATTCAGTGTGGCTGCAGCTTCCAAATGTCCCACATTTGGGTCAGCTCCTGTAGCAGAACCTGGTTGAGGAATCTTCAGTGAGCACTTGACCAATTTATTTAGTGAAAAAAATTGTTCAGGTGAAAGACTTTTTTCATCTGTGACTTGTCCCATCCCTGCACCTTTGTGTACATCTGTGGCTGCTCAGTGTGCCATATATGCCAACTTGCCCAGTGACTTTCCCCAGGATTTTGGAACTTGGAAAGAGCTTTTCTGCTGCAGCAGCTCAACCAGAGGTATCTGATCTGCCAGCTTGCAAAATTTCTTTTTAAAGGCAAGTGTTTGAGGAAAATAAAACAGTTGAAGTCTTCCCACTGGTAGTGAGCCAGTGGAAAAATAATTTCATTAAAAATAAGTGTTCAAAGTAATTTATTGATTAAAATTGAAAATGACAAGTTGTCTGCAAGGGCTGAGGCTCAGAGTTCAAGCACTATAGCAGGAATGATGGCAGACCTTTGGCTTCTGTACCACAGTTGCTGGGATTGCTTAACAAGAGAACCCCCCTTTTCATTATTAATAGGTCTTTCTGTTCCCTTCCTTTCCCCCTCTGTCATGACAAGCTGTACAGATCACATCTGCAATTCGGAGAAGTTGTCACAAGTGTTTTGGCATAAATTGGCCACATGTATCTTCTATTTTTTTTCTTCAAGAGAAATATGGTTGCCCCATTTTTTTTCCTAATTTTTGATAAAAAAAATTAATCTTCCTCCCTCCTTTCTGTCCTTCCTTCCTTGTGGGAGGCAGGTTAAATGAAAAGGTACTGTGCAGATCTTTCCATCAGCTTTTCCTGACTGGGTTTAGTGGTGTCACATCTTTCAGTGAGACACGTGAGCATGCTGCTTTTGTAGGACTGGTAGCAGTCTGTAAAGCTGCCTTTGAGCTGAGCTTGCAGTACTTCACCTTTGATCTTTATTCTTAGTGGGATGCTGAATTATTAATAAGGCTCACAACTGAGAGGTTTTCTTGTGAGTGGGAAAACTGCTTGTTTTACTGCAATGTTGTTACTTAGGTTTTCACACTCTGTGAAGTGGCAAAGGAACTTAGGATCCTTGCATGCTATGGTAGCAGGTATCAATATAAACCCTATGGCTTCTCTCTCACAATAAATGTTTTAATTATTTTCATTTTAAAGGTGTTCCCAAACCAAATGTGACATGGTTGAAGAAGAAAGATGTTTTACAAGTCAATTCTTTCTTGGTTTTGAATGGCTCTTTATTTCTGAGGAATGTTTCTTATGGAGATGCAGGAACATACACTTGCAGAGCAACTAATGCTCTTGGAAAAGCTGAGGCTGCATCTGTTCTCCACATAACTAGTAAGTGCTAAATGAGAATTCCTTACTGATAACAAAAGTCAGCCAATTTATCTTCAAAGTTTAACCATACAATAATTGGGGGCATGTTTAATACTTTATTAGAAACTTGAAATTTTTGATTGCATCTGACTCCCATGGATCTGTTCTCTATTTTGTGTTTCCTTTAATGTGGATCTGGGTACAGGTGTTTTGACTTGTGACTTCAAGGTTGTTCCATCTTCTTGCTTCCAGGCAACAAATAACCAGCCCTTAAACCACCTGACACATAAGGAACTAAATCCACTGTTACCGTGGGCCCAGTGCTTCTAACTAGAGATACAGGGCAGGCTTGAGTATTCATAAAATCTTCAGGGAAACACAGGAAAATGAAAGCAAAGGCTGGTTTTGGGGTTTGTTTTTCCTTTTTTTTTTTTTTAATTATAGAGGCCAATAAAATGTAAGGGAGTGGAAAAGAAGAAATTCTGGTTATGAGCTCCGAATTCTCAGAATAGAAAATGTAAAGAATCTCTGTGTAAATACCTCTGTTGTAAGGAGATTAATAATGCAATTCTGTATAATGCAATCATGTATAATGCAATCATGTCTTGCAAATCACTGCAGTCAATGGATCATTTGGCTTTAGAGATGAGCTGTGTCACCCCTTTGCTGTGCAAAGTGCAGCACAGCTCCCTGTGACCAGTCCTGCCACAAAGATCCCTTTCTTGGGCACGCACCTCGGGCAGGTTGTGGATGTTTGGGTCTGTTGGCCAAGGAGGACGTTCTAAAGACATAATAGGAGCCTCTGTGTGAGGATGAGTGTAGACTGAAGCTGCCTTCCTGGTTTCAGTTTTCCTGAAGTACATCAAAACTTTGGACGTTCCAAGGAGGAATATTATTATGATGACGTGACTGGAAGATTGTTCACAAGAGTCTAAATTTTGTTTCTGTTCCTGGTCATGTGACATTAGTTTAAATAAATCTGGAGTGGATAGGAGAAGGCCAAATTCTCCAAGTTTTTGGCTGTGCAAGACTGCAGTGAAATGGGAGGACTTCTGCTGTCAGGACTTGCAGATTGCAGTGGCTCAGTGCTGTCTGAAATATCCCATCAAATTTTTGGCCTGGTTACAGGACTTGCTCTCTGATCAGGGCCAGTCCAGCAGTAGCACAAAGTCTGTGCAGCCTTTCCAGTAAAACTCCCTAAAGGCTGACAAGGCAACCAGTCTTTTGCCTGTGGAACTGGCCTCACTGTGGTTTTGTAGAGACTTTTTTGTCCTGGTGTTTACAGACAGGCAGGAGGCTTTGTACAGAAATCACACACTGAGGAAAAATGTTGAGCCAGTGTAAAATGACCCAGAGAAGTTAGAATATAGCAAAAGATTTAAATCCTTCTGGAAGGAGAGCCATAGATGTCATGTACATTCATTAAAACAGAAATGTTGACTAAGTGGCAAGAACTGTGTGTTGCTGACAGATTGCCCACATTTTTGGCAGTTATTCTGCCAGCATGTGATAAAAAGGAGGAGTTGCTATAGTGATGGGCATTTGACTCTGCATTCATTATGCTATCTCTGTGCATAATTAGAGTTTAAAAGACGTTCTTCTTTTTTCTAGTATAACACTTTGTCATAATTCCATTTAATTGAACAGAGGAATTGGCCAGATTCCACCGAGAGAATGCTTTTTCTTACAATTTCTGCATGCAATGAAATAATAAATAACATCATCAAGAAAAACAAGGAACATCCCCTAAATCTTGTTTTTACAATGTTACAGGCTTATTTTTCTAACAAATTCAATAAATTTATTGATTTCTTGATTCAGGAACTTGCATAAACATAAATAATTTCTGTTTCCCTCTATATGTGTAGTTTATTTCTTAGACAGATAATTAACTGCATAAATGAAGTTCTTCCTAAAGAATTCCAAACTGCTATTATCTTTCTGCTTCGTAACTAGCATGCTGGATATTTTGATATGAAGTGTTTTTTGGCATCATGATTTAGTTCTTGCTCAGAAGAGATCTTATGCACTGTGTTACAGAACAAAGACTTACGGAGAATAACACTCAGTTATTGAAGGGAAGCAGAAAAAAGCGTGTCCTGATGGCATCTGGGATCGGTACAAATGTCAGTGTGGTACCTGGCGATCCACTGAGAATAGGTGCGTTGTCTTTTCTGCTTTCTCATTAATATTATTTGTTTATTTCATTAAATTAGAGGGGGTCCCATGCAAAAAATGAGTGCGATTCCCTAGAGTCCAGGTTTGGTGAGCACCTGGATTTCTTAACGCTAGCTCAGCTCTCAATTACCAGTGAGGAGGCCTTAGATTAAGATAGGCAATCATATTTTTTTATCCAGCTTTTCAAAAAATAGCTTTCCTTAAGACACTGTGAAGTGAATCACCCTGACACTAAAGCCATGTGATTGCCCTTTGAGCTTCATTTGAAAAAGGGAAGGGCTTCAGCTTGACTCTATGTTTGTATTTTTTCCCATCTAAATGAGTGCCTTTGTTTCCATCCCTGCCTGTGCCCTGTGGAGTGAAAATGCAGCAATTTCATTTATTGCATTTATGACTCTTTCCCAAACAGACAGAAGGTCTTAAATTACAGACCTATTAGAATATTGTAGAATCTGGGATGAAATCTTTGTTCCACTTAAACCATCGTTCCCCCCTTCCACTTTGTTCCTGTAGGAGTTAAGTTTATAAGAACTTACTGAAAGGGAAATGATGAAGTGTGGCAAGTACACATCAGCTTACAGAGCTCATACCCTCAAGGGGCACTCAGGATTTCTGGCCATAGCTTGGACTTCAGTGGATTTATGCATATCCTTGTTTCTGTTTAGAATGCTCATGTCCTTTATGTAGAATCACACACTCATACATACTTGTTCAGAAACATTTCAATGAGTTGAGAAAAACCTGCTGAAATTCTGTTGATTTTTAGGTTGCCCGGTGCCGCCCAGTCACAGAAATGCAGTCCAGTGGCTCTTTGGAGATAGTCCACTTGAGGAAGTTAAGACCTTGGAATACCGAACCCTGGTTGGGGGTCGTATCCTAGAGGTGAACACCAACTCTGGTCAATTTGCTGGACAATTCCAATGTCGGACTTCAGCTAGTGCAAAACTAATGTCAGTTTGGGTAAATGTCAAGAAGGAAGGTTTGTTGAAAATTATATGACAAATTCTTGAATTTTAAAATATCTTCTTTCGCTCTGCAAAGACTTTCCTAATAACTAACCTTCTTCTCTGTGTTGAAAGTAATTTGGAAACACACGCTTAGCTTCACATATGGGAAGGGTCTTATTTAAGTCAATAGACAATGCCCATACTCAGAGCTGGATATGGTAATTAATGGGAATCCAAATGTCATGTGGGGGTTCTTATTGCTTGCCTGTACATCTGAGAAGCTGAGAGAATGTGTCTTTCTGCTTAAATAGTTTTGATTCAGACAGGTTTTATCAACTTGCCCTTCAACAAACTTCTCCATGGTAGCCCACCAAACTGAAACAAAACTGACTTTGAGGTCCTCTTTGGAAATACCTTCTTTATAATTAAAATAATTTTAACTGTCATATTCCAGCATCATCATGATTAATATGGTAGTGATCTTACTTCAGACACCCTTAATCACACCACTGTACTAGAGCACTCTGCACACTCATAGATTTCCTTGTGAAAGTCTCAAGTATGTTTTGCAAGGTTGCCCAGCATAATGCACTTGCACAAAACCACATTTCTATCAGTAGTTCATAAAATGTGCAACTGAATTTCAAAATTGATTTTTAAAAGTAAATGAATTTTATGAGAATCTTGCATGTGCCCCAGCAAGACAATCAGCTGTATATGCAAACATTTTGTCAAGTTTTAAACATTTTAAGGGCTTAGAAAATAATTATGTTCTCTTTTCTAAAACCCAATTATAATTAGGAACTCAGATTTAAAAACAAGCATCTGTTGACACTATAAAGTTTTCTGTATGTTTTATTTCTTCACCTATAAGTTTGATTTGGCTTATGACTGATCTGCAAGGAACTCAAGCAGTAGGATCAGATCCCCTGTGCTCTGTATGAGGATGTTCTTGGTGACTGTTCAAGGGTGAAGAGGGTTCTGGAGTGCCTGAGGTTATGAGGGAAGTTACATTTGCAAAGGAATCCTTGCAAAACATTTACTTTTAAAAATCAAATGTAATTCAGAAAATAACCTAATAGAACTTTTCAAAAACTAGGTCCAGCCCTAGATCCTAACCTAGAGCTCATTACAGTTAGAATTTCTGCCAGTTATTGACCTGTCCACCTGCAGTCTTCAGCTAGCCTGCCTTTTGGTTGCCCAATGCCCTCTCAGGTTGGGCAGTATTTTGGGATGATTCCATTTTCTGTTCTGAGCTTTAACTGTGATTGACACTTAAGTAAATGTTTCATCACTACCATACCCATGCATTTGTGAAGCTGTAAAACCTTCCCTGGTGGTTTTTTGCACAGTAGGCATTTTGAGGGCACTTCTGAGCAGTGTCATCCTAGTTAAACAAACAATACAGTCTCTCCATCATAGCTGCAGTCAGTAAATTTAACTATTTCTACTTTGAAAAGGCCCTTTTGTATTATTTTAAGAAATCCAGAAGTAATAAGGAAACATTGAAAAACAATAAGTTAAAGAATTCATTATGTGCTGCAAGAGTGAGCCTGTGGACACAGCTGGTAGCTATCAATTATTCTTGGTTATTATAGAAAAACCTGACTCCTTCTGTGATCACATAAAAATCTGTCAACATTGCATAGTACTTCATCTTTTACCAAGTGTCAAAAAAAATTGTGGAGGAAGGGGTAAGTGTGGAATTTTGACTAAATATAAAGGTAGTAATTGTTAGAGGTGATCGGTTTTTAATATAAAACGCTCTTTAAAACAAATTCCTTTTTCATCTTGCCAGATGCCTCAGTGGCAAATTATTTTTACATTAAATACTTCTCTGTAGTTTAGGACAGGATTTTCTTAAATCCTGAAATTATGTGAGGTGTCTGGAGTAAGATGAGTTTTCTTCAGGACGAACTTGCTGTAGAACAGCAGGAAACCTAGAGAGCCTGATTTACAATTTCCTCTTTTTAATGCTCATTGTATAAAAACGTTATGAAAGTTTTAAAGGAAGCTCATCAGTTCCTACTGTGAGCCAGGTTCTGCCCTTCATGTGCTGATCTCATTTGTCTGCTAGAGGGCTTCATGCTCATAGGTAAGGGCTGAACTTGAGGGGAAGCTGAGCAGAGCTAAACTCTGCTTTGGCTCATGGTTGCTTTTCACAGTGCTGAAATATTTGCTTTTCTATAGGGGATGTGGTGCCTGTCCAGCCTACAGAGCATGCTGCCAAATCAATCAAAATGTGACAGAGTTCCAATGTACAGTGCCTCTCTCACACTGCTTCCAATTGTATTTCTTAGATTACACCTGGGAATATGCTGAGTGGAGTCCTTGCTCTGCCACCTGTGGGCATTCAGGAACCCGCTCCAGGAGCCTACAGTGCACCAACACTGAGAAACAGAAAGTAAATGACTCACAATGCAGAGAGGTGCAAAAGCCAGTGATTGTTTACCAGCCCTGCAACAGAGAGGACTGCCCTCCCAGGTAAACCCCCTTCTGCTCTATTTCCTTGTGCTCTTTGTGTATTAAAATGCACTCACCACCACCTTCTGAAGTAATTTCTGTGTTTATGCTCTGAGTGTGAAATGTGGGGTTTATTTCATCATGAGTGGCCAGGGTAACTCCGTGTTCACCTGCTCTCCTTTGCGCCACCAGAGCTCTGAGTAAGATGCTTTCTGTGGAATCTCTCATTTCTCTCTAATGCCCCTCACCACAGTGCTCCTCGAATGTCCTTCCCTGCCAGTTTTCTCACTGGATCAACTGGGGATCATTGGGCTGAAAATATTTATATGACAGATCACAGACAAGTGTATCACACCATCATACCTCTAGACTATTTGTGTTGCACTGAGCATTCCAGCTCAACAGGGTGTTTCTCCAGGTTTTCAACAGGAAACCCCACAGGATCCTCAAAGCAAGTGTTTTTGTTGCTTTAAAGAACTGGCTACAAATACCAGCAATAATCTGTGAGGGATACACACACTTTGGAGTTGTTCCTCACTGGAAAATGTTGGCAGAGAAGTGTTAAGACCTTAGCTGACATTGTGAGAGTGCATCTTGCCAGTATGTTCTAAATTCTGTTCTAAATGCAGAAAACCTAGCAACAGATATATATCAGGAGAAGTTGTTTATATTTCATCATTAGCAGCCAAAAACCAGATTATCTTAAATTGTGATACTGAACTCCAGAGAAAGCCCAGAGAAAACTAACATTTTGCCAGTAGAAAAATACTGAAATCAAACTAATAGTTTCAGCTTCAGTTGCAGGTTTCCCTCTTAAGCTCCAGCATTTGGATGACAGGAGGGTGCAAGAGGTCCTGGGGCTCCTCTGAGCAAGGTTATGCCTTTCAGTGGATTGCAGGGCATGACTCAATAATCTGATTATCACTGGCCCTGGAGTATTCACAACATAAACAAATAGGTTATTTCATATGGCTAAAGAGAATGGGAACTGAATTGTCTTTTTATATGCTTAGATTTGTTCTGCTTTTAATTTGGCTTTATGCAATCACACTGGAAGGCAATTGTGTGTATACTAACATAATTAACTCTGCCTTGAGCCATACGTGAATGCTAACATATAAATTTGTTTTCTTTTTTGAAATGGTCCAAGCTTTCTATACAGGAAGAGCATCCCAGATGTCTGGAAAATAGCCCTGTGTCTGTTTCTTAGTGCTTCTAACCTCTGTCCTTCCCTGTGATTACTTAACTGGGAGGGAAGTGCAAAATGTCCAGACTTCCCTTCCCATTTTTCCCCCGCTCACTGATTTCTGCACAATCTTCTCATCTCAAGGCAGCTCTTTAGAAAGAATCCATAGAATTATAAAGGCTTTAGATGTGTAGTTAGTGGCACGGGACCGTAATTATTCAAAGTGTTTTGCATGTTTTTAATCACTCCATCACAGTGGAGTTAAGCAAATATAAGGGCTTGAGTATCTACTTAACTGGTGCTTTGCTGTGCATGCACTGCACCGAATGTTTGCAAAAGTACTTGGCTTTAAAAGGGAGAAAAAGACAAGGGTGCAGGCTGTAAATATTAATTTTCCTTGAATGGATATAACCTGCTTGAATGTAAGAAAATGAAACAATTGCTGAAGAAAATAGAGTTTTTTTCCTGTTATCACTCTTGTGGTACACATAAAGTTTATTTTTATATTTCTACCCTATATTTGTTCAAAGAGCAAGTCAACTTGACCACCTGTTGCCTCCCCAGTATTGTTCTTAGCTTCCAAGACAGACTAAATATTTGCAACTTCTAATCAATAAATAACATGTTCTGCTTGAGCTGTTATCTGGTGAGATCTCAATGTAATAAATTTGGATGAGTTATGGCAGCTGTCACTTTAGTACCAACTAAATTGGTACCATCCATTTTGTAAGTAATAGAAAAGTACATTCTCCTTCCTCTTGGAATGTCACATCCAGCAGGGTCTGTAGGGCTCACCTAGTAACAGATTCTGGTAGCAAGTGTTATAAATTGGCCAGGAGACCAGCTCCTTTGAAAAAGCCTTTATTAGAAATCAGCTCTGGGTAGGGGGCTCGAGGGGCTGCGCACGCCGCCGCTGCTCCCAGTAGACACCACGGAGGAGGAGGTGCAGTCGAATCTGCTGCTGCTGCTGCTGCTGCTGCTGCTGCTGCAGAGTCGGGATTCCTTCCTCACGAGGATTTCCATAGAATCCCTTTGGCTCGTGTGGTCCAGGGGCGTCACCTCTCTCCAGTTCCTTTCAGGTCATGGCGAGAAAGTAACAAACAAATACCTGCTACCTGCAGGTAGCTGGACGTGTGCCTCGCACAGTTTTGTCCTTCTTAGGTCCAGTTTCTGTGTCGGCTCGCTGTCTCAGGGTCTTTTCTAGCTCCAACTGGACTCTCGGCCGTAGCCAGGCACCATGGGAGTTCTTTCATCTCCATATTAGGCGGGGCCCACGGCTCGACGGCAGGCGGCAGGGAGCAGCAGGGAGCAGCAGGGAGCAGCAGGGAGCGGCAGGGAGCAGCAGGGAGCAGCAGGGGGCAGCAGGAAGCAGCAGGGGGCAGCAGGGGGCAGCAGGAAGCAGCAGGGAGCAGCAGGAAGTGGCAGGGGGGGACAACAGGCGGCGGCGTGCGGGCTTTCGATGGAGAGGGGCAAGCCCAGAATTTAGGGAGAAAGGACATACTTGGACTTAACGAGCAGAAATTTAGGGGTACAGATTCAACATGAACAGTTTAAAACAAGCAAGTAACAGTGCAACTTTAATTTTACAGCAAAACAGTGTAACAGTACAACTCGGGAGTGCATAACCTGGGGCTAATTTCTTTCAATCCCCCCTCTATTTCTTTGATCGGGCTTTAGCCCGCATCAATTGGCCATGTCTGATTCAAGGGAATAAATCTGTTTTAATTTTTGGTATTGGTCATAAATTCTTTTTGCTGTGCTCAGTTCTTTTTCTTGGGGTTCTTAATCTAATTGTATTTGTAGGTTTCTGAATCTTTACTTTAGGGATTTGGAGACTAGCTGGAACAGTAGTGGCTACAGTTCGAATTAGACAGGGAAGTATGCAGGGGAGAAGTAGGAGACTGACAAAGGCACTTATTGCAATGAACACTACTTTTTCCCACCAGGTCCCTTCAAAGGACCAGAAGTTGTCCCACCAGTCCATATTAATTAAGGGCTTCCATTCCTGGGTACTTACATATGCAATTTTTTGTATTTCTTTGGAAATATTTTTTATTACCTTACTTTCATAATCAACTGCTAGTTTGATTTGATAAACTACTGCTCTTGTTTGCGCCAATTGGTTACTGATATGATCAAGGGCAAGGGCTGTTTTGTTTGATAACATGTGTCCAAGTTGCTGGCCTATATGTTTCTTGTGGTGCAGCTACCCGCCCAATCTCCTGGGAGATGGGTGTAGGTTTTGTCACTACAAATCCAAAAGAGGTGTTTTGGGGCTTTCCAGGATGTGTTTTGTGTGTTCCCAATATTTTGAAATTTCTTTGATTCCCCAAAAAAGATTGGTCTCTTTATTAGTGCACTCATGTAGACCATAACTTTTATTACAGACGCACCCTGATTCTTTTTTCCCAATAGACCAATATTTTTCAGGTTCCCTGGGGATCCATTTTTTGTTTTAACTCTTTGGTCAGTGAGTACCTTTTACAAGCCATTCTTCCTAGGAATGTTTTATACTTTTTCCTGTTATTAACTTCCATCTCAGGATGTCTAGGGGTGATAAGCTTGTCCCTTCCCAGGGCCATACATCAGACATTTGTGTGCTTTTACATATCCAGCAGTTTGTTATATTTAGTTTATGGCTGATTCCCTCTACCAGATCGACAAATAGACCTTTCCCAAGGGGTTCATCTATTTCTTTCTTTTTCACCACCAGTGGTTTTTCTTTTATCAGGTCTGCTGCTCCCTCTGTATTTCTTAACTCTTTAAAACAGAACCACTCTCTGATAGGGCACTCCCCAGTCAGGCACTGCTTAAATGTGGCAGCATTTTTTTGCAATCCAATATTGTTTTTCCTCTTTTTGACAGGTGGATAATTGGGTCATGTCAAAACATGTGGGATTCACATGGGTGTGAACTCTCATAAGTGATTGTAGATTCTCCCCATCACAAACTGAATGACAGCATTCGGAGTAAGCCCCATCTGTTATCAATAGGACTACTATCAGTCCCTCCAAGAGTCCAGTATGAACCATTCTATTTGTGGATCCTTTGGTCTCACCTGGCCTTGCCTCTTGGGTCAGGGGGTTCTTTCTCCTCATCATATCAATAGGACTACTATTAGTCCCTCCAAGAGTCCAGTATGAACCTGCCCCCATCTCGCTCTGAGGGTTCTCTTTGGTCTCACCTGGTCTTGCCTCTTGGGTCGGGGAGTTCTTAGGCTGGATTTGTGGAGTTCTCCCTTGTTTATTCCCACCTTCCACCTTTTTCTTAGTTTTAGTTAGCTCCCTTTGGGTGTGCCCTATGAGAGATTTAATTTTTAAATTAAGAATTACTGTTACTTATTACTTCTACATTAACACATTGTGACTCATTATAACAATTTATAACATCGGATTTAACCATTACTTTACACTTTTATATTAACACTTTTTAACCTCTTATAACAATGTGGATTTTTAACAATGGTAACAGACAGCTTGTAATAACTGTTATTGTCCCTTTATTGGCTTTAACTGGTTTTTGGTTGTTTCCTGAGAGTTACTTTGAGGGTGTCTGGATCTCGAGTGGCAGTCCACTCAGAAGGAACTCTTGTTGGGGTTTCAGGGTCAGAGGGATCTGAGCCCTTGTTGGGGTCAGAGGGATCACTCGGGGGTGGTAATGGTCCTTTCACTCTAGTGATGTGGGTCCAGCCCTTTTCCTGGGTTCGCACTGCAGTATGAGTAGTGAGCAGAACTTGGAACAGACCCTCGAATTTAGGGGTTAGTGGGGTGGTATTCTAGGACTTAATTAAAACCCAGTCTCCTGGTTTTATTTGGTGCATGTCAGTGTCCAAGGGAGAGGTTTGAGGAAGATACCCTCTTCTTTTAAGATCTGCCAATGTCTTTCCAATTGTTTTTACATATTCCTGGGTAGCGGCCTCTCCTTCTAAATAATCCCCATTGCTATAGGGGGTCAGTAAGAAGGGGAGTCCAAACATCATCTCATATGGTGAAGCCCCTGTGTCAGATCTTGGTCGGACCCGGATTCGCAGAAGGGCCAGGGGCAGACACTTGAGCCAATTCATTCCTGTTTCGGTTATCAATTTAGTTAATACATTTTTGAGGGTTTTATTCATCCTCTCAACTCTCCCTGAACTTTGGGGATGCCAGGGTGTATGCAACCACCACCTGATTCCTAAGGCTTTAATGACATCATGTAGAATTTTGGCTACAAAATGAGGGCCTCGGTCTGAACTAGCACTATTCACCAGCCCATACTGGGGGATGATGTGTTCTAATAATACTTTTATTACCACTTGTGCCGTCTCCTCCCCAGCAGGAAAGGCTTCCACCCAATGGGCCAAACAATCAACCATAACAAGTAGATACCTGCAACCCTGTACTGAAGGCACCTTGGCAAAATCCACCTGTACATTTTGAAAGGGTCCCAATGCCATCCATCTTCCTCCTGGGGCACTCCCCCCATCGCTTTCTGATTTACCTTTTGGCATATAAGGCATCCTTCAGTTACTGCTTTGGCCAGACCATATACCCCAATACATAAATATTCTCTAAAAAAATTATCACATAACCCTTGGGTGCCCCAGTGGGTCAGGCTGTGTATTTTTGTTAGCATTTTTCAAGCTAGGGCTTTATTTAAAAACTTTCATCTATCTGGGGTTAACCATTCCCCTTGCTTCCCTTGGTGCAGCCCTAACCTCTTTATTTCTCTCAACTCATGTTCATCATATATTGGTTCTCTTCTTTTGTCAGCTGGCAGGATCTTGGATGGCAGTCCACTTGGGGAGACTCGTGGGGGATTTTTCTGGGTTTTGTCCATAGTTAGGAGGAGGCGATACTGGTCCTTTTACACGGGAAACGTCAGTCCACTCTTTTTCTTGGGTCCAAACAGCAGCATGGGTTACTAATTTCTAGCTTTTTCCTGATATCAGGCCAGGATCCAGCAAGGAACTGCACCTTTAACAGCACCTGGTCCTCGGGACTGTCGGGATCCACGTAACCAAAAATCTCCTCCCCTGCTTAACTAGGTGGCTGGGGTCCCATTCCCCCTGGGTCCCATCAAAGGCCAGCCTGGTGCTGCCACCCCGGGGAACAGACCCTCCAATGCCCCTCACCACCAGGGTTCCACAGTCTCCCGCATTCTGCCCTTCCCCTTTTCCACCTGGATCCCACCCTGGATCCACCCGCGGGAGCCCGTCCCCTGCCCGGGCCCCAAACCTGCTCCCCTGTTCCCAGACTCGCATTCCCGCAACATGGACCATGGCCATCTCCTTGGGGCTGAACAAGGCACCCAAAATAGAGTTCATCTCACTCCAGGTGCAAACATTAGGATTCAGGAACCGATCCACCCAGCCAGCCACCCCCACCAGGTCCCCAACCAGGCCTCCCAGCTCTTTCTTAAAGCCCCCAACTTCTGAAGCTGTCAGAGGTGCATCCCCAGCTGCCCCACTTATCGGGACTTTCCTTAGGGGGAAGAGCTTTGTTCTTGACCTGGTGCCACAGTAGGGTCCTTTTGGGGTTTCTATATTATTGGCTGGCAAGTCCAGCTCCCAGTTGTGTGGGGGTGCAGGGACAGTAGATGGTGAAGGGGAGTGGCCTAGGCCAGTGTTAGGAGAGGTTGAGGATAGAGTTGAAGAGTAAAAGGGGTTAGTACTCGAGATAGTCGGGTTAGATTGAGGTGGTAGAGAGGGTGGAGCTGTTGGGGGTAATCCTGTTGGGGAGCAAGCTGAAGGAGGAATAGGGATCATGGTTTGGAGAGATGGGAAGGGGTTCACAGGTAAAGCTGGAGGGTTAGCAGGGACAGTTTGGGGTATCCCAGGGTAAAGGAAGGAGGGGGCAAATAATCAAGAGGGTCCCAATGGTGACTGCTTTCCTCCCTTTTCTCTTTTTCATTTTTCCTCTTTCCCTCTTGTAGCTTACAAATCTTAACTGTTTCACTTTCAGTTCTGTGTCTCTGCCAGCAGGCAGCATAAAGGATCTGCTCAGTATCTGAGTCCCCTCGGAATTTCAGATACTGGTTTAATTGCGAGCACATCCAGGGGTCCTTAGTTCCACACCACGGCCATCCTCCAGGCAAATTCAAAGTGGGCCAAACCTCAATACAATAATGAATCATTTTAACCTTGCTCAAATTTTTAGTGGCCTCATCAGTATCCCATAGTTCCAACATTTGTCCTAATGGACTATCTGGGGGAATGTTCTTTATCTTCCCCTTTTCCTCCTCAGGTGGTTTTTGCTTATTTATGTATCCTCCCATTCTCACTAGGTAATCTTCACTCACTCTACGAACACCCGTCAGTGGCTCCAGTGGCACCACTCCTGCCAGTGCTCAGAGTGCCCTGTCGGTAGCCTGATATCCCGCCCTTAGAGATTCAGTCACTACCCCAGCCAGCACCCCTCTTCCTCTCCTGTACCTCTATCAAGTTTCCATAAATGGCCGGTCAACCTGGGCCCAGAGTTCCTGTCACCATTTACAGCCAGGACCCGGATGTACAGTGTGCGACTCACTCACTCTCCCTATCGTTAAATCCCTCGCACCTTGGGACTTCCCTAACTTTCATTCATCCTACACCCAGGCGGTATACTCAAAAGACCCCCGGCCCTGTAGGCTCTCCACACCTGGAATGCATACCTCTCACTTCTAGGTACCCCCAACCAGTGCGCCCACTCCTGTACCCCGGTAGTTACCCCAGCCGGTGTCCCAAGCCAGTAGGGGTTGCAGTTACCCGCCCTCAGGGTCTGACCACCACTCCTGCCAGTGCTCAGAGTGCCCTGTCGGTAGCCTGATATCTCGCCCTTAGAGATTCAGTCACTACCTCAGCCAGCACCCCTCTTCACCTGGACACCCCGGGCTGTAACTCGGCCAGTACCCTCTCTCACTCCCCACACCCTGTCAGCTACCCCAGCCAGTATCCCAACCCGTGGATACCCCGGGCCGTAACCTCAGCCAGTGTGGTGCGTGCTACACACACAGCTCCAGGCTTTCTGCACGCTTGGATCAGCCTGAGCAGGCGTCCTCCGTAGATTCTAGAATGGGGCGGGCCTATCCTACAATCATACACCCTGTGACGTGCCACTCACCCTCTAAATTACCTCCGCACACCCAGAGGGGGGTGCCTATGCCCCTGGAGACGCCTCTTTCACTCCGTTCTCCTTTAGCTTCCCTTCATTCCCAGCCAGGTCCCTCGCAGGAGACTGGAAACGCGGTACTGGGAGGTCCACACTCGCTCCAAAGATCCGAACTACCGGTCTTTGTCTCACTCACACACCACTTGCTCGTCTCCACTCCCGCCACCGGCTATACTTTACCGGCGCTCCTCCGCGCTGTCCGATCCCAGGCTGTCTTCCTTGGGTCTGGTGTGACCAGCTGTCCTGAGATCCAAAGGGCGGTCGGCCGTCCCGTCCTCGGTCCTCTTCAGGCGTGGTCACATCCCGGACGACTCCCAATTTGTTATAAATGGGCCAGGAGACCAGCTCCTTTGAAAAGGCCTTTATTAGAAATCAGCTCTGGGTAGGGGGCTTGAGGGGCTGCGCACGCCGCCGCTGCTCCCAGTAGACACCACGGAGGAGGAGGTGCAGTCGAATCTGCTGCTACTGCTGCTGCTGCTGCTGCTGCAGAGTCGGGATTCCTTCCTCACGAGGATTTCCATAGAATCCCTTTGGCTCGTGTGGTCCAGGGGCGTCACCTCTCTCCAGTTCCTTTCAGGTCATGGTGAGAAAGTAACAAACAAATACCTGCTACCTGCAGGTAGCTGGATGTGTGCCTCGCACAGTTTTGTCCTTCTTAGGTCCAGTTTCTGTGTCGGCTCGCTGTCTCAGGGGTTTTTCTAGCTCCAACTGGACTCCCGGTCGCAGCCAGGCACCATGGGAGTTCTTTCATCTCCATATTAGGCGGGGCCCACGGCTCGACGGCAGGCGGCAGGGAGCAGCAGGGAGCAGCAGGGAGCGGCAGGGAGCAGCAGGGAGCAGCAGGGGGCAGCAGGAAGTGGCAGGGGGGGACAACAGGCGGCGGCGTGCGGGCTTTCGATGGAGGGGGGCAAGCCCAGAATTTAGGGAGAAAGGGTACAGAACTTGGAAATAACGAGCAGAAATTTAGGGTACAGATTCAACATGAACGGTTTAAAACAGGCAAGTAACAGTGCAACTTTAATTTTACAGCAAAACAGTGTAACAGTACAACTCGGGAGTGCATAACCTGGGGCTAACTTCTTTCAGCAAGCACTGCAGGTAACAAGCACTCTGTTAGCAAGTATGCTGTCATCAGTTAACCACCTTTAGAAGACCTTGCTCCAGTGAAGAAGCAGCTGATTCTAACTATTCTCACACCTAAAACTTGCAAGGACAGGTTCTTTTGCATTTTCTTTGCAAACAGTTGCTACCAGCTACCCTCAGTGCTGCAATGATTGCCATAAATGTGTCTGTGCATCCTGTAGGTGGGTAGCTGGGCCGTGGTCTGAGTGCTCTGCATCTTGTGGCAGCGGATTTCGCCATCGACAGCTGTGGTGTCACCAAGCCAAAGCCAACGGCAGCGTGCTGGCGCTGCTGCCAGGGGCCTGCACACACAGGGACCGGCCCCTGGCAAGGAAACCCTGCACGGGGCACTCCTGCCCTGGGGGGCCAGCAAAGACACAGGTGAGTAACAGCCTTTGTCTGGCTGGAACCCCTTTGTGTTGTAAAAGTGGGACAGTGCCATCATTCCACTGCCTGAGCTTCTGTCCTCTTGTGGCTGAACTTCTGTCCTCTTGCACAAGGGAGGAGCTCTGTGGCTGTAATTACCTTCCAGACCAATTAGAAATCTTGTTTTTTTTTTCATTTTATGCTCTCTGAGCAATTTTTTTTTTTTTTGAAGGTATATCCTGAAACCAGAGTATTAGCTTCAGTGTAATTTATAAGCTAAGCCATTACGATGTATTCCATTTTCCAAGCTTGTTTATTGCTTTTATTGCAGTCATATTAGTACACAGGTTGCATAGCTGTATTTGTCCCCAAAAAGATATATGAATGTGCTTCAACAGCACATTGAAGAAGTTGTTCAATTTACAGAATGCACACGAGTCTGTTTTCCTATATTTTCTGTTTCTTCCTTCATGAGACTAATTTGTGTTCATCTTGATATGATTTGTATTTGCTGTTCAATGTGCAGAGTAACTAATTAGAATTGCTATAGCTGCATTCCCAATACAGGTTTTAGCAAGGCAAGTTTGTAATGGGCAGAGCTACAGAAAGAATTCTGTAGCAGTAGGGATGTGGTATGATGAGAGAAGACAATGGATTTAGCTTTAGGAACAGGCAGGAAAGGCAGTGTCTTGGCAAAATTGCACAGAGAGAACCAAAAATATGTAGGCCTTATCCAAAATGAGATGTGCTAGGGCTGAAGAAGGCAAGATGCAAAAAATTATGGCTGGGCTGTGTAGCTGGGTAACTCCCTAGGAGGATAATTCTGTTGTTACTAGCTTGGCTATTTCTTTTTCTCTCCCCTCACTGTTTTCTCTCAATTTTCAGTGTTCTGGTCGCTGTGTAGGCCGCCCTACGAGCTCCCAGCACCGTCAGTTCATATGTCAGCTTCGGAATGGATCTTTAGTGCCAAACTCTTCTTGTGATGAAAGGAAAAGGTAAACAGTGTGAAGAAGTTACAAGTTAGACTCTCTAGATGATCAAATTGAAGGTACAGGATTGTCACTGCAAGTAGACAAATTCTTTTGTGTCAAACAAAGGAAAAGAGGTAGAGACAGGCATCCCTTTGTGGACACTGGATGAATTCAGGAACCCAGGAGAGGTTATGCCTGAAGAACACACAGCATCCAGTGTGCAGTGTTTCAGGGTCAGTTAAGTTTCCTTAAAGATAAAATATCTTTTCTATTCCAGGGTTAAGAAACTGGTTTAAAGAAACTCATGTTTTCTCATGAGTGAGAAGGCGTGATGAATGAGCAGAAAATTAAGTAAAGGGAATTCAACTTAAATATAATAAAAAATGAAACAGGCTATCCAGAAAGTTGTGGCATCTCCGCCTTTGAAGATACTCAAAAACACAGAGGAAATTTTTAAGGATCCCGGTCTGGTTGGCTGTGCTATGAGCAGGGGTGTGGGGGCTGCTCTATTCTATTCTAGTTCTATTGTTGTGTGAATAAGGGTTTAGCACAAAGGCAAACATTTAACTGCCATTTATTTCCCTGCACAGCCCTCCTGCCAGAAGGAACTGCTCTTCAGAGGTGTGTGATGTGTACTGGCGGACAGGCCCCTGGAGGCCCTGCAGCGTGGGCTGTGGGAGTGGGTTCCAGTCCAGACGAGTGTCCTGTGTGCACAGGCAGAGCAACCAACCCGTGGCTGAGCAGTTCTGTGGAGGGAGGAAGAGACCAGTGACCTGGCAACACTGCAATGTCACATCCTGTGGCAGTATGTAGATGTTTATTTAAATATGAGCATAGTAATAGTTTGTAGCAGTTATATTAGAAAGTGGCTCACAGTTGTACACTATTGATTCTACAAGCATTTGATTGTGCATCAAAGGTAAAGCTATCCTCTCCAAGGAGCACTTCGTAATCCTGCGGTTTCTTTTCTCTAAGTAGGCCAGTTTGATATTAAAGCCTCAAAAGCACTTTTAGAAACAGGATATTTAGGAAGTTTTTTTGCAAACTTCCCTATATGACTGTGCCAGTTGTGACTCAAAAGTCTCTGAGCGAGCTGTTAATGCCTCCAAGATGGGGTAGTGTTCTGAAACAGACAATGAGTAAATGAATGCAGTGGGATCACACCTCTCACTTGTGACCTTGTTCAGCTTTGAATCCACTGCTGCCAGAAATGCACACTAAAGTAATTACAAAGCTAGCAGGAACCCATCAGTTGTTCACAATTACTATGGCAAGTTCTGCAGTTTCTCTTTTGCTCATTATAAAGCCTTGTAATATTTAAATATATTTTTCAGAAGGCGAATGCAAGGATACAAGTCCCTACTGTACATTTGTAAAGCAACTAAAGTTGTGCTTGATAGACACCTACAAAGAAAGATGTTGTCAATCATGTCAAGAAATCTAAGTCCTCTATGGCAAGTTCATGATGCTGCAGTGAAGAGATGAGAAGAGAGGTTCATTAAACAAACCTGCTTGAAGTATGTTCTTGAAAATGAGACATTAGTTGTAACACTTAAATGGCAACATGGGGCTAATGAAAACACAATATTCTGGATTGATGTGCTGGATAAGGTGTTGTTTCTGGGAGCTTTCATTTTTCATTCTTTGCAGTGGGACTTCTGATGTTTTAAACATTTCTGGATCAGCAAGATAATATCATGGCATATAATCTGCAAAATTTTGCAGACCATCATTTATAATTTTGTCAGTGAAAGAAAAGTACCTAAAAGCAGCAAATAGTGGTTACTGTCCTTAACTTATGATGAAGAGTCACAAAAATGCTTCGAAAAATTTTGGAAATGCAGCAACTATTGACTCCCACGATTTTGGTTTGGTTTTTTTTTTCATCATATTTAACACCATTTTTAAATTCATGGAAGCTGTGGCTTGTAGCTGTAAAATTTTGGCAGCAGCTTTATTTTCATAGACAGCTTGAGCTTAAGGGTTGATCTCACAGGATATGCTTTACAGATACTAGTTCACAGATGGATACATAGAAGTACATTGAATTTTTCCTGCTTGTAGTAAGAAACTATAGATCCTCATACAATTTTCAAAGCAGCAATAGATCTCTTTTGAATAAGTGAGGTGTCATTTTTTATTGTTTCTATTCTAATTTCAGTCTCTGAAGTACAATCGAAGTTCTGGCAGGATTGTACTTTTGTACTGATACTAAATGAGACAGAAGCTTCCTTGTCAGAGCTGTGAACAAACACTTGTGAGCACTGTTCTCTTGCACATCAAGTCAAATGAGGAGCCAGTAACTGGCCAAAATAGCTGTCAGATTTCTTGTCTTAAATAGTCATTCTATTTTTCTCCTTTAACGGGGAAAAATGTCCAAGAAAGAATTATTAATTAATAGAAAATAGGCAATTGCAAGAAACCTATTTTGAACATTTTTCCATCAAGATGATTTTCCTATCATTCCCATCATGATCTGAGCCTTTGCAAGTTGATAAATTCTTACCATGGTATTCCTGGGTAAATTATCTTCCATACTGCAGATTGTCTGACTCGGGCTTTAAGCAGAGAGGACCCCACAGGAGGCAGAAAATAGATGTTTTATTCTTTTGTAGTTTCCAAACTACTGCTCATATTGGAGGCCTGAATGCTTATTTTGACTTGGCTCTTGTGTTCCATCTCTGGCCTGTGTGACGGGCAGAGGGCTGGGAGTGCTGTGGGGGCAGCTCAGACACAGCATCCTGCACAGAAGGTTTGCGTCACTGAGAATTAGGGTAGCACTACTGTATAGAAAATGTTTAGGGTGGACTGTCGTGTCCAAGGCTGACTGCAAGGAGAGGATATTCCTGATCATTACCTTTTTAATCAACAATGGGTCTTGATTGTTTAAGCAGTTTTTTAAATTAAACATTTGTAAGATACTTTTGTAGATATTTATTGTCTGATTTAAAAGTGCAATATTTTGTTTTTTGTACAGTGTTTAATAAAGATTTTTGGACATATATTTTTTCTTATTACCAAAATTTCTTATTCATGTTTTCCCTTTATATTTAAAGTTTTCAAATGTTAACACTCAGCATTTTTTGTTGCGTTAACTTTGGTTAAGTATGCATGCTATACCGAAGCAGTGCTGTAAATGTTTGTGATTGCAATTGGCATGACATTCCTCTATAGATTGTTTTATTGCTTCTCCAGTAACTGAAGATTTTAGCTTCTTGAACGTAGTTTTGATATTTCTGAAATAAAGTATAGTTTGATTATTCAACACTGTGATTACCCTGAGATTGTTTTTTACCATGATTTGCATTGGTTACCGTGCTTTCATTATTTGTAATTTTTTTTGACCTATTTTGTTTGTAATTTTGGGATTTTTTCAAAGCCTCAGATTAGTTCTTATTTTTAACAGTCTCTCAGACATATTGTCAACTTCACTGCAGTCTACTTTGTCCTGCTATTAAGAGACAACATAGAGGTAACCTGATTGAAAAAGTGGGAAGATAATTTGCCAAAATCCAAATGTCAGCTCTGATTCACTGAAATCTAGAATCAGGATTCTTTAAAAGGTGGAATAAAATTAGATTTCTTTTCTTGGCCTTCACCATGCAGAGTTCATTTAAATCTGACAGGACAGCTCCATGTTTTGTATTTAGTGAGTGATGGGAATGAAAAAGAAATTGTTTCAGAATACTTGCTATGTGTGAATAGTCTAAGAAATAGTATGAACAATAAAAGCCTTAAAATTTTTTTATTAAATAGAAAATAAATGTCTAACAATGTAATGTTGTTTCAGAGTTATCCTAGATAACAATATTGGCAAAGGCTTAATTTTCCTTTTGAATTCCATTTGTGCAATCTTTAAAAAAAGCAAAGGCTCTGTACAGCTGCTGCTGGATGGCAGAGTGCACAGAGAGCACTCTCAGAATAGCAGTTGAATCCATGAATAACTTTCCTGCTTTTACATCTTGGTTTAGCATGACATCATAAAATGCTTTTTTAACAGCTGTTATTTTGGAAAAGTATTAGTTTTCCAGCCATCTCTTCATTTGGTCTGCATTTCAGTAATTTGTTGCTTATGAAAAAGTTGACGTCAGGTATTGAATAGTGTCTGAAGGTTTGTAATATCACTTGATGCTTTTTCTGGAAGCACAATCAATGTGTTGGGGCTTTTTCAATTGTGAAGTAATAAAGGCTTCTCTCTTTCACTGTTAAACTTAAGGGAAAACATTAAGGACAAAATGAAAGGGAATATGCCCCTCCACCCTAAAAAAGCCTTCAAACACATCTGCAGAGGAACTGTTAAATGTATCTGAATATGCTCTCCACTTCCCTTCCTCTCAAAATCTTTGTACTGTGCTGGTAGGTGGCAGCAAATGACTTTCCATAACTTAAGGGAGGGAAGTGACTTGAGAACTGAAAAAACAGCTGTGAAAATTTAAAAAAAGCATCTGGGCTCCCTCACAGACCCAAGAGAAGAGCCATTTTGAGCAGAACATGCAGGCACATGTAGCTTCATGGATTCAGACTGCATTTCTCCCTCCCTAGAAAGGAGAGCTGGAGGGCATTGGGAGCTTCTCTAAATGGCTCCAGAGATACCAGGTGTATAGGATGTGGACCTGGGCAGGTGGTGCAAAGTTTTGGCTTTGTTTCCTCAGTTGTGGCATGACAGAGAATGACTCAATAGAGTGTATTTTTTTCTTTTGCGGTACAGAAAGATGACAATCAATTGGACTTTTTCCTGCCCTGCTTTTAGGATCTCACAGATTTACATCATCCTTGTTCATTCACAATCTGAGGGAGGTGAATAATTTTCCGACAGACAAGTAAAACTGATTTGCCATGTCATTAACAGAGTGATACTACAAAAACACAGTACAAAGACATGAGTTCTGTGAAAGTGACTGATGCTGTAATAATGTCTGGATCCCTCTCACCCAATGCTTTTGTGCACAGCTGATAAGCTCAGTTCAGCTTTCTTGCTTTTATATGACCAAGTTCCTGCTTTAAAAATGTTCCCATCATTGATCTTAGCCCTTTTATGAAATACTTTGTTTATGAAGTACAGCCACGTGATTCTGCAGAACCCAAATACTGTTCTACACCAATGGGTACAAGATATGCAATACTGAGAAAAAAAATCATACTGGAGCAGTGTGTGATAGAGCATGACAATATAGTTAATTACAGAATTATAACTTGGGACTTGCTTAAATCATGAACAAAATACAATTAAAATTGATTCATCTGGATTTCTCAAAATCAGCTAAAGATACATAGAGAAAATACTAAGTATTTCATACAGAGGCAAATACGTATAAAATTTCTGTAAAAAAATTGGTGTCTGTGTATTTGGAACAAGGAATTCTTTGAACAGCAGACAGACTAAAGCCAGGCTGCCTACAAGTTTCTGCATCTCAGCTGGTATTTCTTTTTTTACCTGAGTTTACTCTATTTTCTGTAAATCTATGCAGTCTCATCATGAGATTTGATTAAATTTGCACACTGGGTTTAAAGATGATTCAGCTGGGGAGGACACAGGCACTAAGTGTGTCAGTGTGTCCAAGGTGCATCAGTTTTGTTTCCTTTGGAAGTAAGGCTGAAAGAGCACAATCAGGGAAATTAGGAAACAGAGTCTAATGACCTGCTTTTGGTGGTTGAGTGGTTTCAACTATGTATGCAGAAAAAGAGTGAAGTTACCACCTGTTAATTGCTAACAGAAATTACAGTGGGCCTTTTATACTCACTTGAGATCTGAATGAAGTTAAAGTAGTGATGACTAAAGCCAAAACCAGGTTTTTAGAAATGCCTAGGTGTCATGGCATGCTATCTTGTGATATGGGCAGTAAAATATAAAGCAAAAGAATCTTACATATTACTGAGATTATCACTGATTTCTTAGATTATTGTAAATAGCATTATTTGCTTACTGTGTAAGATATTTTATCAGCAAAAGGCACTGGTTATTTCACAAATACAGTCATTTGACTGCAGAAAATATCAAATAATTAAATATGTTATAAATATACTTAAGATGGAGCATGATGAAATCTGGGGAGTCAAGGAAACTAGAATGCACAATCAGAGAACAGACAGATGCCATGGAGGGAGTAATGTTCCTTCAGCATTTGGCAAATTTTTATTAGTCTTGTAATAAACTTTGGTTTGGCTTTGGTTTTCTTTAAACTCCTAAAAGCAAAATCTTCAGTATTTAATTTTCTTTCTGTGTTATTTAAAGAGAAAATAAACAAATTGATTTCCAACTATTTTACCAAGGTGCTTGAAATATGGCATGTAAGTGTTACGACACGGCAGGTACTTCCTCTGGAATAGGATTACAGTTTGACCCGGAAGGTTCTGGAGACACCTGGCGGTAGAATTTGTGACCCTGAGAATCTGTGTTCACGTAGACATAACCCTGAGCACCCGGATCATGTCCTGGGCACACCTCTGGCTTCTTTGGAGTATATTCAGTGCGATACAAAGTTTCATCTTTAAAAGGAACTCCAGTAGCAACAGCATGTTCAGGTTTGAAACTTTGAGGTGGATTGGGCTGATGTGGTACGTAATGGGACCTGAATGTAGTTAAACCAGAAAATTTTCCTGTGGGTTTTTGAATTTCCTCTTCTTTCTTAATAAGCCCTCGCCGACAGATGCTCCAGGGTTGATAGTGTTCTTTTGTAGTAGTCTTCCCTTGAAAAGGGGCACTGGTTTTTCTTCCAGGAGCTGGTTTTATGGGGGCTCTAGGAGCAACCTTGTGTGAAACGTAATCAAGACGGTTTGAGGATTTGAGGTCCATCTTGTCTGTGGGTGGAACGTACTCTTCTGGTTTGTGGAACTCGGGTGCAGTGACCAAATATGGCTGATAGCGATCCTGGAATTCAGTGGTTCCTTTAAAAGGATCATCAGATCCAAGTTTTTGACTTTCAGGCTTGCAGCTTTTTGCTTGTTCCCCAGGCGTCCCTTTAAAATCTCTCTGGTGGGTCGTGAGATCTTCAAAGGGTTGGTCGCTTGGCTTGTACTCTTCTCGTGGCCTTACAAACACGGGCGCCACCTCATGGACAACGTAGGCGGTGCGATGGATGGTGTTGGCATCGAAAGGCCCCTCTGCCAGCTTGGTGTCACAAGGTTTACAGCTTTGAGGGGGATTGGCTTGCTTAGGGAAGTAGTCATCTTGAAACGTAGAAGGATTTCCAAACCTCTCCGAAGGTGGCTCGTATGCACGCTCCACCTTGCAGGATTCCGATCTTTCACCTTTCTTTAACCTGTAGTCATCTGTAAAGCAAAACCAAAATTCCACCTTACAGGTGTTATTACTTAAGACCACTCCTTTAAAAGGAAGACAAAGTCTTCTGGTATTAAATCTTGCAAAACAAAGAAAATGGTGTAAGTGAAAATGATAATTTTATCTGCATGTTTGTGATCTAATGAAACTGTCTTCTCTTACAGTGTGTGATAAAAGCAGACCCCCAAAGTGGCCTGTTTTGACTATTTGCTCAGCAGAAACTATACAGAAAATAGCCTTTTTATAGCCAGGTTTTAAATACAATATCTTACATTTTACTTAACAGATTTAGCATCTGTGCGCTGACCATCGTAATAGAATAATTTGTGTCAAGACAGATCATTGCTAGGATGATGTATATGTAAGCTACACCATACACAAGCAGAAGCCTAAACTCCACTTTTGACTTACTCTGTGGAAAATAAGTCACATGAACTAAAACTACCTGCAAAATACACTGCACCTTGATTTCCATCCAGTTTTCCCTGAGATACCCTAACCAAGTGCATGTTGGAATTTCCTTGTGGCCAAGCAAACCTCAGAGAGGGCTTTTAGTTTAGAAGCAATAGGTCTCCCATCAACAGCTGGAGTGCAGAATGCTTTAGGGCACCATCACCTGCTTTCTAAAATATTTTACTCCCTGTCCCAAACCAACAAATCCAGTTTCTAACATAGGTGATTCCAAAGGCTACCTTCATCTTGGTTATTTCTCTTTCTGTAGGGGGGCACATATTATTACCTCGATAGGTTGGGATGGTATCCAGTTTTGCATCTGAAGTGTGTTTCCTCTCTCGAGGCCTTGCTAATGTCACAGGTCCCACTTTATGAGGACTGTAATCTCTCTGGTATATGGTTCCCAAGTCAATCTTCCCTGACTTTGGTCTGTATTCTGCTTGTGGCCGAAAAGGTCTCGCAAGAATTTCATATGGTAAATAATCAGATCTGAATTGGGGAAAAGAAACACTGGTCAGAAAATCTTTTCTTCCTTCTGAAGTCACTTTGGTAATTTTTCCACTATATGGAAAAATAACAAAATGTTTACTCTGAAAAATCTACCAGACACCATATGTTGGAGGGATAGCACAAAGGAGAGAAAACCACAGTACATAAATCTGGGGTCTGTGATGCATAATAGAGTCTTTACTCAAAGGTGGATGGTGAAGTAAGTTTTTTAACACTCCGAGTCCCATTCACAGTTTAACAATATTATTTAAAGTATCTGAAAGGAGACTTACAAAGTTGCTATAATTTTGCAAAGAAATGATCCCAAAGCAGAAGCAGAGAAAAGCTCAAATTACTACAAGTGGTAGCACTTACTGATTGCATGAGGAGAATGGAATATAATCAGAAACAGCATTTCACTCTTTTTGTATGGGCACATTACATTAAAAGGAAGTATATTACATATGTGGGTGTTTAAATAGTCCATACAAGCACATGACCAGTCTGGCAGAATAGCATTTGGCCTGTCTATTTTTTTTATTTTTTTTTTTATAAAGAAATTTCTCCAGATGCCCTCACAGCTTAAAAGAAAACAACAATAATGGAAAAAGTAAAAGTTGATGCCACCGTAACATCACTAAGAATGAATGGGTGATTTTTTTTTTTTAATTCTTCGAAAGATGCTCTTTAATTCTGTAAGCTTAAAATCTGTGCACAGGCAGGACAGATGTACTGAACCCCTTTACAATTTGCTTTCTTAAAACTAATAATTTTCTTAAAACTAATAATCTGAATTTAAAAAAATCAGTCTTTTAAAAAAATCCCAGGTCTTTTTTCTTAAGATTTCATTTCATTTGGACTCTACATATGTATTACAGAAAGTTCCCCAGCTTACCAGGTTTTCCATAAGACCTAAATTTCCTAACAGCCTGGAAACAAGACAAAAATTTTTGATTCTCTTTACAGGTTAAAGGCTACCATAAAGAATGCAAGTCTTGCTGTATGCATGCTTTGCTATTTTTTATGAGCTTTTTGTGGTAACTGTATTTCTATACCCAACATTTATACTTTAAATATGCCAAAAGTGCAAAGGATGCAATGACTGCATTTTGAGAAGACTGCAATACAATGTTTAGCTCATGCTTATGAAACAAAGAATGAAAAACTTTACAGACTAATTACAACACATTGTTTGAAAATATTTACTTGAATGTTGTGGTGCTGTCCATTCTCCCCTGATCCTCTCGGACCTCTGGTTTTGGCTTACAGCTCTCAGGAGGGAAGACATTGCCATAGCCAGGGTAGTTCTCCAAATACTCAGTTTTGTGGCTCGGATGCACTTCATCATCATAAAACTTCGTGGGTCTATGGCAGCAGTGATGGCGTCTGGGTCAAACACATCAGAGCAGAACATTTTGAATAATTTCATTTAAGAGGAAAATATATACTCTGTCTATTGGGAGTGAATAACAAATGGGGAAGATTGAACAATGTCAGTAGTTTTTGTTTAAAGTCTTTTCTGAGTGATAAAACCACAAAATATTGTGCTGATGGCAGAGGTCCCAGAGCACATCATACAGTAATAAAAGCAGAATCAGCTGGGAGTTAGTCCTTGGTGCAGAATACAAAGGATGGACAAAGTTGATCTCAGTCATCTAAAGGATGCTACCACCAAGATGCATTTTCTTCTTGTCTGTAATGTTTAATGGTACAACTCATTTTATTTGGAAAAGTGACTATGCTTCCTTCATTTCTTGTCTCATATTGTCCCTTTTTTACTGCTATTACCTCACTTGTCTTTTTATTTCTGTATATCTCACCTATTTTCACCACTACTTTTACTGATTTACACTTCTTGATTAAAATTTTAGTGGTGTGAAATTTCATGTGCACTACTAGTGCTCTGCAGGCCATTTTTGACTTTTCAACCCTTTTTTTTCTCCAATTTTGACTGACTAAATTCTCTATCCAAAACACATGTTTATTTGAAAGTAACGACACCTCGTTTTCTTAATAGGCTTTATTTCAATTCCTCCTGCTTCTCATTGATGCCTCTATCAATGACAGTATCGTGTAAAAAGGTGTTGGGAGGTATATAATGACAATTTATTATTTATATCTTGTTGTTTCCAATTAATGATCCATGAAATTAAAATTTAAATGTTGTTATTGTTTTGAAAATCTTGTTATGTTAATTCTAATTTGCACAATGCACATGTCTGGCTGACCTCAAGGAAATGTATAATGACAAGTTTTTGTCCTACTTACGGCTGACAACTTGCAATGCAAAGGGAAAAAACAATAAATAATTTTTCAAATAAACAAGTATTGTAAAATTCTGTGATGAAAAGCAAAAATATCTAAACCCCAAGAAGGGTAAAAGTATACACCTCTTAGTAAGTACAAATAAATTCAAGTTTCAGGAAGCTAGATATCCAAAGAATATTTCAAAGGTCTGCAGAGAATTTTAGCTAGGACTGAATATCATAAAGGAAAACAATAAATTAAATCAAGGTGAAATAGAATACAGAAACAGACATGAAGGACTCCTGCTGGGAAAATGAAAAAATGAAAATGAAAAAAAAAACACTGAAAGAAGTTCTTGAAGGCTGGAGATCCTAAAGCTGGTATTAGTTTGTGCTGCCTGATTTTGCCAGCTCAGTAGTTTAAAAAATGAGAAATAAAGTAGCCCTGTCTAAGAATCCAGATCCTTTCAAAGCCTCAGGTGTTTACTCCTTTTCAATCAAGTCAATTAACAATTGAGAGACCTTTTCAAAACACAGTAGGGAAAGGAAAAAGGAAGGAGAGGGAAGGAACAGGAAAGGTAGGAAAACAAGGAGGTAAGTGTGTGTTATTTCTCACTACAGTGTTTGCCTGTCATTACATTTGTCATGAAATTCTCTTTCACCTTAGTAATGTTTTCTTCAGAAAGTACAAACAGCACATGCTGTGTCATGTAGCATCTAAAAGCAACAGCGAAGCAGAAAGAAAAGACATTGAATGGATGGTTTGAAAGCTGGTTGAAATACAGGTTATCAAATGATAATGTTCTTCACATGTTTTTTTGACATACAATTCAAAGCAGTTGGAAACAAACATTATTTATCTGCAAAAGCTTTACTTTGACAATCTTCAGTTTGCCATGAACTGGTCTGGAAGACCAACCACCAAAAAAACCACCTGTGTTTGGGGTCTCTATTCTTTAAGGACTTGACTGAATATTTTTAAGCAATGTTGTGAGTATATCCTATGTATTGCTGAATGGACATGCTACAAACTGAAACAGATGCTAGAAAAAGTAATTGCTGCTACTGAGTGAGCCTGTAGTTCTTGGTAAATAAAAAACAGGGATGAAAGCAATCTACTACCTCTTCAAGGAAAGAGATGGTTGCAATTTTATTAGAATTAATTGTTGATCAAAAAACGTCCTTCAAACCACTCATTTCTAGTGTATAAAATTATTCTGAACACACTCTAACTGTGCACGAGATTACCCGGAATCAGATGAGGTTGTTGAGGAAGTTCCTATATACTCTGTGCTGTGGAAGTGCTTTCAGTTGGCCTGAGGGGCAACGTAAAATTACCTTGTGAATTTGACTAGGAGAAGAGATTGGGGGTTTTTGGTTGACTGATAAATCTGCTTTAGGATGTTGTCAAATTTAGAATGTTGCCCAATTGCTAAACCAAAATTTTTCATTTAGATAATAATTTTATAAAACCAATTATATAAAGCATCACAGTGCTAGGAATCATCAGAGAAGACAGATTACAGCTCTGATAAATGAAATATGTTGCTTAGAGTTTGGCCTGCACTCCTTGAGGCACTGTTTATTTTTAACTTCTTCCTTGTATTTATCTTAATTTCCACCCCACAGTTACTGATAATTCAAATGAATTTGGTGAGAACATTCCTTTTCCCTTGCCTGACTGGCACTTGCTTTGATGGAGTATATTCTTTCTCTTCTTTGTGGGAGACTATCTTGTGTCTTGCATAAAGTTAGAATAGAATCTCAGCTAAATAAAAGTGACAGTACCTCAGCTCTCTTGTGCCAAATGCTCTTGTTCTGGTTATTTTAGTAGAATGCTGGTGAATTTAACTTATTTAAGGCCTGGCATACATACTTTTTTAATACAATGCTAGTAAGACCCCTGAAATTCTATCCCAAAGCATTTTCCTCCCAGAGAACTAGACTAATAATGAGAAAAGCTTAATATTTTTCATAATAGAAAACTTACTACCCCTCCACAAACACAGCTCAAAGCTTTTATTTCTAATTTCTTTTTATTTTTTGCCAATGCACACACTACGGTCTGGAAGACAGAAAGGATGGATGGACACTGTTTTTGAGAGTCATCTACTTTCCTGTTCTTGACAGGAGTTCTGGTAGTTTTTACTGGATTTGTATTTATATGTGGTCAGTATGATGGCTTAAGTAACCCATATTTCAGAGAAATCCTCTTTCCTTTTATTTATTCAGGCATACAGATTTTTATGATAATGAAGGGCAAGAAATGGGGGAAGGCTGACTGACTGAGGAGATAAAGCAGTAGTTTATTTTTGTGTCTCAGAACAACCTTTAAGCTTTTGTAGGCTGTGATTATCTTTTATGGCAGACAAATAGTATTCTTGAGTGCAGAAAGTTCATCTACCACACAGACTTTATCCTTCTTTGGAAGGCAGATTTAACATCCTGTATTTGAGAAAGCAGAATGGAGTTGTCTCTTACTGCTTTGCTCCCCTGTGAGATTTTTCAGTGGTTTTTTTTTTTAAATTCTGTTGATAGGGGAGATTGTTTCTTTCTATTTCATTATTTAGAATTAAGCAGTAATTATACCTCCATAAAATTTCCTGCAAATAGCTAAATGGTAATGTCTACAAAACATTAGATATTTATAGTTGCTTTGAAGTCTCTGCTAAGCTGTGTATACATTCCAATGTCCAGGTAACACTGCCAAGTGACCAAGCAACCTTCCCCTCAAAACAGAAACATTGTACACTGAAGCAAACACAATGTGCTGCCTAAACCAATAATGGCCTAAAATGTTATTGACTGTAAAAACTTCAGTGAGGTTTATTTTAAACCACAAGCTTTATGCGTATTTAATTCAATTATTCATATTACTGAACTCAGTTTTTGGATTGAGAATTGTTGGTTGAGTTGAACCCCATTTTGTGCTGTCTCACTGTGTTATCTCACCATCATTCTCCTTGAGGCTGAGCCAGGTTTGTTATCTCATCATGGAAACAATACATTCCAACTCTGCATTAATCTAGGACTTAAGAAACAAATTTATGGGGCAAAATTCACCACAGGCTTGGCCAAAAAGAACATGAGGAGCTTTACTCAGTGCCTGCCTCACACCTCTGTCTACAGATGAAAAAAAAAAGTGGCTGATGAACAGACAGACAGACTTCCCACACATAGAGGGTGCCTGCTGTGCAGACCTTGATGTGAAACTTGTGGCTCATGGTGCACTTTGCAACCATAGGGTTTGCTCTGTTTTTTCCAAAAAACCTTGAGCACACCTCTGGGATCTTACGATGACTATTCTTGTAGGTAGTTGCTAGATTTTTTTTTTTTTTTTTTTTTTAAGTATGAACTGAATCTTTGAATCCTAGGGTGATTATTTTTGTGATTTTTTAAAAAGTAGAGAAGAAATTGAAAATATCAACAGTGTGTCTCCATCCTGTAAATGGATATTTAATTCCATTTATATTTTATTCCATAAATATATGTGAATTTTGAAAGATCCAAGTCCCTTATTATTTTGGGACACCTGATTTGTGTGCTTTTTTTTCCACCTATGGCATTGATAATATTGCTTATAGACCTGCAATAGTAATTTTCCATAAAAAAATTGCCCACTGTACCCTCTTGTGCCAGCCTCCCTGGGTCAAAGAGGCTACAGGGCAATGACGAACTGTTTGTCTCTCTATGTGATCATGGAAGGTAAAGCAAAATGGCGAGTGCTACTGGATGTGATGGCAGAAGGGCAGATACATTAAATGCCTTTTAAAGGCTGAAGTGCTTGCACAGGTTTCTGACAAGGTTGCCAGAACTCTTCTGAAGGTTTCTTTGGTGCAGACATTCAATGGGAGCTGGCTCTGGTTTCTGAAAAAGCCTGATTCTGATTTAGTCTGGGTGGCTTTTAAAGACTGTTCTATTTTAGTCCATTTAAGACCTTCTTTTACCCTTACCTGATTTAAATGTAAATACAGTACTTCACATTTACTGAGAACATGGTTATTCTTGGGTCCTACTCCCCAGCGGCCCAGGGTGCTGCTTATCTTATCAATGAGGTTGGAAAAGGCTTCTGACATTGTCAAGTCCAACCTGTGACCAAACGTCACCGAGACAACTGGACCATGGTATTGAGTGCCACATCCTGTCTCTCCTCAAACATCCCAAGGGACAGGGACTGCACCGCCATCCTGGGCAGCCCATTCCAATGCCCAGTCACCCTTTCTGTGAAGAAATTCTTCCTAATATCCAACCTAAAGCTCCTCTGGTGCAGCTTGAGACTGTGTCTGCTCGTCCTGTCACTGGTTGTCTGGTAGAAGAGGCTGAGCCCCACCTGGCAATGATCTCCTACAGAGAGTGGAAAGGCCACCTCAGGCCTCCTTTTCTCCAGGCCAAACACCCCCGGCTCCCTCAGCAACTCCTTATAACACCTGTGCTCCAGACCCTTGCCCAGTTCCATTGCCCTTCTCTGGACACGCTCCAGCACCTCAATGACCGTCCTGAACTGAGAAGCCCAGGACTGGACACAGCCCTCGAGGTGTGGCCTCCCCGGTGCCCCGTTCAGGGGGACGGTCACTGCCCTGGCCCTGCTGGTCACTGTTCCTGACACGGGGCAGTGCCATTGGCATTCCTGGCTCATGTTCAGCTGCTGCTGCCCAGCACCTCGGGTCCCTTCCCGACGGGCACTTTCCAGCCCCTCTGCCCCAGCCTGTAACGCTGTGTGGGGTTGTTGTGACCCAAGGGCAGCACCCGGCCCTTGGCCTTGTTGAACCTCTTATATTCCATGGATCCAGCCTGTCCAGGTCCCTCTGCAGAGCTTTCCTGCCCTGCCGCAGACCGGTACAGGCACCAGCTCGGTGTGGCGGGCGAGTGTGCCGAGGGAGGGCGGCGCTGGCTCGCTCGGTGCCTGCCTCACTCACCCGCAGTTGCAGATCTCGCAGATGCAGCGCGGCGGCCCCATGCCCGGCCCGCTCGGCCGCCCCGGCCGGTAACCAAGGACGCTGCGGCGCGCGGCACCAGCGGCGCCCGGCCCGGCCCACCCCGGCTTCCGTCCGGCGTCACGGGGCGGGATCGGCAGCGGCCGAGCGGGGCGGGCGCGGCTTTCCGGGAGCGGCGGCGGAGCGGGCGCAGGTGGGTGTGCGCCGTGCCGGGAGGGCCTGGGCAGTGGGGCCGGTCCCGGCGCGGCCCTCACCCCGTGGGAGAGCGAGAGAGCAGCGCTCTGCCCCTCCTGAGGCGGCCGCGGGGCCGGGGCAGAGCCGGGGCAGCGCGGCCGTGCCCGCTCGGAGGGGAAGGCGAACCGGGGCCGGGGGCAGCCGTGAGGTTTGTCCCGCTCCGGGCGGCTCGGTGTTCGCTGCCCAGCCGGGCTCCTGAGGCGCGTTCGAAGTGCAAACACGGCCCGCGGTGGCGGGGGCTTCGTGACGCGCTCCGCGTGTCGCGGGAGGTTTCCCCGATGAGTGGCTCCAGTCGCAGTTTGCGTAATTAAAAACCAAAGCCTTTTCTCGGGTTGACTCCTCGGTAAAGCACTTTGCTCCTTTCGCAGAATTGGCCAGCAATGGTGCTCACAAGCGTGGGAAAGATGGTTGGCCTCCAGAAGAAGGCGTCGGGCATCAGGAATATTTGTATTTTGGCCCACGTGGATCACGGTAAGGCAGGTGCTGGTGTCTCCTCCTCGTGAGTGTTTGGTGCTGAGATGCTTCGTTCACTGTTCTAAAGTAGTAGGTTTTTGTGGATTATGCTTTAAACTGTCTTGAACGTAGTTCAAGAAAGTAAATCTGCTCTATGCATCGTTTTCTTGGCCTCATTCACTCATGTTTTACACACTGTAATGATTTGAAATAGTTGAAATTGAATGTTTTCTATGATGGTGGCATTAATTTAATATATGTTTGCGAGGCAGAATAATGTTTCTATGTTTTCTTAATAGAAGAAGTTTTTATATAGGTGGAAATAGTAAGCACTTTTTTTAAGAACACAAGTATTTTGTCTAATTGCATGTTTTAAAGAGGTTCTGATGTATTATTTGATATTTCAACTGCTTCTCTGGTCATGACAGGTAAATTTGGATTCACTCTTCAAAAACAAATTTGTGTGCATGTAACAGGACTAATTTGATTTGTTTTTTGAAAGTTAATTTGTACTTTTCATAGCGTTTTATAGTCTTTATTAATGCTGATATCTTAGAATACTAAATGTTGAATCTTTTGCCATCGTTTGTATTAATTTTACTCAGTAATTTATTTTTCTTTTCAGGCAAAACTACTCTAGCTGATTGCCTTATATCTAGCAATGGAATAATCTCCAGCCGCTTGGCAGGAAAGGTAGAGTTACACTGTCACTTTTAACAGAGTTCTGTGTGTACGTGCTGGGATGGTAAATTTTTGATCATTAAGGAAATTCCATCTATCGTCTTGCTAAACCTCATTTTCTCACCATCCTACTCTGACAGTTGATAAGTAAATTGTGAAGATGTTCCTACAGACTTACTGTCTTTTCTTTTGTTTCTGTACTCAGCTGAGATACCTTGACAGCAGGGAGGATGAACAGATCCGAGGCATAACAATGAAATCTAGTGCAATTTCATTGCACTTTGTGAAAGGTAAGTTGTTGATGCTGGCATGTATAAATTTTAATATTTCTGTTAATTTTCCCTGTCTCTTTGTTGTTGCTGTTGTGATCTTTGTGTGCAGCTTTTACTTTTGTGTTTCTCAGTGTTAGGCTGTAATTCTGCAGAGACTTATGCAAGTAAGTCAGCCAAGATAATTGAGTTCCATCTCAGGGTCAGGAAAAACATCCTCAATTATGTCTCTGAGTTGAGGCCATGAGAGTAGTTGCCTCATGTTTTATTTTAGATATAAATATGTATATTTTTATTGTAAGTCTTGAATTAATGTCACTTAAAGGCAAGATCTTCTTTCAAAAAAACCCCAAGTTTTAGTACAGTCTTACTGCTTCATTGGGATACCTGTTACACTGTGTAAGGGTTTTTACAGTGTAGTTAGTGTTAGGACATTAAAAAATAATAGCTGAAGTAGTATAACTGGGTGGCTGGAAGAAATATCTTTGAAAACTGTTCTGAAATATTAATTTATTGTTTGATCCTAGGTGATCAGGAGTATCTGATTAATTTAATAGACTCCCCAGGGCACGTGGATTTTTCTTCAGAAGTATCTACTGCTGTCCGACTCTGTGATGGTTGCATCATAGTGGTGGATGCTGTTGAAGGAGTCTGTCCACAGGTGAAATAAAGCGTATTAAGTAGAGAAAGCGGGGAGTAGGCAAGATCTGAAGTGGGTTATACAGACATAAAAGATGAGATGTCTAAGACGTTTTACAAAAGTTTTAATGAATGACAATGCAGTTGAGGTATGGAAGTGAGTAGTAAAAATCATAGTTGTGCTGGAAAACTAAACAGTGCTGGTGAGTGGGTGTTGAGATGCAGGGTTGAAACAGTGGTTATGATATTTTTCAGGTAATAGAATATTTTGATAGAGAGAAGTCTTAAGGGAAATAATTTCATATATTTATGTGTGCTTTCAGTGTTTGGAAAAGAGTACATAGAATAATGAAGTTGCTTTTTTTCATGGCTTACTTTTCTAAGTAGTTTGGTTTTTGTTATCATGGGGTTTTTTTTTGCCATGAAATCCCACCATTCTGCAGAATTCTTCAATAACTTAACACTGTACACCGTGGGAGTCAAATTTCTGGTTTGAGTGTCAACCTGTCCTTTACTATATGTTTATTAAATTTTAGAATTATATTTGATCTTTTTCTAATGTTCTGTCTTTTTGGTGCTGTCAGGCTTTCTGTAATGGGTGTTTTTTTTTAAACTCTTTCCTTCTCAGACTCAAGCAGTCCTGCGGCAGGCGTGGCTGGAAAACATCCGTCCGGTCCTGGTCATTAACAAAATCGACCGCTTGATTGTGGAGCTGAAGCTCACCCCTCAGGAAGCATATTTGCACCTTAAGAATATCTTAGAACAGGTATTCGTGCTGAGGTGTCATTTCACACTGCACATTTTGTGGCACTGTATAACATCCACTCTGATTTTTAACACTGAGCTACATCTTATTCCTTACTGGTTCTGAAGTTCATCCAGAGTGCCTGTGGTGGAGAAAAGCGTAGTAAATGCCTCTTGACAGGTTATCAGGAGCAATCTTTGTTTTTAGAAGTAATGTGCTGAATGTTTTGTTCTTCCATTAAATTTCTTAAGCTTACTGGAGGTAGGCAAATGTTAGACTGTCGTGATGCTGATGGATTTATGTAGGAATAAAGTTGTTTCGTCTTTTAAATCATGGTTTAAGTTCTCAAACTTTTTTCCCCCTGAGTTCACTTGGGAGCGTTTATCTGCCTGGTTTCCCTTTGCCCTCTGTTGTTTGCTTTGTTGGCAGAAACAAGTTCCTATTTCACTATTCCTTGTTGAGAGAGGCAAAGTGTGTTTCAGGTGATACTCCATCTGATTCAGTCCTGATGCGGCTGACTTTGACTTGGAAACTGCATGGTGTTTATGTCAAAATGTCAGTCTCATAAACTCCTGTGGTTTTCAAATGTGTAGAATTAGGTGTGTTTTAATTGCCAATGAATCACAGGCATGTTATCTTGTTAACAAAACTTCCTTTTTTATATTTTCGTGGGTGGAAAAATTACATTTTAATTTCAAGGGTTATGAGAGAGCCAATGAGTCTGAGGGTGTTTTTACATATCCTTCTCTAGATCAATGCAGTCACTGGAACACTTTTTACCTCCAAAGTCTTAGAAGAAAGAGCTGAAAAAGAAACAGAAAGTGAAAGCATTTCAGACACATCACCAGGAGATCAAATTTATGACTGGAGTACTGGATTGGAAGACACTGATGATTCCCATCTCTATTTTTCACCAGAACATGGAAATGTGGTGTTTGCCAGTGCAATTGATGGCTGGGGTTTTGGGTAAGTTTGAGATTTAATTATTGGCTTTTTTTTTTTAAATTGATTACTGCCGTTAATCTTAAAGTATTTCAGTTGTGTCATGTTTCTAAATATGTTTGTTAGATTTTGCTGTGATATGCAGCTGTGTATTAATTATAAATTATCTGACTGACAGGGATCCCTGTTCTGCTTACACAGGAGCTTCTGGGTCCACAGTAGGGTCCAGCCTAGCCTGCTAAACAGCGCTTTCTTACTTGCTGCTGTTGGATGGACTGTAGCAGAGAAGGGCAGAAGCTGCAGCCGGGCAGGAGGTGGTTCAGGGTTCACAGTTTGGTTTGGAGGGCAGCCGGCGTGTGAGGAGTGCCCGTGTTCTGGTCGGTGGCCACGAGGTGGAGGCGTTGTCTTCCTCCTGAAACTGTAATTAAAAGGAGACGCTTGGTGGTGACACAGAGAATGTCTTGTGTACTGCAGAGCCCTTAAAAGAAAATCATCTCCAGGATTTTTAAATCAAAGTCAGACTGTAAATCAGGTTCCATGCATAGTCTGTTGTCCAACGCAAACAGCTCCTGTCCCTTCAGAGGGGAGGGAAAATAAAATGGGCTGGTTTAGTTAAATTATCTTTCAAGACTATTTTGATTCTTCTGATGAACTGTCAGGCCCTGACTCTGATAAATCATATAATGGAGGGAGGGGGAAAAGAACATTTTTCTTAATTACTTTCAAGAGGTTCTTCTGGACTGCTAACTACAGTACTGTGTGCTGAAACATGAATCAGTGGAGCTTTTTCTTAATTGTGGAAAGTCTTGACTGCTGTGTCTTGGTTGTGGGTTCTTTTCCTGAAGGTATTAGCAGAAAAAATTTAAGTTACTAGACAGTGCCAGCCTCATCCAGTGTGGTGGGTATATACATGCTTCTCATAATCCTCAAGTGTTGAAAAATGCCATTAATATATATGGAGGAGCTACTGGCAAAAGAATCTTGAAAGTTCTCCCTGAATTGAGAGCTTAGGTGGTTTCTGGAAAATAAATCTCTTTAGGCTTAGTTCAGAACTCACAGCTTTTGTGCTGCTGACATGGACAGGGCCTTTTTTTAGCTGTGTAAAAACTCAAGAAATCTGTATTTCAGAGAAAATACTATCATATAGCACTGTTCTGTAAACAGGATTGTTGTGGTTATGTGTATTTTTCTGCATGCACAGGGAGCAAATATGTGGAAATACTTTCTATTACTGCTCATTGAACATTTTCAGCAAGGAAGCCATAACACATTCAGGACTCCCTCTCTGGCCTGAGTAGGCTGCTCTTGTTACTCATGGGGGCTGCTGAACAACACAATTGGCTTTACCACACAGTTATGGCATTACAGTTTTATATAATTTTCTTGGGTTTACTCATTATTAAAGTAATGATTCAAACAACAAGAAGTTTCATAAGTGGTTCATTAAAAATAATTACTATCGTCTGAATGCTCAAGTGTGATTCAAAAGAATGCTTGGTTTTTAACATCTTCTATTCTGGTCCCAGACCATAGTTAAATGTGTCATGGGAAGTCCTTCAAAGAACGTTTGAGAGTCATTACTAATGTATTTATAAGGTTTGTGTTATGCTTTGGAATTTTTGGTGAGAGGATAGTACACAAATGTTTACTTCAAGTAAGGCCTTGAAGCTGACTTGAAACAAAACAGATCCATTCAAATACTGTTGATATTTTTGGTCTGTTATGACTCAATATTTTTGCAGGTGTAAATGTTAAACAATGTGAGCTGAAGTGAAGACAATTGGAAAAGTGGGAGTAAAACAAGGATTTGAGATGTTTGTGTGATTTTTCACCTAAGCTGTTGTTGTAAAAAACATTGCACTTCCATCAAGATATGTCTTCTTTGCTTTTAGAATTGAACATTTTGCCAAACTGTACAGCCAAAAAATTGGAATCAAGCCTGCAGTACTTCTGAAGACTTTATGGGGAGATTACTATCTAAATACAAAAGCAAAGAAGATAATGAAAGGTGATCAGGTATGGAGGGTGTCAAAAATATAAGCTGATTTTTATTTTGGAGTTCTTTTTTTTTTTTTTTTCCTTTCTAATTCTATTCCTCATAGTGTATTCTGAAACTTGACCTCAGGGCCTGTTGACTCAGTGTTACTAGAGGTATAAAGTCACCAGGACAGCCTTGCAACAACTCTCGGAGCATAAAACATTCCAAAATTGACCACTCAAATGCTGCATTGAGGAAATCTCATCTAACAGTGCTCACTAAGTAAGGGACATTGCAGCTTCAAGGTTTCAGCATCCAGTGAAACACACAAGATGAAAGGAAGATTAACAGCGTAGAAGCAGGAGTAGTGAGTGGGTCTCTGTCCTCTGTGAAGAGCTCTTCCACAGCTAATGGTTTAGGATGTTCACATTTATCTTGGGATTTAGGATTTAAAAAAACCTTTTTTTGCCATAGGGAATTTCCATTGAATGCTGTACTGAAGCCCTGCTCTGAAAACTACACTTCTGTAGCATTAAGTATTTCCACCATTAAAAGTTAAGGGAAGAGAGAGTAATTTCCTTATTTTCATGCAATCACGATTTTTTTGCTGTTTACATAGGTGATGATAAACAGTTGTAAAAGGGGTGATAAGCAGGCTCAAGGTAGTCATGTGCCATATTTATCAGGTTCTTTTTCTGAAATTGAAACCCTTGTACTCCACTTCTAAATTTCATGTTCATTTTGTGCCTTATACCATTCTTAAAGATGGACTTCTTGATTTGAGTAAAGGTGTTACATGTTCCTAATGAAAAGTGCAGTCTTAAGCCTATTGAAAAAGTGAGGAATTGCTGTTAATGAGCTGTTTTTATCTTCTACCAGTCAAAAGGAAAGAAACCTTTGTTTGTGCAGCTGGTGCTGGACAACATTTGGAGTCTGTATGAGGCTGTTATGAAAAGGTGAGGACATGTATAAAGTTTTCATGGCACCTCTTTCCATGTGCTTTGGTGATTTTTTGAAATACTCAAAAAGAGTAGATACTGATTATGTATCGCTTCTGTGGATTTTTAATCTATTTATTGTTTTCCTTACAGAGACAAAGAAAAAATAGAAAAGATAGTCACCTCTTTGGGATTGAGAATTGGTGCCCGGGAGTCACGGCATGCAGACCCAAAAGTTCAGCTAAATGCCATTTGTAGCCAGTGGCTCCCAATATCTGATGCAGTTCTTTGTATCCTTAAAAAAGATATGTTTTTTTTTTTCTATTGGCAGTTCTCAGACTCTAGAGCGTGCTCACATATTTCACATATTTCAGTGTGTGATTTGGTATAATTTGTTTTGTTTTGTTTTTCATACTTGTGCCTAAGCTAACTGGACCTATCTTCTTGCTTTTAATATTACAAATTACATTTCTGCCAACTTTGTGTTTTGGCATATCTTATTTTTAGGAAACAAACTGGAGGTAATTTGATAATACACCTTAATTATGTGGTTTTATATTCAAGTTTTAGTGGTTTTCCTGAAGTAGCAACTGATCTCCTGTTTATAATAGTATTATAGGTCTTCTGTCCATGAAAGTCTGTAGATGTCTGGTGTTACATTTTAGGCATAAAATTTCTTAATTCAAAATCAGCCTTTGCTCTTTGTCAGCTGTGCCCATTGTTTATAGTATGATATATCTTACATTGTGGTAGGTGTGCACAAATTATTGATGTATAAATACTTCCTACTTCTGTAAATCTTGCCCTAGGTGTGCTGCTATTAGCTTCCAAGCTGCACTTAGGGTGGGCCACCCCTCCTTAACTCCGCCCCTGATACATGGCAAAAAATTGTTGCTGACCTGAGAGGGACCTGAATGCACTGTGACAGCAGCTGGGTTTTGGATCTGCTGCTGCTGGCAGTTAATGCATGGGGCTCAGTTAGAGAATCATTGAAAGCATTTGTATTGCTGGTTGCATTCAGTAAGAAAATACAAATATGTACCCTTAACAATGTGTTTTAGCCATGGTGTGTAATAAAATTCCCAGTCCTCTGGACATCACAGCTGAGAGAGTGGAAAAGCTGATGTGTGTTGGAGCAAGAACATTTGATTCTTTGCCACCAGAAACTCGGGAACTGAAAAGTGGTGAGTAGGTGTTCTCCCATTAACACAAAGGTTAGTGGTGGTGGTCCTGGTGGTTTTGTTTGTCTTTGGATTGTAAGATGTGAAGTAATTTGTATGCAAATTTATAAATATTCCACTTCCAGTAACTTTGTTGATGTTTGTCATTGACGTCATCATTTTATGGCCATGGGTTTTTCTTCCATCTTTATATTCTGGGTTTTAGACAACTTAAGCTGCAGGTGGTATAAAGTCCATGAGTCTGAAACTGAGGGTTCTACATGCAAGGTTAATACTTGTGTTTAGTTCTGAACAGTAGAAGTGGTTATGTAATTGAGAATTAGATATTTTGCTAACTTGTGTATTAAAGTCATTAATTTTTAGCTAGCAGTGGTTTGAATTTGGATTTAATTTTTGCAAGTGTATTGATTGGCTTTTAGTAATTAATTATTAATTGTAGCACAGTGCTTTGAGGAGAGCTTCAAGAAATCTAAGAGGATGAGATATCAAATGTCAATTAAAAATGAGATGTGAACGTCAAATTGACAGGCTGTTAGAAATTGTTTCTCAGGAGCAACAAAACTGGCTTTTCATCCTTTATTGAACATTTTAAAAGCATGATATTCTCCAGACAGTATTCAACACTATATTAGTGTAAGTTAATTGGAAAAAAATTTGCCTCTGTAATCTTGAATCTTACTCTTCTTGGTTATGAACAAGTACTGGATTTACACATTTAGTGAGTATTTTGCTAATTTTTTGTAGTAGTCTTGTGCTTTTGCTTGCCTTAGCTCTGTGGTCTTTTCATATTCCAGATAAAAGGGAGAAGTGTAGGAGAAGATGATTCAGTTTCTGTGTCAGAAGTTTTGAGTGGTATTGTCTGGTTTGAATTTCATGTGTTTCACATTGGATAAAAAAGGTGTATGGGAATTTCCTATGTATCGAATGAGTTTTGTGTGAATCTTTCATTTTTTGAGGAGTATCTGTTCTTGCAGTGAAGTTGTTAGGATTTTGTGAGCATCTGGGCCTTTTCAAGACTTCCTCCTTTAGTTTAAAGGAAGGAGACTACTTTGAGGTACTGAATAAATAGTGTTCAGTTGTAATCCTCTGCTGCTCTCTGGTTTCCCTTGTGATCTAAATCAGTCTGTAAACTGAAGTTGTTTAATTGGGGTATATATACTTTTTTATCAAGAGTTCTATTTTTGAAGTCTTGCTTATTTTATTGTAAAACACACTTGAAGATACAGGCAATGTTATCAAATGATTAGGCCAGTGAAATTTTTTACTTTTTTCTGTTGGTTTGTCCTTAGCATATTATCTATTGAAACTGGAAATAAACAGTAATACCTACAAAATTAATAAAGTCATAGCTTTGTCCATACTTTTGGGGAAAAAGATGTGAAAATAACTTCCATTTATGGTTTATTTCAGCTTTTATGAAATGCAGTAGTGAAGGAACAGCCCCAGTTATTGTGTTTGTTTCCAAAATGTTCCCTGTTGATGCAAAGGCATTGCCACAGAATAAACCAAGGTAGGAAAATGTAACATTTCACTTTCTGATCTGTATTAGTTACTTTGGGGGGGAAAAAAGAAATATGTTGAAGACACGGATAAGTTGGTTTAGACCCGAGAAAATAATTAATGAATTCTTGAAATGCAGTGAAGTCTTTTCTGCAAGTAAAGATTTTCCGAATGAGTTCAGGAGGTGATTTGTTTAATCATAGTAGTTTTAGAAGATACAGCAAATCGGCTGGACAATAGTACTGTTGTCCAAAGGTATCATCCTAATGTGTGCAGTGTAAGCAGTTTCAGGATGTCTGGTGGAAATGATGGGGTTGTTAAACTTCCTTGGTTTTTCAGCAAGGTTGTGTTGGCATGGTCATAGCAGCTCGTGTTTGTACCAAGGAGCACTTCCCATCAAACTGGGCACAGCAGCTCAGTGATCATCCTGTCCATTGCAACAGCAAAATAAAATGGGTTGATTAAAGTAGTCAGATCTTGACTGACTTTTTACAGTGATCTGAAGAGCATTAATGCACTTCCAAAGATTTTTTTTCTGGGGAGTTTGGAAGATTTTTTTTTGTTGCACTTTTAGTTTTTTAATAGCCATCCTATTTTCTTTGAGGAGTAGGTCCTTTTAGACCTGATTTTCCTGGCACACTTCAGTGCAACTACTTTAACCACTAGCTTCATCTTAACCTTTCATCCCTCCAAGCCTCTGAAGCATTTTCAGTAGGAAACTTCTATGTTAATTGGCCATTTTATATTTCTGGGGGGATTGTCACTTTGTGATTTGTCACATTGTACAACAAAGTAATATAGAAAATGATAATTTTCCTGCTAAATTAGACTGTGTTTAATCTTTGTGCAAAAAACAGTTCTGCTACTGTAGTAATATTTGAAAGCTTTACCACTACCTTAGCTTTTTCTTGCACTTGCTAGGTTTATTTCAATTTTTTTCTTTCCAAGGTTATCTACTACAAATCTTCCATCAGAAATGTTCCTTGCACAGTTTGCACTGAGGGAAAAGATGCACTGTGTGCATGGGCTGTGCAGACACTAGATGGTGCAGTTTTGCTTCGAGTGCTCTCCCGAAGTGTCTGAAGCAGGAGCTCTGGCTCAGGTGTGGCACAGCAACGCCATTCCTGCTTTGTCTCCTTTCCTGGGAATGGGCTCCAGTTAGCAGAGACAGCTGCACTGAGGCCGTCACTTCATTATCAGTTCTGTCACTGATAATGATCTGGTTTTTCATTTGTTGGGAGAATCATGAGTCTTTGAGGTGATGAGTATGTGAAATAGGGGCAAAGGTGGCTTTTACATACGCCAGACACAGAAATTTTCAGTGTTGTAGCTACTTTCCTTCCTCCCTGTTTATTCAGTGCATTGAAAATGTTAGTGTCTTGTCCTGTAGCTTGTGTGAAAAGTATCTCTTGCTGGCCTTCTTATTAAATAATTCAATTATTTACTAATTAGCTAACATTAAAATGAAATCACATCTGTTTTTCTTTGAGAGAATTGGTCATTATTAGTCCTGTGTGATTTTTGCTGATTAGGTAACGTCTAAGATTTGTTTTGAAGTGACAGTTGGCTTCCATTAATTGAAAAACAGCAGTAGAGCTAAATGTGTATTTCTCAATACTTGATTTCTTAAGATTCTACAAGTAAGTAGTTCTTGAAGAAATTGGAAAAGGAGGTTAGTTCTAATAAAGGAAAGTAGTCTCCATGAAACAAAACCCAAGTGTTTCAAAAACACAACATTATGTACTTGTGGTTCTTGAGCATATTTTTAATTTTATTGGTCATTGTGTGCTATTTACAATTACTCAGTGAAGGTTTTGCTTGACAGAATTGAGTGATGGCTGAGTGGAGCATGTGAGATCCAGTATTTAAACTGGCATTTCATGAGGGTGCTCCATGAGAATATCTGAGAATGGGGAGAAACAGAGAATATCTGCCTTATGTCTGTTACCAATTGTTTCACATTTTCCTATTGAAGAACATTGACCATCTCGTGTGTTTCACTTACATGTTAATTTTGAGGAGCCATAACTGTGCTCTGGTATATCTTGATGTTTGGCTGCTGGACAGACCTAAGGTTATTTGCATCCCTTGGGAGTGGGGAGGGACTGATTTTAAGCTTGTTAAACCCTGTGAAAAAATCTAAGAGTTTTCTCCAGATTTTTTTTTATTTTTATGCAAGACTTGTCTTCTACTTCCAGAGGGAAAAACGTATATCTGTGCTGGTATCTTTTTTCCTTTTGTGAGGTAGTACTGGGTAAGGTTACCTTTTTGCAACTTTGTTAGAAGATTCAAACTGACTTTGTCATTTTTAATAGTTTTCCTTATTTCTGCCATCTGCTTGTAATACTTACTAAGCATAAGCTGGGAAAAGCAAAAAGCTCTTCTAAGTCTAGCGTGTACAGTAAATTATAACAAAGGATGGATTTTTAATTAAAACAACCTCCTTTGAGACTGCTGTTGGCAACTAATATCTCCTTGAAGGTCACTTTAAAATTAATAGTTTCTATACTAAAGCTGGTATGATTTTGCTTTTGCTGTTTAAATAGCAGAATACATGAGGAAATTGTTCATTGTCAAGTTAAAGCAGGTTGTCAGCTTGTATTTATCCTTCCTTGGAAAGATTTGAATATTCACTTTTTGTATGGTACCACTATGTCATTAGTCTTTACCAGGTTTTGTAAAGAAATGAGAATTGCAAGTGTTTTGTCTTCCAGTTTCTTCTGTCTGATCTTTTGAAATTATTTGCTAATTCCCACCAAGTCAGGCACAAATGTAAATTGTTGGTTGGGCAGAGAATACAAACAGATTAGGGCCCTTCCTCCACTTGCTGTGTGTAATGGTTATTTGATGATGCCTGTGGTTATTTATTCTAAAGTATTTCTGTGTGCAATATTAGGTGTTCATTCAGCATGTGGTGTTTCTTTCTCTCAGTTCTACTGGTGTGTGACATTGAACCCTAGTCTAAGACAGAATGCTTGAGTACAGGTGTAGAAATAAAAGCCAAGCCTGGCATTTAGGTACAGGGTATATAAATGTACTAGTTTGCTTTTCTTGAGATTCAGAATTCTGTATTTATATAACCCAGTGTAAAAGAGAAATATTTATTAGTTAATTGCAATTGCTTCCAACTAATTCCTAGGGGTATTTAATGTAAAATGTTAAGAAAATATAAACTGAATATCATATATTTGTTATGATGAAATCATCTACTTAATGTAGCAGTCATGTAATGCCACATGAGCAATAGGAAGCAAACCCTTTGTTACCTCAAGTCCATCTTATAATCCTGAATAATGTAAATAAGTGAAGTGTACTGAAGAAATTCTATTTTTTCTTTCCAGTACTAATAAAGAAAAGTCTATTGAACAGATAAGATAGTGCACTAAAATTATGTTTCATTACTGCCTGGGGGATATAAAACCTATAATGCCTCTACTGTTTTCCTCCAGATTATATGAAAGGTTTTTCCTTCTCCGCGGTCAGCTTGAAATCAGGACTGGTTTTTTTCTTATGTGTCACCCTGAAATAGACACTTCCCCATACAATTCTGCATGAAATTAAGGTGATAGTTGTTTCATTGTTTTGTGCTGCAGCTTGTTAGCATGTGTTGAACAAACAGACTGTAGTGTGCTTCATTTGTTTTCTTTCTAATGTTTTATAAAAAGTGTATTGGGAAAAAAATCCTGTGATCGTTGCCAGATCTTCAGCTGAAATGACATTGATCAAAATGAAAACCTGTATAAAGCTCCAAGCTCTGTAAGAAATTACTATCTTCTTCAAAGTAAATTAATTTCTATGTTTAAGGCAATGTGACTTCCAGCGGCTTCAATGTGATCAGAATCCATCATCTTCTGTTTTCATTAGCAGTTTGTTCTAAATTGCAGTTTGTGCTTTAGAAATGGATAAGACATGTGTCATCTGAATGGGCTGTCAGATTTACAGGTTTGCATCTGAATTTGGCATCCAGTTGCATAATTAATAAATGCTTTTCTAAAACTAACACCCGTTATGGTTATAATGAAATAGATTTCAGTAACAGTATACATTTGAATCTGGCTAAGACCTTGGCAACTGATCCAAGAAAAAATACAGAGTAATGGTTGAAATTTGAATCTCTGGACATACTATAGTTTGTGTAAGGCTGAGCTTAAGTGAGTAAAGCTTGTAGTGTTGTGGAAGAGTTTTGCTTCAAGTTCCTTTTTTCTTTTTTGCACGTTCAGCATGTGAGATAAATCAGAGATTGCTCTATCAGTCTGGAGTGTTTTTCCAGGCAGAGTGTGACAGCTTGGGATTGATACCTTATTTCATTGTGTGTCTCAGAATGAATGATAACTGCTATATAATGTAATACAAACAGTTGAGTATTCCCTGTTGAAAGAGTCCTTTAAGACTGCTGTATGAAATTTTATGTATGTTGTGATTCGGATAATTTTCAGTTGTTCCTTTTGTGTTAACACATTTATTTCTACTGTGAATTGTGAACCAGTCTCATTGCAATAGAACTGATAGTAAATGATCTTAGTAGATGTACATTAGTTTGTGAATGGGAATTGTTCCCTAGACATTAAATAGTTCAATCCAGAAATTAATGAGCTTGTAAAGGATTAGGGAGACCACTGGACATACATTGTGCTGAAATGTAGCAAACTGCACTTGACCAAGCTGTCCTTAGGGATGTTGACAGGATTCTTTGAGTGCCAGGTGAGCAGAGGAGCAGCCAATGATTTCACTAGTACTTAATTCTGTAGCGCAGAGTCATGAATAGGATTCTCTATAAATTACATGGATTTAAAGGTGTTGTCCAAAATTACTCCATCCACACCTTGTGAAGTCAAACATCTGTCCATGAGCTCATGCAATTTAAACTGGAAAAATCTGTTTGGAGAGAAAGCATTCTCAGAGTTTGAAAACCATTGTTCATGGCATGAGAGATGCATCACAGAGGTTTGTTGGCAGTACTATTAGTCTTTTGGAAATGAGTTGATGTTTTGACTGTGGTGTTTCCTTTTTAAAATGGTCTGGAGGTTAAAAACATAAACATAACACTTCAACAATCAAAGACATATTTATCTTTGGCAGTTTTGTTCTGATTATTCACTCTGAATTTTTGAACTGCTTTGGATTGGAGTCTGTCTTTGATAATGTGAAAGCGTAGAAAAGCTGTCATGTTCAGAGGATTGATTGCAGGAGGAAGTTCAGTTGTCATTCAGTTTGAACTAAATGTAGTATCCTGAGGGAATGTGGGACTCATAGAAGTAGTCAGCAGGAGCTTGCTTACATTACCTGAAATCTAATGCCTTTAATCAGCAATCTATTAAATGTCAATAGCATGTATATTATACCATTCCCCATATTATTATTTCCATAGCATTTGTTTACCAACTCATTTTTAAGATGAGTTGGTAATGATGTGGTCACCCTCCTGTACCAGCTCTATTACTTGTGCCAGGTTCCAGTGTCTGGATGCTGTAGCATTTCTCTGGAGTCAGGGAATCTATCTGCTACAGGATTTTTATTTGCTGGTTTTTGTGTGGCTGCATGTTGCCCTTTTCTTTTCTGCCAATATCTATTTTTCTTTTCTAATGGAGTGAAAAAGGGGAAGCTGGGAGGAGGAAAAAGAAGAAACAGTCTTTCTTTTGGTGTGGGTAGCTGTTGTTCAAAATTGATTTTACTTCCGATTGGTTTTGCTAACTAGAGAAATTGAATAAATTAGGGTATAATTTGAAACTGGTTTTTTTTGCAGATCCAGTGCCTTATGTGCATTAATGTTGTTCTGTGTTCTGCTTGATTGTGTTACAACCCTATATAAGAATTTATTTGACAACATTATCTTTTTGTAGTTTCTAATGATACTACTGAGAGTGACGAATTTTATAGAAATTGATGGTGACAGAAACCAGGATGAAAGTCTAGGTTGTACCTGTTAGTTGAAGTTCCACCTACACTCAATCTGCTTTTTTTTTATCAATATGAGAGTATTATTAAGTGTGTTTATGTGTATTGCAACTTAGACCAGTGCATTCAGAATCTTAAGATACCTTCAATATTTATGCTTAGGGATATTTGACATCTAAATATACTGATACTTTGAAAAATACCATAAAAAGTGGAAAAAAGCAAAGAAACTTTTTACTCTCAGGATTATTTACAAAAATGAAAAATATTTTTGGACAATCAGATGTGTTGGAATGCCTACATAGTCCCTGTATGTATACTATGCCATCATACATAGACTGCGTTTATGACACCCTTGGCAGTCTGATCTGTACTTTCCCTATCAATCCATCTCCTCTAGAAATTTTTCTGACATTCCAAACCTTTAAATAACTTTGAACAGCTGCCTTCAGAAAAAAAAAAAATCATAAAGTTTTCTTCTCCACCATCTGCTTTACATTTTGTATTGTTAGGCCTCACTCTCTATAGTGGTAAAATAAACAAGCCAAGCAGAAATACCATAGTATTTGAAATTTTAGAGATACATATGCTTAATTCTGTCATGACTGTTTAAGGGACATTGTCTTGCACTCTCCTTTTCTATAACATGCAATGTTATAGAAACAGATTCTGAGTTCTAAAAGTCTGTGCTTCAAATTCTGACATTTTTTCCTGGGGGCCTCTCTTAGGTAATTTTTAGAGAGATTTTTAACTTAGGTATAGTTTTCTTACACTTTCAAATTGAACATTTGGGTTCAAGATAAGCAACTGTTCCAAGTGATTTCTTCAAATTCTGTGAAGAATTTTGATTAATGAAGTGTCTCATTTTTTAAATTAAGTCTCTGCAAGAAGGTGTTATATGCAGAAAACCATCCTGAATACGACATAAATAAAAATCTTCCTGGCAGTGAGTTGGTCTCAGCCATGTAATCTGTTCAAGACTTCCTGCTCATAATTAATCCAGTTAAGAGCAGAGTAGGTGTCCAGTAACTCTTTCTACTGACTGCACATAAAACCTTTGACCCATGATTAACAGGGTTTTTCCCTATTTCAAAGTGTGCAATAGTTGATAAGGCAAAGTGAGACCATTTTTCTGTGCTTTCTTTTAGTAGGAATCATATTTATATGGTTCTTCTGTAAACAGAAATGACTCTACTGCTGTAGTGCTTCCTGTGGTTTTCTTCCTCTTATCATTCATTACTGCTGTGGCTGTTCAGGAAATCTTGACCTATGTTTGTAAGTGTGGAGGTTGAAGAGGGGAAGTGACTTGTCCAAGGCTATTTAACAAACTGAAACTACTAATGAAGCACTTTTTGTTTTAGTGCTGTGTGCTTGATGCAGTTGATTAAAAGAATCCCAAACCATCTTAGCACTAAGGACTGTTGGGTTTGTATCTGTCATGTGAGCAAATGCAAGACAAATTGTGTAGGTGAGGTTTTGCTGTGGGATTATGTCCACCTTCTTCAGCAGAAGTCAGGGTCTAAGACTTGGTGATAAGTTTGTCCAGTTGTGTTGTAGAAATACATGTTTTCTGATAAAAAGACTTCTGTTCCTTCTCTGGAGCTAGAATTTAATTAAGAACACTAATATAATAAAAAAATGCATTGCTTATTATTTTGGAAACTTATTAATGCTGGAAAGTCATATATATGTCCGTAGCTCCCAGTGCTAAAGAAAAAAAAACAGACAAAACCAACATTGAAAGCATTCTGGTTCCATTAAAAAAAGCTGTCTGCATTACTTAATTATTTCTTCTGCTTTTAAGTTACAGCACTAAAGATTATTTTTAATGAAGGCACATAACAGCACATTACTTGGGAATTTGTTGATACTGAAATTAGTAAACAGAATAGATTATTCATAGAAGTATCTGTAATGATTAGGTTCCCCTCATTTACATGGGAAATTAATGGAAACAGAGTAATAACTGAAAAGAGCAGATGACTAGTGTCTGAATTTATTTTCTGTCTTTAAAATCATTAAGTTAGAAGACAACATCTTCTAACAACATCAATATAACATATTTTTATTTAGGGCCAGATTTAAATATCAAATGCAAAGTTTTGGGCAATACTGAGAGATTTCATATATGTGTAATGAGTATCACTTTGCTGTTTAAAATGCTTGCATTGACAAACAAGTCTCTTTATATTGTCTTACATAAGGATGTTGATAACATTCTTTATAATTTATTGCTCTGAATCATACTTTGAAGCACTTTGTTTTAAGGCAGGGTGTACCAGTGAATAGATGGATGCATCAGACTATTAAAATTATTTTCTGTTGTCATCAGTTTTAAATCTTTTGCCTTAGTGGGCTTATTCACTTTATGAAAGGGAGCTTTAATAAGCAAAGACTTTTCCCTGCATTTGAGCACTTGCTGTAAAGATTTCCTTAAAATAATAAAGATAATATGAGTAATTAAAAATGACAGTATTTGATCTCTATGTATTTGGAAGAAAAATGAAAGTCTAAATATGGTAGAGGAAGAGATTGCTAATTTTAGCTGACTAAAAAATTATAATATTGGGGCACAAAAGGCGTTCTGCATGAGTTTTTACTTATGTCAAATATAGTATTCTAATTACTGTTATTTAATTTATTTTAAAATAAATTACATTACCAAATACTGATGTTTTAAAATACAATGTAGGCCATTAACTCAAGAAGAAATTGCTCATCGGCGTGAACTTGCCAAACGAAGGCATGCAGAAAAATTGGCAGCAAGTCAAGGGAAGGAGTTGCCAGAAAAGCCCCCAAGTGAATATTCACCTGAAGTGTCTGGGAATGCTGGTGATACCAAAGGTGTGTGGTACCCTAATACCTGTTCTTCTAGGGAAATGTTTAATAGTAGTGTCTTGGCATTGCCAAGGGGCACCTTGCACATCCACACTGTGAATCATCCACGTGCCAGTCCAAAGTGCAATACATGGAACTGAGCAAAGAGTGAGGAGGGATTTGAAAGGAAGCTGACAGTTCATAAATGGTAAAAGAGTGCCATAGATTGACTTTCCTTGGCCTGAGAATGTGCTTGATCTCAGTACTTAGAGTCATTGAAGGGAGATGATGCTTCAAGGAGATGCTCTCCTAAAAACTCAGTAACTTTCAATGCCAAACAGCCAAAATTGGTACAAAAGCAGGGTGTCAACAACAGGACTGGATTATGGGTTACAGCTGTGGGGATTGGTTTTTTCTCCCAAGTAACAAGTGGTAGGACAAGAGGCAATGTCCTCAGGTTGTGCCAGGGAAGGTTTAGAAGACAAATTTCTTGACAAGAATTACAAAGCATTAGAAGAGGCTGCCCAGTGAAATCATTGAGTCACTGTCCCTGGGGATATTTCAAACGCGTTATGCTAAAGAATGTGGGTTTGTAGTGGGCTTGGAAGTGCTGGGTGGGACTTCAGGACCTTAAAGGTCTGTTTTAACTGGAACAATTCTGTGATTCGCCACATGTGACAATATAATATATAATTTATTTTTTTTTCCTTCACATGATGAGACAGAAAGTGGTTTTATGTTAATATATTTTTTCTCACTGGTTAGGTGAAGAGCAACAGCGCACTGGTCAAGAAGACAGCATGACCTCAAAGGCAGTGAAACAGGAGGCAGACAAGGAGTATTTCATTGCTTTTGCCAGAGTGTTCAGTGGCATGGTGAAAAGAGGGCAAAAAATCTTTGTTTTAGGACCAAAATATGATCCTGCTGAGTCTTTGCATAAGGTAAGAGGTGACTGTGAACTGTTGCAGTAACTTGGAATTGTTTTGAAACATTGATGACTTGACTTATTCCACGTGTCTCCCTCAAAAGAGATAAAAAAGTTGAAGTGAGTATTTCCAAAAAGTGTCGAAGTAATTTAGGTAACTGTGCTAATAGCTGATTGTGTCTGTAAACCCATTATAAACGGTAACATTCCAAAATAGTTTTAAATACAGGGTTGTATTAACTACCCATAAATGCAGTATGTATGTATTTGTTAAAAAAAATTAAAGGAAAAAGAAATTCTTTAAGGGAACAGAAGTGCACAAGTATTGGGAAAATGTTAGAAGTATTGGGAAAAACTGGTGTTAAATTCTGATCAAAGAAGTTCATTACTTTTGCATTTTCTTCAAAACATTTGTTTTTTCAGGCGAGGTAGGCGTAGTACACACCTAAAATTTGCCAAAGAAAACAGTTTTTAACTTCTTGGTAACATTTGTGTGTTTGCCTCTAGTCTGGATTTTTGAGTGTATGTTGGTTTCTAATATCTAAGGTCTGAGATGAAAATGCTTTACATTGTATTTTTTCACTTTGGAATGCAAGGCGGTTTTGTGGAAGATTTTATCAGAGCTAAGTGAAAGATATCCAAATGCTGATTTTGTGCTCTTTGTAGCTGTCATCCCAGTGCTCTGCCACAGATGATCTGCCAGCAGTTCCTCATATGACGTGCTGCACTTTGGAGAACCTCTACTTGCTTATGGGAAGAGAGCTTGAAGATCTTGAGGAAGTACCTGCAGGAAATGTCCTGGGTAAGAACTAGGATTTAATTTTCTACACCCTGAATCCTTATGTTGTCCAAAATACACTGAAATTGGTTTGATGTGATTAATAAGTAAGAAAACTTAAATCCGTGAATTTTTAAGTATGTTGTATGTGCAAAAAAGGAAGGCAGTCTAATTAAATTGGGGTTTCTGTACACTTTGAATAGGAGAAAAGTAGGGATTACATTAGCCTGTTATCTTAAGTTTGGATGATTGCCAGGTAAGCATTGCTGCCAGGAATTGCCAAAGGCAGTAGTAAATTCTCATATTTCATAGATTGGAAGGATTATTTATAATATTTGCCCAACGGTGGAAATTCTTTAATGTGACTTTTCTAGTGATGTGGATGAGTGTAGCTTTATTTATGGATCTGTTTGAGCCCTGGTGCTAAAAATTACTTCTTTTATGACTGTGGCAATTTTTTCACTTTCTCCATGGACAAAGTTGTAAAAGTCAACTGAATCATTGAGTTATGCTCTTTTGTTCCAGATTCTGAGCTGCTTGGCTTTAGGATGAGTACTCCCTGATTTTTAGAAGTTCATGGTGTATATACATACTAAGTGAAAAATACGTATACTCTGTAAGGGTTGAAATTTTTAAATTTAAACAGCTAACCATGCTTTGTCTGTTTTATCATGGGCCTAGCAGTGATAACATAAGCAGCTGAATTACTTTTATTTGGAAGCTTAAGATTTCAAAATTTTGAATCATATCTTAGTGATTAGTAGTCTGATTATAGCTGACCACTTGCTGTGTAAAATGGTGAGTGTGCCTGAGTGTGTGTGTATAACTGTGTGAATGTGTGAAAATGTATTAAGTATATGGTCTGTTTACTTCAAAAAATGATAAGGAGCTGGGAAAAAATAAGAGAAACCCACCCAAAACACTTGGCAGTAAAAATGAAAGGATGTGGTCTTTCAAGTGCATAGCAAACAGTAAATACTCCTGGAGCTGCCTTCAGCAGAGAAAAAAAATATTGTGAGGATTTTGTTATGTCTTCAGTGTTAAGAGTTGGACCAAGTTTTAAGAAAGAAACAAATTCTACCAGAATTTGTTGGTAGTCTAGTCCTGGGGAAGGAGGGCTATTCTTCAGTGGGAGTCTAACTTTTCCATAAAGAAAAGCAGTTTACTTGAGTAATAGAAGTTCTAAATGGTGAAGAATTAATTAGAATTTTAAGATCAGAGTTCACAGTCAGTCTTAGCCAGACTATGTTTGGTATTTCATCTTGTATCATCACATCATTGTAAAGTGATCACACAGAGCAAGTCTTCATTTTTACCTGAAGCATATAAGTTCAAGTCTGTATGTTGGGGTTTTACATCTAATGTAATTCTAAAGATTTTATTTTTTAGACTAAAAATCCTAAATGCTTTTCCTTTGTTTCTCCCATTTCCCTGTAAGGCTGCACTGTTAATTTACATAAATTCAATAAGCTGTGTAATTATTTGACGATGATTTATCACACTCAGAAGAAAATGCAGTGCACTTATATGAAAGGAATGTGTAACAATGGTGATGCAAGACTTTGATTATTCCAGTTAGCAACAGTGATTTCTGTTTGTAAGGCCATTTGTCTTCCAGTTTTAGTGCACACAGCAGTGATTTCTCTCCAGCCATATAAGGAAATTGCTTGTGGATTATCCAGTAAATTAAGGAAGCTTTTCTGAAAGCTCTGTGGTTTCACTCTGTATAATTAAGTTATTGCCATAAGGAATACAAAGTTAATCATGCCTATTTCCACTTTAAGACTCATGATACAGATTTTTTCATGAGGGCTTTGGGGTTTTTTTTATTATTTATATGTTGTTTTTTACAAGGGAGGATCTGCTTGGTCCAAGTAAGCAACCTTTTTATCCTTTATACTGGCTTATGCAAAGGTTTAGTCATCAAAGATAAAGCTTGATCAGAGGTTGTTTTACTGAAGATGGGAAGACTTAATCCCTTATTCCTTCTGCTCAATTAATATTTCCTTAAAATACTACTCTCCTTTTAATTACTGAAAATCTGAGACTGCGCAACACCCCCAGCAGAAAGGGCAGTGGAGCACAGTGTGTTAGAACTGCAAAGCTGTGACAGACAGAAGTCAAGAACATCAAGCTGGAAAGAGATACTATGTCCTTGTCTAATATGTGTCGCCATTCCGGAAACTTTGGGAAGTTATTTTCTGGGATTATTTTGAGTTCCTGGAAGTTAGGAGAGACAAAATATTTTGCATTGGTTCATTTGTGTTGCAGGTTTGCGGCTGGACTGTTTTGTCAAAAAGCTTTAAGGAGTATGTTATTTTCAAGTAATATGGCAAATGCAAAATAGAGCCCCTTCCATATAGCTGTTTCTAATTCAGAATTTTTCTTTGCAAACTCTTGACTACGGTCCATTTTTGTAGGCCTTGAGTAGGAGCTGAAATACGATTGAAAGCAAAAAGTTCTTGGGGACCAAGGGTAGTAAAGTCTTTGTTATAAATCTTCTTTTAAAAATTATTTGTCAGACTATTCTATGAAAAGAATAAAATCCTTGTCTTAGACAAATATACACAGTTTGCAGAATCTGTAATTTAGAAGGACTGTTGTTTTCCCTCAGAACTAAAAAGGAGCATGTGAACAAAGTGCCCTCTGAGAAGAGTTCTCTCTTACTTTTGATCTTTTTATTTGCCACCCTTTTCCCCACCAGCACCTCTGTGAGATGTCCTGTGCCAGTAGACAGGATATCTTACTTTTTAACTGGCACTGCAAGGGTGAGCTTTGTGCTCTGTTGAATGAACAGAGACCTTGCAGGAGGAGAATCTAGTTACTGGAGCAGCAGATAAGATTATACTAGATTAGGATGTGCCCTCAGCTTCCAAGTGGCTCTTGTATTGAGTTGAAACTGCTGAATGAAAAACACAATAGTCATTGGAATGGGCCATGAAGGTATCTTCAGCCTTAATTGGGAAAAATGTTGAAGTACATTTTCAAAATGTCCAAAAATCAGTCATGTGCCTTGGTGCACTGTTTCAGGAATGGCTTCTTTTCCTCTGTCACATCACAGGCCTTTCCACGGTGTGCAGCTGCTGAATTCGAACCTCCCTGTGGGCATCAGCTCTGAGAGTTCTGGGGGTGAGACCCTGCTCTTGCCAATGGTCCACCTGCATGTCCTGACTGCAGTGCTGGCTGTCTCTGTGTCACTCTGTCCTGACTTCAGGGCCATATCAGCTTCTGTACCAGCTTCACTTGGGCTGAGCTCTTTTGTCTTAACAGAAACAGTGTTCTGCTCTGTAAATTCCAACTTGGTGTACCGGAACCATGCTTAAATTCCAAATATAGGAGTACTCTGTACTTGCAGACATTAAATGTGACAATTATGTGTGCCATCCAAATCCCTATCTCAAAAGAATTGATTTTTGATTCCAGGATGTCTCAGTACTCCCTTTTTTGAAAACTGCCTGAATACCTATTGGAAAGTCCAGTATCTTAGACCTTGAACAATATGCTGTTTTGACAGTACTGTCCTGGAACTTTTAGGAGAGAAATGGTACTTAGATGTTATATTCCAAAGCCTGCTTGATTAATGTATGTTCTTAGTGACACTAAAATTAACACTTGCCTTGGTTTCCATAATATTATCTGTGCAAATAGCAAGGTGCTCTAACCCATGCTCCTTAAAGGCTTGTCCTTCTTTCCTACAGCAAAAATATAACAAAGAAAGGAGCTCTTGATGTAGACAATCATCTGGCTGTCCAGAGGTTTTAGCTTCTTTAGTGAGCGTTATAGTAGCTTAGGTCCTTGCTGGGACACTTCCCTTGGGAATATCAGTGGCACTGGAGGTTCCTGCTGCCATGCTGACATCTCCAGAGGTGGTGTATTTGACAGGAGGTGAGCTCTGGCTGTAGTGTGAAATCCATTGGTCTTTAATTTGATTATCATAGCTCTTCTTACTAGTGCTTGGTTTCTCTTCTAAAAAGGAAAATTAGAAATGCTCCAATTAGAATGCATTAATTGATTTAGTTTGGATGTTCCATGTAAGACCTTCTGTTTGCTAAGTAGTGCTAAGTATTGTTTAACAAGCTGTAGAGATTGATAATGCAGGTATACAAATAGATGAATTAACACTACCATAAACAATTTTTCTTTTTAATTTTTTTTTTGTTAATGAAAGTTGTGGGGAAGCAGCACTTATTAGGTCTTTCCATGAAAGAAAATGTTGTTGCTTGTTTTTAAGGAGGCAGAACAGTAACTTAAATTGAAACAGTGTTGAAAGCTCCACAACGGAGATTATTATATGGAAGTTTTAAATTATTTCAATTCTGTTTCTATCTTAAGAATATTTAGTTTAAATTAAAGCTCTGTCTCACACCAGTAAGTGTTTTGAACTATTAAGTCTGAATTGTGGGGAATGCAAGAAGATGAGATGGTTTGCTTGTTCATGCAAGAATCTGTCTCCCTTTATGTATATAAATACATTTATTTATTTATTTATTTATTTACTTTATTTATTTGCTTGAACCAGTCAAAGAAAAAGTACAATTACAGGAAACGTATCACTTTGTAACAATTGTTGGGAAATTCTTGTGGTTGAGGACTATAAAAAGAACTGAGTGATCCCTGAAGTGACAAAGGAAAAAACATGAGGCAGTATGTGAGGAAAAAGTAATCTGGGCTCATAAGTAAAGATTTAACAAGTGCATGCCTTCCAGATGCACAGAATAATAGCTTCCTTTTTTCTCCCTCCTCTTTTTGTTATTTTTCTTGTTGCTGTCCTATAATTGAAAACAAAATGCCTTTTTTTGTTCTCTGTAAAAAAAGGATTGTTGGAGGTAACATAAAATATTTAAAAAATCAGGGAAGAGAGGTAGTGTTTGTTTTGTGATCATATCATGCACAGATGAAGGGTTTAGGATTCCCATACTGGATATTGATTACCATTTCTAAGTAATGTAAACAAGTGCTGATGTAAAAACCAGCACACATTTTTGAAAACACTGGTTAAGGTACTTGTGTAAATGAATAATCATGTGGGATTTTTTTAAGAATTGGCTTAGTTTCATGCTTGTCCTGAATGAATAATTAAAGGATCATTCAGTGATACATTTTTGTTCATTGGAATAAAATTTGTCTCAAAGCATGTTGTGCATGCACACACACGAGTTCAGAATTATTGATCTGTGTGCTGTTTTTTTATCCACAAGTACCATAACAATGGACTTGTGTTTGCTAGTGTACAAAACCTAGATTTTTCTTAGAGCTGCCTGTACAACTATTGAAGTGCTTTTTGTGTCTTGTTGAATACTGTTAAAAGCAAAGCTTCTCCCTTGCCACTAGATTTGTAGTGCTTTAGTGTAGGGCTCATAAGAGGCTAGATGATTTCCTGAATGTTTTCAAATGCAGTTAGCTATGTGAATATCAAGTGTTCTACCAAATTAGCATTTTGTTTTTTTTAAAGTACCAAATTACATTGTTAAAAGCAGGAATCTGGAAGTCCCTCCTGTTGGCCAGCTCACTGTCACACTTCCTACATGACATACTGTTGTGTACCTTGGTGTTTCCATTTCTAAAATGCTAGTTTTTCCATAGAGTGTTCTTTCATGTTTTAATTATTTATAAAACACTTACAGGATTCTTGACATGGTCCCCATGTGGTGCAGGAAATGTGGGTGATGATGGATTCATACCTCTGGATTTTTTGGTACCTTTCTGAGGATAGGTGCCATAGAGCTGCAGTAGCATGATGAGCTGGTGTGAAGGAGTACAGCTAACCTCATTACAAGGTGTCTAACAAGCATTTTATTCCTTTAGGACTTCACTGAACAATTTAGGAGCTTTTAATAAGCAGCCTCTGTTAAGAGCAAAGAGCAGCTGCAAGCAGCAATGCCATTTTAAAGGCCCAGAATGGCTTTCTAGGCCTGATGCCAACTAGCAGGCATTACCACCTTCTGTGAGAGCACTAGGAACAGGCCTGCTGTTCACCAGCCTTGCATTTCTGTGCAAACATTTGGTGGGCTAATTTCACTCTCTGAATCAGTAATGTGATTATTTAAAAGAAAAAAAATAATAAAATTGCCAGTTTGAAGTGATTCCAGCTGCAGGGGCTGTCTCATCCCAGCCTGCTGTGGCCAGTGAACGCAGGAGGGCAGTCTTCCTCCAGAATATTACTGAAATTAGCCCAAAATACTGAATGAAACAAAGAAAACTCAAACCTTTGTCTTCAGTTTTGGAATACTTACGATTTTTATCTCTAACTGCCATCTTACAACGTCTCTAAAATAGCCTTTTAAACTTGTTTTTAGTAATCCAGCACTGTTGAGGAAAAGGTATATATAACTGAATGGATTTTGTTGTTGAATGACATTTAATCTCCCTGTACTGTTGCATTTACCTGACACCATAGTATTTATATTATTTTCCTACCCAGTTAGTCTTTTATTAATAGTTAAATTGTTGAAAAAAATTGAATATGTTCAAGTTTGTTTCTGTGAGCTAAAGACATAATAGTTAATCTGTTGTTTGACCTCTTTCAGAGCTGATATCTGAACCCATTTTCTTTAACTCTATTTTTGCCATAGTGGATTTAGTCCCTTTGCAGTTCCTGCCCTTTGGTGTGTGTGCTTCTAGCAAGGCAGGCTGAGAAATTTGTATTGCTTAGAGGGCAACATAACATGACATAGTGCACAGCTAATGAACTAGCACCAAATGAAATTAGAAGTGTGTTTTCCTAATCATCTGCTGAGTTTCCTTTGCCCTGTTTGCCTTACCATTTCATGTGCTTTATTTTTGGAGCCTTTGACTTGATAAACGTTATTGCAAAAGAAATAGGTGATTCATTACCTTGTTTTCAAATCAGTATCAAGATATCACTTGAGAGGAAAAAAATATGCCATGTCTTAGGTCAGAGTTATAGCACTGATGTGTCTTTATTAATTCAGTTAAATTTTTTTGAACACTACTTTAGATGGTTAATAGTTTCCTTAAAAAGCCCTTTTTGTTTTGTGGTTTTTTGGTGGGTCGTTTTGGTTGAGGGTTTTTGTGGGGTTTTTTTGAGAATTTAAATTGCTTTTTGAGTATCTGTATTTTTTTCTGTTTTTCTGACTGAAGCTTATTAAGACTATAAAAGGAAATCGTAAGTGTAGTAATCCTTTCTGAAGAAAAACACTTCTAAATTCTCTAGTGCTTCTGGAATGTTCTCTGCTCTAATTTTCAGGAGTTGATTATGAGATCTTACAAATGTGTTTAGTCTTGCCACTAAAATACAAGGGATTTTTAAATAATATTTAAAAATTTGAAGCGTGTAAGACTATTTAAGCTGAAGTCATAATACATTCATCTACCCAACAATGCCTGTAAATTTGCTCTTGACCCCTGCTGGATTATAACGTCAAAAAATGCAAATGATTAAGTTTTTGAGGAAAAGGGAGTATGCAGTGAAACTTTCTATGTTGTTTTATAGCAACTTTTAGTTTCCATAATCTATAAAAACTGAGCTTTTGTGTGAATGGAAATTAGATTTCTATATGATTTCCTGAATGCGAGGCAAGCACTCCTGATTCTTTGGGGTTTGTATGCAGACAGCTACTTGCTGATGCTTGAGGTTTCCCAAATGATACCAGAAGGAAAACTGCCCAGACTTGTCGGTGGTGGTTGTTGCTGCTTGTGTGCCTGTGGGCAGTAGTGGGACTAACAAGAATCAAGACAATTTCATACCACTGCTGCTTGAAGGAGCTCAGAGCACAGCAGCAGGCACATGCTCTGCAGCTACTTTATATAAAGATCTAGAAATAGAGAGGACACAGGGTCTGAGGTGCAGGCAGATGTCTCTTTATCACCACAGTGTTTATTGCAAAGTGATTCTTGGCCCTGAGACTTCAAATTTGTCCAATGTCTATTATCACACTGCTGTTCATGGTTCAGAATTCAGGGCCAGTGTTAGAGAGGCCTGACTCCTCTTGTGTCAGAGTGGACAATTGACTTCTGTAGTCACTGCCCCTGGGCAGGTGTTACTCAGCCTTTCAGTAGCTAACTGTGGGTTTAAGTCACAGATACCTGGCTTATCTCCAAAATCTCCATATCTCCTGTGAGCAGTTGGATGGGTGTAATTTTGCAAGTCTCCTTAAAATGAAAAGACAGGGATTTCCCCCAGTATTTCACACTTACTGTCCTTAAGTCAGCATCAGTGTACTATTTTCAGTATCCCCCTGTATGAAAGTGCATGTAAAAATAAAGTGAGAACAGTTATCTACAGAAATAGCCATATTTATTACTTGGCTAATGAAACTCTTTTCTGATACTGTGTGAATAGAAGAAGTTAAAGTAGTTAATATCATCAATATAAAATGGTAAGAGAAATCTTAAGGTGAAATTTTGAGATTATTTACTGAACTCACATCTGCAGTGCTGCATTTGGGATTTTTTACAGTACATGGAGATACCTCAGTGATCACTGGGGGAAATGGCCTCATGTTTTTATTTGAAGAGCCTGAATGCTATACCCCTTAGTGTGCTTATAAAAATTGCTTGGAGCATGCTTTTTTTTTTCTTAGGTGTGTTGTATTTTTTTAAAAGCCAGTATCCTCTTTAAAATATCAGCATTTTTTAGTAGGTGTCTGTAGTGTAGCTGTTTGCTCCTTCCTGTCCTCTGATGTGATTCTAAGGGAAACCATCTAACTTGCCTTGATTGGTGGAAAATCTCTGAAGAGACTTTTGTATCCTTTACTAAATGAGGATCTATTGTAGGGGAACCACAGTGACTTCAGTTTTGTACTCAAAGTTAATAGCTTTCCATTTCTAAGAGAATCCTGCCTGTTAGTGCAGCTATGAAATGCTTTATCAATTGTGGGAAACATCAGGGCATTACAGTAAATGTTGGAGAGATTCAGCAAACAGGCTTCACTTCAGGAATTAGTGTTTGGGACTCAGTTTTTAACAAAGGTGTAAATGATCTGATTTAACAAAGCCCTGTGTTTAGACTATATAATTGAACCTTTTATCTCCCTCTACAAAATGGCATTAGGCTTCTTTCTGAATTAAATATACTAGAGAATTGCTTTGCAGAAGTTGTTGCTGTAGAACTGAAACTTTGAGAAACCTGTTGTGAAGGAACATTTCCTTTATTTAATGTGACCATGGGTTCTCTAAAATTCAAACTGAAAACAGTGTCATTTCAGAAATAGGTGCAAAATAATCTCTTTAAGCACAAATGAGTTTGAAAATACATGCCTTTCTGCATGTAAATTCATGTATAGTCATTCAGACATGAAAAAGACACCATAAATCAAATCTGTTTAGGAATTTGTCCAATTACCAATGCAGAGAAGTGGTTCTATTCTAAAAGGATTTGGGGTTCTGCAGTGTTATTTATGGAAGATACACCTCTCTTGCTGCTGTCATGGTGTATGAGAATCAAATGCTGACATCTTTGAAAAGATGTGTGTACTTCTAATCATCTGGCTATTCCTTTATCTGGTTTTGGCAGATAAAGTTCAATTTCTTTCAGATTAATTAAGTTGCAGCCTCATTGCATAAGGTAGTCAATTCATGTACTAAAAGGTAGTTGTGAAATGTAGTCATTTGTCAGTATCAAGTCATAGTATACTTGAGGGCAGGTAACTAAATAAAATTATAACTGGAATACTGCCTTGTAGGTGTTATTTAGGCTGGACTTTTACTCAAGTGTGCAGACACACAGAAGGGTGTAAAAAATCATAAAGTTATCCATGTGGATAATCACTGTTTACCATAGAGATGTATTTCACATGTGTGTGCACCTCTGCTGCTAACACAGCTTCTCTCTCCTGGGTCCTCAGTTACAGTCCTGCTTCTTTATCCTTTACAGTCTCGTACAGGACACTGACTTTTCCCAACATAACCTAAATAACTCAAATAATTGTGTTCATGATAGAAAATATTCTCATTCCTGGTGTTTATCACTGCTGAAATATACCATGTGTAACACTTGAGGCAGGGAAGGAGAAACCTGGATCTAGAAATCAGTTTAGTTGTGTCAAAATACTGTCCTCTCTGTGCCCTGAAGTGGTGGGTAAATAAACATGGTTTTTCTAGGCAGCATAGGCTTTGTTAGTTACATCTAGTTTGTCACTATTTTTGCATAGTTCTTCACTTCTTAGCATTTTCTTTTAAATATTTCCTTTTTCAGCTTTACTACACCAGGAAATGCTCTCTGTATATGTGTTTTTTAGCAATAAAAAATTTACAATTCTTTTTAATGTCTAATCTTCTCTGTTTCTGTATAACATCTTTTCTAAGATTCTGCAAAATTGAAACTCCTTTATGTGGATTTGATTGAATAAGGCTTTTTCCTATCTTTATACTTTAAACAAGTATCCTGTGAACAAAACAGTTCTAAAGAACGAATCTGGTGGTTTCTGTTTTTCACTGAGTTTCAGTTTCTTGAAACATACATAGGACTGTCTGATAAGGATTATGTTTTAATTTGTGTATCAAATATCTCAATATTCAGGCCATTTGAGTTAATGATTCCTTGACAAATTAGGCTAGTTAGAAAATTGTCATGTAATTTTCCATGTTTCTTTACAAGAACTGGCTGTAGGAACCAGTTAACTTGTTTTATCCTTAAACTGTTTTCTTACTCCCATGTAATGTGAAGCCAGAGGGCACTGTTTTGCATACAATACAAAAAGTGCTGCTATTTCAAGTTTGGGTGAAGGTCTCCTATGGATTCACAGTACTGTCAGTGTAGTGAAGACTTTGGATTATGGTTTTTTATTACACGTTTCTTCATGCAGAAAATCTACAAATGTTTTGACTCTAAATTAAATTAATCTCATCGAGTAGTCTGAGAGCCAAAAATCTGCAATCAGCGTGGTTCCTTATTAGCTCAACTTGGAAATTTACAGGTTTCAGAGGCAGTGTAGTGTTAAGTAAAACCACTGCCATGAAAAGGTCTTGTTCAGCTTTTTTTTGTTGACACTTTCTTTGTCCTGAGAAAGGCTACTGTTTTATGAGAAAGAGCTCCTTTCTGAGTGTTTCTTTAACTTTCATGGGTACACTAATTGCCTTCTGCTCAGAGTAATTGCTGGACTGTAGAAATTAGGCTGGACCTCCCTCAGCTGTTTTTGGAGTGTTAACGTGGCTCTGAAATTGACCCTTTCCCCCCTAAGCTCCCCAGCCCAAATTTTAGTATTAACCTCTTGTTTTCCCTTTCTATTCCACTTTTTCCTCTCTATCTTTTATTCTACCTCTACTTATAATTCGTATTATCTTAGTTATCCCATGTCAGTAAAGTAAGACTATATGAGAATATTTTAGTTAACCACAGCCTAAGCAAACAAAAAAACTGTTCTTTTAACTGGCATTGTTTATGCAAACCCACTAATCTGTGAGGGCAATTTACTTGAGTGTGTTCTAAATTCCTGCTGGAGGACTTCCTAATGGGAGCCAGGCCTCTGTAAGGGCGAGAGGAGCAGGATACCTGCTTTCACACCTGGTGTGGAGAAGTGTTTCTCTTATTGTGTAGTAGCCCTGGTGCCTGTAATACACAGCATCCTTGCAATAAGTACCATCTGTGGCTGTGAAATGTCCCTGCTTCTACATTTGAACTAGCCACAGAAGCCTTCATTTATTCCTTTGGATGTTTCTGTTTTGCTTCCATTGTCTACGTCACCAAAGCTTCTTCTAGGAGTTCAGAAAAAGTGAGGGGTTGTACTGAGGGCATGGGAATCCGAGTGGGGAAGACCAATTTGGAGTAATTTTTGCACATAACCCCACTGAGGAAATGTTATTCACAGAGAATCACAATCCTGTGTTAACTAACGGGAAGGTTAAAAAGTCAAGAGACTGTTAACAAAGGCTGTGTTTTAATGACTTATTTTCTAAATATTTCCCCAAAATTTTGATGTTGTTTCGTGCCTCAGATGAAATTGCAGAAGTGTTGTGAGGGTTGTTTGGCCTGTGTCAGGCTGTGAGTCATGGAGCTGGCTTTGTCTGGGTTGTGAACTGTGGGGGGGACTTAAGGCAGAGCTATATTTAGGATTATCAACTGATGTCAAACTGTGGAGCACTGCTAAACAACAGTGTTAAAGGGGCAGCACTGGATAGTTTAGGCTCAAAGTTTAGATTGTTTGTAGTGCTTTTTGATTTAGTAAATAATTGGAAGAGCTGCTATTTACTAGAAGTATTCTGCAGTTTGCAAACCAACCAGTGTAAGTTTCAACACCATTTGTATTTAGCTAATAAAAGCTATTTATTTTAATTTCATTGTTAAACAGTATGATTTGAAAAGAGAAAGCCTAGATAGTACTAGTTTTACATGTTTCAGAATTCGAATGGGTAAGGACATCATGTATAAAGAATTGTTAAATTCCAGTCATAGATAGACAAGAAATAATATTTGAAGGGCTGTTGACATTGAGTTTATGTCTTAAGATGCAGAACACCTGCTCACCTTACTTGATTGTATTTTGAAATTTTGTCATTAATGCTGGAACCAAATTTAGATACCTTTTTGCATCTAATTAAGACTAAAAGAAGTAGGGTTCTTTTCTAAACTTTGTTGCTCCTACTACAGTACCTAAATCCCTCCAGTGAGGTCTGTTACGTATGGGGCAAAATTCAAGAGTGATTTTTAAAAATTACAAGTTCCATTTTCCAAGACTGCTGCCTTGTCATGACTGTCATGGAGTGTAGCTAATGTTTTTTGTGGGGTTTTACATTTGGTAACCTTCCTTTGAGGATGCATGTTTTGGTGGATAATTCACCTAATTTGGTGGAGAGAATTTTATATTGCAGTCTTTGCTTCTGGTCCTATCTGTGTGAAAACAGTGAGATTGCAGTAGGAAAACTGCAGTGAGTGTAAGTGCCCCAGCTGTGGTGTGAGTCAAAGATTTTCTGGACAGAATAGCGGTTATTTCTGTCATCCCAATAAATTTGAAGTCAGGAAGTTTTTCTAGGACACTTGATGTTGATTAAGTGCACTGTTTTGTCTTGAATGTAGTCAGACTTGTGCCGCAACAATGTGCTTGTGGGAAAATAGAAAGACTCCACTCTGAGTGTGTAAGTTTTACAGTGTTTAAGTTAATGTATGGGGTGTGTGTCAGTCTATCTGTTACTGACATTTTAAGCTTCAGGGAAATGCCAGCTTTGATACAAGTCTGTTGCAGTGACTAATTGAATTTCTGAAACATAATATTGAGCAACAAATACTCATCCAAAGACTTGATGTTTTCCAAGTGTCATTTATTAACATTTGTACAGTATTGAAGTATTGGGTCACCAACTGGTGTGAGTTGCCTGGCTGTGAATCCGTTACTGTAAATGAAAATGCAACTTGCTGGTAGTTCATGATTGCACTTACACAAAGAAATTCATGCCCATTCCCCACTTTTATCTTGCTGGAGCTGATGAGGACCAGGCAGTTGAAAGCACACATGATTGAGAAGCTCTCAAAATGGGATGTAAAATGTCTGGAATCCTGATGGTTATATTTTTTGAAGCTTTTGCACAAAAGACTAATTGTTTTGTGACGTTCAGAAAGAAAGTTCTCTGAGCAGTGTTACTAACAAAGCCTGGATTCCTGTGGACTGATGTCCTTAAAATCCTCAGCTCCCCTCTATGCTGCAGTTGTGTCCCAGTTGGCCGCCGGGATGCGCGTGCTGGTCGCCAGGCAGCTGCTTCCAGGCGGGATATATAATGATCGTGTTTTGCCTGCCCTTTCTTCGGTGAGATCACCAATTTTGGTCTCCCTTCAGTACTTAGCCACTGATTTTACATAACTTGTGGAATCTTAATTACACCTGAACCCTCTGCTCTCTCTCGCTGGTGAACTTAGTGGAAGTTGACAACATGTTTAAAAGTTGTTGAGGGGAGCCTGTGTGATTACAGGAGTTGGGTTTACTTTGGAAATGGGACTAAAAACATACTCCATTTTTAACAGATTCTTTTGTGTCCGCAATCCCATCAGGAAGTATGACATACTGTGTTGAAAGCCTTGCCTCTCAACCAAAAAGAGTCATTTCAGTGCTCAGGCATTTTTAGCAGAAATGCCTCTCATTTTTAGTAAAAACGGTTTATCTATCTGGAACTCTTCCGAAGCGTTTAAAGCTGATACAGAGCAGTGGCAAATGGCCACGTTACTTCTGTTCAGAAAAGCAGCTGCCTTTTTTTTTTTTTCGTGTGTTTTAAGGTTTTGTTTTGTCTTGAGGCAGCAGCCGAGCCACTGTTGTTGCCTGTGGGTGACACTTGATACTTCATCTGTGGGCTCTGCTGCTTAGGCAGCACAATGTCAGCCAGCCTGACCTCCTTTGGGAGAGCACAGAGGTGGGGCATGGAGACTAATTAACTTTTTTCACAACCTAGAGGTGCTAGCTGCTCCCTCTAGGTAGATGGGAAAGGGGGAAAAGGTCTCTCAACTAGTTTTTGGAGATGGTGGTTCTTTAACCTGGTGTTCCGGTTGGTGTTATGCCATTGGGGTTTCACTGGGATTAATATGTTGAGTTGCCTGTTCTTGGACAAAATGTCAGAAGCAGCCTCTTAATGCGTTGATAGTTAAGGGAGTGCAAATTGGGTGAGGGAGAAAACTGCTTTTTATTAGAATAATTTTACTCTGTTTATTGAGTATCCTGAATTTTCTCACAAGGTCTGACAAATGCTGGTGCTGGGAGCCAGAGGTGGGGACAAGCTTGTTTTTTTAGGGGCAGCTGGCTGTAGGTCATCCCAGCTATATTTGAGATGGTGTTCTAAGGCTGCCTTTTTGGGGTGGGCTCTCTTTTCCTTTTATCCTTGAATGCAAATGGATTGATCAGTGACTGGTGCTATTCCTGTAAAAAAGGGAATTAAAACACTGGGTTTTCCAGATGTGGGGGTATTAAAGCTCTAAGCTCCCTCCCTGGTATCTTTTGTCAGTGTGAGACTCGTGCCATTTACTACAAAGTAAATGAAGACTGCCATGTTGGGGATGTTCTCAATGCATATAGACTCTCATGATGTAAATAAAACCAAATCTTAGTAGTTGTTTTGTTAGGTTTGGGGTTTTTTTTACAACAAGGCATTAAAAATCAAGACCAGTTCTGTTTAATATCTTCATTTTAAAATGAGGAATGTTTTAAAGCTCAGTTTAATGGTATGATCCTCTGCACTAGTCTTAAGAATTCTTCTACCTTATGAATGATTTATGTATTTTTTTCCCATTTTTTTCTTATCCTAGAGCTAATGGAAGTTAATATGTTGCAATATTTTAGGAAGTTAAAATTATGCAGACTGCAAATTATAGTAATGACTCTCGATGATACATTAACTGAAGTAATCAGAAATTAGGGCGAAAATTACAGTCTTCTTTCCTTAGGGGGAAAAAGGTTTGGGGGGATAAGGAGCATAAATAGCATTCCTAACTTTTAGGGTTTTTTTACATTTTAAATATACTTGATTTTGGAATGCTTTGTTTACTCAGAGGCAGACTGGTAGTATTTCTTAAAGTGAAGCTGACTTTTAAAATCCATTATTTAAATAAAATCTTGTGAAAAAATAAGAATTACTTTCAAGAATTGCTGACGTTTTCTTAGGTCGGTATTAATGGCCCTGTAGCAGGTTTTCATGTGGCAGCAACTTTTTTTGTTCGTTTTTTTTTTTTTTTTTTTAATTTGAGTCCATTTTCTGTTTATTTTTAATTAGTTTATCTATTAAACTGGAGCATGTGATAAATAACTCCTTATCAATCACTTCCTAGGCTGCTGATACAACAAATGTATTTAAGATATCCCTATTCCCTCTCATGCCATCTGTTTTACACCCATTATGTCAAAAGGTCCTAATCTGAGACATTTGGAAGGTGCTTTATTTGGTTAGAATCCTTCTGATTAATTATTTCCCAAAATAGTGTTGCTTGTGTAACTACTTAAAGGTTTCTTTTAGCTTGAAGTGAAATTTTATATTCTTCTTTATCCGTCTTGAAAATTATTGTATTTAAAGTAAACATCAATTCTGCTTAATGCAGACTGAGGCGGTCCATTATTCATGGTGCTTTGGAAGACTCCAAGCCATATTTCCCAGGGCAGCAAAATCAGGCAGCATAAATCACTTATAGACAGATGTGTTGGGGGGTGGGGAGGTTGTCTCTAAAAGAGAGCATTAGGCATTGGGTCAGGTCTTGGAAAATTGAATTTTAATTAGTTACTTGCATGTCTTACAAGTTAACAGGATAAATGGTCAATGGCTCAGGCATTTCCCACAGGATATTGTACACATTTGGTAATCAGTGTGCTACTTCTGCCTGTGCTATCTGGAATATCCTCATAACTGGTTAGTCTGTATTTGCATTTATTTGATGTATTGAATGATAAAGGCCTTATGTTCTTTTTTTTTAAGTAATGAAATACAAATCATGTATATTGGGATTCTACAGTTAAACATAAATCAGTGCATGGATGGACAAACTTTAATGAGCTTTTAAAGTAACTGCCATTGTCTTCTGTAATTGACACTTCCAGTGGTAGATTCTAAATTCCCTGCCTACCTGGGACATGTAATGCAGAATTTGTAGGAATATGTTCATGTGGCGTTTTCTAGGCAAACATGACAAAATTTCCAAGACTTCTACAGATTAAAATTAATTCTTTGCAAGATCAGTGCCTGAAGGCTTGATTAATTTTAACACCACTTATAATTGATTCTGGGAAGTAACAGATGTTAGTGATATTTTACAATCTTCAGTTTAAGAAAACTTGAAGTCTGCCTATTTTCAGGAGACATTGCCAAAACTGAATAAAGCCAAAAATGGCATTTGCTCTTTGGGTGGTTTGTAGACTATGCTGTAACTAGTCTGATTTATGAAGAAATCATTTGATGTTATTGATCTATTAGCTGAGATTAGTTATTTCGCTCTGTTGTTGGAAGCATTTGGTCAAGAAATTCAAAGAATTAAGTTTTCTGTTGTGCTGGAAACCCTGATGTACTTTAGATCTTTGTTCATTTATATCTTGCCTCCAGTACTCTCATAAAAATAGTAAAGTGTTATATGGGGGTTTATGTCTTCCCATTGTCTACTTAGAAATAAATATAGGACTTTGCTACATGTTCAGGTAGAAAGGCTTTGCCTGCATCTCCTTTCTTTTAATGTTAAACAGTTTTCATGCTCAATCAGATAGAGCACAAGTGATTCCATGCTTCCCTTCTCAGCCTCAGGCTGCTGCCTCCCTCTCCTCTGCCTTCTGAGCATCCACACCTTTTAACGTAGGTGAAATATTTGAAAAAAAAAGTTAAAATAAATTGAGAAGTGATTGTTTTGATTAATATTTCTGATATCTAGTCTCTTCCTTATCCTATAATGTCATCCTCTTTTAATAGATTTCCAGAACTGACTATGTGTGCACAGCTGATGTTTTCATGGTGGTCCTGCAAAGGATTGTTCTACTTTTTTCTAATGTAGCTAGCCAGAGAAGTTGATGTTAAGTAACTTTCTCTCCTTTTTAAAGACCAAAATAGTAATATGTATCATTGCTAGATGACTGCTGGAAATTTGTCTTTTTCTTCTGCTAGCTTGAGGGAAGAAATTTGGATCTATTGGTAGATGTTCCTTTTGCAAACTTAGATATTAATATCAAGCCTAAGTCTAAAGTATTTTACCAAACACTTCAATATTTTCTTAAGTTTTGTTGATGGATGAGGGTTTTGTTGTTGTTGTTGATTTTGGGTGTTTTGGTGTTTTGGATTTTTTTTGTTTAGTAGTTTTCTCATTTTACCATTTGCAGCCAGCAGTAGATAGCCAGCATGTGTGAACAATGCAGGGAGGCCTGCACAGCTACATCAGAAATTTCTCATCTTCACAGAAAGATGAGTCTTCAGAGAATGCAGTTAAAGCAATTTTGACTAGAAAACTTTCTGAATAGAAGACAAGAGGACTGCTGGGCAGTTTTTTTCCCTGCATAGGATGCTCCATAAGAATTCAGCTGATCGGTTTTCCAGTACAACATGCAATTTCATTTGTTTATTTATAAAAGCACATTTACTATTACTAAATAAAAACCCTCAACAACAAATCAAAAGACTTGTACATTATCAAAGTAAATATGTTGAAATGACTGTTACTAAATTCCATTTGTTTGGGACAGCAGCCATTCTGAACTGGTGCTGAAGTTCTGGTAGTAATTTATTTTTTTTTTAAATTCAGTAAATTCAGATGTGTTGCTTTCGGGTCAAATCAAAATAATTTATTTAAAGTAATTATAAATCTAAAATTTGGTTTGTGTTTCAGAAACCCTTGCAGAGTTTTGTATGGCGCTGAATGCTTCCCACATGCAGTAATGGAAGCATTAATTTGACATAACAGGCTGTAACTGAAGTGAGTTCCAGTGCCTATGTGGCCACACTGCACAGAGATCTATTTACTTATTTACTGTTGTTCAGTATCGCTGCTTTCAAGTGATGTCAAGTTCAGCTGGTGTGTGGAAAGGAATTTTAATGTGTGGGTTCAGGCAAAATATATTACATACATATTACTGAGGACAGCTACTGACCATTTTATAAAACCACAAAAGGTGCTGTTCAGTGCCTTTATCAAGAATGCTTTACAGTTAAAAGGTTAAAGTCACTTTAATTGGAGTAAAGAGGTGATTTTTTTTCTCCTTTTTGTTCTGTAGAGCTACAAGTACACTGATTTCATAATACATAAAGATGGGGGGGGCTGTTACAGATCTAAGTATGAAATTCCTAGGTTTCCTTGCTAAAATGGCACTTAAACATAAATGTTGAAAAATTGGGATCATTTTCTTTAGTCTTGAGCTTCTGAAATTAGTATGGCATGATAAATGAAATAATTGTGTACGTAAATAAAACATGATTATTTGAAATGCTTTCATCTTCTGTAGTTATTGGTCTCATTAAGCAGCTTAAGGAAATCAATATTTCATCTTGACTACAACAGTTTGTAAATCCAGAATCCAGATTTGGAATGTTAACTGCTTTTGGTTTAATTCTGTTTACTTTAAGGTAAATCTGTATTTTAGCAAGCAAATTTCTGACTCATCTTTGATGTCTGCTTTGTCCCACAGGCTGAGTGCAGGTAGATCTCAAGCCATAACTTTAACATTTTAAAGATGTTACTGTTTAATGTAAAGAGTTTTGTTGTTTTCTTTTTTTTACACTTTCCTTGAAATTGTTTGTAGTCTTGTCTGAAAAAGCATAGGAATGTTCATAATCAGAATTGTCAGCTCAATCAACACCTAGGAAATGTGTGTTATCATGCAGTCTAAGGGCATAATGAAATATGTGGTATTTTTTCCCAAAGACACTCAGCAGAAGATGAATGATGCCTGTTTATTCATTATATGTGTTTGCAGTCCTTCTAGAAACTATAATCTAGTAATAGGATATTTCAGTGGAACGTGCTGTTAGGCCGTATTCTTGCTCTCCTTGCAGCTCTGAAAGCAGACAGCTTTGTTCTTTGAACTGCTGGTTTTTCCTAAAAGAACTCAGTGGGGTGCTCCAGCACTTTTTCATCTTTCACTTCTTGAAGATTCAGTAGTAAAGTACTGAGTTGCTTCTTGTGTCACTTATTGCATTCAGTGTCTTACCACAATTGTGCCCCTTGGGGAGAGGGAGTTTTGTTGTAGCATTATTAGTAATATGGCTGAGTTTACTCTCATCTGATCAGAAAGTTAGGCTCAATTTTCCCTCCAACTGCTGTGAACCAAAGAGTAATATTTTATAATAAAATTACACCTGAACACCTTTGTATTGAGAAACTGAATTCATGTTAATCTTCAGTGCATACTCAGGTAAAACTTGTATTTTTGCAACTCAGGAAGAAACTGGGACAAATGGTTCTACAGTCTGTTGGTGATTTTTAGAGATTCAACTCAAGAAAAAAATTGGGAAAATGGAAAAAAAAATGTTGAATTAACTTTTCTGTAAAATGATTGGACTTGAGAGCAGCTGAAACCATGCACATATCCTACAATATTCTCTTGCATACAAGCAATTTCACTTGCCTCAGAAACAAATAAGAATTGAGGGCACAATTAGAGATGAGGAGGCTCACCAGCAATCTTTGCTAACATGTGGTGTGTATTATGGAGAAAGTTGAAATCTCAACTAGAATGTGGTCTGTATCTTGATTCCCTTCTCTTCTAGAAGGAATAGTTTCTAATATAGAAAGGTCAAATTCTGCCCTCAGATGTTTATCTGCAGTGCCCATGAGACTCAAGAGAAACTTGCTTAAAATCTGAGGTGACAAAGGTATAATACAAGTTGTTCTTAGGCCACAATAGCTGCTTGTCCTTACAGTTACAGTCATATAATCATACAGTGATTAGTAAAACCTTTTAAGATTCCTCAAATGCAAAAGGCATACTATTGTAACTGAGTTTAATCCTACCAAAAGCCACTTTTCCCTTACAAAATCCCTCCTTTTTTTTTTTTTTTTTTTTTTTTTTTTTTTTTTTTTTTTTTTTTTTAATTAGGGACAGAAATGAAAAGCTGGAGGCTGATGCTTAAGGTTTATCTGGCTACAGTGAGCCAGTATTAGTCACCCAATAGGTAACAGTGAGCTAATGGTATAATCTTTTCTAGTTTTAAGCTAGATACTGGGAAAAGGAGAATTATTTGCACAGGTTTGAGAAGAATGATGGTTGATATGGAAGCATTTTCCTTGACTTTTTAATTATTTTAATATTATTTGGCAAATATAGTTTATTCTGTTTGTTTTAGTCAGCCTTTAGCCTATTTACTTCAAGAATGAACTAGAAACATCTAGAGCCAATCATGCTTTTAAGGTGGATTTGTGAATTCGCTTTCTCACATTTTTTTTAATCACGTTTTAAAGATATTTCTTTTAAAATGTCTCTCACAGGGCATAATAAAAGTATTTGTATTGCTGCTCAAAGAAAATTATAGAGGTGTCATTGTGTTTGTATAGTCCTGTTGAAACAACAGGCACATGCTCACGTTGAGATTTCTGATTGTGTAGATTTACAGAAGTTTGCATCACACCTACATAATTCACATGAGTTATGTAGGAGCTTGCCTGGCCTTCACTGACATAATAGTGAAGTGCATGGAGCATTTTAACCTCCGTATTGTAAGGTCCTAATCTTTCTAAGGAGGTGTCATTGATAAGAAATGATAGATTTCAGTGGAGACAGAGCCTTACTGGGAAGATTAGCATTAGCTTTCTTCTTTACTTAGCTGCTTACAGTGTTAGTCCAAAGGTTGACAAGTCCCCATTCCAAAGCAGCCTGGGATTCTAAAGTGGTGATATCATCAGTGAGAGAAGATAAAGATCGACTGAACTAATGTGCTGAGGCTAGTAACAATGTGGCAGAAGTTAAAATTTAAACAGCTTTCATTCTTCTTTGTTTGATTTTTCACACTGCAAACTAAATTATTCCCTTATCTGATTGAAAAACTTCGGAGTGGTGGTGGTGTCTGCTTCGTTTTTTTGCAACTTGAAAGAACATTAAATGCCCAAATCTTTCTACATCAAGAGAAACTAATTACCTTGAAGTTGATCTGTTATGTGTTCAGATCTTTATAGCTGAATTGAGCTGGAAAAGCATACTTTAAAGGCAGCAAAATTATTGTGTAAGGTGTAGTGGTTGCCAGCAAGACATAGAAGTGAAAAGTAAATTGAGACTTGTCTTAAAACTCCTACTCCTTTTGAAAATTTCAGTCATGATGTTCTTATCTCTTTTTACCATTTAGATTCTATCATATGCTAATATCTGGTGATATAGGTAGGTATATACTTGATTTAGTATTCTTATCTTCTAGGGCAAGTCAGAGAAGGGACTCAATAGAAGAAGAATCTTTGTAAATCTCACATTTCACCATCTGTGTAATAATTCTCCCTGAACCATTATTTGGTCTACTTTTAAAAGCACAAACCACCAACTTCTGAAGGTCTTACTTAGCATTATCTCACAGCCTTTTATTATGGATTAATTTTGGAGTGATTTTTTTGGAGACCTTTCAAGTAACATATTGATACACATTTGAGATTTGTGATCTCAAGTAGTATGTGCAAATTTCAGTGGTCTGGACAATAACTAGGTTTAAGATTTATGTATCATCATGATCAGTGGAATTCTTCCATTGATAAGTCATGTGGTACTTTGGAATGTTATGTTACCTCATCCTCTAAAATTATTCTGAAAACACATTAGCAGTTACATAATGTAATTATGCAAAAAGTGTATCCAATAACCTTTAGATTTTTTACAACATTTATTACTTAGAATTTTAAAATTAAATAGGTTCAACATGGCTGGACACTGCTCTGAGCTAGCTCACACACTCCAGCAATTAAAACACTCAGGTTGTAAGCCTAATAGATTTTCATGAAAACTGACAAAGTTTTTTCTTTTTAGTGTGTTACTAATGCCAGACAATTATATTGCATGTATTTTTACTCTCAAATGTGAAACAGAAGAGCAAAAAGCTTCAATTTTTCTTTATGACAGTAAGAGTACAAGAACGTGTTAAGAAAAGAATGAGTCTATCTCAAGTAAGATTTGCTAACTTTATTTCTCTGGTTCACATTACACTGTGTAAAGAAGCTGTTCACCTCCCATTCTAAATCATTTTCATTTTACCAGCTGGAGAAGATCAGAATAAAATGGACCCATCCCTTTTCTCAGTCCCTGGTGGTGATGATGATCCAGCATTTGTTTTTCATTCAAACCACATGTTGAATAAGTGAAAAAGAGGAAATACATGCTGGTCATAGGTCAGGTGCAACACAGAGTTTATACAGATTTATTTTCTTTGTAGCATCTGCAATCCTGCATTTAAAGCCATTGAATGTTGTTCTGCTTCCAGTTACTTTGAGGCAGGTTTTCTTATATAATGACATTTTGGGTTTTGGATTACCCTGCTGGCCAGGCATCCAGCCTCCAGAGCTGGAGGAACAGCCTGATTGTGCAGATGAAACTGCAGCAGACTGGATCTCCAGAACTCAAACTCTTGCATGATCTCATAGGGTGGAAGCTGACCCTCTTTGTTTCTGGCTTCAAATGAAGAAAGCTAAGCCAAAAAAACCCAAAAAAAACAAACCTGAAAAAGTATTAAAATGATAATGGGGAGTTGGGGTGAAGAACTCCTTGGGCATGTAGGAGAGAATAAGGGGGAAGGAGCACAAATATACTGCAGTCTACAATGTGAATTTAATTTTTAAGCAGATATAGATTATGAGCTGAAGATTTCAGTTTTCTCATAGCATTACAAGTTACATGCTCATTTAATTTATACTCCATTAGAACTGCAACGCTCATTGCTTATGATTGAAGGAGCATCAGGAAAAGTGATTATATAAATTGATATCAGCTTTATTTGTTGTCTTTATTATTCACACACTTCTAGTCATGTTTTAATAGCTTTGACTAAATTATGAATGATGTGCTGTTGGTTAGGAATTTGAAGGCAATAATTTCAGATTCTCTTAAATGTGCCAGCCAGCCAAAACTCACTATGCATTTACAGCAGCTATTTTGCAGATTTATAGCTTATATTTTTTCTATATTTTTTTCTTATCACTACAATTTATTCTCACTTTTCTTCAACTTGTCAGCATTATAATGTATATAGAATGAGAATTAATAGCTTACAATGGGATGAATTCATTTTTACAAGAATCAAGTTGGAAAAAAAGTGAATCCCAAGTGGGCATGAGGGGGTGGGAAGGAAAAAAAAAGCATTCTTCACAATAATAATAATGAAACACTGGAGGAGGTTGCCAGCAGAGGCTGTGCAGTCTCTACTGTGAAAAGTTTTTAAACCTTGAGTAGAGGAGGTCCTGAGCAGCTTGATCTAATTGTGAAGTTCTCCCTGCTTTGTCCTGGATGTTGGACTAGATGACCATTGCAGGCCTTGTGCAGTCTAAATTTTTCTAAATTTAAACCACCAGAGTTAAGTCTGAGCTGTACAAAGGCTTGGACATATTAGAAGGGAAAAAAGTCCTCATGTCCTTTCTGCTCTTCAGAGCTATAAACATGCCTTTTAAAATACTGAGGGAATGCAATGGGAACTGTGAGACTAAATATCAAATGTCACACCAGAGACTTAAGAACCCAGTTTATGGACAAGTGTCTTAACAGATACTTTATATGAACAGTGAGGAATTCTTGAATCCTCCTTTTGTAATTAGAATTATTTCACCTTTTTTTAACTTGATGATGGTGTTTTTTAGTCTCATTTAATATGACAGTTTGTGATTTTTTTTGTTGTTGTTTTTGACTCTTTTTTTCCCCAATTTCTTTTAGGAATAGGAGGCCTGCAAGATTTTGTGCTGAAGTCTGCAACACTGTCAACATCCCCTGCTTGTCCACCATTTACACCTCTCAATTTCGAAGCCACCCCAATTGTGCGAGTAGCTGTTGAACCAAAACATCCAAGTAAGCTTCAAGGAGAGTGGGGGTGGGAACACCAGCTCAGTGTGGCAGCAGTGCAGCTTCCAGCCCTCAGTAATTGAATCAGAGACTTGCCCAATATAAAATAAACATGTAGGTTGCCTGGAGGGCAGTGTGAGTTGTCCCAGTTGCCTCGCTCCTGGCTCAGTAGGTGAGGAGACAGGAGAAGTTGCTGTGCCCTTTTGTGACAGCTGTTCCCAAGTCAGACACTCCATGGGCTAACAGTTCAGTGTTCCTTTACTGTGAAGGTGAGCACATCTGTGGGTTCTCCACATCTGCTGCTGTTCTCTTATGTGTGTCATTAAGCTTGTGGTGCAGATTTGCAGTACTGCCTCTCCTTGATGCCCCCACACCACTTCCTGCAAAACAGAGAGTGGGATACCTCTGGCTTTATTTGAATTTCAGCCCAATTTCCATTTGTTGTTGTAACGTTGGTAGAACCAAAATAACTAGCTTTATGTTCAGTTGCAAAATACCCTAACACTAAGATTACATGTTTTTTTAGAGAGCTATTGGACAGCTTGGCAGGTTTTTGTTTCATGTGTTTGAGTAACAGATAATCATATATTGTACATCCTACATTTGTTAAAGCAGTTTTGAAAGTATTGGAAATTACTGGTTCTGCTGAGTGTAATATTAAGTTCATGATATTAAAGGAATGTAATTCTAGAACTACTGACCAGTTTGGGGGTAATTTTTGTTCCTTAAGAAATGAAGCTGGATGATTCTTGCGCCATTACTTAGTTTCTCCTCCTCAGTTACTTGAGTTTATGATCTGAACTAAATCTTTTAGGAGGACAGAAGACAGAACTAAATCTTTTAGAAGCCTGAAAGGTGGTTTTACGTGCAGGCGTTTCCTGAAAGTCCACTGTTGCTTGCAGTAGCAGGAAGCCAAGCAAAATGTGGCCATTGCAGTTGTCGAGGGAGCTGTGTGGAGTCTTGAGGTGGCCCTCACACGTTGTCACATGTGTGCCTTGCACTGCCACATCAGACCTGCCTCAACCCTGCATCTGCTTATGTGGAAAAATGACTCATATAAATTATTTCCCTATGTACATTTTACAAAATTACTGCATTTCTTCACACTCCTGTCAAAATCTTCCTCTATGATTGCCATAAGCTCCAAAAGAAAAAAAAAGAAAAAAAAAGTACTTATCACGCTCTGAGTTTAAATGCAGTGACAAAGTTGAAAGCCTTTTCTCAACTGTGTTGACCACGTGAAATAACACTGCAGCTTTTCCAGTTTCCATTTATTTTTTGTTTGTTTTTCAGGGATACTTTTCTATTTACACCCTTACAAGCTCAGCAGTAAATAACCAGTATCGTATTTCTTTTAATAGTCTCCAAGTGAATGACAAGTTTAATGTCACTCTTCCTTCTGAATATGAATATACATTCCTGGAAACCCCTGGGGTATTCTCTACTGCATATGTGAAATAAAAAAAAAGAATTCATAATTAATTTCTTTAAATTGTGTTCATTATGAAAGGCTGCTGACATGAGGTGTTTGTGCATAGCTTTGATGTAATCTAGCTAAATTTGACTCAGCTGTGCTTGTTCATTCTCCATTAACTTTAAGACAGCTCTTTTTAAACACCTTCATTTCAGGGACAGCTGTGATTTATTTCACTGAAAAGCCTCTCACATTCCTGATTTCTCCTCTTTTTAGATTTTAATTACTTTAAAGCTTTCTAGTGGCTTACAGCTACTTCAGAATCCTTCCTGTGCTTTATTTGCAGTTGTGTCTTCTAAATAATCCATATGGAATACTTTTATTTTAGTAAAGGTAATGTTATTATTTATGAATTCAGAGCACTTTAAGCATTAGCAATTTAGAAGTTGCTACACTTAGTTATGAAAGATTGCAAGGAAATGAAACTACTTACTCAAAGATGACTTTAAAAAGTTTTAATAGGTAAGAAAGGTTATAATTTGATAATTTGTGAAAATGAGGAGTGAAGTCCAGAATTTTTTAATCACTTCATTTCGATAAAATTCAGGGGTTTTATTGGGTGTGAGCTGTTCATGAGCTGTATCTAAAGTTAATGGTGTATAGGAAGCAGCATAGCATAGTCATAGTCAATAGGTGACTTGTTCTACTGAACCTGCTGTAAAGCTGTGTAAACAAAAAATGTGCAACCCATTGAAGTGTGATGTTATATGGTTATAATTGTATGATGTGAATTTTCTCATCAGTACATAAATTGTTGGTGACAAATTCTGAGTGCAGCTTATGTTTTCAGTCGCTGCTCTTAAACCGTGCTGCTCTGTGTGACTCATAAGCAGAAAATTGCCCACTGAAAGTTTTTGTCTATTCCTAAAATGCCTATTTGTGTTCAGGCTTCCATAAAAATGAGTGTTACTATTTCTCAGTGTAAGTCTCTCCTATTTCAAGTATTTGTTTCCCAGTATTCCTTTGTTAATAATACCCTATTTTGCTAGGTGATATGCCTCAGCTGGTCAGAGGGATGAAGCTTTTAAACCAAGCTGATCCATGTGTGCAAGTTTTAATCCAGGAGACAGGAGAACATGTGCTGGTGACGGCAGGAGAAGTTCATCTTCAGCGTTGCTTGGATGACCTGAAAGAAAGGTTAGAGGGGCAAGGAGGAAGAAATATTTTTGGTTCTGTAGGTGTCTGTTGTATTTCTCTGTCAGATGGATATCTTTGATTTATATTCTGGTAAAATAGAGCTTTATCTACAAACAGTTTTTACCACTGAGTCATAAATGTACCTTTTTGTAGCTGTAAAATTATCTGCAGTTGGGCAGAAGCCACTAGCTTATCACTTCTGTACATCCAACACACACTTTGGGCACTTTCTAGAAATTACAATTTGCAGTACTTTCAGGAGTCTAATTAAGAATGTAATATGGCATTTGTACAAAATAAAAACTGAGGGGAATCATGTCTTATAAATGAACTCTGAAAAATGATAAAGCACCAAGACCAAAATTGTGTGTATACACTCTATCCTGTGCATTTTCTCATTGACTTTTTTTTTCAAATGTTAATCTGTTCTCATTCATGAGTAGTATTTTTTGCAAGCACACATGCATATATTTAGTATCTTCTAATGTTTCTTCAAATGGCAGAAGAGCAGATGGCTGAAACAATCCCTTCCTGTAACTTCATTTACTAAAACATTTCTGGTACTTCTGCCACATACATTTACTGGCATTTTCTTTCTAAACCAAAGAGCAAACCTGATGAATGGTTGAATGTTTGTCTTCCTGTACCCATACTCATTTCAGTTAATATCAGAGAACTGTAATTTCTTATGAAAATTAGACTAAATCACTTGTAAAACTGGATGTATATTTTAATGGTTATTCTCATTACAACTTAGTGCAAGGTATTTTTAGCACTTGTAAAAACATTGTATTATTTGTTGATACATTTTGCTCAAATGTAATGTGTTTAGGCAAAACTGGTTGTGCCTGTCTTTAGCTGCAGTTTGCATAGCAGGATTATATTACTGGCAATGGTCCAAATTGGGGAAAAAAAAAAAGGATAAAATAATACTCTGTGACAGGGTAATGGGATTATAGTGAGCAGCTACTAGGACTTATTTACATACATTTATGTACATTTGCATTCCTAACCTTTTGTTTCATGTACATAATTTTGGAGGTTTTTGTGAGTTGTCATCTAATTTGTCTTTTGCTAAGAGAATGATAGCCTGTCAAAAGTGACCATTTTGTATCCCTGTGCTTATGGCAGTGTGAGCAGAAAGAAGAAACACCTGGAGATAGAGATGGGCAGGGCTCCCAGCATTGTCCTGCCTTGACTGTGGTTCATCATTTCTCATTTGGCTACCAGCTCCCAAAAGGAGTTTGGGACCAGGTTGTGTTCACTATGGAGCTTGTGCTTCTTCTAGATCATTCAGGATTTGGCGTATTCTGGTTGCCATCCCTCACACACCAGCTTGTGGTGATGCCTTGAGCGGCTACCTAGAACAGAGACTAGACAGTGTTAAAGCAATAAAGTAGGTATTTATTAAAAGGCCTTCAAAGGATGGACCTTGGGCAGTACAAGAGCCTGGCTGAGGCAACACCAAGGTGGACAGTGGGTCACACATCTTCATACTTCTATAAGTTTTAGTGATTTACATATTGGGGTTAATTGTCCAGTTACAGCTTCAGGTTATGAAGTCCCATCCTCCCAGACTGCTCTCCTCAGTTTGCTGTTGTTTGTACTTTTTGGGCCTGAAGCTGCAACGGTGTCCTTGGTTCTCAGGCTGCAAAATGATTGTTTTGTCTAACTTAATTGGGAGGAGAACTTGCTAACACTTCATATGAAGTTCAGAGTTATATTCTAATGCAGTACAGAATCTGGATAATATGAAAGCTAAAGCTTAAGGCATCTGTTGGACAAGAATTGCTCCGTCCTTCTCTTCCCATTTTGTAAGAAAAAAATGTCCAGAATGGGATCCTTGTCTTGCTCCATTCCTCATGGATTCTGTGCAAATTCTGCCAGTGGTAAACTGGCACTACTTAACTATTAAAGTGTGAAGAGGAGAAGTTGTGCTCTGAAATGTTAGTTTTAATTAGCTCTCTTTGTTTCTCTATAAACATTTCACTTTTCGAAGTGCACATAATTTGAATAGCAAATGGTGAATAGGGATCAAGGCAGCATTTAATCGTAGTAAGAAATTAGACCTTGTAACTTTGAACATTTTATTTCTGTATTGTACATCAGAAATTTTTAGAAATTTCTGTCCCAGAAGCATTTTAAATACTAAGTATGAGGGGATTAAGTTACCCTTTTCAGAATGAGAAACAAAAAGAATTAAGGTAATGGTGACATGTGGACGGGTTTGTTTGGGTTTTTGGTGTAAGGCAAATCCTTGAAGAGTGCAAAAAGGGTAAATCTCCTGGTTATGACTCCCATGGTAATAAAGCTTACAATTATATTTGCTTTTCTTCTGCAACTTTTTTTATCACTGACAAAATTTACCAGAGCATAGGAAATTTTGATTAGTCCTTCTGTTGTCATTTAATGAACCTGCTCAGAATGCATGGATGGTTAAGGATACACAGCTCTGATATTTGAGTCTGTCAAATAATAAATAATTCCTCCTTTTTTCTTGCTGTCCTTCACAACATTTGATATACCTAAAACGTTTCATCTGACTTTAAAGCATCACTTTATAGCATTAACCTTTTAATAATAGTAGTTATCAGACAAAGCTCTGTTAAGCTTTCCTAGTGCTTCTCTGGGCATATCCCTGTGTGAGCAGATGTGCTGGCTCACACCAAGTGTCCATCTCTGTACCTTGTCTGAGCAGTGTGGCCAACAGCTACAGGGATAGGAGGAGTAAAATTGGAGTAACTGTGATGCTTTCCCAAGCCTCTGTCATTTTCAGTCCAAGGCCCTTTGTGGTTTGGTTGTCAGTTAATCCTGGTCAGCCTTTCCCATGCCCCATGTGGTTTTGTAGGTCTCTGTTGTACCCTTGAACATCTGAAGGCTTCTTGTGCTTGTGTTCCTTTGATCATCTTTATTCTCAGTTTTTTTCTAGTTCTGTTTCATTTGAGGGCCGAGAACAGCAGCGCATAGTTTCCAAGATGTGGGTGAACCAGTGATTTATGCAGAGGCAGAGCAATGCTTTTGCTTTTATTTTCTTGAGTTCCTTTCCAAATATTTCTGAAGACATAAAAGGCAGTGCTTCTTTTTTGAAATACATAAAATTTGAGTTTGAAATGCATTACCTAGTAATCCGTGTTGCAATCAGATTTCTTAATGAACATCTGTTCCATGTTGAGGCCATTGCCCTACCTCCCACCCCCAAGCCTAAAATGATTGTCAAGATTTTAAGCTCATTCTTAAACTTTATTTTGCAGGTTTGCAAAGGTGCAGATCAGTGTATCTGCTCCTATCATACCCTTCCGAGAGACCATAACAAGACCTCCCAAAGTCGATATGGTGAATGAAGAAATAGGGAAACAGCAGAAAGTTGCTGTCATACACCAAACAAAAGAGGACCAAAATAAAATTCCTGAAGGAGTTCAGGTTGATTCAGATGGGCTTGTTACAATTAATACTCCAAATAAACAAGCTACTCTCAGTGTAAGAGCAATGCCACTTCCTGAGGAGGTAACTCGACTTCTTGAGGAAAACAGTGACTTAATTCGAACTATGGAACAACTCAACACCTCTCTGAATGAAGATAAAAAAACACATGAGATAAATCAGAAGACTCTTGATAGAATCCAAGAATTCAAACAAAAGCTGGAGAAAAGTCTTCAAGGAAGAAAGTGGAGAAATGCTGTTGATCAGATCTGGTCATTTGGACCACGGAAGTGTGGGCCTAATATTTTGTTACATAATTTTGGGGACTATAAAAGGTCTGTGTGGCAGTGTCTTGGGAACTCTGTGAAAGAAGTAGGTAAATATAGAGACTTTGACAACAGCATAATAAGTGGATTTCAGCTGGCTACACTTTCAGGTCCCATGTGTGAAGAGCCTCTCATGGGTGTTTGTTTTACAGTGGAAAAATGGGAAATAAGTAAAGCTGGAGATATGCTGTCAAACAGTAGTGAGGATTCAGGGAAACTTGATGCCACAGAACATCAGCAAAATGAAGATAATCCTCTAGCAAGCAGTTGCACTGGTGAAGGTCCCAGTGCAAATGAGCACCAGGACAGGAACCAAAGTGGCACAGACTCACCTGAGAAAATGAGTAAACACAAAGGAGAGTCACTGCTTGCAGATTGTTATGGCCCTTTCTCTGGACAGCTGATTGCCACCATGAAGGAAGCCTGTCGTTATGCTTTGCAGGCAAAACCACAGAGACTCATGGCAGCCATGTACACGTGTGAAATCATGGCTACTGCAGAAGTTTTAGGTAAGACTGGGAAAATAAACCTTTGCCAAGAATTTGCCTTCTGATTTCCAAGTAGAGGCTTTATAAATGAGGCTGAATCAGAAGGTGTAACTTCATTAAAGGTTTTGTCAGGAGTCTTTTATAGTTCTGCAGTAGATTCTCCAATAATTTTCTAATGCCTGTAATATTTACACTATTTTAAATGAGAATTCAGCATTCTTCTTGCTTAAATGAACCATAGGCATAAAAAACAATTCTACACCGTTTTGAAATGCAAGATACAAAATGTTGCCTTTCTATGAAGTTGTTGTAAGACCAGCTTCAGAAACCATAAATATCAACAGTGTGAATCATAATTAAGCATAGGTTCCATGAGGAGATGGGAAACCTCTCCTGTTTATTAAGGGAGTGCAAGATCTTAGCAAATGCCATATCAAAATATTTTAATACAATTGCACAGAAATAAAATCAGGAAAAACAATGTTGAATTATTGTTGCAGTCCCATTGGTAGTTTTCTGATTTTAAGTAGCATCTATATCCTTCTGGTATGCAAGTTGCTCAACCTAGCACATGCCAAATGGTGTCACTTATATTACCTTACCACTTACACCTACTTAAGCTTGTTTTTATGACCTACTTATGACACCACTTAACTGTATTTGTTCTTGGAGTTCTCCATGGGAGTTGCTTGCACGCTGAATCTGATCCAAAGCACCAAGATTTTCTGTAAAGCTAGCTTCCAATGCGTTCAAGCTATCAGCAGTTTTACTGTGACTGTACTAATCATGGCACAAATTACAGCATATCCCATGTACAATAATTAAATACTTGGTTACTTGTAAAAAAATCTCAGCTGTCATGCACACAATCATACTGATAGCAGTCCAAAGACCAAAATTTACAGTTGTTGTAATGAAAAAAAATGCCTTTGAGTGAGCAACTGTTTCGTGCTGATGCATGATCCTGTTCTTTGCTGGAGGTACTCTGTGGTGGGCCTGGTAAAGGATGGGCCTATGGGCACATTACCCTGAGCATCTCCTATTGTGGCAGAGAACTTTGGCATTTAAACTCTTTTCTAAAGTGTAAGATTACTAATAGCTGTCAAAACTGGACTGTGTTTTGTTCCATGTTGCTGTTCCAGAAGCACATTGACACAGTACTTCTGAGTCTCTATATCAAGCTATAAGCAAGGTTCCAGTTTTTAAACCTCAAAAACACTGTATAAATTGCTGTTTTCCAAAATACTCACTACCCAAAAAAGCATGATTGTTTACAGTGAAGTAATAAACATGCATTGGTTCCTCAGTTGTGCTGTAAACCCAAAGGGAAACATGGCTTTTTAATGCATATATATATATTTTTAATGAGTGTAATTTAGGGCTCAGACATGCAAACGAATTAGTGCAGTCTAATGAATGTGAATTGTGTTGTAATAGCCATGGAGAGGCACTTAGTTCATTACAAATTCATGGGTTTAATTTTTATTGTGGAAACTTAAGCTAATAAATTGCATCCTCATTAGGAGGAGTGAAAAGCAGACCTTCCAGCCTATCAGGCTTGGCAGTTGATGTGTGTCAAACCACTGACTTTTGTATCTTTATTCTTTTCCTTGGCATTCCATACACTGATGCCTTGTGAAGTTTAATGTATCTCCTGTATATTGATCTGCTTGTTTCTAAGGTGGTATCCTCTGGGAAAGTGAGGTCTTCTGTGTTCTCAGAATATAAAACTTGTTCCATCAGACTTTTCTGACAGTGAAAGTAACTCAAACTGAAGCACAGCAGAGGAATACAGTGTTTTTAAGTGGTTTTCTTGTGTGCTTATTGTCTTGATCAACACAAATGTATTTGTTAGTTTTTGTCTGTAAATTACTTTTAAAAACATGATACCTACTGTGAAGTCAAACATGGGTATTTTCACTGCTAGCTATTTTCATGACATGTACACTGTGTTTCAATAGATTGAATATTAACATGGGAAAGAAAATAGAAATTATCCATGACTAACTTAAGACTGAATTTATTAACAAACCAATTGAACTCATTAAACATAATAAATATGTAGTATTTCAGATAAACCAGTTTTTTGTGGTTAGAATAGCACTGCACTATCTGGGACAAGTACCATGTAGGGATATGGTGACCCAGGCAAATTTCTAACAGTAGCTTGGATACAATTCTCTAAAACACAATGATATTTCTTAGTAATGATTCTCAAATATTTAGTTACAAGAAAAAAAGCAAGTTAGGCACGTAATCTGGCAAAATGCCTTTTTAAAACAGTCATATGATTGTATGAAATGGACATAGACGGATTCATCCAGTAGTAGTAATGTATTAAATGTTATTCAGATGGTTCTGCACATTGTATGGCAGAATATGTTTGAATTGAGTGTGTCCATTTAATTGATTGATTTACAAAACAGAATTTTAGCCAAAAAAACTTACTCATTTTACTTAAAGCTGAACCTTCCTGAACAAATATTGCTGTATTTCTCTCCATGTTGCAGGATGTGAAAAGGTTGGTAAGCTGATGAGAATTGTGTCTCTGCAGGTCGTGTGTATGCTGTGCTGTCCAAAAGGGAAGGCAGAGTGCTACAAGAGGAGATGAAAGAGGGGACGGATGTGTTTATTATTAAGGCAGTCCTGCCAGTAGCAGAAAGCTTTGGCTTTGCTGACGAAATCAGGAAGAGAACCAGTGGCCTGGCCAGTCCACAGCTGGTGTTCAGCCACTGGGAGGTAAAAATATCTATTCACTCCATCTGTTTTGGTGATCTATTTCCTGTAGATGTGGCAGACTGGAATAATAAGCAAAAAAGGTTAAGTTTTGGTCAAGACTTTCGATTAATTCCTTTTTGAAATGAGTAAAAAAGCCTTAAATAGTTTCTTTTTGTAGATATGCTGTTCAGAAATATTTTGTTTAGATGGGGTGCTTTTTTACTTCAATAGAAAGTAAGTCTTTTCATAAGTGAAACTGCTTCTTTATAGATGTGTTTTCCTGAATTTATGTGCCCTTTTTCATGAGTTCTCTGGTAAACTTGTTTGGGGAATGGGAAGAAAACCAAAACCACAAAACAGCCCCAACCTACCACTAACAGAAAATAAATGTATCAGTAAATCTAATGCACATGAAAGTTAACCTCTTAAGGTCTAGCAGGCACCTTCCATATTCCAAGCAAACATAAATTTTCATGCTTAAAAGGCAAATGGAATAGATTTCATTCTTTCAAAGTTAAGTCTGTTGATAGTAAGTAGTAGTGTCATCACAATCATTCCTTTTGATCATCCTTGTCACTTAAAGAAATGAAAAGTTGAATGTAAAGATGTAAAGCAAGTAGGAGATGGGAAAACTGATCAGGAGTGTCATCAGCTGAAAGTGCAGTGTAGTTTGTTCCTATGATGTGGAGAGTAGATCTCCAGGGAGAAAAAGAAAAGGCTGTAAATCAGAACTCCTTGTTTAAGACAAACACACCTGCATTGTTGGGCTCCTCAGAAGTCTCCACTGAAGAAGCTGAAAGTGGCTTCAAGGGCAAAAGTCAGTGGGTATAAACCTATCACCCTAAATTTTTCAAGTAACTTCAAAGTGTAGATTTTTCTGAGTTTGTTTGGGGGTGTTTGTTTGTTTTGCTCAAGTGTTCCTTTGTTTGGTGTTAGAAAACAACAGAATCGTTTGTAAATGGATGGAAAAATCTTTGTTTGATCTTCTGATTTATTTTGTCACCTCAAATGTGAAGTTTCTGAGTACAAACAACTGTAGATTTTTGAGGTCAGTGACACTCCCTGCAGTTGCCAGCTATGGGCTGCTTACCAGTGTTTCTCTGAAGTATGTGATGCTTTTTCACATGGTGTGGGTTCTTCATCCACAGCTGAGCTGTCCCCTTAGGTAGTATATGTAAAATATTCCAATAACTCTATTTCCTTGTTAGTAACTGTGGTAACTGCGTCAGGAATGACGTGGATGGTAACAAAAAAGGAGGACCTCTGCAAACTGGCCACATGCTAGCAAAAGAGTTGGGAAGAGTATTTGAAAGAGTACTTGAAACAGTACACTTGGAAAAGTACATTATGTCTTGCTTGGAAGTGGCACCTTACTGGTGTTAGTAAATGCAGGCACCAAGGACTTAGCTCTCCTCCCTTATATTGATTAATTTAATCTTGTAACTAAGTCCAGCTTCACATAGAACCACAAAAGGATAAGCAGCTGCACAGAATGCAAAAAGGAAAAAAAAAGGGACAACCCTTCACAGATGGTGTGAAGGAAACACACAAATAGATGAACTGCATCTTTTGAGTATAGTTATGTATTTTGGATCTTGTTTACAGCCAGTTACAGATCAGGTACCTCAAACCAGTGAGTGTTGGCTGTACTGTGCTCAGTAATCTTTGTCAGTTCTGCATGGTCTCCTCTGAAGTGCGGCTGGTGAGGTTTTGTGGCTTTAGTGGTCTTTTGTCTGAACCTCTGACATCAGTGCCCTAAAGGAATGTCAGCCAGAAGGATGTCAATTCCAGCTAACCATTGTTCTGTGCCAGTTTCTCTAGGATTTGTAGCTCGTGTGCTCCAGCACTAAGCAAAAACCCTGGGGCTCTCAGGCCTCCCTTTCTATCCCCAAGCCTTGGCACATACATTCACTCTCATATGCTACAAATTTCACGTAAGAAAATACTCACACATCATTGTAGGCATGCATAGGACAGGGAGATTTGAACAACTGGCAACATTTTCTAACACTGACCTTGGAGAGAGATTATTATTGTAGCTAGCATGTTAAATGCATTGGTAGTAGGAAATTACTGTGTAAGCCAGTCATCTTTCTACCTGGGGAATCTGTCAGTGGGGGAGGGTTGGGTTTTTTTTGTCTCCCTGAAAGCCATGCTCACATATTTTTGTGATAAAATAAGCTACTAGTAATGTTATCTCTCTACAGTGATGGCAGAAGGAGTACATTACTCTCACACCACCAAGACAATTTCTAAATAAATACAATTTTCAGAGTCTCTAGTGTTAGCATGACAGAGAAACCTTGAGAAGTGGTTTGTATCTCAGCTCCTGTTCCTTCTCTACGAATTCTGCACTAAGCTGCATTGGGTGCTGCACATGACTTTGACGTTGTCACTTTACTGATGAATTATGGTCTATATATCTACATGATAAACACCAGCATTTTATTTGAATCCCTACTACTTAATGTATCATTGTGTAAGATAATATGATGTGAACTTTGTGTAATCCTGAACTGTTTTCCTTAGTGTTAAACTGTATTACTGAGAGTGTTGCTGCTGCTTTACTTGCACACTCTCCAAACCCTTCCATGATGTTCTGAATGAACTCTGTGCTGCTGCTGTTTTCTCAGTGTGCTCAGCTCATTAGCTGAGTACCTGGGACTTGTATTTATTTACATAAATTCCTTCTGATGTGTTGTTAACCCCATTTTACACAAAGTGAAATAGACAGTTTGGGGGATTTTTAAGCTTCCAAACACTTTGTCTCATGGAAATCACATGCATAGAGTATGTTTAAAGAATTGAGGTTTGAGTTCACTCTTTCATTGTATTTCATTGCCATGATTTGTAGACTCTAAACACAGAAAGGTCAGTGATAGAGCCTACATTTAAATGAAGCCATTTCAGTCTCTGTGGAAATGATACTGCGATTTTTTTTAAAAAAAATTCAGTTAATGAATGGATCTTGTGTAGTTCAGATTGCTCCAGCCCCAAGGGATGGAGCAATACATATATCAAGGTCTATCTTGTCAGATACTCCTTTTTTATTAATTTCTTCTGGCATGCTTATGCAATTTATTCCTGCCTGTAATGGACAGCACCAAGTAACCATTAGTGGGAGCTTTCAGTTTAGTCCCAGCTTAAACAAACTAATTTTAAAAGTTAGGCAAATGTTAGATGTGTTGGGTTTACTTGGCAGTACTTTCTTAGATTTCAATATAAACTTTCTTATTTAATTGTTAATTTAAAATATTTAACTTTGGGATAATTATGAACTAGTTGTATTTTTTTTAAACTTTGAATTAATAATGCACCACTTAATGTGTGTTTTTGTTTGAGCCTGTTTTTTTGTTCTTAGTTCTTTGCAGTTTAAATTTTTTACTCAGTCATGTTATTTTATCTTAATCATAAGGTTTTGAAAAAGAAGGTATTTGTGATTGCACAGTCCTTAGAATAATGGAACTCTCATCCTATTTGGGAAATCTCTGTTAAAAGTAAAAAAAAAAAATAATGCATGTGGCTCTATTCAGATGCTGATTGAATTTTCAGCAAAAATTATCAAAGACATCTACTAGTTGCAGAGTTGTGAAATGTATAGTATTCCTGTTAAATCACATATTTTAAATTGTGTGAAGATTAGCTATTAAACATACTTTTATTCTTGAGGAGGGCATGAGTGAACTGTAAACACATTTAATCAGAATTCTTTGTCATTATCCCTTCTAAGTAGAATAGTGCCTAGAACATGCCTCAGGGCTCTGGAGAAAGGTAAGAGAATGTCTGTGTGTAATAATTGCTAGGAATATGAGACTTCTGAATCTGGCAGTTTTATATTCTGAATTTTAATTCCTGCTTCTCGAATGGTAAGTGGTTTTACAGCTCGGAAGATGGGGCTTAATATAGAAGTTGCTGGATGAGATTTTTAGGCTTGCATTAAACAGGAAGCAGGCTGAGGTAATGAGAGAGACTGTATTCTAGGTTTGAACTGTAATTTTACATACATTACTGCACCAGTGACAGTTTAGGCACATAAATGAATTCGAGGAGTAACCTGGAACCTTTCAAATGTGAAAAGCTCTTTGTTTTGGCAGGGGCGTCTGAAGCTAATTGAAACAGTAAATAAAAGTGGGAGGGGTGTGGCTTTAATTCTCTTTCTCAATACATGTTTCTTAAGTAATAGGAAAAAATTCAGCAGTAGAGCCACACATCTCCTTTTTTTTTATTTCCAGTTAGCAAATTCCCGTTAACAGCTCCTGGCTGAAGTCAAGGCTAAAGCTTCGCTGTCACTGTTTGAGACACAAACAAGGATGATGCTCCTGAGCCAAAATAAACTTGTACGAGTTTGTAGCTAACTGTGTAAATGTTCATTACTACAATATTTCTTGGAAGAGGAGTTCTTGTATCTAACTAGGCATTTTCAGGCCTTGGCAGTCCCAATTATATATTGTGAGTGGAAGCTCTGATTTATGGGATAGATTTGGACACTTCTTTTACTTGCAGGGTATCTACACACCCAATACATTCATGAAGGGTATTCTCTATTCTGGAAGCACACTGCCAGTGCCCAAGTTGCCTTGAATTTGTCTGTGCTCAGTGCAGAACCACTTGTGCAGCATTACCCAGGATATTACATATGGTTTTCTTGACAAACAGCAGGTAACTATTCACATACACCTCTGCAAGGTTCTGCTATTTTATCTGAAAGTAAGTTTACCCTAAAACTTTTTATTTCTCAGGGCCACTTCAGACATCTCAGATGTGCATATCAGCTGTACCTTTTTCAGTTGCATAGTCTTTGTCTATGTCATTGTCATTACTAGGAGATGGACACCACTTGAACTGTAAATGCTCTTCAACTACCTTTATGCCAAAAAATTTTCAAAGGTAGAAAGGATTCTGATCCACTGGAGTCCGTATCATCTTTGAAATTGTGCATAATAGTTCTTTTGATTTTTTTTTTTTTTTAACACAAGAAAGAACTTCTGGCATAATGTTTTTCCTGGCTTTCTGATGGCTGCTGGTGGTAGTGCTCAGTCACACTGACCTTAGTGTTTCTTAGGATTTCTTATTGAGCAGTTCACAAAGGTTATGAAGTTGTTTGCTGGTCTTAAAATATCCATCAGACAGTGTAAGACTGCTCTTTCTATTCGTGGTCCAACTAAAGCATTTTCCACATTGATGATATTTGGCTCAAAAGAAATTTTCTATCTTCATCAGACAGTAAGGACAGTAGGAGAAATGCTACCAGGGACATGGCTGTGTTCCCAAATCTGCCTGACCTTTTGGATGAACTAGGCAGATCCCTTCTGTTTGCTTTTAATGCTTCTCTCAACCTTGTTTTGCATGATTAGGCTGCCTTAGGCAAAAACTGTTTCTTACCATCATTTTGTGAATTGCACTAGACAATGGGACCAGGATCACTATTGGAGCCATCTGGGTGACACTGAAATGCAAATAATAAATCATTCTCAAATTAAGCCTTAAAATTCCAAGTCCTCTTGAATTGCAAGTGGTCTGCTCTAACTCACGTCTGACTCAAAAGCTTGATTAGCTGACATAATAATTTTCAGGATTAGTACACACTCCGTCATCTATCAGTATTGACATAGTATGCTCATAGTATTTCTATTTTTGTTGATTATTATTACAGGTATTCAGATGCTGTCTCTCATAGAGATACAAGCATTTATAGCTTGAATAATTAATGTGTAGTTGTTAAGCTAAAAGAGAGTGACATCTGTTTTGCCTGTGCTACTCTGCATGCCCTTACTAAACAAGTCTTATGAGACTTCATTGTTTGGGTGTGTTGGTTTGAATAGTTGTTATATTTAATGAAATGTCTTGCTTTAGAATGGTTTCTTCTTTTAAAGAATACCCTTCACTTACAGTATTTGAAGTAATCTATTTACTTCTTTTGAAATGCCTAATCCCAGCCAACTACATTATAAACAGTTTTATTTATACCTAAAGTGGGTTCTGCAGTGAGCAATGGGACACACTTCATGCATTTGACTGGGAGTTTTTATTCTTTTAAGCATAATGGATTTCTACATGTGTGCTTATAGTCATACTTTAAACAAATTATATCACCCAAGAGTTCTAGAAAACAAATCAATGAAGATTAATTTAAAATGTTCCTTAATTTCAATGCTCCTTTAATAGGAACATTTCCATCACTTAGGCATTGTGTTTGCAATAACAGATTTAAAAACTATATCAGCTGCTGTGCACTGATTCATTTCCCTGTGTTGCATTTTTTATGGCCTCATTTAGAGAAAATGCTTGTTTTCTAATGCTTGTCTAGTGACCCACTGCACAGATCTGGATTTAGAGTTCACTTTTTAAAATAAATGTCTTTCAGAAGAGCCTTGCAGATGTATAGAAATACTCAGTTGTGTTAAGGAGGAAGCACTTCGTTGTGTACAGTTGGAGGAGTAATGGTGTGTGTGCTGGGCTGTTTGCAGTAAGGCTGATGTTGTCCCTGTCAGAGAATTCAGGCGTTGAATAATGAATAACCACTGGCTAGTTCATGCTGTTAAAAAGGAAAATTCCCAAGTCCTAAAATAAATCATGGAGAAAAGGTGTGCTGAATTTTCCAGTTACCAAGTCACTGGTAACTGGAAAATTCAGTGTGGTGGTATTTGAAAATGTACTTTATCTTAACGCTAACAATACCATAACATCATTGGTTTTACAGAGTCTTATTCCTAATATTAGTGCCTCTTGACATCTTCTGTCTGTTGTACTTGGGACGTAAGGTTTTCTTTTCTCCCCTGCTTAGTGGTTCCCAGCCACTGAACGCACTGGCAGAGTGAGAGAGAGGCAGACCTTTGATAGAAGGTTAACTGAATCGCTTCAGTCACTTAAAGATTTTTCATCTGAGGAAGGCATATTTTTTTGAATGTCTGGTTCTCATTTGATTGAAGTTTTAGTTCAGGAATGTAACCTTTTGAAAAAGTGCTGTCAAGATGTTGTCACATTTCTGACTCTAAGGAGTCTTAGGCTGTATGTTTTAGTTTTGTACTGAAAAAGTGATATATGGAAACATTTAAATATTTTTAAATTAAAAGTGGCATGCAGCATAGAATAAATAATGTTTCTAGGTGTCTGTTCTGCTTTGATTCTGTGGATCATTCAGGATCCACAGTAAATGCCCTCTGTGAAATAACTGTACCATATTCCAGAAGGAATGGTCCATTTAGAATCTAATTCATCACTGAGGGCTTCATCCAGACAAAACCTCACTTTCTGTTACTAATTCCAGAACCATCCCTGTGTGATTCCCATGAATACAAACAACAGCTCAGGATCTAAAAAGCTTCTTAGCTCTGATTCCAGGAAACCCAGACACACCATTCTGACAGTTCCCATTGTAAGGAAATTGATGACAATGCATTGGGACTGTTCTCCTTTTGCACGCTTGCAATCTATTAACAGAGCACAGGGAATGATGGATGCCACCTGCTATAAACATTTGCCTTGATGCATTAATATGATATGAGTAAAGAGGATCAGTCTGGTTTGTGCCTTTGCCTTCACTCACAGAATCAGAACTTCCAAAAAAGAAAAACTTCTACTTTTTTGCTTGGGTCACCGTGTCAGTAACACCCCTGTGTGTTATAATAGGGTTACAGTGACTTCCTTAAAGATGCTGGCCCAGGTTCCTCTTTCCCGTTGCTTACCACGGCATGGTAACACATGTGCTCATTGATTCATCTTTTGTAGTTAGTGGATCTGCACCATTTAGGTAGGTGTGGTCCTTTAACAGTAATTTTCTGATGCCACCAGGTCTTGCTCTAGAAGCAGTGTGTAATGGCTGAATTATTTAGGCAGGTTGATAAGCCAAGCTATCTCCTGAGGTAGCTCCATGAAACCTAATTAACCTCTTGACAGCACTGCTCGGCACCATGTAGGAGTACAAGGTTCACTCAGGATTCTGTAACCCTGTGCTGAAGTAGGTTTGCCCTTGCTGGCTAATAAATACTAAATAGTACATTCAAACCTGCTGTTATGCTGGCTTCCCTGAGACCTGTTGAAGCATAAAGAATTCTTGTCAGTGGAAGAAATATCCAGCGCAAAACTTCAGTAGAGCAAGTCTTTCATCAATTATTGAAAGAGCCAGTCTGTCAAACCTGGGGATTTTCCTAAACATCCATCACTACAGTATCTAAATATTTACAGGTAGATCAGATCTGTAAGTTCAATTTTGTATCCTTTTGGACTCCTCTGTTATATTCATTCTTCAAGAGCTGCTGTCTCACAGTTCTCTCTGGGCATAATTTCTCGGTGTTACATTTCTTGCCAGTTTAAAAAAAAGTCATCAAAGGGCATAGTAACAATCTTTAACTTACCAGTTTGTAGCTGTATAACCTCCCTCAGCAGTACAATCTGAAGCAAATCCACTGAGCGTGAATCACCTTCTTCATTTTTTCTTAGACTTGGAAATTTTTGTTTGTTCAGCTCTTTAGGCAGATCATGAAAAGGGAAGTCCCTGGGAGCTTTACATCATAAAGATGTTCAGGATGAGCATCACTACAACTTCATCGAGTCAACATGCAATCTTCATTGCCTTTTTCTGTATTTCTAGTGCGTAAAATAACAGTGAAACTTTCAAACTCTTACAGAATGGGGACCATTCTTCTTTTATTGCTATAAACTGTCAAGGAATCACCTTTTAATTTTCTATGCATTGGTTATAAGGCCCTGTGCAAGACATCAGAGTGGGTATGACTCAAGCAGATTCTTCTGTGGTTAGACAATCCTCACATTTATGGTAAAAAATAAACACAGAAAAATTTGGAAAGGTGAGTTTCAGACTGTTTATTTCTGAGCTCTGCTTGCCTTTGGTTTTCAGCCAGACAACCCTGTGCATAGTCATTTCCTATGTCAATAATTGGGATTGGCTGTTGCTTTCACCATGAGTAATACCCACTTAATTTAACAAGTCTAGGCATGTGCTTAACTGTAGCAAACTAGAACTGTTTTTGTTGGTTTAGCTTTACATGCCATTTTTGCAAGATTGAACCTACAGTATTGCCTAATACAAATTAGACTGCCATAGTCATTCTTCTACCTCCCCATAAAGTATAACTTGTGTGGTTATGTTGGGAGTTGTTTAAGATGAAGTACTAAATTAGAACTCCACAATTGTCACTGTTTCTAAGGAAAATCATTCATCTTCAGTCATCATTTTTTAATTCCTCTTCTTGCTAGTTTGTGTAACCTGAGCTTTAGGAAATTTTGCTTTGGCTGAAGTACCATATGGCAATTGAAAGGATTTGTCACAAGAAAAGATTTGCCACGGTAGAAAAGGCTTAAGCTAACATTGATGATTTAGGAAAATTAGTTCACTCCTTGTCAGTTATTAGTGCTAATGCTAGTATTTCAGAAATTATTATAGAGTGATATGCTCAGTTGCTACAACTATCATGATTCTTGCAGTAACTAATACTTGTCTGGACTGCTTTTTCTATGAGGATTTTGTTTAAGAAATGAATATGGTATTATCTTTAGGTTTTTTTAGTAAAAATATATTACCTGCAACTGCATCTTGTGAGGAAATCTACAGTCAAGTAAAATTAATATTTTTGAAGCTTGTGGTTGAACCTGTGTAACACTCTGTGGTTAATTCAATCCCTTCCTAATGTTCATACTTAGAATTCTTTGTAATACCCTCTATGGGTATTACCCCAGAAGTGTGGGGTATATAGGAAGAACTGGAAATAAAGGCATGTCCTCTTATTCTCTTATCATGTTAGATCTAAAATCTGTTCTAGAGGATGGCTACAAAGCTGCAAGAACAGCTCTGCTAAATATGTTAGAACCAGAAACAGTGATTTTTAAACCATCTGTCCAACTTGGGTTTGGGATTGGAAAACACAGGGCACAGAAATGCACAAATGCACAACGAGCACAGATCTTCAGTTCTTACAAATTCTAACACTATTGTTGTGTGATAATGTTCTAAATAAGGAGTTCTCTCTTAAAAATTGAGATTTTTGTGAACACTATTTGGTGCTGTTTGCTGATGGGCAGTTGAAATTCCTTATAGAATAAACTGTTCAGATAATTACAGCTGAATATGAAAAGTTATTATGGACTTCTTAGCGCAAGAGCTGCAGAGTGTGTCTTAACTCTTGTTTTCTGCTTCCATAGCTAATTGCAGGCTTTCCAGACAACCTGAACTGCTCTACTTTTGTTTCTCTACTTCAGCAGTTGATTACTTGAAATACGCTAATAAACTTTTGTACTGCTTTACTCTTCTTGTGTTTCCTTTTGTAGATCATTTCAAGTGACCCGTTCTGGGTCCCCACGACTGAGGAGGAATATTTGCACTTTGGGGAGAAGGCAGACTCGGAGAACCAGGCCCGCAAGTACATGAATGCAGTCAGAAAGAGAAAGGGGCTGTATGTGGAAGAAAAAATCGTGGAGCACGCTGAGAAGCAAAGAACTCTCAGCAGAAATAAGTAGCTGTGTCTGCCTCCTTTCTCTCCTGACGCAGCTGAGTGCGGGTGGAGTATTTTATATGCAGCAGATGCAAAATTTCATCTGGACTTTGTTCTTTGATACCATTTTTCTTACGTGCTTTGTCTGTGGCTTATGTTTTAATAAACTTAAGCCTTTCCAACTTTTGTATAGAGAAAATGGTTTATTTATTGAAATAAAATAGAGGCATATTCACTGCAATTGGTCTCAATTTTTAAAATCTAATATGCTATTGAACGTCCTGTCACAAGGATTAGGAACTGCCAATTCAATTTGTTTCTTTCTGGTTTGTCACATGCAGTTACAGTAAGAGCTGGTTACCTAGCTTCTTGCAAATAAACCATGCACTGAATTTAGCTCTTTAATGGTTTTGACTGTTTTTTAAATTAATTTCTGTAATGTATTGGTTTCTTACCCATACTCTTCATAGTTATCTATATGTAAATAGATTTAAGCCTATTAGGAATTTCTAAAGTATTTGTTTTACTCCATTCCTCATGTAAGCAGTTGTTTAAAGCACTAATTTATCTTCTTTAAATCAGAGGGCAAAAATAGCATATGTGGAAGACGGCACTGCAAAAAGCTGAGCAAGATTTGTCTTTTTTTTCCCTCCTTAGAACACACCTTATTGAAAACTTCAGTTTCCACAGACTAGGTCAGGGGAGTGAGTATCTCCAATATAAATGAGAAACTGGACGTCAATTTTCTTCCCGTTCTTTATGCAAGAAGTAAAGTAAATTGTACTTGAAAACTCTGGAAGTAAAACAGCACTCCTGGTTAGAGAGGGTTTCCTCAAGTATATCTGTCTGAAACGGTTTTTCATTTTTAAACCTAGTGCCAGACAAGTGCCATTTACAGATGGGACTAGAAGCTTGCAGGTCTGCTTAAAACCTCCCACAGTGTGACTTGGCAGCAGAACTTGAATTGGGAGCTCAAGTGACTTTTCTCCTGGCCCTGATCATATCAACCTAAATTCTTCAGGGAACGTATCTGATAGTTTTGCTTCTTCTGTTAGGGTTTCTCCTTTCTAACTTCAGTTTGGTTCAGAGTGCTGTGTAAACTCTTCTGTGCTTTGTGCTAGTTTCCTTTGGAAGCAGAAACAGAGCATGTGGAGGAGAGGATGTGAATGAGCTGGATTATTTTGTCAGCACCACTTTTTTTAATGCATAGTTTGAATTCTCACATAGCTTCTGATTCATTTTGGTTCTTGTTCGTACCAGACTGCCTGTGAAAACCCAAGAGTTGAAACTAGGCAAGAGAATGTTTCTTTGTTGCATCATGTATAGGAGAGGGGCAGTCATGAAAATTGGGATAAGGGCTTCTTAGTACCTGTTGTAATGGTGGCACATAGTCCATTGGTATTTATAAAATGTTTTGAAATTAGTCCTTGGAGGAGAATCTCTTATTTTAAACCATACATAGATATGTTGGGATAATGATCAAAAGTGTTTGCTTTTCATATTGTGTTATTCTTCACCAGTTTTACTTTCAAATCTGCAGTATCTGTGATGTGCTGCTTCAGTACAACCCTGAGAAGGAAAACACTTCCAGTGCTAAAGTGAGTTGTCTGTGTAGGCCTCGCTGATCTTACTGGTGTTGAGACAAATAGTTTATGTGCAAGAGAAAATATTTACATGTAAATACCAATTTGATTTAGCAGCGTGTCTGAAGTTTGGTCTCTTATCTACTTGATGTGGCTTAGTCATATCTTCTGTTGTGAGTGTCTGCTTTTTGATTTGTTTTGTGCTACTTTGGATCTACTCAAAAGCAGAGAAGATAAAAATTAGTATTTATTTTTATAGCATCTATTAATAAACTGAAAAGGTTTGTTTTGGGTGGTTTGTTTTTGTTTTTGTTTTTTTTTTTAACAGCTGCATCATTCCATGGTTATAAAACTCCTGCAAACCATGACTAACAGGAGGAAAAAATAGATACCATGAAATAGTGCGGTTTGGGCTGTTTGACAGATATTTTCTATTTCAACAGATGCTGTTTTCCTACAGGAGCTTTATTTTTTATTTATTTATCTATTTGTTAGTTTATAATTTTTTACCCTCATCCCTCCTCCTTCATTTCCTGTTTTACCAAAGATCCAACTCCAGTGGTTCTTTAGAGGAATATTTTTATTATCATCTCACTTCTTTTTACTGAAACTGCTTATCTTTGTAAAGACTTGCTGATTCTGGAATTTTAATAAAAAAAATATTCAGTAGTATTTTCCTGTTAGCATTTTCATGGCCTTGTAAAAGCCTTGTCCTTCACCCTTTGCAAAGTGACATGTCTCACTGTTCTCCAGTGAGACATACGGATGCATTTTTTTTCTCCCAGAAAAGCTGCTCGTGTAAAAGGCTAACAATAAATAATAATTTGCCCAGGCAGCAAAAATAAAACTTTAGTCAGGAGCCCTCTGTTTGCTATGTGTTCACACAGGTTTACTACCCCCGAGGGGGAGGGAAATTCAGTACTGTTACATGATTTTTTTTTGTGAAGTGGCCACAGAGCACAGCTAAAATCTGCATCTTCTCAGGTGGAATTACAAATGGAAGGCAGATTGTTCATCATCACCAGTTCAGTGCTGGCTTTTTCCTATCTGCAGAGAGCTCTTTCCAGAATTTTTCATATGGTTCTTTTACACTGTAATAGGTAAGGTAATGAATAAATCACTGTTATATCACTGCTTTCTGAATGATTTATGCCAGTGGGAACTGCTACCCTGGAGTGTTTTTTTGGTTTGTTTGGGTTTTTTTTTGCTATAGCAGAGGCCTTGGAGTTAGAGACAAGCCTTAAGAAACTTTTGGGCTTTAATGACGATTCCATGACAGTTGCATGGTTCATTTTCCCCTTTGCCATATTTTCATTAAAACAGTAATTCTGGATTATAACTTTCTTAAAACCGAAGAAAAAGTCCACAGTGTTAAACTAAAAAGATGGCTGTGGAGTAAGCAACAGGATTTTCAGAGGGGTAGTACAAAATGATCCCTGGCCTTTTAAACTCAGTATGATATTTTATGGCATTTGGAAAGCAATATCTAGCAGTCTTTGCATTGTAGGATTCAAGAAAATAATTTGGAGTGACCATCATGCAAGGCTGCCTAAGTGCTGTCTTTGTTGACCTGTAAGAACGTTGATCGTGAGGAAGAGACAAATTTAATTATGCTTAAAAAGGCCTTGACAGAGTCCATGACAGCTTCAGGAATTCTAATCCTGTGCTGCATCTGAAGACAGTGTAACTTTTTGGCTAGACTTACCTCCTGAGCACTTTGAGATATTATTCCTGCTTTGTTCAAAGAGGAGGATGCAAAGTCAAGGTCAGTCATGTGGGAGTAGAGCCTAAGATGACAAAAATCCCTCAAAAATTTTTATGGCAGGACTTACACAGCCTTTAAGTAGTGGTTTTTGGTTGTCTCTGATACATGTGTGTGACTCTAAGTCCTGGGTTTTTTTCTTAAATCTTTCTAAGGCTCCTGTAAATGATGATTTTATAACAATCAGCCTAATTTCAAAGGCTGGTTCATTTGCTGGGGGATACAGATACATCAAAAGCTAACTGGTACTGAAATACAGTAGCAGGCATGCTATGGAGCATTTTCTGCCTTTCATCTCTTGTCGTGGTAGCATTTACCTTTAGGAGATGAAGAGCAAGGCTCTTCAGTAGGAAAACCTGGCCTTGCTGTGTGAATGACTGACAGAAGGAGCTGTGTAAGTGGCAGCTGAGGCTGCTCTTCCCCTGGAGACTCGGCACAGCGTGTTCATGACAAGTGCTGCTACCACTGCTCTGAGGATTGAAAGCTGATCCTATTTATGAATCCATGTCTTCTCCTTGTAATGTTGCTGTCTTGCAGTATGAACAGCTTAGGAAGGTTATTTTAAATTAACCTTCCTGTGTTAAAACAATGTCTAGTCTGTTCCTATCACATCCAACATTGTAAGCATCAAGGCCAGTGAGTAGTTTGACTGCGGCTGGTGTGAAAGGGGAAGGCTGGAACAGTAATGTAAAAATATTGTGGAGAAAAACCCATCACACTTGCATAGATGCCTCTATAGGAGCTGTTTTCATTGCATAATGAGATTGCTTTGTGCTCTAGAAGTGTTCAATAATAGATAATGTGAAGTGTGCTCCATGGAATATAGGCTGCCTTGACAGGCAGAGTGTATTACAAGTCGGAGCAGCCCTTCTGTGTAGCCTTGCTTCTGCAAAAGGCTGCGTGAAGAAACAAGTCTCTGTCTCCTTTGCTGTCCTGTAATTTCAATAAAAAGACTGTGGCAGGCTCATCATTTTGGGAGCTTGTTGGAAGGGAGCTGTGCATTCCCGGCAGCAGCAATTCCCTGGCTACCAGTTCACTGACTACAGAAAGCAGCTCTAAATAACCTTTTAAATCCCTTTTCTGCCAGGACCTCCCAGTGAATCATGGCTTCTGTTGGATCTTGTTGATGGAGCAGGTGGAGCCTGAAGAACTGAATGGAAGTGTATTTTGCAGGGTTAGTGTTCTGAGATCCACAGGGGATGCAGTGCTGAGATTGCGTGAAGGTGGGAGGCCCAACATCATGAAATTACAGAGCTTACTCTTTCTCAAGTAAGAGAATATTGTAAGGGAAATTCCTTAATTATTCTTTTGTTCTTGTTATTCTTGGTTGAGCACCCCAGAGCATGTGAAGAAGCCTCTGCTAACCTGGGCTGGCAGAGTTTGGGCTATAGAAAATGGAAGTGCAGTAACCATCCTGCTCTCTGATAGCTGTCACTTGTACTTGAGATTATCAGCATCATTTCTTCCAAAGAGAAAATACTAAACTGTGATAAACATCACTGTGTCACAGTTACTTAACGGTGCAGACAAGGAGTTGGTGGCTGACAAACTGAGCTCTGCTGTTGCTCTGGAGCTTGCAGGCAACACATTTCTCTGGTCAGAAGGAATTAAGCTATGCATTTCTTCATAGGTAACTAAAAAAAAGTCAAACAGCTGCATGTTCTAATTATGTTTGAAAGGTTTCCTTGCTTTTGTGTATAAACAGATTTAGTATTGATATTAGGAGTTTGGACTTGAGCAATGTTGTCATATTACATGTGAATCACTCTTAGACAATCAGAAAAAGAGCCACAATCCCCAGTCCATGCTGTGGGGTTGTGCTAACCCCAGAGGGTCCTGTGAGCAGGAAAACATGGGCCTGAAGAGTTGGAGGTGGATATTAACTTAAACTTTGGCTTGTAAGGAGTAAAGGAGCTGTTCAGTGAAGGAAGTTACTGAGCAGTTGACAGAGCCACTGAAGAGTATGAAAATCACATGTGCGGTGTCATAGACTGCAGTCTGTCGGTGCAGCCATGACTGGTGTGGCTCTGGCCTTGGTGTGGCAGAGGGTGCTCCTGGATATATAAAGGGGTGTATATCCCTCCCTTTGCTGCCATTTACATGGAAACGCCCTTTGTAGTACAGCCAAGCCTTTAGTTTTTAAGACTTGATTTTTTAGGACCATAATCCCATTTTGTGTAATCTGTTGTTTACGTGAGCGCAGTTGAATCCTGTTTGCTTTCTGCCAGATGGGGATCCGGGTTTTGTGCCACTTTCATTTTGTACTTGACTAAAAACGTGACAGGTATCTGTGATAATTGTTGCTGAGCCTTTTTTCTTCCTAGGTTTGTTACTGGAGAGCAGAAATATGTCTGCAGACTTGTGAGTGCACCTATAAATAGCAGGCTACTGTACATAAGATTGTTACTGTTGCCAACCCTGTGTTTTTATGACAAATCTTGTGATATTTTGTTTTTTCCTAAAAACCACAGGTCTTGTATTTCATCAGAATCTAGGTTTTCAGTAAAAAAAATGTTTCTAGTTTGATGTTGGCACCAAATTAGAGAAAAACGGGAAAATGTTTGCAGCTTCACCATGATGGCAGGAAAAAACCCAAATGCATACAAGAACCCCCAAATAGAGTATTTTACTTAAAAACAACAAACAAAAAATCCCAAACCACCAAGTAAATGAAAGACCTGTGGTTTTGAGGGGCAGACTCTTAACGTCTGTGTTGTGGTCTTTTACTGTAACTGTAAAAATGACTTTTGTAATACTTTTTATAAAGTGGTGGTGTGTTTTTTTCATTGCAGATAAGCTTCTTGCAAAATCCTTATTGAAAAAGAAAAGATGTTGCATCCTTTGGAAACATTGGTCACTTTATAAAACAAAGAGCTGCTAATAGTCCCTGAACCAATGCCTTTTTCCCTAGATCTAATTCTTGATCTGAGTCTGCATGATCCAAAGCAGAAGAGCTGGAGGCTGGCAGTAAATCTGCTAAAATATCGAGCTGTTGTGGAGGGAAGTGCCAGTCTTGATTCTGCCCTCTTTTGCTCAATGTATGCTGAGTATCCCTGGTTTTTATCAGGGTAAATGTTTAAGGAAACATTTGTTCTGTTTTCATTTTTAGACCTTGGATTTCACTTTTTGAAGATTTTCTCATGATACAGCCCTCCCTTAGCCCCCAGTTTTGACTCAGCAAACCAGTATGTGTGTGCTGTGCTTTTAATGGAGAAGTCTCAAGTCATGACTTCCTTGAAGTGCTCAGGCTGAATCTCTGAGGATCTGGGCAAGGGATACCAGATGGGACTGCAAACTGAACTGGAGCTCTCCTCCTCTCACTGGCTCCTGTGAATTGACCATTCTTCCTTTCACAGAGAGAAAGATTAAATGTTGAAGTCTTGCATAACATAATTATTGAGTGCTCCAACAAAAGGGAGAGAAATGGCAAGTTGTTGTGTTTGATATCGCAGATGTAAAAATCGATTTGAAATTACTGCAGATCAGATTTAATCATCCTGAATAAGTAATGAAAGGGCAAAAAAAGGCATTGAATAAGCTTTTCACTCTGCTTTTGTTGACAATAAATGCTGTTGCAGATGAAGCAGTTACCAGGGCTGAAGAGAGAAAGATGATTACTGGATAAATGGGCAAACTTCACTTTCAAGAGTTGTGCAACTAGAGGTAAGATTATAGAAGATAAATAAGAACTTGGTAAGTTCCAAGGCCTTTATGCTGCAAGAAGCATTATTTTGGAAAGGTTGATGGAGTTAGCAGAAATAATGGTTTTTTGATACTTAAGAGATTGAAATTTTGCAACATTTGTTAATTTTGAAATCAAAAGATATTTTCCATGACTTTGAGCTATGTTGGCTTTATGTTGTTATACTCTAAAAAGCTTCTTTTTGGAATTCTAGCAAAGTAAGGGGAGCTAGTTTATTTTTTATCCTTTTTACTCCATGGATTTAACCAAATCTTACGAATTATAGGTATATTTTCAAGGCAAAGATGGGGGCTTCCTCTGTCGTGCCATATTTCTGGTGTGCATTTTCTGGTGCTGCTGTGTCAAACTTCTTGGTGATGATATTCATCACTGACTTCCAGTGGCACTCAAAGAACATGCTGCTTTTCTCTGGAGATACAAAAATAGGGGAGAACATCCCAGGAGCTCACCAAGTCAGTAAAAATGTATTTTCTCCTTATGCCCTGGTAAATATCTTTCTGAACACTACATATTTTGCTGTACAATGTTTAGGGAATGAAACACGTACGTGGGGAAAGTGCATGATCTGTGAATCGTGTCACAGTGGAGGAACTGGTGGCAGAATCTGGGATGTTTTTTCTGTGCTGATTGCTCGGGGATGTATTATATTATCTAATCAGAAGTCATTACCGGTCTGTGCAGCATTAATTCATGCAGCCTTCCATACATACCCTCTGTTTGGTCCCTCAGGGCAGGATGGTTCTCTAATGGATCACATTCCCGAGATCAGCTGATAGGGCTGCATCACTGCCCTCACCCCCACAGATGAGCTGCCAAGTGAGCACACATTGAACTACCCAGGAAAGAAGTCCAAAACTCATTTTCTACCCTCACATTCCAGCTGAAGGAGCAACTTTGGGTTTTCTGTGTTCGTTTAAAAGAAAATAAAAATAAATTATCCTGGTGTTCTAGAAGACACACTCAGAGTCAGCAGGTTTCATGGATGATGGTTTCCTCATGATGGCCATTCTTCCAGCACACCCATATTAGTAGTGGAAAGACCTGATTTTACAAACTCAGGATTTCTGTGCTGGGATATGTGATGGCTTCAGGTGTGCTTAGGTGTGAAGTGTGTCTGCCACTGAGCACTCACCCTGAACTCAGTCTGCCACAGAATATTTGCCAAGCAGAAGTGTTGGAGCATGGGGACAGGACAAACAGAAGGAGCATGAGGGTTGCTGCTAAGAAAATGTGGGAATTCAGAGGTAGAGCTGATTTTATTGATGTGTATAAAAAGAAAGAAATAAGTTAATAATTCCTCTTTTTAAGAAGGATGTTTTGAATGTTGAGAAAATCGTTCTCCACAGCTGTAAGATGCATTTAAATCACCCAACGGAAGCACTGATCTATATTCATGTAAATGTGTTTTGATGTCCTCTTAAAAGTTTAAATGAAACACCCACGTCCAGGAAGCTGCTTCTCTCATGTGGGAGCACAATTGCAATTCTTCGTTAAATTACTGATAGGACATCTTTTTCACTTCAGAAGCACTGAACTTTGGCAATTTATATTTATTTGAGATGAAAGAGGCGAGCTAACAACTTGACATCACTTCTAAATAAGAGGAGACCTTGGTTACAAAATCATTTTAAGCTTACTTAATTTTTGATGAGCTGCTCATTCCTATTGCAGATGATTAGCAGCACCCTCTGTTCTGTGAAGACAGATTTTCTTTTTCCTACAGCATAGCAACTTCTACCCCCCATATCCACAGGAAAATGTTGCAGAAGGTAGAACAATAGAAATGTTGATGTTTTCTCAGATAGTATAAACTTGTGTAATTTTCTTGTCTTGGTAGCTAACATTAGTTAGCCAGTGTTGCAGCTCTTGTGGATCAGGGAAGTTAAAGTATTTATTCTGGTTGACGGTTTTTGGGGGATTTTATTCTTGGTACAAATTGGGATCTTGAGCAGCCTGTAAAATTTCAGTGCAGGGAAAAGCTGTGTATTAAACCTCGCATGAAAGGTCAAAGGCAAATTCCTTTTATAATGAGCCCCTTTATTTAGTTTTGTGTAGGTATCAGTGCTTCTATTTGAAATGGAACCAGGTTTTTTTTTCACATGTGTGTTTAACATTTTCTATGTAATGTTTTAGGAGGAAAAAAAAGGGATTGAGACCCTTGCAGAGTAAGCTTTTTCACAAGTGAAGCTCAGAACAAAATCTACAGCACTCTGCTGTATTACCTTGGGAAAGTACTGCCTCTGTAGCTTTTATCTAATGCTCAGCTTAGGCTTTACATGTAGGTCTGTTTGATTATTACCCCTTGGAGCAGATAAGTGCATGCAATGATCTCACTCTGTTGTTACGATAATTTCTCTTTGGGGATTCTGACCTTCTTCATATTTCAGTGACATCATCCTTTTTGCAGACTGTAAATCACTAATGTTGACTCCTGACCTTGCTAATGAAACCTGCTGAAATACAGTATGGAATAACAGAATGGTTATATCGATATTGTGAGATTTGTAGCTAACTTTTAGTTGCTCAAAACCACTTTTTAAAGGTAATAAACTTGGATAATTATGGGTAAGCTTGAATATATTACCTTGAATAATCATCTTTTGTTCCTTGTATGTTTGTTCTATGTCAACCCATATAGTATGCACATGTGTATCTTCCTCAGATGTAACTTCAGTGTTTTCTTTTAATCCTGTGATTTTGATTCTGTGTTTCAGGCTAATTAATAAATACCTTTAAAAATTAGCCTGAAACACAAGAGCAAACACTTTTCCACAGTGGCCAACTTTTAAATTGCAGAAACACTGTAAAAAATAGACATATCACTTTAGCCACAGCAAAATGACCTTTATTCACAGAAAAGGCCAATTTCACATGAACCAACAAAGACAATTTTCTCATTTAACACAGCAGGGTTTTAGTGGATGCAAAATTGCTTGCTTGGAAACAGCTCTTTCAAAATACCTCAGAATGGCGCCTATCAGTTTCTCTAGTAAATACCTTCATGTCAGCATCCAGGGTATTGTAGGGGGTGCCAGATTGTGGGAGCTGCAAAGAGTCTGAAGAATTGAATATTCTTGCCGTGGTTTATTGCTGGATTGAAGCAGAGAAAGCCTTTTTCCTTTTTCAGTCCTTCCATGTGTTGATTTTTGTGCATTTTGCCTTTTGAGCTATCCAGGTCTTCTGTGTTACTGGTATTAATTTCTAAAGCCTTGTATAATGACATTAAAATAATCAAATCAGAGCAGAGTTTTCACCTGATCTGTGTGTCTGAGAGCAATTTGTGTACAGTCTCTCACTATTTCTCCTGCATGTTTGGACAGTTTCCTATTATGTTTGTGTGGCTTTTTCACATGCATGAGAAAGAGAAAACAGATCCTAAGAAGATAGGATTGCAAAGTACACACACTGAATAGTTTGGGAACTAGTTGGAAGCATGCAGAAATTACTTTTTACTGGTTTTTATTTTATTTTAGGCTGACACGTGTCCTTTTTGGCTTGTTAATGTGGTCTGTGTCCTATCCTAAACTAAAGGGCAAATGGACAAAAACTGAAGCTGCTTGGCAGTAGCTGTCAATGTGTACAGTGATGTGCAAATACAATTTCTGTGAAGCTCCTATCTGTGGGATGCATTTGCACAGGAAAAGCATAATTTCAAAAGCCCTGCACTTGTAATTGCTAATCACAATTTTAATAACTACATCTCCCCTTTGAATCATGTGTCAGCTCTAGGTCCCCAGTGGTGTCATAGATGTTTTAAAAAACTTGACTGGAGTAGTGAAATCCAAGTGAGAGAGATGAGATTTGGTCCCTTCCTCTTTCCCTTCCCTCCCTCTTTTCCTCTTTGTCCATTCTCCTTTATTCCTTGTTTTCTTGGGAAGCTCCATAGGTGTAGAATGTAAGTCAGAAGACCAGCAGGATTGCATGTGCCAGTGTACCCTGTATTGATTTCTTTTCAGTACTCTCCCCAAGCTAAACCTAACCTGAAATTATCATTCTACCTTTTATTTTTAGTGTTATTCTTTCTGTTTGTTGTTCTTGTTCTGTGGGACATATTTGCCACTTTTAACTTCTTTCAGTGTTTTTGAGGAAATACTGATAACAGCCTGTGTTTGTCTAAAAAGACTGAAAGGAAAGAAACAATGATTTTTTCCCCCCTCATAAGTCAACATTTCCATTCAGAATTACATTTCACCTCATAGATGTATTAAAAATTATCTGGGAAGTTTGTTTTCTTTGTGTTCAGAATTACGTGCTGTAGACAGTGACTTCAGAGCCTCTTAGAGCTGCAATCAGAAGACAAATGTGAGAGAAGTATTCTGAAAAAGGAACCAGACTGGAGTCTGTTGTGCTCTTTATGTACTTTCCAGCTGGTTTTGCTTCTAACGTTCAGTATTCCTCATGGGACACTGATGCAAATCTGCATTCACGTTTTTTTCCCCTCTTTGTGTACAACACACAAGACCCTAAAGTAAAGCAGTGATTTGCAATATTAGGAAATGAGGCTCGGTGTGCCTGTCCCCAGTGTGAACGTGCACATTTAAATATGAATGAAAGTGGGCCAGAACCCCCTTGAAGCCTGGAGTTGATGCACAGACTGCCTGTTCTTTCCGGTTTAAGTACTGTACTTTTTTTTTTTTCCTTTGCTGAACAACAGCTACCATATGGGCTGAGCTTCAGCCAGTCAACTGCTAATTTACAAACACTCTTTTGACTGTAAATTGAATGGAAAAGGATGTCAGTTATCGCTTTCCTCCCGTGGCCACACCACAAGAGCACCTGCAGTAAAAAACTGGCATTCATGCTCTGAAAGGCACCACATGCTGCTATTGTGAGCTGAACAGGATCTAACCTTGGCTTTGCTTACCCTGCTCCTATCGCAGCGAGGAGATGGCAGAGATAAGAGCCTCACTTCTGAATGTGAATTCACTCAGAGACAGTCCCAGCACTTATCCACCCTATTTTGCTTCCACTAAAGGAAGTAAAGATCTACTTAGGAAAATGGCTATCTGTGCTATCCTTCAGAGAGGAGTCTTTGACTTAGGCACGTGTTTACCATATTGATTTTGAAGTTTGTTATGAAATTATAAATGCTCTCTCTCTGAAAGCCCCTCACTGTGACTGGTTTCGCTCACTCAGGATTGCCTGGTCTCCAGCCTGAATGCCAGAGCAAAACCACTCTGGATTCTCACCTGAGCAGAAATGGTATGGAGCAGGAGCATCCCTCTATGCCCAGGGCACACTGGAATCATAAACAGCACAAATGTGTGCAAGGAGAATTTGAGCAGGGAGAAACTGCTGGTGTCTGGAACAGTGAACTGGGCAGTCCATTACAAGAGACAGCTGCTGGGCCAGGAGAGGTTCCTGTGTTGAGACATGTGTCCTGACATGAAATGTGGCAGCTGAGCTGGGAGCAGGCAGAGAGCAAAGCTGCAGCTGCTGCTGGCAAGGGCCAGCCAGTCCTGGGGTTCCAGGAGGGCCAGGGCAAGTCCATCTGCTGTGTCCATTAACTCTTCCTAGACAGGTACATGTCATTACTGAACGAGCCCAAATGGTTATTCACTCTGTGATTTAAAATTATTGGGAAGAATGGGCAATTTAAAAATTAGGGTATTTCCTTACATCTGCTGGAGCCTACAGCTGTGTGACTGGCTAAAGAATTAGTATTTCTGTTTGAGTTCCCCAGTGGATTGTTAGATGCATTATGTATCTGTCTTATGGCTTTTGCTCAAGGAAGCCTTAAAGTTCAGCACCTACAAACATAAACCCCACTCTTGAGTCACTAAGGGTAGTCATTAGGTCAAGGCTCAGTGTACTGAAAAAAGTATTACAGTGCTAAAGAATTTATGGGGTAACCAAATAACATTCACAGTATTAATTTACAATTACTGGTTATGACTTAAAATTGTACTTTTGGAGATTGGAGGCCTTGAGCATTTCTGCCAGTGTTAAAACCAACAGTGCTTGAACACAACGAAATAATTCTAGCATTTAGCTAGCTTTGTGATTCTGGTAATCATTTGGCAGCATATAAGATAAAAGAGGTCGTGTATTTTTATATATCATAATGTGTAGTTGTCCTTCTCCCCAGAAGTAAGTGGGTGAAAGACACTACTGTTGTTTGAATAATCTCAAAACCAAGATGCTGATGTTCAAAAGTTGTTTTTAGAACATGTTCTGTATCTTTGGAGGTTTTAAAAATGCTTTCTTTTGAGATAGTAGATGACACCCTATATAATGAATACCATCAGATGTTTCATCCTTGCTTCATCCTCCCTTAGCTCTGGGCCACCTTTTAGCATTCATGCATATTATGACTACTTTAACATTATAATATGTTTATTAAGCTTAAATTAAATGTCATTTATGCTGGTTTTTAGCTATCTATTTGTGCCCTTTTTTCCTGCCATCTGTGCAGTGCTGCAAATTAACAGCCCCACATTTCCATTACCTGTAACATTTATGAATACTTAGCCTTCACTCTTTCTTTGTTTCTGATTAGAATAGTTTTGTAGATAAATCAGGCATGTGTATAATATCTGTTAATTTTTAATAGAACCTGTAGGATTTTTTTGTGTGATTCAAAAAAAAAGAGTGGGGAGATGCTGTTGCATAGCTGGCAACTGGAAATCTTGTAGGTGTTTCACAGTCAAGGTTGCACCTTTTCTCTTGCCTTGATGAGCTTATTTTTCACAACTTTCCTGGAGTCTTAAAAAATAAATATGGGATGTCTTCTAGGAAAGCAAGTCCAGGTTTGGGAGAGGTGCATGAATTTTAAGCAGCATGTCTATTGCTAGCTTTTCAGCGTTTTCTTCCTGACAGTCTCCCTGTGGATATCTCCAAAATGTCCTGACTGAAAAAATTCCAACTGATTTTTCTTTGCTTTCTATGTCTGAGTGGAAACTCCAGGTGAATTGTTGCAAAGTTGTCTTCAGGGTTCACCTACAGGGTAAACACCGTGGGGGAGAAAGGGAATGAAGTGGCTGAACATCAGAGCAGGGAACACTGGGGAAAAGAGGTACAGGATTGTGCAGAGGCAAATGAGGATGAGGAGAGTGTAAAAAAATGTCAGTGTGGGTAAAATGCATTGTCTCCATGTCTGCTGTCCTCTGTCATCCACAGTCCTGGGCTCATACCCAGAGAATCAGTGGTTGTGGCTGGAAGGGACCTCTGGATGTGACCTTGTCAAGCCCCTGCTCAGGCAGGTCACCTGGAGCAGGCTGCCCTTGGCAGGACTGTCCACAGTCTGGTTTTGAATCCCTGATATCTCCAAAGCAGCTCCTTGCATTTGCATTTATGCCTTTGCCAGACAGGCCAAAATCCTTCAGAAGGGAGATTTCTCCAGAAAGGCTTTGTAAGACCCACTGGACCACAGAAAGTCCTGGATGCCTGTCTTAACTGAGGGATGGAAGGGGGCAGAATTCCTAAATAAACATGAGAAAAAATGCACTTAGGGAGGAAAGTGAGGAGAGCAGGTGTAAATGTGAACATCTGTTAGGTCTGGTTGTACCTTTGAACAAGTTTCTCCTGTTAACAAGAATTCTCAGACCTTGGAAAGTCTCTGCATGTTGAATCCAGAAATTCCTGTATCTGCAGAACTCGGGGGTGGGAAGTGTGATACTTGTTTCTAAAATATGCTCTAGAAACAATATTAGGAGAGATGACAACTATTCCTATCCAATGTCTTTTGATAAGGTCAGTGTGAGCTTACTCTGAATTTGCTGAGAATTATTTTGGAGTTCCCAGAATTGGGGTTTTATGTGTCATGTGTGGCCATCACTTACCTGAAGTCAAGCAGCTGCTTTTATATCCTGTTTTCCTGTCTGTTGCTAGCTCTGTGCCTGGTATGGGACATCTTGCTGCAATCCTTCTGCCTTGGATGTGCCAGTTATGTAGAGAGTGGGGATAGGTGTAGCTTCCTCTCGACTGAAAGTGGTGCTGGCAGCAGAGGAAGAGTTGGGCTGAAGTAAATTCCTTTCATTGGAATAAAAAACTGAAAAGTCTGAACTGCATAGAGGTAAGCTGACTGTTTCTTTCAAACTCTAAAGTATGGATCCTTCCTTCGTCCCTCCTTAGAATTCAAGAAAATATGATTTGCCTATGAAAATGGGTTGAGTTTTTTTTTAAAGCAAATATTTTTAAATGGGTGGTTTCTTTGGTATGCTGAAAGAAAACAAATACATTCAAAGGGGCTGAGAATTTAATCCCAAGGAAGTGCTAAAGAAAAGCCAGACAAATTCCATGAGCCCTTGGAGTGGCAGGTTCAGCACCGTTTGCTCAGTGACACAGAGTCATCACAAGGCTCTTTAGGCTTTTTCCAGGGCTGTTCTGTGGAGCAGCCAGAGCAGAGCCTGACTGAGCTGAAATTCAGAACAGCCAGATTCAGGCTCTGCTGCCACAGGAGGAGGGGAAAAGCCAAGCCTGTGACAAGTTACACCTACGCCAGCAGTTCCCACAAGGCTTTGCTTTTGCTTCTGCTTGCTCTCAGGGAGGCTTTTCCTGCCTTTCAGTCATCAACCCCTGAGCCATTTTTCCTCCCTGGCCTCTGCAAAACACCCCCAGCCACCCCAGGGAATTCTAGCAAGTAAGTGCAAGGGCCCTTGCCAGGCAAACCCTCTGGCATCCTCTGGCATTTTAACCAGATGTTACCTACATCTGCCTACTCACAATGATAAGTGTTTCTCTGTTTGTTTATTTTTTTAAGTGTAAAATACAGAAGGGGAAGAAACACTAAACAATTAATGAAATAATTTGTATTTAGTCTCTGCTTTGTACTGTGCAACTCAGGACTTGTCTTTAATTTAATGCTTTGAATAGGCTTATATAGCTTTTCTTACAGAACAGAGACCTGCCTTGGAAAGAATAAAAGAGATGGTTATGGTGGCAGGGGAGGCTCTAAACTTCCATGTTTCCTATTGTGACATCATTGTTTCCTCAAATCTTTTCCCTTTATGTTTACAACATTTCTCCTGACTGCTGAGAAGAAAAGTTTCCAAGGGCTCAAGGTTTTTTTTTTCAGCAGCACCCAGAAGTCTGGCACCTTACCCTAACCTTGTAAGTCTGCAAAACTGGCCTGGAAATTAAATGGAAACAGACTCTCTCTTGGGAGTCCAGCTCCCTCCTACTCCTGATTGGTCCAGAAACACTGTGAGAACAGACAGATTTTCTAGCAGTATCCTGGCACTTTCTTACCCGTTCCTGGCCAAAACCAGAAAGTGTTAAAAAAAATTATATATATATATATATATATATATATATATATATATATGAAATGAGAGGAGAGGAAAGCACTGTATATTTTTAAAACACAAATCTCATCTGAATTTTGAGAAGAGAGTTTTGGGTCAGTTGTTTTGTCTGAGTGGTTCATCTACCCCCTCTCCTAATCCCTGTGGTTTACTGCAGAGTTTTGTGGTTTCCTTCCTCTGGTCCCCTTGGTTATCTGCCTTGGCACAGAGCCTGGGTTCTGCTTCCCTTCCTCCCTGCACACCTTCGTGTCCCCAGCCACTGAATCTTGATTCTTCACACTTCATTTTTTATGATTTGCAGCTACTCAGGGGCGCCCTTTGCAGGCTGTTGTGCTCAGCCCTCACTGCTTTGCCTTCAGCTTGGCCTGTGGTTTTTTGTTTCCTCCCTTTTTTTTTTGTTTTGTTTTGTGGGGGGGGGGGGGGGGGGGGTTTGTTTGTTTGTTTGTTGTTTTTTTGGTTTTTTTGTGTTTTTTTTTGTTTTGTTTTGTTTTGTTTTGTTTTTATTTTTATAGCTGCTCTGAAGTGCTCAAAGAGCTGCTGACAGCGCATGGAAAACTCAGTAAACATTCCACCCAGACCACTTGCTTGCCTTTCCCATCCTTTCCTGTGCCACATTCATTTTTATTGGGGATAGTCGAGAAACCAGGAGTTTTAGGCTTTGGCTGATCTGCTTGTGCTGCTTTCAGACAACATGCAGGTCTGGACCTACCTGCTCTTACTGCAGCAGAGGCCAGCTGGAACAGCATTTCTGCTGCATCTAGCCCAGCCTTTTAGTCCTGTGACTGCTTCCATTGGTTCCTCATCAGGAACTTGCTCTTCAATCAGCTATACAAGCCAAGTCCAACTGCTTCCAGCTTTCCCTGGTTCTGTTTCTCACCCAGGTTATCTAAAAAGCTAATACCTCTTAAGTACAGCAGCTTCATTTTTATGGCTCCCGCTGGCTATTTGTTCCTTTTATCCCTTGCTTTGAGAGGTCTGGCAGCAAAGCCTCAGGTACTTCAACACTCAGATGACTGAGGATTTTGCCTGGTAGGTAAGTAATGATTTTGTAGGGAGGTGAGTGGGCGTCTTCTAACATGAGCATGGCTTGGTACTTGTCCAGTCCTCAGCTTGTCAGTGCTGCACCACCTCTAGGTAGTGTTAAGCACTTTACTGTAAATCACAGTTAAAGGCATTTTGCAGCTCAGAAAAAGGTGATCTGAAAAGTTGCCCCGGCCCTATCTCAGGCTGCCTTGTGTGACAGGCCAGGAGAGGGGGCTTCTTTCCTTACTAAGGAATTTCAGAAACTCATCTTTAGTTAGGGAGTTTTGCAAAGTTCTCTTTAGCTGCAGTTGTCAGAAGCAGCGCAGAGTGGCCTCAGGCAAAGACAGCATGTGAACAGCAGAGCCCACCTCTTTCCAAATCCTCCCAAATACCCTGAGAGGCCATTTTCAAGTGCTTGCTCAGCATGTGTTGAGTAGGGTGAGGTCAGCAATATCGAAGTTTTGGAAATCATGCCCCTGTTTTCTTGGAACCATGGCAGCTGCAGGTACTTGTGGATGCTGGTTTTGGCCACGTGGCTCTGAATCCCTGAGGTTCCTTGCTTTAAGGTGCAGAGATGTCCCTGTATGTCAATTCCATGTCAGCACAAAAATAGCCTGAAGCACAAGAAGCCAGTGTAAAGGTGCACTGGCAATGATTTCAGAAGCAGTTTTCAAAATGAGGAGTACTTTCTTTGAAAGCCAGTGGGTCCTTTAGAGACCAAACTCAGAAGCAGGTGCCTGCCTCTGCATTCCTTTCTACCTCACAATATCTTCTTCATGCACTGGAACTCTGCTCTTCAGATCTTTACTGCAATGGTAAAACTTCCTTGATTCCATAATTAATAACTGTGTTGGATTTTATTTCAAAAATGTTTTCTGTGTGTGCTCTCATCTCTCAGATTTTATTCCAAAACATTGTTAAGGGTTGCAACCTCTGCAGGAGTCCCTACAAATCTTATGACTGGATCTCATGACAACATGCTCTTCAATGTTGTTGATTAATCTTTGTTCTCTTGAAGGTTAGGAAGTTTGCACAAATAAGAAAGCCCTCTATTACTCAATAACCAGCCCAACTTACATCCTGACACTTCAGTGGAAAATCTGACTGTTGTGGGCCAAAAGAATCTAACCGTGTTACCAAAGGCGTTATGCAAGACTAAATGAAGTTTCATTTTCTTCAGACTATTCAACTCTCTGCATAATTCACATAGTATTTTAATCATCTTTTGAAGAGTCCTTACTTTATGAAAGGTCAGAAGTAGCCTAAAAATAGTTACTATCATCTGATGGCTGCTTTGCTGGATATGAGCCTTGATTCTCAGTGGACAAGATTTTCACGTCATAAACCCAGAGTTATCCTGGCAGTAATTAGCATCCTTGTGGATGGGCTGATACAGAAATGCAAATCTTCACTTTGAGCTCTTTGCTTTCAGAAAGTGCTATTTATATGGAAAGCTCTTTGGGGCAGGGACTGTCTCGTGTTATGAATGCTTCATACAACTGAATCTTGAATTGGTTGGGGCCTGAAGGCACAAATGTAATTCCAAGAATAGTATGATTGAATGGCTGTGGAGACTGAGCAACTTTCTCAGTTCTAGACATGACGTCAGAACAAGATTGAGGTGGAAGTGGGAGAACTTGTACTGTGCAGGGTATCTGCTCTTTGGATGGGAACAGGACTTCATTCTCTGGGCTTATCAATGGGTCTCTGTTAGTGAGTACTCCCAGTTCATTTCAGCTTTAAGATCTCTCTGAGTACAGAAATTGCGCTTAAAATCTTGAAACAGTCCATTTCCTTTTTTTTAAAATACCAGTGAGAGAAACCTTTTCCTTGCTTTCTGCAGTGGATGCTGTGGTTGCTGCTGGTAGTTGGTAGTGAGGATACATCCAATAACAACTGCCAAGCTTTAAGGTCACATAATCTTAGGATTAAGACATGAGAAGACACTAAATGAGCCAGATCTGATCACAGGAAATGAATAACTTTTTTCTATACTTGTTTTGACTAAGAGAATAAAATCCAATCTTATAGAACTCTTTGTTCCTTGATCAAGACATGTAGGAGAAATGAAGACCTGGCAGGCAACCTTATGAACATTGATCTTAAGAGTTGAATGCCCAGATGTGAACTGGATCCAGAAAAGTGGTAAGTATCTTCCTGCTTTAAAACTGAAGTGTGGTTATATCTATTGGCCAAGATCTTACTGTTCACCTATTACTAGGCAGAGTAGAGCATTAGTAATGAGGAGCTAAGGTAGCCACAAACTAGAAAGGCCTCTTGGGCTCCCACTGCCATCCTGCTCAGTCTTCTGCACAAATGCTAATGTCCTCACATTCCACTTCACAGGCTGGAAGTTGTAGTCATGTTTCTAATATTTATTACCTAAGCTCATTCTAAAGATGCTATTTCCTTCCCTTCCTCTTCCTTTGCACTCAGCTTCAAGTGTGGTAGGAGGAAATCAGGAAACCCACCTAACATGTTTTTAATCCTGGCCAGATGGGAAAATGAATACCCTGGCTCTGGCAGCTGACCTGGTTGGTTCAGAAACCTGGTCTGACAGTTGTGCTGCAAACACCCAGTGGGAAAGGCACCTTTTGCAGCAGGGCAAGCAGCTGTGCCTGCAAGCAGTGTGGGAAGGAACGCAGAGACTGGGGCTGCTCACAGACCTCTGCTCCACCAGCCCAGCTGTACTAGGACTGCCACAGCTCTGTCTGGACCAGCATCTTGTTTCTGATGGAGGACAACCACATATATATATATATATATATATATATATATATAATTCCTGGAGTCAGGCAGAATTTTCCCATCTGCCCACAATTTCTATACATATAAATATATATTTTAAAGTATATATATAAATAGAGATGAATAAGATGAATATAGTCAGTTTCCTAGCTCTTGTGTCTCTTTTATACCTCCTTAGCAGAAGGAGGAAAGTGAGATGATCTCGTCTTCCAGTCCAGCCAAATACTGAATAAGGACATAAAACCAGAATGAGGTTTTTAGCCATAGGTGAGTTGTTTGTGCAGTTTGGGGGTTGTTCCTGTGGGGAGCTGCCAGCTCTGGTGGTGACACAGCTCTAAAAGAGACGTCACCAGCCAGCAGGAGCAGCTGGAGGGAGGTAGTTTGGCCATACACGACAGACACTTGTTACTGAGAATGTGTCTCTAGTACCATGTGTACATCCTTGAAATAGAAATAAATAAGCTTGTGTCTGGGTTTGGAAAAATAAAATGTCTGTGTGTTTATGGCAGGAAGTTTGGCCTGGCTCTATCTCCTGCTCACCTACATATACAGCTTCTTGTACCTGTTCAGTGTTCCTTATTGCTGTCACAGGCTTTATTAGAATCACAGTGTGGACATTTTCTGTACTCTGACTCTGTAAAATGGGTCATGTTTCAAAATATATTAGTACCTGTGGGTTAATGAGCCTCCTCTCCTTTCCAGCCATGTTCTGCTTTGAAACTCATGCTTTTTAGCAGTTTTGAAAAATATCTGCCTACACCTGTCTCTTGGCTCCCCTCCTTTCTCAGGCAGATCACAGTACTTTAGCAGAGCTGAAATAGCAGTACATTGGGCATAAAATTTGGTATAATGCTGTGTTTGCTTCCATGTTTGGCTGTGACCTCTTCTAGTCTGGATGAGACTGCAGTGAAAATGGAGTTTAATAATAAAGTGAAATTACAGAAAGATAGAGAGGATGCCACTGTAGGTCATTTTTATGCTATGCTTTCATCTGGGCAGGACTGAATATAACTCTGATTCCTATTCCTGACAGCCTGTTTGACATTTCTGTCTCCTGCAGCAGTTAGACTGGTCTGTACTCACACGTTTCTGCAATAGCTACTGTTCAGTTTAAAAGGAAAGGAAATAATAGACAGGAGTCCTTGATATGCATCTAAGCATTAGCTTCTTCTTGAAAGGCAAACCTCCCTGGCATAGGTCACCAGTCCACACTCAGTTCTGGGTCTTGTACATGAGCAGCGTTTAAAATTTACACAGCTTTTCATATGCTCTGAGCCAGCCAGTTTTCAATGACATTCATGCCTGTCCCTTCTCTTTGGTATGCAGTGGTTAACCCTTGTGACAGAGTCTCACAGTGCTACCTGTGCCAGTGCTGCTGGGCACTGCCAGGAGCAGATGTGGTGACACTTCCCAGGGCAGGAGGTCAGCTATGCACTCAGCTGTTTATCTTTTCCTTGTTGTTACTCTTTTAATTGCCATTAGTGAGGCATAAAAATATTATTTCTTGAGGTTTTGTTTTGGTTTGGTTTTTTTTTCATGGTACAGGGTACAGGGAGATGGTTTGTTTTTTTTCCCCTCTGCTCTACTACTATGTATGAATGGTGCACAGGTTTCTTCTGGAACCATCCAACTGAAGGGAACTGCCAGCACCTCTCTGGGCACTGGCACCAGCTGGTAATATATGGGCATATTTATCTTCATTTGGTGCCACTTTCACCCTGCCCATCCTGTGGTTTTTGCTTGTTTCCTGGAGAAAACCAGCCATTCCATAGTCTTGGAGGTTCTGCTGTTGCTGTTGTTTGGCAGTATAAAGAGTTAGAAGGGTCTGCAGAAGAGGCTGTCAGGTAAGTTAAGCTAATGATCCCCTAGTAATGATCCCTAGCAATCTTGACTCAGTTTGGCAGTGGAAGCAATTTAAGGGGTGAACTGCTTATTACAATGACCTTTAGTGCATGTGTCTGTACTCAGTAATTGATACAGATTAGCCAGGAGTTAGTGTAGCATTTTATAATGGATTAATCCTGGAAAGCTGAACTTTTTTTTTCTTGGGGGCAGCTAAGAACAAGTCTGTGTTTGCTGCAGGCTCCTGTGTTCTGTCCTCTGCAGCATCCCCTTAGACCCACTCCTTGAGGGATCAGTGCATGCAAAATCCCCTCTGCAGGAGACATGCACTGTGCAATTGGAATGGTACCTTTTAGCAGAAAATGCCCTCAAAACAGAGGCATAAACCAACCTAACTGTTTTAAGGGCAAAACAGCTGTGTTGTTTAGAATAAAAGGGGATCTTGATTTCATTGTATTCTATATTGCACGTGCAAGCACACCCAGGACAGGCACAACAACACATGTTGTCCAAGGAGCAACAGCAGCTCTCTCTGTCAGGCTGTTTCCTTTATGAGTGTTGATGTTCCTAGGAGTGCATGCATGTACCAGCAGAGGGCACGCAGACTTCATTAAACGGGGACACGTGCTAATTAATAAATCCCAGGAGCAGGTAGGGATCTACCTGCACCCGTGTCATTCCCAGACAAAGTGCTCATTCAGCTGTGCAGAAACTGCCCCTTCCAGCAGCCTGGCGTTATCTGAGACAGGCAGGAAGTGAGGGGCCGTAAAGCATATGTTTGAAATTACATAATCTGCAGTCAAACTGTGATCATGTTTCATGTTCATGCTTAGTCAGACTGTGGCAGTGATTAGGGTTGACTAAACAGTTACTGTAGCTCCCATTTTTTCCATTGTGTGGCATCTGCTAGCTCTGTTCATCATTAAAGTCTCAATCCAGGCAAGTGACACAGAGTGTGGATCAGCCATAATGAACTAGAGAAAATCAGGGAGAGAGAGTCAGCAGTTTTTATAATATATTAGCACAGGATTATTGGGAAATGTGATCTTAAAAGGAAGGCTATCTGCATTTTAGAAACTGAATCAAAGCTAAACTGTACAGTAGACTCCTCTGTTCTATCCTGCCTATGCACTTGCAGTACATTCATAATCTTCATAAAGGAGAAAATGAATTGGTGAAATAGGCTGTTTTATGATAATATCCCATATGTTATCAGATTCATGCAGGCAGAATCACACTAATGAAGAGAAATTGCAGTTTATGTAGGGCTTGCAGGCCTCGCTGAGGCAGATTAGCAGTGGCGAGGGTAAGAGGCAGCACAGTGCCTTGGCAGGCTGCCCGAGAGCTAATCAATGCAGATGGAGTCAAAGGGACTGCGAGCCTGATTCCCAACAGTTTCATCTCAGAGCAGGAATGACTGTATCCATCAGTGCTCCTTGATAAGACAGCCTTTAAGCTTGTGGTAAGAATGAACCCACTTGGGGAGGCAGAGGCTGAGCAATACTAAAAGCGATGACTCCACATGCGGTGCAGGGGAGAGGTGGGTGTTTAATTTTAGCTGCTGACCTGATTTCATGCTGAATGACAAGTATCTATAGGAATCCTCAAGGGCCAATCAGTTGCTATGCTAGTGAAGCTTTTGGAGAAATGCATTTAATTTTATTCAAGCGATGCCTTTAAGGAAGCAATTATGATTTTAGCTCTCAGAAGTTCGGACTCCTTCAGGTTGATTTTGGCTAGTGCTAAGCTGAACTTCTTTCATGTTTCATGTTGCTGAAACTGAAGTCTATTTCAGTTGTTTATTTAACATGCCACACACTAATGTTCTGAAATATCTCAATTTTCTTCCACTGTTCAATCTTTTTCACCAATATGAGAACAAACTTGGTGTAGAATCAAAACAACTGATGTCCTTTTGCCATTTGCATGCACCTCCTGAAGTGAGGTCTAAGAAATAAAGGAACAACAGGGCCTTAACATCAGGGAACTCTTGCCTTTCTGCTTGAGGAAAGTGTACTTGTGGTGACCCAGGAGAGGGCTTTCATTTTTCAAGAGGAAGATTGGCAAAGATCTCAGTCCACATATCATCAAGTCCCTTGTCATAGAAGACACTCATGAAAAAAATATGAGAGTTGGGCCCACACATGGGGCAGATGCTTCACTTTTCACTGGTGATAGAATCCTGGCCACTAGGAACATTAGTCACTTGGAGTCCTTCCCTTGGGATAGTGTGTTTCTGATCAAAAATGAAGGCTGCAGTCAGCCATGAGCTTAGACTCAAATTGTTCTGTATTATTGAATGTTTAAATGTTAATTAGTAGGGCTTTTAATACTGTTAATGACGTGGTAGGAGCTCAGTTCTTATGTCCATACTCTGTTCTGCTGCTATTACTGGCTTTGGTAGATAGGGTATGGATCCAGGTTTGGTTCATGCCCATTTTTCCACAGTCATATTGATTGATTTGAAAGTTCCTGTTTGAAGATCACTTTGCATTATTCCCTTCCCAGTTTTGACTTCAGTGGAAAATGGCTGGACCCAAATGCCAGGCTTTGTGGATGGGATTTGTTTGTTTTCTGTGGCTAGTTGCTGACTGGAACCTCATCTGCATGTTTGTATTGGCTTTTTATTTTCACTTGTCTCTGAATCTGTGCAGTGATTAGTTTGTTGACAGATGGCTTTTCCCTTGAATAAGATACAGTGACTAGATGTTCTGAATGTCCCAGAAGGGCTCTGGCATTTGTCCTCAGGACAATGAAAAACGCCCTGGCATTTTCTGCCTTCTCTGAATTTGCCTTTCATTTGTGTATTGTATAGATTCCTCTAAGGATAAGGAAAGAAAAATGTTAAAATGTGGTTATGACAGGCAAAGTGACAGGTCAAAAAAGCCTTTTCCTCAGTATAAGGAAAAGGATTTTCTTGCAGTTTCTGTGTATTGCTTCACACTTCCTTGTGTAAGTTCACACTTCCTTGCTTCAGTGAATAAATGTGGGATTTACCACTTTTTGAGGTAACACAGCAAAAAGGAGGATAAGTTTGATTCCACTTGCCTTGTTCTGACTGAGTTCCCATCTCTTGCACCCATGCAAATGGTTTGAGACTGAGGTTACACAAGCAGTGCAGACAGTGGGAAGATATCAGGGTTTTCACATGGTTATAGTGGGAGCTGTGGGACATTTCCTTGGTGATGTGCCATGAGAAAAGAACTTAATCCAACTCTGTCTCCAGTTTGAGATTGGAGATGCAGGGTTGGCATCCAAGGGAGAGGAGGAGCCCTCTTCCTGTTGTCTCTATCTTGCCCAGTCTTGAAATGGAACTGCTGAAATGCAATCACTGAAGCACTCTGAAACCAGGCATCCTGTGATGCTGGGACTGATCCTTTTTCCAAAAGGAGAAGGATCTCACAATTATATAATCTCTTGATCACAGCTTTTGTGAAACGAAAGTTTGTCTCTAACAAACAGTTGGAGATGAAGAAGGCTTATCTGAGCAGTGCACTTGCTGAACCCTTGTGCTGCTGCACCTGGGTGCTAGGGACAAACTCACCCTTTTCCCCCCAACAGGGATGTGCAGAAATCCACAAACCTACCCTCTGCTTTTTCTTTTTCCCTGCACCAAATTCTTCAGTTTTGTTGCATGTGAGTCAACTTGTAAAAATGACTCACGAGCTCATTCCAGCCTCCTGAATTGGGAGCCCAATTAAAATACTACTTGCAATGCACATATTGAAGAGAACGAAAAGTGTCTGTTCTGAGTGTCAGGCATTAGCACAGCATATCTGAAGGCCTGTCTTGAGCTAGTCTGATACTTGCCAGCAGGAAACCTGATGTATAATTAGAATCACAAAATCACCAGGTTGGAAAAGACCTTCAAGAGCCTCGAGTCCAACCCAGCCCTGAGACCTCAACTAGACCATGGCACCCAGTGCCACATCCAGCCTTTCTTTAAACACATCCAGGGATGGTGACTCCACCACCTCCAGTACTTTATCACTCTTTCTGTAAAAAACTTTTTCCTAATATCTAACCTGCATTTCTCTTGGTGCAGCTTAAGATTAGCTAGCATTCAGCTAACAGGATTCAGCAAAAAAATATTTTGAAAATCAACTCAGGTTAAAAAAAATCTAATTAAACAATAAATTGTAAATTGTAAATTAATTGTAAATGTATAAAAGTTTATTAATTTCAAAATGTTGATTTATTTTTATACCTGCAATACCATTCTTGGATACAGTGGTCTATGTATAAGATGCTGAAGATGTGTTTTTCCTGCAGGGCAGCAACAGCTGGCAATGAGCTTCTCCTGTTGCTGGTTTGACTTTTGAGTAGACATTGTCTGGGGTTTAACCTGGTGTCATGTGGGCAGGAGCCCTTAGAACTGCAAGGGCAATTCTTCTCAATCTCCCATCTTTGGCCTTCAGGAAGCCTTTACACCAGGGCCAGCCAATCTTTCTGACATTGCCACCCACGTACCAAAATCCTCTCTGGAAGCTGATCTCATGCAAGAAATGACAGCAGCAGGACTGAGATCAAGTGCATAGCAGGTCAGAGTGTGACTCAGTGGAGTCAGGCCTGGCTTTCCTGGCACATTTTCTTTTTGGTGAGGTGAGGGCTTAGTCAGGCTGCACATTGACATAGTCCCAGCATCACCTTTATATTCTGAATGGTGTCCAAAATTAGGCATCATCCACAGCAGCACTAGCTCAGCAATCATGCAAGAGGCCTCCACTGAGAGGATGGAGTTGGAAAACATCATCCCAGCTCAGCCAGAGTGATGTGTGTGGTGTGCACACAGCTAACACTTCTTTCTTGTACATAAATCACAGCACTTTTACCTCCAGGATGTTTCTGTGGCATTACTGTGAACCTTAGGGCAGGAGGGTGAGAAGTGCAGCAAAAGGCAAGGAATCACCCGAGGAATAGATGTTTCAGAGTGTCATCTTTCCTTCGTGTTAGCTCCTCAATCCAGCCTTGGTCCTCCTTTTCCCAGGCTTCTGTGAGATTGGGGCAGAGGAGTGGTTGTATCCAGGAGCAGCACTTGCCCTGGTTTTCCTCCCTGGTCCCATACCACCACTGTAATAACTGATGCCCCACTTCCAGGACAGTGGGTGTGAAATGGGAAGATCTGTAAGCCTGGTGGGACCATCTTACTTATGGTCCCAAAGAAACCCATATTACATTACTGGCAAAAGCAACCACCTTAAATGGGAAGTGTTTCACTGAACAGCTATTCTGGTTCAAGTTCTCATTGAAAAGAAAACAGTAACTAGTCACATGCTGTGGGAACTCCATCCAAATATATTTTTCTTCAAGTCTAGTAATTGTAAAGATGAAGAATGATCTTTGTTCTAGCAAAGTTCATGGAAATAAAATGTGCACATATTGCCACTTACCAGTATGTAAATAACATATATGAATAATTGCCAGTAGGTGGTAGTGTGTGTTTTTCAGATAAGTTTGTGACTTAGTACTGCAAGTGTTTCATGTTTGAGGTGATTTAGAAAGATCCTGTCATCTTTAATGTATGATCTCAAACCATCATTGCTTTGAATTTAGTCTCTGGTTTCCCTGATTTGATAGTTTTGTTTCACAAACATCAGCCCATCTCAGCGAGACATATTTTGATTTTCCTTTTTGTGCTTATGGACAAACCTAACTGGAAACATTTTGAAAAGTGCCAATTAGTGTGAGCCCAGAGAATTCAAATGCATGTCTTCATTGGAATGAGTGGATTGCTCTCTAGTGTTTCATTTTAGGAGAAAAGCTTTTGATAAATAAATGCATTATTTTAATGATTTATAAACTTAGAATTGTTTTGTCATAGAAGGTGTCTTGAGAATTCCTGAAAGAGCTCACTGGATTCAGTTACTGGACATCAGATTCCCTTCAGTGCCTCATGGTGTAGGGAAAGGAAAGAAGTGACCATTCAGAAAAGATGAGGGATTTTGTTGGAACCCATCACTTCCTTGGCTCCTTTGTTATTCCTTGCTAAGAGTAATCCATACAAAACCACTGCTGTTCCCCCAATTCATCACACAGGAAGAGATGCCCACACTCCCTCCTGTGTGTGCCTGGGTTGACACTCGTTCTTCCCCAGGTGAAGACCAGACCACTCCTGCAGCCTGTCTGGTCTCTCTTCCTGCCTTTGCAGAGCTCTGGGAAGAGATCTCCTTTCTTGTTTGGCAGAAGAAGGGGATGCCAGTGGTAAAGATTCTTTCTGTGGTGTTGCCTGCCAGGAAGCAAGGCAGAGGTCGGGAAAGGCGCTATAAATATTTCTGCAGTAACTCAAAGGCAGTGAGTGTTTTGGTTGATTTGTTTTTCCTGGGGTGTGTGAGACTGCTCTCCTCTGTGCAGGTGTCCGATTCATGTGAGGCTTCCTTTTTCTTTCTTTTCCCACTTGTTTCCTGCCTCTGCAATTGTTGCTTGCACTTGCAGCACTTTTACTCAGCCTGGCAGTCCCACAGAATGCAATTAGGTTATTTGTGCAAATGCTTTTCATCATGAATACGGTCTGCAGAGTCAGACCTTTTGCTTCTTCCTTCTGCTTCTAACCTGTCCCTCCCAAGTTTCCTTTCTCATTGTTTTTCCTTTCACTTATGTCTGCCTGCTGTTAGAGCAAGCTAGCAGAGAAGGAAGTGGGGGAGGGCTGTTTCTGCAGGGGTTTCAGTGCAAATAGCTGCATGGCTTATAATTTCTTGAGCAGATTAGGCTGTTCTTGGCATGCACTCAGGCTGAGAGAGAACTGCTTATTGCCAGGTGAAGTTAATGTGTGTGTGCCACCAGTGTCCAGGAGCTGCCCTGGCAGGAATTGCAGTGAATGTAAGGAATAGATCAGTACTTGGCCCTTCCCAGGAGCAGAACTGGTGATCCCAGACGAGATCTGTGTCTGAGTCAGATCGAGCAGATCCCCACTGAGCTTAGGGAGCTGTGGCTGTCCTGTGTGTAGAGGAAGGCTTGGGCATACTCATGGCCAGACTTCCAAATCATAAAGCTTCCATCTCCAAATGAGTTCTGGTTCCACTTTATTGCAGCTTTTTTTATACTTACTTCTTTTTTTTTTTTTTTTTTTTTGTCTCAAAGTAGTACTTATCTCAATTAATGAAAGAAAATGCAAAGTGATAGGAATAGGTGTTGGAGGTGATCATACCAGCTTGCAGCCTGCTTCCAGTCCCAGGCAGCCATGTCCAACCACTCTAGGACAGAGGTGAAATGGAGATAACCTGCCCTGTTTGCCTTTCTGTGTTATCTGTTCTTAACCTGCTCCCTTGAGGTTGACTGTGCAAAAGGTGGGATATAATCTGATTTTGTGAATAAATAATTTTTATTGCCTGGAAGTGAATGATATCAAGTAAGCCATCCAAAGCTGGAGCCCATTGGAAAAATGCTGAGCTTAATATTTCTGTTCTGCTCTGTGGTTTAAATGGCAACTGCTAAAGGCAAACTCATGTGAGAGCTCACTGAGTGAGCTACCCACATGTGTGTCCTCCCTAATTTATAAATATACCTGTGAGTATACTGATAACAGGAAACAGATTAGTGAGAGTTGGTTTCATGCTTGAAGATGGAGTTTCATGAGAAATGTAGATTGGAGAGAGGAAATCTCAGGGTCGGAAGCTGGTTGTATTGTGTGGAAGGCAAGAAACCACAAACTCGGTAGTACAGGAGCCTTGCAGAAATGAGAAGAGAGATGTTAATTTAGCAATTGAAATCAGGCATGCCAGAGACTTCTAATTTGTGCTTTATTTTTATAGAAACAAATAATTCATCCTGGAGCAACAGGGTCTCTGGACCCTGAAAGTTTTTGTTTCTTCTTACTGGGTGCACTGGTGGCAGTACTGTGTGTGCTGATGTCCCAAAACTCCTCTGAGTTTTCTATTTGGAATTAAGGAGAGGAGTGGCAGGCAGCTTTACCTAAGTGCACACAGTAGATAATCTATGAATGAATCACAGAATGGGAGTTAGATGGGACATTGTTCCTGGAATAAGACCAACACATCCATGCTTTAGTACTCTAAAGAGATACTCCTTCTCAAACTACATGTAACATGGGCTTGTGCTTAGAGATGTACCATATCCCAAACACACCAATTCCCTTGACTGTGGCTGAACTGCCTTTGTCCTGGTCTAGACAGTCCCAGACTGGGGCCTACTGCTAAGGATTTTCATCTGACTCTAATAGTGCTTTCCCTCTGGATTCGGTTTTCCCTCTTGAGTTAACATGGTCAGAAAAAAAACAAAACCAGAGACCTTGAGAATTGTTATTTCCATCATTCTTGCAACATTTTCTTTCTGCTAGGAAGCAGGAAAAGCTTGAGGATGAGGATGACACACTTCAGTTCACACTCTCACTCCAGCTGCCAGAGCTGTAGAAGCTGAGGGGCTTTCACAAGGCAGATTTGGTGAGGCTGAACTGGGACTTGTTCCATTAGAACTTCCCGCTGCAGCTGTGGGGAAAATCCTGACTGGGAGCCTTTAACACTGATAGTGTTAAGTGATGTGCAAGTCAGAAGGATGTGGACAAACCTCCAGCTCACTGGCAGGAAGAAGGAAAAAATAGTTCTAGAAATCCCGACGGCTTTCACCCCAAACCTTTGCTTCCTGATGTAGACAGTGCAAGTTAAAAGTGCAGTTGAGCGTTTGAGTTCTTTATCTAAAGTACAATTTTGACTGGGAGTTACTAAAATGCAGTAAAAATGGAAGCATATTATGCTTTTTTCAGAGTCCCTTCTTGATGATTGTCGTTTGAGGGATGAGGATGTTGAATTTGCTACGTTGCACAAAGTTATGGCAGCTGTTCCATATTGCTAGATTGGAAATTAAAATGGAGATCTATTCAAATTGTCTGACACTTCCAGCAAGCTTGAAAGCAATGCTTTTAAACATAACAAAACTCTAATCTAGGTCCTGAGGGGTAGTCAGTAACATTAAAAGCAAATGTCTTTTTCTAAATGGCCTTTAACTACTTTGTGTCTTTTCCTTTTTTGTTGCTAAATTCTGCTTTTCATGGCAACCATTTGATGAAGTGAACAGAATTTCTGAGAATGTCAAAGACCAAATCCTAAGTGAGAACATTTCAGCATGTCTAGTCTGTTATGATAATAAATATTTTCAGGAATTTTTAAGCTATGCTAACCTTTAAAAAAGAATGGCTCACATTTCTATTTTCTTTCTTCATAAATGTCTGGTGCCTGAAACTTCTTAACAGTTTCTTCATCTAAAGATAAGACTGGGTTTATCTCTACCTGTAAAAGCTAATGCAATCTCTTAGTTTAGGAATTTCTAGAACCTTTGCCTGTCAATACACAATCAAATCTAACTTTTGATCCTAGTGCTGCTGCTTTAGCAACACCAATTTTATATAGACTAGAAAAACACATAATATAGGAAATTGTTCTTTGAATCACACGTAATTCCAGACCTGTGCTTCAGAACTCAAAATTATCCAGTTTGATTTGTTGTCACCATAGAATGTTGGTTAAAAGCATTAATGTTTTTATCCATTAATTCTTAATCCATGGAAAGAATACACTGTTGACATCTCTGCAATTTTTTGTTGTCCTGAATATGCCAGTTCATCTCACTCATACTGAGCATTAATCACTAAATGTAGCATTGTGATGTGTTCAGGAAATATTTGAGGAGGCTTTATAAAGGCACCCCGTTACTAAAGAAAACAAACAAGACCAAGTCGATTGTGTTGTTCCTTGTGGGTGAAATTCACCTGCCTAAAGCTAAAATAAATACGTGTCAGACTCTTCTACTAACGCACCTCCAATTCCACTGCTCCCTGTGTTCTGTTTTGCTTCCCACAATGTTGCAGTGACAGAGGTACTCTGTTCTAAAATACCATTTGCATTTCCAGGGGGGGCATACTGGAAAGTCTGAAGGGCACAACAGACCCTGGAAGGAGCAATGTGCTGTTGATTAATCTGTCCTCTGGATGAACCCCGGTAAATACCTGCCTTTCCAAAATTCTGAAATAATCTGTATACAAATAATGGCAGGAGGAGTTCTCTCTGGGATTATATGACTACATAAATAAGCAATTTTTCAGTGCAGCATGTGGTTTTCTAATTTCCAGTAAAATGGAATGAGTCACACATGACAACAGCATTGCCACTAACCAGTGTGGCATGGCATCTGAAAAAGATAGCACTGGAAGGGTGTGAACTGCAGAGCAGATGATGGGGCTTGAAACGTCTTGTTTGCTTTGGCAGAGCAACCAAACTCTTGATGCTTTCCCACAATCTGCTCCAAGGATATAGGTTTTGCTGGGCTGTATCAGATTATTACCCTGGGAATTTGTGTGTCCTGCCTTTGCCAATGGACAGCTCTTGATGCTTCAGATAAAGATAAATGCCCAGACTCCCCACAGGGGAATTCCAAGGTTAGATGGTGTGTCTTCAAGTAGGGTTTACATTACTGCAGATTACCGAGGGAGGGTTTTTCTCTCTGGTACCAAATCATAAAGGATTCATCTACTCAGGCAAAAAAAAGGCCCAAGACAGCTCCCAAGTCCAGGCTCACATACCATACATATTATTTATATGTAGGTACATGTGTTGGTATGGGCCTTAGGCTGAGTTCACTCCAGAGGGAGAGTCTAGCCACAGTCATGTCTTAGCACAGGCCCAGGATTTTCTTCCTCGTGTCTAGAGAGTTTCTGCTTGGCAGCACAGCTGCACAGGAGCAAAGCATCCCGTGGCTGCTGCTGCCATTGGACCCTGAGTCTGAGAGGAGGTCATGCAGAATCTCAAAAGATGAAAGCCCAAATTAAAGAGATTAAAAGCAAAGCCCTTCCCTTTATTTCAGCACCTCTAGAACTGGGGATCAAATCTTCTGGTGTTAATAAATTAGAAACTCAGAAAATTTTCAGTTCAAAAACAAGATGGAAATGACCTAGTACTTGGCCCCTGTTATGGGGAATTAAGGTTGTCAACTTTATAGTCATGAGTGACTTCTACTTTTTTGGATCTATTATATGGAAGTGGTGTCAAACACTTTTCCCTTTGAATGTTTTTCTGAAGGAATACTTGTTAAAGGCAGGATGGGAGGAGGGTGCAAGTAATTATTTTTCTTCTCCTAACATATCCCCAAACACAGCCATATTTAGGCAGAGTTAATGGTGATGTTCTAGGTGCCCAGCATTACATTTCCATTGGTTTATGTTGCTTCCTCCCTGCCAGTATTGCCCACACTAAGGGCTTGGGGAGTACAGTAGTTTAAGCTGCAGTTTAATTCCCTGTAGATGGAGATTTGCACTGACAGAAATGCCTGCTGTCCTGGCAGTCTCTCACATCTGCTGGAGGCAAAAGAGTATGTCAAACAATAACTCGGCCAGCAGATGTGGTTCTGTAGGGACAGTAGTGTCTGTGGTACGAAAATTCCCTCCCAAAATACAGATCTGTGGGGACAGTAAGCGTCTGTGTCAGCGACAACTTTATAGCATCTGCTGGGACAGTAATGCCTGTGATACGTAAACGCATCTCTGCATCTGCTGGGTCAGTCAGAGAGAGATGTATTGTATATATCCAGTTTTACATGTGAAAATCTCCTGCTCTTTAGTTCGGGGGATTTGTTTGATTCCCCTTCCCACAGAGTTAATAAGAACCATTTTATGTAAGAAGAGCTGAAGGTATTTGTGAGTCTTTTGCACGTAGGACAGACATTGCCACATTTCAGCTGCCAAGAAATACTGCTACATTTTCTCCTGCCATGGTATTAATCATTAATGGCTTTGTTCTCAATGAACAGCCTGAGTATCTTCAATGATGCTCTTGTGAGTGCTAATGCTTTGTGGTTGCAGTGAGAGCATCACATGAGAAATGTGTTTGTTCAGAGAGGAGATGCACCACAAACACAACATTCTGACCCAGACCAGATTTCAAATATTCCTAAGTACAGGTATGTGCAGATAAAGATTTTTAATTTGGCCTCATCTCTAGGTTAAGCACTGGACCCACATTAGGAAGGATTTTTTTTGCACTGACAGTCAATTTTCCAGCAGCAGCAACTCCATTCAGATGTCAGGGTATTTTTCTACAACAAAGGCTGATGTTGACATTTTTTCTTGGATAGAGATAGATGCAAGAGCTTCTGCCTCAAGGTTATCCATTATACTGTATATTAACTAGATGTTTTAACACGGGGCTTCCTGCAGAGACAGCAGTGAATGATGATTAATACTTATCAATTAAAATCTAATCTTTTCCCATGTGTATTTATATGCTGAACTTCAACCTACAAGGCAATTCTGTGACAGGAATTAGATAGTCTTTTGTTGGAGAGCACTGGAATTATGGTCAGGGAAGTATTATTCACTCGTTTATTATGAGTAGTGCATTTGTGCCTGTTTTTTTGCCTAGGCATTGTATATAAACACAGTCTTTGTGAAAAGGAGTTTATAAACAATTACCATTAAAGGGACAATAATTTTCTCTTTCTTCATGTATCAGCTCTGAGTAGGAGGTGATGGATGGAGGAGAGAGGAAGCAAAGGTTGTACATGTTTTATGACCATAATTATAATTAACTATTTGAGAGATTAAAATTATATTAAATTTTAATTATAATTTACTATTTCAGAGATTAGAACTGATTTAAAAAAAGACTCAAGGTTATAAGGTACCTCACAGATCTATGAGTTATCTAGCTCAGTCTAAACATACAGATACAAATCTTTTTTTTTTTTTTTTTTTCCTTTTCTTTTTTTTCTTTTTTTTTTTTTTTTCTTTTTCCTTTTGAATCCAGCCCCGGCTGAACAGACGGTGCCCACAAGTGCGGTAGGTGCCTCTGAGCCCGGCGCTGCCGCAGCCCATGGGCCCTGGTAACAAAGAGCTCCAATCCCGCAGCCGCGGAGCGGGGAGCGCTCCACTGAGAGAGGGAGAGGAGGAGAGCTGGGAGCAGACGGGAAGGATGAACTCCAAGCACGTTCGGTGAGAGCAAAGGAGAGGCAGAAGGGATTTTCATTTCGAGCTCTGTTTGGCACAGCTGTTAAACACCACTTAATTCAGATACACCGTGCGATAACCCTGGTTCGCGGGCGAGAGTCGGGGCGGAACAATAACTGAAGGAGGCCACTCGCAGCCCTGGTGGAGAGTCTTAAAGTAGACAGGTGATCTGGCTGGTTAGTTCTGATTTATTACAAAGGCATCTTTATGCTTTTTGAATTCCCTTCCATCACTCATGTTAAACAAAACGGCATTCTTATAAGGCAGTTCATCCCCTCCATGCATGCACACACTCATCACTCATGTCACACTTACCAGCAAAGGCATATGAAGGAAGTGCAGTTATGTGATGCCTATTACAAAAATCTTTTTTGTTTTATTACACTGGAAACAAGCACTTTAGTAAGGCTGCTAGGAACTGGTTCAGGTTTACAGTACTGTATCAGCATTTTTAGAGACTGATGGTGACTGTAAAAGGTGCAAGACTTTTTCTGGTTTGCAGCAAAATTGCTTTTCACAACTTGTCCCAGAAGATCTTTGTTTTAAAAAAAATATTTTGCAAATGAATTCTGTAAGAGGGAGAGGTGTGGAATTATTGGGATGAAAGTGCATGTGGAAACATCATCTTTCCATTTTGTATTTTTTGATGTGACATTCCTTATCACAAGGGAAAGAGGCACTTCTGCAGCTTCCCTGCCCCTGAGCCTCCTACCAGCTCAGAGAGGCGTCACAAAGCCACTCACTACTCAATCTCCATTTTATTTCTTGTTGTTTATTAACACAACCATACTGTTATGAGAGCTTGGCCCATCCCTTAGTAAGAGCTTTCAAAGTGGCTGGAACAACTGGTGAAAAAATGATAAACATTTTTCAGCTGAAATTGGTCAGATTATGGATGAGTTGTTTATAAACATCTTGTCTAGAACTGTCAAGAGGTGGAGCTAACATCATTGAAAGATGATAGATTCTGACACGGTGCTCTGAGATTTCACTGCCACCGAATGTAGGTTAATATGGGATTCAATAGGAAATCTGGCTTGTGTATTGCTGCCTATTACAGGAAACGAAGGAACTTGTCATTTGTCTGCAGATTGCTAATTGCAGTTTATTGCACATGCAAAAGGTTAATTTGGGTATGTTATCACAGTAATCACATGCACTGCCTCAGAATAAACCATACCCCTACACCTACTAAAGAGCTGGCCTGTGGGATTTGGGACATTATTTTGTAATATTATGGCAAATAAGAATTTTGAGTAAATGCTGTAACAGTGGCCTGCAGTGTCCTTTGGTGTAAAAGATCAGAATAGAGCAGTTACAAGTCTCTAGTATGAAATACTTTCCCTTAACCCTTAATTTAATTATTCCCTGAGATGCATGTAATTTATTCTTTGTGATAATCGAAAACAGAAGACTCATCTATTCTAAATGAAAATTATATCCTATTCTTATTATTGTTAATGCTTTGTATTTGGAGGAGTATTTAAAGGCCTGAGATGAATTCATGACCTCTTCATGCTAGGTGCTGTATATATACACACAGTAAACTCACTGCCCCAAAGACCTTACACTTTAATTAAATAAAGGTTGGAGGAAGGAAGTTTTATTACTTCTGTCACAAATGGGAAATGATAACAGAGAGAAACTAAAAGGACTGAGAATTACACTCCTCCTGCAACGAGTCCTGTATTTGCCTGTAATATATCCTCCCTTCCTGCTTTTGTTAAGTTGCTGTAAATTGCTAGGTAGATGGTTGGTCTCTCCCCCAGAGATGGAGTTTAATTCTGTGCATGTTTCAAGGTTTTATGGAACGAAAGGCGTTCTGTAGATAGATAACACTTTAATTTAGACCTGATTAAGTTATTCTGAAGCAATACTTTTGTGGAGGGAGTAGATTTGTACAAATCTGGAGCACGTTGCTTGTTGCCATATGAACATACTACTGCATAGCTGCTGTGCTCCCCGGGGGCTGCGCTCTTGGTGCATGGGGGTTTTAAGGTACACCAGTATAACTTTTTAATTGTTATTATTCCCTGTAGTTTGCTTTTAAATGTCTTCCAAAATAGTAAAATGTAATAGTGCTGGAGATGTTGAAGCATTCCACAGGATTCATGGGGCTCTTGGAACACCAGTGCAGGCTTAGTCCCCCAGAAATGCATCTTCTTCTCCCCCTGTTCCCTGGAAGTAAGGTGCTCATTCTGAAATGCATTTTAAGCATTTTTAATTAGAGCTTCTAGCTTAACATTAAAAATAAAGCCAGCTCTGCCTGGAATCTTGCTTTGGGAATTTTTTTCTATAGAGGAACATAAACCTGAAGATAGCTTGTTTCCCTTTTTCTCCTTGTTCAGATCACAGTACAGTGATCGCTTTAAGCAGATGGGGTAGGAAGGGGAAGGGAGAAAAAAATGGGTAAGTCAGGTGAAGAAACAAAACAAAGAACAGGTAAAATCTCAACACAACCCAACCACTCTCCTCATATCTTTGCATTTCAGTATTTATGACCCTCAGTGTTAGACTCCAACAACACTAGTTCTCTACACTGATGTGTCTTTCCCTCATCTCAGCCCAGCTCTGTCCTGTCCTGCCACTGTCTGGTAAATGGGTACAGTGATGTTCTGTCTCACAGATTTTAGACTCCTTGAATTAAAAAAGGTTGCAAAGAAGTAGACTTTAAAAAAAATTATATTTAATAACAAAGAGTATTATTTTGTTATTCCAAGTCTTATGGATCCTTGAGCACTTATAAGTAACCTCTTGTTTACCCTATGGAATCCAGCAGTGCTGCCTATGGAAGTAAATCTGTAGAATAAGTGATCTTTTAAATATGAAACTTCAGTTTCCTTAGTTGATGGGACAAGCTTAGTACTTAGCACATCACCAGTGTGTACCCTTGCTAGAAAACAATCCACTGGAGCTTTGTTATACAACATTCAAACATCACTGACAAAGTGACAGTAATTTGTAATAAACACTGTGTGTAAACAATTACCTGTGACTTGTTACACTTGTTTGTACAGGCAGCTGGCTAAACAGATCTGGGTGCACTTGTAAATGTCTGTCCCTGTCACACCTGATACTGGAAAACAATGGCTTATATGATTACTCTGAAAAAGTCAGTGTTTTGTACCTGATAGCTGGCAAGGACTGAGTATGGATGCTTATAGATGCACGGAGAAGAGCCAGAGAAATCAAATGTGATGGTGTTCTTATGACAGCAGTGAGGGCACTTTGATGTCTGATCCTCCCAAGAAGGGAGGTCTTTGTGACAGAGTACTTGACAAAAAAAACCACTTTTCCTGGTTGACGGGTCCTGTGGTGGTAGAGGGGAAAGAAAGTCACTTGGTCACACAAGGTCCAAGGAAGAGGCAGAGGTGATTTCTTTTCTAGTGGTTTAGCAAGACCGGTGTAACATGTTGGTACTCAGGAGCAGCTGTGCGGGAGGCGTCCCCACCCTTGGGGCTCTTTATGAGCAGAAACGCGGGGAGCTGGGACCGAGGTGTCACCGCGCGCCAGCCCGGAGCCGCCCAGCCCGGCAGGCGCTGCCGGGGGCCGCAGGCCGGCACCGGGACACGGCCGCGCTCGGGTCACGGCCGTCACCCCGCGCCCGGGGAGCGCCGAGCCGGGCAGGGCGGGGCCGCGGCTCCCACCGGCTCCGACCCCGCGCCCGCTGGGGCTGCAGCGCCCGCAGGGCGGGCCGGGAGGCGCCTCCGCCGCCGCAGCACGGGCCCGCGGGCGCGGCCCCGCCGCCGCTCGGGGCCGCGGGCGCCGGGGCCGAGGGCCGGGCAGGGCGGGCGGAGCGGACCGAGGGCCGGGCGGAGTGGCTGAGGGCCGGGCAGGGCGGGCGGAGCGGACCGAGGGCCGGGCGGAGGGGCTGAGGGCCGGTCAGAGCGAGCAGAGCGGGCGGAGCGGGCGGAGGGCCCGGCCCGGCCCGGCCGCGGCCCCGCGCGGGCGCACTGCGCTCGCCGGGGCAGGGAGGGGCGGGGCGGGAGGTGCGCGCAGGCGCGGGGCGCGCGCCGGGAGGGGCCGCGCGGGAGCCGGCGGGGGGTTCCGCGCGCCCGCGGCCGCCGCCCGCGGGGCCGGTGAAGGGGCGGCGGCGCTGCCGGCGCGGGGTCGGGGCCGGTGCGGGGGCGGCGCCGGGGGCTCTGCGGCGCTGCCGACCAGGAGCGGCAGCGGCGCCGCTCCCGAGCCCGGCGGCGCACAAAGGGCACCCCCCCCTCCACGCCCCAAACCAACCCCCCCCGCCGCAAAAACGCACCCCAAGCGCAGCCCCCTCCGCCGGCGCTCAGGTGGGGCTGGCGGCGGGCGCACGGGGGCGCGGGGCGGGGTGGGGGGGGAGAGCAGCGGCCGGCGGGGCCGGGGCCCGGCATTGTTCGGCAGCCGACAACAAAGAGCGGGGCCGGGCCGGGCCGGGCCGGGCCGGGCCGGGGGGGGGCAGCGCCGGCCCCTCCGAGCCGCCCCGGCCAATCGCGGCGCGCGGCGGCGGCGCGCGGTGACAGCGAGCGGCGCTTACGCTGCGGCGCCCGGCGCGGCCCCCGCTCCCCGCCCCGCGCCCGCCCGCCTCTCCAGAGCCGTCTGGCTGCAGCAGAGCCTCAGACAGAGGAGGGGAGAGGAGGAAAAAAAAAACGCTGAGTGAGTGGAGTGGAGCCTGGGAGGGGCTCCTTAAAGAAACGCTGCCGCCGCTTGGCATTGTGGCCGGCGAGGAACTCGAGGGGGGGAAGCCATCGGAGCTCCTCTCGCTTATCCTCTTCCCACCCCCCCCACCCCACCCCCAGCCGACAAAAAAAAAAAAAAAGGAAAAAAAAAAAAGCCAACCGAAAAAAACCTCGGGGGGGGGGGAGTCGTGGGGGGGGTCCTGAGAACATCTTATAAACCGGATTGCACTGAGAGGAGGAAAAAAAAAAGCAAAAAAGATACAAAATATACAAGCAAAAGGCAACAATTCCCCGGTCTCCAGCAGTCGCCCACCCTCCCTTTCCTTCTCTCCTGCTGGCCATCTGCCTTGGGTTCTCCTTTGTGTCTGATCTCTTACTACTGAGCCGAGCGCAGGCGGAGGGTGCACCACACACAGGGACTATGCCCAGCTCGCTTTTTGCAGACATGGAGAGGAACGGGAGCGGCGGCGGCGGCGGTGGTGGTGGTGGTGGCGGGGGAGAGACCCTGGATGACCAAAGAGCCCTTCAGATCGCCCTGGATCAGCTCTCCCTGCTGGGGCTGGACAACGACGAGACGGGCTCCATTTACGACAACGAGCCTCGGAAAAAGAGCGTGAACATGACTGAATGCGTCCCGGTGCCCAGCTCGGAACATGTCGCTGAGATAGTGGGGAGACAAGGTGGGTGCCTGCATGCCAGGGGGTGTGGGGGCGCGGGTCTCCCCTCCGCGCTGCCGGGCGGGCGGCTCAGATGCGACACTGGCCATTCCCAGGAACGCTGCAGCCGTGCGGTGGTGGCCAGTGCCGGCTTCCCCCAGACAAAGAAAGTGCAGCAGCAGACGTGATGTTTCCGAGGAGTGTTATGCATCAGTTTCGAGATGCACTTTCAGCTGCCGGGTTGGGGAAAAATCACGAAAATAATAAAAATCTGTCCTTTCCTCCGGCTGCAAAAGTTAAGATTTGCAAGAGGAAACGGGAGGAAAATGGGAGCCTCGGTGCTTTCTCCCCCCCCCCCCCCCCCACCCCAAAGTTAGAAATCGTGGATTATTTTTGAGGAAGAGAAATGGAGTGGAGAAGTGGAACAATGGGGTTGGAATATAGCATCCGCAGTGGGGAATATGGCTCATTCTGTACAGCCTCTGCTCCTCACCTTAAGAACTGATTTATTTTTCCAAAAGGAAAGTGCTGAGCAGGAATGTGGACTGGCGGGTGTGTAGATTTGTGAGGGCTGCTTGCATTTTATTTTATTTTTTTCTTCTGGCGGTGCAGTTTTCCTGCACGCTTTTTTTTTTTTTTTTTTTTTTTTTTTTTTTTTTTTTTTTTTTTTTTTTTTGTGGGTCGCTGCCTTTTTTATTTTATTTTTTTTTCCCTGTGTTGCCGACCCTGTGAACTGCACGTTGGTAGTTTTGGGGCACTTTTGCATGGCAGATGCGTCGGTGGCCACTTGCGATGCCTTTGGGCGTGTGCCAGGGCTGTGGGCTGACATTACTTTACACCGTGACCGAGGCTCCGGGACGAGATGCCAGCGATCACCTGGGGTTGGGGGCAAAGTGTTTCGGGTGGGTGTGTTTTTTTTTTCCCCTCCCTAGCTGCACCCAAACAATGGGTTGTAACCGGTTCTCCCCCACCACCTCCCCTTCCTCCCCCTCCCCTTCGCCCTCCATCTCCCGCATCTCGTTCCCAGGTTGTAAAATCAAAGCTCTGCGGGCAAAGACCAACACCTACATCAAGACCCCGGTTCGCGGGGAGGAGCCGCTCTTTGTTGTGACGGGCAGAAAGGAAGATGTGGCCATGGCCCGCAGGGAGATCATCTCTGCGGCCGAGCACTTCTCTATGATCCGAGCCTCGCGGAACAAGAACACGGCCCTGAACGGCACCGTTCCCGGCCCCCCGAACCTGCCCGGCCAAACCACCATCCAGGTGCGGGTGCCTTATCGCGTGGTGGGCTTGGTCGTGGGGCCTAAGGGGGCCACCATCAAGCGCATCCAGCAACAGACGCACACGTACATCGTGACCCCGAGCCGGGACAAGGAGCCGGTCTTTGAGGTGACGGGCATGCCAGAGAACGTGGACCGGGCCCGGGAGGAGATCGAGGCGCACATCGCCATGCGCACCGGCGGCATCATCGAGCTGACGGACGAGAACGACTTCCACGCCAACGGCACGGACGTGGGCTTCGAGCTGAACGGCACGGGCAGCCTCTGGAGCAAGCCCACGCCGCCCAGCATCACACCCACCCCGGGCCGCAAGCCCTTCTGCAACTACCGCAACGACAGCTCCAGCTCGCTGGGCAGCGCCTCCACCGACTCCTACTTCGGGGGCGGCACCGGGGGGGGCGGCAGCGCCCGCCTGGCCGACTACAGCCCCCCGAGCCCGGCGCTGAGCTTCTCGCACAACGGCAACAACAACAACAACAGCGCCAACGGCTACGTGTACGGCGGGGGCGGCGGCGACGTCCTCTCCTCCCCGGACTGCTGCTCCGAGCTGCCCTTCGACTCGCCGCCCGGCTTCGACCTGGCGCCCGCCCCGCCGCCCGGGGCCGCCCTCCTCTGGCCGCAGTTCGAGCGCGGCCCCGCCGCGCCGCCCTCGCCCGCGCCCTCGCCCGCCGCCGCCGCCGCCTTCCCGGGCGCCGCGCCCGCCAATGCCAACCTGGCGCTGCTGGTGAGCGGCCCCCGGCGCGGCGCCGCCCCGCCCCCGGCGCGGCTCTCCCCGCCCCTGCACGGCAGCGCGGCCGGCACCGAGCACCCGCTGGCGCGGCGGGTGCGCAGCGACCCCGGCGGGCGGCTGCTGGCCGCCTCCTACCCGCTGTACGCCAACGGGCTGGGCGCCCACCTGCCCGGGCTGCCCTCCGACTCCTCCGCCTCCTCCTCCTCCTCCTCCAGCTCCTCGTCCAGCTCCTCCTGCTCCTCCTCTGGCGTGCGGCGGAAGGGCAGCCGCGACTGCTCGGTGTGCTTCGAGAGCGAGGTGATCGCGGCTCTGGTGCCCTGCGGCCACAACCTCTTCTGCATGGAGTGCGCCAACCGCATCTGCGAGAAGACGGAGCCGCAGTGCCCCGTGTGCCACAGCGCCGTCACCCAGGCCATCCGCATCTTCTCCTGAGCGCCGCGGGCCGGGGGGCCCGGGCCGGGCCGGGCACGAACCGGGGGGGCCGGCGGGGCCGGGGCCGCCGCCCGCCGAGGGGTGCGGGCTGCGGCCGAGGGAGGGCTGGGGGGTGGTGTGACAGCGGGTGCATGCTATAAATAATAACGGGCGACTCCATTCTAGTGCTAGGCTAGTTTTTACACTGTACTTTAATACGAAGCTTCCAAAACTCCCCTTTTTTTATAAACAGACAAAAAAAAAAAAAAAAAACCAGAAAAAAAAAATTGAGAGTAGAAGATGCTTATGATGATGACAATGGTGTGTGGACTGTTAGTAAAACGTGCTGGTAGTTCTAGGATGCTTATTACAAAATAATTAAATCTATGGGTGGATACTTTTCTGAATGTTCTTGAAAGGGCAAGAAGTTCCTGTGAAAAACCATGATACTGCAGCTTTATCAGACTTTAAAAAAGAAAAAAGAAAAAAAAAAAAACCAACAAAACTGTAACATATCTCTTATATATATTAAAAACGTTTAAAGGTTTTAAAGATAAATTGCATTAATACAGATTGAAGTATTTTATTCTTTTTTGACTTGAAAAATTATATTTCATATTGCAAAGATGTTTACAAGTATTTTAATTTAAGTTCAGTGAACTTTTTGTAGCTGGGTTAAATCTTTTTTATTTTAGTATGGCCTTATGGCAAAGAACACTGTATTATTTTAATATCACACAATTGTGAACAGAATTACAAACCATAAAATGTGTAATGCTTTGAACAGTATTCTGTTGGGATGGAGATTTTATAGGTTCAGAAAAAAATCTTTTAAATCTGCTTCACCCAGCATATTTTCTATTCAGTGATATAAAGCATATTTTATTCTATATTATTACAAAAATGGAAATGTATAAACATATGTCAAAAGGAACTGTTGAAGCTTTCTAACATTTGTATAAATAGAATTCAGTGGAAATTACAAAAATTCTGTTGCACCACTATAGTTTTAGTATTTCTATTTTAATACATTTGTTTACCACTTGTTTATGTATATGTAGGTGACGTTACTTGAGCTTAAATGTACTTTACTGAGCAAAGTTTAAAAACAAAGTATATTTTATTTTATGATAAAGGGCCTTTAACCTCATGGTCAAATACTAATATTATATTTGCTGAGACAAGATTTGAAATTGTATCAAGAGTTTTATTTTTCTGACATTTAAAGTTCTACATAATAAAAGTAAAACTTAAGTAATGGTGCTACTTCATGTTTTTTTAAGTATTTCTATATAAATAAAATAAAATATTACAGAAAAAATGGTACTGTGTGTGGTGATTTGATTTCATGTGCTGGAGTTTTTTCTGGAATTTTTGTTTCCTGCTTGTATCAGTGAAACATGTTGGAGTTTAAATTGTGTCGTGCTAATGTTGCTGGAACTCATGCAGGCTTCCAGAATAATCCTGCCAGCTATCACATCTTATAACATGTTTTTAGGGAAAAATATATATATATATTTTTTTTTTTTTAATATGTGTTATATTGCTGGGGTTTTCCATCACAAAATACTATTTTTTTCATAATTTTTAATCATGAAAAGTACTTGGGTTTCTGTGAACTGTTACTTTTGGCAGACAAAACATGGGAAGTAGGAAAGTGAAAAGGAGCTGAAAGAGGGAGCAGGGGAGGCTCCTTTGTTGCAGTGTGCTGATGGAGGCTCCTGGCTCTGCTGTGCCCAGGGACTCCGGACCACAGCCCAAACTTGGTGTTTCTGGAGCAGAACAAGGGCTGCAGTGGCCTCCCTGAGTCCTTGACAGCGCTTCTTGGTTTTTGGCAGTTGTGGCTGGGGTAATTGGTGTTGACAAGGTTGTTTGAATAAAAGATTCATTGCCGTGTAAAGTTGGTTTGGCTTTGCTGGTGCCCGCCGTGGTGTTGGGGCGAGGGAGGCTCAGCCGAGCCCACGGACACGCCGGGCGAGCCCCCAGGACTTGTGTTGCTCGGTGTGGCCCATGGGAATGAAGTGGCTGTTGGCTGAGGCGCGCTAGAGCAGATTGCAGAAGGTGCTGCACATCGCTAAACGTTTCTCTTGGAGCTTGCCATTGCCCTTTTCAGTGGGTGAGTGAAAGCAACAAAGGAAACGCAAAGTGCGTAGTGTATTTCACAGGCTTTACTTTGTGCTTAGCAGTGTATGGGCAGAGCTGCTCTGCTCCCATCTCCTTCATGGACTCCAGAGCTGCTGGATGGGTGGGAAGGGGGAGGAGGGAGGATGCGGCAGGGGATGATGGGATCTCTTTGTTCGATTTGATTTGATTTTTGCTTCTTTCATTGAACTGTGGTTGTGGTATCATCTGATTTATAGAGTTAAAACCCCTTGCTGAGTGTTGCTTCTATCTTGAAGGTTTGGACTGGGGGGAAATAATCCCCCCACCCCAATGCTGTGGAAAAGAATCCAGAGAGTGGTAGAGAAGATGTGTTTAAATACATAAGCGGTAGAGACACTGAAAAAACCCTTGGCAAAACCAGTTACTTTACAGACATCAGGAAGTTTAAGTCCATGTGTATATTTTCTTGATGATGGGTTTTTAGGAATTGCTCTCAAGATATGTCAATCAATTTCTGATGTCTGTGTAAACATCCTGCGTGGTTTTCAGGGGAAAGTTATGAAAATGGCTATAAATAAAAAAGTGAATTTGATCACTTTGCTTGATTTTCAAGCTTGGTGAAACCGAAAGGTAAATAAGATGAACAAAAATTGAAAACTGAACTCTCCTCTTTTTCCTTCCCATGATGTCCAGTGCTGTGTGTGTCCCTGGTGTTGGCAGTGGTGTTATGGATGGCTGTGAGCAGCCTCTGGAGAACAGCCCCTGGCCAGCAGCTTGGGGAATGCCCCTGCCTGGGCTGCTGAGCATGTCAGTAAATCCAACTGGCCTCGCTGTCCATGGTCGTCTTGCAGGACTTGCTGTTTCTTTACCAGACTGTGGCTGAAACAAAGGCAATCCCCTCTTGGTCCGTGGCTCTGGCTGCCCTTTCAGCCTCCACACGCTGTTTCAGCCCCTTCACATGCTCCATGTGCGTGTTGTCTCAGGAGGGAAAGATGGGCCGTAGTGCCTTAAAAACTAATTGTGTTCACACCTCTTTGGGAATTATTTTGCCTGCAGAGGGACCAGTGTGTATTACTCTTGCTTTATCATCCAATGAGTGCCTTTTGCCCAGCCTTCCAAACCTGGTGCCCCGTGGTGGTGGCAGAGCCAGGGGGCTCAGCAGCACTCACCCACCCGAGGCCCCTCCACTGCCTGGACCCTCCACTGCTGGCAGGGCTGGTGCATGCCCCTCTCTCTGTTGGAGAGTGTTCCAGGGTGTACTGGCACACGTGGTGTCCATTATGCTGTGTCTCATTGCTTGCTGGGTTGCCCTGAAGTGCCCAGAGCCCAGATCTGCTCCCAGTGTGGGGTGTAAATCCCCCATCCTTGGGCGGCAGAGACGAGCGCACGGGAGCAGGGATAGTGTGGGGAGGAACATGCAGGCTGCCCGTGTGCTCTGCCCCCTGGATTTATGCTGTAGGTCAGTCCCTCAGACTGCAGAGACCATAAATCAGTGCAGAATTTGTCCCAGGGTAGGGAGCCATATGGTGTGCAGGAGCAGGAGAGGAAGAGGGATGCCCACGCCAAAGGAGAATAAAGGCCTGTGTTCAGGGCCAGAATATTTCAAAGCCTGAGAAAGGGGCAAAGTTCAGTTTCTAATTGAGTGCTTTGAAATATATAGATGTATATGGTCAATGTTTATCTTCCAGAACAAAGCTCACTTTGTTGTCCAATGTTCGTGTGTCGGTGCTGGGAGCTGTTCCTGGGGGTGTCCAGCTCAGAGCTCCTTGGTGCTCTGGGGCTGCTGGGGGTGTGGGTGCCCCTGGCACGTGCCAGCAGCCTGGCCCTGCTGGTCCAGCCCCTGCTCGGAGGCACTGGGGAGGACCTGCACATCTGGGGGAGTTTCCTGGCTTTCTCAACACATTTGTATGGTTCCCAGTGCACGTGCACATCATTATCTCAAACCAGGGTACATTTACATATATAAGAATTATTATATACAAAGTCCTAAGCTTAATTATTCTTCTGTCCGTCCATATCATGTACTTCACAGAATTTACATAACAATCAGACATCAAAGCCAGAACCCTTTACTGGAAGAAAGGTCTTTCCACCATATTATTTTAATAAAATAAATTATAATAATCAATTAAATCTAAAATTACACTTTAGATTTTTTTCCTGTGAATCCATTGAAATGAGAGTTAAAAGCAAACTTTAAATTTAGTAATGAGAATCTAACACAGTAAGGTATTTAAATTAAATTGCTTTTTGGTTGATGTTTCTCCCTCCTCTCTGCCAACCCTCTCACACATATTTTTTTGTCCATTCTCCTTGTCTTGCCGTTTTGGAGGTTGAAATGATGCTTTGCTGTCCCTGAAATGAATGTGGATTCTGCTGCTGGAAGAGCACGCTGGTGAGTATTGCATTTAATTGATCTAGAAATAGCAAAAAGGAATTATTCACTCTGCCTCTGCTTATTTGTGTTTCCTGTAACTCGAGTTGTCTCTCAAATAGAGATGATTTAATTAGAGAAGAAAGACTATTTTAAATCTAAAGTAGGCAAGGGAGGCTTCAGTCTGTATAATCATTTGCATTTCTGGTTTACCTGTTTATGACAGTCTACCTGGCAGGTGCTGAAGGGCCCGGGTTTGCAGGTGAATATGTGCTCTGCCTGATGGTGAGTGATGGGGAAAGATACTCCAAACTTCTGTGTTCTCTTGCTTCACACCCAGGAAATATACAGAGTTATATATAAATGTGATCATATATCCAATATGTACTTGTGTGCACCTCTGTCTGCATAGAATCATCCAGAGAAATCACAAATTAGGAAGTCTTTCCCTTTTTTAGTGCATTAGTGTTAACACAAACTCACTGTAATTATGGAAAAAACTTTTATTGCAGTTTTATTACTTAATATTAAGGTTTTTAATGACGCTTTCACAGTTGGATATATAAAATAATTGTATCTCATCTAAGTTTTAACGTTGATTAAAAAGCAAGAAGCTTATTCAGTCTTAGTGAGATAGGTTCTACTGTGATGTGCTTCTGCTGTGATGAAGCTGTATCAGAACTATGCAGGCACTTGGTGTATGGATTGTTCTTTAATGTTATCTGTGCAGACAGAGCCTGTGCAGCTCTGACTGTGCCCCAGGTTTATACATGCATACATGTACAATACTGGCAGCTCCATGGACCCCTCATCTTTTAAGATTTGTGCAGTCTTGGGAAATAGCATCTATCACGAGAAGTTGAATTTGTGGTCTTAAGGAATATCAGGTGAGGCTACAGAAACCACGAGTATCTGCCCTGGGTTGCCTTGTTCCGAGTTTAGGGCTCCAGGAAACTGTAGGATTTAGCTGCCTTCATAAAATAAACGGGCAAGTAATGTTTGTTAGCACATATACACTTATCCAGGGCACACAGGTACTATCTCTCCCTAAGGTGGGTTTGTAGGTTCTTTTTGTTAGGGATTTTTTTTTTTGCCCTGGTTTTTGTAACATCTTATAGCTCTCCACTGCTAAGATGATTATTGTTTAAGAAAATCAGTCAGTTAAATACTTCCATCTTAAGTGCATCTTATACTTCTGCCATGACCAATGTGATTGATTAGCTGCCTTGAGAAATTTATAACCTTTGATAAAATTGCAACAAGAGAAGTGCTTTGTTAGTTTTCTATGGAGAAAAATGTTTGTTAGTTAATGGAGAACAGAAAGAGATTTTTGATGTTCCTCATTACTGGTTTTCCACTTGTGATGGAGATAAAATACAGTAAAGTGCTTTTTCCTCTTATGTAGAAGGGCTCTTCTGCCTTTCATACCTGGTAGAATTGTGTGGCCCACTTTGTATTAGTATGAATAGCAATTGCCTTGTAAATGGGATGGCCATGAATGGGTGAACAGTCTGTCATCTCTTATTTTGTCCTTTGTCTTTATGTTTTATTCACTTTTACCCTCTACAAAAGAGCTTTAATTTAGACCTGAGACAACAGTAGCAGTGCTCCAGCTCATTATAGATCTAGTGGCAGTTTTATTTCATTTTGATGTTCTTTATATTTTGAAGGGTGTACTAAACAGTAGAAGCCATTTTAATCAAAAGAATATTTCAATGGGAGCATGACCTGTAAACAGTGGTTTTGTGAGAGTCACAGAAGTTTCTGTTACACATTTGGAAATTATTTCCATGATTTAACTGCAAAGGGCAAGTAAATCACCTCCCTCTAGGAGTTCGCAAAAGGAGCGTTTTTCAGGATCTTTAGTTCTGTTAACTGACTCATTGTATCATCTTGGCTAATTAATTTCACCTTTTCTGTGCTTCAGGATTTCCATCTGTGAATGAACTAATGACACCTAATTACAGGCAGTATTGTGAAGATTAATGAATTGACATTATTGAAGTATCCTGAGGTGGAAGTCCTGATGTAAGTACAAAGTACTATTACTGATGCTTCCTAATTAATCAGTTCACAATATCCAGCATGTGGAATCACATTGGTCTAGAGCAAACAAACACTGGATTATATTTCCAATCCGTGGGTGGGTTTTTTTTTTTTTTTTTTCCAGATTTCTGGTTTTACATCTTATTTGAACCATCTTTTTTTGGTGAGTGTAATAATCTCTCATCCTCCCAGGGCACTTAGAGGTGAGATGGGCTTGACTTAGAAGAAATACCTGGTCCCAGTGACACATGTATCATCCTGGCAGGCTTTCCTGTGGATACAGAAAAGCAACTTCAGCCTGAGATTTTCTTGCTTCCTCTGGTGTAACATTAGTAACACTTTAAATACTCCATCGTTTTAAATGGGGTTGAAGATGTTAGTGTTACAAAGGACCCAGAATCCCAGTCCGGGCTGGATGTTCCTGCAGCTGAATGTGGGTGGGAGGAGTGGTGTCGTACACCAGGAAGTGATGGAAGGCAATTGATGTTGTGAAATTATTTGTAATTTATAACAAGGATATACAAGTGGATAACAAGGTCCATTCTTTCTCCTCATGGTTGGGCTGCTGTTTCCATAAAGATATGGCTAGAACTGTGCAGGGCTTACATTGTATGTTTAAAAATGAAAAAAACCCAGTAATAATAAAAAAGCTGGAAACAGTTGAATTTGTCTGAGCCTTGCTCTAATTAAGTAGCATGACACATGTACCTAAATTCTCATAATTTTGAGTGCAAGGTTGACAAAAGGGGTGAATGCAGTTGCTGCCTGTATTGATTTCCAGAGACTGGTCACATTCCTAAATGTCTTGGTATAATTTTTGTTGGAAATAGAAGTCACAAGATATTTTTTGGAGTTATTTTAACTGTTACACAAGTGCAGACCGGGAGGTTTAAAGTTTCACAAACATTTGTATTTCTTTCTACTTATGTCACTTCTTTTAAAAAAAAGAGTCTATCACGTGCAATTATGAAACTGCTTTGTGTGTGACACAGTTGAAGATCTTTTCAGGCCACAAAAATGTAATTTTCTATGAGTAATTTAAATTACAGCCCCACTCTGGCAGAAAATGTCCTCAGTCTTTGGAGTCACATGGTTCTTGGAAGGCTCTTCCTTGGCTGTGCAGGAGGTCAGGCTTTTAAGGAGAAATTCTGTGCACAAATGTGCACTGCTGCTAATGAGAGGAATTTCACACTTCTCCCCTCTGCCTCAAGCTCTGTGTTCATCCTGCCGGCTGCTGCCGCTGAAGCCTTTGGAATCAGATGTTATAATGAGTGCTGGGCCATCACTGAGTGGTGCAGCCACATGCTGGAACTCTAGCTGGGGAGGTGGCTTCCAGAAGGCAGGGTCACCCACTCTGCAAAAACGAGTAGCACTTAAAAGTGGGGTCTCTGGTTTGTTTCTGGGAGCATCTCAGCTCTGTGGCTGCCCTTCCTCTCCCCAGTGGTGATTTCCAAACCAAACAGCCCTTTCATCATTGCTCTGGCTTAGCAGCAAAGTTGTCTGCTGATAATAGCAGGCTTCACTTCTTCCCCAGCTAACTGGTAGTCAGGCAGCCAAAGAATGGCCTATCCAAAATTAGGATATGCTCAATGCACCATCCGCTGGTGTTGTTCCCATCAGCCTAATTACATGACTTTTGGGTCAGACAATGTCTCATTGTGTGGCCCTTGGCAGCTACGGGACGCCTAATGCTGCATGAATGTCTAATGTGGAGTTTGATGGCTATGACCGAGGCTGCAGCTCCCCACTGGAATTGAAAACATCCGTGTAGTTTCCATAGAAAACCAGGTCAATGGTGCTTCCATAAAGCATTAGCCCCAGGGAAAGCTGTTGGTTGCTTGTTGACTGTACAAATCTGTGCAGGGTGGGCAGTTTACGGTGCATTTCTCTTTCAGGTAAATGACAATTAAGGAGTCAGATTGATTTGGTCTTTAGTGACCTAATTCAGAATCCTAATTTATGGCAAGCTCCATCCCTCATCTATTTATCTCTACCTTCTCTTCTGTGCGGTTAAGAACACTTGTGAAGTGTCTTATGAGCACTGCAAGCACAATGAAGATGGCTTTGTACCCAGAGGTTAAAAAAAATCATTTTATGTTTTCTTTGACTGCAAAAATTTCAGGGAGAACTACCCTATCTTTATGCTTCCTGTAAAAACCTGCCTTTTTTACAGGCAAAAGCAAGGTATGAACATAAAATGCAATTCATTGTAGATGAAGGCTATAATATGGTTGTTCATTTCAAAGGAGAATGTATAACTAATTACATTTTAATTGAATCTCTAACGTCAACAGCTGTTTTTAAAGGATCCTTTTAAGCTACATTTATTTTTAGTATTTAGTATAAGATCGTCCCTCTTTGCACGCATCTCTCCTCATGCATTATTGCCCTTTAGAAAGTTTTCCTTCTTTTAAAGAATCAGTTAACACTAGCATACATTAAAGACTAGGCTGGTAAAACTTGGTTTTAAGATGCATGGTATTACTTTTCCATGTCGAGAGGAAAAGAACATGACACCACCAAAATGCTCTTTGTTCTCTTTTTCTCCCAGAAGTAAGAGGTTCCAGTTGCAGCCCAAAGTGCCAAGGCCAGTTCTCAGCTGCTGGTGGTTTATGTTGGCTGGCTGTTATCAGCTCCTCCACAAGGCAGCTGCTAATTACAGTAAATAGCACCACTATCTCATCAGGCTGAGGAAGCTACACTGATTTAGTCCTTCTCTGCTAAATCAACAGCATCTGTGAGTATCCTTTAACTTAGAGGGATTTAAAAACAACTAACTACTGTTCACATGAAAAAAAATTGTTAAACTTAGGGTTTCATGTATCAGGGCTTGGTTCTGTTGATTCCCTGGGATGTGTGTTTGAGTTAAATCCACCCCCCAACACCTTCTCTCTGCTCTCACCAGAGGGGTTGGTTGGTGTGCCAGGGGGTTTGCAGGGAACCTGTGTCTTGCTGGTCACCAGCAGGTCTTTCCCTACACATGCTGGGATTCCTGCAGCTGGGAATTTACCCAGAGAGAAGCTACTCTCTTCCATAGAAGATACCCTCCCCTGCCTCTCCATCACCTCTCCTCTTGAGAACTGGATGCTTTTGTATGGTTCAGAATCTTAAACACTCCAGAAACAGAGAGAGTTATCTGAGAGATGATTGCTGTATTTCTGTGCAGGAATATGTAGCTAATATCCATTTACTGTTTTCTGTATAATTCTGTAACTCTGTAAATTCTGCTCTATTTTTCTGTAAACATCAAAGCACAGTAATCATGAGAGCCCTGTGTTGGTTTTGGAAGGTAGTTCCATTAGAGATTGAAATGGCAGTGTAGTTGCTAAAATTTCATAAGCAATAAATAAAAATTCATTATCCCTTGCAGAAAACTAGGCAGTAGGCTCAGAGAGACTTGACATCTGAGGCTCAGATAGTAATTGATGTAGTGGCAGTAAAATAATGGCAAATCAGAAAAACTGGTGAATCTTCTAGTTAACACCTGCAAATGCATGCTGATTATGTTTTCACTGATAAATGGAGATTTGTGGGACCCATGATTTGCAAGAGAAAAGTTGACCCCTTGTATTTTAGTGTTAAATTTCTCTTCTCTCCTTATAAGTGCACTAATTTTGATTATATTAGGCAAGTGTAAATCACAGTTAACACTGATGACATTGCTGTAATTGCAAATATCTGGAGTCAGTGTATTTGAGAGAAAATCAGACCAGTTTGGTCAGATTCCTTGGAGGGGGAATCTCTGAAAGCAGAGTAAATTCATGAGAATGATAGGAGCTATCCCTATCCTGATGCTGCTGTAAGTGAGAATCTGACCAGCTTAGTGGCACAGCTTAAGTAGGATTTTTAATGAAGCATGCAACAGCTCTTACAGAAAAAGATCTTTTGTTTCAATGGTAGCCCAACTATAGCGTAAAGCAATCAATCCCATCAACAGTGTAAAGCAGACAGAAATACGAACACATGTGGGTTTCCTTCAACACTCCAATGTCCACTTCTGATGGACAGGTCAGCCCTTCCTGGGGCAGCTCAAACCATTTTAATGCACTGATGGGGCCACTGAGACTAAAAATGATCCTTGTGGAGTTTGATTTAACTCTTAGACAGTCTTGGCTTGCTGTATGAGGGTGCTGTGAAGATAAGTTAACTGCCGTTAAAGCATGTTAAAAATTCTGGATTGGAGAGCTCAATAGAAATGAAAAACATCTTGTTTTGTTAGATGCTGTGGAATTAGCACCATGGTTTATCCCTAGCATTCAGCAATAATTTCTCTGTGCTGGGGCAGAAAAACAGATCCAGCAAAAAATGTGCCACAGCTGGGCTGATGGAGGCTGCAGTGAAGCAGCATTTTGATTTGTTGTGTTCTCAGAACTTTGTTTAATGTGTTACTATTTCTTCTTGTTAGAGCTGATTGAATCACACAAAACTGAATTCCAGGAGCTGAATAGCTACATGGCTTTGTATTAGGAGACATACCCATCACTCCAGGATTGCTTTCCTGGTGTCAACAGCTTGTGCTGAATACCAACAGCAGCATCTCTGTACCAGGGATGTTCCTCTGTACAGCTGGGAAAATGCACAACACTTTGTGCAAGATAAACATGTCTTGCATGCTGAGTTGTTGAAAAGTTGTGTAACTTGACTGGTGTCATTTTCAGTAATATTTACCAGTGGACTCTGTATGCTGACTCTTAGACCTACTGGCATGTTGGATTAGCATTTCTATCAGACAATGCAGTTTTCATTTGTGTGTGTGTGTTTTCGTAGGTAGCATTTGTTTAGCAGAGAGCTCCTGCCTGGTGTTTTATCCAACCACTCTCCTGCCTTTCACCTCTCAGCTCAGGGTTGTGTGCAGATGGGCTGTGCAGAGGGACAGTGAGGATTTGTCCTGCCGCACCAAAACTCTTGGGGTATCAAAGTCACCCCAAGCTGCCTGAGCCAGCACATGCTTCCTTTCTGATCTCAGTGGATCCAGGGCTTTCCTGCTGTGTACATTTGCTGCCTGGACAGCAAGGAAATGTTTTGTTGCCTGTGTGCTCACACACATGAGGATACCTGGAGCAGGTATGTTGTGTGTGGCTGAGAGCACAGGCAACACGTGTTGTCTCTGTCAGAAACATGCTTTTCCTGCTCTGAGGGCTATTCAGGTTATCTGTGTATAATATCATGAGCTGGAAGAGAAAGGAGATTTGTGCCCTTTGAAGAAACTCCTCCAGTTTCTCTTCTGTCTCTCTTCAATGTGATACATCACTATTTACATTTTTTTATTCATCTCTTTCTCCCACCCTCTTCTTGCTGCAATCTTTCAGGCAGTTAGAGTCTGGCTTTGGGCTTGCTGGGGGTTGCAGATTCTAATTTCAATGTGTTACTGGGTTTTTTGGTTCTGGAGCAGAAGCCAGCCTGGCTCCTCTTTGCCTTAGACACTGCCAAGTTAAGTGCACTGATGCACTTATTAAAAGTTGGTTATTTATTCATTTCCTCTATCCTATCTTCAGGTATACACCTGGACTTGGAAATGATCAGTCATGTTCTTTTCATGTTGCCTTGCTCTTTCTGTTCTCTTATATCAGCATGGAAAACCATGGTGTTTGTACTGGATTCACCTCTGGAAACCAGTGTTTCCAACCCATTCATCTGTATGAATTGTCTGTCTGGATTATCTTTTCTGCTTTTCCAATGAAAACCTTGAAGATGCCATGGCCTTCCTTTTTATCCTTCCTGACTCACAGAAATATATCAAAACTTTCCCATTTACAGACCTGACAAGCAGCTGCCTGAGCGTGTCAAGCACTTGCAGGCACAAAGTGAGAAGTTAAAGTCAGGGAAGAGAAACTTTTGAATCCAGACCTTCCAGTCACACAGTGAGATGTGTTTTATTTCAAAGAAATGAGCATTTGCAATCACCTGAATCATTTGCTGGTACCTATCTAAACAGGTGTTGCTAAACCTCCTAAATTCAAATAGTTTAATTTTGAGGGAAAACCTACTGGTACAAACCAGTCTGGAGACACTCTTCTGCATGCAAATGGGAGAAGGGAAGGTTTGTTTAGAGATATAAATGTAACAGACAGAGGGAAAGGGGGGAAAGTGAAGAAAGGCTGGAAAAGCAACAGAGGGAAAAGCCAAGTGTTGGGTAAAAAGCCTTCCTTGGGGAATTCACATCATCATAGTGACTGCACTGAGGACCACCAGCACTGCCCTCTAAAAGCTGCTTGATTATTGAGAATGAATGGGAAATTCTTTATCAGATCAGTTGGTGCCTTAGATGGCACAAAACCAGGCACTTTCCATGCTGTAAATTTAATTTGCCTTTTTATTTTTTAGCATAAAATTTGATTAGACTCCAGGAAATTCCTTAGAATTTCAAGAGAAGGGATGTGATGCAGTGCTGGGACATGGCAAAGGTGCCTTTTCACAGGTGTTCTGATCATTAATGAGGGGCTGTTCATGATACAGGTTATCACCTGGTGAGATAAATGTGATCTGAATCAAGACGCAGTGCAATCACACTTCTGTCAAATTAGCCTGGATGAATGATGCAAAGTTTATGCAGCTTTATGTTTTCAGATTAGTTTTATGCCTACTGTGGGAGGACAGCTGACAGTGAGCCAGGCAAGGTTAGCAGCTGATCTGATGTGAAGTCTTCCAGTATAGAGTCACCCCAATAAATTTTTTTAAAAGAAGTTAGCAAAGGCAAAGGGAATTTTCCCAGTGCTCTCCATCCAGTGGTCACAATGTTGTGTAACGCCATAAAAGCAGATTTAACTCCTCTTTAGGTCACCAGCACAGCTCCCTGAGGTTCAATTTTCTATACCTAAGCAGGGCTTAGGTGACCCCAGGCTGAGCTCAGCACATGGAGGGGCAGCCTGGCAGGTACCATAAATGTGTGTGTGTGCAGAGCCTCACATTGCATCTTAATAGTGATGCTTTGTTAGAAATTCTATGCAAGTCATAATCCTGAAAAGCTACCTGCAGATGTTTCTGGTACAGCAAGCTGGAGAAGAATGAGCTCTCCTGAAATGGCAGGTTAATATCTGAGTTTGTACCAATGCTGGTTGCATTCCCTGGAGCCAGCTATTATAAAATCTCTGCTGATTTCCAGATGGATGTTAGAGGCTTCCTCTACCCAGCTCCATCTTCCCTCTGTGTTTCCCTCAAGAAAGCTCTGGCTCAAAAAGAGGCCCAGAGCTGAGGGAATGGATATCCCATGTGGGATCACTGAGCCCAGCATGTTATTCTTTATTCTCTCAAAGATTGAAAGTCATTAAAATAAAGATGATGGATAAGTGGTTTTTAATCAAGAGCTGTCTTTAAGTGGGTTCAATTGTAAAGTGGTAAAGGGTTAGAGAGGCTAATTTCCTTGTTATAAATGGGTCCACTTAAATTTGATCGTTGGAAAAGGGTAATCCATGTTTTGTGGAATAAGGAAATTTCACTGCTGAAGGAGCAGATCATTAATTTTCAGTGGTTTTCCCTGATTTTAATATTTGTGTCAGGAGAGGTATGGTTTTTTTATACGTGAAAGACAATTTGAAACAAATAGAGAACCTGTAAATATTGGTACAGCATTTTAGCCTCCCTGAGTGTGGGGCCCTGGTGCCAGGTTTGTCTGTGGTTTCCCCACTCAGTGCTCCATCAGTGATCACCCACTGCTGCACGAGGGCTTGTGGGGTCCTCAGAGAAAGGGGCTGCTCTGGAATTGCACCCCAGGAACTCCCCATGGTGTTCCTGCTCGTTACTGATAGGAGTGACTGAAGAGGCCTCACAGCTGTTGTGCAGCTTTGATCAAATAGTTCTGTATGTGATTGTGTCAAAAGATGTTTAACACAAGGTTTGGGATGCTCCCCCCCAAAAATGCAGTGACAGCAAGAGAGGTTTCTCCCTACAGTTTCTTCTAGGAAAGCTTACCCAGGTGTGTTTTTGTCCCAGGGCTGCTCTTGTTCAAACCTGTAGAGGAGAAAGAGAAATCATGGCCAAGGACCCACCTGCTTGGAGGTGCAAGTCTTTTCTCTTGGTTAGCTGAGTGCTGGGGAGGACTCCTGGTGGCTTCTTCCTCTTCCTTTCCTCATCTTCATGTCACAAGAAACAACTGCAGACACTGTCAGAGCAGATCTCAGCCATGTGCTGTCTCAGTTCAGAGTGATATTGGCTTCCAAATTGTTGTTTTTCCCCAGAACAATACAGTGATCATTGGTGACAATAACTAGGCTGTATGGAAACAGCTCCTTGCAGCTCTCTACTGAGGAGTACCTTGTTCCAGTGTTCTGCCTGTTCCTGAGAGTCTACATGGCATCAGTGTAGTTTTCAGCCATGCTGGATGAAAGTGGGTTCTGTAAGAACAAGGTAGGCTCGCCTATTAATAGAGATAAGCTAGATGTTTATACCTCATTTTCTGCTCTCTTTGAAGTGAAAGAAAATTGTGCAAATAAGAGATTTGAATTGATTCCATTGTGTTTTCATTTTCTTTGTGATACATGTAACTTTTCCTTTCCCTTTCTGAAGGATGCCTGTCCCTCCTCCCATTGGAGTGAGGCAGTGCTGGCATCTGTGCAAACCTCCTTGCTCGGGTTTCCCCACTGGGAGTTTCCACCCTTGCTGCCCACACTGGCTCTCTAGAAACCACCTTTCTTTCAAAATCCCTCAATTAGTTGTGAATGGTGCCAGGAAAGAGCCTGACCCCGTTATACTTTCTCTGTGCCAGACCTGGTTGCTGGCAGGAGAACTCTCCATATGGTTCAGCTTTTGCCATTTTTCCTGTTCCTCAGTCAGATAAGCTGACTGACCTGGGAGTCCACTTGGCCCTGGCACAATTTAGGCTGTACATAATCACACGAGAAAAGCCGAAGTGAAAAGCCAGTAACAGTGTGGTTTCTGGGCCAGGCATTAATTGGGCTGTGGCAGAGCTGATTTCAGGTCCCAGATCTGCTGCAACCATCATCTGTAATTTTAGGAGGGTCACTTAATGCCTCCCTGCCTGCCTTCCTGGTTTGGCCAAACAGAGGGAGCAGTGCTCCTGCTCAGTGCCACAGCCTTCTGCCATCCATGCTTTGGGGCAGGGCTGCTCTTTGTTTATGGGCTACCCAGCATGACAGGGCTCTGATCTTGCTTGAGGTCTGTGCAGTCTCCAGAATAGTAACAGACAATCAGTTAACTGACTCAGAAACAAGTACTCAAATAATATGCCTGTGAGCCTTCTCTCTTCCTTGGATTTTATTATGATGTGTTCTTTGTTTGATTCACTCTATACCTCTAGGAACATCTATTTAGCTTATTTATGACATTATGGTTTTCTTAGAAAACCAGGGCATGCCTCTGAGTAGTCAGATGGATAATGCCTTTATTCATGTTGTTTCCCATGTAATAATTTTAGCCTTTACAAATACCTACTTCAGGCACTGAATGTATTAACATTCTTGCACAGTCTTCCATCTCTCAGATATGACAAAATACCTTCTCCTGCTGGCTGGATTTGGACCCTCTGCTCAGGCTGTGACAGCCACGTTGTTCCACACTCAGTGCTACTGTGATTGCCAGACTTCCAGCATGAGTAAGAGAACCTGGTTAATAGCAGTTGTATGCAATTTATTTTTCCCTTTCAGAGGTTATATCTGGTTACTGTGTGACTGGAACAATGAGACTAACTTCAGTTTTACTGTAACAAAGCAGCTATGAGCTTTCTGGGTAAAGTATATTTTGACTGACATGCAAGTAGCTGTAGCTTTGCTGCACAATGGAGAAAATGACTTCATTTAACAGCTTTCTGTGCCAAGAAAGAAATAAAACAGTTCTGAGAATGTTGAAGATTTTTTTCCTGTTTTAATTTTAAACCTAAAAGAAAAAGCTGTTGCCATATAAGTCCAAGTCAATGGAATGTATAAATCTTGAAAAAGGTTTCATAAAGTAATAATGATTTTAGTATATGTACCAAATGAGATTAAAGAGCTACATTTGGTTCTAATACAGAGTTTCACATTCAAAAGGACCATCAGTTTCCTGTTTAAAATCTACTTATATTGAACTGAATGGAGTTCAAACATAATGCCATTTTATTTCAGACATTTATCTTAATTTAAAACAGCTGAAAAGCATTAATATGAGATGCAGAGGAGATGCAGAGGTATAGGCGTTCTTCCCTCCTTTCTCTGCTTTTTGAAATAATGAACTCAGATGTAACATGCCCCTGCTTACCCAAGGAGCAGCCCCTTGAAACCATAACAGGAACTCTCCTTTGGAAGGGCTGAAGGACATGAGGGAGGCTTCCTCCACCAAGCATCCCTTTCCCAACAGGATGGGTCAAACAATGATTAATTGGAGCAGTTTTTACCTCGAGCATCTTCAGGAGGCATTTGCAGTACAGGCACAGCAAACTGGAACCCACCAGCCTGAACCTTCCCACCTTGTGGCTTCAATCCCAGTCTTCTCCTTTCCATTGAAAATTCTCCCTCTGCCGTGACTTCCTTTAAGCACATAACATGTCAAATCATGCCACTGTGCATTTTACATGCCCTTCATATGAATTTCACCTTATCTGCTGTAATTCCACCCAGGATTGCTAATTCTGTGCCACTCGGGTTGTTCAGAATTGTTCAACATCTTGGAGTTCTGAATCATTGCCAATAAGAATCAAAGCTGATTTCTGTTTTCCTGCTTAGTGTTGTTTCCCAGGAGGAGATGGTGAGTGAATAAAATGCATGGTAGGGGCATGAGAGGTCAGTTTTAGCACACCTAGTTGAAAAATGCTAATGGGGGCTGGGGGGCTGGGTCAGTCTCATTTCAGGTGCTACACAAAGACAGAGAGGAGCCAAGTGCTGCCTCTGAAGGTCTGTAACATAAGTAAGCTTTACAATAATTTTCCAGCGAGTTTTCACACTGGAATAAATTACCTCGAAACCCCTTCAGAATGGTAAAGGAATCATTGAGTTTGATGTTCCACTAGCATGGGAACACCTTTTCCCCAAAGATGCCTGATATCCCACCAATCAACGTACCTGTCTAGTGGAATAATGTGAGAATGTAGTTTTTATTATCAGGCTCTTCCCAGGGAGCATGGGCTACTTTGTAGTGCTATATTCCTTGCAGTTCTCAGAATCATGTGCATTAAAGGTTGCTTAACAGCTGGTGAGTCACACAGCTTGTTCTTTGAGCTCGAATGCTCCATTAGGGCACATCCACTAGAGGTATTTTAACCTTTGAAAAAATCAATACAAGTGGCTTAAGCATTCTAGGTTTTAACAAAAAAAAAAAAAAAAAAAAAAAAAAAAAAAAAAAAAAAAAAAAAAAAAAAAAAAAAGGAAAACAAACCAGCAAAACAGAAGACCCTAAATAAGAACAAACTGCCCACACAATGCTTAATAAATTAATCTCTCTTCCAGTGGCTGTGTCTTAGGGGTATAGCATTTGCTAGAGAGCAGCACAGTTCCTCTCTAAAAAGTCACTGTGCTTGGGCATCAGACAAAGCTGAGTGTGAAGGGAGTAGAATGTCTTCTGAGTTATAAAAATCTTTAGTTAATTTTCTCAGCATTGCAGTGGGGGCCAGACAAGGCACTTGGAAGTGTACGCCCTAATTTCACAGGGGAGTTGGTCTTTTTCTTAAACCGTGAACTGTGTTTACTGCAGATAATTGCAAATATGGGTTATGTGTAGCAATCCACAGTGCTTGATCAAGTAGTCAGAGTGAGAGAGGAATTCTGTGGGCAGTGTGTATTTCCCTTGTGTTTAAATGTACCTGATGTTAAATGAGTTAAACTAGACCTGCTTTAGCCAAACTTCTTGAGGAAATTAAGTCCATGCTCCCACTTTCCTGGTCAGTGCTGGAGCTTCTCCTCTGTGACAAAACTTGGTGGAGAAACATTGATTTGAATCAAATTTGGCTGTGAGATGAAGGGCTGAAGGATATTGCAGTCCTCCAGATTTCATAAGGTGAAGCAGTCCAGCAGAGGGAAAAACAAACCAGTGCTTCCTTTAGGGAACATACTGCAGAGTTTGCTCTGTGGATTATCAGACACCTGAGGATTCCACCCTCTGCCATGCACACATATGGCACAACTGAGCAAAATCCAGATTTCTGAAATGGTGCCTGTGGAACAAATCCTTTGCATAAAAGGGCAGTGGTTTGATTTTTCTTTTATGGTCTAACCTCAGTTATTTTTTTTCTCATTATGTCCCCTTGGGATAAATAACCTGGCTGCATGATCACCAGCTCCCTCTCAGAACTCCCGGGTTGCCTCTGCTTTGGGCTCTTTGGGATTGATTTTATTCTCAATACAAGGTGGAGAAGTCTCCCCATGCATACCACCCCTGAGCCAGCCAGGCTGGGATGTGGCCACAGCTCTTGTGTGTGGCTGAGGGCTGCCTTGGTGGCAAGGCTGGCTGGGAGCAGCTCTGGCTCAGTGCCCCGTGCTGTGGGCTGGGCACAGCCCTGCAGGGAAACCCGGGCAGGCCGGGCTGGCTTCGGCATCCGGCACAGCCCCTGGATGGGGAGTGAAGCCAGTGACAAACCCAGACAGCGACAAGCTGCTCCTTTTCAGGATGTGGTCCAAAGCTGCCAGGCAGGCTCAGTGTCCTGGGTGTCAGGTCCAGCAGGGAGGGGCTCTCCCTGCCGGGAGCAGAGCCTGCTCTGGTGCCATTGATTTGGCTGTGCTGCGGGGGCCGTGCCCCGCTCGGCGTGGGGTGGGAAGGGGTGAGGATGGGAGTGGGGCACAGCACTGGGAGAGGAGAATGTTCTGGTGCTTGATGCCACCAGCCTGTCAGAAGAGTTAATGGCAGATGTGGCTGTGAAAATGTTCTGTATTTTTAGACAACCTTTAATTAAGACACTCTGTATGTAGCAGCGACCAAATAATATGCTGCCACTTGAAAGCTGTCAGGAGGGAAAAACTGTACAAAGCTTCCTGATGCAGCCCTCTTTATTTTTATCTGAAAGTGAATTAGGAAACCTTTCCAGTAACAATAACTGTCCTTTCACATGAAATGATTTATTTAATGCACACTGTAAATACTTTGGGCATCTGTATGGATTTATACTTAACCCCTTTCACTTCACATTGTTTAATCTAGCCTCATATTAAAAAGATTACATCTGAAAGCTGAATGGGTTTTGTGATCCCAGCCTTTTCTTCTGAGACTAATGTTTTATATAATTATTTTGATACAGCAGATTTCTTTCCCATCCTTTTGTTAACCTTTTTGAGGGGTGAATAGGCCTTTCAGGGATTTCATTTGGATTAAATGAAGAGAAAACAAATGTACAGGGTACAGTTCTATTTCAAACTTAAAAATGCCTTCATTAAGAGCATATTTATTTGCCTATAGGGTTAGAAAGATGTAAGATGATAGAGGATTCTCTAATAGAGCACTACTTCTTGCTTTGATATTACAGAGATAAAGTTTATCACATAAAATTGGGCTTTGATAGAAAGCAGTGAGGTTTCAGTAAACCAAGGTATAAGAAATCTGAAAAAAAACTTCATAAACATCATTTTGACATTCCTAGAACTTTGATACCCATCACTGTTTGGATAATCCCACTGTAAGCAGCAATTAGATTATTATTTAGCCAAGATATTGTGCACACCTACAGAATTAAATTGGTTAATCTATGTAAACTGCTCCCAGCCTGCCTCCCAAGCTGTGCAGGAGGGATGACCAATACCCACTCAGGCTGGGAGTGGAAGACAGTCTTAAAAATTGCAACAGCAATAAATCTTTGTGCAGGTGGATGTTCATTTACAGTCTTGCTCTGTCACCTGGGAATTGCAAAAGCTCCATAAGGCAGAATCAGGCCCAATTTTGCTTCTGCAGGGCAGCTTATGTTCAACTGGAAGTGCACCCGAGTGGAAATGCTGGCAGGTGTGCTTATTTTCTGGCTTTTCAATTCAGTTTCAGCGTGTCTCCTTCATTCTTGTGTTTTGTTAATTTTATTGTCGGTAGATGCTTTGATATGCTAATGTGTAAGGAGAATTTGCCAGCAGTTGCACAGGGGGAGGCAATGCCTAAGCCTGGAAGGCTGATCAGGATGTTCCTGCAAGTCCACATTATTCCACATCAGAGGTAGCAAACGCCATCCTGCTCTCTCTGTGTACCTGTCCCCAGCTCACTGATGCCTTCTCTAACAACCTCATCCTTACTGACATTAGGCAAAGCACCCAGATAACACCATTAATATACCTCCTTTAGCAATACAAGTAAAGAGTTCTGAGGATATCTGCAGTCAGCAGCCATGCTCAGAGAAATTTATCTTGGGTTTTCACATTCTGGCTCTTCTAGGCTCAGGTGCAAAGCTCAGTGGAGTGTCCTCCATATGTGGGAAGGATGGCAGGAGGAGAGGTAAGTGTGACAGGTTTTTGAAAACAGAGGGGCTGAGGTATGTGCAGGTCAGTTGTCCCTTGTGCATGTGGGTGTGCAGTGGCTTTTGGAGTGTCCTTCATGTGAAGAACTGACGCTGTTCAAGATTAACAACGACACGGATTCCGAGGTCAGAAGGCTGAAACGACTCCAATCAATCTTTATTACCTGGGAATTTCTTCCCTTTATGCTGTTTTACAAAGAACCCACCCAAGGGGTGGAAGAAAGACAAGCTTCTTCAACTGCATTGGTCAAGTCAGAGGGACATCAAGAAGAAGTCCCACCTAGGGAAAGGAAATGTAAACATAGATTATGGTTAGGAAAATGTGTCTCTTGTTGACAGGACAGTGTCTGGGGAAAAGTTTCAGAGAAACCAAAACATCACAGCACGAACCATGGCTGCAAAGAACACCAGAAAAAAATACCAAAAAGCAGCAGAAGAACATGTCCTACTGTTAAAAGCACAAAATCGTTATTATTTTTTAATTCAAAAGCTCTCTGTAGTTCCGTTAGCTTTTTTTAACTTCTCAAACCCTTATATCTTTGTCAGGCAAAGGACAAATTACCTGATTATCCTGTTTCCACAAGAGACTTCTAACATACCAGGACTATGCAGTGGATCAAAAACCAGAAGAAGAAAATGGAGGATCCATTTCTCATGGGTTTTTTCAGAGAACCTCTAATATCTCTTGGAATGGTGCCAAATATCACAAATATCAGCACCTGAACTAAATCTGATATTGTTGCTCACACTAAATAGCACTCATTTCTGGAACAGACCTACAACAACTCTTGAAAGGTGTTAGCCACAAAAATGCTACCTCCCAAAATAGCCTTTCAGGCAGTGGTGTACTAGAGCCAGAAACCAATGAGATTAATAGTAGTGCACATGACAATGATTGTTACCAGACACATGAGAATTTGACCCTGAAAGGCTCCTTTTTGAGCACCCTGTGCTGCTGGTTAACAGAGGGTAAGTGAATATTATTTCAGAAAGACACATTTTGCACAAAAGGTGATTACCTTCTCTTGGACTGGCTCCTACAGGAAAGCCCATGGTCACAGCTGTAGGCACACAAGCCCTTCTTCAGGGTTGATGCTTGAGCATCAAGAAAAATCAATTTGTAAAGTATAGTACTTCTCTTTCAGTGGCAAAATACCCAAACTGTCCTGAGTCCAGTCCTGTCTGGACTCAGAGCATGCTGGTTCCCTGTGCCACCCAAATCAAAATCCATCCTGGAAGAACAAGTGGCATATGGAAAGGGAAGGGAAGATACAGACACATCAAACACTGGAACAAAGAGACACTGTCCCTGCCAATTTTGGTAAAAATAAAATAATAGAGCTGTCAGTGTCCTGGGTTGCTAATGAGTTGTGATGGATTGAGAGACCTTCATTAATTTTCTGTGGAGGTGAATAACAGAGACCAGCTTCTGATGTGTTACTTGGTGTAACCAAGGGGTGGGCCTGTACCTCAGACACATATTCATGAGCTTTATTAGAGATATTCTGGTGAGTTCCCTGCAGCTGTAAAACCCCCTCAAGAAGCTGGTTAAAACCTTGCCTGTTGTGAAGCTGCTCCAGGCTCAGAGCTGGCTGGAACTGGCTGTGATAACATCAGGGGCAGTCGGGTGTGCAGTTGTTGCACCTCGCTGAGCTGTCACCAGATGTGCACGAATCCACACACCATGACTAAGGCAGGTATTTTTCCTGTTGTCACCTGAGCTGTGAGAGCAGAGCTGAAGGAAAGAGGTGGTAGCTGGTCACGTTGTGTTTTGGCTTCTCTAGCCAGCAGACAGTCAAATAGCTTCTTAGAAGTTAGCATCTGCTCTAACAGCCTCAATTACATAGTTACAAACGACTTGCAAGCTTGCAGGCAACTTTTGCCCGGTGGTACTGAATAAAACAGCTATTTATGCTATTTTTCAGTAATTGTTTGATATCACAGAGTGCTCAGGTTTGATTCTAATTACTTTTCCATGCAGCTGAATATCAAGGGGCTTTCTGGCAGCTGAAGGTGATCTCTAGAAGCCCTATGGCTTGATGTGCTTCAGTTGTGGGATGAGCCTGTACAGGGACCACTAGAAGCCTGAGTGCTTGCTGAGTGAAGGGTAGAGGGGTGGGGTAGGGCTCTTTTTTCTTTTTCTTTCCTCCCCCACCTCCACCTCCTTTCATTTTCTTCTTCCTTCCTTGCAGGGCTGTATGGTTCAGCTGGGTTTAAAAGATATTTGCCATTTTTTTCTGCCTTTATCCAGGCTGCAGTATACCTCTGAGGATGTGCTTTTTAGTTGCTCTTTATTCTTATCTCCACAATTTTTTTTCCTCAAAGAGAGGCTGTAGTGATTTTTCTGGCAGGATGTTGCTGTTGTAGAAGCAGAGGGCTGTGGGTCCTCACCAGAAATGTCAGCCCTTTGCCATGAGGCAGTGAGTCTGCATCTGCAGTGCTTCTGATGTGAGCTATCATGGCTTGGGGAAGAGATTTTGACAGGAGACAGCACTTTAGAGGGTGAGTTAAAAGCATTATGCACTTGCTTCACTAAACTGGAAACAGACTTTTACTTACGGTACCTGCTAACAAAGAATTGCAGTGACTAATCTTCATTTAGAGGCTTCAGTCTCACACTGCACACAGCTTGGCATTTGAGATGTGTCTGGAGAGCCTGGCTGTGCCCAGTGAGCCCCTGCATGGTGCCACCCTGGCGCTCAGGGATGGTGTCTGTGGCCCTGGGAGCCTCACAGGGTTCTCACTGCCTCCAAAAGTGTCACCTGCTGGTGCCACACTGTACTGGGGCAGTGGGTGTTCTACTGAGTCACAGTCAGCTGAGCTGCTCTTTGTTGAAAACTGCTGGGCTGTGTTTAGGACTGGTCCTTGCTGAGCACAGCTTTGGTCTCTGGCAGCTCTTGGGCTGGTGAACCAGGCTAAAATTTGGGACTTTGGTTGACAAGTACCAACGATCTACGTCTTTAGATTCTTCCCGCTGTTACTGTTGTCTCTTCCACTTTAAATTTTTGAAATTCCCTCTACTAAATATTGCATGTCCTGTCCCAGGGTCTCTTCCAGTAAACCTGAGAGGCCTTGGAAACCAGTTCCATTAGGTTCTCCCTTACCCAGGTGGATAGGAACACACCTTATTTCCAGGTGGAAATTAGCAGACCTTTGCTGGGCCAAAGAGGAGACATCTTTTAGCTTTCTAGGGAAGCAACTACCAGGAAACAGCATCTACCTGGAACTGGAGGTATCTTTATCACAGCTGGGTGTTCTCTGTGTGTTTTTGGTGAATGTGAGGTTGCCCATGTCTGCCCAAGGGATGGTGGTGCATAGGTGGTGAAGAGGGGACAATCAATGTAGCCTGCTCTTTATCTTTGCCCTTCGATCTCCTTCGTGACTGCATCTAGTCAGCAATGTTTCCTCTCACATTGTCACCCCTTCAGCAATCTCTTTCTTCTCTTCAGGCTGTATTTAATTTTTTTTTTTCCCATCTGGCCTCCTTCAGCCCCTTTGCCCACAGGGATAAATGGTTAAGAATAACTTGCATGATGCTGTACTGAACTTCCCACCTTGCTGCCTGCACAAGGGCTCTCCTCCAGCCTCCAAAGAGCTGTGGTTCCAAGCACTGTAATCCTCCTCTATTGTTGTGCTGAGTACCTTGGTGCCGTGAGCTCCTTGCAGCAGAGAGGTTTCCTGTCATGATTTACCTGCTTGCTGCGAGCTGGTGCTCACACCGGTGTGCTGTGAATCCTTCTGCTGGCCTGGCTCACAAAATGGGACATGCCATGTCACACAGTGACACATGCTCTTCCATTGCTCACCGTGGGGGAGACAAAGATTGACACTGGGTAGTGCCCGAGGAGAGCTGAGCTCCAGCCTGAGCTCTGTCTGAGGAGGGAGCAGCCAGTGAGTGTGGCTCCCTCCCTGCATTGGCTGGCAGCTGTTGGGCTGTCATCTTCCACTTTCCTCTTCGGAAATGCAACTCTGGAAAGGAATTCCCATTAACAATTCTTTTTTTTTTTTTTTTTTTTTTTTTTCATTTGAATTACCTTTGGCGAGTGGTTAGTAGCCAGATCTCTGAGGCTGCCTCTCCAAACAAATGAAACCAGATTTACTGGTGCATTTTTCGGTGAGGATTTTTTGTTTGTTTGTTTTGCTTTTTCCTGCATCTTATCATTTAATATGTATTTCCTTTAATTTTTTTAAGAAAAGAAAAATCATAGATTTATTTATATTTACATTCCTTACTTTTTGGCAGCACCTGTACACCCCACACATGGATGTGTCTCACTCTGTGCTGTAAAGACAGGCAACAGGGCAGCTTGGAAGGACTGACAGGATAAAATGATATCTGCTATATCTTTCTTAACCTAAAATTAGCTTTCTGGGGCTGAAGTTTCTTTCTTCTGTTCATTTATAGGGCACTGGCTGCTGCAGTGGGATCTCCAGCCTGTGTTTTAAAGGAGCTACTGGATATACATCACAGCTCTGTTTTGTTTCATGGGTCTCTTGATACATGAATTGCTGATTAAGACTTTTCAAATTGTTTGAAAGAGCTCTTAATGCTGTGTTATCTATTTATGTGACCTTTCTACTTGCAGGCAAAGTATCTGTTATCTCCATTTAAAAAGCATCAATTACCCAGTTAGGATTTTTTAAAGAATTTTAATTTTTCAGCTGCAAAATTCTCCTTTAAGGACAATTAGGAAATGGGTATCCAATCAGAGGGCTTGGGAAATGCCAGCATTCTATGGCTTATGGCCACCAAATGGGTTCTGTAGAAACCACATGTGTGGAATAGGCAGGTTTTGACTTTCAAGCCCAGGAAGGACATTTGCAATGAGATTCTTTTTTTTTCTGGGAGGTATCAGTGTCTCTGAGAGGTGACCACCAATGTAAGTAATTAAAAATTTGGTGTTGCTTGGGGATGCTAAATGAACATAGGTTATTAAACAGGTTTTACTGGAAACAATTTATGAATAATTATCTCCTGAATAATCAGAAACATTAAACTGAAAAAAATAGATATGTCATTAAAAAAAGAAAAAGAGAGAGATGGGATCAAAAGGGATCTGGAATTAGCATTCCTCATTATTTTAATGCCAGAATATGCTTCTGTATTATTAATAGATGTTAAAGCTGCTGCAGATTTTTATGACTGCATTTCTACAGGTTGAAGAATCATAATCATCCTAGGGCTGAATATCCCTTTCTTAACAATGGCACCTGTTTTGCCTTCCTTAGTTTGTCTCTCAGAACAAAAAAGGTCCTGTAAGGTCACCTTTGGCTCAATCCATAACCAGGGCATTTTTCTGTAGTTTACTCATCACAGTCCACGCAGAAAAGCTCTGAAATCTTTTGAAAATTGAATAATCAGATAATATTTTTTCCCTCTCTTATGAGCATTTCACAGTACAGCATTTTATTTCTTACCTCTTTTAATGATATTTCCTTCCAAATGCGTTTTTCTCGCTGTGTAACATGTCATTAAACTACAGAGCATTTCAGCCTGGACTTTCCCCAAGTGTTATGGCCTATTCCCAGCCAGCCTTGTGAAGCTGACTATTATTCCTCATAGCAGGGTTTAAAAATAATTGCCCAGCTCCATTTAGGAAAAGGCAGTTAGGCAATGATTTAGTCCAAAAGGCGTATTTATCTGTTACAGAGCTGGGTAATGATCAGGATCTATTTGCCTAACAGGTCACAACTGTGAGTGTGATTATTTCCAGGGGTTGGAGGGACTGGCAGGGCACCCAGGGGTGCTGCCCTGGGGGTGCAGAGTGGCAGCACTGGGGGTGCCCATCCCCAGCCCTGCCCTGGCACAGGTGATGCCCCGAGCTGGGGCTGGAGCAGCAGGGCTGAAGGCTGGGTGCACTGACACACCTGAGAGGTAATGCCTTCTGGAGAGGTTTTGGGAAGGGGCGTTCCTGGAGAGGCACTCCTGAAAACCTGGCAAAAGAGTGATGAAAGGGCTTGGGAAAGCAGCTGTGTGAGTGCTGTTGGGGTTTTTCTGGGTTGCTGTTTAAGAACTCTTTTATTTGAAAGAAATGCCTGCAGTTTGGACCTGATGTGGAGTCCACTGAAAGGCTAACATTGCATTGAGCCAGCTTTGCTAATAGTTATTTTAGAAGACTTTTTTTCTCTTGGTTTGTAAATTAATTCTCTTGGTCTTCTTTTTAATTGGTGAGACAGAAATTCAATGGGCTGAGTGGCAATAAATCATTCAGAAGATATTTGAAAACGGTGTTTTTGTGGAAAGGTGGGGGATATTATCCTTTCCTAGTGCACTGAACTAATCTGGAAAAATAACAGAAATTAATGTAATAGGAGGACATAACCAGGCAGCTGCAGTTGAGAACAGGTTGTTTTACTTACTTGCCTTGTGATTCTGTGGAAGAAATATGAGATCAGGTAATAAAAGCAGAACACACTCCCACTTAAATGAATGGAGCCATTCATTTCAAGGACAGCTTCAGGGTTTTTAAGCTAGCAGTGTAACTGACTGAATTCCCTACAGGCAGATGAACCAGTGAAGGAAAAATGTACAGAATAAGGATTTCAGGTTGCAAGCTTTAGTCTGTTGATTTGGTATGTTTGTTTTTTCCATTTCTCCTTAAATGCTGAGGCTAATTGCACTGGTGGGGATAAGGGGGTGATGGAGAGGGGAATTTGGGTTTCTTGGAGAAGATGGTCTTTGTGGCCACATCCTTCAGTCTGCAGAAGTAACTGAACCACTGGAGCTCTGCAATTCTGAAATCAACCTGTATCCAGTAAAACCTAGACTGCCTTTTTCTAGGTGTGTGGTTGATCCAAGAAACTTCTGAGAGTGAAAGGTCTTGCAATAGAAACAATGAAACAATATTAGTATAATTTAATATAATAATATTTTAGGAAAACAATAATGAGCTGGTTTCTCTGCTGGAGGCAGGTCAGAAGGGTTTCTGGAGCACTTCACTCCTTCCAAGAGCTGCTCTGTGAACAATAGCACCTGTGATGCTGAAGGCAGATACAGAGGGCTCTAAGCTTCTGTTGTTTCTGAAGTAGGCTGGTCTTGACTGTGGGAAGGCTCCCACTAAAGCCTAGAAGAGGCTTCACATGACTCTTTTCCCCATCCAAGATAATGGTGTTTTTCTCAACAGGCTCTAAAAGGATGGGAGAACATGTCAAAATAGACCATTGGGAAAATAAAGGTATTTCAGAGAAGCACATCTGAAGGATGTGACTCTCTTGTGGGGAAAGCCAATAGCAGTGCAGAAACATCACCCTTTGCAAGCCCAAAATGCAAGCAGTGCATCATCCTCCACACCCTTTAGGACCTTACCTAAATTTGCTTTTGTTCGTGATTGTGGAGAGTGGTGGATAAGTGGATGCTGCTTCACATTTTTGTCCGAGTCACCTGGTCTGTCCCCTTCAGCAAGGGAGAGCAGAGGGAGCTGGCAGGGGTTTTTTTGGATCATCTAGGATGTGAATCAGGGAGAAAACATCCCACTTCTTTTTTCCTGGAGGAAAGGAAAAACTGTCTCGTGCAGTGGAAGCAGAGAACAGGAGGTATCAGATGGGCTCTCCTGCTATTAGATATCACTGCTGCTTCACCAGGCAAGGGAAACACTTGGAGGCTCAGCAGTATTTATTTTCTCTCCCCTCACACCATAAACTCTCGGTATTTCTAGCTCTGGTTATCTCATGTGCTCACTTTGTCCTTGGTGAAAGGGTAGAAAGGGTTCCCTTCACAAGTGGAGGGAATTGTGTGGGACATCAGCCCTGCCTAACATGTCACAGGTCTGTTCCAGGGCTTCAGCAAAGGCTTTCCTCCCACTGGTGCTGCTGTCATCCCATGCTCCCTCTCCCTGCCCATCCCTTTGGAGAGCTGTCTCTCCATGATTGTGTGCTGTGTGATCTCATGTGGATTTGTGACAACTTTGGAATTTCCCAGGAAATTCAGCTTGGGCTTTGGCAAGTGCTTTTTTGTATGAAGCTGGAAAGACTGGGGTTTTGCCCCCTTCTGAGCACATTTCATTGTATCTGTGATCTCTATGGAGGACCTGAGATAGTTCATGCCCAGAGAGGTATCATTACAAAAATGAGTGAGAAAATGGGCAAAGAGGTTGTTTCACTTCTGACTGTATTTCTTAGTGAGTTAAACATGCTCATTTTGTACCTCCAGGCATTGTGGAAGAGCAGTGGTCCCACCCAAAACTGAGATAGAGCTGACACTCCTGGAACCAGAAGAATGAGAGAAGAGTTGCAAGGGCAAGGAGCTCAGCCTCCAGCTCCAGCCAGAGTCACTTATATCTAAGTCATGCCTAGTGAAGGTTGAATGTGTCTTTGAAGCCATCCAATGTTGGTGTCACTCCAGCTTTCCCAGCAGCCCGTCCCTGAGTTTCCCCATCCTTATGTCCATAAAACTTATTCTTGTAATATCTAATGTTTTCTTCTGCAGTATGAGGCCTTTACTCTTTATCTGCTGCACATGTGGTGGAAACATGCTCCCCTTCCTTTTGGAAACACAAAAATGGTATATATTTATTCATATCAGCTTCTTCTCATTAACCTCCCTGTTCTCAGCCTTTTTTTATGTCCCTCCCTTAATTTTCCTTTGTCTCTTGAAAACTAAGCTACTCTTTTCATCAAAAAGCAAAACCAACTGGAGGAAAGAACCCTCTGAATGTCAGATGAGTTTTGCAAACCTTCGTGCAGCGTCGCAGCCCTTTGTCTGTCTCCTCTGTTTAGACAGCAAGCTCTTCAGAGGAGGGGCTCCTTTCCTGTGTTTGTACAAGTGCTTAGCAGGCTGAGGCCCTGATAGAGCTGGGTTCCTTGGGGGCTATCATAATGCACAATACTAATGAACCATATGTTGGGTTAGCCAGGAAAGTGCTCCAGCAGTAGACAGATTTTTCCCTTAATGAACCAGGTATTGCTGAGACAATGCAGACCATTTCCCCTTCTATCCCACTAATAATACATTTCACTTCTAGAGGAAGTAGTCCTAGGGATAGTGACGTATTTTAAGCTTTGTGGGCCTTATTGTTAGTCTCTAGATGTCTACAATATATTTAGAAGAGTGTTTCTGGAGTATTTTGCAAAGCAGGAGCTATCTGTCATACCCCTCATGGGGCAGCAGCTGTGGTGTGGGGACAGCCCTGCTCCCAAACTTGGCCAAAGTGGTGAAATATATTGACTCAGGCTCAGCATCCTGCCAGGCTTTATTGCATTGTGGATTACTTTTGGTTCGGCTCACTGGCTGAGCAAGTTTTTGTTGGTCTGTGAAGAGCTGAACAAGTGTGAATCCCAGCAGCTGCACCCAGTGATCAGCCCACTTCATATAGGGAGAAGGCTTGAAGTGATCAGCCTGTTTTAGAGGGATCTGTCAGGCGTCAGCAGAATTGGTTGGCTTTTGCAACTAGATGGAAACTCTGATTTTTGATTTTTTTTTCTCTTTCAGATCCAGAGACATACTATCACCATGTTTTATTTCTTTCTTAGAAGTTCTGTCTTATTATCATCAAAATATTTTGAACAGTTTTAGGTGTGTAAAAACACTTAGAGATGTTGACACTGAGATGAAGCATTTAGACTATTATTTTTTGGGGGAAGAAAAAACTTGGAATTTTAATTCCATAAATGTTTTTCAAATTGTCCTGGGTTAAAAGCAAAAAGGATACAAGACCATGTTTAAAGAGATCATGCTTAAAAGCATTGGAAAGGATAGCAAGATGATGCCTTAAGTTTTAGCTCTCATATTTTTCTGTGAAAAAATGTAGACACAATAGAATCTGTGCTCCATTAGTATATAACTCTAAAAGAGTGTTAGCAACTTCTCTTCACAGTTTGGTTAGACAAAACAATCTTTTTGCAGCCTGAGAACCAAGATCCTCATGGCAGTTTCAAGCCCAAGAAATGATAAACAGGGAATTGAGGGGAGCAAACTGGGAGGATGGGCTTTCATAACCTGAAGCTGTAATTGGACAATTAACCCCAATATGTAAATCACTAAAACTTATAGAAGTGTGAAGATGTGTGACCCACTGTCCATCTTGGTGTCGCCTCAGCCAGGCTCTTGTACTGCCCAAGGTCCATCCTTTGAAGGCCTTTTAATAAATACCTATTTTATTGCTTTAACACTGTCTAGCCTCTGTTCTAGGTGGCCTCTCAAGGCATCAAAGGTGACCCAGATTTCAGCCAGAGGCCTTGTAGGACACTCCAAGTTCCTCACTAGTTCAAGGTGAGCCTGGCAAGGTGATGGTTGATGCTGACGTGGTCACCACAGCCACCCTGCCCTGGTCTGGCTCTGCTGGGACAGGGGTGTAAATCTGCTGGAGCTGCCTGGGGCTGCACCTCTCTGCTGCCAGAGCTCAGTTCAGCAGGAATCACTGGGAATAGGGGGAGGGAAAGAGAGGATTTGCTGCTTGGTAAATCCTCCCACTTGCCTCCTCCCAGTGGAGACATTTGTGATAATCATGGAGAATGCTACCACTTCAGCCTGCAATAATAACCACGGCGCAGCGCTCCGCCGTAATTGCCTGGTGCCCAGGGGAGGCACAGGGCTGCTCTCCTTTCATCATTGTCTTCAGTGCTGGGCTTGGGCTCTGCCTTCTTCTGTTAAACACTGCTCCTCATCATCCTCTTGATTTCCCTCACCAAGCCACACGTGGGGTAATTTTTAGGTGGGAGAAGGGACGTGCAGGGCACCAAGGGATGCTGGGGTTGATATTTATGAGTAAATTCAAACAGAGCATCATCTGCACCATCCTGTAAAGTGCAGATCTGTTTGAATTGGGAGAAGTATTTTAGTGGATTTATTGTTGCCTTTGATATGCTTTTTATATGTTTTTGTCAGAAGCTGAATTTAAAAAAAAAAAAAAAAAAGTGCTGCAGTTCAGTGTTAGGCTGTAAAAACATAAAAATCTGGCAGAGAAAGACCTGTCATCATAACTTTCATCATGTTTCAAATCCTTACTTTGCCACATCTGCTCATTACATGAGACGGGCAAGAATTCAGAGCAGCTGAGCTTTGAGAAATTCTGTTACAGAAGGTAACAACTGATTAAAAGGTCAGGAGATGGCTTCGAAAGTATTCCTATGGCCTCTTAGCTTCATGAATTTCATAAGTGGGATGCTGGTAGACTGCACTGCTGCATGTGTTTAGATACAGATTAGGCTGAGGAATGAATTAGAGTGAGGTGTAAAATAACTGAAAAGTAAGCTGTGCAGCAAATATACTTTTAAAAATGGTTGGTGTTTTTGTACAATGAGAGTAGAAAAAAGACCATGGCCATTTTGGGAGCACGGTGGGTGAGATCAAGCATGAAAGGGTAAAGTTAATGGTGCTGTGGCGATTCATCTTAGCTGATGATCTTGCCTGTGGGCTTTAACTCTGTTACTTGGTCAACAAATGCAATTGTAGTTATTATGTTTAAGAGAAGCTATGGATTTTCAGTCAGAATGATCTTTGCTTTTGTTTTTACCATTCTTCTCTTTCCATCTGAAATATAGTCCTGCTGCAAAAGCGCTGTTGGGCTGCATCTCCTCTCTGCTGCAAGTGGCCTCTGGAGGCAGCAGGGCAGTCCCCGAGGAGGTGGGTGGGTTCCCCTCCGTGCAGTTCTGCTCCCTCTGGATGCTGATCCCAGGGGCACAGGGGCAGGCAAAGGGCTGCCTCCCTTCCACTGCTCTGCCTGAGCAACCTTCCCTGATGCTGGAGGCTTGTAAAGTCCCTGCAAAGATTCTGAGATTAGAAGAATGTTAATTTTGGTTTGATGTATAATTTTCTCTCTTAAAGAGGCTTTAAGCAAAAGAAAAAAGGCAACATAATCTAAGGAATTCAGAAGGTGGGGATTTAAAAATAAAAATAAAAGTCTCAAGCATTGTGCTATTGGCTAGTTACCATAACAAAGAAAACAAGGTGCTGGTTGTGTATTAGTCTGGTCAGATGATTTCATAGGCTTTGTAGCTTGTGCACAGAGGGAAAAGGCTTTCTTGGAGGGAGTCTGCTGGCTGGATTTTACGGTCTTTAGCCTGAGTCACCTGGACAAGTAACTTCACAGCTGGATGGTGTCAAGGCCACTTAGATCCCTCCTGTGGCTGTTGGGTTTTAAGTGGTGCTGTACAGAGCCCTGTGTTGCAGTTGCTATATCCCCTAATAGATAATATTTTAAAATGTACAAAGATACATTTGGTATAAATATAGCTCACAGCATGAGGCACTGAATAAAACATTTCTCTTCACTCATCGGGGAGGATCATGCATAACTTACTCTTGGATCTGCTTCATCATTCAGGCGTTGGAGAGTCACCCCTAATTTGTGAAAACATATGGCTTATTCCACCCTTCCTCACTGAGAATTCATTCGAGGCATGCTTGCCTGCAGTCTTGTGTTCACCATCTGGATCAACCTTCTGCAAGTCGAGGTAATTGGGAGTTACGGAGAGGGGGAGCAGGGAAGTGAGTTCCTCCTCCTCTGCTAAAACGGGAGGACATCTCCTGAATCTTGGCTTCATTACAGCCTGATAGACTGAATCCCAGAAAAAAAAAAAAAATCATGGACCAGGCAAATAGCCAGGTTACTGAAAACACACTTTAGCCAGTAACTATGAACTAACAAATCGTTTAAATTTTTTTAGATTACATCTTGATTAACTACCTAGCAACAATGAGTGAGGGAAAACCTGCTGTGGATCCAGTAAGAAACTGTTTGGTATGTCACAGATCTATTGTCTGTCATACATCATACCCCTGGGTGGATGGAAGCTTTGAACTCCCATTGCTCCTGTTCATGTTTGATGGAATAGGCAAATCTTAGGCTACATATGCCACAGTTAGGCAGGAGCTTTTGTTGGAAAAGCAATGTGTGGCTTGTTCAGGTTTTCCCACTTGTTCTAATGCTGGACACACAGTTCTCTCTCCTGGAGGGAGCCTTGGCATGTGGTCAGAGCCCTCCTGGGTGTGTGTTGGACAGGCTGCACTCCTAGAGCATCCCTCAGGCTGGGCAGCCCACAGACACCTGTGATAGGAATGGTCATTGCAAACCACAGAGGTTTTGCTCAGTTTTGCTGCAGTCCTTCAGCTGTCCCTGTTGAATTTGCAGCTCATTCTGGCTTGGAATGCAGGGTTTGAAATGCTCGTTTCCGCTCTGAGGTGCTTAGTAATGCCAGTGCTTTCTCATTCTACCATGGACCTAACTGTAACCTGGTATATTCCCAAGGAAAGAAGAAAGTTATTATTGGCTTAAGTCATCCTTATGCCATGGGAACTGTTTGCATGCTGTGTTAGTAGCAATGGTAACAATTAAAGCATTTTTTTAGCAAACCAGTTGCAGCTTTATCTTACATTGTTGTACTGGTACAGAGCCTTTGTGACACAATCTCTGTTTCTTTCAATAACCATAACTTCACCCAGTTTCTGAAACAAGATTTCATTTAAGTTGGTCCTGGATCAACAACAGGTACAGAACTATATGTTCATCAAAACTGAAAACAAAAAAAGCTTTCTTATGATGTTGTAAGCCCCTAATGGTCCATTTACTGTCTGTGTGTTCAGCACAGAGTCTGCAGTTAAAGCTATTTTCTGTGCCCAGCTTCTCCAACCTGTGTGGTTTTATCACCTGGAATTACTAGCAGCCCTTCTCATCTGCTACTCAGACAGCAGAACAGTGTTCATCCAAACTGTCTGCATGGGAGTTAAACTGGAGTTTGCCTGTTCCTTGTGAATCCAGCCAGAATACTGAAGCAGGAAATGGATCATAGGGCTTAACTGGAGCTGGGGTTTGCACGTGATTGCTTTCGGGTAGGTGGATTCTTGTTTTATATGTTGGAAAGGGTTCTCTGTGGTTGTGTCCACGTCACAATTTGTCAAGATCTATCAAAGGCAGGAAAGTGGCCAATTTAACCCCACAGGCCCCTCTGGGGCACTGCCTCTGCTTCCCCCTTTGCCACAGCTGAAGGAGATCGTGTGGATGAAGCCTGTCCTGGAGGCCACTGCTGTGGGCTTGCTTTGAAGACATTCTGGTGCATTTTTTGGGCAAGATTTCACTCTGCTGCCTTAAGCTCCAGGCAGGTTTTGCTCTTTCAGGGCTGGCTTTCAGGTCCTCCTGGGTCTGGGAACACTGAACATACATGAAGTTCAAGCATTACTTGTTTCGAAGTTGAGAGGGATATAAAAATATTCTGCACTGGCAATGCCTGTGAATAGCTTTCACAATTTCCTCTGCTCACCACCCCCACGCACTCCGTCTCCGCCGCGCGTTTCGGCAGGAATGCTCTGCAGGGCTTTGCGTTGGCTGCAGGCGGCTGTGTCCTCCCTCACCCAGCTACTCCTTCACACCACTGAGCATCCCAGGGAATCACCCAGCACAGCCTGAGCTGCAGGCTGGGAGACAGAGAGGTGAGTGGAAACACTTGGTGCCTCAGGACAGTGAGATCTTTCTTATCGCTCTGGGTACGTGAGCACAATTTCAGCCTGGGAGCAGTTAAGGGTGTGTATGACAGGATTGTGCCTGTCCTGGTCTACCCTCTCAATTTCCTTCTCTCTTAATCACAGTGCTTGAAATTATTAAAACAGATTAAAATGCAAACTAGCACCACAATCAAGCAGAATGTAATAGCTGGCTTTCATGAAATAAGGTTAAAATAAAAGATAAATAATTTATGAGTAAGTCTCTCACCAGCTTTGGATGGCCATAAACCAACACTAATGAGCTACTGCCCAAACCTCAGGAATTAGTGCAGCCAGGTTCTCCTCTCCAGGCCACAAACCTGTCCCAAATGACAAGATGCTTCATGTACCTTTCTTAGACCATCTTTCCTTAGAATTTTTATGTGTGGAGTTTCAAACTTTAAAATGGCCTAATTTATATGAATCTGAAGATTTACAGGGTATTGAAAATGTTCAATATTTTGGAAATGTAAATTTTTATTAATGAACTCTCACAAGCCACCTACATGTCTGGTTAGTCATACCCTTGGTTTATAGAGAGATACATCAGGGGGCAACAAGAGGTCATGCAGAGTAGGAAGGAGGACTGACTCTGGCTTGGCTACAGCTCAGGTTACCAAACACACAGATTCTGGATTATTGATATTTCTGAAAGGCTTTGGCATCAGCATTTTCAGTACTTGCAGAACACCTCTGAGACAGGCAGGTCATACCAATTTAAAGTTGTTGGATTTAATTTTTTTTTGGAGTTTAATTGAGCTGTAAATAAGCATCTGTACCTCCAACACAGAACCAAGGCCAAATAGTTTTGATGAGCCTAATGAATAGTATCTCTAAAATGGTATGAGTATGCTCATAGATGTAATAGGCTGAATAGCCTGAGAATACTGCAGGAATGCTTGGAGGAGCTTCTCTCTGTTGAGATTATGATTTTTTTCTCCATATGGATGGGTGTAAATGGAGATTGATGGGAGGAGCTATTATTGTAATGTACGCATTAGGATGATTCCTTTGTTTCCATATGTAGATTGCATTTTGAAGAAGATGTGAAGCTAGTTTAAACAAAATGAGATGTATATCTGTTTTATTTTCTCCTTTCTCTTCAGCTTCTGCTCAGCCCCATGTAATTTTTCAGGAAGAGGTGAGTAGTTTGCAGACATTACAGCACATAGTGGTGCTGAAGAAAATTTCAGTCTTCACCTATGTTTTGAATGGAAACAGCAGTATCTGACAAAAGTATATTTAGTGAGAGGGGTGAAGAGATGATAATTTGAAGAGTGTATTTTGATTTCAAACCTTTGTTTGTCAACCAGTGACACAGTTCTGGGACACAGGTGGGAAGGCCACAGCTCCCTGTGCTTTTCCAGGTGGCTTCAGGGCAGCTCTGCAGGGTCTGACTGCAGTGCTCCTCTCCCCTGCCCTCCCTCCCGCTGCTGCAAGGGAGGGAGATTCACTTCCTTAAACACACTTGGTGAAGGAAGGTTTTATGAATTGGCCAAGGCAGTCAATCAGATTCAGTTTTACTCTTATGGGTGTTGTCCTGTACAAAACAATATTCTGGACATTCAGTTGAAACGGGGGAAGTTAGGTTTTTTGTTTTTTTTTTTTTTCTTTTTCCACTGGACATGTTATTTGCTTCAATCTGCATGCTATTTATATTTGTGAAGTTTAGTGTTTGTGATCTGTTTACTTTCTCACTCCAGCTCATTTGCAAGCTGACACAGGAGGTTGCATTCTAACTTGGGAAGCAATTTGATTTTGATACAAAAAGCAGATCGATTGTAATCCCCAGGATGAGAACAAGGTTACTAATTCTATTGGACGTCTCAGAGCCATTTCTTGATGGTGAAATGATGTATCTTTTCTGCCACAGTAAATTCCATACATTTTAAGGCCTACACCTTATGCTTAGTTTTTTTTAAATTTATGCCTCTTATAAATTCCTTGGAAAATACTGATGTCTGTGTTGGAGCACACCAATCAGTGCTAGATTTCTTGGCAGTGAAATGTTATTCATGCTGTGTACGTAAGCTCCACATTGTCTTAAAGATTTTGCAGGTAGCTGGGAAAGACAAGACAGGCATTTGTCTTCTGAAAGAAGCTTCCTACATAATTTTAGCTGAGCTCTGGGTTTTGGAGCCAACTTAGCATTTAAAAGCTAGGCACACTTTAAAGAAATCTAATTAGTATTTAGAATAAACGGTAGCATTAATTGCAGTCAGTTCTCTATAAAAGGAATGAACTACCACTTAATTGCATTTAAATACAATTATACAAGAAGATAAAAAAATGTATCTTGATTAGAGAAAGAAATAGTTCAGGTTAATTCTTTTCTTTGGTAATGAGTGAAATTTGTACAGAGGAATTGCATTATCCTGTGGAGCTGTCATTGGCTTCTTCCTGTAGTTGCTTCTCAGTCTTGAAATAGATATTCAAACACCCGTCTGTCATTTAAGCTTGGAATATTTTTCCTTCTCAGACAATAATTCTCTGCACCCAAAGTTGAAAGCCTTCCAGCTTTATTCTATCTTTGGTCTGTGGGGGTGCAGGTAGGAAACAACTGTATAAGTTGGCAAGTATATTTCTTCATGGTATAGTTCGCTATCGAGTGAAAATGAAACTATTTCAGGTTTGGTTGTTTTTATTTTTCATTTTTACGAATGCTTCAAACCTTTGCTAAGAAAAAAATCCCAAGTGCTAATCCAGGAGGGGGCAGGAAAGAAAGGACATGTGTCCCAAAGCCCTGTTAGGAAATGAAAGGTGCTGAACAGAATTATTTTCTGAAAGATTGAAACCTGGTGTGTTGTGTGAAGTCTAATTTTAGACCACATTATGCTGCAATATGGTATCAGACTCAAAGAGCAGCAGGTGTCAGAGAATCTGCTAGCTGACACTCCATGTTACAGCAGAAAAGCTTTATTAAATTCATTTTCTAAGCTGCAAATAGGACTCTGACATGGTGTGAAATTCAGCTAAACTGAACTTCTTCAGCTCCTGCTCTAGCATGTCATGGATTTTCTGTAATCGCCCACTGTGATCTGGCTAGCCCAAGTTTGGGAATGCTGGCTATTAGCCTTAGCAGGAAAATGCTTTACTTTTAAGCACTGTATGCTTCCCACCCACAACCTAATGAATCCTCAAGGGGGGTCTGAAATGAGACAAAACCCAATCCCGAACCAAGTGAGAACAGGAAAATCTATTTCATGCCTTTCCTACAGGAGACGGGGTCTAATTGACTGAGAAGTATTTTGTGATGTGGCCAGGATTATCTGGGTGAAACAGCTATTTTTATTTTGAATATCTGAAATATGGCTGTGTGCTAATTTCCATGAATGAGACATTTTCTTGAAAATTCAAAAGGCCTTTTGGGGTAGAGAGGGAAAACACGTGGGCACAACAATGGCAAAGTTGGTTTTTTGTTTTGTTTTGTGGGGGTTTTTTTTGTTGTTGTTTTTGTTTTGTTTTGTTTTGTTTTTTGTTTTAATAATGCATGCTTTCTGTGTCACTGAGGTAAACAGCAAAGCCACCCTGGCAGGGGAAGGCTCTGTCACCCTGTGTGCTGGGTGCTGCCACCTCTCCTGCCCCAGGCATGTGCTGGGTGCTGTGCTGGCAGCCAGGGCTCTGTCTCGCACCTTTGGGGTGCTCACCCTGCAGTTCTACACTTCTGCTCAAGCAAAAAGGCTGCAGAGAGCTGGCTTGATGGCACACAGCCTCACAACCTCTTTCAGAGACAACTAGGAAAGGAGTGGGACAAAAAACCCCCCCCAAAACACCAAAAAACCACCAAAAAAACCCCAAAACCACCAAAAAAACCCCCCAAAACAAAACAAAAAACCCCCACAGAACACCAAACAAAAAAACCCAAAACCAAACAAAACAAAACCAAACAAAAACAAACCAAACCAACAACAACAAAACAACAACAACCAAACAAAAAACCCAACCCCCCACAAACAAACAAACAACCAACCCCCCCCAAACTTGCAATGCTCCTAATTTTGATGGTGTGGTGCCCTGATTTACCTGTGGCTGTTGTGTAAGGGGAACTCAGTGCCCATGGCAATAGGGACAGTGTTATCAGAAGAGCTGCCATTCATTTTGGGCTGTTCTGACTGGGTTTAAGCATTCCTGAAAGCACTGAGAAGCAGCAGAGAAGATCAAAAAAGAACTGTCAAAGCTCTGAGCCTGTGGAATTAATTTAGAGAGCTCCCCTCAGACAAAACAGCGTCAGGTAAAGATGCTGTTTTATACAGATCAGATGTCATCAGCTGGGCATTGCTGGCAATCTCAGGGAGCAGCAGAACACAATAAAAGGGAGTTGTTCAGGCTGTATTTTTTTGGGCACAGGAGGATTATGCACTACCTCTCTTTTGAAGATGATTCCATGTCTAATCTCATAAAGAAAAGAGATATAAATAGATAAATAATTTCTAGGGGTGCTTATAATTGATGGGTTTTCTAGTCACAGTTTGAGTCCTAGTCCTTGCTGGGAGTCTGAACTGTCTTTAGCCTGTCAGGCTCCTTTGCTCAGAAAGCAGCAAAGGAATGTGGAAACAAAAAGTCATGCAGGGAAGAATTGGAAAATTTAGGGTTTGTGTACAGACCCCCTTTATAGTCTGTCTGTCTGGTTTCTCCTATAAATTGTAGGAGAACATGATTTTAGACAATGCAAGATATTGCTTTCTGTTATCTCATTCAAATTCTCAGCCAATATCCTGATGATGCAAGTTGTACACTCACTGACTTTGATTGCCAGAGCTAAAAAAAACCCCAACAAAACAACCCCAAAACCCCTCCACATAATTTTCAAATAGAGTAGTTGAATTGATTTAGAAATGCCTGTCATGGTGTATAGGAGGTTCAGCCAAGCAATGATCTGGTGCAGGGATGGAAAATCAGCTCATGGGTGGGCAGGTGCACTGGGACAACTAAAAGGTGTCTTTGGCTTTGTAAGTGGTACAGGGACAGGAGTTGAGCTGTGTGGGGTCTGAACAGTTTGGGTTTTGTTCCAGAGTGCAAGTAGGGCCAGTGGTCTTGTCAGTCTGTGGGCAAACATAATCAATAAATTTGTGAGAGTGCAGTAGCAGTAAGATTGTACTAGTGCAAACCATTCAGCAAGATTTTGAAGCTACTTTCAGTGTAACTGTGTTGCTCCATGTGAATTACTGGATTTCTTTCTTTAAATGAACCTGAAATTCTAACCAAATCCTCAACTGAGGCTTTAAATGTGAAGTTAAGAACAATATTTCTGGGCAAACCCTTCAAATTGCTTTTTAAAATGTATCTTCATGGGGCTCCTGCTACACAAAATGCATTAGGGTACTTACAAGAAGTAGTAGCCAAAAATGTCATGCAGGGGACTGTGGTACCACTTGTTGTGTGCTGATAGAAAGAGTCTCTGCAGGATGAAGAGCAGTAGCTGTATTTTATTCCAAGAGGTAGAACCCCTTTTTTTTGGAATAGGAATTTTTATTTTGTTCATGATTTTTTACAAGAAAGGAAGACTTTGGACTGGGTGCTTCAACAGTATTTTGGAGAAGGACAGCCCTGATTTAATTTCTGGCACTGCTGGTTTGAAAAGAAACCATCAATATCATAATAATGTGTTTTCAGACCATATTATGTGGAGAAAATCTGTGACTTCATCTCAAAGGTGACCTGTTAAGGAAACTTTAAAATTAGCTTCTACCACTCCTTTTTGTTTTGTTTTTCCCTTTGGGTTTTAAAATGTTGTACAAAGGTCTTGGGAAGCTTTGAATATTCTCAGATTTCTACTTGGAGATTTTTTTTGTTATATTCTGAAATAACACTGAGTCTGCTGTTGCTCTTCCCCTCCCCCTTTTTTCCCTAGACAACTCCTTAGGGATTTCAAGGACAGGAAAGTGAAACATGGCTCAGCAAGTCAGAGGCATTTAATTTTTAGAAGAATTTTCTTCTAAGCATTTGGATTCAACAGGTGTTAGTGCAAAAAGCAGGATATTGGACCTGGACCAGCCTGGCTTGACATTTCTTCTTTCATCTTCTTTTGCAGCTATAATTGCATGAGTTTTCATAGGTTTGAGTTTGGTTTTTTTTAAGGATAGACAAATTATTAACTTTAAAATATAAATATATTTTTCCTCCTCTATATATTTTAGTACCTTCACAAACTTTTTACGCATCACAGATAAGAGTAAAAACTAATTATTAAAAAAAAATTATTAAGAGAAGCCTCCAGAAACTCTAGGTTAAGAGCAAAAGTGAAACAAGCAGAAAATGCTCAACCTCCAGAATAAATACAGATGTTTGTGGCTTCCCAAGCTACGCCCCTGGTGTTGTGCAGGATCCAGTCCTGGGCAGCCATGCCACAGAAGGAAACTATTACTGTGTGACTGACAGAGCTAAGGAAAGCTGGTTGTTTATGTGCAGCAGGATCTTCACATTTAAAATCACTTCTGAGTAGTGGCTTAACAGGCAAATTTAGAGAAGTGAAAGCCATTAGCTGCCCCCAAGCCTCACAGCAGAGAGGAGCTGTGGATCCCAGCTACTCCTTGGTTTTGGGTCAGACCAGAGGGGTGGGCACAGGAGGCTCTTGCTGGTCTCCATCTGCAGCTGTGTTTGAGGTGCCTGCTGAAAAGGTGCTGCCTGGGAGGTGTGTGTGAACAGAAATGCTCAGCTGGCTCCCAGCCTGCTTTCTGCTCGTGCCTTGAGGGACTGATGGAGAAAATGATGTCTGGGAGCAGACTGACACCAAAGCCCTTGGGTCATACCTGGCGGTCCCTCTGTGTTCTTTTGGCTGCCTGGTCGGGATGCTAACATAATGAATTTTAATTGAAAAAGAAAAATCTTTTGGTGGAAGCATATTCTCAGATGGGGGAAGGATAAATTACAGAATAATTCATGGACTATTTGCAGCTCTTGAGAATTCAGCTGATCTAAATAATGTATGTTTATACATACAAATTGTGTGTGTGTCCCTGCATATTTTAAATGTTTGATTGTTTCATATTAAGGAGCAAGTGCTTACTGTAGGATACCAGAACACTTGCCATTTTGGTTTTAATTTTTTGCTATTATAATGAATCTCACACAGATTTTCCTTGGGATATTTTTCATACCTGCAATTACTGCTGGCCTAAAACTATGCAGACATGGCAGGCAGACAGCATCTATTTAAATCCTGAAGAGCACCAGCAGAGACAGGGCAGCCATCATCCCCCAGTTAATTAGGAATAAGAAGAGATGGAAGATCTAGTGCTGCCTCCTTCTCTGCCTGCCTGTCTGGTGGGCTTGCCCCAGTGCAGGCAGAGCTGCTGGTCCCTCACAGAGAATTAGTGGCATGATGGATTTGCAGTGCCTGGTGCTCTGGCTGCACTAATGACAGCGTGGTCCCAGCGTGCTGGCACAGTCACAGCCCAGCTGCCTGGCAGAGGGGGGCCCTTTCCAGCTCGTGCAGACCTTGAACTCTGAAATACACCTTCTTGTAAGTAGAGGAAGAGTTGCTTCAGCTGGAAGAACAGAAAATTGAGTGGTGTGCTTTGCAGTGCATATGTACATGCATGCAAACGTTGTAAGAATTGCCAACTGCTTTAAACTTAGCAAGAGGGGAAAAGTTAAGCAGATGTCAGCAAATGTTTGGACAGGTAACTGAGCTCCTGGATGGTGAGAATTCAGTCACTGGGAGGCCCAAGCTGCTAGTGGTTTGCTTCTGTGGATGTGTTTAACCTTCAGGCTGTCACTGACTCTGAAGGAACCCCTGAAGATGCAAGAGGATTTGACTGTACACTCAGGTCAGAGGACCCCAGAGGCTGCAGCTGCTGTGTGTGAGCCCTCAACCCTGTCTTCCACTGCTGCCTGGCCTTGTCTGTGCTCCTCCCTGTTCTGATCAGGGAGGACAGCACTCTGCTCTATAGCTGTACCTACACTGTGTTGATCTGATAGGGTATCCAAGCAGAAAATGTGAGGAGTTTCAGAAAAATCATGAATTAATCGAAATTAATTGGAAAATCTGAAATAGGGATGAAATGAGATCTGGTGCTCTTGACAAGCACCTGCAGGTTACCTGTGCTCCCTGAGAAGGCCTGAATGAAGTAATGATGAAGAATAAGCAGCTGGTAGGGAGCTCCCCTCTGCAGGGAAGCTGCAGATCTTGCTGCCCCAAGAACATGAGCAGGGAAAGCTGCACCCTGCACTAAGCCTGAGGAGGCCAGAGTTGCAATGCAGGGGCAGAAACATCCATGGGGGTTCTGGCTGCCTTTGGATGATTAGAGCCCTGCTACAGTGGTTTTGCTTGGCCAGTGTTATAGGAATTCACAACTTATTGCACAGATTGAAAACAAAATGCACTCCTAGTGCAAAACACCGGGGTGAAGTGTGGGAACAGGGAGTCAGCTTTCTGAGGTACTTCAGATTCAGTATTTTGCAACAGTTTTGTTGGAGAAGGGGTTGTGGTCCAAATTTAGGTTGATGTACTTCCATGTCAGGATAGCATCTAGTCCTAACTGTAAGGAATGAGTGAGGATGGGTCCTGGAGAGACCCTGCTGGCAGGGCATGGGCAGGGGGCCGTTGTTGGTGCTGGTGTGGATCTCCAGCAGTGCCCAGCTGGGGCATGTCATGCAAAAGTACAGCAGAGGAGGATGAATAGAACAAATTGACCCTTGGGGGGAGAAATGGGACTTGTGTGAAGACACCAGTTTCAGGTAATTTCAGACTCCAGCACATGGGGAGAGGGTGACATCGGGGTAACAGTTGTGTGTCCTGGGTGCTGAGGTGGTGGAATGACACAACTCATTTGAGGACAGCCATGGAGATGGACATCAGCCCTGTGACAAGATGTTCAAGCCCCAACAAGGCTGTACCTGTGAGCTCAGTGCATTCATGTCACTGAGCATCCTCGCAGAGTGACTGGTTTTGGTCATTACTGATTTGAGCCAGATTCAAAGCAACTGCCTAGAGGGAATAGCTGTGATTTTTATAGGGCATGATGGCTTATTTAAATGCAAAATTCTGGCAATAATGCCTTCATCTTAGCACAGTAAACTATCAATAGTTGCCTCTTAAATAGCCTTGTATTTTAAACAAGATATTGCTAGTAACCAGCATTTACTATTAAGTGTAAACAAGTCCCAGAAGTACTGCCAGATCTGTGGTTTTTTCTAATCTGCATAGCTATTAAAACCCCTTTTCTGCAATGCTGGCTAGCTACATTTTAGGATTATATTTCTGTCACCACTGCTGCTCCTCACAGGTGCAGAGCTGCTTCCCAGAGAGAGGGGTTTGCCACAGCACTCATTTGCCTACCTGGTCCCAGCTCTGCCAGGGCCCCACGAGGTCCCAGTTTGAGTGCTGGCTGTGGCTGCGTGCAGATTGCACACAGAGTTCAACTACCAGATGGGGGACACTAAATCTGCTTTGTCTAGCCAAGGGCTGGCAGACAGAGCACCACTGCTGCTGTCAGCCAGAGAAATACTGAAAATTGCTCAATCAACATAATTCATGGAGCTTTGTGGCAGGTCTGCAGCCCCGCGGGGCGGCGGGGGAGTGCCAGGTCAGCCACGGAGCCCTGTGAGCCCATGGCCCTGCTCCCTTGCTTGGAGGACACACAGCTGCCTGCTGCTGCCCAAGTGTGGTGCCTCTTGCAGAGGTACTTTCAAGGGGAAAATACTGCCAATGACACTATTGCTCAGTAATTCCTGCTTTGTTTGCAGAGAGGGGTCATGGCTAAGAGCTCTGTCCCTGATCCCTTTTATGATGTTGCCTTAAAGCACTCTGAGGAGCACAAAGATACTGGGCTGCCCCCACCCCTCCTACCATCCCTGCTTGCCATAAACTACAGACTCAAGGTGAGGGAGAAATAGCAAACAAGTTTAAATCTTTATGGGCAGAGTTGGGCAAATACTCTGGCAACTCTCAATCATTCTTTCAAACAGAGAGAGGTTTAATCTGTGGTATTGTATTTCCAGCCCTTATTTGCTCTTCATGCTCTGTAGCAGTGGGCTTTCCAGCAAGAGAGCCTTGAGCAAATGGAGCCTTCAAAGGTCCTGGCAGCAGTGAGCAGTGCTGCAAGCTATGGAAATGGGCTGCCTCATGGTGCTGAGCAAAGTGGGCACTTGTGTGGTGTGTTTGAGTGTCCAGCTGAAGCATCCTCTTTGGTCAAAAAGTTGGATAAGGCTTTGAAGGCTTCAGGCTCTGGCTCTGAAGAACAAGCACCTGGTGTGCAAAGGGGAACAGCTTACCAGCATCAGTGGTCCTGCAGTTTGGTAGGTGCAGACCAAACCTTTAATCAATTAAAAAATAATTAAAATTGTACTTTTCAATCAGAAAGCAACAGTGTACTGTACTTTTCAAAGTCTGGCTGGTATTTTTTTGCCTTAAGCTGTAAGTTTTGTAACCTGGTGGCTCCTTCTCTAGTCCTGAATCCTCCTGGAGATGTTTATCCAGCATATAAGTGCAGGGGTGTCGATGTTTGTAAACATGCAGGTAAATCTGCATGTATGTGTTTGCATTTAGGTGCAGCCCTGCTAATGTCTAGCAAAACAGTTTTTTAGTGTACTGTATGGAATCTGTCTTACAAATACCCTTAAAGGTTAAATTACAGAGTCAATTCAGTAGCTATTAGTAATGAAACATAAATGCAACTTTACATTTTTGCCAGCTGGCTCAGGTAACTTGCTCTCATCATCTACAGAAGCACAGCATTTTTCAATTCTCTGGCTGAATATTAAAATCCAAAATTAGACTATAATTACCAAAGGGTTTGATGGCAGTCTGTAGCCAGACCAAAGAGGGCTCCTCCCTCCTGTGTGTCCTGCAGGAGCTCTGTTCTGAAGCCCAGATCTGCAGCTCATCACATCTGCTCAGGTGGGGCAGACAGCTGTCAAGAAATCTGTGTTTTTGCAGTACCAGCAGGAAACTGGTCAGGAGATTTCATAAGCTGCTTGATTTATATGAATGAATGTAGATTTCTTTGCCTTAGATCATAGCAAATGTTTCGAATCTGTTTTGACTTTTTTTCTGCCAATGGCAGCAATTACTGTTTTTGACTCTATCTGTATTTCTAGACCTTGTGGGGATATAATATTTTCATCTGGTCCTATGTCCATCCCCACAAACAGTGTGGTTTTCTATCTTTCTGTCACCTACATGTCATACCAGCATTTTCCATAATCTATTCCTCTACTTGATGCCATAACAGAGGTACACAGTGATGTTCTGTAAGTAGCAGTCCAGAGAACAATAGGCTACTGCCATGCTAATAGAGTATTTCAGTGACTAGAGTGGTAGTACAGTGTATTTTTATTAGGTGATTAGTTTCTGTTAGTGGCCACTGGGTGGAGGAAAAACTAAAAAAGCTGAGAGCAGGAGCAGAGCTGAAAGTGGCCTGATTTCCAGGGCATTCAGAGCGCCTGCAAGTCCTCCTGTTCTGCTGACAATGCACAGCAGCTCCTGAAAAATCAGAGGATTTCTTTAGGTGCCTGATTTTGAAATATGGGACTGGGCTTGTGTTAATTCCAAGGTGCAGTTTAGCAAAAAGGTCAGGAAACAGCAAGTGGTGACTGCACGAGTGAAGCTTGGGCAGCGTGAGGTTGGCATGCTGAGCCAGCTCCAGTGGGAACAGGACTTGGAAGGGAGCTCTTCAGGTGGTGCTTGCTAAGAAAAGGCAACACTTATGCTTGCTTTTTCTTTATAATTCTCTTCCCTATTATTTTCAGATCGAGGGAGCAGAGGATTTGCAAAAATCAGTGGGAATGTAACTTGGCCGTACAAATACATTTGCTGACTGCAGGGTGTATTGCATCTAGAAATTAACTGTGGGCACAATAATTTAAAATCCTGTTCCTTTTGATCCCTCCTGTTGTATGTTAATCTGAGGTTACATGCAAGAAATTGCTGTTTCTAACCTAGTTTCCTCACTGTCCTGCAGGCGGGGAATGAGACTAGCCCCTTAAGTTGCTGCTAACACTTCTGCAGCATGGGCTTAAAATGAAAATGAAGCAGTTGCTTGGAAACCCTCCTCCTCTTTGTGCCACTTATTTTACTTTCTCAAGATGTCTTTTTCCAGACTATTAATTGTAAGTGGCAAAAATATTACAGGCGGAGCTGCTTGTGTCTCTTACTGTGAAGATTGTGTAACAAGCCCCTGGTTTGATTGGCATATGCTTTGCCAGACTTGAACCCTTTTGAACAGAATTCGGAGGGAATTTGCTGTGATGAGTAACTCCCTAAACTCTTTAGGAAGATTTAATCCAAACTGATGCCTGAGAATAGATGTAGAGAACAATATACTGGCAAAAAAAAAAAAAAAAGAAAAAAAAAAAAAAAGAAAGAAAAAAATGGGGTGAACTTTGAAAAGATAAAGTATCTCAGTGCATTGAAGCAAGGATCTGAAATTTGGTGGGGAAGGATTGTCTGGCTCTTTAGTCAGGGATATTTTTCTTGCCATTTCAAATCTGTGAACATTTGGTTAAGTTGTAGGCATTTTCTTTACTTATAATTCACACATGTTGCATAGGGACAGCTTTGGTGTATTCAGCAGCTAAAACCAGAACCAATTTCAGCCACAATCTGGACAGAGCTGAAGTCAGCCCTCTAGAGGTTATACCTTATTGAAGGGATATTCAGAAAGTGGATTAACTATGGGCCAAGAAATCCTAATTCTAACATCTCTGAAATTGTGAGTACTTCACTTTGCAACCTTAATGTTCTTGCTGGGTAGTTTTCTTGAGCAAAGTATGTATTTTTAAATTGGGCAATTTAAGCATCAACTGCATATATCAAAATTTATGCAGTATGAGAACCTAATTTTTTCCATACAATTTTGTTACTGTAAGTCTGTTGGGAATTCCAATGGGCATGGGATCCTATATCTTTGATAAGGGGCATGTCAGTGCCCAAGGCTGTGTGTGAAATTTAAAGTGTACAGATCCATAAAATGCCTCAGGGTCATCCCTACTATCTGTAGGAAACAGTCCTACAGAGAATACTCTGGGACTGGATAACACTGGGAAGGCAGCTTTCCTGACACTCTATCAATGATTTATTTTATTTTGGAAGTCTCTTCTGAGCAGTAGGGTGGGGGCAAGATAACTCTGGAGGGTTTAGCAGCATGAGATCTCTTATGCAACTAAGCAAATAGCTGGGCAGTCTGGTTACACAGAGTTTCAAAATACACCAAGCATGAAAATATTTTTTTAGTAAAATATAAAATGCTGTTTGTTTCAGTGGCATGCAGAATATGATACATACCTTAAAAATTTTAAGTGGGAAAAGGTATTGGAGGGAAACCCTGGACTGTGGGAATTGTTTGCCTCTATGTTTTTTGGTGTTACTACAAACCATGTTGCCTGTCCATGTGTTAATGCTAGTGCAGTGTAATAGGGGGTTTGGAGGCACAGAAGGATTATTTTGTGTTCAGCAGACTCTTGAGTGCTTCTGGGTCTTTTATTTCTTACATAAGGGCAGGATGATGGGAATGTGTAGGCTTATGGGGCCACAAGACATCATTTGGATAGAACCAAGAGGAGTGTGGGGCAGAAAAAGGATCATACACATTTGGGATTTTTTTGAGTGTGAAACCTGGTTTAAAATGGATTTATTGCTTTATAGTCCACAAAGAACTATCATCCACCCAAGCTGCCTGGACCTTCCTTTTACACCTGAAAATTTAGTTTGGAATTTGAAGACTTTGGTGATTCTTGAAGGTTTTAAGCATCTGGATGCAGTACCTTGCACAGACTGTGTGCCCAGACAGCTCTATATGGCCTGGAGACCCATCTTGCTGAGCCTGCTCTGCCCAGAGCATCTGGACCTGCTCCTCCCCAGGATGTCCTGGTTAGAGGGGCTGCAGCCCAGGCCTTCCAGCCTGGACTCACACAGATGATACAGCTCAAATTTCCATATCACAGAAAGCTGGCAGGACTACACATCAGCAGTGCTAAAATATGGCTGAAAGCTGTGTGCATCCATCGGGATCTGTGTGCTAGCATTCCCTCGCTCAGCAGGGGTGTGATGAGTTCTTCATTAATATTAGCTCTGGAAGGAGCAGATGGTGCCAAGATCTTGCACCTCAGAGCCAGAATTACAGTTTGGAGCCAGCTGCATCGTTTTCATTAGCTTGAGTTTTCCACAGGCCCCTTCTAGCCTTCATTTACCTTTGTAAGTGAGATGAGAGTGCCAGCTCAATGAACTGATGTGTTAAACATGAACAACATGTTGAATGATTATCCTAAGCAGCAGTACTGACTGATGAGGTAGTGCCATGCTCCCAGCCTCTCTCTAGCTGATGGCATATGTTGCTTTCACCAATAAAATCTGTAGACTCTGGAAAACTGGCTCTCAAGTTGCCTGGAGAAAGCCATAAGCAGCAGCAGGAATGTTCAAGGGCTGGATGGCAAGGAAACCTCTGCAGCTCTACATAACTGCTACTCGGATGGTGAGGCTCTTGAGAAGAGGTAGTGGAGAGGCAACTTGGGAAGAGTGGATGAGACCAACGTTTTGTGCTTGTATTTTTGTGTATTGAATTGGTGAATGCTGCATTGGCACAGACAGGTTTCATAACACCATGATGGTAGACCAGAGGCATTTTTTAATGCTGTAAAGGTCAATGATAAAATGAAGATGTCTAAATGGAGGTAAAGACACTGTGGTGAACCAATGCAGTGGAATCCTCACAGGTAGTGCAGAGAAGAAGATGAGAAATCAGAGGATCTTGGTGAAAATTGCTTAAAGGCTGCAAAAATAGAAACTGCAACTCCAGGTTGCAGTGGTGTGGTAGGGATTCCATAGGCTGATTCAATCAACTTTACTCTGCTTAAGCTCACCAGGAATGTGTTCAGACACATGACTGAAGAGTCAGTGTGTGTAGCTTGCACCAATAGCAAATGGAATTTTGAACATTTGGCTTAAATAATGCAGAGTGTCATTTGCTTCCCAACTCACTTTAATCTGCTTTAAAACACAGATGGGTCATCTCAACACAAACTTGAAATGTCCTGTTCATGGCAAAATAATTTAACTCCATCTCAGTGTAGGTTCATTTGTCTAACTGTTCTGACTCTGGCATAGAGCTCCTCTTCTCCAGGATCTGATCTGCATACAGAAGTCAATGGGAACATTGCTTTCAGTTTGGCAGGGGCTGTAAGCAGTACTGACAGAGATTATTGCTCCTGCTACACTGTAAATTTGGACAAGCTAGCTAAAAAGGTCAGTCTTTTTAAGTGGATGGTTGTGAAAGGTTTTTAAATCTTGTCTATTGTCCATTAATGACTTTTCTCTGTTTGTTTTCTCTTGTTGATCCAGTTGGTTTGATGCAAATGCAGTGAAACCAACCAGGAATACAAAAAAGTATCAGAAAATAACTTTCAGAACACTTAAAAAGGACTCTCTAAGACTTCAGCTAGATATAAAGGGCTCTTACGGTAGCATTTATTTTTTTAAAAAGGGATTTGTTGATTATTACTGTGCCTGGATTTAGCAGAGTGCAATCCATTCCTTTCCGACCAACTGGCAATTAAACACAAAAGGTGAAATACATCCCACTGAAGTGAAGGGTGAAACTCTTACTTGTCTTTGGTGGGACCAGGAAGTCACACAAAATGTTCATGGAGAAATACTTTGAACACAATGTTATAAGCTATGCTTTGTGGTAGTAAAGAGCTTTTGTTAAGCTCACAGCTCCAGATATTCACATGATGCATTTGCATGGTCTTTGCTGTTTTCCCAACTACTGAAGGGCACCTACAACTCATAGTAAAAGGGGAACCGATGGCTCTGTGTGGATATTCCTTCCAGGCAACAGGTACTCCAGGTACCAGCCTGTGCCTGGTGTAAGGTGGAGAACACACCGCTCTGGGAAGAGAGGAAAATCTCCTCTCAGCCTGTATTTCTTTTTCCTGGGCCAAGGGAAGGCTTAGAGCCAGCTCCATCAGGTTTCTGCTCCAGCATAAGCCACTAGGATTAACTGACACTGGGACCACCTCAACCAGGAGGGGCAGGGAGCCCATGGATTGAGGCTGGCTGTTACCTACCCCCCAGCAAGACAAGTTACTCTGATAGTCACTTAAAAATGCAATTCACCAGCCACATCACTTCTTGCTTGCTGGTTCTTCATTCAGAAAAGAACTATTGACCTCATTAGTAAACTAAAAAAAATCTGGAAACATGAAAAATATAACTTTTGGGATGAGAGGGAGGAGGAGAGTACCTGAAGCAATTATTATTGTGGTTCACTCTGCTCTGATAGCAAAGAGCCTCATAGAACTCCACCATGCTTGCCTGCTGCAGGGGCTGCCAGGGGGTTTTCAGCCATCAAGGTCTCATGAGGAGGGAAGCACAAAAGAATTCACTAGAAGAAAATAAAGCACAGTTGAGTGGGAACAGCACAACCACTGCTCCTAGAACCTGGGAGCTCTGGGAGCCTCTTGGCTGGTCACTCACAGAGCTGTTGCTCATTATGGGAGTAGAGTTAGCCAGTAGAGAGAAAAAGAACTGTTTAGCAGCAACAAAGCTGAACACACTCATTTCACCCCAGAGTTGTACTGTAACCTCCTTCTCAAGATAGAAAAGAGTGTGATGAATGCAAAACCTGCCTGTACAGATCCCCTCCTGAAGGCATTACGTATGCACTGCACGGGGAAGGTATTTACATCTTTAAGCAGTGATCATTGTCCAGCGTGGTTTAGTTCCAGCAGATGAAACTCCCACAAAAACAGCTTCTGTTGGATCCCACCAAATAAGCCAGATAGTTTTGTGTCTGGCTGGGGAAAGCAACGTTTGCTTTGTTTGCCAGTGTGCTTTGCATTAGCAAAGGAGGGTCCAAAATGGGAGAAACTACAGCTTTCTGTTGGTGCTTGTCCTAAGGGGATATTTCCTCTCAGGTTCAAATGCCAGTAACTTGGAAGTCCTTTCTTTGCTCCATCTGACAGAGTGAAATGAAACCACACACCCCATATTATGCCTGCATGCAGGTGAAAGGATGTTGGTCATGGGACACAAGGGGAGATTCCCTTCTCCTGGTATGTGTTGTGTGCCTTATTAATTGTTAAAGAAATTCAGGTTTAATATTCATTCACACTACAGCTGCATGTGGGCTGTGGTGGCATGAGGGCTGAGGCTAAGTGGCTTTTACTTTTTTTTTTTTTTTTCCCCACCATGTAATTGTCATGAAGATTGACTTGAAGAGCTTCTTCTGGCAGAAGCCAGAGGATCACTGAACCCACACTGCAGCTTTTTGTGTTTAAAGGTAGATTTGCTTCATGAAACCCACATAAAGAAGTCTCCATTTAGAGAGGAATATTAACAAAGGATTTTTTTTTGTTTCCAAAACATACCCTATACAGTGAACACTGTGGCTATTTAAGAGATTTCCTGTAGGGAAAGGGTGGGATACATGTGGTGGGTTGGCCCTGGCTGGATGGCAGGGACCAGAGCTGCTCTATCACTCCTCTCCTCAGCTGGATAGGGAGAGAAAATAGAGCAAAAGGCTCATGGACCCAGATAAGGGCAATAACTGGGAGGGATAACAGAAAACATCCAGCAGACAATGTTAAAGAGCAGAATGATTATGGGGAGCTGTTGGTGTTCTAATTGTGGTGGAGGGATGAGTTGTGTGTCTTTTGGCCACCTTCATTCTGTGTAGCATGGTTTTGGTTTTATAGGGAGTTCATTTTCTCTTGATGTGAGTGAAGATTGTGTGATGAATGTGGATTTCAATGGTAATTCTTAATATTTTACAGAGGTGAGGGGTGGAATGTACTGGGTATGGCAAGGTTTTGTGGGGGGAGGGGGGGGGGGCTACAGGAGTGGCTCCTGCCAGAAGGGAGAGGTGGGGGAAGGTGACTTCATGATTTGGTTTTATTTCTCATTATACTGCTCAGATTTGATTGGTAAGAAATTAAATTATTTTTTCCTCGAGTCCATTTTGGTCATTTTGGTATTTGCTGAGTGATCTCCCTATCCTTGTCTCAGCCCAGGAGCCTTTAGAGGTGTATTTTCTCTCCCCTGTGCAACAGAGGAGGGGAGTGACAGCTTTGCTTAAGTGGGCACCCAGGGTCCAGACAGAGTCAACCCCCACAAGACAATAACAGGTTTTGCATTTAGCATAATATTAAAAGCATACAGTATGGTTGTACAGAGCTGAAAAATGGTGTTTTTGTGATATAGTCAAGGGAGTAAAACAGGGACAAAATATATTTTCATCTAGCACGACTTGAAATATGCATCCACTTCAGGTTTTGTTAATAATGTTCTTAATTTGCAGCATGTCATAGGAGGGCAGCATTAGTTATTGTAATGCTGTATTTATGATGTTATCAGTAGCAGAGCTGCAATACAGTTTTCACCACAGAGCAAAACTAAGATTACTGGGGATTTAACATGAAAGTTCAATAACAATAATTTAATATGTACTATGTACAATCAGAATGATAGGGTTTTTTTCTTCCTTTCAGCAGGAAATAATTGTGTTGGATCATTAAGCCCTGTTCTCCTATCCTGTTTCCCATTTAGAAAATAATTATGCATGGAGGTCCATATCTTTCTGTGGTTTCATTCTATGCAGATACATTGGCTTTAGTGTTGTGACACTGATTTATGTCAGGAAAGCACCAAGCCCAGCTGTCAAACACAGTATCTTTATGTGGCCATAAAAGTCATGAAAGAAATCATATCAGGATATCAAAGGTATTGACTGTATTTTAATATATTTTGGCAAAAATGGAAACTGGAGGATTGCAGGTAAAGTGTATTTACTTTTTGGTCTTTGACTTCTCCTGATATGTGAATTATCCTGAATTAACAGCCTGGAGACTGAAACCTTTTAATTTGGGTGGATTTCAAGGTTCCCACACAGAGCCTGATTGTTTCCATTTTTGGGAAGGGATGCTCTCTCTTTGTCCCTTGTACAGGCCCAGGCTTGCTGATGATGCTCAATAAATAATCATAAATAACAATAAAATCCAACAGGATCTGTGCAGCTGTCTTGGACAGGGCTTGGGGGATAAGACCTACCCTGTGCTCGGTCCCAGTGCTGCTGCACCTCTCCTGGCTGCTCATCCTGCACCTTCTGCCCATGGACCACCAGAGCAGCTGCTGGCCCATGCCTGGTTCTATCAGAACTCTGTAGCCTGCTCCCTTTTTCTTCTCTCTAACAGCTTTGAGAATCTGCATCTTAAAGGAAGGAGTTGCTTTTGGCCTGCTGCTAAAAGAATTTTTTAATCACCCCTTCTGAGGTCAGGCAGCTTATTCTACACCTGAAGCTGGATGTTTTTTGATCACAGAGCTGCCACCACAGGAACCTGTCCAAGAACTTGATATGAACTAAAGCAAGAAGGAATTGTAACTTGGAAAATTTCTCAGGCTCAGTATATGACATAACAAATTGGAGCTGTTAGGAGTAGGGAAGTTTCCCCTCCGGTTTCCACACAGATTTAAGGATCAGCCCTGGGCTGGTTGCTGAGCCAGGGTAAAAGCAGCAGTGAATACTCTGCTCCTGTGAGGTGTCAGCCCAAACGTTGATACCTGGTGTCACCATAGGATGGTAGCACCTGGCAGGAAACACACACATCTTGCAGGATTGGTCTGCAAAGTCTTTCCCCACCCAGTAAATTCTCTGGATGTAGTCAGTGAGTAGAGCAACATCTTCAAGTGCCTTATATAAGGGGTTAATGTTGGCATTGGACTGAGCTGTATGGCTGTGCTTTTAATACTAAAGTCAGGATGTGGGAGAAATGTGAAAAAGCTGAGCCAGGTTTTTGCCCTTTGAAGACAGGGAAAGGTCTGTGCAATAAGCTACCCTTTATACCAGGCTAAAAAGAAGTCATTCTTTCTGATTGTTGTCAAATTGGCCCAAAGGATCACTGTGAATACATCTAGCTATTTCCAGTTGCCTTTAAGTGAGCTAGATATTGAATATTTGAGTTCTTTATAAACACAAGATAAAATTATAATGATTTTCCAGAAGGCTCACAATGCAGTATTAACAATTCAACTGAAGTAAAGTATTTATTAATAATCTCTGAAACACTGTAAAGATTATTTCCTTGTCTGAAGCTACAAAATGCCAGAGTATCTGCCTTCACAGGAACAATCCATTCCTGCCTCACAGGCACTTCCTATGGGAAGGCAAAGGGCTGTTCCTTACAGCATTCAGTATTCAGTGTCTGCTGGTTCTGGGGATGGTGATTTGTGATAGTTGTTGGTATCTGTTGGGATCTTATTTATCAATGGCCAGAAAAACAGACATTAAACTTTCAAGTGCATTAGCAGGACTTGGGCTCATGTGCTGAACTGACTGACACTGCTGCATTTTTAGAGCTGGTGTTCTTCAGATAAAATAAGGGAGAATTTTTTGACTCACTTCAATTACATCTCCACCTGCAAAGAAGTGCCTTGTTTCTCTGTTATTAATGAGGTTCCAGATAACGTTTTTCTCATTTTCTCCCCTCTGTTCCCTCAACCTCCCACCCATTGCCCTGCCAGCTCAGCATACTTTTGATTAACAGGAACAGATTTTATCTGTCTCTAATGTTAAGCTGGTCTGTCTCTTTGCCCTTGTGGGAATGAAAAAATCCAGTGGCATTACAAAAGGAACCATGAAGACTCCTAATGTCATCCTGTTCAGCATTCCCCTTCTTAGTAAAACAAGCTTTAATATTCAGGACATTGAATAAGCTGTAAGGAGTGCCAATTTCTTGCTTGTATACTTGTTGCATTGCCAAAGTCTCTTTGGCTCTCCAGCAGGGATGCACAACAGTAGAAATGAGCAAAATAAAATGCCAGATCCAGCTCTGATCAAACTCTGGAGGAGTTTTTATTTAGATTTGAACTTTCTCACACCCATTGCTGTGCAGTTGTTGCTGGTGCTTGGTGGCTTTCCACAGTGTGAATATCATATACTGGAATGTGTTTAGCTTCAGAGGATTACCTGGGAAAAAAGCCTTTCCAGTTTAATGCTTTAAAAGGTCTGTTTCAGCTCCATCTTCCCTCACCCCTCCTCCCTTGCCTTTTAACACCTGCACGTGAATATAATAAAGTGCAGATTGAAGCTGGTCATTTACAGAGAAGGAAGAGCCCTGGTGTGGTAATTGAGATGTTACTGCCTGCCTCCATGGCACATATTAGCTGAATAAAACATGCAGTCAATAAAGTGAAACAAAACAATAAAACTAAGCCCTTTGGTGCTCTATTATAGGGTGTTATGCAACATAGAAACCTGCAGTCATAAAACTGAGAATGAGAGAAACCTTACACTTTCAAGAACAAAGGCATCCAAGCATCAAGTTGGAAACAGCACTAAACTTCCACTCTCTCTGCACCTGGAAGCAGTTAGTTTTAAAAGCCATACTGGTTTATGCTGTTCTCTTCCAATTTAAAATAGGGCCTTCATGTGTTCTTGTTAGATGCTTATACAGAAACATGGTTTTAATTAAGGCATGCATTGATCCAAGTCCAAAAGATACATTATTTCAGAAGATAAATTCATTAGCCATAGGCATAAAAAGCTGGTGTTCTTCCTGAGACGATTCCAGCCTTGGGAACGATGTTCTGTATCCTTTCTAAGTGTATAGTGTGCCACGCAGCTCTGGTTTGCACGGCATCAATCAAATATACTGTATCCTTAAGCTGTTTGGCATAGTTAGTTTTGAGAAATAAAGGCAAGCTGAAAGAAAATTAAGATGTATAAGCATGGGAGGACAGATGTTTTCAGCTGTCAGATTTCACTAGCATTTATCAGTAATTTATGTGTGATACTTAGCTATGGAAAATAAATCCTGATGAATAATTTATTGAAATATATGAGCAGTAAATTGCCCGGACACAGTAGCAAGTTTTCTGAATGCCTTTGTAGGTATTTATAGATTAAAGATATTTTTTCAACACTTCTTGGGGTGTAAATGAGAAACCTCTCAGGGACATGGTGTATTTCTCATCAGATGGGCATAACTTGCTCCCTGGTCTTAGAAGTCAAAAAATGTGTAACACTTTTCAGAGTTCTTAGTTTATTAAAACTTATTCCCCCCTAATATCATCCCGTGTGTATTCCTGAAACTTCGGGGGGCTTATGGAAAGCATAAAGTAAAAAATATTTTTCAAGTCAAAAATGATTGTTTTTGACCATCTCTTTAGAGTGGTGAATGATTAAAATGTTTATATAATTTATATAGTTCATATAACCATTTGAAAGGAAATGTTGCAAAACTGTTGTGTGAAATATTAGCGGGAGTCAGAAATTTGGAAAAATTATGTTTTCTGCCTTGCTTTCTCTCTCTTCCTCTTCTAGATAAAATTTTCTCTAATGTGTAATGTATAATTGAGATGGATGCTCAGAGTGGTGCACCATTTTCTGACAAACTTTCTGGTAAAGTCTGGCCTTTTCCCTTGAACTCCTTAGGCTTGAAATTATTTCAGGCAAATATATCCTTGACTACCTTCATTCACAGGAAAGGCCCCATCTGACTCCTGACCACTTTCCTGCTGGATATTTTTTATGGGCCTCGTTTACTGTCAGGGCACATGACAGATGTGCCTTGACACCAGTGAACCTCGGCCGGGGCACCGCCGGTTCCAGCGCTGGCGGGCCCTGGGTCATTACTGTGCCATCTGCTTTCCATGGGGCTGCAGGGCAGACCTTATTGTACCATTTAAAGGGACTTGACTGCAGGATCAGAAGGGCTGCTTGGTGGCATAGATCTCCTCTTTGATTGCACTGTGCTGAGCTAAAGGCAAGGGTGCTTCTCCACTTTCTTACCTCTCGCATTTTGTGACTGCGCCTCGCTATCCGCACCCTTCCTTAACACGGAGTTAAATAGTCAGTGTTGCTTTGGGCTTCTTGCTCTGTTTAAAACTACTCGACTCTTTGCATCTCCTAAATCTGTGGAGTTCAAGCAGTTCAGCACTAAGATTTTAGCCAGGAAACACTGAAGAGATAAATGAACCTCTGAGTATCTTTCCACAGGTATCTGTGCACACAGCTGTCACCAGGCTGGATAAATGCTTGAACCCAAAACACTGAGGTGGTCTACATAACATCAATTAAGCCTGAAACCCGGTGACATAAATTTTTTGTGTCAGTTGCCTTGCTGGTCCATTTGATATTTTGGTTTTATGTTTTGAAGGACACTAAAGAAAAACTAAGCCTCTGTTTAGGAAATATTTTCCTTGTTGCCCCTTTATTGATGTCCTTACAGATTTTTTATGTTCAAGTGACTCTTCATGATCTTTTCTCTCTGAAAATTAGTCTCTGAGTTAGTACAGATGTAAACACAGTACACTCAAGTTCAATACAGTTAGCCAGTGAGCACGTAAATGAAGGTTATAGAAGGTGAACTAAAGGATACTATGTAAAATTTAAAATCAAATAGTTTGAATAGTTTTCCAAGATTTATTTTTAAGAACTCAACAACACACAATTTACTGAATATTAGAGAAGGATTTTATAGAATAAATAATAGTTATTCGTGTACTTAAGTGCCAGCATGCAGATTTACTGTGGTGAACTGCAGCATTTCTTCCTTGGAGAAAAACACAGCCTTGGTCAATGTCCTCCAGTAAAATGAGCATTTTTAAAGGGCTGAAGTTACAGCATAATTTATAGTTATCATTTCAAGCACTGAATTTTCAGACCATTTCCCCCTGTTTTCTCACTGGTGAGGAATGCTCAAGGACCGTAATATCAGCATGGCTCCTATTACAAAGTTAAACTCCAGAAACATTTAACAGGGTGAAAGTTCTAAAATTAGCCCATTTTCCCCAGCCCACACATCACACACCTGTGGGAGAACGTGTACAGTATAGTCTACACTTTCTTTCCTCATTACAAATCAAAACACTCTAACCTAACATGCAAAACATGCATTGCCTATTTTCATTAAGTCAAGAGACCTATTAATTCCAGATGTAAGCCATTCCACTTATCTTTCTTAAAGCTGGAAAGGGCATTTTCCCCTACCCGTGCCTGGCTTTCAGCATGTGATCCACATTTCCTGGCTGCACAGTGCACCCCTGAAGGTTTGTTGCTCCAGTTGTGCAGCCTTGTGCAGAGGAAAGGCATGGCTATGTGTGAGGAACTCCGAGAGCTCAAAGCCTTTAACTTGCTCCAACATGCTTTCAAGATATTTGGTCAATATCTTTCCCTACTTCAAATATACTACCTGAGTGGTGATAGCCCAGCTTGGGGCTGAAATCCCCTCGTTGTCAGTGACTATTTTCAAGACATACATGACAGGTATAACAAGGGTAAGAAAAGGAGAGGTTATTTATTGCTGTATGGTACTGGGTCTGTGTTACAGCTAGAAAACATTCAGATGTTCACAAATGGAGAGGGGTAGAGAACCACTGGCTCAGATGATTTGTTTTTGAAGTGAGGATCAGCTTAATCCTGAACTGCTTTTGTGTGTTTGTGGATCTAGCTAATTTCTTAGAAAACGTGTGTTTATTGATGGCTTTTTGCAGCTTTTTACCAGGTCTGTTGGTGGGAATTTCTTTGTGAGTTAAGATAATTTCCCAGGAATAGCTGCAGCTGAAAGAGTTTGGGGTATAGAAAGTTTGTCTGTAGTAGTAACTAACAAAAATGACCACACTGCTTCGTGCACTGATGGCTTTTGTCACAATTAAAGATTTTTTTCAAGCATTGATGTGGTGGAAGCAATGGATCCTTTAGTCAGTTAAGTATGGGTGGATTTGAATAACTGAATGCCAACTGACAGTAAATTTATCTGTGGTAAAATGTCCATGGAAGAAGCTTCTAGCCATGGTCCTTCTGACTTTTGTGAAGTGGACACTGGGTGTGCCTTGGCAGCCCTCAGAACAACTTCCTAACTCTGCTGGCACACGACTAAGCAGCGGTGCACAGTAAATATATGGCTCCTACTACTGAAATTTTATACCTGTGTTGATCTGCACAACAGGAAAAATTGATTTTGAGCCTAACATTAAAAAAAGGACACAGAATCGGGAATATATGGATAAACTCATAAACAGCTGGTCTTGGGTATAAATTTTTACAGGAGGATTTTTCAGGTCAGGGATTGCTGCTTTGATGTGTGTTGGCGTCGTGACGAACACTAAGGGGTGGCAATCTGTGCCTGGGGCTTGTAAGTGCCATGGTAAGACAAACAACTGCTAAATTGCCCTGGCTGCTGCTAGGTTTGTGATATATCTGAGTACATAAGTGTTTATAAAAATTATTTACTCCATATCTTTGCTTTCCTTGTATTTCAGGAGGGTACTTACACAAGACAGAGAAGTAGGCTTGTGAACAACCAAGTGGAATAAAATTGTCACTGTGTTGCTGGCAGACTTTGAAGTGCTGTGTAAAATTTTTTCCCTGTTTTTCTTTGAATAAGAATTTTTTTAAAAAGTGTGTTTAAGGCATAAGTCAAGTTGAAGATGATTATTTTTGTCAGAAACATGCTGAAAAATAGAAAATTAGAGACTGATGAGTCACGTGATTCTTAGGTACAGACCCAGAGTTTGAAGCTGGGAATGAACTTTTGCCACTGCAGCTAAGAAGTCCTTTGAATTTTTTTAAGTGTTTCATTTGGCACACTGAAGTAAAACTAACAGAGGAAAACATTTTTTTTCAAGTCTACTATAGTTTGGAGATAGTAATCTACAAATATTTCCAGTAAGAACTTCAGTTGGGTTGCTTTGGGCCTCATAAAAAGTGAGGATTTTATCGCATTTTCCAGCTACCTGTTCTCCAGTGGACCTTAAATGCAGAGACTGGAAAAAAACCACCTCTCTTGAAAAGTTATTTGTTGCCATTGAAGCACTGAGTGTTAATAAATTAAAACAAACATTCTTTGTAGAATTTGTGATTTGATTGCTTTCAAAGATGAAGTGTGGTGCTTGCAAGAGGACCTTTTTATTTTTTTAACTTGCATGCCTTGCAATGAACAAAGCCATCATGTTACTCATATATAAAAGGAGATGGGAGATAACAAGGCTAACATTTTCCCCTGTGTTACTGTAATAGTGTAAATTGGGAAAATCCAAGCTGTCTTTCATTAGGAGCCTTTCTTGCTACAGGCTGTCACTGAACATTCCCATCCAGTGGTGCCTGTGAACAGTGGGATTAAAAATAACCAGTGGGGAAACAATAAGATGAGAAGGAGACTGAAGATGATGAAGATGTCTTGGGAGCAAATTCCATCTGTATGGTGCTCTTGAAGAGCTACATACAGTGCATTAGCATGTTAAAGTGCCTCGGAGAGGAGCCTTAAAGCAGGAAACTGGCTTGCTGATAGCTACATGGACTGTATAAAGGTTTGCAGGGTCCAAGCACCGTGCCCCTGCACAGCTGGTGTTGGATGCCAGTGCTCAGAAATCTTCATGCTACTTTTGAGCAACAAGCGAGGCTCTACTTTGAATATGAATGAGTGAAGTCAACTGCCCCTTAATTTATACACATTGCCAGAGACTGTCCCAGGGTTTGGAATTAAATACTCCAGCACAAATCTCTTTAAACCTCCCCTAAATAAGAAATTATGCTAAAGCTCTTTAGTAAGGAGGTTCTCCCCCCTGTTGAAATAAAAATCAATTATGTTTGCTCTGCTGTGAACAATGTCGCTCCGTAGCCTTGCTTTCTAATTGGGTAATGCCTTAATGACCTGCTGGGAGGCTGTGATGCATTGCTTTGGACCCTCTCTGCAGGCTCTTAGACTACCAGTCAGATGTCAATGAAGCTTGGCTCAATAGGGGTTCTTTTTCTAAAATTCCATTATTCATCAGGGTTTATGCACTAAAATGATCACAAAATAAAACCTTCACATCAAGCAGAGTTAAATAGAATTATGGATGCTTTACCTCATTGTTAGGCTTTGAGATTGTCACTGGATTAAAATTAAGTTCTTTTTTATTTGTTAAATTTGATGAAAACATTTTCTCGGTTTGGGGTTTTTCTGTTGAGAAGCATTGAAAGAAGCAACTTTAAAGGTGGCGGATTTTTTTTTTAATAAGGAGGTGTATATGTATTTTAAATGAGTCTTATCTGTTCCTGTTTATTTTAAACCATGAAACAAATGTTTAAAAAAGTCTTATTCACTGTCAGTGAGTGATAAGTATCAAACGATTTACTTCATTTAATAGCTGTGTTGAATCATTCTGGTTTTCTGTCAGAACTGGGATAAATAAGATTAAAAAGTCTTACATTTGCTTTATATTTTCTTCCTAACATCTAATGGAGTAAAGTGGAATTTTAAAAACTGTTATTACAAAGCTGGTGTTTGAAGGGGAGAGCTGCTGGTTCTGGAGGACTTCTCTTCCAGAGCAACAAGGACTTCTCTCCTTTGCCTGGAGAAGATGCTTTCTTTCCATGATGACAGCCTGAAGCTGCATAGCTGTAAGAAAGGTAAAATTAAGCTGGGAAAGCATCTTTCCTATTAAATACATCCATATATACATACATGTATATGTATGCAATTTGAAAAGTAAAAAAAGTGACGTTTGCATGTTTTTGTCGCAGCCTCAAGAAAAGTTTTATAGCTATTTAAACACAGTTCTGTTATGCAGTGACAAATCAGGAGTTACCAGGGCAACTGCAGGTAACAATTTATTCATACTACCTCTGGAAGACATCCACCTTCCTAACGTGACTGGCTGATGCCTTGTGTGCAGTACACGTATTTCCAAATTAGTAAGGAAGTCAGTTATATCATTACCATGAAATTGCACCTTTCCCTCAAGTTTGTAAGGCTGGTGAAATGTACAAAAATATCATGAGAAATAAATAAAATGTATAAATAAGTGGGTTTTTTTAAATTTGCTTTACTTTTTCAGGTCCATATATTCTGGAAAATTCTCCAGTTTTTAAGCTTAACCTTCTGGTTTTAAAACAAGGCCAGAATTAGTATCTCCTAGGATCTGCATCAGTGAGATATTAATTTTTCATCAGAACCCTCCCTCCTCAGAAAGAAGTGAGATTTTCTGCAGATGCTTCACCTTCATCTCTCACACTGAACTCACATTTTCAACAATCTAGTTCTTTCTGTCAGAGCTTCCATGTCCTTGTCTCCTGGTTAATACCACCACCTTTACTTTCAACAATTTTTAATGCTACATTTTGTGTACTTGTCTAGCATACAGGCACATTCTATCATTTGCAACCTATCAGTTGTAACATATAGGATCTTCTCATCTTACTGATTATCTGTCAGACAGAGGGAAAAGAATTGATGTTTCCTTCCACACATGAAGGAGATTGACAAAATTGTTTTCCTAAAACCTTGGAAAGCTGCATGAAACCATGATCCCAGTCATTCAGACAATACATCTTACTCCAGTATTTAAAACTTTTTTCATGTTTATGAAGGTTTCATCAACATCTGCATCTCTTCAGTTGTGAACTAGGTCATGAGGTGTAGTCCTAAGTAGAGTTGCCTGCTAGCAACTTCTTAAAAAGCCCCTTTTCTCCTCTGCTGTTTGTTGTTTAAACAAGCTACCCCAAATGCTGCATTAAATTGTCTCCAGGGACAAACACCCACCACAGTCACCACTGACTACACAGGTTTTTCAATGTCACCTAGCTTCCAACTCTGGTCTATCTCTGTGCCCAGTTAGAATGATAAGTGTTGAAATACCAGAAGTTTGCACTTTCCTAACATGAAAAGCCTGTAATCCTCACATGATGGATTGCACCTCATCAAGAAAATAGTGTATTCGGAATAATTGGAGACTTCATAGTTTAGTGTTGATCAGTTACTTAAGGTGAGAGCAGGAGCTGGAGATTTGGAATGTTACAAGCTCACCAAAGGTTGTTCTTAGAAATTTAGAGAGGTTTGTTATGGGTTCATGTTTGATCTGTAAATGCTAAAAAGCTGTTCTGTTTTATAACACCATGGCCCCACCCCTATCATGAGAGAACCATTCTCTGCACATGTAATTCTAATCAGTAAAGTAAATAAACTTGAACTTGGAATACTCTCAAGACCACTTGCTCATGTTTTCATAAACACTGAGGAAAGAACCCAAGTTTCTTGTAGCTGTTATTAAAGCCTTATCTGAAATACTCCTTCTGGCCATCCCAAACTAGGGTTTCCTCCAGCACACACTTGGGGAATTACGGGACTCTGGAAGGTGACACTCCACAGGAAGCCATAAAACCTTCTGGCCCTGGCACACAGAACTGCAAAACTCATTAAATTACTTTATCCATAATCATTCTGCAGGTACCTTTTCCACTTTTCTCTTTTCTCTTTTCTCCTTCCACCCCCCCAGCCCCAAATATCTCTTTGGTCATTGGCCTTAAACAGCTGCATTTTAAATATTTTATCAGGCACAACAGGAGAAAAGCCTGGCTTCTATTTGAAATGGCACAAATTAACTACAAAAATCACTATACAAATTATGTAATTGCCTGCTATTGAGCTACAGTTTTAATGATTATAAAAAGTTAGTGGGTTGCCTCACAGCACAGAGCACAGACCTATCTGCTCCCCAGGGAATGAAGGATTATGTTTAATTTTGATTTGCCCAAATTTTATGGAGGGCTACTCTCTTGCTAACAAGTTGAAGTAATGGCAGCTGTTTGACAAAGACAGACTTAAAACTCAGGCTCAGACCAAATCTTGACATAGGAAGATTTTTAGCTCCTTTAATCTTTCTGGGTGCAGTTTGTTTTTTTTTTTAAATGTCACATAGTGTCTTTTTTAATGCCTGAGGATTTATCTTCTGAAACAGTAGAACTCAGAGGGAGATCAGTGTTTGAGATTTTTCTGAGCTTGTTCAGCACTGAATTTCTTAAAATAGTACTTAAGTGAATCTAGGTCTGGTGCTGTCTTCTTTGCAAGGAGATGGGTCACCATGAAGGACCAGATGCTTAACTTACCCTGAATGAGGAAAAAAAATTATGATTCAGACAGCTTTTTATCTACCTGTGGAGCATTCCTTAGAAGTTTCCAAAGGAAAAAAAAGAAGTTTTAATGAGAAAATCTGTTAAATTCTAATTTAATTTTAAACATTCTATATCTCTAACTTTTAGTGTGGGTTTTGACTCTTCCACTTACCAATGACAAGAGGTGAGATCTACCAAAATAAAAGAACTGTTGTGGATTTTCAGCATTTACATGGCTTCCATCCCTTTTGTTCCACAGTCTCACTGGCTGTGAAATAATAAAGAGAAGTGTCCTCAAGTGGCAACTTTTTCTCTTCTGAGCAGGAAGGCTGGAGCAGATGACCCACTGTGCTCCCTTCCAGCCTCCCCCATGCTGTGATTCTGTGATTCTGTGATCAGTTTTCACACACTGTAGAAAATGGGGTTTAGCTGTTAGTGTTATGAGGCTTTCATGATTTGCATGCTGAGCCACAATCAAACTCCTTGGATTTCTGCAGTGTCAGAGATGGTTTTCTCTACAGCCTGACTGCTGCACTCTGCTCCCCACTGGTGTCCTGGGGGCTTCCAGGCCATCCCCTGTGACCACCAGGGCTGTGATACAGCCATACCCACCCTGGGGTGTCCCATTAGGTCTGGGCTGAGAAGTTTGGATGTAGCTAAAATGTCTATGATGTCTCACCCATTTGATCTCAGATTATGTCAGGATTTCAGCTGATAATTTTGCAGACTTCTGAAAACTTATCTGATGTCTTAAAAATATCATTTTCCATTTGTGTTAGACTGGGCTGTGATGGAAATGTTTTGGTGTGGAGCTGAGTGACAACTCTTTCTCATCTTTACTCTTCTTTGCTTACAGAAATGTTGACTTTATTAGCATATGGCTCCAAAGGGTTTTGTTAAGTTTTCAATTAGTGGATTTGTAATGAATAGTTTGCATATGACATCACAGTTTTTTCCAGGCAAAGACACTACTGTGTGAGATCATATTAAAAATCCTGAGCTTTTTGAGAATTCATAGTTACTATGTTAACTCCTAAAAGAACATTTAGAGGAAAATAACACTTTCTCATTAGACTGCTGGCATTTTCTGTGTCTCAGCTGTAGTATTTGGTTTTGCAGTCTCTCTAGCAAGTAAAACTCCTGTTGATATGTTTGCTGCAAGGTTGTTTTCTATGAAAATATTATCAAATATCACCCAAAAGAGATTGGTATGTCTCTGTACTAACACAGGAGATATCAATTCCTGCCTTGACCAAGAAACTATTGTGAAGATATGAAAGTGCAGTAATTTCACAAACTTTCTGCTGTGTCCTTCCTGTCTTCTTTCAATTAATCTTGTAAATGGCCTTTTTATTGCTTTTAATTCCAGGAACCATTTGTGATTTGATGGCATTTTCTGATGTTCACCATGAGATGTCCTATGCTATGGCTACATTAAGACATAAATCAGTATGGTAGTTGAAGATCAGCTGACTAAAGAAGTTGGTGCTGAGGCTTCTGCATCCACACAAAATATTCTTTGGAGATTTTTCTTCAGAATAAACTCAGTCTGGTCTCCTGAAATAAATGTCTACATCCCAGGCATGGTGTGTAGCTGTCCCAAGATGCAGTTATTGGTTCAAATCCTGATGGTTGACACTTGAAATTCCAGTTCAGTCCTCTCTGGATAGAAGTTTTTCAAATGAAGGGATTTTGCTGGGAAATAAAAAGATTGAAATATTAAAAATGGTTAAACATGGGGAACTATTTCAGCCAAAAGATAGAATTAGGATGACACTTTAGCATATAAAAATATTTTATTTCATAGATGGAAACTTCCCAAATATGTTCCAAAATATTTCACCCTGGGTTGAAAGATGTAGCTGACCTTCTTTGTTTTGATTTGGTTTTGGTTGTTTTGTTTGTTTTGAATTCTTCCAAACAACCGGCAGCTTCTGTTTCAGATCAATTTTTCCTGATTTCTTTTTTTTTTTCTAACCCTCAAAATAAGAAAATTGATTTATTCACTTGCTGTTTCTTATATGTTTAATTAATTTCAGATGTCAGATCTTAAATTCTAATCTTCACCTGGGTAAGGCTGTGTCAAAATTTTCTGTTATGCAGTTTTGGTAAATCAAAGCATTACATAAATAAAAGGAATAAAGCTCAGACCATAACTGCTTCACTGTTCTCATTACCAGCAGATTCTGTTTTATTTTAAAGGATTCTTGTGCTCTGCTTGTACTTCCAGCCCAAATCAAGAATTTCAGACACTTGACAAAGGTAGAGAGAAGTGAAGTGGAAGTGAATGCTCTTGCTCCATCTGAACCAATTTCCCCTTTTACTGGGAAGAAGAATCTGATGGGGGAATCTGGTCCTGCATGAGCAGAGCCTCAGGGGGGAAGCCCAGGGCTCTGCTGGATGTTTGGGTGGACAGGTGAAGCACCACCACACTTGGCTCTTTGCCTTGTGCTGCCCTCCCTGCCCTTTGTGGGACTCCCTGGCCCTGCAAGGAGAGACCTCCCTGCTGTCTGAGGCTCAGCCTCGTGTCCCAGTGCATCCCATTTTCTTTGGCAGCTTCTGCTAAAATGTCAGTTCTAAGAAAAACTGATCTGCTCCTGCTGCCTGGCTCTGGAGGTGGGCACAGGGCAGGGCTCAGCTGCTGGTGGCCTTCTCAGGAGTCTTTCTGGCAGAGCCTGGGTATTGGCAGCCTTAATTCAAGCACATGGGTGCTTCTTTTTGCATCTGCAGCCTCTCTTTGGTGTGTATTTTGGAAAGGTTATTTTGTACACATTTTACTGTACAAAGTATTGGAATATTTAACAAGGAGCAGCTCCTATGCTGTTAACTTGCAATCCCTGAACTGGAAATCAATCTAAAAAGCTAATTCTCCCTGGTCCTTTAATATCTTCTACACTTAGAACAAGCTCCATCGTTAGAGGATATTGAAGTGCTTTACCAGGGGGATGCTTCCTTTCTGAGGCATTACACAGAGATCTAAGTCTGAGAAGGTTGACTGATTTGTTCAATATCACAGTTTGGTGGCAAAATTTAGCTCCCAACCCCGGGTCTAACTGATAGTCCTTGCAATCTCTCTCAGGAATTAGTTGATTTAAGCAGTGTTGTAAAGCTGCATTATTTGAAGGAGCTAATAATTCTGAACCACCCTGGAGTAGCTGGCAAATCTGCAGCAAATAAAGAAGCAAAAGAAAAACAGTTGTCACAGTTTTACATCTGAATAGAGACAGGGCAAACTGCACCAAACTGCTGAAATGGGTAAATGGTCCTACAGCAGATTTTTACTGTGCAATCCTGTTTGACATAATCAGTGCTCCTGGATTTTGTGGGAGCTGTTCCTGGATTTCATCTGCCTACGAGGAGACAGAAATGCTCTGCCCTAGGGAGAACAATTGAGGGGGAAAAAGTGTTTCTTAAAATCCACAGTAAAAACCTCTCTGCTTTATCTTGAGCTCATTAGAGAGTTTAAAGAAAACTCAATGTCGTGTTTAAATGCTTTTCCCCCCTTAGTTTTATAGATGGTTAAATGGCACACAGGTTGTGCTGTCTCAGCCATCAAAAGCTAAGAAAGGAGGTTAAAAGACCCCAGGGATCCTTCACATTAATTACTACCACTGTCAGTTGGTGTGAAACCATGTTTGTGCCTTTTAGAAAGGAAGAGTGTGATTTGTGCTTTCAGTTAGGGCTGAAACAAATCCTGCAGATACTGATGCATATACTCACGTGTAAAAATGACTAATTTGTTTCCACTGAATTCTTGCAGTTAATCTGGAAAAAATTTATGGGAAACCCCCTCACCCTACCCCAATAACTCCAACTAAATTTTAGCAACCTGAATTGGCAGTCTGTAAAAGTGGCTTGAATTAATTGGAAGCTTAATCCACGGAAATTAGCTAAAAAATGCATTATTCACTCCAGTGTAGCAGCAGGGAGGAGAAATGAAAGAAGCAGAGAGGAAAAGCAGAAGCAGCACCTAAGGCAAAGGGCTGTCATTTGAATTTCATAATCGAGGGTGAGACAAAGACACCTCTTTGTCCAAGTAAACTACCTTCTGAAAGGGGAAATCTGAAGAAAACACAGAACTATGCAGTCTGAGCAGTGGGGCTGGTTGGACTTTGCATCTCCCATCATTTACAGTGGTGCACAAGAACAACCAAAGTGAAATGAACTTTCTATAGCACAGCAGCACAGTGTATGGGCGGCATTTGCCACTCAATGTATTCCAGTGTAGTCAGCCTGTTGAGAGAGACACACACAAAATAAAAACTGGGGTGCACCACAGCAACAGAAGGACTGGTTTGAAATCCCTTCCCACACCTGCATCCTGCCCCATGTGATGGCAAACCAAAAAGAGATAATGCAAGTTACACCTGGGTGTGTGCAGAGAAAAGGCAAAGACTGAAAAGATAGAAATTTTCTAGGGTGTATAATGACAATTATCTTGACAACAGGTAATTATCTGGTGCTACCCAACAAGTGTATCTCAGGAGGCCAGAGGATTTTGAGGCTGTTTCATTGAATGGCCCAGGCCCTGAGCAGGGGACTGCTGTCAAAACTGGCACAGCAAGGTGGGAGAACTGCTGTCTGCAGGCTGAGACAGCTGCACTGCACTCTGGGCTGAGACAAGCACCAGGGCTGAGTGCAGGAAGGGAACTGGAGCATGCTGCTGGGCAGAGAGAGGAAGGGTTAACCCTTTTGGTAGCAGTGAACTGGTAGCTCAGCCCAGGTGTCACCTCCATCCCCATCTTAACCGGCCCTACCCTTGTAGTTTCACTTGGCTGCATTAAGCTTCTCCTAAAGTCTTTTGGTGCTATGTTGCACACTGCTCATGCTTTCCTAAAAGATTCCATTCAGTCTAGCCCAGGCAGGTGCATACTTTGCCCAAGAGAATTTGGCACACAGATACATGTGCAATTGTGTGGGATTGCAGTTTTGGAATGCCTGATTGTGATCCCAGGACTTTTGCATTAGTTTTGTTCATTTGAAGATTATCAGTGACTTCTCTGGTTCAGGATCAGATCCTAATTACTAAAAGTGAGCTTAGCATGGCACTTGGAGATATGCTACCATCTTGCTGAGGAAAGAACCTTGTCTGCTCTTTAAGTTCTTCTGGACAGTAAGATTAGCTCTTGATGTTAAGCTAAGTAAGTGGTTCATTCATCATTTATTTATATCCATGTTCATAGCTTGAATCTGGGTTTCTGGGGCTTGTTCTGCAGATTCCTTCTCATTCCAGGAGTTTTCCAACCGTGTGCATCTGGTGCTTAGGGCTGGGGAGCAGAGCAGAGGGTGGTGGTGGTGGTGTGCCCCGGCAGTGCTGCTCTGTGCTGTAGTGCTGTTCTGTGAATGCCCCTTCCACTGCAGGGGCGAGATGGGGGACCTGGGGAAAAAAGAGATGGAGCCTCAGGCACTGGACAAGAACAAACAAAACAACAACAACAACAAACAAACAAACAAACACACAAAAACCCCCACAAAACAAAACAAAACAACAACAACAAAAAACCACAAAAAACCACACAAAAAACCAAAAAAAAAAACCCCAAAAACAAACAAAGAAAACCAAACAAAAAACCCAAACAAACAAACAAAAACACACAAAAACCCCCAAAACAAAACAAAAAAAACCACAAAAACCCAAACCAAACCAAAATAACAAACAAACAAACAAACAAACAAATCAAAAAACCCCAAAACAAACCAAAAAACAACCCCCCAAAAACCAACAAAAACTAACAAAAACTAAAAAAAACACACCCCACCTAATATCTAAATATGAGGGAAGGACTGCTAATATGGGTGATCTTGTGGGACTTCCCTTGTAACCCAGGAAAAAAGGGAGCCCTTTTTCTGAGCTGATCTGCAGAATAAACATTGAGATTTGTTGTCTCTGTACAAAAGTAATGGCAGTGACAAAGCACAGCTAATAAAGAGGGAAAAAAAAAGAGATAAGGAAAGGTGAAGTAGTGAGACAGGAAAAAAAAAGGTTGAAAGACAAAAGGTGAAAAGGGAGAGAAAGGTATCAGATTTCTTTTGGCATTCATGTGCTCTGTATATACAGTTTGAATATATTTTCCAGAAGAGGATTTCCCCTTGCATTTGCAATTCAAAGCTTCTAGCAAATTCCACTGTTTCCCTTGGCACTTCTTCAGCCTCTGTGGATTTTCCAGTTCTGCTTTTTAGATGCAGTGCAATTGTCAAACTGTGCAGCATTTTTTTTTTCTTCCCTGAAGTAATGTGGCCTAAGGTGTATTGTGGCATTCCTTAAGTTTTTGCTTCAAATCCTGAAAAAGTGCAGGGACCTTGTTCCCTTCCCTTTATAGTTTAATTCATGGATGATCTTTAGGACTACTTTGATATTTGCTAGTGTTTCCTGTCTTTCTTCACTTTATTCCCTTGCATGATAAAAAGATTTGGGATTTTCCATAGTATGGGTAGATGGTGATATGCAGCTATTATGTTCAAGGAAAATACCAGTAATGGGGTGGTTGGGACATGCTCATAAAGATAATTACTATCAAAGGGGATGATGTACTTGGGATCATATGTAGAGAAATCGACACTTGCTGCATTGCTGTCTTGGGAACAAAAAGACTTCTACCCCACACTGCAGCTAATTCCATCTCCCCTGTATGCCTGCCCAAAATGTTGGGTTTGGCCAGTCAGTTTGAAATCACATCAATAAGAGGATAACACATGCTGCCTAACAGTGAAGAGTACAGATGGTTGTTTGCTTTATTTTTACTTCTTCTAGTGTATAAAATTAATGATTTTTACATAGAGCTTTGCTTTACATGCACGCTGTTAACAAGCTGAAAACATTTCATATTTGTCAGAGCAAGACTGCAAAAAACCCCCCTGTGATCACTAAAGCATGGATATCTGGAGAGAATCTTTATGGTGGAGAGCAGAGAAGTAACCTAACATGTGGCTCTTCAAAAGCCCACATGCAGTGAAGATGTGTTAAGAAAGTGAAAATTGTTTCAACTTGTTCTGAGGTGAAGTAGGATCCTGCTAATGGATCCATTACAGACGTGCAATAAGGGTTTTCCTAATCACTGCTGTGATGGGCTGGTGAAAGTATTTGGGATAAGCTGCAGTAATAGCTAATTGTATGTAGAGGCCCAGCAGCTCCACCAGGCAAAGGGTTTCAAAGGGCTGCATGGGAGAATTCACTTCACAAGAGGCCCCTTTCAGATACTCTCCAGGTTTGGAGCTCCTTTCCTTTTAGTCCACATTCTGGGAAAGCACTTTTATAATCCTCCTTTAGAGTTATTGCAAGCGAATGCGGTGATGGTTCAATGAAAAAGCATGAAAACAGTCATGGAATTTCTTTTCTTTTTTCTTCTTTTTTTTTTTTTTCTTTCTTTCCTAATGGGCCCTTTAGAAAGTCAGACCATATGTGTAGAAGCCTTATTAACTAGAGGCCAGGTTTGGAAAGAGCTGTGGTAAATTACCAAGATGAAATTGAAAATAAACCTAGAAAACACAGATTTGAGTTCTAAATTGGTACTTTAAAAAAAAAAAAATCAGACCTATAATTGCTTGGTGTCTTATGACATTTTAAATAATGTTTGGTACAATTCTTGTAAGACTGAAACTCATTAGGCAGAAAAAAATTAAGGAAATTACTAGAATGCTGCATATTTCACTTTGAAATAGCTTTCTTAGCAGAGATCTATAGTTTTACATTCTCTGTATTTTAATACATTTATTGTAGAAAATGATTTTTGGTAGGCTATGTAAATGTTCTGGATGATCTACATGTGAAATACATAAAAACATTAAACTGTTTTATGTAGCTGAAGCTTAGAGGAAGCTGGGGGTGGAGGGAGAAGCTGTTACTTCTCCCTCAACGCAGGAGGACTTTTAAAAAATAATTCTAAAATGTACTTGGTTTGCAAAATTTTCTCTGGTTATACTTGTTCCTAATTTGTTACAGGCATGTGCATTGTAGGGCTGTATTTTGGGTTGGTTATTTTTTTTATTTTTTCCTAACAATACAAGTAGAAAGGATGAGTAACTCAGAGAAACCATGGGCAATTCTTATGAAGAGTTTTATTCCCAGTTCAGATAAAGGACTTGTTCAGATATGATCTTAATTTCCTCTGCATTAAATGACTTTTCTTCAAAGATCACCAAAACCTATATAATTTTCATCTTCTCATTCATCAGCTGGTCACTCTGTGGAAGAGGGAAGAGAAGAGCTGTTAATTCCCTATTTAAATCACATGGATGTTTATATCATAGTCCGGGGTGTAAATGTGATGTATTTCAGAACAAGTGTGCACTGCATGTCTACTGTGACTGCCTCCTTTGGAAAGATCATATTTATTGTTTTCCTCCCCAAACTGCTGTCAGTTACAGCATGGTCCAGCTGGTTGAAGCAATGCCTTTTCTTTATTTTCCATTAATAACCTTTTCAGATTTGCCTGTGAACCTGGAAACTGTTTTGACAGAAAACCTGCGTAATGAAGTTTGCAAAATTGAAGTGTGTCTTTAATAAAAAAGACAACTTGGGTTTTTTAATTCATTCCTGATTTAAATATAGCTGTGATTACTGACATCTCATGGAAATTGCCAAATAGACCATGTTTATGGAAAGTAATTTGAGAATTATCAAGAAGGATAGGAAAATTTTGCATATGATACAATTTCTCTTAGATATTATAAAGTGCACATTAGTCTTTCTTCAAGGTTATAAAGTCCTTTAAGTTTTCTTTAAAAAAAAAAAAAATCTGATTTCTCATGTTATAGTTTTTAGCTGTCTGCAGAAGGGTAATGTTGGCTGTTACATTTTAACAGTCCCAACAACTTTGTCCTGTTATGGGTACTTGGCCTTCAAGACTTAGATATTCTAAATTTTCCTGCATTTCAAGAATTTGAAATGTTTTTACACATAAGGATTTGGAAAAAATATACAGAACTAGGTAAGAATGTCTAAAGTGGCAAGGAATATCTACTTTTTTTTGGGCGGGGAGTGGCCCTTAAAGCTTGGAGCCGTTCAGACTCAGAGGGACCCTGTCACCGTTTTGCTCCAGGTGAAACAGCAGCCTTGTTTAAATATAAAAGGATTCTTCTTTAGCAACATTTTCTTGGACTGCATCTGAGTCCAAATATCCTAAATTACAGAAAATGACAACCTTTCAGCAGATAAATTAATTTTAGGCATGTATTTTTGCTGTAGTAAAAGGCAATGTTTATATAGAAATGCATTTTTCCCTATCTTGATAGTTTACTGGTCATGCTAGTTGAGCACAGCTCTGTTTCTTGTGGCATCACACAAATTAGTTAGAAATTCTACTGTGAATTAACACAGATTTGGCTACAGATGGAATGGCAGGCAAGCCATCATCATTATTGTTTAAACCTATTAATGTTTACAACTGTTTTTTTAAATCAGATTTCTTTTTAAATAGGATAAATCCTTTTGTGTTTCAGAGATGAAAGAAAATGAGTGAAGAGTCAGTTGTGGCATGATTTAAAAAAATAATAAAAGATTGCCATATAGGATCTCTGCTCTAAGATTTTAGTGATGTTTGTGGAAAAAAAAAAAAGATTGTTTCTATTATTGCTTTTTGTAGAATTATTAGTGAAAATCCCAGTAGTACTTACTGCCTGAGCTGCTGGAAAAATGGATGGGTTGAGTTGTTTGTTAGGTGTGGAATATAGTGAACCCATAACATGAAAGCCTTTGATTTCTCAGTTACTTCCAGCTTATCTTAATCAGGACACTGATTATTGAGCTCCCAATTTAGTCTGAATATCTTTTACTCTCTCCTAGATGTGACTGAATCCTATTGTATCAATTTCTTTTCCTCAGGAGAAGTCTGATTATAAATGTGGGCTCAGGAGCACGTTCAAAGGCCTAGGCAGGCATTGGAAACTTGGGGTTTGGAGTCCCATGTGTTTTGCTGCTGGTGAGATAATGTCACGTTTGGCAAACAGCTGAACACAGCAGGAAGTGAGGTTTGGCCTTGGCACAGATATCAGATGATGAAATTGTATAAAGCCCCACCATTCTGAGCATTGACATGTACATTAACTTCTGCACTCAATATTTTTTTTCATGAACTCAATAGAAATTCTCCTCTGTGCCAGTCTTGTTTGTATTTTACAAGAAGCAGATAAATGACTGTTGAAAAAAAACACCAAAAAAAATAAAACAAACAAAACAAAACAAAAATAAGCCCCCAGGCTACAGCTCCCAAAGAGATTCTTCTTTTCTGAAGAGGGGGTTTAATGAATGGTGACAGTTTGTGTATGAAATGTATTTTTTGCTTTCTAATTAGAGTTCCAATTAAGTGGCAGAATTGTCATTTTTTGCATACTGGGCAGAGCTTTGCTTATATACTGGACACTTAAGTTATTTTCCTTTTTTCAACTATGAAATTCCGTCCTCTGAAGTGGAATATTGGTAAAGTGAGAAGGGTTACTCACAGATCAAGTACATCTCAGCAGGCTGTCCATGCTTTCTTTAAGCTTTGATTTGGAAGTGATTAGTGCCATGTCTGGCAAACTAATGCTAATTTAAAACCCCTTCTGTTCTTGACCCCAATTCTTAAGAGTTCATGGAAGGTACCTGTTGCAACAACTGTGTTTGTAATGCAGGCACACACACATGTAGAAAAAATTCTGAGCACCAATCAGCAAGTAAACAACTTCTGGTCTTGTCTGATTGTTGCCCATAAAGAGGTTTATAAAGAAGAAAGAAATGAGGCTTCTGAGAAGCCTTGGTTGATTAAGAGCTCTGCTATTTGTATAACAGCAATAATAAATACAGGGCTGCCTGGAATCAGTCACTTAACTAGTAGTCATGGTGCTGGCATTTGAAACTTTAGGACACTTTGGGGTCAGGCTGCAAAGGTGATGCATTTGGTAAATATAGCTGCTGTTCAGTAGTAAAATGTCAGAAATGTAAAAATGAAACAGGGTATCCTGGACTTAATGGGATTAGCTACTACATGGAGGTTACATGTGAATCCCCTCCTCTTATTATTTTAGGGAGTAAAGTCCTGTTTGACAGTTTTGCTTCTGGAGGGATTTTTTCATGATGAATCTCTGACATCTGCCATTCAACTTATTTCTGCCTGGCCAAGAAATTGCCAGGAATTCTGCTATGTTAGAGTAGTTACATCACTGCAGAGGGAAGATTGCTGAACTTGCAAGCTACTTGTTTCTGCTGTGCAAGCATTCAATATTTCACATGATAACTTTAATAAATTTTGTGTTTCTGTTTAGAAAGATGAGCCTAATAATGAAATAGATATTTAAAAGTTATTTTTAGTGAACATTTAACATGACCAGGGCAAGTTTCAGGCAGGTTAGTAGGAGGTGAGAAGTTTGCAATGTCCTGAGGCATCCACTTCCACTGATCTTTCATATGTGATTAAATTGCTGTTTCTAGATGTAAATCTTGCCAAATAGCTGCTGGCTTTTTTCTATATAAATTACACAGATGTAACAGGGCAGAATAAACTTGATAAGCTCTATGAAGGCAAAGTGCAAGTTGCTTATGCTCTTCTCTTGGCTAATTGCTTCTATTCACTGCTTAGCAAGAGCTCTCTCCTGTCTTTTTACTGCTGTGAATTGCTTTGCATATAAGCAGCTAGAGCTTAGAGAATATTTTTGTAGGAAGGTGCAGCAAAACACTTCTGCTTCTATTCTTTGTCCTGTTTTTATTTATTTTTAAATGCAAGACAGAATTTTGTCCCGTTCCTTAATCATGTGGTTCCTTTTTTGCTAGGCAGCCTTGGCTGATGGGTGGATTCATGTTCTCACCTGTGAGACTGTGGAATAGGAAAAAGCAGAGTAGCAGGTAGCAATGTCAAATGACAAGCAATTTAAGCAGGAGGGTCAGAAAAGCTGGAGAAGAAATGGAGCTGCTCCGCTGCATCCTGCTGTGTAGGAAATGTGGTGGCACAGGAGTGAGTGTACAAATACATCATCTTTCTGCAGCAGCCTTGCTGTGTGAGTGCTTTTACCTGAGACCTTATCCCTGCCATTTCTTTGGAGGGGTACAGAAAGGGACAGCGGGGATGGGGCAGGAAGAAAGAGCTGTTCTCTCAGTATGGAAGTTTGGAATTATTTCCTTCCCCATGATGGTGGTGTATTTTTAAAGGTTCTCTTTCTTCCCTCTGGGAAACAGAATTAGATGTCCAGCTTGGCTGTTTTTTGGAGGTGATCTTGAAACGTATGGCAGCTCTGAGACCAGGCACTGTGTGCTGAAGCTATTTAGTCATTGTCCTGTAATCAGAGGTAATTGCCTTGGGTGCTGTAGTAGTGCCATGTGAAACTGGGTAAACACAAACTGTCCTAATAGGACTTAAGTTAGTATGAATCATTAAAACACAGGCAGAATGCATACATGGCAACTTTCTAATTCTTCCACTTTGCCTTTTCACCTCTGTCTTGTTGCTCAGTGTTCTGAGGAGGGTGTCCATGGCAGCCCCCTTGCCTTCCTTCCCCCTTCCTTGTGAGGTCAAGAGGAAACAGCAGCTGCTCTTCCTCATGGGGCTCCCAAAATATGAGGGGGGGGTGAATGCACCAACCCTCCCAGGAGGTGGTTCTGAGGGCAGACCTATACAGGTGCCAAGCCACTGCTCTTTTCTATGCCTAGGGAACTGTACACACATTTCCTGCTATATTCTGGCTCAATCAGGGGACTGTGGCAGCACTTGTGACTGCTGAGCAGCTGGCTTGGGACTGTAGTTTGCAGCTTCTCGTTGTAGGAGTTTGCATCAGAACTTGACCCAAAACATTCCATCAAGACCAAAGTGACCAGTTCAGTTCCACACTCAGCAGTGAGGCTTTGCTTTGTTCCTCCTCCTTTACTCCAGCCTCCTACCTGTATCCTCTCTGGGACACTGGTATCAGTGTCAATTTTGAACCATTTTGATTTGTCAAAACAGCTGTTGCTGTCTGTATTTTTATTTTTTTTTTAAATCTTTGGTGTCTTTGTGTTACACAGTATTTGCTTTGACTAGGATTCGTGTCACTTGGGTCTGAAAATGAATTCAAGTCTGTGCCAGTTTAGTGAGTGTGTCTTGCTTGCTCTGTGCCCCAACACAGTTGCCCCAGTATATCTCTTATTTCTCTCAAGCTTTTCCTTGCTCTCTCTGAAACAGGGCACTTTTTGAAGGCACATCCCCATGCAGTCATAGTTTCCATGCTAATTTTCCTGCTCCTTGCTGCAGTTCTGATTGGAAAGAGGGGTTGAACTTCACTGGTGTTGTAGGTAGATGACATCAAGAGCCAGCAGAGTCAGGTCAAGGCACTGTGGTCTTTTCAGCCTCAGCACATGGAAACAGCAGACAGGAGGGTCAGCCCGGAGTGAGGACTGACAGAACTGAGAGAACTGGTGTGAGAGAAACATGGAACTTTGATCATGGCTGGAGCATGCATGTCTCTGCACAGAGCCTGAACTCTGTGCTTTCCTGCTGAAACATGTCTGGGGATTGGAATGTGTGTGTGAATAAACAGTCTGATCTATGTTATTTCTTTTTAATGTGAGCCACTTCTTAAAGAGTGATCTTGGAGACAAACACAGACTTATAGAGCTACTCTCTGCTGTAGCTTTGGAAGAAGTTTCCATGTCCTGCCCTCCTTTATCCCCAGCAACAAACTCGGGTGGAAGAGTCTTTAGCTGCTGTGAAGTTCTATCACAACCTTGTAAAACAAAACCCCAAGGCACTTCTGTTATCATCTCATTAGAGGCTTAAATGAAAGGAAATTGAGAGTTAAGGTTGTATCTGGCTGAGTCATTGTCTCAGACTTATGTACATGCAAGCAAATGTGGAATACTGTGTGTTAAAGGTTCAAATGCTCTGAGCAATTTAACTATTCAGCTCTTAAAGACATATAGGCAATACAATAATAAATATTGGCCATAGGGTAAGATAGTCCCGTGGTAGAGGTGCCAACAGCTTTATTATTATCCTCTTGCCAATGTAGTTTCTAATGCAATATCCATCACAGGAACTCTGTAACTATTCAATATTCCTATTGAAAAAAGTTACATTTAATTATAGTTGAATTCAGGTCCTCCTCAGTCTCATGAGTGTTCGTGTTTTCTGGAGGGTGGGTTTCAGTTACATTGTCTCACCAAAGATATTAAATAAGTATTTAAAGCAGGACTTCCTCTGGCTATAGTGTAAGTTGAGCCTCCAACTGCAATGTGATAAAGAATTAATGGAGAAGACAAAACCCTACAAACTCCTTTCAGGTACAGGGAGTGAGATAAGGCTTTCCCTGAGCCTCCTTTCATCCTGCCAGTGTGGATTAGGAGAATTTGTATATAACCCTTGACATTTAATCCAGTTGACTCAGAACACCTTAGAGGTGACAGTCTGAAGGAGTCTGATGGGCCTTTGGCTGTGTTCATTTTAAGGAAAAGGGGCATTTTACTTGGGATTTTACTCACACACTGATTGTGTGTGGCAATTTCAGTTTAAAAAATTGAGATTATGCAAAATCAGCCCCTTTTTTTACAGCCTAATTGAGTTTCATGAGGTTCCTTGACAGAAAAACTGAGAGTTGCCAGTGTTCTGCTTTTCATTGCTGTTGGCCTGTACTTGGGGAATAACATGTTTATGAAAATTAGAAAGAAAACAGGCATCCCACACAATCATCACATCTCACAAACAGATCCTCCTGCAGTTTCCCATTATCTTCATGCACCCAGTTTTCACATTAAAAGCAGACAGATACTGCTGAGGAAAGGTGAAAAAACCTCGAAACCACAAGGATGCCAACACCTGGAATCTAAGACAGGCAAGTTCAGGTTTGGCAGCCCAGTGTTTTAGGATACTGTGCAATCACCTTTTCCCATTTCTGTGCTCTTAGTCCTGGGAGTGTGGTCTGAGCCCCTGCAAAAGAGGGGTTTGGGATTCCTCTCCCCCTCCAGACTCCCCCAGGGAAAATGCCTATCCCTATTCCCAGTACTTGTACAGGAGGTGGAAAGCTGATGGGAATTTTTGTGTGCACTGCAGAGTGTCTGTGCTTCTATTTCTGACTGACATCCTAGATGAATTATTAGAATTTATTGTGTAAGAAAGTGCAGATTACTTTGTGTGCACATGAGACATGAACTGCCTTAATTAAATCCCAAGAACTGATTTATATAAAAGAAACCCCAAAATGCTGAAATTTGCAGGGTCATAGTCATAAGGAAAAAATGTGTGATTCGTTTAAAAAAAGTACACCAAACAAAACCCCAATTGTTTTCCCTAAATTGATTGCAAATGTGCAAGTATAAGTAACATTTGGGTTTCTTTAACAAACTCCCAAGTGATTCAGCAGTTGCCAAGGTAACAGTGCTACTTTTAATAACAATAAAGAAAGCATATAAAACTTCCACACTTCTCATTGTCTAAGATAATGCTGCACTGATGCTGTAATGACATTATTAGCATGTACTTTCTTTTACTCATTGAGAAGCATGTCTGGTTCATAAATTGCCTGTACAGTAGCATCTACCACAGTGGGGTCTGGGCTCATCAGGGCTCCTGGATACTGCAGTGATGTCAAGAAATAATAATAAAAAAATATATATATATTTTGTTGCTCCAAATCCATTTCTTAGAATGACCTTTTTGATTTTTGCTTTCTGAGGCTGTCATTGCAGCTTATGGTTGCCCTTTATTAGTTAGCTGAGTACTACTGATCTCTTTAATGCAAAAGTATCAGCATATGCAAGTCCTGCAGATAGTCCTCAAGACTAAGCTATAGCTCATAAAACATTGAGGATTCTCTTTTATTATTCATGGGAAAATGTGAATTACTAAAGAAAAATTCAGTTTTTAGTACTCAATTTTTTTTTTTGTTCTTGCATGTTTTAGAACTGTCCTGTTCAAGTCTAAATGGATGTCTTCTGTTGTGCTTTTTTTTTTCTTTTGTCCCCACCCCCCACCCATCTTGAAATTTGAGCTTCTAGAGAACTTTGGCAGACAGCTCAATGTGGTTACTCTGGATATAAACTCCTAGGCCTGGGTGGATTATTTGCATTCTGAATACCTGACCTCATGTTTCATTCTAACTGAGTTTTCCACCTCTCTGTCAAGATTTTGGCACTTCACAAATAAGAGAAACCTGTTTCCCTGCTTATTTCTGCAGTCAAATCTGTGATTTTTGAAGATAATTTTTCTTCTGCTCTCTGTAATTGTGGCAATGAGCCTTTTAATAAAAAGGCAGAAAAAAGATTCAAGTGCCCTTCACCGGACTCATGGACTCTGTTATTTTCTTTTTTTAAAAACAACCCTCTTACAGCTTTTTAATATTTTACTTTTGAGGAAATTGTATGAGTAGTTATAGTCAACTGTGCTCTTCCATCTTGGGTTCTGGTTGCATTGGAGATGCTAAAGGTTAATCCATGTTAATCTTAAGGCAGGCTATTCTAAATTAAAACAAACAAAAAAACCCCTCAAATGGGCTGAAAACATCAAATGTGGAAGGAGGAATCACTTGCCCATTTTTTTAATCTTTGCCAGCAGGGACTCCTTTGTTTGGTCATCTCTCACCAACACTTAATGACCTCAGGGGAGGTTCATTGGAGGATTAAATGACAATTTCTGTCATCTACAGAAGTGTCAAGTTCAATGCAATAATGTATTATTGAATCTAACAGTTAGGGAGAACCATGGAGTGCTCCCAGTACATGTAAGTGTTACTCCATTCTTTACAAAGAATGTAGTTATTTCCAGGACATCTGCCATAGCTGCTGACTTGAGGCTTCCAAACCAAACCTGATGTGGACACAAGGCTCTGGAGCAGTGTCCCTTGCTCAGCTGGGGACATTCTGAAAGTCTTGAATAGATCTTCAGGTGGGAGGGCACCTTGGAGCACCCAAGGCCCAGAGGAGGGCATGGTTTTTGATGCACATCCTTAGATGTCACAATGCACCTTCTAGAGCTGAACATGATGTCCAGGGATTTCTCTTTGTCCTGTCAGTACTGAAAACTCTGTTGTGTTGCAGATGTGAGATCATTAGTACCAACTGTCTCTGCTTTGGTTGTGCAAGATAGGTGGTGTCTATAATGGAAAGATAGACATTTAGCATTAAAGCTGGGTGCATTTAAATTTGTATTTTTAACTTTGTCTAGTGGTTTTCATTACATGAAATGAGATGCTGCTTTATCTGATATAATTTTATGAGCATATTTAATCCATGACAGCATCCATTATTCAATATTTATCTTAGGTTAGCTATGTTAATAGAGAGACACCTCCTTTAGCAGAAAGTTTGTTGAAGACTTTTTGACTCAGTGCAGTCTTCCTTTTATTTGGCCTATTTGCAGGAGTCTGTTCCAACTTGATGTCACTCAGACTCTTTTCAGCTTACAGGAAGATGCCTTGGGGCAGGGATTGTCTTTTCTGGTTTGCTTGCACAGTACTTAGGACACTGTGGTCCTTGTCCCTTGTGGGGCCACCCAAGCTGTGTTGTAAAGCAGGCAATGGGTTACTGCAATTGAGCAGCATATCTCAGGAGCTTATTTACTTGTTTTTAAAGAATTGTATTTTCAGGCAGGTAAAGGCAGAGCAGAGCAGTGGTGACCATTAATCATTATTATTTTATCCACTCTGCTCCAATCTATTATAAGAACAGACTGGAGCAGAGAGTATAACTGACTCAATTTACTGACTGAAATACAACAAAACCAATTTAATCTCTGGACATGATAAAGACTTTATTAATCTTTTCACCTCTGTTATGTCACTTATTTTTAGGATAAGTGTCTGGTGGGCTGTATTTTAAGAAGTGCAGAGCAGTTTTTTGTTCACAACAGGCTTCCTGTTGATTTCCTAATTCCTCAGGATTACAGTAGAGAGTGCTTGTGCTTTAAAAAAAAAACAAACTTGACAAAACACTCTCTAAAACAAAACTATATCACACTCTGCCCCACTGTCCAGGCATTCATACACCAAAAGTGAAAATCTGCTGTTTCCAGATAAATTGGTTGTTTGTTAGTGGCCAAAGGCTGATGTAATAACAGACTGATGAACTCAAGATGTAATTTTCCCCATATTTATGACTTTAATGTTTGGCTGGCGTTCACCCTCCTGTTATGTGGTTTTTCTCCAGTGCAAATATTGATAATATTCCTTATATAAGTGTCAGTCTGTGGTCTTCCATTTTTCCTTTACTTCACTCCAGTTGTCTGTTGGGTAAGTCTGTTAACACCATGAAGTCTGTCGCTTGGTCCTAGCCTGCAGCAAAAAAGAAAAGTGTATTTTAGCTTATTTTTCCTTTAGCATATATTGGTAAGGCAAGAAGTATTTTGAATTCTCTGATTCTCCTTTGTCCATTTGCAATGTTCAATTCCTGTGGTCAGCACTCACCTTCTGAGCAATGGCCTCATTCTTTCCTGCTCTTTGCTGAACGCATCTGGGAGTTGATCTGCTAAGGGGTGTCACTGGGTGTTTTATCTCCTAATGTTTATGCCGGTGATCAGCACCCTGTCTGCCAGAGGCAGACACTCCACATCTCACTTTGAAATGCAATGCTATGTCTGGACCCAGTCAAGTGATGCTGGAAAGAAATGCTCAGACAGTGTCTTGGAGAAAAGGGGGCTTGGAGGGCTAAGAGGGAAAGGTTTAAATCGGTGTCAAATGGCTCTGAGTTTTACTTGGATTGATGGGATTCTGCAGATTCATTAGTGCATCTGTTGGTAGGATGCTGCTACATTCAAGCACAGGCCTGCCCAGCCTCGGATGGAAAAGCAGGAAATAGCCTAAATCCAGTTAAGGACTGAGGGATCACAAACTTTTGCCTTTGCCTAATTGGGAGTAGCACTAGACTGGAATATGCAGGCTAAGGATGTGTTCAAGCCTTTCTTGTAAAACTGTATGGTCAGCAGGAAAAGAAGAGTAGGAATTACTATTATTTTAAAATATAGTTGGCTGTGAATGGAGCTGTACTATTTAGATACTATTTAGATGTTTTATTACCAAAGATGTAGTAACATACTTGAAATCAAAAGAAGCTTAGGTGACATTTTGATCAGGTTTCAATCAAGGGTGATACTGTTTGGGGCCAGAGCTGGAAAATACTCTCCATTTATTTTTCAATTGCAAGTGAAACTTGCTAGTCTCACAGCTGCTATTCACTGCTTTAGTCACAAGCACGTTTTGTTTATTTTCAACAAGAACTGTTCTTGCTAACTGTTCCATCTTTCTGGTGGATGCCTTTTCACTTGGCTCACAGAATATGACTTTTTTCTGGATGGATGGCAGAGGGTTTTTTTCTCTACTGTTTGATTATTTTTTCTGAATGACCAGTTAAAAATAGATCATTCAAGCAATTTTAAGTAGACTTTAAATAAATCCTTCGTCTTGTGGCATTCTGATATCTGTAGAACAGTTCTTGTTTGGAAATCCTTCAAATACCCTGTCACCACCTCACCAATTAGTGACAAAGAGCAGCACAAGCCAATGTTTATATCATGGAAAACACTTGCTAACAATTGATTCCAGTGTTTGATCAGCTCTATCAAGCAAGTAAAATTTGCACAGATCAGTGGAAGGTAGTTGTTTTTACTAAAAAAAAAAAAAAAAAAAAAAAAAAAAAATCAACTGACTCTTAACCAACTTAAGCTGTTCTGTGCTGAAGAAATTTAAAGTCTCATCATGAAAGCTTGAGGGGGCTGATTATGACAGCAACAACCCCTTTTACCTGAGAAGTTAATTAGAAGACAGGAGGGACTGGTCACAGGGTCTAGGCCTGTGCTGGGAGCAGGAAGTTGATGCAATTCAGCTCTCATGGTGTTGGAATATGGAGAGATGATGGTGCTGAGAGGTGCTTAGTAAGTGTAGACAGCAAACTACTTAAGGCTGCAAAGTATTCAGGAGTAAAGATAGGGCTGAAAAAACTGTCTAGCAAGCTGAGATGTCTGAGGTTCATTACTGCTGTCACTGAGTGGTGTAGTCCTACTTTTCAAGGTTTCTTAGGAAATGTTTCCTATGGCATGCCATGCACGGCCATGCCAATTGCCTTAAAGAGAGCCTGTGGCTGGGATATGTAGAGTTGGGAATTTTGTCTGATCATGAGTCACTTCACTAAACGTGGCGTGGCAGTTACTGAAAAAGATCAAAGATCTCTGGCAACTTTGTGTTGTTTCTGCCAATAGGTTTTTTTTACTAATGTTACAAATTAATTTTTTAAAAAATGGAAAAGGAATTAATGATAGCCATTTCCAGTGATTCTCAGAAAACCATTTTCTCTTTAACTTGGTAGTCATTTAAAAACCGTTGTACAGACATTTAAGAATGCAACTTATCCAAGGAAGTTGTTCAGAAAAACATTCCTTTTAATTACTTGAATGTGATAATACAAGGTAACTGGAAACTTTTATTACAAAAATGGTTGTGTTTGGGGTAGCACTGTTACTATTATTAATTGTTAATGGTTGAAAAGGAGGCTTTGAAACATTAAACTTTGGGAGTAGTACTGATCAGACTTTGATTTATAACTGGGTGAAATGAAGCTCTGTATTCCTGATAATCTCACACAGAAGCAAATAGATTAATTCAAAAGAAGTCTGAAATTAAGAATGGAGATGAAAATCTGGCTTAATTTACAAATCTTACTTAGGAAATGGGAACTACATGACATTAGTATATGCCATGCAAGATAACTACACTTGCTGGAAAATAAGGTAATGCAGAAACATCTGTGGAAGACTCTTTGCTCTTCTGATGTCTTTTATAACTTGTACCTGTTATGGTCTCTCTTGTACTATTCGTAAAGGATTTGAATGCCAATGCTGAACTTGAAGTAAATAAAAATATACCAACCCCTTGGGTAAGTGGGAGGCTGTCTTTTCTCCAATGGCCTCTCTGAGACCAGTGAAGGCAGGAGGTCAAGGCAGCTGTTCTGATTTCAAGGTGCCTTTTCTAGCTGTGATGGACAGCTGTTTGATTTTGGCTTGGGATGCTTTCTCTGAGAAATGAATGGACAAATAATCTGCAAGGAGGGGAAAAAGTGATCTACTGAGTGCAGTCACAGGAGAGGGTTTTGGATTGTGGTACATGGTGGGCAAGGAGTGGCAAAAGAGGGCACTTAAGAGTGAGGAGCTTGTGCATAGAGCAGGGGTCCCTCAGCCAAGCCTCAGGCACAAGAGAAAAGGCTTTTGAAGGATTAGGGTGTGCTGGGGAGAACTTGCTGCAACTCAGATTCTGTTGCTTGCCTTGAAATGCAGGAAACAGCCAGAAAACGTTTTCTTTAATATTGTCAGTTTAAAATTCAGCCTTGCTTTTTGGTGGAGTTCTGTGCTGATGATATGGAAAAATGTTGCATTGCTTGTTCTTTCTTTGTGTGACCCTTTGTGAAAGTGTGTCTGTGTTTTTCATGTGAGTGTTATCTTTTGCAAGCAGTGCTGTCAAGCCAGCTTGTTGTGTTGTTAGGGAATTTTGGACTGGATGGTGGATCATACTGGTAATACTTCTGGCTTAAAACCCTTGGGATCTGACAGAACTGAAACATGTTCCTCTCCATTTTCCTGCTCAGTCTACAATTATTTGCATGCTTTGACTTTTTTTTTTTTTTTTTGTGCGTGTGTGTGTGTTTTGACTTTTTTTTTTTTTCCTCAGGAGCCCCCTGGGTTCAAAACAGATTGCCACAGACATAAAATGTGTTCTGTGGCTGCCTTCAGCCTGTGATGTTTTCCCCAGGCTGGAGAGCAAGGCAGCATCCCTGCACTGCACTTATGGCAGGGCTGTGTCTTGCTGGCATTTCACAGATTAAAACCCATTCTTTGTCCTCTATTCTGAACTCGGGAGACTTAGTTTGGGATTTTTTTCCCTCTAAGAGGAGAGTTGAGTAAGCCCTCAATGTACCTGAACTCTAAAATGGTGATAATTTTCCTTCACAGGTCTGGTTGAATATGGCATTCAGTTTTTGTTTCTTTGTTTTTGTTTTTTTTTTCTTCCAATATTTTTCCCCAATAGAGTAAAGTACTTGCCTTTAAAGGCTGCATATTCCATTGAGAGAGTTAGTTTCTTCTAGGAAAAGGGTGAAATGGAATTTATAGAGAAAACCAGTTAAAGAGCTTTGAAGTGTGTATAATGAAGTGTGTCAAAGATATGCTTTTACTTAAACTTTAAATAAGCCAGATTTGAACTTTAACTTTCTGCTTTTTCTTTATGACATTCAGATCAGAAGGACAGTGAGATTACACCAAAATGCTTTTGTGTATTTGTTATTCCAATGTTTCTTGAAAGACTCATACTGTCAAGTGTATTTGTGTGTGAACTGTTTTGCTTTTCTTTCACTTTGAAGGGAGGCTTTTGTTTCAAAGGCCAGCACAAGTATGACTTGGGTATCTTTTTGTGAGGCATTATTGTAACTGATTTTTTTTTTTTTTTTAGGAAACAGCATGTCTTACTTTCATTTTCTGTAAATAAAATTGCCAGTCTAAAGGAAGAAAAATCTGGGCTTTCATTTTAAAGAGATCTTTATTGCCATAAAACTGTACACCTATAATGATCAACGAGTGTTGTAGCTGTTTAAGCTTTTATAGCTAAAATGTTCATGCCCTTGACTATCTGACTTACAGTAGCAGAATAGGCTATTTAAATCATTGTGATAAAATGAATTGAGCATCGTGGCACTTAAACATCTTGAATATTGATGGATTTAAAGCACAGACTTTTTGAAATGGTGCCTACTCATCCTCATGCTATTCATCGTGCTTCTCTGGCTCCTTCTCCTCTAATCACTGACAGTAGTGCTCAAACATCTGGTCATTGAAAAAACAAGAGTGAAAACACAAGTGTTTGATTTAAGTGATGTGTGCAGCGTTCTCTGTGATGAAAGGAATGCCAGAAGGATGTAGTACAGTGTTATTTGCTCAGGATACTTAAGGTTCTCCTGGAAAATTAATTTAGAGGCCAGTTTTGAGGAGAGGTGTGTTTTAAAGGGGGGCTGAGCAGTGGTATTTTTTTTTTTTTTTATTCACCACACTTTGAAAATCTTTAGCTGCTGATAAATGTAAGGCTGTTGATCTCTGGAAGGTTTACAGTCTGCTGTTGCTTTGCAATACTCAGCTCTCCACTGCCACTCTGCTCATGCCTGGGAACTGGCTGCACTTGAACTTTCAGAAAAATTGCATTGTATTGGTAGGATGGGCACAGCTGCTGCTTAGACTTTGGTAATTCTTCACAGTAACACTTGGTTTGCAGGGAGTTATCTGCAAATTTAATGAGGAAAGTGTAACCACATACACCTTCTAATAATGTAAGTGACTCAAGTAGCTTCATTGTTTGAGATGATTACTGTAAATAGGACAAGGAACCAATATTTACTTTTGCTTTAATCTCTTCCTCATGATTCATAGGAGCTGGCAAAATTAGGGAATAATTAGAATCTTATTTCAGTATAAGGAAAATTCTATTACTTAGCATGTGGTGTTTCTCTGGTTAGCAGGGGGAATCTGGTTTAAGAAAATATTTTGTGCTCACCTCTTGGTGAAAATGAAATATTACTTCTTACTTTGGTGTGGCTACATCTGTTGGAGAATATGTATGAATAGGTAAATGATGCTGAATGCATAGCCTATAAAGTGGTTTTGGGAACTTAGGATAAAAGCTGCTGTGTGAATGTGAATTAAGTTATCTGATAAACCATAGCTCTGGGGCAGGGATGAGGGTTTTTGGCTAAGGCAGCTTATTACACCCTCTTTATAGGCACTAGAGCACTGTGCATCCAGCTTTTCCTTGCTGATTAACTGACCTGGGTGATCTAAGTGCTTTGTCCTGCTGTATGACAGGCACCTCTTTGGGCAGAGGTCACTGTGATAGGGATACCCTTTCAGTGACATCTAATAGGTTTAAATTTTGTAAAAATGAATATTGTGGTCTTGACTAAAAAAGACAAAATGAGAAACACAATGGGGGGAAATACTTAAAACCCTTCCAAACCCCTGATTCCAAGTTCTCTTGCAGGGTAAGTCAGAAGGAGGGAGGTGTAGAGCAGAAAGAAAATATTGCTGCATGATAGAGCCACAGGAACTTTTTTTTTTTTTCTGTGGAAACTCTCTTTCACTTACTCCTAGGATGCAAGGTTTCTCCTGGGGGGTGATTTCTAAACTAATGCTTTCATGTTTTCTATCCTATTTTCCCTAGCATTGCCACTCTTTCTTGTTTTAATCTCACCTCTAAGAATTTATCCATTCTCCTTTGGAACCTGAATCTCAATTTTCCCCCTATTCTTTATCCCATGTTTTCCTCTAAATATCTTCATTTCAACCCTTTAGTCTTCCCTTGCCCTTAAAGGTTTTATGACAATAAGATTCATGGAAAAATCTAGATTCCAACTTGTCATCTGGGCAAGCTCAGGAGAGAAGAGCTGCATTAGTAACTGGAAGCTCTCTGTGTACTGTGCTCTAGGGAGATGATACACATGAAAAACATGCCAAGAAAAGATTAGTCAAGGTCAGGGGCAACCTAGCCTGGACTTGCCTGGGTCAGGACATGCCTCTTATTTCTAAGTGCAAGCAAAATATCTATTTGTAATGTTTTTCTAAGGCAAGGACATTTTGATTTGCATTGTTGCAAAGCTTGTTTTGGCCATAGGTAGAGGTATACTCCTCTGATCAGATTTTGCTCCATAGAGATGGCAGATAGGTATCTCTTGGGTGATGCAATGAAAATCCACCTCCAGTCTCTTTCCTGTATCCACCAGCAAGCCAGTGGCACCATGAGCAGCTGATTCTTAGGACTGTGCAATGAGTAACACTTGTGATTGATTTCCTTCTATTTTTGTGTAAGGCAGATGTATGAAATGTGTCAGTTTGGGATCCCTGGAGCTAGGAACATGTTTGATCACATCTGCTGGCAAGCTGAGGCCAGTGGGGTATGTAAGTAAGGGTCTGGCCATGGGTTCAGGTGACTGCTTTCCACAGCTATTTTCTCTGGCACTGCCTGGGATGAGCAAGTGGGGAATTTCTGAAAACCTGTTTTGCTCAGTCCCAGGCTGCAAGGGAAGGACATTCCCTCCCATCCTCCTTTCCCTTTCCCTTTCCCTTTCCCTTTCCCTTTCCCTTTCCCTTTCCCTTTCCCTTTCCCTTTCCCTTTCCCTTTCCCTTTCCCTTTCCCTTTCCCTTTCCCTTTCCCTGTGACAGTCCTCACCTTCCCTGTCTTGCCTTAGGGCTAAAAGGGGTCTGGAGAAGAGAAAACTAAGCACCAAAAGGGGAGTGAAATTGTGTGTGGGGTTAGGCAGAAATTAAAGTGGGATTATCTGGGGGGTGGAAAGAGCAAAACTGTTCTCATTACCCCAGTTTTGGCAATTTTATTAACTCCATCTATACATTCAAAAAGCAGGGACCCTGCAAATCTTACCTTTCAGCACCTGTAGTATTCTATGGGTTACTGACTGAGGCCTGTGAAGGTTTGCCAGTCAAAGCTCTTGTTTGCTTAAGATATTTTGAAAGAAGGTATTGTTTTTCAATTTTCCTTTGCAACCTGGGCCCTCTCCTGGGTGTCTAAACATGGACCCTGCTACAACTGCAAAGATCTAGCACTGTGGTTCAAGGAATAACAGCCAATTTTGATAAAATTACTAACATCCAGAGAAGAACAAGCAGGAAATAATATATTTAATGACTTTTAACCTACTTTTCTTGTTGATGACTGCAGATAACTTGCAATTTGTTTGATGCTAAATAAAATCTATAGAAACTTGTAGGCCTCTCTTGTTTGGACAGGTACATACACAGTTAGTTGGTCACACTGAAATGGAATATTATTGTTTTAGTTTATAAGACATACAAATCATGGTTTTTTTGGTTTTCCCTAAAAGTGTTCTGATCTGATAATGTTTCTGCCATTAAACTCATCAAGTGGATTATTCCTGGAAGAGGAACAAAATAGTTTATAAAATCTTTATGTAAATTACTTCCTTTAATTTGAGCGGTTCTGCATGAAACAACTTTTTTTTTTTTTTGGTGGTATTTTAACCAAAACCTAGCAGCTTGCCAAACTCCACCCTGACCTCTGTTTACCTTTGAGGGCAGGCAGCTTTTCTATTCATCATTTTATGCATTGAAATTAATGCGTTCTGGCTGGTTCAGCAGAAAATGTGTAGTTTCCTGAAAAGCACCCCAAGAGGTTGTTTTTACAGTGCTCTTTGTGCTTGGACAGGCATGGTAAGTTCTAGAAAGTCTCACTCAAGCTGTTCCCTTGGGATTTCCAGCAGACAAATGAATTTTCTGAACTTTTGGGTTCCTATCCTCACTGAATCTCTGAACCTCTTTTGAAGCCTGCCTTGTTCTTACAAGAAACCTTAGTAGAGAAGAGGTTTGTTTATGAAAAGATATATTAGACTCCTTCATTTGAAGCCAACAAAAGCAGCTCTCTTTTCCTGGCTGTTTTAATTGATTTTTATTTTTTATTTATTGTTTTGAAGTTAAACAAGTCATAGATTAAAACCCCTTCAACCTATGCCTCTAGATATTTTTGCCACATAGTAAAAATGCAAGCACTAGTGTAAAGAAAAAGCAAACCACGAAAGCTTGGAGTGTAATATTCCTGCAGATGCTTAGTCTGTGCCTACTTAAGTTGTTCATGACTGCAGCTCCTCATGGGCTCTGCTGCCATTGCCCTGGGTTTGGGGTGTTTGGAACCAGCAGTAGCAACCTCAGTTCAGATGAAATACCCCAAACTTTGTAAGACATGTAAAACTTGTGTTGGTGCAGGTATGAGTATCTGATTGAATACAAAAAACCCCAAAAGATTTTTCAATGGACTGCATCTAGCATTCCACAGGAGGAGTTTAAGCAAGAATACACTGTCATGGCTCAGAACAAACAGATAATTTCACTTTTGACCCCAAGTCCTAAACCCAGAGAAAAATTACAAATAAAAACCCTGCTAAAACCCTAAAGCTTCTTTGTAGTGTTTTCAGTTTGGTTAGACCTTAGTTAATTGTTGACCTTTCCCTTTGTCCTTCTACTTCATGACTCTTGGTAGCATTTAATGAATTTTTTAATTGATTAGGTCAGGTCACTTAATAGAAGATGAAACATCTTGATGAGAGAAGAGGCTTTTTCTACAGTCACATCAAAGCCATTAGAAAAAAAGTCTTATTTTGTCATTTATTTTGGGCCACAACACTCCTGTAGAACATAGCTAAGTTTGAATCTGTAGCTAATGCCCAGTTTGACCTGAGCACATTTACAGGCCTCTTCACTCACATGAACATACAGGCTACAGATCCTGTTCAGCAAAGCAATGAAGAGGATTGTGCTAAGCAGAGTGATTAGGGCTGGCTCCTGAGAAGGTTCTTGTGTCCCTCTGGCCAACCCAGTCCTGGCACTGTGTCCCTCTTCCCCATAACCTTCATTTAAAGGTCATCACTGACCTCCTGACTGCCTTCCCCCATTATAGGGGGACATAGAGCTGCTGCATTTGTCCATCTGGTTGGTATTCTTCAAAGATATCAATGGGTCAGAGCCAAAGGTGGGTGAAGTCACTGACATTGGGTCCATATTTATTCCTTATGTATAAAAGAAAGTTACATTTAGGAAACAAGGGTGGGAAGAAGCTGTAGAGCTTAATGAGGAGACTGGAACAAAAGGCTGATCATGAAAATGAATAGAGTTATTGTGTGTGCAGAGACTTCTTTCTGAACAGATAACATTTCCTTAATTTCTAGGAGCCCATAAATTTATAATCTTGGCAGAGAGCAATATCTTTTTTTGGTTTTTTTTTTTTGGTTCAAAATGAAAGTTGTTTAATTTATTAGTAAGGAGATAACTTTTGTTAATATGCCAAGAAGCTGTCTTTGGAAATTATACACTTGTCTGCATTTGGTGTTGCTAGATAATGGGATTATGTGAAATTTAAAATATACCCATTGCTATTGCATATGAGTGATGAGTGCATATACAGTGAGATTTATGGGGTATGCTACAGTTTTTGTAGTATCCTGACCATTTCTGTGGTATTTAACTAGCAGTTGCTTGGCTGAGTATATTAAAAAGCATAAAGTAGAGGTGTTGGGGAGAAGTTGCTTTACCTAAGTGTTATTTGGCTTTCATAGCACCTAATGCTTTAAGGAGGTCTTATATCACCCACCACACCACACACACACACACCTTCCCCCAAGCACTCCCCCTGGTAATGTGTGAGGAATATCTGCTTATGGGAGTCTGGTAAATGGCTACACTTTCTGAGGGAACTCGTAAGATCATATGAATTAGAATTGATAAGAAGTGTAATCTGAGTTAGTTCTGCTGTAAAAACTGAATCAGTCATTAGCTGTGAGGACAGAGCACTTTGAAACAGTCCATTAAAGCAAGAGATTGCCCAATTAGATATTCACGTGGCAGTTAAAATTGCATCAGAATGTTAACCACTTCCAATTTTTAGTCAAATGCCTTTTTAAACTTTGACTGAAATGTTCTTAGTTCTTGCTGCATGGCAAGAGTGAAAAAAGTGCTTGAAATACTTGTTAAAAATAACCAAAGCCCCACATCTACATTAATTTCATGCCAAGTTGTTCTTTATGTAATTTGAAAGGGCTGTGATATTCAGCTTCAAGTATTGAGGAGTTTAAAGGGAATATTAATATGCCCTTATAATATTCCCATATGAGGGAAAATGATGCAAAGATTTCCTTTGTAACCTGAGATATGAAAAAAAATGTTTTGAACAAACCGATCTTCAAAATTTTTGATGCTTTTAAAAGTTTGGGGTATTTTTTTATTCCTAAGGCAAGGGAAAGAAATTGCACTCAGGCATTCCAGTTTAATTAACCTTATTTTAAATAAATTTAAATGCTATTTGTAATTCTCTTGAAGAAATTACAGCAATCACTTGAGGGGGGTTGGTCTTCACATTATGGTCTACAAATGCTGTTAAATTCAGTCTCCTGAGAACTCTTGCATTTGTCAGTGTTGTTTTGGTTTTCTTTTTTTTTTTTCCTGTCTTCTGGTTGTTTTTGCCTTTTCTAAGTATTGCTTCAGTAAACAGACAACTGAAAAGTACCTTGGGCAACTGGAGCCATGGATTCTCCAGAGGGACACACCAGTAGAGTAGTGGCTTTCAGTAAGGTTAATATGAATAAATTAGACATTATAGCTCTAGAGCCAGATATTTGCAATTGCCTAGTGAGAACAAGACAAGAAAGGCACAGGTGAAATTTCCTGGAAGTCTGCATTTGTGCTCTGTGCTCCTGTATCTGTCACACAAACACAGTGTCAAGGATATTAGAGCAATTCCTTCAGGAATGACAAGAAATGCCATCATTCTGAGGCTGAGCTAAGAGGTGAATGCTTGCAGGGATAGTTGTTTTAACAAAAAATACCAGGGCTGCTGGTTTTAGGAGCTGATCAGCATCTGTGTATGCTTTTAGAATTGTAATCCCAGCATGGCTTTCAGGACTATGTTTAGCAAGGTTGTTTCTAAATGTTAATAGGAACACTCAGAATTAGTTAATGTGAACTATCTCTAAAGTTTTGTTCTGCAAAGGATCAACCCGAGAATTTGGGGTAAATTTGGCTTTACCCCAAATGTGGGGAGTACTTTCTGTTTGTGGGGGCTTCTTGAGAGGGAACTTTTTGACATGAAAGTGGAGGGAGCTCCTTTTTGCAAGCAGTCACTATGTTGATACTGACTGATGGTGTAACATTTAATGATATTTAGATACAGATGCTTGCTTGGGTAAGGCAAGTCTTCAATGACTGACATTGTGGAATGTGCATATGTTGTTTGGGTTTGGCCTTTGTGTGTCAGAATTTAATAAGAAAAAATGAACAAAATGGGCTGTAACAACATTTTGTGCTTATTCTGGCAGATGAGGTTACTGTTCTTTGAGAAGTCATAAGGAAAATTGGGTGGAAAGAACTGGGGATGATAAGTGTTGTCAATATTTTATGTCTAGTAGAAACAAAACTGATTTGTCCCTTTACTGACACTGACATGAGTGCTCTGATCTAGTGTTCTGTTTGCAAGTGTACAGAGCATTATTCCTTTCTAGGGTAACTGTGGCACAACCAAAACAGTATCTGTGGGTCTGTGTTGTGTTGAAAAACACAGGAATTAATAGAGAAAATGGGGTCAGTAGCCTTGTTCAGACCTTCTGTCCCATACCTTCTCTCTATCCCCAGAGTAAAATGGTGTAAATTTTACCCCTCTGTGTGCTCCTTTTAATAAAACTGAAACTGGAGAATCTGTGCTGTGCTTGGCCTCACCTATTCTTTTATCAATCTCCTCTAATGCCATGTGTCTGTGTTATTCTCTCACTTGAGCAGAGAATTTAAAAATCAGCCTCTCATAATTTAAATCCTCTGTTGCTTTAAAGAGTGGGCAATGCTCCCTTTACCAAAGAGATCTAAACAAAGTGCAGCTCAGTGGAAAAATGGCAACTGTAGTGTTACTTTTCAGTAATTTTCAGTAAAAGACTGGAATGCTATTAAGCTCTTTCACATTTGTATGTGATATCTCATGAATTAAAGGCCAAATTGTTGGGGTGAGCAGAGGATAGATGATATTTCAAGTTTATGTCTGTGATAGCATGAATGGAGGAGGTATTAGGCTGAACATCATAGAAGAAAAGTAGTACACCAAATTAGGATCTATAAAAGTAAATATCCATAAGCTCTTGTGATGTTTGACTTTAAATATTTTATTTTTTCAACTTTATAAAATAAACGAAACTTAAGGAAAAATTTTCCTATAACGTGGCTGAAAAATATTCAGTATATGGTTTCAACCTAATCACTGCTAAAACAATCTAATATAAGCTGTGAATGCAATTAGATTGTGGCACTAAGGGAGTCCTTCACTGGACTGCCTATGGAAGTCAAATAACTTTCTGGTTACTTTAGACCTAAAAATCCAAACTGTAGTGCAAGACATTCTATTAACCCCTTCAGTGAGAAAGCAATGTTAGAAAAATATAGGAAAATCATTCGGACTTATGATGAAAGATTTGCAGGTGCAGTAACTGTATGCTAGAAGTGCAAAGGTGTCTTTTAGCCATCATTCAGATATGTTTCTACCAGAAAAGCAACACAGGAATTGTTTTAAGGTAGTAGAAGTGATAGGTTGTATGTGGCAAACATAACTGGTATCTACCAGTATTGGATGGGGAAATGGAGATTAAAGGCTTTAAGCAGACTTTAAAACAAATAAATAAAATCTCAAAGTTTAGGAGATTCCTGAGGTCTAGAATGTGACTAAAATATAACGCCCTCATTTGAGGGGTCAAGTAACATACTGGAAAACTTTAGACTGCACTGTTTGATGTCATTCAAGTGGAAAGTCTTAGAAGCTGTTTTAAAGTTTAAGTGAATTTTAATGGCCCAAATGAAAAAAACACTTGGAAAAAATGTCCCATGATTAACTCTTGCCCTCCTGAATTCCAAACCAGTCCCATTGGCAGGCTGCAAAGCAGCATGAAAAGCCAAAGAATCATGAAGTCTCTGAGGCAAGTTGTGTAGAGTTGATGCTGGGCATTACAAAGTGCTGGCAGCTCTTCTGTTGTCAGTGTCTTGCTGCTCTCAACAGAAGCCAGATGACAAAAATTCTATATTGAACATGCCCAAAGTCTTCAAAGATATTAAGAAAATGGGATATTGGTTTCATAAAAAAAAAAAAAAAGAAATTAAAACCTCCACAAACTGAACAACACAATATCCTTGGTGAGAAGAGGGGGGAAAGGACTTGGGGCCAAGAAAGGAAATTGGAATCGTCAGCAAGCATTACAGGTTCTGAAGGGTCTCTGTAGTGGGAGATTTTAGGATCTGTGGTGGAATCCAGGCTTTTCACGTGCACCGTAATTGCCTCTGACAGTGCTGTACAAAGCAAGGATTTTGAGGCTAGAAATCAATGAAGAGGCACAACAAATGCTGCGGCCTCCCTCGCTGCAATTAGATACAGGAGATTCAGATCATTTAAATTTCTGCTCATAAATTGCAGAGCAGTCAGTTAGGAAGCTGTAAAAGGTGGGAGCCAGTTTAAAGCGTTGTATATAACGGGTGAGATTCCAGAGCGTGCTGCCCAGGAAAGACACTTTCAAGTGAACATAAAAATCCTTGAAGTGCTGATCCCAACATGCACAACTGCAGCAAGGAAGGCAAACAGAGTTACTGCCAGAGGACTGCAGTGTAAATAAGGGAGCTGCCATTCTCGTTATCTGCGGGTTAGAGCATGAGCACAGGGTCTGCTCAGTGTATCTTTGACAGGAAATAGCCACTCTTAATGGGATATGAGGGAGATGAATCCAACTGGCACCATAAATCTGGGAGGTGTTAGTAAGCGTAAGGCAATTAGGATCCTTTTCACTGCAGAAAGGAGACAGTTTTATTACTTCTTTTAAAGTGTATTTCTTTCCTAAGTGATATAGGTGCCTATTTTGAAACCGTTTCGTTTAAATACAGGAATGAGTGAGGGAATGTAATCTCAACAGGATAAGCAATCTGAGGTTTTGAGTCAGCTATTTTACACAAACATGATCCAAGCCAGCTGCATGATAGTTTTAAATAACTTAAAGTAGGGTTTGGTGTGTTCACCCCTAGTGCAGAGTGCAAATCCAGGCTTCAGTGGCAGAAGATTTGCTTGGTAGATGATAATTAACGGCTCCAAACAGTGCATTCCCTCTTCCCCTGCTAATCTTAGCCTCCAGCATATCTCACTTGCCAAATCCAGTGATAATCTCTTGGATGCAAGTGGCATCTCTTGGATTAAGTGCTCCTGGGTGGTGCATGGCTCTCCAAGCATCGTGGAATGGTGGTGGAAGAGAAGGCAGGTGGGAAGGGGAAGGATGTGTACACCAGCTTTTGAAAACACTGGCAGACTTGACATCTGCATTTAGCTTGGAAGAACTTGGTTTCCAAACTTCAAATTCCACACCCCCTTCCCTCTGCTGGCCCAAGATCTGATGAAATGGCCAAAGGCAAGTTGAAAGCTCTAATTAACAAGGCAGATAAGGCGCTCTGAAGGACTGAGCTAGGCACCTCCTGTGCCAAGAGATGCCTTTCCTGGGGCTGTGTCACTGTGTTTTGGTATTTTTTGGTTGTTTTTCTTTTTTTAAACACGCTAGGTCCAGGCCCATTTGATGGACAGTTCTGCTAGAACCCTTTACTGTATAAGCTGGTATTCATTCTTTGTTTTATAACATCTCATCACCATGGTATCTGAGCACTTTGTTCTGCAATGGTGGCTTAGGAGTGTCTGTTAATGCACACAATCATGGATTTTTCCATTACTTTTCCCAAAAGACCATTACCTATTTTCCTGTACAAGCTGTGGACTACAGATTTAACTCCCACCCCTTGCCTTACACCCCAGCTGGAGGAGAGGGTTTATTCAGTTTTCTTTCTTTCAGAACTGTGCAAATTCCTCAATAAATGGGCTGTCACACTCATACAACATACAGCATACAACAAAGTGGTTTTTTTGTTCATATATCCAGACTACAAATGTATCGCTATCTGCAAATTGTTTAAATTCTTCATGCCCTGCCTTTGGAAAGTCTATTTTAAGACTGTTTTATATGAAGTCTGTGCTATGGTTCTTGGTTTTTCTCCACCCTCTGTATTACAGCTTTCCATGCAACCCAGATGCTGAACTATTACAGATATTTAGTCATATATCAGTGGAAGGGCAATTTAATGCGGGATGCTGAGGATTTTGTATTCCTGATCCCTGATCAGATTTGCCTGAGCCTAAGAACAAAAAGGATTTTCCCTACTATGCAAGAGCTTCAAATTCCCCTGAAATCTGAAAAACATTTCTCTTCTTATTCACATTGCCAGTACTGATTTCAGTAATTCCCCTCCAATCTTAATATTGCTTGTTCTTACTTTGTTGCTTATGTATTTCTGGTCCTTATTGCACCATCTTAAAGGCTGATACAACACTGATGAGGGGCACCTATCCCCCTCAGCATGCCTGTAGGTGTTGGAGATGTAACTGTTGTCAATGAGGTAGCTTGTGAAAAAATTATGACAGTTTCTCAGGAAAAAGTAGTTTCTTATATCCATGGGATTGCACTGTGTAAATCAGCAATTTTCATTTGCTGCAGTTGTATGGAGTGATCACACTGACAGCTCATTTGGCTGGTCTCTAACCCTGATTCCTCACACAGTCTTGTAGCATGGTCAGTGAACAGAACTTTGAGCTGTTCTGTACACCCTTCCTCACATCTGATTAGGGCTCTCCCCCTGAGAAAACCAGGGTTATAAAACTCTTGGCTAAGCAAGAGTTTTACAAACCAGAAATGGAGAAAACTGAGTAATAGAAGAGTGACACCAAATTCCCCTATAACTTCAGGGAGTCTCTGAGTGGAAAAATTCCAGAAGCCAGGGGTATCTGGCTTTCGGTATTTTTACTCTTTTTTTTTTTTTTTTAGAAGGAGAAATGAAAAGTTGCACTTAGGAAATGAAAGATTCAGAATACAGTAATATAGACTTTGGGAAATGATCAAATGGAAACTTGTCTGCAACAAATTGCTTTAATGATCAGCATAAATGTGTTTTAATTTGGATTAATTACAGCCTGGGAAGACTTTGCTCCTAAATAAACTTCAGGAAAATGTCATCCATAATGAATATACTAAATAAACTTCAGTATAAGTAAATGGGTCATGGCTCTCCTACCCACTGAAGACTTGCTGTGTTTATAAAATGTACACAAAGCCCTGCATATATACTGTACCTTAAGGTATTTACGTAATGACAAAAGATCACTTTTTCATTTTCCAACCATCACCAAGGGATTGCAAAGCAATCAAACTTTAACAGCCAATTAATCTCTCTAGATGATGTTTGTGTAGCACTTAACCAGTTTCAGTAAATTAGATCCCTGTGGGCTGGGCTGTTACATTGATAGAAATGTTACTGCTAGCTGGAGGCATTCATTTACTAGTTTGTAAGAACAGCAGTATTGAGAAATCCTGGCATATGGAAACAAACTCTCTGCACCTTTTAAAAAGAAATGCTGTTTGTAAAGAATAGGAGGTTCTGGGACTCTCCCAGCATGGAGCCTCACTAAACTAAAGCAGTTTGTCACTTCTGTTGGATTGGAGAGACTGCTGTTAAATTCCCTGTAAGAAACAGACGAATTCCATTGGGAGGCAGCTGTGGCTAAAGAAAGATAATTCATTGCAATAGCATCCACTTAAGGAAACAGTTAAGGAGCAGGTTTGTTTAAAGTATTTCTCCTGTACATGTAAGCAAAATACATGGAAACAGTTTTTTTGGAAAAAGCCTCCAGGAGTGCAAATTTTTTGGTATATGTAAGATAAAAATCTATCAGAAAAATATCATCTTGAAATTAAGCTGGAAACTTTTTCCATGTGTTGGTTCAAGGCAACTGCATCAGCTCTCAGGCTCCCTGTGAGCCAGTTGAAGCCCACAGAGCACAGCTGCAAATTTGCAAGGGGAGAGCTGCATGATGTCTGTGTACCCATGGCAATAGAGCTGCAGTTGAGGGGCACTGTCTGCTCCTCAAGGATTTAATTGTGTCATGATTGCTGCACTAGGCTAATGTTAGGGTTGTCTTGTCCATTATGACTCCAGAGAAGGGTTCTGGGATGAGTGGATGAGTTCAGCCCTGCTCCTTTGCTGTAGTAAAATCCAGCTGGAAGCAGGGCAGATGAACGCTTCTTGCTTGCAGCTGCACTGGTGCTGCATTCAGGATGCAAACCAGGAGAAAGGACATGACTGGAAGTGTTTAATTAACAGTTTCTGATCCACGGAAATGTCAGGAGGGCTTGAGGGAGAAATTAATTCCTGGCAGGATGAAGGCATTTGGTAAAAGTCACAGTCTAGCTTGTTGCCCTTGAAGCAGGTGTGTAGAGCTGGTGACATATGGCTGGCATCTCATCCTGAAGTCAGCTCAAGGGATGTGGAAATTCTGTGTATGGTTGGCTTTTTCTGATAAGGGTCAGGAAGCCTGTGATAAAAACTTGGTGTTACCTGGGAGATGTCAGCCCAGGAATGTCACAGCCAGTTGGAGTGGAAGTTGGTTTATACATATTTTAATGGCTGATGAACGTGCTCAGTTTAACTGGATGCTTGCCTTGGAAAGGACAGGCTGCCCAAGCCCTACTCAAGCCTGCAGTGGTACTTTGGTTCCCCAAATCCATTTGCTACAAGGTGTGTGTGAGTATTTGAAGTCTATAAAAGCTGATCACCATTCTGTGGGTGTTTGCTGAGGAGAATCAGGGCTATGAGCACTTGCTGAGAAAGGCAGCAAAGAGGAGCTGACCTTTTGGACATGACCTTCTGCTTTGTTTCTTCTGATAACTTAGATTGTCATGCAATGGCTCATGACTTGGCCTGACCATATGGTGCTTAGCAGGAAAAGGTTTAATTAGATTGTTAGACAGGTACTACATATAGTTGCAAGGCCAAAGAGATGATGAAGGAGGTCTGATCCTGTATCAGCAATGTTGCCATTGCTGAATTTGCTAATAATGGCCTGGAAATTCAGGAATGGTTCAGGTGCCTTTGGAGGTCATCTGGCTCAAGCCCTTTTTGCTCTTTTATTTATAATTGACCCTTACTCTACTGACCTCTTGTAGGTGTTCCAGTGCCTTTCAAGCACTGCTCAGGGCATCACAGGGGCATGGTAAGTTTTATCTACAGTTTTAGGTTTTTCCTTGGGCAACTGGAAGGATACTGGGCAAATGCCAGGCATTGGTCAACTTAACACAGCAGCTTTCTATAGGAGGAATGAGAGGGCTGTTAACCAGGTAAGTAGAAAGCAGCACAGACCATGTGGATGCAATAAGAGCAGATGCATGGGCTCTGTCTTCCAGCATTTTAGCAGAATTTATGCTGCAAATGTATGTGTTTATAAATTTTAGTTGAAAGCAAAATAGAAATTTCACTCTATACTGTAACAATTGTGGGATGTGCAAGAGTGGATAGGAAGGTTTTTGAGTGTGGATATTGTGGTCAAAACATAGTTTACAACATAAGGAAGCCTGTAGTATAAATACGGTATTCATTACAAGTTTTCAACAAAGATGTGGTCTGAATGGCTGGTAATGAAATGCTTTCTTAATGCAATGATTTCCCTTACTGTTTAGATGCACAATGCACAAGTTTGGATAGAGGCTCTATTTTTTTTTTTTTTTTTTTTTTTTTGAGAACAGAGAAATGACTTTGTATAGAGTAAAATTACAACTTCCTAAAATGACATGCTGAGAAAATAAATGTATCTAAGTGATACATTTGGCTCTAGAGGTGAAATGAAAGAACAGAACTACAAGACTTTCTCCAGCCAAGTGAAGTTCTGACAAGGTCATATAACAAAAGAATAATAATATCAGTCTGGATCACTCTGGGTTTCCAGTTATCATTTCAGTATGTGCTCTGACCAGTGAAAGCATTGCTAATTTTGTTTTCCACAGCTGTCCTCCATGTCATGAGTTTGTATTTTTGTATTGTTGGATCTTGCTCTCTTCCAGATATGCCTGTTTTTGGTTTCTTCCACAGTAATGAATAGTTTTGAGACTGTTAAAATAGTTCTCTCAGTGTTTCTGCTAGAAGCAGTCAACAGAATATTTCTATGCAATTTAATATCTGGATGTAACTTGGAAAGGTTATACCGTGTATCTGCTAAATAACTTCACTTTGCAATGCAGGCAGGCAAATGCATTTGATTTTTTACACCATAGGTTATAATCAAGCACTGTCAAAACAGGAGTGAGTGGTATAAAGATTCAAGAGGTGATGCTTCCTCCTGTGCAGACAGTAGACTTTGCAGAGCATGTTAATGGGGTGTGAAGCTGCAGAGGGAAAACCCTGTGACAGACACTTCACTGGCTCTTTGGGAGGTCGGTGACTTGAGGGACTGCCAGCCAGGAGAGCACAAGCTGATCCACTGCTTCAGACACCTATGAACCTCTTGCCACCGTTCCCCTCATCTTCATCCCTGCAATTCCCCCCTCAAACCAAACCTCAAATTTATTGAATATTGTAACTTGTGGAAACCTTTAATGCCTATTGGTATCTGAAGCAGGGCAGCTGGTGTCCCGAAAGAGGTCAGATGCACAAAATCCATGTAGATAGTGTAGGATGCCTTAGGGACAACTAAACTTATGCTGGATTTTGATCTGCAGGACCAGTCCTGGAGCAATGGGCTGGTAATGTCAAGCAACTTTTAGGCTATCCTCCTCAGTGCCTGAATTAGAAAATAAATGTACCAGTATTTGAGACATTTCCTTTCCATTTTCTTCTGACTGATATATTACAATACAGAGTCTTAGAGCTGGTTCTCTCATGAACTAGATCTCAGATAACAGTTGCCATGCTCCCACTGATGACGTTTAGGTTTTGCCTTTTTTACTTTTTTATGTTCTCTGTATTTTTCACACATATATTGGTAGCTCTGTAGCCTATTGTATTTGTGAGTAGTTTTCTGTGTACTTTTCCATGGCCTTGCCTTAAGCAGAAAGACAAAACAAATTCCAGAGCTCTGAGCCCCAGGAGGTACAAGGCTCCAGTGCTATCTTGGCTCTTCCTAGGAACCAAGGCCAATAACAACTTTTGGTGATAAATTTTCATGGCCAAAGTACAACTAGTGCTGAAGAGAGGGCTTCAGTACAACTAGTGCTGAAGGGGCTTGACCTGGGGGGAGTTGTATCACCACGTGTCCTCCTAATTGGTGCTTTTTATCAATTATGCAAATTTCCTAAAACCTATAAAAATGTACTCACCCCTGGCAGGGTGGGTGGGCTTTTGTGGACATGTTAACATAACTGCCTCTGAAGGCCTTCAAATAAAGATCCCCTTCTATATTACCTCCTTACTAAAATTACCTTGAGTTTCATTTCCAGGTTGGGAAAAAGGCAACAGCAAACTCTGCTCTTTTTCTTTATAACAGAGCAGAGCATTCAATTCAGGATCAGTTTAGTTCTGGGGGGTGTGTTCTTCCTTCATGGGAAATACTCTTGCACCAGTGGACACAGGCTTTGGCCTCTGTCTGCAATAACTTTGTGACACAAAGGCCTGAAGAAAGGCTGTGTTCACCGTGCCCAAAGACAGACACACAGAAAAGTGATGGATTAAAATGCAAGATTTCATGTACTAGAGCTGTGGAGGGGAGAGCGCAGCTGCTTGCATCAGGAGCTTGGGGGGTTGGGAGGCCAAGTCTCCTGTTTGGTGAGAAATATTGGACAGTTTCTGGCAGAAATTCTTGGTTTTAAATTTCAAAGGATGAGGAGGCTCTGTGCATCAACTTACTTATATGAAAAGCCTTCTACAATGGCTTAGGCCATATTATAGGGAAATATTGATTGTGTTACGTCTGGGCTGTATTTGTAGGCCTGGTCTTGATGAGACTTGCTTGAAAGTGTGAAAATATATGTTCATCTTGGTTTGAACCTCCTGCCTAAGGCAGTGGAAGGAGTTAAATTCATTTTATAGGAGTTTTTTTAAGAAGGCATATATTTTTCTCATTCTCTTCAGACTACATGGCATCTACAGGGTGGGGGGAGTGAGAAAATACCCAGCAGCCCTATGTTTTCTGGAATAAAAATTGTGCACTAGGAAAAAACACATTCAATCTCTTGTGCATGTATGTGTGAACAAGCAGCAGAATTCTATGCCCCTGGGACTGGCTCCCATCCAGAGGCTTGCTTACACTGCAAGGGGGAGCAGGTGGCACCTTTGCACAATCTCTGACTTCAGATTGCAGGTAATCTTGGGGGCAGCTTTAGCTCCTAGCCAGTGCTCTGTGGGAGCCTCTTGGCACACAGCATGTGGGAGGAACACTGAATCAACCTGGGTTGGTCTTCTCCTCTGGCTGAGGTGATGGTGGTGGTGAAAGTACAGTACAATTCTTTTCTCTACTGCTGTGTGCCACTTCTAATGACCTTGGCTGGGGGCTCTGAGACATTTGCCCATAGCAATCTGGATCTAAATTGGGTCTTCAGAGTTGTGCTGGGAAGAAGTGTTCTAGCACTGAGAAGTGTTTTAAACACCAAAACTGTGTTGTGGTAGTTTTTTCCCATTTAAATCCCCTTTTCCACCAAATCTGAAGGAGTATCATAGTTCTAGTGTCTTTCGGTGTTGATGACATTTTCTATCTATAATTGCCTTTTTCTTCTAGAATTTTCTTGTCCACAGTGTTCTTTTGGGATTAGAAGCAAAGCTGAATACAGTTTAAAAAGGTGGAACAAAACTTGAATGCGACCATCCAAGTTTGCAGCAACAGACACATGAAGATGTGTTAGATTTCATTCTCTGCTCCTTGGAGGATTGTTCCTCTGACTGATTTTTTCTTTTGTTGATGAACACTGAGCTGACACTTCCACAGGCAGGTTCACAGGTTTCTTTTCTGAGTGGCAATAGCTGATCTAATAACTGTATCATAGTTGGATTGATTTCCCCATCATGCCTGCAGAGCATGACTTTGAAGTTTCTGATGTTGAATTCCATCAGATAAGGCCTCCTGGTCCCAGAAAGAACCTTTGAGGACTGGCCAAGGAAACTTAGAAGTCACAAGTCAGGGAATAGAGTTATTTAGTGTTTTGAGTTGTTGGCTTTTGCTGTATTGCTTTCATCTCTTCACACCTTTGGGTTATTACAGGACTTGTTGAGAAGGAGTGGGGGGCAGACTAGATTAAACAGTGTTAGCTGTTCACTCCTTGGGGCCTCTAGGTGTGACTGTATTGGTGAAAAATGATAAATTTAACTCCTAAGCCCAGAGGAGGTCTGGGGATGTAGTAGTTTAGGGTTGTGTTCCACCCTAGTGTGATATAGACCCTAGGGGAGAGCAAATGGTCTTCCAGCCTGGAAAGAAGGTGGATCAAACACAAGTGTCGTGGCACTGACCCTCTTAGAAAAGCCTGACTTGCTCTACACAAATGAATTTAACTCATTGCATAAGTCTAATGACTTCACTAGGTCTCACTGAAAATATAAGACAAAACAGCAAGAAGCTAAAAATTGCTATTACAGCTAATATATTTTTAGGAGTTCTTAACTTTGTTGTGCTTTCTTGTGCGTGGTACCTCGCCAACCCAGTGCCACAGGCTAAGATATTCATTAGTATTCCTATTTATCTTCAGTAAAAATTAGTTACATTTGAAAAAGCATGTGCACAGGATACATATAAACTGCGTCCTGGTGTTGACAATTCTGTTGTTCATGCTTGTTAACTTTACTGTAGCCTTAGGGTTCTCATGCTGACTCTGTTAAGCATAAAGTGCTGTAACTCAGAGTACTGTTTATGTGTTAGGCCTTTAAACTCATCTTTACAAATATTTCTACTACTTACACTGTGTTCTCTACCTTGCAGCAGTTCCAAGTGTCCAAACTATGTAACTAACACTCCCTCATTTCCTCCTTTTTCCCAGTCTCCCTGTCTTCCTTAAATTTTAATAAAGCAATGGGAAACAGATCAAAAAGGAAGAGGACTTATACAAGGACAGCGAGGTTGGTAATGCCAGTGTGTAAATTGTTTCAACAGTCCTGTCTAGGATGGAGGAGGGAGACAAGTATTAGAAACAGGAAAAATCTGTTATGGTGGTAGTGTATCACAGGTCCAGGAAGAGAAACTGGATCTGCTTCAGCTTTCATATCAGCAAAGCTGGTCTTAGGAGAAAATCCAAACTCAACCTTTGTTAAATATATTTAGACAATTTGTGTCAACTCTAGACAACAACAGAAATAAAATATCACTTTAGCTGATGGACTTTATTTTCAACTGTCTGTATACTCATCAGAAAGTTTTAAGGAGACTCTTATGACCTATTACACTTAAAAGCCACCTAAATTTGCAGCACCCTGTGTTATACTGTGTCTTTTGGAAGTCAATGTCAAAATATCTTAGTGAACAGATTTTGTGATACCCTGTGGGTATGCAGGTATGCTCCAGGACACTCAGCAACAGTGACTGAGGTAGAAATCTTTATTACTTGAATATTCAACTTTGACTTGGCTTACAGTTGTGATTTGAAGGATTAATTAAAAAAAAAAAGAAAAAAAAAAAGAAAAAACCAAACCCAACAACAACAAAAAACAAAAACAAATGAACAAAACCAACAACAACAAAAAACCACCACCACCGTCAACCTTATTTTCCCCCTTCTCCTGCCTTAAATAATGCTTGGTAAGCCACCTTTAGAGGCACAGACAGTGACTGGAACTCATGTCATCAGTTGATTTTTGAAAGCCCTGATTCCTGGTTCATAAACTGACAGGATACTGAGTAAGTGAAATGCCTAACGAAAATGAAAATGTCTGTCAGAAATATTGCAGCTTCCCCCTTTAGGAGGATGTTTTAAATGTGGAACTTCTCCTTTAAACATTCTGTGTGAAGGCTGCTTAAAAAAGAAAATATTGAGGTAATATTGCTGTCTATTTTGAACATTATTTTAACCTTTCAGCTCTTGGTATGCTGCTATCTGTGTGTGAGATCTGCACTGTCTCGGAGAGCAATGGTGGAAGGATGAACATGTGTCCATTTCTATGCATCCAAGGATTTAGTCCCAGGCAGCATAGACAGTTATGTAAAATATATCCCAAGGAAAAGTGCTATGGTGTAACTCATCTCATGATGAAATTCTTTAAATAAAAATTTAAAATGATTAGTTGAATCTTTCTGGTGATAGTGAGCTCTGCACCTCTTTCCATGAACTCCAGAATCCTTTAATCTTTTGCATTTGCTGCATTTGCACCTACTTCAAAGCATTGCTGCAGGCGTTGGAAAGGATCCTGGCACTCGGTGGGAATAGGGCGGGGATGTGAAATTCTGTCATCACTTGGAAGCTGCAGCCATTTCTGAAGTGCCAGTGAGATCTATCTTTACAAAAGGGCAGCAGCATTATGCAACTAATTTAGGAATGTAAGGAAACGTGTCAGTATTGCCTGTAGTTTTAGAATGCCTTTTTTTTTTTTAAACTCCAAATCTTTATACTGAGCAGTACTTGCCAATATAAGGAGAGAGCTGAATATAGTATGGCAATGATTGCTGGGCATCTACATGGCTAGATGCTAATTCACCTTGTGGTTTTGAAGCCAGCTGTCAGATGATGAACCCTGGATGCAACCCAGCCACTGATGTGAGGGTCTGGTGGCACTGGAATGTCACAGAGGGTACTGGAGATGAACTGGAGAAGAGGGGGTGAAAGTGTTAATTTGAAGAGGCAGGGCTGTGTTATTTTTAATAAAGAAGGTAGTCTGAATTTTAGCTGTTATCACTTGTCTCTCAACTGGTATTTTAAGAAATAAAATCTACTTTAGGAGATGTTTTTTTAGGTGAGCTGACTTAGCATGGTGGAAGCTGAGGGTGGTGATGCTTTACAAGAGCCAGTCTTGCACTCCCGACACCTGTACCCCAAACCGTACCCCAAACCTCCTGCTGACTGCTGTGGGAATGATCAAGCTTGTAATGAAAGCATTTGTCCTGTTTCAAGGCTGATAAATGTGCATGAATACCCCCACAAAAGCATGTAATTCACAGATATTTTGGTTTCATATTTCTTTATATTCAGAAAAAAGTTCAGTCATAAGTCTCAGTCATTAATGGCATCTGCTCACCCTGAGTTGTGCTTTAGCATATACATCTGCTGCTTTGACTTGCAAAACTGCAAGATAGTGCTTTTCATTCAAAGAATTTTATTGTGTAATAAGCTGCAAGGTTTTTATGGTACTTAGATTGTGTTTTATTTTAAAGGCCATATTAAGAGCATTCTACAATTAAGTTAAAAAAAATTAGACATTACAATGTGTTTTAAGCTGCTGCTATGGTAAAGAATTATAATCCTTGGGTTATGAAAGGTGACTAAACTGCTCCTAAAAGTGAAATCCAACTGCAGTATAGCTTTTTGTTTTGCAGTGCACTTAAGTGATGAATTCACATGATGCTGGGAACAGAAGGCAATTTCCAAGGTGTTTGAAAGGCTGGAGAAATATATTTGGTTTTTTATACTCAATGAGTTTTCAAATAGCCTGTACTGCCAATCTCTCAGTACATCTGAATCAGCTGGAAGAATGTGTTTTGAGGATAAAATGCATTTTAAAATTATTGGACTTCCAAATTTTTACTGTATTACTGCAGTAGTTCTGTTAGCTCCTAACATGGTGCTGTGTGTCTTTGCACCCAATTAACAAACATCCTAATGCAAGAGGAAGAATCTCCAAGTAAGAGCTGGGAGAAATATGGGTCATAGTGTCCTGAAGTTGTGTTTTTAAATAGGAATGGCACATTCAATGATTGCGAAAATAACCTATATATCTCAAAATAATTTTCTCTAGAAATTTACCTTCAGTCTTTAATTGCTGCTGGAAAGGGAAGAACTAGGCTGCACTTTGATCTGTAGTTAATAAACTTGATCTTGGTTTACACTTCCTTCAGTTATGGAAGATCAAAGGACAGTTAAAGCTGAGACCTTGGATTCTGCATGTGTAATGTGATGTTATTTTGTGTTTGGTGTTGGAGGCAGTGCTGTTTCCTCAAGGCAATAATCTGTGAAGAAGTGGCTGCTGTTGAGCCTTTGTGATAACCACTCTGTTCATGCTATGGATGCCCAAACAGAACATAATGTGTACATATCTCATAAATTCTCTTATCCCAGTTAGTTGGCAAAGATCAAACAAATAACAACAAAAAACCCAGCAGAAAATCAACTTATGTATTGCCCAATGTTTTATTTTTATAAAATCTCTCTACAACTATTGTAAAATCAACAGACAATCTATAGCAATTGCAGTCAAAAAATTTTACACCCTTTTCCAAAAAAAAAAATCGTGACACAACATGGCCCATGCTGACATGAACTAATTCACATACAGTACTAGACATGGCATCACTCATGAGGAACACGTGTTCCTTTTAATTAATCTTGAATGTTGCACAGACTCTGACTTGCCCAGGCAAGAACAGATTGAGAATTATTGTACCTCTGTACAGTGAGAGATCAGAATATCATATTCATTCCAGCTTTCTAGCTGTCTGCATAGATGCATTTTACAAGTATTGTAATTGCAATATTACTGTAGGCTTTTTAATTGCACGATTAAAATAGGATTTTAATCAGCAAACTTTACTCCACAGATGTTCTGCTAGGTAACCATATGCAACCTAACCACGTTTTTGTTGCATGGCCGTATGAGACGTGGAATTAGTAAGTGAAGGATTTTATAAGCAACAATAAGGACATGGGGGAATTAATGCATGCAAAAATTAAATTGAATTCCTAGATGATTTATATATGTACACATATATATATCATCCTCTAGTTTTTAACTCTACTTAGTACATGCACATTGTCCTCAATTATTTTTGCTCTGCACACCCATAGTTTAGGATTTTTTTAGCATCTGTTGGTTTTTTAATATTTCCTGCATATATCACTTTTTCTGGTACGATGTGATAAAAATGAGTTGGTTGGAGATGGCTGCTATACTATATTATTAGAGGAGAAGATTGCAAATACAATTTTGCCACCTGTTCATATCTGGTTTTTCCTTTTCTCTTTTAATTTCCCAGATTGCTGTAGTTTGGTAAGAATCATTTGCTTTCTTTCCTGAGAGCTGCAAAAGCTGATCTTGTTGGACTGTAAGCAGAGCATTGGAAGAATCTAAGAATCATCAGTCTTGTAGGATTTATTGTTTTTACACTGTGCCAACAAAATGTGGCTTGTGGTAGGCTCAGCAACCCCAAAGTAGGAAAGGTTTGGCTGTGAGACCCTCTGGGAATCCTGGCCACTGTAGGCACAAACCAAGAGGCCAAGATCAAACCCCTGGCAAATATTCCACCACAGATGCTGAATGAGCAGAAAGGCTTCTGTTGGTGCCATTGCCACTGCAGAGCTGGCAGGGGGGAATTGACACCCCCAAATCAGCACTTCCTGCAGTGAGAGCCTTCTGTAGATCTGTGCTGAGCACATCCAGGAAGCAGAATTTTGTGTGGCCTCTTGTGGGGCTAATGACACCATGTATTATCTGTCCATGAAAGTAAAAATGTTTTGAGGAGAGTCACAAAATTCCAATTTTCCTTTGTCTCATGAGGCAATGCAGGAACAGCTGTTAGAAGGCTGTGGAGAAATGTGAACCCTCTGGTTGAGAATAAAAGACTGGAACTTTGGGTTTTGCCAGTTTCAGCTTAATGAGTGGTTTTGAAGCAGAATTGTTCTGGGGAAGGGTTGATAATATAAAAATATATCTGGTAGGTTGGTTTGGTTTTGCTGTATATTTGTAGTAGGAAAAAAAGGAAACAGAAATGTTAGCACTGCAGGATTGCTGGGAATCAATTTTTCTGTCTCTTGACTATCTTAGCAAATTGAACAAATACTCTCTTCTGAATGTCTGGCATTCCTAATTATTGCTGTAGCTAATTTGTCTTTTCTTCTTCATATTATTTTATTACTTTGTTCTGATAAAGTGTATTCTTGTATTTGAAAATAGTGACGTGTAGTTTTTTATCACTCACTTTTTAATGACATTTTTTGCAGATCTACCTGATGATTAGTGCCAAGAAAAATAATTTTTCTCAACTATTTTCCTACAGTTGAATGATATCTCTCCTCTCTGGGTACTTTATGAGCTCAGGAGATCTTTATTGTTGTCTCAGGAGGTCTGGAAGGCAAAGATTAAATTTCACTAGGGTCTAATCAGATTTTCATGAAGTTGAGCCAGAAAATGAGGTTGCTTCTGTCTCCATTTTTGACCAGTTTGCTCTTTATTTTTTTAAATTGCATCTCTGACCTCCCTGCTCTGGTGATCACACACCAGAGTCACAATATTGCCTCCTCAAGAGAGAGGAAAGCTGCAGAGAGGGCTGCTGAGGAGCTCAATGCACTGGCAGAGTTCTTGCTCTGATATTGTGATATTGCTCTGATTTTGTGGCACCTTTCTATGTCTGAACTGGAAGAGCAGGGAATGTGAATTCTTGACTGCTGTCGCTGATTTTCCTGGTGTAACTGTGGGGATGCCCTGTAAACACCTCTGAAGAAAGCCAGTGTGACAGCAGAAAGTGTCACAGCTGGGTGACAGAGCAGAGCTGGGTGATGTCCTCTCACCGAGCACAGGCAGGCACGGAGCTGCTGGGGCCCTTTCTGCAGCCCTGCCCCGTGCAGTGCAGCTTCCCTGGGCTCAGCACTTGCAGCAGTATGAGCTCTGTGCTCCTGGAGGGCTCAGACTGTGAGTCCAAAGCACGAGACTTCACAGCACGGTTCAGAAGGTGCTGCTCTCCAGCTGGCACTCACCTGGCTGTGCAGGGAACTGATTTGTTGCTTGCCCACTACAAATGCTTTACTGTGTTCAGTTTTCTTCAGTCCTACTCTTTGGAACTGAGATAACAGATAAGAAGTGGTATCCATGGCACAACTCCTACCTCCTTCAACAGAGCTAACTAAGTTCTCTCTCTTCCCTATCCTTCTATTTTCCCACTTGTTTTTCTTGGGTTTCTCCCCTGCTGTCTGCTGAAGGATTTTTCCAATGCAGGCAGAAAAGGAGTGGTGGTGTGTATTTTCTCAGGGTATTTGTGAGGTGCAACACTGATGAATAAAATGGTCCTGGCAGCCAAATATATAATAAATAAAATCTATTACACTTTTGACCAGCTCTTTAGCTACATGGGATTTGGGGTGGATGGATAAAAGGGATGTGCAACAGGAGCAGAGGGTGGAGGTGGGAGAAGAAACCAACATTTTATTTCAAAGACTGTTTTTGCCCTGCTGATTTATGGAAAAGCAAATCAATAGAATAAATTTGTCACTAAGTCTAGAAATGTCCTTAAAAGTAATCATATCTAACCACAAGGAGGAAGAATTTAAAGATGTATCTTGTAATGCTGAGGCCAAAAGTCCACCTGTATGCTATGTGCTAATGCTCAGTACTGAATTATTTGCCTCCTTGATGTATGAGGGCCAAATTTTCTTTACAGGTTTTACCCATTTAAATCCAAGAACCATTAGCTTTTCTGGAATGAATTGTCACATCTGTGCCCTTGGGAGGCAAGTGTGTCACCCAGCAGGCTGGTTGTGATGGCTGTCCTGTCCAGGAGAGCTGTGTGATGCCCTGCAGCAGGCAGGCAGCACTGCAGGGGCACAGCTGCTGTGATGTGAGATCCTGTGTGCTCCAAACATCCCTCCTGCTTTCCTCTGAGTGCATCCCTGGGAGCAGCTTGTGTGCATAAGTGACCTGCATCTTTGTGTTTGTTTCCATCCTCACTCTTCAAACACCCTAGAATTAAAATTATGAACAAACCCGCCTGGCAAACTTGGCAGATTCTCACTTTACTCATGAAGGCAGATCTAATGTTCCCTGACAAATTGTTCCAGAGAAACTGTCTTGTAAAATACAGGATCTGCCAGTTCCTTCATACCAAACCATATTTCTATTAGGACACAGTGTTAATGGTTCACTGGAAAGTACAATGCTTGGTGCAGAGTGAATCTGAAATCATTTAGCATACTTGATTGTTAACTGAGCTAACTATCCTGTGAGTGCATCGGCTGCCATCTGTCCATTTGCTTGACAGCCTTGGAGGGGGGATAATCTTGAGAGCTGGCACCAGTCCAGTGTGCTGCAGGTCTGCTTTTTAGTGTTTTTGTAGCAGATGTTGTGCCACATGCCCAAAGCTGCTGCCTGTAAGCTGCTGTGTGCTCAAATTTTTAATTTTGGGGGGTGTCTGACTCTGACACAAGATTTGCATTTGACTTAGCTGCTCCTTATGGAGTGCCTTTGTTACAAATGATAATCTGATGAAAGAGCCAGAGCCAAAACCTTGAGGCCCCTGTCACAGGATTTCTGATGGGTCCAGTGGACACTGGATTGGACCCTGACTTGCCAGTTGCTAATGTATTTTTTGTCCTTTTAATGGTGTGTATTTGAAAGCGTGGCACTAATAAAACACCTAGTATGGAATTAAGGAGCCCTCAGGTTTGCACTGTGCTTTTAAGGAATTTAATAGTCCTTGCTTATCTAAGGTGCTCCAAAACTGTTTATATACAAAGATCCTTGCCTGTTATGCACAGGGAAACTAGAAGTTAGACTGAATTTTTCCTCCCCTGTTATCTTCCACAGATAACATTCTTCTGCTGAAAGCCAGTTGATCCTAAAATTAATGTAAAACAACCAAGGTAAGGTGAAGCTTTAGGAACTGCTGTGTTTTTCAATTCCATGATTAAAATGCTTTGCTCTTCCTGTGCAGCTTGGTGGTTGTCAGCAGAGTAGCAGGAGGGAATTATCATCTTGCTGCAGCAACCCCTGCTGCTGCTGATAGGGAAGATTTCTTCTTCTCTCATTCCTTGCTTTTCATGAAGAAAAAGCAAAAGTGGAAAAAAGTCAATTAGGCAATATAACATGATGGATCTCAGTGCATTTTCTACATGTCATCCATTTCAAGAGGTTTGCTATATGAAACTGGTTACTTCTGGGTTATCCACAGCATCTTTCTTCCATGCTGGCCTGTATTTCCACTTGATCACTTTGTTTTGGACTGCCTGGATGAGTTCTTGGAGGATGACAAATGAAATGACTATGCCTGCTCATCTCTAAAGCAACTGTCCATAGATTTCTTTCTGACTGTGTATGTAAATAAAATACAGTACAAGAGGTGGCCTATTTTATGTGTTAGGCATGGGAAACTTTCCAATCTCAGTAATTAATTTATCACCTTTCAGAGAAAAACTTGTAGATTGTTTTTTCAGCGTGTGGCTTAATTTGCCTTTGTACAGTGTCCGTGCTTCTTTGAGCTTAAAATGTTTGGTTCAGTGTCTCTCCTTTTGAAAACATTAAAGGTGTATAAAATAAAAATGTGATTACAACACTCCATCTTCTTAATTAGTTTCTATTGTTCAGTCTGTTAAATGCCATTTGCCTGTCAGGGAAATGCATCCCATGTGCAGGGAACACTGCTGGAGTGCTGCAGAAGTGATAGGTTTTGAATATCTTGAGTTTTGGGAAAGGCCTTCATAATATCTCTAACTAGAATATTGACTAGGTAGTTAATCATAATCTAGGATCTCAGGCTGAGAAATGCTCCTAGTTCATACTGTGTGTGCAGACATCTGTTACTCAGCAACAAATGTCACTCTCTTTCCAGATGAGTTATTAGCAAATGTTAAAAAGACAGGTATATAGTAAAAGTTTAATGCCTATGAAATTACCTGTGAGGCTGCAAATGCCTTAGCATATGGAATATAATTTTGAGTAATAAAGAGATGAGCATTCCAGAGTATTTATGATGATTAAAAAAAAAAAAAAAAAGAAAAATACTGCTGCCATGTAAAAATGAATCAAAGAATTCAATTTACTGTTCCAAAAATGCATGCTTTACAAATGTACATGCTATGGTTTATGGAGGCATTTAGCTGAACAAGGCAACAAATGTTTCCTGGGAAATAATATGAGGCAGTGTATTTGTCTACAGCTGAAAATGTGTAGTTGCTTTCCTAAGGATTGGAAGCAATCTTGCTAAAGCAGGACAAGAAACCTCTACAATATCAAGATGCCAGTAGAGAGGGGACAGAAAAACTTCATTTAAGTAAGGTGAAGATATGACATTTATTGATCTTATAAGATAAAATACTTCACTTTTCTGTAACTACCAGAATATGAATAGAGTTAGAGCAAGCTCTCGCTATCACAAGTATTTTATTTCCCATGCAATACGTAGTTTAAGTTACAAAAAAAACAAGTATCTGCAGTATTTCTCTAAAATATAGACATTAAATTCTATAGTATTTGCATCAGGACAGCTTCTCCTGTACTTACCTGTTAAATCCAGAGACAGATGTTGGCAGTTCTGGTGTGCAAATGCTTTGCCAGTGCTCCAGGATGCAGCACCTCTCTTTGTGCTGGGCGTGCATTGGGATAGATAATGAATGAGACCTGATTAAATCATGGTACAAGTAGTTTGGAAGACAGGCAATAAAAGCAAAGAACTTGAAAGTTTTCATAAATAAAGCTGTGCAGAAGCCTTACTTTATCTTCTATCCATCCTCCTAATCCTGAAGTCAGGCACTCTCCCTCTCCCTTGCCTTTTCTCCATTGCTTAGCAACACTCATGGGTGAACTTACTTAAAGCAGAGCTTTGTTCCCAGATGTGTTTTCAGTAATATTTGCAGGCTTAACAGTTCTGAGATGTGAAAATCAGCCCCCTTTCTCCCCACCACCATTAGCCTACTTCACTAAATAGTCTTTCTTGTTCTCTCCTGCACCCCAGGCATGTTTCAGTTTTTGTCTCTACTGTTTTGATCTAACCAAGAGAGTTGTGGAAAGAGGGGGGAGTTTCAAATAAAGCTTTAATTATGGAGGACACACATACAATGTGCACAACAAAGCTGCGGGTTGGGAATAGAATTGAAGTGTAAATGCAGAATGGTCAAGAAAAGAACTGTTATTTCTCTCAACTCAATTCGATTTTTTTTGAAGTTGAGATTGAATAAATGGCATTTTTCATGCCAGCATTTATGTGCTGAATTGGTATGACCAACTGCATTTTACAATATAGCCTTGAACAATCATTTTAAGTAGGGAGAAGCTATAGTAGCTAATTGCTTCCTACACAGCTTTTCTAATTTTGGCAATACAGTGACATATCAGCACTTCCTAGAAATGTCCAGTTTGCTAGGCTAATCTGCATCTGTATTTAGTCCTGTTTCTGGAGGATGATCTGGTTTATCCACTCTGTTTCCTCTTGTTTTCCCTGGCTGCTTTTCTGTAGCTCACTACACTTTGAGTTATGGGTGGGTTTTGTGTGTGTTTTCTTCTGCAAGCCAGAAGATGTTAACGAACGTCTCTTTGATCTTAGAGACAAGCTAGATCACTCACCAAGGAGACTTGTGTTGAAATGCAAACCTTTCCATTGAAGTCTCTCTCAATTTATGTGCAGAACACTATGTTTATATGTAAAAGTTGGTGGTAAGTCTTCAAGGGCTCTATTGCTTCAACAGTGCTGTAACCACCTTGCTGATATTCCACTGAAAAGTTCTTGTGTTTTGAAATGGAATACTTCCCAGGCATGGAAAACCTTGAAGCTTTTGCCAGGCAGAATGATCAGGTCTTTTATGTTCAGGCCTCTCTCATGGATTTTGAGGTTGACACTCCAGCTGAATTACCAACCTTGTGAAATCAATAATATTGGAGGGGCTGTTGCCCAGCGGGGCTGAAGTGCATGCTCATGTGTTCCCTCAGCTCTAAGACAGCTAATGAAATAAGCCACTTAAAAAACCCCATGTAAACTGCAGTGGCAAATCCTCTAGCATTTTTTAAGAAAGTCACAAAGCAGATTCTGGGAAAAGGCTACAGAATTTTGCTTTGACTTAGAGAATTGTAATTAATCTGTAATCGGCTTGATTAAATTTGTTTGGATAGAAATCAAATGAAATTCTGAGTTACTGTGCATTCTCTCAGTGTCTCGTGTCACAGAGCTTTGCTGTAGGATCCTGTCCTTTCAACAGGAGGATGAATTAATAAAGGCTCATGTATCCCTACGTGAAGTATTTACAAATTAAGAGGATGCCTGAAAGCATTTATGACAAGAGTACTGAAGAGCTTTGTAATTCTTTACTCTGGCTCCTGTGTGCTAGCTAGTGTGCTCCTACTGCTGCACCTTGTTTCTCCAAGGAAAGTGTGCTATTTCCTTTATAATATGTCATAATAGTTGTGGTTTTTTGTGTTGTGGTGGTGTTGTTTGTTTTAATTTAAGTGTTGGTTGTTGTGAGGAAAAGCCAAAAAAAAAAAAAAAAAAGGAAAAGAAAAAGACTTGAGAATGTGAGTTGATACTTTTGTCTGAGAAAAGCAAGAAAACAAGTTAGCCCTGTATCACTCTTAACATGTCAAATTGATACAAATACACTTTTTGATTGATATGTTGTTTAAATGTGTACCTAGGAGCTGTTCCAGCCTGTGAGGTTCTTCAGGTGTGTTCTCCCTGCTACCACAGGTGGTGGTTCAAACCTTTGCCAGGTGTTGTATTTGCACAGGATGTCTGATATGGGGGTACCCTGGCAGTTCCAGTCTCTTTCCCTCTGTTTGCTTTCATCCCCAAGTTTTTCTGTTGCTGACAGAATATTACTTTTCCTAGTGCAGTTCTCAGTATTGCATCCTTAAGGCAAGATGTCCTTCTCCCCCAAATCATCACCAACACCTCCCCTTGCTCACCTGCCAAAAAGAAAGGTACAAAAAATCCCCAAAGCTTGGGGGATGAATTTTTAAACAGCATAATAAAATAGCAGGCCAATTTCTTGATGTAATATGAGTATGATTACTACTAGTGCAAAATTCTCACTTCCTCAGAAAGTGCAGAAACATGCATAGTCCTGGCAGTTCTGTGTGCTGTACTTGTCTTGTGTATTGAGGCATTTTGATGCACTGCAGAACTGAGCTGAGTTTTCCTACCCTTTTGTCTTTGAGGATGTAAGTAGAAGCCAGAGGTGATAGCCTCTGGATGAAGAAAAATCATGCATTTTTTTAAATACAGTATAATTGTACCATGTTCCCTCATCAATGAGTGTGCAGTTGGATGGCAGGATGTCTGAATCTTTCTCTCCTGTCATCCCTTTAAGTGAACGCTTCTTTTTCAAGAGATAATTGAAGACTGAAGATACCACTTGCTATGTATTTGTACTGTTGTCCAAATTTGGTCTAACAGTGATGGATAAGTAAAATAGTTGCTCTGTGTTGTTCTCACACTCTTTTGGTAGAAGTGGTTTTCAAAGGAAGATGTTAAACAGCCTTTGGATTACAGTGTCCTCTAATCTACCTAAACTGCTGTAGGAGTTACAATGTTTGTATATGAAACCTCAAAAAGTCAAAGGGACCTATTAATTGCTTGGATGCTGTCATGGTTGCTGATGCTTTGAAAGTGAAAATCCCTATTACTGTTAATGGTTTTAATTTTTTTTTTCATTAGGTACTGATTTAACTTTTAGCCAGAATACATTAGGAATTGCACAGCTGGGCTGATGTGAATGAAAAGTAGAACATTTTTACAAATATCTACCCAGCAATCAATTGTTACTTGCTTGAAAGTAGATAGAGGGGTTGGGGTGTTGCTGGAACCAGTTCTCCCTTGTCACAGCCCAGGGTAACACCAGAAGTTCACCAGCTGCCTTGCACCGTTAGGTGGGATGAAGCACAGTGGTGGTGAGGAGGCTGAAGATAAAACAATTAAGTTATGCCTTTCATGTTCAAAGCACTTTAAAAGCAGTATCAAATTAATCTGTACCACAGCCTGACTAAATGTTCTAAGTGGTTCTCCAGCTTGGTTGCTGTCATTATCAGCACTTTCCAAGTGATGGGATACTTTGGCTTCACTCTTTAAATTCCTGCTGCAGTTTGTCAAAATCCTGCTGACTTTGCCATTCTGGCAGAAACCCTGAAAAACACCTCTTATATTTGGAAAAAAATTAAATGCTTGACTTTGAGCATGTATTAAAAAAAAAAAGGTGTGGAAAACCAGGGCTAGAAAAGTAAGTTGGGAAACTTGAGTACTGCTCCCTGAGTGAAACCTTGAGGATTGCAATGGAGTATCCCTTGTATCTGTTTTGTTCCTTGTACTAAGGGCCTGGATTAAGTTGATGATAATTGTAAGCCAAGATAATTCAGCTTTTTGGGGAAGGATCCTAAATACCTGGACTGTAAACTATGGTTGTCATACCAGGTGTTTCCAAAACGTGTGTGTGTCCCCAAAATGTGTGTGTGTGTCCCCATCATCTCATCCCTGTCCCCTATTTTTTTTTTTTTTTTGTATGAAAAATTATTCTGTGAATTTGAAAATTGGTTTGAAAAGTCAAAGATATAGGCTTGGTTTGTTTGGTTTATTTTCTTTTCCTCCAGAGAAGGCATTATGCATCTGGAACATTTTGCTTCTCTTGGGGCTGTCATGTTGTTAACTTCCCAACTCTCTGACCCTTGTGACTTCAGTATGTTTCATATCTTGCCTTATCTCTCTTGTTGGACTTTATGGGAAGAAGTGTGTAATGTTTGTGTGCTGAGGACAGAGGGTGGACTTGGACTGAGCACAGACTTAAATGCTGTTCAATTATAAACAATGCTTAATAATTGCAAAGCAGAATTGCTCTTAGACATCAGCCTTGGTGCTGCACTCAGTGAATTCTGTGAAAGTCTCCTGGATGACAAGGGGAAATGTCACCTTGCTTTTGCAGGCAGTTGTAGGTAAGGGCAGGCAAAGACACTGATCTTTGCTGTGTTTTAGAACTGAAGAACCAGTCTGCGTGACATGTGAAATACTTCATTAAGTTGCTTCTGTGACTCGCTGCAGTGAAAACTTTTAAACCCTTTCTTAATGGAGCTTTTGTGTGTTGTTTAGACACCCCTGCTCAGGCGGCTGTGTCACTCCCAGTCGGACCCAGCTGGGTTTGGTGCCGGGCTCTGGAGCGCTGGTACAGCCCTCCTGTGGCTCCCCGGGTGTGTGCATCCTCCCGGGAACGGGCTGGCATTGCAGCCTGCCCTGGGCCAGAATCCTGCTCACATCGCACCCTGTAACACCGAGTTATAGAGGTATTGCTGAATCTGCATCATTTCCCTGTTAGGAAGTCAGTGCAGATAAATTCTGAGTCTCTGTGTGTGCTTTGCTCGTGCTCCTGTTACACTTAACCTGCTCCTTGTAGCTCTAAGGAGGCAGGTAGGGAAAAGTGACACTAAAACCCCAACCAACAACTCAAGTTCCAGTCCTACAAGCTTTTAGGAAATTGCCAAACTTTATTTGTAGACAATTGTGTTTATCCTATTCTGCAAACTAGGTTTTGTGTCTTAAGAATTCCTAAAAATTGGGGCTTGAAGGGATGTTGTTCTACTGTAACAGATGGTTTTGTCAGTCTTCAGTGGGAACAGGAGTTAAACTTAAAAAGGTGAAGTCTTTTTCCTAAAATGGTTGCTTTAATAAGGACATATTGTCTCACCAATTTTTAAGCTAAAGTCCCTATAGAAATCAAAGAAGTGTTCTGCTGAAAAAATCAATTGTAGTCTGACCCATAGTTACTGCCTGTCAAATGAGACTGAACTGTTCTCTTTGTAATATGGCCTCCATTACCTTCTTTTTCTAAATTATTTTTTATATGAAAGCAAAGCCTGTGAATCTCTTTGGAACATGCACTGAGGTAAAGCCATCTGATGGCTGAAACTTCTTCATTTCCTTTGGCTGTGGAGGATAAGTTAGCTCCCTGTGAAGCTTTACCTCCTGCAGGCATCAGAATAGTATGTGAAATATTTAACATTTTAATTGTGTGAGGCTTCATTGAAAACTTTATTTTCCTTGCTTTGTGTCATTTAGAGAGGCAGTGCTGAACTACTGCTGAAAATGAGAGTCCTGACAGACAAGGGAGTATGGTGCTTGTTTAACAAAGAACAGCATGCAGGCTCCATAATGCTTAAGGCTATATAATTCCATTTTCTTCTCTGGATTCTGTTTCATTGCTTTAGTGTCTGCAACACACAAGATTTTAGTATTCAAGAAGATTCAAGCCTGCCTAGTGCAATGTCATGTGCAGAATAACTTAGGTTTTGCATAATAGATGTTCACTTTTTTAACATATATGCGACATACAAATCATATAGAACTCTTTAACCTCCCTCAAATCCCAAAATTCTAAACCCCTTCAGTTTTCATGTTTCATGCTATCACTGTTTGTATAAAAAAAGAGTATCTTTTCAAGGGTGTTGATGGTGTTTTTTTTAAAATTTCTAATCCAGAGAAAAATTATCTGTCCACACAAAGCCTGCTATAAGTTCAATAGCTGATGTTTTTATGACAGAGTGAAAAAAAATGCATCCTCCAGGCAAAATCATTCATTTTTGCTTAATCACCATATTGGGAAAATGTGACTCTTTCACATGGGTGAAAAATGACTTTTCATGGCAAATGTGTTTCTTGTACTCCACCCTCTCTTTTAGTCACAAAAAAAAAAACTGTAAGGAAAAGAAGATCTTTACTCTTTGTATAAATTAAATTTTGCATTGCCCCAGCTAATAGCTCATATCAGGTGTCCCAAGAGCATTCATCCATATGAAAATCTACAATAGCTTAATTATCCAAAAATGTGGATTAATGGGATTTTTTGCCTTGTAATTTACTCTCCATGCCAACCCTTTGAGTCCTCAGCTCTATGGTTGGGTTCTCATTCTTTGCAGGGACCATTGCATACTACAGTTATGTGTTTTAGGTAAATAAGCCCTAGTATGCTGAGCGTGAAATTAGCACATGGCTTCTCTATCCCAAATCCAAAATGCTTCTTCAACTTTTTTTTTTTTTTTTCTTTTTTTTTTTCTTTTTCTTTTTCTTTTTCTTTTTCTGGGTCTTGTACTGCAGTTTCCAGCTTCAGCAGTGATTAGAAGAAGAAATATCAAAAATCTAAATAAGGTTCCTGGTATTTCTCACCTGGATGGAATGCTAAGAATGGGGTTGAGACTGACAGATGGTATTTTTATGTTCACTCCATTTTCAGATTCTTGTGGTTTTGTATAAAGTTCAAATAAGGCCCTTTGTGAATTTAACGTGAAGCTCTTCTGAGATTCAACCATCATCACTAATTCCCTTTCATACTTTGACATGCTTACAATTCATTTTGTATCCTGTACACTTTGTAAGTGCAAGCCTCTTAACTCATTCTGACTAGGTAGAAATTACAAGGTAAAAATAAACTTTACCTGTGTTCAGGCAAGAATAATGATGCAGCATTTTTGAATGAGAATATCAGCATATATCCATCACTAATGGGAATTTTCTCCAGATGACTTGTCCATAGCTGTAAACTGTATAAAAATATATGTAAGGTCCACAGCTAAGGTAGAATGTCTAGAAAATACTCCAAGTTCAAAATTGCTTTGTACAGTGTTTTGGTACAGACTGGGCCAACTTGCTTGGTGTGAACACTTCAAAATAATTTTTTTTATGCCTTTCCTGGGGATGTTAGGGATGTCAATAACTAAGCATGTTCTTTTCTAGTCAAATAACCCAAAACATACTTTTTCCTGCTGTAAGTAGTCTTTGAGGCTGACTAAACTCAGTGGCATGGGGAAAAGAACAAATCTGTGTCAGTGAAAAAACCCAGTTATGTCCCCTCTGACTCTGGTTAAACTAAGAGGAATCAAACACCCAAGTAAATTGGGATTTTAAAGTGATCCATGAAGGGTGGCAAATGCAGCTCTCTATTTAAAAGAATAGGTGAATATCTACAGGTGAGGGTGGTCGGGTTTTGGTTGGTTGGTTTGTTTATTTTTAATGGAAAAAGAATATTCAGAAAGCGCCAAGAAATGTTTAAATATTCCCAGAAAAGGAAAGACCTCAGGTGCAGTCCATGCAGCAAAATTCTCATCAGTGTAGTCAAAACACACCAGAATACTGCTCTTATAGCCTCCTACACTGTTTATAAGAGCTCTGCTATCCATCAGTGCACAGCTTCACCTGCCTTTCCCTGGAGCTGGACATAACTTGGACAAACACTGCCACATCCATTTGTGCTGAAGGAAATTAATCATCAGAGCTGTGGTCATGGGTGGGAATCTGAGGACACTGCAACTTCTGTTCATGCTCCCTTCCTCTCTGGCTGAGGATGTGCATGGGGGCTGAAAGGCACCTTGAGTATCAGGCAGCACCTCTCTTGTGCTAAAAGAACCCATGTGGGGTTTTATTTTCTTTGTTGATTTGAGAAAGTGGAGAGCAGCCTTGGGGGAAACATTTTAAGTACTTCAAGAATTTAAAATGGTTTTGTGTGAAACAGGACATAGCAGGAAAGGTTTTGTAAAAGTAGTTTCAGGTTGGTGTCCACTCCTGGTGTCATGTGGTAGCTCTGTCCAAGCAGATTCTGTGGACTGGGACTTGCAGCTCAGCTTATCTGAAGTAATTTCTGAGCTAAATAATGAAAATTTTGAACTGCAGTTTTCATAACTATGAGTTTTTTAATCCAACAACTAGCTTAACCAACATGAGAGGAAAGAGGATGCTGGGCAGCAAGTGACCTTCTGTGTCCCTGCTGTCATATTACCAAACTTAACCAGGATGTGGTTAAGGGCCAGGAGTTGGACTGGGTGATACTGATAGGTCCCTTCAAGCTCAGCATATTCTGATTTCTGTAATTTCACTTTCACAATTTCACCAGTAGTTCAGTAACTTATTTTCACCCCGTTCAGTATCTGTGTTTTGGTCTTGGCCTTTCAAACAGTCCTGGGGTTACTGCTACTTTTGTTAATCTCTTCTATCATGAAACTTTATATACTGGTGATCTTTGGTTGATGAAATATTTTTGTAGTCCAAGATGACTGATGTGATCCAGCTTGCATTCTGGTTGAGCCCTTGGGTCTGGAGTAGAGTCTGGTTTCAGCAGCTGAAGGGGCAGAATGTACACTGATGTCAGTAGAGGCCAATGGGCTTGGGGCTGCTGAAAATTAGGCAGAAGTTTTTACATTTCTACTTTAGAGTCTTGTCAGATGTGCTCAAGTTTAAAAGTGTTGGTTGAACTTTTTCAAATGAGCTATCTCTGTGTGAAAAAATCACAAGAGGTTAGGGAAATGGGATGCAGCAATCGCATGAATGGAGATATTGTTACTAATAAACAAACACATTGGCAAAGCACCTTTGGGTAGAGAAAGTTGGCAGGACTGAAATAGATGTAAAGATTAATCTTTTGCACTATGTGGTTAGAGCTGAAATGTCTGTAGAAGCATATCAGGGTAACAAAGCATTGACAATAAACTTGGAGAGAACACAGCATTTTATAGGGAAACCACCTTCCTGGTTTGGAGGACAAGGAAGGAGAAAGAACAGGAGAGGAAGTAAGACCCAAAAGGAAAAAAAAATAAAAATCTGTAGAACTGAAATAAATTAATCCAAAGAGTTTAAGTACTTGATTTAAAAAAACAAAACAAAACAAAAACCAAGTACCATTTCTCTTACTTAGTAGTTTTCTTTGTTTGAAATAGTCTCTGTGATAGTATCTTTGAATACCATGAAAAGTTTGTGTCTAGTAACCAGCTAGCTTATGGGATTTCCAGAGTGACTGGAAGTAATCTTCCATCAGAGGTATAAATATCCATGTTATGTGAGGTGCCTTATCAGCAAACATGGCTGAGGAGGCTCACACTGTGAGCCCACAGAAATGAGCCCTGTTGCCTTGCCTTGCCAGAACCTTCCAGAGTGTGAACTGTGTAGTTGTGTGTCAATAACTGTGCAGCAGCCCCACCTTCCAGTGAGGAGATGATTTATTTGTGATTGACACGAGTTGTAACAGCGATAACTGGAACAGGAGCTCAGAAGCGTTTATGCATATATGTATCCACTTCAAACATGCAAATCAAAGAATAATTACCCTAACACTTTGGAAACAGAAGAGAGAGCTCCATATAACACATTAATGCACATGTTTCAGCAAGATGTGTAAAACATCTGCAATTATGAATGAATGGACTCGTTATTCTACCATGTGCTCACTGCTGTACAGAAAGTAAAAATAAATCTTTGAGACACTGCTATCATTTCCTTTCTCGTCAAGAATTTACATCTGGAATCCTCATGGGATCTTTCAGAATATCCAGCAATGTAAAATGATCTGCCTGACTAATACAACTATTACCTTACACTGGTCATGGCTTTCTTATGGTTTAATTGTTGTAGCCTCTGAAACGTTAGCCACTGGAATGGGGAGATACTGATCTCTGTCAGGTGACAGATATTAACCTTTTGTTAACCTGGATCCTTGTCTTCTAAAGAAGGTCCTTTCTTTTAAAGAAATGAGGCTTCTGTTATCAAAGATCTCAAATTGAAGTGTTTTTGCCTTTTTGGTTTTTAGCTAACAAATTATACAGGTTTATGGTTTGGCATATTAAATATTCCTGAAAAAAACATAAAGGTGTTGCTATTTTACAGATCTGCTACATTTTCATCTTGAAATCCTGTTTAACTTTGAGCCACATAGATAATCCTGAAATAGCTTTCTCTGCTTCCTGTCAGGCACATGCTTTCATTCTGCAGAAAGCAGCAGGAGGCCTTTTGCTTGTTTGGAGTAGCACTCATAAATATAAAATTGAACTGTACACTGGAGTTTCAGAATGAAGGATGAATGTTAATAGATCACACACAAATTGGTCTCTGGAAGGAACAGAGTCCATAGCATGAGGTCTGCCAATTGTCAGGCAAAGAGCTGTACCATGGTGTAAGGCTATTTTGGCAATGTAGCTGTTTCATTCAAATGTAGTACTAAGAAAAAGTTTCCAAAGTGCTTGATGACAAATTGGTGGGTAGGTTCTTCCACGGAGTGGAGGGGTTGTCTTGAGATTTAAGAATGTAATGCTTATTTGCTCAGTACTTTGTATTGAGATCTCAGCAAGGGTTTGAATAATTCCTTCATGTTATTCAGTCTGGTATGTCTTAAAAATAATACATTTCTCTCAGTATTGGGAGTTGTGATATGGAGACTTACCAGGGGTTAAACTATAGGCACTAATTTAAACTTGTATTTTGGAAATCCAGATAAAGTTCATAGATTGAAGGGAAATTACTTCTTTTGTTGTTTCTCAGTTTGAAGAACTGTGTATTTTGAGCATTGTGGCAGAGACCCTATGAAGTTTACCAGATGACTCTTAGTACTCATAAAAAACATATTAGAGGTAGTTTCCTTCATTTGTTCAACCTGAAAGCTTCCTTTTCTGATAGTGGAAAGCCTGGTGTGAAAGTAGTAGCATGTACATGTGTATGTGAAAATCTTCTAGGAGGTACTGCAATTGTAAAGAAGGAAGAGATGTGCAAGGGGACATAAGCTTTAAATGCTAAAGACTTGAAAAGAAGAAAGGAAGATATTGGAATGATGCTGTTTTATAGCTAGCCTACCTGTTTGATTGTAGCAAAGGAATAGCTTTAGACCAAGATCAATTCAAGAGGACAGCAAACTGGACAGTACATATTAACAGAGCCTCTCTGGTGGAAACAAATCTCCAGAGGAAAGTACTACTTGGAAAATTTTCACCCTTTAACAAGATAAAAAAGATAATTAGGAAGCGCTTCAAATTGAAATAAGATGACATGTGGAACAGTGGTCATGCAGTGAGAAATTAAAGCCCTGTGGGAGAATTGTACCCAAAGTCCAAAATTTAATGAGAATTTTTCTGACACTTGGGAAGACCTTCCCTACTTTCAGATTCCATGAAAAGGCTCTGATCAAACAGGACTTAGATGGGGTCTGTCCTGAAGAACAGCACACGTAGATCAGATTAGGCTGCTCCTTAGAAGAACTCCAGTATTATCTTAATATGCATTATGTTTTTGCAAAGCCTTTGTAATTTAGGTAAGAGGCCCTTATTAAGGGTAATATACCTAATGAATGATGCAATAAACATTTTGATGTCAAATATAAATTCATCATAAACACAGATGAATAGTTACCTTGTCTTCTTAAGGAAGGTCTCATTTAACCAGTTTATGCCTATGTAAAACTGTGGAAAGCCTTTAAAAAACAAAACATGATTGGAATTACTTTGCTATGGGGTTTGTGTATGTCTGAGATCTGATATGCTCCTTGAGTTGAAGAACACCCACACTGCTCTTCCTGAGTTGACTTCTGATGTGTGCTTTTAATCCTGTTATACCTGGTTGTTCAGGAGTCCTAATGGATGATAGAGCTGGCATTCATCACTATTTTGAGGTAATTATTTTAATCTTAGGAACAGCTTTCTTTTAGAACTGCAATATACAACATCAAAGATGCTGTGGTTTAGAATCTGAAAACACTTATGCACATTGTCACTATTCATTGAAGTGTCTTGTTTATGCCATTCAAATGTCTTTTTGCATATAATTTCACTAGGATGTGAGGATTTTAAGCTTTTTAACAACATAGATATTTTTGTGATCTTTCCTTTGTGGCAAAGGTTTAATAAGTTTGAGAGTAAGAAGGTTTCTTCCAAAAAATGTGGCAGGAGTTAAAAGATGAACAGTTTATGGAAGAAAGATCTTTTGGGATAATTGAATTTTGTGGTAGTTCAAAATAAACTATGGAGTGATCAGTAGAGAAAGAAGAGAACTATTCATTCAGGTCCATCTGAAGGAACAGTAGGAGCAGCAAGACCTGTGAGTCTGAACTCCCTGAATCTCAGCAGGAAAAAAGCATTCACCAAAGGCCTGACCTAAAGCCTGCTAATTCAGTTAAAATATTCCTGATAATTAAAATGTGTAGCAGATGGTGGAGACTGAGGAAAGGTGAAGGAAGCAAAAATGACTGCAGGCCAGATTTGTGGTCCCAAATGCTGAAACTGAGGATTGATCTGGCCTGTTTGCTGACACAGGATAGATGTGTCTGACTGTGTTATGTGCACAGCTGTCTCTGACCACAACAGACGCAGAAGACATGAATTTTGGGGGAATTTTTTACCTTGATTTGGAGGCTTTTCTCTGCCTTCAGTAGGGCAGAGAAAGAAGAAACAAAGTTGAAATCATGAAGACTTTGTTAGAGAAGTGATGTGCTTTGTTAGAAGTAAGATTTTTTTTTTGTTTAGAAGTGCTTGTTAGATTAAATGAAAAACCTTTTTCAGTCTTTTAGATAATTGTGCATACCTGTATGATAGACCTAATAGGAGAATTGTCTTTTTCCATCAATTAAGTATTAACTTAAATTCATATCTAAGTTCTAGCTCAGAAATCTGCTGAGTTGTGTCTGATGGACCACTTTATTCACCTCAGTTTCCCTCACCCAAAATCCCTATGCCCTCTCAAGTATTTCCTATGAGGAGGTAAGGGGGGGAGGCTGGAGTGAAATTTGGGCCCAGTGGGCCTTTGCCTAAGACAAAGCAAGGAAATTGTGTTCCCAAAAGAGTCTAGCTTGTATGGTGCTAGTGCCGGGGCTAAAATTTCTCAGGTTACTACACTTGAGGGGAGGGGGAAGAGTTGCAGTGGAAAATCCCTTGTCAGTGCCTGTGTCCTCTTCCCAGGGGTTGTTTCATCCCTGCAAGGTTTCCGAGTGCAACAGCTGGCCTTGGATGTGATACTACTTTGTAATGTAGCTTCCCAATTGGAAAGGGTGACTCTGGAAGAGGTACTTCATGAAAAAAACTGTATTTAATGTATGTACAAACCAGTCAAAAATCTCCCACGAGAATACAACCTAATGTCTTGAGCACAGGAATTCGACTGGAACACATTTGTTCTGAAACAAAAACAAGCCAAGCCTGTGTTGTCCTCCTTATGTGTATTTATAGCAGGTGCACTATGAAAGATTTCCTTGTGAATTTATTTTCCCTTTGATTCTGTTCATTTTTGTGCTGTGGCATGAGAGCTGAACAGGTAATTTTAGTGTTGTGTTGTCTATGGATGAGATGGGCATCTATTTTGATTTCAGTGAGCCAGGAAAGGTGCTGCATTTGTTGGCAAATAAGCAATGTTTATTCATCTCTGTCACCCTTCAGACCAGGAGAAAGGATGAAATATGACTAACTAAAGAGCATATAATATTCAGTGATTCTGTACTAGAACAGTTTGTAACTGTCACCATCTCCCAATTTCACTTCTTTACATGTGAGTGAAGACTTTTTTTCTCCTGATTAATGAATCCACGTTAAACTTCAAGCATTTTCCAGGGCTCCTGGGGAAGTTTTATGGTGTGTCTGGGAGCTCTTGCTACTTTTCTGGACACAAGGAACTGGTAACTTGGCTGGCACTAAAAGTTAATCTCTACTTGTGTTATCCAGGATAGATTCCTTGGGCAAGGAGAGCAATACAAGGAAAGAAGAAAGAGGAGAACATGGATAAATATTGTAGCTTTACATCTTAATGTGGTTCCAGTGCATTCAAGACAGAGAAACAGGGAAACCCAGTTTACTGAGCTGGTGTTTAATCAGGGCCAAGCTCCCCTCCTGTGCTTCACTCTTCATGAAGGTACAAATTATCCTGTGAAAAATTCAGGTCAGAAATGGGATGGTTTAACTTTAAAATGTTAAATAATAGTATCAAATTTTCCTGTCTGCTTCTGCCTTTTACAGGTAACACAAATTGGCCTGAATTGATGTACAATACCAGGCTAGACTGGAAAAAGAGGAGGCCAATAGGGCTGAGTTTGAATCCATCCTGTGATTTTTTTTATTTTTTTTTTCTTTTTCCTGGGGGAGTTTTTCTTCCTCTGGTTGCAGAGGGATCCCAAAACAGTTGCTTCTTTCACTGTACCTTTTTTCACTAGTGCATATCTGCCATTTTCCACTCTGCGAAATGATGTGTAGGAGGAAAATGGATGCTTGCTTTCCTTTAACATTGGCTGTGATAAATATTAGTGTGCTATGTGCAGCATTAGCAGCCTGAATGTGGAGGTGGCAGCTACCTCGAGTGGCTGTGGATCACCACTGTGTCTGTGTAACACGAATTACCTTCAGCATTAACTCTCTCCCCTGAACGTGAGGCAGTCTCCTCCAGCAGAGTGAAGGTGGGTGCAGAAAGTGAGGTAACTAAAGAAGAGGCAAAAAGAGTAAAGCAGAGCTGTGCTGAGCCAGCATGTTAGAGTAGAAATTCTAAAATGAAATCATACCTCAAGATTTTTTTATCAAGGATGACTAAAAGACAAGATCTTTTCGAAATGTTTGTTGATGCTTATTGAGAGGATTCAAAACCTAAAGGGGAGGACTCAGATGGCAGAGGAAATACTGGAAGGTCTTGCATAGTTCTTAAATTTATCAGTTTGCCCTGTATTGTGAGGTAGAAATAAACCTTAGAGTTCTTTGTTAAGGATTTTTTTTTTTTAATATCCTTTCCCAATATTTTTGGAAAGGAAATAGCAAAAAGCTAGGAGAAGTGGCTTGAAAACAGAAAGGAAATAGAATGCTAAGATTGAAGCAACTGAAATGAACAGAAAAATACAGCAGAATCCTTGAAATCTCACCAGTGACTTACAAGTTAGAATCAAGAAATGCTTTGGATAAGTCAAATTTGTCACACTCTCAGGAAATTTTGAATGCTGTCATCTTTTTATCATTGGGTTCCATGAAACCCACTGGGTAGAATATCAAACAAAAAGAATTTTTTTTGCTGTAATGTTTTTTAAATCTTCATTATAGGACTAACAAACCATAGCAAAATAATCTGTATTCCAAACATGCCCAAACAATGGCTCAGCACTCTGAATATTCAATAAGTGAGTTGTCTCTTTAATAGTTATTATGCTTAGTGTCAATGCATGACAACTGCTGTCACCCCATCGAATTGTGCTAAATCCTCCTAAACAAGACACCCTTGCAATAAACTTGACTTGCAATCATTTTTTGGCAAACACATCTTACAATTGTTATTATTTTTACTGCTCACACTCACATACAGCATGAGGTGCCAATGTTTTCAGCTCCAAACATTAAAGATGTGGTGATAGAGAAGGTGAACCCTTATTAATTCTGAGAGATTTGCTTAATTGGGACACAATGTGAAGATTCTCAACAATAATAACAGATGATGGGGAATAAATAGGCATGGCAGGGGAGAGGCAGTTTCTAGTGTGAATTTCCCTTTGCTTCTGTTTAATTGCATTACATACTGTGGGAAGTATCTGGAATATGTGTCCTCTAGTTAATTTTTCTCGACTGCATCCATCTAGCTACTGCTCTTGGACATTTTAATGTTTGATAATGCTCTATTTGCATATGACTACACATCAATAGCTGTCATTAGAACCAATTTACATACATGATTTGCTTCTTGAAGTGTCAACGTCTGAATTTTATCTAGAGACAGGAATAGGGTCAGGAAAGTTTAATTGTTTGTATAATGCAATTGAAAAGGCTGGCAGGAATCTAGGGCAATTTTGGAACATCTGTCTTTAAGTCATCAAAAATAAAGCACATAACAGCTGTGATAACAGCAGGATTATGATTAGATATACAGCATTCACCATCAGCTTGAACAAGGACTGGAAAACAAAAAAGAGGTAAATAAGTCAGTTCTGGTAATAACATTGCAATAATTTTTAATAGACCTTTGGGTTTTTCTACTTTTAAAAGTTTATATGTAAATACACAGACAGAAATATAAATAAAATCTTATTTTTTTCCTTACAGAATCTTTTATTTAATGTTCAAAAGTAGAACTTGTGGCCTAATAGCACAGTAATGTAGATAAATGTTGAATCCTACTTACTATGTTGTGTGTTATGTTAGCAAATCCTAATTTAAAATTGCAGCTACTTGGTTTTGTTCATGATTTCTGCTTAAGGAACCATGAAACATTTGTGACTCATTTTCTTTATAACATTAAATCATCTTTATCTGTTTCTCTATTACATCTTTGTTTATCTGTTATGAATGTACGTATAGTGAAAACAATTCCTTTGGAAACAGTGAGATCCATCACGATCTTTTAGACATGGACTACTGTAGTGTTTTTAATAATTTTTAAGTTTCTATCATTTTGTCCTGCTGAATACTTGAGTTTCAGCTATTTTGTATGTGAATATTGCCTGACTTGAGACTGACATTGTTTTTAGTGTGTGAGCTACTACCTAATTCATACTATGGACTCCTAAGAAGTAATTCAGTGAGATTTCCAAAAATCAAGTTAATTGTTTGCAATCTGAAATTGTTTCTTAAATTTAGGACTGATTGTAACACACAAGGGATTTTAACTTTTCATGTGATGAATTATGTTATATCATTTCTAGTTAAGTTTGTAATTTGATGAAAGCTGAAAATATAAAAATATATAGTTACACAAACTTAGTTTAGAATTTTGCATCTGTAAGTTTTGGATGCCATTCAGCTAAACTTGACTGTATGACTTCACAGGCAGAACAGAAATACATTTTACATTTTGTAGTCACCATAGGAAAGAAGAACAAATCTGAAGGAAAATGCACAGCTTCAGCATTCATTTATGTCTTCTACTTAAACTAATTCATGAGGATTGGATACATGAGTAATGACACTTCCAAAATTAAAACACTGGTTTGTTCTTCTGTCAGTGTGAAAAGTCATTATGCTGCAGCAGCACAGGGAAAACTACAGAATGCTTGTAAAAATATGCTGCCCAGAGCTGCTTTCTTGTCCATAGATGATTGTTGGGTTAACAAATTCATTTCAGTACCAAGCCAGCAGTTGAGCTGTTGGGATGTTCTGTGGCTGTCTAACGCCACACTTGGCTTTGCAGGAGCGTTTTTGTTGCTGAGATGTCTCAGCAGCTGCCCCATGTGGTATAAGGCAGCTTGGAGCCTTGGAATCTGTCACTTATTTATTTCAGATACCCAAATTGCTGCTTCATTTATAAGCAGGTTTTGGCATAGAAAAACGCCAACTGCAGAGAAGTGTGTTTTTTGCCAACTAGTTTTTCCCCCATAAGTGTCAGTGCATTAACTATCATGTCAAAATCAGTGTTTAGGAGATGCACTATTGTTTTAATTCCTGCAGGCTCCATAGAGTTTTCTCTCAGATCTTTCACACAACTATAACATCCTCATTTACTGCAGCAAGTGCATGTAAAATTTGCACAAGGAAAAAAGAAATATATGCTGCTTTACTGCTAGCCAATAAAAGTAATTATCTAATCAGTGTTCTTCAAAAGGTGCTGAGGCTGTGTAGCTCTGACTCATTGAAGGCTTTGGATTGGAAGGGCCCTAAAAGAGCATCTAATTCAACCTCCCTGCCATGTGCAGGGCCACCTTTCACTAGACCAGGTTGCTCAAAGCTTCTGATCAAGAATGCTTTCAGGCATCCACTCAATAGACATCCAGGCAATGCTGTATCAGACAATAATGTGGCAAGGCACTCTGAGACCCCCTCTTGGTTAATTTTGATTGCAGTGATGGAAATCTGTAGGTTTTTTGACTGATCTGTCATATGCCAGCCAGGAGTTGTTTTCTAGTTTGTTTTCTCACCTACCTTAAGACTGCTCTGATTCTGAGCTACAGCAAAAAGACTAGTGATGCCCTCACTTTTGAAATGAAAATGAAACAGCACGTGGGAAGGAGTAAAGTATGCTCATGAATTTTGCCTGTAGCTCTAACATCATGCCAGCCAATGCTGACATCAGCAACTTGCCTCCACAACATAAGGATGCTGTATGAGTTTGTTTCCCTTAATGATAATGGTTAACAGCTTGGGGAAAATGTCTGAGGGAAAGACAATTTATTCTAATTTAGATTAGCCCTGGTTTGGTTTTTTTTCCAAAGTGAACTAAAATATTACTATCTAATTGAGTAAAGATGTCCACACAATTTATGTTCATGTAAGTACAGCAAATGTGCTTTCCCTGAAGTAGAAATGGTGGCAAACTGCCCAAACTAGGAAGTACCTGGGGTACAAAAATTGAGAAAAAGCCTATCACAAGGTCTTAGATGTAGCAGAATTTTTCTCACCAGTTGCTGTCTTCAGATCTTTCTTCTGTTGGGACTTCTGTGCAGCTAAAGCCCAGGATGTCCTGGAACACGAGAGATAGACAACAGCTGACCTAGCACACAGTGCAAAGCCTGCTGTGAGTCTGCAATGACATGTCACGATACAAATAAAGACACAGAAAGAAGAGAGGTCTTTGAAGTTTGAGCTCAAAAACTTTGGGACTAGAATGAAATAATTCAGAAAATCGAAGTGTGTGCAGCTGGGGACCAAAGCAGAGTTCAATGTAGGTAGAGGTGACTTGTACACACAAGCAAGAGGGAAAGTAAGGATACTGTAGAGGAGACGTGGCCTCAGTGGCAGCGCATCAGCAAGGAGGATGACTTTTTAAGAGGAAAAGATCTGCATTTCTTGCAAATCTAGAGCAATTTAGTCACTTCATCTCCCAAGTAAGAAACTGCAACTTCAGCTTGTTTCCATGGTCTGTACCTCAGGATTCTGTGCCAGCTGGGATCACACAACACTGAGGAGCTCTGCCTTAAAGCTGGTTCCTTGCAGTGTGGCTCTGTGGAAACTGAACACTAGTGGCTGTTCCCAGGACCCAGCAATGCTGAGGGTTCTCTTGTGTTGGTGTAGTCAATATCTGTTCAGTTGGGGTTAAAATTTCAGGCAGTTTTTGGCAATGCTTTCAAAATGGGAATCTTTACTTGTTGCAGGGGTCTGCTGTGGTCAGAGTATCACTCTACTTTTCCAAGCTGATGTTATGTCTTTAGCTAGAGCCAGACTTCATAAAAGAATGCCTTCATTTCTTTGTAAAGGATTTGAAAGTCAGCTCTCTTCAACTTATCAAGCACATACGAATGATTTTATTTTATTAATGATAGTTAAATGATTTTGATTTTATTTTGTAAGTCTTGGGAAAGGCTTGTGTAAGTCCTAAGTATCATTGACAGCTCTCTTCAAAACACAGCAGATTTGATTAAAACCAAGCCTCTTAAAAGATGGTCATGTTCTTGGTACAAGGATAAGACAATAGAATGAATAATTATTTTGCTTTTGATATCTCTGGGCACACAAGACAGTTGCAATCCTCTTTTCCTTGGCAAGAACAAGGAAAAAACTTAAGGTGATACAGCTGCAGCTAGAGAGATTATTATTGCTCAGGTGGCTGAAAGTATAGATTGGCTGTACAAGGTTTGGGGTTCTTCTCTTCTCTTCTCTTCTCTTCTCTTCTCTTCTCTTCTCTTCTCTTCTCTTCTCTTCTCTTCTCTTCTCTTCTCTTCTCTTCTCTTCTCTTCTCTTCTCTTCTCTTCTCTTCTCTCCTCTCCTCTCCTCTCCTCTCCTCTCCTCTCCTCTCCTCTCCTCTCCCCTCCCCTCCCCTCCCCTCCCCTCCCCTCCCCTCCCCTCCCCTCCCTTCCTTTTTTTTTTTTTTTCCTAAGGTTTTAATCTTAAGAGGAAACTTGTATTCTTTTAGAGAAGCTACTGCATCAAAGCAGTATAATAGCTTTACATACTCAGATTACTATATGTGACTTATTTGGCTTCCACAGAAAGATCAGAAGTTTTAAAATTGGCAGAGGTAACATTGTCCTGTTTTATTAAACCATGAATGTGAGTGTGGTGTGGGTGTCCTGAGGCTCCTGTTGAGCCAGCATAACAGTGAGCCTCAAGGCAATCTAATGTACAAGTTCATAGCAACACCAACATTACTTTGAAACAGGCAAAGTCAATTTTTGCTCTGAAATAGATATGATGGTGTGGTGACCTCAGCTGGCTGCCAGACCCAGTTGTTCCCTTGATCCACTTCCTCCACGGGTCAGGAAGATAAAAGATGGACAAGCCCAAGGGTTGAGATAAAAGCAGTCTGAAGAGAAAAGTAAAGGCTGCATAGAAAACCAAAGCAAAAAGAGGATATTTATTCTCCACTTCCTATCACCAGGCAGATGTCTGGTCACTTCCTGGGAAGAAGGGCCCCAGTAAGTGTAAGGGTTGCTTCAGAGAACGTGCCTTAACCACAAATTTCCCCATGCTCCCACCCCTCAGATTTTTATTGCTGAGTGCTAAGGAATCTCTCTGCTCAGTCTGGGTCAGCTGCCCAAGCTGTGTGCCTTTCCATCCCCTTGCACTCAAACTGCCTTGCAGGCCTTTGGGAAGAGAAGATGAGGTTGGAGAGGAAGCCCTGCTGCTGCGTGAGCTGCTCAGCAAGAGCCACAGCACTGGTGCACTTTATCAGCGTTGTGTTATCACAAATGCATGAGCTGCCATGAGCAGAGTTAACTCCGTCCCAGCCAGACCCACGGCTGCTATTGAGAGAAAACTGAATCTGAAAATTCCTTATAACCAGACTTCATTTTCTCCTCCCTTCCTTGCATCCACTGTAATGTTACTGATTTCACTATGAATTCATCTATGATAATGTCCTGTGTGCCTAGAGAAAAAGAGGGCACTTCAGGAAGCACACACACTTTGCTGTTCATGCTGACAGGGATGTTTGGATGTGTTGCAAGTGTATGCTGGAGGAGTTCTGAGAATATGGGAGGTTCTGGCTATGAGCTAAACCAAATCCACAGTGATACCAGCAAATCGTAACAGTGACTTTTCCTAGATATATTGGGCAGTACTGCCTTGAAGTCAAAACACAGATACTCTGCTGGGACATGTAACTGGAAACAGGATGTGTGTGATGATGTGTTTGTATGCATGACTTTCTCATGAATACGTATGGTGCATATGTATGAATCTTTCCAAGTTGTTGAAAGTTTGGAAATACAGATGCAAATTAGAACATTTCAAGGTGCTGTCTGGCTTGACTAGAAATTCATCCATGAATTTCGTTTACAAACTGTGCTGGCAAGTAGACTTATTATTCACTTAGTGAATTTGGTAATTTTTAGCTCTGAATATTTCCTTACGCAAACTCATGCAGGTTATGCACTCTGTTTTTTTGTTGAGCTCGAAAATGCAAGGCTTCTGAAAGGATTAAAATGTTTTGGAATGAGTTTCTCCAGCCACTGTAGCACTAGTCCCTAAGAGCTCTCCTGCATTTACGAAGATTAAAACGTCTACTGATTAGTGCAACACTTTGGAAATTGCATAAAACTGGTTGTGAAGGACTCTTGCAGATTGAGAGTCTGATCCAACAACTGCTGAAATTGATGTAAAGACGAGCGTTAGCAAATGCCACTTTTAAGTGCTTTAGCAGAGGAACAGTTCATTAAAATCAGAGGTTTTTTTCCACAAGTTGAATGCACTGAAACAGGATAATTTTGTCTGCTTTTACATAACTTTGTGTGGGGAGGAGATTTGGCAGAGAACACTCAGCAATGAGCTGCTCTCTTCTGTCTGTAGCTGAAGTCAGATGTCATCCTTCTTGCCCTCTGAGGACCAGAGATATTGTTCTGAATATAAGGTGGGATTGATTTTCACAGAGGGAAAAAAAGAAAATACCTGAATGGATGTTACAAATTTGAATTCCATTTTCTCCAAGTGTTACTTTGACAGGGGAAGGCTCCTAAGCAAGACACATCGTCTAATGTGTAGGAGCACTACCTAATAACTAGGAGAACTTAAGCTGTGCAATGCAGAACACGCTTTTTTGGCTCTCACATGTGAGCTGTTCCAGTTGTCTTTTGTTGTGGTTTACCCCCACCAGTGACTAAGCACTACACAGCCACTCGCTCACTCCCCCTGCACTGGGATGGGGGAGAAAATCATGAGTGTAAAAGTGAGAACTCGTGGGTTGAGACAAAGACAGTTTAATGGGTAAAGCAAAAGCTGTGCATGAAATCAAAGCAAAGCACGGAATTCATTCACCACATCCTGTGGGCAGGCAGGTGTTCACCATCTCCAGGAGAGTAGGGCTCCTTCACACGTAATGGTTACTTGGGAAGGCAAACACAATCACTCTGAGTCCCTCCCTCTTCTTCCTTCTTCCCCCAGCTTTATTTGCTGAGCATTATGTCCCATGGGCTGGGGTCAGCTGTGTCCCCTCCCAAATGCTGGTGCACCTCACAGCTGGGGTGGGGCAAAGAGCAGAACAGGCCATGGCTCTGTGCAAGCTCTGCCCAGCAGTATCAGAAACATCCCTGTGCCATCGATACTGTTATCAGCACAAATCCAAAACCACAGCCCCATTCCAGCTACTGCAAGGAAAATTAACCCCATCCCAGCCAAACCCAGCACAACTTTCTGTGAAATCATGCTCGGGTGTCTGAAAGACAGTGGAGTAAAAAGAGCCATGTATGTGAAAGCTGGATAGCAGCACTAGAGTCTCAGCAGACAGAGACCCTTAAATGCAGTGTTTTTCCCAGCTGGAGTGCCAAATGTCTCTTGATTACCAGGCTCTTGACAGCCTGCAGATGAGGGGCAGAATGCACTTGGCTTTTGAAAAAAAAAAAAAAAAATAAAATGGTAGCTAAGCTACCTCTTCTCCCTTAGTGCTCTCTTAGATGCTCTCAGACTACATGGATGCTGTGCCTGAAATTTTGATCTTGTTTTAAAATATTTATTTCCTGAAACACTGCTTAAGCATTTATTATTTGACAACAGAGGAGTTATTTTAAAACTTCAAGTTCTACAGTGTCAGGTTTTCACTCCTAAGAATTCAGTCCAAATCTTTAAAAAAAGAGAAAAGTCTGAAGATATGTAAAATGTTCTGTTTGAAAATGGGAGGGGGAGAAGAGCAATTAAAAATGTAAGAATAGAAGCTAATTATGAGCAATTCAGGCAGAGCTTTGTTTAGAAAATGTATCAGTATAAAATGGATAGGTGAATAGATTAGTGCTGATTGCAGTTTTTACATATAATAGTCTCTTTTTCATGAGTAATCATTAGCAATTATAATGTAGGCTTTAAATCAGCTTGAGATGGGACTGCACTGTAATATGAATACTAAATAATTGTGTGTTCCCAGACAGAAGAAGAAAATAACTTTGTGATTTGGTGTTTAAGTCCATAGTGCAAGTACTTCCTTGGACTGTGTGTCATTTGCTCTCTTTATTTCTGCTCCGAGTTCATTGAATGCCAAGGTTCATCACACAAATGGTTGCTACCTTGTGTTAGCTGGGAGTGGAAATTGCAATTATGCTTTTAAAGAAGAATAGCTTCATGTAGTAATTACTGGCATTATTAATTGCTAAGAGAAAAAAAAAATTATCCAGGAGATCAAGTGGCTAAAAGTAATGGTATAACACACTACGTGGCTGTAACAGTGTAAATATATTTGGAGATTCTGTGTGCCAATTGATCAATGGCAATTTTCTTCCTGACCTGAAGGTTCTGGGCATCAATAATTGTGCAGGACTGCATGAGACCATGGTGATGGTGCCTGCTAACACCTGGGGTATGGCTTCCTTGGTTGCTAGCTGAGATTTTTAGGAGTGCTATAGGCAGTGTAACACTTATCCTGATTTGCATCTGCCTTTCTGCTCAGGATTGTGACCCTGTTCTTTTTGGTTCTTTATCCTTTCTTGAAAAGTTCACATTTCTAAAGGGTATACACCTGACTGAGAATAAATTAAGGAGTTCAAGTAAAAGCAGCCAAGTGGTCTGTGAGAGTTACAGGCCCAGGCTCAGTTTCCTGTTTTCCTGATTTCGTTAAAAATGTTGTGGGGTATTTTTGTTTGCTTTTTTTAAATAGAAATAATTTGGGATTTTTTTTTTCCCCATTCAACTGCTAGTTGCTTGTCCCACGCCCTGCCTCACTTACTGGTGAATTTTAATCAGACTGAACAGATGTGTAAAGGACTTCAAGAAGATGAGCTTCCATGAGCTTTGTGTAAATTGGTGGCCGAGTAAGGAAGAAATAAGAGCAGCCTGCATCTTTATTCTCTTAGTAGAGAGTCAGAGAGAAAAATGGTGGAAGGGGAAGGAGTATTGAGCAGAAAATTGTGAGGTTAGGCATCAACAACCAGAAAAAAGAAAAGGCTCTACACTGCAATGACTGACATCCCATCCAGGCTTAAAAATGGTTTTTGACTAGGAGGACAGGAGTCCTGGTTTGACACGCCACTAATGTCATGTTGATGCTGTTTTAGCACATTTCTGGTTCCAAATAAGAATCAGCTTTTTATCCTGAGTTTTTGAGAATGTCTTGGATACAGGAAGCTGCTTAGCTTTTCTGTAGGCCCAGAGTAATTAGATAGATGTAATTACTGGAAGTAATCCAATAGAAAATTTACATAAATCTCCAAACTGATATCCAGAAATCTTCTAACTGCATGGACTTCTCAGCTTGTAGAGGTTTCAGTGCCTTGAGAAACAAGAAATCCTCTCATAGATGAAAGCAAGGCCAGGTGCAGGTTCCCTGCTGGCAGGGACAGCCATCCCTGCCCTTTCTGCTTGGAGCAGGTTTTCCTGCTCCCAGAGTTGTGCCCCAGCATCCTTCTGCTGTATCTGCATCTGTTCTTGCTGGCAGCACTGTAAAGTCAAGCGAGCAAAGACAAGCTGCTCTTTCACTCTGATGGTTTGTGCAAGGGTTTGTCTTGCCGACAGAACAAAGACAGAATTTTGAGCTTGGTCCTTCTGTGTTGAGTTGGGCTTTAGAGGGTGTCAGCTACCAAAACTGCAAGCACACTCATTTCACAAGTTTAGACTTAAAAATTTAGGTAACAGCTCTTGGGAGCATGCACATATTTTATAGAAATGTATCCTGGTGTGGCTTTTTCTGTCTTCAAATTACGTTTGGGAAAAAAAATGAAGTTACAGCTAAAATAGCCATAAGGAACAATGCCAGGTAGCAAAACAAATGGAACAAATAGGGGAAAAACCCCCACTGAGACAAAAACTCAGGGGTCCCACGTGTGTGTGGTCTGTCCCTTCAAGCAGAGAAAGAAGGTTATTGCTTATAATACATACAACCAGGTGTGTGTGTGTGTATTTATCTGCCCTTTTGAAAAGGAAGTAGCCAGTCAGTGCCTCCATGTTTTGATCCTTTGCAGGTCTTTGTTATCCCTTTTTTCCCTAGGGAAGACTAACCTCCAGAAATATGGCAGAGGGAGATGGTATACTGCAAAAATCTGCATTCTAATATTGGCTCTGCCCTGAGGAAATGCCCTGCAGGTATAAAAGCACTGCACACATTATACTTGGCCAGTCCAAAATGACTACCACTTCTCCTAACAAGGTCTCCTTTCACACAAGTCTTACAGGTTTCTATAAATAACTGTGTTTTTAATAGCCCAACCAACACACTCAAAAAATGTTTTGGGAAATGTGGAATTAATTGCCTTCCTTCTCCCTATTTAGAGATTTCTAGGACTACTTTTTCCACATCCTTGTGAGAGGGACATGCTGTCATTCTTTACCCTGTAAGGGCTGATTTAGCCCCTATTTTTGCATCAACTTGGCTGTTAGAACTGTGTTAATATGTGACTGCAAAAAAGTAATCTTCTTTTTGATTGAGCTAAAACTTTAAAAAGTCCAAAACCATTAAACTTTAAACAAACCTTATCTGAAGGCAAATGGTTTGTTCCAGTTTTCATTAGTCATTTTTATACTTAAAAGTAACCCTTTTCTTTTGGTAATGCCTGAAATCTTATATTAGAAAGAATTGAAGTGGAGCAATTCATCCTTCTCCTGGCATTGAATATTCCTCTTCACTGCAGTGAGTCAGAAAGTTGTGAATTATTCTGGTGTTTAAACTGCTGTGGCTGTAAATGTCCAAACATCTTGTGGATGAGCCCTTGAGGGAGGTGATGTTGGGGTGGCCCCAGCTGCTGGCTCCTCTGGAGTTTCTGTGTATTTAATAATGCTCCACGGTCACCTTTCCAAGCCTCTCCTGGGCTCATGGAAGGAGCTTTGGGAGCTTGACTGGCTGTGTCCTGCTCCCTGATCCTGCCTGCTCCTGTTGCCACTGGGTGCTGGCAGATGTGTTCCAGTCCTGGAGAAGCAGACCCAGGTGCCCTCGGTGTCTGACAGCTCCCCAGCCTCAGATACCCCACGGACAGCAGGAGCAGGACTGGAGAAGTCAGGTGAAAACTGCCGGGCTCTGGCTGCTTGCAAAAAGCCATGGTGGCTCTGAGAGCTGCATCTTTGTAATGAATGAATTGAGTCACTGTGGGATTTGCAGTTTAAATTCTGAGTCTTTCCCCTTTCCATTTGCTTGAAAGGAATTTGTGTCCATTCTTAATTTTTGGGTTTTTTTTTTTGTACTGTGTACAAGTGCTTCAGCACTTGAAGCAGAGACTCTATGAAGTGAAAGAAACAAACTGGTAAGGAGTGAGATTGAGTAAAAAACAGCTTCCCCCCTTCCTTCCCCCAGCTGCCTGTGTATGATGTGAACAGTGCCATTCCCCACCAACCCCCCAAGCAGCTCTGCAGTCTGTGAGCAGCCACAGGAAGGCATTTAAGTATGAAAGAAATGATAGATCAGGTGCTGAAGGAGAGGTTAAAATGTCTGTTAGCCTCAAGTCAGATAATAGTGTATATGTTAGGGATAAACAGATGCACAGCTGTCCTTAATCTTTCATCATTCTGTTTATATACAGAAATAAATGTGTTTCCTCAAATGTAAGGTTACTGTACTCATTTAAACAAACATTACGTGTATATGGGAAACCTCAGCCTTTATCTAGTCCATAAAGGCAACAGATATTTTATTTTCTCCTACTATAGAGGAGCTTCTGGAAGAATGATCTCTCAGCCTTCCTGTAAGATTCTGCGCTGCCCCTTGAATAACCTTGTGCAGAGCTGAGACAAATGGAGATTCCCACATGAGCAAATAGCAATATGCAGCAATGTGGGGATTAAACAGAATTCATGTAATTTCCCCAGTAATAGATTGCCATTAAGGAATGTGAGTAACAAGGCAAGCTCTTTGCCTGCACTGATCAAGGAAATTGTGCCTGCCCTGACCCTCCAATGTTGGTTGTTTTTTCTTTTTTCTCTAGGGGGTTGAATTTCAATTTCCATATATGATTGAGATTTTTGACAGCTGGAATTTCTGTAGTGCTGGATCTAAACACCTCTGAGAGTGCTCTAGTTTGCACCCCTGCTTTACATGCTTGCAGACAAGTTGAGCTTTTTTTTTCTACTCTAATTCCCCTCACCTCCACATCTGGCTTGTCTGTGTTGAGCCGATAAGATATCAGCATATCTAAGCAAGGAGCACGTGAATGATCTCTTGCTCTATTCTTCCCCTCCCGTGATTTGTAAGTGTTAAAGCACTCATCTGTTCTGGCAGTTAATGTATGCAGCCTCTCAATAGCTAATATCCTGTCATAGGCAGCGCAAACCGGCTTCATCTGGTTCACTGCTTTAGCAAGTAGTTGAGAAAATATAGGTGAAATGAAGAACTCAGCCACTGGCTAGGAGACTGGCGCCTGCCCTGCTGCAGAGTGAAACGGGGAGATTGCACACAAGATTGTGCTGCTAACAAAGATCTGCACTTTGCTGCTCACAACATATTGGCTGTAGCTCTTTGTCCCACGCTGCAGCTCTCAGGTCTGTTACTCTGCAATGTGAACACTTCTGTTTGAGGATTTAAAGTGCAGATGCATAAAATCTGCAGTGAATTGTAACCTGGCAGAGATGACCAATAATGGGAAGAAAAATTGATTTTTTTTTTTTGTGTCTGCAGAATCCATCATCCTACATTTTTGGAAGTCTGATTCATTTGCTTTGGTAATAAAAAAATAAATAAATTAGTCATTGGGGCTCCAAATGCTTGTTGCCCTGATAGGCTGAGGAAGGAGTTAATAAGAACAATTCAAAACCCAGGCTCCCCCAGAGCTGAACAAAATCTTTTGCACCTACAGACAATCTGGCAGAATTAAGCTCTGTCATTTTACTGTCAGCTGTGCCTTTTCCTCAGCGTTCCCCTTAACGTTTTCACAACTTTCCCTCCCACATTACCCTGTGATTTAACAATACAAAGAAGAAGAAGTGAGTGCAAACCCAGATGAACCTATGTTTTAAAGTTCAGAATCCTGCTTTGATCTTGCCATCTCCAGGGTTTTGTTTAATGGTGTGCCCTAAATTACAGGGTATCTTGTGGGTATAGTGGGATCTGGAAGTGACTGGAACTGGAAGTGACTTGTAATGCATTTCTTGGCTCCCCCGGAACAAGCAGTGAGAAGAGTGCTTTTGGGAATCCTGTTAGATCCAGCTCTTGCTGTGCCTGTCAGTGACATATTTGGAGTAAAAAAGCAAGACTCTTTACCTCTTTAGGTGGCCAGATAGGAGTTTAAAACTTAAAGAGATGGGGACAAGGCCAGAGGCTCAAGGGATGGTGACCTCTCTGAATAGACTTCTTTCATTAGGAGGGATTTTTGCAATATCTGGAGAAGCTCAGCATCTCAGCTGTGTGTATCTCCAGCCTTTGGAAGTCAGCAGAGGAAAGCCCTAAGGCTATGACAATGCTATTTCTTTTTTGACTATAATTCTGTTCAATCTCCTCTCAGATGTATGATGGTAATCTTAACTTCCTTTCTGTTGCTTCTTTTTATACAATAAAAATGTTGGCATCAGACCTAACTGTAGCTTCAGTGGTAAAAGTTAAAAGCCAGAATGTGTGACAGTGCCAGAATCTCAGAGCTGGCTGCTTAGGGACTGAATGCCTGGGGGAGCTCACAGGGCCAATAACAGGGATGGATGGATGACAGACCTGTCTCCTGACTCTTCACAGATCACACTGGGGGAAGTTGTTCCAGAGCTTGTGTGCCCTATAGCCATGATTCTGGAGCTTTTGATTGTTAATAATACTCTGTAGCCACCTTCTGAAAAGTGGTATCTATTGCTCCAGAGTCTGATCTCATTGAGGCAGTCACCTTGGCAGACCCACTTGGTTCTTGTGCCCACAGAGACAAGCCAGATGCCCTTTGCTGTCTCAAGGAGCTAAACTCAGTCACCTTGGCCCCCCCGATGCTTACTTAATTTTTGTGTTTCTTTTTTTGCTTTCTGCTTAGGATAATAGTTCTCTGCTGGTGCCAACAGCTCTGTTGAGTCTTGTGGAATCATGGTAAATATGCAGTGTGATAGAGACCTTTATTTGTAATCAGCTGCCTTTTGTTACATGGTGCCCCAGTGTGCTGAGCACACAAGAAGGTAGGATAAAGATGATATAAATTTATCTGAAGTTGAATTCCCCAGCTTGAGTGAGTGTCATATTGCCTTGCAAATAATACCTGAGTAATATTTTGGTGTTGAATTTACAAACAGGGTTCCATTTTATATACTTTTTCTATAAAATTAAGATTTTTACACTGATCTCCTTTTAATGCTCATACTTCCTCACTAGTGTTTTGCTTAGGGAGTATTCTCTCAGCATGAATTTCATAAAATACTGCACCCAACAAACCAACTGGTCCTGCAGTCATCTGAACCTTGTTGTACAGAAGGGTTGATTAGGCCTGTAATATTTTCTGAGCTATAGGAATAGCCTAGCGATTATAAAAATGAAGATATATCAATAATGTATAAATCAGTGATAAGTAAAATCATTTCCTTGCTGGTAACTTTAATCTTGACCAACGCTTTCAACCGGGCGTTTACTTTAAAAAATGATGCCCTGTGAAAGTGAGCAGCTCTTCAGTGGAGAGCTCCCAGAGAGACATGGTTCTCAGCCTTTGAAATCTGTGCCACTTCAGGCTGCTGCAGCTCCTTTGTGTGCTTGGCCATGCTGCATACCAAAGGTCCTCACACCTTTCCTGTGTAAAGGCACACCTTGGAGCCAGGGGAGGTGGCTGCTTTCAAGTTGACAGTGAGGAGCACTTTGTTCTCTATAGAAACTCTTAGAGAAGCCTGATATGTATTTCACTTTATCTCTTTATGTTTAGTCACAATGTGCAATTTTAAGAACTCTTGTTACCAAAAAGTTTGCTTTGTAGCAGGGAGAAATGGGGATTATAGACTGCTGCTGATTTTTCTACCTGTGTTCTGCTGCTGCTGTTGGCTTAGAGTGTAGTAAATGTAAGCTGAATTGAGCTGTCAACCCCAGCTGATCAGGTATGAATCTTCATGTGGTAATTAAGCATGAAAGACAAACAAAGTGCTGTATGTCACTTTTTGGTCATTTTCTGTATCACCCATCATTTCATAATCTTATTGTGGTGGTGGTAGAGAGGGTGAGGGGAAAAAAACATAGAACAATGGAGGTTCTGCTTCACTCCCTAATTAAAAACTTCTATGTTTATTGAATGCTCTTTTCAGTTTGCTAAATATTTGTGCTTCTTTGGTTGGCTGATATGGGACAGATGGCAGGGGAGCAAAGGATGACTTTGGAGATCTGGGTTTGTGTTAACTTTTGGGGGGCTCCTCAGAGACAGTGGCATCACAGAAAACAAACATTGGAATCAAGTGGTCACTGCTGATGAGCTTGCCTCACTTTGTCTGTATGTTCTGGCTTGAAATGCAGTTTCTGACCACAACTTTGCTTTTTCTTCTCAGTCACTAAACAATTACAGCAGCTTGTGTGCGGCTCCTACAGCTCCTTTGACAAAAATTTGGGGAATACTTGTAGGCAGGCATAACCTGTTTCCATTAAAGAATTTTTATTTTGGGGAAATGTAATTAAAGCAGTGTTCATAGGGTGGTGTAGCTATTTAGGGATTATTAGACATTGATGTTGGGTGATGACTAAGCAGGCAGACAGTTTTTCTGTCACCATCTGATTTAGAGGAGCTGTTGCCGTCTCTCAGGGGTGGAATCTTAGGTTCTGCTGATGGCATATGCCTGTGGGGATGTGTGATGGGCACTTCTTTCTTTCACAGGCTTCCTGAGGTGTGAAAAGCTGTAAAGGTTTCTCAGCCACTCCTTTTACTGGTACTCCTTTTTATTGATTTGTCCTGCTGCACTCAGGTGGCCACACAGGAGAATGTCTGAGGTGAGGAGGCAGATGCTGAGGTGCCTCAGTGCAGGTTATGGAATGTGGAACAGTGCAAATGGGCTCTGTTCTGTGGAGCAAACATCTCTTGCTCTGTAAAGTCCCCATGGCACACAGTGGGAATGGGGAGCTCACCGCTGTGCTCAGTGTGCCCATGGCATTGCATCCCTCCCTCTTTATACACAGGGACTGGGCCTAGGAAGATAAATCTGTGTGCTCAGGAGGAGACTTATAAACCCCCTTTGTTATTGCAGACAGTATTTGTGTTTTTATGATTTTCTTTAAAATTCACGTTCCTTACAGAACAAAGGAACTGGGTTGATCAGGTGAAGCTTTCCAGGAGGAATCTGCTTCTTCTCAGGAGCAGTTGGGAAAGTGCAGCTTTTGAGGAGCCCTCAGGCAGGGCAAGGAATGAAACAGACACAGCTGGAGCCAGAAGCCTGGAATAGTGATGGCAAAATATGGACCAGTCAGCCAGACTTCAGGGGATATTGCACTGAGTGTTCTGCTGCAGTTCAGTCACCAGGTTAACCAAAAATAGACCTGGAATGAAGAGCCTGCCTGGAGGAACAGAACAGGTGGAGGGAGATTTGCTAAAAGCCCTTAAAACACTTCTGTTGTCCTTTGTCCAGTGAAATGAGTTTAAAGGAGTGCTTGTACTCCACATGGATGGTCAAGTGTTTTTAAAAGATTAAAATTTAACTGCTGTCATCTTTGGACATAGATACAACTTCCAGTTTAGTTGTCTGTATTTAAGATATTGGACATTTCTACTCCAGGCTACAGCTTTTAAAACTTCTGGACTTTCCTATCCTTCTTTGGTTTCTTGTGTGTGCTTATTCTCTAAAAGGAAATTATGCAAAGCTAGAATCTACAGTTCCTCTCACCTGTATCAAACTGCTGCAGTAATACACTGAAAGATGGGAGAGAGTTTTTGCTTGCATCTCTTGTTTTGTGGGGTCCTCAGAGTTGGCTGCTCTGCTCTGGGTGCAGCTGAATTTCACAACACGAGCTGCATGCATAGGCCAACGTCAGGTCCACAAACAAAACAAGAGGCAGAATGTGGAATTTGTTTGCAGGAATTTTAAAGAGTCAATGAATAAATCATAATGGAAGCAATTTTTCCAGTCCTTTCTATGTGCAAATTGTGCTTTTGTTGAATTCCTGCAGAGCACTTACATATGTCATAGCTCGTGACCCTGTGATGTAAAACACTTTGATTCCCTCCAGAGGAAGTGGTCTCGTTAGGAGTCGGACCAAGCATAGATGAAAACACATTAATTCCCAGAGTCTGACTCCAGCTGTTGCTTAGTTAAAAAGCTACTTTTCTAGCATTACAAATGTAACAAAGCAAGGCAAAGAAAAAGAGAAATCCAGGACATTTAAATGTGACTGAGTTACTCTTTCAGTTGAAAAACGTATTTTCTTAATCGAACCTGAATATTTTAAACTTTTAAAATACATTTTTCATTACTATTTTTTTTTCCTATAAGAGACAATCTCATTTCCCAACTCAGCCTGACAGATTTGAAATGTGATTTCCTGGTCAAGCTACCTTTCCCCCAACCCCCCTGAAATCACTGGCATTTTTTCTTGGTAACCACAGAATTTAGCTCTAAAACATATTTGTTCTTTAAGGCTTAAACGCTGGTGGTGTTTAGGAAAACAACGTTTGGGTTTTGTGGAAATGAGATCTTAAAAATCTGTCCCTAAGACTTTTTATAATTACTGCTGGGCTGTTTGGCAGGACAGAGGAGGTGCTCTCACCCTGCATGGGAGCCTCCTGCATCTCTCCTTTTGTGCTGTGAAATCATTGGGTGTCTAAGCAAAGGATAAGTCTCCTGCGTTTATTTAAAGTTCATCTTGTATGTCCTAAACATCCCTTCCTGGACTTTTAAGCTGTAAAAATAGACATCAAGGCAAAACAGGAGCAGATTTGAAGTGAAACAAAGATTTTAAGCTGCTTTTTTGTTTAAGTTAGATGTTGGACTAAGTTGATGATTTAACCATCTCATCTGCCTGTGACCCAGAGGAGCAGTGAGGGAGCCCTCAGGCTGTGGTGAAACTCATTATGTGTGATTATCTCTGCTCCTTGCTTTGCAAAAAGCCTTCTCCAGGTGATGTGATGGAGTGGGAGGAGATTTCAATTTTAACTGAGGCCGCTGCCTGAGCTTTTTGTACTGATGTGACTCCTCATGTTCCCATGGTTTGCAGAACTGGGTCCCACCAGCTCTCTGGCATCTGTTGGCATTTCTAGACTGCTTCCTGCTCTTCAGACACACTGAAAGGCAGTGTGGGCAGTGTGTCTGAAAGGACAGAGTGTCCTTTCTTCATAGGTGTCCTTTTGAGCAAAATGAAGGAAGGAATCATTATCACACAAACCCAGGAATATTCGAGGCAGAGAATTGTAGATTGAATTTCTTAGAAGTATAGATGGTGTAAAAAGCAGAAAAAAAAACCCCAATAAATTTTGTTTGTTTGTTTTTCCCAGCTGGGTATTTCCAAAATGCTGTCTCCATTTTTCCAGCAGTTCAAGGCAGTGGGTGGTCAGCCCCTGTGGCTGCAGGGGAGGGATGCACGTTGCTGCATTGCCACCTGATGGTGAGGCAGATATGGAGTGGTGCCATATCTGTGGCTGTGTTTTGTCAGTGGCAGGAGGGAATTGAACAAAAATGGCCAGAAAAGCACAGGTCTCCTGTGACTGGGTCATAAATATTAAAGCAGGGGCTTCCTTCTTTTGGAAGGCACTTGTTGGTCTTCCAAAATCAATACCAGAGGGAATGAGATGGTCATCACTGATCATCCACTTGAATGTTTTTGTTTTGTTGAACTCTTTAATCCTCCTGGGTTTGAATTTCACGCAGAGCAACTGATTTTGCAGCAGCTAACTGGAGGGAATCAGTGCATCCTTCATCTATAAATGCTTGGCTGGGGTACCTCCACTTCATTTTTTCCTGTAAAAATGCAGACACAAGAGTATAGCATAATAGGCTAAGATATTTCTAATGCTGTATTCCCATAAAAATATTTTTAAAATTATAAACTGCCCATATACTTGAAATATGTTTAGCTGAAAGGGGCATTTGCCTTAGTACTGTATTTCTAAATCAAATATATTCTGGATTTAAAGACCTAGAATCAAACAGTCAGCATCAGCTACCACTGAAAGTATATTTTGACATTTCTACAATGTGCAAGCACACACATTACAGGTACTGGCAAATTATGCAAATGTACAGAGCTCTTTGGCTGATTTTCTGCTTGTTTAAGTATTTGCTGTAAGTGTATAATATACCTGTCAGGTGCTCATGGTAATGACCATTCAGAGGTGCTCAGAGGTTTCAGTGGTAGGATTAGTGTTACCAACCCCCAAAAGTACAAATTCTGATATTCATCCTGAGAAGTTTTATGCTTACAAAATTCAGTGTATCATTTGTGCCTTCTGCTAATTATTTTTTGGATGCTGCATGAAGCTGCTTCTGCCAGGGCTGAAGAGACAAGTATGGGCTGGGGCACAGCACTTTGGTGGTTTGCTGGAGGAAACTTCACCTTCTCTGCTCTTTCTTGCTGTGGTGGGCAAGAAAAGTCCAAGCAGAGAGGGACAGGGACATATAGATATATTATTCACATAACATGTCTAAAGTTTGCATGGTGTTTGCTTGCTGTCTGTAGCTCTTCCTTTTGGAGAATCAGAACAACTTCTTCACAATTAAAAGTAGTGTGGGAGAAAACCAAGTCTGCATCAGAGATGAATAAACTTCAAGACACCTCAGCTTGCTACGGCTTGGCACAGGGCTGATATTGTATTTTGCAAAAAAAATACAGTTTCTTGTGTCCTAAGCCCTAAATGCCCTAATTTTGAGGGTAGTATTGTTGTATATTTTTCTCTCTTAGATATAAACTCTACATAGTTCAATTCAGAGGACTTAATTGTAATTTTGAGTGCAGTCAGGGTGTTTTCTTCCAGCTTCATTGTATTTCTACTATTTGAAGTGCAATATGGTGCATTCTAGGCTATTTGTTTTAATGTTTATATTGAGACACATTGTATAATAATTTCTTGCATGGAAAATACATATATTCAAATATACTGTTGGGAAAAAAGAACTTGTTTTCTGAAAGCAAAAGGCTGTGCACAGGCTTAAGCAGCTTTTTCTCCATTTGATAATGGGATTTCTTTTGGAGTAAAAAGACTGTATTTGGAGGTGATACTATTTCCACTGCAAGGCAGATAAGTAAGTAAAATCCAGGGTTGTAATTCCAGAGCACTGCATTGCTCAGGTTTTTGTCCAGGCAATTCAAATTTTCTTCCGTGTGTTGTACAGGGATCATGATTTATACATTAAAAAAGTGTTTTCTTGCAGTTGCTTATCAGACTTGGCAGATGCTGCTGCACAGAGGAATGTAATGCTATTGTTTTGTCACACAGATACTCTCCTGTATGGAATTGTATTTCTTTTCTGTCTGCAGTGCATTTATTATCATCACTGAAAGATTGTTAACAGAAGGTAAATACCACATTTACAGGAAGGCTAAAGGCAAATTTAGATTTTATTAAAAGAAGCCTCCTTGGCTATCAGCTATGCAGTAGAGGAATTTCAATGCATAACCTGCAGGGCAGCTATCCTGCTCTAAAATAGACTTTTTCTTAATTACATACTGAGAGGGATCTCATTCCCAAGCACATGGCTTATCCTTGTATGTGAACCCAAGGGTAGAAGTTGCATGTTTTGGCAGAATCCAGACACAGGTTGCAAATTCCCATTTAAAACAAGAAGTCTGCTTCTGCGAGGGATTTAGAGTATTTGTAAAGCCTCAGTTGGCTTGGTCGCTATGTTTTTTTAAATATAGCAGAGTATTTTTCCCTTTCTTAGAAGAGAAGGTACATACCAATGAAAAAGATATTGGTGAGAGTTTGTTTTTCCTGGGGATGAAAAAAGAAAATGAATATTTTTCCTTACCTCCCACTGTGCCCTGACTTTTTAACCAAGGAATCCCAGAAAGGACACTTCTGAGGATCTGAAATACAACAGCTTTGTTGCACTGAGAGCTTTTTTTTTGACAGTCCTTGTGCTGTTTTGAGTATAATTGGAGAATGACAAGGCAGTAAAATCCTGGCAAAGTGCCCACTCACTATCCCCAAAGTTGCTGGTGCTGCTGGTGAATCTAGCTACTTACAGCTAATGCTTGGAAGGAAATATTCAGATATTTTTCTTAGGCAGAATGTGTCTCTGCTGTAAATTAAACACACTCACAGGTGGCTGGTGGTCTTTGTGAGCTCATGATCAGCAAGAAGTTTTGAGGATGTGGGGTTTGGAACTAGAAAGGTGATGGTCTGGGAAATCAGTGCCTTGTGCACTCTAACAGCAGCATGGTCTTTCTAACACTGTAAGGTGAAAACTACACATGGGGATGGACAGCAATTACTGTCATAGATAAAAAAATGATCCATGGAAATAAGCATACATAAATCCACTCTGGGGAGTGGAGCCAATTATCATCTCTGAAAAGCTAAAAGCTCTGAGCACTTGAGGGAAAAGCACTCCCCAGTAGCTGTTGCACAAGGTTCTGTGCTCCTTTATGAAAACTCTTAAAAGTGAGGCCACCTGTACCTGTGTCTACAGCTTCTAATTTAACCTCATGTGCAGTTTGGTGGAAGCTGGTGTGATAAAACAACAGATTCATTTTTGCCTTCCACTGAAAATCAAACCCATGCTACAACTGGTTCAGCAATTCTGCCCGAAGAGTGTGTGTGTGGTGACAACAAAATTGTCTACTTTTTAAATAATTATTAGTTGTGCTTTTTTTTTTTTTTTTTTTTTTTAATATATTTTTTATTTTACTTTTTTATTGTTATTTTTTTCTCTGTAGGGGAGAAAGAAGTACCCAGATTGCAGTGGACCCAGACTGGCTCCTGAGGCCATGCCTGAACACTGGGAATACAATGTGCTCCCATGTCCCTCCCCAGGAAGGATGAGGTGCCCAGGGAGAGGCTGCTGGAAAATCTAGTTGGTGGAAAGGGTTGTGTGTGGTAGAGGTGCCCTGGTTGGGTTCTGCAAATGCTTAACCTAATATTCCTGAGCTGGGGTGCCAAAAATGGGTGGGGGCAGCCAGTTCTGCCTGTGGAAGGAATGTGCTGCTGCTTTGAAAAGGTACAGAGCATTTTCTGTGAGTGATGAGCTGCAAAGTTTTTACATGCCTACTGCTGCTCCTTGACAGAACTACCCAGGGGATGAGGTTCAGACAATTATCTGAATTTGTGATAGTTTAAAAAAACATGAAAAGTGTGGGATAATTTCTTTTTTAGTGAGTCTGGAACTGAAATAATTTACAGATTTTAGTCTTTGTTTATTAGATAGCTACTAGAGCCTTGATGCTGCTGTGTTATGCATTAAAAAAAAAAAAATCTGTAGAGGAGTTTGTGGAAATGGGCTTATTTTTCCTTTTGTTTGATTACTTGTGTTTTACACGAGGTATGCACAGAAACATGCTCTGTTTAATGAAATGTTAGTGATTTCCCACTGTGGAAAAGACTGGCTTATCTGAGTCTGTCACACTTGCCTGATATTAATTGATTAAATATTCATTTGCTAATTTCAAATCCTATGGCTCTGTGAGCACACTGAACAGCCTGCAGAGGTCACAGCCATTGCTGCTGGAGCAGGAACATCCAGGGGAGAGGGATGGTGGCTGCTGGCAGGGAAAGAACTGGTGTCCCTCTGGTACAAATGCCCCCCAGAAGGGCCTTTTGTGCTCCTCAGTGACATGTCCTGAACTCTGCACTGGGGCTTCTGCCCTGCTTGTTCTGTCCAGCTACAGCTGCCCTGCTCTGCAGCCTCCCCTCAGGCATCCCCCAGGGCACTGGGTCCTGTTCCTTCCTGCTCCCACCTCCCTCCCAATTACAGACCCAGACCCTTGCCCTCACTGCTGAGGGATCTTTCCATCTCCCCTGTCCCCAGGCATGATCTCCCCACAGGCTGCCCAGGCTCTGGCTGTGCTTTTGAACAATTGCTGCTCTGGTACCAGTTAATTCCTTGTGCTGAAGTGCACATCTTCAGGAATGAGACCTGTGTGAAAAACTGGTATCTCTGCCAGGAAAATGGGCTTGCAATTAGATTTCAGCTACACAGGGAAAGGAGACAATAGCATTTTCTTCTCTTTATTCAGCCTGATTCCTTTTTAAACCATATTAAAATGCATCAGAAGTGCCAGCCGTTATAAAAATCTGAGATACCAAGCAAATGAGGTAAGTAAAATTAGTGGCAATTGTGCTCAGACTATGTTCTACTGAGGAATATTACCAGGATGGCTCCCTGGACAAAGCCTGGCTGGTAGAGGAAGCACTGAGACCTGTAGTGAGCTGATGAGGTCTCATGACTTAGTTATGAGACATCAGATTTTTATTTTAAGACTTGCATTATCAGAATTTCAATATTTTTTGTGCCACTTCTGGTATTGTCTTAACGCTCTACTCTTGTTGCTCGTTTTTGCTCAGCCCTACTTTGAAAAGTGAGCCTGAATTTTTGTAGACATTGTACAGAAACATTGCTCTGCATGGGACACTGTGAGGGAACATTGCTCTCAAAGTGGAACCAAACCAAAAACTTTGTCCAAGTAGGTCTCAAAAATTAAAAAAGCATTGCACAAATTAGCAATGCATTGAAACCAGGGAGGTTTGGTACATTTGGGGAGTTAAGAACCAGGTTCAGCATCTTTCCACTCTCATGATACTCATGTAGATGAGTATCAATATAGTTTGGAGAAGAGTTTGTGGGTTTTGCTTTTTGTATCTCAATTAAAATATACAAGATTTTAAAAATTGCATAATGAATAGCTTGTACCTGCCTGTTCTTTTCAGATTCTTGAAGAAAAATGTTAATTCAAGGCAAGCAAGTATTGGTGGGTGCCAGTAAGCAAAGATTAGGCTGTGGGAGCTGTGTTCTTCTTACAGTGTCTGAGATGTGCTGGGGGGAACCCCAGGGGCATGAAGGGTGATGAGGGGGTTGGTGAGGGAGTGGTGACCAGGGATGGCTCTGAGGACATTGCTCCTGGACTTGGTCAGCAGCTTCTGGCTGCCCTGAGCTTGGCTTTTTGTGCCTGTTCCTGCATTTTGGGGTACAGCTCTCCAGACGCTTGTGTTGGGTTTGGGTTGGGGAACAGGTTAAATGCCTGAAAATAAAATTATGCATCTGTCTCTTTCCTCATCTCCTTTGCATAGCTTCCAATTTCTGGGAAACTTGTAGAATTTTAATACTCTCAAAGTGCAAATAGAGCTCAAATTGGTCAGTGTATTGAAAAGCTGCTGGGAAAACAGATAGCTGGACAAGCACATATGTGTAGTATGATTGCCTAAGACTTATTTCTTTTGGGGGATTAGACTGAAAAATCTACTTTGGTCAGAAGCTTTCACATAAGGGATGCTGTGCCTGCTCATCATGTATGCATGAAACTTCATTTAGCATTAACTAACATCAAAGAGAAGAGTAGTTTCCCATAATATTAGTTATGGGATGCCCCTCTTGTTTCCAGGTTTTTTTAGGAAGGAAAGCATTTGTGGAAATTTCTGGGGTTATAGAATTTTATTTTTTTTTAAGTGATGAATGTTACGGAGTTCTTGTTGAGTATTTGTGCTCAGCAGTGTCTGAGCATTTTCACAAGTTCTAGTTATCTCTTAAAGTAAAAAAAAAAACAGGCTGGTTTGTTTATACAATGAATTTTTGTGTGCATCACAGCATTCAGCTACAGTGGACTGGTCAGGTGTGAGACTGAGGAGGTTTTTATCTCTTAAGTGTGAGGTTTTATAATAGGAGCTGGGCTTTGCTTGCAGAGAGTTCATCAGTCTGTGGCTAAGGTCAAGAGAAACAAATGCTGAGTGACTGCATTTTCTGAGCTTGTAAGTTAATAGACACAGTGCTTTGATTGACTCCAAACTGTTTATAATATATTGTTCATGGAAGAATCCTCTGTTTGAAAAGTACTGCCAAGATGTGACTATAATGTGATTTTCTCCTCCATCCTTTTTACAATGTGCAATAAATAATGGTAAAGGACGTCGTGCCTTGAAAGCACAGAGATGAGCGATTAGGAAAGGTGCTGATTTTTGAATTACAGGAACTGCAACACTGTTCACTAATGAATTGTTACAGCCAAATTTGTCCATGTAGGCACTGTTGGAACCAGAGAGTTTATAATAGTTACTGTGTGGGTTGCTGGTTTCAACAGAGTAGCAGCCATGAGCATTAGATAACCTCTATTGAATGATGGATTGGTGGGTAACTGTAATGCTTCACTGATCAATCTCCTACTGGTCCTGCCTCCCAGAATCAATGAGAAAATTGAAGAGGCTGCCATTATTTATACAGCAGAATTGACCATCTCACAGAAATATATTCACTGCTGCTTCAATGCAGAGTGTTTCCATCAGTGTTCCTGTAGGCTTCACCAACACTCAAATACCAATACTGTGACCTACCATTGAGTACAGGAAATGCTGCTGGTCCCAGCCTTTGTGCCACACCATTCTGCCAGGTTTTCACTGCCTGTGTCTTTCCTTTTGGTTGTGTAGATTTAATAAACAAGCTGGAAATTATGTAATTGGAAATTAATCATGTGAGTCTTGGTAGAAGAAAAGGAGGTAACTTAGTTTAAATAGATTTTATTGAGTTCACATGCTCTCTGATTACTTTGCAGAATTCTGATATTGATTATTTCCTAAATTGATAGCTTTCTTCCAGGCACATTACTAAATTTTCTTAATGTGCCTAATCCATCCATACACATCCACTTATTAAAATAAGGGTTGTCTTTCCCCGTGTGTCTGAACATGCTGTCAGCAAAATCCTGCTGGATGGATGAATGGATTTTCAGGACTGATGTGCTTGTCAGAAGAACCTGACTTGGAAGAAATAATTCATGGGTCAAAAGCATTCTATTTTGTACAAGATGAAACTAGCACAAAAATGCTTGGTGCAAGTGAAAGCTGAAGGTGCCTGACTTTCCTATGGCCTTATGAGGCCAAGTGCTCACAAGTACCCTTTTTGCCCCATGCCTGGATAAGTTCCTACATTGGTATTTCTGAATGCATCTTGCAAGTATCTAATACCATAGGAAAGATTAACTTTGAGAAACACAGCCATTAATTCTAGCCTATCCAACTTAAATGCCCTAAATTAACACAATTATTTCTTGACAAGTAATGCTCAGTTGTGTGCTTTTGGGCAAACAATGCTTCAGCCAGCTCCCTCCTCATTGCTGATTGCAAAACACAAACAACAGCACTCTTCACCATGAGACCTTTGCTGAGACAGGAGTTTCTTTCAACTTAAAGGACAGAATTACCCAATCGTTAAAATAAAATTACCCTTATAAAGATTATAAGTAAATGAGATTCTTTTATTTGTTTCTAAGTTGAAACTAAGAATACTAGAAAGTTTCTTTGTGCTGCTGAGTGTGGCCTCTGCTGTAATTGGGAAATCTGTTCATTTGAAGGGACAAGAGCATTTTCTGGTTTTTAAATTCACTCTACTGTGTGAGCAGAAAATTGCAATTAGGAATTTCTACATATTGGCTCTATCCAAAACATTTGCTTTAGAGCAGGAAGAGGGAACTTTTCCTTTGTTCACAACTAGAAAAACTTCTGAAACACATTTGTTGTTTGGCTGAAATTGTGCTAATTCCAGAGAGATTTAGAAAAAACTTACCCGCTTTCTTATCCCACCCCTTGTAAATTGAAAAATTTGTCAAGAAAAATAATTTTTTGGGAGCATTTTTTTTTGCAATTCATTTTTAGGCTGCAGAAATCCATAATCTTGTTGCTATTTCAGATTTTTCTGGTAGGGTGAGCAGATCGAAGAGGAGAGGTGATACAGCCAAGTCAATAATTTTGCAACATGCGAGTTATGGATGTATCTAACTGAAATCATTGTTACAGCACATCATTTTCAGAGTCAAGATCTTTCTTTATTTCATTGCAGGTGTTCATTTAGGAGGGTTCTGTGAGGTTGTTTGGGGCCTCTGAAAGAGCCTTTGTTTAACATGTCAATTCATGTATTGTTCTAGTATAAACTTCAAAATTAATTTCTCAGCCTTTTCCCTTCTCTGGTAGCCTTGACTCCCAAAGCATGGATAGGTAGAGCAATTTGTGACTGAAACTAAACTGGTCATGGTCTAACTCAGTGACACAATAGCATTGTCCTTTTCTTCCTGTGCTACTTTCTGATCAAATCAGAAGGAATTTTCTGATCAGCCTTAAGAATACAGTGTTGTTGAGAATATGTATTAATTTTTGAGTATGGAGACTAATTTTTATCTTAAAGTCACATTTTACCTGTAAAAAATGTGTAAAATTTCTCTGCTCTGTTTCCATTTCTTATCTGCCAGTGCTATCACAGGTGGGGTTTTTTTGTGCACTTGTGCAGCAATCTCATGTTCTGTAATTAACATCCACAAGCTATTTGATATTCATAGTGTAAAATATTTGTTTATTAGTTCAGCAAATATACATTAATGAATTTTAAATCATTACCTGGAAAGTATGTCTCCATCGGTTATTGATTTAACTGGAAATTAATCTGACAGGTCATCCAGAGTGAAACCAATTTCTTGCAGTGATAGGAAACCTACCTTGATGTTTCAAACATTAGGCATCTGAAAAGGCTTCTTGTGTGTTTAGCTAATAAGATGGTGTGTGAGTTGCTTGCAGTCAAGGCAAGTGTAAGACACGCTGTCAGTAATTAGTATGCGCTGCCAGACTTTGATTATACCGGCTCTTTGACCTATTTTTAACAGAAACTAGGGCAGTCCTTTGGATTGCCTTTCCCTGTCCCTGGGCACCCTGCTGTGTTGTGTGCTTCATATTTGACATTATAACATTCAGCTGCGGTGCCAAACTGCAGAACGTCCCTTGGGGGGTTTTCATTGAAACAGATGTAGCAGATGTCTGCCCACTCTGAAGTGCGCCGAGGTTTCTGATAGCAGTCACACAGCAAATGATCTTTCTGCATTGTTTAGTAAAGATTGCTTTAGTCCACAGCACCTTTTGGAGCATACTGTGTCGAAGGTTATTTAGGAAATAACTTTAGACTGATCTGAAAGATCTTCTCTGCCCCTACATTGCTCATTTGCATCTCAGGCTCAGGTTATGGCTAATGACTTAATATCCATTTGGATAACTGGGAGATCACAGTATCAACTGTTAAACTATTGGACATGTGCACACCGTTGTGGACACATACTGAGAGTTTAAAAAAAAATGTCTAAAATCTACTGTCAGGAAATTCAGTAATGCATGGCTTTGCTAGGAATACATTTTAAGGTGCTTTAAAACAATTGCAGCACCGCAGACTTCAAATGCTTCAGGACAAGACCCAAACCTTTTCCTTTGCTCTATTTCAAGCTGTTTCCTAATGTCTCCCTGTACCTTTGGGGAGCTGGCAGTGTGTGAGTGGCAGTTCCTGCAGGAGCCAAGCAGGCAGATGAACTGAACCGTGCTGAGGGAGGGGAAGTGAGAGGTTGGCTGTGGATGTGAGAGTGGGCAGAGGAAGAGGAGGAGGAAAAGCAGCAAGAGCTGAGAACTCTGCCTAAGCAAGGATGTGTGGAACAGATGCTCGGGGCTGGAGTGGATATTTGCTCCATAAAGAGTTGTCTGGCCTGGATACTGAAATGAAGGACGAGGGGAACGTGGGAGGAACAGAAGGTTTGAATAGCAGAATCAAAATCACCTGTTTGCCCGCATTTCTTCGTGGTGTTCAGAAAAACCCTTAGGCAGTCTACACAGAGGGATTGTGTGACTGATTCTCCAGTGAGTTTTCACCTCTGTCAATCCCTAATCCTCAGGAGTTGGCCTCCTTTCCTGTTTCAACCCTTGGGAATTGAGACCAATGGACGCCATCCGCCCCTCTTTGTGTGTGCTGCTCCTGTCGGAAGGCACCTCCTACTCTGGTGGTGGGAATGCTGTCCTAGATGATCTTTCCCTTGCTTTCATCCTCCCTGCACCACCTCCTTGCAGCATTGGCATACAGCCTTTGTGCTGGGAGTAAATGGGTCAGTAAATGGTCCTTGACTGCCCATGCACAGACCAGCTAAGGATAAAACAGGGTCTTTGTAACCGAGGGAAAGGGAAAAAAGACTTGTGTTCCACTCTTGGTGTGAAATCTTGGTGTTTCTCTTCAGGAAAGCAAGATGAGGGCTAAAACACAAGGTGTTACTGCTTCCTACACAAGCTGTGTAACTTCAGAGACTTCTGAGTGTGAGGCTGTGGCTCCCTGAGAATTTCTCTTGCTTGGAGTCAAATGACTGTTTCTGAAAATCCCACTTGATTTGCTTACCTGAGTCAGGAAAGGTTTCTTTCACTTGTACACTGAAAGTGCCTGTTTGTCTCTTGTGGGTTATGATAACACACTCATTACTGAAGTTTTATCTGATTGCCTCACAAAGACATTACTTGATTTTTAAATCAACATATTTGATTTTTTCTGTCATGCTTTATTAATAAAATTGTATTCTAGTTGGAAAATTAATTCCAACCATCATGCATAGTGTTATCCTAGCAAGCAGGAACACTTCATGCATATGTAATGCTCCTACCATGTCATAATTTTTTATATTTTGCCACTTCAATGGAGTAATGATAGAACTTGCTCTACTTTTTGAAATATATTTCAGTGCTCGAAGAGGTAAATCACTGCATGGTTGACTCAAGTAATCTGGGGATGATTTATAAACCTCCACAGAAGGCTCATGCTTGGATGAATTTGCTTGCTTAGATCTATGAAGTCAGTGAAGTCCCCTTGGAGTGACTGGAGGATCCCATTCTAGTCCATGGATTCATCTGAAGTAGTTTTGCAGGATGAAAATTTTAAAAAGTGGTGGAGAGACCAGACAGGCTCCTTCTGAGCAGCAAGGAGGTAGAGCAGCTGTTGGAGCTAGACCACACAAAAAAAATGCCATAACAATTTTTAAGTTTCACTCTTTTTGTGCTTCCTAAGGTACAGCAGTTCTTAATGTGCCTAATGAACTTAAAACAAATGAAATGTCAGCTGAAACCCCAAATCTGTTGAAGACATCTGGGAAATTAAAGCACTGGGAAGAGGTAATTTGTAGGTTCCTAGTACAGCAACTGACAGAGCACTGACCCTGATCCTGAGAAATTGTTCTTTACAACTTCAAAGCTACTGGCCTTTGTTCTTAGTGCCACCCTTGTGGAAATGTCCTGTGCCCTTGTGAGATCACTAAAATTGTGCTGGGTTCTATTGCTTCCTTCAGTGACTCTCCTGCAAATCTCTGCAAACCCTGACAGAGCTAAGGTCAGCGTTGGTGCTCTGTTTGGAACACAGCTCTCATCCAGTGGCTGTAAAAGCACATTGAACAAGGATCCTGCAGGCTGCTTAGGAGACAGAGCAGAGAATGCAGAGGCAGAATTTAGCTGTGAATTGGAATCTTATGACAGAAATCACTGGATGGTACATGCTGTCCAAGTTCTACAAGAGCCATACAGCCCGATGTTCTGCACTTAGATTTATTTCTGGAGAAACTGTTCCAGGTAACAAAACTGGTTGCCTTTACATGTAGTGAATAAAATAAGTTCTTGGTGCAATTTTTTATTTCTCGAGAAGTGGACAGCTAGGTATAGGTTTTAGGTCTCCCTTGATTTAGATTTCTTCAGATTAACTCAAAGGACTGTAGACAACTTCTTAATGAAATAAATCTAGTTGCTTTTGAATTTCACTGATGCTTTCCTTGGGTTGTAATCTTGATTAGGTCAGTGTTACAATAATGATCTTTAGGTCCAAAATACACAGGCTGTTGTTTCATTTAATATTGAAGTGATGATTGCTTGGTGTTATACTTGATCCAACAATGTCTCTAAGACAGCAGCAGTCCCAGGATTTTAGAAAGCATAGAGTATAAAGGGGAGTAATGAAAGTAAGTGGAAAAGATGCTGACAGGGATTGGTTGTTGCAGTAGTGAGTTATACATAACTTCCCTGCTTCCATCCCAAGCATAGTTCTGTACATAGCATTTATCAATTGTAAGAAGAGGGTACAGGTATTTGCTTTTTTTTTTTATGCTCCATTTTGTGTGTGGACTGAGTTGTGTTCCTGCATAGCAGGAATACTAATGCTGACATGATATGGAAGAACATTTTCCCATCTGTAACCAGGGACTTGGGTCATAAAAGAAATCTGTGATATTCCAATATGTAATTTCTGTTTCATTTTGTTTTAAACCCCTGTTCACATCCATTTTACCTATAGAGGGAATGGATTATACTTCCTTGGTCTGAAAAGTGTCTTGTATTCTAAACAAATCTCCAGCATATGCTAAATGCTTTGGGTTTTCTTTCAGAAATTCATGCAAATGAAAAATGCTGTTATAAAGTGCAGCCTGTTTCCTGATCTTAACCCTTAATGCAATTTTTTGGTCCTGATCCTTCTGAATTGTGCGTTAACTGAATCTCAAATGCCAATTCTTAATTTTTTTTTTCTACCAGGGAGGGACCCTTTGTATTAAGAAGGAAAAAAAAGCTGCACACAATGACAATGTAATAAATAAATTAAAATTGGCAAGCTGAGGTCAAGAATTTTGGGACATTTTGGGAATTTTTCTTTTTCATTGCTGCGTTTTCTGGTAGTTTCTTCCGCACTAGAATGGAACTGTGTGCCTGAGGTGCTCATGTGGAAAACAGTAGTAAAACTCCCTTGCCTTTCCTCTTCTGACTCTCCACTCCAAGTATCCAATGGTAAAACATGACTACGTGTATAATTACTCCATGTTTTATTTCGCTTTTTAAGTGTATTTTTTCAGCACTGTTTTGGAGTTTATTTTAATCACATAAAACAGCATGCCTTGAAAAGGTCATTAGCAGAAAACAGTAAAACAGCTGAATTTGAGACAGTAGTACCTATGGTGGCTGTCTGTACCTTGAAATATTTTCCTTAAACGTGCTGCAGAAACCACAGCAGCATTAACCCAGATTGCATTAAATGCTATTTTCATCATAACTTCTACAAGTATAGTGCAAACCAGCAGATACTAGAACCCAGCTTCTTTGGAAGGTGAACTATAAGCCTCTTGGGTTTGTGCAGTCATTAAAGAAAAGTTGGCTAAAGAAAAGTCTTGATTCTGCAAAACATTGAACAGATTAAAATAGGGTTCTTCTGACTGTGGATATATTACACGACAGAACTGCAAGAGAAATAAATACTAGCTTGAGGGCTGGCCTGGAAAGATTCAGCAAAACCCACCAATTTGGGCTAGAGGTGGCTTGAAACTGAGTTTTCTTCAGCTGGCTAACAGAAAGTTAACCTGTCCTAAAAGAGAACTGGTGTTGTGTGATGTATCTTCCTTTTGTACAGTGGTGGCATGTGTTAACCTTCCTGCTATAACTGCTCCTTCCCTTCAGCAAAGCAAAAAGCTGCAACAAGGCAACCTGTCGGGCTGTGTAATGATTTTGGCTGCTCTATGGCAAAGGAGGATGTAGGGAAGATCTGTCAGGTTAAGGAGGAAATGTACTCTCGAATTAAGCATCTGTGTGTGTCTCCTGAGTGTCATGCTCTCACTAAGGAAAGATGAATGAAGCTACAGCCAGAGGTCAGGTTGTGGATGATTTTTGGCTGGTTAACTCTGTACAGGTGGCTTGGTGATGGTGCCAGGGTTCTTGAGCACTTTTTTTCTGTAAGATGCTCACTTTGGTTCATAACTTTACTAACTTCTATCTTTTGGGGTGTACTTCTCCACAACTTATGTTGAGGTACTCTTCAACTTACACAAATGTAGTCATGTTGAAGAATGAGGGGTGGAAAACATAAAATACTTTAAAACCATCATCTTCCAAATATTTTCTTTTGCAAAGCTAACTTTTATCATGCTAGTCAAAGTTTCTTCTTTTGAGAGTTCAGGATTTATTTCTTCCTACACAAGCCTACTCAAATCTGGCCAAATTTTGAGTGCACCTAGAAACATTAGCTTTGTTTAATTACAAGTTGATCTTTAATTTCCTGCACCAGTAGAAATGAACAGTTTGCCTTCAAAGGCTAGTTTGACATGAGTGCTGAGCTGGCTGGTAGATGTTAATTGTTATTCCCTACAGTTACACTGGAGCTGGAACAGGAGGTTCTAATCAGATAACTAGATGCTGTTTGATTCTTTACAACCCTTGCTTACATGATTTTTATATAATAACATGCTACACTGTATTTTGTGTTTGTATTTTGTAAAAAAACCCCAAATCAGTAACTCCATTGCTGCATTTTTAAACCTGCCTTCGTGAGGATTTTTTATTAAGTGTAATTCTGCTGGTAATCCAATAATGTTTTTCTTGTTTGATACAAAACAGTGTTTATCAAAATAAGAAATTGATAAATGGAAAATTATTTTTTGATACTTCATGGGAAAGCATCTGCTGGAATTATGCAGCATATGCTGAAAATAAGCAAATACCAACATGTGTCAGAGTGCCCCAACATTGACTTAATCAAAGTGCAGCCAGTATTTTTTGCTAACTCTGGTGAGCTGAGGGTCTGGCCCATTTATTCAACATTCTTTGTGTTTCTTAGTAGCATTATTTCTAAGCCTTTTCCTCTTCACATGCTCCTGCTATTAACTGAAACATTTTACCATCTGTTTTTAGGTGGGGTAGGGAATTGATTACTGATTAAAATATTTCCAAACCTATCCATAATTTAAATGTAAAGGCACATCATTTCAAGTGTCATTGAGTTTAAATGGAAATTGTGACCAGATTAATAATGTGTTGAGTTTGTGTGATGGCACATCTCCAAAGCATCAGCTCAGTGCAAACTGCTACATCTGCATTTCATGACTTTAGAGGAGTGCCAAGATATTTCCACTGGGGGCAACTGCAGAGCTCTATAACAAGGCAATGGATGCCTTCTGGTCAAACAGAATCACAGGAAATATCTGAGCTATGTGTGGCCTCATAGTGTGTCTGCCTTGCTGGTGCTGCAGAGGTCTATTTGGGGAATGCTTCAATACAGTTTATTTCTCTTCTTTTTAGCACAATAATAGTTTAGTACAATCCAACAAGCATGTGAGCAGGTAAGAGAATGAGAGAGAGGTTGGAATATGGTTATTAATGTGAAATATTACAGCATTGTTGAAACACATCTGTGCATGGGATTCTGAAATCCCAGAGTTACATGGAGAATGGGTGTTCTCGATCTTGGAATGACTTAGAAGTAAAGAACAGGTAGAGCAACTGGAAAGAAATCACAATTGATGGGGAGAGCTTCATGGTGAGGCATTAAGAAGGTCCTGTGTGGTGGTGTTGCTTGTGGTTTTTGTCACACAGCCAAATCCCATTGCTATACAAATTAGCCACTGCCTGAGCTTCAAGCAAGAGAACTCCTCCAGGGGACTGCATATGTGGATGTCTGGATTTGTATGGCTGCTATAGGGAACAGCCTCATAAAGTATAGCTTTCCTTGAGAGACCTGGACATCACTGCCTGCTTTTGCTTTGTGGGGCTGGTGGGAGGTAAAGATTTTCTACATCCATACTATTTCTGATGGAGAAAAACGTTGGCTGAACTTCTAACTTGTCCATTTGTATAGATGGGAAGAAAGGATGAGGCTCTGCTACCTGTTTTATTCTGAACTAAGCTTTTAATGCAAGTGAAAGATCTCACCCTGTGCAAGTTAAACCAAGTGCACCCTGTCACTGTTATTCTCTAACATTTATTCACACTATTTCTGTGTTGTTAAATTTTTGTGTTATTATCTGAAAGTATCTTGACTGCTGTTATGAAAATCAGGATACAACAACCACAAGCTCTTCTGGATTTCACAGTCAGAGCACAAACCAGAACACCCCTTTGGCCCACAGCCTCTCTCTGTACCCAGAAGCACAGGACAGTCATAGGTTTCACTTTCCAATGTGTAATAGGTTGAAGCTTTCTGAGGCAAAGTGAAGCTGACAACTTAAAACTCATGCTAAATCAGTGAGATGTTCAGAACAGTGGGCTGCCAGGCTTCTGGTTTGCTCCTGTACTGTTTCTGCAAATTAACTCATTAGCTTAACTCTCTGAAATGTGGGGTTTGAACTCATAGTTACAATAGACCTGTAATACAGAATCTGCTATTAAAATCAGTTTCCAGTGTGATATAAAGTACACAATATTTCCAGCTTCAATTCCTTTTAATTTTTAGGAAAGAATCTGACTGATATTTAAAGACCAGATGGACTTTCTGTAAACAGTGGAACTTGCTGTTTTCCAAATTTTGAGGACCCACCAGATCATCAAAATGTTACGTTGCTTTTTCATGTTTCCTGTCAAGCTGATGTGTGCTGAGGTTCTTCCTTGACAGTGGTAAGTTTAAGTAGTATTGATAGGAAATTTTCATTCTATGAAATCAAAAATTCATTTCTTATCTCTTATGTCCAGGAAGCAAAAATAACATATAGCAAAAAGTTACCAGATATACAGAGTTTTGGAACTTTTTCATTTAGAAAATCTTTTCTTCTGGATGAACTGTATGTTTTCCATGTTGAATCATTCCATCTGAAATGCATTTTGTACATTGTCTTGCATCTGAGACAGGGAGAGGCAGTGTGGAGGCTGGGAAGGGATCAAGCCTATGGATTTGATTATGTGTGTTAGGTAACCCAAACATGAGGTAAAATACAGACCAGATAACTATCTTGGCTGCTGTTCAATTGATGTTGGGATTAATTTTTTGACAGGGCTCCTTCCCTTGCTGCAGGAAGGCCTGAATATAGTCAAGGGATTGATTGGAAAGTATGTGGCTTTTTTGCAGTCTGTGTCTAGTTTGTGTTTTCTGATGTGTGATGGGGTTTTTTGTTCTTTAGTTTGTTTTAATTTCTTGCAAAAGTTCTTTCATTTTTTAGATGCTCTGTGGAAAGCTAAGCTTGTTGGGAACTGGCTGTTGTGGAACCAGTGCCCCAGTTGTTGCTATAAGGAAGCTGGACTTCTGCTGTGGTCCTTTTTTGTCATAATACCAAGGGAGTTACACATTTCTGGAGGCAGTTAGCATCTGCCACCCAGATTTAGATTGTTTCACATTGATTTCTGATAAGCCAGAACATGATGATAGCCCACAGCAATTACTTGACGTGGTTTTGTAATGCTGTTGGTCTGAAGTGTGTTTCCTCTCCAGGTACACGGTGGAAATTTAAAATAGACTTACAGGATGTTGTGACAAGCCACCTCAGTTCCACTGGGTCCATTAAGGCATGGATCCTGCATTTTGATCCTCCATTATCTATCCTTTGCAATTTCCTTGCATATGCTGCAGAGATTAATGAACCTCGAAATTATCAAGAATGAAAATTCCTCCTTTTTTAAAAATAATTCTCTCCATGAAACAGAGGTTTGCCCTTAAAGGGGTTCCCCACAGCCATCAGACAGGGAGACCCACTGAAGGATATTTCCCAGTATGTAGCTGTGCTGTTTACACCCCATTTTGGTTACTGTGAGTTTCACTGTACTCCAAGCACATTCAGACTCGCATGACTCTTGTTTCACAATAATATCTTACTGTAGCAGATGGTGGAGGTGTCAGGGAGCTGCTGAAAACTGCCATGTTTATTAAACCTTCTCAGCACAGAGTAGCTCATCTGTTCCTGCTGGCAGTAGTTCCCAAGGGACTAGATGCCAGTCAGGATATTCAAAACACATTGTGTCCTGGCTGTGTTCTTGCCTGGATTTACATACTCTTGCCTTTGACTGTAAGAAAAGGCTTTGTGTTGATAGCAGTACATGTTGGACAAATGTTTCAAATGTTCTCCAAGTTTAATTTATCCATAGTGAGCATGGAAGCAGGAAGAGTGCAAAACTGCTGGCCAACCTTGTCCAGTGCTGCCATTGTTTTTCTTAAATGGTGATAGAGCAGGAAAACTTTGATGAATTCCTCAGCTCCCCTGTGTACTGCCTGTAGGAGGACAGGGTTACACAGGAGTCACATTTCTGCAGTGTAGCACAAAGATGCTGAAAATAGTGTCCAATTTGGCTCAGCTATCAGCACAGGAGCAGGTCTGGTAGCCAGGGTCCTACTGTTTGAACTGCATTGTTGAAACCTAACCGGGTAAGCTGCTGGCATGAGTAGGGTTGTGTTGTATCCCTTCATGGTTAAAGCCACTAGATAAATCAAAACAGAATACTCAAACTTTGAATTGCTAAATGTGTGAGCATAATTGCATTATTCCTTTTGTTTTCCCTTCTGTGGACAGGGTTTCAGATCAGAACAGGAGCGAATCTGCTTTCAACCATGGAATGGTTTTGTTTGTTTTTCCATATCAAGACAGAATTGTTAATATGCTTCCTAATCACTTCAAGGATTGGAGAATAAATGGGTGACACACATTTAACTTGATTGGTGTTAATGTACCCTAGAGACAAGTTCAAGAAGAACCTAATCAAACCCAGCAACAGGGCTGAGGCTGTATCTAACCTGGAAGGAATGGCCATGAGGATGGAGCTTTCTGCTTTAGCACCTGTGGATGCCAGTGCAGGCTCTGGCTGGGAGCTGGGAGCTGCTGCACATCTCCCTGTGTCCAGCCCTCTTGGTGTCACTGGCTGTAGCTCAGGCAGTCTGACAGCATGTGAAAGGCAGTACAGGCAAGTGTGAGGTGTCTTGCATCAGAAGGAACAACTTTAAATTACTTGCACACATTGCTGGATGTGAAATTAACTGCTCAGGGAAAAAGAATCCAAACATCTTGGCATCATTATGGATACTTCATGGAGAACATCTGCTCTTTACGGAGCTCTGGGTTGAAAGAGAAGAGAAATTTCATCTCCAGCCCAAATGATCAGTGGATTCCCTGGAGCATTGGGAGGGATAGTGTTTGTAAGGCCAAGTTTTCATTCGAGTGTGCATCTTTGGGCACAGCTCATTGACAGTCGATGACATGAGCTTGCTGCTTGAAATCCAATCGCTTTTCCTGCACACTTTATGTGACTTGCAGAAGTAACTCCTTACAAAACTGAAAGTCTGAAGGCTTCCCTACTGGAAAAGATGATGATGAAGATCCAGAACGACTTAAAACTAAATAGAAAACAATGGCCTATGCTGTGAATAGGTGTTTTTTAGATTGCTTAAAGAACCATGGACGAAGGCACCAGTATGAACAGATTTAATACAAAAGTGACAGCAGAACCAAGTTCATTGGCAAGGTTCACTCTGTTATGAAATGGTTAAGGCGCACCAAAGAAAAGTAAATAAAAATCCAGAGTCAGTCAATACAAACTGAAATAAATCCAAAACTATGCAGAGGCAGAGGTGGATGAAAAGACAAAAGGATAGAAAGAAATACAGCCTAGAGGCACAACAGCATTTAAACTTAACAGCACTTAAGTTAAATTTAATAATATTCAACTTCATTTATAACCTAAGTTAAACCATTTAGCAAAGGATTTGTATAGGATTTAATATATCTCAATACCCACTTACAGGCCTAACTTACAAAGGGTACTGAAGAATGCAGGAGAGCAGCATTCCTGGCACATTTGCTATAGCATATGCACACAGAGTGTGCACAAGGTACCTGTGAAAAATTTCCCTTGAAGGTAGTGAAATACTCACTTCAGATGCCTTTGCGTCTTCACAGTGGGTGAAGCTGAGCCTTGAGGAGTGGGGGTATCAGATGAATAGAAAATGTGAGAGCTCACTGGCTCTGAGAGGTCCCACTCAGAGGGAGTTTGAAGGTTGCAAGGAGAGCTCCAAGGGTCTCATTTTGGACCACTGTTTATAGGGCCCCAAGAGAGTTGTCTTTAGTGATAACATTTCATTCTGGCTGTGTTTCGGGTCAGAAGCTTTCTTTGAAAGTTTGAGAACAAAAATATTATCCTACTTGGGTTGTTATTCAGGCAAAAAAAAGTGTCTAAGGTGTTCAATAATAATAATAATAATTAAAAAAAAAAAAAAAAAAAAAAAAAAGCAAAAAAAAAAAGCAGGAACTCATTAGGCAGCACAAGTTCTTGGGAGCAGCCAGTGTCTGTCAAGAGGAGCTCAGCCCAGGCACTGTTTGTCAAGGCTGAGGTCTAATGAGCAATTCTGAGATCACACCTGTGCAGAGGGAAGGTGTCACCACAGCCCATCTTTACCATGGTCAGAGAAACAGCAGCTTTTGTCCTTGGGACCAGTTTCTCTTAGGGAAACTGAGATACTGTAGGTGGGAGTAGGCATGTCTAGAAAGTAGGAATAATAAAATTTAGTTTCCTTTTAGTTAGATGTAAAACAGCAAATGACACAAAGCTTTTGTTCTTTAATCTCTCTTAAATGTTTGCTTTTACTGATGCTTTCCATTAAGCTGCAAGTACATGAAATATTTTTTGCATAGACTATTTTGGGATTAATTTTATTACGTCTCTATTTCAATAGACTAAAACCTGGTGTGAAATTCATTACTTGGGCCCAAACCTTTCATTTAGGATCTTGGCAAGGAATTAGTAAACATTACAGATGAATTAAAGAATGAAAGAGTTAACATATTTTCTAGTTTTGACAGCTATGGAGGGTACACAAATGTAAAATATGATGTATATTATCTCTTCCTCTGTAAAATTGCCGTCTGAGACTGGTGCATGTCTCTACTATTTCACTGTGTGCACAGTTCTACAAAGAAAATAGACTGTTGTGTGATGATAAGTTTGCTACTTCTGTTAAGACAGAGATTTTAGCTGTGGGCAATGAAAATCAATCAGATGAGTTTGCCTTTCTCCTTCTGTTGATTGGCAGTAGTGATGAAAATAACTCAGACACCAAAATCATCTTCTGATGTTGAAAGACTCTTAGTGGCAAGATGACCTGAAGCTGTTGACACTGTGCCTTTGTTTCCTTGTTGATTCCAGCACATCCTTAGCTATGAGTATAAATAAATCCCAGGAAAAGTTGTAAGGGTGTCTTAGGGAATTCACTCTACAGAATTTATGTGAGAGCAGGATAAGATTCCACTGTTTACCTGGCTTATTCCCATGCTCTGTCTTCTGTCTTGTATAAAGCTGATGTGCCCTTGGAGCTATCTTGGGCTTGAGGACTTCAGAATAATTTCTCACAAATTTTATATGTAGCACAGAGTATTTTTGAAAGTCTGCTGGGAGAACTCATTAGCTTTTGTGACCTCAGTAATTTTTTTCTTTATTCCTAAACTTACATCCCAGTCCATGGTGAGAATTTGACTTCAAAAGTGTTGGAGCAATTTTTTTTTTCTAGACCTCTAGTTAAGAGGAAAAGCTGTTAGCACTAAGGGCTTATTCTCTCACTAATAGAAGACAAAGAATGTTGATTAACCCAGTAGCCACTCCTGTTGTCTTTGCTTGTGCATTACACCAGTGGTGCTGGCCAGAGCCCATCAGAGGTGCCCAGTGGGGCTGTCATGGGTGCTGGAAGACTCAGACCTTTCAGAACTTCCCAAGTGTTTCCCTTGAGGAAGAAATGCAGAACTATGTTAAAGCATCACCCTTGATAATTTTCTTTCCATCTCTCCCACACTTGCTTTTGTAGCTTGGTCTTATAAAGGGCTGGAATAGCCTCCTTTTGTTTTGTTTTATTTTGTTTTGTTTCACTTGAGATTCTAGTAGGTTTCTTTCTGGGAAAATGTGACATCACATTTTCAGCAAATGGGCCATTAGCATCTTGGTTAAGATTAACTTGCAATATTGTAGGGATTTTCTCAGTAACACTGTTTTGTATTAATCTGTGAGAGGTGGGGAGCATTGCCTGTGGAAAATACCCACACTTTAATTGAAATCTTGGTGGGATTAATTCCCTTTTTCTATTTTAAAAAATCCAACCCACAAACCAGTAATGTGAATTGTTGGTGGCCAACAGAGAACTGACTGCTTGCATGATGCTGACTCCTCCTTTGTGGATAAGTTACTAAAACATATTGTGTTACTTCTATAATGTAGCATATTGCTTTTCTATGTAAGTAATTGCTGTGGTTACCTCATGAGCTTTAGGAAATCAGCAGTGGGAGGAGAAGTGCTAGTGAAACACATTGTATAATAAGCTGTGAATCATTCCATGAATAAGTTTGTGAGGCTTTTGCTTCAGAGTGCAAAATCAATATCTGGGCCATGCACAGGTCATCCTTTTTATGCAGTGCAAAGTTTAAAAAATGCAGTAACTGAAGGACTGCTTTCAGGAAAAGTCAGCAAAGAATCTTTTACCAATGGCTTCAGTAAACCTCTCCTGTGGTGGTGAGTTATTGCAGAGTTGGCCAAGACAGTTTTCTAATTTCACCACTTTGCAATGAGTCAGTGTTGAGCTTGAGTTTTAAGTTGTACAATATTAGAATATGTTATGTTTGGCTTAAAAAGCAGCTCTATACTTCCAGTCTGTGCTTATTTCATATCAAAAGAATATAGGAAATAGAAACATCTTTGGTAAATGACGAGGCTGAATGTCTCTTTAGCAGACTTGTCAACTCTGAAGGCTCTTGCAAAAATCCCATTATGTCTTGAGGTTTTTCTAAAGGCTCATGTGATTAAGTCACAGTCTGGTTCATGTAGAAGGAGGTTTCTAGGATTTTTGTGTTTAATTATATATATATATTTTTTTTTTTGCAACATACTGAAATGTTCCCTATTGCGTCATCTAGCTGAATTGCTTGGTTTGAATTTTTCTCCTTTGATTGTCCCAGCTGAAGTTGATAGGAGTGCTGCACTTGAGGTCATGCAGGGAATGCTTTCCTAACAAAAGCAGAGTTCCCAGATCATAATGTGGTGTGGTTCAGGAAAGAAGGTCTGTCTGGTTCTGATACTGTGCTGCAGTTTGCTCAGTGAAAAATGAGCTGTGGATTACTGTCTCCACTGGCCTGTCCAGCACACCAGTGGAAATGCAAAAATGCACACCACGAGGCTGGAGGTTTTGAGCAGGCAGACTAGACCACATTCCTAGAAGAATTTCTGCCATGTGACAGGGGTGTTTTGAAGAGACATCCCCACTCGTTTTCCAAAACTTTAAAATCAGATTGAATATTAAGAAACATTTTTTCACCAAAAGGGTTGTCAAGCATTGGAACAGTCTGCCCAGGGAGGTGGAGTGACCATCCCTGCAGGCACGAAGGGACGGGGTGTAGTGGTGGATTTGGCAGTTCTGCATTGGTGGTTGGACTTTATCCTAAAAGTCTTAGCCAACCTAAATGATGCTATGATTTTTGATTGGTTGAATTCCTAGCTAAATTTATTATGAAAACAAAATTCCTAAAAGAAAAAGAAAAAAATCAAATTTTAGTTATTATTGTTTGGGGTTTTTTTTTTTTTTTAATGTTTATCTGATTTATAGCCTAGTAACCATCTTGAACTACAGTATTAGAAGAGATGGGAGTTTTGCCTTTTGGGCTGTTCTGGCCAAGTTCCTTGGTAACATCCACAAAGGCCAAACAGAGTAATGTGCATTTGATAAGAATATGTTTGAATAGGTCAATAGATGACTTCTTTGTGTGATAAATGCTGGTTATGCAACTAGTGTAGAATGATTTAACATAATCAATTCTCTTCTGTCATTGCATACTTTGTTATATTACCTCAACTGCCACTTGCTAGAGTTTGTTTGGATATAAAAGCTCATTGTCATCAACAAAAATATCATAAGTTTTCTGAATATTTTGGGCAGCCAGTTTATGCAAAATGAAAGAAAAATGATCCTCTCCAGCCAACATCTACAGATAACCAATTGCAACATGAGCTGAATCACAGAGTGCATCATCAAATGAAGTTCTTTGACTGATACAACTCAAGAATATCAGCCAGAAGACAAAACTCTATTTCATTCCAATGCAAAGAACAATGTGGGCCAGTGCAGTATATTATAAATATGTCAGAACAATGCTGTTTAGTGGTTCCTCTGATCACTGGGATGTTAATGCTCCATGATTTAAGCTAAAAAGGAATGGTAAATCTTTACTTAAAACCTAAAATTATATGTTCATGGCATACTTCTGGCACTGAGAGTTTATTTGAAGATTACAAGCCCTGCTAGACCATAAGATGAAGGAATAAAAAAATGATATAATGCGAGAAAAGAGTCCAGTTGTTTGTTAGCAGCCCCAAACCCCAGAGCTATTAAAAGTGCTAATGATTCAATGGGTAGTGTTGGTACTTAATTCTAATAACATTCATATTGACCTATAATTCTGAGTGCATTTGGAAAAAAACCAAAATTTGCTTGAAAATGCTCTTGCTTTTTGCTATTTTTCCATTTATATGCTTTTACTGTCTTTCCAAGTTAGCACTGTGGGATGCCCAAAATAACTACGTAGGTAGATGAGAAATCAGCTGTCCTTCCCAACTGCGGTGACTTGGCTTTTAATTCTGACCTCCAATCAATTTGCTGTTGGCAAACACAGAATACAGCATGGGAATAGAGAAATATTCTCACAATTTATCTAGACTGGAAGTGCTCAGCAAGAGAACGGAAGTGTTGCTTTCAGGTGAGAGGATTTGAGTATTTAAATCCAATAATCATATCCCAAGAAACCCTGCCAGAAAGTGTGTTTAACTACCAGCCCAGCCACTTAGAGATGCTTGTGGATGTAGTACATAGCTAAAAAATTTACCTTGAAGCTTGTAGTGCAGCTCACCTGCAGAGAGATTCTTTAAAGTGTAAGAGAAATCATTTCCTTCATTTTAAAGAAGGCATGATAGCCTGCATAGGTGCAAGTGTTACATACCATGAAAAACATGCACTGAGAGTGTAGCCCTGTTACTGGGCTGTCTCTGTAGCTGCAGGGAGTGCAAAGGCAGAGCAGCAGCTGTGTGTTCTCTCCTGGAGCAGAGGCAGGTTGTGCTGGGGGCTGCCCCTGCTCAGGTCAGTGCTGGGGGTCCCTGATTTTGAGTGCTCAACTCTTGGCTCTAGCCACTGCACAGAGTCCTGCAGAGAGTCTGAGCCAAGACTCCCTTTGTCAATGGGACTCTTCACACAAAATTTGGAGATATGGTGTAAAAATCCTCTTCCCATTTGAGATCTCAAAACTTCAGCCTCTGCTGTTTATCCTTTGGAGTGACAGGGCACTGCTTTGACTCAAGCATATGACTGAGAGATTCATCAGAAATGTTCTGGTTGATTGCCTGACAGGCAAGCTAATATTTATTACAGGATCCAGTTTTAGATTTTCTGGATGTGATTCATTTCCAGCCATTAAGGCATTATGCAGTGATGCATAATGTGCATCCTAAATGAAATATTGATCCTTCTAAAATCAATTGTTTTGCTTTTCATAAAAGATTTTTCCTATGCAAAGGTTTACTTTTTGGAAGAGGACATACCAGAAAAAGTGGCATTTAGCACCAAGTGACCTCTATTTGAACTTTGGGCCAGTTGTTGGGTGAGTGGTTACACTCAGCTTTTTAAGCTTCCTTGTACATTAATGTCTGTATATATAATATTAGTGATGTGTGAATTGGCAGACAAAGTAAACCTGGAAATAGGCAGTCTCAGGCACTTATTTACATGCTTTCAGAAACCAAGATAATGATTTCCACTTTGCTGTCATAAAGGTGATTACTTTCCAGATGAAGCAATTGTTAACCTATGATCACAAAGCTCAGTACAGCAGGGTATTGCCACTTGTTTAGAATATCTGGAGAGAACTTCTTGTGTAAAATCACACACATTTGTTCTTTGATCTGTAACTTTTAACATATTTTTGTATGGTTTTAAGTAAGTGTGTTAAATTCAGTGCCTTCACTGTTGTATTGAAACAACCTTGTTTTTACAGTGTATTTCTTTTAATTGGGGGCTGCATAGAAGTTCAAGTCAAGCTCTCACTGAAGATTTTAAATTCTGTCCTGAACAATTATTTTTGAAGAGGCTGTACTTTATGACAGAGATTGCAGTCTAGGTTGATAAGAAAAGATGTAAAATCAATTTAGACCTTTTCATATTTGAATTCATTAAATTGGTCTTACTTCATTAAAATAACAATTAACTTAAGGCAGCCAATATTGTGCAATTGCAATGGGAGAGGAAAAAATGCAAGGTAATAATGATGATAGATTTGTCAAGTTACATGGTTGGAACTTATTACCTTGAGTGACAGTAATTTTGCATTCATTTAAAAAGATTGTACTTAATAATAATAGAGTATCTAAGGATCAGGATTGGAACTGATAGATCCCTTTATTCACTTCAGCTCTATATATTGCAAATAAGTATTTGGCATTGATGTAGCAATGAAAAAAATCTTAACTGAGGCTCATTTTTATTCTTCAAATAAAATTTGAATAGGTCTTTAAGTACATTTTGTCTCCTCCTGGCACACTTTGTACTGGTACTTAAAAGCAAGCTTTAGTCAGAACTATTTATATGTAATTCTGTGGTTAATGCACCAAACATTCTTGAAAAGTATATTGCTGTCTGCAAAGTGTGTTTCTAGCTCTGTGGAAAGCAGAGCAATCAGTGCCCAAGAGATATTCACTTTAGCTTTCAGTTTTTCAGAAAGCATTTACTGTGGAAGGTTAGACTGGTGTTTACTACTTCCTCTCAGACAAAAGCTTTGCTTGGTACTTGTTACACTGGTAGCCTATGTATTGTGAGACACAATATACAGGATTTGGAATGCAATTAGCACAAGCTTATTGCAGACTCAATCCTAGTGTGTAGGCCTACAGTGTGTTTTAAGCCATTTTTGACTGACTAGGTTGATAAGAAGAGTAGTATGCCAGATTTTTCAATGAAAATGATCAATTGAGGTAAAGCCAAAAGAATTTTACGATTTTGGTTTTTGCTGAGACAACTTTGAAGAAACCCAAGCAGTAGGTTTTGGGTTTTTTTTTGTATAATAAAGATAAGCACCTCTAATGCTGAGACTATTGTACTGGTTTTACTAAGCAGAAGCCCTCCAAACATATGTCATATGTGTGAACCCAAGTAGCCCCAATTACTGCTGGGTACCACTGTTGTTGTAGCTGGCACACAGCATTCTGCCTGACATTAACCTGGGAGTGACAGAGAAGGGAAACAAAAAAACAAAAACAAAACCAAAAACAAACAAACAAAAAAACCACACACACAAAAAAAAAAAAACCAGAAAAGAAAAGAAAAGAAAAGAAAAGAAAAGAAAAGAAAAGAAAAGACCCCCCCCCCCCAAAAAAAACCAAACAAAGAAACCCCACAACAACAACAACAACAAAACACAAAAAAACCAAACCAAACAAACAGAAACCCAAACAAAAAAACCAGGAAAATTTTCCCTCCCCCCAGGTTTACTTATATTTAAATTTACATGAAACCACATGAAAGATGTTGGATCTGTTTTAATGAACTGCAATTGTGTGCACGCAAACCAAGTAACAAAAAATAATCATTTTAATACATTGACCCACAGACTGGAAAACAAGATCTGCATGGCTGAATCTGTGCTGCCAAAGGTAACTGCAGCACCCACCAGCTTAGTGCACCTGCTGTGCAAGTGTCCCAGCCTTAGAGGTGAGTGGAATATTTGTTTGTCTTGAAATGATCTGTGCTAATATAATCAAAGCCTTCCATGTCTCCTTACTTGCTTCTGTAAAAGGAGGTGCTGTGTCTCCTGGGGCTAACAAGGAATTGTTGCATCCTGACTTATGTTGCTCTTGCTGTTTCAAGACCAATTAAATATTTAGCTATAGCAGTGGTAGACTGGTTAATCTTAAAAATTTGGTTGCAAATGAGCTAGATAAGTAGCTTTAGCTTAGCACACTCATTTTCCAGCACTGGCAGGACTCAGGGCTGAAAGATCCGATTTGGCTCAACAAGTGAGGCTGGGGTTTCAGGGCCCCGGGGCCCTTGCAGGGGTGTGATGGTGTCTGGCTCAGCCATGATAAGGTCTGATCTGTTTTGCAGGCACATAGATCAGGGCCAACAACCTGTCAGAGGCCTCTGCTGCTTGCTTGTGTTCTCTGGGTATTGGGCAAAATCAAAGGCAAAAGCAATTCTTAGATGCTTGTCCCTTAAAGGGAAATGCAATATGCACAACACTGGGAGGCTCTCAGCTAAGACAGTCTCCTGGTAGTACTGATCAGAGTTCAAAGCATATGGAAAATCCTCAGTTAAAGCAATTGTTATTTCTAATTCCTTCTTTCTCCTCCCCCATATTGATTTATTTCAAAAGCCAGGTGGGAAAAGCCAAAGAGGGAGAGTCCAAGTCTTTGTTCTCTCTGTGGTCAGAGCCACAGCCCAGCCTCACAATCCCCTGCAGATGTTGAGTGTCCCAGCTGCTGCTGCCCAGGGCACCATTTCCCATGGCTGTGGATCTCAGCTGTGGGGTGACCCCACTGAGCAGAGGCCATCCCTGTGTGGGGAGACAAAAGGAGATGCTGCTGAAGGCAGTCTCCCCACTGATATCTTACACCTGTGTTAATTGTCCTAGAGTAGAAACAGCCTTGCCCTCACAGCCATGGGCATGATAAAGAGTGAGTAAGCTGGGAAGAGTCAGTTGGAGTCTGCTGGCTGTGCAGACCTAGGGATGAGAGGTTGTGCAAGGGACAGAACAGGTAAGCTGTTGTATGTGGGACAGACAGGGTTAGGTGGCTGTGCTAGGGACAGGATGGAGTAAGCCAGAGTTGTGTGGAGCTGCTCTTAGAGGATACAGAGAAAAGGTATGGGAGACTTTTTGAATACCAAGGTGCTGATGATGCTTGAAGCCTTCTGATGATTCTAATGAAGCACCTCGTGTGCAGCATCCGTGTCGACTGCTGCATATCAACTGCGACATCCCTGAGGCAGACCTTGAAGATTAGAGCTGAAACTTTGGGTTTGACTTCTGCTGAAGGGAAATATCTCAGCATAACACCTGAGTCCTTGCATGATGGCTTGTGGTGACTCCCAGTGAATCCATGGCAATAACATGGGCAATGGTATAAAAGAAGCAGAGCTTTGCTTAACTGAGCAACATAACTCCCCTGCTTTAAAATCAATAAGAAAATCAGATATGGAGTTTATTTAAAATCAAGAAACTGTTTACTGCCTAAAAAATGAACAAGAGAAAAGGAGAGAAAGAAGTGCAGGAGTAAGAAAGGTTTCAAATAAGAAAAACAGTAAAAAGCAACAACATTCCAAAAATGGAGAGGGAGAGAAAAAATTATATTTGATTTACAAATACTGTCACCAGTTTGGGGTTTTTGAATTAATGTCTCTTCCAAGTTGCTAAGTACTCCCCAGATACAGTAGAAAAAAATAGATTTTTTTTATTATATCCTTTTTCTGATTTAACTTTGAAAATTCAGATAATGTTTGTGAGTCTGAGGGGGATGCCTCATTATAGCTAGTTTGAGCTATTTGTTTATCAATTATTTACCACAGTTTGGTAGGCTCTTCAGGTAGTGGTGTTAGGGCCCTGCCCATTTCTTATGTTCTATCCTCTTCAGAAGACCAGCAGAAAACCCCAAGAAAGCATTTCATGCAAATAGCCAGGGAAGCAGCTCACTGTGAAAATAACTATTCTCCTGTTATGTGACTCTCCAAAAATCTTAACCAAGCTCCAGCAGATGCAAACACAGCGCAGACAGTCGCAGTAATTATGCTAACCAGCAATAAAAGCTTGCATTTATGTGGCCCATCTACAGCCTCAATGCAATCACCTCCAATCTCAAAATGCATCTAGCAGTTGGAAACCCAGAGCATTATTAGATTGCATTGACTCTGCTCCCCACAGCTGAGGGAATGCTCTTCTCCTGCAATACATTTCCCTAACAATTTCATGACCATTGAGATGCACCCTTGAGTCAATTAAAATTATCTCCACTAAACTAGACTGCAAGCTTTTAAAGTGCTGGCTAATAGCTCGTGCGAGCTGTGCTTGTCTAGATTAGTTATGTGCTACGGTATTATAAAACATAATTTATATTCTCAGCATGTCAGGATGGAATTCAGGATAGAATTCTTATTCATTTACTGTGATTTCATTTTGCTAAAAAAGCAGTGCATAAAGCCATTTTTTTCAGTACAGTACAGACTGTTGTATTCGTCTTGCAAGGAAGAATGAGCAAATGTAAAACATGGTGTTTTTTCGTCTGACTTTAAGTGTTGCTGCTTTTAGGTGTAGGGAAGGCTGCACTTGGATAATAAGAGGCAGGTGTCTAGTAAAACACAAAATGATTACATGCTGCTTCTATTTCTGCAGATCCTCTTTATCTTTCTCCTGTTTACTTTATAGCTTTTTTGGTTCATCTTCAGGTTCACTGGAAAGCTGCTGTTAAGCTACTGCTGGACACAAGAAGGGTTACAAAAGTATTTTGGCTGTATAGACTGAGTGGTATTAAGCTTGTAATTGGCAAAACTGATGTCAAACAGGCCACTTCACCAGGGAATGTAGTATTTTGCCAGCACATGTAAAAAAAATAATTTCAAACTCAGATGCAATCTTCAGTTCATACTTTTTTTCTTGTTTAAAAAAAGACAAGTAGAGAAGAAAAAATACTGCTTTAATTTCCTTTTAGAAGTGCTGTACCTGTACTATACAGAGCTGGAAGAAAACTGAGTATTTTACATTTGCATTGTGGCAGTTTGTCATTAGAAAGGTCTCAAAAGATTATGAGGTGGAAACTGATGCTCCGAGCTTTTGTTTTATTTAAGTGATGCTGGTAGTTTAATTTGCTAGCAGTGGGCTTTGATATGAGAAATTTTCAAGGACAATATATTTTGGATTCTGGAAATAATTTTGTTCTTAGAGGTAGTGGAGGGGATTAGATATCCCTTCTGAAGGGGCTGTTTTATGTACAGAGGGGAATTTGCTTATTGCCCTTACATTAGGGGCTGAACAGGGGACATAAGTTGCAGTGTAGTGGTGATGTCAGATATGGGCTGAGCCTGGGACTGCTGAAAGCATCACATTTTCCATAATGCTTTGGGCACTGTCATGTATATGGTGAAGTGTTTTTTTAGCAAATTATTCATTAGCCATCTGTGGGCCCTGGCACATCACCCTGCTATGGTTTGTTAATGCTGAACTTGGTAAATCTGTTCTGTAGTGCAGCCTCGAAAGTGCCCCAGAAAAAAAAAAACAACCCCTCTGTTACAGAAGCAGCGGGAAATTCCCACATCCATAGTTAGGCAATGAAAGATCTGCTGGGTTCAGAATGAGATCACTTCCTCACGTTTCATCCTTTGGTGTGTGGGTGAGTCAAACCCAAGACTGGTTTAATGTATGCTGAGTGAAAGACTTAGACAGGAGGAATGTCACAGTGGGCTCTGGGAGTATTTGGCAGGAGCTTTTCAGTCCTGCAGGCCACAGGTGTCAGGAAGCAGAGTCCTGATGCTCTCTGAAGCTCTGGCCTCTTTCACTTTGCCTCTTCAAGTGCTTACAAATCTGCTTCCTTTTGAAATTTGTAGGTGTTAAAACATCAAAGTTTTAAGAAGTTTAAACAAAGTCCTGGTTTGACAGCATTAAAACTGATAGTTATTGGCATGAAATTAAAACAGAGCAAATAATTAAAAACATGAAATGGCTAGTAAAATTTAACCTTTTCACTTACCAGTATTTCAAACCAGTCTCCCCAGCTTCTTAGGTTTTCTCCTCGATCAGTACATTCACCCACTTGACTGAATGGATTTGGAAACAAAAATAAAGTTTAAAATCACAGGAGTTTAGTTTTGCTGGAAAAAAAAATCTCACGGCAGGCTGAACTGAAATGATTTATTATTGAGACACCAGGCTTTGTTAAAGACAAATCAAACTCTGATTGTTATTTTGGCAGTTGTGGAAAGAATAATTTGTTCTTTTTACCTGGTTTATCTTAGTTAAATAAGTCATATTCTGTTCAGAAACCAGCCTGATCCTGTAAAACTTTTCCTATTACTGAGTGAAAATTTGATTCAGTTGATCTCAATACTGTTTTTCCAATTCATTGATTACAGGCTTACTCGCTGTTTTAAATAACTCGTGCATATAAAGGATTTAACAAATCAAGAAATTTTAGAAGTTTTATTCTGCCTATGAATGGCTTGACTTTCCAAACAGAATCAGGTAGAAGACTGAAGTGAAAAGTTTTGTAAATAATGCATTGCATTCAGCTCTTGTCACATTCTATAAAACTTAAAACCTACTAAATATCAAGCAGGAACTGTAGAAAACAAGGAAAAAGAGGGAAATATCAAAAACATTTATACTCAAAAATGGTTTCAACTCAATTCCTAGGGAAAATATAGCACATTTTGGACAGGAAAACATCCTTCAAATGAAATATATAGCATGTTGACAATGCCCATTTAGTGAGTTAGCATGAAAAATAAAAGCTTCCACATACAATGTTTAGTAGATGTCTGAATGAGAAGCCATGATGAGGAAGCATTTCTAGCTGGTTCTTTGTGTCTCACTAACCAGTCTGGCCAAGACTGGTTATTTTTAACTTCTCTGGAAGTGGTGAATTAGAGGTGTGTGTGTGAAAGTGATGTGCAATGGATTACTCAGGGAATGGATAAATAAAAGGCAAAGTATTGAAAAATGCTTATTTCTTGGTGATTAAATAAATAAAGTCCTAGAGTGGAGATGAAAGCAAAAACTTCAGGAAGGATATTTTGGAAAGTCTCTGCAAGAAATTTTTAATTAGCTGAAGAGTTTATACCAAAGTTTGAAATGCTGAGAAGTGAGAAATATCAAGGCTGAGAGAAGATTTTGCCATCTCTTAATGCTATGACCTTTATGGAGGTCAGAAACCTTTCAATATCCTGCTGAGGAGAGTGAATGAAAAAGAAAAACTCAGAAAGGAAACTGAGGGAAGATGTTATTAGCAGCAGCTTCCTGGGAGTGGTTGCTCGTGGTGGGATTGGCTGTGCCAGGGAGGGGAGAGGCTTTCATCCACATATGGCTGAAGCATTATCTTGATGTGGGCTATAAGGGAATGTGCTGCTTGAGAAGATACTAAATTAATTTTAAAAGCTACAGGTGAAAAAAACTGTACTGGCTTGCCAAGGCTTTCATTAAAGGAGAGCATTGGAACTGACATGCTGTGAGAAACAGAAAGCAGGGCCTGAAATGATTCACAAGTTGAGGGGGAAGTGCTACTCTGGAAGAGAAAAAAAAATCTCCTTAGAATGGAGTACCAAAAAAAGTGAGGATCAGTGACCATACAGCTTGAATTCTTGCTTGAGAGCAGATTCAGGCTTGGGGTGGCTTTAATAAATGTAGATCAGTGTTTACATCCATGGACTCCTGGGTACTGGCAGAAATGCTCCCCCAAACTGACACAGAAAACATTCCTCTTTGCCATTATTTGTTACAAAAATGATGAGAGAAACAGGTGATGGAGCACTTGGGAAGCACCCTTGAGGTTGTGTAGAGCAAACTTGGAAACAAAGCATTTGTATTAGAGCTTGGAGTAGAAGCCCTCTCTCAGCACTGAAGAAGAGCAGGAGATTAAAATAGAGAGGACTATGTTAACAAGTGGCTTAATTTTGTTCAGCACTGAGCTCTAGTGTGGCTACTTTATTTCTTGAAAATCCTGAGGCCTTGCCAGCTGTAGGACTTCTGCTTTTTGCTCATCCTGGCAATGTCCAGCCTGTCCTAGGCAGCTTGCAGAAATAAACAACCCTGACCCCTGTTTCAGGGGTTGGCCAACACCAAAGGGAGAGGGTGTAAGAGTTCCAGAAGGTCTCTAGAGCTCTGCTGTCACACTATGGAATTTGGGTGCTTGGTGATGGCCATGGCAGTGGGCTTTAATAGATATTAAACTATAAATAATTGGGAAAGACAAGAAAAGGATGGCTGGAGATTGAATAATTGCTTTAAACCTGATTGAGGCCATTACTTTTGTGTCAGATTCAGCCAGTTTGGATCACAACCTCTAAGTTTTAATTAAAATGGGTGCTGCTGCCATTAATTGTATATTTCAGTAACTTTAAATAATGCAGATGATTTTTATTCAGTTGTCCTCTTCTGGCCGTGCCCCACTGAGATCCCTGTTAATTAGATACTACATTACATCTAGCAATGTCTTTATTGCTGTTAATGTTGCTGTCTATATTATCTGGATGGCTCCAAAGTGAGAACATGCTGAGAATTTAATAAGATGGCTGGTAGCTGAGAAGCAGATATTAATGTGTTGTAAAACATCTCGTATGACACGTTTGCTAATAAGTGACCATGTCACTCAGAAAAGAGGATGGTGCTATTCACAGTCAGAGCAAAAAGTTAACCAATTCAGCTGCTCAGTACACTTGGTTTTCTTCAGTAGCTTTAACATAAGGAATATGACCACCAGGCACATTTCAAAATGTTTCTCACACACATTTACCTTGCACAGGATGTGGGTAAGAATTATTAGAAAACTATTTGTGGTTAATTTGGTTTCGATGCTGCTGAATTGCAAAAGATGTGATAGCTGTGTTCTTGTGAGGAGGAAGGGTCTGCTGGCTGTGGCATGGATTGAGTTGGCTCCTTGATCCAGCTTGGCTGGATGCTGCCAGACAGGTCCCTGACCTGCCACTTTTGGAAACAGAGAAATAGCTCAAGAAGTCCTGTCAGACTGCACTGGGGAAAAGTGTGTGTGTTCATATTTACACTTTTTTTTTTTTTTTTTTTTTTTTTTTTTTGTCACTCTACTACAAGAGTGTTTAAATGTGTTTCAATCAGTGTGGTTCCTTTTGTTTTCATAATGAAACCATTTGTTTTTCTTTCTCTGAAAGAAACAGTCCTCTGAAATTGCTCTTAAAATAAACAAGGCCGTTTCTCATTAAAAGCAATTTCATACAAGAGTTTTAAACAGGGCCTAAACTTTGTTCAAATCCATCTTTTGCCTGTGTATGGTGCCTGCTATTCGTGCAAGCCTCTTTGGAAGTGGGGGTTGGACCAATCCTGCAGTGTCCCCGCTCCAGCACGGTCCGTGCGGCGGGTGGGCTCCTTGTAGATAAAGCTGGACATTCAGAAGCTGGCTTCAGAGCAGCAGTGCCAGTCATTCCACTGATAAAGCTTCCCTTTGAAGCTCCCGGGCTGTGTTTTCCATCCCTGTGTATTTTCAAAGAGCACTGTGTACGTTGAACAGCGCAAATAAATAAATAAAGCCTTATAAAATCCTCTCTGATGAGCTGCTGTAACTGTGAGTGCAGATTAGCCCCAGCCCCCAGCCAGCTGTCCCTGGAGCCTTCAGGGCTGTTGGGGTTGTGCACTGCAGGTTTTGCTATTAGGAGTTCATTCCCAATACCCAGACCAAACTTTTTTCCCCTTCATTTAATCTCCCGACTGTTTGTTATAGCAATTATCATTTACTGAGATTGCTGCATATTTTAGTGATATTTTAATCTTGTTATTGCAATGAGAAAGAAGTTTTCACTCCTAGTTTGTGGTGCTGTGTTGAACTGGAGATGAAAGTGAGCTTAAGTATTTTGTCCTTGAGTAACAGTAATAAGAGGTAAATATGTTCCTCCAGGTCCTGAAGATGTACAGGAGGAACTGCAATCTATTTCTGTAGAAGCAGAACATATTTGGGGGTTCTCTGTACACTGTAAAAATGGAACAGTGATGTGAACGATTTTTCTTTTTTTTCTCAAGAAAGAAAGCCCTTTCAATTCATGCACTGTATCCTTTGGTGTTCCGCTGCATACAGGGATTAAATTACAAACTGTTTTCAACATTGCCTATGAATTTAAAGACTGGAAAAGAAAAAATAAATCCTCCTTTGGGTTATGGTTTTTGATTATATCTTTCTAATTATACACATCTTAGTGAGATTACATCACATATTCCGCAGACATGACTGAAGTGCATGGCTCAAGATTTAGGAGATAAACATTAAAGTGCAAACATGTAACTGCAGAGTAATGTAATGTCAGTTAGGAAATTTGGATTGAGGCATCCAGACTAACCACAAGCAAAGGGGGAAAATGTAATTTCTCCTTTATCTGCTGTATTAGGGATTGCATTTTTACAGATGACTGTGGGCATTACATTGCCCTTTACATTGCATGTGCACACAGAATGATCTTGGTTAAGATCATCCTAAGAGTGGGAGTAACAGCAGAGAATTGCTGTGAGATTAAGAAAAAAAAAAAAAAAAAGTAGTGGCTGTGCTTTTCTTATGATTTGTAGGTGATTCCATAATCCTGAATGAGTACTCTTTTGCTGCCCCACTGTAGGTAAAATATTTCTCCTGTTGGGCAAGAGGATGTTGTTGAGCAAGACACATTTAGTCTTAGTTTAAACACGATTACGTCACATTAGCTGTCGGAAGGTTGAGCTACAACTAAATGTGAGGAAAGAAAAGGAAAGGAAGGCTCAGCTCTAAACTTCTCAGGAGCGTGGGCAGGATAAGGCACCACCCCTCAGCTCATCAGAGCTATCACACCTTGTTACAAGCAGTGCTCTGACTCCTGCAGAGCAAAATGCGCAGTGGGAAAAGGGATCTCTGCTTCCCAAAGAAGAGAGGTGTTGCCCAGTCTGTAGCTTTTCCTGGCTGAAGTTTCCAGTTCCTATCATTTCCTGTTGGGGTTAGGGTGGGCGAAATTTGCCTGATGTTTCAGCAAATTGGTGCACCTGCTGGAATATTGCCTCTGCAGCTCCTGCTGAGCTGTTTCAAGCACTTGGAATGTTGTCATTTGTATCAGAAAGGTGGCAGAATGGTGCTTCTGTGCTTGCAAGCTTGCTGGAATGTACCACTGTACTTCAGACACTGAGAGCAAGCTGTCTTGGTAGTAAAGCCGTAAAATATTGCAAATTAGAAAAGAATACTCAGAACTGAGTATTACCAGAAAGAACACACAGTCTTAAGCAACTACTTTCATTTGAATATTCATTTAATTATGAATGTCAAAGGTGATGAGATTTACTTTAATCATTTTGACCTAATTTTTTCAAAAATCTGCGTTCCTAAAGTTAAGTATCTAAAACTATATTTAGACGTCTCAGTGAAAGTGGCCCGATTCTCAAAGGTGCTGAGCAATTAAAGGGGATGGGAGATGCCTGATAGCTTTTGTCCTGGATTCTGAGGCTTAAAAATTATTACAAGAGCTTGCTGTTGGCAAGGATCAGACTGCATGATATTTTAAAAGGCTACAATCATATGGCATTGCATGCTAATGGCAATTTACCCTTTTTCAGTAGAAAAAAGGGAGATGACTATAAATGTTCAAATTAAAACTCAAATGTCTCTGAATATTAAAAGCAAAATAAAAACTCAGTTGAAATAAATTATTTTACACCGTTGTAGAATATATGCAGCCAGGGCAACATAAAAGACCATTTTAAAGAAACCCAAAACCAGCAACAAATAACAACAACAACAACAACAAACTTGTTAGGCTAGATCTAATCTGAACTATTTTGTTTCAATAGTAGTTATAGAATGGTGAAATTAAAGCATAGATGGGAACACTGACACCCCTTTAAGTTTAATGGCATAAGGGCACTAACTTAAAACATTTGGTTAATGCGGTAACCCAGAAAATCTCCTTAACTGCAGGGGGCTCTCCTTATTTGGTGAACACTCCATTTTGTGTGAGATGTTTTAAATGACTGTCTTTCCCATTCAGAAGTTACTGCTGGGCATTTTTTTTCATAATGTTGACATTTTTCAGTGCTCTCCGCATATGTCTGATTTATGTCAATTTTATGGCTGCAGTGGATTGCCACAAATTGGGCACAGAGAAAATAGCTTTGACCTCGCAGTATGTTCAAAGTCTTGGATCTTTACTTTTAGCGTCTTGTTTTGTTTGAGTTTTTGCTTCCCTGGGTGAATGTTAAAATTCTGCAGTATAATGGGTCTGTTTTTCAGGTATGCTAAAGATTTGTTTGGGTTTGTTTGTTTTTGTTTTGTTTTGTTTGTTTGTTTTTGTGGGGTTTTTGTGGGTTTTTTTTTGTTTTCGTTTTTTTTTACTCTCTCATAATATTAATGGGCCATAAGTGGAAGAGAAACAACTCCCTGAGAGTATATCCTGTGGGAGAAGCTCCCTAGATACTTTGGATCTGAAACTAGAAATGGGACGTTTTTTGAGAAATTCTATTTGTAGTGGATGTGCTCTTGTTGCTCATAGGATTGGGGAAGATGAAGCTTCCGAGCACTGTAAATAATTCAGGTTCAACAGTGCATGCCCAGCTGGGACCAGGGGAAGTGTTGGAGAGCACGAGTGCATAACTCATGTCATGGTGGACAACACTCATCAATAAAGTTTGGACGAGTATTTCATACCCAGTTTGAGTCATGATCCCTGTCTGTAACTTGTATTTAGTTCTAAGTGCACACGTGTGTGTGTGTTAATAGGATCAGAGCTGTAAGAATCTTGAAAGCCAGGAGAAATACTGTGCTAGAGGGAAACGGTATAAACCAGACTTTTATTATTATTCATTCTAATGAGCTGTGTTCCTAAGAAAAGTTGAAGTTGTGGTTACCAGTAAAGTTGAACATTATAGACCTTGCTGAAGCTATGAAATAAATGATAAAGTAAATGAATTGGAAGCTTTTCGTTTTCCTGATTATGTTTTACAGGACTGGTGGAGCACTGATTGTTGACAGGTTTGGAACACGTTGGACCACCAGGGACAGTTTGGTACAAGGCCCATTTTGGAAACAGCTTACCAGCAGTTCTGTCTTTTTCACTCCAAATGATTGATAGCTAAAGCTTGTTGGTAGACTGGTTCTGAGCAGAGAACTTTGCTGACTTGGTGTTGCAACTTAGCTGCTGTACTTGTACCAGTTGTTTGTAACTCTGGGTGTAAAATATAACTCAAAAACCAGTGCAAGTGCTGAGCCACCCTTTGCTTAGCAAGGTCAGAAATACGACCTCCACTCTCTAAAGTGGTGCCTTGCTTGAGGGCAAGGCTTGAGGCAAAGGAATAGTAAATCACTTGTGTTGTTTCTGGTTGTGTTCTCTGGACAACAGTGAGTCATCAAAGGTTCAGCTGAGGTCAACACCCACTGAGAGGTGTAGAGAAACACTGTTTCCCTCCAGTAACTAACTTTGGGGAAGATACATATTTCATTAAAATGTTAGAGGAGATTTTTATTCCAAAAGAGAGCAGAATCCAGCGTGAATGAGGTTGCACAACTGCTGACTGGTATGAACTCCCTGGTGCCTTGGGAAGGGGAGTAGCAGACCTTTGCAGCCTTTTGAAGCCTTTGAAGGATGTTGTTCAGCAGTTTGGCAAGGTTAGTGTTGTGTGCTGAACATGCAGTGCCACAGCTTAATGTGAGAGGGACTTCTTCTTTTTTTTTTTTTTTTTTTTTTTTTTTTTTTTTTTTTTTTTTTTTTTTTCTTTTATTTTTGTTTGTTTTGTTTTTTTTTTTTTTTTTTTCCCTGTGTCTTGGAGCTTGGTCAGACCAAGAAGAGTTTTGAAGAAATCAATACCCACAACTGGTGGTGCATTTTGGCTGACATACCCACTCTAAAGTTAAACCAAACAAGGAAAAACTTACTGCATTGCTTGAAGATTTAGAAGAAAGACAAGTTTGTTTAAGATAAAAAATAGAAACAAAAAAAAAAAAAAACCACACCAAAGCAAGCAGAAACAAGAAGACTCTTTGTGTTTTGTGGCCTGCATTGTAGTCTTCAGTAAAGAATGAGTAATATTGTGGCATCAACCCTAGAATCATGTAATCATTCAGGTTGGAGAAGCCCTTTAAGATCAAGTCCAGATGTTAACTCTCTCAGTCCCCTTGGGTGATTCCTACTGAGCCCCATAGTGTGTGTGTCTAAATGGTGTAGAAGGTTACTGAATATTTCCCTTGGGTTGTGGGGGCTTCTTACATCTCCCCATCCTTGTCTTCCAATTCTGGAGGCTGGGCACCTGCAGAACAACTCGTCTTACTCTAAAAGACTGAGCAAAGAAGACATTAAATACCTCAGCCTCTTCTTCATCCTCTGTCAGTTTCCTCCCATATTCAATAAAAGATGGAATTTTTCCTTACCCTTCCTTTTATTGATAATGTGTTTATAGAAGTATTTTTTATTAGACTTTATGGTATTATCCAGAGTAAGTTCTGCTTGAGCTTTGGCCAGTCTAATCTTTCCCTTGAAAACTTTACTACATCATTTTAGTCTGAGTTGCCTTTTTGTTCTTCCAAAGGTCATAGATTCCTTTTTTTTTACTGGAATTCCATGCAAAGCTCTGCTTAGCCACCTGCTGAGGACTTTCCTGCCAGCTCTTCATTCAGCACATGGGGATGTCCTGCTACTGCACCTTTCAAGACTCTTTTTTCTTGAAGAACATCCAGTCTTTCTGGAATGCTTTCTGGAATCCTTTGTCCTCCAGGTCTGCCTCCCAGGAGGAAACTCTGTCCCCCAGGCTCCTAAACAGGGCAAACACCTGATTAGGCTGTGCCAGTCTGTCTTTCAAGGAATATTTTATCGGCTGGACCTTGATACATTTGTTTTCCTTTTTGCTGAGTTTGCTGTGGTGTCTTTAAACATCAGGCATGCTGATGGTGTTTGGTAAAGAGGAATAATGGTTGTTGTAGCCAGAAGGCTGGTCTGCTTCCAGCATGGAAGAGATAGTAGGATTGAGAAGAGGTTTTAGACCCTAGAAAGCCAAAAGAGCACTTTCTGGAAACTGTCTTGTATGCTTTACTGTGTTTCTAGGCCAAATAAAGGATTCAGGTCGTTTCAGGGCATTTGCAGGAGGACAAATATTCCTAAGTTTGGTTTGCTATAAGACAGAGTAACTGTGAACCTTTTGAGATGCCAGTTGGGAAACAGGCATTTGGAACTCCATCAAGCTACAGTAATAACACTTGTATCTAACACATAGTCCTGGAAGCCCTATGCCTGGAATTACAGCATTTTGCTTATATTTAATCAAACAACACTTTTTTCTCCATTTTTCTCTGATGTATTTAATTTCAGTCTTTATATCATTACTCAATTTATAAACAATAACTTGCTATTTGTGACATGCTTTTAAGTGGATTTATGCTAAACAAGAAGCAAGATAGCAATATTGTCATGGTTTACCAGTGCACAAGAGAGAAATCCAAGGCAAAGGTAATAAATTAACCCACTTTCTTGTGCTCACCTTCTCTCAGAGCTTAGCCAACAATCAACAGGTTTGTGGTAACTGCAGACATTAAAAGTAATTATGTGAACCAGATAACAGAAGCTCCTCTTTTTGTTGTCCCTCTTCAAAGCAATCACTTTCAGTGACAAAATGCAGCCAGCAGTTACAAACTAGATGCTTTTAGAAGCCACCAGCTGAATTCTGCATTCTAAGGGAGCCACCTTCTTATTTAGTGTTTTCCCAACAATTCTGGGGCATTTCACTTATTGAAACAGTGGTATATGTCATCAGCAGGCTAGTCTGAGTTTTCAAACAACACTAAATTAGATCCAATTAAATCAATGCTCCAGTATACTGTACAGATATTCAGTGTGTATATTATTGGGAAATGTTAAACATGCACAGTGAGTAAAATCCTTGATTATTTGGTCTTCGAGCACTTCACAGGTATAGCTGAAGGTGAAAATCTGCTTCTGTTTTGGTGGTCTTTCTGCTGTTCTGAATTTGTTTGTGCTGGAGGGGAAAAGGTCCCTGAGTAAAGAGTGAGGTGGTAGATCCTGAGCAAGGTGCTGTGGCTTTGCACCACCTGAAGATTTTCGTTACTGGTGGTTCTTGGTTGGTATATCACACATTCCTGTTTGCTCTGTGGGCTTTTTAAATCTGGGTCTTGGATTTGGTCTTTTTGTATCTATAGAGGTTTATTTTTTTCTTATTAAAAATACAATGTTATTGTTGGGCCAAGCAACTTAAACATAACCAGCCACAAGAATTTCTTGCACATGTCATCGTTTACAAAGAGTATACACGTTAAGGAAAGAGTGTTACCTTTTGTTAAAGACTGGCAGAACTGCTTTTAATAGGTAGTGTGTGTTAAGTTTTCTTTTTCTTTTGTTTTCAAATGCAAGAAAAATTTTAAACCTGGCAAGGAATGAACAGGAGAAATTAAAAAGCATTCACTGTTGTTTTAAGTTTGTCAACAGATGTGGTGATGCCAGTGTCACCTCATGAATTCCTTCTCTTTGATTTTGAAAAAAAAACATTTTTGTGGGTAGAATGTCTGTTGACCAAGGTGTTTAAATGTAACAAGGGGCATTAAATCCAACAAACTTGTTTGTTCAAAAGCAGTTTCCTGTTTTACCTTCCAGTTTTCTCTTTCTTCTCTTCTATGAAGAGCACAAGGAAAGAAAGTGCCTTGAGCTTGGCTCCAGTGTGGCCAGTGCCTGGCCATGTGTTACTGTGGTGTGGGCTCTGTGGGTTCCTCTGTGTCTCAGAGGGAGAGGGTGGTGTGCTGAAGTGATGTTGATATTTAACATATTAATTTGGTTTCCTGCAAGCAATACTAGGCTTACAGAGTACACATACAGCCTTCACTGCTTCACTTATGCTTTCCTCTGCATTGCATTCTCTCAAATCCAGTTGTGTGTGTTTCAAACCAGTAGATCAAGAAAAAAGACTTGTGTTGTGAATACAAATGTAATTTTTAACAGTGTGAACTGGAGGCTGAAAATATTTCACGTCTGGGAGATTAGACCCAGCTTTTTTGGTCTTTTCTGTACTGTTGCTTACTGTGTGGTCATTCTAGTTTGCAGACACATTTGGGTGGTCAGGAGCCCAAAGCTACAATATTGCTAGCACACATGAGATTTACTTTATTTTTACAGTTTACTTATTGGGATCATGTAAGGAAATTTAAATGCCTGCTCCAGTGCTTTCTGCATTAAGCTAGGATTTGCTCTGTTCCAAACGCTTTAGTGTAAAATTTTAAAGTAAAACCAGAATTTTTTCCAGAAGTGTTTTCAGTGAACTGTTATGGAGTAGGTCAATATAAGGAGGATTTGTCTGGATTTTATATCAACTAAACAAAAAATAATGAGTTGCTTAAAAATCCTGTTAGGATTTTTGTTTTGTTTTATGTCTTTTATTTGAAACAGAAGTTGAAAAGACCATTTTCAAATGCAAATGCTAATTTGAGCAGAAAGCAGGTTGCTTGAGGTTATTTTTTAAAATGTAGGTTTTAATTCATCTATGTAAAGAGCTTAATTGTTTTAGGAAAAAAAAATTAATCTAGCAACACCAGTAGTAGATAAGAGGGATGTTTATAAACTGCTTGCTGAGATAAAATTGGTTTTATAAAAAAAGCACAATTAAAGAGCTTTCCAGCTAAGGTTTTGTATTCTTGCAACTCATAATTGCAGCTTGTGTTCCACTCTTTGGAGGAGTCAAACTGAAACCTTTGCTGTTCTGTGTCAGTAGCTGATTCAGGAAGGTCAGGCTCTGCTCTGGGTACTCAGTGCTGGCAGTTTCTTTATGCTCTCATAAACTTGTGCAGGTCTTGGTGACACTGGCTAGTGCAATTACCACTGGGCCTGGGCCAGCTTGGTGAGATGACTCTTGCTGCCGTAGCTGCATGGGTGGGAAATCTTAGAAGAGAAGAAATCTGAGAAGAAAAAGCCCAGTTTTCCTGGGGTTAATGAAATAGAAGATTGTGTAGGAAGTACAAGAAGAGATGAGGAGTAGATCTAATTGTTCTCCCACACCATGTCAGGATTTTTCAGAAACCTTTATCCATCTTGAGGAATAACTAACAAGCAAGTAATTACATTTATTCAAGTTTGCTAGCCTACTTTCCCAGAGGCAAAGTATAATTTCCTAAATGATTTCATTCATAAATGCTTAAATGAGTAAAGTAATTTTACACAGATGCTGAAGGAGTCCATTGTATTTCTTACAGTACAACTTGTCAATGAGAAAGGAAAGGGTAAAAGTTTCAAGCTTTCAAGAAGAATTGCATTCAGTCTACTTCTGGGCCTGCTCCTATTCAACAAGGTAGTTTTTGCTGGCTGAAATTTTTCTCTGGTCTCAAGGCAGTAATGTTGTGGCTGTGAGCATTTGAGAGGAGCAAAGCCCTTTGGAGAAGGTAAGGGTGATTTTGTACAATTTGATGTAGCTGGAAGAAGCAAAGAGACTTTCTGAGACCTCTTGGTGGGGCTGAATGCAAGATGCATTTCTTGGTAGGAACAGCGGTATGATGATCCCTCCTTAAGCTGTGAATTGCTTCCCCAGATGTCTGTCCCTTGTGTAAAAGCCCTGCATGGGAGATCTATGTGTCTTAGGAAGTCTGACAGAGGTGCTAAGGCATGGCACCAATGAGAATAAATAAATAGCAGGAATTGTCATGTAGTCACTGAAATACAGGAATCAATCTTTATAGAAGGAAAGAAAAAGAAGTAGTGACTCTAATAAAATTATATCCACATTAAGAAAAACACTGAAGCTTGATACAGTCCCAAACTCCTCTTCCTAATCAGTTGCTTTCTATCTTGTGTCTTCCCTTGTGCAATTTCATATATTAGTTCTCCTATTACTGTGTGATCTTCCAAGGTCAACCAGCCCTCCACACAAATTACTCAAGGAAAAACGTGCCAAAAACCTTTCCTCCTAAGGAGTGTCTGACCCCTTTGACAGACTGGTTTACCTGGTGTTGCTGCCAGATGTGTGCAGATGTTCCCAGGCTCTGGGCCCTGGCACAGGCTGCTGCTGGACACAGTGTCCCTTCAGGAGCCTCCCTCCTGCCTGAGGAAGGGGTGGTGGCATGGCAGAGGTGCCAACCCACAGCCCCACTGCACAGTCCTGAAATGCTGGAGAGGCCCAGGGCAATGTCACCAGGCTGGGGTGAATATCACTTATGCTTCTGGTAGATCTCCTTAGGGCTGTTATTATTTAATAGCAGGAAAATGGGAAATGCTCTGGTAAGAATGAGGGGATTGAGAGCAAGATTGTCACCTGCACAGTTGTAAATGAGCATTTTCTGTCCTATTATGAGAAAGACTTATCAATTAATTACCTCTGAGACATTGCTGAATACCTGCTTAACTGCCATCAAAATATAAATACTCAGTTTCTGGGATATTAGGCTTTAAGTCATAACCAATAATTTTGTCAAGAGAAGAACCTTCTGACTTTTTATTGTTGTGAGATGCAAAAGTAGGAGTTTATTTAGAAGCATTTCTTGAGGGAAAAGTAGCTAGGGTGAAATCTCTTGTGTTTTAAAAGTAATCCCTTAGGAGTACAGTGTATACTTAGGCAGACATGGCTGTAGCAAAGATGAAGGATTCATAATACAATTGAGCTTTATAATTTAGATTCTGATTCATTGGAGTGCAAGTCATTCTTTTAGGACAAATAATTTTTTTCATTTCTTCTGTGTACAGCTGTAATTTGAATCTCTTGTTTGCTCAAGACATTTTTCTCTACTGAGCAGAATCTTATCTAAAGCAAGAAGCTACTTTTATCATGGGATCTCTTTTGATTGGATTATTTTTTAACTTTAGTTATGCTTTTATGGTGATTTAAGAGAGTTTAAGAAGCAATTGATGATTCTGAAAGCAGCAACATTCCAGGGCTGTGCATTTTGCTTAAATTTATTTACAGTAAATTTCAGTCCTAAGTCTTTCTTTGTGTCAGAGAATTTCTGTCATTGAAGCCTTCTTGTCAATGATTAGCTACAAGCCAGTGTTGTAGACAAATTTCAGCACAATAGCAAAAAAGAGTTTCAGTTCCTGTAAAAGGGTGCAGAAACAATGATACCTGCACAGCTGGGTTCCATTGTCAGAGTCCAGCAGCCAACATGCAACCCAGGGCTTGAGTCTCCAAGAGCAAACTCACAGCTACAGATTATCTTGAAAACATCAAGTTAGTTAAAGCATATATTGTGTCATTTACATTCTTTAGTAAATGAGGAAATGCTTTTTAGTGAAGTTGTCTTTAACTGGGTTTCTCAGTGGTCTTCTTTGAGACAGCTTCTTGCTCCTGAGGCCTTGAAAATCTTGCCAGAAAAAGTAGCTGAGACTGGTATCATTCACACTCAATGATTCAAGAGAAGATGATAAATATGTTATGAGGGATTTCTGCAAGCTGCCAGGGAAGCACAATAAAATAATGCCAGGTATTGTGCTGGACTGTGCTAGTTTTGCTCTTGTGACTCTGTCTATTACGACAACAGGCAAAATTCAAAGTAGGAGCCAAGTGTGGGGTTTTTTTATAAATATTTTTCTTCTGTTCTACATCAGGAGAAAAAGGCCCTGCTTGCCTTTACCTCTGTGATGGAGCCATGTTACTGCAGAAGTGACAAAAATTTTGCAGAGCAGACCCTGACATAAAGACGCAAATGAAGCTTCCAGAATAAGTGTAAGGAATCCACTTTGGTGAGTTGGTGATGAATAGAACAGCAGAGGATGATGAAGTTTGTTGTTCAGTATGTGATTATTCAGATAAAGTCCCAAACATTATACCTCTCTCTGGTAGTGCTTTGTTGCTGATTCATAAACTAACAAACCTCCTTCTGAGAGGCTGATTCCATGTCAGTCCCATGAAACAAACTTCATTCTGGTAACTATTAAATGTTGTTTAAATTGCAGGATTGCAGCTCAATTTTCAACTTATTTCCGTGGTGCTCAGTTTGTTGGGTTTTGTGATTTCACATCAGAGCTCTAGCTTAACAGGTAAATTCTCAGGGGATCGTGGCATTGTGAATACTTTGCATGAGATGTATGATTCAGCAGCTTAGCTGAACAGTTATTCTGTAACTTAATGCATTTTTATGGTTTACTGTAAAAAACAACTATTCCCAGTGGCTGCTGCCTCCCAGGCACCTATAGGACAGTGACTCATTGAATCTTTATGGCAGTATTAAAAGAAATACATTCCTTACTTTATTATGAGTAATCATCAGGAGAATCAGGTTGAAATTTTAAACACTTTACCTATCTTTCTTAGAAAGTATACATATATTTAACGTGAAATATTATCTCAGTAGTGGTAGTACACACAGAGCTGTACAATATGCACAACATTGCATCATCCTCTTGCAGGTGATGCAGCTTAGTGGTCTATGAGGTAGGTACAGAGCTCTGAATGGAGGGTCTTTTGGACTGAAGTCCATGGTTATGGAATGCAGGGGTGCAATAAGCATAGGGTTTCCATCTTCTGCAATTCATTTTTTTTTCTAGTAACTTATTAGGAAAATTCTGTTTCAATTAAAGAGTGTAAGAGCACAGGGTTTCATGCTTTTAGTAAAACCTTAAGCAATTTCCTCAGTCTTTAGACCTGAAGACTTAGGGGAAAATCAAAAGATAAGGACAAATGCTCCTGAAAATGCCTTGAGGAATAGCTGATCCTTTGTATCTTCTGCTAGATAAAACATATGCATTGATACAGTGATGTTGGTAAAATAAGATGGTCACAGGCTAATTTTGAAACCTGCTTTTATGTCCTACTGACATATTTCATCCTCACGGGGTGCCATCCCCTCTCTTGGCAAGCACAGTGAGGTTCAACCCTGCAGGAGCCCATGGGCTCTCCTGCCAGCTGTGGGCATTTCAGGTGTGGGACATGGGAGCATGAACCATGAACAAGGTGGGACACAGGTTTTCCTGAGCTTACAAATATTTCATCAGAGAGATTTCTGTCCTGTAACAGACAGCCAAGCTTTTTGGTTTGTAAGGTTTTCCTCCCAGATCATGGCTCTTCCCAACATCTGTTCAAGTGGGACTTTTGCACCCAGACTCCCTGACTTGTGCACAAGTGAGAGGCTCACTCTGGTGAAGAGAGGAAGAGGCTGTGTGCAACAGCAGCAGCTCAGGTGCCCTCTCAGATGCTGCCAGAAGTGCAAGGCACACTGCTGGAGCTGCAGTCACCATGCAGGTCTTTGGCCAGGAGCAATTTCCTGTGGTAAACACAGGACGCTGCAAGGTGGCTGTTTGCAAGATAGCCTGAGAGCTGTAAACCCTGAAAGTCACTTGGAGAGGCATATTTCATTTTCAGTTTATCATTTAAAGGCCTAAGGACTTTTTTTTTTTTTTTCTTTATAATCCCCTCTTCCAATTTAAACTTTCTGGTATTCATCTGTAGATGAATCAGTTCCAACCTTATCTCAGTCCAGGGGAAAATCTGTAACAGATGCATCACACAGTAGCAAATGATTTTAGCTAAGCTACCTGGTACACTTTGCTCTCTCTTTAGCACAGCCATGTCCTAAAATGGCACCATGAAGCTCAGAAGCTGAGAGAAAAATTTATTAAACCAAGTAGGAGCTGAACACTAAAGAAGAGATATTGCAGGCAGATAGATCCCCTCCAGAAATCCTGCTAGATGGATGTGACTTGCAAGGTGTATTTGAACCACAACAACAAACCAAGCAAAGCTTCTAAAAACAACCACCTACTGGAATAAGGGTACCTTTCACAATTTCAAAGAGTAAGGTCTGATTTTATTTGGTATTTTACCCTCCTGAGCAGATGATAGAACCTTTACAAACAGCTGTTTTGAATCAAGCTTTGCATTTCTAGGTGTGGTAAAGGATTCCATTCCTCAATCCTGCACTGGTGGATTGCATTTGTACAGCTGAGCTGTTTCCAAGAATCAGCCCTAACCAAACATTTCAAAATAAATTGAACTGCCATTATGCTATGCTCCTCCAGAGAGCCTGCCATTTTCCTGGAAAGTAACAATGCTATTAATTTTTAAATACCTAATATCATCCATAAGTAAAGCCCATGTTAGTTGCTAGAGTATTACAATTAGGTTCACTACATTTTACATCTATGTGAAAGTACAAATGTGTAACCCCAAATGCAGTAAATTAAAGTTTTAATTTAATTTTAAGGGCTTTAAACAGATGTTTATTTCTGTTAGGTAATTTTGCCCTTAAATTGCTTTAAAATGATGTCATAAAGTTCCATTCCTGTGATTTGCTTTAAAGGGTTTAAAATATGAGTCAGTCTCTTTTCAAAATAGTCATATTCCTATGAAGTGATCCCAGTTTGATATCAAAGGAAAAAGGGCTTTAAATCAGTCCTTTTGTTTCAGCTTGAAACATGACTTGTACTTGTCCTACAGAACCTGGGAAAAAACACCAGTTAAATTTGCTACTCTGGAGGGCTCATGAATTTATTTCTAGTGTTTTCTAATGACTTTACAGAAAAAAAAAAAAAAGGCAAAAAAGCAACATCCTGCAACCAGCAGGACAGGATTTGCTATGCTGTATTAAAAGTGCTTCCTAAGTGATAAAGGCAAAATTTCCAGAGAGGTGTCTAGCTGTAAGAAAAGGTGTTAGTGTAAATGCATCAGGCCTTGTGGACCCAAAGTGAGGAAAAGAAGAGTAAATAAGAATAAATTTGAGAGGTTTGAGGGTGGAGCATCTTCTACATCAAGCCTACAGGCAATTGATAGTTAAGGGTGTTTTCCCCAAAATAACAGAGAAGATAAATTTGGCTTTGGACCAAATGATTCCTGGCTTGTATGGATTCCCTGAATGGACAAAGGAAGCTGAAAGGTTTTGTTAAATAGATCTTTGGCAGCAGTTTGGGGTGTTACAGAACCCAAGCAAGACGTGGGGGCGAGGCAGGGCAGTACAAATGGGCCCAAGTTGGTGTCCACTGAGGCTGCTGGGCAGGCAGCTGGTGGCACCCCCGTGTCCCCACATGTTCCATCGAGGGAGGACAGGAGGGAGGGGTGGCAACAGCTGCTGTCTGAGATGTGGCACAAATGAGTGGGGCTTCCTCTTGTCCCAAGGCACTGTTTTTACACTTCAGTGATGGCCCTCAAAGGCTGTCCAAACAGGTGAGCTCTGCTTTTCCTGTGTCCCTCAGAGCTGTGCTTTGTTCACCAGCACCCCACTGCAGAGGGTCTGCAACCTTGCCTTTAGGACAAGAACCTTCAGGGGGATTTTGCTTGTGGGGAAGCTGTGCTGGAGCCCTTGACAAACCTTGACAAAACAAGACTCCAGCGTGTGTGTGCTGGAGAACTCTGTGAATGAGTTTCTGTGGGTACACTTCTTTCCAGTGAGCACTGCACCCTTGGAGGGCATAAAAGAACATGTCCCTTTAACTTGGTTGTGATTTGATCCTCTCCCAGCGCAGCTGCCCTTAACAAAACATGAACCAGCCTTAGATCTTACACCATCTTTTAATGTCATGGCATTCATCAATAGCAACAAGAGGACACGTTCAGGTGTACACAGCTTTATTTTATAAGGTAAAAGGGGGAAACAAATAATAAACATGAACATGCAGTTTTGCTGAATTAAGTTTTCTCCTGATCGATTTGTTTTCCTTCATGTGCAGTCAGATGGTTACTTAGCCAGTTTCTGTTCTCACTAATGCTGATATAAAAACTTATACCTTCATGAAAAAAAATTCCTTTGTACCAAGTAATTTTTTGTTTAATTATTAAATGCCAATGTTTTTGTTAGTGTTTTTGCAAGTACTGTTTCTGTAGGAATGATCAGTGTTATTGTGGCAGTATGGTGTTATCTGCTACTCCTGATAAAGGACTTTTTTAGGCAAGTTTCAGGTATCAGCTAAAGTAGATTCAGGGTTGGGAAAACAAACAAGTGTCTTAAATTTTCATTTAGAGTTGATCTCTTTTGTCCACAATATGATGAAAATTTCAAGCAAGTTTCCAATTTGTGGTTCTGTCCTAAATTATTTCAGTCCCACCTTCTGAAATCCTGATTTAACACAGGCCTTGCCAAAGAGATCAAGGAAAAGTGTACATAAATAGTTTTCCGTAGTGAACATGCTCTGCAAGGTATATTTTTTTGTTTTAATTTTAATTAACTGCATCTCAGTTGCAAATATTTGCAATGAAAATCTAATAAAGCTTGCTTGGGTTTGGTTTTCATTAACATTGCAAAACTAGGAACAAATGAATAAACATGCATAAAAGGATCATGAACTGTATTGAATGTACAAGGGATTACGTCCAAGGCTTTGAGCTCCCTTAGATTTCTGAGCTGGCCTGGTTATGGTTTTGCAAATGCTAGAACCTGGGACACATTTAAAGACACCATCCTAGGAAGTCAAATGGTTATAATAATAGTAAGGAAACTTTCTTAATAATAAGAGTCTCTGCAGAATAATCTTAAAACTTTTTGTCAGAAATTAGACCTAAACATGGAGAGAATTTGGGATGAAATGAGGGGACAAAGCCAAAGGACTTTCAGCCTTGTTGGCCTTTGCGACTCAGACAACCACCTCAAGTCTTGCTGAAAAGTGGTGATGTAAGGATTATAAAAGTGTTACAATCATGATTTCCAGAGTAAAGCCTGGACTTTGCTTAAGTCAATTTAATTTTTTTTTTTAAATTTTAGTAAGGACATGTTCCTGTAGATATTTTTTCCCCTTGTGGCTTCATCACTGTGCTGCCTGGGGAAGCCTTCACATATTTTTTTTCCGCTTTTTTGCTGTACACTGTGGAAATACAGAGGCTACTTGAAATCCAAGGCAGCAGCATATTTCTTTATAGTAGCCCTGCTTAACTTTGCATCAAGAAGTCAAATGAGAACTTTTACAGCTGGCTTTGAACCTCTAAGCTTCTGTCTTTCATACTGTTTAAAGCCTCTTGGCTGTTACTGCAAACCCACTGTCCTGGATTTAGTCTTGCTGTCTTTCACAGCTGTGTTTTAACATGTTCAAGATGACAATTTCATTATGGAACTTTCAAGTTTGTAGATTCTTAACACAAATTCTAATAGTTAGAATTAAGTTAGATATAATAATAGTTAGATAGAAAATTAAAGTGTGCATACCTGTAGGAACAGAAATAATACAGCTACCATGAAATGGGATGGTTGAAAGGAATAGGGTTGAGATTGTAAAAGCAGTTTGAATACACGCAATTGCCTTTCAAGTGACTTGATGTGGTTGTGCCTGTTTTCCCTTTACAAACATTTATGCTTTTGAATTGGCATTAATGTTAATGGAAAGCAAATTCTGAAATCACATGTGTGATTACTTACCAGAGCAGAATTTCAAATACCATAGGTTCTACTTGTAGGAAAAAAGCATTGCCAAATGTCAAAAAAAAAAATCAGGTGTTGATAGAATTGTATTCCATGTCACAGGTCCAAAGATTTTGCTTATTTCACCCTCCTTCTCAACACATTCTTGTTCTTGTCCAAACAAATATACAGGTTAATACACTACAAAGAGGTTTCTATTTCATTTTGACCTCTGGAACTCCATTTGTTTATTTGCAAGTCTTCCTCTACAACAGGAACCAAGGAGCTGTTCATTTCTGCATGGCAGTCAGATAAAGGTCAACTAAAGCTGTGTTAATTTATAGGGATCCATGATTTTACGTCGCTCTGCATGAACCCTGAACTTACATTGTAGAGGCACTGTGCCCTTTCCAGAATTTGCTCTGAAGCCATTATGCTCAGCAAAAGACTTTCCTTGAATTTTTGGGCATTGGCTCAATATTTCAGCTCCTTCTGCTTCCTTCCAGTCCATTTTCTTTACCTAATTATTAAGTGGCTTTATAGCAGTGTTATCATATTTGAGAAAGGCACTAAATAAATGAAAATAATAACCCTGCATTTTCCTAGGTTTTTCCAGATTTATTAATTTCAGAGGTTTAATGAGGCATAATGAAATTGTAATTAATGCCTCTCTTTAAATATGACAATTAATATATTGTGATTGCTTTAAAGAGTGTGTGAAATACCTGTTACAAGGTCAGAATGCATTTCTTTAATCCGAGTAACTTGGTTAAGTTCTTTTACTCTAATCCTCTGCAGAGGTTAAATGTAGTGTGCACTATGCTAAAATGATGAGACATCACATTTGGACTCACTCCCACATCCCTTGGTGTTGGTTAAGGTGCAGTTACTGTAGCTCAATAGTTGTGATGATTTCCCAGTATTCAGCACACCTTGATACCAAATTCTTCCACATGCATGACTGTAGCTGTGGAAGGCCTGCCCAGCTGGACACTTCTAGGTCAGGACAGCAGTGGAAAAATACCAGCACTGGTTTTCCACAACAGGTACTTTATTAAAGGCTCTCTGCATCTTGATTTGTGCAGGATTTTAGCCTCAAAGGAATCAATCCTTGGCTTCCCATTCACTCAGGTATTTGCCTACACATGACACTGGGCTTGGAATTTTTTTTTTTTTTTTTTTTTTTTTTTAACAAAAAAATCTAAAAATAACATGATGTGGAAGTGACTTCATTTGGAATAAGTCTAAATTTAAGGCATAGACCATATGTCTAAGATATGCAAATACATGAAAAATAAACACCCCTTACCCCCACGCTCTGTGGCCTGGGGAGAGGGCACCTATTCTTTCTTTCCCTGAAAGTGGCACAACTGAAACTGAAATATATTTCCACAACTCTTTCTATGTATAAGATGGACACCTGGAGCACCTCAACAATATTATCACTTTTTAAACTTTTTAAACTTTTTTTTTTTTTTTTTTTTTTACCTCCTTGACATACACAAAAGGTGGTTGCCTTGGTTGGCTCCAATGGTTTGAAAGCTGCTAGGATGCACTCCAGTTATCACAGTACCCCTCAGTTGGGAGGATATCTTTCTGTAACCACAGACTGCTGCAAAATTAAATTTAATCCTGTTGCAGCTGGATCTTCAAAGGCAAACATCTTTAAAGAACCTTTGGTGCTTCGCTGAGGTATTTGCAAGAAGATTTCTCAAACCGCTTTAAGGATGAGCTAAGGGGAAGTCCAACCAGTGACCCAACTGTATTTATTTACATTTTAATGCTCCTAACGTGATTTGATGGCACGATGTTTAATAAGCAGCAGCAGTTTGAATTTCCTGGCTCGGCCTGCCCGAGCTGTGGATATTGGCCTATTACACTGTGTAATGAAATGAAATGAAATGAAATGAAATGAAATGAAATGAAACCCGAGCTGAGGCATCAGTGCCGGGATCTGTCACTCCTGCTGGGGCTGGGTGGGGGAGGAGGGCACTGACTCGTGATGCTGAGCAGCTTTCATATCAAGAATGTCTTACAGACATTACTCAATGCTCATAAAAAAAAAAATATATATAGCGTTTTAAAAAAAGATGTGGCCGATTTGCTTGTAAAACAGGCAGCAATGGAAATCAGAGTGCTGGTGCCTTGTGAAGGTTTCAGTGATTGAGATAAAGCAATTCTGGAAGGGCAGTGTAGATGTAAGGTAGTGTGCTGGTTTGAAAGCAAAACCAGTGAGACTCCCAGTCAGAGATACGATTTAATAGGAGAAGAAAGGAAAAAAAGGTAAAATAAAATAAATGGAACAATACAACCTGACACCCTGTTGGTCAGGGTGTGTGAAGCAGTCCAAAAGTAAGTCCTTCCTGGAGTGGCAGATGTGGTTCTGTTGGAGTAGAGATGATCCTGAGAGAGAAGGGTCTAGTCTTCCTCTAGGAATCCAGTGGAACCAGATGAGATGTTCTTGTCAGAGCAGTGATTCCGTCTGGTAGCTCTTGTCTCCTCTGGGAGTCCAGTGGATAAAAGCTGCTTGTGATGTCTCAAACCCTGGATTATATCCAGGTGGGAATGCTTGGCTCCTCCCCCTGGGCAGAGCATCTCACAATGGGATGATCTCATTCTATGGGTCATGCAGGGGGTCCTTGATGGCCCATTAAACAGAGATAACTCCCGGAGGAAGTTATCTATGAGTCATGTGGCAAGGCATTGTTGGGCTCATTAACAGAAGATAAGGAAAGCACTGCCCCACCTTGGCTCCAACGGCTCATGAGGATAGAATACATACCTTGGGCACAATTTTACATTGTAACCTAGGACAGGTAGCTACTTTTTTGACTGTATTAGCTCCGTCCTGTGATGGTAGGATGGAATGTTTTCAAAACTGTTCAGTTGTACCACTTCTTTCCTAGAGGCACAAAACATTATTTGGTGTAGCAACTTGAGAAACATTTTTCATGTCCTCCTTCTCATGCTTTCAAGTGAAAAGAAGAGAGATGTCAAATATTAGCTGTAGGAACTGAAAGGTAACGGTTAACATTTGGATCTGGTAAAGTGCTCAGTACCTTCTTTATTGTTCATTGTGTCAGCAAGTTTGTGGACACTTGGCATCTTTCTCTGACTTGAACTTGGAGCCCTGTACAGTTGGGTTGTGTTGAAATAATAGCCTTCTGAATTAAATGTGAAGTAAAGAGTTCAATGAGAAATGATGAGGCTAACTCCATCGGGGTGTCTTATCTCTTGCTTGGATTTTGTTTGATTTATGGGGACTGGTCATCTGCTAACCCAGCAAATCAACACTGAATCTTTGTTTCATGTATCTTATGTCTACATCCTAATGTCTGTTATGTACCTTCTCTAGAAGCATGTTAATGGCATATATCTTTCATCTATGGAGAGTCTGAAGCCTGGGGAAGGACCATCTTTCCAAAGTGATATACCAAACAAATAGCCAGATATGATACATGCTTTATTCACATATTTGGCTGTTAAATCTTCAGTGCTGAAGCAATTGTGGAAAGTGTTGTTGTTTTCTATGAAAAGGATTATAAATTACATTTTTGTTACAAGATTAACCAGAGTAGCCTTGTGATTTATGCATCACATCTATGAGCCAAGTTCTGGGAAGAGTGAGGTTAAAAATAGGGCAGCAATAATGAAAAAATGGAAGTAATATGGGTAAGGAAAATGTTATATAAAAATTCAATAAGAGATGATAAAAGAAATTTAAGAGATGCTCAGATTTGATTTAATAACCAGGAAAAAAAAAATATTTCCTTTCTTGTTTGGTCATCATGCCCCTTATGCTTTTCCATGTTGAAAGTTGTCTTCTAGCATACAGTGCTCTAACTGTGATGCATTTCACTTTGTGTGGGTATGGTTGGGGTTAGCAGCCATCCCCAGCCCCTCCACAGGCATCACTGGGGCTATTTTTTTGCTGTGGATGACACAGCACTTACATGTTGAAAGAAGCCACATTGAACCAAAGGACCCTGATGTGCTGGTAGAAACAGCTCAGCCATCTTTTTAGATTCTGTGAACATATTTCCTTGTGTTGTAGCCTATTCTGTGGTACTTCTTTTGGGGAAAAGCCAAAAGAGACTAGGAGAGAAGCCATAGGGCTGTGGAGTCCCTATTTCAAAGTGTTCATGTTGTTCTGGAGCAGTAACTTTCTTTGTGTGTGCAGGTGATCCTGTCAGATGTGAGACACAGAAATCTGCTGTGATGGTGCTCTGCAGGCAGAACTTCATGCAAAGATACCTCCTGCTGATACAGGGTGACAAGGTGAGCTGCCTTTGGGGTTTGTTCTTTACTGTTCTCAAGCTCAGCTGGCTGATATAAAAGGAGGAAGAGAACACCTGAAGTAAACAAACATGGGCTTGGCTATAAACAGGAGATGATGGCCTTTGGCAAATCAATAGAAGCTTTGCTTGTTGTAATTCCATGAGGAATTGTTCACACTGGATGAGATACCTTGGCAGGAAGCATATTTTTAAAAATACAAACCCAGGGCCATTCAGATCTAGACATATGGTAAGGCTGTATTAAACCAGGTCCTTCTTTTCCCTGAGAACTCCTGAGACCCTGCTGCATTCAGGGAGGCACACAACTGTACTCAGTTCCTAGAGGCTGGATTGCAGAACTGATTTCTGCTGGTACATTTTGGGATTAGTATAATTAGAAACCCTTTTCAGGAGCTCCTTCCATCAATCCTTTTGTACTATAATACCAGTGGGTGTGCTTATTGACTGGAGTTAGTCACTGGCTTCTCCCATGCATTTGCTCAGCAAGGCAAGGCAGTGATGCAGCTGCTGCCTGCTGCCAGAGGGGCAATTGTCAGAAGTTGATTTGCTTATCTGCTCCCAACTAAACAATTCTAGGATGGCTCAGGATGAATTTTCAGTGACTTTGCCATCTCTGCATTCTTTCTTCCTTCTTTATAACTATTTTCACAGTTCCTGTTTTGTGGCAACCAGCTCTAATAACATTCCTTATTTTATTTTAATTTAGTATAAATTCCTTTACAGACTTTTCTGATGCAGATCATTGCCTTTGTGATTCTCTAAGCATAAGACCAAATACAGTTATGCTGCTAGAAATATTTCTGAAGCTGAAGAACCACTTTCCCTTGTTTAAGTTAAATTGGAAAAAAACACCACCCCATCACCTCGTGTACTCTATATGAATGCTAATAATAGAGTTCAGATTGAAGAAGTTATTGTGGAGACTAGTAAACAGAGGAGCTCTGGCAGAGATTGTTGAATTTTTTTTGTTTGTTTCAAAGATGTAAAGGAATCACAGATGCAGCCAGTTGAGTTCTAGTAGCAAAAAACTGTATGAGAAACAAAATATTAATTGAGAGAGAGAGTGCTTTTGTTTGGTAAAGTGATGGCCTAGAGCTGTGACCAAAGAATATTTCTCCTGTTGTTTCATCCCTCTTGTATTCAAAGAATAGGAGGATTTCTGGGACTCCAGTTTCCCTGAAGATTGCACTGTTGTTCCAGTGCCTGTTCAATAAAGTCTGATGCTTCCCAAAAGTGATGGATTATTGCACATGTGCTGTTGATTTCTGGATATGGAATAGTCCTTGGCAGAAGCATTCAATATATTGCATATGTGCCCTGTGAGGGTATGCATGTCTGTAGTCAGTCTAGGGTTTCTGCCAGGAAAAGGCTGCCTCATGTCTGGAAACCCCAGACAAATTCCTTACAATTCATCCAGATGAGATTAGAAATGGGGAAAAAATTATATTGTAAATTCCTAGAAAAATAAGACCACGGGAGACCTGAAGATGTTACCTGTTGTGCCTCCTTGATGGAAAATGATGTCAGTTATGCCTATGACATTCCTAATTACCATTTTGTAACCTGTCCTGAAAGACCTCCAGGAAAAGTTTCTCTAGATAGAACTTCCCTGGGCAGCTCATTGCAAGTTTTACTGTTCTTAGTTTAGAAAACTTTTTTCCTGAAGTTTAACTCCAGCCATACCTTTAGACCTGTTTTCATAGATCATGTATTTCTGGGCTTGATAATTCTAATGGCTTTCTCCTTGCCTAGTCTATCTGTCCTGTAGTCAGTCATACAAGAGAAGGGATAGGGATGGGCTCAAACTCCTGCTTTGTGTGTCCATGAAGCCTGTTTATAGTTTGAGTATCACAGTTGTCTTCTTGAGTTTTTTACTACGGAATGGCATCATTGATTCATATTGATTTTGGGTTCCCCTGTAAACATTCTGAATTTTATTTCTGTCTTCCAAAGTGCTGGCAGACTTTCTATGCCATGTTACTTGCATTTAATAACACGTGCTCTTCCATCAACAAATCATCAGTGATGGGTTTTCAGGGCAATGGCATCTGGAGCTGTTTGTGCAGCCCTCTCTGATACCTCTGTCCACTTTGGCAACATGCAGGTCAATAACCTGCTGGCAAAATCTCGTTTGTCATATGGTAGTTTGACATGGACCAAACTTCCCTTTGTTTGCACACAAGGACATTCTGTGTTTTAAGTCAGAGCCTTTTATTTTGTTACAGAAAGAAATTAGACTGGTTTGATATAATTTGCTCTGAACAAATCCATGTTGGCTGCTCATAATCTTCTTGGTTTTTTTTCCAGGTGGTTACAAATGAATTGTTTGTTCACTAATTTTTCCAGGAAGCTGCAGCTAAGCTGCCTAGCCTATAATTTTCTTGCTCCTCAATTTCTTCTTTTTGATAGAAGGCATTAACTCTCCTTCTCTGCTTTTCAGTGGCCTTACCTGTCCCCAACAAGTTCTTGGAAATAGCTACTTCAACCAGTTGCTTAGGTAAAAAGGGATATGTGATATCCCTAGGATTACACCAGAAAAATATCTGACTCTATAATCAAATTATCATCTTAACACAAAAAAGCACTGCTAAACCCCGACAATTGGCTCTGTGTGAGTTCAGGCATTTTGCAATTTCTCCTTCAGCAATCTCAAAGTGGTGTGTGATAGCATAAGAAGCTGGAGGAAGAGCACAGTCTGCCTGATGAATAAGCTGCCTCCTCCCTTTGTCTCCTGCAGACCATCTCATTGCCTTTAATAGCTTGCCTTATATTTCAGTAGTTTCCATGGCAGCTAATAATTTATTATTGAGCTAAGTAATAATTGCTTTATAATTATAAATCCAAGCAGCATGCTGGCACATCTATCTGAAAACTTAGGCACTAATTCCTTTCATATTGATCTTCCTCCCTACTTGATCTTTTTGAATTCATGAATTGTTTTATCTCACCTCTTAACAGTGAGTAAAACTAATCTAAAGCTTTTGTGTTATAACCCCTTTTTGAATTCTGCTGTTGCAAAGCCTCCCTGACCAGCACAGCACTGGATATAAGCCCCCTTGAATGCCTTCATATAAATCCAGCAGAAGCTGCTGCTTTGAGCATGCCCTTGCCCTTAAATATGTTTTCTCTGCCTTTTCTTAAAGAATTTCATTATAGCAATTATAAATGCATGATCATAGTAATAAATGTGCTTTTATTTACATATATAACTACCTAGTATTAAACATATATATGGGCAATAATTTTCTTTTCAAAATTTAAATGAAAATTTTCAGTGGGAACTATCCCAGATACCAACAGAAAGCAGGCACTGATTTTGTTGCTGATATGTTTTTGTTTCCTGTCTGCCTGTACAATCTATTCCCTACTGCTCCTAGCCTAAATGTGAGCTTTTAGCAACTGTACTCTCTGTTCTGGATTCATGCATTTCTTGGCTCATGACTGGGATCATTGGGTTGAGAGATAACACAAATAATAAAAATAATCATAAATAGAGTAGGATATTGATGTGGCTGAAAATTGAAATATGCACTTTCTGCAAATGACAGAAATAGTTTTTCCAACAGAGTAATATTTTCAGATAGGCTAAGCTGTTGATAAATGCATATTTTCCTACCTGAGAAGTGCATTTCTCATGCCAAACAGAGAACCTTTTTTATTTAGTAACACTCGTATGGAGCCTGTGCAAAGCTTAGTGATAATGCAATAAATCGAACAGTTTTGTTACACTGTGTAGTTCTCACAAGTTAGATGACTATTTAATCTTTGCAAATCCCTGTCTTTAAAAGATAAAAGAAAGGCAAGCAAAGCTTGAAATAGTTTTCTTTTGTTTTTCCTCAGAGTCAAATTTCCTGCCTGTTTACAAGCCACAGCTCCTGCCATACTATTAGACCATTAGGTCTAAAATTGGAGTGTTTCTAGGTAAATAGGCACAACAGAATAGTTTCCATGACTGATGCATCTGCCTTGGCCTTATGGCACAGACCACTGCCAAAGCAGTTTAACCTAATGTGTCTCCTGTACTTGAACTGTTCTCCTAAGGATGCTGAGATGCTCTAGACACAGTTGTTCCTTATCCTCACTTATATGGAGATTAATCTTGCTTTAGGAGCCACTGTACTCCACTGCTTGGCAGGGTGTCAGTTGTGTGAAGGCATTGTGTGATTGGGCTAAAGTATTTGGTTAAGGAGGAAACAAAAGCAGTCTAGTCAACAGTTCAGTAGGTATAAATCTGGAGGTACTGTCATAATAAAAATAAGTTAATATAGGCTTCATCTTTTTCTAAATTGATGGGGTTTTTTCATGCCTGCATGAAAGAAAAAGACACTGGTCTGCTTTTGTTGTTAAAGATCTTCACAGTAGTTTCTCCTGGGGGCATTTTAGATGGTTCTCCAGGTAAATAACAGTAAGTCTTTCTGAATATTTTTTTAGTGCTGAGAGTTCAAGAAAATAGAGAGTTCAAGCAAATATTTTCAGTTAGGTGCTAGTATGTAGATACACAAATCTTTTCTAGAAGGGGGCTTTGGATTTCAAAGTATATATGACTCTTTGAGTATTTTTTTTTGCAAGACACACTGTTTTTGGATGCATACTTCTGCTTTGGTAACTTTCTTCCTTGGTGTACAAGTTCATGAAGACTTGTAGGTATGATGTGGGTGTGCAGAAAATTTATTGAAACTGTTTCTCTATTGTTCTATACCTGCATGGCAATTCATGTCCCTGACCTACTGTTCTCTGTTGGTGGCAGCTCAGCTATAACATCAAAGGGAGTTTTAAACATCATTTGTATAGCTAATAGTTTAGAATTGCCCAGACTTGCTAGTCAACTCAATTCCTTACCTAACAAACTAGAAGGCAAATACATCTGGGCCTTGGACCCTAATTTATGGTCAAACACCAAACTCTGGGCTATTTGCTGCCAGTGCAAGTGCTCCTGACATTTGAGCTCAAGGAGGCCAGGTCTGGTAGCAAAACTCTGCTGACACACTCAGAGAGGAGCTGGGATCAAACACATCCAGAGCCTTGCTGGTGTGGCCGGGTGGAGCTGCCCAGAGATTGTTCTGCTCCCTGCTGCTGTCGATGCTGAACTAAGCTCTCTGAGTGGGTTTCCCACTACCATGGCAGTGAATTTTTTTTATTTTTGTGAGGCTACTTTTTGTCTATTACTGTGCTCCAAAGCTTCACCCTGACTCTACCCCTTGTCCCAAGGGACTAAAGGGGGTGTTCAGGCAGGGTCACCACTCAGCCTCGGTGTCTCTGGCTGCTCGTAGCTTTCTTTTTTGATGCACAGCAAAAGCACAGCAAGCAGATGGATGGCATCACTGCTCCACTCATTAAGCTACACACATATCTAACGTCTTTTCAAAGTGCTGCTTCCTTTTTTAATCATTAGCACTTATTTCCTTCTGGTGCTTTCTTCTCTATTGGCTGTAAAGGATGGTTTTTTCATGTTACATTTTAATTTTGCTGTTAACAGGCCCAGTTGGAAAAAAGCTTTTGTAACAGTTATAAAAAAAAAAAAAAAAGTGTGCAAGACAGCACAAATGACATGCAAGCTTATTCCATGAGGTTTGCTTAATTGAAGAAAAATAAATTTATTATCTTGCAATTACTGTGGCTTGTATATGTAAACAGCTTCCCAGCAAGTTTAGCAGCTCGACTCAACATGCTGCTTTCAACTTGGCACCAGGTTTTATTTCACTGTATCTTAAAATCTTCTTGGAGGAGTTTCCCTCCTGGCTCTCCGGGCTCCTTGATATACAGACAAGATACCATGTCAGGATCTTGAAAATTCTTCCACAGAAAACTCAGATAGGAACATTGAGACAGAATAACAAAACAAATAAGAATGTTTGTGACTAAAATGCAGCTTAAAATGTTTTCCATTTTCAATTCAGAATATGATTCTGTTCTACAAGATGACTCCTAATTGATGGCACTGATTAGCTTTCTTTTATTGTTATTATTTTCATAGGAGGAGAAGCACATGGAATAGAAGAAATCACTCACTTGGGACTATGGGAAGGAGCATTGTTGAAATGTGAAACTGTTGTTGGAGCTTGGCAGGCTCATTCTGCCATAATTACCCCATTGACCCACAAGTGAACTTTACTTTTCAAAGAAACAATTTTGGAATGTTTCCTGGGGAACATTTTGCTGTTGATGTGTGAGCATACAGTGCAAGATGCTAAAGAAATATCCAAACTTGTCACTTAATGATCTTCCAGTCTGCAGATGTCTTGCAAGGATGAGCTAAAAATGCTGAAGCATGAATATTTTTTACCTAGACCTTTCAAGAAATTCTTAATATTTCTGAAGAGTAGACTTTTTCTGGCTACTCAGATTTTCATTTTATGTTAGCAATGAAGCCTTTCAAAACACACCCATAGAAGAGGAATAATCCTGATAATTCAAAGATGAATTATATTTCATTAATTTTATAAATTAAATTATATTGTGGTATAATAAAATGGGGTAATGTAGTGGTAGTTCATTAAATGGAAAAAATCTTAATATACTAATGGCCTAATTCAGGAATTAATTGCTAATCCTTCTTCTTTGTAACAATTCAAATTTCTTTCTTCCTTGACATGGTTTTGATAAGGTAGCTGTGGATATTCTTTAGTGCTGCTTATGGTGACATTTTTTGTTGAACTGATTTTTAGAATTTATCATAAATATGAATGTTGGTATTAGATTCTATTCTATAGGGAAGGTGGCAAAAGGAAAAATTGTTTCTGAACTACTGAAGGCTCATCTTGAATACACTTCCCAGCTTTCAATTTTGTTCGGGGTTTTTTTCGCCAGAGTTTAAAAGATAATGTTTCTACAGACAAATACTCTGCTTCTTCAGAAAATGCAGCCCTCGTGTAACTTTCATTTCATTTCCTTGCCTGCACAATTAAAACACAAGCTCGAGACCTTTTTCTCAACACTTCCATCGTCTATTTCTCATTATGCTTCTTGATGAGATTTTTAGGCTTCACAGAACACCGTCTAGGCAGCTAATCCGATGCAGCGCTAAGATCACAGCACTTCTTGTGTAATTCTTATTAGGTTAATCAAGAAACTTACTGAAGCAGGAGGTTTTTTCAGGCCTGCCAAATTTGAAGCGATAGATCAAAGTTCACAGCCCTCTGACCCTTTTGCCCTAACTTGCCTCAGCAAAGTCTCCATGAATGGCCTTATTGTGAATATGGCAGCGTCCAGAGCCTGTACATTTGCAATTGTTTAGGCTTAGGAGGGGCATTGTGTTGCCACTGATGAAATGCATTTTCTTCTCTTTCTGAAGTGTAAAGGTTTTCACCTCCATTGCCTATACAAGTGCTCCGGTCACCACAATAGCACTTAGGTGATCCTTGTTCCTGTCAGGCTGAGCACCCAGTTTTATGACAGAGTGTAATTAAATGGCTCAGAAGCCAACATCAGGGAAACAGCAGTGAAGAACAGGGGGAAAGCTTAATTTCCATATGGTCAGCCAAGCAAGAACAACAGCAGCATTGTGATCTGGAGTAGATAGTTCAAGCACTTTTAAAGAGACATCTATTCTTTCAGTTGTCTCCTGAATGCTGCTGCACTTCTTTGAATATACTTCTTCATGGTCAAAACCTCTTCCTAACCCAAATGCTTTTTGCATGGCATGGCTTCTTTGGTGTTATTAATATAATAGCAAGGATTACTTTGAATAGTAACACTGAACTTTGGAATAGAAATCAAGTAATTTAATTAAATGAGGCTTGACCCAGGCAGGCCAAGGGAAATTTGGTAAGGTTGCCCTCATAACATTCTGATTTACTATGTTCTTTTTCAGGGGAAATTACAAAATGAAGATTGCAGTAGAATTGGGGTAGAAATGGTAATTGTCCTTCTAAAGAGGGCCTCAAATTTTTTTTGGTAAATCCAATTGTGTTCATTTATTTTTAAATTTCTGAATTAATTTCCCAAAAAAGTAACCTGTGACTCCCAGGATTTAGCAATTTGCCAGCCAGAAGGGTTAAAAGGTCCTTGCAGCCATATATTGAATTGCCCACAGCAACTATTTGAGTACTCAAATGTAAAACCTAACATCTTGGTTTCAGATGTGCACATTGTTACAGCCACTGTGATGCTGAGCTGGTCTCTCTGTGTTTCCAGAGCCAGTGGGAATTTGGCTATTTTGAGTGTGAGAGATGTCTTTGGGATGAGTTACCAGAGTCTGTGTTCTTGCATCGTCAAAAGAACACACTTAGAAGTTTACAAGTTACACAATGCAGGAATAGACAAGAGAGTGTGTGAGCAACAGGTTTATTTGGGTTTTTTTAGGTATATTTCTCACTGAACTGAAAGCAAGTGCTTAGGAACTACATAATGCTTATTTCAAGAGCAGTTAACATGAAAGTCAATTTTTGTATAATGCTAAAATTATCAGATATTTCTGAGAAAACCACTAGAACCTTTACTTAGACTACATGAGCATGGTATCAGAAATTATAGAAGTTTATTAAGATAAAGTGAGAGATGTTCAGATCACCAATTTACTAATTAGAGTGTCAATTGATTAAAGCAGGGTGTTCGTTTACAGATCAAACAAAGCAATTCAGGCAATTATGGTTCTCCCCTTTATTGCAGGAAAACATTTGAAAGTCTGACAGGCAGTTGTTTACTCAACATGAGTATTAAATTCTCTAATCTTCAAATTTACAGAAAATCACTGTATCACCTGCGGGAAGTTCTCAAGATAAATACCCAGTGGAGTATTTTGGTACAGTCAAGTTGCAGCCTGCTGCCTTTCAAAGAGAAAAAGTGAAAGGCAGGAGTGATAAAAAAAGATGTCTTTGAGGGTTCTAAATTTTCTCTGCCCAACTCTGTCTTGAGTACAACTTAATTTTAAAATGCATCCTTTTGCCTGCCACAACCAAATCGATTTCCCCTCTATGTATAAAACAGAAGTGTCAGCTTTATTCGATCCTTGTATGTGGAACATTAAGGTGTATCACTGTTACATGAGACAAAGTTTATTCTGGTGAATTGCATTAACAAAAGCAACGTGACAGGTATGATACAAGTGCACACTGTGTCAGCTTGGGCAGGGGTTCACGTGCAGAAGAGAATATTGCCATCACTCACTGCAAAATAATGCAGATCATTGCTTTTGTATGGCTTGAAAAACAGACAGAGATAGTTAAACCTTTGTGTCAGTCAAGTCCTGACTTAGAACTCCAGTTGTTGAGACTCAAGGACTCAATTATGTTTTGACCTTTCATCTTTTTTCCTCTTTAAGGTGTACACAGTGCCCAGGCTCCACTTAATTATTCCATTTTTTCCTTATTCTTTCTTTGTGCTTTTCTCACTAAATAAAAGCAGAGAGGGGAAAACTTCTTTCCAGCAACTTTATTTTTCATTTTTGTTGCATCATTACCATTTTCACAGCTGTAATTCCACGGCGTTTCTTCCTGGCATCATCTCACTTGCCTGGCCAGCGGAGCCAAATGGGATTTACCAATTTACTTCTGGAAACTAAATGGCCTAATGTTCCTCTCTGGTTATCTACCCTTTCAGCTGGTGGGATATATGCTCTGCCTCCTGCCTGCTTAGTGCCCTGTAGATAAATTTGAGCAGAATTTCTTTAGCTGTCAGAGTGATGGATGGGCGGTACAGTGGAGCCTGCTCAGCCAGAGCAAGTGGCTGCCTTTGCCATCCATCACTCTTCCTGCTGTCAGCCCCTTGATCAGGGCTGCAGAGCAGGTTTGGGCTTTGTCTAGGTCACAGTGCCACAGAAAAACAATTAGTTTGTCAAGGATATACATATTTTAGCATGGGGGGATTTGGCGTCTGAAATGCTGCTGTGTTCTATATTTGATAAATCAGATTTTTGCTTTGTTTTGAAGTAGGAGCTTTGTGCTTAGGGGAGACTGAGTGTGTCACACTCAGTATTTCTGTAATTATAATTGTGGATGGTGGGAAAGAGAAGTGTGTGATATGTTAGAAAAAAAGAAAATGGAGAAGCAGCATTTGATACCTGAGCGCTGGAGGCAGATGTAGATTTTGAAATGGCTGTTAAAAACAGCTTTGGCCTTTTAAAGAATTTAGGATTTTTTCCTACCAGTATTTTTAGTAACTCTGGTTCTTTGGGGGTTTTAGGTCATTCTCTGGCTTGATTGGTTGGTTTTTTCAGCTCACCAACTATTTGTGAAATAGGAAAATACCAGACTAAATTGAAGTATTTCTTCTTGTGTAGTATTTCATAAAGTCTTGTGTTTCTCTGTATTTCATTCCTTTTCATGTGTTCAGCTGGTAACTTCAGTTTCTGCTCTTAAATGATGGGCAGGATTTTTAATTCAGAACAATCCTTAACTCCTGCTGATAACCTTAACTTTTTTTCTTTGCATTTAGAGATGCTGGGAAGGAGAAAGGAGAGATACACAACAACTCATTTAGCTGGCAGTGAACCAGGGTTAGCTGTTAGAATATTCATCATCTTCCAGTGGTTTTTACTGGTTTTTGAGGGACTTTTCCAAAGTTTAGCAGGAAAGACTTGCAGATATGCCCAGGTTCTGCTGGGGACAGCCCCAGAGAAGTGCTGCCCATTGCTGGATGTATGGCTTTGCTCTGGAGGCAGCTGGCTTTTGTCACCTGCTGGAGGATGCCTGAAGCCTGGGGACATGCTGAGAAGGAGAAACACTGGTGCTATGAACATGACTACAGAACTGCTTTTTGGGCATGGATCACTCCAACAAAAGACAGTCACAGTAGCAGAGCCTTGAGGTTGTCACAGGGGTTACAAATGCCTGATGCCACCCCTGAGTAAAGGAGCACCAGGCTGCAAGTGGGGAGTCTCATGGCAGGGTGAGTGGGACCATTTGTGCCTGGCTGAGCTGACACAGCACTCCTGACCCAAACACAGGACACACATCTTGGTTCTTCTGTCCCCAGAGTTGTCATTCAGGACTAGATATGGTAGCACCCACTGCCTGTGAACTGAACAATCTGCTTGTGGGCACAGGTACAAACCAGTTATCTGCTCTGGTACTGAAGTACCAATGACATTTTCCAAAAGTAAGTTGGTTGTGTTTAGCATTTCAGTGTCTGAAGAAGGTGTTGCAATAACTTGCAATTTAAATGGCCTTGCAAATAACTACTAGGTTGTGCAATTAAGTGGGAAAGATATTTAAAATCAGACTTCTTCCTGAGCAGCTCGTGTGGCACAGTGAAACTCTGCAAAGTGACTGTGTTCTGGATGTGCTGAGCGAGTGCAGAAATAACTCTGCTCCTTGTTCACTAATATTCCTGTTATCTATCACCAGCCACTCTCTGTCAGCTGGAACAATTGTGCTCACAGGATTGTTTTCTTAGAAGTCTGCTACATATTTATGTTCAAGTGAGAAAGATTTCTTCCTGGAGCTCTTACCAGTGGGATTGGTAGGGAAAAACAAATCTTTGTCAAATTTGTGTTTTTCACATTTTTGAGTGATCAGTTACATTTATCAAATTTCTGGATAAATTTGGGTTATCTTCAGCTGAGTAAAATTGTAATGCTTCTCTTCCATAGCTAGGGCAGGAGTTATTTCTGTGTGGATGTTGTGCAGACAGCTGCCTGGATGGCTGTGAGAAAGATGGCATAGCTGAGGCTATGTTGACATATTTAGAAGGAATTAAGCTCTCTCCACACATCTGTGTTTTAATAACATTGCTTTTTCCAGTGTTTCTTTGCATAGTGGAACAAATCAGAAATAGCCACAGAAGCTGAAGGCAACAGAGGATCTTGTTCCAGCAACAGTGTGTTTCCTAGTCCTTTTCCAAACCTTAGACAACTGCTTGTTACATTATCCTGTTCAAACCTATTATCCTGCTCAGTTTGATTTGTTGCTGTCCTGTGTCTCACGTGATGCATTTAAATCACAAGGTCTTCATGACATGAACTTTGGCTTGGATCTAGAAGTGTAATATACAAGTGTAGAATAGACATTATTTACTTTCAGGCAAGAAGAAATTTGGCAGCTGGCTGGGAAAAGATGGAATTTCTGATTATTAGAATAACAGTAAGGGCAGGTTTTTGTTACTAAGCAAGCATATAGACATTTCTGTTAACATGCCCACAACAAGGTAGCTCGTCATGCTAATTTAGTACCAGGAAAGTACCTACATTAATTTGGGTAAAAGTTGTGGAAGACATTTAGGGAAGGAAATTTAACCTGTTCCTGGTGTATTGAGAGAGAAAATGAGACTGTAATTCCAAAAGGAATTAATAAATAAAAATCCCCAGTAGTGGGGAATAGTTAATTGCTTCTTGTTTCTCATAGTTAGAGGAAGTTTATAGAAATGGCTGATTGAAGGACTCTGAGGGAGTCCAAGAGGTGTTTGGGCTCTAACTTCTCCTCCTTTCAATAGGAGATTTCTCAGTAGGTGTATTCCACTTGAGGATTCTGGAGGAAAGGAGACAGTGTCCTTCCATTGCAATCAGAAGTTTTGGTAATTAATTCAATCAAGAAGTTAGGAGTTGGATGTTAGTTAGAGCTTCAGCACTTTGTTACACAAGTGAAGACCCAGAAGCTAGAGCTCCTTCAGAAATGTGGCGTTTTGATCTAACAGACTTTCATTTGCAGAAGTAGTGATGCCCAAAGAATCTTCCTTTTTCTACTCAGCTCCTGCAGTTGGTCAGTCCTGCAGTCCTTTCAATAGGAGTGGAGAATTTATGTTCTGGCAGAGGTACCAGGAGTATGAGGTCTGTATTTGTTACAGGAGCTGAAAGTCAAGCAAGTTGAGAGGTTATAATGCGTGCAGTAAATATTTAAATATGCTTTAAAACAACTGCCTCTGATTTTAAAGACTTTTAACATCTTGTACAATAGTTGGACAGGATAATGATTCCTGTGTGCTTTACTCATCTTGAAAAGCACTGAGTGATAGCTCAGCTGGCTTCTATTTTATCCTGTTGTGTGTCTGTTTGGTTGCTTCACAAGTGGGTGTTAAATCAGCTTTGTAGGGAAACCAGGGCTAATATCACTGAATTTCTGCAGCAGAATCACCTGGGGCATTATGGTAACCTGGTAAGCAAGGTGATGGGTGTTCACATGGGCAGTGAAAGAATTTTCCATCTCGCTTCAGTGGTCATAAAGCCACATTAGAATAAATATAGTAACTGAGGGATAATACTGCCAAAGAAAGGGCAGTTTTAAGGGGTAGATTACAGACCATTAAAGAAGGGAAAAAAGTGTAAGAGGACATAAGTATCCAATACAATAAGTGCAAGGTATGTGTTGCTCAGTAGCTAGAGGCTGGGCTAGTTATTTGTGACAAGCCCCTGGAACTGCACAGTTATAAGCTTCAGGTGTTTGGCATGTGGAGCTGAATTTTCCACCTTAAAATAACTTCAGTGTTTTAAAGCTAGAAAAGGCCTCTCTAGCCTTGTTCATGCCTTTGTTTAATCAAAGAACACTGATGTATTCATCCTAACATCTAATGTTTAACTTCATTTTCAGTATCGGTTGTTCTCTATCAGTCCTTGGCCAAGCCTGATAGTTCCCAGTTCACTGTCAGAAGAGGTGAGATATAAAAGTAATGCAACTGATGTGTCCTATATATACTGACTTTTAGTGGCTCCCCCCATTGCTCAAAAGCTTTTCTCTCCAGGGCCCTCGTATGAACATGACCTTCCACAATGCTAAATATTAAAACAACTGTTTTAAGCTTCATGTTTTAGCTTTCAAAGCAAAGGAACAAAGTGGCAGTGGTGGCCAGCTGGCAGACTTGCATAGCAATGCACAAACCTTTCCCCTTTAGACACACCAGAATTTAAATTTGCACTTAAATCACGAGTCAGGATGAATTTAAGCCTATCCAAGAACTCATTTATGCACATCACAAAACCACCGCACAAATTGGTTCGGTACTTTTCATTTGGCAGTCATTCCTCCAGAGACATCCAGGACAGAAATAGCAAGGGTACTGCAGGCCAGATATTTGCTGGCAAAGCTGCCTGTGGTGGAAAACTTGTTCAGCACCTGCCTGTTTGTGCTCTGCCTGGCTGCCATAGCCTGTATTACACTATTGCATTTATAAGGAGTGGAATTGTCCACATTATTTAGGAAAAATACTGGCTTTTGTTGTCTAATCTGAGCTAAAATTTGAAGTAAAATTTAAGGTGAGTAAGAAGACAGAAAAGAACAGCAGGTCTGAGAATCTTGCTTTCTGAATCTTGGAATTTCTTGGGACACAAGCTTGGAATTGGTTGTGCCAATGCAGAGCACTTGTTCCTCTTCTCCAACTGAGCAAATCTGAGTTAAGGTTGACAGGTCACCATGTGGGTGTGGAGACCTTGGAATTTACCAACTCATGTCTTACTCAGATTTTAAAAACTGGAATATGTGTTAATCAGCCTCTTTAATTCTGCTTGCCCAAGTTCCTGTCTGATGATAATCCAAATGAATTTCAAGTGAACTGTCTGCTGTCAGGAAGAAATGTGAACTGTCAATTGAAAGTAAAAATTGGAAAGTAGGTCAGGATGATCTTAAATCCTCTATAGGTCACCTGGTCAGTTTGGGAGACAGATCTTTGTGGCCTCATGGAAGAAATCTTCAGTGCCAGTTTCTTTTTATGAGACCCTGAAGAAAGAAGCTCTCTGTGCAACATGAAGACACTGTGATATTTGTCTCTCATCTGAAATATCTAAAATTGTGTTGTCAGTGGCACAGAAGAGAATCTAGGAAGGAATCAGGTTTTACCTAGTGATTTTTTATTTTTCCTGGAACAATAATCTATCATTAAGTGTTGCCTGGATAATTGATGAGATAGCTGAGAGTCTCCTTTCCTACATATGCTCTCTCTGACATACTGGTGTGCTTCACCTTCTGGAGCGCTAGAACAGCTCCAGGAATTCCTCTTGTTGGCACTGATAGTAACTGGCAAAAATATTAAGCCCAGCTTTGTAAAAATGCTTTAAACAAGTGTAGAATACCTTAGAAATGGAGAAGCCTGCAGCCAGTATTGATTACTGTACCAGCAAAATCTTTTTGCCAACTTGCATGTAGAATCTGTTGCATGGAAATTGCAATCCTTTAATTCTTTAAGGCTTTGCATCTCTCAGCAAATCTACTTTTGCAAAGCATGACAAAATTGATAGGATATTCTTCACCTTATTTTTCAGTATGTGTACAATCTGTAAACAGTTTTATTGTATATTTTAAAAAAATATGATCTGTCTCAGAGAGGAGATTTTTTTTTTTTTTTACAGCAGCTTCATTTGAAACTTCCTTGAAACATAGACCTATAATTAAAGAGGCTAAGGACCAGGAAGAATCATAGAATAGAAAAGAATCATAGAATATGCTGAGTTGGAAGAGACCCATCAGGATCATTGAGCCCAACTCCTGGCCTTGCACAGAACACTCCCACCACGTGCCTAAGAGCATTGTCCAAACCCTTCTGAGCTCAGGAATTATGTGCACAAACTAAAATAATGGATATCCCTAGAACCCCTCTTTAATTTTCTTTTTTTCCCTGTGTTCATCAGAACTGCATTATGCTCAATCCAGAGCTCCCTTATCATGAAAAAAGTGAGCAGTTTTTGTGTGCTATGTCCAGCTCGATGCTGTTCCCTGGAAGTGAACCTCATGTTACCTCTAAAAGGCCTTGCTTTCCACAGGATCAGTTTGATCCAATTGTGTTAATCTGTGTTAGTCCCTCTGCTCTAATTGGCCCAGGGTTTTAAGGCTGTTGATCAGCGGAGTTACTGCTCTTTATTGTACTTGGGAATTACTGCAGAGTTAGCCTGCTTCAGCAAGACTAGGAAGATTTTAGCGCTATAATTACTGCATGAAAGGCTGTAATTTGTAAAGACATATTGTCACACAGCTGGGGGAATACTCCCCCCAGCTGGACGCTCACCAGGCTGCTCTGGTTACCTCCTGCCACACAGCCTCTGGGTGTTTTATCATTCCTGCTGAAAAGCAGCAAAGATAGCCACTGCTGTTTCTCTGCTATGCTCACAGGTCACAGGCTGGCTGTTCATTTGCATAAAAATGGGACCCCTTGGCTCAGCTGCCACAACCTCCTTGAGACAGCACTGATCTCCAGGCCCAGCCTCTGCTGTCTCAGGCTGCAAAAGGATGCACTTTGTGGGGGAGCTCTGTGAGTTTAAAATTCAGAATTCCCCGAGATTTTAGGGTTACAAAAAGCCAACTGCTTTCCATCTTAGTTACACAAAAAGTACGTGTTTTAAGACAGATTAGTAAATTTGTGTGCATATTTAGTGACTTTTTTCAATTTTTTTTTCTTTTTCCAGACCGCATTGGTGTGTGCTCAGGTTTTCTGTCAGGGTTGCCTGCAGAACCCAGGGTCCCTCCTCTGCCTGAATTTTCCTTTCTGTATTGTGAACTGCCTTCTAATATACAGCTACTTTCTCAAATCTGCCTCTGGTCTGCTCTCAATTTCTTCAGAACATTTTTGAGATCCTGACTTTATGAGTTTTAATTTGTTTCATTAAGTGAACTTTTGAGACAGCAAAAGTCAATGGAAACTCTTGATGACTTCCCAGGGAGGGGGATTGCAAACTCTCTGTATAGACATCCCTGGTGTTTTATGGGAATGTCTGATATGAACTGCAAGTATTGTAATTTTTGTTCATATTACTATTTATTTCCATGGACTAGACTAATGACTTTTGCTTTATTCTCAGGTTTATATAATTGCTCATTTTCTGTAAGAGAGGCTGTTTCACTAGGACTCTTGGGAAGGAACATTTTATTAGGTAACTGATTTTTTGTAATAGAAATACCTTTCTCAAAAGTGGTGACAATGTCTTACAGGCTTTGCACTTGGCTGTAGTCTGATGTGATACAGATTTGATAGTGAGGCTTCAAAGAGTTTCCATATCTGAATCATGTAGATGGGTACTTCAGTCAAACATTTTTCTGATGTGAAAATTCTCAGATGGAGAATTCTTGTTTTGTTTTCTTGGTTATAAAGGAAAAATAATTCTCTTACCAGTAAATGATTGCAAGAAGCTTAATCATGCTGTGGTTTGAGAAAGTACATGGAAAATATGCCAGTGATGGAATTGCAGCCTTGCTTTGAGTCCTGCAGCATATGTGGGTTAAGGGGTTCACCTGTAGGACTCCAGTGCAACAACAGTGAACATGAAAAGAGAGAGGAAAAATAGATGAAGTATAAACAGAAGAACAGATCATCCTTCAGGGTCTTTTGAAGATATCTGCCTTGGCTGGTCCTCTTGTGTCTAGGTTAAGCTGAATTTTTTCCCCTTTCTCATCTTTCCAATGAGACATTAAGATGTCATTCCTGGCTCTTAGAATTTAGGAATTTCTTCTCATTGACTAGTCTACTTTCTATTTCTGTCTCAGGATAGAATGGTGCAATTGTTTCCTTCCTGGTGCATGACTTGGAATATACAAAATTCACATTGCTCTGCAGGAACATCTGCACTGATGCAAATGACATAAAAACACCAAGTGTGCCATGTACCTGTTGGTGTCCTCTACTCCTGTGTGTCACTGCAAGCTAAGTTGAAGTTTCTTCCTGAAGTTACTAAGATAACTTTGAGAAATGGAGTTTCTCCAGTAGTGTTCCAGATCCAGATGTCTGTTTATTCCAGCTGAATGAATTATTACCATACTGCTCAATAGTTCCCTTTATTTTAGTGAGTCAGGCGGGCATCCACTTTTGGCTGGTGTTTGCTGTGCTTTTGTTTGGACAAGGAGATCTGGTCACTCTAAATGGATGGCTACCCTGGGTCTGGCAGCTATTTTAATTTAATTTTTATTTGTTTCTTTTTGTAAGGAAAGATTTTGCTGTGGCATCCTTTCTTTGTTTTCCAAGTAGAACTTGCAAGATTTCTCAAACTCAGTCCAAAAGTTCTGCTGTGGGTATGTGTCTAAATAGCAGGTACAGACAAACCTCACTATTAACAGTGAGAAGGACAGGACATGAAGGGTGCAAGAATGTGCAGCCTGGCATTTGATAGCCTCCCCAAAGCTTTTATTTTAGACAAAAATTTAGGGAGTAGGACAAAGATAAGGAAATATCAAGCCTCGACAGTCTAACCTCTGACAGTTTTGGAATACTGTGTGGGAAGATAAAGTGATTGGAAGTAGGAGTAGGAAACTCAAGAGTACTGCAAATTCAGGGGAGCAGATGAGGAAAAACATTGGTAAGCAAAGCTTTGGTGGTATCAGCTCACCAGACAACATCTTGGGGAATTATCTAGCAACCACCCAAATGTGTGTAAGCTGGGAGAAATAATGTGTGTTATTAAACATAACTCCTCAGTGTGTAAGAGGGTATGTGCCTATCTAAAGCCACAGGCAAAAGGTTTTATGTCCATAGTGGGCATAACTGTGTGGTTGCATAGGAAGAAGCTGCAATTGCTGCAAGACCAGGCCCTGGGAATAGAGAAATGATGGTGATTTGTAAAGAGTGCACTAAGGCTATTGCCACTGCCAGGACCAAACAGCACAAATGGTGTCTAAGAGAATTGAACTATATAGAAATAAAAGCATGTGTGTTTAGAGAGTGTAGATTTCACTACTCTCCAGCATTCTTGGAAATTTCTTTGATCCTAAAACTTTGAACATTGACAGTGTGGTCCACAAGTTATCTGGATCTGCAGTGAGAGCAGGAATATTCAGCAAGGCTCTAACTCAGCTGCACATCCAATCTCACTGGTTCAGCTGTCTTCCAGTCCTGTGATTGGAAAAAGTTTTTGACACAAACTCTGTGTCAAAACGGAAACCATGAGGAAACCCTAAGAGTGTCATCTGTAAAGATACAACTTTCTAAAGTATTGTGTGTTAAGTGCAGGAGAAAAGCCTCTCACTCTGCTTGGCTCTGTGTCAGCTGGTCTGTCTGTCCAGCCCTGGATGGCACAGAGCAAAGCAGATACACAGCAGATGGAGAGGGACCAGAGGCAAGCAGTCAAGATAATAAAAGAAAATGCCAGCTATAAAAGCAAACTTAGTTTTGAAGTCTGGAGTTGAAGAAGGCTGAAAAGATAATAATCTGGTTTTTCATGTCTTCTTGGGACAGGACAAGAACTGATGGGCTTAAATTAAAGCAAAAGAGATTAGGAGTTAGATAGCAGGAGAAGCTTTGCAATTGTTCAGGATAATTTGTCGCTGGAATGGATTGCTTAGGGCTGCTGTGGAATCACTTCAACTTGGTGAGATTGGGCTTGACAGACATCTGCCAGGAGTGCCAAAGGTGCTGATGCCTGTGCCTGGGAGCAGTAAGGTGAGCTCAGGGACTACTTGAGCACCTTCTTCTCCTGGTTTCTTTGATATGCATCTTTGTATTTTCCTTTTCATTCTGCTGTATTCTGACTCCCTGCTATTCCAAAAGAGAAATCTTATTTAAAATGTTTGTTTGATACCTACTTCAATCAACCAGCAGGAAAACAAATATAATGTCTGGTTTTGTGACAGAAGGAAAGTTAGCCTGAGACAGATTTTGCTACAGAGACCAGCTTTAGGGCTATCACAATTTTTAAAACATCTGTTTCGCTGTGGTGTAGCAGGAAGCAGCTTCTATTACACTTTATCAGCAAAAATTCAAATCCCTAAGTGACAGGGCAAGCTTAGAAGGAAAAACAGCTGTTGATGAGACTGTGCTGCGTGTGCTGTGGGCCTCAGCAAAATAAAACTTAGTAGGAAGGGAAAGCAAAGCATCTTTTCATTCAGCTTTGAGGAAAAATGTACATGGCCCCAGATTATGGGATGGATTTATTCAGCAGTTTGTGGGACGTGTTACTCACAGCAGTGCTCTGCAGGCTGCTGGCAGCTGTCAGTGACCCTGGTGCAGGCAGTGCATTCCCCAGGGCTCCCAGGCAAGGCTGGCCCCGGTGTAGCAGATGTGTCACCGGGGCTGAGGGAGCAGGGGAGTGATTCCTGTTGCATAATTCATTTCTGTTGGATGAAGCAGAATGGTGACTCTGGTCAGCTCTGGTAATTGTCACTGGATGTGTTTCATTAGAGCACTAGGGCTACAAGAAGAGAAAAGATAGGGAATTGTGGTGTAGTCACACTCTCTAAATTGCTGGTGCTCAAATACTGAGCATTAGTTCTGTAGTACTAATTAAATTTTGCCTGGTTTTCTGTATTTTCATTTTGAAAGGAGGTTTTGTTTGGGGTTTTTGCCTGCATTCAGATCTAGAAGGACTTGTTAAGGGGGCTACTGCTCTTGGAGAAAAGATGCAATAAACCATCTTTCTCTTATTGTTGTGGGTTTTGTTTGTTTTAGGATTTTTTGTTGTTGTTGGGTTTTGGTGTTTGTTTGTTTGTGGTTTGGTTTTGGTGTTCTGGGGGTTTTTTTTGTTTGTTTGGGGGTTTTTTTGGGTTTTTTTTGTGGTTTTTTTGTTTGTTTGTTTGTTTTGTTTGTGGGGTTTTTGTTTGTTTGTTTGTTTTGTTTTGTTTTTCTTTTTTTTCTTTTTTTTCTTTTTTTTTTTTTTTTCTTTTTTCGGTGTGTGTCAGCTCTTGGGCTACCTATTGACTCTGAAGTGGAACTTAACCAAGATTTGTTGAACTGAAAAAAAATGTGATGCTAAATTGCTCGTTCCTCTTCAGTATCTGGAGTGATATTAGAAAAAGGATTGCATCACAGCATCCACTTCACTCCTTTGAGTTCCTCATTGAATATCTTTGAGTAACAGATATTCTTTTGAGACAGTGACTTACTTAAAAAGCCTAGGCATTAAATAGCAAAAAAACCCCTCAAACCACCCAACCAAGTATATCAAAGAAAAAAAACCACCCAGCACCAAATAACAGCCAAATAAACAAATCACCCCGAAATTTTTAACTAATATATGGCTACAAACCCGTACTGCAAGAATGTATAAAATACCCTGGATTGGTGAGGTGTCTGTGTATGTGGATGTTAATGTGCTAAGCCAGCTGAAAAGTAAACAGGATGTGCCTCATTTCCCCTGATGAGCTTTTCTGTACAGGATCCTGGAATTTGCCTTCAGGTGAAGTGTCAGAGATTGTGCTTTCCCTAGGGAGAGCCAGTTCTAAATAAGCAGTATAAAGACAAAAATCATCTCTTTGTTCTGTTCTTACAGAGAAACACTTGAATCCCCATTTTGCCACTGGATCTCTGCTGAGGACATTGGCAGTGGCACCTCACCTGTGCATCTCTGAGCTCTGCACTGTTACCCTGGGATGCAGGAATGAGTATAAAAATGGTTTCCACAAATTCAGCAAAGTGGAGTGAACAGTAGCTCAATCTCATTACATTGCCTTTACTTTCAATTTGGACAAGGTACAAATAATGAGAATTTGGTAATTAAATAGTGCGCTGGTAATTTTTTTTTTAACCTCATGAGTTAAATGACACACTTAAAACAGTAAAAGTTTTTCTAATGAGCATATGAAAAAAATCTATCCAAACAACAAAGACCTCAGTTTTTGCAACAGAAGAAATTCCTCTAATTATGAGGAATTAATAATCTAAAGATGAGAGTTGTAGCTGCTTAACCTGAATTTTATATGGAATATTTTCCTAAATATTTCCGGAGTTGATGTTGTAATGTGGTGCAGTACAGAGAAAAGCCTTTGTATAATTTTGTGTATTGGTAAATAAATTAAGACTTGCAAAGATGCAAGATTTGCATTTCCTATATGTGTTTGCACATCTGGATTCCAAGAATATTCAACATATGTGTTGTAGCAGTACACTAGAAAGAAAAGTAAAACTAAATTTGGGAGTGTATCTGCATTTAAATTTGTAGTTCCTTTCAATATATTTTGTATATATTTGAGATAAGCTTCCATGGTAAAGGATGGGCTTAGTTGAACATCCATTCAGTGAGGCTGATCTTCTTGGAGTACATTTCTTGGGATAGGTTCATGAGATACTGTACAGGTTACATATAAACCTACTTTCCTTCTTAAGAACAATGTAGGAGTTGGATCTAGAGCATGGCACTGGCATAAAAGTGAGATGTACGGACTTGGGGGTTACCTCTTCTCTGTTTTCAGTGGTATGCTTGAGGCAATGATTCATTCTAGAAATGGTATTTTTCAGACACATGCACATGTTTGAAATTCACCCTGCAGTTGGTACCCAAGCGGTTTTTGCATTCCTTCAGTTTTTTATGCAAGTTCCAGCTCAAATAAATTCCCAGAATTCAGTGTGTAAATTATTCAGACACATTTAATTTCAGCCTTTTTTTTTTTGTTACTCAGTTACCAGTTTTTTTCATAACCAGTGGAAGTGTATAGTCCAATGTGCTGTTTTAATTTTATAAGGAAGATATTCCTGATATGCTTTTGAGACTTATTTTACTAATGAACCTTTTGTTTACACCGTGAGATCAATGAGATGCAATTATTTATCAATGCAATCACAAAACAAAAAAGATAATTCAGAAAAATCAGTAGTATTTCATTGCCCAAATTTTGAGATAGAAATTTTGAGATTTTGAAAGACTGATTTCAAAGCCAATTGAGATTTGTTCCTGAAAATGGGATTTCTGTGGAACTCAGATGTTCATCGTTATTATTAAATGTTTATTACTAGGAAATGAATTGTTGAATTCAAATGTAAAAATGGGGAGACTCTTTTCTCTTGTAATTGATCAATAACTCATGTTCCTGATCTTAGGAAATTCTTCTTGAGTAATCCTCTTGTAACCACAACTGATGAGGCTTGGTGGGCGATGGTGTATTTCTGTCTTCAGCAATCAGGTCGTGGCCATCAGAAAACACAAAAAACTGCAGGTCATTATCTTGAAGTGAAAAAGATGTCAACCCTCTGCCAGGCTTGTAGCCTTCCAGATGTTCAATATCCTTGTCACTGTTTAATTTAGCAATCCAGGCAGCTTGGTTGCATGGGTGACAGTGAGATAGCATGCAAAAAGCACAGCAGAAATGCTCTCCAGCAGCCATTGTGCAAGTTGCATATATTCTTTAAAATGCCCCCAGAAATGACAGACCACTTGAAGCTGAAGCAGAGCAAGATGTTAGTTTGGTGAACATGCCTCCTTTTGGCTTGAGCAAGATGACTTGGCAAACATATCAGCTTCAGGCTTTGTTCTCTGCTCTTTTTCTATTGTCAGGCATACAGTCATGCCAATGAAGAACTGAAAAGCCACTTGCAGTAATATTAGCTAATGTGATGTTGGCAGAGTGAGAAATCACCACTGTTCTGCTGGCAAAGGACATTTGTTTTGCTTCCTTTTATTACTCCTGAAGTCTCACTTTGGGAAACAAACTGAGTTATCACTGCAGGAATCAAACGAGCTCAGTTACAGGAGGGACATCCCCTCTCTGGTTCAGGCATATGTCACCTGCACACACTGGTGGAGAACTTTTTTTGTAATATTTATGTGTTTTTGTAATATGTAAGAGCTGTTTTTGTAATATTTATGTGTTTTCCAATACACTTCCTTTCTAAGTGTACTGAACAATTTGTAAACTATTTCTTTTCTGTATCCAGAAGACTCTTTCTGCACTTTGCTGTAATTCACTGCTCCTCTGTATCTTGGTGTAAATGTTTGAGGCCAATTTGTTTAGTTTCATTTTTTTCAAGCATGGATGTTGTTATAAGTGCAGTTATGAGTGAGAGTTAATTAGGCTTTGTGGTAGATTGCTTTATTGATTCCACAGACCATTCACTCTGCAAAACTGAAAACATTCATAAGCATGATTTAGTACCATAAATGATGATTAGTAAATATCGTGAAGAGATATCTTTTAAACTGAAAGCTGACATAAATAATTCATAGACCTGTAAGCTGCAATAGAGACACACCTCTTCCACCCCCTCAAAAAAAACCCCAAAACAAGCAATGAAACAAACCAACCAACCAACCCAAAACCAGCCAACACTAAAAGCCTCCACAAATAACCCACCTCCTGAACAACAGCAACTAAATACCCATGCAAAATACACAACCAGGAAACTGGGGGACTGATGAGATTAAGCAACATTGTGGGTTTGGTGTTTGTTTTGTTCTTAAGGTTTTTATGGTGACTTTATTTTTTTTCCTAGTTGTTGAAATTTATGGGTGAATATGGCTAATGTAGTTAAAATAAATGTAGTGGACTGAATTGTGATTACCAGCTGGCTAAAATCAGAGTTTGCTTAAGCTTAAGGTTGTGTTGACCAAAAGAGAATGACAAGCATGTATTATCATCTTCATGTCTGAGATAAACAGGATTTAGTTTGGATGCAAATGAGGGAGATTTGGAGTTGCTTGTGTCAGGGAGGAAAGAACCTGACAGAGGCTTCTGTCTGTTGTGTATTAGAAACAAAAAGCTCAAGGTGAGTGTGAATATTGGAAATATAGGTTCAGCCCAGGACCTTATGGGAGGTATAAAGACCATTGTGACTTTACTGCAAATCAGATAAATTTAAACTTGGAGGAATGCTGGCACTTAGAGAAATTACTGTATTGTAGCTGACCCTCAAAACTGATGTCAGTGGATCCAAAGGAATCTCTTCCTTATGCCACAAGTGTCTGGGCTACAGGTTCACTTCTGACTAGTGCACTGAGGAAAATAGCTCATTTTGTTTATTTTGTTTAGGTGGTGCAGAAACAACAACAGCAAACCCCTTCAATAATTGTTTAGATAATATCATTCATTTAAAATTCACTGCTGCTAATTAAATTGTAGGTCTAACAATCTAGGAGGTAAATTTTGGCAACGTACTAAACCACAACAATTATTAATGTAATTAAATTTAGTTATCTGTGTAGATGAGCAGAATGGTGCATTTAATATAGCAGGAGCTTGTAGCTTAAGCTGTGTGGTGTAATGGAGTATAGCATAAGAAAAAGTCATCACTTTTTCCCTTGAGCAGACCGGCAGCAGGAGAGGGTGCCTCAAAGGCACATTTTGCAGCATTAGAACAGAAATTACTGATTGATAACTGAGGAAACTCAATACCCTTATTCTGACTTGCTGTCTTTGTAGTAAAGCCAAGCTCTTAGAAACAGTTAATTATCACTTCAATAGAAATATTTAGATGACAACTGAAAGCTTTCACCATTTCTGCACATATGTTAGAGAACTCTTTTGTTGTTTCAGTATGTGTGAAGGAGGACATTAAGACGAACAAGTAAGAACACATCTGACATCCCTAAATTTACTATCAGCAAAAGCACTGGAAAGACAAGACAGGTTCTTTGGTCTCAGCTGCCCCCAGAATTTAATTGAACATGGTTTGGATTATTGGTGAATAACTGTGCCTCAGTCACTACTTTTCTCATGTGCCTCAGAGCACGTGTGGGCAGGCAGTAGCTAAGACACTGAAGAGTAGGGGATAGTCCTGCTTTTTTTGCCTACCTAATAATAAAATCTGGTTTTTAATCAAGGTTTGAGATGTGTTTAGGCTCTGATACTCTGGTTAGCAGTTCTGCAAAAAGTTAGAATTTTTTCTGCAGCATCCAGAGGTGATTGGTGAGAATTTCCCATTCCTGGTACTGAGGTCCTGCAGCCACGCGTGGCCGGCGTGTTACTGCAACCTCTGCTGGTTCAGCTGGCTGGGGTGAGCTAAACATTGTCAGCATCCCCAAGGCACTTTATTGATCCTGGAATCAGAGTTCATCTTCCCCACTTAGGTAGCTTTTTAACTGCTGCATGTTGGTGCTTGCTGTGTGCTGCTGCTGCGGTTGGCTTCAGCTGGAAACAGCTGGCGAGGATTACCTTCCTCTCGGCTGTCACGCTGGCTTTTTACAACTGATTTTTGGCAGGGTGAAGGATTGAGCTACATTCTGCAGCTAGGGAAGATGCTGACATGGCTAATTCCCATCCTTTTGTGGCTTTGCAAACTCACTGCCAAATGGCTGCAGTTCTGAAGAGCTGCAGTGTATACAGAGGAAATGGTTCTCTTCGAGCCCATGGGTTGCTGGGGATTTAAAAGAAGTTTTCCAGGGATCGTGGACTTCTGTTGGGCAGTGTTTGAATACAGTTTCTGTTTTGAACTTATGGTTTATTGTATGTATTTTCATGAGATGTGTTAGGAACAGATGTTCCTTTGGGAAAATAACCCTGTCCCTTGACAGTAATCTTTTTCTTTTGTTGATGTGTTTGGAATCAAGGCCTATTCTGCCTTACCAAAAATACTGTTTGGCAGGGTTCTTGCACTGTGTCCTTTATTAGCAGTGAAGTAATAATATACTGTAAACAACTTCAAGCAAGCTGAAGAGCAGGACAATGCCATCCACATGGTGCTGTAGAATGAAAAATCCTGAAGCAGGAATTGGGGGACTTCCTATGGAAGTGACTGTGCATTCTCAATATGCCTCTTGTATTCTCCACACGGACTGAGAGGTGATGTTTATACACACTCAGTTGCTGATTTATTCATAATATTTTGAGTTATTTATCCTTGGCTTGATACACACTGTATTTTTTGGTATTTTTATTGCAAAGCAGAAAAACAATATTCTGAGATTTACAATATGTGTTTTTAACTGTTAACTCTATTTAACTTTGTTCCTTTGTTTCCTTTCTTCAAATTTATTTTGTATAAATAAATGCCAGGGAAAGTTTTGACTGGGCTGTTTACTTTGACAGCAATTTCAACAGTGTTATATAACAGATGTATTTGTGACAGTAAATTTTAAGTATACAGTTGTGAATAATCACAATGGAGATGAAGGTCCTGCTTATCCTCTGGGGAAGCCCATAACACACCATGCACCTGAGAGTCCAGCCAGAATAGCTGAGAATTTGAATATTAAACGCTGCAATGCACCATGTGCAATGGTGCATTTGTGGAATTTTGTGGATTATTTGTGGAATGGTTCACAAGTAATATTTAATGATGCCTTTGAAAAAAATTATTTAACCTGCCTGAAAAGGAAGATAAAAATCAGTGCAGGTTTTGCTTTGACTAGGAGTTACTTTTTGACTGTATGACCTCATAGGCAAAACGGTGCAGAGAGTGTCTGTATACAAATGCATGAAAACCAAGTGCTTGTGAGGGAACCTCTAAGTGTGCAACTCGTTTTATTGGAAACTTCTAATAATGTGCAAGTGTGTTTAGTGTAATGGGATAAAAAGAAACAAGCAATAGGTGAAATCTATCATATCTGCTGTAGCTGGTCTTGATCCGAGCTCTCAGTTGACTGTTACCCTGTACCATGCCAGGAAAAGAGCTGTAGTTCATTTATTTTAGTGTTTGGTAAAACTTAAATTAGCCTAATGGGAGGATTGTCTGCTCTGAGGAGTGATTTTTATATTTGATGTCCTGTAAAATGAAGTCTGTCCTCTTATTCCTCAGCTGACCCAGATTCTCTGGTTTGGAAAATAAGGCTGTTGCCCTGTTCCAATCAAATGTGTAACTTTAGCCCTGTCAAGGCACTGTGGGAATGAGGTGGCAGCAAAGTCCAGGAAAACAGCAATCTGGAGACATTTCCCTAAATTATCATTTACCTACTAGACTCATAGTCTCTGTCAAATACTCAAATGTACTTGATTTGACTCAGAACCAAAATCAAACCTTCAAATTAGACAAACAGCCAGAGAGGAACTGTGAAGCAAGTAGTGAATTCAGTGCACTGCAAGTGAGAGCCAGGGAGCTGTTGAAGCACAGGGTAATGTCCAGAGCAGGATATTGACTCTATGAGTTCATCTGAACGTGGCTGGTGTGAGTGTGTGAGTGATTAATGCCTGGGGCTGCTGGGTGATGTGCTGCAGTGAGGGCAGAGGAAGGAAGGAAGAGAGGAGGGAGCGGGAATGTGGATGGAACAGCAAACCACAAAAACATCTCTTTGATCTCTGGGGTAAGAAAAAAGCACTTAGCAGTGAATGGATGGGAGTGGGGGAAACTGTACAGCTGAACTATTTGAAGCTAAATTGTGGGACCCCAAAGGAGCAAGCAGAGTGGTTATGATTGCATAATACCATAACATCAGCTCAGAAGTATTAAACAAACATAGAATCCCTCACTACATATATTCTCTATAAATTTCCAAACCACACCTAAGCATAATGTTTCACCCCCTTCTTCCTAATTCATTAGTTACCCAATGTGATGGGTTTAGAGAAATTGCAAAAAAACACAATTGCACAACTGGAGCTGGTTGGGTGTTTTCATAATCTTGGATATTCAAACCTGCATCATCATGGTGCATCATAACCTCCATTTTTCTGAAGAAAAATTGATTTTATTTGGTCATTTGGCGTAATTTTCCAGAAAAGGTCCCTTGCTCCCATCTCTTCAGATTCTTTGTGGTTACAGTGTGTGAGCTGTGCTCAGTTAACAGCACATATGGTGTGTTGAGACTGACATAATTCCAAGGCTGTGCCACAACGTGGTATTTAGAAAAGGAATTAGGGATGAGCATGTTATTTGTTGCCAAAGAAATAAAGCCTGAACTTCTTCCTCAAAGGTAAGTGATGGCACTGCTTGAAAGCTCTAGGCCATCAGACAGAGCAGTGGATCTTCGAGTAAGTACTGGCAGGTCTGTGCAGAACATGTCCTGTGGAGACATCAAAAAGTCCAGGAAATCTCTATCTGAACTTCACATTTCTTCATGTTCTCCTCCCTTTCCTATCTCTCTCCTTTCTCCACTTATGAAAATGTTCCTCTCTGGCAGCCACATGGAAGAAAAAAACAATTATTTTGATCACTGGGCCTTAGTCTGAGCCTGGGGTTCAGGCTGGAGTCTGGTGGGCCCCCTGGGGCTGCTGTGGAACAGGCTGGCTGATATGGTACTTCTCCATCTTGAACCACTCCCAAGGAGGTAAAAAATGACATAAAATCTTAATGTTCTGGAGTGCAACTCTTTGGTCTGGGTAATGAGATGGGACTTTTTCAGCTGCAGGATGGTGCCATGGATGTTTGTGGAGTGTCACTATTGGAGATGATGGTAATTGCAAATCTTTGTGTCTTATCCTGCTTAGTACTTCCCCTATTTGACTGACAGCACCAGATTCTCTGGCTTTTGAAATTATTCAAACATTCTTGTATTTCTAAAAAGAGAAAAAAACAACAGTCACTCTAGATTTTCAGTTAGGTTTTTTATTCACTCTCAAGAAAATCTAACTTAAAAAACGTAATAAACAGAATTTCTGTGAAGGTTTTCATTCTTCCTTCCATAGTTTCCTATGTGTTGTGTTGCTCCAAAGAGATAAGGGAGATTACCCTTTGCAGCAGCACAAGCCATTGAATCCCTCACAGCCACAGCCAAAATATTTCCCTGTTGCATTTCAGCACAACAGAGGGCAGCTTTTTGCCATTAAACTATGGGGGTTTGTTCACTGCTCCTATCTAAATGTATCTCCCTCTTCCTGGAAAATCAAAACTCCAAATGGGAGTTTGTGTAGCACCTTTATGTTTCCTCAGATGGACTTCTCTGACGCTGCTTAAGGCACAGGATGTTGCTGATATTCACAGCTATCTGCTCTGAAGGGCTGCACAGCTGGGGGCAGGATTACTCTTTTATGGCTAGAAAGCAGCTGAAATCACTGTTAGAACAGCTTTGGTTCCTGCATCCCCAGAGTGCAGAAGGATGGGTTCCAGTGCAATGCCTTGGCTAAAAGCATGCTGAAGCTCACCCCAGCCAACTCATTGCATCAATCTATGGGCTGCTGTTTGACTCTCCCCATCCTGACCCTGCCTGGGGGAGCTATGAGACTGCACTTTGTCCCCTGACACAGCAACCCCGCTGTAAAGTTTCAGACCTTTCCTTATCTCAAAGGACAGTTGCAGCTTCCTTTGAACCAAGATAGTTCTTACAGCAACAAACTCATTGCTTTAAGAAAACTATGGCATCTCCCAATTTCCTTTTTATTTCCCTCTTTGTTAGGACTTTTTTTTGTTGGCATTGTGCCAAGGTCTTCCTTTTTACCGTCAAGACTATATATATATATTTTTTTTTTGTGTGTGTGTGTGTGGCCTAGAAGTGCATTTGCATATATGTGATTTGCTTTTCTGGTGCTAGCAAGTCTGAATGGAAACCTTTTGGTTTCCTGACTGTAAAAATGTATAAGAGAAGAAATAATGAAGAAATTGAATTTTTTTAATGAAAAATTTAAATTTTATATGCATGCAAAGGAATTTATTAAAGAGGTCATTCAACGCTGTAGCTAATAGTTTCTCCTCTATGGCTTTTTTTAAAAAATTGCTTATTAGAAAACCAACTATCACACTGAGGAGAAGAATTAGGGCTACTTCAAGCATATTATTTCACAGTTTCTTGCCAGTGGGAGACTCAGGGAGGGGGTTGGGGGCTTACAGTGGCTAGACAGACCATTAAATTGGTATTAAACACTTTTCCATATGAAGGAAGTCGCCTTCTGCCAAAAAATCCAGGAGCAGAGGGATTGGTTTCAATGCAAGTACTGCTGGGATGGGGCTAGATAAACTTTGAAAAATTAAAAGGTCACTGGGGTCAGGGTGCAGGCTTCAGAGCCTGTCTGGCTGGCTTCCTTATAAACTCTTGGAGAGCTGGCACACCAAAGCAGCATGACGTCCTGCATAAACATTTGATCCTTCTGACCAGCTTTTTCCATGGTATTAACTTTCTTAGCAGGAAAAAAAAAAAAAAAAAAAAAAAAAAAAAAAAAAAAAAAAAAAAAAAAAAGAAAGAAGAATATTAAAATGACCAAAGCTGTTTTATATCAATTTTCACCATGCAGAGGCACAGAAAGATTTCTGTGTTGTGTCCAAAGCGAAAGGGAGGGCAAAGGCAGGAAGAGCAGCTTGCCAAACTACTTATATAGATCCACAAACTGGTCTAGTTCTTAAAATAGCAGCTTAGCACAACAGAGGGCTCCTCTGCAACTATGATAAAATACACTGTTATTGATTTTTCAGCTGGTTAATCAAATGGGAAAGATAAATAGTATAAACCATGCAAATCTGGGAAGATGGAAAAGAATATTAAATGATTCTTTTAAGCACCCAAATCAAAGAAATGTTAGAGGGCTGGCTAAATCTCCAAAGCAAAGAGAACCTGGATGGAGCAAGACAGACAGGTCCATGGCTGAAGGGAGTTGGCACTGTGTGAGGAGGGGCACACATTTTCATGTTGTTTTGTGTGTCCTTGGCTTTGGGGACACAAGGCAGCTGGTTGAGTTCCAGGGCTAAGCTTTGTGCTGTCCTCTGGCCCCTGGAGACCCCGCAGTCCCTTGAGACCACGATGTGCAGTGCAGTTGTACTTGGTGTGGAAACAGACAGCTATAGGCAGCAGTGTCCTGGCTAAACTGAGCATGGAGAGGCTGAAACCTTGTCTGGATGGATGCATTTCCCTTTCCTGGAAGGCAGAGCCAAGAAGAATTAAGGATTGGCCCATACCTTCTGTTGTTAAGAACATCTCTTCTGCCTGGCTTGGCTTTCGTGCACATCGTGCTTCAGCTTCAAAATACTGATCTCAGTTCAGTAGAAGAAAACAAGCAGAAAATCTTCACTGTGCTGTTGTAAACTTTCTTTTATATGCTGGAATTTTGTTTGGTTAAGCTTTAACACAGGATCTAGATTCTGGAATGAGCTAATGAAGAACCTGACCATGAGAAAGTGCATTAGACAGCTCGGTGCAAGCTCGGAGCACTCTGCATGGGACTCCTCCAGCACACAGCTTTGTGCTTGGAAGCAGCTCTGCTAATTTCCTGAGGAATTTGTGTGGCATATCTGCACTAGCAGAAGGTATTGTAGTAGCAAAGCTTAACTCTGAGAGAATTTGGAGCCATTAAATAGTGAAGCAGCTCAGGGGTCTGTATTGTCAAGTCAGGATCACAAAGGTTTGTCAAATCTGCTGGTTTGTGGCATTTGAAAGAGAAAAAAAAAATGCTTTCTGTTTTAAAGCTTGAAGTAATTTTTTTCCTAAATACATCTCTATTTACAGCTATTTTGCTGTTCCACCTTTTCTGAATGCCCTCAAGGGCTGGATGCTGCCATGCTACACCTGTAATGTGACCAAAACCAGTTCTCCTCCTGGAGATGTGGGAGAGTTTGATCATAGCCTGCATATGTACCCACAGGCAATGCCTTGCTTGCTGTGGATTCTTGTGATCAAAGGGCATTTGGAGGTGGTAGGCTCACATTTGGAGACATATGCAGTCCTGTCATAAGGCTGGCAGAAAATTCACTATGTATTGGGGATGCTTGGGTTTTATTGCATAAAATGTCCACATCTGGTAATCAGAAAAAAGGAGAGATATTCCAGGTGATAGTCCATATTCCATTATATGACCCCTGGTGAGAGAGCAATAAAGGAAGAGACTTCAATGACACAGAAGACCAATGAGGGCTGCACATAAGAGGGGAACCAGGATCAAATGACATGACAAAGTCAAGCAGAGAAGATTTAATATGTTGGGCTAAAAGCTGAAAATAACTCAGGGAGATGATAAAATCTACAGCATGGGGGTGGGGGCAGCAGAGCTTAAAGAAAAAAAGAGTGGAAACCACAGAAATGACCATAGTCCATTTTTATTTCAACCACTTACAGGAAGGGGATGAGTCACCCCTTCCACTGCTCTTTGATTTATTAGCAAGGTGAGTTTCCTGCTATGGAAATTAGAGCCAGCAGAACTGCCAAAGAGGGAGGAAGAGTGTGCACAGACATCTTTGTAAGCTCTGCAAGAAGCAGAAGGAGGAGGGAACCCGTTTGAGTGGGGAGAGGAATGTGCCACAGACACAAAAGTCAGAGAGCAAGTGTTATGTTGCCCCTCAGGAGGTGAACAATAAAAAAAAAATTGTCAGGATTTCAGATATGGAGTAGACACAGGTAAATGAAACATTCTGAATTTAACTCGTTTTTATGGATATCTGAGCGTAGAAAATTTCACTCTTGAAACTCTATTACTCTGCTAGGTCAATGGAAGGTCAGCTGTCCAATAAGTTACAGAGCTATGTTAATTTGTTCCACGTTGGGCCTGAAGCCTATAATTAGTGAATCAGGACTTTATGGAAACTTCTTTACTGAAGGAAAAGCTCAGATTTTCAAGTCCTGTCGTTGACATGCCCATTCTGGACCTAAGTAGCAGTCCTCCCAGAGAGCTTGAAAACCTTCTGGTAAAAAGATATTGATCAATAAATCAACATATACACATATAAATAAATATATGTGTATATATAATTTTAATATGGTTTTGTTTTTAACATGGTTTTTTTTGGTTTTTTGGTTGACTTTTTTTTTAATTAATACCTTCTTTCTTGATAATGTTCTCAGAACTATAACTGGCTTCGCTGTCAGTCGTTTTGCCCAGCAAAGGTTAAAACTTTCCTGACAAAAATGCAGCCCAGGAGCTGAATACATATATCTGCTTGTGTGTTGTTTGGTCCTCTGGGGAAAAGGACAGGTCACTCAGAGGTGCAGACCTTCTTCCTTAGCTGAAGTTCTTGAGGCTTTGAACTGAAGTAGTTTTATATGTGGATGTGTGGGTATTGTTACAAATAGGCACCGTATTGAGCATTAGCAGTGCAACAGGATAAAACTAGAAAATAGTCTTGAATAATTGCACAGCTGTAAAGATTTAATGTTCTCCATGTTCAGTCATCCGCATTGTCAGCCATCCTTTCTAACCAGAAATTCATAACTCTGAGGTGTTGTTCACAGGAAATCGACAGAAGACCAGCTTGTAAATATTTTTTTCAGGCTTAACTGGGGTTCAGGCTGAGACCATGTATTCAAATACCTCAGTTTCCATGAATCTGCTTTCCATTCTGAGCTTTGCAGATCAGGCCAGTCATTATTAGCCAGGCATTATTCATCCTCACACATTTAGATAAAACATTCATTGTCATCATGTTAATATTTGTTATGTGTGTTCATTTTATGTGGTGGAGTTTTTGTTGTTTTTTTTTTCCAATTTCCTCTACTGCTTCAATAACTCCTCCATTTCTTGCAAGACTTAATTTGAAACTATTTAAGTTTATTATTTCAACTTCCAAAGATGATTATTTGGCATTGAGTAAACAACCTTAGCTATGCACTTGCTGACATTCCTCCATAATAATTCTCTGCCCCTATTTTATTGCTTATGGAATTGCTTTCTAATCCTTTTCATGGGTCTTTTTAAAAATAGCTTTCTTATATAATAGATAGTAACATTTGTTATAAAATGAAAGTAAAACCAATTAAATCTGCCTTATTGTATTTACAAAAGATTGATGTGTGTAAAGTCTAACAGCTTATTTGGGGATTTTAATCTAAAAGTGCCCTGCAATAACATTCTCTTGTGTTCTGGGAGCCAGCAGTAATGGAGAAGCCACTGCCTGCAGAGATGCTGAACTAAATTAAAGTATTGTGTGCTGGTATTCGAGCATCTGCCTCATACGTTAATCTCTGGGAAATGCTTGAAAATACCCTAAAGTAGCAGCCATTTCTTTGTTTAAGTTTGAAAGCTTTTTGTATCTATTCTCATTAATGCTGTAGTGCAGAAGATTTGCTGTTCAGTAAATGAATTGAACAGAAGCTTCTGCAAACCAAGAACAGATTGCAGTTTCCCCATTTCAGTCTCCATTTTACTTTTGTTGTGTGTAAAGGATTTAAATTTGAGCTCCAGGGACCTAGGTTTTACTGTATTTCCTTCAACATATGCATTCCCTGTAATATAGAAGCAAAATAGTTGGACTTACATGAATATTGCAAAAATTTAAATATTATGCTGCCTGAATGACTGAGGATTTTTTACTCTACCTTAGTCTTTCTCTTGAATTATGTTTGCAAAAATGAGACTCTAAGTGTATGGTTTCTCTGAAAGGTGGCTTCTGAAAATGCTTCATCTTCCTGGTAAAGTCTTTCATTTTTCTTCTCCTTTATAACATTTTCATTCATCCAGCTCTGGATTGGAAACAATACCATGTGATTTACAATCGAGTATGACATAAATAGTTGAAGCTGTAAGAGCAGCATGTAGTAAACAAAGAGACTGTAGGCAGTAATATATTTGAATACAGGATTTTTATGCATGAATAATCCATGAGTTTATAAAAGTCAGTCTGTTTATAGATAATTTAGGAATGGAGGAATGCTTTTATTCATGAAATAACTTATCTTCTCCAGCTTAACAAACAGTTCCATTAAATGCAAGAAAGGAAGAGTTGTGACGTACAGATTTGCCAAACTTAGCTGTAGTTATATCAGAAAATAAAAGCGTGCATCCTTAAGGACAAGGCCTGCAAATGGAGTGTGTATCTCTGAGCCCACTCCTTCTGATGCTGATTTCTGCACTGGTACCTAAGCTGCAGGTGAGCATCCTCGAACATCCTCAAACATCCTCCTGCAGCTGCAGCTCAGCTGAGTGAAAATATTATTGTTTCTTGCTACTCCTTTCCCCTGCCTGGGCATTAAACTCCTTTTATAGCTGCTGGAGGAGCTCCATTTTTGACAAAGCAAATGGACTGGCAAGAGCACCAATAGGAGCTCTTAGGAGGTGACGTCCACGAGCACCTCCTAGATGATCTGAAGGGACAGTTACAGCCAGAGTAAGGAAATGATGTGTGTCCATGCCCTGCTTCTGCCTCTGGCCTGGTAATTTAAGTGTTGCCATGCCAAGTAAATCATCAGTAAGAGAAGAAATAGCAGAGTGTGCATCCTGGCACAGCCTGCAGCCCTGCTTAGAGCTGCCCTTGGGGTGCCTGGGCAGAGTGCAGGAAAGCCAACATCTGTCTGTCAGTCTAGCCAGAAAAAATGCAGGTGTTTCAGAAATAATGACTATGGCATTTCTGAGCCTTTCATTTTTTTTTTCTCCAGCCAAAGGTACCTGTTGAATTTGAACTAAATTATACATATAGTTTATCACTGTTTTGACAATCATTTTTGTACCTAAGAAACTCATTTCCTTGTCCAAACAGAGTCCCTCAGCTCTCTTTTCATCTGACCTCTTTTCTGCTTCAGATGCACATTTCTTTAATGGTTTATAGTAAGGTCTTCATGTCTTTCACCTTAGTTCTCATGTGTTTAGAAACAGTACTTGCAAAGAAGGAGGGTCTATTAGGATAAATTAATATCTTAGAGCTCTTGCAATTAGAAAGTAGCAATAGTAAAAGCCAGTTTTAAAATGCTTACAAAGAAAACAACTTGAAATGGGAAATCAGAAAAGGACTGTGTAGAGAAAATAATGAAGGGATTAGGAGAGTGTGGTGGTATTTCAAACTGAGGTTCCTTATATGTATTTAATTAAGAGCCAATAAAGTAGGATTTAAATATACATAAACTAGACACAGTAGAAACTTGTTAATTTGCACTCTAATAATTTGCAGATTTTATAATTTGTGAAAAGAAAAAAAAAAAATTAAAAGCTTCCTTCTGCCTTCCAGCAATGGTTTAAACCAGAGGCAATAGTGAAATAGCCTATTATTAACACTTAGTTTCTTTGGCAAGAATAATGGAAAGCAGTGGCTATGCTTGCGATTGTGTTGTAAGGGATTAACCACTGGATTCATAGTTATTAATACACCATAAAATGCACTTTATTCCTACTCTTCCAGACAGCAGCCAGTGTAACTCTCTACGATTTTCATTGATTTGGAGTTGGCCATAAATAAGCACAAGTCAGAAATGCAATGATTTGCAGTAAGTCTCAGGCATTAAAATCACAAATCAACACCACCAGCATGGAAGCTTTTGAACATGTGCCTGCAAATTCCTTATTATTGTTGGGATCTTGTCCTTCAGGAGGTTTTGTCAGCTGTGGCGGGTGGCAGGAGGTTGGAGCTGCTGCTGTTCCAGGTCACTGTGTCTGCAGGGCTGGTTCCCAGTGTTCACACCTCAGCACAGGAAAAGGAACAGAGAATGGTCTGGTTTAGGCTGATGAGGATTTTTCTAAGGTGAATCCCGATAGGCCAGCTCCTGCCCATTATTATTATTATTTATTATTATTAATTAATATAGGTCTCATTTTACTGCACTCTCACTTGTGCAATAGATCCCAATGTTCAGTGATACTGTTCAGGTGTCTTTTCCTTTATACTAATTTGCGTAAAGGGTAAATTGAGTTTGATGTTATTCTGTGAATAGACATGTTTGACTGATTTTTCAGCCACTTTTATTGTTATATGCAATATTTTCCAATGAGATTGTCCACATAGAGTCTAGGAAATATTAAACCTAGAGAAATTCCAAACATATTTCATACATTTAATTCATTAATTTTGTAATTAGGTTAAAATGTTAAATATGATTTTATTTCTGAAATAACTTTTACTTAAATAAGTTAAGGATCAGTGTTCAACTTGTATTACCACTACAGCATTTTAGAATATTTTCCTGTGAATTCCAAATGTGTGAACTCACCTGGATGTGTGCTGCACTTGAGCCACACTAAATCAGAAACCCCCCCACAATAAAACTGCAATATGACCATATCAGATGAAGATATTCCAGTCTACTTTAATCCAGATTCCATTTACCTGGAGACTGTCTGCCCAGTTATATGTAAAACCTTGGAGGGATGGTCCATTGAGTCAAATTTTTGTCTGCCAGGTAATTACAGCACTTGGTATCTTCAGCAGGGAGTTGCCTACATAGAGCTCTGGGCAGAGCAGGACCCATTTTTATTTGCTCTTCTGTGGTGTACTTGGTTAATCAAATCTCCTTCTCTGCAGCTTTCCTTCTGCAGCCTGTAACAAGGCAGAGGATTTGCATTGTGATTCCATTTAGGGTGAAATTAGTATGAACTTATGTTCACTAGCTGATGTTTAATGTATATTAGTTAAGTGGTTCTTTGATAAACTGAATCTGAGGACTGTTATGACATTTCTTGTCTGCATCCTACAACAATATTGAACTGCAGTAGTACCCTGTGATTAACAGAGCTCTGTCTTGTGCTGTTCCCTGCTGCCACAGGAAACCAACCAGATCAGCTTTTAAGGCAAAAATTGTTTAAGAACAAACAAACAAAGCCCCCAGAACCAAAAACTCACACAAAATACACACACACAGAAAAAAAGTTCCCCCCAGATAAGTGAAACATCTGTCCTTACTCTTGCAGAAAGTAGCAAGGATCAGAATAATTTCTGAATGGCATAGGAAATTATTTTTCTGCTATGTTTTTATCTATTTTGTATTTTCATTGAAACAAAGGGTCTCATGGGAATAGCACATATAAGATCTGCTGAGAAAATGCTTGCATTGCATCTTATTGGCAAAATCCCCAGACAATAAACATTCAGTATTTGAGCCAGCCAGGTGTTGCAGGGTTTGGCCAAGTCAAAATCCTCCACAAAATGATCTATTTTTTAGCATTGGTATTTCCAGGAAATGTCACTTTCTGCATAGCTGAGGCTCTAGCAAGAAATCAATAGGCCCTGGTGAGTGCAGTGCTCACCTTTCAGAGGATCTGTATTTCTGAAACATCTCTCATGTTAGGCTTTTGCCAAGGCTCATTTAAGCAGAAATTGGTTTCCTGTTTTTTTAGGAACATTTTCCCCCTGAATGAAGTGAGATCATCTTGTCAAGAAGTTTTCTCCTGCTTCTGTTGGAAGTGGTCCTGTTTTTTCACTATCCCACTTTGCCTTTTTGTCCCAAGGTTTGGAGGAAGTCTGTCCAGGGTGAGACAGAAGGAATCTTTGGGCAATGGAGGAATCCCCAAGAAAAGCAATGGAATTTGCTGCAACAGTACCTGGCAAAAAGGAGATGAGCAGAAACATTATGCTGGCAGGAATATGCTCAAGGATGTAATTAACAACAGTGATAAAAGAACAGACATGGAAACATGAAATTAAATGGAGCTAAGTATGCAAACCTGCTCTTGCAGGTCACTCAGTGATTTTTAAAACAAATGTGAGTGGGCAGTATCAGCTTAATTCTTAATTTTATATTCATCTGCTGGTCCCCACAGCAAATACTCTTGCCTCTGTTCTCAAAAATCCCACACCTGTGGCAGATGGGCACTGTGAGGGTGTGGGGACTTTGGTGTCCCAGGTGTTTGTCTCTCCTGGCAGTCCTGCCTTCAACAGATGAGAGGGGGCTTGTGCCCCAGCTGTCCCTGCTGGGGTAGTCTGTCACACCTGGGCATCAATTCTCTAACCTTCCCCCTTCGATGAAGCCAGGAGCCACCTTCATGCTTTAGTTTCAGATCATGGCTGACAAAGCAGTTTATCTTTTATATATTTTCCCAGTTTTTTCCCAGTAGTTTTTCAGCCAATTTTTTAAAAATTGAAATTTAAAGTTGAGCTTATCTTTATAAAAAAAACCTGCTTTGAATTCTTCATAGTAGTTAAGATGTTTTTCAGCATTTCTTTAACCATTTTAAAATTGATTTACCTCACTAGTAAATATCAGTAATTTAAGATTTATGATTCTTTTCTTCATATGAATGTTTCCCCTAGGATTAAGCTCGAGATAAATTCCTTCATGTTGCTGCCCACTGCTTGCATTCATGGGTAAATTAAACTGTCAAATGTTAGTAATTAAAATTGCAGAAGCATTTTTAATGCCAAAGATTAAACAGATGTTGGTGGATATATTAGGTTTTGACAAAGGTTTGGCAGGTAAAATTTAAAGTAAGAATGGCTTTTCTATATTATTTATTTTTAATTTTAGCTTTACTTGCCTTTCAGGTGTGCTCAAAAGTGAGACGGATCATTAAAAGGTTTGCCACAGTTTATTCTCATGTATCCCTGAAACAGGAAAATGTGAGATGGGGAACTCTTCATCTGGAGGGATGTGTGTAATGGCTGATACCAAAAGCTGTTCACCCATCCTCAGTGGTTAAAACCCCCTGAGAGCTGCTCCCCAGCTCATGATATCAGCTGAAATTCCTCTCTTCCTGCTGTGATCTGGCTGCTTTGGTATTTTGTCTGTACTGACCCTGGAGCTCATTCCTTATGCTGATTAATGTCTTCATATGGTCCTGAAGCTCACTGTCCTGCATGTCTGCCCCTGTTTCTCTTATGCTGTTACCTTGTGAGTGATTTCTCATAATTACAGCACATTTTTGTGAAGACACATTGCCTGGTCTGTCCTGCCAGACACAGTCCTCAGAGTCCCAGTAGCTGGAGGGCAGCCAGGCAATATTTTGCAGCTGCTTTGTGAGAATCCCAGTGGCTCAGACCTCAGTGATGTTGGACTCAGACATAACCAGATGTCGAGAATTCTTACCAGGCACATCCTCAGCTTCAAAACGCTCACAAATTCTTGTGAATAATGGTACATCCTCTCTAAAGGGTGCTGCTTTAGTATCTGTTCTATCTTCAGTTCAGACTCCCTAAACCATACAAGTTTAGAAGGAAAAAAAGTCTGCAAACCATCTTGCACTCAACTAAATGTTGTCCTGGTGTAAGAATAGAGCTAAATAAAAGCTGGTTTAATGTATTTCTAGCTGTTTGAGGTATTGCCCACATACCGAAGTGTTTGCTCTTTCCATACCCTGCTGTACCAATTGCCAAACAAGGACTAGCAAAATGCTGATCTAATTCCATGAAACATCGTGGTGTGGCTTCTCCACCCTTGGGGAATTCTCCTAAAAAGTCAAAGCTCGTCTGGAAACTGTTTTTTGCTGTTGGAACAGTTTGAAGAAGCTGCCTCCCACCAGCACGCAGAGCCCGTTGTGCCTGGCAGATGTTTGCAGCTCTGCCTCAGAGCTGCCTGAGTTCACATCTGAGCCTTCTCCTGACAAAGCACTTCTGAGTGGGGTCCTTGGCTTCGTGTCATTTGCTTTTCCACCCCATTTAGCTTATGTGCCAGTGCTGAGTGCTCTGTGCAGGGATATCCTGCAGTCAGCACCCAGGGCTCCGAGGGATCTCTCAGACAATGGTGTACGTGTCTCCTCCCAGGAGCTTTCTAATCTGAGCATTGTGAATAATACAAAGCATGTCCTCAATGTCTGTTTGATCTAGTGGAAGTGGCAGGCTCCTCGGGTGGAAGGTAGGATGACTTAGACAATCTCTGGAACTGGAGAGGTGAAATCTGCTGCGTTGTTCTGGGAGGTTTTTCAGCTTGGCTTATCTGTTTGTGCCCCTGCTCTTTGTCTTCTTTCTCAGACTACTGGGTGCCTGTAACGAGTTTGTTTATTTGTTTGTTTTTCCTCTATTTATAGTAAACCTGAGAGGTGAACCTGTCCTCCACTGGAGCCTGTGGGATTTTCCTCACTGCAATGAAAACAATTGAAAAGGGCATTGTAAAACACACTATGCTGTAAAAAAATCGTTTGCTTGCTGTTCTCTCAGATTTCTACTTCTCATTGTTCATTAAAAATGTAAGTTTCTGTTTTGATATCAAAGTTAAACTTAGCAAAATCCAATTTTTCTCTGTGATTTTCCCTTTTTCAATATTCCTTACAGTGCCCTACAAACACTCACATCCTGTCATTCATTAAGTGTTCCACTGGCTTGATGAGTATTGCAGAAGAGATACAGGATTGCCTCAGGTGAGTTTGAGTAGCCAGGGTGTGGAGGTTTACTTGAGAGTGGAAAACTAGAAGAGGTTGACTTAATTCTTTTTCATAGAATTTTAACTTCCTTGCAAAAAGTAGGATTTTGTTTGTTTTCCTTGGTGAAGGAAGGTCTGTGATGTGTTTTTCTTCAGCCAGGATGTAGCTCTAGGAAAAATGAGCTTCTCCCTGTTTCACTACCACTTTTGTCTTGAGGGATCTGTGTCTAACCAGAAATGTAAATATCTGCTTACTTCCCCAGCTTAATTTCTGAGACGTCTGGAAGGTAATTTCTTTCTCATTGAGAATTTAGGATGTGGTATTATTTCTTAGATGAAAACAGCATCTGCAATTGTACAAGCCAAAGTTCCAACAGCATTTCAGTTTCTTCTCTTAGTAGACTGTAGTCCTATTTTAGGGATCAGTCATCTGTCCACCCCTGTTCACACTGGGATGTAATAAGCATTTGATCTCTCTCAGGTCTGTCTGTTTGTCAGTAACACACACACATGCAGCTGCTCCTTGTGCCTTGTCTGATCCCTGAGTCCATCCATCCTGGCAATGTGTGTTAGTGTGTCACTACTGCTGAATGACACTTTCCCTTTTCACAGTCTGTGCCTCTCCCTATTTATCATTCATTTTGCCTCATGTTGACTGTGTATCCTTAGCATCACCTATTCTGCCTTTTTCTCTCTCTCTCTTTTTTTTCTTTTATTTGCTTGTCCCTATCCCAGCTAATTTCATTGCTTATTACTGCTGCTGTATTTATTGATGAATGGCTCATTTCATCCCAAGCCACATAACCTGCACTGCTTCCTTTGCTGAGAACTTGAAAAATGTACTTGCAGAAATATTTGAGGATAGGACAGTTTGTGCACTTCAGGCCAAATTAGAGACACAAATCTCATCATCTTTTTTAGGGCGCACATCTAATGTTTCATACAGCACTGGGGAAATTTATGTCCCTGCCTCTGTTCCTCAATTAGGTCACAAATTATCCCTGATTGTATTATGGTTACTGACACATCAATGCTGTTTTTTTATTTTATCCTACCTTTCTTTTTAAGAGCTCTCATGCTCTGCCTTGCAGGTAACCCAATTAATGTTTCTACTACTTGTAGTGCAGTGGTAAAATCCTCACTGCCTGCAGTGGGCAGAGAACCAATCCTTATTTCTCCTGTCTTGATGTTCTTTTTCCCTACCTGGTGTTGGGGTGCTGAGCGTCTTGTTTGGCACAGTGGGTGGGGCATGGGCACGTCTGTGGTTTCTGGAAATGCTGCCAATGCAATTGTCACATGCTGCTACTAAATATTGCATTTCTGTGGGTTTGGAAAATCAAAACAACCACCTTCTCACAGTCTCCCAACTGCAGTTCTTTCTGTCAAGTCAATGAAAGTTTTTGAGATTTTTGCTGCTTTATTTTTATGTCATAACCTAATTCCTCCTGTTATTAAAAAAATAATCAACTGCACCTAGCTAGTAGAGTTGTAATACAGTATATGCAGAAATCTCAGCTGCAGGCTGAGATTTAAACATTTGAATGATAAAAAATGAGTAATGGTGCTCAAAGAGTAGTGCTTGTAAAGTCAAGCACTCATGGGTAGGAAGGATCAGGATTAAAACTCCCGCTTGCAGGCACCCTCTAGGATTTTCACAAGGACCTAACCAGGTAAGGTATCTAGTTTCCATAGGACTGTATGAAATATGGTCTAAACCATTATGTACTCTTGAAAATGCAGTTATTGATCCGTATTTTTGGGTATCTGTATACTTTTAAAAGTAACCCTGGTAAGTGGGAAGTCTGTGTTTAACTGGAAATCAATGGGATGTAGCCATTTGTGATTTTGTATTAGTACTAAGCCCTAGATATGTATGGAAAAAAAATCTGAAATATTAGGCCACTTGTCAGAAAAGAGGGACTTCCTTGGATGTTTAGGGGATTTCCTTTAGAACACAAAATCTGAAAAAGGTCAATTGGAGTGACTTAAAATATATAAAGTTTCAAGTTGTTCACAGAAGTGAGGCCATTAATGCAAAACTGTCCAGTATATGAAGTTCTTAAAACATATAAAGCAAGAGTGTTTTGCTTTTGAATGATTAATCTTAATCCAATTTTTTTTTTCAGGTTAAGCATGAATTTTCTTTTTAAGCACTGTGCCAAGTTTTTACTCTTTGAAGATATCATTAAAAACACTTCAAAGTTCCTCTGCCTCAAACAATGTTGTTTTCAGGAATTGCTTGAAGGTAAGCAGTAATGTAACTTGGTGTTATAAGGTGAATAACTAAGAAATGAGAAAAGAGATTAATTAATGTGCTGTCCATGAAATTAGCATTCTGATAATTGCTTGGTTTGTAATTATATTGAGCTTAATCTGACAATAATACTAAGAAACTGTGGGGTTTAAAACCATCTTTTGTTTTGGGGAAAACTTTCATTTGTTTAAAACAATTCATTTGCATCTATGCTTTTCTAAGTTTTTTGTGTTTTGTTGTTTTGTTTTGGTTTTTGTTTTTTTTTTGCTAAACCTCGTATGAGCTGTTTATTCAACCAGATACATCAACCCCGAGGATAATTCCATTTCAAGAGGAAGAATGAAGGACAAAATTGAAGGTGCACTGTTCCTAAGTTAATGGTTGCACAATGTACCTAAGTGCTTTGTTATTGTAGTCTCATCAACACGTGAGCTGCTCAGAATTCTTTGGAATGTAGATCGTTTCTGAGGTGTGAAAGGTGATAACTACTCTCCATATTTTACTACTGATGGACCTCTCAAATGAAATGTATGTGCTGACATCTCCATGCTTTGAAGATTTAAAGACCTCAAATGCTGAGAAAAAAAGACTGACCTTGAAACTCCTGTCCCAAAATTTGCTTTTTTTTCCACACTACTGCTTTGCTGAATGTATTAACTTGAGGAAAATCCTATAAAGAAAGATAATATTCCTTGTGTTATTATAAATTTTAGTCTCATGCCAGATAATTCCTAGTGAAACAGGAATTATCTTGTTAATGAGGTGACTCCTGTGTTCCAAGGAACAACTTCTAATGAGTGTGAAGGAGAAAAACTTCAGCCTTAATGTTATATATTTTCCATCTATCAGAAGTATTTCTGATTCTCAGCTGTAGCTGAAATTAAGATTCTGACCAACTTTCATTGTAATTTGTGGTACTTAGGAAAAGAAACACTTTTAGTAATTTGACAAGTATAATTTTCCCTAGAATATTTTTCAGTCATCAGAATGTCAGGAATTTGTTGCACTTAAATAAATGCAACCACATACTAAACTTTTCTCTGGTAATTTCAGAAGACAGCTTTGTAGAGTTTTGTTCTCCTTGTCCTTGTTTTATGCAAGTGCTGACAACAGGAGATGCTGAGGTATTCCAGCAGCAGGGGTCTAGAGGAACATGAAATTAGTCTGATTTAGATTTCAAAAATAGGACTTTTAGACCTATTTTTCCATTACTGCATATTGGTTATTTGTGCAAAGGGGAATATTCCAGTAGAATATACAGAAGTCTGGACCAAAATAGTCTGAATATAGCAAAGAAAGGACTTGAAGCTCTTGTTCCTGTTTAGACCAAATCTAAGTTGGACTTTGTGCTGAAGTTAGTATTGTGGGGACAAAATCAGGGCAGGCTGTGAGATTTTCCTTTCAAAATTGAGAGACTACAAAAAAATCTTTACCAACTTTACATGCTAGTCAGAACAAAACAAGGACATGTAGAAAAAGAGCAGAGTTTTTTGTTGCTTGCAGTTAATAGGCTCTATATAAGATACTGCCAACCAAACAAACTAATATATTTGATAACATATAATCTGAATAGGCTGATTGATTTGCCTGGAAAAGTGGCTGCAGTCTTCAGGAGTAACTAGTACTGGAAACAAAGACTTCAATCCTTTTATTGCTATTTATTTATATAAAAATGGGCATGCTCTTCCCCATAACTGAGTGAAATCATCATTTTCAGAACAAATTCGCAATATAAAAACTGAAACTACACTGTTTTTACTGAAAAAAAAATCAAAATTCTTTATAAAGAATTCAATGGGGCTTAAATTAATATAGTGATATCCATAAACAGTAAGGTGATACTGCTTGGTTAAAGAAAGCAGATGAGTCAATCCACTCAGTGGGAAACACAAATGGAAAATGCTCTAATACTTGAGGTGAATTACAAGTGTTTTTACTAGTCCTGTAAAGTGTGATCTTTCTCTCTATGAATATATATATAAAATACCATTTTTCCTGTATGCAGTTTGCTTTTGGTAAAGGCTTTTTTCCCCACTAATCACATTTTGAATCATCTTTGTTTTCTAGAGGCTCCTAAAAATCAGCTGATTTTTGGTAGTTGCTGTTTACAACCATGGTAAAAGTATTTAAAAATGACTGACAGAAAGCAGAACAGATCTCACTGGATTTTGTTACGTTGTTCAAACATCCTTACTGTAATTCTGGCCTCTTGTGTAGTGGTTATGTAACAGGGCAAGGCAAAAACCCACCAATTCTTTTGTTAAACCTTTTTTAAAGAATCTTGTTGCGTGATGCAGGAATGAGTGTGATGGATACTGTGGATAACAGCCAGCACCCCTTGCACAATGAAGCTTTTTATATTGTACAATTTATAGTTCTGTTGATCCAGTTCATTGCAGCTTTTTTTTTCCATACAAAACTAACGTTTGGGTTCAAATGTTCACCCTGATGTCAAGGTCTGATATTTTTACTTCTCCTCTTCTCCTAATTTTATTGATTTTTCTAGGCCAAGCATTCCATAAATTAGTTATAGTAAGAAGACATATTGTGGAATGTGATATAATTGGCAACTGATTGTTGATGTAGGAGATTTATGTCGGCCTTATAGTAATAGTTTCTTATAATTGGAAACATATGTGATTTTTAGTGTCTAGACTTGGGAACTTTCCCAGGAAGGAGTTCCAGGTGGTTATCTAAGCATAATAGGCCAAATGGCTACTTAAAGGCTGCAGGCATGCATGGGAAATATGTAAATGTTGCTAGCAAATGTAATTTTCATAATTTGGCATTTATAAATTGCACTATATCCATTTAAATCTGATGGTTTGACCAGCTGATTTGTTCTGTAAATTCATGTCGAAACCTGAAATTTGCTTTCTCTCTGAAATAGTGTAAAATGCACTTTAGAAGTTCTTGATATATCTGAATGACAAAAAAGCTTTTATCTATATCCTGTGCCTAATTTAGTTGTATTGATGTATGAATGTTTAACTTGAAATAGCAAATAGTTACATCTCTAGAAAGAATCCTGTGAAATTTGGTTTGGTATAGTTAGGTTACCTGGCACCTTGAGCTTTGTCTTTGTTTGCTAATAGTCTGATTTCTGGAAGGACCTCAGAAAGGAAACATGTCTGGAAGTTGTACAGCCTACTAAAACATGTGGTGATTTGATATTTCCTTGATCCCAGTTTGCCTTGAACATGCTCTGCACGTTAAAACATCCCTGGAGAAGGAAAGCAGTTGGCTCTCCCAGCATGAATACTCTGCAAATATTGTTCTGGGACCTGCACAGCCTGTGACTCACAATGAATATTTTCAGCTCTGGTTCTGACTGTACAATAGGAAATAGAAAAGAAAATAAGTGATTTGCTGGGTCCTAACACGGGATGACTTGACCATTGTGGCTTGCACAGAGAACATGGAAGAGCTGTACTGGAAGATGTGAGAAGTCCTCTCAATTGAGTTTTCATGTGCCAGATGGTTTCTTGTATTTTTTTTTTTTTTAGTTCTACCTGTTAAGATAGCAAAGAACGGCATACGTTATCTGGCTCTGCAGCCAAGTGTGTGGTCCAAATTATTTTCACAGAATGCCTGACAAAGTCTGCTTGCTTGTCTGCCTGCCTCAATCATTTTTCTCAACTAATGAGAAAAATCTGCCAAGCATTGTTGGGCTAAGGCACTAATTATTCTCAAACAAATGTTTCAATTTTGCACAAGTCAGGAAGTGTCTCTGTTTTAAATGATTACATGCCAAGATGCCAGAGTAGTTAGACCAGTTTAGTTTGTCAATATGTCTGGAAGTCCCAGAGGACCAAAGACATGAAATCATTAAAAGCAAATGGGTCTGCAGTCTTAGGTGCTCTTTTAGGAAATATTGCTGCAATGCTTCTTTTTTGTGTATGTTCATTTTTAATGAGAAGTAGTAGATCTATTTTCCTTCTGGAAATGTTATTTCTTTTGATATTTCTGGCTGCACTGGTCCTCAGATTCTCTTGGTTTTGGCACTGAATTAAAGGAAATTTTGTGACTAGTCACGCAAGACTGGCCCATCTAATCCTTTCTCAGATTTTGTAGCCTGCTCATCATCACCCTATTTAAGCATTAAGGAAGTTGGTCTCTGATAGTGACAACATTGGAAAGTGTCTCCTTGCAAAACTTTCAGTTGAATTTGGCAGTTGGAAGTAGCTTGAACAATTTGAAGGAAGTTTACAGCTTGCTTTCCAAGCAGTGGTTCTACACTTGGGCCTGAGCTCCACACTTCCCTGCTCAGAAGTAGTTGTGAGCTTCCAGAGTAGCACTGTCCCACCTCTGAGCATGAAATGTTTAGGTCACATCTATTTGTGACAAGGTTCAAGGTTCTGATGGCTTGGTGTGTCACTAGTGAGGCGTGTGCCTCTGCTCAGCTCTACCTCTGCTGATATGCTGCATCATTTGCCATCTGCCTTTCCCACTGTTTGTCCTCATCCCAAAATTGCTCTGAAGGAAGCAAAACTGCGCTGAAAAAAGCAGATAGATTGCCAAGTTTAGGGGGCTCTGCTGGGTTTGCCTATGTGCATACCAACAAAAATCAGTTTCCAAGAACTGCCTTCCTGCCTTTAAGTAGGGAAATGCATCTTTTCAGATAAAAATGTGTTTTAAAGATGATGAGAAGTTCAACAACTAATTCCATAGGGATAATTGGAGAGGTTTACTTGAGCCAGCTCTGCAGTTTGTTTCATAGATGCATGTTAGTTCAAAATTGTTGGATTAATTTGTCTTTAAAGCACATATAAAGAATAAGGGGAAAATTAAAGGATTAAACCACCAGAAAGCAGAACTTGGAGCATTTCATGACTTGATTATTTTCCAGCAGCCACCTGTGCCAAGGAAGAAAATGTGCTTAAATATTGTGGCATTTGTATCCCCTCAAACAGTTACTCATAAAGAGATAAATGGGCAGCAATAACATGTATTTCACTAATAGTTTATGGCTTTTGTTTTTGACATATCCCCTTCTTATTTTGGGGGAAAATATGCAACCTGGTGCCTGGATACTTTCTATCATTAATTGCTTACTGCCCTTATCTGTACCCACTAGCTTAATTGCAATCTGTCTGCTTGGTGCATGATGTGTGCTTTTTAATACAAATTTTTAGAAATTATTGGTAAAAAGGAGATGTACTGCATGGGAAAACCTACCTAGTCTGAAGAGCTGGGCAGTGCTGGCAGCTCCTGGAAAAAACTGTGTGGCATCAGTGCATGCAGATGGATGATCTCAAGCCAAGGCATTGCAAATAAAATGTTCCTGGTCCTCAGGTACAGTGCAAGGCAACAAAAGCTGAGTGAGCTTTGAATCCCAGGGTGCTCCTCAAAGTTCAGTCCACTGCCAACTCCCAGGCAGCAAAGAAGGTTTTGAGATAATGCTGTTACGTATTTTGAAAGACTTTCCATCTTTCATTTTATTGTTCTTTTCTTCTTTGGTATTCAGTGCATTGTTATTTGCTAGATAATTATCTCTTTTGGTTTGGAGGTTCTGGCTGTCCTTGGTAAGACCTAAATCTTACCTGTCATGTCAATTATTTTGTTTTAATCAGGAAATACACACTCCATTCAGACTTTTGATAGGTCTTTTTTGCTTTTTTGACTTGTGAGTGTCTCTGCTGAGAACTGGAGCAAGAGGGAGGGTCTGAATTTGGTTTAGTTGGGGTCTGTGCTCCAAGACCTGTAAAGACCTGGTGGCAATGACCATACCAGGATACCCAGTTGTGCCTGGACTGACAAAAAGTCCAGTAACCTCCCAGTGATGCAGTATCTTTGTAGGTGTATGAACTTCCCAGGTAGTTTTCCACAAAAGAATTTCCAAGAATTTTTTTTGTGTAACAGGAGATCCCATTCCCCAATTTCATCATATTCATTCTTGAAATACATTTTATGTGTCTTCACTTAATTTTTAGGAAGTGATAAAGACACAACAGTGGAAACTAAATGTTAATGTAGTAGTTTCTTGTAATGGATTATTTTTCATAAGCTAAAGTGGAATACTCTGAAATCAGCTTACACTGCAAATTAAATGCTAGGAACTCCTTATACTTCCTTACAAGCAAAAGAGATTTTCTGTGTCTGGTTCCCCTGTCATTGACACTTTGGCATATTTAGGCTAATTCCAAATGCTAGTCCTTGTATGTACCATTAATGCCTCTCTTTACATAAAAATGTCCTAATTTACTTGATTCTCCTTTTTTGTGTGTGTGCAAAACTGAAATTTGAGAACAGTCAGTTCAGCTGCATGTGTTTGTACTACATAAACCTTTTTACATTGAAGTTTAGTTTTATGAACAACCACAGTTTCTTCAACTGAAAAGCTGTACTTTCCATCCAGGAACACTTCCTATTTTGTCTATCTACATGTGCTAGTTTGCAGAAGTGCAGTTGAAATCCAGTGGGAGTAGCATTCCATTGTAGCTACACAAGTGTTGCATTGTTATGAAAAGAGAAAATTTTGCTGTATAAACCCTATTGCTCTTTTTTCCCATAGCTTGTTGTTACAATTCTATCTAATTCAGTAGAAACTTTATTGTACCTAATTTTCTCTTTTTTTGAAATAATGATTTCTCCAGAATTAAAACTCCACCAAGTCAAAACTATCAAAATATGTGCAGTTGCAATACATGGAGGGGGGTTGAAAATTTGTAATTTGTTGCTTCAGTTTGAAGGCTCTTGAATTGTTCTCTCAGCAGCTTGGTAGTGTCTCCCATTTGCACCAATTATGTGGCCATAAAAAAGCTACAACCATTGAACTGATTTAGTGGCTAATCATTTATACCTGAACTTTTCCTTTTCCTTTTCCTTTTCCTTTTCCTTTTCCTTTTCCTTTTCCTTTTCCTTTTCCTTTTCCTTTTCCTTTTCCTTTTCCTTTTCCTTTTCCTTTTCCTTTTCCTTTTCCTTTTCCTTTTCCTTTTCCTTTCCCTTTCCCTTTCCCTTTCCCTTTCCCTTTCCCTTTCCCTTTCCCTTTCCCTTTCCTTTTTTTATGAAACCTATAGGTTGTCCTGATTGAAAAGAAGCTGCTGAGCCTCTGATTTGTTTTATTCTGAGCAGGAAATGTATCAGCACTGTTCAAGAAACCAGTAAATTGTTCTTTCCATGGTGCTTGGGAGAGTGATGAAGTGTCTTCTCAGGGGTCCTGCTCTTCAGTTATTTCTCAGTGCATCGCTAACGTCTCAGTATTGCATCAAGTAATTTTCCTATGAGAGGGGAGCTTCAGGTTAGCCATAAACTCACCCCAAGGGGCTGGAGCACAATGAATGTGAGATTTAAGTTGTCAGGTACATGATTGCACATTGCACTAATCACATTCCTTGTGATGGAAAAGCAAAGGAGATTCACTGTTCCGGAGAGGCAGCGGTGCTGTGTGAGCAGCAGGGAGAACTCTCTCTCCTCCTTGGTTTGCTGGTGTGGCTGCTGTTGTGCTTGGCAGAAAAGCATTCAGCCTCAAAGGTTGTAAAGTTTATAGCTCTTCACAGTGTGTCACTGTGTTACATAACCCAGTAGGGCACAGCTATGGAAAGTGTTCTCTTGAAAACCTTGTCAATATATTTTGTCATGTCAGGATTGATTGAACTGCAAACATAAGCTGTGTGCTTCAAGACAACACTTTTGTCTTGCAAAATTACAGTGTGGAACTAAATCTGCAGCTTGCTGTAGGTGCTTCACTCTCCTCCAGCAATGGTCCTCTCTGTTTCTTTGGTAGGAAGACTCTGTGCCCCAGCCTAAAAAAGGGAGTCAGTGATGCACAGGGCTTCAGCTGAAAGTGGATTTGGTTGCAATATGTAATTGAGCAGAGGAGTGACAGAAGTTTTAAATTAAGGAGTTGATTTTAAGAGTTGACACTGGCATTAAATGTTCTATATTTGGAGCTCCTGCTTTAGTGGCTAAAATGGACATTTATAGATAGAAAATGTGATCTGAATTCCCCTTGGGCTTGGCAGATAGGTTTGAGTGATTTCATTTTTTGTGTGTAATTTTCTTTTGGCAAGAAGGAGTGCAGGGGGTGGTGGAGAGGTCAATTTCTCTATGTTTGTAGGTGCTGATGGGTTTTCTGAGATTTAATTTTAATTCAGTTTGTTTAAAAATTGCAGGACCAATGTTTTTTAAAATACACTGTTGCCAGATTTTGTGTTAACTCACATGTGTATGCCATCAATTTTGTGATACTGATTGGCTTTATTGATAACCAGTGTGTTACAGTTAGCCAATAGTTAGTTAAATCTGAGCTTTCAAAAGTTCAATCTGTAATTTATAAAGCTACGCATTCCATGGGTTTTATATGTTGCTAAGAGCTAGCTTGTGCTTTTAGTTGACCCAGTTAGTAAGGTAAATACCCAGTTATCAGGGGTATTTTGCAAATTTGATATTTAATGATAGTTTTAAAATTTGGGCACTTCAGGTGTTTGGAAAAGAGCTGTTTTGAGGATGGAAAAGTCATTGTAAAAGTTCTGGTCATTTCCAAATAAGATAAAATTTGCATGATTAGAAAAAAAACAAGGCAAAAATTAATTATTTATAGCAGCCTGCATTTAAGTATCTTTAACCTCAAATCTTTGCTTGTACCTTCATTTCTGAAATAACACCTCCCACTTAATCATGAACTGATCTAAACCAAAAATTAAGATTTAGAACAGTGCCAGTAGTACTGAATGGTTACACTGCAGGAATCATAGCCAGTTAAAATTTGGAATTTCTGAAAGGAGGGCTAGACTCTTAATCTTAAACATCTCTGGAAAAACTGCAGCCCTGCAGGGAAGGAGGGGGGAAAACACAGATTCAGAAAACACGTGCTGCACTCCACCGTATAAATCTGGATTTCAAAAATACACTTTTTTTAGCATGCTTGAAAGTTGTTGCTGACTACTGCCAAGGAGAAAATTTAATAAAGAGTTTAACTTTGTGCAGCCCAAGCCAGCTCTGCAAACACATGCCTTCCCGCTGAGATCAGGATGAATATCTAGCGCAGGGTGCGAGCGCCAGACTGTAGGAGCAGCCCCGTCTACATGAATCCCTCATCTGACTCCAGTTATTGCTGTGCTGGGCACAGCTCCACGGCTGGAATCATTGCACAGAGTGTGTGTGCAAAGCTCTGCTCCCAGCTCCGCTGTGCAGCTTACGTTTTTTCAATTATTTTAGCAAGGCCTCTTGCATCTGCAGGGCTTGGTCTGTTTTGGTAAATGGACACATTTACCTTCCCAGTTGAAAAAATCTTTTTTTGTAGAGGATGTCTTGTGCTCTCCTTGCATATCTTCTAGTGCAGGATTTTGGAATTCGGCCATGATCATTTTTGAAACAGACTCTTAATACAAAGAGAGCAAATTAATAGATTGTTTAAAAAGTCACATTATTTTCATTAGTTCTCTTTGAGAAGCTCTTTCAAACCTAAATTTAGATATTGGATTCAGTATCGATGGGGAAAGAAGCTGAAAACCTATTTTTGCTTTCAGTCAAGAAGAATCCAGCTTTTGTTTAGCAACGAATGGTGATAAGAGAGGGCTGAGTTTGTGAGGGCAGCACACCAGGCTCCGCGTCAGGGTTTGTGTTTCAGCCCAGATCTTTATCCTCCTCCCAGAAGGGTCTGAGACTATGGGGAAATGAGCTTGCTTGCCCTGTTTTGGGGGGAGTGAGACTATGTAATGCTGAGCAGCACTGGACCTGTCAAGGCATGTCCAAATCTGGCCAGTTACCCTGGGGCTGGGGCAGGTCCATAAACAAAGGAAGGAACGGTTTATATGACAGCCACGTGAGCAGCCATTTCATCAAATGCCATCCCTAGTTTCATTCTTTCAAATAAACACCCTTTTCCAAAGTGGCAAACAGGAAGAACCTTTTTTTTTTTTTTCTTTCTTTCTTTTCTTTTTTCAAAAGATACACTGGCAAAAATGCTGCCAAGCTGTCTTCCCAAGGTTTTGGTGTAATGGGACATGGAGACTCAGGAAATAGTAAAGAGGAGAGTTCTCATGTCTTTGAAAAACTGAGTGAGAAAGGATTTAGACTATCAGTGAGGGCATAGCATAGGAAGAAAGATCCATAAAATATCCTGCTCTGCAACTGTCTCATCTGAATTGCCCAAACTGGAATGAAAGAGATTTTGGTTTTGCTTCTGTTATTATTTATTTACTGTTAGGGTGAGAAAAAAAGGCAAAATCCCACCAACTTTACAAAAGGGTAAATCATTCCTTTATTTATTTTTGCGCAGTCTCAGGATCATCTTGCTCAGTGTGAAGGCCAGAGTCCAAGAGGCACATACATGGGGAAGAATATGTGCTGACAATTATTCTGTGAAATTATTCTTTTACTACTGTTTGCAGTAGGGCCACTTCAGGCAATACTTCTGACTAGAGACAGTTTTGTCTTCTTTTCTGTTACTTGTGGGTATCATATATTTCTTATCAACAAGTTCTCCTTGCCTGCACTTCTAAATACAGAAGTCAGGCTACCTGTCCAACACACTGAGGCACTTCTGGCTTGATTGTAAAAGCCACAGATCTGATTACCTCACACAGGCTACACAACAAAGCAGTGATTGCCTGTTCAGAAGTGTCCCATATTCAGCCTTTATTGTGAGCTTGTAGTGTTTTGTCTCTCTGGCATTTGGTCTCTGTGTTGACCATTCTGACTAATGCAGAGAAAATCTGGAGTCACACTTTCATGTCTCTCTCCTGATCATATTTGTTATTCTAAAGTAATACCACTGTGGCAGTGGCTTAGTTAGTAAAGCAAAAACTGTCCATTCAAATGAGTGAAAAACTTATCTTCTTCTATGTCTGATGACATGGCAACATTAATATATATATATATATATATATATATATATATATAATGGTTTTGGGTGGTGCTTTCCAGCAGTGTTGCCATTCTGGTTTTTCAATCTGCAATATGATATGATATATTTGAATTAAATTCTTGCAAACACTTGCACCTGTTGGAAGGACCACCATTTGTTGTCACAGCAATGGGGGCAGTAGGAGGAGCACTGAAGGAAGTGTCTTCATAGGACAGCTGCAATGGATGAGTTTGTGCTGCAATTGCTCACTTCATGCGTAAAGTGAATAACTCAGCCTGTTTTTCATACACCTCTTTAGTACCAATTTTCCTTGGAAAAAAGTGATAGTAGAATAAAAAATTACCTAAATGCATTTGGGAGATGAATCTGAGTAAATGTTTAGGGTTTGTTTTGTTTTGTTTTTTTTTCCAATGAATTAAGATTTGGGATGTGTGGTAGTCATCCTTGAGTAAATCAAGTGCTGGCCATGATAATTGCAAGAAATATAAACAAGTAGCAGATGGATAAAGTAGTCCTAGAGTACTGAGGGAAAAAGAAAATTGTTCATCCTTATCTGAAATACAGGAAAAGTAAATATTCTCGTGTAGTGTTTGCCTGGAAGCTTTCTGGTTTATCAGTACAATTTGAATCACTGTTTTTGATTTTAAGTTGAATGCTGTTGGGCTCAAAAGTGGAGTATTGTAATATTAAGCTCCTTGACTCCTGCTTTGACTAGTTTAGATGGGTATTTTTAGTTCTTTTGCTGTCATTCCCTGTTTAGAGGTGGGATATAAACGTTTGTCCTAATTTTTCTATGAAGTATCACCCTCATACAAGAACTAATACTGTAGATCCATAGATAAAATTCTGCAAGCACATGCATTCTCTGCTGTCGTGGGATTATGGAGATGTGGGTGAAAGATGAGGTTCCCCTGAGGAAGTGGGTACTTTTGCTTTTTTGGAGACTTCAGCTGAAGTCTTACATGTACGTTGGTGTCTGTGGTTTCACTCCCTTCAGTTCATTTTGCTTTACAGTCATGATGAGAAATTGAAAATAAAAATGAAACAAGCAGTACCCAGAGCCAATTGGTCTGTGTGCCATTTGTGTGAGAGATTCCTGAGGTTTGGTTTTATTGTGTCAATCTGGAGCATGAGGCTGCTCCAAGGAAGGGGGTGGCAAGATGTGTTCTGCTAACTAGGCAATTGCATTAAAGTAACACTAGAAGGCTGAGAAACCAAGACAAGAAATGCAATTCAAATGTAGGAAGTGCAGAGCATTCAGGAGAAGGAGGAGAGAGTTTGCAGATGCTGTGGCTTTGCTGCTTATTCTTGGACCTCTGGCTGTGTGTTGCTGAAAAGAAACCTTTGCCATGAAGAAACATTTGGATATGAACTAGACCATTTTGAAATGCCCATTTTGTAAAAGTTTATGGGGAAAGCAGGAAACCTGATAGCTGAAGTTTCAATGAATTGCCCCCTTTGGCAGTTCCCAACAGAAGCAACATCCTGGGAATTTTGCTTGGCACAACCCACAGCAATTGTTGCATGGTCTGCCTTTAACTATACAAAATCTACCTAGGAAGAAGTGGGTTTGAAACTTAAGATATTGATTGTAAGGTTTAGGGTATTGGGGTGAAGGCAGTCTAGGTTGGATTCTTAACTGCTGCTCTGTTTTCATATAACCCCAAGTTGTTTTGTCCTAGAAATGCAAAATTCCAGAGTCATCTCACTTAACTGAGATGTTAATTTTAGGATCACACATGTCCTAGATTCTCAATATAGTCAATGAGATACAAGCATCTCTGAAGGATAATTTGCCCCCTGCATGAGCTGAGCCTGCCCTGAAGGTAACTTTTCTGTGTCCATATGGATGTGAGAAGTGCATATGACCAGACCCACAATTTGTGATGCCTGATTTATGTAACTATGTTTGGGATTGTACCTGAGCAAGTATGTCTTAGCTTTACTTCTTTAAGAAAAATGCCTTGTGGTATTTTTATATATAAAAACTTACCTTGAAATGTCTGAAAAGTGTGCAGGGAATCTTTCTGAAACTAGTATTCTGGCTTCAGCTGCTAAGGTAGAGAGGCAGGCTAAAGGAAAGTAGCAATAGGTATTATGCAGCATGTAAGTCTGGTAGTACACAAAGCTTGGATATGGGGGGGAGGCACCATAAATCCTCCAGATTTTCAGGGATGTGGGTCAGGGAGCTTGCTGTCTCATATTTGAGGTCAGAAGAAATTGAGGAGAAGAAGAAAGATGTGGTGCTGACAGAGCATAGGTGAAGGGATGATCGAAAGCACAGAGCTGGGCTGAGGACAAAACATGAAGCACAGAGACATGCTGTGACAGCTGAATAGGGGGAATTGGGGCATGCTATAAATGCATTAAGGGGTGTAAACGATGTTCTTAATGTTTTCCACATTTAGAATAAAATACAGGGTGCAACCTCATTTTTGAATACTTTGTGCAATTCCAACTGTCCCATCTCAAGAATGTGATGCAAGCTGTGGAGGTACAAAAGAAACAACGTGATCAGGGGGATGTGATGGCTCCTGTGCAAGGGAGGATTCAGTGACCTGGGTTTCTCCAGTTTTGAGAAAAGGTGACTAATAAGGGGGAGGCAAGATATGCTGGAGCTACGTAAGGTTAGGAGGGGCATGAAGTGAGTGAAGAGAGTGATTATTTATTCTCACTTGACAAAAAACAAGTGAAGTGATCAGGCAACACCTAATTAAATTGTGGAAGTTATTGTTACAGGTTGCTGAAGTTGCCAAAACAGAAATGGTTTCTTAAAAATGATTAGATAAACTAATGGAAAAATTAGTTCATAAAGAGCCATTAAAGATACTGATGCAGGGCCAGGCTCCAGCTCAAGAAATTTCGAAACTTCAGGTTTGCTGAGAATTGGCAGGACATACCCTGTGCTTGTCCTGTGTTCATAACCTTCCCTTAAGCATTTGCTTTGGCTGTTATCAAAGACAAGGCACCAGGGCTAAATGGGTTAAATGAATCTTTGGTTACCTGCCATGTGGGCTTCTTCTTGCTAAACCATACAGTAAAGCTCTGCACTGGGTGTGTATTGTGTAAACTGGATGCAATTTAGCCCTAAAAATTCTAACTTCTGCATGATCATGTAGATGAAAGATTCTCTTTCATCTACAGTATTATTTAATCATGTGAATAAACCCCAGGCTTATGGGCCAAATTTAGTGGTAAAATGATGACTCTTCTTTTCCCGTGTGCTGTCCTGCATTGTCTTCTCCCTATCAGGTTATATTGACACTGGCCCATATTATGTATATTTTAATCTGGTCTACGAAAAATCATCTTTTGGCACTTCACTGCTGCTGTTTAATAAGAATACTGACCTGGGTCAATTACCTTTAATTATCTAGAAGACATCTTTGTAGGATAAGTATGACCTTGAAATATTATTAACTAATATGTAGACCCTGGTGTATAGGTCTCATTGAAAGCTGTTCCACAAGCAACTAATAAATGAAATCTAATGAAACTGCTACTATCTTTTTGGACTTATTAGTCACATCACTTAAAATAGTTTCTGCTCCAATCCCCATTGCTCTGTCTTCTTTAGATTAGCAATATTTGCAACCTCCTGCTGAAGTGCTGCTTAGAGAGCCAGAACAGAGTGGTGAGCACAGTGGGATGCTGTATGCATTCTGGAGCTGTTTCTAGGGTTTACTCCCAGAAGACTTTCACACCTGTGTGACAGTCAGTAGCAGGCCAAGAAGCTTTTGTTTAATGTTTTTCATGCAAACCCATCTTTAGCTTGAAGTTTGGGTGGTGAACAGCACAAAGAGAGCAACTGCTGCCCAGAGAATGGAAGGGGGTGACACTCAGACAAGGCTGTTTGTCAGAGAACAGAGAGCATGAGATTTGATCATATGCCAAATTAATTTGTTGCAAGTTAGCTTGAGTAAACAGACATCCTCTGAGACCTCCTGGTGTGTCATTAAAAGCTGAATATCAGTTGTGTCTTACAGATGGGAAAACTGAAGTAGAGAAAGATTAAATGGATTTCCTATGTGCAAAAACAAGGCACTAAGAGAAGAATTGAAGCCTCTGGAATCCCATTTTTTTTTTTTCTCTGTTGGACTATGTTGTCTCAATTACAGGGGCAGGGACACCAAGGAGAACAGGCCTGGGCGGGGGGCTCTTTCCCTCTGATCTCCTTGCATGCTATTCCTCTAAGAGAACTCCTTCAAGGATTACAGCAAAAGAATGTGCTTCTAAAAGCCATTTTGATGAAATCCCAAGACTAGCAGCAGCAAGCAAGCCTTTCTCACTTTCCAGCTTGATAACAAGTCTCACCGGTTGACAGTTTATTTTCTTTCCAACAATCAAGTCTTGACTGAAAGAGCACTTGATTCTTGAGTAGGCAATAACAAGCGTAGGCATGGAGTTGTTGCCACTTCTGCTTTCATTTCAACAGCAAAGTAGAAAACCAGATTTGCTGAAAATGAATTGAAATGTTTTCCTTAACCGCCTTCTCCATGTACATCTATTTTCTGTTCGGTTTTCTTAAATGGCATTCACAGAAGTTGACAAAGATTCCCACTTAAGTTTTTTGTCTCTTTTAGCTTTTCATTTCAGGCTTATATAACAAGGCAGAAGATTTATCAGTTTTACCAGCTTTTATAAAGGGTTAAATTATAAAGGGTTAAATGTCTTGACTTTCTGTCCAGCTGTGGAGGTGGTGAACAGATAAGATAAATGTGAAACAAAAGTGTTAAATCTAACAGTGAAGTTCACAAAACCTCATTATGGGCAGTGAACTCGAATGAAGAGGGAGGTCAGTGAGCAGCTCTTAAACCCATGCCCTTAGAAAATCAGGTTAAATCAGGGAATGCATTGCCTTGCTTGTGACTTTAGTGTCTAGAGGGAACATAAATTATAGACTTGACCAAGCTATCTACTTATGGAGCTAAAATACTTCTGTGGAACCATTTTCCACTCCTATTTCTTGCAGTCTTTGCCCATTCCCAGAGCTATCCACTGGAAACAGGAATAATATATAGGTAAGCCAGCAAGTTTGGAGTTCTGGGAGCAGGAATTGTTGCTGTTTTGTAAAAAGCCTGGGGCACTGAAGTGTTGGCCTTGATTTGTATCCTAAAGGGTTACTGTGCAAAAATATTTTGTGCATAAGGGAATAGGGCTATGGAATTACTACTGAATGTTCCATGAGAGAGTCATGTCCAGAGAGGTGATTGATGTATTCTCATTTATTGGAGTTGGATACCGTCACTGGCAGGTACCTTAGGAAGTTTCTTTTCCCAAAACTGCCAATCCTGTTTCATAGGTTGTTTATTTTAAAGATATTTTGAGGAAATTCCGTTCTGAACTGATTTAAATCATCAAGGCTCCATTCATTTTTAAAGTTCATTATCATCAGATGTTACTACCATCCCAGATTCCACAATTTTCATAGTGTTTGAATAGGTAGAACCTTTAAGTCCCATACTTCATTAGAATAGAGCCATATTTTATTTCTGTTATCCTGTACAAGATGTGTTAATATGAGAAAGTCATCTGCCATCCCTAAAAATTTCTTTGAATTTTGCTTCTAAAACTGTTCTTTGAATCATATTTTATAGGACCTCTTAGAGCTTTGTGCAAAAAATCATTCTCTTCAGCATTACACAGACATTGACTGGGAAATCTCTTTATCAGTGGTTTGAATCAAAAGTAATTTTTTTTTTCCTAGAATCCATTTTAGTCTCCTGTACTGCTGGTTCTCAGTGTGAGAGAATCTATTTAACTGCCTGCTTTTTGGATGGCTTTTAATGTTGTTTTTAGATTTATACAAAGAGTATTTTGCCAATGAGCCTCTTCATCTTCACCACTAGAATGACTTTTAATGGACATCCAGTAGTTTCATACTAAGTAGTTTCTTTTAGCTTTATTCTCCCTAGGGAGGAATGCACTGAATGGCTGGAAATGTCAGCAGCTGCATTAGCTGAAGAGTTTAGCTGCTGCCACCTCCTAGATAAATCTTGCCCTTTCTCATTTCTGTGTTTCTTACTGTTTCCCTCAAAGTCAGCCAAAGAAACTTCCTGTCTGGCATAACACAGATTAGGAACTAAATTAGCAGCTATTATGGATGGGCATTTTTCTATTTATTTCAAGGCAAAATCCTTTAAAACTGGCAGAAAAGTTGGCTCCATTTCCATAGAGTCAACAAAATCAAACAGAAACATGAAGCTGAGAAAAAGGAAGGAATGTGTGCAGCTGCTGGGAGTCCAGTCCAGCTCAGCCTTTGGCAAGTATAAGGAGGACCTGGGCTGACCAACAGGGGAGGTGGATTCGGTGTGGGCATGGACACTCCCTGGGCTGTCACCTGACACACAGATGGGGTTTAACGTGACAGTAAAATGGTCAGCAAGGCACCCTTTCCTCCAGATCATGGGCCTAGCTGGAGATTGGAAATGAATTAAGTGAACCTTTGCAGTTACTCAGTTCTGTCTTGCCCTCACAAGCTGATAAAATTTAGTTTTGCTGGTAGTGATGACTTAGTCATGTGTTTTGTCTGAGAATGCCTAGACCCAAATCTTCTCTAAGGCCATGACTATTCTTGATATTAGTTCTTATACTTCATTTTTATGCATGTTGCAGTGGTTGAAAATAACAACTGAATGGTTGGAGAAATCTTTTATGTTGTGAAATGAACCCACCAGCATAATCTGGTAGTTTGCTGACCTCTCAGGAAAAGTCTGTGGTATTATGTATATGTCCTTTTATTCATGTTATGTGATCCATAAATTCAGAATTTTGGTTTTACTGCTCATTTTGTGCAGAAGTATCACAGGCTGTTCCTTAGAATATAGCTCTGGATCTGTCCTTCATCCAAGTTCTTCAAAGAAAGGAGAGCTTGTGCTTTACAGTGACAGAATTACATTAAACATATATAGCTCCTTGATTAGAACTGAGATCTTGTGTTCAAAGTTCTTGATGTTAAATACTGGAGTCAGCATATCTCACAGCTGTGCAGTTATTTCCAGTGCCAGAAATCAGGTTTGTAGGAAAGAGATTGTATGTCTTGAGTCATCAGTACAGATTAGCCCCCAGAAACGTTATTTCGTGTAATGGGTTATCAGACTTCACAGTGACTTTCAGAATGGGTGTTTTTTACAGCTTACTGGTAAAACTGTAATATGCAATTTTATTTTTTGGACTGCTAAAATGCAGGCCACCTCGCTGCCATGGTGCATATGATGTTAATGAAAATACTGGAAGGCTTTTCAAAAAAACATTGTCACTGGTTTTGAGTTAGTCAAGCATGCAGTCTCACAAGTTTGTTCCAGTTAGAAGGAGAATTTGATGTTGGAGACAAATGTCTTTCATCTAATCCTGTTTATTTAAAAAGACATGCCAAGTACCTTTTCCTTAAGCATAGGAGGATCAAACAACAGGAGATTGTTTTCAGCTGGTACCCAAACTCAAAAGCTCTGTCTAGGATTTTCTTTGTGCTGCATCCCACATTTGCCCAGCCTGCATCTGGACCCTCTTTCTAAAATTCTGCTTGTCTGTTGTCCTTTTCATCGTACCCACACACCAGTCAAACAAACAATCCTTTACATAGCTTAAATTCCTGACTGTTCTTTTATATTCCTGTTTTGGCCTGTGATAATTTGCATATTGGGTTCAAGATTGGGTTCAAGAATCTTTCTTTCTTTCTTTTCTTTTCTTTGCCTTCTGTTAGTAATGTTATTGTTAAATAGTATTCCTCTGGTTTGTACTACCTGTGAGCTCATTTTATCAGTCTGCTGCTTGCAGAAGAGAGCAGCTCTGTGGACAAGAGAAAGGTGAATGCAGCATAAAGTAAACTGAGACTTAGGTAATCTGCCAATTTATTGTAGAGGAAGAGGAATAAGCATAAATTTTCTTAAACAGTGATCTCAGTGATCTTTTTTCAGCACTCATGTTACAGAATAAGCAAACCAGAATTCTAAAACGATGATGGTAATAATAATAGATTGTGTCCAGAAGCTGAATAGTTCTGGTTGTGCTTCATTATTTACAAATCCCAAGCATAATTTAATGTAATTTTTCCAAGCAGCACAGTGCTTTTTTATCATGTCCCTTTCCCAGACCATCTATCCCTCTTGTAGAAACGTCCCCAGATTCTTTCATCTCTCTGCAGGGAACTGTCAGGCAGCTATGTAAATCCAGCAGGCAGGACCAGCTCCTCAGTGGCATCAGGACTCCCTTACAGCAACCCCTGAGCTAAAGGCCACCCATCTGCAGCACCAGAACTGAAGTCAAAAATCCCTTTTCCTCGGCGCTCTCAAGCAGAAACAGACAAATGGGGCACAGGGCTGAGTCTGCCACTTCCACACACACTTGTGGATAACTTACTCTCAGGGTATCAGGTTTGCAATAACCTAAAGCCGTTAGAAATGGTTCATGAACATTCAGGCATGCATACATAATTCATGTTAACTGAATACATTCGTGTGCACGCTCATAAAACAGAAACAGGTTGCAACTTATTAGTGGAATAAATGGAATTGCTTCTTTATAGCGCGTGTTTTATGCTTCTCCCTAATTTAAACCTAGATCATTAAAATATAAACTTGGCTGATAATTACAATAAATATTCCTGTAACATTTCTACTTGCCAGCCTGTACAGAACCTTCCTTTGTTTCTCTTTAAAAACATTTATTCTCTTTCATTTTGTTCAATATATGCCATGAGGATTTAAAATCTGTGTACTGGTGGGTAACTAACTTCTAAATGAAGGCTTGAGGTAAAATATCAAGTTTTACCTGAGTAAAATTACTTTTAGTGGGGATTTTGTTGAAAGGATTGAATCTACTTCACAATGGCTGTTGCTCTTGGCTAAATTCTTCCTGCATTATTAGGCAGCTTTACCAATGTTACATCACTGTTGTCTAGAAGGAGAAAATAACCCACAATAAGCATAACTCGTGTTGAGCAGGAAAAAACATGGTGGAAACAGGTGTTCCTTCTGCATAAAAATATCTATATTTTACAATATAAATCCTGAAAGTGGAATAACTTCCAACCATTTTAATCAACATGAAATGATGAAGGACCACATCACACGTGACATCCCATTAGGCTCAGAGAGATGTTTGTTTTTGGGAAATACACTCTGTGCCTCAGCACTATGAAGGAACTTGCAAAGACTTTTTTAGCACTGGGTTTTTTTCAGTGTTTAAAAATAAAAAGTCCTTACATAGTTACAGTTTTGAGCTTCACTGCAGTAAAAAATAATTTTCCCTATACTCAAAATTAATGTCTCTCTTAGAGACTGATATTTTAGCAGACTAATAAGCAGGCATGCAAGTTTAAATCCTATTGCAGGCAGTGCAGGAAAAGCTGTCCTGTGGAACTTAATTTTCAGAAAGGCCTAGAATCTGAGTGTCTTACATGTGTACAATTAAAAATCTGATAATATTTAATAATTTTAATTTTTAATTTGTGGCAAAAGCCACATTAACCATTTCAGATTAAAGTTTTATTAGATGGATTTAGATTATAGTGATTTATATATTTGTAAATAAAAAATCCAAATACATTCATTATTTATTCTTCATATCACTTTAGTACTATGTTTTTTGGGGGATTAAAGACCATATGAGGGAAGGTAAGTTTCTAAGTCATAGCTCTTGCACCAAGAGAGTTAACTGAAGTCAGAGCAATTGGAATGACTTCTGTTGATTCTCTGATATACTCTTTTATTGTTTTGCAACAAAGTAAAACAATTATAAATCTTAAATCTGTACACCTTGATATGGGGTGTAATACTTTTTTCTTCTAATGTCCAAGTAATCACATTTACAGGATTTGATGCATGAAGCTTCTTATATCTCTGCCCTTCCTATTTTATGTGAGTTGTAATACCAATGGAAAACAAAAATGCTCTGAATTTTTTAAGACCAACACAACTGGATGAAGCTTTCCTTTTTCCTTATGTCAACCTACATCCTCAATATTTTCATCTTTGCTGTTCCTCCTTAGAATGAAAATATTTGTCCAGTTTTATCAAAGCCAGCACCCAAAGCTCCATACTACACAGCTTTCCTGTTTAGAGGTGCTCTAAATCATCCTGCTTTTATTGTGGGGTTTTTGTTGTTGGTTTGGTTTTGTCTGACAGAAATCTGTGAGCTTACAAATGCTTTCTCCTGTTGTATTAGTGAAGGCTGGATGATACCTGGATATTGGGAACAGAAGACTGGAATGTTTCCAGATGAACTTGGAAGTTTGGCTCTGGCACACAGCAATCATGGCTGTAATCACCCCAATTCTTCTTTGGTAGATTGTTTAAGAGCAACCTGGGGTGACATGGCCATGAGTCTGATGTCTAGGTCAGGCTACTCGGGATGGTTAGAACTTCAATTCCCTTGCATTAATCCTTTTGATGTACTCCATGAAAGCATAGCCTGTAGCTGTCAAATTATATATGCACTGTGGGTGTAGTCTGTTTAAGTTCAGGACTTAGCATCATGTATTCCAATTCAATTTATTTTTATATCTCATCTTTCACACAGAGGGTCTGAAAATGCTCAACAGTGAGAGACAGAATAATGAGATAATGCTTTACAGAACTGTGAAAAGTGACTTGCATATAGATAGCAAGCAAGGCAAAGGTTGGACTTGAGTCACAGAAGACAGCTGTAAATTAAAAGCAGGAGTAGTATAAACACAGAGCAGTTCTGATGGAAGAGACTTGAAACGTGTAGGGAAAAGGTTTAACTTCCTGTAAGATCAGTAGTAGAATAGTAAAGCTTCTACATATTCCATGATGAAATATGGTGCTAAATAATATTTTGCATTGCAGGAATTTGTGTTATTGGGATTGAACAGCATGCTGCTAAATTTGTTACTTATGTGAGAAATAATATAAGGATGGAAAGGTAAAAATCTTTTGATAGCATCTGGCTGATGATAGAGCTCCTACAGAGGGGCTTAATCAAGACATGATTAAACTGTGAAGAAAGGAAAAATATCAAGAAAGGGTGGTATAAAGATCATTTTAGACAAAGCTAATTCTGGTATGAGCAAGAATCATAATGAAAATATGGAAATAGTGGTAAACCTTCTGGTAGGGAATGGGGGTGAGGGGAGGTGATAAAAATATAGGAGTCTGTGGGGACTATTAAGTATCTTGGGTTGGGTGGTCATTCCCAGATCATTTCACACATCTTTCATCCAGAAAATTTTCTCATTTCTCCCGACCTGTAATATTCATCCCTGCAAAAGGAAAATAGATTTTCCCATCATGGGATTTTATCTTGGTTTCCTTTGTTAAAGTCTTTGTGACTTTCTTGCTAAGGTATGAGCCTTGTGATGTTTAGTGAAGTAGTAAAATCAAGTTCTTAGCTGAAGACAGTAGTAGCAGAATCAGAGAGAACTTTCTACCTTTGAACTCCTCTACAGGAAAAGACAATATACCAAAAGTTTCATTTCCCCCACATTCCTGAACTACCTTAGTTGCATGCACACAATCCTGATGTAGACCAGATTTGAACTGAGGACCATAAATAAATTTACATCAATTGCATAAAATTGATGGGCCAGCCTGAAGCAAGCATAGAAGCTGAGGGGGAAAAAAAGAGGTTGAAAGCACAGAGCCTTGAGCAGTGAAGAATGGCAAAGGTATATAAAGCCTAAAAGCAGAAAAAAAGCTTCAAATACAGATTTTGCTCTTTGAGGACAGCATCAAAAGCTGACTGTTGGAAAGGTTTGGGAAGGACAGGGTATAAATAACCAGGGCTCTTCTGGTCACTCATCTCTATTGGACTACATGTAGGCTGCAGTTTGAGGTTTCTTGTGTCCCATGAGACTGAGTGAATAACTGATTTTTTCAATAAAAAGTAGATGTCAGTGTGTTATCAAATAGTTCTTCGTCAAAAGTAGTTGGAAAAAAGGCATGGCAAAAAGATGAAGCTGTGGCAGTAGGAAAATATGTCATAAGAAAGATATCAAGAAAAAGCAAATGGATCTTGTTGGAGACAAGAAGAATCCTGCCTCAAATTTGTCAAGTGGATTTGGTTGGTCTTTGCTGACCTTCACTAAAGTTCTGAAAAGAGCTGGGTTTAGAAGATAATCTCACTCTGATTTGCAGAGTCACGAGCATCTGTGTACAGCTTCCTGCAAACTTTTGATATAAACAATAATATGCAGTATAGCATGCTATAAAATTGAATTACCACAGAAGTGGTTTTGTTCCCAAAGTTCCTTTAATATAAATGAGCTGGCTGGAAATAGTAGACAATTGTGGAGTGTTTCATACTCAGTGATGAATTTGTCATAGCACCACAATATAACTAGTTATTAAATATTGTGAATATATTATCTACTAACAAGAAATTCATGCTGTTTAGCATCATTACGCTAAGAAGTCACAATGACCCTTAACATATGTCCTGACACAAATTATTATTGTTTACACAGACCTCCCAGCAGCCTGCTAAATGCAGTTTGCCAGTCAAAGTTTTGTAACTATGATGCCTCAAGCAGTTTATTCTTTTACAGTACAGGGCTGTAGTGCAGATTACTGGAGCAGTGCATAAATAAGTCCTGATTTCTTCTCCCTTTCCACATATGAGTTATGAAAACAGAACAGATGTTTGAAATTGCCCAGGTAATCTGAGAGGATGCTGTCTTGCATCTTCCCTCTATCCTTTCTATCAATAACTTTGTCATAGTTGGTGTAAAACTGTAGCGTGTTGAGAAAGGTTTTGGATCTAAAAGATTTCATCACCTTTAAATGACAGTTCAGTGGGGGAGCTTAACTGAACACATGCACTTTCTGCTCTATGGAGTAGTTAATAAAATATGAACTTAGCACACAGTCTAATATTGATTTCTCTGGGAGAGACAGGATTGATATTAGATAATGATGTTGCATATGGACAGCAAATGACTTGAAAGACCTACTCAGGTTTTTGATATTCACAGTGCATTTTCAGCACATTCTGCAAATATATCAGAGCATTTCCTATCCAACCAAAATGACTGCACCTGATATTTGTCAGAACATTTGTCAGTATTCTCCTTGTGCCTCAGTGAAATGCTTTAGGTCAGGTTTTGAAATTTAGGAGCTTAGTTAGAGAAAGTGGTGATGTACCCTCTGAAATTCAGACAAGGAAATCTTCCAATATACCTCAAAATAACAAGTGTTGACTTTCCTGTCTTTCAGAAAGTCTTTTCAAAAATGCTCTGGCCATTTCTGGGGAAAGCAAAACCTTGAGTTTCCATTCCCTTGCATTGCTAGCCCAGAATCTCAGCTGTATCTCTACAAAACCATGAGCATAGTCAGGAAAGCATCAGGGAATGCAAAAAATTTGGTTAATATTAGGGCTGGGAAAGGAAGAGCTCTGTTAGCTACTATAGTGTGTTGGGTCAGTCCTTCAGTAACTTTTGGTACTAAATGTATTTTAAGCTCTTTCATTTATTAAACCACAGATTTAATCAAAGGACCAAATACATAAAAATATCACCATTCCTCATACTATCTCTTTGCTGAGGTTTTAAGACTGTTGTACAGAATAGTGTTCTGTATAATTGAGAAGAGTGCATCTCCTATTTTTGGAGCCTTGTAGTTTTGCAGTAAGCCTCAGCCAGCATTAGGGTACAGTACATTTAAAACAATTGGCTTAGCAGTGGATAATGAAAGCCTAGCAAAAGGAACAGGGTGGAAATCTGGACAAGAAGTTGGAGATTGGGCTCTGTGGCTTATAGAAGGGTGTGGTTAAGACTGCAGTTAATGTTGATGTCAGGGTTACTAACAGACTGTCCTAAACAGGGGGATGAATATATTCTCTCAATAAAGTCTGAGTATCCTTTTGAAGAAGCTTCCATAGCTCAGTCTGAAATTGTGGACCTGATCCAGAAATAATTGAGAAAGGATATTTGGCTTGTGGAATATGGTAGTCAGGCTAGATGATAAGAACTGTCTTTTATGGCTTCAGAAATATGACTTTGTTTTTCAAAGGATTTTTTCTTTGTCTTAAAGATAACCACACTCGGAGTCTTCTGACATTAAATTCTTAAACACTCTTTATGCCATAGAAAGGCACTTGCTTACCTTAAAATAAGATATTCAAAATAATATTCACATTCACAAAGAAAATGTGAATATTTTTGCTTCAAATTAAATACAGATTATATATATATTGTTTTTCTTCTACTAACTTTTCTTTAAGAATCAAGGCTTAAGTGACTATTCACTAAGTTTATTACTTTATACATGAAGACTGAGGGGTTCTGAATGCAAGTCTACAAATAAAAAGCTGCCATATTGAAATTGGTTAAAAGAATGGCAGAATCCTGTAGGTGGTCACTCAGCCCATGGTGCATAACTTATTTAATCTGTAAGAGAACCTTAAAAATCGATGGCATTTCTAATTGCATACTTCAGTCTTTGTATGTGATGGTACAAGTTCAAATGTTTTTGTATTTCTTTCTTAAAAGCATGTTTTTTTATTTACCACATCTTTAAAATAATGTAGATTGGGGGTTTTTTCCGAGGTTGGGGTAGGGTTTTTAAAAATATATTGATTTTATTTTCCTTTCATAACTAAAGCTCATATGAGTACTGCCAAAAGGGAAAAGTTAAAGAATCCACCCAGGGTTGTATTTAGTCACAAGCAATAGCTGTGACAAATAATTCTTTTCATTAAAGATTTAATCTAATGAGCCTTGGAGCTTTGGAAGTGGTGACATGCTCTGGGAGCAAGGGGCTGGTATTGTCCTGGTTTGAGCCACCTGAACTGCAGGTGCCTCAGGAAACTCAGCCTTTTGGGGCTGCATTTGCAGCACAAACCACACAAATCCTGACCCTGCTGAAGTGACGAGAGCAGATCTGGTGGGCTGTGACCCCCAGGAAGGCAGCTTGAACAGGGCGCTCGACTGCCCTGGGAAAGAGACTTCGGCATCTTAGACCTCGTGTGGTAAAATTCTCTCTTTAGCATCTACTTCCTCCCAGAACGTCTCTGGGTTTAACAGCACGTGGTGGCTTGGTTCTGTACCAACTCCAGGGGAAGGCTGCCACCTACTGAACTCCCGATTTTGTTGCCTGCAACATCTGTGTTTGCCAATTCCTGCCTTTTATTGTAAGGAATGTGGGATGGTCAAGGTCCCTGCCTGACACAGCTCTATAAACATCATTGCATTGGATGAGATTACTGCCATAGAAAGGCCTTTGCTTACCTTAAAGTAAGGTAGCACAAAGAAAATGTGAATATTTTCCCTTCAAATTAAGTACAGATTATATATATATTGTTTTTCTTCTACTAACTTTTCTTTAAGAATAAAGGCTTAAGTGACTGTTCACTAAGTTTATTGCTTTATACATGAAGACTGAGGGGTTCTGAATGCAAGTCTACAGATAAAAAGCTGCCATATTGAAATTGGTTAAAAGAATTAGCCTGGCACTTACTAACAGATGTGATTTTTCTTTTTTGTTGCAGGCATTAGAACGTGTATTTTAACACACTAATTATAAGGGATGGCAATAAAAGTGAAGATAACAACAGCCCACATAGCATTGCTATCATCTGACCCTGATCTAAAGTCTTCAGTGTAAGTGCTAAAATATACTGCTAAGGATTTCTTTTGGAAATTCACTATTAACTGGTGTGATATTTCAGTCCCAGTCTCACAAAATTTAGAAGTGTCTTTAAAAAGAAACAAACCAGTAAGACTCCTCACACTTCCCACTAGATGCTCAAGTGAATTTCATCAGAGATTGTAATGCAAAAATTTCAATTATCATTCCATAAAAATGGAAGAAATAAAGTAAATATTTACCCCATAAACTCTTTTGTTCATTCCAGCATGACTGAAATTACAGATCTCTTCATGGTTTTTCCTTCTAAAATTTTTTCTTTTGGCAAAGCAGAAGGAAAAAAATTCCATTTTTGGATGTTTTGGACATGTGCATATTAATTTCTAAAGGAAAACAGGACAACTTCAGTTTTGTATAAAAACTGAATCTCACAGAGTGAGTATTTTGGACACCTTTTAGATATAGCTTCAAACTTTTGTTCAAAGTTGGTGATTTGGCTTCTCATGGATCCTTTGGACTAGAGAATGACTACAGTAACTTCATGGAGCAAAGACAAGTATCTCCATAATCTAAAGCTTTGTTTCACATATAAATATAAAACCTCTACTAGAGAGAAAAAAAGAAGAGACTGAAATAAAGTTTAAACTGGGAGAAATGGGGGTCTTTCTGATTGGAAAAAATACTTTGAGAATTCTATAAATGGATTAGCTTATATTTGCATCATAGATTTTTGGTGACTTTGTATAAACAAACTTCAACATCTGATAACTTGAGGCCTTTCCTTTAGGCAGCTTCTGGACCATTTGTAAAATTAAGATTGTTCATAGTTCCTGCCACACTTCAGCAAAACCATCTGCAGATGCTCCCTCAAAAATTGGCAGAAAATAGGAATATGGATGGGGGAAAACACAATAGAAAAAAAACAATTGCAGAAACATCAAATCTATGTATTTTATTTTATTTCACTTTTTTTTTTTGATTTGCAAGACTTAACTGTCACTGTGCAAAGTAGGCAGTGCTGTTCTCTGCATCCTGCCTGGCAGAAAATTATCTTCAAGCAAAATCAGCAACATCTTGTGTCACAGTTTAGTTCCTGGTATTGTTAGACCAGAGAGGTAACTCCTGGCCACAAAATTCCTGTTACTTCAGCACGTTCTGTAGTTACATGCTCATTTTGGTTGTGCAGTGTATTTCTTAAGAGCCATCACAGCTCACAACTGGTGTATTTTAGTGGAAGTAAAATTTCTTCAAAGTGGCAGGTGATTCTAGATCATCGTGTTGGAAAAACCAGGTTGTGACTCAGTCACAGCAGAATCTACCCTTATTCCTTCACCTTAGTTCTGCACTTGTTTAAAGGAATTATCTTGTGGATTCACTCATTTCCCTCTCAGAGCCCCTGCTGTAGCTCTGTACTCTGGGGAGGGTGCAGATAAGACCTGGTACAAATTAACCAGAATGTTCACTCTGAGCTTGAGGGAAATAGGGGATCCAGCCCTGGTTTAACTATATCAGCACTGCTCCAGGCATCCTGAACTGGTTATTTTGCTTTTGGAAAAGAGCAGCTGACATAATCACACTTATTTTGTGATGAAGCAGAAAATTCAGTAGAAACAAGCTGGTATAATGTGTTTTTTAATGCCTTTTTCTTTGCCCTCCCCCATAGTTTCCATTCTTGGGTTCTTTTCAGGTGAGTTCTCCCACTCATAAAAGCTGACAGGTTTCAAAGGATGTTCAAACAGCTGGTTCTGATGTCATGCTTACCTTTTCCAGCAGGCATTGGCTTGAAACCCATCAAGTCTTAGCCATCTTTCATAGGGATCAAGGGCTCAATTCTAGAAAATACTGAAGCATCCAAACACTTGTGATTGCAGTGAGATTACTCATGAGCTTAATGTGCTTAGTACCTGGCTGATTCATGCAGTAATAGGAGGCTCTTTGTGCTGTAGATGGAAATAATAAGAGGCTTGACTCTGCAGCTTGTTAGGTGAAGTTCAATAGTAAAGCTCTTATCACCAAATTGTTGGTATTTAGGGAATGACTCTATTTATAGAAGCACACTTTCTTTTTTTATTTCCTTGTGCTGTTTATTCAGAGATCTATCTTTTCTGATTATCATAAATATGTAGGTTGCTAGAGGTGCTTTTATATGCCATGCTTCTTCCTCTGTGCAAGAACAAACTGATGTTTTATTCTATTTGCAGCAAATTGTTGCTGAGTATAGATGGTGCAGAGCAGAGAGCTTCATGTGTTTTCTTTGTTTCTTTGCAGAAAAATGAAGTGACAGGTGCTTAGCCTCATTTTTCATGCTAGCTTTGCCATGCCATTTTCACCAATAATGAAGGCAGCTGCCAGAGCTTGAGGAAATCAGGCGAAAAATTCAGCTGGCAGGTAGACCCAGTCACTTTAAGAAATGTAATCTTATGTTAGCAGATGGTAATTAAAAGGCAGAAGAAATAAAATTTTGTCTCAGTTTTCTGCACTGTTACATCAATTAAATCTGCAATAGAAATGCAAGCAGAAAATATAATTTATTTTCATGTGGCTACACAGTGTGATTGTATGCAAATCTAATGATTTGTTTTGCAAAGACAATTGCAGGTTTTTTTAACCTAAGTAGAATAACTGATCATTTCCAGAGAGTTTGTGTGTGCAGTAAATCTTCAGTCTTTAATATGCCTAATGCAATGAAAAGCATCTCCTTGTTTTCTATTTGTTGTTAAACCTCAAATTATGTTCTGCTGTCTGTACACTTCCAGCTTTCAGTAACACCAATTTAAATCTGAGCAGTTCAGTCTATCTGAATGTGGAGAGCTAATCTAGCTCAGGCCTCAGCAGGGGTGGATCCTGTTAAAAGAGAATATCCAAGAAGTGCAAGATTGAACTGGGTAAGGGTTGCTATGATCTTGCAGGAAAATGATGTTTCAGCTCTGAGAAGATTTCTAAGGATTTTCTGTTGTTCCTGCTACTTGCAGACATCTAGCTTTGAGGACAGAGCCTTATCATTTCTCATATGTTACTACTTATGGCTTCTAGGATCACGAACAACATGTGCAAATCACTTGAAGTGTGAAATAATTACATAATTAAAGCTCATTATGGCAGAGGCGAAATGCTGGTGTAGCTATGTCACCCTTTCCGGTGCTGGCTGTGATTTGCAGGGTTTTTATGAGTCATGCACAAATATTCACCCAATTTTAGAAAAACTCACCCAGTTTCAAATGTTACAATGTAATCAAACTTGAATGATAATTTAGTCTGTTATTAATTTTTTTAAGACATAGGGTTATTTAGTTTAAAATTGATTGACCAGATGTTTGTTTTGTATTTCTGCAGATCCAAGCCAGGTTTGCCTGTGATGATGAAACCACACTTCCTTTCTTACCTCTCTTGCACCAAATTTGCATTAAAGACAAAAAGAAATAACCTAGATATGTTGTTTAAAAGTGCAGCTCCCAGTTCCTTTGTCCCATTGACTGATTGCTGATGACTTTGAACATAATGGAAATTTTATCACTGTAGATCCCATTCTAGTGAGACTGGCATAGCAAGCAACATTTTTTTCAGTTTTTCTTAAGTGTTCAGCTGAGCAGAAATGCAAAGACACTACTTAAAGCTACAGTGATCAAAAGCATCACTTCAGATCAGTGAGTTAATTCTGGTTGTGTCTGATGAAATCCCTGCTCATTTCAACTGCTCATATATAAATAGATGATCATATAAATATCTGGGATTTTTATAAGTTCTTATGAGTAACAATAAATATTAATTTTTAATCAGAATTCACATTTATTTCACATTTGCCCATGGAGTGCCTCCATATATTTGCATTTAAGAACATACATAAGCATTTAAGTGAGAGATTTCACTTGAGCAATTCCAGAGAGAGAAAAACCTGGATGGGGGAAGTGAGGAGGGAGACTCTAATTTATTGTGGGGCAACCATATCTCTCCTGCCAGGTGTAAACTTTCCAGAGTGGTATCCCCTGTGTTAAGGAGTGTCTGGGATGGGTGTCAGACTCTTCACTGATGCCACAGCCACCACAGAGAACCACAAGGTGACAGAGAGAGCAAATGGGGGGTCTGATCCAGGCTGGTCTGGGAGTGACTGGAAACACCTTTATCTCCTGGCATGGTCTCTGAAGTTGGCTTTTTCTGTTTCTTTTTTTATTCCAGATCACCAGTTTGCCCTGTGGTCACTGGTGCTGAGCTCTGATGTGGGCAGGTGCAGCCTGGGGCAGTGGTAGGAGGGGAGCAGAGGCTGCAATTCCTGTCACACCCCAGCCTGAACAGGCTGGCTGAGCATGGAGTGAACCTCAGCTTCTCTGGGGCCCAGGGGCTGCTTTTGTACACACATCAGGTAACAAATCCCTTGACACATCACTGAAGGATGTGCAGTTGTGGGCAAGCAGAAAGTGGAGTGGTGGAGTCTGACTGTAGTAAAAAAGCCTCTGTCTGTGCAGCTGGGCAGCAGCAGCTCGCTGAGCCTGTGGCTGGGGATGCCCCCTATGACTCTCAACATGTTTCCTTTGCTCTTGCTGCCATCCTGACCCAGAATGTTCTTGGTGGTTAATTCTTTGAGCTCTTGCTTTCCAAAGGCTGCAACTATTTGCATGTGGTATGGTACTCTGAAACCCATCTGTGTCCACAGAGACCACAAATACATTTTCTCTAGAGACCCAGGCCAGGGCTGATTCTTGGACCTGCCTGAAAGGTTTGGGCATTTAACCCATCCTTCCAAATATCAGCTTGTAACTTCCAAGTTTTTGTGATGTTTGCCTCACAACACTCTTACGCCTAAAATACTTCTAAGTGTCAGAGATTACAAAGGGACAAAATAAATAAAGGAATTAGCAAGGTAAGAGTACAAGAGTGAAAAATTTTCCCTGCCTGCTCTTTGTTAAATTATCAGGGAGAGCACCTGATAATGTTGCTTGGTATTTTTTTTTTCTTTTTCTTTTGTAGCTTTATCTTTGTAGTTGTACATTGAGTAAGGTACTCCACCACTGTTAAGCCTTTTGCTTTCTCTAGACACTGACATTTAACCTCTAAGTTGTTCAGCTGCAGGTTTTAGACCTGGGAGCTCCATTTGTACCTGGCTTTGCAAAGGTAAGTTTGTAAGAGACACTGAATGCCTGGGGTATCTGAGGATGTTCATTGTTGTCTGAGAAGCCAGTGCTGCTAGTTTTAAAATTTCATCTGTGCCCTCTGAGAAATGATCTTTTTATATACCCAGAGGACAAAAACCCTTCAGCTCAGGCCTTCCAAAAAATGAATGCTGCATTCCTCCTGCCGGGACTTTGTCCTGAAGAAGGAAACAAGTGCTTCACTTGATTTCTCCTCTCACAGAGAAATCAATAAAGAAAGCAATATGAAGTCAAGTTTTGAAAATGTGCAAAGCAAACTCAATGCATACAGCCACTGGGCATTTACAAAATACTTTAATGCCTTTAGGAATTTTGTGGCCTTATTCTTAAAGTGCCCCATTCGAGGCCCTTAGAGACACCCAATAATCTTAAAATGCTGAATAGCCTTTCCTGATAAATTTGAGTCACTGGGTGTGTTGCACCCATCACTAAAATCATTGATGATAAATAAATAAAAATCGGCTTCAGTATTTATGCCCTGTCCCTTGTGAATCTTCTAAGCAGTTTCTTCCTCCATTTTAAGAGCTGAAAATTATGGGAGTGGTCTGAGAAATGGCAGGGGTGTTTGGACTAGGAGATGCTGTGGTCTGAAAATAAAATCAGAGGGGTTAATCATGCTCTAAAAGAGGGAGGTGAAGTGGGAGAATAAGAAAATAGTTTGGATTCAGTTTGACATTTTCTTTTATCATACTTGCCCTCAGTCAGCTTGTTCAGTGATAGTAATTTCTCAGCACAATGTCAGGTACATAAAAGAATGTGACAGCCTTCCCTGCTAACCCAGGCTGCCTGATAGAAATTATCATTCATTATCATTGTTAGTGTAACTAACCAACCCCAAGTCTGATCCCTTTCCAGTGGCACTGAAATGGCAAAAATCCCAGTCACATCAACACTCCAGGCCTGAAGCTCTATTATTTGAAGAAATCCAATGGTGATTACTGACTGGAGTTCTGTTATTTTATCTGGGATTTATGTTCTGTTTTTTAATGGAGTGTGTTAAATGAGAAGCTTTAAAAGACTGGCTACTACAAGAAAAATAATTTAATGTGATTTTATAGTTTTTATATATGTTACCAGATGTAGCCAATCAATCAATAAAACAGCTTTTCTTTGAGAGCATTCTACTCCAGTGGCTAAACTTCCATAATTACCCTGCCACCATAATTACAAATTATCTAGACTCCTTCCTTCTAGTTTATTTAAACTGATGAGAAACTGATAAGATGGAGTTTCAGTGCAAGTGACATCTTATCACTTGGCAACTTTCAAATGCAGAGTATTTCAAAATCAAATCTCTAAGACTGCACATTACTTTGAGGAAATGTGTCAACAAAATGCTGTCAGCTCCTTGCCTCTTGACAGGCTGTACAGATTTCAGATGACTCTTAACCGTAGCTTGTCCATCAAATCAGCAGATGTCCTTTTTGGCACTATTGGTAGCACAGTTAGGGTGGCTGGTGGCTTTTTTAAAAGGCAGGAAAGAGTTTCTCATTGCAACTGAGGCCTAAGATCTAGTTCTAAAGGAGTAGAGAGGAGCAAGAGATCCTTACTGCTGATGTCCCTGGCAGTGGGAAGAAGGAAGCCCTGAAGACTTTGGCATTTTGCTCATTTGATCTCAGATAGGGATGGGGTGTCCTGAAGGACAAGAATGACTAATTGGAAGCTGCTTTTCTCAGCCCTAGAAAATGAAACAAATGCTCAGAGCACTTGTTCAGGCTGCAAAGTCTCACATGCCTTGATGGTTTTTACGGCTGTCACTGAAGTGTGTTATTTCCACCCTTTCATGAGGAACAGCACTGGAACAGCACCCATGCTCCTGTCTGAGGGAAACCTCTGCTTGTGAGGTGCTTCTGGCTGCTTTTATCCCTCCTCTTGTGGATTGGCTCGGCTGGAGAGGTCCAGCTGTTTCTATTTTCATTGAAAGGGACTGTAATACACAGATTCAGCAGGTTGAATGTTTTACATGCCAGTTTAATAGATTGTTAGACTGGAGCATCTTGTCATGAGCTGAGAGATGGTAGAGTGCCTCTCTCAGATTTATGTGTGTCCTGTGGGTGTCCTTGTGTTGTACTTACCTAGTGCCTTTTTGGGCTGCTTTTATTCCCTAAGGCCACTGTGCATATGCTTCTCAAATAACACAAAACCAAGGCTGTTTCTAGCCTACCAAATAAAGGTTTGTAGAAAGGAAAGCTGATCCTTCCTATCATATGGATTCCTCAGTTTTAAATTTAAACTGGTTGAAATACCTTTGAACAGTTATACTTCAAAGGATATTTCTGTAAAATTGGTGTACTTTGACTCTATCTCTGATTGTAAATTAAATCTGATTTCCCTCCATTCTGTAATAGCTTGCAGTTTTGTTTTTCTTGGCACAAAAGCTCTTTCCGTTTGTCCTTCAGTTAGTCAAAGGTAGAAGGCTCTCCCTGAGAGAGAGATTAGTTTTTCTCACTAGAATTTCAAACTGCAGGATGACAGTCTTCTCTGGCACACACTGAGCTCACCACCATCCTCAGTATACACGAAATCATAATCAAAGACAGATGCCTTTGCCTGTTATAAATAATCAGTGCTGCTTGCACAGACCAGGAAAAATCCTTGTTTAGACTGGGCTTACTTTCTTTCTTGGACCTCTATATTTCCCTTGGCCTTCCCTAATTTTTTCATCTCTTCTCTGTCTCTAATTCTAGATATTTGCCTAAGGAAATAAAAGGAATGGGGAAAGTAGATCTTGGCACTCTCTGAATTCTCAGTGGATTACCCTATGGAGTGAAATTAAATACACATGACATATAAAAGGGAACAGCCTTTTAATTTATAGCAAAAACCCCAGTTCACAATAAATCCGTTCTTTCCTGTTTGTTCATGTGCATGATGAGAACATGTCATATGCCTCTGTGAAGCTGATATAGGAGCTCTTTGTTCTGTGCAGGATTAATTTGTTTTGAATTGGTTAAAGGCTCTCTGTAAATATCAAATAGCAATTGTGAATACACTTTTAAATTGGTGATCAAGTTCACTTGTTTTTAAAGCAAAACCCAGTACAGCAGCATCTATTTTGATAATTTCTTGTAAAGGTGTTGTCCTGCCAACTATAAATTGTCCTTGAGTAGTGGTGAGATTTCTGTCATGTCAGGGCACAGATTAGAGCCTCTTTTGGGGGAGTATTTTCAGATCTCTTTGTGGAAAAATTCTGCTCTGGAGGTGGATGCCATTATGAATTTTTGGCCCTGGGCAGTGCACAAAGCATTTGTGTGCTGAGTTTTGGGCATGGTTTTCAGCTGCACACCTCCCTATCAACATGCTTCTAATTCAAATGTCCTGAACTCTTCCTGACTAAACTGTCTGAATGTTTCGCAGTGATGTTTTCTCCTCTAGGCTTCCAAATTCTTGTGCTGGTTAATCTTTTTTAGGGGTGTTTAGAGTGATGGCAGGGATTGTGAAAAGAGCCTTGTACCACTAATGGGTTGCTGCTACACAACCAACCATGTTCTGTGTTCTTACAGGAGATTTGCAAAGGCCTGACTTTAAGAAATGAGAATATAATTTTGCTTTGTTTTTTTAATCCCAATGGTTTACCACAAAAAAACCCCACCACTGCCAGTGTTTTGGTAGGAATCCAGGCTGGTTCCATTCCCAGAGACCCAGGCTTTTTTCCCCAAAGGTCAGCTTGTTCATGATAAAGGGATTGAGAAGCCTTTTTATTCTTTCCCCGTGCTTGGTTTTTTTTTTGTTTTGTTTTGTTGTGGTGTTTTTTTTTGGTGTTTTTGTGTTTTTGTTTTTGTTTTTGTTTTTGTTTTTGTTTTTGTTTTTGTTTTTTTTACATATGGGCTAATTCCATATTAACTTCTTCAACTCTTATTTCACCATGGTAAAAAATAAATTGTTATAGTTGCTTGCCCATTACTATTTATAACTTTCTCCTTTACTGTTTTCCTCCTCTGAACAGACCATAAATACATTAAAGAGCAAAGGAAGGAATGATTGGTTTGTCTTTGACACACAGGCTCTCAAGCTTGTTGATATTAGTCACATTAATTAATCATCTTATGGACTATAGGTTTTATTAACAAAGCATAATCTGATTCAAGTAATTAATCTACTCCTGAAAAAAATATACACTGTTGGCATTAAGGTGACTTATTGATACCAGTGGCCACAAAAACCATGCCAGATAGGTCAGATGTGCTTAAACTGGCTCTTGGACTTCTGAGCAGCAGTCAGGCTTTGCCTGTCATAATTTTTCCTGATTTTCCACTTCTCTGGGAATTATTTGAGAATATAATAATGCAAGTATAATGAGCTGAAATCCCCCTGCTTCAGCTGCCTTGGCCTTTGTACTACTATTTTCCCCCTCCTCTGCAGTGAGGAGGACCTGACTCGAGTCAGTCACTTGCATTTTCCTCTCACTGAAAGGTCCCGTGGTCAGCAGTTCAGGGAGTGTGCAAGGGAAGGCCCAAAGCTGTCTGTGTGTGCAAACCTGCTCCTTCATTTACAGCCTGGGCAACTTTGACACTGGGAATGAAAACTCTGTGGAGCAAGGTACATGGCCAAGCTATCACTGAAATTCCTGCTCTATCTGGACTGCCAGTGAGTCTTTCTGAAGCCTTTGAGTTAGGAAGTGGCATGTTTCCTGAGAGCTGATACTCTGTGTTTTGGATAAAGTCATGGCAGAAATGTCACTCTGAAAATATCCCAGTGGATTTTTACACCCATTTAATCATCCTTTGGAGAAGTGAGGCATGTATCACCGGTGATATGAATGCTGTGTATTGACTTTCCAGCTCTACTGGACATAGATTAATCATATTTGGTTAATAAAAACCAAGACATAAATTGTGCTTTGTTCTCTGGAAGAGATTTTTTTTTTCCTTTTTTCTCCCTCCTTTGTGTTTTCCTTCTTTCCACCCTGTTGTTTTGTCTGTCTCTGATAAAATGACAAATTAGAATGAAAGCCAATTAATTAACTTTATAAGGGAATGCTGAATTATACTGTCTTTAGGTCACAGTTACAAACAGAAGCATCTTGTCCAGAAGCATGAATTTCACTAAAATGTTGCATAAAATCCGTTCAGTTAAACAAATGCAATCTGCTTAAATGTTTGTTCTTGTGGATGAGGGAAAACCAGCTGATAAATATTTTAGGATGAATCGTGTAGTTACTACATTAAAGTGAATTAATATAGTTTATTCTTTTGTGACTGACCAGCACAAGCTATGTTGCTGTAAGCCATCTCTAAACAATCTGCACCTCCAGCCTTTTTTGAGCCTCTCTTTCATCAAAACCAGGCAGTTTACCTGTATCCTTTGTCAGGCTCTGCATGCACAAATAAGGCCATTGCCACTGAGACAGTCCATTAGACTGATATTTCAAGCACACAAAAAAGCACTTTCTAGTGAGTAATTGTGTATTTGACCTAACACACTATGTTTGCAATCCTTGCAATCAATGTCAGTTGAAACTAAGCCTAATTTGTCCTTCCCCTCACCCAGAGAAGGATATCTGTAAACCAAAACCCATGCAACTGTGATTTCATCTTAATACCTGTTACTCAGCTGAGAAGCCTGCCGTAATGCTGCTAACTGGTAGTCAGCTTGTCTGTGTCAAAAGAGTAAATGAAAAAAAATATTTGCTGTTTGTGCACAGGAGTGTAACATCAAGGATGTCAGTAGGGATGCTGTAAATAAAAAAGTTCATTACAAAAATAATCAGTTATGAGCTATCTAAGGGTATTTCACTCTCAGGCATGAGTTAAGTTAGCCTCTAGTAATTTATCAAAGCTCAGGTGTGTAGGACTCTATAAGCCTGGTTTAGTTTCTCTAATGATGAGTCCACATCACAAAGTCACTTTGGAGAAAGTGGTTTTGGGGGCAAACATAAAGCAACAGATCAGAACAAGGTGACTGACTGGCAGTGCAAAGGAGACCTTCAGCTCTGTTTTCTGAGAGGTGTTTGTGTGTGAGATGTTAATGTGTGCATCTGTGCTTCAGAGGCAAGGGTGACTGAATGGGAACAGTCAAGAGCAGGGACAATATTTGACTGTTGAGGTGCAAAGATGGAAAGCAACATGGGATGTAACAGAAGCAAAAAGATTGTGAGCTGGATATGGACCAGCCTTCTTTTTTTAGTTTGCTGGGAGGAATTAATTCTGTCCAGCACATTTCATGTCTGTCTTGCTTTTTGGTAGTCTGCTTCTGCCATTTGCTTAGACATTGAAATGGCCTTTCTTAACTTGTTCTTCATCTTGGCAGCTCTCAGTGGGACTGCCAAGAAAAGTAAAACCCTCTTCCTTGTTCTTCGAAAGCGTAATCAGGGAGTTAAGAAGCCAAGATTAGTCTTGCTAATAAATGTGTACAAGAGAACTCCTTTGGGGATTTCTGTTTTTCTATGTATTTACTTTAAAGGATTGTGAGTTTCTAACCCCCTCGGGAGATGGTTGGAGTTTGTCTCATCCTTCTCTGTGGAAGAGAAGAGAAAACACCCAGTCAGGTCATTAATTTTCCAGAAGACCCTTTTTTCACTGTTTTGGTGGTGGTAATGTTTTGCTTTCTGAGGACACTACTGAGACACATCCCATCCCTTGAGGAACTCTGGTCAGTACTGTTTCCTCCAGGGAATAAGAGCAGGCAGGGTAGCTCTGTCAAATTAATGTGTGTCAAGGTCACTGTTCCTTGCAGGGACTGGCTGGCTTGCCTTGGAGAAAGGGCAGAGGGTCTCCAGGTAAACAGAAATTGCTGTGTGATAATGAGTGTACATTCACAGATATCCAGAATCCTTATTTCAGGTTGCTTTAGGCTGTGTGAGAACACGTCTCAGCATATCTTTGTGTGATGTCAGCTGGTGCATTGGCAAAGGAGCAGACATGAGCGGGTGGAATTTCCACTTGGGAGCAAAGAACCTGCACAGCAGCCCATCACAGAGCGTGTTAGCCTCTGTCCAAACAGGATGAATGGATCCAGCCTGATCAATGACTTTCTGCTGGCTGCAGCAACATTTTTCAAGGGCTTGAAACAATTAGGTGCGTGGATCGAAATAATGCAGTGTCATGGTAGTTCTACGTTGTGTGTCTGGAGTATGTGGTACTTGGTCTTTGCTGCTGGAAGCCACCATCTGTGAAAACATTTTAACTGGTACCATTCTGAAAGAAATTTGATGGGTGGCAGAAGAAAAATAAGTTATTTAATTAAAGATTTGGTTGCGCATATGGACATGTAATCCCTGGCCAGATGCATTCAGACATTATGGGTCTTATATAAGTGGCATGGTTGCTTTTTAGACAGCCAGTTACAGGCACCCACAATAAAGTTAATACTGCCAAAACTCCCTTTATTTCTGGGGGTTTTGGGGTGCTGTGTGTGTACTTCATCCCTCACCTCCTCTTATATGTCTGGTTTTGCCTTTTCAGTGCAGCAACAACCCTTCAGCTGAGGCCCTTTGGATTGCTTTGATATAAACATTCAAAAAGATCAAAGAGAAAGCAAGGCTCAGCTGGTGGCCTTTCCCTTTAAAGCAGTGACTTTTAGGCCATGTCTCTGCTACAGATGTTTGCTGGCAGGGCTGTGTCAAGCCAGGTTTGATGGGGGGTTTGATCCCTGTCAGGCAGATTTGTGTGAGCAGATGCAATTTTTCTGGTTATGCTGCATGTGTTTGCTTGGCAGGAGTGGGCAGCAAATGGGCCTGAGTGTGCTCATGGTGCAAGGGCAACTTTGTCAGTTCAAAAGGAATTTGCATGTGGGGGACCCTGTCCCTGCTCATGCAGTGGTGCCCAGGCTGAACAATGTTCATGGATGTAGCAGAGCTGCCCAGAAAGCAAAATAACTGAGCCTTTCAACTCATACTGCTTTGTTGGCAAACACTCTGAAAGAAATGTAAAACAACTTTCTGGTGTGGAACTGTATTCTGTTCTAGCAACTGGTTTAGCCTGTGCTGGCACAGAAACCCTTTCTGAGGCAGGCTTTTTTCAGCTGGAATGGCTTTATCCTCTCTAGTTTAATTCTATCTCATTTGTTGGAAAACCTTTCCATAAAAGCAAGACATCAGTTTCTCCCCCATTGTTGGGTTTTTAGTAGAAGTCCTGCTGTGAAGATCAGGAGAGAGAAGATGGACCTCTAAAATGTGATTGGCCTCAGAAGCCTTCCCATTTTTGGTGGAAATGCAGTGCTTCAGTGTTTGCCAGAATGGATCATAATTCCAGTGTTCTAAGAGATGTTTCCTCTTGGTAATGACTTGAACATGTCAGTAATTAAGGTACTTAAGAATTCCTTTCATTTTCAGGACGTTGAGTTTGTAGCCCCAAGGAGATGCATTTTGGGGGAAGCTTATTTCTAAATGACTAAAATGGAATTCTGGGCTGCTGAGAATGAGCTTGACAGAGGTGCTGCTAGGGACACACATCTGTGCCTACAACCAACATTTGGCACCTTCTGGAACTGAAAAAAGAAATGGCTCTACTTTTTGCAGTGAGAACTGCTCTTGGCTTGGTCTTTCAGTAAAATTTAGGGTGTGATACTGTTCTCTCCTGTCACAATCTAGACACAATCTAGACTAAATTGCTTTTCCTTTTATTTAATTTCTTACTGGTTTTGTTTTTTTAGTTTGGTTTCTCTTTTGCATAGGCACTAGAGATGGCCCAGGTTGTGGATTACACGTGAGCTTCAATGCGTATTACTGAATTCCACTACTGTGATGTCAGTTAAGTACTATTTAAGCACAAGTTTTGTTGGGTTGGGGGTTTTAGTAAAAGAAATTACCTTTACTGAAAAACAAGCTTATACGAAGGCTGTTGTCTAATGCCTCCATCTTTTTGAACACAATTGGAATTTATCCCTTTCCTAGATGTTTTGCTTTTATTTTATCTAACGCTTTAATTTTTATACTGTTGCTAGGTTTACTGAGCTTCCAGTGAAGGATTTTTTATTTTTTTTAATAGTGATTTGAAGGTATGGGGCTTTTTTTAAAGTATGGTCTTCAAGCCTACTTTTGCAACAACCTCCTCATTTGGGGGACTGGTCCAAAGCTCTCTGAAATCAATGGCAAACCTCCAGAAAGTTTCACGAGCTTTGGCTGAGGCCTTTTTTGTGAGCATGAGAATGAAGGCATTTTTGGTTTTCACTGTTGCATTCTTAAATCTGAATAAGCAGAAAATTGGATTTATTACTAATAGAAGCAGATCTACAAAAACAAAGGACCTGTAGTTCTCTACTGAAAGGGATATGGTTTGGCAAGATGTAGAGCAGGTAGCTCTTACAATGTGAAAAATGTAGACAATTGGAATTAACTGCAACCAAATGTACCCTGGAAGCACGGCTGTAATTTATAATGCAGTCAGGAATGCACTGCAGACTCCTCAATCGATAAGCTAATGGGAAAAAAAGCCTGCAATTAATTAAAAATCAACTGGGTCAATATCCTTTAAATGAAAGATATGAAATTGCTAACATTTGGATGAAACTTCTTTGCCAAGTGTATTTATAAACCTCATATAAAATATGATATTTATAAAAAGGATGAGAGCTCCTTTCACTGTTAAAAGGCAGTGCTTTTGAATGCCTGATTTCCTTTTGCTCTGAAAATTCAACTGAACTGACTTTATTTCAACAAGTTTTCTGCTGTGTATAAAAGAACTGAAGTAAACTTTTACCTTTAATTCAAGACCTTACAGTAGAGCACAAGAGCTATAAATAGGAATCCCAGGGTGATGCTGCCCATGACTTCATGGTCAAAACATCTAAAATGATGAAAGTTTGTGGCCAAATGGTTCTCTTAGTAGATGTCAGGACCTGAAGTGTTCTGACTGGTGATTTGGCAATCTAATATCTTGTTACATTTATAGAAATAGCCCCAGAAAGGGCAGCCAGGGCAGGAGGAGATGGGCTAATGCTGACACTTGAAAGCAGCTTGTTGTCTGTGGGGTCTCAGCTTCAAACAACTCTGGCCCTTAAAAATTTGCTAAACTGGGAGTGCTACTTACCCTGAACCCTTTTCATCTAGCACTGATGCTTTTTTCCATGTATATTCTATCACACTTATGCTTTTTATTAAAAAGGTAGAAGAGAATCATTGCCAAGGAGGAAATAATAATAATAAACCCGTGAATCTCTACTTACTTTTTTTTTTTTTTTTTTTTTTTTTTTTGGATAGGTTTGTTTCATTACCTTGCTGCATGCTCTTTATTGTCCTCTTTTGGGGGCAATGGAAATCAGAGGATTGCATTGTAATTATATAACATTAACTTCAACTGAAGAGTAACTGTTCTTGAACTGTAACACATTCATTGATAGTGGAGAATTTTTTTCAAGCAAGTGGAAAAAATGCCCTAAAAAACATTGACAATAAAGAAAAAGGAGGACAAGTTTAGGGCTTTATTACTTAGTTTCTGCTCTGTATCTTCACTGCAGAGGCTGCTGGATTTAACCTTTATCATCACAGAATTTCAGAGATATTATTAGGCTTTCTAGATTGTCTGAGGTTCCTAGGGTTGCTTGTTCACATTAAAAATATACCAGTCATCTTTGTTGCAGAGAAGAGCAATTTTTTTTCAACATACAAACAAGAAAATCAAATTCTGCCCACACAGTGTTCCTGGGTCCACCATGGAAATCCAAACCACAGTATCCAGGGGAGTTGCTGAGATGTGATGTGTGAACAGTTTCCCTTTGTGTTCTTCATCTTTTAGGGTAGAATGAGGCTGCACTTTCCAAGTCAGTGAAAGACAATATGAAAGAAAGAGGAAGAGGATCTGGAGGAGCACATGGAAGTGGGTGAGCACTGACCCATTGAAAGGGGGTCTTTACCCAATGGCAAATATCTGGAGCAACCCCAAACAGCAAGTACAGGGAAAGGGATGGTTACTGACTTTGTTGGGCTTGCCTAATTCAGAAGTAACTTGATGATGAACTTTTCTTCTCCACTTTGCCAATTTTTTTTTGTAAAAACCCTCCCAGAGCCCCTTTTTATTTACTGGTCAAATACTGATTATTCAAGGTCTTTTCATTTATCAGAGAATCAGAGGATTTGCTAAGTTGGAAGGGACCCACAGTGCTCATCCAGCCCAACTCCTGGCTCTGCACAGGACCATCCCCAAGAGTCACACCAGGTGCCTGAGAGCATTGCTGAAACACTTCTGGAATTCAGTCAGGCTGGTGCTGTGACCACTGCCCTGGGGAGCCTCTTCAATGCCCAACCACCCTCTGGGTGAAGAATATTTTTCTCATATCCAACCTAAACCTCCCCATTCTCTTGGGTCCTGTCCCTGGTCACCTGAGAGAAGAGATCGGTGCCTGACCCTCCTCTTCCCCTCACAAGGAAGTTGTACTGCAGTGAGGGCTCCCCTTAGGCTCCTCTTGTCCAGGCTGAACAGACCAAATGACCTCAGCTTCTCCTCACATGGCTTCACCTCCAGACCCTTCACCACCTTCCTTACAGTCCTTCGGATACCCTCTAACAGCCTAATGTCTTACACTGCAGTGAGAAAAACTGCATGCACACAGTGCTCATGTTAAAATTCTAGTCTCCATCTTTTAGGCCACTGACTGCTGGTTTAAAACACAAGAATGTTTGATACAAAAGTATGGTCAGCCTTGAGTCTTACAGGTATGGCAGGATGCACAGTCAACCACAGAGGTGAGGGATGCAGTATTGTGTGATTTTAGAGAGGAATGTTTGACAGCTGCCATCAAGTGAAATGATGGCATTTGGCCACTGTGATTGCACCTTCTGTTGCAGCTCTCTCTTGGTGCTTTTTCTGACTGCAGCACAACTATCCTCACACCTGACATCAAGAACCCTGTGCCAGTGTCTGAGCAGCATCGAGTTGCTGCTTTTCCACCTCATGAATCTTTCTGTTGCCTCCTCCTTCCCAGACTGTAATGGCTGAGGCACGGTGTCCTCATCTATCCAAACATTAGTGCTGAAGGACTGCAGTGAAGAGAGCCTTTCTGGAGCCTTGGCTGCTGTGTGGGTTTCATGAAGCTTCAATAAAACATCTTCAACCTGGGCAGTGAATTTCTTTTCAGGTAGCACATCACTGAGCTAGACTGTCTCTGGCGAGGCTAGAAGCACTAAATCACCACCAACTTTGCAATATTTTAGGTAAGCACTGTCTGTCTCAACATGAATGACATCCTTGGCTCACAAAACATTTCTGCTACTTGGAGCAAGAATGTGATCTGTTTCCAGTCCTCTTCATTCTTTCTTGTAACACGATTTTTCTTAACCACTTCCAACAAAATCTAGGGAGTTTATAATATATAATAAAACATAGTTATGTTGGTGTATTGTAATGTGTTCATTAGTATAAAGGTAGGAAGTAAGGAAACCATGACAGCTGCTCATGATTCCATCAAACATGTCCATTTTTTTGGGGTAAAAAAATGAAGTCATGATGATTGTTATCTCAGAAATCAGAAATTCTTATGCTATTGAACCCTTTCAGTGTATTTTATATACATCCCAGAAGTTGTCATGCCACTTACTTTTCACCTCCATACTTTTAGTACTTGGTCATCTCATCCTTCATCTTTCTGGAGACTGAGTTCTGATTTGAGCTCTTATTTCTCACTTGCAGTGACAGGGAAAAATACTGGTCAGCCTCACCTAGAAGAGAAATTTATTATATAAATGTCCAAGCTGTTTCTTTATTATTTAATTTTTTTATATATGACATAAATGTCCATAGGCTCCTTAAAAAAACCAAACCAGAACATTTTAAAAAATGAATAAATGAATGGCTGATGCTATTTTAATAAAAGATAATATTAACACAACACTGACAAATACATCATTGGTTTAGTCAAAATGTTAGTGGCATCACTGGTGATGATACAGACACATGCAAATTACCAGAGGAAATGTCTGAATTTCACATCTATAGAAAGAGCACTGCCAAGCTAATACTGCTCTTATTCCAAACACATTCCACCTGCTCAGGAAGTTACAGATAGATTAGAAATGTTGATGAAATCTGTACAACAACAGAATAAATTCTGTTACAGTGACATTAGCTGATTTCCCTTCAACCTGCAGAAGCACAACCGTTTTTTGTCTGCTTTTTCCTCACTATATATTCAAAATAAATTAAACACATGATACATGCATTATTAAGAATGTGTTTTTTATTAAGCTACAGAAAATAATTGGCACTGGAATTTCTTTTCACAAGCAATTCCTGAGGTTGGGTCTTTTGAAAATTAAAACACAAAACAAATACAACCAAGAAAAACCCAGTCAAATAAAACCTACAACAGTTTTACATAGAGATATCTGCATTTCTAGTCAACTAAAGAATACTGCCTCCACAATTCTGTTGTAGACCACTCTTCATTTCTTTTGACTTTCTCTTCATTTCATGATTGGGTCTCCTAAATATAAATGCATTATGACAATAATCAGGTTTTAATTTAAATTTAAATGCATTCCTTAGTGTATCAAGTCAAGCTGTCTTCCTTCCTTCCTTCTGATGTGGCTTTTTGGGGGAAAGTGAGTGCAACTTCATAGGATTTTTTTCTGTCTCTTTTATTCTTTAGTCAGTTGTTCTTTCAGAGACAGACTGAACCTTTTACAGTCATTGGCATGGTGAGGCTGTTGGCATTGACTGGTGTCATGGAGGGAGTGGGAAAGAGTTGTGGTGTAATGAATTTGTGATTCAGCACAGAAGAGTTGAGAGAGCTGGGAAACGAAGATGTCTTGGAAAACATGAAGCTTGAGGTAATTTCTTGTCTTATGCTGTATGTTGCTGCTTCGAGAAACAGTGGTGATCAGTTGTTTAAAAGAGTAAAAGGAAAAAAATTCTTATCCCAGTACTGCAGACTGTTTGCACTTATTTATTTTGAGCACTAAAATTCTGTGACATACTACAGTACTGCCCTTGAACAGCTGACAGAATAGAAAACCAGTCAAAGCAGCTTCTTCAGAGGGTTCTCACCAGGTGTTTGAGATTCATCTGAATCTCAAAGGTAGTGCAACATTTTCTTCTTTCAAAAGGTTGGAGCAGGGCTAACCTATAGTTTGTGTGGCCCTTTTTTTGCTGTGTGTTATTTCCAGCAAGGAGGGTGGCTTTGCTTAATGCCAGGTGCCAGCACAAGGAGTCAGCTCTGGACAGCAACAATCCTCTGTCAGAAATATCTGCTGTGTGGGGAAGGCATGAAATGGGGAGTGTCTCACATGTGCTGCTCATATCCACTGGCCTGAGTTCAAATAAATAATGGAATAGCATTTCTTACTTTGATTTCCAAGTGTGCTGTTACTTGGTTCCATCACCTTGCTCAATTCAGTTTAATTTACCTGTTTGTAAAACGAGGTCCATAGTATTTGCTTGATTTACTGTGATTAAATCCTCTGTTACTAGTTTAGGTCCACTTTCTTCTTGTTACTTTGTACATCATAAGAAATCAAATTTTCTTCTTTGGAGGAAGTATTACCTTCATAGTTAATGTAAACAGAGTAGCACAAAATTCTAGGAGGAATTAGGGGAATCTGGGCAGCTGGGAGCACAGAAAATAGCATGGACATCTTTGCAAAGAAAGCTGGAGGTGTTCAGTGTTGAACTAACACCTGGGAATTCATCAATACTTGCGTTATCTGCTCTTTCTTCTAAAGGGGCTAAACTGATTTTTAACAATTTATAAAAGCATTTTAGGAAACCCTTGAAAGCTTCCAAAAATAATTATATAAACCATACATGTCTTTTGTGTGAACTGTACAAAGCGAGCCATAAAAAACCAACATCTGGTAAGAGTGGGGTTTTTTAAACATGTATTTTATCAAATTGACAAATGAAAAACTTTGCTTTTTAAATTAAAATTTGTCATGAATTTTTAATATAAACTAACTCCTGGCCTTTCCTCCTTGCATGCCCTCACATAATTTCTGTAATTTGTTTTAGCAGTTACATACAGTTATTCAAATGCTGTATCTGGAATCACATACTCCTTTTGATTTAGATTTAAGTTAAAAATATGCACGTTCTTGATCTTGAGCCAGCCTATAACAAAGCCCAGTTGTGTGTCTCTTATGAGACAGCAGTGTAGCACTGCTACACGTGGGTTGCTTGAAACCAGCTACTGAAAGGTGTGCTGTAGACAACATTCTCCTGGATTTCTAAAAAGTATTTTAGCATCTTGACACAGTGCCTCATTGGGATAAACTGCTGCCAACAGTAGATACACATTTAGTGTGTCCCCAGCCTGTTTTGTGAAATTATGGCACAATGTTTTGAAACTATGCCAGTTTGGGATACAAGGATACAAGTGCTGCTAGCTCTGGCTTGCTACTGTAAATGTAAAACATTAAAATGATGATGAATGGGAAATTGATGGAATTCAGTCCTGTCCAGGAAGACCTAACAGGGAAAGGAGACAGAAACAGGTATCACAGTTCTGGCACTTGATTTGTTCTTTTGGAACATGATCCTCCTCTGCCTGAAACCTGCTAGAAGTTAGGGAAGATCAATGGCATTTGACTGTGAGACTTAAGGCAGGAAGGGAGTGCTCTAGGTTGTGCTAACATGGGATAATTTGAATTTGATGCTATTTTTCTTCTCCTCTATTTTCTCCTCTGCCCAAATCACCTTACTTTGGCACTGTTTGGTGTGTGACATTTACATCTTACTTGCTTCTGGGGTTTGTTAGTTATTTTCCTTTGTTACCCTCTTCATCTAACCCCAGTGTCTGCCACAGCTTACACATCCTTCTCCTAAGGTAGGAATCAGAATTCAAATCCAGGAGAAAGTGCTTGGACAGCACTAACAGCTGAACCTCAGCTGTAGGCAAAAGTTAGTAGACTGAAGATTTGGTCAACACTCTTTCCCCAGTTTTTTGGAATAGTTATGTGGCAACTTGGAGAACCCTCTTGTCACGGGGAGACAGGAGAGAGAAGATGGAAAAGAAGCCTCTTGAGAGCTTCACTTTAGTGTCTGAAAAGCTGTGCTTACTCTTATTTTGTCCCTGTAACTATTTCATCGTCCTTCCAAATGCCTCTGTTGCTGCCACTTGCCTTCCCCTTAGCTGTAAAACAGCAACAGCACATCTGCTACATGATGCTGAGGTGATTCTTGGTCTGAAATTCCTCTGAACACACAATGTGTGAGGATTGCTTATCTGTTATTGCTTATCTATTATTATCCTAGCAAGATTCCACCGTGGGCATTAATTTTAATTGCTCAATGTATTTGTTCATCAGAAATCCTCTCTCCCCTGGAGTTTGGAAATGTGGATGTATCTCAATAACATACAAGCAAAATCTGACTGGAGAAATGCTGGTATGGACTGAAGGTATATGGATTTGTCCCTTTAGTGCAATGTTTATGACAGGTGAAGTCAAGGGAAGAGAACAGTTATGTCATTTATGCAGAAGAGCCTTCAACAGAAAAAAAATGTTCACTAAAACTGCCAGAAATATCCACAATTTCCTTCTGATCACACTGAGGTAACTTAATCCTTCGGTATTTTTTTTTGTGATTGTGTTATAGCTGTGTAACAAAATTGAAATAAGTAGCATGCTTGCGGTGAATTTCATATCATTAAATTGAAGCATATCATTTTCTTAAAAAAGTTAACATGGCAAAAGATTTAAAATGTGTGTTAATTTTAATAGATACAAATTACTGTAATCACATCAAGAGATAAATTACTATAATCATGTCCCCTTAAATCTTTCAGTGATTATAATGCCCTTGTTTCAGTGTCATGTTTCTAACAAGATGATAATTTCTTGTCGTGCGTGGTCTTTAGTGGGTATAACCCTGTATCCTAAAGCCCATTGCTCTTGGGTGGGACAACTATCACTTTCAGTGGCAAAAAACAAGATGGGCAAAGGCAAGAGTAGATGAACGTGGAAATAGAATAACTCTGAATCCACCCTGTCCTCTCTACTGGAGTGCCAGGTCATCCCTACTCCTGCTTTGGAAACAGCTGTGGTGATTGCACAGGGATACTGGAATCCAAGGAGGTGTTCTGATGCCAACATTGACTTCTCCCATTTTAATGGGAAGAGGTGTGGGGAAGGGAAAATCTCTCAGCCAGGATCTGGAGGGCCCTGAGGTCTATGTGATTACAAGGGATATTTTTCCCTCCACTGCTGTAAAATCATCCTGGAATTCACCAGGACACTGCAGACACACTACACAGAGATCTTCTGTAGAGAGACTTGCTCCCACATTACTGTGGGTATTTATAATGTCTTAAGAAATTTGCTATGACAGTGAAAAGCAGTGGGATTTTTTTCTATAAATTTAACACTAAGATGCTATACTATTTAGCTCCTCTTTGCATCAAAATCCATGTGGAATTTTGTAAGTCAAAACATGGCAAAGGAGTCTGTTTTGTAACTTTTTCAGTATAGGAAAGGGAAAAGGAACTGTTTTGCACTTGAAGCTTCTGCAGCATAATCAGAGAGGTGCTCACAATTTATAGATGTTTCCTGTGTCAGGGATTTTCCCCCTCCTTCTTTTGGGTCAGTTTTTGGGGAAAAAAAACCAAAAACAACCACAAAAAAAAAGTTTGAAAAAAAAATATGGGAGTGACTTTCAAATTTCTAATTTGCTTTTCGTCAACTCCTTGCTTGATAGCAGCTTTGACAACCTATAATTTAAATAATTGTACTTCTGAGAAATATATAGTCCAGGGAAATATTTTCCTTACTTCCTCTTAATGACTGGGACTGTTCATTGAGAATAAATATGTAAATAATATTATTACCATGGAGGAGAGCTAATAGCCTCTAATGGCTTAGAACCTGTGAACAATCATGCCCATGAGGAACTCCTTACACAAATAGTCCTGGTAAACTCAACAGGAGTCTTCATGTGGTAAAATTACTCATACAAGTAAATGTTTGAGAGGAAAATGTCATTGTTCCTCTCCCACATTCCTCCTGTTCCTCCATGAAAGAAAGCCAGCACATGAACATCAGAAGGCATTTTTGGTCTAATATGTCCCAAATAAGGATTTAATCTAGACTAAACAACTGTTTTGAATATTTGCTGTAACTATTATTGAAAATGTTTTGAATTTTTCTATTCACTTTCTAGCTTTTGGTTCTTTATTTAAATCATCTGTAGTGTTTCTCCTTAGTGTGTTCACTTGGTATTTAATGTTTAGAATGTCTGTTTAATACACTTTAATAACCTCTACAGTTCAGCTGCATTTTACTTAAAAAGCATTCATTACTCTAAAAAGGTTTTGGAATGAGTGATTCATCAAAGAAGCTAAAATAGCTCAATCTTGTCCTGCTAACAAGAGACAAGATATTTGTTTAATTGTAAGTGCATATTCAAAGCATTTGCAATTAGCTGTAGTGTAGTTTTGAAAGAAATACTGTCTAGAAGGGGCTGTCATTTTTGTCTGACGTGAGGTTACTTCAAAAGTCACAATTCCCCTGCAGGTGCTGAAGTTACCCAGTTACAGTTCTTGTTTGTTTATAAAAATTAGCATGTTTTGGTAGAGGTTTTTCATGGAGAAATGAAAACTAGCTGATAAAAGAGCAATTTTCCTGAACCAGGTAATGAAACTGATCACAATAGAATTGTGAGTTTTGGGAGCTGGTGTGCAAAATTTCCTCTGATGATTTTAGGGGGTTTGGTGTGTTGGGCTTTTTTTGTTTGTTTGGGTTTTTGGGGGAGGTGTACTTTTTTGTTTGTTTGTGGTTTTGTTTGTTTGTTTGTTTTGTTTTTGTTTTGTTTTGGGGTGTTTTTTTTGTTGCTGTTTGTTTTGGGTTTTTTTTCCTACTATCTAATCCTTGATCCTAAAGGTAATATAATAACTAACTGTTTTTCATTGGAGATGATTGTGAGTCAAGTCTGTATCTGCTGAGGAAGTTATCTGCTGCACCCTCTAATTAAGTCTCTGCAGCACCTTCCTCCTACATAAATGGGCAGGTGGATTCCTGGATGTTTTCCTGTGGTCACCAGTGCAACCGAGGGACCCATCTGAGTGACAGGTACTTGCATTCATTTGGAATTTTTAATCACAGCTTAACACTTGTCAGCTTCAAAGTATACACTGTAGGGAAATTAGTGTCACATCATGTGATGCAGCAGTTGTAGGGCTGCACAGAAAAGAGGTTGTTTGATTATTTTTTTTTCTTCCATGGCTAAGGTTAACTGTCTGGACAGCTGTGAGTCAAACCTTCAAGGCACGCTGCTGTATCTGATTGGTCTCAGTCTTGATCTGGCACATGAAAGGAAATGTGAGGAAGTTTCCAGCAGAGATCATTTTGCAAGTCCAAAGATAAGGGCAAGGTCAAGTTCCCTTGTGTTTTCACAGTATCTCTTTACAAACATCAGCCCCAGTGCCACGCAGACAACACGAGTTTCCTCTGGCAGAGGTTTGCACCTTCAGGAGACTTGTGTTGCTGGAGTATTTTTCATTCTGTTTAGCAGCATCAAAAAGACCCACCACAGTGAAGCAAGAGCAGTTGCCTTTCTCAAAAGGTGACTTTTCCTTCTAGGGCCCAAACACATGGTGATTTTATCCAAGATTTGGTGTTTAACTTGCACAGGTGTTGCCAGCCTCTCATGGGGCTTGCAGGGAAATGTTAATATTTAGTTAAGGAGTATATTGTCATTATCTGTGTTATATTATTTTAGCCCATAAGGTTTCTCCTGTAGGAAACTACCATTTATTCTATGCCTTCAGAACTGTGGGAGTTACTGCAGGAATATATGAGGTGGAAAAATAGAGCTCCTTTTCTTTTTCTAATTTATTTTTTAACAATGTCCTTTATGGTTATTGTGAGTAGCATGTGAAACTTGAGACTTGTGGCCTGAGGGTAGAAGGAGCTGTCTCTGCCCCATGAGGCTCACCAAAAACATTTCCTGAGTGATGGATGAGCACTGCCTTACAAAACCCAATCCTGCCCTCCCTCCTTCTGAAAACTGTTCCATTCTCAGTGCTGGCTCCTCAGTTTGTAAAAGTTTATCTTAATTCCACCAAGGTCTTAGTGAGATTTCCTAACTACTTTTTAATTTCTTAATTATGTATATTGTTATGCTGCAATGCTTTATGTAATCAATTTTTCTTATGGCAGAGTTGTTGGTTAGCAGTGCACTTCAGTAAAAACCACAATTTAAATTTTTCTCTTAGCTGTTGCTACAAGCAGTGAATTCTGTGGTAAAAGGAGGGAGCATACTGAGTGAGCCTGTGCACTCTTCCATTCAATCACCTCAGATGCTGTTTTGTGTATGCTGTGCATGGGGAACAGGTCTGCACACTTGTGACTGCAGTCTAATGTGATGGTTCTCAACATCTTCCACAGAGAAGCAGAATTTGTGAGGGGTTTTCTCCCCCTTTCTTTTTTTGAGGTCTGCATTTGTCTTCATTTCAAAAAGGAAAGTTGTCATCCCCCAAGTTAAAAATCCATACAGTCAAACAAGTTGGCCCCCTCATGCAAAATTTTTGCTGTCTCTACTATGAAAACAGAAGATTATAAATTGGCTATAGAATATCTTGATAGCTGTCATGCAAATTATTCTACAACTCACGTCAATAAGCACAGTCAGTACATTGAGTAAAGAGATGCCTTTCTGAATCTTTTTGGGATCTCTTTTCTGAGAGACAATTACAGTGGTGTAAACTATAATATAATAGTGAAATTAAGGTGAGGTGAGTGATGTGCTGCTACACAAAGCTTGAAAAGATAGAGCACTGATCTGTTAAAAATTAGTTATGGTTTTATTTTATTGTAAATTCTCCAAGGTTCTAGTCTGTTTTGGATTTTGGAATAGGTGGGTGATGGTAGTTCTTTTGTCTTTGGAAAAGCATCTTTTATAATTAAAGAGGCACTGCCCTGGGATGCTCTGGTCACTTGGATGGTTATTAGGGAGAGCTGTGTGCAAGCTGGCACTAAATTAAACCCTCAGTCCAAATCCCCACTGTGCTCTGAGAGGAGACTCATACCAAAAGGAGCATGTCATGTCCTCATGTCTCCTTTGCTGACATTATGAAGGGCTGGGATGATTTCCTGAGGAACAATGATAGGTGCATGTCCAGCTATCCTGCAGCAATCAATACTGAAGTGTCCTCCCTGGGAGCTGAGTGTGCCCAAAAGGTTCAGTGCTTGGTGTCAGGGCAATTCCTGCACCATTTTTATCACTGCCTTCATTTACAAATTCTGACTGTCTCAAAGCATTTCTCTGCTTTTCTCTTCTGTTTTCATATTTTTTTCCTAATACCATGAAAATGTGTTTAACTTCATGTGGTGCTTTCTTCCAGGGAGAGCTGAACTCCATACAAATTTATCCTGATCAATCTGTGTCCAATCTGTTACTGGCTTGATCAGATAGAAATGGATGATATCAGTGAAGCTGGCACACTGCTCCTAACCTTTCCTGATGGTATATTCAATATTTGAAAATACCAAAGGTCTAAATTTAAATGAAAATCTATAAAATCACTTTCCCTTTTCCAAGAGATATATAATATGTATCTCATGTCTCTAAAAGTCCTAATTTGAAATCATGTGGTCTTATTCCCATTTAATGTCTAGGGTATGACATATTCCCCCAAAATACATCCCCAGCTTTCAACTTTTTCCTCATTATTTTGCATGGGTTTTTTTTAAATAAAAGTAATGAGCATTTGCCTTTTAGTGAACCTGTCCTTCCTTTTCAAAGCAGTGATTTTTTATTATTGACTTTCAAAGAGCAAATCAATCCCACTAAACTGCCACACTTTTATCCTAATTATTTTTTCATTTTCTGCATTTCTTTTTCTACATCTGCATTAGTGTAACTTTGGTTTTTCCCTTTTAAACATAGCATTAGTACTCATTTATGTCTTTTTACTTTCCAGCTTTATGAAGGCACTATTGACTCTCACCTTTGTAAATTTCTGCCCTCGAAGTTTTAAATGTTTGCAATAAACACACAATTTTGCTGCTATCATTAGCAGCCATTAGCCATAATTTCATTTCAAGTGCAACTTCCATTTCTCCTAAAGTACCATCAAGAATCCTTCTCTGCTGGCCAATCTTACACTGGTGGAGTAGGGAGATCAATTTCAAAATTTTAAGAACTACATCAGTGTAATTTAGACTGCAGTCAGGAATACACCCTCCATGAGTATTTTTTCCCTTTTTCTTGGCTAGTGGAAATCCTTTGAATATTTCTGACAGTGTATCCCCCCTGGAATGTCTCTGCTAAAATATCCAGACATTCCAAGACGTTGGTGGCAAGATCCTGAATCATAACTGTAGTAAATTTCTGGTGGGTGTTACTGCCTTTTTAGATCTCTGTGGGAGTTCATGCCTTCAATCCATGCAATCAGACTCTCCTCTGCTGCCATGGCTGTGACTGAACATGTGAGGAACCAGTTGTCCAGTAAGACAATTTATTTCAGTGATGTGTTCACATGGCCTGAACAATTCTGAGGTGAAAGCACTAACAAGGAGAATCTGGCTGGATATGGGCTCTAATTTTGGTCCTTAGATAAATATGGCAAGTGTATTGCAAGCATGGAATGGACCATATGAAGGACAACATTGTTTGTGTTTCTCTGATAATCTGCATTTTTAGGTTTTTCACTCAACTGTTTGAGTCTGAAAAGCAAAGACAAGCAAAAGGAGATTGTATTGGAGTGATAGCCAATCTGGGGTAGCAGTCAAGAAAACCTCAGTGGTGTCAAGATTCAATCACAAGGAGTTAAAAAAAAGTTTTGACAAGGTCTTCTATGTGAACCAAGTTTATCTTTTAGAAATTCTACATGTTCTGTTGTTGATTTGTAATGGATATTCAGCATCCACAGATGCTTATACCAGGTGAAGGGCAGAGGCTGCCTAGGTCTCCTGGGAAAGCCCATTGCATGTAAGCAGCTTTACCTCCCTGCAGTTCAGTCTTTCCCTCCCTTTCCTCTCACGTCCATGCAGATCCCTCATGTGCTGATATGCTGCAGATGTGCACCTTTTCCTTTGGTTTGAGAAGACAAATGGTAGCACCTTCTCACTGGAACAGGAGAGACACTTGTCTGAGTTGACAAGGTGATCTCAAAGTTGCAGAATAAGATTAAAAATCTGGGTTGAAGGGAGAGGCCAGAGCAATATCAATTCATCGTAGATTTGACTTTAATTACAGAGACCTGCTACCCTCAAACACATTGGGAAACCACATTGATAAGCTTTGTTAGGGTCAGTCTGTGGGGAGGTGCTGTAGCAAAGGCTGCTTCAGAAAACCAAATGTTTTGTTCTCCGATTTTTAATTATTACTTTTTTCTGCATTCTACCCAAATTAATAATTCCTTCGGTAACATTGCTCCTGATTTACACACAAATGTGCCAGTCCCTTTCTGTCCCTGTCTATCTTAGAAGAAGCATGAGGAATTCAGATTTTCCTCACTCAAATTTTTAGCAAAACACAATAATTATTTTTAAATAGAAAATAGACTCAGGCTAAGGATCTTGCATTTTAAAAGGCACCATTTGAAAAACCAAAGACAGATGGTCTCTTGTACCCATAATTTCTTCTTATAAAATGCAATATGAATTATTCTCTGTGGGTTCAGAATATCTTGTTTTCTAGGCATAGGCGAATTTTTTTCCCTCCAGTTTACAGACGAATCTACACCAGATAATAAATACTTGATACATATTTTTTTATTCACTGTGAGAGGCCTCTTAAATATACACATTGTTTACAAGTACATACATTGCAAGCTAAGCATAATGCAAGCTATATTGAAAAGTCATGGACATTATTCAGGTATTTTAGTGTATAGAATCCAATAATTCTTCTACAGAATTAACAGAAAAAGTTTTAAGGACTCAAATTTCCTAGCAAATTAATCCTTCAATATTTGAATAAATGCTACAGTTAAGGACAGTAGGAAGGATAAAATCCAGTGTCCTTACATTGGTTTTAGGACAGCTGTTGTCTGTGCTCTGAAGGCTGCTACACATTCATATCTGTACAAATTGTACAGTCCCAATGTTGGTGCTCTGCTTGACTTTTCCATTTTAATAAGATGTAAATATATTTGTAAATGGTGATTGTGTTCGAGGTTCTTTTTAAAAGTGTTGGTTTTGGGTTTTTTTCTTTCTCTTCTCTGAAAGGGCTTTCTGGCCTCTGATTTCTCCAAGTCCTGGAAGCTTAAAGCCAAATGTTCCCATTAGGGTGGTTAAGTGGATATGGACTTTCGAGAGGGACGTTCACACATGTGCCATGTTCAGCATTAAGGAATGGACATAATACTCATGTTTCTAAGCCAATCTTAGCCTTGCATGTGCTGATTTCTGTGTGGGGTAAGGATGAATCCTGGGGCTGGCCTTTTTGGTGACAACAGAAATTAATGTCAGGAAAATCAATGCACTGTATTTCCTTCTGGGACTTTCTTACATCTCCAAAGGAAATCCATACATGAAAAATCTTCAGAGGGATATTTAAAAAACACATCTGCCTTGAAGTCCCTGAGCCAGAAATTGCTGTGACTTGGGAGAGGACACCTGGGAAAATGTTGATTACTCTCCTATTACAGTCTTTTGTGTTTATCTTTTATCACCCAAGATAATTCGGCTTCCGCTAGTACAGCTGTCTGTGTGTCTTGCAATTCAGGTTTATATGGAATTATTGATACACAGTGGATATTCACATGTCCATTTGAACTACTATGTGGTGAAGTTCTTCCTAAATCCTCTTTAGAGCCAAAGGGAAGAAAAATACACAGAAGGTGTTTCAGAGAAACCTTGGGTTTCCTTTGTCCAGGAAATTCTCTCTGCAGTGACAGCAGAGGGAGATCAAACAGCTGAGCTGGCTGATCTGAACTGCAGTGTTGTGTGGTTTCCACACCACCACTGAATGTACCCCCTTAACACAGGACATGCACAGTCTGTGGCAAAGTCCTATCTAATGAAAATTCATTTTGTGCTTCCTCAAAATACCACATCAGCTCTAGCAGCTAGTAACAATCATAGTGCAATTACCCTTTCAGGGCTACGAGGAGAACAAGACACAAAGGGGCTTTTTGTTGGGGGCTGTGTGGCTTTTTTAACACCCTCAAGCTGCAGTGTAAAATTCTGTATCACTTAAGTATCACTTAAAGCCTTCGAGGGGCATCTCCTGACCCTTCCTGGTGCCTGGCAGGGTGGATGGGCAGCTCTTTGTCCCTGTGAGCAGCTGCCGTCCTGGTGGCTTCGCCTTTGCTGCCAGCACAGAGCCCAGCAGAGGAACAACGTGCAAAGATTCACCCGAGCAGGGTGGGGAAGAAAAGGTCCCACGGTTCGGCAGTTCTGCTGTAAATGCTTGTGACAGAACTTGCCCCTTGAGCTGTGCTGGAGCTGCCACAGACCCTGGTCTCACGGGCCTCCAGCCCCGCCTGTTTTCTCACTTTATGAGAGAGAAGCAGTAGAATAACAAAAGAAAATTTCTGACACTTTTCACTGGGTTTTTTCCCCCCCATCTCTCTTTGTCTGGGATTATGCTGAATATAACTTAAGCCCTAGTGCCCTCTTCTGATCTTGAAATAAGTGTCAGTTCTCAGCACACCTGTCCCTGCAGCTCCTGCTCAGCAGCCAATTGTTTGAAGTTAGGCAAGCATTTGGGGACCCAGATATTTTAATTTGTAATCAGTTTTAAAGCTTTCAACATTTACTCTGATCAGAAACAGGAGCTTAGGCATAAATTAGCCTTTTCTATTTAAAAAACAAACAAACAAACATTTTTTTTTTTTGTCTCCTGGCAGGAGCTGTAGGCTTGATGTGAAGTCCACAAAAGTGAAGGGATAAACCCTTATCAGCTCTGGCCCAGCCCTTCACACAGCACGTTCTCTGACCAGTAGAGTCACTTCTGCTGGAAGAGGTAAACTATTACAGGATCTTCAAGGAACAAAGACTAATTAAGGATAATCTTGTAGAAAATGTTTCTTTTTTCTGGATGTATTTAACATGGGAAATAGCAGTAAGTGATAATTGTGCAATTCCTTGGCTTTTCAGCACTAGTAACCCACATTTAGTTTGTGTCCTTATATCCAGACATAGGTAATGTATATTAGGTATATCTCTGACACTCAGCTGCAGACTGTATGAATTAGTTCATTCATCATTTCCAGGCTGCCACCTCTGGGATGGAAGGCAGCAGCTGGCAGGGAACACACAGCAGTTCTGCACAGCAGCCTCAAAGCCAAGCCAGAAACCTTGCAGCCAGTTTGTATTGAAGGGTGGTTCCACACATGGGGAACTAGAAACCTCTTCACAAAAACACACGTTTGCTTCCTAAAATCTCTCTTTTTTTACTGATAGCCGTTGTAAAAAAAAAAAAAAAAATATATATATATATATAATATTTGTTCATAAGGCATATGATATACCCAAAGTATGCTAAATGTTGCTAAATCTTCTAACACTAAATTTACTGCAAACTAAGGTTATGAATTAATTTTCACAGTCCTGGCTTTCCTAGACTGTGGCTGTTTGCTTATGTTTTAAGCAGATAATATTCTGCAAACTGAGAGTTGTGCAACTGCAAATAAACATTCTCTACTGACCAAACTACTTGTTGATAATTTTAGATGGGAATTTTTGAGAGACTGATGGGCAGATTAACACTAAAGGCCTCTCTAGCAAGCGGTTTAACAACACATTAAGCAACAAAAGGGATATTTATAGCACTTTGCTGAAGTGTGCGTTTTCCAGCTCTCTATTGCCATCTTGAGTCCCTGACTGCCTTCAGCAGAAATAACAAATTGGGGCGTAACACCCTCAGAGACAAAGGGAAAATACATTTCCAGTCCTGGTGACCAGAGCCCTCTCCAGTTATCAGGTGAAAGTCATCAAGTATAAGAGAAACAACATTATTTAGTTTAATTAAGATTATGCACTCTGTGACACACTAGAGGGAGAGCTGAAGGGAAGCGCCAGGGCAGCGTGGTGTGAGCGCAGATTTGTTCTGAGGGGTTGCAGAATGAGGTTCTTGGAAAGCAGCTGAGCTTAGGGCCCCTGGGGGATTCTTGGACATGTGCATCCTGCAGACACCTCTGGCTGTCAGAGTCGCTAGTAACAGTTCAGAGCGTATTTGCTGGTGGATTGTAAAATTCTGAAAGGACTACTCTTCCTCCTATGCAGAGGTTTTGATACCATCCTCTTTGTCCTATAATTGTCCTTCACCAATCTCTTGCCTTTCTCTGAAAATCTCTAAGGTGGGAACTGCAGCACCTGATCCAACCTGTGACATTTTAGCACGTGGTTACTACATCCTAAAGAAAACCAATGGATTTCCAAGTTCTTTGGGATAGGTGGCATGAAAGAAGCCTGAGGCCTTTCCTACGTGGACATTTCTCTAACCCCTCCTGCTTTCTACCTTGCAATGTTCAGACTCCTTTTTATTGGTTTGTAACTTTCAGAAGTCCTTCTTTTTATTATTATTATTATTGCCTATTCTCTCCCACTGCCTTATTTCACACTTGGTAGCAGTGTTTTCAGCCAGTATTCAGAGCTCAGTATTTTATGAGTAACGAGTGTCCCAGGCAGCAGGAATACATTGTGAGACCATTGTTACTAATAGAATACTTGGTGGGGGATCCCTTCCCCTCCACTGAGTGCTTGACATAGACTAAAAATAAGTTGCTAAAACTTGATTCTAATAAAATCTACTGTCCATAGCCTATTTTAGAGTCTTAAATGTATTTTGGAATAATATTAGCAATCCCAAGTACTTTCCTCTTCCAAACAAAGGATACTGTTTTAAGGTGCCATGAAAACTCCTTTTTAATAAATCTCAGAGTAGCAGCTGACATTAACACAGTTTGAACTGTGCTAGCACAGGGTTAGATAAAACCCTGATGAAAACAGCCTGAGCTGGATTTTCCACCCTGCTTGCTGCTGCTGCTGCACTGCAGGGAAGTTTGGTCCTCCCTCTTGGTTTGTTGGCCTGAGTGTTTCTGCAGTGCCAGGCTGGCACAAAGGGCACCTAGACCCCCCTGCCTGGGGCTGGGGTGAGATAGAGATGCCATTCCTCAATGCCCAAATGCCAGAAAAACTGTGCAGGTGTCAGGCCTCTAGGCTGTTACTGCACAGAATAGAATTAGCACAAAGGAAAATGGTGTGTTTTGTGAATATTTTGTGCTGGCTGCGTCTGAACAAATGGGTGTCTCCCAAAGCCTTGGGAAACCTCAGCTGATGTGGTTTTGTACTCATTTCAGTACTTGCTTTGCCCTCCTAGGATCTGGGTGGTTCCTCAGGTATTGGTAACGTATCAACCTTAGCATTTCTTCAAAAGAATGGCCTCATTTATTGGATTGTGCCTTCTGTACTCTGCTAGCGATGTCCTTCCGAAGAGGTGCTTTGGCACACCCATCCTGGGCTCCCAGAATTCAGAGAGCTGATTATTTTTAATAACATTCTTGGAATAATCTCTGGATGGTGTATATTTGCATTTGTATTGATGTCATCACACTGCTGCAGTTCTGTCTTCAATACTCCTTTTTATATATTTCCTGCAAGTGCCACATTAAATGATCATGGGATTCTTGGAAAAGCAACAGGAAATTATATAATGGTGCCCACAAGTCTGTGTATTGACTTTTCCAAGGACTCGCTGGCCTCTGAGCCTAAAAATTGTTGGTAAAACAAAGATATTTGATCTTATTTTCTGTTCTTGATTCTTCTTACTATCTGAGAAGTCCTGGCCTTTTTGCTGTTCTAATATGGAAAAACAAAAAAGATAAAAAGAGCAAATTATGGAGATTATTGTGGGTTTGATTATAAGGATACTTGTTTAATTTATTTGCTTTACATTCTTCAGTAACTATCAGCAGGAATTCAGATGGACACACTGTCATCTGCAAGTAAGCTACAACTGGCACTGAGATGAGCAGAAATGTCTGTAATAGAATCATAGCTCTGGTATAAAACTTGCAGAACATTGAAAGAAATAATTGCCTTTTAAGTCTACCTCAGTATATTCAAACCATAAAGCATAACCTATAAAAATGGAGGAAAGGTACAGGGAAAACTTGTCCGTGGCATTGTTTCTCAGTAACCTCACACAGGTCATCAGATGTGGAGGACAAGGCAAAGGTTTCTGTGGAAAATTGTAGAAAAACACCTGATGCCAATGTCAAAGAAACAGGAATAGCTTTAAGGCCTGGGCTTTTGGCCATGTCTAAGGAGTTCCCAAAGTGCTTTGTGGAATATTTTGAATATTTATAGCTGAGAATTCAAAATCCTTCTCCTTCTTGGCCTGAAAATAGCTTTGCTTTTGAAGATACAGTGACTCTTTCTGTTTGATTGTGGTGATTTTACCAAATAACTTTCCCCTCTTATGGGTTCAGTTTTTATCTGAGGGATAACATATCCCCTAGATGCTGGAAATAAACAACATATTACATTGCTTAGAGCCTTCCAGTCTCATTTGGATAATTCCCTCAGTAAATTCCCTTCTCATCCGGGATGATTCCTTGATCAATTTCCCAGGCCCAGTTGGGTTTTCAGCACATTCCTTTAGAAGTCTCATCACTGGGTGAGTCCCAGTCCTTATCTCAGTGTAGCACAGTGTGGGGTGGTGAGGCTGCCCCAAGAGCTCAGTCCCTCGTGCCCTGCTGCTGGCTGTGACCCGCCAGGAGCCCTGGCTGCTGCAAACCAGGTGACAACCTGACAGTCACAAACCCAAGGAGAGCCAAAGAGCAGTCAGCCTGCTCTGAAACCTGCAGAGAAGCCTTTCTATGTCAAAACAACTCCGGTCCCAGGAACAGCCCAATCTTACCAGGGCGAGGTCAGAAAGCGCTGTTTTACCCTGCAGCAGAATGCTTGACTCAAGCAGCAGATGAAATTAATCTCTCCTGATCTCTCCATTGGGACTGCTGGATGGCTTCCAAGGCTGGAGCAGGCCTGTGGAGCATTAGCTCCAGCACTTCAGGGTTCCTGTGGTCTGAGAAAAAGGCACATCCTAGAAAATGCTGCTGCAGTTCTCCACTCCCAGCGCTGGCAGCTCTGCAGAGGGCAGAGCACAGGATGCATGGCAGACCTCAGTGGCTGAGATATTTTTTTACTGAGCCTCTTCATAGGACTCAAACCAAGTGCAGCTGCCCTGGTTAGAGCTCACCAGCCCCACATTTCACCCTCTAGAACAGAGACACTGACAACTGTCCTAAATCATTAAGCTCTTACATGGTAATTTGAACAAACAAACAAACAAAACCCAAAGACGTTTGGGGTGTGACTGCTGAAAGTATTTTGACTCTGCAGGCATGAGATTCTCACACCTACTGTAATTCCTGAGATTCCTACTTCACAGTTAATTGAAATTGGATATTAGTTTGTATTTTCTGAATGAGAACAGCCCCTCTGGCATTTATTTTGTTATGATACACAGCTTTCAACACAAATTTGGAATAAAACTGACAGTGGCTCAATGTAGCAATATACTGAACAGAAAGTTTACTGAAACATTGTTAATTTTCCTCACCTCCAGCACAGAACCACTGTTTTACTGTGCTACACAGCTATTTTCTTCCTACTGCTTGGGAGTTCAGACTGTTTGGAGAGACTGCAAGTGAAAACAGAAAGTATTGGAAACCTCTAGTGTATTTCCTGAAAAAGTAATCCTCTTTAGTTGTTTACTTAAATCTTTTCCCAAAGTGGATTCTTGTAGCCACATTATACTACTATCAAAAAGATTTGATTCAGCTGAGGAGGTAAATGACACCAATGTGTTTTGTCATGATTGAGAATGAAGAAAAATTAAGCTTCTTTTCATTGTAAATATTTACACGTTGGGTAGTGTAAAAATTTGCTTTGAGGTATTTACAGTGGAAACACCGACTGTTTCTTAAATAGCCATAATGTTCTGAATGTTGTTGCTAAAGCTTAGTTACTCTTTCTCCTTTGTTTTCTGACAGATTTTGATGATGAAATGTCAGATAATACACTTTCAGAGCACGAACCATCATCCTGTTTTATTGGTTTAATCAGTGTGAAAGGAATGATTTAATTCACTATCCAATTACATTCCTGACTATGTTCATTTTAATAGGCTCAGTATTTCCCTAATTTATCTGCTAATCATTAGAAATGCATTTGGCCTCAGCTCAGAGACTGCTGTGTCCTGGGTTTCAAGCTGGGATTAGCACAGTTCTAAGAAATCCAGAGCAGGTCTGTGTAATGGAATTAGAGCATTTTGCACACACCCAGGTGAGAGCAAGGGGGGGGCTGATGGTTTCTGTGCTGAGGGCTGTGTGTGCTCATCTCCACAGGCACCCACAAAGGTCAGGACTTTCCCTGGTTGATACAACTTCCTTAACAGGGTTTAATTACCGGGAAAAATGCATGCAGTGACAGAAAAGTCAGTTTATCATGTAGTTAAACTGGCCTTGCACTTGTATGTTTTCAAGCTGAGTGAGTACTTGTAAGTACTTTGATTGTAGTGGCTGTTCTGTAAGCAGATCTCTCTGTCTTTTCTGGAATAAAAAATGTTTTTCTGAAAATTTACCACCTGGTAGGAGTCAGGAAATGGTGAGATTTACTTGTACCATTATCACAAACTCATTCAGCACAAATCTGAAAATTGAATTTATAAATCAGGGATTAGTTTTGCTAGGACACTTTCTCCACAACAAATTAAATGCCTTGAAAACATTGCTCATCCCTCTTAACTAACAGAAAATACTCTTCATTTTTTTTATTTATGGAATTATGAATATTATTGATTTCTACAGTCTTATCTATATAACTAGATTTTTATCTGTATTACTAGCTGTTTATTAGAAATAAACCAAACCCAAGCAGTGAAGTTAGAGATTTTTTTTAGATGTCTAAAATTTGATCATGTTGTTATTTGTTTATAAACAAATCTAAACATAAAAACAGTACACAGAAGATTTCTAGTAAATCTCTTATGTACAGTGCTACATAAGAACTTCTCTCGAAAATACTAATTTTTAATATATGATTAGGTAATTCCATAAAACCTTGAGTCTTTATTTCTCCACAAAATGCAGTGTTTGGACATGATATAATGTTCTGTTTCCTGTTGGTTGTAATCAGACCAAGAAAGCCAAGCTTCCCAGAGCTCTCCGGAAATAAGCCGATTCCCAAAAAGAAAAACTGACAACAAGAGTTATTAATGTCCCCAAAAGCAAACTACTACTCTGCAAGATAAATAGAAGCAGTTCAGTCTTCTGCAATAGTGTCAGCAGAGTTAGATAAGTTAGAGAAGAGTCAGATAAGATCTGGGGTCAAGAAGAAAAGATAAATAACTAAAAGTTTTGATACACCTATGAGAGAAATGATATGATTTTAACAGAGCTCCTTTAAGTGAGGTATCTGTTTTGATCCCCTCTTAGGGAAACACATTTTCATGTTCCAGGATGAAACACTTGTTGCTTTTAGCTTTTTATGTTTCTAGTTCTGCTGTGAGAGTTGATTGACAAACAGCAAATGCCATATGCCTCCTCCTCACCCTGCAACCAGAAGGTTGGGGTTAAAAGTGAGAGGGAGAAATGGGAAAAGAATAAATGAGAGCAGAAGAAATTTGGCAGCATCAGAAATCTGTATGTACAATGAAGTGCTGAATGACACATTAAGGCAAGTCAGCTTAATTATAAATTATATGTGGTAAATTTCAGGATAAAAGCATTTTGGAAACTAAATCCCATATTGGTATGTTGCATTATCCTGAAGTGACCCTGGGCAGCCAAATGTTCTTGCAGTCTGTCCTTGGCTCCTTTTTGCATTATTCAGGTTCCTAAGCCAAATTTGCAAAGTTAAACATCTGAGCTGTAAATAAAGATCCCTAAAGCCTACTGTGTTTTCCTTGTTCTAAGAGTCCCTTCACAGTATGGCCTCAATTCAGCTAAGTACTTAATATGTACTTAAATCCCACTTAAATCAATGGGATTTAAACATTTGCTTAAATGCTTTGCTAAATCTTGGCCTATTAAACTGTCTGTGTTGGAGATCAAACTGTAATTTATATTGCTGTGATTTCTTCTTCTGGTGTTAAACATGAGACCCCCAAACTACATTTCACTGTAGCCTTGCTCGACTGAAGCTGAACTCTTTAATGGGAATGTGTGCAAGACCTGTATTCCTCATGTGCAAGACACAGGTTTTATTTATTTTGGTCATCAGCTGCTGTAAACTTATGCTCCTGATAAAGTGAAGTCAAATAAGCTCCATTAAGAGGCTGAATGCTTCTCACACTCTCACACACCATCATTTTGAAGATGAATAGCACGGATTTTTTTATTTTTTTTTTTTAGTAATGAGTGCAAGTCCTGGTTAAACATGGGGACATACAGTTACTTGTACAGAATGTACAAATGTACATACATGAAAATATTTGTATAAGGGGGAAGATTTTTATTCTGTTGCTGATTTGTTGGCAATCTCTTCCTGGCTTTTTTTTTTTTTTTTTTTTTTTTTTTTTTTTTTTTTTTTTTTTTTTTTTGCATATGCAACTACAGTTGACAAGAAAAACAGCCTTTTGTAGCTGAGGAGGCAGCAAGAAAAGGAGTTACCAAAAGAGCTGTCAAGACTCTCCAAGTAATTTGATGTGTGGAGAAAATATGTCAAAATTATTGCAACTGTATATAGTATAAATTTTTCAGAAGAAATTCAGATGTCCCACAATCCCTGGGATGCCCATAGAGATTACTCTGGCCTTATCACTGTTTTTTTGGAAAAGAGTGAGGATGAGTGGTGGGAAAGTGAGGACACTTCTTGACTTCTTCTCTTCTCTGCTTGTAGTGGAAATCAGCCAAAAATACAGCTCATATGCCAAGAAAGCCCAAATGAAGAGATGAGTGGAAAATACCAGATGCTTAAATTTGTCTTGGATTTTCTCAAAACTGCTAAGCTGGTTTTCTCCTTAATTAGCCAAATAAGGGATGGAGTGCATTTCTTATTCATGTACAGATAATTTTTGGATCTGTGAGTTAACCACCTCTGGGGCACTGTTGTCCATGTCAGAGGAAGAGACAGATGTTGCTTTCTTAGACAACATTAAGAGGAGATAAGTGCTGCAGAGGACATCCCATACTCCTCACCCACAACACTGCTGCCCTCCCAGGATTCCCCCAAGACTGAGATTCCTGAGTCTGCTGTCCTCTGGAAGTCAGTTTGCATTTCTGTTCTGAGAAGGAATTACTCTCAATGCATGATTTTCATGATTTTTTTTTCCAACTAGACAAGATTTATTTTCAGTCCAAGAGCTGTCTTTTGTTCAGTGCTTAGGTTGTTGTGTCACTTGTAATGACTACAGTAATATCTGGAAAAAGAGATAACTAGAAAAGCCTACAGCCCTTGATTAGTCTGCTCAGAATATCTGATACAGCCCTTTCAGACAGCAGATGTAAGTGGAATGAATGCATACAATTTCATAGTAATCTTAATATTCCAGTTATTTCCATAATTTTATATGCTATCCAGATATATTAATATTAATGTCACACTTAGAAAAATGAAACATATGCAAGATAGTTTATGGTTTAAAACAAGTGGATATAAAGGTTTATATTATAATAAAATAAAGGTTTATTATTTATATTCATAATATATTTGAATATTGATTTACTACTAATATTTAAAATCCATGTGTCATCCTTTGGAAAAGAAATCCTACTTCAGAATGTTAAATATTCCAAAAACTTTTGGGTTCATCACTGATTGGAAATGCTTGTTATTTATATATATATATAAATATATATATATGAAATTGTTTATTAGTAGGTTTTTTTTAAACTCTACAGTTAACCATTACAGATCTTCAGTGCAAGGGAGAAAATAGTAATTTTTTGAGCAAGGGAAGTAACTCTTTTCTCATACACCATCTGCTGTTATAATTTCTTCATATCTGTGTGTTTATTGAGAAATCTTTCTTTTGCAGCTTCCTTTCTTCCCAAGCCTAGACAAAAATTCTAACTACTTTTAAAAATCTTAGAATGCTGCAGCACACTTTGTTTCACCTCAAAGGCTGATTTTTGAATTGCACATGAAAGTGTTCCATGTTTTCATGTTAGTTTTTTAAGATTTAGTTTCAACAAATATTTACAACTACCCACTCTTCTCTCAACTATAAAGATCCAGCCCCTATGATTTTTGCACTCTTCATCACATATTGAATTAAATTAGAAAGGAAAATGGAAAAGGAATTAAATTGCAATTACATTACTTTCTTCAAATGATCATAATTTGATTTAATTTCAAATAAAATATTAATAAAGTGCTAACTTTTCTTGGTGGGAAATGCCATTAATGGAACAGTTTCTCAGGGAAACTGAAGCAAAGTGATTAACTGTCCTTTCTGCTTCAGTAATGAGATCTTTCTAAAATAAACAGTTTTGCCTGGTTTAGCATTTGTCTCATGTATTTATTCCCAGTTCTAGAACCTAAATCTATATGTGGTATATTCTGGACCTTATTTTAGGGTCTCTTAACTCTCTGGCTTAATTGTCACACTTTTTAGAGGTTTTAAACTGCAAGCAAGCTACAAGAGAATCCCTTTTAGAGTCTGTAATAAGAAATAGGGAAAAAATCACATACATGTCTAATTTCAGTGACACAATGACTGAAAGTATTTAAAAAAAAATAAATGTGAAAGATGTCCATATGCAAGTTCTCATGAAAAGATTTAGAAGTTCAAAATGAGATAATTTTAATGTACTCTTATGGTTGGTTTTCAGTTAGAAAATTGAACTCCAGAAATGTCCCCCTGGCTAAATGAGGCTTTTGCAATGTTGAAATTAATCAATCAACTTTACAATAAGAGCCAAGCCTCAAATCCACAAGCATGAAACAACAGCTAGTAATGGCCATGTGAATTGATTTCAGAAGGTTAAATATGCACATTCAGGGCTTAGAACAAAGTCTTTGTGGCCTTATCCAAAGGGGATATCTGTGTGACTCACATTGCAGACACTGTAATAATGAAAATTAAGGGACTGGGTTTAGATGAGGCCATGAAGGTTTATTCATGGTCAAAATTTAGACCAGAGCTCTTTTTTTTCCTGATGAACAAGGTCCATGGAAGTCTGACACTGAATAATTTTGTTCCCTCTTGGGGCGGAAAAAAAAAATGGTGTAAAAAACCCAAATGTACTAAATATGTGTCATGGTGATGCCTTAAGTTTTAACTTTCATGTTATCCAGATTCTGTACTGCATTAGTATATAACTCTGAACTTCATATAAAGTGTTAGCAAGTTCTCCTCCCAGTTTAGTTAGACAAAACAATCCTTTTGCAGCCTGAGAACCAAGGACACCGTTGCAGCTTCAGGCCCAAAAAGTACAAACAACAGCAAACTGAGGAGAGCAGTCTGGGAGGATGGGACTTCATAACCTGAAGCTGTAACTGGACAATTAACCCCAATATGTAAATCACTAAAACTTATAGAAGTGTGAAGATGTGTGACCCACTGTCCACCTTGGTGTTGCCTCAGCCAGGCTCTTGTACTGCCCAAGGTCCATCCTTTGAAGGCCTTTTAATAAATACCTACTTTATTGCTTTAACACTGTCTAGTCTCTGTCCTTTCAAAGGCATCAATGGTAGATTTTCATTTCTTTTTAACTGATTAATGGTTGGACACATTTAAAGGATAAAACAGGATTTTTTGTTAGACCTAGACGAAAATTAAAATTGGCAACAGCAAAAGTTGTTGGCTTCTATGCTGAGGTTTTGGTTGAGGTTGGCATCAATTGTTTGTTTAAACTTCAGGAGAATCAGTCTGAAAAATGGGTTCATGGTAGGAATGGGATGTAAATCTGTAAGTAATCATGCCTAAAGCCAGGCTGGGTAGAAATAGGTAGGCTTTGGTTTACTGTTCAGCCAAAGTTTGCTCCAATATTGGCATAATTAATGGATTTGAACAAGTGAACAATTCTGAAAGGCAGAGAAATCTGACAATGAGCCAGGGTTCAACCAAGAGTGGGAGAGAGATGGATTCTGGAGAAATCATATGGCAGTTTTCTCTGTGGGACTTTCCAAACTAAGGCTGTTATTAGATATAGGCTAAAAAAGGGATTCTGGGTTGCTTGACATTTAATATCTGTTACAGAAGAGGTTTCCAGGCTAAAATCAACACTATGTCCTTCAGCCCTAAGAAAATTACAATTATTATAAGGGCATGTAGATCTCCCTGGACTAAAGTGTTTTTGTTACCCATGCTAAAAATGTTTCAGACAGATGAGGTAGAACTTGGATTTCAGCTGCTCACACTCCGAGGGAGTGGGAGTCCTTGGCTGAGACTGCTGTTTAGGTGCTCTTGATCTTCCTTGTCAGGGCAACGTTTCCAGGGCTGGGTGACCAGCCAAGCTTTTCCTGCTCAAGCTTGTGTTTAGAATTATGCATATGTTCCTTGGCTGAATTGGAGCTTAAGACCCACAGCTGGTGTCAAGCTAGGAAATGGCATGGCCAGTGACCAAAAAAATCCAAAATGAAAAAGAATGGGTGGTGTAGTGAACAGGCACTGTGAGCAGTGAATGGCAGCCAAGCATGGGAAAGACGGAAGGTTTGACCATCACTGTAATTAACACAAGAAGTCTAATTGCAGTAAACAGAGATGCAGAAGCTTCAAAAATCTTCCCAAAAAAAAGACTGATTTCAAAAAAGCAGGAAAAAAAATGATCTGATGCTGATGATTTGAGGCATATAACCAAAAAATGAGCAGAACAAAATGCCAAACAGGAAGGGAAAAAAAAAAATCTAAAACACACGTGAAATATTAAGTTCCATTTTTTTTTTTTTTAATAATTTTAACGATGTTTGGAAAATGTCACAAGGATTTCCATTTTTGAAAGAAGGAACTTCCTGCAGTGGCTGCATGCATTTGAGGCACTTTGAGCCCTTTAGCTCTGCGTGCTCCCTGCGATGCCACAGCCTCTGCAGCCATCTCGTGGGGACACTGTGCCTGGTCACCCAGGACAGCCAGGCTGGGACACAGCTGGGCAGCAGCACAGCCTGGCTGGGAAAGGCTCATCTCTAGGCTTTGCTTCCTTGTCACAGTGAATTTTTTTCTGGGGCACAGTAGGCAGAGTCCTACAGCACATGCCAGCGAGTAGTGACTGCAAATACTGGTAGGCGATTTCTCATTTACATTCAAATCCTGGGCGTTTTCCCCCTCCCTAATCATCACAGACTTACTGTAGAGTAAGCATGCAGAGCCTGGGCTACTGGCTGCAAAACAGCTGAAGGTCCCTTTCATGCTAAAGCTCCATCTATTGTGTCCTGGCACAGCACACGACTTCCCAAAGGGGCCTTGGAAGGGTTGGCTGTGTTTGACAGCAGCACCAAGAGGCTGCAAGGCTGAACAATCTATTTCTGTTTCCTCCTCCCGTCAACTCAGATGCATTCTGTTATTCTGCTCTCTCTGATTATACCCTTACTGATCCCATCCTGCCAACTCAACCAGCCAAATTCAACTTGGGGACGCTATTTCCTTTTTCATAACTGTTTGACTGTCTTCCTCTCCATGTCCTCTTGGCAGTTTCTTGCTCTGCAAATCAGTGAAAGAAAGGCTGCTCATTTCACTGGAAATAGCAATCGTTTTCCTGAGGGTTTTGTTTATTCAGCTTACAGAAAGGCAGAGACCAAGCAAGCTGATTTGTCCTGACAGGATCAAGTGATGGAGGTACAGGCCATTCACTTCATGGATTCTTCTCTAAGGACTGTTAATGCCTTTTGACTATGCTTATCCCACAGGCAGCAGTCAGCCTTCTGCCCCAGCAGGTGCTGTTAAATATTCCAGGCAAAACTTCCCTTTCTGCCTCCAGTGCTTCACCACTGTTTGGGACACAAAGGTATCACAGGCTGTTCACCCAGCCAGGTAGAAGTATGTTCACCACACTGAATACAATTTCTCTGAAGTCCTTAAGGGAAGCTCCTGCAGATCCCTAGCAAGCTGGCCCACCACCACCATTCCCAGGTGAGCTGGCCATGTTTAAACATCCACTTGACAATGGGAGGATTCCAGTCCTTGGGTCTGGTTCTTAATGACCTCGTTTCCTTGGCTGGGTGGGCAGAGTGGAAATGATTTCTTGGCGAGGACAAGTGCCTGTGTTCTAAATGTGTGAGAGGTCATGGCAAAAGGCTGTGTGAAGAGCTGAGCAGCTGCAGAAGCTGTAGCCTTTGTTGCCTTCTACAGTTCTCTGGCTTTGGTCCCCAACTGAAGTTTTTCTCTCAAATCTGCTTCAGGAATGTGTATGGAAAAAAGGATTTAAAGATAACCAAAAAAATTTTCATGCTGTTTGATCAGGAAATTGCACTGTAGCACTCATTTAAATGCTCAGAGGCTATTATCCCCAACAGATGAACCTGCAACAAAAAGGATTGAACAGCCAAACCACTTGTGGTTGTGTAAAAAGCACCATAAATTGATTAAACACTGTTAGCCAGATCTGAGGTGTGGGATGAGATATGAAAGCTAAATTGATGTGTAATTACCAGAGGTGTAATAATTATTGATGATTTACTACAGATTTTCAAAAATGTTTTTTAATAAAATCTTTAGACATCTCGATGTTTCCCTATAACTTCTGCTGTTAGGAATCTCTCAAGAATTTTCCTAACCTGATAATTTCTCTTCATGTCACTCATGTTATTTGCTGAAACACACGTGGCCCATGAACAACAAGTGAAACTTCATGCTAAATAATCTTTTACATATCCTGAGATCTGGACACTTAGAGAACATCTGTTTATCTCAGCAGTGTCTCAGAAGAATTCCTTTCAGACTGGTTTGGATACGGTGTGAATCAGAGCATCCTGGGTTCCAGCAATAGGTCTGATGAAACCTGTGCCCCTCCAGTCCTTCCTGTTGCTGTCTGGTTGCATCATTGCTACATTTCCCACTTCTATCAAGTTGCTGCACTTTGCAGACACTTTCCCAAGTCAGGGGACAAATGCTTTAGGCATTGCTTTCATGCTTTGACTTTTCTTTCCACTACAGAATTTCCTGCCATGTGCTGCAGTGGTCACAGGGAGAATATGACCATCAGGAATGGGTGCTGGAGAATTTTTACCTTCTAACGTGGAGATTTATGATCCAGTGACTTGAACTTTTCCCTTTCAGGAATTCTTAGTTTCTAATTAATCTATAGCAAATCACATTGATATAAATGTTCCAGGAAATCAGTACATGTCATCTCAAATGATAGAATCTTTTGCCACATTCATCTCAGATTCCAGTTGTTTTGTCTCTGTGCATGTCTGTGGATTTATTCTGTTGGTCTGTTGTTTTTTTTTTTCCTAAGAGAAGTAGATGTTCCTAATCACATCGATCCAGTTTCTTCATTTTAGGTCACGTTACAAATTTCAAATCAGGTTACAAGATAATCAGATTAGTTTCTTGTGCCTAAATAGAACATTTAAATGTCTGGACTTGGTACTTAAAAACCTATATTTTACAGAATTTGTCTGCCATGGGTGTGCAGGAGGAGCAGAGCACTCAATATTGAATGCACCACCCCTTAATTTTATTTCAAGGAGACTTTTCACAATAAGTAAACAGTGGATTATACTAATAATCTGAGAAAGTAATTTTCAGAAGTATGCTCTGGTAGTTGAAATATCAGTGCCATTTCAACTGTTTTATTTACCTTCTTCAAAAAGAACTATGAATGTGACAAATCACATGTTCTGCACTCCAAGCTTGTTTTATGTTCTGACACTTCCAGTATATTGATTTTATTATTCACCATTATGAAAAGAAAGAAATTAGTTTTATGAAAATTAGGCAATGGAGTCACATTTCTAGGAAACATTACTCATTAGAACCAGACACCTCTCCTTAGTATCAAAAGCATCTAATTACTTATGAGAACTTCACCTTTCAGCAGATGTTAGGCTCTAAATGGGAGCCTAAATATCCCTTCTTTTTGATTTTTTTTGCTGATAAATATTAATAACAATAATATTTATTTTTCTAGTCACCTGTGGATATTAGGCACTTAATGTAGCACTGAATATCTATGCTGTACTGAAGATGTAGTGCTTAAAAAGTTCACTGAAGAATTAAGCAAAAAAGACAAAAGTAAAAAAAATTCCATTCTTAATGCTTCTGATATCAAAAAGTAAAGGAAAAAAACCCCAACCCTAAGTGAAAAAGCGGTGCAGTTTATATACCAGAGAGGAAGAAGGGTAATAAAAGCATTTTGAATAATATATATATAGGCTTGGGGTTTTTTCCCTAATTAATTGCTCACACCTTATTAACAAATGAAAAGAATGGTCTTCGATTTTTAAATTCTGATATGGACTTCGAGTGAGGATTTAACTGTTTCTAGACTTTTACATAATTTTCCTGTGACTTTAGTGCTCTCTGCTTCCCATGGCCCTCCTATGCTCTGCAATTAAACCAGATACCTGTGGCTGTATGTGGAGCACTTATCTGAGGGGGCTTTTGAGCTGAAAACACCTTCTTTTCGATGTTTTACTTCTTTCCCAAGAGTTAATCTAAGTTTTCTTGCAGGTAAAACACCTTTCCCCGAGGGACCCGTTGGTTCTGGGAGCAGCCGCGTACGAGGGAGCAGCTTGGCCACGCGGTGGAGCGTTCGGCTCTCTGCAGGGAAAAATCCAAAAGCTGCCTGGCTGCCAGGATCCTCCGGCAGAGAGGGATGTTGCAAGCCCTGCAAGTTCTCCTGGGAGCACCGATTTTACCGTGATTTATGCTTATACGTGCAATAAGAGTTGGGAATGGCTTTTGCCCCCGCCCAGGTCTGGAAGCAGCATCTGATGGTGAAATTAATTACCAGGGCGTTTAATTCAGGCCAGCCATTAAATCCACTTTACCTTCAGCATTATGACTGCACTCTTAGCCTGCGGTCACACTCAGGTGAAGGGGTTCTCATCCCACTGATCACCCCTGGACGCATCAAATTCTTCACGCACGCACATGGATGTCACAGAGAGGAGCCGGGTGCTGCCCTCGCCCCGCTCCCCCAGGGGCTGCTGCCTACAAAGCTCATTATGAGCTTTGCCCTCCTCCAGGTTCACCTTGTGCAATGCTTGACTTGGATCACACGGAAGGGAAAGGCTAAGGACCAGCAGCAGATGCAGGAACATCACTAAATAAATTGCTAATACATCCTCATTAACATAAAAGCCCTTCCAGAGTGGATATTAAGAAAAAGAGCTTTTGGCATTTGTGCAGACTTAAGGGAACATCTGTGTTTGTGATGGCAGAAGATTCATTGTGTGATAATAGAAACAGAGCCTCAGAGGAAAATCCTTTTACTTATAAAAAGTAAGATTTTAATAAGAACTTTAACTCATGTTCTTTTTGTGTTTTTTTCCCCAGATGTCACCACTTTCATAACTTTTTCTTTCCTATTGATAGATTTGTTATCTATTTAAAAACAAGTACACAGCCCGAAAGGACTAATTAAACCATAAACCAATATTTTCACTAGTTCTGTTTTCTTGTTCACCTTTATGTACTTTACATAATACAATACAAATCTAAAGGTCTGCACAGGTTGAATTAAATAGCTTCCTACCTTGGAGCTGATTTAGTTTAATTCTTTAGGTATTAAAACCAGTTACCCAATTAAAGAAATCAGTATTAGTTACAGCTAAGATGATTTACAAACTGCAAAGAGACTGCACTCATTTAATTAAACCTAAAATTTATTTAATTTTGTTGATATTTTTTCTGCATTTAAGTGTCATCTTAGAAATATTTTTAAATTGTGAAAAAAACTGCACATCTTAAAACTTTGAGAAGAATATATGGTGATGTTTAAAAGTAAAAATTAAATACTATAATGAGAACTTAATGATTATGCCATAAGCAGACAATACAAGAAAGGGGACTGAAAAAAAAAAAAAAAAAATCAGACTTAGTTTGTTGTGTTATAATAATGAGAAGCTAAATATTAATTATAGGTTGTGAGTCATAATTTTCTTATTAAGATTTAAACTGTTTTGCTTGAGCTGAGCCTTAGAGGCTGCCCATATGCATCTTCATAGCACATCTCAAATCTTAGATGGGTTAATTTAGCAAAGCTCATGCTGGCTATTAAAGAGCTTTCTCAAAACATTCCACCTACAGAGGAAATAGAACCTACCATGAGACCAGTGAACACAATAGATGAACTTACAAAAACCAGCGTGTGTTTAATGTGTGCTGGCAGGAAGGAGATCATTACCGCAGTAACTAAGAAAGTCTCTTCACTGCTTTATGATTTGAGGCTTTTCTTGTAGCTTTTAGCCTCAAACACTTGATGTCTATAACCTCAGTGATAATTAATTCAGCAGCAGATAAAGGTATTTGCATGGGGAGATCCTGGGAAGAAAGGATTATTTGAAATACATGTATCAAGATTTTGTTAGTGTTTACCTAATGTTTGTAGACTGCATTTTGTACTGTTTTTATAATCCTTTTGCACTGAGGGTAGCACATAAGAGCCCCCCAAATGCAAGAAACAAAAAAGTCCGAGATCCTCACTTTAAAAATGGGTTGAGAAAGGATGCTCCCTTGGAGATGAGTGTGTTCCACGTGGTCTCTGAGGACCTGGGCTATGAGCAGTTAATGCAAAGGCTGTGGGGCTGACTTACCATCCACTGAAGGCAGGGGAAAAATATGATTTTATTCATCATTGCAGTGTTCCCACTGTTCAGCTGAATCCCATCAATTCAGAGCACTCAGAAGTTCTATGGCTGTGTCTTTTCCTTTTGAGACTGAAGAGCTATTATGAGAAAACTTGTTATGTTGAAAAAGCAAGGGTGCTAATGGATTATTAAGTGTCTGGGTTAACCTATCTAGAGATGTTTTCATTGGGATAACTCAATTTAATATAGTATAATAGAATTTTCTAGTATATGTGAAAGTCCAAATGGTGATGTGTAAAAGCAAAGATGAAAAGTCCCTTTGAGAAATCTGTTAGAAAGCTGATTATTTGAAATCGCTGTAACCTTATAACTGCTTATCCTAGTGATGAGATAATGATATAATTTAGAAGTGGGAGGCTTAGTGATATATGTTTCATTTAGATTCTTCCTAATAGGTGACATTTGTTGAAAGCTGACTCTTGAACTGTGCAGTATGCCTTTGCTATCTATCTGCCTTGGAGCTGTTGGAGACTGTAATTGCATTTTGCTTCATTTCCTGTATAATTTATGTGAAAATCCCTCAGTGGTAGCAAAGTACAAAGTCCAGATAATGGCTACGTGACAATGTCTAAGATTTAGGATGGTTGTTTAGGTCGCAGCTTGAACTGCCCGTGACTCAGGCACTTTCAAGGTCATCTGATATTCAGCAAGCTCAGGCAGCACAGTGCTTCTGAGACTGTATAAAATTAATAACATTTTGCCTACTTTTAATAAACATCAGTCTGAATATCATTATTTTTAGCTACAGAGGTAGGTCTTTGGGGTAGGGTAAGAAGAAATGACTAATTTTATTGCATTGAGTTATTGCAGCATTTAGCCACTAGCACACTGTCTTTGTGTGAAGAATATTAAAAATAATTTTCTGCAAGGGTGTAATATTTTGAAGTCTCCAAAGCTTTTCTTTTTCGTTTTGTTACACTTTCAGAGTTTCTCCTTCATAGTTTCTTGGTCTATTTCTAGATCTATTTTTTTAACTAATGTGTTAGGTGCTGAATTCAGGTAACCACAGCCTGGTACCCCCAGCTTTCCCAAGCACAGGGCTGATGCAATATCCTGGAGAGCAAGAGGAATAAGCTCATCTCTTTGCAGACAGTAATTTGAGTAGCTGTATTTGTGGTTTTTCCTTGGACAAATGATGATTACTGTTTGCTAATGAGTTAAGTATTGTGTACCTAAACAACCTCCTAGGTTTTAATACAATTACTAACATTCCCTGTGCAGTGAATTAAGGTCATCTGAATTTCCTCACCCATTTTTTTTATGAATATCTCCTTTGTGAAGATGTTAGTCAATAAACTTCAGTGAACTAACCTTACTATTCCAATGCCAAACCCTCTCAAATTAGGGTGCGATTTTAGCCTGGGAAACTGAGTGGATGTTACAAAACCCAAGGAAACTAGAAATAGATTTTTATGGATGTCTGCCCCAGATACATCCCAACTCTTCCAGGCTTTTGACTAGCAAGTTTGTCCCAAATATCATCATTCTATAAAGTCCTGGCTATTCAGTTACTTTCTGCCATTGTCAGTTCCTGGAATTCTTCCTCTCTTCTAAAATGAGAGATTTCTTTCTTTCTTTCTTTCTTTCTTTCTTTCTTTCTTTCTTTCTTTCTTTCTTTCTTTCTTCCTTTCTTCCTTTCTTCCTTTCTTCCTTTCTTCCTTTCTTCCTTTCTTCCTTTCTTCCTTTCTTCCTTTCTTCCTTTCTTCCTTTCTTCCTTTCTTCCTTTCTTCCTTTCTTTCTTCCTTTCTTTCTTCCTTTCTTTCTTTCTTCCTTTCTTTCTTCCTTTCTTTCTTTCTTTCTTCCTTTCCTTTCTTCCTTTCCTTTCTTCCTTTCTTCCTTTCCTTTCTTCCTTTCCTTTCTTTTCTTTTCTTTTCTTTCTTTCTTTCTTTCTTTCTTTCTTTCTTTCTTTCTTTCTTTCTTTCTTTTTCTTTCTTTTTCTTAAATAGTCTAAAATTATCTTCTTCATTTTCACTGACTCTTAGGTCTGGCTTGTAGCGACTTACGTAAGTCTGGGAAATAATTTGGTTACGGTGCTTTCGGAAAGGTCTCTGGTGAAATGCACACGTCTGTGGGCTGCACGTCACACTGCTGGGTAGGCAAAGCTGCACAAAACACTGGTTTCCTCATAGCAGAAGAAGCTGCAGCTTATGTATTATTCTTGAAAAATCAGCTTTCTGATGGTGCCTAATTACTTTTTTTGCCACCTGAAAGTAGAGAGCTGCAAGTCCCAGGGACGGTGAGCCAGGCCGGCCAGGCCAGGCCAGGGCTGCAAGCCAGGGCATCAGCTGAAGTAGCTGTAAAAGCTGTTAATGCCTGTTCTGCCCCTCCATGGGTGCTTGGCTTGGCATGGGGCTGTTTCTGTTTGTCTTCAGCCCCTTTGCTTCCCGTGGTTTTCTTCCTTAGCCTCTGTCTTAGTATTTGTCTCTAAAACACTCCTGAAAATTTCCTGATTTCAATATGTTCTCTTGTGAGTTATACTGTCAAAAAAATGTATATTTTAATAGTCATGATACTCATCCAAGAGTAAAAATAGTCATCTCATGATGCTGGAAGATCAGTTAACTGCACAGGAGGAGCTTTTAAGATGGAATTTTTTTTATGTGGGATGTGAATTCACAAAGGAACGTGAACAACAATGGGAGCATTCCCCTTGATCCAAGTGTGATAAATGTCAGCAAGAGTTATGAACATGCTGAAATTGAAGAGCAGAACCTACTGTATGAAATTAGACTGTCCAAACAATCTTAGCAGGAGAGAATGATTTACCAGAGCTCAGTAGAACAGTTTTATTCTCAGTAAGTGAAAGTGATGGCTTTGGAACTGTTAGGCTGGAACAGCCATAGCTGCACTTATGTCCAGCTGCATATCTGTGTTACCTCTGGAGACTAAACAGGTGAACTGAGATTGCAGTTTGAGAATGAAATGTCTGTCTTTGAAGTCTAACTGAGTCTTCTGATCTTAGTTCTTTCAGCTCTACAAGTAAAGATCCTGTAGCTACGAGGAGCTTCAATGTTTTCACACAAACTTGGATGTTCTACAGCATCATTACCTATCAGTGGAGTCTGTGAATGTTCTCAGCACTACGGATAATTAGTTCACTTAAAGATACACAAGCTCTCTTGGTCAGTGTTTCCAAATGCGTTTCCCCCCCTTTTTTCTAGGTACTTAAGGATCTGGAGGGATAATATTCCCTTTTTCTTACAAAGAAAACTTGTCTCTTTCTTAATTTTTTTACCTTGAAATTGAGGTCAGCAATGTTCTGAATCTCCCAAGCAGGGAGATTTTGAAAAGGTCCCAAGTTGAACTGCAGTGCTGGAATGATGGGTAAAATTTAAACTCTACCTCAATGGGAATAGAGTATATGGGAAAGAATAAAGCCTACTGTTTCCTAGAATTTTCAGTAAGCAGAGTTCACCAGCCCAGCTCTTTCCTGGGTAAGTGTTTGAAAATGCAAAATGATCCTATGGATCAAATGTGAGTCTTCCTATTACAAACAGAGAGCTGAAAGTTTTGCAGTAAAAGGCTAATGTCCTGGTTTACATCTTGTTAATAGCAATTGAAATCAAATCTATAACCCCTGTAGTATTCACTCAGACTAAAACAAACCCAAATAGGTTTCTGGATTCAATAGAGCATATTGAAATGGGCAGCTGGGTGTTCTGGTTGCTGAACTGCTGGCTGAGTTGAAAAGCAAAACTAAAACTCTCTTTGTGATCTGAGTTAACACTCGAATTCTTTAAAGAGGTTATTGAAGGGATCATGGACTACAGAGGATGTTGCCAACTTCAGGGCTAAGCTCTTGAAGCCTGCTTTCTGTTTTCCCTGCTTTCTGCTGTCAGATGGGCTCAGAATTCATAAGTCTCTTGCTGCTCATTGTGCTTTTAGTGTTTGGTAGTAACTTCACATGATGTATGTGCCTCAAGCACTGGCACTATTGGAGCTCTATAAATGTCAGGCTTAAATTGTGCCTTTGTTTTTTTTAGACTCAGCTTTGTTCTAACAAAGGGGAACAAAATTTGTCTGCCTTGCTGACATGTTAAGATACCCTAACCAATAAAATCCATGTAAATCAGTAATGTTAGTGTTGTAATGGTTTGGTAGGGCTGTGACACCATGACATTACAGGATACTGCTTTATTTGTGAAATAGAGTATCTCTAGGAACTATAGATGATGTTAGATTTTAATCTCTTCTCTGTGGTTCCTTCAGATGAAAAGTAGGACATCTAAAATCTCAAGGAAAACTATGAGACAGGAATGGTAGTACAGAAGTAGAGATATCTGCGTTACTCTCCTGCAGATTTTGGATCTAGCTTTTGTCTTCTGGGGAATTCAAGCTGTTATTGTGTCAAAACCTGCCTTTTGGGGCATTTCCTTAGTGAGCGTTTATCTGCAGCATGAGATTAATGTTTGTGCACATGGCTGGAATAAGCAGGGAGCTAATGGTTTGTGGCAGAGTGGCCTGACTAGAGGGGCACTTATCCTCATGAGCTAAGGCAGCAGAACCTGCCCCCCAGTGCTGCGCCACTGGCTGAGCTGCAAAGGAAAATAACTACAGGCAGGGAAGGACATCTGAACTAACATATTCCTGCTTTTAAATGATATAATTGAAAATGTATCTCGTGGCATGTCAAAAAAAGTGGTGATGTGGGTGTGTTTGCAGTTCTCTGAGCATCAAAGCTCTAAAGGGCGTTCCTGAAATCCAGAATAGTTCTTTTGTTTTTCCAGCTGGGAAGAGGTGATAAGACTTCTAATGGAGATGTGCTTCTGGGTTGATATCTATTCCTTTTGGCTGTTTGCTTTCACTTGATGAATGGTCTGGCAGAGAGAGGGTAGTGGGATGTTTCCTTTGCTGTGTGGAAGCCAAGTAGGAAAGCCGTTCAGAAGTTTGAGGATTTAGGAATGGTACAGAAAGACTGAGATGTCAAAGCTCTAATAGCCTTTGTTTTACAGACTTCAAATGAAGAATAGTAAAACACAGTACAGGAAAAAAGTAATTTTTTCTGTGATCCATCCATGGTAAGCTGAAAACTGCAGTCCAGAGGCTTTATCTCTATTGTGGCTGAAGAAGGTGGGTGCAAGAGATGCTCAGAGTTCAGTTCACAGAAAAACCCAGAGTAAGTGGGTTTTAGCAGGCTTTAATAGTCATGCATATGGCACATTCTGTGGTGCAGAATACAGCTGAACTCTGATTTGGGGCATTTCTTTACCATTGTGCCCTGTGTTAATGGAACTCCCAGATTTCTGGGGAAGCTTCAAACCAGAGCAGCAAGCAAACTCTGGGCTTTATTGTGAAATACATTTTGGAAATGCAGAATCATATTTATCTGGTCCTTACTTGTCATCTCAGAAATCAAGTGAATTACTTCAAATGGACTTACTCTTTCAATACTGTAACAAAAGATAAGGTTTGTGACTACTTAGCCCTTTAGTTATTTAACTAAATAAGTCTAGGACAATAGACAGTAAAAAAGTAAAACTCACCAAGTGACAAGATTTTAGATTAATTCAGGATGGAGAGAAAAAGCAGCCTGTGATATTCTCTACAGGAAATTTAGAAGAGAGAACTAAATGTTCTTTTTGTCAGATGCTGCAAACAAAAGTCAACTACAACAGACCATTAATTTATGCAATCAAAATTGTTGCTGCACTGTGTGCAGAGCTATTAAGGAGAGAAAATACCAAGTTAGGAACAAGTGAAAACTCTCTGCAAACTCTTCCTTTCACTCCCACTTTCTGAGCATCAAATTATGACTGCAGGAACTATTAATATATAGTAATTTTGGTCTATTTTGCTGTGTTTTAAGAATGGGATCAGAATATCTATGACTTCTGTGATGGAAAAAAGCACTGAAAATTCACTTCCCTGGCCCTAGAACCTGGAGCAGTTTCTTCTATCTTGGCAACCAAGCCCAGTATCACAGAGATGCTGACAGAGAGGTTGTGTTGGTGCTGACCATGGAAAGGTCAGGGGACTCTCCACCATTAAAACTGGAAGCCCTGTAGGAGAATGTCATTGCATGTTTCTCTGTTACTGAAGGCCAAAACAGAAACCATCTTGCTTTTCCTAAGCAAGAAGAACCTTGTCTCAAGCACAGGAAGGAGAAACACCAACAGCACCTACAGAGTGTTGGAAACACCACCCAGAGCAGGCCAGTGCTGGGAAGGCACTCAGAGGGACGTCCCTCAGCCAGAACAAGGGGAATTCAGCTGTGAATTGAGGGCTGCAGCTGGGCCCCCTTGGAGCTCTGCTCCCCACCTTGGCCTGGCCTTGGCGGGGCGGTGGCACGGCTGCCGAGTGCTGCGGCTTTAAGGCGCTGCCGGGCAGCAGCGCTTTCTCCAGGCTGGAGCAGCAGCAGGCAGCGATCCTCTGCTCCACAGGGCTCGCAGCACTCGCTGCTCTCTGCTTAATAACATTTGGCTGCTGCTGAGACGCCTGACCAGCCGGCTCCAAGCTGCCTCCCAGCCGGGCAGAGTCCCACCTGCCACCATGGCAGCGGCGCCGGGCTCCCCTGCACTCAGGGCTGCCAAGTCCTGCAAGAAGCAGCGCACGGTGAAGCGGCAAGCAGGCATCTACACCTACCAGGAGCCACCCCACAGGTAAGGGATCTCCCTTCTGCTGAAGGGTCAGTCTGCTTTATCTAGCACAGCAGTGGGAGCTTGCCTTTCCACTTTCACGCAGAGAGAGAGAGTGTGTCAGACTGGAGAAGGGAGTCTGTTTGGAGTAACAGCGTGGTAGCATGGAAATGAGCATAAGAAAAATCCTTCTCTGTATTTTAAGATGTATTTCAAATCTCTTGGTTTTTTGTTTTTGTGGGGGTTTTTGCTTGCTTGTTTTGTTTTTTATTTATTTTGTCAAAGTCACATTTCATACTGAAACGTAAACACTGTACATAAAGCAAAGTGACTCCAAAGATTTCAGAGTATAGCATGGTAAGAAGTCTCTTATTTTTTTCCTGTGTAATTATGAATTTTCCTTGAATGTCCCCTGAGACTGAAGGGACAGGACTGCAGACCAATGGATTAGTGGTCTGATGAAGTATATCCCCCAAATAGTATTCCATGGCATGGTTTAGGTTATGATTTATTTCCAAGGGATTGAAAGGCTGTCTTTTCAGCAAAATTGCAGGGAACTTTCCCAACAAGTACACAGAGTACAACTGGGAAACTTCATGGCTGGTGGATACTGCAGTGCTTCAGATCCCTTTGTCATTCAGGGAGTAACAGTCACCACAGATTTTTAGACCTAAGCCTCTGTAAGAATGAATTTTGCTGCTGTTTCATACACCAACAGAGAATTGCAAGAGCTGTAGCTTAGCAAATGTGGTGACAGCATCAGAAAAGATGATTTAATAATCATGCACAGAAATTTGCATCAAAGCACATTAATCTTTTCACAGGGACAAGCAATTCTTGGTATGTGGGGTCCCACACCCCTGTGCCCCTCAGCAGGGAATAGGATTAAATGGTGACCACGATTGAATCACCTACTCCCCTCATTCTAACAATAAAATATTTTATCATTATTGAAATAACAATAATAGGTATGACTAATAAATTAATGTTATCTGCTCTTTCTAGAAATGTTTACACAGCACTTTGTTCCAGAAAAATGTACAGAGAGTCTTGCTAGCATCATCATGTACAAGCTGCATGGCTGGAAATGCTTGGAGAAGAAAGATGGGATTCATGGTCAGGAGTGGGGATAATTTGTGACTGAGCAGCAAGTGGTGGGGAGGGAAAGAGTTATGTCCTGGAGATGGAGAAACCATCCAAATTATTAATCAACTTTAAGACAATGAGGTCATGTGAGTTCCCTACCCTGTTCTCACAATGCTCTAATAGGTAGGATCCTGTGCGAATCAAGGCTTCGCTGGGAATCCGAACACTGGGAATCACTTGTCTCCTTTTTCCTCTCGTGGGCTGTGTGCTGGGCTGCCAGCAACTCGGATGACGACGCTGCTGAAGAGAAGGCTGAGAGCCATGACCCAGAGCAGATCTTCCAGAACATCCAGTACCAGAAGGAGATTATGTCCAACATCCGCTGCCGGCCGTGGCCGATGAGGCAGAAGCTGCGGGCGCTCAGGTAAAGGTGCCTGCACAGAGGTTTTCAGGCTCGCTGACTGTGACAGTGCTTCCAGCCTCAGGAGTTTTTCAGTATAAGATGGAAGGGTTTGAGCACAGGAATGATTTAGAGCTGCTAGGAAAGTGTTCCGTGAGGATGCTCTGGGAGGACCTGAGGGCTGGCTGAGGCAGCAGCCTCTGGGTGGACAGTCTGGAAGTGAAGTGAAGTGAAGTGAAGTTGTCTCTGGTGAATGCCTGTGGCTCCCTTTAGAGAGTCACAGCACAAAAGAAAGCATGAAATCATGCTTTGGCTATTAACTACTAAAAGAGACTGTCAGCTATTCAGTGGTCCAAAGGAAGGCTGTTGGTAATGCTCCATAAGATGTTTTTAAGTTAAATTGTTTCACTGTGTCCCAAAAAGGAGAACCAGTCTGCCTTTTTAAGGTAATTACATGGTATGAGAACAGATGCTGGTTGTATCTTCAGGCAACATATTGTAAGTGCACTAAATACTGGACACTTGTAAGTTGAAAAATATGGTCAGTGTAGTAAAAATATGTTTCACAGTTTAGGATTTCAAATATTATAATTGCAGACTTCCAATGAAAGGGCATGTGACAACTCTTTGGGCCACTTGTCTAAACTGTGTCAGGTCTTTCACCTCATGATCTGTGTGACACTTGGGGTTTTTTTGCCCTTTTCATCTGGCATTTTCTCTTAAAACCCTGTATGGTGCTCAGATGGCAATGCAGCCATGAGGAACCCCTACCCCCCTTTGTGTAATCTGGGAAGCAAAGAGAAGTTGTTCTCCCTTAGGCAGAGTCTGTGACTTCTTGCTTTCCCATTCCTTTTGATCAGATCTTGGTGGTCCCAATCCACCTTCTGATGAGGTCAAAGGCTGTGTATGACCAGATGAACATGCACCTCTTTGCATCTCACAAGACAGCTACTCCATACCTGCAAGAAGAGGTGTCAGTATCCAGAGGAGATTTCCAGACTGTAAAGAGGATCTTCCTATATTACTCATTTGGGTTCTGCCATTTTAAAACAAGACTTTGAAACAAAAGCACAGAGAAATAAATTAAAGGGACAGAAAACTCCCCCTGCAGTCAAACTCTTGAATGCCGAGTTCTCTCAGAAAAAAAAGTCTGAGTGGATTTAAAATATCAGTAAAAAGCTCAATAGTCAGAGAAATAAAGCATTGCCTGGATCAGGGGCTGATGGTGGGACAGCCCATGGCTGTATTTCAGAGCGTTTGACCCCTTTGTTTGCCGCTGCTTGTGCAGAGTAAGGGATGTGGGCAATGGGATCAGTGCAGGCTGACCCTCCCCCTCTTGTGCAGGCAGGCGAAGGAGATCGTGCTGAAGTACGAGGGGAGGCTCACGAGAACGAGAGGGTACCAGGCTGCTGGGGCAGAGGTATGGCTGCTGTGTCCTAAAGCTCTTACATTTCTTGTTCTCTCCAATAGCCATTTGCAGCTCTGATTCAGAGAAGTGCATGTTTGCTATGCACTCCTGATACCTCAGCTTGGACTGTAGAGGGAGAAAAAAGCAGCTAAAAGCTTCTTTATTAATTTTTTTCTTCTTTCTTTTTTTCATTGTAATTTTAGTAATTACATTTTTGCAAACTAATCTCATGTGCTGAGTGATGAATATCCTTTTGTTAATGCAGTATAAGCTTTCTTTTCAGACAGCCTACAAATATTGATGCCTGTTAGAGGGGGTGATGGGAATGGGATAACAACAAACACGGTGCAGTATCCTCTGAAGAGCTATTTCAACAAATTGGGGCCACAGCTCAATAGCTTAGTATGAAAAATGTGTCTAGCTTTTCCTTTGGAAGACAATCCTACAATAGCTTATGTTAAATACATTATTGAAGAAGGGGTTTTGCTTGCATAATACCCAGAGAATTCGAATCAAATCTTAGCAAATCTATTTACACCACTGAAAACAGACACTGGCCTGAGTTTCTGGAAATTTACAATATGCAGGAAATTGTATTTAATAAGCAACCAAGAGAAGACTTCTTTAGCCATCTAAGCAGTCAAGAATATTTTCACTGTCATAACAAGTAGACTTTTAATTACTAATTTATCTTCATTCAAAAAGGCAGAGTTAGGCCAATAGACCATGAATTTTATTCATGAGAACAGGTGAAGAGCTGCACACGTATCTGGTGCCCTGAGATGCTGGCCCTCAGAAAATGTACACTTTTCAATATAAAGAGGATAAGTTTTCCTTGATCTGCCTTTGCATGTGTGGAAAATGCAGTGGAATTAAAATTCTGTTAAAATAAAAACTAATTTTTGCCTTTGATGGGAGCGGAACTAAGACTTCAGCTAGAAAGAGAAGTGCCAAATCAGAATGTCAGTAAATCAGAGATTGGGCTCAGTGCCCATTCATATAATTCTTCCTGTACAAAACCAAAGGCTTTTATCTTAGAATTCACAGAGAGTAAAAGTTTGTGTCTAATCTAATTGCCTCTATTGTATTTGCTTGAAGACATTCAGCACAGGGATGTAATTCAGCAGTTAATTAGTACCAGTCATTATGTGTAGGGGATCTGTATTCTTTTATTCCAGCACAAATTAGGGGCTATAGCCTTTACATTAGGGCTAAATTCAGCAACAGCAACAGAATGAGCTGCCTTTTTTTTTGTGGGTTTTTTTATGTTTTGTTTGTTTGTTTGTTTGTTTTTTGGTTTTTTGGGTTCTTTTTAAGTGGAAGTGATTTTTTCCCATATATCTTCTTAGAAAATAGCATGGTGACCAAGGAGACAAAAAATTGTAGCACAGCAAAACAAGCACTGCATCATCAAAATTAGGAACATAGTTGGTTAAAATGTGCTAAGAACAAAATGCAGATACTAGTTGCATAAGTATTTACATAAGTTTTTTACATTTGCAAAATATATAGTGTTCATGGTTGGATAATCCACTCATGGTGTTAGTTACGAAAATTGAAATTAAAACACATCTTTACTATCTGGACACTGAAAGCAATTTTCTATTTTCAATTATTTTACACTTTCTTTGTAGTTGTTTTCTATTTTTTTTTTCCAATTAAAACCAGATGCCCATACTGTGGGTTCTGAGAGTGTAAATAATCCATTCAGGTATGTAGTAGGGATGAGAAGAGATGATAGCTATCAAATGATAATTTTAGAAAATTTCACACATTGGTATTTATAAATTTGTAGTGCAGCTGGCACAAGGTGCTTGAGTCCTTTCTCAGCCCTGTGAACCCTATTTTCAACTGAAAGTTGCAATTCCCATGCAGTTCCCAACATCTACAATTTCTTTAATTAAAATACTTCCCATTCATGTAATTAAATGCCCATATCATTATAAATATTAATTAACCTTGGCCAAGGAGACTGATAATATTTTCAGTAATTACAATGTTATTTACTCCTCTCTTATTTTAGGAGATGAAATTACATGATAGAATATTGACATTGCAATTAAAAATGCCTAAAATATAGGTGGGATTTTAATATCTAGCTGTACTAAAAATACTTTATAATGCCTGGAATACATTTTTTCTCCCCTATTCATACAGTAAAGTTATAGCTCTAACTCAACAACTCTAAACCTGCTCTCACTTTTGCACAGGTGGATTTTATTTGTTCTCCCACATGTGTACAGTCTGTACAGGAAAGTCCTCTGACCATGCAAAAATGGAGGTTGTATAAATTACAAAATATAACCACAGGATTTCTGCTGGTGTTGGCTGCAATACATAGAGCTGAGAATATAGCAGTTAAATTTGCTGCTGTTGAATAAAAAAGCTTATTTTTCTTCTAAGAGAATTTTCTCTGAGGCATTATTCACCTAATAAGTCCTCAGTCATCAATGTTTGTAACAGTTCTTGTGATAAAAGGTCAGACATGAGCACAATATTCAGCACTTCATTTTTTAATTTTTTTTTCATGTGGACAAGTGTCATATTTCTCTGCTTTTTTCTCAGCTTTGGAGGAAATTTATTCGACTTGCATATAATTTTGTGGTAATCTTTATTCCTTGGGAAATGAGAATAAAGAAAATTGAGAGTAAGTATAAAGATTTCATGATATTAGTAAAACACTTGCTAAAATGCTAAAGTGTATCTTTTTAATGTACTGAATTAAATAATATTTGGGAGGGAGTGAAATGTTTTTGTATTTTCAGCAGGTGAATTCCTTATTTTAAACTTTGCTTTTTCATCTTTTCCTGATGCCTCAGAAACTGCCCAGTTCTCATTGATGGTCTTAGTAGGGGGTAACTTTTGAAAATTCAATTTTGTCCCTTTGGGATTCTGAAAATGAAAAATTTCTCTAGTTAGCTGAATTCCCTCCATAAGAGAGGTTTTTCTTTTTGGCCTGTTATTCTAATAACTTCATGGATAAATGATACAAGATTTTATAGACTGGTCGGGTAACTGTTTTTTGTGATTTAAGGTCATTTTGGGTCCGGAGTTGCCTCTTACTTCATCTTCCTGAGGTGGCTGTTTGGAATCAATATTGTCCTTACCATAATGACAGGAGCATTTGTAGTCCTACCAGAGGTAAGAACACACTGTTAATATTTACAGAGAAATGCTTGCTGTTGCACTTTCCTTTCTCAATGGAACAAATACCACACTTAATGTCCTGCACCACTTTGAAATGTACATTGTAAAATGAATTATTTAAAATAAATTCCCCTATTGAGAGGTTTTTCTCTGCCAAAGGATAACAGATTTTTTTTTCTATTTGTGTTAGAGATGGTATTTTTTCAACCTGGTACCAATGCTTTTAGAGAATACTTTTTTATCTGATTACTAAAATAAAGAACCCATTCTTAAAAGACATAGTGGGTGTTGAGTACATTCAAGTCCTATTAGTGTCACTTACAGGGACAAAAACAGAGCATCTCTCTCCAGACTCTGAATTATTGTCCATTAGAAAGCACTTCCTACAAGTCCTGAACAACCACAACTTTGTTTAGTTCTTGCATACCAGTAAGGCAACTTGTTAACTTTGTTGAATTATTCATAAATATTATTTTGCATCACCTATCCTGTGCTTTAATAATGTTATCAGAAAATGGGAATACCTGATTTTATTCTCACTGCACAAAATAAATAAAAAGTAAATACGCCTCGAACAAACAAAAACTAAACCAGAAAACAAAAGGTATTCACTTTCCTTTTTAATTTTTAAGGAAAAGTAAATTTAATCCTGAATTATCATTTTGAGATCAACCTCTGCCCCATTTAATTTAAATTGCTCTCATTGAAAGCATGGCTTTTAAAGCTGGCACAGTGCTGACACAGTACTTGCTACCCTGGGAGTAGCATCCCTGTGGGCAGCTCTTGCTGGGTTCCACTGTGCAGCCCTGGCTCAGATGGGCTCGTGCAGCTCATGAGACTTTGTCTCTTTTTCCCATTTTCTGAGACCTTCTCTCTTTTCCCCATCTCCTGAGACCTCCTCTCTTTCCCGCAGCTCCTGGCCGGAGCCCCATTCGGCAGCACGGTCAGCAAGACCATTCCCAAGGAGCACATTGCATCTGCTCAAGACCTGGACACCATCTGGTCACTGGGGGCAAGACTCAAACCACTCCTTATTATTTTGCTGTTGCTGTTCTGTTGTACTTGTTGGTCACTGCTCTTACTGACGGGCTCTGGTCTTTGCAGGGCTACCTCCAGTACTCTGTTCTGTTTTATGGCTATTATGGCCGTGACAGGAAGATTGGGAAAGCTGGGTACCGGCTGCCACTGGCCTATTTCCTTGTTGGAATGGCTGTGTTTGCTTACAGCTTCATCATTCTTCTAAAAAAGTAAGACCTCCCATTTACAGCTGTTCATAAACCTGTGTTCAGGCAACCAGCAATGGCATTTACTCCACTTCCTCTCTATTTCTTCTGTGTAGTTCTATTAACATGCTCACCTCTGCTAGTATCATGGAGGCAGACTGAGTTCAAGTCCAGATTGCCCTTTTTCTTGTGATAATCTCCACCCTGTGATCCATTTCCCAGCCCATAAAAGGAGGGCAGCACAGATCATCTGTGTGCTTTGTCTTTGTGCAGTTTAAAGCCTGACACCCATGGAAGTCCTTTCCCCTCTTTTCTGTTATAAATATTGCCATGACAGAAATTTATACTTGAAGTGTAATGCTTTCAGCATTATTAGTATTCCCCTCTATTGAAATACAAATATAAAACTTCCATCCTAGGTGTAATACCATTTGCATTGCTTTAGTGGGTATATGGCAACCCATGGGAATTTAATTTCTCTGCTGTGGAAGGGCCAGGAGTAGGAGTCACTTAGCAGAGAGAGCAAGACTGCCTGTGCTGACCATAAATCCAGGGATGTGCAATGCTTGGAGAAGGGGCAAGGTCACTCTATGCTCTCCTGATTTGCTTTCTGTTCCCTTCTGGATGCCTATTTATTTGGCACAGTGCAGTCCAGGGATGTTTTCAGGGCTGTCTGTAATAACTCTCAGTTTTGAGGTCAAACCTTCCTTTTCATTTATTTTTAATCTACCTGCTGGTTTGTGCCAAGGGTCGCTGGCATGTTTCACACCAATCTACACCTCTGCAATCTCTAGATATGATCAGCTCTCCTCCTTCTGACTTAGCTCAGTGATTCTTTGCTTAGCTGTGTACAGCTCCCCTTTAACATTGTCCTTTCAGATGCCCTTTCTTTCATAAGCCATTAATCTTCATTTCATTTCCTATTTCTGCCACCTTGCTCACCTGACATGAGTAGGAGGGGTTTTCTTTCTTTTTCCCAAGGTCTGTAAAATGGCACTGGGTTTCTATTTGACTATAATATATATTTTAAAGATTAAAACCATACAGCAAACAAACAGGTCTTATGCACAATCACTAGTTATAGTAAACTAGATTTAATTCCTGTAACAGTGGTCTTAGTAAAGGTATATTCCAGCTGGATCTTACCTAGAGGTTGTAAAACTAAATAGGTGTAAGCCCACAGTTCTAGTGAGATTTATTTACTTTATTTGTCAGTTATAAAGACTGTAAATATTGAAATGCCCTTCCACAGTGAGTCATTTCTCTCTAGATGTAAAGTTCATGAGCTGCACCTCACCCTGTTTTATGTTCTTCAGAAAGCTGCCAACAGTGATACTGTAAACCTTTCATAGCTCTAAATGTATAAACATCTGAAAACCATGAACCAAACCAGTGACTTCCTTCATTACCATCTTCACACAACAGAAGCAGTTAAATACCTGTTATTATTTTACAGAATGGCAAAGAACTCAAGAATGAGTTTAGCAAGTGCCTCTGATGAAAATTATACTTTCTGCTGGAGACTGTTCTGTGCTTGGGACTATTTAATAGGAAACCCTGAGGCTGCAGAGAGCAAAGCTGCTGCCATAGTCAACAGCATCAGGGTGAGCAACTGACCTTCGAATTATTTCAAGTTTATTTACTTGTTAATCTGTAAGCCATGTAAGTTTTTCCTCTCATCCCCCTGCACTTCCTATTGGTTTCTTGTATTTATTTACAGATCTATTTGCCTAGGGGAGGGCCAGTGCCACATCTGTGTGGTGTTACAGGCACATCATATTTGCTGACATCCCAGCAAGGGGACGTTGTGTCATTCCTCAGGAGAGTTTTATTTAATGCGCCTGTATGTGTGACAAGAAGTTAGACAACTAGAAACAAATCTGCTAGTGATGAAATTTCATTGAGTGTTGGAACCAAATCCGTGTTAACAATTGATTTGGCAGGAAAATAAACAAATTTATAGAAGGTATAATTGTTTATATGCAAAGGAAGTGTTTTATGCCTCAGGGAATCCGTGTACACCAGCTCATATTTTACAAGACACTTTTTTACATGATAATAAGTTTTATATCTCTCTCTTTGGTTTATAACTTTCTGCACACAATTTATTGTTCTTTCTTCTTTATTTTATCAGCTATTAATCAGGTTCCCCAGGGAAATGGTCATGGCATCAAGCTTGTTGGAGTCCAAGTAGCATCTGGATGATGCTTTTAGTCAAATGTTTTAGTTTTAAGTATTCCTCTGAGTGTCAGGAAGTTGGACTCAATGGTCTTTATGGGTCCTTTCCAACTTGAGATATTCTATGATCGTATGGTTTATCTCATCTCTCCATAACAAATGGAAGGACATCTTACATGTCTCTCAATATTAGAAAACTGTTAAAAATACAGAAGTTTTGCATCTAGAATTTGAGAGTATAATTTACTTATTAATTTATCAAAATTAATTTATTTTCCAAATTTGGTGTATTCTCATTATCAAAACAAAAATTACTTCAACTCGTGCAAGGGTAAATTAATAAGCTATGATATTTAGTTCTTTCAATGACTGAGGATAACTTTTGACAGTACTGTATTATATGAGTGACACCCAGATTTTAAAAGTACATCCTGCCAAAAAATCTGGAAGTGTGACCCTCTTGTTGTATCTCAAACATGCATGGCTGAAAGTGCCCGAGTATCTGATTACTGTGTATTTGTTCTCAAAAATCTCCATCAGTTTTTAATATCACATATCAGTGCTACAAATCAGTGAGGATAGTGGTACTTATCTGCTTGCACCTCCAGGATGTGGTGGTTTTTTATTAGTGTACTTTAATTTCTGTGAAAGATATATGCATTATTTTTTGCTGAACATTATTAAAATGGTAATGCTGTGTTTCTTTCAAGGAAGCTATATTGGAAGAGCAGGAAAAGAAGAAAAGCAAAAACCTGTATGTATATAAGATAAGAGATACTTTTCAAAGCACTGTTTCGATGCAGATATCAGTGCTAATCTGTTTGTCTTGTACTTCTAAACCCTGTTAGAAGTGACCCCAAGTGTCATAAGACAAGCTGCTGTATTGGCTGTATCTTCCTTTTTTTCCCTAGGGCAGTGACCATAAGCTTAAGAATTATTGCAAACATCCTGGTGCTTCTCTCCCTTGCGGGGAGTATTTACATCATCTACTTTGTCGTGGATCGATCCCAAAGGTTGGAGCGCACCAAAAAGGAATTGACTCTTTGGGAAAAAAATGAGGTACACTGTCTTCATGCTAACTCTGTGTTAGAAGCAGGATTGCTCTCTGGGAGATTTCTGTAGCAATATTGTGCACAAAGGTGTAAATAGCAAGAGATGAGCCAGGAGAAAGGAGGATGTAGTGGGCAGACCTGGATCTGCCTTGGCACACTTGCTCCCTCAGCTCTGCAGCCAAGTGTTAGTGCAGCTGAACTGGGAAGAGGGGCGTGCAGGTGCTCATTTCACAGACAGTGCAGTTCTAGCAGGTCCCTATTTTGTGAGCACAAAGCTTAATCTCTCCTATCACTTATAAATCAACCTTCACACCCAGGACTGAGCTGAGACTCAGTCTGGGTCTCAGACTCTGGGCTGATGGACTGGAAAGGAATGGACTTTGATAACAGCAATTGATCCAGTATCAGGGGACACTGAATGTTCTGTGACTATTTCCAGCCAGAGGAATGAGTGAATAGGCATGAAGAAGCCACTCACCCATTTCAGACAAAGACGCTAGCATCATATTTCCTTCACATTAACTTTTAATTTCAATTAATGAAGTAGAACTTTGAAGCTACAATATCTGGAGTAAAGACTCCCAAGTGGTATTCCAGACCTATAATTTTTGGTCATAACTACTGTCATTACTAATGTCAATAATAATTTTTTAAAGCATCTCCTCCAAGAAAAGCAATTGCCAAAGTATGTGCCTCAGCAGTATTTCAATCAGCCCTCAAGATTCCACAGAAGTCCTTCATCAAAAGCTACAAAAATGCTTCACGTTCCTGTTCCATAGGTCAGCGTAGTTGTGTCACTGATCACAATGATTGCACCCTCTGCTTTTGAACTTGTGGCAGCTCTGGAGATGTATCATCCAAGGACCACTCTTCGCTTCCAGCTAGCCAGGTATGGGCATTATTCAGTGTAAAAAATATGTGGAGAGAAAAGGAGGAAAGGAGAGGTGTGTCCTGATTCATGTTTTAGTACAGCCAAACCAGAGAACCTACGTGGTCAGTGGTTACCACACTGTACCAGTCAGTGGTTACCAATGCTGGCAACCTGTACTTTATTCTCTTTTCAGGGTTCTTGTCCTATACCTGGGAAACCTCTACAGTTTAATCATTGCTCTCCTGGATAAAGTGGACAGTATGAGTGTCACTGTAAGTTTAACTCGATGTTTTCTGATGTGTAAAGCTAGTAGACTTCATAGACAGAATTAGTTTTATTGTGAAGTATATAAACTCAAATGAAAACTTTTTGAAATTGATTAAAATATTATGGCTTGATAGGATTGTAGGGTTAAATTTAGACACTATTTTTTATTGACAACTACTTATAGGGTCTTTCTAATTAGTCTTAGGATAACTGGATCCATTTGATTGCTGATGTAATAGATAAATATATTTCTGTGCATTGTTGAACTATTAAAAAAAAACCCAACAAACTCACCGCTGTAGGTCAAATATTTCTGCCTACCTAAATTAGTCTGTTAGGTGTTCCATCTGACTCTGTCCATTGACAGCTGTCTAACAGTTGCCTAAGTGCTGCTTGGAAATATATGAAGAAATATCTGTGTGTGTGAATGCTGTAGAAGGTACAGACATTTGCACCTATGTACAGTTAAAAATTAGCTTTTGGGACATTTGTTATTTCAGGACTCTGATGTGAACAACAATGCAAGTAATTCTACCACCTCCTTAGCAACCAACACTCTTTCTAAGGACGACAATTTAACCATTCCTAATGTAGAAATTAAGAGAAATGGCTTTGTCACATCAGAAGAGCATCGCACCCAAGGCCTAACAGTCTCAGACTCACTGGTTAACCAAACAATTCCCTTTAACTCTCAGAACCCACAGGATCAGTGCTGGGAGACATATGTTGGCCAAGTATGTAATTGTTTTATTGTCATCAGCTTACTCCACTTAATCCACATTTGACAAAATTTAAAATCATGTTGTGCTGTGTTTAATTTAGAACTTTTCTTTGTATAAATTCCAGAATTTAACTAAGGATGATATAGAAAGAGTAAAGACTGTGCAAAGTGCTATGGCCACAGATACAATTTTTAGGTTTTGTTCAGTATCTACAGTATGTTTAGTGCTGTTCACATGTTCTTTTCCAGGCTTTTGTCTCTGTCTTCAGCTCTGCACAGGCAGATCTGTACAGATCTGTGTATGGATCCTGTTTTAACAGGGCACATCCTTCTAAACCCTACAGAGAAACAAGATTATAAAGACATATGAGCAGCATCATGCACTCTGTGCAGATTCAGATTGCTGCCTCAAGAGATGGAGATGCAGACCTGAAAGAAGCACAAAACTGTGCTCTTGGTCATTTGTACAATATCAGTAGTCTCTATTCATTCTGCCTCAATAAATCCCTAGACAATCAAGTGCTCTTCACTTTTTCAGAGAGAGAGAAAAACAACAACAACAAAAGGTTCCCTAATCCCATCAGTTTGTAGAAATGGGGACAGTTGGATGGCAGTGCCACGTTCCCACATTTGGAGTGCAGAAAGTCTGTAGATTTATTATGACACCTTTTGCTTCCCTACATGTGAAGGGTACATTACTTGTGACTTCCAGGGGCACCAATAAATTCAGAGAGAAATTTTAACCACAAAAATGCAGAAGATGTCACGGATCCTTTTGAGACTGTGGTCTCTGACAGTGTCACACTCATGTCTAGGCTGCTGGATTAAGAATCATGTTTGTGTGCTTCTGATTTTCTGAGCTTCTTGTTCCAGAATGAGGAGTATTAAAGGTCTTTTTTGAACATCAGGAGGAGAAGACTCCTCTGAGGTTTATTAGCCTAACTTCTATTCTTGTATATCCCTTTTGCACAACCTCATAGAAAATAGAGGGTTTGAATGTTTGCTTTTTTCCCCAGAATACCCTAGAGATATGTAGAACTGAATTTTTCCTATTTTAATTGTATATTTTTAAAGCTCAATTAAATACAGGATAACTGCATTCTTTTGTAAGCACTAAACATTTTATGGCTTGATGATCCTATGCCATTGTGTTGTGGGTTTGTCTGAATACTAAAAATTTTCTTATTGTGAAAAACCTTTGTGCAAATGTGCAAATACATATTAGAAGAGTCATCTTAATAAAATAATGGGTGCAATAGAAAAAAAAAACTTCCGTTTAGTTAGATACATTTTTTGAACATTAAAAAGGAAGTCATTAAAAAGAAAATTTGATACCATCATGACCAGAATTTTTCTGCTGAAAGCAATAAAAGGCACCCTGGAAGCTTGATTATATTTATTCTCTTTAGCAGAACAAAGACAAGTAAGGGAAAAGTCAAACAGGAAAAATTTAAAAGGAAATTATTTATACATTCAATTCATATTTTATCAGAATACTAAGCTGAGCCAAAAATACAAGTACAAATGCGAAAGAGCCATATGCAGTCCATTTGCTTTCATAAGTACTCAGTACGTGTGAACAATGTGTATTTCAGGAGATGCTCAAGCTTTCAATTATTGACATGATTTTCACAGTCGCAAGCATCCTGCTAATTGATTTTTTCCGTGGACTGTGTGTCCGATATTTGAGTGATTGCTGGTGCTGGGATCTAGAAAGCAAGTTTGTAAGTACAATCTTTACTTTATCAAGCTAAGATGTTGAGGATGGGTAGGTCCTTCCCTCAGTACTAAGTGTCCTTAAAGTCTTTCCACAGATTAATAATTTCTTGGTAGCACACATCTGTAAAGGCACACTGAGTTTAAATTGGAGGGTACAAGATAAATGTTGAGATTAATGTTTTTCTCAAGCCTGCTCACATGGCTCAGGTGCAAAAAAATTTGGTTTACATAAAATAAGATCATAGAGTAGTTCCCGCAGTCTAAAGTGACACAGAGGGCATGTAGTTGTTCCCCATATCCTCTTTTCTGCAGCTGTAACATCTTTACCTAATGTAGATAATGGTCCAAGAAACAGTAACCAACAGCACACAGCCCTTTAAGAAAATTACAGTGGGTAATACCTGGTTAGCAAGAAGCTGGTGGCATGAAAGGCTGCAGACTGTTTTTTGTCCTTAAAGATATGAAGTAACCTAGAGAGGAATAAATTCATTTAATCCCTGGCTACTGAGTAGGTTTTGCTGTGTTCCCACTGCCTGCCAGCAGCTGGTGTTTGATCTGGATGTTTCAGGCTATCTACTGTCTGCAGACTGATTCGGTCAAATGCGTCAAATAAATGGTCTGAAAACAAGATTAAGATAAAGATATTCATCTTACACTGTGTTTCTTGTAGCCAGAATATGGAGAATTCAAAATTGCAGAGAACGTATTGCATTTGGTCTACAACCAAGGAATGATCTGGTATGCAGTCCTGACATGTTTTTTCTTGTCCTTCACTGGCTGATTTCAGGTCAATCTGATGATTTAATTGAAAACTATTTAAGTAGGATATTGACAGTGTAGTCTTTTATATTAAATGATCTGTTAATAGTGAGCTATTAATCTGTGTACCTGGTGTGGGGTTTGGGGTTTTTTCAGTCTATTCTATTGCTATCAAAATGGCTTCTGGCAATACTGAGCACTGACATGATATGATTTTTTCCAGGATGGGAGCTTTCTTTTCACCTTGCTTACCAGCATTCAATGTACTCAAGTTGATTGGCCTCATGTACCTGAGGAGCTGGGCTGTGCTGACCTGCAATGTACCACATCAGCAGGTTTTCAGAGCATCTCGGTGAGTCAAAATGAGAACAAAAAAGATAAGGAAAAAAAATCGAATGCGGCAAGAAAAATTACAGGATATTTTAGCTCTAAAAGTTGACAATCAAATTTCACATTAACACTGATAGCAAAGGCCTGAGGACAAATGGCATAGTTACTGATAAACTGGAGAGTTTGTGAAGGGGGGTGGTTGAAGATGTGCAAGAAACATGTCAGGGAATATTCTTAGATAGTTATTATGGCCTAACATAAATGCTTTTTTTCCATACAAATCTGACAGAGCACAACTGTGTTAACTGTTGCAAGTCCTATTTCTTGATGTTTCTCTCTTTAAAAGCTATGCAATATCTGCTTTTGTCTGTTGCATTGCACAACAGATTTCCTAATTTTTCTTCTATCATGATGAATATCTTGTTTATTCAAAATGGAAATAATTTTGGGCATCTTTAATTCTTACTAATGTTATTTCTAACTGATTTTTTAAGACGAATCTAACTGCTTTTTTAAGATGAATTGACTGCTGCTGCTGTTCTTTTTCTCCCCCAACTCAACTTGGCAGTAAGGGCAGCCTTTGCCAAAGGGTGCAGTAACCAGCTCCCTGGCTGCAGCATGTTGGTATCTGGAAAGCAGTGCAAATAGAATTTGATCATTAAGAGCCTGTTTAAACCAGCTCTGTTCAGACTTCCTAATTATAGCAGAATGAATTTAGTCTTTCAGACATGTTGATCTTGAACTGGATAGGTAGATTCAGACTTGCACCTTTTATGTTGCCTCTGGTTTTCTCTCTGATTAGTATAATCTGAAACATGTTACACCTTCCTGCAGATCCAATAATTTCTACTTGGCCATGCTGCTGTTTATGTTGTTCTTGTGCATGTTACCAACAATTTTTGCTATTGCCCGATATAAGCCATCCTTAAGCTGTGGGCCTTTCAGGTAAGGGATAATGGATTTTATTTCCCCCTCTTACAATAAACTTATCATGTTTCATAACACACAAATTACATATGTAAATTCAAAACAAGTTGATAGGACAATGCTTTTCTGCTGCCAATATTTTACAGTTTAAGGTTTAATAAGGTGAATAGGTCAAAGTTCTGAGTCGATTTGTTTTATATACATAATTTAGTTGGTTTATATCTGCATAATGTAATGTGCCACTGAGCAGTCTCCCAAACATCACTGTCTTGTGTCTCCATTCAAGAACCCTCCAAGCTTGTTTTTTATTCAGTGCAACACTTCTTAACAAATATACTCAGGATTCCTTGCAACCTAATTTTGCCTTTTTTCCCTCCCACACTCCTATAGTGGTCAAGAAAAAATATATGATATTGTTTCTGAAACGATTCAAAATGATTTTCCCACATGGTTCAACACAGTGATTACTTACATCAGCAGTCCTGTGGTTGTCCTCCCTGCATTGCTACTATTATTGTAAGTACTTTGGATTTGGTAGGCAGATTAAATGGATTGTGTTAATACTGGCCTTATCTCTGGAGAGTCAAATGTAGATACTGAGGAGCAAACTGCATTGTTGTAGTTTCATTAAGCATAACTGAAAAAAACAATTCCAACACCTCACTGAATGTGTGGTATATGGACCAGATAGGAATGAAAGTATATTAAAAAGACTCAAAAGGAATTTCTCATTCTGGGAGACTTTACTGGAGCAAGTTCACTGTATTGTGTCAAGTGCTGATGGTTCCAGGAAGTTTAAGAACCTTCTTCCTTTTTAAGAGTTCCTCAGAAATAAATTTTCCATTTCTTCATGGTAATTAGTTCAGTTTATGACAGTGAACAGGGCTCAGTCTGTCGTTTAAAGAGGATATTCAGTCATCCTGATTTATAACAAGATAAATCAATTATGTTGGCGTGCTCTTAAGTGTTAATGTAATATAACTTGATGCAGACTCTCTAGTGGAAGTCTTTTCTTACTTGGGTTTTAAATAATTGCTCACAGTTGAGAAATAATATTGATTTTGAGCTGTTTGAAATTCACTTTGCTTCTCCGAAAAGTTCTATTTTGTTTGTACCTTTGTACCATTTTTTCTCCTGTGTAAACTGCAGACAAAGGCAGAGTTTGTCCCACCAGTGCCTTTCCAAATCAGAAAGACCAAAGCAACATTTCCTATTTGTAACTTTTTTCCTCTACGGTCCCAGCCACGTAATATTTACAAATTTAAGTATTCCTATTGACTGCTTCAAACTGACAGCTAAGCACGTATGGAATGGCTTGTGGTATGAAGTCTAGCTATAGGACATTGTCTGAAAGCCAGCGCAATCCATTATGCCAGGATCTCATCTCATCTGTGCCAGGGTAAACAAAGTGTTATTTCAGCCAGCCCACAAAATTGCATTGGTATGGTTGTGCAAATTCAGATGTAACTTTGGTGTCTCTGTTCTGTAACCTTGGACTGGGAAGAAAAGACAAAACAATATCTGTCAAAATTATTTGTCTAGAATTAAAAAAAGAACAAAAAACCAAAAACCACACAAAACCACCACTCCCCCCCCCCCCCCAAAAAAAAAAACCCAACAAAAAACCAAAACAATAAAAAAACCCACAAAACAAAGAAAACCAACTGGAAATGCATCCAGGTTACACACACAATTAAAAGACCTGCAAAAAACACAGCTGAAATTAGAACTGCTGTTAAGTCTGTTTTCAGTGTAATTTCTTTCTTTAATCTGTTTGCTTGAAAGAAGGCTGTAATCCATTATTACAGTATAAGGAAACACTACAGAGCAGCAGCTGAACTTGTAAATCATTTTGACCTATAAACCTTCAAAAAGAAACTGTCAAGAATGTCTGAAGTGACTCATATCACCCCTTTCACTTCTAGCATGCTAATCTACTACCTGCAAAGTATTGCAAGATCATTAAAATTCACCAACAATCAACTGAGAATGAAGATACAAACAGTAAGTACAGTGAAAAGCACTTTTACATGTAATTTGGAGGGTCTTCAATGAAGTAGGAGCCTAATTAAATCTCTGAAGTCACTTCCAATGTTTCACAATATAACACAAATCTATTTTTCATCCTTACAAAGCAGGGGATTTACTCTTTAATCCATAATAATTTACAGATTCTCATTCTTCTGAATGTATTTTAGGAAAGAACTGAAGATAAGAAAAAGGTAGTTCAGATGGCAGTAGGTAAGTTGGTGACCATTAGAAATGCCACTATTAATAAAGCATTTGGACATAAACCCATTTTGATTTCTCATACACATAGGGAAGTACAACTACATTTTTAAAACTGTGTTTCCTGTAGAATCCTCCTTTTAGATGGTTTCTGAGCTAAGTTTGACTTAATCTTGGCAACACTGAAAGACATTGTGCATAGTTTAAACCTGAGTTCACTTGGAGTCTTTGGAGTGGGTATTTTTCTGCTTTTATCACCACCAGGGAAGAACCTGGGATGCATCTTTGATGATTCAAATCATCTCAGACTTTGCATGCAATTCAGAGGCTGGTAGGCAGAAGAAAATTTGGCTTGTTGACCATTTTGGAATCCTACAGTGCAACATGTCCCCAATACTCCATCTGCTGTGTACTGTAGCATGGAGATCTACCCCTTTATCACCATGTCTCCCAGTGTGACACCAGTTTCTCTTTTCTGAACGCAGGGGGTTCTGTTGGCCTTGGATCCTTGACTGAAGGGGGAATTTGAGCCACTGAATTTACACAGCAGTTTCTAAATGTAGAGACCTGGAAAGTTCCTATAATAATTTCTGTTTTCTAGCCAGAATCCAAAATCTGGATGCTAATGACAAAAGACCAGAGCAAGAAACTGATATTATCAGCCAGGAGTCTTCTGTTCGATCCTCAACACCCCGAAAGAATGGCAGTGTCTTGAACTTTGAATCTCCCGTGAGCAAAGGCACCAGAATACAAACCATTTCCCAGTCTGTGCCCCAAGCTGTGCCATCAACTGATGTTGTGAGACCTGCCAATGCAACTCCCACAACTTCAACCTCTTTAACACCAGCTCCCTCAGTGTCAAGTGTACAGAAACCAAGAAATGATCATATCACAAACAGGTAAGACTGCTTTGATTTCGAAATTGTATTTATTCCAGCAGCTCCATGCCATACCTGTTTATTTACAAAAGAGCAGTGCTTTCAGACTGTCTGGAGCTGTAAGACAGAAGAGGAATTTTTTAAAAGCAGATTCATTCACGGGTACTATGGTTGTTGTTGGTGACACCACATCCTTAACTCTCCCTTAACAGATTATAAACCCTTTGAAACGATGTAGCTGATGAAGTTTACACACAAGCAAAGGTAAATACTAGACTTGCCTTCAGGCACATAACTAAAATAGTTTGTGCTGGATACCATCTCCATGAACAGATAAAATACAGAGTTAAGGAACTCTGCAGAATGTCTGTGCAGCTTTAGTTGCAAAACAACCAGTCTGGCACATCAGTAGATGGATGCTTTAAACTATCTGTTGGATTTTTTTCCAAGTGGATAAAGAACAATTCTCAGAACAGTAAGAAAACAGAAACAGTTGAGAGGACAAATGTGTTACATTTTTGCTAGAGAAGAACAAATATATCTCCTAATTTCTAGGGTATTTTTCTCAAAATGGTTCTCAAAATTTGGTATGGTGGAGATATGATAATCTCCACTTTTTAAACCTAGTCTTTAAATTCCAGAGCAGTGAATTCTTTTATATGTTTCAATTCCATTAATTGATAAGTGTTTATATCAATATTTCCTCTCTTTTTCCTAAAGATACCCAAGTGTTGTTCATAGGAGTGCGAGTGAGCTATGCAAAACAAAGCCCTACACACCAGTGACTTTCAAAAAGCAGACTGAAGATGTTCACTCTGACCCTCTCTTCAGAAAAGCCATTCGGCAGGTAAATTCGGATGCCCTTGGAGCAGGGGCTCCTGTGTTTTTGGGATGTAGACCATATGCTACCAGGTATTTTCTGGTTAATGAAAACGAGTCCCGCAAAAAATCGCTCCGTTCTACCTCCCGACTCCAAAGGCATTTCAGAAAGGAGGAATCAGGAGACATTATTGAGTTGTACCCACGCCACGTCAGAAGATATGTGGTTCGAACACCACACCAGATGTATTCCCCTCATCCTAGTGAAGATGAGGAGGACGAAGAAGAACTTGAGAGAGAATTCATGAACAGATCCCATCGCCCTCGCTCACTGTCTGACCTTCGGCCAGCACCACGGTTTTACATTGGGGATCGTGCTGATGGCCACATTCTAATGAGCAAAGATCTAGCCAGAGTGCATTACCAATCCTGGGATGATGGGTTTGAGATGGACCTGGACAGGCCTCCATATGCTTACAAGAAAGTACACCTGAACTATCCTGAGCCACGTGTGAAACCAAAATCAAAGCAAAAGCTGGAGCAGTCTCCAACAGAGTCTGATTCCATTTCCATTGCATCCAGCAGTGATCCGCAGAACAGCAGCAATGACCAGTACATCCAGGTCATTCATACCAAGGACAAGTATCCAAAAGCTGGGGCAAAACTCACCAAAAAGAAATCTAAAAACGGTGTTGATCTAAGTATGTCTGAACCTAGTGAATTGGTGTGCTCAAATGTCTGAGAAAGTGCCCCAGCCCCATTGTGTTTTGAGCTGGTGTATGTGCAGTTGTACTTCACTTGCTATTTGAGGTCTGTCAGAGTTAACTGTGATGTAGTTTTTGTTAGAATCATGTATGCAGCCACTCAAGGTGGGAAAAGCCTTGTGTTTTACTCTTTACTGCTTTGATATCACAACTGATGTGTTGCAATTTTTAGAAAAGGTTATTCCAACTTATTCCTTACTGTTATGCTGTCAAACAAAATATCTGCCTACTGGAAAATCAAAAGCCATGTACTTGGGGCACTTTAATTAAACCAGTACAAAAATACATCAGATGAGGCTCTTTTTATCTAACACAGCCAGAGCTGAAGATTCTTCCTGAATAAATTCAGCAGGGAATCCGCTTCCTGCAAATGGAGTTGCTACTTAGAGTAGATCTTGATGTGCCTTGTTTGAATATGCTGTGGCCCAAATTACGGAAGACGGTTAACTAAAGAGAATTGTGAATTTCTTTAGAGTGTATTACATGGGCAGGGGAGTTATTTGAAAACGTGAGTCGGATTTCTAGAATAAATCCTCGATCCTATTCATTTTCTAGTGAGCCTCAGACCAGCCTGGTAAAATTCTCAGCGGTAAACTTTCCATCCGTGGCCTTTAAAAGACTCACTTCATTACTCGTAGTCTCTAAACTCCATCCCGTTTTTCACACACCACTGCAATTTTGCACTTCCTTTAGATACTGAAGATTGGTTGGTCGGTTTTTCGCTTGTTTCCCTCCGTGTCACTGGGATTGGAATTACACCAGTGACGAGCGCGGGGCGGCCCCATCTCTGAGGAAGCACCGCTCCGCCTCCGATCCCACACACGTTACCACATCCCCGCCGTGCCATCCCCGCTGCCCGGGCTCTGCCCGTCCCCAGCCCCGCGGTGGCTGTCCCGTGAGGCGCGGCCAGGCCGGGCCAGCGTCACCCTCAGGTGAGGGGCGGTGCCGCCATCGGCCCAGGGGCGGCGCGGCGCGGGCGCTCAAAGCGGCGCCGCAGCGGCTCCGCCCGCCCGCCATGGACTGCACGGGGCGCGCTGAGGCGGCGGCCGAGCAGCTGCAGCTCTACCGGCGGGACCCCGAGGGCTGGCGGGGCTGCCGCAGCACGGTGGGTCAGGGGCTGGCGGGGCTGCCGCAGCACGGTGGGTCAGGGGGCTGCGGCGGGGACGGGCGGGAGCCGGCCCGGCGGCTGAACGCTTCCCGTCCCGCAGGGTGAGGTCGCGGTGTCCTGGAGACCCTCGGCGGAGTTCGCTGGCAACCTGTGAGTACGGCTCGTTCCCGGGGCGCCGTGCTGCTGCGGCTGCCGGGGCCGGGCAGGGTTGAGCAGCGCGGCTCGGTTTCGTTTCGTGCCCCGCAGGTACAGGGGAGAGGGCATCCTGCCCGCCAGCCCGCAGGATGTCTGGGAGTGCATAAAGCCGGTGGCCGGCGGGCTCAGGACCAAGTGGGACCAAAACGTGAAGGACTTCGAGGTCATCGAAGCCATCAGTGATGTAAGTTCCTTAAAAACTGTTCCGGCGGATTTATGCAGATTTATGCAGCGTTGGGCCTTATGAAACAGCCAATGTTAATGTGCAGGGAGCTCGCGAGTTTTAAGTTGTACTGTGTTTCTGGCTGGATCCCTGTCTTATCCAGCTGAACGATGCTGGGATAAGAAACCTTTTTTTCCTTTTTTTTCCCTTTATCCTTTTCCATAAAATTTATGTATTTTATTAGCATATATATGTGTATAGATCGTAGTTTATCTTTCTGAAAGGAAAGGAAATTAATTCTTGGATAAATACTGTGTACTTAAAACATGCAAATGTATAATGTATATATATATATATATGACTTTAAAGATCCCTTCACATCGTTGTTGTTAATGCTGCAAATCAAGCTAAGAACAATTGTTTTTACAAGCTCAGTGTGAGGGAAGAGGAGGTTTAGAGAGTACATAGACTTAGCTAAGCAGTGAAGCATTCACATCATCAGCCATCAATTCAGTTCCCATCTTTCACCATGGCAGCGGTGACACTCTGCCCTGCACATCACACCCTGCCTTTAGCTGGCCTCAGCACCCAGTGGTTTGCATCTGTCATTAAAATGCAGATGCTGCACTTTGAGCAGACAGATGAGCAGGGCTGTATGAGCAGCAGCTTCTACTGCCACACTTGCACAGTCTTATTCCTTTTTTTTTAAAGCATGTTGGAACATTAAAAGGGCATTGGATTTAGATTCCCAATCTGAAGTGGTGGTATGTATTTGGAGGCAGCCAGGTGCAAACACAACCAGTCCCAGAAATTCCAGTCTCTGGAACTTTGTGGAAGTTCCAGGGGGTTCATTTTTCTTGGGGAATCCTATAGGCTTTTAGTGTTCATTATAGACAACTTCAGGAATGCTGCAGCCTGCCGCTTGAAATTCACAGATGTGCCAGGACTTACCAGTGTGGTAGAAACTTCCGTTTTGGGAGCCAATCAGGGAAGCAGATGGTAGCATTAATGTTTGTGCAGTGTAACAAACTGGGTTATCAAGTTGTGTCCTGTGTATACTACACAAATAACTTATCTTTGCTAGCATCCTGGGGAGGACAAGAGTTTTAACTATCCTGGGAGCATAGGTGTGCCAGATTTGCATTTCAGCATCTCTTGTGGTATCTCTCCCCTCTGAACATGGAAGCAATGCCTTGTCACTCTATTTTTTTCCTGTTCTTGATTGATCATGGTAGTGCCTTTTGACTGTGCTGATTTACGTTTTGTTCAACCAAGGATGTAGAACATCCTTGATGGAGTTTGCAAAGTATAACTAAAAGAGTACCAGAAAGTACAGGGATTTTTCTGCTGTACTTTTGAAAACACCAACTGACATAACTCTGTTCTGTGACTTCCAGACTGTTTCTGTATGCAGAACCACAACCCCTTCAGCTTGCATGAGGATTATTTCACCAAGGGAATTTGTGGATGTAGTAGTAATGAAGCAATACGAAGATGGGACAATGCAGTCTGCTGGTAAGGCACTTGTGTTCTGAACAGGGTCATGTTACATTTGGAGATAACCAACAGCTGCTGGAAACAACTATAAAATAAAAGCTACCAGAAATAAACATAAAATTAAAACTAAGTAACAAGCTGTTCAGTAGTTGTTGACCTGATCTTGATCAGAAGAGAGAATAGTAATCTCTCTACATTATTGTTCCCAGAGTGTATAAATCATCTTAACACTCAGATAATGATAAGACTGGCCTATGGTTTATTCCCTTGCTATCCTTTTGAGATTAAATAAGTATTTAATTTACTGTTAAATTCTAGGGTATTTTGAGTGTGTTTTTTCTTGTTTTAAGAGTTTACAGAACTTTCTAAAAGGAGTCTCATTTAGGCTAAATTGTGCTTTAACATTTTCTGCACAGGTTTCAGTGAAGCCATTGAATAAATGTACCATGCCTGTATGTGAAAATAATTGGTTTTATGAAAACTACTAGTGCTGATTTTTAAGGGGCTGCCACTGTATAGAAGGATGTTTGTTTGTTTTTTTCACTTTCATTCTGTTGTTTAACTGTTACAAGTCTGAGCTTCTATTGCCCCACTGTTGAGGAGTCCCATTTTCCCATTCAGATCAGAAAAGCCTTGTCAGGAGTTTATATACTTGATAGAGTGCAGCTTTTCAGCAGCCAGGGGATGTATCTGTGTGACTTGGATTTGTTGGAAGTGACCCAAATGACCTGTCAGGAAAAGCAGTGCCCTCACACAACATGGGCTCGGTGAAAATGTGTCAAAGTGTCGATGCTTCCTCCTTCAGAGCTCGGTAACAATTGCTTCCAAATTCAACACTTCTTTGATTTCCCCATTCTAAGGCCAGAGTGGTTCCTTTTAATGGTCTTTTCTGACCACTTGTCAGCCCCACACTGAAAAGGTTGTACTGCACTTCTTTTTAAATACATTTTGAATTGTGAGTTTGTTTCCTATCTGGAGCTTTGCGTATCGAGGACTCTTTGCTGTCTTCTGGAAGAATGGCACTTCAACGCTTTTTCTTTCAGCCACCAATGTGGAACACCCGCTGTGTCCTCCTCAACCAAATTTCGTGAGAGGGTTTAATTATCCCTGTGGCTGTTTCTGCATACCTGTTCCGGGGTAAGAAGCAATCTCCTTGAATGTTACAAATTCTAAAGCCCCCCTTGTCCATTGTGTGGAGTGTTTATGTGTATGTGGCCTCATGTGACCTGTAACCTTTTGGCAATGGTATGTTTCTGCCTTTCCAGTAATCATTATGACTGGAACCCTTCTTGTTCTCATTTTTGTGCAATGAATTAGCTTATCTTCATTTCCTAGAGGGAAGTCTTCAATGTTATAGAAACTATTATCATGGTGCAATTCTCCCTGACCTCTTGAAATTCAGAAATTCAGCAGAACATACAAGTATGGTCTTAATTTTTGGTAAATGAGTATCTGGTTGATTTGCTGTAGTTTATAGACAGTCATATAGCTAATTAGGGCCTAGATAAACTTCAATTTTGTAGCTACATTCACTGAAATCCGTCTGTTTGTTTAAAAAAGAAAACCTCTTGGAAGTATCTATTCTAATACAAGTAAGAGTCACTGAAAAGTTCTTAATGCTCTTAAAGCACTGTCTATAAAATCACTTTAATTGTCTTTGCAGGGAGCCCAACAGGACTGAGCTCCTCACCTTCTTTCAGACGGATCTTGGTGGCTACCTTCCCCAGACAGTGGTGGATTCCTTTTTTCCATCTAGCATATCTGGATTTTACAGCAACCTGACCAAAGCTGTTAAGGCATTAAAAGCATGACAAGATGAGTTGCTGACATCACCAGCTGAGGGTAGGAAACAACCTGTCAGCTTGTGGGTAAAAAATACAAAGTTGGCCTCAGGGCTTTTCTATCCAGTAAGATAGAAAAAAAAAAGATTACATGAAACAATGAACTGAGTACAATACATTTTTAAAACAGCGTTTTCTACTTGACTGCATGCAGAACAATGCATTCTTATGTAATAGGAAATTCTTCACTTTAATGATTAGAAAAATACCACACCAGAGGCTGGAAGAATCCTGGAGACAGCAGTGGTGACTGCCTGCAGGGAGAAGACAGACATACTGGATCTGTTCTTTCCCTCTCTTAGTGTCTGTGAGGTGAAGCATTGCTAAAATTCACTTAGCACTACAGCCAGGTGCAGGTCAGCTCTGTTTGGTCTCTGAAGCTCCCTGTAGATTCCTGTGGAAAAATGTTTCTCCCCCAAAAGAAGATGTATCCCTCGTGCTGCCAGCACTCCTAGAGCTGCTAAGATGCCTCAGTGGGTCTAGCCAGCAAATTGTGAAAGCCAGAACAAATGAGATTATGTAGAGGATTTCACTTGTTTGTTACAGCAGACATCAATATTGATGGTAAATATGCCTTAAGTGCTTTTTTTTAAGTCAAGGTTCAGCAGTGTTAATCAATGCATAGGTGTGTGGGTTGGCAGATAGACACACTCCCTTTCCCCTCTCTGGTGCCAAAACCAGTGGTTTCACAGTGTCATGACACAAACTGAACCAACACAGAGGCAATAAATAAAGAGGATTAAGCACTTTACTTGCAATTTTTTAAAAGGCACAGGAAATGACCACTTTGAACTGTAATTGAATGTGTTTTAGTTTCCTGTGGTGAGAGGTTTTAACGGGTAAATACTCTTTTCATTAGCTTTGCCATGACAGGCCACAAGGACGTTGTTTTTTTTCTAAGATTGGTTTGCCTCCCAACATTGGGAAATCAGCACCTGATTTTGTGTGCCAAGGTGTGTCCATTTTAAGAGATACCTATGGTGCTGGTTGCTGCAGGAATGTCAGACATTACTGTGGATTACATATAATTACAAAAGCAAAAATAATTGCTGAGTGAGTAAGTTAAATGCAGGTTGTGATTTTACTGTGGTGACTCGATTATTTAGCAAGGTTAATATGCTCTGCTTTCTGTCCTTGTATTTTTTTTTTATCTTTGGTATAGGGCATGGACTAGCACAATAATTTTCCCATTGTAAACCTCGCCCTATGGACTAGATTTTCAAGGAAGCAGTTTTTAGTCCAGTCTCCTTTGTATACAAAGATGTAAAAAAACTTGTGTGAGTGTGGTGAAATAAATATTTTTGTGCTACATCTTACTGTTTTTCCTGAATCATCCTTTGAAATGGTTCCTCCTACACCTGTTCTGCCATCAAGGAAGCCAAAGAGCTGCTTAGAGCTCCAGCATCTCTCTGAATTTTAGGCAAAGAGAGGGGAAAAAGCCTTCCCTGATGATGTCCACTACTTAGGGAAGAGGTGTTTTGGTGAGAACACTCACCCTCAAGGTTCTTTGCCCTTAGTTGGTTTATATTCCCAATTGCTGATTTCTATACTTAGGAAGAATAACAAGTTCACTGAGAAGAGATGTGAGCCTTGATAGTACGGAGGCTTGTACATATTTTTGTAAGTGTACTGAAGTTGTTAGGCATGAGTTACAATGTCTTGGCAAATCTTGCCAGGATTATCATGAATTTAATTAGCAGAAAGTTCAAGAAGCCCAGTTGTGGTGCCACTCATTATTTCTATGAGTAATGCAAATTATTTTTTGCAGATATTGTGGCTTCTTATTAGCTATTTATAAGGTTTTTTTTATTGCTTTGAGCAATAAAGGTGGTGAGACGCTTCACTGGAATAACTTAAGAACCCTTTTTCTGAGTGCTCAACACCTTCTATCCAGGAATTAAGAGTCCTTCACATTCAGCCTTCTGCCCTGCCAAATAGCAGCTGGAAATGTTTTGGCAAAGACTTTTATGTAGGTACCAATTCAGAAAAGTGTAAAAAGATGTGTTGTCACATTTTTCTCTTATTTTGGTTGCTACCCAACTAATAATTTTTTTGTGATACAGAGGTTATCTTTTGGGAAAAAGAGCTCAGCTGAGTAAGAGTTTGGAAGTGTGGGGGCAGATGGCTTGTCAAGAATGTTCTTTCAAGGATTAATTTACAGTTGTCTTGTGAGAAAAGGCCACAGCAAATTCAATGCCTGGATTTAATTAATACCTTCTCCCGCCTATCCTCTTTCTCTTAATTGCTGTTTTTGAGGCATTGTGTTAAATGTGTGGAAAAACAGCTCCTGAGCTCAATTTCTTCCTGGTGAAATTAGGTAACTGAAGAAGGATAGAGAAAATTTCCATCTCTGGGAAGGTGAACAGCCAAGGACAATAACCAGGTCAGCCATCTGGCTCTCAGCTGGGCAGTCACACTTCCATCCTGCCCTTGCATCTCTCTTGGCCTTTAATGAAGCAGGTCAGAGAAGACCAAGTAGGTGCATGAGCCCATCTTGCCATGGGTACCTGTGCTGCTGGTAGAATTCCATGCAGTGCATATAGGAAGCACTGTTTGAATGTTTGAAGCATAAATTTGTCTCCAAGATATTCAGCCTTTCCAGAATAAACGTTTCAGTTCAGAAGTACTTGGATTCACAATTACTCCTGCTGGTACTTCCCCTTGCAATATTAACACAGACATTTAAAAGAAAAAAGTGTTGTTTTTGTTCTGCAGTCTTTTTATTCTTCTGCTTGAGAAGGAGACTTCTCAAGTCCTCTTGAGACCCCTGGCCAGAGGAAGGTTAGGAAAACTTCCATTACATTACCCTCAGCTTCCTGCCTCCCCCTTGAGAACTCCTTTCCAACCCTGTGTTTGCCCGCTGCATTGAGATGACTCCGTCAGCTGCTAGTAGAAAGTCACTTTTACAGGTTTTGGCTGTCCTGAATGTTCTTTGTTTTTAATAGGAAAGCTGGAATTTTCTAGGGAATGTTGTTTTGCCATGCAAAACTGCAACCCCTTTCTCTGCCTTTCCCATTCTCTAAGGCAGTGTTTAGCTGAGCTGTAGGCTCATAGACACATTTCTTGTTGCTGGGAAGGTAAGGCAGGGAACAGGACTTGGAGAGTAGCACTAAAAATTTAGCAGAGGATCTGCTTCTGATACTTGTTAATAGCTTAAAATAGGAGAGTACTATAGCTGTCACATATTTTATTACAACCAGTATATTATTAACCAACTCATTATTTTATAATTATAGGTTTTGTAACATCTGTTTCTGAAGGTTGAAATAAGAATCATTTTAGTTAATCCCAGGCAGCTTTCTCTGTAACTGGCAGTGGGATCCAGTGTACTCCTCATGGGTGCTTTCTGCGTATCTTGCTGTGCCAGCCAAGTGCCTGAAGTAATAAAATCCTTTATTTGAATATTGGCAGTAGTCTAATCCCTCCTCTTACAAAGTTTTGGATGACTTGCTGGTAACAGAGCTGCAATTCTTCCTCTTGATGATGGCTGTGATGGGCCCATCAGGTAAAGCCTTGATTACATTCCACGCCTCAAAACGAGTGAGTCCTTGCATGGCAGTCGTGTGCACTTGAAGCAGCTCATCCCCAGGCTGAACAGGGCTGCTCTGTTCCAGTGCAGTCCCTGGGGACAGAAAATGGATTTCCTTTAATTCTTTCTGTGGAGGAAACTTTAATGGATCTTTCACTTACTAGTGAATGGATCACCAGCATGTTTGCTATAAACCACCTGGTCCCAGCAGGCAACGAATTACTGGCACTGAACAATATAATGCTGCATTTGAAAAAAATATCATTTCCATAGTTATAAATCAGCAGTCAGTTATGAACCCCACAAGTCTGTCTGAGTTGGGAACATGTTAAGTGTGTTTACCTTTAAATATTCTGTTGATGATGATGGGTTTATCTCCCTGAATAGAGCCTTTCCCTCCTTCCAGACTGAATCCTAAACCAGCAGGTGTTTTTTCTAGAGTTACAGTGCAGATTGTATCTCCAGTGCCTGGAAACAAATGGAAAGTTACCACATGGACAGCACACAGTCTAAAAAGCTCAAACATCTGCTACTCAAAATTAACTTTTGGATTGTTTGCAAAGGTCCTATAGACTGCCAAATGAAAGAGAAAACTAAAGCTTCTAATTTCTCATTTTGTCATTTTAAGGCCCTCTGGGAACCTGGGAAAAGAAAGTTATGTTTGAATTAATGGGATAATGGAAATGTAAGATATTTACTGAAATTATAAAAATCTGTTAAATGAACAAAATCTAAGGGAAATATTTGACTTCATATTAGTTATAAAGTTGTTATTAACTACAAGGCTGATCATTTGCAGTATGGAAATAAAGCTACAGATCTCCACATCACACTTTAGAAAAAAAAAAACGAGAATCAAAACACGAAACTATTCTGAAAGTGAAATATTCTGCAAAACTCTGACATTGCTGTATTTCAGATGTCGCCACCGGCTATACCAAACAATAGCACATTGTTTGTTCAAACTGAAATTCTCTTTCATGGAGAACAAGTCTTGTAACAATATTAGAATAAAGAATCACTGTTCACTGAGTTGTCATTATACCTTCAATTAGATGTGTTGCTGTAATAACCATCTTTGTACATCTGCAGAAATTTATAGAGAATCACACTTGTTTGGGTTTTTTAAGGAATTCTTTTATTTTAGAAGTCCATTGATTCTTTCCCTTTTCAATAAAGTTATTTCAGTGTATATTTCAGGAATGTTTTATTAACTGTGCTCACTTTAATCAGGGTTCACAGATCTATGCAGCCACTGGTGGTTTTATGAACACCTGGATTTCAGGTGATGAATAAACACTTACAGGTGGGGGCTGCAAGATAATGCCACTGAACTTACCTGAGTCTTGTGAGGCATTGCTTGCTACTGATGATGTACTAGAGCTGACTGAAACATTGGGATTTTTTTCTCCATCTTTGGATTTTCTGGTGACAACAACAGCTTGTCTGGGTTGCCGGGCCTGTCGCATGATTGCTGAGGCGTCACCGTGAGTCACGCCTTTCAGAGACTTCCCATTAATGGAGAGTACTTCATCTCCTTTCTGAATAGTTCCTTCCTGACAGGCCAGCCCATTGGGAAATACTTTGTGAACCTATTGAAAAGCCCAGTCACCACACACACACAAGGGAAGAGGAAAAAAGGAGAAGTCACTAAATCCCTTAGTTAACACTTTACAGTGTGGGCATTTTTCATTCTTTGCCAGGAACGAGTTGCTTCTATCACATTTCAGGATGGAGGACTGAATGAATTTGCATGGAGAAGTTTTCTTGTGCACATTTCCTCAAGCAGCCAGGGGAGCAGTTTGGCCCTGGTACCAGATGGCTAAAGCTGTGCTGCCTGCTGTGTACCTTGCATATTCTACTTCCTCTTGCTGCTCTGCTCATGAGAGGAAGGAGGTGTGAGACTTATCTCTAACTTTCAGACCCCTGTCGTGTTTCCACCCACCCATTCCTCCATACCATCCTGCATGGTCTTCTATAAGCACGTGAGTAAGATGTTGGTTATTTCCTGTGAGGGCTGTGTGTTCTGCCTTAGCTTTCAGACCTGTTGGGGAGGAGGTGCCCAAGGAAACAGGACATTGCTGCCAGACACCTGGAGAGGCAGCTCTGTGCAGAAGGAACCTGCTTTTACCCACTATGGTCCTTCCAACCCTATCAATACAGCTGTCTGCTTTGATAACCTAAAAGCCAAAAACTAGTAGAAAACCAGTAAGGTATGTAGTTTTAGATAGGGCGTTGATTTGGGAGTATTTTTTAAGATGCTACTTACTGTTACCACTTTGTTTTCTAGATCAATGCCCCCTGCCAGGCTGAATCCAAGCCCCGTATCTTCTTCTTTATGCAAAACTGTAACATGAATATCATCAAATTCCTAGACAGAGAAAGGAATAAAGTCAAGAACTTCCCAAAAGATATGTCACGATTGGAAAGTCTGTTGTGCATTTTATAATGACACTTAGTGGCACAAGCATAATATTAAGCTTATTAATCTTAATATAAGATTAACCAGACACATTTACTCTACAGCTTTCTGAAAATCATGCATAAAAAAAAAAAAAAAAAAGGGGCAGGTTTACCTTTAAAGTTTCTTCATCTAGGGTTTTGACTTCCTCTATAAGCTTTGCCAGCTCCTCAGGGGAAAGCAGAGAGATGACTGACTGCCCCAACACACTAGGTGCTTGAGGTGAGCCCTGTTCCTCTTTGTCTTCCTCCTTCCCTTTGTCTGCCAGGCTCACCGTGTATTCTCTCAGCTCTGAGAGGCTGTCCCGTTGTGACAAGAACAAAAAAGAAGCATTGAGCTATGAGAGAACATACCCACTAAAGCAAAAGGCAATTTTGGAGCAGTCATCTTTTCATCTTATTAGTATGTAATTTGGGTGGTAACTCTTACAACTATTATAAATACGGGCAAATGGAAATTAATCATGTTAACTTAAAGGAAGTAGAATCCACTGCATAAAAGAATAAGAATAATCTCATGGCCTCAGGCACAGACACTTAAATCCACTTTATCATGGAGATACTAGAAATAATGCTCCTTAAATAGGAGGATGTTTGAAATATGCATGCACGTATATAATACAAATTAAAAACAAATTTAACAGTCCTGAGTCATTTAACCTTCATGCTCTAAAAAGTTCTTAACTTAGGTTGTGCTTTACTTCTGTGTGCAGCTACCTTAGAACTTTAGTCTGTCAGCAAATCAGTGCAGCTGCTCACCAATGCTGATCTGTAAACTGAATTTTAAATACAGTATCTTACTTTAGGGAAAACCCAGTGTCCAGGTGATGATTCTCACTCGCAGGTGAGGTGGAAGCTCCATCCTCCTCCATGGAGGACTGAGACACTGTGTCCAGAGTTTCCCATGTACTGTTTCCAGAAGAGACTGGGGACTGAGGAAGGCAAAGCAATGATTTCATTAAAGCAGATGACACCTGGCTGCTGATGGAATAGATTTTGCTACACTTCTCATCATACGGCTTCATTATCTCACAAGCCTGGGCAGCAGTAAGAGGGAAGCTTCGTGACCTTAGGCTGTGTGCTTTTGCTACTGACACAAGATGGGAGTTTGCAACGGCTCCTGGACTTAAGAGACTTGATGACTTTTCAGTGCTGGCATTGCTGCTTTTCTCTGAGCTGATTGCAACACCCTCCCTGTGAGAGGGAGGCCTATCCAGGCTCTTTGTGGCCATGGCCACAGGTGGCTCCTGGTGGCTGTTTTCGCGATGCTGGAGGGAGGGCTGGTTTGAACAGACTGGAGCTGCCGCTGCCCCTGCTGCAGTGGGAGAAGATTCTTTCTGCGTCGATGGTTTTAGGCTCAACCTTCGGGGGGTTTTTTCAGGTGACTGTGGAGCACTCAAGGATTCAAATGAGCTTATTCTTTGTTTTATTGATGATCCTCCAGGAGACACACGTGATAAGCTGGATTGCAGTTTTTTGCTGGAAATACTGTCATGGTTGGGAGGAGGACTTTGATCTGCCTGTGGTTTTAGATCTGAATTTGCTTTCCTCAATCCTTTCAGACTTTGGCGGAACCAGGTGGGCTTAGGTGCAACAGGAGGACCTTTTTTCACACTGTCATTTTCATCTGATTTTGGCACTTTGGAACCAACTAATTCTGATTCTGATTTCTTCAGAACCGCCTCTGAGGTGCTTCGATTTTGATTCTCTTTTTTTTTGTCTATGCCAGGTTGCAAATCTAAGTGGACATTGTTTTCACTCATGGTAGGATTAAATAAGCTTTTTATGCAGTCAGAAATTTTAACCCAGGGGTCTTCTGTTGTATCAAGACTATAATCTACTCTTGCTTGTCTTTTAAGTACAGGCCTTTGTATTGATGAAAGAGGAGTCCCTGTAATAAAGAGACATCGATTATAAACATCCATACACCTGCTTCTCCATCCCTTCTCACTGCATCATTATTAATTCATTAAGCTTGAATTTCATTCAAGCCTCTGATAGATTTTTTTGAAGTCTCTAAAAAGTTTAAACCTTTTAAAAATTCATAATTCTTGATCTGTAAGTTCTGAATCCAGACACTGAAATTAAATGGAAAACAAGGCTCTTGCACACTTAAATACGAGATTGCTTTTTTCAAGGGTTTACACACACTGAAATTCTGGGGTGCTGAAATCTTGATACAGGCTGTAACAGCTAAAAGAGAAAGTTAAAATAAATTGCAATGTTGTTTGCAGCCTAGAGAAAAACTGGTGATACAGTAAATTCTTTTCAAAAACATTTTTTATTTGCTACATTTATAAGTATATCCTATTCTAAAAAGACTGTCCTAGGAAGATCTTTGATATTTATGCTTCCTCAAATTTCCTCAGGCATTTCCATTTGATTTTTCTGGTAAGTAAGAACTTGATTCTAATATGGGAATATTTTTTACTTCCTAGAGGAATTAAGCATTTTAATATTAGACATGATAGAGCTGAATGGCAGCAAACTTCTGCTTGTACAGCTGCATGGACACTGTTTCCTGCTTCAGTGTGAACTTTTATTTAAGTTAACATTTTTACTTTTTTAATTATCTGAGCCATAACTAACAAAATTACATAAACCTTTATGTTGTAAGAGACCTCTTGAGATTGTCTTGTTCTGCTAACACCAAGTTTCCTTAATTCTAACTAGCACAGCAGAAAAGCATTAGTGGTTTGTACCATTGCAACACTAGAGCCTTGAAACTGTGCATTAAAATTTCCTTTAGAAATGCTAAAACTAAGCTTTAATATCAGACATTCAGGATAACTAAGCAGCTTCATCTGAAGCAATGCAGAATTATTGTACCTGTCCACTAACAACTTTTACAATAAATCGTCTTTTATGCTGTTTTTTATCTAGTTTCTCCTTTTTACAAAGATTAATCAATAATTTAAAAAATACAATAAATCATCTCTTATGCTGATTTTGATCTACTTTCCCTTTTTTTACAGAGAATAATAAATAATTTGAAATTTCATCTGTTCACCCCAACATTTACAGATATGGTTTGAGGACTACATTAAAGAGTAAGTGAAGTCAGCTCAATACCCATTTTGGAGTCCAAACTAAATACTATACATTTAACTGGGGGGGGGGGAAAAAAAGTTCATTGAATTAAACATACCGAATTTTTCTTTTCTTTCTTGATCTCTGCCCTCTGAGGCAGCAGTTGTGTGTTCCTTATCATATGCTGTAGGAGAAGTGGTGAAGACACTGTGGGTTACATCAGTTTGATGCCTTTCTAGCATTGGTTCTCCAGCTTCCTGCTGAACAAACAGGAAAGAGAAGTGTGTCAGAATGCAATTATGCAAACCACACTATACGTGAATCTGAAAAGAAGTCTGAAAAAATACATGAACAAGGAAAAAAACAGAAACCCCATGTAAAATTGTGGTACGTAGGCCTCAGACTGACTAATACAAAATTTGTGGGGAATAAAGGTTAAAAAAAATTTAAAAGCTCTAATAAAACCTTCTCGTAATGACCTGAATTACATTCTGACAAGAAACTTTCTCTCTTGGGTATATACAGATATACAGACTGTCTTAATGGAGGAAGTTGTCTTTCTAACAGACCTTGATTTTCCATGGATTTTATTGATGTTAAGATTTAGTTTTTTCTCACTGTCATGTAAAGTGTGACTAAGTAGGAAGAGTAAAAAGTTGCAGGGAGTGTTAAGTTCAACACGTACTTATTTCCCTAATTTTACTTCTGAAAGTTGATTTTCTAGCAGTGGTTTCTACTTAGGGGATGGTAAAAGATGCTTAACTGAAATTTTCTTTGATATTAACATTTTATGAGGACTTCAGTATGCTCTATATAGTTTTGCATTGAGTTTTGCAGCTTGGGAACTGTTTGGGGGGGTTGTGGGTTTGGGGTTTTTTTTTGTTTCCTTCCTTTGCATTGCATTGAGAACAGTTCATTTCTACTGGCATATTACTAAAGCTGAAGAAAAGAGGTTTCAGTTTTAAACAAGCCACAATTTTGTTTCAACAGGCAGATCTTCATGCTCATGCAAAAGTGAAACACTCTCTGTTGTCTTAGAGTGAACTGAAATTTAGTAATGTACAAATGTATACTGTTTTCAAATACTGTAGCTCATTAACAAATATGTGTGTGTACAACAATTTAAATGGGTTTATTTAATACCTCCTGGTCTCAAGAAACGTATCTGAGCCCAAGATTCCCTGCTGTACATAATGTTAGTGCTTTCTTCCAATAAAAATCCACTACTGAAACAAAGAAATTATTGTTTAATGACTACTTCAGAAATGATATGACTGTGTGGCACAGGTAGCTGGGGTCAGCCACACCAAGCTGGCATCAGGGGCTGTGTAAACCCCTCCAGTCCCAAACTAGGGCATGACCCTGGAACCAGAGTGTGCTTGATACCACCACTGGTACATGCTCATGAGGAGGGGCAGAGACTCAGATTCATTCTTGCAGCTGCTCTCTCTGGGATTTTAACTCAGATACCTTAGTATGGAAGATTTTCTTCAGACAATTCTCTGCCTTCTGACCTTACTTTGAGCATCACATTTTGTAACTGGCTTCACTAAGATACACACCTTATTTTCAAAGCAGAAGAGCCTCATCTTCTTCCCCCAATTCTCACATGTATATACATTTTCTCTTTCTTTCCTACCCTTCTTCCTGCTGCCATGCAAAGCCACTTTGCCATCCTCTTTCCCCTGCCTCACAAATTTGCAGACACAAGAAAAATGCTGTAAATTTTGCTTTACCTGAACACTTGCAGAAGGTGATGCAGCCACTTCTGATACAAGCTTTTCTTTTCTGTCTGCATTACCCTGGTCATCACATGTGCAGTCCTGCTTGAAGTATTTCCTTGGTGGAGGTTTGGGCTTTGACGATTTAGGTTTTCTAACAAGGATCTCTGATGACTTCTTAGTGTTTTGCAAGGCTCGACTGCCTTCACTACAGGTCGGAGGGGAATTTCTCCCTGAATTATTGGCAGAGAATGAGTACAGCAGCCCAGGTTGCCGGGTGATTGGTACATCCACACTGTGTACTCTTGCTTTCAAGTCCGTGAGCTGCTGCACGGCAGCAGTGGCACACGAGGCCCGGGGGTTGTAGCTGCTGTCGCTGCTGGAGCGGGTCATGAGCCGCTGTGCCCTGCGGCTGCAGTAACCCACGCTCCTGTCCATGTGCTTCTCACAGGGGTGCCTCCCGTGCCAGCTCACTTCCAGCCTCCTAACACCTGGATCAGGAACATGTTCAAAATGTCTGTTCAGTGCATGCCAAGTGCTCGCTTCTAAGATTCAGCTGATGAAATCTGCAGCTAAATATCATCCTTGGTGGATGGAAAGGTACGATTTGTGCATTGAAGGCTATTGGGGTCAAAAGTCAACAACCAAGCTCCTGACCACCCAAATAACATTTTCCCTATATAAAGGTATGTCAGCACTGTAGTTTTACCAATGATGACTTCTACCTATTGGTCCTTTAGAGGACACTCAAAGGAATACCATTCACTACATTACTGGGAGAGAATATAATACCTGGGCTGAGCTCCAGCCATGACTGCATATCCTTTCCTCACAAATAAGGGATTAACCCTAGGCTTACTCCTAGGACATCACCTTCATTGTGCAGTTCCATGTTGTCATAATCTTATCACCTACAGACAGTAGTTTGAAAAGCTTAAAAGCAGAGCTTGTGAATTGGAAAGGATGAGTAACTGTGAGGGGAAGTTTGCGCAAAAATTTTTTGTTGTTAATCAGACAGACTTGGTTCTGTTCTCATCACTCTGGTAACATATCACTGGAGACATGTTAGGAGGGTTGTCCTGTAAGGTTTCCTCCTCTTTCTTTCTGCTCTGGGTTACTTGACTATTTTCAAGAATTCTAATACAGCATGTACTCATCCTTGACATCTTTTAAGTCAAAATTACCATGTCTCATTGAATGCATTTATCCCCTTACCTTCAGTACTCCATTGGTGTCTCTCCTTTCCAAATCTGTTGCTTTCCACAGCTTGTGCAACAGCTTCTTTTAGCTGTTGCTCAGACACCTAGGAAATATCATGCCATTTCACTCTCATGAGGTGAGTTAATTGAACACCATTAGTATTTGTATATATCCCAGTATATATGAAGTTTATCTATGAATGTGCTGGTTTTAATGGCTGTTTAGGTGAAATGGGACCTTTCAAGGATAAACATTCTTTTGCAGATTTCACTAGAAGTGGAGTCCTGGATTTACGAGTATAAAGTAACTCAACATAGCATAGTTTATGTAACAATTTAAACTTGATAATAATTTACACAGTGTTTGGTGTTAGGAAGCATTTTGTAGAAAAAAACTTTGCAAGAATAAAACATTGTACTTCAATATTAATTTAATTATAAATATTGGCAGAACAACACCTAAATTTTAATTACTGAAAGACAAGTGCATAAACATTTATTTCTTTTTGGGGAGGTATGTTCCCTCTTTCAAATGACTTACTTATTATTGTCAATTCTTTCTTACACAAGAACTATGTTTTGGGTTATTCCTTGAATGTTATTTCTGCAGTTTCCTTATTCAATGCGTAGAACCTCATGTAAAACTGTCACCAGTGACCTTCAAATCTTAAATGATTTTACTTAGGAGAGTGCATATCTCAGATTTTTTTGTGTGCAGTGATGATCATAAAGAGATCAGCATCTTTGGAGTCAACGTTTTTCCACTTGTGTTAGATCAGCACTTGCTCCCCCTTAGTTCTCAATATGTGCTATATTGGAAGTCAGAATGAATACAGACTGTGGTACCTGTGGCTCAGGGTGTCTGCTGATAATGATTTGTACTGCACCAGGGTCACAATGGCTGAGCACAGCATAAACTTCATTAAGGGTTGTATTTTGTACTGAAGTTTCGTTAATTTCAAGAATTTCATCTCCACACCTAGACAGATATTAAAATAAAAGAGAGAGAATGTAAAAAAAAGAGATTTTCTCCTGACCTTGTCTCACCCAGGTGAAAACAATACAAAAAGCAAATTCATAAGGTCAACCTCTAATTTGCTTACAGATTAAATCTCTCTTTCTGTCAAGAGAAAATGGAATGGGAATGAGTTGGATGTCAAAGGGTTTTGATGTGCCATGTTGCATGCAAACTCTGAGTTTTCTGCATGTTCAGCTGTGCACACTTGGTGTTCTTTCTGCTGTCTGCAGCTCAGCTGCTGCTTCCACCTACACCTTCCTTCCTTCCTTTCCAGTTAACATTTCACTTTTCATGTCTTTATATTATGTTTGTGCTGTTTAAGGTCAGAAAGGATGTTATGTTTCTGCTAAATATGTGAATAACTCATTAAAAGAAAAAATTTAATGACAAACTATCAAAATCTGCTAAACTGGATCTTTCTAGATGAAATCTCAATTTGGCTCACATGGAAACTGAAATTGTCTTGCTCTGTTCTAGTTCCCACACATATTAAGATTCTGACTGAAGGCACTGATTTGTGTCATGCAAATATTCAAATAATTTAAGACTATAGTTCTTTCAGCTGAAGTATTAGAGAGGAGGGTTACAGAAAACCAAAACTTAAATCAAAAAGGCTCCACTGAGACTGCTGTGTTCTGTTCAATTCTCAATATGTTCAAAACTACTAGCTGGTCAAAAATGTCTGAAAGTGAATTTCTACACTCTCACTAAAGCCCACTTCAGCAATTCTGTTTTCCTATTGGGCAAGAAGTGATAAAATTAGAGGAGCTTGTATCAGAAAAAAATCTAGTGCTCAAACAAGCCAAGTTATGCCATAAGTTTAGGTTTTTCCAAATACTTTCTCATTTGGAAATCTCCTTCAGTAGCAATGCTACAACCTTGTCTAAGACCTCTAAAGTTAGTCCATCTTGGGCAAGAGGCAGTGATTTCACTGGGTTGCTGTATTTCTAGAAAGCCCACGTATCCTGAAGACACTTGCTCCAACCCTGAGAATAGCAAACGCCCTTTAAACCCCAAATTCCCAGAAATCAGTATTTCTTCCTGCCCAAACAGGTCAAAAATAAACCCATAAAACAGATCAATGAGAAACCTGTGGCATAAGACAGCCAGCCTTTCTCATCCTACCTGAGTCTCCCATCCATATGTGCCACTGAGCCTGGCGAGAGGGTGTGAATAAAGATCCCTGAAATACACTGGAAGTAAGGGATGCTACATAACCCAATTCCAAGGCCAACACCTGGCTCTGAAAGAATCAATAGTAACAAAAATAAGACATAAGAAACAGTCAAAGCAAACCATTGAAGAACCATTTAAAATTAATTAAATTCTTTCTCTGTACAAACCAGAACTGAAATTCATTAATGTTGCACATTCAGTATTCCTTGCTGAATGTATTCTATATATGAAGTATTCTATACCTTTATATTGTTTTATTGTGGGGTTGTTAAGGGGGCTTTTGTCTCCCTCAAGATAAACAGACACAATGGAATGCTGGTTTATTTTGAAAAATACCTGTCATTACAGAAGAATTCAAATGACTTTACGAGGAGACAGAACAGAAAAAAAGAATCAAGGATTCTAAAATTAAGAGGAAAAACAAGCTAAAATAGGATAAAGGATATATGTTAGCTATATAATTTCAGTTCTCCCTCTGTTTTATATAATACAGCTTAAGACTTCTGTGAGTTTACCCTTTTTGTTCTGGACAGTCACTGATGTCAGATCCCATACTATCTGTTTGGTGAGTCACTGGTACCTGTTAGAGGCTTTGCTTTGTTTGTTGCTCTGAGGCTCCCATATTTAAAAGTTTATTTCATTGTGCCAGTGGTTGTTTATAAATAGAAGGTGAAGACAGTTGGAGAGGAGGTGAAAGAACTACAAGAAGATATAGATACTTATTTTGTTTGGTTTTAAGCCTTTTCAAGAGTGAAATTAACTGCTTGCATAATTACGGGTAAGAGTTGCACAGTCTGCTTAATAAGAGGCATTTGTTGACAAGAGCTTTACTTTTTCATGTGAAGGATGTGAATGTGACTCTAATGCTTTAGAGAAAAAAAACTCAGTGATTGGCTCTTGAGAACAGATGGTGTTCAAAATCCTGCTGTTGATAGATACTTGTTAGCACTGACAGGCACCAAGATCTAATTTAGTGTATTTAAAAAAATGTAGCTCAGGAAAAGAATCAGGTTAGTGAGGAAAGACATTGAGAGAGCAAACGAACAGTGGTTTGTCAGTCAGTGCTCTGTTGGCATTGCTCAGTTAATGTCAACACTCACCTTTGTTTAGGGTAACTTCCATTATGACCCTGTCATTGGGCTTTGTAGGATTTAATGAGAAGGCTGTATTTTCTGAACTGAAAGAGCTGTTTTCCTTGGGGATGCATGTACTGGAGCTCAGTGACTGACACAAGAGGGGTGACTGACAGCTGGAAGCAGAATGAGGTGTGCTGAAGCTTGTCCTGACAGTAAGTGTCAGAAGACCCTTTTTAGCCTGCTAGAAAGAATAGACAATGAGTGAATGGGTTGGGTTCACATGCATACTGTGTCTAAAAACAGAGGTTGTTCTGGAAGGAGAGTACATAACCTTGAATTTCTGTAAAGCATCATAATGTGTTAATCCATGCATGGATTCTCCATTCAGTTCCAGGATTTCATCACCTGTTTTGTAAGAGAAAAAACTGTATTACTATTACTGTATTGTGCAATAAGTTACTTGATAACATACACACTCTTGCAAATGCAAAAATGGATACAAGTGTAAAATACACTTATGGCTCATTTCAGCTTCAATGTGTCTTTCAGTGTAATTTTTTGGGAAGTGGGAAAAAGGAGACAAGAGGTGTTTCTCACCTTCTTGTAGCCTTCCATCAGCAGCAGCAGCTCCACCAGGAAAGATGGTTTTGACATAGATGCCTATTGGTCCATAAATGCTGTCTTTACCACCAACAATACTGAAGCCCAAACCCTAATTTATGGAAGAAAAAGTGTGTGAGAACTCATGTTCAATTCTCATAATAGTTCATTTGCAGTTTCTTCTGCATTACCTACATGGGCAGTATTGTCAGTGGAGAAATAAAATACATGAAAAAATAGTCAATCACATTGCTGTAGTAAATGGGAATTTCAGCAGAATCCTCTCATGTTTTGCCTTTTTTTTTTTTTTTTTTTTTTTTCCAATCAACTGATTCACTATTATATGTGCATAGGAAGGTGTCTAAATTATTTTTAATTTTTGCTTGGATATGAATTGGCAGGCCAAAAGTAGCAATGTCAATACCTGCAGTCACATTTGTGAGATGAAGAAAAACTCAGGGTAAATCAACAGAGCCAGTCTTACCTTCCCTTGTCCTTTCATCAGTACAATGTTTGAAATCACTGAAGCCTGTGAGCCACAGGATGTGTGCACTAATTGTGCTGTACTTAGGGATCTAGATGGCCTCGAAATTGCCTGTGAACATTAAATAAAACAACAAAACCTTTTTTCTTTTATGCATAAGCAGAAATTCTTCAACATACATTGCAGGAACTTGTTTATTTGAAATTTTCTTCCTTATAACTGATTGTACTAAAAATTCTTTAAAAATATTTTCTAATTTTCATATGCCATTTGCTATTCAGATAATCGCTGCTCACTGAATTTGTCCTGTAGGGACTAAATTGGAGAAAAAATTGGGATGTTGGTCCTTTAAAGTGGTGCAATGGTGTAGAAAGATATATTTGTGCTCTGGCTTGAGTCCCCATCCCAAAACCCCATATGTGGTCATTAGGGGACATAAACAAGTATTGCCATTTTGGCCTTCAAGAACTGAACTAGAATCAAGACATTCAAAATCTCTCCTTTCTCTTGTGACTTAAAAACTTTATCCTGGCACATACCAAACCTGTTTTCAGCATGTCCCCCAAAATATGAATTTGTGCTGGATTTCCTAAATTCAGCCTCTGAGATTTGCCCCATTTTAATGAACTTTTAATGAAATATTTAGTGAAATGCTTAATGAAAATCTCCTATTTCAACATGGAATTGGGTATTACGAGATAATTTAAGCACTGACAGAAGTCATTACCCAAAGCTAACTATGCACGAAGTTCAGCAGGGTCAAAGTTAATTGTACTCATTACGCATCTGAGACAGCTCAACACTTTTTTTTTTTTTTTTTTTTTTTTTTTTTTTTTTTTTTTTTTTTAATGCAGCAAAGTGAAACTAACAGGTGTTGAAGGTGTGGAAAATCAGCCAAAATTTTGGCTTCTGCATATGCAAGATTCTCAATTTTGACATGAAAACAAGATTATCTATTCAACATGGGATTGGGAATGGGATTAAGAGGTAAACAGGTGTGCAACAGCAAAAGCACACTCTCCAAAATGCATTCCTCTGTCAGAGCAGGGTGACTGTTTATTCAGGTATGGGTCTTCTGAATCTGAAATGGGATTTTTTCAAATTTTTTTTGCTTCTGTGTGAGGAGGTGTATTTTTTATTTCTGTTTGTGGTGGGCAGCAATACCCAAAGCCGGGATGCTGCCACGGAGCCTCTTCAAACAAGCAGCACGTGCCACGCAGGAGCTTTGATGAGAAGGGAACCAGTGAATCCCTGAGGACCTGTCTGTGAGTGGGTGTGGTTTGGTTGGGGTTTGTGCTCAGGTTTGCAGCCTCCTTATTCCTGTTAAACCTTGGGTCCCTCAGGGTGAGTGATGGGCCAGGAAAAGGCAGGGGCAGCAGGGAGGGAGGTGGGAGCGGAGTGTGAGGAGCTTTGCCTCCATCTCCTCCTCCAGGTCTGAGCCTGGGCACCTTTGGCCATAAATACCCCAACCCTCTCCCAGCCTCTGGTGGGTCACTTGGCATCCATCTGGAGAGCACAGGAGCCAGTCTCCAGCCTCCTTTAGCACGGGGTTTAAATCTGTCTCGTTCAGTGGGGGCCACGGTGAGTCCGTGCCTGCCTGTGGCCATGGCTGGGCCAGCGCAGGTGACTGGGGAGACTGGTGGCACTGGGGCTCAGAGTGGGGTGGTGTAAAGCACCCTTGGGAATTCAGACACACCGTAGAACCTGCTGGGCAATGGGAGGGAAAAACTGGAGAAATGGGGGTTTGCTGGCACGGAGCCTTTCCTGCCCTCCCACCCCTCACAGGGGAGATGCTGGGTGCAGAAAGCAGAGGAGGCAGAGTGGCCGTGGCTCCTGGCAGGGCCTGCAGGGCTCTGGCAGGGCAGTGGCTGCCACGGTGCCGCAGAGAGCCGTGCTGGGCACAGCGCTCTGTGTTTCCCAGTGACCCCGCAGCACTCACCGGGGCTCTCCCTGCAGGGCAGTCCAGCTGCTGCGAGAGCGATTTTCGGCTGGCCTGGAGCGCCTGGGGCTGCCGGTCCCTGAGGGGCGCAGCTCTGCGGGGCGCCGGGCCCTCCACATCCCCGGCCCAGGGCGGGCTCGCACCTGCCGGGTGGGAGACAGCTGTGTGACTTCACAGGGGCTGGGCACCTTCGCACAGGCAGTTTAGGTAAATGTTACTTAGAAATGTTTTTTCCCTGTGTAAATCTCTTTGTGAAGGGGTTGATGCTTTCGGTTGTCACTTTGGGGATAGCCATTAGTGTTAGATGTAGTAAAAAGCAAGCATTCCCTGCCAAAAAAGTGTTGGCCTATTTAGAATACAGCATAAAAACAAAACAACAGCAAACAAGACAAAACAAATGAACAAACAAAAACAAACCAACAAACAAAACCAACCAACCAACCAAAAAAAAAAAAAAAAAAAAAAAAAAAAAAAAAAAAGAAAAGAAAAAAAAAAAACACCAAAAAACCATACACACACCCCCCAAACCATAAAATGCAAACCTCATGCACCAAATCTGGCTGCAGGATGTTGTGAATACATGCTGATGATTTTATGCATCAGCAATTCTTACCCAAAGACCCCAGAATAAATTTGGACAACATTTCTTTTAGCACCATAGTACCGTCACACAATGGGGGCCTGTGATCTGCACTCCCTGAGTATTACAAGAAAACAGATTTTTGCTCTTCAACTTACTGGTGGAGTTACTGCGAGTCCGCTGACATGCAGCCTTACCGTGCAGAAAACCATTCTGTATTTCCAAAGGCCTTTCCTTACGTGTTGGTGCTTCCTAAAACAAAACAAACAAAAACCCAACAAAAAAAAACCCTATTGCTACGCAAGAAATTTCCAAAGTGATCTATTCTTAAAAAACAAATTTCTTCTAATTTGGCTTTCACAGATTTCAGCCTGAATCAAAGGAAACATGGTGCAAAGTTCATTATTTTATGTACAATAAAGAGGACGATAAAGGGGAAGCTCAAAAGTTTGCTATAAAAATGATTATAACAAAGTAACAATATAGAAATAGATTCAGGTCGTTAGACAAAATGAACAGAAAATTAATTGTACGCCCCCAGTTGGTCCAGACAGATTAATAGTTTGATGGATGGATAAGATATAGCCATGCTCATCTAATTTCTGGAGATAGCTCATACTTTTGAGGTACTCAAGCATCTTAGGCTTGAGTAGGTGTTAAATTCAAGAGGAAAATTCTTAAGCCTATCTATGTACTGGTGGATAGGTGTTTAAATTCTGAGTCAAGGGGATGTTTTTTAGTCAAAATACAATCTGAGCATTTAAAAACCTCTGAGGACTAAGTTTTAGAGTTTAAAAAAAAAATCAGTACCCTCCAGTTGGAATCTCCTGTTGCTTTTGAAAATATGGCCCCTAATTCTAGCATTTAAAAACTTGTAGATAAATCACTCATCTTTCTAAATGCAGGTTTTTAGAACTGTTGGAAAATAAATACCTGATCACATCTGAATAACAGTTGATGTTAGGAATAATTTCTGGATGGTTCCTGCAAGTCGTGATTCTAATCCTGTTTCTGTGACACAATTATTTTGATCCTGAGGGGATCCCAGTTAAAGGAGGAATGTTACTAAATACAGACACCATATGGAAACTGATATAAATAAAAAAAATGCCAAATTTTTGCTCAGTGATATTTTGCAGGAGCTGAGACAGCCACAAGAGCAGAGCCAGAGCATGATCTGTGTGTTCTAATCTAACTGGAGCCAACCAAGAAAAACCCTTTTTTTCAGAATCCTGATTTCAGGAGTTCTGTTTGGAGATACAAGACCTAAGGAATGCTAATTTTCCTCTTGGACAGCAGATGGGGGTATTGCCAAGTAGCAAAATCCTACTAGGGCTTTCCAGTCCCATTCCCTTAGGGAGCTCATCAGAATAAGAAATGCAGAGAAGATCCTTAAAGATGAATTTTGAAAATTATTTTGCAGTGTTTCTCTTACCAAGCTAGCTAGCTTGAAAAGTCTTTGCTATTAACCAAAGATCCTAGATCCACAGAAGGATCTTTGTTTCCTGTACTTTGTTACCGGGCCTGCTCTCTGGCTTCTCTGGGATTCATGGATCTTCCCTTAAACCCATTTCTGCCTTTCTTCAATTTCAAAATGGAAAATTAACATTGGCAAGCTGTGTGTTTCTCAAAGAAGGATTTGAGCAGCCCTTGCTAGAGTTTCCCAGGGCCTTGGCCTCCCCATAGCCTGTGTTTGTCTGGGAAAAAGCTATGCTGAAAGTCACCAGAGTCTGACCACAAGAGGTTTTGGGTTTTGTCAGGAAAGGCAAAACCATGTTCTTCAAACGTCTGATGAGCAAATTCCCCTCCTCTCTAAAGTCAGTGTCCAATCACCCCACAGTTGCTCATGCTTACGTTGTGAGCCATCATGATGTTCACCAGCTTTGTTGTTGGGGGAATGAGAGACTCAGCCTCCTTTCCAGACAGGTCTTTCAGTGAATGTACATTTAGTGTTAACAGTTCATCCCTTGGGCTCAGGCAGCTCTCCCTTAAAGGAAAAAAACCAAATATTTGTGTATTATTTCACACAGAATGATATGGTCTTTTCTGTGTGCTGCAATTCTCCCTTTGCCTTGGCCTGGGCTGCCATGAGGTGTCCAGATACACCCCATCCCCTGCTAGGATTTTTTTCCTGTTGCTGCTCTCTTCTGCTTAGTCCTGGTGATCACTGGCTGCCTGGTGATCACACAGCTAACATTCAGGCAAGATTTTCCTCCCTTCTCACCATCTTGCACACAAACTTTGATCAAAGACTACATTTACTCCCTGCCAGGAACCTTGGCTCACACTGCTTTCCAGTGGCTTTGTGGGACTGATGCCACCCTACACTGCCCTTTAACAAGGCACCACCATTGGAAAACCTGATGTTTTGTACACTCACTCGTTCTTCCAGGTTTTATTTCTTGGTGTAATTGAGCAGCGTTAGATCCCTGAGTGGTTGCAGTTTTATTTTTCTAGAATCTTGACCTGTGTCTCCAATTGGAAGCAATGTAAGGAATGATTCCCAGACATCACTTCTTTTCTCTGGAACTGAGCTTCAAGGCATAGCTTGCCACAAAAAGCTGGCTGTGCAAAATCTGTGCAAAAAAAATGTCTCTGTAATAACTTGCTAACTTCATGTGTACTGTACCTGTTTGCTGGGCCTTCAGCAGGAGCGTGGCTGCCTGTTAACCCTTTCCAGAAAGATGCACATCTTGGACTCCTAGAGAGCTTGATTCCTGAGCTGCTGCTCCCTGATTTTGAACACAGCCTGCAGATGCAGCTGTCCTAATCCAGAGGATGAAAGATTGCATGAGTGAAAAATGTACTAAAGCTTTTAAAAGCTACTTACACTTATTCTGAACCTTTTTAAGAAAGGCTTAGAACCAGGTTGCCTCCCAGGAGAACAGGAGCCTTTAACACTGTCCATTTGAGAAAAAACAATGGTATTATAGAGTCAGAGTTTTACAAAAGTTATTTTCCTTGGGACTTCAGTGGCTTCTGGCTACAAGAGGGAAGAATTACAATATAGTTCCCTTTGCATGAGGGGGAAGAGAACAGGTAACAGACTTTTCATAGTAACTGGGTAAACTTTGCTTATGCTAACTATTGTAAGAAAAGACAGGGAGGAAAATAAACACTTGCCAGAAAATTAAGTACTCTGGAAAACAGAAGAGGACTGAATGGAAAATAAGTAAAATAAGTGTATACAAAACACTAGGAGCTCCACCCCTGCTGCTGACTTGTTAAGTGGGGGCAGAGGACCAGAGACGTCTGCAGCAGTGGAAAATTCTTTGTCCACTCCAGACTAGTTGAAGTTGCTGTAGTCTGCATTGCATCTGGAGGACTAATTGTAAGCATATCTTTAATGCAGTTATGAATCATTAACACAGGGCCATTCAGAAGGAGAAGTAGTGCCTTGAGACATATATGGAAAGCAAAGAATGGAGTAACTAAGCACATGAAGTGCAACACATTTGACTTGAAAATACACTCCTGTGGCACAAATGTGAAGACCTAGAAATTCTAAAGAGATGAGGAAAGCTGGAAAGTTAGCACACAATTTCTTTTTCATTTGCTTAGTATTTCTCCTGATTCAAGTATTCACTCATTCTGCTCCCAACTGAACCCACCTCCTCTGCCCTCGCCAGCCTCTCCATACTCCACAAAGTGAAGAGGGCTCTCAGTGTATCCTGGATCCAGGCTTGTTCCCAAGAGATTTGTATGACTGAGGTATAGATTTCTGAAGGGGAGGCAAATTTCATATGTTAGGACAGGCCACAAAACATAACAGTGGTCAACTGTCTGTGTTGCTCCCAGGGCCCCTGGTCAAAGTGGCATAAACTGTTTCCAGTAATTTGTAGTCCTCTGAGAGCACAAGGAAAGCTCTGTAGCCACTTTCACCATCAGTAGGGTTTCATTTCTAGGCAGAGTTCATCCAGCCCTGAGGATGAGAGTCATTGTGCTCCTTCACCACAGATCAATAGGGATCACATCATACCTGACTGGCAGCAAACACAAAATGCAAATTTACAGCAATGTCAATAAAGGTCATTATCTTTCAGGCTGACTGCCGAAGCCTGGCTCCCATTCTGAAACCTGCCAGAGTAAATCTAAGGCTGTGAATGAATGAAATATTTAACTTGGGGCCCTGGGCTCACTGCAGGCTGAATTCAGTAGGTAATGGATAAGGGCTATACTTGTATTGACTGACTCGTTAGCTCTGTGGCTTTGCTTACATTCCGGATTGTCTGCCTTTAATGAGGAGTGTCTGAATTTTACGAAGCCTTTTTTGTTCGTGAAGAATTCTTCTAGTGAGTAATATGTTGGTAAGGATATAAGCATGGACAGAATTGTATCTTAAACCAGTTGGCTTGAACTCTAATATTAGTTTTGGAGCTTTTATATTTACTCTTCACCCAAGATAAATATCTTGGGAAATACTTACTTGAAAATCAGGATTACATTATGTTCTTTTTTTTTTTTTTTTTTTTTTTTTTTTTTTTTTTTTTTTTAATCTTATGGCAGTTCTTTTAAGAATTCGGCATGGTAACAAAATAAAGATTAACATTCTGATGCCTTAAAATTTGAGATCCTAAGTAGCAAAAAATGTGAGTTCCCTTTACTGTTTGTTTGCACTGTCCTTTATTTCAGTATGATTATGACATTTCAGGTCAGATTCTGCATACATGGATCATCCATTAAAACTCACAGGGTTTTCAATAAGGTGGTGTGCTTGTTGTAAAACACAAGAAATGAAGATAGATATTAAAAGTAGGAAATTATTCTGCCATTTGGCTGAGTATTTCTGAGATGTAAGCTGCTTGTGGATTGGGGCTGTTGTGGAAGAATAATGGTATTAAAAACTCAGTGTTTAAAAAAGTAATTTCCTTTTTTTTTCCTGAAGTCAGAATTCAAGTTTGGACTTGCCAACTTCTCTTCTTAGGAGTCCCTACTCTTGTGAAATGCTCCCTTGAAAGATTTACATATCTTTTCACAGACACCTGTCAGACACATGCACACAACTTGGCACAGCTGTTCTCCACGCTTCATTTTCTTATTGATTTTTATAGGCCTTTTCAGTCTGTCTCCAACTCATCTCTGTTAAAAGCTGAGTCACACCTTTGCTATAGCTTGTTCACAGTATATAGCTACTGTGTTTATAAATATTTTCATAATTAATTATCCAAAAGTGATGTGTCTCTGCCCAGTTTAACAGGACCTCACAGACAGCAGTGGATTTGGCTCTGAGGTTTTTATTGCAGCACAGTGTAAGTCCTTTGGGGAAGGGATTGTATTTTGTACAGTGGGACATGTGCCAGGCTGGAAATTCTGGGTTGTATTGGGACATCCATGTGAAATGTCATCAAATCAAAACTGGTAGGAAGATTTTTCCAAAAACAGTAAGTTGCATGCACTTAGCCACTAGGAAAGTAGAGGTTAAATCCCTTGTACACTGCAGAAAAACCTTGGGAACAATTTTTGTTTAGATATGTAGTCATCTTACTCAGCTGGGCTAAATTTCAAGTTAGCTCTGTGTCTCAATCATTGCTACAATTCATTTGGATGAATTACTTAAAAGAAAAAAAAAAGTTTTATTGGTCTATGGACATGTAGCAAATATCTGTATGTTGTCAACATCTGTATTTTTTGGGTCCTAGATATAGATCATTGTACTCATATCCAAGTTTTTGCAACATGACAGAAAATTAGCAAAAGCTGTTCTTCAGAAAAATAAATGTTTGACCAATTCTTGTGCCCAAAGTCAATTTGCTTTGGGTTTAGTTCTTTAATATTTTTTCCTGTCTCTCTGATTATTTTATGCACAGAAATACTGCTGATGGTTCCAAGAGTAAAGACAGTGTTTATTTTGGCATCCTTCTCCTTTTAAAAGTGTCCTTTTTGTTTTGAAAGGTGATTTATAGGTCTGAATACAGTAAATACTGAAAATTTACTAAAAGAAAATTGTCAGGTTTGATGTGGGGGGCAGGTGGATCCTAGGTCAGCCTTGTCTCTTCATTACTGGAACACATATTTAAACATATATTTGCTGCCAGTGAATAAACTCTCTTGCTTTGTCTCCCAGCACTTCAAGACTCTGGGGAAACTCTTATCTGCATTGGAAGTTCCACTCAAACCAAAGTTTGTATTTAAACTGAGTCTGCTTGGCTGAAAGAGAAAACTTAAAGGAGTTTAACAGCCTTCTTGAATTTTCCACAGGTGTGAATAGATTAACTTTTCTCGTGTTTAGTTCTGCAAAAGTAATTTGTACATCCAGGCCAGCTCTCTCTTCGTGTTCCCGTTTTTTGTCATCCAAAACACAAAGCTTCTGAGGATGTTTTTTATCTGTCATTTAAAAGATTCCCTTTTCCTTCATACTTTCATTAGACATTTCTAGCCCAGAGTTCCACCTCAAAACATCTAATTCCAGATGTTTAGAAATAAGGGTAACCATGGCATCTGCAGAAAACTGAAAAACTTTTGTGCACTCTTAAAGTAAGACACAGTAGTTAGATTGTCTGAATTGAAATGTTATACAAGGCTAGTTCAAGTAAGGTCTTGGACTCAGTTAACCGAGTGCATGACAATGAGCTAATTGACTGCTGGTTTAAAAAAAAAAAAAGGAAGAAAGTAAAAGGAAAAGAAATACATCTATCAACAGTACAATAATGTATTTAAATATTTAGCTTTTCTAGTCTTATGACTGTGAAATGGCTGGGATTTCCAAGAGAATATGGTCTTTGGGGATTTTCTTCAAGGAGCAATTTTTTTTTCTGCATCAGTTCTGACAGAGAAAGGGCCAGAGTCTCTCTGGCATAAACTCACTCCACTGGCTCTGATGCACCCTAGCCTGGTGCCTTGGTCTTTTAAAAATATTTATAGTAGATGTAATTTAGCAGCATATTCCCTTTGAAACCAGTAAAATGGCAGAAGCTGGAAAGCAAGGATGATGCAAGGAGCAGGGCATGAGACCAAGCTTTGCCCCATATTCACAATTCAGCATATCAAATGTTACAGAAGGACCTTTCCACCCATCATCTGCCCTTTGGTTTCCTGGGAGCCTCTGGTGGCCTGCATTTTGCAGCACATGCTGTATTAATGGAACAGCCCTTTCCCAGCTTGTTCTGAGGATGACCTGGGTGATGTGCAGCAAAAGCAAGAAGGCTGGGAAGACAGAAAGGGAGAAGAAGTATGAAAACTGAGGAGAACACATCTAAATAAATGCAGTTTCCTCTCTTGGCTTTGGTTTTCCATCCTGCCCGTGGGCTTGTGTTTGAGACATTACAGTCTGTTGCCATAGCACTTGTCCTGGTGCAAAAGGGCCAGCTAACTGGTGTTTGCATCAAGGCAAGTTAATAAAATTATATTCTGCTGCTGGCCCAAGGAAAAAATTACCTTTTGCCTTTTTCTTCCTTCAAGAACCAAAAGGAAGAAAGGATGCAGAAGTTTCTAGAACCAAATAGAGCCATGCAGTCAGGTCAGCTTAGCTGCCATGTTTACTTAATCAGAAGTCAGCCCTTTTCTATTCTATTTCATTCTAAATGCAATTTCAACCCTGCTACCAGCCCCACTGGTAGCTCTCAGCGCTTCCCAGGCTTTTGGGAGTGTTGGGAAGACATAATGGAATGCTTCTTGGATTAGTAGAAGTGCTTCTTGCAGCAGCTCTCACACTCAGCAGAACCTGCTGTTCTCTGAAGGAGCTGATATTATCTATTCCTGCCCAGTTCTCCAACAACTGGAGTGATTTCAGTCTGAGCAGGCAAAGATCTTCCACAGTGTTTGCTGTGTCCGTGCTCAAGGTATCAGATACTGCTCACCATTTCATTGGTTTCTTTTCTTTCAGGCCATGTGAAAATTGCTGGTTTTTGCATGAAGCAAACTGTAAAGGAAGTCTGCTTGTTTATACAGAGACCAGCTGGCAGTCCACCATACCAGACCAAGCACATCTCATCTAAAAAGTATCCAGACAAGTGACACCAGGGTAGCCCTGGGCCTCTAGATACAGCAAGCAGTAGTCATCACAAGTGAATAATGGGTCACAGAAGCCAAATTAATTAAAAGACTGTTCATCTGCTCTCATTGCTGAGAGAATATTAGAGAAGGAAAAAAATTATTTAGTCCTGAAATACTGATTTGCTAATGGTTTATTGCTTATGGTAAATCCCATGCAGTCAGTAGAGTATGGCTCAGAGAGGCACTTAAGGTTTCCAACAGAAAAAATGGAATTTGCATTTTGAATACTGATGTTACAGGTTCCCCCTTACTCTGGAGAAAAAATGCACATGGAGCATTAAATCATGCAACACTTTTAAGTATTCTTCTCTCCTTCCTTGTGACAGCAATATTAAGTTGTTCGGTTCTGTGGGAGTTATTAACACCTTCAGAGTCGTGCTTAGGACTGGAGGTGCTGGAAAGCAGAAGAATAGTGGAATATCCTCAAGAACACCACAGAAAGAATGGAATCAATTTTCTTGAACAAAGACAAGGATTCTTCAGCTCTGAGTCACACATCATGAATTTCTGAAGTGTCACATTTAGATGGAGAAAGAATTACACTGGGACATGAAAAAATGCTTGTTTGACTTCTTAATGAGAGAAGGCTTAAGCTTTGTAAATTTACATGTGGTACAGGAAGATTGTTCTGACAGGCTTGTGCCATATGGAAGGTAGAGATCACTGCTTTCATACTCTGGGGAGAAAGCCTCAGCAGCACAGGACAGGGTTGATGTGGCTGTTACCAATGTTCATCCTACTTAGCAAGCCAAGAAACAACTTTATAATCACTCATTGATCCATGACTCTGAAAGGTATGAAAGATTAGCAAGTAGCATTTGAAGAGGTTTAGATTGCTATGAGAGCTCTGGAGTGGGAATGTAATAGTACTCATAGTCTATAGCAGCACTAAGCAACCCAAATGCTGCTGTGAGAGACTGAGCTGCTGACTAATTTATGTCAGCCTCCAACACATGTTCTTCCGTGACACTGATGCTTCAGCCTAAGAGTGGATTTATATCCTTAGCAGTTCTATTTTACATGTGCAAAGGCATTGTGGGACTTACTCTGTTCCCCAGATCCCTGTTTTAGCTGCTTGCCAGCTATAAAAGCAAACGATCTAAACTTACAGTCTGCAATAAGATACTGAGTAGTTGCATATGGATATGGATCACAGCAGTTATTGGAGCCCTGTGTGCTTAGGAGATGTGCAAGGAAATAGACTGTGGCAGCTGACACACACCTAAGTGCTTCAACTTTGGAAGAGAGAAGATGTGGGGGAGTGCACAGAGGCCAGCTCCTTCTTCAATCACAGAGACATCAGCAGGGTGCATATGGACTGTTTACAAAAAAGAGGGAGTTGGTGTGGTTCTGCAGGGGACTGAGTGAGTTTGGGGACTTGGGTCTTTTTTTCTGTCAGAATGTAATAGCAAGTTGGTTTGGTTTTGTCTTCCTGCTGGGACTTTGCCAAGGGTGGAAACATCTTGCATCCATCCTGCTGCAGTCTTTGCAATTCTGGGCATGCTGTGGTCATCGTCAAGGGTAAGGGCAGATTCTGATTTTCAGTAGCACTTGTGCCACTGTATGTTTAGACATAGACATCTAATTTTAGCCAATGTATATTTTATTTTATATAAAATAGAATATAAAAGAAAACTATTTAGGTGAAAGAATAATTTCTTTCACATAAGCACATATTTGCACAGATAAAAGGCATGTAATAAATGAGGTGCCAGGATGACACTTGCAGTGAGGTCACTTTTACACATCACAGCAACAGGTAGTGAGAAAGGTGAAAAATTAGGCTGTCCTACTGAAAGAACTTTCTAAAGCCATTTAAAATATATTGCTCAGACTGAAAAATTCTTCAGATTGTTAGGGTTCACATAGCTGAATGAAGAATAACATTGTAATATGAGGTTCTTAGACTTTTCACATCTCTAGGAAATTTGACATCTCTGCTGGTTTTAGAGCCATCACTGCTTTCTTCCTGAATCAGAGGGAAAGAGCATCTACCTACTGAATCTCCTGTGTCTGACACGTATTAATATAATTCATGCTTGCATAGCTTGTGAGATACCATGATATCACACTACAAGTGCACTTTGCTACAGTGACAAGTTTATATTTTGAGCTGAAGAGTTTCTTTCAGATAGAACACATCAGCTATACTCCTCTGAACACTGATAGTGGCCTAGAGGCACCGATTTCAGCAGATTGTGCATCAGCAGAGTGCAACAGCACAGCAGGGAAGCTGCTGTATTTTCATGCCTTTTATGCAGAGCATACACTTCAGGCTCATAGGCTCTGAAAAAACCAAGTAGAACCCTAAGTTCCTGAGAAATATTAATGAATCCATTTAGGAACTTCTGCAGTGGGAAACATTACAATACACAGCGTGAGTTGCTTACCTTGGTGAGGAACTTTCTTCTCGTGTTGTTGCAGTTCTCATTCGCTGCAGCTTTGGACTGGAGAATGCTGGTGACCACACGTGGAGGATCAGGTTGGCTGTCCTCTGCCTCTGATGTGTATGGCAGCTGTGTTCTGGGACAGCAGTCAAAATCCTCTTGACCCCAGCTGGTAGAGATCTCAAAGGGATCAGGGCATTTCTCATCGGGACTTGACCCATCATCACTGGTTTTGGCATTGCAGAGTATAAGTGATCTTGAAATGGAGCGAAACTTTCTTGACTTCCTGTTCCCAGCATTGTTCTTTTGATCCATCTTCAGAGAGCTGCTGCTCTTTTTCCTATCATTCTCCCATTTATGTGGCATGATACTTTCAATAATTTTCTCTGCTTCTGTGGTGCTAAATATCCTCCAGGAAAGGAAATATAAAAGTAAGTTGTAAGATACCCCACTTTCTCCCACTTAATAACCTACGCTACTGGAAAGCCCTAATGAATAAATCAAATCAACAGAGCCTTTCAGTCTGAGAACAGCCACGTGATATCTCATGACTTGCTAATTCTGCTTCTGTGCAGAGCTCTCCTGGATCCTCCTTCACCTTTTCATTCTCTTGCCATATTACCCAAGCAGAGTGGAGTGCTTTTAATAAATGTTTGTGATGCTGCTATTGTCTGCTTGCTTTGGGCATCTGCTGAATTTGCATGTTGAAATCCCAAATTGAAAAGGGAGATACTTTAAAAGCATTATTCTATCTGCCTAATATTATTTGGAAAGAAGAAGCTCCTTCTGAAGTTTGATTCATGAAACCACTATAATTCAAAGAAGATTAATCAAATTGTCAGCTCTAAGTTCTCTGCCTGGCACATCCGAGTTGTAAGTGGTTTAGCAAAAGTAGATCTTAGCCTTGAGAGAGTAAGGAATGTCAGGCTGTCATAAAACTTCCACCTTTGCAAACCAGAACTCACTTAAGACTGTGCATTTAAGAGTAATGAGAGATCCAGTGAAGCACTTAAGATGTGAATATCTGATTAGGGATTGAATTCTATAAAGGAATATAGCTCCAGTACATCAATCAAAAAGTGTCCTATTACAGAAATGGTTTACTTCAGCACATGATTCAGCATATAAAATTAAAATAAACTGGAAAACATATATATATAATCAAAATATAGCAAAATTTGGAGCTTTTGTAAAATGAGTAATATAATAAGCATTTTAAGATAACAAAGGGGAGCCGTTACAACTCTCTCAGAAAAAGCTTTCTAGAAATGCTTTGGTAGATATGTGTCAGTGCTGAAAATTCAACAAGAGGATATCTAAATTAATTACTTTGACTCTCTCACCTAAGTTTTATTATCATATTTACTACACAAACTTTTCTATTCTCCTCACAGAACCTAACAGATATCAATGTTGCCATTCTAGAGAAAATGCCAATTGAAACTTGAGTATTTGCATAAATCAAAGATGTAGGTGCTAATATACAAAACTGAAAATCAATGTAATTTGAAAATCATTTCTCAGGTATCCTATTGAGAGAAAAATTTTGTCCATTGTGCTCTAAACTGGGTGGTTGTGTTTGATTTGGGGGCTAATTTTCCCCCTGTTTCTATGCAGAATTAGGTAGATATATATGCATTTTGTACCTGAAGTTCCACTGGTGATACAGAAAGGAAGAAGATATTTTCTAAGGCTCCATACAGCCATGACAATAAACACAGGCCTACAAACTCAGACCAAGCCAAATTCGGATAATAAATCTAAGTCAGCATTGTAATAAAGCTGCAAGATTATTTTTGTTGGGTTTTTTTGTTTTGTTTTGTTTTGTTTTTTCTTATACAATTAAAGAGGAAAAACAAAAGCAGATGATAAATACTATGCCACTGGGCACCTAAAGGAGCTATATAGCATTGCTGGAGAAATCCACGGTTCAGCATGAATCTGAATTTGCTTGAATTTGTAAAAATAAAACAATTTTCAGGTACAGCAGAGATGTCCCAGGGAGAAGGATGTTTATTTGTGCAGTCTTTTCTGGTGTTTTTGATAGGTTATGCTTCTACAGCTTTCCATTACTTATTTTCTATCCCACCAATCCTATTATTGTTCTGGTCCCTTGTATCTCTTTTCCCAAAACAAAATCCCTAATGCTTCAGAAGCTCATACCCTGATTATAGGAACTCCTGAGATTTCCTAGCAAGACACTATTTCAGGGCGAAGTTTGACAGTAGCCAGAATATGTCAAGATCCCCAAAGCTGGTGTGTTTTCTGCCTCTCTCTCTGTGTCTTTGGGATCCTCTCTGCTCCTGTGGGAGTCTGACCCCACTGGATTGGAACAGGGGAATGGAAGTCACTGGGCTCCCAGCCTCTCTGACATGAGGGAAGTTTTCAGGGCCAAACTGGACTTGCATATTCCCTTCAATTCACAGAATATTCTACTTTTTTTCTTTTTTTCAGAGTATTCTCCCTTATGAATGACGAGTTTGATGTGATGAGAGCTGCCCAGCAGCTCAGCCACTCTCTCTTCCTGTGACACAAAGCACACGATTGTAAGGTTTGGAGATCTTGTTTGTGACTTTTAAAAAAGGCACTTTTTAGTGTTTTGATAAGCCTAAAGCTTTAGTCTACCATCATATACATGAACCAAATTTTTGAACTCATAAATCCCTGTTAACATCTCCACAGTATTAGGAAATCAATCTTAAAGCCTATGATGTGGTGTTTCCTGCATGTCTAAATGAAGGTGAAAATGCAATCTGGCCCATTAGACCAGAATTTGGAGTTGAAAGAGAAAGGATGGCTGGGGTGAAGAGAATTTCTGCAAGTCTCTGCTCTCGGCACCTGGGTAGGAAGCAATAAAGCTGGAGTTGAGTGGAATGTGCATCACTTGAAAATCTGCCATAGGGATCAATGCTCCTTCTGTGATACTGGCAATTGCTATTAGACACTGGTCACACCTTCACAAATGTACCCAAGCTGCACATTCAGACCTAAACAATCCTGCCTATGTGGGGGAAATTAAAAGAAAGAACATGTTTGATTCAAGTATTTCAATTTTGTACAAACATTAAACACACTCTTACTTTTCTCAAAGAGGAAGAATTTTAAAAAGCTATTAAGCATTTGGATAAGCAGAGGACTTGATAGCTTAATGGTCAGAATGCAGCTCTCTGGAGACTGGCATGCTCGAATGAAGTCCTTTCTTGCTCTGCCTGAAGCTGTTGAGCTTAAGGGAGAACTGCCATCAGTACTAAATGTCCAAGAGGTGCCTCTCTGGCTCTGCTAAACATCTGGGATGCAGGGACACACAGAAGCACCTGTTGAAACAGTGAAGGAAACACGGGTCTAAATGCATTCTGCTTTCCCATCCCCCTGTAATGCGCCTGAGGATTTTTATCTTACTCAGAGGGAACTCTGCCCTGCTCCATCAGCTGTTTCCTCCTCCCCTGCCCCCACGAGAGTTCCATCCACTCAAAGACCAAGTTTAACCCTGAATGACTTATCTAATCTCACAGCAAGACAGGGGCTGACATGAAAACAAACCCACTAGACCTGAAGACTTCCGGTTAAATACTTGCTCTTGCTACAAGTATTAGATCACAAGTCCTAACTAAGGCAACATTCTTTCCAGAGCTGCTGATTCAGGGTTGCGTAAGTGACAGAAATATAGGAGGTACCAAAAATATAGTCTATAAGTTTTCCAATAAAAATATCCAGAAATTTCATTTTGCGCAACATACAATATCACAAGTGCCAGAGAAGCTTTATGATTCATTGCCATCTTCCACCAAATTTAATTTGAGATATTGATGGCATAGACAACTACTTCAAAGTCAATTCTCCAAACCATTCATCTTTTTCTCCAGTGCATGCACTGCTTGACATTTTCTTTTGCCATTCTCATACCTCCAGCTTGCCTGATGGAAGCTGTCTGTGGTTTGTAATGCAAACCAAATGTTCCTTTTCTGTTTCATTTTTTTCCCCCAAGCTTTATTTTTCCAGCTTTAAATCTTAAAAGCCCAAACTCAGTCTGTCTTCTGCAAACAAAATACATGATCTGAGCTGTGGCCATTTGGTTCAAATCTTTGGTTGGATATTAAGCCGAGCATTTACAAGATACAAATAATTTGGTGTAGCTCCCAGATTGAATGCGAATGCTCTGCTGTTAACCAAGCAGTAGGAAGGACAGGGCTTTACCAGCAAGAACAAGATGAGTTTTACATTACTAAGTGCTAGCAGCATCCTCTTTTAATCTAGATCTTGCATCCTAATTCAATCTAGATCTTGTGATCTTACTCAGATTCATTACTGAGCAGTACTATTGGCACTGAGCTATTGCAGATGTCTAGGGTTTCCCTGCAGTAGGAAGAGCTAAAGATTTGGAAGTTTTCTAATAAAGAGTAAGAAACTCTCAAAGAGTTGAATTAAAAATTGATAATTAAAAAGCCCCTAATGGTAAAATAAAAATTCAAAAGGAGGAACTTACAACAGCGAGGCAGACAAACCTGACTCCTGCAGAAGGCTGTTCCTCTTCATAGGCCTGGCAAAAAAAGACAGAGTGAATAATTGAAAACACACTCTCCTGGTGCCACGTGACTCAGTTTCAGTAATTCTGCTCAGTACATTGGAACGGAGCTATTGTTTCCTAATTGCAGAAAATGTCAGCAAGGCTAGATAAACAAAAGCAATGGGATGCAGCATTGGGGAAACTGTTTCCAGCAGGCTCCCAGCTACCCAGAGATGGCAGGACCATTTAAGGAGTTTGTGTCATTTGTTCTCACCCTTCGCTCTCTGATCCAAGGATTGATGGGATTCAAGCATGTTAAAACTACCTGAGGGGAGTTGGGGCAACAGCAGAGTCTGTGCTAATCCAGTGAAGGTCTTCTGTTGGAGGCTGAGATGGCAATCATGTTTCCTGTATTTTTCAGGTGATATTTTAACGTTAAGCTAGTAAGAGTTTCATAGACAGATTCTGCTCCAGGAGCAAAACATAATAGGTGCCACTTTTGAATGCCAGACCCTTGTATTGTTCACCATGAGCACAATCTCTTTAACCTACCAGTTCTTAAATACTTTCCCCTTCATGGGCTAGACTGCAACTTTGTGATTCCACCTGATCATGGTCCTGGAAGACTGTTGTTTATCACACAGATCATGTCAGTCCCCACCTGTTGATCCTCAGTTGTACTCAGAGATACAACAATCTTGCTGGAGAAACCTGCTTGCTCTCAATGAATTTGTGTGGTAAGATTCATAGGGTGTTTGTTAGTTTGAAAAAAAAAAAACCCAGAAAAGAAAACATTGTATCTGAAACAATTAATGTTAGTTTATTGAAATAGTCAGGGCTCTTTAGAGTGTTCTCACAAACCACAAATCTCATGCTTTTCAGGAAAATGTAAGCATAAACCTGGCCCTGTCTGGTCATGGAAATGGTCAACGTGAGAATGCTTAGACACCTGCTGCTCTCTGTGTTCTGTGTCTTGAAGGTTCTGGTTTTACTGCTCTGTCACTAACCTTGCAAAAGAGGGAGAGGAATTATAGAAGAGGTTTAAAATATTGCATGGATAGAGGCTCATTTTTAGTGATTCTATGGCTTCTAGGTAAATAGGGACTGTAAAGACAAACATCTGTCCCATGAGAATGATTCCCATACTGGGAGAAAAAGGGAAGATGAAATCTCTGCTCTTTACGGTGTCTACAGGAGTCCTGGAAAACTCTGTCCTTGATAATATAACTGTGGGCATTCTGTATTTTAAATGTTTATCAAGAGAATTTGACATTTTTTTCCTAACGTCTAAGTTTTTGGAATATTATTTCACCAAAGGAAATCTTCTCTAAAGGACACAGTTTCTACCGGACTCACTGGTTAACAAATGACATGGGACATTACCCAACTCTTTCAGAAGAACCAAGCCTTGGCACTCAGTAGTGATCAGCAGTTATGAGGTGGCTTTCCTGGAAAGGAGGAGAAATGGGGAGTTGACTTTGTGTTTTGGGAAAGAGTTTGTCACTGTGATTGAAGAGAGAGGACAGTGGCCTTGCACATAAAATGGGGTTTTATATGTAGTGCTAGTACTGTAAAAAAGAAATATCAACAAGGAAGCAAAGCCACAGACTGTTTACCACTTTACTGTCTTTCACTACAACACACATGTTTTTGTTTAGCAATAGAGAACTCATTCACACAAAATCTCAACAGTCTGATCCAAGCTGATTGAGCTGGAAGCTCAAAAGCATTGGAAAGCTTGCTTTATTTCTTCCCATTGTCACATGCTTTTGCATTTCCTGACTATGGCTGAATAATGTAGTCCCTAAGCCACTGGGAGTTTTGTTCATTCCAAGTCTGGACTTATGCCAGGGCCAGCAGCAGAGACATAAATATCACAAGGAGGGGCTGTTTTTTCATGTTGCTTTACTCTAACCTTTTGCAATTTTTTCCATCTTCTCTGTACAGTAATTGTTCAGTGCCCAGTGGTGAACAGAAAAGCAGGTTTTTAGAAGCCATGAGGAAAGAGAGAGAGAGAAAGAACTTCTACTGTGCCTGCCTTGTGGTATTAATGGTAGGCTTTGATATTGGATACTGTGGTCAATCTTCATTACTTAGCTCAAAGGTATTGTAGCAGGAAAAGGGCCATGAAACACTGATCAGAGGCTGGAATTTTGTATTAAAAGATTGAAATTATGTGGACTCTCCTATGCAGAAAGGAGCTGCATTGATAAAAGTTCATGATATAATAGGAAATATAAGGCAAATCAGTGTGGTTTCTCTACTTCCTTCTCATGTGAGGGACAGGAGAAGAATGTGATAAAATAGTGTTCAAACAAATAAAAGGGAATACTTCAAATCTAAACCATAATAAATGCGTGGAACAAGAAGGCAGCAGAAATCACGAGGACTTTGAAGTTTGCTGTTTTGTCTTTGATTTCAGTCAGACAGAGATTTCACCCCAAGAGGTGAATTGATGAAAATATATATCTGTGGATAAAGGGAATAGAATGCAGAAGGGGCAGCAACTCCTTCTCCAGAATGAAAGCCAAACAATGCCATTTACAGATAGAGTGATACTACTGCCATGGGATAGTTACCATAAAATGGAATAACTCTTCTGATGTCTGGAGTTAGTGTCTGTTGGTGGTGGGTTGAAGAAAGAGAAGAGCCACTGAACTTAAGGCAGTTCTTCTCTCTTGCATGACTAAAATCAGGATGTGTCTGGAACTATAGATACAGGAGCTGATCCTTCTTTTCTCCAAATTATTTTCCTTATACACAGGTTTGGATTCTAGAGGACAAATATGCAGACTATTCAGTACTAAATATTTTGCCTGTTGCTACTGGTGATAACCTTTTCCAAAAAGGAATGTATAAATTTAAACAGGACATTAGTACTGGGCAAAGAAGATGTAAGTAATGATGGAACAACCTCAGTCCTGATCTCCACCCAACCCCAAACACTGCTTGTGTTACTGTGAAGGAAAGCCAATAGTTTGGACAGTTCAAGTTTTTGTCCTGTCCTTATATTGTTCAGCAAACTGATAATTTACTTTTGCCTTAAACACAGCCACAATTTTCATATTTGCCATATTCCAGACTACAGTTTTGTTGCACAGGACAATCCATCCCCTCATTGCTGCTAAACCAGGCTGGATTAGTCATCTCTGTGTTTGATTTCATGGCTTTCACACTGCCCTTCCATCCATGAAAACATAGCTACATGGCATGTTGAGTCACCATATTAGCCCAGCTAATCCAGTATCCTTCTCCAGCAATAACTGATAGCAAATGTTTTAAAGGGATTAATGTTAAAAAAAAAAAAAATTAAAAAAAAAAATCAAGACAGAGCTTGCTTTCAGGAAAAGTTTCTGAGTACCTTGTTGGTAGAGTAGACAGGAACCATGAGGTTTTGTATATTATTCCAAAATTCTTGGACATATCATGATATGATATGATATGATATGATATGATATGATAGTCTTGTCTTAGTCTTGTTTTAGCAGAAGTTACAGCTGCCCCATCTCAGATAAGTATTGTATAATGTCAAATTAGGTAAATCTCTTTTTAATTTCTTTTGTTACTTAGTACCTAACTTTTGCCAGGAAGCACAAAGATATTTTTTCCCTTCTATTCATGAAATGAAGCCTGAGTCATAGAACTGTAATTTGTCCATTTCTGGCTCCCATTAAGATTTTGATTTCTAGAATGTCCACAGGCAATGAGTTTCATGTGTTACACATAAATGTACTTCCTTGTAATTGTTTGACATTTGTTTCCTCTAAGATTTGTTCAGTTCTTGTACTAGGAAAAATATTCTGATCTTCACATCTCCATGGAATCCTTTTCTCATTGATCTGTGTATTGATGTCATCCTCTATCTTCTGCATACTTTTATCTTTTTTCTTCTGCCCCTCCTTCCAGCTTCATGCTGCTTTCATACGTTTGGAAGTCCTCCTTTTGCTTCAGATCCTTTTTGAAAAAATTCATTTCCTTTTGTGAATTTTATTACCTGACTTTTTTTATGATGGTATCCAGCTCTGCAACCTCCTAGACTATTTTGAAGTGAATTGCTTTCCTGTGAATTAACAAAAGCTCCTAGACCTTGTCCTGCCAGAAACATTTGTGTTTCATGACTTGCACTCCCACTCTGTGATTACTAACCTCTCTTGTTGCAGTGCCCCAGAGATGAGCAATAAAATACTGCTTATATAGTTCCATTCAAGAGGGTCTAATACTAAGTGTACACCCATAAAAAGTATTTTTACCTCATCTTGAGAACATACCCTTGAATTCCATGAAGAATATGTTACTTTATGCATTACAATGCTTTGTTTACAGACAAAGTAGCCCATGTGATTTAAACAAGTGTGTTAAGAGTGTGTGATTGAAAAAGTACAGCGCTATGAGTGTAGTTTGTTGGCTGTAGCCATGGATGGGGTGCATGAGGCAAGAATGGTACCCTTTCAGCTAAGTGTTGTGGGCTGTATTGTTATTTTAATATTTTATAGTGTGTACATAGACTATGTGTGACATTATGCTGGACTTCGAGCAACACTAAATATTTATGTCAGCTATGAAGTTGCTAAATATCTCATACTGAAGGAAAGGTCCGTCTTTTGTTTTTTAAACCATTGACCAATACACAGTTTATCACTTAATGCAGCACCAGAGTAGTAAAAGCATTATGTGAGCTCTCCTGTATGGTGTCATTCAAATTTAAACAAATATTTTTAAAAGTTATGACTTTACCTCTTCTTTCCACATAATGCTCCTTTTTCATCTGAGTTAGTATTTCCTTTAATTTATAGTTCCCTAAACTGTAGGCAAACATAAAGGGCCCTTTAGGCTGAATGAAAGCAGAATTATCAATAGCCAAACTATGATTTATAAGGAAAACCATAAATGTCAAAAGGAAACTGAATTGATTCTACCTTCAAAAATGATACTAAAATTTTCTCTGTATTTTTCATGAGTTCAGTTAAAAGGTGTATTTAGACCTGCCCTTTTATTTTAACCTGTTATTGTGAATCCATGTTGGATTTTTTCATATTTGTTGCTGCTGCCTTCTTTGCTCCTTGAACAGCCAGATGTGAATGAATGGAAGTACTGAAAAGGTGGAATATGCTTAGTCTACCTGAGGACCAGTGGCAGAATTTGCTCCATATTTCACGCTCTGGACCAGGCACCACTTGCTCCAGCAGCCTGATCTCAAGCTCACCAGAGCCAGGGGCTTGTTATCCTTTAGCATTTCACAGATAACATGCATGGTCCTCTCTGGGTGGCTGGGTTTTTTGGTTTGGGTTGGGTTGATTGTGTGGGTTTTTTGAGGGGGAAGAAGGTATTGCAGAGTGTTTGGGGGTGTTGTTATGGTTTGATTTGGGCTTGTTTGTTTGTTTGTTTCTTCATTTTTCAGTTAGCTTTGTCAGGGATTGGTGATGAATTACTCAACCTCTTCTCTTGGAAATTTGTCTCTGAGTAAAATGACTTTACCACATTTGTAGAGTTGTCATTTCAAGCACAAGGTTTAGGCAGTAGCTATTTTTGAGTATTTGTCATCCCTGGAGCTTGGCAGAGGCAAAGCTACTTAACAGAGGCTGCTTCTTATGTCTGCATTAGAAAAGTCTTGAGGACCCTTCGTATTTCTGCTGCTGCAACTTATCTCTAAGGCTGTGACAATCAGAATGAAGCTGAGCAGACAGGTTTTGTCTGTGGTGTTGAAGATAACAGCATAAAGTTCCGAGGCAGCTCTCTTGTTTTTTTTGCAATACTGTAGCTTTTAACACTGACTTAGTCACAGTGCACACTGTATAGGTCACTCACCAGCGTTACTGTTCACAGAAAAATGAGGTTATTTTACAGGTTTCCCATGAGGGAAACAGTATAATCTGACACATAAATAGGTCCCTGGTAAGGCACAAAACACAATGCTTTTGGTGCTTCATGAGATCTGATGATGCCTTGGTCACAGGTGTGATAAATGGTTCTGAGGTCAGCTGCAGCATGCCAGCCAGTCTAGGATTTAGTGTTTGTAGGAGATTACTTTTCTTCCACATTTTGAAATCAGCCTACACCTCCAGAGCAGTATCTAATGTTAAGTAGTTTAGGGCTAGTGGCTGAGAGATCTTGGCTGAGGATTCCTGATCTTGAGTTTTGGTTTTTCTACAGAATCAGTTTTCAAGCCCAGAAGTTGTTGTTCTAATTAGCTAGTATAATTAACCTGTTGAAGAGAAAATGTTAACCTGTAATTTCTGTGCTGATGAAAAGAATTCCTACTCCAGCTAAAGCTTGTCCTTTAAAATAAGCACTAAATCTGAATGTAAAGACATTACTACACCACTCTTGAGAACTTGCAATACACTCAGACAGATTGTTACGCTGCTTAGTTACCATCTCTTTTAAACATCACTGTGTCCTCATTTGCCTTTACTCTGTGTTGGCCCAAAAGAGCTTGACTGTTGCAGTTATGGCACAGTAAATACCTATGATCACTTCCCCAGCATTTCTTATGAACATCAGTAGGAGGACCATGGAGTGAGAGGTGTCATGGAAGAGCAGCTATAAACTGGATTGTGGGACAGACTTTCTGCCTTCAGACAGGGGGCTGTCTTGTGAGCTGACCCTCTGGAAAGGCTGGATACACACAAAGAGCTGGTGTGAAATGAGCTGAGCGAGCTGAGGCTCGGCACAATGGCATCTACTAGAGCAGGCTTGGTGTACCTGGCCACTGAATGACCCCAACCCTGCAGCAGAGATGTGCTCAGGGAAGCAAAATTTTTTGCTGTCCTTTTCTTATGTGTGCTTTTTTTTGATCCAGAGAACACCTAATACTGATTTATATAAGAACCAATGCTATATTCTTTTCTCAGTTGAATTCCCCAAAAGAAGCAGCCTCTTCTGGGATTTAACTCCCGAGTAATTGTCCAAAATCGTGTTCCTAGACAAAATATGACCAGCAATATTACCCAGGATTGTTTTTTCTCTGGTTCTTTCTTTTTTATTTCAACACCTTTTAAACTGATTATAAATTTTGTCTTTTTATTCATCAACTGAATTTTTAAAGACTCGACCCAAATAAACACTCAAGAATATCCACACCTTTGAGGGTTGCATAAGTTGAGGGTGGTTTTTTTCTTATTTCTGGCTTAAAGAGAGGACCCTAAATACATAAAATTGGTATCAGAAAAATGTTAAGACTTTGACAATATCAGTTTAGGCTCAGCATTAATCTTGGGCAAAGAAGTAAACTACCCATAACTGAATCTTACCAACCACATCTAATGCACTATAAAGCAGTAAAAATCTGCCCCAGCTCATTTTTGACTGAACACTCCAATTGAGTCTGGAGATCTCCTTCCAGCCCTGATGGTGACCTGGTTTGAGCCAAGGTTTGCGTTCCCTCACTTCTGAATCTTGGTCCTGATCGAAGAAAGAGGGTTATGGCCTTGTGGTCACCTTCTCTCCTGGGTCTGTGGAGTGAGAATTTCCCTGATGAAAAGTACTGGAAGATAATTAAATGTTTGGGATTTTTTTTTGGTTGTTTGTTTGGGGGTTGTTTTTGGTTTTGTTTTTGGTTTTTGTTTTTAATGGGACAATGGACAAAATAATTAACAACTACTCTTAGAAAATTTGCTATTGCAAATTTTAAAACAAGATTTATTAATTAATTAATTAAATAAAGAATTTGCTATTGTCAAGTAATGATATCCTTGCAACCCATCTCCTATTAAGCAGAATCTGTTGCATACAAAGCTTACTCCTGATGATAAGGTATGCAAGCTATCTCACAGGGTGCAGAATGTGCCACACTGTAATACAGAGAGCAGAAATATTAAAACAGCAGGAGGCAAACTAAGCAGCAGATCACATCCCTGGTGCTGTCTAATAGCAAGGAGCTGTAAAAGCAATGCAGAGGCCACCGCCTGTTGGGTCAGTCCTTCAGCATAAATCGAGGCAGTTTGACAGCCCCACAGCTTCATGTCATCTGTTCCCGGGGACAGTGGGGGAAGAGGGGAGTGTTTGGTCCCCACCTCCACCCCAGGAGCAATCCCCCTGCAGAGGAGCAGCTGGGGCAGTGAGTGCATGTCCCAGGGCTCTGCTGGCCAGGAGCTGAGTGCTCAAAGCAGGGCAGCCCAGCTCCAGCAAGCCAGGCAGGGCACAGCCCAGCACCAATACCCGTGTGCTACACCAGCCTGCACCTCTTTCTGTGGCCTCACACTGTTCGAATCACTTACTAATGAGGCACGAAATAAAGGATACTATTAAGTGAACCCTGCATTAATAATGCTGGCAAGGTTTCAAGTCTACAGATGTTATTTATAATACATGACTAAACAAATACGTATCCCCTTTGAGACTCAGACTCAGGAGCAATTTACTGATTTCCTGTATAGGCTAGTTCATACAGAGATTTGAGTAAGTACTGCATTTGAATGTCTTGCTGGGATCTATGCTCTGGAACTGTAGTAGACAATCATATTAGTGTTTAATTTTAAAATAGTTTGAAAATTTGTTTTCAGATTATTAGATACTGGCCCTATCTAGTTCTCATGGAGGAATACGTTTTTTTGTGCTTGTTCTTTAAAGAAAAATAAAATATTCAAAGAATATAGCCTTCAGTTACACAGCACAGTGAAATGAGTAGAAAGATTAGAGAAAATTCTGGAAAAAAATGGACTTAGCAGAAGCTAAATAAAAGCAAATTAAAACCCTACATCCTCTCCTTTCCATCTGGTTTTGAAATTAATTAATCTTATTGATGAAATTTAATTGCCAATGAGATATTTTGTAGTTTTAAAAACGTTTCTGAGTAATGAATAATTTGATCTGTGATTTTGGTTTTTTCTGCCTCTTATAATATTGCAGGTATATAGGGGACAAAACTGGAGAAAGCTGTGAACTCACAGAAGTCTCTGGTCCACTCCACAGGCTTTTATACACATCAAGATAAAGAGGAGAAATATTTTACAACAAACCAGAAGTGTCTTAAATTAAGGTATTTCCATGAATAGGATCTCTGTTTAATTTATAATGCTGATCATCAAACAATAATAATTTGTTCCAAATTTCTCAGACAATTTAAAGACAAAGCAGTGATAATAGTGAATAGACAGACAAAAATGAAATTTGTGACATACCTCTTATCTGCTTATTCTTCTCTTTCAAATTCTGAAATTAAAGCAGTTGAAAATAATACGTACTGACATGTAAAAAGAGCTGGCTGCACGATGCCTAAATAATTTGCTATAAAAATATCACTTACCACTGACATTGCCAAGTATCTTCTCATTTAAATCTGCCATTATCATGCCTTCTTGGATACGAAATATGCAGCAGAGTCCATTCCCAGTGTGTAAATACTCGAGAAAATAATAAATGCAGTGTAAGTCCACAGTGTTTGGATATTTGACTGTAACTCCTAAGCATTCAAAGTGACTACTCAGTATAACAACTTTTCCTCTGCAGAAAATGCCTTCCTATTTGCCAGCAAATCTTTAATGCTTTAGATTGGGTATTTCCAACTACCGCCCTACTTGCTAGGCAGATGTGTATAAAAGAGATGTTATTTCACTGAATCAACCACTGAGATCGTAACCCTTTTCCTGTACCACAAACAGAAATATAAAACCTCAGACTTTCCTTTTGGACTTTTACTGACTTGTGTCTGTTGTAAGAAAGCAAAACACAACCAGTCCGAGTGCTAATATACGGAAAATGTGTTAAAACGTTTTAGATCATCTCATTGCCTCTCATTCCTGCAATTCATTGGTTAACTGGCTCCTTCTGTGTTTATGTAGTTGCATGGTACAAATACAACACCTAAACTTCTTGCCCAAAGTTGAAATGATTCATTTATTACTTTTTACGCCAACCCCAGGAAAAAAAAAAAAAGGAAGAAAGAAAACACACAGTGCTCATTTAACCCAAGTGAGTGAAAACGTCTTTCATAAGGTCTGTAAGGGCTTTGGAAGGTTTTCCTTTGGTGAATAAAGTCTGTGTAGTGGAGGGAAGAGTTTTGTGTGAGGATGGCAGAATTCAGGCTACAGCAAACAGACAAACTAGGATCCTTTTGCTCTGAGAAAATAAGATAATAGTAAAGGAGGTGCAAATGTTATGTATTCATATGTGATCAATTGAGATAGAGTCACTTGAGTGGAGGCAGGATGAGAGAGGAGGTATTTTTGTGAGGGTAGTGCCTTGCTCTCTGGAATTGTATCAATATTTATTTAGTGAGGTAATTATCCTAAATAGATAATACATAGTCTTTCAATCTTCTGGGTGCTTATAAATATTAGTTAACCACATTAATTATAACCACAATGGGGAAAGCACAAACAGAACAATAAATGAGGGCCATACTAAGAAGTGGAAAACAGGATTAAATGAAGACATTTCCTCTGCTTCTTTTTCTATAATGCAGAGAATGGGGCTATGTGATAAGGCACTCTTATCCTACTCCATAGGATGTACCACCCTGATTTCTGGTGCTGTCTGTGGATCCAGCCACAGAAGGGATTACACTGGGTAACCCTTGTTCTCCCAACAGCTCTGATGGAACAGTTATTCTGTCTTCATTCATCATCATCATCATCATCATCATGTCCTCTCCAGATGGACATTAGACTTAATCAGGTTCTAGCCCTAACAGCCGGCTTCAGGACCACAGCTGGAATCAGCATGACTAGAGTAGCACTGATTTATTCCTGGCTCTCAGACCTATGTTGCATGCTACTATTCCATATGCTTCCTGTTAGGTAATAATGCCATTTCACAGCATAACTTCAGTTTTTCTTTCTTTCTCCCCTTTTAATTGTAATTAGACATGATTTTGCTTATGTAGGAAAATGTCCTGCCCCTGCTCTGAAACAGATCAACCTTCCAGACAAACAAAATAAAGTTCACAAAGGAAACAGTTAAATTTTCTGACTGCCTTCACTGTCACAGAAAATGCTAAACACATTTGTAAGTTATATAAAACTGCATAAGTTCATATTTTCCTCTGCTGGTTTCACAGCCCAGAACAGCAAAAGGACCTTGTGACATCTCTAGGCTCTCAAGAGTTTAGTAATAAAAATAAAAATAATCCTCATGCGAAAACAACACTCCACACCCTGCTACTGCTGAGCAAATGAGTTTCCCATTCTCCTCACTTATCCTCAGACTAAACAACGTTAAATTTACAGTTCTAACATCTATTTATAGCAGGCACTCTAGCCTAAGAACCACAGAGGCTGGCGTATATCATTGTCCTTAATCCATGGGCCAGCTTTCAACCTGGCATATCACATAATTAGGAGAGAAATTTCCTGTTTTAATTAATATCCGAGCAATTTATGCACTGAGGCATAATAAAGCCCCAAGGTGGGGGGTGTGTGTGGAAGGGGGTGTTCATCTGCTTTGAATTAACCTCTGATTTTAGTTTTTCATGTTCACTGTGAGTAGTAATCGATAACCTTAACAGCACCCTGGGCTTCTGTCGGGGGTCTGCAAAGCCTGGGAAGTTCCTGTTGGTCCTGCAGGAGAGAGAACTCCTGGGGGTCTGACAGTGCTGATAATCCTGACAGCAGACACTGAGGGAACTAAGGAATGTGCCTGCAGAAGGGGAAAGTGGGGTAAAAAGCCACGGGGGGAGCAGGGGGTAACTGGTGTGAGACTGTGGAAACAGCAGAGGATAGTTTGGGGATGTAAGCGCAGGGGTTGAGGGGAAGGAAGGGATTAAAGGAGGAAAGAATTCAGGTGCTAGGCTGGATTTGAGTGGGTGGGTAAAGACTGAACACAAGGTGCTGGGTACAGGCACCAGCTGAGCCTAAGCTGGATAAGACCCAGCACTGGACTGGGCTCTGCAGACTGGGCTCAGAAGAGCAGAGAGGTTCTGTGAGGAACCAACCCCTTCCATTTTTCTCTAGAGCAGCACAGAAATTACAACCAGGCCTCGTGCTCAAAAGAAGCTCATCCACAGTCTGTACGTCACTTATCTCAGTAGATATGACAAAGGGATGGATATGCTCCTACTAACCTTTTTTGCAAACTCAAGAACTGAGAAACAGAGAAGTTGTTTCAGAAAAAAAAACCCCTTAGTTTGAAGGTTGTCATCGTTCTGATACCCTTTAAATATCCTTCACTTTATAGTTTATCAATGCCCCCCTAAAGGCTATTTAATTTCTTTTTTCAGGTGATTCCCATTTATTTTCATATAAAGAAAGCAAAACACCCTGATCTTAAGATGAAGAATACTTTGTTGATGTATTTGGTGGCGTTGTTGTTCTTTCCAGTATTATTCTTCAATCCATCTTTAATATAGCTTGACATTTTGTTTGCTTTTTCTGACCATTACTGTGCCCTGAGTAGAAGTTTCCATTAAGCTGTCTGCAGTAACGCCTAGATCTTTTTCTTGAGTGATTTTGCAAACCATCAAGTGTATATGTGTAGTTCAAATTGTTCCTTTTAGTACACATTACCTCATGCTTGCCTACGCTAAATTTCAGCTACCATCTTTTTTGGTCCCTTCTTTTAGGCTTTTGTTTTATTTTGTTTGCTGTTGGGTTTTTTTTAAGTTGTGGCTTTTCTAAAAGATCACATAATTTCCAATTATGCTGTCTCTGCTGCTGTATGCTTGCTTTCCAGATGAATAAAATAGATTAAATTAAAATGAGCAAATAGATTAAATTAACCCTAGTTTTGGTGTAGGTCTTAGGATCTCCTCTGGTTAATATCCTTCCCAGCTCAAAATAACCATTGATCTGTATTTTTTTATGTAGTCTTCACAAGTTTCTGAGTCATAATATATTTCTTAGTCCTCTTCTATTCTTTAGACATTTTATGACATTTAAAATAAACACCTAGATTATACCCCTATAAAAAAAGAATTTATTTATATTTTTATTTATTATAAAATAATACTTTTATCCATTGTTCTAATGTCTTTATAAAAGAACTTCATGGCAATTGGCTGTTAAAACTCTATAGGGACAAGTGTAGCCAGAGTAGCTAAAGTCAAAGCTAGAGTTTACCTAGAGGAGCAGAATGACAGGACAGAAGAAATCAAAATCTCAGTTTGCAAGAAGAGTCTCTTTCAATCTCTCCAGAGCAGTGTGGAGTAATCCTCTCACAGCTGAATTCAGAAAAACAGCTCCCAGGTTTTCTTAGTCTAACAACTGAGCCCAAGCCTGCTCTTCTGTGCACCAAATGTCACTTCTCCATCTTCCCCCCCTGCCTCCTTGGCCACAGTGGAACAGCTTGTTCTGCTCTCAAACTGCTCAAGCAAAGAGAAATGGGAACAGGAGTGGGGTTTGAGGATGTAGCTCTTTTCTCCAGCTATCCCCAGGCCACCCACCCTCACTGAGGTCTTGGATGCAGCCTTGAAAATGGATGCATGTGCCAAAAAGCATCAAGGAAGAACAGGATCCTTACTACTGAATAAAGCATTAAATGAGCACTCCGTGTCCAATTCTGGCATCTACTCATTTCAGCACAGATGGCAACAAGGTGGGAAGAGTTCAGAAAACCATTATAAGGAGTCTGAGGAGTGTGTTTTGCAGTAAGAGACTAAAGAATTTGTTTCATTTTCTTCCAGCAGATTGTTGCAATGTGATGTCTTTGCAGTCTGTGTACATACTGACACGAGGCAGAATTCAGAGCACTGGAATGTGAAGCAGATTCATTTGAATCAGAAATAAAGTTACATAAAAGTTCATCAAGGTAATTATAACTTCCTGGAATGTTTATTCTGCTATATGCAATTTATCACAGCAGTGATATAGTGGTTTTGACAAAGTGGCTGATCTCATCTCGACATTTAACACCCTCATAACCAATTTTGGGAGCTACTTTTCTATTTTAGCTCTTTTTTCGAAAGCCTACTCAGTCATTCGTATTTTTACATTAATGTTCTGGACTGGAAGAATGCAATGTAGTAATTGGCAAGATCAGGTGAAATGAATTCACCTCATTAATGGTTTGTTTTCTTTACTTGTGTGAAGCTATTAATTGTAACTTACTATGTGTTGTCCTGAGTGTACTCAACATGCAAATGTTACATAGCTTAATGAAATGTGACACTTAAACCCAATGCACTTTTATTCCATAACCAGTAGCTTTATCATACTAGTGTATTTTTTGCAGTAACAGGAATTGTATGAGACAAACTGTTTTTAGCTGTGGCAAAGGTGAACTCTTCTATCTCTAAAATGCTCTTTCAAGCAAACTTTTAGCTTCAATGAACAAGGCAGAAACATATCAACACAAAACTTTGTGGACTGTTATTGAACAACATAACTGTGGCTATATTTGTCTACTAAATTCTAATGATAATTTTTTATTTCTATGGGGAAAATAACCTAAGTTCACCTGCAGAAGCTTAGTATCATATTGGATTCTCCCCAGGGAGAGGTAGTTCTGCAAGTTTAAATATATTTTGAAGAACTTTAGTTTGTGTTTTCTCTTTCTCTGTAAATTTGGTTTAGTGGATGTGTTTTCTGAACTCTTTAAGAACTCCTTTATTGCTTACCATTTCAGTTTCAACTTCATTATCCCACCCTCAGGAAACTTATCATAGCCAAGCATGCTGTTATGTTGAAACACATAGAATTCCAGGTGACAAATACTCTCTTCATGCCAATTACACAGGAGGATTGTTCTCAATTACACTGCTCATTTGCAAAAATTGTTGACCTATCCTGGTATGATAAAAAGTTCTCTTTTGTAGAATATCTTCAAATATATTTGAAAGATTATAATTGGGCATTTATACCAATTCTGATATATTTTGCTATAAAAATAACCTGATATTATTGCAGAAAACCTAAGATTGTTACAGGTTACATGGGCTGACCAAAAAACCTTCACCACTTACTGGATTATATGTAGTGCTTAACTTCTTAAACCAAACAGCAAATGGTTGTGTCGTGTAACAGGCCAAATGTGTGGTATAAATTGACTTTGCCTCAATTCTTTCTGTGATGAATGAACTTTCTGTTCTCAGAAATAATTGCTTGGATGAAAAGGTTGCACACATCAACCGTGGAGTGCAAATGGTTACTCCCCAAATCCTTGTTAAGCTAATTTCATAGGAAGCAGGAATTTGTGTTGGTGTTTCTGAATGCTGTATAAAGCCCAGTGTTCAGAAGGAAACCATTCAGTTGTCCCAAAGTGTGGCACTGTTTAAAATCAGTTAGCACTTGCAGACAAAATTCCATAACCGCCCAGCATGGCACCATCAGTCAATATATGGTTAGAGATTAATTAGCAAGGGGCAGATAAAAATGTTGAATATCAAGTACTTCTGGAAGCACCAACATTTTCAACAAGCAATGAGAACAATAAGCTATATTGTATCAAAGGTCATGCATGTGATGCCATACAGAGGTCATGTAATTATTGAGATAGCTACATGCATTCCTTTTAAACAAATTGTAACTTGCTTCTGAAAAAAGAATGTGGAGAAAATATACAATATAGAATATATCCAGGGAACTTGTGTCTGGATAAATTGATAACTTAATCAAAGTTATTAATTTATTTCAACCTGTGGAATTTGGTGCCATTGGAGAGCAAGTATATGCAGACATATTTTATGGAAAACTTTGGAACACCAACATACCTAAGCACAATGAAAAGAAATTATTTGTAATATTTCTTTGTTTTTCTTATTAGCACCTAATAAACATTCACAATCTAACTCTTACTATCTTTATGAAAGAGCTATTCTAGTAGGGGTAGGGATGCACAGATGTAGTTAATGAGGGAAGAGGGGGCCCATGATACACACGTGAGGAAGTGCAGAGCAGAACTCCATTACCTGTGATAGACAGGGAAATGGAAAGAAGTTTGTCTTCCTTTCAAATAGTGACTGGAGATACAAAGCTCAAGCAGAGGGGATTCTTGGCTTGGCTGGTGTCTGTTTTTTACCTCTACCATGATCACTGAGTTCCAGTGTTGCCATAAAAACAAAAGACAAAGTTAACTCCTGCTCCTTAACTGAGCTACAGCAATTTACTGTCTATGTAAGAAATTAGCCCAGCCCCCATATTTGTAATTATGATCTATTAGACATTCTATTTCACAGCAGGGATAGACATGAATTTGTAATACCATGCAGCTGTGAGTGCCTGTCTCATCCCCTGATGCTTGTCTAGGTGATTACCATGGCTGACTGCTTTCTACAAGGGCTTGCCAGGCCAGAGCTAACTGCACCAAAGCTCTGAGATCTGCAGTTTCATACTCAGCCCTTCACTTTTATCCTGATTGGCTTCCCCTCCCAAGGCAACAAGCAGGAGGCATTCTTTACTTGCCCTTCAAGCTGCCCACTCTGTTCAAAAGCTTGAATGCTGATGGTTTCAACTGTGCCTGCTTGGAGCTCCTGAAATGCATTCAACTAATACCACAGCAACCTGCTTAGATTATTTATGTAATTTAGTTTGATTCAAGAACTAAAAATGTTTTGTTGGTCATAAATATTTCTTACAATATGGTGACTTCTGGCAGAATTCCTGATTTGATCCAAAGCTGGTGTTTCAATAAGAAAGTCTCAAAAGTAAATTTCAACTACAATTTTGGCAGTGAATTCACAAAGCACAGTAAAATAAATTGGGAATTTATCACAGAAATTATGCCAACAAGGTTAAAAGTTGTTTTTGTTGTGATTATGAATTATTGACTATGAAGTGATCTAGGTCCTCTGCTCAATACGCTCAGGAGAGAATTATCACCTTGACTGTCTTGGGATGATAAAGAACACAGCTCAATATGCTTGACCATCTTTAGGCAAATTTTTAGTTTCTCTGTAAGACTGTAAGTAGAACCCAAGATCATCCAGATTTGAGGACATGTGCAGAAAGGGGTATGAAGACAGGTGAGAAAAAAGGGTGCATGGTGAAGCAGTAAGTATAGCTAGAGTGTTACTCTGGATCACCATGTGATGCCATGGAGCCGTTCATAATCAGACCTGAATATGTCCCTGACCACTATAGATTACACTGAAAGAACTAATTACTTCGAGTAGTTTCAAAAGAAACCAGTTAATTCTCTTACACGAGGAAAGATTGTTCTTCTGCATATGCTGAACTGGATGTGATTTCTGTGTTAGCATAAAAGTTCCCAGAGTGTGTATGTGTATATAGCAGCAATTCATTTATATTTCTCTATATCTGTTTATTTTCATGGCACAGTTACATTCACTGGTTATTTTTGAGACTATAATACATCTTGGGTGTTCTGGCTAAACTGATGCTGCCAAAATTGTCAGCAAAAAGACCGGAAAAGCTGATGAACCTTAAACTTTTCCCCAAACAACTGCTCCGTTGTTTCTTCAGGGTATGGAAGAGGCAGAAAGTCCAAGCAAGAGAAGCAGTAGGAAACCAGGGAGGAAGGGTTGAAATTTCTGTCTGACATGGATTTCTCAAACCTCTGTGTCTGCTCTTTTAGAGACCCTAAAACAATTATCCACAATTATTAGCATTTATAGGAATTATAAGAGATTTGAATATAAAGGAAAGATAGTTCAAACTTCAGTTCAGTGCTCTGCTTATTCACTAGTTTCTTGTTTCATTTTGCTTAGGAATTTAATATCTTTATATTGTACCTGTAATGTTTTCAGGAACATCTAAACATAATTATCTTCTTGGACTAAGATCTCCAAAGATGGGTACCACATAATTCCTGACAATTTTAACATGAACAAACTGAAGAAACAGCTCTACAAGTTTCTCGGGACTGGTGGCTCTTTTGCGAATGGGACTTGTGCTAAGAGTTGGGTAGGTATTTTTAACTAGTATGCCATATAATTAAAAACTAAATATATGCATAAAAATAAATACTGTCATGGATAATTCTTTCTTCCCTCTGTGGGTTTGTCAGACCCACAGGGACAGCACTGTGGTTTGTGGAACCTCCTCCTAGCAACTCCTACTAACATCAGAATTAATTTGGCAGCTGAATCTTCATACCCTACAGTAAGGGTTTGCTATTTGGCCCTGCTTTATGTGCAGAATTTATATGCCCATATCTCTGGTTATTTGCACCGGGTTTAATTCAGTTTCTTATAATCTTACCAACACTTATTAATAACAGCTTTAAGCTATTACTTACTGGGCTTCTCTGCTGTAGTTCTTTGTATTTGGAAAAAAATGATGAAGATGAAGATATGGTCCCTGCCCCAAGGAGGCCATAATTAAAACAAGACCAGGATTATAGAAACATAGATTCTAGCTGGCCTCTAACTGGATGGTCTGTTTAGTTTTGTTTTGACGTATTGTCTGAAGCAGCACTTAACAGATGTTGGGAAATTAGTTCTCTGGGCTACTCGTATAAACTTAGAGCAGAGATTCATGTGTATGAATTAATTTCATCACTGAATGTGGGTATTAGTGTCATCAGGCATTTTTAAATGTTTGTGCCTATTCTTCCTATTTAGTCCTCCTTGCCAGAAAATACAGAAACTTCTCAAGAGAAAGTGCCTCAGCTGTAGCAATAATTTCTAGCACCATACTGATGATTCTCTTCTGTTGAGTGAAAGATGGTGCCTTGCACAAGCCCAGCAGTGGAAAAAAAAAAAAAAAAAAAAAAGGGGGAAGAAAAGTGTCAATTGTGTACCCTCTACACAGTTTTAATCAAAAATATTCTCAAAATCCTCAGAGTGGAGGGATCTCCCTGTGTCTTTATCCCTATTATTATAAGAAATGCTAATTTATCATGTAAATCCTGTAACTGATATCCTCACATCCCTGCTGAAACAGCACACACTCAGCAAGGTGACAGAATTTCCCACTCCTCCTCTTTGCCAGGAGACTCGAGTGTTGAGGATTAGACTCCCTTTCACAGCTTTGAGGGCTATGTCAACCAGCATGAAGCTGACAAAGCAAGGCTTGCACCTCTGTGCTGTGTATGGGCAAGGAAACGAGGCAGGTCAGGCAGAGAATGGAAACAAGACTTGGGACAAAGCCTAAACCAGGATGGAATTAGAAGGGAAATGTAGCTGACAAAATGGCACAGAGATTTCATAATTTCCACATGTATTTAATGTATTCTGCATATCACATCTGTATTTTGTTTTGTTTTGTTTTGTTTTTTGCCTCCTTAGTTTAATTTTCATACACTGAAGATGTAAGTGCTTCTAAAACAACGGCTATGGTTTTAAAGGATCACTTCATACCCATCCTCCTCAAATTACAGGTGTGCAATATTAATTTAGGGTGAGTGGGCACAGATGTTATCAAAATCACCCTCTTACCTGCTAGCTCCACCAAATTTTCCAGTGCTTGGGTATTTTCTTCCACTGATGTGTGGAATTTTATTGTAATGTTCTCTGTGCCTTTTTCCCCCCCTCAGATGTTTTATTCAGTTACTAAACCTGCATATGGCTTCTTCCTCTATCCACTGTCTGAGCTAAAACAATACTTCATGGCAATCACAGAACAAAAAAGCAGCTCTGAAGATACTGATGTGATTATGTGTGAGGCCAAGAACTTGTGCTCAGTGTTAGAAGAGCACTTTATAACCACAGTAAATCAGTCAGTTTGGGCTAGACAAATGGCAGAGGAAAAGTCATGTGATGTGAAATATGAGTTGAGGAAGAATGTGAAAGACAGGGAAGTGAAAAGGCATATTTAAGCTGGATTTTCATTTTCCAGTGTTACCAAAGTGTGTGTTAACCAGTCAGCTTTTCTTTGCTGACTTTGAATCCTCTTCCTTACTTCAATATCGTGCTGCTAACACACAGCTGCACAGCAAAAGGTGCAGGCATGAGCACTCTCTGTGCCTCAGGCCTGTGAAAAGCTCTTGTAACACAGCACTAAATTTGGACTAATGCACCCTGCACCTCAGCAAGGACTAATAGCTCAGGATCAGCTTCATGCCAACAGCTTTTGAGCTGTCTGGAATGGAGGCAAAGTGAGTTTTATCTTCCCACAATGTACTTTGTGGAGCTATCCATATTGGGTTGAATTTGGAAGAAGCATTGAAAGGTTTTTTAACACATGACTGTGCCATACACCAACAAAAAGCAAAGTGCACTGCAAAGGAGGGAAGCATCACTGCCCATGTTTTATGAAACACAGTATTAGGACAAGAAAAAGTAACAAAGTGGTCAGGTCTGGGGTGTGGTTCAGGTCTCCATTTCTAACTGGTAATAGCAGGATTGTTCATAATCTCCACTAATAGTCAATCCCATAATTCTTTATATTAAATCTTGTGTTTATCAACAAATGGATAAATTACAAACCCTACAGAGCACTGTACATAGCCTGATTTTTTCCTAGATTAATAACTACAGAATCAAAGCAGAATTATGTCAATCTGTTGTGAAAATGGGCTTATTTTTAATTTCTGTAAATTGGCAAAAGCAGTAACAGTGCCCCTACAAAAATAAGCATTGCTTGTCACACATCAAGTTTCATATCTTTACATAGAAAGTGAAAGAAAAAGGTCCTAATTTCCTCTAATTATGCTTTGGTTACCAGTTACTTAATGTTCTAATTAATATAAAGTTCATTGTATGCAATACACAATGTCCTGTGTTGCTCTGTCTACCTTTGTGCTTAACTTTATTTTCCAAAAACATGATGTAACATTAATGACATATCCTAGCCTTGAATTCAAGTCTGTTTTAACTTGGTTTCCTTCTGTGACGTTGTATCAGGGACTCATATGGATTTAAACATCTCAGGCTGTTTTACAGACATGGCAGGAATTGTGCTCTTTAGAAACATGTGCTTCCATCGTGTGGACAATATTAAGAAGTGCAAAAAAAAAACAGCTTTCAAAGAAAAAAAAAGGCAAATACAGTTAAGTGTCTGTATTTGTTATTGTGAATTAGATGAATTATAAATATGTATGATATAAGAGTTCTGCACAAATCTGTGGGTTTAACACTGCTAATGGAATCAGGAATATTGATTCATTCCTGTTCATTTTCAGCTCAAGAAATCCCTTCCAATGAGCACAGAGTGATAAAAACACACAAGTTGGCAAGCTACTTTTAATCAGCATCAAATTCCAATATTACCTGGTTTTGTTCTCATTTCTGTATCTGTTTATCTCTTTGTTTTTCCTCTAAGTCTTTGCAAACTTGTTTTTGTGCAGCGTGTGTTGCTTTCCTTCCACTCAAGCGCACACACAAACACTCCTACCCAAAACATCAGCCAGCCCAGGCACCCTGCCCACACTCCTCATTCCTGCATGAGTTCACACGAAGCTTTGTTTCAGAAATGGTTTTGGTTTGAGGCCTCTTCTTGTTTCCTATATTTGAGCCAGAGTTAAGAGACTTAGAGTTGAAATAGCTGCATCTAATACCAGTAAAAGTCCACAATGGCCAAGTTAGAAACACTACAGTGCATTCATGCGGTTTAAGTCTTACTAAACTTAAATATCTACAAACCTTTATCTACTAAACTTTAATATCTACAAAATATTAGCAGATTTATGTCAATCTGTTGTGAAAATGAGCCAATTTTAATCTCTGAATGTTGGACTATGAACAGGTCCTCTAGAAAAACATCAAATATCATGTTAATTACATAGAAAATGAAAGGAAAACATGAAAGAATAAGCCCTTAAAGATATTTTCCTCTCTGATAGCCCATCTCTAATAGGTCTGTAAAGGTTTGCATACAAGGAATGTGATTCTAAAGCTGTCCTCTGCAGTACAGTCCCTCCAAGCAAAGCTGCATGTCACAGCAGCATGATCTGCCTGCTGCTCTGTATGCCAAATGCCAGCTACCTGATGCTGCAAGTCTGCTGATTTAATTTATATTGAATAAAGGTAAAACTTTGTAAGCCTTGCCTGTTAGCTTCAAACAGATTATCTGGTCATAGAGCTTAAAGATATGTTTGGACCAATCCCTTCCTTTGTGAAAGTTCAGTGGGTTTGTTTTGGAAAACTTAGAAAGATTTAATTGACCTTTAAAGTCACTGAAGATCTTTGGAATCTTTTACGAATGGAGATAAGTGTAGTATTTTGCTGGGGTAGTCACTTACTTTGTGCAGAAAGAGCCTGTTCTTGTGGTACAGTAGGAGATGAAATAAATACATATTTAGCTAAATGGATATAATGGAATGCCATACAGTAGAAGATTCTTCCTGATGCTTTTTCAGCTTCTATATAAAGAGAGGTAAATCTACGCAGTCAGGGCATCTGTTTTCCAAGTCTTTGCATTTTACACTTGATTTTGTTTTTAAGAAAATATGAGTTTCAGCTGAAGTATCTACCCTCAAAGGCCTTATTTTTTCATGTGGAGACTCTGTTGTCTAATTTGGTAGGAACATAGACTACAATCTTTTTCTTACTGGATAAACTTAAAGCATGTCATATTTATTTTCTGCTTTGGCATTTACTTTCATGAAACTCATGGGTGGCCAACTTTCTTTGACAATTTTACCTTACTCTCAAACTTGTTAGAAATTACTAATTGGAAAATACTGTGGGTGAGACATAAATGGAACATGGTGATGCATGGAAAAGGCTGTTGTAAATCTCTAGTCTGTATCACTGAGGTCAAGTTCTTGATTACTTGATATTAAAGTGTTTAGAATACATGGACAAACACAAAAAACTCAATTTATATCCATGAATTAGAAAATAACTTCAAGATTAAAAAATTTCACTTGTGATTTAATAATTGGCAATGTTGTGCTAGATGGAGGGTGGAACAAGCTCAACAACCAACTTTCTTTCAGATGAATTTTAAATGTCAAAGCATCTCATGATTACTGTGCATGTGTTTGGTTTTCAGTGTTTTGGAAACTGTCCACTCACCCTTTTAAAAATTGTGACACTGGTTTGGCTTTGGAAGAATTGGTTAAATATACTCCGAGAGCCAGTAATTTAATGAAAATCTATTATGTTTCCTGGGTTCTGACAACTTTTGTCATCAGTGAAGGTGAAAATGGAAAAAGGAGCCTTTCCTGATTTATAATTTTTGATGTGTTGTTCATAAAATTTTAAGAGTTTTTTGCCCATTATAACCTTGATGAGTTAATGAGATTATGCAGTATTACTAATGGCAGACTTTCATTTCCATTTTTAAAATAAACATCTCTAAAATCTAAACAGAAAGAAACAAGAATCAGTGACTCATCAACTTCTCCTGAAGGTAGTCTTGGGCTTTTATATTCTTGGTCTTTTCATGAAACTCATTCTTTCTTATACCCTTCTGGGAAAGCTTTGGGTCTTTCAAGCATTGTACCATCTTCAGGACCAGGATTTCTTGTAACTATCTCCCAGTAATTCTTATCTTCTTCTACTCTGTGGGAGTCCAGGTAATTGTGACAGATGACTTCAAATTCTCTTCCAAAATGAGACCTGCAAAGTCAAAAGAGATGGGATAGGCAGGGAGAATTAACATATACACAAATTCAGCAAATCCTCCCTATTTGTGAATTGTTCGAGATTTCCACATTTTTTTTCTCTTGGTTTACTCATAAATATGACCATGTACTTTAAAATACCAGAACCTTACAAGAAACACAATAACCCACTTTGTTTCCTATGAATAATTTAGGAATTTGAAATCCAAAATAAATGCCACCTTTCTAGCCTCAGAGCTAAAAGCAGCCCCAGCAGAATAAGGCCCTGATACACCAACTCGATTTGTAAATGCTGGTTAGGCCCTCATCCCCACTTGTCTCTGACTGAGGAGGATTCTGGCTACTTAGTAACTTCTTCAGCCTCAAACTTTCAGACCTTTCATCCTCAAAAACAAGAAGTTAATGGGAAGCACTAGCAGGGCCTAATCAATATTAATTTCATGCATGTATATAAACTGAATTGAGGGGTTAACTTCAATTTGTTATGACATTGATTCAGATGGACATAAGCATATGGAGTTTTATGCAATGTGGTTTTATTTAGTTCCCTTGTTCCTTACACTTCTTAGTATATAATTTTTTTCCTTCAAAAGTAACCCAAACAACTGACATTGCTCAAGATATTTAAAGGGAGAACCAATAAGAAACTAGAGAAACTGAAAAGCACATTATAATGAAAAATGAAAAATAATAATAAAAAATCCAAACAATTAAGACTGATCCAACTATCAGCACACGTTACAACCAAGAAGTAAATAAGGGAAAGGAGAATGGCATTCTGCATTATTTTCCATTTCCTCAGTGTGTTCCTAAAGCACCTCCCTTGCTCCTCACAGCAATCCTTGATGTTGACACATCCCTGTGCACACCCCTGCCAGTTGTAAGTTATTCTTACCACACACAGAAGGTCCTTGGAACAGCTAAGTTGCGGTTGGTGTAGCAATGAGTAATAATAATTTTAGTTTCTGACTGGAAAAAAAAGAACAAAGGAAGACACTAGACAAACATTTTTAAACTAAGACTGTGAATAAAGACTGTCGTTAACAATTAGTTAATTTTAACTGTGTTTATTAGTGAGCTTATTCATGTAAATGAGTCTTAGTTCAAGGCTGTAAAGGACCAGTTGTATTTTGTGATTTTTTATTGTACACCAGCACATCAGGAAGCCTAGCAGTTATCTGGTACAGGAAAATACTGTATTTACAAAAGATTGAAAACATTTGGAAAATCATCTACTTATTCAGATGCCTTGAGAATTTTATTAGACATTTAATATATGGGACCTCTTATTTAATAACATCCCCAAATATTGGAAATGGAATTTACTGTCTCAAAAGGCCTGAAAAACAGGTAAGTAATGCACCCTCACAACATGAAAATGTCAACTTTTGAAAAATTCTGATGAGAAAAACTGAACAAGTCAACCTCAAAATGAACAGTAGAAACAAATATTTGTTTTTATTAACAGTAGAAACAAATATTTGAAACAAATAAGCAGATTCCCTAATTAAAGAGATTGCTCATTCTCTCTCCCCCTTCCTAAAAACAGAGGTCAGAATTGGCATAATTGGAAATATGTGAATAAAATCGACATAACATTTTTTTTCTCAGTAGTTCACCTGTTTCAATAAAATTTTCATAACATTTCCTACAGTTTTAATTTCTTACAGGAACTGGAAATCCTTCATGTTCAAGACGCAGCTGTGGGTTCAAGGACTTAGCTTGCCAGAGAGTCAAATAGGAAAGCTCAGCTGTCAAAAATACTTTCTGAAGGCGAGATTTTGTAGCACATTCTTTAATTGGTTTGTGGTCACTTGCCAGATAAAACTGTAAATAAAAATATATATTAAGGACAGTATTAACGTAAAAGAAACAAGATAAGCAATTTTAAAACATATTTTTGAACACAAAACCTTTTCTCTTGGCTCCTGACAGATCAGTCTTCCCAGCTAAAACTATGCAGGCAAAACCCCATAGGATAGATTCTATACTGTTGATAAACTCATTAAGTAGTTAATCTATATGCAGATTTGTGAATACTAATTTAAAATTGAATTTACATTCCAAATATTTTTATCTCATCGAAGTGATTGTTGAGAAGGAAAACTTTTTTAAAGTTGTGGTGATTTGAGTGCAGATGTACATGTAATGCCTTATTTGCTTTTAATTTGCAGGGGGAAAGAATGTTACCATTAATACAAATCTACTTCCTCAGAATGATAGAATAGTGCATGACTTTATATTCCTACTATGGATTATCTTCATAAGAAATGAAATCTTCACATTTTGTAATTTCACAAAATATTCTGAGTTGGAAAGGACCCAGGAGGATCATGAATTCCAACCTTTAAGTGAGTTGTTCCAAGTGAAAAAACCCTAACATGTCCTTGAAGAATTCTTTCATGATTCACAATCTAGTTGTGATTTATTTTTCTTTCCTTTTTTAGATTTCCTTTATTCAGTCATTCTGGCTAACACCCCCCTTGGTCTGCACACCTGACCTCAGGCAAGTAGCACAAACTTTCTAATTAGGTATTACTTATCTCAATCTATGCATAATTCTGAGCCTGTTCTGTAAAACTAAGATGTTGCACCAGGGTACAGCTTTGTATATCTGTTCCTGGAGAGGGATTCAATGCACAATATCAGTTATACTACCATTGCCATTTGCAACTTTATTGCCTTACCAGTTTGTCAGAAACCCCTCCTTTTGTCCCAAGAACAAAGTTTTGCCCGTATCTAAGAGGTTCGCCCACTGCACTTCCATCAACACTGTTAAAATTGTAAAAAGGAAAAAAGGTGCATTGAAATCATCAGGTTTACTATTGTTTAGGTTTTTTATGTTTTGGTCTACAGTTAGATTGCTGTTGCTTTGTGACAACATTTTGTATTGTTTATCTTTTAAAATAGGTAGAATATCTTAACCTAAGGCAGAGCCTTTGACTATTGAGCAGGACCTTCTTCTGTTTCTTCTCCAACAAACAGCAACAATTAAATATATATTTGAGAGAGAGAATATGCTGGCATTTTTAGAACAGAACCATGTCCACTTTGTGGAAAGCTTGCAGGAGAGTGAATATCAACAGTAGTGATATTTGGACATGTTTTGTCTGCAACTGGAATAAAAACAGCTGCAGAATTTACCAAATGATACAGTGAACTTGATTCTGTCTTCACACCTAAACTGATTTAGAGGTCCTTGGAATTGATCAGAGTAATATGGAGCATAGAATAAGCTTAATGCATGACTGAAGACTCTTTCTTAAATAAATTAAATTCTCTCATATTTCTTTGTATATTATCAAACTTTGTTGCATATTTCCCAAAAAAAGATATCTAAAGCTAAAATAATAATTGAAAACAACTCAGAATAAAGTAGCAGACCTGACAATACAGAAAGTATTTCGACCCATGGGGTCCACGCTCTTGACTGCACTAAGTCCACGTGAGAGCTGCAGGGGTTCGTCCGAGTACAGGGACACTTCTTCCATGTCCACAGCCAGGGTCACATCCCCACACATTTCGGGGTCCCTCTCCTCCGAGCGCCCTTCCAAATCCAAGGATTTGGTGTCTGGGTTCATAAGCAACACGGTGTCTCCAAAGTGAACAAATCCATCAGGAGATATTGACAGCTCTACCTAAATTAGAATTTACATAGTATTTTACAGGATTATCTGAACCTAATATCAGAAGTATTTCAGTATATAAATTCCATATCATTCTTAATACATGCAGAACAATAGTAAGAGTTCTGCGACTCTGTGGGGGGTCATGGGGAGGTGGACACAACCCTCTTTAAAAATTACCCTCTTGAAAATATTCTCTTGAAGTCTGGCTAATCTCTGTACTAAAAGTTGTCCTTGCTCTCTCTTACGGATAAAATCCCTCAGGAGCTCCTGTTGGCAAAGGAGAGAGGAGCAGATGTGTTATCCAGCACCCACAGTCTCGCGTTTACAGAGATTTAGAGAGTCGGGGGGCAGCCCGGAGCGGGGGAGGCGGCGATGCCCGGGGGTGGCGGTACCTGCTGCGCGTACTCCTCCTCCAGCCAGTTCCCGATGCGCACCCCCACCCTGTAGGAGGCCATTGCCGGGCCGGACCGCGTCCCACGTCGCCATAGCGACCGCGCCGCGCCGTGATTGGCCGGCACCGGGTGGGCGGGGCCTCGGTTAGCCGGCCCAGGGAGGGCGGGGCCGCGATTGGCCAGCCCGAGGGAGGGCGGGGCCGCGATTGGACAGCGGGGCGTGGGGAGGGGCGGGGCTGCGATTGGCCACCCCGGAGAGGGAGGGGCAGCGATTGGCCACCACGGAGAGGGCGGGGCCGCGATTGGCCAGCCCGCGGCGGGGAGGGCGGGGCCGGGGCCGAGCGGCACTGAGGGCGGAGCGGGGCTGTGAGGGGTCGGGAGTTCTGGAGTGCTTGAGGGGGCGTATATCGTTCAGATCATCCCGTCCCGCTGTAAATCCAGCACTGCCAGGTCCAGGCGAAACCGTCTCCCATGTCCGCACATCTTTTAAATACCTCTGGGGATGGTGACTTCACTGCCCTGGACAGGACCCTTTCGGTGGGTCCTGTCTGAACTTCACCAAAGCAACATCCTCATGTTTGCTCTTGTTCTACCGTTTAACATTTCAGTCTCTTCTCCAGAGCAGTAAGAACAGCTCAGGTCAGTCGAATGACCCTCCTCGGGCACTTGCCTTTTACACATTAGACACAGAGGTGCATCAGTTTCACACAACAAATGGTTTCACTCCATTATCACTGCAGTATTGGTGAATACTCTCAGTCATAGAGTAGTTTGGGTTGAAAGGGACCTCAAAATCGTCTCGTTTCATCATCTCCCCTGCCATGGACAGGGACACCTTCACCAGACCAGGTTGCTCCAAGCCCCATCCAACCTGGCCTTGAACATTTCTGGGGACAGGGCAGCCACAGCCTCTCTGAGCAACCTGGACCAGTGTTTTACCACCTTCACTGTGAAAAACTTTTAAATGTTTAGTGTGAGTGAATGCAGCAGGTGAATGTTTTGATTGTAAATGCTTTGCTTTGTTATTGCCTTGGTTTGAAATCTACATGGCAAGTTAAGCTAAGTGACTACGCCATGTGTGTATTTTCCAAATAAGCTAAGCCCATGACCTCCAGAGATGCTGTAGATCCTTGCACAACACATTTAATCTCTTCACAACTGGCGCTGTTTCCTTGCAAGCGAAAGACAAGATCCTTTCTCATAAGGTTTCAATGCTGGACAACTTACAAAGATTAAAAGAAAATGTTTTTCTGCATGGACAGCTGGGCTACATGTTGTCATCAGGCCGTTTGGACAGTAATTCACGTGAAACTTGGCTCTTTTCTGTTTGTTTTGTAACCCAAAAGTTATTACTCAAAAAGTTATTTAGCACATCCCAAACCTTTTAGGGAGAAAATACTATCCATTTTTGTTCAAATAGCAACACCCAGTGTTCAGCTGTGGTAAGTGACACTTCCCTACACCTAGCTCTGTTGTCAGCAGTGCTGATACTGTGTAATTAAAATGAGGAAGAAACTTTGTTCATCTTAGCTGAGTGTCAAAAGCGAGGCACCTTTTTCTTGTTTCAGAATTAAGCCACTTAAATAAATATTCAGTAATAAATCATTGCTATAAAATCACCTATTATACTTGGCTGTGTCTTTAGGAGCAGGTGCACTGTTTTGCTGGAGCATGTAGATATTATTTAGAATTCACAGCAAGCTGCCACAGTTTTGTAGCATTATACACTCTCTTTACTTAGTTACTTATACTTTCTGCAGCAGAGAGAAGTATTTGTAAATGTAATTGTGTACAGATGTATCTCCAAGCATCTCTCAGCAGGATTGTGCTGTGAGTATCCTTGTCACCTGGAAGGATTTAATTTCTGATTACATAGTATTTCCTGTAAACAAAAAAAGAGCTCCCTATAAAGATGTTTGAAAATTGAGCATCTTCCCTGCAGGAAAGGGAAGGTTACAAGCCTATTCAACTCTGCTCAATTTCCTTTTGTGCAGATAAAATCTGTGTTTACTACTAACTGTTGCTTGTTTTATTAAATGGTGTAAAGAAAAGCTGTGCTTGTGAAAGAATTGATCAATGTTTTGTGTGTCAAGTTACACCAGACTACAAATTGACCAGAATTAAATGTCTGTGATATTTACTGAAAACAATAGTATTACCCTTTTTCTTTTTTTTTTTTTTAAGTCATTGTTAAGTAAAATTACTTAGCCAGCTACTTTCAGAGACTCCTCTCCTACTGTCTGGAGTTACAGATCTTTTTCCCTTTTATCTTCTCTCTCTCTCTCTTTTTTTTTTTTTTTTGTTTTGTTTTGTTTTGTTTTGTTTTGGTTTTGGTTTTGTTTTTGTTTTTGGGTTTTTTGTGGTTTTTTGTTTTGTTTTGTTTTGTTTTTTGTTTTTTTGGTTTTTTTAATGAAAGGTAACTATATGGTTGAGGAAACCCCAAATAGCACATAGTTTACATAAAAGCCATTAGTTTATATAAAAGGCTGGGCTGGTGAGGCTTTTAATTGCCTTAAACTTGTCAGAAATATGTGAGTTAGAACATGTTTTAAATACTTTAAATTATAAATCCATTGGTATATTACAAATTATCTTGTGTGATCCAATCTGGCTAAAAAGACAAGGTCTGAATGGGTGTGAACATATATTAAGTCCATGAAAGATGAATTTGATCTTACTTAGAGAAAGTGGCAGAGAAAAAGGTGCTAAAAATAAGTCATCAAATCACATGCATATTGCATGAGAATATTTTTAATACTTTTTTTTCTGCCTTGGGAGTGTGTCTATGGGCTTTTACCCTGTTTTCTTTTTCCTTTTGAAAATTGTGAGTATGCCAAATTTGATTAACAATACAGACTAAGTAATACTGCACAGGAGTAAAATGTTCTCTGGGACAATTTGTCTCCTTTCATATTATTATTTTACACTAGCATTACTCTGACATATGCTATGAATCAGTTTTCTTTGCTATTAGGTTTCTGGCAATTAAAGTGATTAAGCTACTTGTTAATAATATAACTACAGTTTCTTATTCTAACCTATGTCCCAAACACTCCTCTCTTCACAGAACAAAAGGAATTAAATAGTTTATGTGATATGATTTAAGGATTGCTGTTTTGCCACTTGTGGGGGTGCCTCCCCTTTTGGCTGTGAATTCAGTGTGGAATTTTCCTGTAATGCTTTTTTTCTGGCAAGCAATGAACCTGTTCATGGTATATTATTTTCTGAAATGTAGCAATCCATTAAACAGACCTTTCAGTCAACCTTTTACAAGAAAGAGGAGCAGGATTCTTGTGTGCCATACTGGCAGTAAGTTTGCTGATACAGGTACATGAGTGGAAATTTAAAGACATCCAAATGGATATTACTGTTCATTTGATGTTTTATAACCAAAAGATTCTGCTGGAGAAGGAGGGAAGGGAATAATTTGCAATGTGTCTAAGACCACCAAATACTTACCAGTTAGTTTGGATTGAGTTATCCACATCTCCATGGTGTTTTCTACTGGTTTCTAATTTAGATTTGTACAGAGCATTCCCTTTGGAGAAATTGTATAATGAGTATTTTCTCTTCAAATTGAGCTGTTCCATCATGACTGACTGTGCCAGCTATTTGAAGATTTTCTCCTCTGCCTGGCTGAATTTCATTCAGTAGATGGACTTGAAAAACCACTAGAGTTCTGTATCTCTCAGAATAATATTGTCATTCCAAAACAGTAATTTATTAAAAGAATATAGAAATTTTAAAGTATGTCTAAAATAACACTGTATTTTTCAGAGATCTGTATTAATTCTGAATAAGCTAAAATACTTTCATCAGCAATAAATAGTGTAGTGTGAGCAGAAACACCATTAACAAAGCTCTATTGCTTCTTACATTTATCTCTTCACAGGACTGTGCATTATGTATGTCTACCCTTAGGCAATTCAAAAATGTTTATTTTCCAAGCTGTGGAATATTTCTCCAAGGTGTCTGACCAGAACTATGAGACTGGCTGTGTCATTGGCTAAGAAAAAGTCTCTGCTGACTTCTTTTAAGAACTTCTTGTTGGGGACCTGCTTGAAGAGGCTTGTGATGCTCACCCACTTCCAAGGTATGGAGTTCATTGTGTGTGCTGAACTGCAGAGTTCTGTCATCAGCCACAAACACTGACACAAAACCATTGTGGCTGAGGTGTGATCCTGTTTGTAACGGGTGGAAACCAGGTCACTGTCTCTTGTGGTTACTGATCACTTCAAACTTTAGTTCCCATGAATACTCATGCTTGAGATTTTAAAATTTGCTTTTTGTTAGCAACTTTTGTATGTAAAAGGCAATTGCATGATTGTCTGTAGAGAAAAAAAAAATAGCCCAAAGCTCCATGACTTAAGCTGATTTTGACTGTGTGGGTTGTTCAGGCACAAAGTCCTGCCAATGTGAACATACTGCTCCTGAAACTGGAAGGCAACATTTCTGCATGACCTCTTGTGACCCAGATCATTCTGTTTGTTCCCACTTTAGGACTATCTATAGATAGTGCTCAGGGTTGTCTTTGCTTCCCTTTTTAGCCTTGCCTGCAGCATGATTCCTCTCCTTTATTGTGAACTGCCTATTGGATCAGTCATTGTCCTGTGATGTCACTTCCCCCCCTTCGGATTTTACTTCCCTGCGAGGACAGTGTTAAGATATATATCAGCCTGTTCCCTTCATTTTCCATGGTGCAAATATATGCTCCAGTCTTGAAGCAAAGTAATGATGTATACAAATAGCACTGGAGATACGGGTCAGTCTATCTTCAAACCTTTCCTAAATTGGTTTGGTAGAGACTGCATCCCACTGGCCCCCATTAGAAGTTTATTTGTGGAAGTTAAGGTTTAGAGATAAGGAAATTATAGATATCAGAGTACTTTGGTTCACATGAATCTGTGTTACATAAAATGAACTGTCTAGAAACAGGAACAGAAAATTATTTATGTATTTATACCACAAAACATGAATCAGTTAAATATTTCTGGCAGAGCAAAAGGGAACGTGATGAGAATCTTTTGTCCTAAGGGGGAAAGAACATGTGTAGTGTAATTGTTTTTAACATTTTCTGCCACCATTCTGCTATTTATGGTTTTGAATTGGCTGACCCTACTCTGGCAGTGTATTTATGTCAGACATCACGGCCTACAGAAAATATTTTATATGTCTGAAGACCCTGGCAACTGTTCTAATTTGAGGTTCAGAACATTTTGGCATTTCTGTGTCACCATGGGTTTGTAAATTAGCACTGCTTAGTTGGTGGCTTTTTTTTGAGCTGTGAGAGAGCAATGGTGTTGCAATGTAATGCTGGGGATGCAACAAATGGACAGAGCACAAATAATGTAATAAATAAAAAAATGTTAAAATGGCCATTGCACTGTACAATATACAAAGTGTATTTGCTAGTCCAAACTGAGAAGCTAGACCATTCATTCCATGAACACCTGTTCTGCAGAGAAGTCATTTTCTTGCTGAAATAACTTTTAAGTATTGGAAAGAGTCCTCCTATGTGTACTTTTCAGTGGACTGGAATGATACAGAATAGGCCATTTTTAATCTGAGTTTTAAATGACGCTCCTAAAAACAAACAAGTAAAATGGATTAGTGTAAAAGCAAGGACTGAGCTCTTTACAAATGAGGCAGAGTATCTGGTCTGTCTGCAGGAACAGTACTTTTGTGCTGCTCCCCTGGGGTCTCCATGATCACACAGAGCCCTGGGGGATCTGTGTTCTCCTCTTAGTCAGGGGAGCACCTGGAAGCAGCTCAGGATTGCACTGGCAATTCTTCTCATAGGTATAGGAAACTCTTGGTTAAAGTTCAGAATGTGTTTAAAATGTGTTCTTTATGTTCTTTGAGGTAATCAAAGAGCAGCTTTCCCTTCTCTCTGCTTCTGGCAGCAGAAAGTATTTTCAATAATATATCAGAACTAATTATGAAGATCACCAGACCATAAGCATTGCCATTATTTAAACTTTTGATAATCCATCTTGGAGGGAGGAAGCAGATACACAAAGAATGCATAGAGTCATCACAATCCAGACAATTTATTCATACCTTACTGGCTAAGAAAGTTTGTTTCATCTTGATACAAGTTACCGAGGAGCAAGAAATATCAGATAAATGTCAAGGCTATTTAGCTTTTTGACTAGGGCTTTCACATGGAAAGAGAAACCCCAAAAACATTGGAGCAATCTTAAGCAGTAGCAGCTATCGCAAACAAGAAAGAAAAAATTAGTGATATAAAAACTAGTAAGTTCAATAAGAAAAGAGCTGATAGATTTTCTGCTTGTTGCAGGGTACACCACTGATGTAAGTGGACTGATATTTGCATAAGATGATTATCAAAGAGGAAATACATTTGCATTTATGTCTCCATTTTCTGTAGTCTTTTGGCATCAAAAACTGTTCTCTCTCTTAAAAAATTCATGTGGTGCTGGAGTTCTCTGTGGAGAACAATCACTAAATCCACAAAGAACTTTTTAATTTCTGTTGATCCTGGCAGCAGTCTTTGGCAAAACTTAAAGCAGTAATGGTGTCTTACAGACGGCTTGCTTGATTTCCCATGATGTAACAGGGTATGTAAATAATTCAGTAGAGTCAACTGTGAGATAAAAAAATTCTGAATGGAGATGTTCATGCAGGGACGCAAGTTCCATGGCTTAAGAGTATAAAGGTACAATTAGTGAGACAATGCAGGCTTTTATGTCAAAATATTAGTGAAAATGCAAAATAAGAAACATCAGGAAACTGGTTACATTACCAAAGAAGTTTCATGTGGAAATTTAGGCCACTTGCATATTATATGACTTAGGAAAACAGAGAATAAAATTCAGAAAGGAGAAAGGTGAAATAACCTTGGGAGAGCAACTAGAACTGAACACTAGCTGTAGGGAGAGAGAAAAGTTTGCCTCTTAGTGGCTGGATGGAGGAATAAGTGGCATTCTTCTGGTTCTTTAGACTTGGAGCATGAAGAAAGAATCAAAGCTGACCTTCGGGTCCTGGTTGATAAGGAATACAATAGTGACATCATGGCAGAGAAGGAATCATAAAATCAGAATACCCTGAGTTGGAAGAGTTCCACTGGGATCACTGAGTCCATCTCCTGGCCCCACAGAGGACCACGCCAAAATCACACCATGTGCCCAAGGGTATTGTCCAAGTGCCTCTTGAGCTCTTTCAGGCTTGGTGCTGTCACCACTTTCCTGGGGAGGCTGTTCCAGTGCCCAAACACCTTTTCCCTTATATTCAATCTGAGCCTTCTCTGAATCAGCCTCATGCTGTTCCCTCAGGTCCTGTCACTGTCACCAGAGAACAGTGCCTGTCCCTTCCCTGTCCCTTGTGAGGAAGCTGTAGACAGCTGTATTCTAAAGGAAGCTTTACAATGAACATAATTTTTTTCCTCTTCCTGCTCTCTTATATTTCATGGTCCTGCACTTCTCAAATTCCATTTACTTTTGCTACCTCTCAAGTTGTTTTCTTCATTCATTTTGGAGTTTTGTTTTCCCAGTTCTCTAGTTCATAGAATCTATCAGGGTTCCTTTGTCCTTTGGGAATTCATAGGCACTTCTGATGAGACTCTACTGTTACAGGTACTTTTGCTGATATGAATTCCTTTAGGCACTTTCTGGGTATCACAGATATGTGTTAATTTATCCATTTTTTTGTAACCACCTTTCTCGTTTCTTCTCTTGTGCTTGTTTGTTTAATCCTGAGTAAAATGTAGACTATGATATAATGGAAGGGTAGTGCCTTGATCTGTTCTGAAAGTTATATTGAAAATCCTATGGCTTCTTACATATTTTTTATAACTATATCTTATTTGGGAGTGCTTTTATAACACTATTTCTGTAGCAAGCATCTTCTGTTGGTTGCATCTTCCATATTATGGAGTATGAAAGAGACTAAAAGCAGCAATGATTTGTGGAAATTAGATGTGGCCTTTCCCAGGTTGCAGGTACATGTCATGGTTGTGTGAAGTTTGGCTTGTTTTATTCATAAGAAGATTATACACTTCCCTACTTTCAGCAAAAGTCTTTCTATTATACAGTCTGCATTGACTTATAATAATGATTTTTAAATCTGTTTTTCTTCCTCAGAAATGTTTGTGAAGTCTTGCCAAGGGATTTAAAAAAAAAAAAAAAAAAAAAAAAAAAAAAGAGAGAGAAAGCAAACAAACTGAATAAATATGTAACTGAAAGAAGAAATGGTTGCAACTGAGAATGGCTGATTCTTCTCTCTGTGTATTCCTAGGAAATGCCAAAACAAATTGTTAGAAATAGCCTGGCTATTGCAAACTCATAGCCTAAGCTGATCAAAGTAATGAGTTTCAGTCTGTAAAATCATGAGGGATGATTCTGTTCCCTACAGCAAGAAAATATGCTGGAAGCCTGGTGCTTCTTAATTTTTATTGTGTGACATCTTTTGTGCTTTTATGAATCCTGCACTATTCTAGTTAAATTTGGAAAGCTGGAGGACAGCTTTGCTGCTTTAGTAACTTCTGCTGCTCCTGTAAGAGGTTTATATTTGCATGCCAATTTAGCATGCTTAATTTGCTACTAAGGTTCACTGTTCTCATTGTTTCACATATCCTGGTATGAACTCATTTAATTTATTCCTTTGTTAGCCTGTGTCCAGCTGGTGAACAGCTAATCCTAGCAAAGGTTATCAAATGTAACAAAAATTGAACTAGATTTTTTTCAGGAAGTACTAAAGGAGATATTTGACTATGATATCCTTCTCACTGTAGTGGTGGATAAATGCAACAATAATCTGCTTATGGTGCATAGCTGTGTTTACTTCAAAGAACCGAAATTAGAAAATATCATTCTTATATTTATTTCTGTCATCCAGAACGCATCTCTACCAAACTCCTATGAGTGCTCTCTTAGCTTTCATCCAGGAGAGGATGGAGCACCTGTCCTATGAGGAAAGGCTGAGAGAACTGGGGTTGCTCAGTCTGGAAAAGAGAAGCCTTTCAAGGTCCCCTTCCAACCCAAACCATTCTATGATTCTGTGATTTTGATGCTTTCAAACTGGGGTTGGACTGCATAGAGAACCAATTCTGGGTTGTTATCTGTACATTATGATGTCAGCTCTTAGAGCTGTAAAAACCTCCAGCTCATGCTTCAGAGTTCCTCACATCGTAGACAAAACCAGGGTGATGGGTACACTGGATAGCACATGATATCCCTGGGAGACATTTGAAAAGATTCCCTTTACTGATTTTGTTAGCAATTATTACAATGACTGTTGAGACAGGCTGGTAAAATTTTCGGGGTTTTGCCAGGTATAATATCTTAAACTAACTTCTGTGTTACCATTATCAGCACTAGGATTACTTGGAGGCTTGGAAAGAGAAATGAACTTCTGAGAAAAAAAAAAAAAAAAGAAAAGATTTTAAGGAAAGTTTTCTTCAAGTAGAATTCATCATCAGTGAATGATTTAAGACAGGCATTTCAGTGCAGTATGAATAGGTGATATCCAGAGCTGTCCAGATATTTTCTGTTTAACTGGAGTAAGACTGCTTATATGCTTATGACCAGTCATTAGAGCAAAAAGGAAAAAAAGGCAATTCAAAGCACTGAAATTAAAAACATCCTTATGGTAGTTCTTGTTGCCCAGACTCTTATCTGTAGTGTTTTCGTGCTTGGTGCTAGAAGCAGCTTGTTGGTAGCAGAGAGAAGCTTTTGGTGGCCTTACCATTCTTTGCAGCAGCAAGTTATTTTCATGTATTTCTGTGTTGTCCTAAACCTTGGGCTTTGCCACAGTATCCTGAATAATGTTGGGTTGTTTTGGTTGTTTTTTGTTTGTTTTTTTTTTTAAGTACTGCGGTGCAGTTTTTATCTCATCTGTCTGGGCACCACAAGGATCCAGAGTCAGAGCAAGCACTGGAGGTGATGTTGTATAGACATGAAGGGTAAAGACAGGAAGTTTGGAGGGGGAAGTTGAAGCCTTGAAGCCTGTAAATGAGATTCAAGGAGGGAATGAAACATGAGGAGTGTCAAGCAAAGCAAATGATAATTCCAGCAACGTTGTGTATACAATGGAGAACAAGGCTGGAACTTCAGGAAGGAAGAGGAGGCAGTGAGACAGAATGATCCTTCAAGAGCGAAAAATGCCTTGGTGCTTTTTTGTTTTTAGCAGTAGATATTCCACAGTACTCTGACCCTTGGAAATTGATTTGTTCTGCTTGTTGCACTGATTATTTCTAGAAATTTGCTGAAACTAGGAACAGGAAAATGTTTTTCAGTGGCAGTCAGTCCTACAAATAGGTGTTATGGCACCACAATGTAATTAATGCCAAATATGTCATCATGCCTTAGTCTGAAAGGAATTTAGGATGGATGCCTGTTTTCTTAGCGAATAAAATGCCATTTCACCCTAATCAGACTCATCTTTTACTGAGGACAGTGGTTAAATTGTATTAACTATATCTCTCTCTTCAGTATTACCGCAGTCTGTACCAGTGACTGATCCTTTGGCTGATGTAAAACTATGCATGTGGGAGACATTAAATCTGGGGCAGAACTAAATCTAGTCAGAAGAGAAACCCTAGAAAAGTGCATTGTGTAAACATAAAGGCCTTTGATGTACTGATACATTCCTATTGTACCCAAATTACTAATGCAGACCTAACATATGTTGACAAACTGACAATTACTCAAATCTATTTTTATCTTTTATTCTGAGAATTACTACAAACCTGTGCTTTAGTACTTTCTAGTAGAAAAGAAGCTGCTACTTTTGTTTTTGCAAACTGGATTTATTCTTTAGCAGAAAGTCTCCAGTAGAAAGATTTCTGAATCCTCACCCAACCATAGATTCAGGGAAGGACATACCAAAGCTGCCCTAAAATCATGAACTAAACTATTTTGTAACCTTACAGCTGGAAAGATTTACACTGCAAAGACACAATGAGACTGTGTCATCCTTGAGATTCCCATACCCATCACTCATTCCCCTACTCATCATTTTCCCTCACATTTTATGCTGTAAAGGTGATTCATTTACACAGACAGAACAAATACTGCTGGGCAGAAATCAATATCTGCACAGAAGCTATTTTTCATGCTGTTTAGAATAGCACACTCTTTTTCCTGAAATGTGGTCAAAGATCATCATTCATATGACAGAATTGTGTGTTTGCTCATGTAATTTCTGTTGGATATTTTGGATTTCAGAGAAAACAGGAGCTGCTTGAGAGCAAAGAATGGCTAAAATGGTAAACACGCTACCATTTGAACTTTTGAAAATGCCCATTAAAACTGACACGTCAGTAGTGGATTAACATTAAAAACTCTGGTATACAACAGGAAGCGAGGCTTCAGTCTGGGGAAAACAATAGGCAGTAAGAGCCTTTGTATCTGGGAAGCATTTCCTTGTTTTATATTTGCTTGTAAACATGGCATGAATTCTGCTGAAACATGTGGGGCAGTTCTAGTGATTTACATGTCTGAGAACTTTCCCTGGTGACAAAAATAGCAGGGATTTTATTTTTAAAACTTAAATAAAATGCTACCTAATCTGATTGTAGGGGGCACAGAAGCTTCTCTTTCTACCCACTGCATTCAGAGCTGTTAAACTGTAATATTCCCAATCAGACCTGTAACAATACTTCCTGTTTTCAAAGCCAGATGAATCATACAGAGTTGCCACACCAACCAGATCTTATTCTTTTGTACTTCTAATAAAAATTAATGATTATTTTAAACCTTATTTCCAAATTTTCTGGGTGTGTAATCTGTCAGATCACAAAACCAGTGTTCTGAGCAAAGTTATGATTATTAACTCTTAATTCCCTGGTTTTCTGCTTGCCATATTTGTAAAAAGAAAATTGGCCTGATGTTTTAAATTTTTAATTGATTTAAATTAATTTAAATTTTAAAATTGATGTTTTGTTACCCAGTGCCACAAGCACTTCTAGCCTTTTAAACCTGCATTGTCCTTCCAAATTAGCTTCAGGAAAGTGATTTACTTATTAATGATTGAGGACCTTTAATAATGCAGGATTTCTATGTATTTTTCTAGCTTGGATCCTACCACCTCATATAGCAAGACGTTATATGATATGAAGAAATAATGCTTTGCAACAAGTGCTTGAACTGAATTAATAATCTGAATTTCAAGGTCAGTGGTACTTTTTGTGCCAAGATGGCTATTGTTACTTGGCTCTGCTGGTCTCTCCAGGCCAGAAAGTGGTTTTAAAAAGACAGCAAGCTAAGAAACCAAAGTATTCCTTAATGACATACACATGGTGACTGATGACATGGTGCTACTGGGAAATTAATCAATTTCTTTAGTCCTCTCATAATTAGGTTTAGAGCCTTTAGGGAAGAGCTATGGTTAGGAAGATAGAGAACAAATGTTTCTAGAAGGAAAGGGGGAGGGGGGTAAAAACTAGCCTTGAAACTCTGTCCAAAATATGGACAAATGAAAAATAGTTATTCATATGTCAGCTGAATCAATATCTAAATCCAAATGCCAACCAGGCCTCTCTCTGCAGCCTAAATACTCATTTTACTGTATTTTTTATGCAAATAAGAGCTGGAGGTCATGGTGGCAGCTTCTAGACAGGCCACTACTTCCTAGGGAGTGCTAGTTTGCATAACAGAACCCTGAAGGTCCAAAGAGTCTGCTTCCATATTATGCTTTCACATGGGAGTTAAAAAGCTCAGAAAAAAAATCACATCAAATGCCAAATGTATACACCTAAAGGTGGATATAAAATGATGAGAGAAGTGGTGGATCTTTTCCACAGATTCCTCTTCACACAGACCAGTTTCAATGGATTTGTGCAAGCCAAAGAAAGACTGATTAGCTCAGGATGCAGCACAGAGCAGCATGATTTGCCTTGTTCCAGCAGCCCAGGGTCAGCAGCCTTGCAAGCTTGCCAGACAGTATTTTCTTTTCCCAATTTAGAAGTTGTGTGTGCCAATAGTAGGTTTCCTGGTTAATTTTGAACTGTAAATTGAAGGAGAGCCAGGTGCCCTGGCCTCATCCAGAGTCAGAATAAAGCTAAGCAGTGAGTCCAGAGGATCTCACTGCTGCGAAATTCAGCAGGAGCTGTGAGCCCCTGGTTGCCATACAAGGGGTATTTTGGCCAGTCATCAATTACAGTGCCCTAGAAGGCAACTCCTGTATTGCAGCATCCTGGTATAAGAAGAAAGAAAGAATCTAGCAGACTTAAATAAAATGGAAAAACAAACCATCACACTGGGGGTGTGCAATATCAAGCCAGGAAAATATATGCCATAGTTAAAATTATTTTCTCAGTTTGAGACCTTATTTCAATTATGAAAAAAGCAGCAAATTGATTCTGACACTCTTCTACCTTTGGACTGAAACATCAGTAAAGTTTCTTTTTCAGTTATGGATAGCCTTTCAGTGCTCATGTGGCAGAAGTTCCTCAGCCCAATCACTGTCAAGCACTCGTTGGTTTTGTACGTGTATAAAATGATGGCTGACAGCACTGGGGGTATGGAGTGAGTGTTCCATGTTACACTGGTGCCGGCTGCTGCTAATATTAGAACAGAATGAAAGCTCACTTCCTGGAGGCATCAGCAAGCTTTATTTGCAAATTTTTTTTGGTTGCATCAGACATGTGGAATAAATTATCATAAACTTCTTGTGATCAAATGCAAAGTACCAGAAGGATTTGCAATAGTTAATCCCTTTATTTCTGGAGTCTGTGAAGAGCAAATTAAGCTGAAGACTGATACATAACTGGTTTTCATTAAACTATTGCTCTTATATTATAGTATTGTTTGGTTTAATTATGGAACATAATTTTAGAAATTATAAGCTTTAGAAATAAGGCAGTCAGCAATGTGTACTAGTCTATAACTGATGTTATTCTGCACGAACCAAAAGTTTATACTGTGATACTTCTAAAGTGACATTAGAGGCATTAAAACTTGCTTCAATGTTTTGTAATAAACTAGATCTTACTTTGTACTAATATATTACATGGCTATGGCCAAAAGCAGATTTTCCCCATAAATTTTGCTGAAAGATAATCCTCTCTTTCCATATATTTTAATTTCAACAAAGTTTTGGGAGGCAGTTTTGCTTTCCATTTAACTAAAATAGATGAGATTCTGACATCTGAAAGGATTTACCTCATCAAATATGAGTCCATGTTAAAAAAAAAAATTAAAAAAAACTCAAATTAAATGAAATTTTGTTAGCATGCAAAGGAATGGTCTTTGGTCTGACAAAATGTGTTAACAACAAAGAAAGCAAGCAGAGAATAGTAAATGCACTTGGATTCTCGTTCAGTTCCTTCTCTCTTTCTCCTTCTTTTCCCTTTACATATCTACCAAAGGAGCAGTCCCCACTGATGTTAGTGAAGTAAATGCAGCCATGTCTGGAGCTCTGGACAAGAGGTGCTGTGGAGAGGGAGTTCTCCTCCTTCAGTGGCAGAACAGGGAGCTCTGGATTGCTGGTGAGTTCTCTGGGTCCAGAGAGCAGCACGATCCTGTTGGCTGAGCACCTTCTTTCCCCAGAGTCCCTGCAAAGATACCATGTTAAGAGGATTATCTGCATGGCTCCAGGTGTTGAGGTAAACCTCTGAGCCTGTGGTTTCATGAGGCAAGGTGAGCTGATCTAGTAGTTTACAACTGCTGAAAGGATAATCCTGTTTCTTTACTCCCAGCCAACTTTCTGTGTGTTATCTAGCCCTTGAGAGAGTCCACTTCAACCTGTTCACCCTGCAGGAAAAGAGCAGGATTTTCTTGAGTTAATAAACTGAATTGATTCATGAAAACAGTGAAAACATGATTAGTGCTGTGGTTTGGGCAAGTAGCAGGGGTGGGACCACAGCAAAGAAGAGAGAACTGACGTAAAAGAGAATGGAAACAGAATCTTACCCTTTTATGTTTGTTTCTTTTTCTCAGATTCTTGTGAAACTACACCATGAGATACATCCCTGATTTATCTGAGAAGGTAAACAGAAATGCTTATTTGGGTAACTGGAAAATACTTCATTGTTAAAAGCAAAGCAATAGGTAGTGGAAGAGATGCTTTGTGCTGGTATGTGTGCTTCTTGTTTGCCCTATTTATGGAAACATTCTTTTTAAATATGTGCTGAGTTAATTAGATAAGGTCTTGTCTTTATCTAAATGGCATTTTCGTGTGTCACATGAAACCTTTGAAACGCTGACTTCTGCACTGAAGGATCAGAAGATTGGAATAGAAAAAGAGGAGACTGTGTGCACATCCTTCTTGACAAGGGAAAGCACTGGCATTGCAAGGCATCTCTGAATTGGGGTCTAATTGGTCTGATTTCCTTGTGCATGTCTTCTTTTTCCATCTGGAAATTTGTTTGTTGGAGGAACTCGAGCCATTTCTACATTTGTCCAGGATTTATGGATGTTCAGTAGCTTAGGCGGAGACATTGCAGTTTGGAGATTCCAGATATGTTCATGTTACATTCTCAGAACAGACACAGAATGCATTTGCAGTAAGTCAGATGTTTTTTGGGCAGTAGCACAGAAGCCTCCTGTGGAGCCAATATCAGGAGTCTCAATAATTCCAACATGAACCAGAAGCACTGAAGTATTTCATAATAAGCATGTAGTTTTCACTGTCCATGAAATCTTGCAAAGTATGGCAGCCAAGCCCTGCTGTAGGGAATTGTGGGACTGTAACATGTAGGAATAGAAAAGAATGAGAACAGAAGTTTGACATCAGTATGTGCAGTGATTTTGGCCAAAACACAAAATGTGCCACCTTTTGTAAACAGAACTTGCCAGGGCTATACTGGAGGCTGTGAACATCAATTCAGAGAATGCAGCTTTTCCTGGAGGGTAGGAATTTTTTTTCTGCTTTTCTACAAATTTTGGCGCATTGGGTGTCCTCTCTGTTCAGCAGGTGTGCTGCATTCTCAAGCACTGACATGCAATTCAGTGAGTTTAAACCCTGGGGAACAATATTACTGAAAGTTTTGGCTGCAGGCTTTCTGTTCCAAGGCACTTCAAACATCCTTCCCCCCAGGACCCACCCTGACTTACTGTTGGAGTGGTACACAAGTCAGTAGCAGTCTCCTTCAGTCAGATGGGTGTGCTAATAAGCTAAAGACAACAGGCAAAGGAAATACTATTCAGAGGTCTTGAGATCCCAAGGGCTATGACTCAGATTTGGGACAGGGTGCGAGGAATTGCTTTATTTGGTATCTGTTGCCTTCTCCAGCTCCGTGTCATTGTTAAAAGTGAAAGACTCACGCACCCAACTCTTTTCTCCTTGTTTGTATGGGTGAGGTATGTGGATCACACTCCTGTTAAACAAACAGAGGCATACAAGGTTTTCCATGTTGTGGATGTAACTTGGCTAAGGCTGAGGAATCCAGAGTTAAGGCTGCTGTTGCAGATGTAATTAACTCCAACACCATTACGTGTAATGCAGCTATGCAGCTCCATGTGGGCCATCCAGTGCCTACCCAGTTCCATGTAACAGGCTCAGGATACTTGTTCAAGTATCTGATTTTAATGTTCAAGTAGTTTAACTGTTCAAGTATGTCTGATTTAGCATCGGACGATATAAATATCTCACAACATCTGAAAATTTTCTGACAATGTGGTATTTACAAGATAAGAAAGTACAAGTGGGTATCCAAACTGCAACTGTAGCAGCAATTACCACTGTAATGTGGCATGAGAGGTATAATCATAGTAAATTATCATTATAATCCTCTGATGTGGCACTGATTTACAGAAGTGTTGTGGCTGTAGCTTCTGAATACTTGGCAGAGAATTCTGAGCATTCTAAAACCATTCCTTCAGTCAGAAACCACATGCTTAAAGTTTTAGGTTGTTTTAAAAAACTTCTTTTTTTGATTCAGCCTTGGCATAATTTTATAATGGAGACAAGAGCTCATTACCAAAAAACTGATGCTTTTATACTCTGTGGTTTTGAACCTAGTGGTTGTTATTTGAGGTAAATCACTTATATGAATGCACTAATATCCACCATTGAACTTGTAACCCACAGCAAGTTTTCATACTAAATAAATTCTAGCTTTCCTCTGACTGCAGTCAGGACTGAGGTTTGCTCATGTCAGCAGCCACATGTGTTGCTGTAGTGCTGGTAATTGTGAGGAGTTACTGAACAAACTCAAGGCAAGGACTGTGCATTCAGTTTCTTATACTGCTCTCATGCCCTAATGCCCAAAATGGAGTACTGGGAATGCTGCATTTAAACCAAGTCTGACAGCAAGGATTAACTGGGACAAGCAGTGATTTGAGTGACTGTGAATGTTTCTGAAATATACAATTAGGAAAATGTAAATATTGAATGTGAGGGACATCCTGATCCTTTTATGCGAGCTCACTATTTAGTAGGGAGAGTGAGAAGTTACTTTTACGTTTTATGAATGCCTAAGGATCTGAGCATGCTCTGTCAAGCAGGATACAGAGCAGACTGCAGCTCTGTTCTGTGTCTGTTAAGGAAATGAGCCCCACCTCTGCTAAAATGGGCAAAACATCCTTGGTAAACAGACCATTGGGCAGAGCTTGCACAATTAGCAATTACTCCGTGGAACCCCGGCTGGCCACTGTCCAACTTCAACTGAACTTTTATCCTCCTACAACATTTTGTTTAGAAACTATTTTTAAACAATAATACTCTCTAGCAACACCCATCCTAGAGGACATCAACTGCTCTGACTGTCATCTCAACTCCTGCTTAAATTGGGAACAGCAGATGCCATCTCTAACAGAAACTATGAAAAGTCAGTGACCAGTACTTCATGTCTTATACATCTTCATTAATGAAAAGGAAACAAATTACTCCCACAATGCTGTATTGTTACACCCAGTCCTGCACAAAGGCTTCTTCAGAGTCATTGTGACAGCATATTCTTCATGACAGAAAGTATGTTGGAAAGCTGTCAGTCAGGGAAGCGGCTGAAGCCCTGAAATCATCTCTGCCCTCGATTTGGATTCAAGCTGTGTGCCAGAGACAAGACTATTTTGCCAATTCCATTTTATGCAAACAAGATTAAGCCTTAGTTTCCTTTCAATAAATAATCTCATATTGTAATTTGACAAAAAATTTGAATCTTTAGTCCTCTGCTACTTCCAATAATATCTTAGAGCACCTCCTGGAAAGTGTTGGCAAAATAACCACTGCTCTGTGACAATTTTTGAGTTCAAATAGATGGGTTCTTGCCCAGAATTGGTTGAAACAGTATTAACCACTGATATTTTCCCAAATCAACTATCTCCTTCCTTTCCTACCAGCATATTCAGGTCTCCACAGCCCACAGCTTCTCAGCACTGTTAACTGGCTGGTTACACTCTAAGCATAGTTATATTGCAGCCATGGTCTCTTTTTGAAAATAGAATTGAAAGCAGCACATGAGAAAAGGAAGTGATGTAGAGAAAACAGGAGGATAGAATTTACTTTTGTTTCATAATCCAATTACTTTGGATACACTGAATCAAAGGGACTATTCCAGCTCTAAGAATAAGGCCTGCTCATGTGACTATGTGCTTGGAATCCCAAACTCTGACAATTCATGCTGGCATAACTGAAGAGATTCCTGCCTCCAGCTCTCTGCCTGTTCTCCTAGATGCTGTCAGGCCAGTGTTCTTGCCCTGAGACACCAGTCTGGGGTAACAGAACAAGCAGTCATAAGTTCAGTTTTTACTGTCCTGTGAGCAGCAGTTGCTGAAGGTTCCAATTCACAGCCCTTCATGGATTTTGACTTCAGCAGCTGAAAATGTCACTGTCCTGCTAGTACTTATAACCCAGCAAAAATTGTAGTCACAGGAGGTTAAACCCTGTTCTTCAGAGCTGTCACCAGTATGGATCTGTCAAAAGCATTGCTTGCATCCAAGGTCAGTGAAGTCAACTAGCCAATGTGTATTTACATGCATGTACACACATGCTTTTAAATACACTTCTGCCTGTTAACTACGATCTCCTGGTGAGCATTTGATTCCCCTGTGGTTCTAAAATGAAGCTGGTTTTGTCAGCAGTTTGTCAAATCAAATACTGTGAGTTTTTCCCACCAAGAGGAGTAGTAGCAGAGCAGCACTGTGGGAAAAGTGATTTATTGCACACATGTTATAAGGGAAATTGCTCTGAAGAATATTTGTATTTATGATTTAAATGAGATCATCTGGGGATTTTTTTCAAGAAAGGAGTAAGAAAAATTTAAATGGATTCAGTTCTGTTGTTGGTGTGAGCAGTGACCATGATTTTTGTAGTAATTTATGAAAAAAACCTCAAAACTCTTGCTCTGCTTTTGAAAAAATAATGCAAGAGTTATTTTGGGGATAGCCTCCAAATTCCTACCGTTTGGGTGTAAAGCAGGCAGATGTCTGGATTTTCAGAATAAAAAATGATGCCAGTAGATAAATGCTTGGAATTATTTTGACTGCAGCCAGCAAATATATCTCATCACTATGGTTGCAAAAACAAACATCCACCAAAGAACTGTATCCAACACAGGGAAAATAATTAAGGGAAATGGAACAATTTGCAGCTTTTATTAAATTCTTTGCATTCCCTCACACAAATCTGTAGTTAGAGGGGTGAACTGTGACCTCGATGTGAATATTCTGTTTGAGTTCTTGCCATTCTGACAGTAGCAAATAGGGCAAACACTTACTTAGAAAGGAACTTGAGATGTATTCTCCTACTCTGAACCATTTTCCATCCCACATTTTTGATAATCGATGTGAATTCAAGTGTAGTTTGGCTTTTGAGTGCAAACTGAAAATAATTCAGGTTTTTTTACCTCTAGTTTGAATGTAGTTAAAGACAACAGAACTTCCCCAAAGTGCCCTACTGTTAGGAGTTCTGCCAGCTCAAGTTCAATGGGATCAATCCATAGTTAAGCAAGCAATGCAGCTCTGTACCACTAACAAAAATGACTTCCTACAGAATATATTAATATGTTTTAAACCCCAATTATTTTAATTAAAAAAAAAAAAAAACCAACAACAACAATAAAAGAAAGAAAACAAGGAATTTATATCCACAGTTAGATAGCTGTAAAGGAATATAAAATTAATCAGAGATTTTGGTACTCAGGGAACAGCTCACATTGGAATGGGTGCTAAACCATCAGCATTTAGAAGCAGCCTGAACATGAAATTTATGCTGTGTTTTTATGAGCAGGGTTGGTTGTAAGTAGCCATGAAGCATTGTCTCTTCCAGGACCTAAGGTGGCACTTCTTAGTAGGGCATTCTTGGAGACAGGAGGAGCCAGAGGAAGACACACTGCAGCTATCCCAGAATAAGGTGCCAGTGTTCATCAATCCAAGCCCTAAGATGCAGATGATACCCCTTCCCTTAACAAACAGCCAAAAAAATAAACCCACCACAAAACCTGTCCCTGGGGGTAAGAACCGTAGTCCCACAATGTTCTATCTATTGTTTTCTGCTAAGGCTGACATTGGAGAATCATTGCTCTCTTTGCTGTGAGTGATTCTATCAAGACAAGCTATGCTAGCAGTTCTAATGGTTAGGGTTTGGGTTAGCCTTAGGGTTAGGCTTAGGATTAGTGTTAGGGTCTAGATAGTCAAATATCCTACAGGTCCAGGATCACTGGGGCTGGTAAAGGCATGCCAAGGCAATCCTTCCTCTTCCTCTGTCTCTGGAAAGATTTTGTCTCTCCTAATATTTCTGAAAGATGATGCACGTCCATGGGACATGCATCCCATTCTCTGCTAAGAAGATGCAATGATGAAATAATACATTAAAAACTTCAAAACACTGCATTAAATTCTTCCTTCAAAAAATGTGAATGTTCCTTTGCTACACCAAATCATTTTTTTGGAGAAAGTGAATCAGCAAAGCTTACAGACATGTGAATCCCTGTCAGTAAAATAGGTAACCTTAGTAAATTCCTCCTAATATGCTTATTATTTCAGACTATGGCATACAAAGGGAAACAGTGTCTCACAGATAGCATAAACAGCTTACACTGAAACCAAAGGATATCTACATACTTACAAAGGTACTGTAGAATTAAGTAATAGCATTATTCACTTGCAAAATCTTTTTGACATCACCTTATTTAAAAGTAAACTTCCATTTTTAAATTGCAGTTCATGGACCCCCACAAACCTTAGACCAAGCGATTCCAAGCTAGGAAAGGAGTGAGGATGTTCTACCTTACCTTCTCTCATGTATTTTGCACTGGAAAATATACTGAAATTAAGAATTTTCAATTAATTTATGTAATTTTCCTATACATTTTAGAAAATTAAGTCGTCAATCCGTTCACCTCTTCACTTTCCCAGAAAGCAGTAGGGTGACATCATATAAAGGGAATGAACACACAGTGCTGAAAATGTCCTGCTGGTGTGTATTAGCCTCCCTGCCCAGGCACGTCCTGTGTAGCACCAGTTCAGCTTTACCAGTTTGGAAATAGACAGATAGTTTATGTGAACAAAGATTGGACCAAGAGCTCACTGTGTAGAGAAGCTTCCCTGCACCCAGCAAATAGAGAGCAAAGCTGTCGGGAACTTTTCAAAGGTAAGTGCACAGTCACTGCTCTTCAGACACAGTACATGTTCTGTACAAACACAGGAATGAGTAAGATGAGAGATAAAAGAGGTTAAAATTATTATAAGTAGTCTTTGTAAGTGATACCCTTCATCCTGTCAGATGTCTAAATGCTTCCAAAACAGATGGAGCAACTAACCTGGAAACTAAGGAGAAAGTGGTCTGCAGGCAAGGGAAAAATAAATCTTACTGTTTAGAACAAATGGGGTACCATGTTCAGGCCTGATAGCAGAGACTGCTCACAAAGTTTGGTTTTGTGGGATTTTGATGAGGGTTTTCTGTGGCTCCTCTTACACATGCAAACAGCAAACTCACTTATATCTTAGTAATAGTTGTGAAAACTTCATTCTGTGAGGAGGGGTTTGAAAACCTCTGTGCTGAGAAGGGAGGGTGGGGTGGCATTTCTTCCCTCAATACAAATTCAGAGTCTGATACTGTTAATAACAGCTGTGTGTGTAATTGTGGAGCTGCCAAAGATGAAATGAAAGGGAACTTAAATATTTTTTCCTTCCTGAGTCCAACACCTATACAATCCCTTTTGTCTATCCATTCTGTGTCTGTGTGTAAAATATGTGTATGCTCCGTAGTAGCTAACTTATTTTTATATGCTGGACACAGCCTAAAGAAATTTCTATTGTCCCTTATAGAATCACTTCTTGAATCCTTTGATAAATTAACTGTGTGAAAACATAATCTTATCCTTAATTTATCATTCTTTTGTCAAAAGCTTGAGTAGCACAGTGTATATGTGTCTATGAGTGATGAAGGCAACAGCAATTTAATAGTAACTCATTTTGTGTGTGTGTTACTTACCTCTCTACAGTAATCAGCTGAAATGGAGGTGATGTTCAGCTACTGGTGATAATAAAGGTAGTTGTATCACTGTAGTTAATCAACGGATGCTTTGAAAATTAAGGTCCTAAGGAAGAGTGGAGAAAAGGAAGGAAAACACCAAACAACCTTGTGTTTGAACTGGGTATTTGCTGGAAGATCTCAGCCCACTGGTAGGAGGCATATTGAGCAGGTGGGCTGGCAGAGCTGTACAGACAGCTGGCTTTGTCTGGCATGCAGGTGTTCAGCTTGGCTGCCTGCAGGTTGACTACGAGATGCCAGATTTTTTGAGGAGGTCAGCTTGTTTAAGAAGAAGTGGCTCTTGTCCACTACCATAGTGAGTTGGGTGAATGAGGCTGTGTGGTTGTTTTCACTTCCTCTCTGCTCACCTCTTTGATACAGTCCAAAAACCCCATTCACCTTCTGTTGGATTTAGATGGGAGAGAAAACTGGCTTTGCAGGTAGGGTACAGTGGGTTTTCCTTTTCTTGTATTAGAAACAAAAGATATAACAAAACCACATGTTGCTGTGATGTTTAATATTGAAACTACTGTTAATGTTATGCCATTCTTCAGAGAGTTCTTTTTGGTTTGATTTTGATAGACTGACAAACATTAGCTGAGCTGTGTGTGCTTTTATTTGCAATAATGTTCTTCAGTAGTTCCCAGATGAGCTAGTACTTGATTATAAGCATTTTGGGATTCGCTGCTGGGAAAGTTTTGGTGTCAATCCAGAAGTTAAACTGCAGAAATAGCTGTATAACATCAGCAAAGGCAGTTTGCTCCTTTCCAAGTTATAGTAAGCCATAAAGTAAATGTAATGCACTGGTAATAGATGTCAACTGAGAATCTTCATGAATGGTGTCAAATTCATGATTCATGTGCCATCTGCTAGAACAGAGTGTCAAATGCAGACTTGTATAAACAGGTTAAATAAGTTGCCCTGAGCACAATATTGTCATCAGGGTACTTTTCTTCTGATGCTGAGTGTGATTGCAGCCTGGCTGACCTGGGACTGCTGGAAGCCAAAGTCTCCTGTTGCATTTTTCTTTTGTGACCTGGCTGCCCTGTCAAGCAACCATTTGACTCCTCTTGCCACTTTTATGTTTCCTGTACGGAATCAGATCTTTAAGAGCCCAGACAACCTCTCCTAAAGTCAGACATAAATTTCTGACCGTTGTAAAAGGACAGTAGTTGAATGTTGATCTGACTTTGTTATCTTTAATCAAAAAACATAAATATATAACGAGTGCAATATTTTGTTCTTGCTCCAGAGCAAAAGCTGCATTTCATTACTTTAACCTATAAACCCTCAAAATGCTATGAAAAAGCACTAATACTGTCCTTTATGAATGCAGGTTGTGCAGTCAACCTCCCAAACAATGCACTGAAAATGTAATTCCCACCGTCAAGATGCACTTGCCCTGAACTTGCTGCAACATCTGTATGTTGGCTAAAGAAAGCTGTGTGAAGATCCTAAGCTTGTCAACTGAATTATTTAGCATTAATTTTTGTTGGCATGACACTAGCAGCAGCTATATTCAGTTAACAAGTAGCTTCTAAAATATGTGTGGTTTTGTGTGTGTATGATTAAATAAATAAACTCATTCATGACCATTCTGTGTATACACAATCAGGTAGTTCTGTAGTCAGATTTTCAGACATTGCCATTTAAAATAAAGCTACTGGCTGACAGAGACAGCCTCTCTTAGGTACGGAGAGGCTCTATGAGTATGATTTTTTTTTTTAAGATTTTTTTTTAGAAAAGACGGAGATATCAAATGACTGTAGAAAAAGGAATGTGTTTATGTTTGAGATGAACAATCCTGTCATGATATTTCCAAGTATCCTTCTAATGCAGCATGTTTTCATTAAGTTTCAGAGAAATTAAAAGAAAAAAAATGAAGCAAAAATAAAACCAATGAAAATGCAGGCAGAGCCAGGTAAGAGGGAAATAAAAAATGAATCAAGAGAAGTCTCTGTGTAAAGAAGCAAAGTGGGAAAATTAAAACTTTAATGCAAATAAGTATCTGTGCCAGTCTAATTTTTAGAGACTACTCTGTTTCAATGGAAGTTCAGTTAGTAGAAACCCAGGGTTATTAAAGTTAAGAAAAGGGAGCCATTATTTGAAAGTAATATGAATTTAACTGATGGAAAAAACAGGTCCATAAACTGTAGCAATCTTTATGAACACTAAATATAGTTTGAGAAGTTTGAATTTCTTTTATTAATATCTTGGTTTCTACTGTATACTTGTAAATCATGACAGTTCTCCATTTATGAAATGTGGAACTTAATGGATTTCTCCTAAAACTGAAATGCTGATTTTTTTTTAAAGTGTTGTCCGTATTCATCTTTGTTTTCATGTGATATCATTGTCTAAAGCCTTACACTTAATAATGAATCTCAAGAAATGTTGTGGAATCTCTTGACCTATTACACAACAGTCCAGTAGTGTTAGCTTATTTAGCCAGGATGTACCTGAGGTATTTCAGTATCTGCCTTAGGACACTCATATAGCTGTAATTGAAATATGGTGTGAGGGTTGTATTTTAGACACCCACAGTGCTTTATCTTATCTGATCAGTCTGCTTATATGACATGCTTAGTTACAACCATATTACTGTTTTTCATTGGTGTGTTAAGTGCAAAGCTATTGGCCTGCAAATCCAAATCAGCACTGAAATACCATATGAAACCTGCTTGGAGTGGTAAAGGTATTACACAAACAAATTGGGAATTTATGGGGTAGATGTATTGATTTTTGTTGAGTGGGTGGCTATTAGGAGTGAAATTTAGAAAATAATGCCATGGATCTCAACAAATGACCTCCCAAGTAGGCAGTGCTCTTCTTAGGACAGTGACCTGTCCTCAGCCTGAATGGGTACAGGTGCCCAGGGACAGCAAACCAGTGGCTCAGAAGAGTCAGAGGGTAGTTGTAATTGGAAAAGCAAGTTGTAAAATGATTGGCACCTTCTTTTCATAGCCAGCACTTCAGATCTACCACACTGAAATTCCTCAGACAACCAGCATGCTGGAAAATGTGCAGTTCTGGGAGAAGGTAAGGAGAAGCAGCTTCTCACCACAGTCCAGCACCCCAGAGAAGTTTGTGAAAGTCAATCATAGCTGGAGCTTGTACTCCCAGCCTGAGGTAACCCATGAAATTTTGCTCCTGAACTGTCATTTTGCTGAGTGCCTTTTAGTTTTTGCAGTCACGTCAGAGAACAAGCTGACAGTCAATCAGCTTAACTTAAAAGAGAGGGTGCAAGCTTTGTTGTCCTCAGTCCTGTGAGGCTGTTCTGGAAGAGACAATGCCTGCTTCACCCTTCTTCCCTGGGGTACTGCAGCTCCCTGTAGATTCTAAGTGACGGCTGAGCAGCACAAGTTGCACATCTGATTGTGTTGTTACTGGTGTTTGACTGTAGTGACTGGTTTATTATGCAAGTCTGTGGTTGCACTGTGATCAAAAATCTATATGGCTTGGGGAATACAGGATAGGATAACAATCATTAGTGTAAGGTCAGCTTGAACTCCTAGGTGTTGAGTTGTCACCAAAAATATTTGGTTTCCCGTTAATATACTGCACAGGAGATTGCCTTCTTATTCTAAGTGAAATACTGATATTGAATTAGATGACCTTGCTCTATATGAAAGAAACTCAGAATACTTAAAAGAGGGGAACATTAGGGTGGTCATATAGAATGTGATATATGAAACAAGAGCCAAGTTTAAAAATGATTAGCTGTTTGCCAGCCAAAGAAAACAAGTCTCTGTGAGACCTAATCTGCCCACTCGTCTCCTAAGGCTCATATACCAACTCATGGGAACTCTGCAGTGGAAATGTACATTTAATTCTGATTTGTTTTACTTGGCAATTTTATTCTTCCAGCCTTACTGATTTCAGCATTCAATATCTTAATGATGCATCTCAACAAAAAATACCTAAGATCGTAGTAAATCAGTCCTCAAACTGCCATTTAATGATACATGGCATTATTCCCAATGATTTATTCAGAAGAAGAGCAAACAGAGCTGCACATAGTACTATACCTATAGGGTATAGGTAAATAATGTAATTACATGGTGGCAAAAATATATTTTTTGCTTTGTTCTCTATTCATTCCTGATTATTCTTTCTTAGGCTTTTCTGTGTGAATTTATTCTAAGAGATCTTCAGTGATTTGGAATGAAAAAGTTAAGAAAACTGATCAGTATTTTGGGTCTACTTTGAAAATCTTGGAGCACAGTAAGACTTGGATACCCTTACTATTCATGTATTCTTCAGAAATCACATAGATTTCATTTTGGACTATGTAATTTGGAATGGTGGGTCCAGTTTTCAGACAGACATGTCCAATTCATGTGTATTTCCAAGGACTGTGCATTGATAGATACAATGCTCATCCCTTTCAACTGAATGGGTTTCTTCCTTAAAGAAATGCCATATACAATTTAAACCTCTAGCATAAAATACAAATGTAAGGCAGGCTGTAGAATTTATGCTTGGAAAGTCTGTGTACTTAATATTGTCTTACATCTGGCTTATGAAGCTCTTTTAATTCCTTCATGTAATGGGGAAAAGAAGGATGCATTTTTTTCTTTTGGCATGTTCATTACATTACACAGGATGTTTTAGGATTAGAAAAATTGTGTACTGATGTAATCACTTCTATAGATTTTCTTCCTTAATTGGTTTGCTGTTATTGAGTCCACTTGGTGAAATCCCATCTGCTACCATTTTCTGTCTTTTTATGATTTTTTTTCTTTTCCCTGTTTCTCTCAGACTTAATTTTTATCATGTGTGCTTAAATTAGATTGTCTTCACTACAATCACATCTTCAGAGCATAAACAATCAAACTAGGTTTACTCAGTTAGTGTATTTAAAAGTAGTAATTTAGAAAATGAGTCATTTACTGAATTTCACCAACAAATCATAGATTTGACAAGTCCTGGAACAATCCTTAGCAGAAAAATTTGGGACGGTGTGAGGTATGTCTACATAAAGCTGTAAATGTATATTTGGATAAATTTTTCCATAGCTCTTTGAAAGTCTGGCCTCTGTTTTATGAAGTTTGCAATTTTTTCAGTTGTGAGAACACAAGAAAATGATTTGGTATTTACCTTGCTCCTTCACATGCCAAACATCTCAAATTGAAATAATTTCTGTATTGTAGTGACTCATTTAGTCAGCGAAACTAAATGCATTTTACTCACTTGAATATTTTCACCATCCTAACACTTTTCTGAACTAGTTAACTGTTGTTAACCCCATTTCACAGCTAAAAAACACAGACAAGAGAGATGAGAAATGACACTTTCAAAAATCACCTCTAAAAACCATAAGTGTAAAAATTCAGGAGCCCCTTTTGAATACAGATATCAGTAATTTTGCCAGTGCATCCTAAGAAATTCAGCAATTTTGGCAATGCATCTTGTGACTCTTACTTTTTAATCTTATTTGCACCCTCACCATATTATTTCAAAATGAAAACAAATGCATACTTTATTCCTCAGCCATCAGATCTACTAAGAAGAAATAATACAATACTGACTTCATAGTGCTGGTGAGTGCTATGCTTCAGTTTATTTAGTAGTGATGCTATTTATAGAAAGCTCCTTCATGTGATGGTGTTGCCAGTAACACAGATGTCCGTTGAATGCACTCTATTTTAAACAGAGGTGAAAGGCTAAGGAAAATATAAAAGAACCCACCTTTAATATTTCAATTTAACAATAACAAGCAGGGTGTGGCCACCCTGAAACCGCAGCTTGTCGAATGCTTGGGAGAAGGGAAGGGTGGGAAAGCTCTCTGCTTACCAGTTCCACAGTCTCGTTAGTAAAAACACATCTGACACCAGTGATTGTGGCCTGAGAGATACAGTGAGAATGGGTGGTGCTTTCAGTAATTGCTGTGAATAAACAGTCTTTCTAGTACGTGGAACAAAGCCACGTTTTATGAGCATTAGTGTCCTTATATTTTAGAAGCTGTGAATGAAAACCCAAGAATTCTTCGCTGTTTTTAAAAAATATGTATTTCTTTAAAATACTGCTTTTGCCCCCAAGGACACTGTGAGACTCTGCACATAAAGCTTACCCAGAAAGTTTCTTCTTCGTGCTCAATTTGCTGTCCTAAGCTGGATGCTGTGATATTTTCAGTGTTTAAAATGAGACTTACTGGTTGCAAGTTACAGAAAATGCTGTTGCTCCTATTTGAAAGTGGTTTAATAGTCAGTGAAATTCACAGGAATGTGGGAAGGTCAAGGACAGAAAAACTGCACATTTTACACATGGGTAATCCTCCCTGAAATAACGTGGACTCCATAGTCATTTGGGTTTGGGGTGTTTGTGTGTGTGTGTGTGTGTGTGGTGTTGTTGTCTGAGGGGAGTGTTGGCGGTTTTTTTGTGTATTTGTGGTTTGGTTTTGTTTGTTTTTAATTGGAGAGTAACAATCTGAACTTTCTGTAAACTGAAAATTTAATGCTTAAATACATGTTTACCTGAAATCAGCTTAGTAGAAGCTAAGCTAGCTTCATCCTAGGCCTGGAGAAAAAAAAAATCACATATATTTCCAGCCAGAATAGACTTCCAGTAACCCACAGTCACCCAGAACTTGCTCTCCAACATATGAGGTCACCTGGAACAAGCGCTTGATTTTTTGAATTCTCCTTTTATTGGGATTTATTCATTTAGTTCTGATTCAAGAGGAATTAGAAATGAAGAAAAAATTATGAGTGCTATATAGAATCACAGCTATTGTGTTCTGCTATTCCAGAAGACTCTACCAAATAACTTCCACTATGTTTTATCTAACTATGAAGGAATTTTATTCTGAGAAAAGGGAGTATTTTTCAGAGTGTGTAGCATGGTTGAGTGTCTGCCATAAAATAGACTGTTCATTCCTCCAAAAATGCTACACGCAGGTTGTAGTGAGTCTAGTATCTAGACAAATTTTGTCTGGGCTCATTCAACACATGGAAAAAATATTTCATCTCCTTTCTTCCCAAACTGACACCACAAAGCCATTTCATTTATTTTTTCTGACATGTTGTGTTGTTCATTATTGGATGTAGTCTCCCCTGGCTTTAGAACAAACTGGTAGGATTGAGCAAAACTCTTTCCTTTTCACAGTTAGAAGGAGAAAATGAGATTATAAAAGAGAAAGTTAATCACAGAGTAATGATTGAGCTCCTTGCACAGAAATGTCAAGCACACCTGAAGCAAATGAGTCTGATAAGGCTTCCTAGCTACATACTATACAGGTATTTTTGTTGCATTCCATACCCTAAGGCTTCCTACAATAAATCCTCACCTAGTGAGAATCTAGTGGGTTGTCAACTTGAACAAATTATAATGCTGCTGATGGCACAAAATAACTGTACCTTCCCATCTGGGTCATCTTCTAATCAAAGCAGGAAAAGATCAAACCCCTTGCAGAGATAAGCAGCAGTAAAAAACTAGCAGGGTAACTAAATATGACAACTTTTTGCTCCTGCAACTTCCAGTTGGGTGGGGGAGGAAGGAAGATCTGCAGCCAGAGAAGGCTGTAGTGTTTCTGGAATGAATGGGAAGTGCAGGGGTGTAAAACTTAACTGCTATCTTAGGAGTCAGGCTTTACTTGATCAAGGGAGATCTCTTCGTTCACTGTCGAACTGTGAAGGTAAAAGGAGAACAAGATGCATTACAAAGATGTTCGAAAGGTGTAAAAAGCTTGACTTACCACTATTCTTTTGTCTCTGTGATTGTCTTCAATCTCATACCCATGTTATCAGCTAGGAAGAAAGAAAAACCTTTTTTTACACTGATCCAGTTTGCTTAACACTTCGCTCAAATCGCTGCAAAAGCAGCGCATGAGAAAAGAAGTAGGGACATATCTGAACAAAAAAGTAAATCAATGATGGTTGAGTGTCTGCCATAAAATAGACTTTTACAAAAAAGTAAGTCAAAATTCAGGAAATGCAATGATGGCAGAGGAGCCTGATAAAATGAGAGCAGAAAATCTGCAAGCAGAAGCAAGTCCATCATAAATGTGGGACCATTTCCCCCCTCTAACAGAGTCTACTTTGAAGGAACTAGCAAATGATTTATTCTAGGACTGTAGCTCTTATTCTTGTCAAGGACTACTGCAAAGAGATCACAGTTTTCCTGAATTTATAGCTGACAAATCCAAAGTCTTTTCATAATCTTATCAGAACTGGGACTGGTGCTGGCACACAGTGACTCAGATGAGTGTCAGGGAATTATCGGTCTTCTCTCATGTCTTTTATCATCTTTTGTGAACCAAGATGTCTGCAGATGCTTCAATATCTGGGACTCAAAAATAACTCCTACAAAAAAGAGTGCCAGTAAAATGTGACCAGTTAAGCAGTCCTAGAAAATATGAAGGGCGGAGGAGATGGGTGATCCCTCCTAACTGAACTGCTAATTATTGTTAATCAACCATGAGTTAACTGTGAGTCACAGCACATCAGTGGTCAGCCATGGGCCTCAGGAGATCTGAGCTTGTTTTCTGCTTTATGGCAGATCTCAATCTCTGAAGCTGGACATGTAATTTAATCCCTGTTGGCCATCTCAGGCAGGGGTGATCAGCTCTGACCTTTTGCCTCTGCTGCCTCTGCAGACTAAAGGCTCCCAAAATGTGGCAGTCTGTCACTACAGGGCCTAAGCGCTGTACAGCCTGATTAGACATGGGGCCCCTCGCACAGTCATCTGGCAAACACCATAACACAGTTCATAAATAATAATGTTTACAATAGCCCTTTTCTTCAGTTCCCAAGGAGAAGACGTAAGATATTGTGTTAAAGGACCAACTCTCATCTGGTAATATTAAAAATGTTCTGAACTGCTCTCTAGTCACCCAAGAAGTCAGATGAAGTTGTAAAGTCCCTTTCAACAACTTGGTGTGATTTTAACTTTGTCTTCAAGTCCGAGCTTGGAAATTCTTCCTTTGAAGAGAGTTCCTTTGAACAAGGTATGAAATGAATTTCTCAAAATGTTCATGGTCTTTCAGCGTTCCAGGTTTTGTTCTAATATTTATCAATGCCTTTTGGCTTGCCAGAGCCTTTCTGGCTTGAATTCATAATTTAGGAGGGGAGGACAAAGTCAGCTATTTCATGTACCTTTAGTGCAAGGTGAGTTATTGTATGTGCACTGCAAAATGACAGCAATGACTATCTGAACTGTCCAGGCACAGAGAGCTGCTTCTGTCAAATACTTATGGTATGACTGAACACATGCTCAAAGTAAGATCTTTGTTTAGTAAATATTGAATATTCCCTAGTCTTTTATATCCTGTCATCATTTCCTTTGTACAGCTTACAGCTGTAGCTTCAAGCCAATGTACAAAAGTAATTGGTCAGGCACAGTTCAGAAGTGTGTTTAACTATGTAATAGACATATTTTTGATGTTTTTTCCTCTCAACAAAATTCTTGGAGTTCTGTATCCAAACTGTATCCTGCATCCAAACTGGTCTACACCAACATCTTCTGTGTATAAGTCAGTAGATTCATTTGTTATCCATTTAGTGAGTGTAAATATACTGTAATGCACATGTAAATCTATAAATATATACATATAACCATAAATATATATTAAAAAGCAGGGAACTTGGCTGCCATATAGTCAGCTTGTGGTTTTGGAAAACCACAGGTTTTAGAGTGGAGATAGCCATTGTATTGCATTAGCTATTTTCTCACAGTTTGAGAAGCAGCAGCTCAGAACACTTTGGTCCAGGCAACAAAACACCCAATAGGAAAGCAGTTCCTCCATGTGTCTCACCAGGACTCTGAAAAGAGGTGGATGGAAGGGGATGTTGGCTAATTCATAGGTGTTCACAGGTTCCTGTGAGCTGGACAGGAATGGGGAAAGAGAGAAATGGTGTAGTGATGAAGCCTGGTGAGAAGGAACATGCACTGAGCTGTGTGGGGAGGGTAAGGAGGACTGCTCACCCTCGATCTTCACAGGACTTGCTCCGTGGTAATGCCTCTCTGTGTGTTGGGTTTCAGAACAACCATGGAAACCACAATATTGCAGAGTGGTTTTGTCAGTTCTGAGTTGTGAGCAGAGCACACAGGTTTTGGATTGAAATCTTCATTTTATTTTCTGCTCAATTAATATTGAAATGGGTTCATTTTTTGTGATTTTTTTTTCTGTTGTGTTGTGTTCCCCCTGCATGTTTCCATTCTCTGAGTTGTATGTGCCAGTGACTAACACTGACAGAGTTAATTAACTGAATAGTAAACATCTGTGTTAGGGCTGCTGCCTCTTTCAATTCTCACTCTCTTTTTAAGCTCTGCCAGAGGACTCAGGCTTTGTAGGGCTAGACAGGAGTTTGGATGTTGTTAACAACTCTAAGTTAGGAAATATGTTGAAGGTGTAAGGACCACTCAAGTATGCTGCTGAGCAACACCTACAAGGCAGCATGATTCAGCTCAGTGGCCTACAGGTTGAAGGCAAAGCATTATTTTCTCTTTTTCTGCCTTGTAGAATTCATATGGGCTTCAAAGAGTGAAACCTGCAAATTCTGAGAACATTTAAACTCATTACTTCCTGAGAGCTGTTCTATAAATGATACCAGAAAAGTCACAGAAAAAATAAGTAATAAAAAAACCCCAAACAAACTGACCAACCACTTAGATGAGGTGGAATTCATGCTCAGTTCTCTGGAAAGACTCCCCAGCCTATGCACAGCAATCCTGACTGGGTAGTGTTCAGCAGGCAGCATCCTATTTTCCATCCTTACCATCTCCAATTGTTGTGATTCATCCAGAGATGTTTTTTTTTTCCAGTGTTAAGATAATGGAACAGCAAAATCTTCCATGGTTATGAAAGTCAGAGCCTCTGTCTGAAATTGAAATTATTTTTTTGACAGAGTAGCAAAAGAAAGATGATAAGTAATATTATCACACCAAGGGAAGCAATACTTTTGCAGTGTCAAGGGTATCAAACCAATGATTAGCATATTCAGCTTCAAATTAAGCTCATTATAAATTGTAACTATAAAATCTCTTTTGAAAAATTACTTCAAAACTGAACCTTACTCAAGACAAATGGCTGGAATTTGACCTCTTTGTAATTTTACTTCCCCCCCTTTTACTTTAATTCGTTATGATGTCACCAGTAAATACAATAATCTGTCTTCTGCCAAAATACTTCACAAAATATTATTTGTCTTTCAGAGGGAGTGGGGAGAGGAGTTTTGGGGGTTTTTGAGTGTTTTTAAAGTGAATTAAAAAGAAAATAAATATTATAGAATTTATTTTATGATTCAATAGTCTGAAGCCATGTTAATAATTAAGAATTGTTTTATTGGTGTTTCAGTGCCAATTCATGTACATTGCTAATTTTGTTACAGAAATAAAACTGCTTCAGGAAGGCTCAGACCCTGGATCACAGCCCACAGCTTCACAGTCCTATCCCTTCATGGGAATTTTAACACAGTATTCCCCCAGGTGCTACAATTGGGTCAGCAGCTCTCCTGGGAGCTCGGGCATAGGTGGGGTTCTGTGGGAGTTGCACAGCTTTAGCACTGCTCACAGACACCATCCAGGGCACAGGAAGGGAACATCTATCTATTTTCTTCAGGCAGAATACAGAGTAGGAGCAGATCTGTATAATGGCTTTTCTGCTGCACAGTTCCCCAAGGCTATTGCTCCGCTGGAAGCAAGGGTGGGTGAGTCAGCAGTCTGTCTCTGTCCTTAAGGTGCCCTTATCCTGTGCACCATTTAGGCAATAAAACTGTTAGATTTTTCATTCAGATCCGTGATATGTGGTGGTGAACATACTGCACTGCTATTTCCAGAATAAAAAGTTCTCAGTGTAGCAAGAAGGGTGGCTCTAGCAGCACAGATTTTGAGGAGTAATTTTTTCTTTCTTTTCTTAAGACTCTGGATTAAGGTTTTTCAGTGTTATCTGGCTCTCTCACCTGTTCCAGCTGCATTAGCAGGGCTGTATTTAGTTTGCAAGGTTCAAGGTTACCTTGAAGTTGGACTCAGACCATGGTCAAGAAATGTAAACATGTGAAAGACATGTGAGCATATTTGGGAAATGCCATATGGTGTTCTTCTTCCTCCCCATCCTTGCTAGTGAAAGCCTGCTGACATTTTTGCATTGAATTCTCTAAGAAAGAACAGATAAACACCAAGACAAAATTGCAGCATAGCCAGGCTCAAGCTCAGATGAGACTTTTCCCCTCCTCTGAAAACCTTAATCAGGCCAAGCTTACATGGGGCTGGTGTTTGCTGACTTATTGTTTCTGCCTGTCTTTTGTGAATCATGGAAAGGAACATATCCCAGTGCTGTCAGAGATGCATCCAGGCTGCTTTAACCTGTTTATAGTGGCTCTTGGGGTACATCTGCATTGCACAGTAGAGATACCTGTTCTGGCCACAAGCAAGTTTCCTCCAGAGCCTGAACCAGTACAGCTGTGCCAGTGGGACTTTGCATAAGACTGATTGTCATGTGCTGCTACTTCTGTGTGGCCACGCTCTGGGCTGTGCAGTCCTGCTGTCTGCTGCAGGAGAGCAAAGGTAAATCTCAAACAATTCTGCCTTGTGGGGCAAAAGGCTTTGTTGTCTTCAGGTATGCTTAGGATTTCTTCTCATTTCAAACTTTTTAGTCTTTGTAAATGCTTCAGCTTCTTTTTGTCTGTCATTTTGACAAATTCACAGACTGACAAACTCACAAACTCACATTCTTCCCACCAGAGAAATCAGCCCTCACTGCTGCTAGCAGTGCTGAATTATGGCCATGCAATGGGAAGAGTTGGGGATCTCCCAATATCATTGTTTCCAATAAAAGAGACTGTCATCCAACAGTCAGGTATGATACAATGCTCCTGCTTTTGCTGTAGAGATCCTATTCTGATGATCAAAAAGCCCAGCATCATGCAGGATTGCCCTGGAAGCCCCACTGCTTACTGGGAATGGCTGCTCTCAGTCCTTTTCTCCCCAGTTCCCCTGAACCTTCCCCTTTCCACCTCTCTGCTTTCCAGACAACATCTGCTACCCACCAAAAGTGTGTTGTATGGGCTCTGAAGAAGGCAAGAGATACATGTTTCAAATATAATAGAAGTACAGAATTTACAGGGCTGTTGCTTTGTACATCTCCAGGGAATTCAGTTGTATTGCAGTGCCCAATTTCTATTGCTGATTGGCCATTTTAAGGGACTCAGTTCCACAGCCAAGTCTCCTGTGCAGCATGTGACTGGCTGGGTGGTACCCCACATGTCAATTTTACTTTGAAGAGCTGAGCCCTTAGCTGCAACTTCTAAAAGTTTAAATTTAGTTGGCTATTAATTTGGTTTCTCTTGTCTGAAAATTCCCCTGGTAAAAACATTGTTCTTGCTTTTATCTCCTTTCCTGCTTCCTCAGCTGCCTCCAACCCATTTGAGCTGTACCTCTTGCTGTCCTGGTTCATGTGAGTAAGTCACAGGGGTGACCCAGAATCACCTAAATCAAGATTAAAATTTCTATTTGTAGCCACATTTTCTAAGGTAAAGCTCATCTGTTTCTTTTCCTTCATTCTTATCCTTGCTTCTTTTTTCACACTTTCAGGCACAGCTCTATGAAAGTTGGTTTCAGTGTTGACGTAAAACTTTAACAGTTGGCATTTGGTCTCACTCCCACTCAGCATTTCTTTATTTCTTTCGCTGTGATTCTACAGCTGTGTGTGGGCTTGTGTTAGAAACCGGATCACTGAAATGGTACAACATTTATCAGGGCAGGGAGGGAGGGAGGAAGAAAAATCTTGTAAAATTGACTTCACCAAGGTCTCTTAGAGGATTCACTTCCCTGCTCTCCCTACATGGCTTTCTCTCCCTCCTTCTCTATCTTTGCCCACCTGAGCAGCCCCACCTGCCACTTGTAGATCACATTTCTTGCAATCAGCTCCTCACACCCTGTGTTTACAGAAGTTAACAAAGTTAACATCCTGTTAAGAAAGTTTACTGTCTTTGTCTTGTGCACCTTTTCACCAATACAAAGAAAACTGTACCTGTACTACTGGGGCATGTAGCACAAAGAAAACAAGCAGCACATCAGGTTGAAACAATTGCAGTTCTGCATTGTAAGGAGGATGTGTTAATGGGGCATTTCAGGCAAGTCTGTTCGTCTCTGAGTGCTCATGGGGGATGCTGGGTTGTATAATGATAGAATTTTCACATGACCAGAATTTCATTACATCATTTGTTAGCATATGGAATGCCACAAGAGAGTTCTACTTTATTTAACATAGTAACAATGAACAGCTGGCTGCATTACAGTCCTCTGTGTCAGAGAGGATACAGTCAAAATATATTAGTCTAGTTTAAAACATTCAAATTACTTTTTTGTAGGCTGGCCAGAATGTCCCGTGAGTGAGCAAAAACAAGGAAAAGACAACTCAATAGTGGAAATAAAGTGTCAAACATAGTGAGAGCCTGAGATTCAAGCAGAAGAAATGTTGCAGTGAAAGGTGTTAGAGGGATTTAACCTATTTAAGGGACATGGATTTTAAAGGTATCTGGTTTCCAGGACTGCTCTGTTGTCTACCAGGACTTCTAAGCCAAGAATTATATATGATACAATGTTGATATCACTATTCTGATAAAATTATTATTTTACTTGCCTGAAAATTCCAGTGTTAAAAATGTCATTTATTAGCTCCTTCTGTAGCTCTGTGAGTTTAACAGGGACCTTTGATCATTCCCAGCTACTGGCATTGCCTTGTCTGCTAGGGTTGTTGCGCAGCACCTCTGCTCCCTTCCCCTCCAGCCATCAGCATCATCCAGACAGCATCATTGCAGCTGAGGGCATTAGATAATTTTAATATGTATTATATAGAGATTGTAGAACCTTCTGCACATTAGCACTGTGTGATGTGTCCCAAAAGCTGGCATGTGCAGTTGCAGCCCCTGTAATGGCTAACAGACTGTGAGCTGCTTCTTTCTCTGTGCAGCCTTTATCAAGTTTCCTAGTTTTTCCAAGTCCCAGCTCTCCAGCTAGAGAATTAGGATTAAGCATAATTTTCTCATGTGTTTTGATGGATGCACAGAGTTCTGTGATCTATTCCATAGCAAAACAGAAATACTCTGCACAAACTACCATTCATGTAGGATTTTAGTGAAGTTTACTCGAGTACATACAGTATTATACAAGTTAATAAGAGGAAGAAAGATGTCACTTCATGACACGTTGAGGTATTACCCACAGACCTTTTCAGAGTGCTTTGCAAACGTAGTTTTACAAGCTGAAAAGGACATTGTGTTCCCACAGTTGCTATAAAAGATGTTTTCGTAGTATTAAAACATGGGATTGACAGGAGGCTTTCTCTCATGATTGTCCTGATTTTTTGTTGTTTTAAATATGCATGGTTATACCTTGGCATTTGTATTTTTCTAATCTCCAATAGAATAACACTGCCATTAGCTTTACTTACCATTAGGCACAGTTAGACATATTCAGCATGTCCAATATTACAGGAGCTGCTGTCTTTGGGCATTGGTGTTTGCACTGCTTTTTCCCCAGCTCACCTGCTATTCTGCTTTGGAGACAGATGGCCAGAACAAAGAGAGGGTTTCTAGATTTGGTCTTACAAGCCACTGAGTGAACAACCACTTGAGGTTGTAGTGCACAATTAAAAGCAACTAGTCATACTTGAATGGCCAGATGAAAGGGATTCAAAATTGGGAAGGGAAAAAAAAAAAAGAGCAAAATGCAGCAATAGTCTTGAGGTATCACCTTCAAAGGAGGTTTTCAACAAGATGTCTGTGTTTAAGGTTGAACAATTGGATAAAGGACTGAATGATATCTTACAGATTGTTTTTCATTCAGAAACACTTTTCTGATCTGTCGAAGACATTGAGAGGGAAACACTTTGCTCAGCCCCAAAGTGAAATGAAACAAAATTCATCTTTATAGTTCTTCTGCAACAAATACAAAGAGACTGACGTTGTTTCACATCTTACAGTCACTGATGGGGAAAGTGAGGAATGAAGGTGGTCAGGGTGGGTGAAATCTGCTGCCTGGGTCCATGACTGATAAATGCACTCTTGGAACTGGACTGGAAAACACAAAATGCAAAGGGTCTGCCAGTCTGCAGCAAGAAAATTACATTCCTGTCTTTCAAGCAGGAGATGTCGAAACAAAGCTGCTGTTCTTAAACACAGCTCCTTGTGCAGAGGTGTTAAATCAGTTTATTTACGTAACACAAACATGACTAGAATCTGTGAGGAGGGAGGTGCCTGCTTCCTGCAGCATCCCAGCTGAGGAGCCAGGCAGCAGGCAGTGCTGCTTAAGGGAGGGATGAAAACAGTAACTTGACTCAGCTTGGTCTTTTTGATGGGAACAAGTTAATTAGAATTAGAGATGTAGCATTTTATGTTGACTTGGACATTTCAAATTACAGTGAGGACACAAATGTAAATATGAAACAAAAAATTTATTGTTTTCAGAATAATAGGGAGATTTATTATGGTTTTTGTGGGACAGAAAATGCTGTGATTAAGACTGCACAATAAAAACAAGTGTGACAAGAGCTATTTTTAAGGTTCGCGAACTATGACAAATTCTCCTTTTAAGCTTTCTTGCTTCCCCCAACAGTGGAAAAAAAAATATCATATGATGTAAAAAAAAATCCTAATTGCAAGCCCTTATAAAACTCGCTTTAAAAAAAGGTAGAAAATTAAATAAAATATATTTTCTGATTCCAGTTTGCATAATTTAACAAAAATAAGTTTAGAAGCACCACAGTAGGGCTCAATGGGCAAAAGTAGCTCCCATATAGTATTTTCTATGCCTACATTTTCAGATAAAGAATAGCCTGGCACAGTTGCCTAAAATTATGCATCCTAAATATTTCAGCACTGAAGAGCTAACATGTATTGCTTAATATTCCCCTTTTTGCAATTTAGCATTGCCCTTATAATAAGGCTTTGATGTATCACTTTAAAAAGTCACCCTTCACCATTTGGTCAATGCCTTTTTTGCTATATGGGGACGAAATGAAGCAGTGCTTGATCCATCTGCAGCATTTCTGTAAATGCTGTGCCACAATGGACACTTCAGCCTGGAACATTCTGGTGCTGAGAAACAGCTGATCCCAGGTGGGCCCTCCTACCTGCTGGGAAAATAGTAGTTAGAGTTGTAGTGCTAAATAGTCTGCAGGTAAAACATTTTATAAACCAGACTGTACTTAGCCTCTGTGTTTTCATTATAGCTGTTTTCCAGACACGAAAGTTGAGTTTATTTTTTGAAAGGGACTCCACAAGTATAAACTACAGCTTGACTTTTTATTATTTGTAAATGTTACATGTTTTGTTGCTGAAGAGCTGTATCAAAACTTTACACAGGACATTGAATTCAGTGCTGGTAAGGGAAAATGATCCATCCTCCCTATGCAGAAGGCATTACGTCACGAAGGGATGGAAACAAAGAGCTCTGAGGGACTGGGATAGGCAAACTTCCCTCCATTCACAGGAAATGGGTGAAGCCTTGCTTGAAATTATTATTCAGACATTTTGTGCTGTGAAGGAAATGTCTCCTGATAGCACAAGCTATTGGTTTCCTGTTGTGAACTAACAGTTTTGGCATAACCAAGAATGGACAGGAAGGGCAAATGATTGGGGGTCATTGGAAGAACTTATTTTAATGAAAAGACCAGACCAAGTAAGTGGGAAGAAATTTGGCCTGAAAAAAACCCTGAAATTAAAGTGGGGGTTGGGGGAAGGGGGAAGAAAAGGGCTCAGAAAATTGCTACAGTGGAAATAAATCTTTGTGGAAATAAATAATAACAAAAACAATGTCCCCCATGAAACGTTCACAGGGTTAACAGGGGGAACACTGTTGTTGGGCAGGAAGTATTGCAGGGGGAGAAAGCCCTTTGTGTCCTACCTAATTAAGAGCCTGATTCAACAAATATATATCCGGCTTCTACACTGAGGAAAGCAATTTTTGGAAGTTTTCACAGATGCTGAATTGTTTGAGGTTTTTTTTTTCTTTGCAACCGGGACCTTAAAACAGAGGCACTTTCAAGTGTTCTTTTTCAAGCAGGGTGTATAAATAGCAGTGCCAGCAGGTCCCTGCACTGCCTGAGCACTGGGCCAGCTGAGTGTGCACCTTCCAGGCAAAGGGAACACAGGCAAAAGCTCACAGGACACGTTCCTTCCCAGCCTGCTGCCAGAGGAGGAGGCTTCCCTTGTCCCCCCTGAGGACTTTGGGGATCTGTGCCACCTTCCCAGGCTTGCTGATGCCACGACAGGATCACTCTCCCAGGTGCTCTATTGTCTGTCAGCTCTGCTCTCAAGGGGACAATGCAGAACTGGTTTCAGCTCCAGAGCCTTCCTCCTGGAACCTGCCAGGGGCTGCAGGATGGCAGGGCACGGCAGGGAGCACTCGCTGGGCTCTGCCCTGGCACTCACCGGGTTCCACTCTCAGCAGCAAAAAGTAAATCTAAAAACTTCTCCAGTGTGGCAGGCTTCTTTTTAAGATGGCAGCCCAAGGTTCACTTCAGTCATTCAAAGTGCCTAAAGGCTATTTCTAAAGATCAATGAAATCTGCTTGGACTTTTGTGTTATGTACTTTTGGAGCAAGCATTTTCACCCTTGCAAAGATTATTTTGATTGTATGGAAATTCTGGTTGTAGAAAATGGCTGCCTGGTTCAGAAAAACAACATGAAAAGAGTCGCTTTGTTTTTGCAGATTCTTAAAAGGCTGCTTCTGAAGAGTCTTTTATGATGCCAAACTCAAAAGAGTTTGTAAAAATGGGTCTGATTTTTTTTTTTTAATTTAATTTATATAGAATTTTTAAACCCATATACAACATTTCTACTTTCTACTCTTAGAAAAATACAAACTTGAGTCACATTGGAATCATGCTTTTTTTTAACATCTCCTTTTAAATATTTTTGTTTCCATTTAGGACTGCCAGCATTACCATGGAAACCCCCAAAAATAAAGACTTTCCCAGCCTTGTGAGAGTACACCTGCAAGAGCAAGAACTGCCTATCAAAAGTGACTTCTTTATTATGGGTGTCACCTAAGGACATTTTGTGTGGTCAGTATGACTTTTTCTCTCAAAATATATTGAAATTGTATTCTTAGCATTGATATAATTTGGTATCTTGCCATGGACCAGTAGCAAATGTCTGTTGCTAACCAATAGTGCTCTCTTTAATATACCATCTCAGTTTCAAAAGAAAAACCAGCTCTTGACAAACTGTAGAGTTGAGTTTGGAAGCCCTGAAACGCCAAGATGAAATAAGCACTCATCTCAGTGAGACAAACACGTAAAATGAAGATCTAATAAGCTGTTTGAATATAAATCATTCCACTGGCTTCAGAAAGACTTGGATCAGAGTTACAAAGAGAATTGCAAGAATTCATCTGCTGCTTCCTAGTAGAGAGGTGGAGCATATTTACTAGTGAGCAGTTGGCTACTTTCAAAATGGATCTGTTTAGACTTTTCAACATTGCTAATTTTATATATATTTTTGTTACAGAATTAAATGGTTTGATCTGAAATTTTACAATTGCAATTAGTTCTGTGTAGTTTTCAAATTAACAACAAAAAAAAATTTAGTTAATTACAATGGCTTAGCATGTATTTTTCCAAGAAGGCGGCAGCTATGGTGGTAGGACTGAACTCAGATAACCTGGCAGTATCTATGAATAGTATTTCAAGACAATATTCTTGTAAAAACAAACCCATAAGCCAACAAGATATTTCCATTCTTTTGGTGCCTACTCTCTGTTCTTAACTATATGAATTGTATATTCTGTTTGCCAAATTGTTAAAATTTCCAGTATATTCAGGCTTTTGATTCGTGTACCTTTCTGCAGTGTAGTGGCAATTTGACAAGTCTGCATCTGTAATTAGCACCACTGGGAAAACAGAGATTTGTTTGTTTTTCTGTATTAAGGACATTCCAAAACCAATGAAAAACTGAACTTTAAGTGATGCTAGAAATACATCTTTGTGTTATTGCCAATAGCATAGGAAAATCACCTACATTGTTTTTGCTGTTATTTAAGCATACTGGAAAAAAAATTCAAATGTACTGAGGTGTCACCAAGATTTGCTTTTCACTGCTGTCTTAATGAGCAAGTCCTTGGCAGAACAGTTTTTCAGCATAGACAAACCTGAGAAATGCTATCTGTAACATCTCCATGGTATGTCTAATACCAAATGATCCTGTTCAAATCAATAGTCACCTTGGGAAATTAGATGCTATTCCACGTGAAGAGGAGCATCAGACCTCAGCTCTGGGAGTATTGAAGTACTAAAGGAAAGAACAAAGTCAGTCCTCAAAGCAAGTGTTTGCAGTACAGAGCTGAGTCCAAAGAGGGAGGGATTCATTCAAGCAGAACATTTAGCTGTACATGACAAATTAGTGTCATGGCTATTTATTGCACCATCTCCGACTATAATTTCATCAGAATATTATATTTTTGCAGGACTGGAGCTTCCTGTTGTGCAAATTAAAAATTTTCCCAAAGAAGTCTGGTGTTTGTAAGAAGATACCTTTCCAAAAGTGCACAGGTACTATCAACAAGATACAAGAGTACTGAAGTCATTTTAGCTGAATTTACCAGCTTTAGGTACTGCACTATGAAATTTCTGGGTGTTTGCAGTCACTAAGGTTTCCGTGTCACAAGAGAAATGTTTCCCCAACAAATGCTGATTCAAATGTTAATCATTCCCACTGCTTCAATTTTTGCTCCAGGCTAAGCAGATGATTATTTAGTGTTTCTACAAGCTGTCATTTTACTTATGCTGTTCACCAAAGAGGTGGTTGTGTTTCAGCATTAGGCAGGGAGTTTTCCTGTGTGTACATTTCAGCCCAAAAGGACCATTTCAAAAGGTTGTTGCCTATGTTTGTTGATACCCTCTAAGGTTGGTTGTTGTTACAAATGGCATCAGAAGTGAATTTCCCTGGGAAGGTGGGTAGGAGTGGCAATCAAATGAAACTGGGAAAGTGTTTTATAAGTGTTTTAAGTTCTTCTGTGGCAAAAAGTGTGGAAACTGTGGATAGGTTAAAGCATAGGTTACCATGCAGGGTTAATTTTTCAGGAATGAAGTGGGGAAATGATAATGAAAATAATTGTAGTAGAATTTGTAAACTGGCATAGAATTGAGGTCAGTCATTGTAAAATTATTCCTCTTCCTTTGGCTGGATGCTCTGTGCAAGCTGCTATTCCCCCTCCCACAGTGTTAAAATCACTTCTTTTCATTTGTGCATGCTTTCTGGAACTGATGAGATTAAAACAGCATAACACCACTTCAACTCAATAGGGAATGATTGCAACTGAAAAGCATTTATTTATTTGATGTGAATCATTCTGTAGCACATTTCAGTTCCATACTGGAGAGGAGTTTTTTGTCTTTTAAATATTTACTTAAATAGGAGAAGCAAGAAGATGTCCCTGTCCCTGGCACCTTCACTTTGCTAATGCAGGTGACACACACCCCACCTCATAGTGCTGATGTGTTGCAAGGGGACATCTAGGATAGTTTCAGTTATTCTAGTGTTCACTGTTACCACCTCAGGCCTTTGCAGTTGTATATGAGGATGCTGGTCAGTGTAAAAAAATAAATCATAATTACCCCAGAAGAGGTTACAAACAAAAAACCAAAAAGTGGGTTTTGTTGTAATGCCACTGTCTGTTGGCTCCACCTTTCTAGTTTTTAAAAGAGCTAGACATTAAATAGCAACAGTTTTGTCTAAAAATAAAGTAAATGCTTTATGGGGAAAGTTTTGTCCTAATTAAGAGGACAGGTGAATTGTGGGGAGAATGACTTAATATTATGGTAACCATAATATTTGATTTTAATTGTATTAATAAACAGTGCCCTTTTAATGACAGCTTTCTTACATTAATGCATAGCTCTACTTTTTTTTTTCCCCAATTTATTTAACAGTTCAGATCAGATCCTTTTTTTCCAATTTGCATACATGCAAATCATTCCAGGATGGAACTAACAATTGTGTTGTAGCAAGAATGAAACAGTCAGAGACGAGATTAGGCCCAATTCCTCTTAGTTTAATCTAATTATGTTAGGACACTTGAGAGATAAGGGTACTCAGCATGCGTAGAGCAAAGCTCCCTTTCCATGTTACAGCAATCATATTCTGCTGGGAAAAGCTGTGTTGCAAGGAGAGCTGCACAAGGCTGTAGATCAGTTTCCAGAGACCTCCTGGGGTCCCTAATTGCTGGCAGGCACCCAGCCACGCTGGCAGCACACACAGTACCCAGACCCAGGCACTGGAGTGGCTCCATACAAGCCAAGCTAACATCACATCCCAGGTTTGCATAGAGAGCTCCCCTGGCCCTGAGGCTTCCTCAGCGATGTCTGACTGCTGAGGAGCCCCAGCCCTGCTCAGAGACTGAGAGCAGCTTAGTGCCTGGGGTTTTGGGAGCCCCTCTGGAGCGTCCCCCTGAGCTGGTGTGTGGACAAGATTCCAGCCAGGGAAATGGATGGATTTCCAATATTCCTTGGATTCTGTGGCCATCTGGACGTACTGCTACCACCAGGCTCATTTTTCAGCTTGATGAATGTAATGATTTTGGCAATGGTTGTGGCTGCTCCCAACCATTCTTTTAACAATTTCCATTACGCTGGCCAGTTATTTTCAGGGTCTTGGCCTTTTCCTTCAGAGCTATGTGTTTTTTATGTTTCAAGATCTCTGAATAGCAACTTGTACAAGTATGTCCCTTTGTGTCTGCTCCTCATCTTGAAGAAGTTTACATACAGCAAATGCCTTTTGAATGGGCTTGTGACAGAGTGACTCAGGCAATGCTGCTCTAAATGACCTTCCCACAGACACTGAGTAAAAAGGAGACAAGCATCAGCTCTCCATTTTGCTAGACAGGGCAGGCACACTAAACATACAGTCAGGTGGAAAGTAATGTGGGTTTCATAATGGTGTCTGTAGCAGACCCCAGCTGTTCCCTCTGACACAGCACACATAGGGACTCCCCAGACAGGGCTGGTTTCAGCTCCATTTTACTCTACAGTTTTGTCTATCTTCAGTTTTTTTCAGCCCCAACAGGCATCTTCTTGTGTATTTTAAGCTGAAAGAAAAGTCAGCAAACAAAAACTGAGTCTACACAGGCACCCAGAAACAAAGCTGTCATTATAGGATATGCAAGTGCTTTTTCTGAAGCATTGCTAAGTGTTGTTCTCTCAGATCTGTACACACTGTCCAGTTCACATCTTAGACCACTGGGGGAAAAGAAAGTTCCCAAACGTGCTTGAAATACTAAAGTAGTCCCAGGAGGAAAGACCTAAACAAACACTGTCCCCCTCACTGAACACACCCAATCCTTCCCTAACCTAGGCAGCCACTGACACTCTTATCACTTTCTGCCAGCAACTCTGACAGTTCTATTCTTCACAGGGAAGGCTTACACTGCTTGTTCAGTTTTTTGTCACCCCTGTGCATTGTATGCCTCAGTTACTGAGCCAGCTGTTCTGCTGGTTCTTAGAAGGGCTTTCACAGAAAGGAATTCTGTATAAAAATGCTGCTGCCCTGAGACTAGGTGGTGACTAGTGGTGGCTGGTCATTAGGTCACCCCTGGTGACTTGTGGTGACTGATGCCATTCTTTATAAAAGGAGCCAAACAGCAGACAGACATTTTGGCAGAATGGCTTCTGAGTGACAATTTTCTTATTATCAATCTTTACCAGTGTATGTACATATCACAGTAAAGTAGACCAGGCATCTTTAATTACCAATGCTAACTCACAAAAGTAGTGTTGGCTAGTCTTAGCCTCTCTGACAGAAGAAGTCATAATAAAAATCAAAAGCTGCACTTGGTGAAAATTATGAGTTACCACCTGAAATAAAGACATTTCAAATGCCATTTCCTTGAATGTATGGTTAATAGTTTCAAATCCTAGCATGTGCCAGCTCCTCCCCATCATACAGCTGCATCGACTCCACAGTCTTTGGATTCAGTTCAAATCTTGTTTTCAGTATGACAAGAACTTTTGCCAACGCTGTAGTTAAGAAACAAGAATCATTCCAGTAATAAGATAGACAAAAAAAAAAAATACCTTAGCAAGCAGGTAAAGATCTAAAGCCTTGGGAAAGGCTGGGTAAATTTTCAGCACAAATAGAACCATAGCAAATTAAGCAGGTTCCCTTAAATTGTACCTGAGTTGGCCACTCCTAGAGTCAGGTCTTGAGCCACAACCTAACTTCTCCTTTCCAGGTGGCCCTTGCAGACAACCTGAATCCAGACTGTCTAAAAGTGCCACGTTCTCACTTCAGGCCACATCAGCCCTTACCAAAAAGGCCACAGAACATCTTGTCTGGCTGGCCTCAAACTTATGGTCCCATCACAAGGACAGATGGGATGTGGGGAGGTGACAGGGACAGGTAATGCTCAGGGCTTGCCAACACTGCAGGATAAGGGTCAGATGCTGGGAGTGAACTTTAGTTTTTCTCCAAGTGTACTGATTAGTTCAGCAGTCCCAAATGTCATCCTGGGACCTGATCAGGAGTTTAATTCAAAACAGTAAATTTATTCTTTAGGCTGTTCTCAACTCACGGAGCTTCTTTATCCACTGGATCAAGGAAAGCCCCAAAAATTACACATTAGGTATGCACAGTTTCATGGAAAATGCAAACACAGACCTTTAAATATCATATGACTGCAGTGGATTTCTTTCACAGCATGCTGGTGGCCTACTTAAATACAAGGATTTTCTTCTCTTCAATGCATATGTAATGTATAACAGCCAGCTAACATCAGGAAGCTCTTCATTCTCCAAGGCTGAAATACTTGTATATTATATTTGTATACTGTACTACCCCCAAAAACTAATAGTAAAACAAAATAGGGAAATTCACTCCCTAGAGAGAAGACTCCTCTAGGCTTTAAGAACACATAACTTCCAATTAAAGCTTTACAGAAGAGCTGATACATGCAGTGTGACTGAGGCTCAAGACTACCCCAATGTCTGTCTGTCTGATGAGGTGCCTATGGCACTGCTGTAGCATTACAAACACGTACCAGTAAATCCACCTCTGAATGCATCTCTCTTGGGAATGAAGTTCATCTTTCACAATACAACATGGCCTTCTAAACAGAAGGCAAAAGAAAAAAACATTTATCATTCTTGTGCCAGGCAGAGTTCAACTTGAAAGAAACCGGATGAAATGTGTATCATTCATCTAAGGAACAAATCCACACTACAGATTTGTCTGAGAGACAAGTGAATGTGATCCAAAAGAGCTATCCTTTTCAGAATGGGAGGCTTGAATTCAGTCCAACCAGAAAATGCATGCTGAGTAACATCCATTTATTCAGAGTAGTAATGGTTTCTTCTAAGAGCACATTGCCTTGATCATTGTGTTAAACGTAGTATATATAACCAACAAAAATTCCCATCTTTGCAAATGCAGGCTATCTGCCAGTTCCACAAAGGGAATTTTTTTTCTAAATAGCTACTGCATAAGGGCTGTTGCCTGCAGAGCAGGTTTTGTGTGCTCAGCCTACTGTGATCATCAGGTCTGAGTGCACAGTAAATGGAATTCACGAGCCTTTCCAAGTCACCTCCTGTGTAAAGCCCTGAACAGACAGTCCCAGAAGTGAAGTAAGGAACAGCTTCCCTCTCCGCCCCTTTGGGCAGCTCACATACATGCTTTTAGCAATACCTAAAACAAGAAAAACACCTACAGCCACTTCACTGGGACTGGCGGAAACAGAACGGAAATGAGAAACTGATTAAGTGGAGAGCCAGCTTCACATGCAGAGAAACTTCCAACTTTTGCTCCTAACGACTTTTTAAAAAGTGCTTCACTTTTGCTAGTAGTCCCTTCGAAAAAAAAAAAAAAATCTTGGCCCATGAGCTCTCAGTGCCTACACAGATGAAAGCTGTGAGAGGCCTTAAATGACTTCAGCAGGAAACTACTGGGAAGGGGAGGGGTCTGTTTTCTGACAGTCCCATTACACATTTCTAGGAAAAATCTTTTCAAGTTCTGCGGACGAAAACGAAACAGAATTACAGCACTGCCTCTCTTTTGGAGACAATCAAAACATCCTGCTCCCATGCTGGAGTGCTGCAAAGTAATTCCCTTCTTTTTTTATCTCTCCTTCTCCCTTTCTCAGGATCTTGGGGTCAGGAATAGCACTTCAGATTGAAGAAATTGTTAGAATCAATGCATTCTAATCTGCTCAAATAGGACCCATGTTGGTTTCAGGTAAACTTGAGGAACAGTTTGTTCTGCAGATGCATTCATAAATCCTTCTGACATTTCCCAAACCCCTCACAAACTGTTCAGTGAGCTCAGGAGTTTTCTGTTTAGTAGTGATGACAAAGCACTCGACTACTGCAAAACCACGGCAGGGAAGCTGAGCAGTAACAGACGTCAGCCAACGTCACCCCCAGATCACTGGGGTGGAAGGTCATCCTCAAACAGTATTTCCATTTTTCCCCTCTTGGTAAATTGCTCTGGGAAAAATCCTATTTTTTTTAGTGTAATGTTGTTAAAAATTAGAAAGTCACCACCACTTACACAAAGCTGGAATTCCTGACCGTGTTGGGAATTTTAACTGATGTCTCCACCCAAGCAGCGTGTGGAACCAACGTAATGGCTAACACAATTCAGAGCTTAAAATGGAGTGATGTTGCAGCTCCAGCTGTTTTCATAACTCAGTACAAGAGATCTTTGGAAGCATTAGAGAAGAAATAGAAACAGGGGTGAATTATGGCTTCTAGTCTGATGATGTGCACTAAGAAATATGTGAGTGACAGTGTAAAAAGCAAGAAAAAAGTAAAGCATCACTGGACAGTATTGTATTGTGCCATCCTCAGGACCAAGACAGCCACAAAAAAGTGATGTCTGTTGGGGCATATCTCATGGGAAACAGGTGCATTGTTTTTTATCTGTGCTTCCAGAAAAGGCACAGTCCTGAAAGGTGAAGATACACAACAGCCTAGGATAGACAATACAGCTTTTGTTCTCATGAAGAAGAAAGGTTCACTGTGAGCAGACTTGGTCCAACTGCCCTTAACAGTTCCTGTGACTCGATGTGCTCTACAAACCCCTCCGTTATCAGCAAGCTACAGCTCCCTATTTATCAGCTCATCCAAGCTAACTCTGCAAGGGCTTTTTTATTCCCTGAGAACTGAGCTGTACTGTTTGACCAAACAACTTTCCACCTTCTTTCCCAGTCCTAACATGCAGAGACTCAGAATCACTGGCAGGGCACAACAATGGCAAGCATTTACCTTACTACCAAATGTATTTCCATATAGGTCCCTGCTTATAAGCAGAAGTTCTGACTAGATGCTAACTCTGATGCAGATTTTTAGCAATTTAACAATTGCTTAGTATTTAATGAGTATTTGGTAGATCTGCTGTCTATGTGGACACATGTTAAGACACAAAGACACAAAGAATTTATCCAGTGAACAGAATCATGGTATAAACTCTGTCCCTACTGAAAACAGAAACTGATTTGCTGCCAACATCAACTTCATATTTGCACAGAGTACTGTGATGTGTATTTAAAAAATAATTAAATAAATAGATAAGCAATGGAACTATTTGACAAGAACTAAAGAGGGGTGAGATATTTATTAAAATGCTTCTGGGGCTTTCATCTCAAAAACTAATTTAAAAGGTTGCTTATAAATAATAAAAAAAATTCTGTGGTTTTTTTTTGAAAAGTCAAAATACCCAAACCTCAGGTAATGCAGTTCTTCACTAACATTCAAACAACCTTTCCCTCAGAACATGCAAAGTACAGGGATCTGTACATCCCTGTTTCATATCTGCAGGTAGGAAGGACTCACTCTTCAAACTAGACCTAACTAAGAATGTTTTGCTAAGCAGATTCTAAAGGGATATAATTCCGCCCCCTCCCCCCGCCCCCCCCCAAAAAAAAAAAATGGTCTGAGAATTCTGTACTTTCTGGAGTGGTGAAATTAAACAGTTTGAAAATTATATGCTTCAGGCTCACCAGAGTCCTCAAACACTACTACAAATACAGCAGCATTTAAAATTCCTAGGCTGAAATTATCATCAATCTGACTTCGGCACAGTGCTAGCTTTTTCCCTTAGAAATAAATTTAATATCATTTCACTCTGTCACTAACCAGGATTACTTGATTCTAAGGACAAATTTATATAGTTGCTATCACTGAAGCACATAAACAAGCTGAACACTTTTCTAAAATAAAACTGTAGAACGTCAATGCAAATCAACAGTAAAAATATATTTTAGAATGGTGTAAGAAGTAGAATAACTTAGTTACAGAGAATCTTAATGAGTAAAAGAAATACTGTTTTGCAGCCCACTTCTGAAAAATAAAGAAGTTTGCTTTTTCCCCATTGATAGAAAAACCCTGCTATTTTTTGGCATAACCCCCCCAACATTTAACCTGTTATTTTTGATAAATAGACTTTGAAAAGAGAAAAAGATGAAGGAAGGCTTTCGTGAAGTATGTAGGTTATAAATTTTTTGGCAGCTGAAATTCTTTAAATTTTGGAATTAGCAGTCCTGAGGTAGAGGGGCTAGTTCAGAGTTATTGAAAGAGCCATACTGTCCATCTTACAGCATTTTCCTACAGCTGTACTGTGAACATTCTTTATGCTCCATTCTCTTGACAGGAGTGATTTTCCTTGGACACCAGTGATTCATGGAAACTCCAGATCACTTCAGTAAAATGCAGTCTCACAAGGAAGAACCTGCAACATCTCAGAGACCACAGTCTCAAAAAGGATCCAAACCCAGTGAGCAACTGCATCTTCCATAAGTGAAACCCATCCATCTTTTAAAATCATCTCATGGGGAGGAGATGTCCACAGTAACAGTAAATGACTGTAAGAGCAACCCAGGTAAAACTATGGCTAAGACAATACCTTTGGGAAAAGCTTTTAAAAAGTAACCTCAACTCTTTTTTTATAATGTTTCTATCAGATAGATTTACTAGATTTTAGAAGTCTGTTTTACTCAGGCTTCTTTCTGATCACCACTGTATGTTTGCAAAGTGTATTTATCATCCAGGAAAAGTCTTCTACAGACCACCATTATTTTCAAAGGAAAGGGGAAAAATACAGCAAAGGCTTGAAAGATGAGTGAATTATTTCATTCACAAGTGCAGCATGTGCTCTCTCTTCTGTAATGACACAGTACAGAAAACAAGAGGTAATTAATGCAATTCCTTTGCCAAATGAGTGGGATCTTATAAAGAATTGGCACATAATTCTGATTTGAGCTTTCTTGTTTTAAACAAAACCAAACCTAATGCAGAACAACATAATGTACTAACACGGTCCTTCACCATATTTTTCTTTTTCCCCCCAAAACAAGTGTCTGCAAAGTGCTCGGCCTGTAATCAAAGGACACTCAGTGTCCAAACCAGCACTCTTGATGCAGCCAGACATTTCTGTGTGCTACAGCACAGTCATGAAAGTGAACCAAAGAAGAACATTTGGTCTTTTGTTGTCTTACATACCAAGACAGAAATACATGGCTCTTCCTCTGTTCTACCCAGTGAACAGATAGGGGTTTAATCACACACAAAAGAAAATCCTCAAGTTTTAGACTATGACTATGATATTTAGGAGTAAAATTACTTTCTCAAGGAAAGTAATTTTCATCTAATTATCTTGAAATTGTCCATAAAAAGAAGATAGGTAAGGTATTGGATAAATACACCAAATAGGGTTTCCTTTGGAGTTATTTTCTTCAGCTGGAGAGAAACCTAAGGTAATTTTCATAAACAAAAAACTCACGTCAAGATAAAAAAGAAGCCTCAGGGTCAAATATAGGAAAGTTATAGGAGATTCTTCAATAAATAGATATTACAGAGCAGTGTAAATTCAGATGCCTCCTCTGTCTTGCTGAGTTCAAAGCTGCAGATCAACTCAATACACAAGGTTAGCAAACAGCAGAGTTAGGTAATATAGAAGCAGAAAATGCCATACAAAAGCCCAGAAGGACACCTTAAGGGCTACAGCTTTAAGCGGGCCACTAACCTACTATCCAGCTCCCACACCTCCCCCCCAGCTCAAATCACCTCATAAATACCTAAGGCAGATTACCCTTCCTTGGGAGGAGCATTAGAGCTCTGACAAACTCTGTGAAATGCAGATCCAGGGAACACGGATCTGGGGCAACTCTTCAAGACACATTTTGAGAGGATGTACATGGCATGGAGGTGGTTGGAATTTGCATCCAGAGAGAACAGGTATGCTTCTAATTCCATCTGGTCCTTGGTTACCCGGACCAATCCTCATATACGTGGCCTCTACAGGGATAATGTGCACAGAGTACAAAGGGATCTCTCTTCCACATCTGGGTGTTGCACCAGGAGCAGAGGGTGGAGGGACAGAGATGAAATCTGTGATTCTGATGTGGAAGTAAGATGCACAGTGCTGGCATCTGGCAGCCATAAAAGACATGAGGCAGAGCTGGGCCTCTGGCCTGTTTCCAGCCAGGGCGCCTGCAGGGATAACAAGAGCTTGTAACCCATACAGAAGGATCAGGATGGCAGGAGCACAATTATGGCCCATGCTGGTACTTCAACTGCAAATTCCCTCGCTTCCTAGAGTTTCAGTAAGAGTCTACCCAACATCCTAAATTTAGTTTAAAACCACAGGTGTTCAAAGTTCGTCACAAATGACCAGGCCCACAAAACATCCAGATATACACACTCCACTAAAAATCAGTGGGAGTTCAGCCCCTAAATACTCCTACAGTTCTGACCAAATATTTTCCTTTTTTCCCCTTTAAAAACCCCAAGTTGTGTCATCCCTTTGAGCCTCTCTTGCTCATAGCTTTTTTCAGTCCTACATTTCACTGTAATTCTTGAGAGTATCACAACCTGCAGTGCCCAGCCGGCAGCACCTATCAGGAGGTTCAGAGACAATGCTGGTGCCTCTGGAGCATGTAGTGCTCACTTCAGCAACTGCTCCTCACCCACTCACACCTCACCAGCTCCACTTACAGCCTGTTGGGACAAACTCCTCTAATGCCAGTCACAAAACAAGACAAGATGACAGATCCTGAATGAATCCATGCCTAAGCTCAGAATTAAGGATATTAAGGATATTTCATGCAGGCACTTTCCCTGCACTGACTTCCCTGCAATGCCTAGGACCTATCTGAGTTTCTAAAATGCGAGTTTTTAATTATGAGCAGAGAAACAATAGCTCACTTCAGCATGAAAAAGAATACACCCACTATTTTTTCCAGGCTCTGTAATTTAAAAATAGGTCAGTTCATTAGCTGTAAAGCTTTCAAAAATACTAAAACTGAAATACAGGGCTCAATTTCTTTTTGTTTTTTTCAGCCAGACCCAGAGACTGAAGAGTTTTAGGCCACTGACTAATTTAGGATGATGAAAGAGGATAAAGTTTTTGAACTATGAATCTTATATAGCTAGAACAGATTGATTTCATAGTAAATTTTTAAACAGAAAGTAAATTTTTAAACATTGACTAAATTTGAAGCATTTAAATAAGACCAGAGCATTAACTGCATGCCAATTCAGAAGTGCTGCAGGGCCTACAATTTGTCACTCTACACATATAGATCGAAATGACTTTTCTCACTTTTTTCCATCGTGTGCATGTTCAGAATGCAAACAGGGGCCAAAGTGCACCTGAGCAGCCAATTGAGAGACTTCCTATAAGTAATGTGAACCAGGCAGAATCAATACATATGGGAAAAAATTGACTGGGAAAGGGCAATTTCTTACTCTGTACTTAGAAAACATAACCCTGAGGGCCAGAATTGCTCTCCTGACATTTTGTAAGTTGACAACAACAGAATTATGATTAGTGGGACATTGACTCCCAGTGCTTCCCAAGCACATTCTGCATGACCTGGGGGAACTCCTGGTGTGCATTCAGTATGAAATAGAAGTTCATCAGTGCCAGTGCCCAACAGGCTTCAAGGCTGCGTCCTCTATCCCCAGACTAAAGTTCAGGTTCCTGCTGCCCAAACAAAACTGGAGAAAAAACTGGTTTAAGATCTTGATAGGTAAGTCAAACCAAAACCCAACCACTATGAGCCATCTCACCCTTCCAGTCACTTCATCTGAAAATAATTTGATTTTAAAACCGAATTTAAGCAAGTTGTTAGTAATCACTTTTCAAGTATTTATTTTATTGAGGGAGGGAGGAGAGGAAAATCAAACTATTTAGCTTTCCAAGTATTTAACATAAAACCCAGAAGAGCTCCATCTGGCAACCAGCAGGATTTCTAAATAATCTAAATAGTATCTACATAAGAACCAGGCTGTCTGTGGAGTGAGACAACTTCAACTTTTACAGCCACAAGAAGGCTTTATTAACATAAAAGGAAATTATAAAGAATTACGTTAGAACAGGAACAAGAGCCTGGCAAGCTGACAAAAGACCCCAGGAATCTCTGCATTAATCTTGAAATGCTGTTTTTGACTTGTTGGAATATAGCATCATACTCTGCATGGTTTTAAAGAAACAAAATAAAAAAAATCCTCATAGGTTCAAAGGACTCCAGTACAATAAAACTAACTCTACGAAAATATTCACATTAATGAAAGTCAATATGTAATTCTTTACTTTGCCACACAAGAAACAACCCTTAACATTTGAACATAGTTTGGAAAACATTAGTATTTAATTAAAGTCATGGACAAGGCCCCTCATGTCCATAGATGTCTGTCTTCATTAAGAAGATGGTTCTGAGTACTGCTGCTAACTATGTAAATTAAATATACTTTTGAACTAGTCTTACATATAAAAATATGATAATTTTAATTCCCAAGTGAGTAAACACCTCAGAGTATACAGTATTTAATTTTCTGAATTATTCATATGAAGGATCTGGCCTTGCACTTCATACCTAGCCCAGCTACTTTTTGGATTTGTGAGTGATCCAAAACTAGTGGTGGTTTGGTGTCATATGGGAAATATTTAACTGGTCCTCAATGGCCCTGTCAAGTTGCCATTGGGATTTTCTGTCAGTTTTTTGGCAAAAAATCAAAGAGTGAAACAGTGGGCCCAAAAAAACATGTTATGGTGATCCTGTGAGGATAGGGCAGCCTTGAAGCTCTGTATTTTCCGCTATCCCTGGGCTACAGGAAGAGAATTTCTATCTTTATCATTGCCCATCTGGCACCTTTCACAGGCAGCAAGAACAAAGAAGTAAAATGTACTGGCCCCTACCATCTGCTTCTGCTTGTGAAGTCTGGAAAGAGCCCGATAGGGAAGAAAGCAAAGAAAGATAAATCCCAACCCCTTCATTTCCCACCAAACTGTTCTGGCAGGTACACACTGTGCCTGTACTTCTTACATATCTTAGGGCCACCCCAGAGACCCTCTGGTTCCATACAGCAACACAGCTGCTGAACACAGAGCATCCCAAACACTCCCAGCCCCACGTCCTCACTCAGAGCCTTCTGACGGCCCTGAAAGAAAGGTTGTGCTGTCTGAGATCTGCTCTGTTGGATCAGCCACTGTTTTATCTAGAATAGGAAAATTCCTGTGGGTTTAATAAGAGGTATTACCCTACAGATTTTCTCTGGTCCCACCTCCTTTCCCATCAGCCACATCCCTTGTTACTGCAAGGCTGCATACACCATGTGTTGGCTGGACCCCTTCTGTCTCTGACAGAAGTTTGGCCAAAAAGAGCAGATTTTCTGCTACTTTGATCATTTCCTGTGGTAAAAAGTGAAGGGAATTATCTGACCCAGGGTCTTTTTTTTTTTTTTCTTTCTTTCTTAGTTTTGAACTAAGAAAGAAAAAAAAATGTAATGTAATGGCTTTACATTTGCAAGTTCCCTTAAATAGTGTACTTGCTTTCCAATTTTGCTGCTGGTTTACTGGTTGCCTTACAAAACTTACTTTTTTTTAGAATCAGAAAACACATTGCTCTAATCTCAAACTCCAACTCTGCTGCTGTATTACATCAATAATGACCTTCCCTATGCTGAAGCAGCAACCACAAGATAGTATCAAATTTATAGACAATACAAAGGTGTCAGCTTCTTCCCTTAAAAAATTATTACATTTAAAAAACAAGCTTACTTCTCTTGTGATGGGGATAGCGCTGTTTTTGGCTACAAATGTGCATTGCATAATGTCTTTAGAAATAAGTTAACCATTTCATTAAATGCACTATTGGAGTAGTCTATGACAGATGTGGTATAAGCACCCGAAAACTTTTTTTTGCCCCTCAAGACTCCACACCAGAAAACATCTCATGCTTGTGTAAGCCCATGTTGAAATAGTCACAGTACCTGCTGACTTAAATGGTGTGGAAGCATTTGGGAACAGGGGCCAAGTGATAATCACTGACCTCGATGGGCCCTGCAAGTGCACCCTGAAAACTCATCCATTTTTCACTTTTTCTGGCCCAGAGAGTACGAAGTAAACACACAACACCAATCTACCTACTGAACTAATGTCTTGTGTTAGAATTAATATTCTATAGGAATAAATTCCAAAGAAATTATCACAATATACATTAAATCTTTATGAATGTGGCAATACAGCATTTAAAACGGATACGTATATTCACACTTAGTAGTGTGTGAAAAAGACTCCACTTTTTCAGCTCAGAAGAATGCCACAATGTGCAAGTTGTGTTTGTTGGCATCAAAACTCTTTTTTCAACTTTGGTGTGCTAATTACATGAGTAGCACAGATTCTGACAGATACACTGTTGAGCTGAGGCCAGGGTGCAGTGTGTGCCTCCCTTTGAGCGAGTTGTACCCTCAAAAGAAATGACTGAACATTTTGAACTGTTTAAATTACTATTGTTTTAAAATGTTACAGGAACGTTACTTTGATGAATTTACTATTTGTGCATATGTATTTTTTTAATCAGTCTGTTAAAAAAATCATGGCCTAGCTACATTTCCCACTTCATTTATAAAAACCAAATCCTTCCAGAACTCACACAGCTCAAAACCAAAGGGAGTCTGGTTTCTTTCAGTATTAAAAAAAGAAGAAGACATGTACTTATTTATATATGCATGTACCTCTCTTAAAAATATAGTAAGTAAGGGGAGGAAGAATCTACAGTAACCTTGTTAAAACAAAAATTGCACTAAACCACTTCAAACAAGATCTTACCACAACAAAATCCAGCATTATCATTGTTAATAATACAGTGCCTTTCATTTGCAGAGGTAATAAGGAGGCTGTACTGTGATCTATATAACCTCAATAATGTGTAAATGAATCAAAAAGGATCTAATTAGTTCAGCAGCACCAAAAGCTATTAAGTAGAAACATCAAAAGAGCCAGTGGGACATTACTTTTTTTTTGTCAGACGTGCTGCAGAGCTGCCCTTCAGAATTCTCTGGTTTGTATCTGGAAGGAGGAGGCCTCACCAATGGTAGGTCACAGTAAGTGAAGAGACCTGGAGCTAAGGATGCTCCTGTACCTGCGCCCTGCAGCTCCCCAGCACCATCCCTGCACGTCCCACAGGGGCCCTGCCCCATGCAGGATCTGTGCACAGGAAGGGTGGAGCGGGTTCCTCACCTCCTGGCTGCGGCAGGAGATAGCACATCCTGCGCCCCCTTCTCCTCCCTCCCGCAGAGCCACGGGGAAAAGGAGGAACGGCCGCCTGGGAAGTGCCTCAGCTCCCACGGAGACACCCAGCAGGGAGGGAGATACAAAGGACAGCTGAGCAGATAATGCAACCAGCACAGAGCCACAGGACCTCCCTGGAGATGGCCTTGGCCTCCTACGAGTCCCTCTGGACTCCTACAGCTGCTCCCACCATACAGATGGGAAAACGTTTGTGTGTGCACACGTGAGAGCCTCTTAGGAAATACCTGTGGAGGCATCTCAGTCACAGTTAGAACACTGTGTGCATATATTTATTTATTGATAAACAGTGAGAGGACTTCTATACTTCACCACATCGCTGTGGGCACCTGTGCCTCTGCAGCTCACACCACATGGTGAGAATATCACACCCCACAGAAGTGCAGCCTGGGCTGACTGTGGCAAAGAAAAGTCTTGTTCATACAATTCACTGAAGTCAGAAAAGTCCCATTTAAATATAAACAAAACTTAACACAGAAGTCCACTGTACTTAAGGAATTGTTTATCTCTAACCCTGAAGATACGGATTTAGCTTGTATCTCCTCCAACAGATGTATCTGCCCACTACCCAGTAACGTTTCGCTCCACTTCTATAAAAGCATCATATGCAAGAGAAACAACAGTGCTATAAAACAAGGACCTTTCACTACTCCCGGTCCACTCCATACCCAAAGACCAAAGGGTTCCTTCTTCAAAGGAATAAAGAGGATGGTAATCGTTCAGGTTTAAGCCACAGTAACATTTTTAACGTGCTTCCTCCAATAGCTTTCAACATGGTTTGAACTGCAGACCTATAAAAAAACCCCACAACTACACAATGGAGCAGGACAGAGAAACAAAACCTCCTTTCCAGAAGACTTGCTTTCCTATTTACCTTTAACAGAGCATATAGAAGGTAACAGATCCCACAGGGCCACAAAGACCAGGCTGACAACATTCATCATTGCAACTCTGGGAACTACTGCAGTACGCACCAAGCTCCACTCTCACCTCCCAAGGAAGGCTAACTCTACCTCAAGAGTTAGCCATGGTCTCCTGTAATCTACAACATTAAACTCAAACTGCTTTGATAGAAATCTCTACTCAGGAGCTCCAACAAAACCTCAAGGAATTAAAGCACCCACTCCAACAAACCTTCACAATCCCAAGATGACATATGGCACATGCAGGGCTAACCAGCAGAGTTAAATTTTTCAAGAAATAATACTGAAACTCACAGATTTAACACACAGCTGGCCCACAACATCTGCAAGAATTAAAATACAAAACCTTCTCAAAAGGTAAACACCAAATGCTGATAAAGACAAACAAAGCCAGGCTGTGCCCTGCTGCAGCAACCACCAGTGTTCTGCAGAGCAGTCCCAGGGCAGAGCAATCCCAATGCCAAGCAATCCCAGTGCACAGCAATCCCAGTGTATGCAGCACTGCCCAGCTGTCCACACATACAACTGGAGTAGCTCTGTCAGAGGCTCCTGAGGAGGAGGGGTAGTACTGGGAGAGGGACAGTATTTATGCAAATAAAAGAACTGAATTGAAGCCTGTATGCTGCTGTCTAGAACTTACAGTTACGTTTGTACCACCCATTCCCTGGGGGAAATGACATACAATACAAACAGGCCTAGTTGTTCAATTATTCAAGTATTAAGAGATTCACAGAAAAAGCATCTGAGAAACATAACATTTTAATAGATGAAATAAATACTCCAGTACATGCAAGATAAAAACTGACATTGGAAAAAAAATTAAAAATCACTTTTGTTATAGTGTAATTTTGTTTGTTTGTTTAAACACTCACAGTAGCTTTTCCCCCAGTTTGGAAATCAACACATGGAAAACATAATCACAACCTCCAGTCCTTCCACTCCTACACACCAAATGCACTTCTAACCTAACACTTGATGCAAAATAAAAAAAGTCATACAAAACAAAAACAAACAAAATAGTAGCTACATCCATCATCTATGTGTTGTTGGGTTTTTTCATTTTTTTAAATGAGTAAGAACTGAGGTAACCTTTTTCCTGCACAACCGAACAGCAAAATTTAGAAGGGAAATTTCGGAAGACAAGACAAGACAAACTTTAAAAACCGCACCCAGCGCGATTAAAGCTCTTTTTTTTCCTCCTTTTTCTAAGATACCCCCACCTCCCCAAATATAAAAAACTTTGAAACAGTTTTACCACTTGTGTAAAGACCTTGTTGAATAAAGGAAAATTTATCTGCAGATACTTGCTTAACTTTAAAGTAAAATAAAAAAGAAGCCAAAACTGGCTACCTTTATTAGTACATATAGTTTGAATATGTTCTGCTTCTTCACCACATGAAATCAAAGGATTGGGCTCATCCAAGCAAATTCTTTGGTATACAAAAAAGGGGTGAGGAGGTGGGATATTATTTTCCTTTAGCAATGACTGGGATCTAAACAGAAGATGTGGGGGTTAATTCACAGAATTGGAGTTCACTGGCGGTAAAGTCCTGGGTGAAGATCTTTCTCTTAGTGCCTGAGATAGCAGGTTGCAACCATCCGAGACGGCGCAAGCCGAGTTCCTCAACCTTTCCCTGTAATCGCTCATTTTGGTGCTACTTTCGGGGTGTTGGGCTATATCCCTGAGGCATTGGGTCAGGAGCACACAAGCAGATACCACACTCATGGCTCCTCCTAGGATGGCAGTTTGCACAGCTTTGCCCTCCGGATTAATGGTGGCAGCTTTACCCAAAAACTGGGGCTCAGTGGCAAAGCCCACCAGAGCATAGACAGACTGCACCAAAGGTCCACTGAACAAGACGCACCGGTTCCTGGTCAGCTCGCTGGGTGAGGTCTTGACCTCCTTGACACAGGCCAAGAGGGCAGAGGCGCTGGTGCTCATACATTTGACACTGAGTTTGAACTGCTCCTTAGCAAATTTATCCTTGGATTTCTCACTGGCCAGCACGCAGGCGTCTGTCAGGAATTTCAAGTTCTTGGACATGTTCTGAGAAACCTCCAGCAGGAGTTGAGGGCTCATATCTGCCAAAGGGGTGGTCTTCAAGACCCCACAGCCGTGCTCCACCTCATGCCTACATCGGGTCACTTTGTAGCGATCCACCAAGCCAGGCATGGCAGGCTGGGCCCCCGGAGTCTCCACTGCAGCCAGGTAGGCAGCGTGGGCAGAGCACTCGGTCAGGGAGACCACCAGCTCCCCCATCTCCATCAGGCTTTCTCCCACCTCCCCGAAGCGTCCCATGTTGAGCTGGCTCTGGACGTCATGGGTCAAGATGGAGAGTCCTTTGGTCCTGGCAATGATCGTGTCCCTGCACTTCTCAAAGGACTCACCGAAGACAGACAGACTCTCGGTGTTCACCGGCCTGGTCTCGCTCGACAGCAGAAGCAGATCGGCCACCAGTTGCATCTTGATCTTGCAGTGGTCGCAGATAGAGATGAGCTTCTTCCTCTGCAGGGAGCTGCTGCTGGGGATGCCGCCGCCGGAGACCTCGCTGCTGGACTTGCCGGAGCCACCGCTAGCCATAGCGCCGGGGGGGCACTCGCATGCCGCTCGCTACCCCGCTGCCGCCGCCTCCGCCGCCGCCCGAGCAGTCCCGACTGAGCCCGGCAGGACCGCTCTGCCTTTTCCGCAACATCATTCCATTAATCGCCGGGAGGCAAGAAAAGGCTCTGGGCGCCGGGGCTGCCGCTGCTGCGGGGACCGAGCTCGGCCGGGGCGCCCGCCCCGCTCCGGCGCCAGCCTCCGCTCCTACGGCGCTCCCGCGGCGGAGCGGCGCTCGCCGGGCGCCCCCGGGCCCGGGTCTGGCATCCTTCAGCTAAAAAAATACGTTTCGGCTTTTTTTTTTCCCCTTTTCACACGCTGGCTCCCCTTCCCTCCACCGCCTCGTCCGGCTCCCCGGCCGCGGGATCCTGCGCGAAGTTCCCTTTACCAGACGCAATATCTCGGGGACGCGCCGCCGCCGCGCGGAGTTAGGGCAGGGGCGCAGCCCTCCAAGTTGCTACCGCGCCCCCGGCGCCTCCGGTCGGGGAGCGCCCGCCGGGCGCAGCTCGCAGGGGCCGGAGGGGCGGCGGCTGCGCACCATGTGCCGCCCCCGGCGCCCGCCGCGGCCCCGGCTCGCAGGAAGCGCCGCGGAGGGTGTGGCCCGCCCGCCCCGCACGGCCCCGCCGCGCACCCGCGGGGAGCCGGCCCGGGAGGGGAGAGGGGCACGGCGGGGAGCCGGGACGCGGGGGACCGCGGGGGGAAGGAAAGGAAAAAAAAAAAAAAAAAAAAAAGAAGAAAGAGAGGAGGGGAAAAAAAAAAAAAAAAAAAGCTCCACCGGATCCGGGTGCTGGGGCGGGCGGGCGGATCCGTTCCCCTTCCTTTGCCGCTGCCTCACTCCTTCCTGCCGCGATCATTCACGCGGCCGCTGCGCGCTCGCTCCCCGCCGCCGCGGTCCATCCCCTGCGCCCCGGGCCCTCCTCGCCGGCTCCCGCGGTGGCCGCCGCCGCACCAACTTAAGCTCTTCCCGCAAACAAGGGTGGTGGCCGCGGGCTGCAGCCGCGGATGCTGCGACCCGCCCGGCCTTGCGCTCCTCCTGCCATCTTCCCTGGCTGAGCCGCCAACTCCCAGGGAAGAAAAAAAAAAAAAAAAAAAAAAAAAAAAAGAAAAAGAAAAAAAAAAAGAGGAGAAAAAAGGGGGGGCGGGGAGGAGATCTTCGTTTAAATTTCTCAGACAAACTACTGGGAAGCGGCGGCTGCGACGGCGCTGCCAGCCAGACGCTGCACGGCTCTGGGGAAGCTCCCCCGCCCCGCTGCCTTTGCTGTAACCTCACTTGAGCCTATCGAAATCTTTTGTGCGGTGTCACCGCCCTTCGTTTAAATCCTGCCCTCCCCCCGCCGGCGCTCCGCGCCCGCCGCCGCTCGCTCCTCCCAGGCGGAGGGGGCAGCAGCGCCGGCACCGCCCGCCCGCTGCCGCCGCTGCCCCGTCCCCGCCGCGCGGGGCTCCGGAGGGGCTCCGTAAATAAACAAACAACGGGGGGTGCCGGAGGGAGAGGCCGGTGGGAGGAAGGCGATAGGCAGCCGGAGAGAGCGGCCGCCGGGAGGGGCGGCCCGGTGCGCGGCGGCGCGTGGAGCAGCCGGATACCGGAGAGCGAGGAGCCGCCCCCGCCGCAGCGCCGGGGCAGAGGCGGCCCGGCTGCCGCTCCCCGCCCGGCCCCTGTCCCGGGCAGCCCGCCAGGTGAGTGCGGCGTTCCGCTGGAGCTCCCGGCCCGCAGGGCAGCGCTGGTCGAGCTGTCCCGGTCCGGGTGGCAGAACCCGTTCCTGTGCCGGCCGAGTGACAGAGCCCGAGTCAGCGCGGGCTCCGCCGCTCCTCATCCCGCGGGGCTGCGGCTGCTCCGGGTGCCCGGCCCGGGCTGGCCGTCGGGAGTGCTGTAAACGCGGGATGGGGCATTGTGCAGCTTCCTTTACACAGAAATAGTGCTCTCAGCACTGGCCTTGACCCAGATTTTAAACCAATGAAGACGAATTTGGTCTGTTGCTCTCCCGTTGCTGCCGCTGTTTTTGAACACTGATTACTGTTTATTAGGCTTTAGCAGGGAAAATGTAAACCAGCGCGCACGGCTGTGTACAGAAAGCTCTACGAAGACTTTCTCTGGTCTGTTTCCATTTTGCAACACCCTGAGAACTTCTTAGGATGATTCTTGTCAAAAGATGTTACCCTCAGTAAACCTGAGGCACACATCAGATTCTGTCCTGTTGCACAGTATCTGCATCAATATAATTCTGATTATTCAAAGCCCATGTTGCAACCACATCTTACATTTGTTACATATTTTGCTGTAGCTTAAGCTGCAGCTAAATAATAACATCATTTTGTTCCTTTCAATCAGAACTCTCCTTTTAAGTCAGCTGCCTAATTCTAGGCATTTACAACACATTTAGCCGGTTACAGAACTCCCAAAGTACATTTGTCCCTATTCACAGTTAACATCCTGCTACATCCCTACTACTGCAGGGGTGTGAGTGACCTTGAAATGAATGGGAGTTGGACCAGATTCCTCACTTGCAGTTGCAGGTCAGATCCAACAATGTCCCAGCACAAAGAGCCCACCTAACGGATTCCATACATTTAAAGAGCTTCAGACAAGTTTAATTGTACATATTCTCAGTCATTAGCTAGAAGAACCTTTGGCCTTCTGCTTGTGGAGCAGGATGCAAGCAGGATGAACACAGATGTGAAAGTGGGGGGTTAACAGGGTGCACATATTTGGGGAGCAGGGGAAGGCGCTGCCATAAAGCCAGGCTTGAGGAAAGGGGTAGATACTGGTCTATGGGTGTGTCAAAAATAGGGCAGTTCTCCACCCATCCCTCTTCACAAAAACAGTGTGAGGAAAATTCTGTTTACTTGAGTCAGATTATAGCAGTTTCAGAGAAGGTCATGATTTGGGCCTAAACAATTTTGGCTTACTGCCAGCAACTTGTTTTCAAAAGTATAAATAGGAATGATTTCAGAGTACTCTGAAAAATAAAAATCAATGGGCAGAAGAAACTAGCTGAACTATATTTCCAAGTATTTCCAGATACATCCTTAAGTGAGGTGAGATAGTATGCAGCACAAGGAATGTCTCTCATAAATACTAACCTAGTTTATCTTTAATGAGGATTGACTACATTTAATTAGGGTTTGAAAGATTTCATTTAAGAAAACGTACGTCTCACCCCTGGCTAGAAGAGGTGTTACATGACCTAATAATCTTTTCCATTTTTAGGTGCTGCTGCCTGCCATGATGCTGTATATGATTTGTGACATTCCCCAAGGAAAAAGCAGAGAGGTCCTTGGTTTGGACAGTGCCTCCTCCACCAGTCTGCCTCCACAGAAACCCAGCTGGGCCTTAACTCTGGCAGTCCCTACAAGCTGACAGGGCCACCAAAGCTCTTGGTAACTGCTACAATATAAAGCAAATATTTTTCTAGCTCTTATAACCCATCCACAAGACTGATCCAGTCCTTATCTGCCTCAGTATTAGCAAGGGGGAAAACTGCTGATTTTTGTCCTGTAGTAGGTGTTGCATGTGGACAGTGCCCAAGGAAGTCTTGCCAAATGCCATTCTCCTCCCATAGTAGCTGTGGGTGTTTAGCTTTGCTGCATATTAAATGTTTGGGGAGGAGTGACTTGGCTTTTGCTTTTTTTGAAAAAATAATGCAGAAAATACCACCTTCATTGGCCATTTTTGCCATGGAAGTGGCATTTCCTGGAGCAGCTCCCTGTTAGGTCCATCCTACAGACTGCAGGGTTGCTGCCTAGATACACCTGGCCTGGCTGGATGTCTGTGTTTCCCACGAACATCCAGTCTCATTCTAAAAAGGCAGCCTTGGAGGTGGATTCTCTTGGGCTGGTAACCTGAGCAGAGCTGAGAGTCAGCAAGGTACTGACAGCAAGGTGCTTTAAAGTGCCAGTATGTGCATCTCTGCAATTGAGGAGGAAACTCGTACCCAGCGATGTTTGGGGTGGGTATTTCCTTTGTAAATCTTCTGCACATCTCTTTCAAGGAGAATATATTGGTACCCATTTATTTCATGGCTGCTGAGTGCAGAGGTGGTCCACAGGACTTGGGCAGCTCACTGAATTGGTATAAAAACTTGGAAGATGTGAAAATCAGGTGGCCATGCGTGGCTTTAAAAAGATTTCACTGACAGAGTCAGAATGAATTAACTCTCTGGGGTTCAAACCAGCAGGCATTGTCAGATACAAGGGATTAAAAGGCTTTTTAATGTGGCTTAGTAGTGTACAGAAGATTGGCTTACTTGTATGAGCTCTTCTTTTGTCACATTGATCTTTATTTTGCATTGTGCTTAGTACAACAGAAACTGGAGGCTGAAGTCTTCTTTCCTGAATCATCTGACAGGACTTGGCCCTTTTATTGCTTAGTAAAATATTTTTTTTGTGAAGGAGGAATTGATTTTTGCCAGTGTAGCCACTGTTGAGTAATAGCTGAAGAATACCAAGTTGTAATAATTTCGTGAGCACTGTATGTGGCCAGGTTGGTGAGAGGAAGTTACTGTAGGGTGGGTTGGACTTCCTTATATTACTTTGCTGTATAGATGTATCGATCTAACCTAATAGGGAGCTAGCTGATGAAGGAATAAAAGGCAATTCAGTGGTTCCCCTGTGTCAGCTGTTTGTGACTAAACCCATGAGGTGGTAATTACAGAAATGATAGCTCCAGTTCTGAGGGATGCAGCTGGTTTGTCAGGCTGTAAACTAAAAATCATAGGAGGATAAAGTTGGCAGAGACTGATGGAGGAAATACTTCAACACCAAGGCAGATTTTGCAGAAGGGGGTGGATGAAGATGGACCTTCCTCTCTGCAGCAGTGTAACTCACACAGAAGGAAAGGCAAGTATGTTAGACCAGCTTATTGTTCTTAAGATCTAACTTTGTCTTAAATGTTTTGGTGCTGAGTAATTGTTTTGTGGTCAGTACTTACAGCCATTACTTCATGAGAGACTAAAACTGTGAGGTCTGGGTCTGTCTCAGGTCTGCAGAGATAGCCATGGTCGATGCACTGGATGCAACCCAAGAACTGGTCTGCTTGTAGCCAAAAACACAGATCTGGAGGAACAGTTAACTAGGCACTGGAAACAGCAAAGTGCAAACGCAGTCACAAGTTTTGTTTCTTCTTTTGTCTGTAAATAAATAGGTTTTAGAATAGTGGGTGGGCTTTCACGTGCAGGTTTAATTAACCTTGGTGTTCTGACGTGGTGCTTTGTGTTTGTTCTTTTTTTAATATGGCATAGTCAAAAACACAGTATCAAAGGTAAGAACAAATTTATTTTACATAGATACCATTAATGTAAATATCCCAGTAGTGGGATGCTGGTCAGTTCCCATTTCTCAGCTGAAAGGCAATACAGCCAAAGAGGTTTTTCTTTTGTTGTCCTTTTATTCCCCGTTTATTGCGCTGTTTTCACCACTTGCCGTACATAATCGATTGGTTGTCCCCTGCTGTTACCATGGATATTTAATACATTGGCATGGAAAAGAGACACATTTTTATGAAAAGGAAAAAGCAGCTACAAAACTCCTCTTGCACTTAATGGACAGCTGTGCCATATTTTATGTGAATAGAGACAATAATGGCTTTTTGCTTCTTGTACTTGCCTGCCATCTACACACACAGACATCCCTCCTGCACCTTGTGTGTCATGGGGCTGGTGCCCAAGACGTGCTGTGTAGCTCCTCGAGTCTGTTCTCTCTCCCTGGAGCAGGTGAGAAGGACCAGAGGCAGGTTTGCAGCCTTGAAACTCAGGAGGGCTTAATGGAAGAATGGTAAATGCTGTTGGTTAGAGTGGTCCAGCATAAACAGGAATCTGAGACCCTCCCTTAGGCTCTTATGTCTGGGGTTTTTTTGAGATCAAAGGAGAACATGGTATTTTGAACAAAATGTGCAAGGGCCCACCCTTCCTGAATTGCATTTTTGGTGGTATTTTCTGTCCTGCAGCTGTAATACTCTTCAGAAGGGTTTGGGGTTCTCCCTTCCCTGCCCTTTTTTAATATGTATCATGTGAGAAATTGAATAGATGTTTTCACAGGAACCTCTGATCCTACACTGCTCTCATTGTGCCTCTGTGTTCTGTGAGCAGGGCTAAGCCTAGCACCTCTAATTCATCTGAAGTTCATGTAATGTATTACTTACATTAGATGTAGGTGCCAAAACTGACCTGTAAACCTAAAATAAAATGGGGACTACAAAATTAATTTCATTTAGATTGCGAAAATTAGACTATAAATGGAATTCCTGTGGGAACTGTGTAAATCATCTTTGACATTGATTTAATGTAATTCTTTTCTTAATAGGGTAACTTTAAATTGTGTAACCAGTACATAGTTTTAACCAGCACAGATTTGTAGCAAATCTTGCAGTACGATGAGTACTAAGAGGAACATTCAGTGGTGTTTCTGGATTTAAGGGTCACACTGTAAAGCTTTAATGCAGTTGACTAAGAGGCATCTTACCCCTTCCCCAGCCCTGAGTAGATAGGTAATGACACAAAGCTGGGATGTCATTTGTCAAACATCTCTGTCCCATCAATAAATTTTCATTTATAAAATGTACATGCACAGGATAACACAAACTCAGGGTAAAGATTTATTTTATATTCAAAACTCAAGTTAGAATCTAAATTTCGAGGTTAGTACCTGAATCAGAATTCCATGTCGGAATCACAGTAGGTAATCCCTAATCTGGGAACATTTTGAATTAAAGACTTAATTTTTCAAATTGGATCCAGGAATTCACGATCTGACTAGCTCTGGAACAAAAAATTGTGTTCTCTTAATAGATGTCAAGTAAGTGTGCTTGTCTTACTCATGAAATTAAATTGAGGACTGAAATTATTCTGAATCATTTAAATGTTCGTGCTCTAGATGACAGCATATTCTGCTTGCTGTGCTGCGTTTTTTCGTAGACATGTTCCTGTTTTTAGAGATAACATGTTCAGGTCTGATTCTTCGAGTTTAATTCTGCCTGTGAGTAAATTCAGAGGGTTGGATTAACACATGCACTGTCTGTGCATGAGAGCTCGGGCATCAGATTCTCTCTGCAGGGGAACATTTAAGGTACTTGAGATAATTTGACCTATGAAAACAGTAATTTTTGAATGTTTTACTGCAAATAACTCATAATTCTGTAAAACGTATGACAGTGCTTTTAAACAGGGAAGAATATGCTGAGTGCTGGGACATCTGAAAACCTGCTTGAAGTTTTCTGGGTCTCTTACTCAAGCAAGTCTTTTGTATTGTTTAAAACAATAAACAATTAAAATACTGTCCTGGTCCTGCTCTAAGACAGTAGGTGTAAAAGCCTGTCTGGTTGTATAAGAGTCAGATGTCAATCATTTTTGATATCCAAAATTACCACTACAAGGCTGCCTTGCACAACACTGAGTTCATCTGGGCCTCTTGTAAACATCCTTTTGTCTCAGTAGAGTTCTTGAAATGAATTATTTCTTCCAGACACAGCGAGTGCTGATAGTAGGCAGCCCTTGCATGTTCATTCTCCCTTCTGCATGCTTAGGGCTGACCTCCTGTCTGAACTGTCTGTATGTCCTTCCAAGAAGACAAGCACTGCCTTTTCATTAATGAAGTTCTTTGTTCTTTCTAAGGTTTCATTCCAAGGATTGTCAAGGAACGAGCTTTAAGATTCTACTGTATTTGCAAAGAAAAGTGAAATGTGACAAATAGGAATCCACTTTGAAATAGAAAACTGCATATAAAACCCCACCACCATCAAAGACTTGAGAGAGCTTTCAGCAGATAAAAATCCACATTCTTCTCCCAACTCATAAGAAAGAAAGAATGGTATGGAAAATATATTTTGCACAAATATAGTTCCAAAAATGTGGGGAAAAAGGAGAATCTCAAGCTTCATTAACAGAAATTTAGAACAATCTGAATCCACTCATATTACAGCTTGACCCAGCCCTGCTCAATAATGAAAGCAGTTTACAAGGGAAGGTAGATTTGCCTTTCTGATAAGGTATAACTTTATAATTAAAGGTACTACTAATAAAACTTGAGTGTTGCAGAAGCAAAAAAATGACAGTGGGGGCTTGAGACCTTCCCTGGCATGACTAGATGGGACTTTCAGCTGCAAGGTAAAGCATTTACCACCTCGCTCTTGCAATCTACGCTGAAAGTAGCCATCTATTATCTGACGCGTTCTGTATTGCAATCCTAATAGTGTTAGCTGCTAGGACTATAGAAACTGTCAAGAAATGTGAAACACTTAAGCTATAAAAAGCATATTGGCATGATTCAACAGATGCTCTGATCAAAACACAGTGTGCTTCAATAAAAAGAAAATGCAATTTAATTTGCTCCTGTCAGTGGCGTGTGCTGCATTGCGTTTGCTTCTTGCACAGGAAAGAGGAACAGCAGAGAACAGGGGCTGAGCAGGTGTTTGTCCTGCAGCTGACCCCACAAGCAGCAGACTTGAACGAGTCTTCCCAGACACAGAATTTTGCCAAGTCTGAGCCAGGCATGAAAATCACCTCCTTTTCAAATTAAAGCTGTTATTGGCACGACAAGGGAATGTATAGTGTTGTTTGGTGCAGTCCTGGGTATACTGAACAACTTGTTCACCTACCGAAGGGAATCAGGTTACTTTTGAGATCCATATCCAAATGTAGGATCAGATATTAAGGAAAGTAAGTTGTTTTGGTTTGTTCTGACAAGAAAAAACAGAATTGAAGAAAATATTTCCTAGTAGAAATTCAATGAAAATACAGAATGCAAGTCCAGCATTCCAAGATAGAATCTTTATTTTCCAGTGAATGTATGCATGATCCAGTAATAACAAAAGCTAGCAGAAACCTATTTTAGAAAAACCTCATTAATCACGGCAATCTGATATACCTGATGTTCATTATATTTAATGAGAGATCACCAAGCAGATGTGCTCATTAGTGGCCCTGGTATTGGACAGCTCTGTGAGAAGTACTTGTCAAAACCCTGTTTCAGTTATGTACATTTAACAAGCTCCACGAATAGCTCTGGGCTGCTTCCTGTTCCTCAGGCACTGGCAGCGTGTCTGAAATGTTATAAAACACATGGAGGCTACAGCCCATGCTGGTTGTTGATGGGGGTGCTGAAATCTTGGATCCCACATCCTCCTCTGCTGTTTCTCACGGTACATGTGCTCAGCAAGCTGCTGCTTCCTGTACCGTGTCTCCCTGGTGTTCACCAGCAGGGAGACCTTGCAGTGTCTGGTCACTTCAAGAGTTAATCCAGGCTTTGGGAAGCCTTCCCAAACCCATGCCCCTGCCTCCCGATTGCTTTTGTTTTGTATTTGCACACCTTGCCCATAAAGGCTGTGGGCTCCTGGTTCATTGTGTGGCCAGAGCTGGATCATCTGGGGTTGAAATTGTCTTTAAAGTCCCTTCCAACCCAAACTGTTCTATGATTACAGGATTCTATGATACAGTAACAGCACTGGGGTTGAGTTCTCTCAACACAATTAAAACCTGGTCTGCCTTTAATACTGGAATGGAAAAGCAGCCTGTTCACTGATCAGCCTGACTGCAGTTAATATCTACCAGCAGCAGTAACAGTGATGCTTCCCTGAATTCCCAAGTTTGAACTTACTGGAGTCCAAGGTGAAAGGTAGAAGACAACAACATTGTGCTACTCGTAATTAAAACACTACCATGAGGAAAAAATGAAAGCTGGAGTGAAATAAGGCTGTGCAGACATCCATGCATGTAATTTGGTTTAGATAATGGAAAAACAGCCTGTACAAAGACAAACCCATATATCTTACTTCTTTGTGGTGGGCAGATGTTCTGGAGTTGTATTTTAGTAACAAAAAGCATTAATTTTAATAGTTTTCTTTTAGAAACCTAATGTTGCTGAAACAGTAGTCAAAATCAGAAGACTCATGCAATGGGCACAGTTCCCATCACACAGATCAGCAAACCCGGATATTTTTCATCCTGTTTTTAAAATAAAACAACAAGAAGCAACCACATGGTTTAGATCCCAGGCTCTGGGCTCAGCATTTATTTACTCGTTTTAACCTCTCAGTGCCCAGCGCTCACTCCCTGCCCGGGCCCTGCAGGACCGCACCGGGGCCTGCACCGCCTGGAGCGGAGCTTCGCGCGGAGACGGCGGCACCCGGGGAGCCGGCGGTGCCCCTCAGCCCCGGCCGCTCCGGGGACCCAGCCCGGGCCGCGCCCAGCCCGGCTCGATCCGCCCTTCCAGTTCCTCCTCCCAGCCCTTCCAGCTCCGCCTCCCGGCCCGATCCATCCCGCCCCGCTGCCCTTCCAGCTCCGCCTCCCGGCCCGATCCATCCCGCCCCGCTGCCCTTCCAGCTCCTCCTCCCGGCCCGATCCATCCCGCCCCGCTGCCCTTCCAGCTCCTCCTCCCGGTCCCTCCCGTCCCACTTCTCTTCCAGCTCCGCCTCCCGGCCCGATCCGTCCCGCTGCCCTTCCAGTTCCTCCTCCCGGCCCGATCCATCCCGTCCCGCTGCCCTTCCAGTTCCTCCTCCCGGTCTTTCCCGCCCCGCTGCCCTTCCAGCTCCGCCTCCCGGCTCGGCCGCGCTGCCCCCGCCCATGAGGCGGCCGGAGCCGCCTTCCCGAGAGCGGCAGAAGATGGCGGCGGCCGCGGTCTGGGCGCTGCTGGCCCTGGCGCTGTGTGTGAGCGCGGCGGCCGCGACCGGCGGCTTGGAGGGCAAGCGGCGGGAGGGGCCGCCCAAGAAGAAGGACATTCGGGACTACAACGACGCGGACATGGCCCGGCTGCTGGAGCAGTGGGAGGTGCGGGAGGCGCCGGGGCCGGCGGGGTCCGCCCGCACCACGCGGAGGGAACGCCGCGGCTGCCGAGGGGCGGCGGGGCCGGGCCGGGGCGGCTCCGCGGGGCAGCGGCCGCTCCGCCCGGTCCCGGGAAGGCGGGGGATCCCCGGGCCTGGTCGGGACCGGGCGGGAGGGATCCCCGAGCCTGGTGGAGGGTGGCCGGTGCCGTGTTCCTCCCTCCGAGGCTCTGGGTCTGTGTGTGGGGGTTTCAAAGTCGGGGCGAACGGCCCTCAGGCTGCCCTGCCCGGCTGGCCCTGTCCCGCCTTCCCAGAGCCCCAGCACCCAGCCGGGTGCTCGGTTCCTGCCAGCAGCCTCGTCTGGCTAGAAAGTCTGTATTTTTCGAAGTACTGAGCGATACACATGTGACCTAGGGGTGGATAGCAGGAGAAATACTCGTTTCACGTTTACAGGGTACATACGTCGTTGTTTTGGTTTGGTGTTTCTTTCCTATCTTTCCTCATAGTAACAACTTCTAATTCCAGCTCTCTCTCGTCGCCTTCATCCTTACCAGCCCGCTGCCTTAACTTTCCTTGGCGGTTTCCCATCACTCTCCATGTGGTTGCCATGCCACTGTTAGATTCTTTTCACTATGTTATGTTCCATTATCTTCTGATACATGCCAGAGTGCTCCTCACTGTTATTTGTTCTTTCCCGTGAGTTTTTTTCCTGGAATATTTTGCAAAAAAACTCTGAAGGAAATAACAGAGAGAAAACTTAAGTTCCATTATCTTCTGATACATGCCAGAGTGCTCCTCACTGTTATTTGTTCTTTCCCGTGAGGTTTTTTCCTGGAATATTTTGCAAAAAAACTCTGAAGGACAGAGAGAAAACTTCTGCTTGATGTAACTCCAGTTGCAGCTGTAAATCAAAGTGAAGTGTGTTTTATATCTGAATTTTAGATAAAGTAACAGGAAGTACAGATGCCTGCCTTGGTCCTGGTTGGTAGGTTATGGACTTGTTCATCCCATGGATTGTTACTGCATATTTCCCTTTAGAAAGGGAGATTCTTAGAAAATTGAGTTGAAATTTTAAATAAAATTGGTAAAAGGCTCAAAGTTCACTTTTCTGTTGGTGTAGGATCCAGCAGGCCCAGCTACTAAAAAATCAAGGCTTAATATTGCCTAACTTGAACCAAATTTGGCCTTTTTGTAGGAAAAAATCTTAAAAGCCTCTCTTTTTAATGATATGGCTGAGAGGGAGGCTCAAGTTAATGCTTTTGTAGCTCTTGACTGTTTATTCTGCTCCAGCCGTGGTGGGCAGGTCAGGAGGCTGTGGAGGGTTTTTCCTTTTCAGCTGGAGCAGGTCCCTGATCCAGGTCAGGGTGTGCTGCACAAATGCAGATGTGGCAGAGCAGCTGGGGAGAGGCACACAGAGCAGAACAGGGACTGGGGCAGGGCTCAACAATTAGGGGTTGTTTGGTCTCCTGGGCTGGTCAGCTGCAGGGCATTTTGCTGGGTGGGAGTCAGGACAGACAGGGAACATGAAAGGCTCTAGGGGGATGGTGGCTGGAGGGTGCAGGAGAAGGAAGGGCACGAGTGCACTTGATGGAGTGGGATGAGAAACAAAGGGGCCACTGTGAATTCGGGTAAGAGCAGGAACTGTGCTGGGGAATGAGGGGCACAGGGCATAGATCTGTACAGAATCAAATGTCATTACTTTCAACTGAATGAAATGACTCCCAAGTATTTTTTTATTTCCCTGGCAATTAGTCTAAAACCATTGGAGGATGGTGGTTATGACATGCTTGGGTTCAGCCACAAGCCTGAGCCTGTGGCTGCAGCAGCATTCCCAGCAGGAGCAGCCAGCTCTCTGTGCAGGATCTCATGCTGCCCCTTGCACCGTGTGCATGACTGCCTGGTGATCCAGGAGAGTGATCTGCTGGAAAACAAGGATGGGCAACAGGGCAAAGAGGCAGCTGCACAACTAGAGCTTGGAGGAAGCCACTGAGGGGTTTTCCTCAAGGAAAGGGACTCTCCTGATACCTGGAGTCCTGGGGAATTGGACACAGAACTGAAAATCTGGGCTGGAGGTCTCTTATTTACTGAAATGTCAGGTGCTTTAAATAGTTCATTACTGTTAGAGGCTCAGGGTTTCTCAGGCCCTCTAATTGGCAAAACAATTAAGTGACATGTGTTATTAATGTTTTTTAAAATCAAAATGCAGGGCATTTATGAGGAATTTCTGAGAATGGGAGCTGAGGGAATGAGCAAGTGAAAGAATACGCAGTTTTTCCTTTGTAGTGCTTTCCCTCTGGAACCTCATGTTACTGTTTAAGGGAGTGAGTCTGTGTCCTGGGGTGACTTTATGATGCTGAATTGTGTCCCCATTCATCTGTTTAGCCCAGAAATAAGTTCTGCACCTCTAGAACTGAGAGTGAAGTGGGGAGAAGGAGAGGTGGTGGAATGTCTGAGGCGGCTGTATTCGAAAACAGAGATAAGAGCTTCAGCGTTCCTTCTCCCAGCCTGTGTTTGTCTGCAGCAGGGACAGCGGGACAGAGCTCTCCTTTGCTTTTAGTTAGTTTGTAGCTAGCTGAGGCAGAGCAGTTCCCCGGACTGGGGCTTTTCTTTTTCTTGGGACTGATCAGCCCTGCTCTGAGCTGAAAACCCAGAAAAACACCAGGAGCTGACACCTGTGACCCACCAGGGCCCGGGACAGGGCATTTTCCAGCTCAGGAGGGACTGATAAGAGACTGAGCGAGCCCAGCTACCCCCCATGGAAAGGACTTTCTGAATTTGCCATCTCTTCAGAAGAGTGAGAGGTTTTATTGTTTAATATTAATTATTTTTTATGCTTGTGAATACTTTGCTTGCAAATAAACAAGGATTTTTTCCACTTTTCTCCAAGGAAATCTTTTCCCAAACCACTTGGAGAGGGGCCACTTGAATCTGCTTTCTAGAACGACCCCTTTGGAAGTTTCTGCCCAAATTTTCCCTAAACCAGGACAGTCTGATAGACCTTTCAAAGCAAAAGCTTAGACTTTTCCTTCAGTTTTTTTATCTTTTAGATAGCTTTAAGCACAGCTGCATGGCATTTTGTACAGAAAATAAGAAAATAAATGCCATCTATGGGTGCTCTTGGTATCTTCTGATAATATTCCCATTCAAACTGTAAGAATACAACTTCAGGAGCATTTAGTTGAATAGTTAAGGAAAAATAATAGATAATACATGTAGCTCATGTTATCTCTAAATCTGAAGTAATTTTCTGTATTTCATACAGAGTATTTGGAATTGTTTATTCTGCCTTTTTCTTTCAAAACTCTGAAATAAGCTGTCTTTGCTCTAGTCAAACCAGACTTAAGCTTCAATTTGCTTTAAATTGTGGCAAATATCTTTCAGTCAATCACATGAGATTTTGTATTTTCACTGTACTTTACCAATTTGACATTCTCTGGCTTCCTACAAGATAAGTAATGTTCCCACTTAGTGATGGCAGGGACTTTCCTTGGGCTCTCCTTTCTTCCCAGTTCACTCATTTCAGAAACTTCAAGGTGTGTGAACTACGTGAAAGACTTGCAAAATTGAAAGAAAGACATAATTAGTCAGGAAAGAAAGGATAAGATCTAAGGCTCCTACAGCTTCTGTCTGTGGTGCCTAAACTTTACACTCCTGTCAGAAAGACAAGAAACTGCAGAAATGAGCTGGGGAAGGAATGTGGGTCACTAGTATGAAGCCTTAGCCTGTGAGGAGCACGGGATGCTCCATGGGTGTGCAGGAGGATGCTCTTGGGTTTGTGTATAAGCATGTGCAGAGATGTGAGGGTGATGCATTCTGAGATCTGGAAATCAAGCTCTGCTCCTGACCTTTGAGGCCTCTGAAGGAGAATGTCTTTACTGCTGCAGTTCATGTTCCCAATGGAATGATGCATTTGGAAGTCATGACAACACCTGAAATATCTGCCTTAATTCCTGTTCATTTAGTGGTGCTTGGGTGGATGTCAGTATAAGACTTCTGTGGGTTTTTTTCTGTTTTATTTTCTTTTTAATTCTGTGATATAAACACTGTTAGAGAAATCAGGTTCTGGCTTAACATAAGTTGTCATCATTTTCAGCTCACAGTTGTGAGCTGTTTTAAGGGGCAGCAGTTTGATTGTGCCTTTCCAAATATTTAAATGGCTGTCAGCCTCAGCAGAGGTTATTTTTCTTTCTTTTTGTAGGAGTGATTTACTCTGGGTGATTATGTTGTCAGGCTGTGAGCTGCATCTGTGCATTAGAAAAGTCACGAAACCTTTAATCAGTCTTTCTGTACCAAAAGCATACAGAAAATCTGAATTCTTATGGGTTTAACTGTTTAAAGATACAAAGTAAGGGCACGTAAATTCTCAGGCCGTCACATGATTCTCAGAAGTGAGTTTTGACCCCTGAAAGCAATATCACATTAATGTTTTTTCATATATGTGTGTATCAGGCTTTTATTGCAACTTTCCCATTTCATCTTGAATGTATAATAAATATTTGTGAAACTGTGAAGAAAAAAATTATACTGATTTATGATTTTTGTAGGTGGAATTGTATTGAATTAGCCTTAAGGCTGAAATACTTCTCAGTGTGTGATAAAATGAGATTCCACCTGTCAGTATGAAAATGTGCATCATTTTCAGGGGAGGTTTATAAGTGGAAAGAGCACTCTTGGTGAAGTATCTTGAAACAACAGTCACTATTTCTTTTGGTTTCACAATCTTCATCATTCAGCTAAAAATATTTTATCAAAGCACAGTTATTCTCTAAGCAAAAAGAAATTAAAAAAAGACCCAAAATGTGTTTGTAGAGCAGTTGAGTTTAAAGCTTCCTTGTCGTTTTCAAAACAGAAAGATGATGACATTGAAGAGGGAGATCTCCCTGAACACAAGAGGCCTCCAGCACCAATAGATTTCTCAAAAATAGATCCAGGCAAGCCTGAAAGCATCCTGAAGCTGACAAAGAAGGGGAAGACTTTGATGATGTTTGTCACAGTGTCGGGAAATCCCACAGAAAAGGAGACAGAAGAAATCACCAGCTTGTGGCAGGGCAGTCTCTTCAATGCAAACTACGACGTGCAAAGGTGAGCTGTTGTGCACAAGGATAAAGTTCTTGCCTTTGCACAACCCTTTCTTTCTTCCTGAAAATGTGTTCAGCTGTTCATCCTTTGCTGTTCTCCACCTCCATCATCCATGACTGTTTCTTTGTTTCTTTGTCAGGTGTGACATAACTTGTGGTGTGGTGCAGAAGCCTCTTCAGTGTTTATGCACCATGTGTGTATATAGTTCAGATTCTTTTTATCTCACTGTGGTTCAGCTATTTATCAGTTCTAGCTGCCTCTATGTGCTTGATGGAAAACATCACACTCTGGAGACTTGTCACCACAAAAGGTTTTTCATTCCCTTACTAAAAAATGTGACTCTTTTTCTCTCTGAGCATCATTTTGAAACAGAAGAATGTCATGCTCTTGTATTTAGGCTGAGAAGGGTTGCAGTAAGTGTATAAAGCAAATTTAATGTTCATTAGTGGATTCTACATAGTGCCAGATTAGTTCTAAACTTGTTTCCTTATTCTTACTTCTTTGGTTACTTACTGACATATGTCATACACTTTATTCTTAAATGTCCTGGAAGATTGTTCTCTTGTCCCCATCCTTAGGCAACAACTAGACCAGCTTCTTGCTCTTAAACATATGCCTCAGTCATGGAGGCTCTGTGAGCAAATGCTGGAGTGTTTGAAAGGCAGAGAGTTAACTAAAAAAAAAATACTGACTTTTCCTCTAGGTTTATTGTTGGCTCCAATCGGGCCATCTTCATGCTGCGGGATGGTGGCTACGCCTGGGAGATCAAAGACTTCCTGATAAATCAGGAAAGGTGTGCAGATGTTACTCTGGAAGGTCAGGTTTATCCTGGCAAAGGAGCAGATGGAAGTGAGAAAGTGAAGAACAAAACAAAACCTGAAAAAGCAAAGAAGAAAAAAGAGGCAGAGAAGAAATCTAACGGCGTCAAAGAGGACAACCGAGCAACCAACCAGAGAGAGGAGCTATGACAGCCACGGTACCCAGACTGAATCCTGCTCTGCTGCTCCTTGAAGGGAATCTGCTGATGAGTCCTGGGTTTTGGGGAGGAAGGAAGCAGAGACTACTGAAGCTTAAATTTATGTTGAAATTCACCAGTTTACTCATTGCTGTTGGCCATTTGTTTAGTTACAGGAAAGGTAACGCTTCATGCCAGCAATTGACTGCTTTAGTTTGTAATTTTTTTAATGTTTTCGTTGTTGTTTTAAAACTAGCATACAAATCTGTGTGTCTAACATCACAAATTTAATTTAAGTGGAGAAGAAGAATTATAATTTCAGAATACACTGATGTTCATCTGTAATAGCTGTGTCCATCTTGGGTGTGCAAATCATGGATTCACAGCTACTGTCAGAGAGCCAAGTGCAGTGTGAAAAGATCCTCTTGGAAGATGGTTTCATAGACACGGTTGGCACAAAATTGCCCAAATTTGCAAAGAATAGTGGCCAAAGAAGCCTGAAATTACAGGGTTTAGGATGTGTTTGGTTAGACTGCCTGTTTCTTTAAAATAAATTCAACCTGTTGTGTCCCAGGAAATCTGTGGTAGTGCTCAGGAGTGTGATGGATGCTAGGCAGAAGCTCTGCTAATGCTCTCCAGATCTGTACAGGAGGGACAATCTGTGCCCTTCAGAAGTGACTGGGATGGCAGCACCTGCACGAGCAGTGTCAGGGTGAAAAGTGGAGATGAACCCAGGGCATTCAGCACTCCTGCTGCTGAAGGACTGTGCCTGTGGAAGCAGCTGTTCCGTGTGCCCCGTTACTCAGGCAGTGAGCTGGAAGAAAAAGCTTTAACTCTGAAGTTAATTTGGTTTACTGATGTAATGGTTTGTTTAAATATTTGAAAAAGTGCTAGTCACAGCACAGAGTTAAACTTTGAGTTAGACATATCACTTACTGATGCTGATCTGGTCAGATTTTGGTGGGTTTTGTTTTTCTTGGTACAGATTCCTGACTTGACGTGGTTGATTGTAAATGACCATTTGATTTGAATACTATGAAGTTGGACATATGGGGAGGTTTTATTGTTACTCAAACTGTATTCAGTCAAATGCTTTGCTTAGAATTGTTTCCCTTCTGCCTTACTACCAGTTAGGGACTAAAGGCACCAAGTAGTGTGGTCCACATCATTTTGCAGAGGATGAGCACAGTATCAACTGTCTTCACTCAATACTGGTATGGTGTTACTTTTTCTTCAAGGTGCTAAAATCCAAGTGTTTTGGATAAAAGGTCCTGAGTGAACCATAGTGGTTGGTCTTGTGGAATACTTCGGTATCAAAAGTATGAAACTGTGACTGAGTCCTTGTTCTAAAATAAAAGATGTCACTAAACTTACTGTTTTCTTGAAGAGTAGTAAAACCTTTTAAATAGATCTGCATTTGGTTATGTATTCAAGAGGCAGACTAACTCATCCTTGGTTTCTGTATGTAAGGACTAAAGGATGTTGATGAAGGTTCCAGTTGATTCATTTTATTTAATTTTAATTATATTTGTATGAATTTAGATTAAAGAAACTTTTGCAGCTACACTTCACTGAACAGGCCTATACCTGTTTGAGTGGAAAATTAAAATTTGTTTCTTCAGAATTAACTATTACTTTTTATGTTCTTATACTAATGCAGATGTGCAGCGGAGTTGAGAAGAGTCTCAGTAGATATTGGGATAGTTGAGATGTGCAGTCCAATTCTTGTGCATAACTAATTTATCATTTGGTCACATATCCTGGATTAGCACACCCTTTGTATAAAATATTGCTTCTCATCTCAAGGGAAGAACAGAGGTCAGATGAAACTATAAAAATGAAATACTAATGAGTTTTTGCTTTTCAAAGTTATGGTATAGAGGTGACAATTCAGATTTTGATCAGAAGAACAGGGAAGTGCAGTTTTGTATTCCTCCTAAGGTTATTTCCTTTTTGATCAGGTTGGGTTTGAGACTGTTGGAGAAACAATTACTACACCATAGCTATAGCCCAGATTTTGAGTATAGATACTTCAGTCAATCATAAATCTACATTTATAGTAGATTGGGTCTTTCCCCTTTGTAGTTAAAAGCAGCCTTGTTGAAATTGAACCAGCCAATTGACTTGTTGGTTGGTTGGTTCTGGGTCAGTTGCCCATGCCAAATGCAGGTATGTCTTGTGCCACATAGCTTAATCAAATTTCAAAGTATTTGGGGGTGGTTTTGGTTGTTTTTTAGGTTTTTAATCTGTGTGGTGACTTGGCAGTTGCTTTTTGGTATAAAACACAAAATGCTGCCTTCACAAAATAAGTTTCTTTTACTCTTCCTTTTTTCTCCCATTCTCATGCTTTACCAGTAAGTGTAATGTTGCAGTCTGGCAGGAGCTGCTTTACCCCAGCCAATCTTTCTCTGCTATCACAGTTCATGACTCAAGAATAACCTGAATTGCCTTTTAAAACTGATAAAGTCTTTGAGACAGTTGCACTTGTCCTGGGACAGTGTTACATAACCAAATGTTTGGTGATTATTTAAGAAGCTCAAACCCTATCACACATGTGAATATATATATATCTCAAAATAAGTATCCTCATATCCCCAAAAAGTTACAGAAAGCCAGGAATGTTCTCTGAGTACCTCAGAAGATGAAGTCTCCTTTGGAGGCTTATCAGGCTTTCAATAACAGTTTTTTTTTGGTTCCACATACAGGACATTCAGATATCTCTTTAAAACTAATTTCAATCAGTAGAGTGGTAATTACAGCTCTTACTATTTCCTTTTTTTTTTTTTTTTTTTGAGTTCTATACAGAGGTATATGGAAAATCATGTGTTTTCATGAAAGTGAAATATCTGCTGCCTTTCTCCTCCCAGCATAGTGGTTTCTCTGTTCTAGTGCTATAACTAACTTTTCTGAGCTACTATTAAATTTTTAACCCAGCTGTCCTACTCAGAAAAAAAGAGTTTCAGTGATGCTACACAGGATGTGGTTGCACTTTGTGAAAAATTTCCAATGGACAATCAACCTTTTATGTAATAAAATACTGGAAAAATGCTCTGGGTTTTGTTGATTTGGGTTTTTCTTTAAACTGTTCTGACACAAACTACAACAGGATTTCTGATCTTATCTTAGAGGGGTCAAAGCATTCTTCTGAACAATCAGGTCAGCCTTGACTTCCAAGAGAATCTACTCTTCTGTCACTGTTCCTGAACTCTTTCAATTTTGTCCCAAAAAGGAAATCATAAATTTAAACACCATTTTGTAAAGATACAGAACAATCTACTCTTTATCTGGTATTTGGCCACTGTTCTTGTTGGGTTTCTGGTAAAGCTTATAAATTATTTCCATTCTTTTATCTGTGGCTCATTTCCTTTTTTAATCAGGGAGTAACACTGCCTTTTCCAGAGGTTTTTTCTTTCTATTGCATCAGGTATTTATAGAAATTCAAAGAACCTGTGCCTCAGTAGAGGGGATGCCTCTGTTTTTAAAATGCCTAATTTGTTGGTACTGTCACGTTTTTCTTTATTACGATTGCCATCCTACTAGGTCCACTGATACCTTGCTATTTGATAATTCTTACTCTGGGATAAAATGAACTATTTTTGAATATTACTGTTTTTTACCTGTTATACTGTGCCCTTTTAACAGGACAAATTCCACTGAATTCAGGTAGTACCAAATTGCCCGGAAGGAAAAGAAGGAAAATCACCCTACTTGGATTTTTGGATGATGGTATTTTTTTCTCCTGCAGTAGTCAGGTGGTGGAGGGGCTTGGACACAGGAGAGCTCTGTGCAGAGCAGTTTTTGATTAGCATTTAAAAAGCTGCTGTAACACACAACAGTCAGGCATTGCACAGTGCCAGGCTCCAGCCAGGGACAGATGGGAAATGCTTTGTTCCCTTCCCCTGTGATGCTCCTTAATAGACCAGTGGATACTGGCTGGGTTATCAGTGGCATTCTGTCAACTGTTCCTGTGGCAGGAAAACCAGATCTGTTAACCATCACTGGAATTAACAGTAATAATGGTAATAACTATTGTTCATTTGGTGTTATATGTGCTTATTATTATTATTACATAGACATTGGTATTTTGGGAGGGGAAAATGGGGCAGTTAAAGGAGCTTCAGCCTCTTCCCTGTCTTATGGCAAAGGCTACAGCTTCTCAGAAACAGATCCTTTTTCTTTCTTACTCCAGAAATAGTGTCTCTGTTGCAGTGGGACAGAAGACCCCCTTGTTTTTTACAGAAGAGTGACTGGAATGCTCTAATTCATGGGGTTTATATCCCAAACTTTTTTCCCGTTAGGTATTTTACTGATACCTCAAAAAAAACCCCAAACAAACAAAAAACCACAAACAAACAAACAAAAGTTGTGGGCCCATCTTTACTGCCTGTAACATCTGCTGCTTTTAAAGGTAATGATCAGCTGTGTCTGAACAGAAGCTGGACTTCTGTGTTGGCACCCTGCCCACTAATTCTGTGGGAAGCACTGACCAGAGCATTGAGCACTCATTAAATCATTAATATTTAAATCAACTCGGCTGCCTTAATTGGTGACAGTTACATGTCATCAGCACTCTGTGTGCATTGGAAAGAGGTGAACAGCAAGAGCCTGGCATTTGCTTGCAAGGTGCAAGGATTGAACAGCACCATGAAGTGACCTGGTATATCTTTTCGTATATAAAGTTTTCTCTGTATTGAGGAAGACTGAATTATACAGGAATAATTGTAGTGCAAGGGTGTATTGAAAACAAGATCATGGTTGAGCATGTGCTGGGTCAATATAAAAATAAGCAAAAAGGTTTAATAGATGTATTTATGTGACCATTGCTGTTATTTCTGAGATTCATGCCTGCAGCCCATCTTGGGATGGTATATTTGGGGTTTTTTTTAACTTGTTCTTCCTGCAACTCCATTTCATTCAACTTCTTTTTGCAAAAAAAAAAAAAAAAAAAAAAAAGAGAAATGAGTCAGTTTTTGTCCCCTCATCTGAAATAATATTTCAGAAGTGTCCAAAATAGTGCATATTTGAAATTACATGAGACTTTTATATGAGTATTTTATTATTTATCCTGCCAGTTGTAGCCTGTGCCTTGCCAACCCTTGATGGTCAGCTCCTGTCTTTCAGGCTGTACAGCATGTTAATCACTGTGTGGACTTTAGATAATTGCACTTATAGTAGGATGGAGTTGCCAGGAGCTTAATGAAAGCACAGACATGCAAATGCTTTGGCATTTAAGACAGCAGTTGAGCACAAGATCTTGAAAAAACAATTGTCTTGCCTTTAATGTGGGTACCAGGCAGGTTGGTGTGAACTAATGAGCTGTAACCTAATGAGGGCAAGACCACTTTCCTTTTTACCACCACTGCTCTCAGCCTCTGTTCCCACATAACATCACCATTTAAACCACATTGCTCAGTTCTCAGATAACCCGACTAAGGCCTGAAATGTATTTCAGCCGTGCTGTTACTTCTGGCAGTAGTGATAAGCCAGGACAGTCTCACTTTCTGGGATGAGAAAATCAACTTCAGGTTTGTAATCAGAGCAGCCCGTGCTCAAGAGACATGGCTGTAACACTTGAATGCTGGAGCTGGTCTACAGGAAAGCAGAAATAAATGAGCTGCATTCATTTCCTTAGGTGTTGCTATCAGCTGACAGGCCCTTTGCGTTCAGGTGAGGTGTCTGTGCTTTGAGAAACATTATCCTGTACTGCTCGTGCTACACCACAGTAGGAGAGGAGGTGGGGTTATGGTGGGGCTGGTAATTTCATTGTGATCTCACATTACACCCTCTGGCAAAGGAAAAGACTTATTTGTAGGGGACTTCCTCCCGAGCAATTTCCTGTAGAATCCTGACACTGTTCCCTTATCACAGGCCCCTTACCATGTCCTGAGTGTGCTGAGGCACTCCAGCTGAGCCTTACACTTAGAAATTGCAAACACATCGGTTTGCAGAGTGCCGAGCTCTCCCTGGCGTTTTGTTGTTGAGGTTATACAGTGAGTCTAGGGGCTGGGTTCAGCTCCATGGCTGACGGGTACCCCAGGGAGGAGCTCCTGAAGGTGTTTTGTGGAGAAGCCACGCAACAAGAAGGAAGGGTGTAGCTGCAGTCGTGGTTTGTACACATCCCTCCCCCACCCTTTGGTCAGAAGGGAGAGTGGCAGAACAGCCCCGGAGACAGCCGCTGGGATTGGCCTTCCATGCTGAAAAAGCCGGGACACATCCCAGCACCTTCAGCTTCTGGCCGAGGTGATGGACCGGCTGCTCTGAAAGTCAGCAAGAAACACTTTATCTGGGGACACGGACAGAGTTTCCTGTGGTCCACAGGACTGGGGAGAATCAAAGGCCTGTGAAGCAGCGGAGGGAGCAGCCCTGCAGCGGGCAGCGGGAGCTGTGACAGCCCGGGCTGGCGCTGGCGGGAATGTCACGGCCCCGCCGGGATGGGGAGGCGCCGCCAGCAGAGCCCGGGCGCGGCCACCAGAGGGCGCGCGCGGACAGCGAACGGCCTGGGCCGGCTACAAATTATTAATATAACGTAATGTAACATAAATCTTTATTATATCGTATGCTTGTAGTGTAACTTATAGTGTATTATAATGTGGCACTTCTGGACATGGCTTAGCAGTGGACTTTGGAATGCCTGGTTATGACTTAATGACCTTAGAGGTCTTTTCCAAGATAATCAATTCCATTCTCTTCTAGTGTATAATGCTATTTTAATGATTTATATTATCTTTATAATACGTATTCTAAATAGTAAAACATGTTATATTTTATTAAATGTATATTGTATTTTTAAATGTAATTTATGTAAATTTATGTTGTATTTTTATGCTTTTCATCCTTAGGCAACAGATCCACTCAGCTGTCCCTATTCCGAAACACACTGATACACATGCGCACACACACACAGAGCAGCAATGTCACAGCACTGATGTCTGCCAGGAGTTGAGGGGAATCCTCTTCACATGTCCCTTTGAGCCCCTCGAGTTGGGTGCATTTCCAGTTTCCTGGCCTGTCACCCCATAGTGCCCCACCTGCCCCAGACCCAGACCTTTCCCATGGCTGTAATATCCCCCTTCCCATTCCCATCTCCTTCCCTTCCCACCCCCCTCTCTCAGCTCCTGCAGCTGTCACCAGGCAGTGAAAGGTGCTGAGGTTTGTGTGGACTGGCCAACAAATGCAGACACTGGCCCCTTGGGTTTTGTCTTTTGAAATAAGTAGGGAGGCAAAAATAAAATACGAAATTTGCACTGAATATTTATTTTGATAAACATTGTGTACTCCAAACAACTATGTGTTATTTCAGTTGTAAGCCACGATTTTTTGGAAACAACGTCCCAAGAGCTCTTGTCATCATTAACCCGACAGTCAATGCACCACCACGGTCTGTGGACATAGAGAGCTTTCAAGTGCAAAGCAGATTATCAGAAAAGACACATTGCCAACCTCCTTAACAAACTGGACAATGCTCAACTCCAGTAAAAATGCTTCATATGTCTGCAATTTAGTTGTCGTAGTGCCATTGTAATAAATTAATAGAAAATATATCTTTTTTTTTTTTTTCATTGGAAAGTCTATAAGAAAATGTACAAACATCTAACTCCGAAAAAGGACCAGCTGTTTCGGCGACAGGTAAAACAAGCAATTGAACAGAGGCAATAAAACCCAAACATCCAAACAAACAAAGAGACAAACAACCAAAATGCAATCAAAAACACCCCACTCCACCAACGGCAACAGCGTAGGCAAACATGGAAACATCTGCAGTGACAAAACCTCCCGGAGAGGGCCACTGCACCTTGTGCAGGGACTGTAGAGGGTGGGCAGAGGACGAGCAGCAGGGGAATTCACTGGCCAGGATGTGCAGGTGCAGTTTCTAGAACGGTCAGAGACCAAACAGGGATGCTGTGGCACACAGCTCTCGCTGCCTGGTGATGGCACCAGGCCCTGTCCTTCTCCAGAGGACACATGGATGGCTGAGTGCAGGTCAGCAGGAGCCCTGGGCATGGCTGTCCCTGCACACAGCCACGATGCTCTGCCCTCCCTCGGGCTGACAGCCTGCAGTGATTCCCTGCTCTGTATTCACAGCAGGACACCCTCCCCAGCTCCAAAACAGGCCCCACGGGATAAGCTCGGCATCACAGGAAAAGCTGCTTAAGTTTTCTCTCGTAATAAAGTGAGATCTTTTGGGGGAAGGAAAAGAAAAAGGCCTTCTCCTAGAGCCAAGTCTTATGCTTTCACCCTGAGAATTCCCAAAACAACAAAATCAGAAGTTACACTTTAGCACAAAGGCAGTAAGCTCCTGGAGGCTGAACAAAGCAGTCCAGGGGACAGACCCACCTGGTGGGATGCTCCTGGGAAGTTACACAGAGGGAGCAGGAGAGGGAAATGGCTGTGGCCAGTGCAGCACTGCAGAGGGCAACCCCAGCACTGGAGCTTGTACAAAGCCAATTCCCACTGCAGGCACATCCCAAGCCTCGCTTTCCTGCCCACCATCTGCCAAGTGCTCATGAAGGGAATGCTCCTGCTTGGGTCCATCTCCTGGAAGCAAATGTGTTCCAGCAACACTGCTGCAATGGCATCAACGGCACTGGCTCAGGGCAGGGAAAAGGTTGTTCCTTTTCCAAGGAATTCCCATTAGTCTCTTCCCTTGACTTCGTGGATCTGGCACTGTTTTGGCCATCATGGGACATCAGATAAACGTTTTGGATGATCATTGTTGAAACACCAGTGAGACTGACTCTTCCATGGAATAATTTGTGAAATCCCCAAACTATCGTAAGAATTTTGGGGAACAAAAACTGACCTTATTGCCTTTTACAAATGTTGCCCATTCACTCTGTAAATGGCACAAATGCCTAAGGAGCATTCATTACCAGACTCTTGTTGGGAAGCTGGGAGGGAACACTTGGCTCTATTTTTTTTCTTTTTTTTTTTTTTTTTTTCTTCTTTTTTTCTTTTTTTCTTTTTTTTTTTTTTTTTTAATACAATACACATACATTCAGTGAATTCAAAACAATTTTGTAGTAAGTCTGAAAAGAACATTTCCAGTTTCAAAACCCAGGAGAGGCTTGAGGGGAATGTAACCTACAGTACTATCTAAATGTTGTTCATGCTTGCTTTGACATTCGGAGCAACTGATCTAAACCAGCATCTGCCCAGCCCTTGGAATGACACACAAAATCCTTGCTTTTTAGTCTAACTTCAAGGTAGCATTTTTGATACTGTGGGGAAAAAAACAACTTAATTACATAAACAATGCAGCGGTCAGCAATTGGAAAAATTTATGTGGCAGTGGGGACAGGCGGAGATAAAGTGGGGAAACAAACCCAAGTCTTACAGGCAAGATTGACATTCTTTGAAAAGCTTGTCATGATGTCTTTCACACTTCCCCCCTGCCCTCAGATTTCTTAGAACAGCCACAATCTCCAGAAACGCCTTTGTGGTATTTCTGGGCAACTGACAGAAATATCACTGAACACTAGAAATGCTTTCAGTGTTTTACAAGATAATGTTTAATTTTCCAGCCTTAAGAGATGCCCCTGTTATGTCCTGATTCACTCTGACCTGCCTTCAGTGCCCAGGTATTGGTTTGAAGCAGGGGGAAAGGAGGTACAAGACATCCAACTAGTGCATTGGGATTCTCACTTTAATTCTTCAGCCACTTGGAAAGACCTCATCCAGGTCTCCTGTAATTCTTACAGGAGAACCAAGCCTAAGGACAGGATTAGAAAGCAACACGCAGCAGAGCAGTCTGATCCTGTTCCCTCTGATGTCCTGGGAAAGGTGAGGGCAGCTCACCCTATTTGATGCTGAATAAGGTAAGTCCCAGGATTCCTAGTCCAAAACCAGAAGCCTTGAATTGGGCTGGCTTTAGCTGGCAACCACAAACTGATCCTGCATGTTGTTATACAGAGGGAAAGGCTGAATGGGAAAGGCTGAGAAAATACATGTGCTAATTGACATTGCTCTCCTTCTAGCCTGCAGCTGCTTGTTGAAGGAAAATTTCCTATTTGCACAGCCACTATTAAAACCCCTTGATCCGTAGGAAAAATTGCAGATTTCTGAGGAAGCAGAAATAGGTGGCTCCATCAGTCTCTGCGGGCACGTTTTGTCCACTCCTTCTGTCATCTCTTCCCCAACTATGTGCTGTGGGCTGCATGTACAAGACACCCCAAAGAGCTTGATCAAACCTCACAGAAGCTTTAGGAGAAATGCTTACTGTCCAGTTACACTTCCCAGCATCCAGGTAACCACTCAAATCCACTCTTTCTACCCCAGATTGTCAACCAGTCTTCGAACCGGCATCCCATGTCTACGTGAGCAACTAGTTGCACTATGGAAAAGAAAAAGTCTTCAGACAACTTAGAAGCAACAATCCTCGATGGCCTTCAGACCAAGAGCTCCCCTTCAAGAGGCAGCACTAACGTCAGTCTGTCCCAGGGGGGCTGACAGAAGCAGCACCTGGGGAAACAGCTCAGCCCTTGCCCAGTCCGGCCTGGGCGCAGGAGCAGCCCGGGCTGGCAGCACGGGACACCCGCTGCTCACAGAGGCAGGCTGTGCTGTCACACGTGGCCACTCTAGCTACTTACAGTGAGATTTCTTTTTGAACAGCAACAACAACAACAAAATGCTACACCGGTGGCGCAGGCGGGCCGGGCCTGCGCGGAGCGGTCAGTAGTCCGTCCGTCCGTCCGTCCGTCCGTCCGACGGGGCAGTGCTGGCGGCCAGCAGGCACAGCAGGGTGTCCTCACAGCTTCATCTTCTTCACCACAGGAACTGGCAGTGCCTGGTAGATTTTGGCTGAGTCCTCGTTGGTGACCAGCTTCACCCAGACGGGGCGGAAGCTGCCCCTGAAGCCGACAAAAGCCATTTTCTCTGCAAACCAGAGCAAAGAGATTTGGAGTGTGCTGGGGCTGCACCAGAAACCCCCCCGTGTGCCTGGCTACACCTCATGGCTGGAGGGGTGCAGGTGCACGAGAGCCATGTCTGTAACACCCACAGGGATGGAATTGTGCCAAAAGCTCCCAGAGCTGACTGCAGTCCTGTGCACGCGGAGCTGTGTTCTGCTGCAGTGTGTGATGCTCTGAAATCAATGTGCTTTGTGCCATCGAGGCAGAATGTTTCAACAGAAAACCAGCTAAAAACAAGTTCAGACAAGTAAAAAAATCTTGGTTTGTGGCATTTAGTGGGTGAAAAGGCTCAATATTTCTATTATTAAAAGATCTTTTTATCTAAAATTAATCTGGAAAATCAAATCCCCTGAATTATTTACTTCTAAGAAAAACTGCCAGCATGTTTTTTCTATTTACGGTTTTAAACGGAGCATGTTACCCAAAGCTGCAGTGGATACAACCTTTCTGAATAAATAAATGGATGCTTGAGCACATGCTGATAGAAACAAGCAAGGAAAAGTTTAGAAGCAGAAAAAAAGGTCCCTTTACTAGAATAATGGGAGGTTAGAAAAGAGTTTTTAAAAATTAATTACCTTTTAACCTAAAACCCTCTCCTGCTCCAAGTTTCTCCAGTACTTTAGTCCATGGTCCCCTTGAAATGAATCTTCCTTTAGATGTCACCAGCACTATGGAGCTGAAGGAAACAAAGAGATGTGTAAATGGATGAAGAGTCAGAACACATTTTTCACTTGTTTGTCCTGAGCACTGGTAACTCCTGCCTGTGTGTTCACACACCCATGAACTACAGTGGCTTCAGCTTTAATGCTTTTCAATGCTTTCTAGGAGTTTGGTCATAGATTATTTTTCCAGTCATGCAAAGCCCATTAGAAAGCAGACAGAAGCCACTTTTTTTTTTTAAATCTATTTTTAAATATGGTTTTCTAGAATAACTTAAATGTTTCCAACCTGCAGTTCCATCCTGCCTTGCTCAGAGATACCCGTTTTCTCCCTGGGATGTCCGTAGCAAGTCTCAAGTAATTTCTTGTTCTTTCATTAGCAGATTAAACCTGAAGAAATTCACTTCACTGAGACTTTTGTTGGCATGATGCTTTTCCTTTCAGTGTGCTTTTGTTTAAAAAGTGTGTTAGTATTATTACTACTATTCCTGATCAGGAACTGGATTTAGCCAGGACTGAGATTTTTGTAAAGCAGGATGATGGCCTCTCTGAAAAGACTTCTTATTTTTTAAATGGAAGAAAAGTGAGAAATTACCATGCTTCCCTGAAGTAACTATGTGATGTGATTTTTTGAAATCTGTAGAATTATTTAAGACAATAGAAATACATCTGACTGCACCTGCATGGAACTCTGCACTCCAAGCTTCCTCCAAGTCTCTAGAGTAAATGTCAGAACAATACCCTGTCCATCTGCCCACAGCTATTTCAGGTGATTTGTCAACAAAACACTCCTAGTTGTATTAAATGTTACACATCAGATTTCAAATCCAAACAGATTTCATAACAATTAAATACATTCACCTCCCATGAGCACTCCACAAGCTAATGTGGGAACAACCCCTTTGGTTAATGGATTTCTGATGTGGTTCCAATTCTCCTTCCAGCAGAAGAAGCCACTGTCCTCCAAGATTCAGGAACATCTTTTGGCTACTTACCACCTGCTTCCAAAACTCTGCATTCCTGGCTGTCATACTTAAAATACAAAATAACCCAGCCTCTAGGCCTGGGCAGGAGAATGTGCAAAGGGGAAGGTATTTTATTAGTGGAATTATCTGAAATTTGAGAAAATATACATGCAGTAAGAAAATGCAAGCTGTGTGTATCCGTACAGATAAGTACTTTGTGAATTTAAGCCTGCAGTTTGTCTATAACCCACTACAAAAATGTGGCTCTGCAGTTTATTAATCACATGCAGCCCTGCAAATTATCTGGGGCTCCATCAGTCCCTGAATCAAAGAGTGTGCATCCTGCTGCTGCCTGCATGTCCTGCACACATTTGGGCTCTTTTGGAGTCATCAGGCACAAAAATACATTGGGTATATTCCCCTGCTGTTGGGTGTCTGGCCCAGGTTGGGTGATAAAATCCAAGGAAAAGATGAGTGTTATGCAGCATTCCTGTACATTGAACCTTAGGGAGAACAGATTATTTACTCACTGGTCTTTGATGTTGTTGACATAATTCTCTATCTGTGCTGGGATTCCTTGCAGAATGGAGTTTTTGAATGTTACTCGATCAACAACTTTTCCATGGTGCCCATCAATCACAACCAGCTGGATACCCTCTTCAGTGAGGAAAAACCTGACACCATCAACCTGGGCAGGGGGAAGAATATTCTTGGTCACTCACAGTAACAAAATTGCAAACAACCACCCGTAAGAAGCTCTGATAGTCTGGAGTCACAGGACTGCTCTTTGCTTCAAAGGGCAGAACTCCACGTCTCTGAGGTCCTGCTATCCTGCCTAGTAGAAGATACAGACTTTTTTTTTTTTTTTTTTTTTTTTTTTTTTTTTTTTTTTTGTCTTTTTTTTTCTTTTCAAAATACAAAGCAGAAATGACCTGAATTTAACTCTCCATGGCAACTTTGTAAGCAAGTTTTCCATGAAGATAAAGCAAGTGGTGCAGAATTGCAACCCATTAAGTTCATTGAGAGGATTTGCTCACCTCAATGTATGCAAAGTCATCCTTCAGGTGGAAGTACTGTTTCTTGTAGGTTTCTATTTTCACTTCAATTAGGTGGTCCTTGTTCTTCTATTTGCAAAATGAAAAAAAAAAAAAAAAAAGAACAGATTTTGTAGTGAGAATGTCCATTACCTGAATGCTGCATTTTCAATGAAAACATTTCAAACCTTGAATTTCAATGAAAACATTTCAAACCTTGAAATTCAATCAACAAGAAAGCTACATAATAAGCACAAACTTGCCAAATTGAAGTGCTAATGAAACTGGGCACAATGGTAACCTCTCTGCTCATGGTCTCACCAGGTAAATTGTTTAACTGAATGGCAGAGTGATTCTCACTTTGCAGAACTGACACAAAATTCTCTGAGGTTTTGCTGTGTATTCCTTTTTCAAGGGTGATGAGTGAAAAAACCCAAATAACAGATAAATACCCCACTTCCTCCCCCCAAACCAGACTGGATACAGGAGATTATGTTAGGCATTATATAAATGAGAATAATTCAACTCTACTATTCAACCTCCTGTCTGTCACTGCTGTTCTTACAGCCTGGAGGAGCTGGAGGCTCCAAAATCACATTCACTGGACCAACCTGTCCTCCAGCTCAGCAGTTTTCACCCTGTGCTTTCAAGAACAGCACGTCACATCAGAGCCCCAAAAGACCAACTATACAGCTTGCAATGGCTCTCCACACATTGCAAGAATCTGTTTCATATTATTTCACCTGCCTGAACCATTTCAGAAAATCAGGCACAGCATATACAGACCCTGGCACAAAGATTTTCTGTGTCTGTGGTCACAATATGTGCCAGATTTACAAGAGCAATGATTCTGTGATAAGAAATCAGTTGCTTTACCAGTTGTGCACTAGAGAGCTTCTTTGGCATTGGCACTTCCACTATTGGTGTCTCAATGTACTTGGGATAGGCTGTGGCTTCACAGTCACTGACACCAGCTGTCTTTGGGATCACAGCTTTGATCCTTATTCGCTCACAGCCCTTTACAGAGCAGAAAGCAAATTTCTCCTTCTCATTTTGAGCTTTGAGCTTCAGAAACAGCAGCCTGCAGGCAGGAGAAAAAAAAAATAATAAAAAAACCCACAAAAAAAACCAAACAGCATCCTTCAGACTTTTTTTGCAAAAACATACTGAGTTTTGGTGGTCTCCTTCCCATGCTTTGCAATAATTTTCATTGCAGCCCTTGGTGCCGTGTTTTATAGTGCCCAACATCTCACATGCAAATAAAAGGGAACACTCATCTCAGAAATGGTTTAGGGAGCTCACAGAAAGTAAAACAGAGAAATCAGATAGCACCTGAACACCTCCTGATCTCTGTTCTGTAGTGATACATATATGTAGAAATAAATGCTTTGTGTTTCAGGTCTTTCTTTCTTTCTTTCTTTCTTTCTTTCTTTCTTTCTTTCTTTCTTTCTTTCTTTCTTTCTTCCTTCCTTCCTTCCTTCCTTCCTTCCTTCCTTCCTTCCTTCCTTCCTTCCTTCCTTCCTTCCTTCCTTTTCTTCCTCCCCATTATTTTAATCCTTTTAAGGAACAGGCTTTACAGTCAGTTCCAGTTCATTGTGTGCACCCTGTCATGGTGTTTATAAATGTTGTTCAAAATAATAAGGGCTGTGCCTGTCTTCAGTTAAGTTTAATGGTCTGCACTTTGCTTTTGTCTTTTTTTGTTTGTTTGTTTGTTTTCTAATTTGTATTCACTTGGAAACAAATTTCCCAGAGTAACTGGCAATGCAGAAGAGGCTGTGAATGACTGGCAGGCCTGAGTGTCCCAGGAAAATTAATCACTGGTCACATTCCCAGAAAACCTTCCTGGTTTTGTTGCAATCCCCACTATTGGCATCAGCCAAACAGCTCACGATTCCAGCAGCATTCCCAAAGCAACACCCAAACCAGCAAGGCCTGCTATCTTACCCAGTGTCCTCATCCCAGTAGTAGTACCCTTTGGTAGGATATCTGTGCTCCAGTTTCTCCATTTGGGAGGTTCTGTAGAAGGTTCCAGTTTTGTATGTTTTCTTCAAGAGACGGTTGTGAATGTCTGAGAGGATGGAAAATGTTGTCCCTTTAGGATAGCAAAATCCTACTTGGATCCAGTCATTCCTAAAAATAGCAAAGACACACATTTTAAAAGTTATAACATAAATATTATTTTTCCTGGGCATGCTAGAAGCTGAACTAAATAATTTACAGTAAGATTTTTCCTGTCCAGTTACAATTTTCATGGTTTAGAATGGATCAATGCAACATAAATTAGACATAACAACCATGGGTTAGTTAAGCAATGTAGGGGAGATCTGCTCTTGACTTCTACACCTGTGACTTCCATGCACCAGGAATGAATTAGCTCTGAACTTCCAAAAATGAACTGTGTTATCTTACAGAGCTTCCTGGGGGAGGAAACAGGAACCTGAGATGGCTCATGAAAAGATGGTGAACTCAATGGACTTCCTGTAACAGGCATGTTCATTCTGGAAGAGCTCATGAGGTGATGACCTCACCCATTAAAAACGTGCAGTTACATGATTGTACTGGAATGTTGGGATTCAGTTCACTCACTTGTTGAAGTTGATGAGCCATATGGCCAGCTCTTCAGGGGCTGTCTTGTCCCAGTGGATGGTGTAGCCTTTCCTCAGAGTTACAACTGGCTGATACTGCTGGTAATGAGTGCTCTTGCTCAAGGCCCCTTCCAAGTAGAGTGGGTGATTGTGGTAGTCATTTTTTATTATTTTCATTTTCAGATTGGCTGGCTTGTAGGCTTGGATGTATATCTTGATGGAAAACAAAACAAAAGAAAACAAAACAAAAAATAGACCACCAAGGGTTTAATGTACTTCAGTGGAAGGTTCAGATACTCAATAGATGTGAGCTGGTGCAAGTCCCATGTGCTGGGCAGGGATCTGCAGGCTGTGCACTTATGTTCAATTGCTTAGGATTCCATTTCAACAAAGCAAACTGTTTTCAGAAAGAAAAAAAAGAAAAAAAAGGCTCATTTCCTCATCCACTGAGTTTAAGAGCTTGTGCCAGAGGCTGCAGCAGGGCTGAGATATTCCACAGCATCCTGCAACCCTCAGCAGCAGGACAGTATCTACCTCAGACATCTGACTTGTGCTGAACAAGGATCCTTCTGTCTGGATTTCAGAAGTCTGAAACCCACATCAGTGGTTAGAAATTGGCGGTAGTGGCACTACACACAAAAAAACCCCAACTGTTGCAACACACAAGACAAAACCAGGCACTCTCAGCAGAGGAAAGTGAGGAGTCTCATGGCAGCAGCACTCAGGCCTCCTGTGGTGGGAAGAACGGTTTGGTGGTCACACACAGGATGAAAGACCATGAAAGCTGAAGTCTAATTTCGACTCATCAGCACATTTCCCATAACACTGTGGGCAACACTTCCCTGCATAAATCAGGGAAAAATAACTAGCCAACAGCCCATGGATTTATGAATATTAATCTGTGAATGCCCATGGAGTTCTCAGGAGGCTTCAGGCAGAAGTTGTTGGAGCTGTCAGCAGCCAAGGCCAAGGTTTCAGAAAATGTACCACAGCATTTCTCATGTTCAAAGCCACATGTGCAGACATGCTGATAAATAAACACTGAGCACTCTGAAGGAAGTCCATTTCTACAGGTCAAGCTTTAAAGTGCCAAGAAATTTTAAATAAACCGAAGTGATAATGATCACTCTGCAAGGGAAGCAGCCTTACCTGTGCAAAGTGCCCACTGCAGATGGAGCCTCTCCAGTCGGGCACGTCAATGCAGTCAGGGTGCTTGATTAACCAGTTATCCTCCTTGATCAGGTATGAGCCTGGATACTCTGACACAGAGCCATCTACGTCATGAAAAACTGATGTTTTGTCACCATCCATATCCAGATCATTGAACCAGGGGCCAGGTTCTCCAAAGAAGACTCTTGATGTAATCTAAACGAAACAGTGGAACAAATTTGCATCTCCAGAAAGGAATTCTTCACTTAGAGTACAAGAAAAGGATGCCCTTGGTCACTACAGTGGCTGAAATTACCCATTTTCTAATTTAAAATATGTGTTTGACTTGTCAGGCAGAGCAGACAGGCATTTCCCTGCTGACCGTGGGGGAAAGGGTAAGAAAAACACAATTTCAGCCTCACCAGTGAGAAGGTTTGTTTTAAAATTCTGGAGGAAGGTTCAGGAGACAGGGCGATTTCATGAGAGCCACTTCACTCATTGTTTGCTAACACAGCTTCAAAGTTCCAAGCCACATGAAGTCATACCAATGTGGGAAACAGTCAGCCCTGGGAAATGGCTGCTCAGGCAACTTCTGACTGATATTTTTATCCAGCATAAATAAATGTCATGTCACCAGCCTGCCTCGTGCAGTGTGAGAGGGACCAACCAACACTTCCAGGGGAATTTTGCCTTTCCCATCATATCTGGCACTGGTCAGCACTTTTCCTGACCTGTGAGCAAGCCTGCTAATTTTTTGAAAATTAGGCAACACAAATCATTTCAGCCCAACCACTTTATTTATTTATTTGTTTGTAATGTTTGGCAGCTGGATTTAACAGCTGCTAAAGGTGAACCTCAGAGAAACAGTTAGCATGTACTTGTGCAGGCAAATACAAAAATAACTCAAAAGAACAGGCTCCAGGACAGGCTCAGACCAGCACCCAGAGGTTCATACTGTAATTCAAAATTTGGCAAACCCCTTTTGGCTGGACTCTGCTCTCATTTATGTCTGCAGAACTGGAGTCTGGAATTACCCTGGTGTGCAGAGCTGCAGAATTATCCTGCATCAGCTCAGTTTCACTGGCTGCTCCCCAAAATCAGTATTTTCTGCTTCTAGGTCAGTCAGGCCTTGCAGAACAGACTTCCTTCTGTTGCTTTAATATTATACCACTGTTGAAAATAAAGGGGGGCCAATTCTTCAGTTTCTGAGTCGTACAGAAACGGAAATTATTTTCACTTCAATGTTGCTATTTCTTTTTTATTCTTTAACTGATGCCTGCATCTGTTTCGCTGCAAACCCGTCAGACAACTAGATTTTCTCATTATTTCACCCATCATATCTCCTCTTTCCTTTTGTTGTGAGACTTCAATGCTGATGTTGCTATTTTTTTTTTTTTTTTACTTTTTATAACTGATGCCTGCATCTGTTTTGCCGCAAAACCGACGGATTTTGCGGCAAACCCGACAGACAACTGGATTTTCCTGTTGTTTCACCCAAAATATCTCCTCTTTCCTTCTGTTATGAGACTTCAATGTTGCTATTTTTTTATTATTATTATTATTTTTTATATCTGATGCCTGCATCTGTTTTGCTGCCAACCCGACAGAAAACTGGATTTTCTCATTATTTCAGCCATCATATCTCCTCTTTCCTTTTGTTGTGAGACTTCAATGTTGCTATTTTTTTCTTTTTCACTTCTCATAACTGATGCCTGCATCTGTTTTGCTGCAAACCTGACGGACAACTGGATTTTCCTGTTATTTCACCCATCATATCTCCTCTTCCCTTCTGCTGTGAGACTTCTGGCGAAGACAATCAGCGAGACCTGACGTTTTCCCCCTTTTTGCCCAGAACCCCGTTTTCCCAGGCAGGCAGGGCTGCCAGGAGGCAGGGGTGACTCACGGGGACATCCTCGAAGCGGATGGCGGTGACGTTGTTGTTGGGGCAGCTCTGCCAGGCGTTGTTGAGGCGGAAGGCCAGGGCGCTCGTGTGCCGCCCGTCCAGCGCCGCGAACTTGCGGAAGGTGCAGTTCTGGACGTTGATGGGCCCGTCGTAGAACTGAATCCCTCGGATGGGAAAGTCCCTGAAACACATCCCAGAGACTCGGTCAGGCCGCCCTAGCATCGGGGGGAGATGCATTCTAGACACGCGCGGTCCCACAGAGCTTGTTTTGTGGCTGCTTTCATTTCTTGCAGCCCGCAGGACGACTCCTAAGTTCCTGCTTTGGAAGAGAAGGGATTTCCCTTCTTTTCAGCTCTGTAGAGTCCTCTTATCCTTGCAAGTTCAGCTCAAGTTCTCTCGTGTTGAACAGATCATCTTTATTTAGTCTGTACTTCTCCAGGGGAGGAAGTAACAGCAATGCCAGAGGATTGACCTAAAGATGAATAAATTCATGTTTGCCATCAGAAATGAGTTCTGCAGCAGTGAAACCTGAAACTCAGCAGAGCTGTGCAGACTCCTTGGGCTGAGTAATGGCAGGGCTAAAAGAAGTCCCACCACATCTTTCAAAGGGATTTGGAGAGATGCATTGCAATCAACTGCAATAAAAAAAAGTTTTTGAAAAAATGGAAAAGTCCTACAATCTACAGAGCTAAGAGTCGAAGGGGCAGATTAATTAATCTTTATCAGCCTTTTTTGATATCATCTGCAAGGTGAAGAAGACACCATTTTCACACCAATTAAATTAACAAGGTGCTTGAATCCTTAAGAGGCTAAGATAAGACATTTCAAATTTCATTTATGATAAATAAATTTGATCCCTTCTTTGTATGATCCCTTAGAGAATTCCTGCCTGCTCCAGTGCATTTGTTCTGAGTTTCTGCACACAACATCCAAGACAAGATATGTCCACATATATATATGTAAAGGATATTAGGAGAGTCATAGCAGAATGGGTTTTCATTATTGGTATGGTTTATAATAAGTCTCCAGCATCACTGCTGACAGCAAAATTGAGACCTGAAATATGGCAGAAAAGCATCAGCTGTTTGTTCACTGTGGGGCTACTGTTAGGGTAACTGTGTTTTTAGGAGGAAAAAGCATTGGTCTGGCAAACAAATCTGTAGGACCAAGGTCTGGGAAGATGCCACACATGAAGTTCACCGGCCATTTCAAAGCTGCTTAACAAAGGCATCAAAGTCCTTTCCAGGAGCAACAGTAACAGCAGCACTGAGCACACCATGACCACATGCAAGCCTAGGAAGGGGCTTCTATGAGCCTTCCTGGCAGCTGATGGAGCTCAGCTCATTGCTCAGCACTGCTGATCACACGTACAGAGGTGCCCTGCTAGGAGAGTAGCTCTTGCTGTCCTCTCAAATCCCCCTGCAAAGGGGAGGGGGAAGGAAAGAGGAGCTTCATCTCTCTTGGCAGCCTGCAAGGATGTACCTGCCAGCAGCAGCTGCACAGTGAGGACTCTGGGATTGGGGGACATGAAATGAAATCCTTTCTGTGTAATGGTTATTAAACTGAACAGCACTGAGGAACCACACTGGGCTGGAGTTTGTGCTGGGAGTGGGAAGCGTGAGTGCTCCGATGTGCTGAGCTCAACTTACGGGCCGATGGGCAGGGTCCTTCCCCTGTGATCCAGACCTCCAGGCCCCCAGATCTCATTGTCCATCGTCTCAGTGCCCAGGTTTCCACTCTCACCAACAAACAGGCTGTTCTTGATTTCCTGCTTCGAGCCGTCATCGTGAGGGAAGGTCCCACCACTGAGGAGAAAGGGCTGGAGGTGAGAGAGGGCTGCCCACCCCAGCCCCACCACGGTGCCCAGGCTGCCACACAGCCTGTGCCACACTCACCTCGCCAAGGTCAGGCCAATGCCGTTGTCAGCAAACCTGCCAAGAGAAGGGAGATGCTTCAGAAGAGATTTGGGGTTGCTTTGGTTTATTGTGTCAAGCTATAACAAGCAAACTAGTGGAGGAAAGCAGGGATTAATTAGTGTACAGTGCTCAGGGGGAGCTTGGAGTTTTCCAGACTTGTTCCCTGCCCAGTTTTAGAGGATCTCTTCTGGCACATCTTGCAGAATAAGCAGATCACATGAAGCAGCAGACATACACCTGATTGCTCCAGCTGGGGTTAAGATGGTGATTACTAGCCGTAGTTTACTTGCCTGATAAAGCTTTATCCCTTTGTCTAATGATCACACACTTTCCTCTGGTAGATAAAAAATCATGCTTATCTCCCACTCCAACCAGCTTTCATTATTTAATGGTGCTTTGCCTTATGGATTGTGCTTCCCTGTCTTCATGTTTCATAAATTCTTCCATAAAAGTGCTTTGTAAGGGGATAAAAAAAAAAGAGCAGCTTGGCTTCTCTTTCCTCAACAGGAATACAGAGATCAGAGCTTCCTTATTAAAAATAAAAACAAAAATTAGAGTATCTTTCTATTTTGCTGAAATGTCAAGATAAGATAAATCACAGATGTTGGTCCTTGACTCCTGCTTAGCGAAATGTTGCAATGAATCGATAGTTTGGGTCAGTCTTGATGGTGTCTTCACACCAGCATCACTTCCCACGCCTGTCAGCGATCCTGGCAGTGGTTTGGGAGCAGATCCTCTCACTGTGCTGCTGTCTGTAGGTGGCAGCCCTTCCCACCCTATCCCCTCCTTGCTTCCCTGCAGGCCACATTAACGCTGGCCCTGTTAATGGGATACATAAGTCTTTCCGTAGCAATAGAAATGGAAATGGAAATGGCTATAAAGACAATTACAGTTTGATGGCTGCTTCCTCCAATTCACACACACTCAGAGATTTGCTGCTGGAAACTCATAGAGCACTTGGTGTTTTAGCACCCTCCACAGGCTGCCTTTGCTCCATCAGCAATGCAAATGTGACCCCTGTGGGATCTGTGAGGACAACACTGGCTGGCCGTGGTGCAGGGTGCATGCTTGTGGGTCATAAAAAACACAAACTGCATTGCTCAATATGACATGTCTGAGTGTTCTGCTACAGCCCCATTCTCACCAGGTCACTACTGCCAGCTTATCCCACTGGTTGCTCTAAGAGGTTTGGGTCACTGGAAGGTAAGGCAGCTCCAGCTGGGAATTGGACACCAGATATCAGCGTGGCAGCCATTCCCACCAGTGTTATCACAATATACCCGTAAAGGGCTTTTTCCTTTCTCTCCTCTTCACTAGGATTGATATGAGGAGCCTGGCTCAGAAACAGAAACTGCAGCAAATCATCTGTTTTCAAGTGCAAAACAAACATCTGCTCCGGCCAGTGCAGGAAATGGCCTTCAAAGAGCACAACATACACTTGCCCAGACTCTCTCCCTTGCTGCTGTGATGCATAGTTTTATGTCTGCTTCATCAGTACCTGCTTATTCAGCATTACACTGAACCACATAAAACTGATCTGTGACCAGGCTGAGCCAGGAAAGGTGGTGCATTTCACTGCTTTCTTTTCCAAGCACCTCATTTTTCATATTAAAAAAAGAATTAGGTTTTATTTTTAGTTACTTGCATCTGTATGTCTGTGTGTATATTGTGACCATTTATGAACACTGGTCAGCATCACACAGAGCAACAACCTGAGGGATCCTCAGCTCTGACAAAGCAGGTTTTGTTTGTGTAAAATAATGCCTGTGGTGGCTTAACCTTTCATCTTCCTTTCAATCTTGGCCATCCAAAAGGTGCAAAATGATATAAATAGTCTGAACCACAGCTATGCTCACCATACACACCAGGCTGAGCTCTGAGAGTTGAAACAAGGCAAAACTCACTGGCAGTTGTCCAGCCACACATCTCCACCTCGCAGCCAGGCCCCGTGATCCTGATTCTTGTAGGCAATAAAGCGCTCAATGATGGCAGGTTCCCTGGGCTTCAAAGGATCAGCATCCTTGTGTGGGCTGTACCTGCAACCAGGAGGAGAGAGGAAAGGCTGGTGAGGGGAGGTGGCCTTGCTGCCTGCATGGCCCTGCTACACATCTGGTTTATGGTAACTCAGGAACAGCTTTGGGACCACAGTCCATCCACGTAGCGTGTCTGCTCAAGCTGTGATGGCCAGACCCAGCTGCCAAGGGAAGGAAGGTCCAGGCAAGACAGTTGTACAGACCTGCTCCAAGTTTCCTTCCACCTTTCCGGTGTTGTGTTGCTGATATATTGCTGAAAGCATGGAAAGTTTATTATTGCTCCCAAAAGTTCCAGATACTTTTTTTAATCCCTTACTGCTATCCTTTAGCATGTTCCTGTTATTTAGATAAATATCCTTTTGTTTTCCCTTTTGAGCATTCTTATCTTCTAACTCTGGCTATACTGTGGCCATGAGTACCACTGCCAATTTTTTCTTGCTGTGGAAAGGAATTTAAAAATCTTGGAGAGGGGCTGAGAGTACGTCCTTCACTACTCCCACTACACAGGACACACGTAAAAGATTTATTAACCCTGAAGTCCTCAGTATGATTTGGTGAAAAAAAAAGCAGACAGAAGCAGAAACTGCAGCAATGTGTGCCCTCAGCTGCTCCCTGACAACCACTGCTTGGGCCACAGGATCTGAGCAAGGTGATGCTGAGCTTGGCTGTCATTTACCATGTCCTGAGGCACCACGCTCCTTTCAGCTGCTGGAGAGCATCCTCCATCACACTACACAGCTTAGGAAACCTGACAGATGAGTATCCAACTCAGTGCCAGCAATGGATGGTCCAGAGATTAAAATTCATCCCTCACCATGGATAGTGAGGCCAAGCTGTCAAATTGCTAACAGATATTCAATAGCACTTTGCTTTGCTTAATAAGCCATCATATCAATCTAAAACTGAGCATCAGGCTGATAGGGTTCCAATAAATGAATATTGCTTTGGCAGCTTCATCACTGTGAATTTACTTTCAGAGACAGATTTAGTATCAGCTCTTGTGAATTCCCCAGGCATTGTTAAGTAGAGATATTTTGAGATGGATTCCAATTTCATTCACATCCATGATAACTGGAGAAACACTACAGGGTCCAGAATTTGACTTGGACATTTAATGCTGTAACTGAATGCAGAATAATCTCCTCAACTCTGTCACTGTCCAGCCTAGCTCACAGTTTGCTCCAGCCAGCCTAACTTTAGTCGTTTATTCAGTTCAGTCTTGACACGTGAAAAGTGGAAAATGGAATGAATAATCTGAGCTGCAGTTTATGGTGGTGGGTAATCCCCAAGCACAACCATGACTGCATTATGAATTGTTTGCCTTCCAAGGGCCATTCCTGCCCTTGTATGGCAAGGGAGAAATTGGGTTTTGTAACCACTATCTGTGCCTGTGGCAGCAGGCAGTTCCCCAAGGCACGTGTTCAGCTGCATGGAAAAGCAGCATCAGGCTCCCAAGAGCAGGCTGCTCTTAAGTTACTTTTTTAGCAGCTACTTTTACCGTTGAATTAATCACTTGAATTAAATGAGCATAAAAATAATGTAAATAAAATTTACTTTTGAACATCTTTGAGCATCAGGTGCTAGCCAGGGCACTGGGGTGATGTAGGTAACTAATACCTGGGCTCCCCTGGGAAGGAAGATGGATCCCACCCCTGTAATGCTTGCCCAGTGCATGACTACAGTAGTCTGGGTAACCCACACCCCAGAGATGAGAAGGAGACAAAGTTGTCATTCTCCCCTGCTGAGCAGAGGCTTTCAGGAGGTTTCTCATCCTTACGTGGTTTCTTCTGTCAAGAAATGCAGTCGTGGGGGAACGTAGGTTAAGGTGCAACTGGAGGCAATTGGTCTGTTGGGAAAGAAACTATGGAATTTGAGAGTATTTAAGTCCTTTTACATGTCTGGGGGTTGGTAACTAAGAGCCAGACTCAACCTCTAATGAGATACAAGAGTGCAAGTGCAGCCCTTTCATCAGCCTCCTCTGGGGCCAGCTCTGGGGAAAGAGTGGGTTCTCAGAAGCCACCAGACCACAGCAGGTCTGCTGATGTGATACAGTCTATAGAGAGGTTTCCATCATTTCTAAATTACTCCATTACACCACAGAGAGGCTGTGCACAGCAGCAGAAATGAAGGATCACTCTGTGCATTTAATTGTGATGGTTACTGTGTCAGGTTTGGAACTAGACTGAAATCTGAAATCAAAACATGAGCTCCATGACATGATCACTCCCTGTTCAAGCAGGTTCTAAAAGAATGAACAAAAGCAATAGCATTCCCAAGAAATACTTAAATTTCTTATTCCTAAGAAACTCCTGCAGCAAGTTCTGCCCAGAGGGAGTGTTGACCAGTGTGAATTTTCTTCCTTATCTAAAAAATTTGAAAATCACTGGAACACCTGAGAGCAGACATAATATCTATGCCAACTCAGAGCTAAAGAATAAGGGTGAAACCAGAAGGATATGGGTGTTGAGGGTCCCTTATAAAAGAAAATGGAGAGATGAAGTCAGAAATGGCAAGGTGTATCTAAGGGAAAACCTTTCCTCAAAAAGAGCCACCCCAAAGGTATTGCAAAGATTCTTGTGAGATTCTTTGGGGCAATTTCATAGCTTTCATTCAGTGTTTTAGAGAAGTCTTTTCCAAATCAAACTATGCAAAACACTTCACCTCCCAGAAATCAGCGTCAGGATAGGTCTTTTGTCCTTGGCAGAGGCTGGGGTGGTTTTAACGCCATTATCGATGATCATTCCAGCCTAAAGGAAAACGGAAATGCAATTATCACAGTATATTTACAAATTTTATAGCTCTTTCCATCTCCAGACTCTACCTCCAATTGTTCTAAGCCCAAGTCACCCACATGATGCTGAGAACAGCTTCTGTTAATAGCGTGTGAAACAGAGTGCTGCCAGGACTATCCAGACTTGCATATAACCCCCAAAATTGCTGCAAACTTCCAAAGCTTGCACTTTTCTCATAACTGCATGTATTCCAATACACCTAAAGCTTCTGCTTCAGCCTGAAGGCCTCAGTAACACACAGCCCCACAACATGGCACGCTAAGGAGTGAACAGGCAGAGAAGGCGATCAGACAGCCTCATTTATCCCTCTAGAAGCTGTTCAGTTAATTGCCAGCATTGGCAGCTGAGGTGTGTAATCAGACAAGCTGGCAGCAGATGCTCCTGGAGGCAGCGTTTTAGGAGCACAGAGGCAGGGGAGCAGCCCCAGCAGAGGGGAGAGCCGCTCTGGATGCCCAAAAGCCAAGCGGAGCAGGTGCCGGCCGGCTCCGAGCGCTCCTGCGAGCTGCCTTGTCTGCAGACACAAACGAGCGTGCTGCAGGAGCTGCGAGTGAAACAGGAGGCACAGGCACTAACAGCTTGCAGGCCCGGGGAGCTGGAGCGAGGGGATGGTGTCTGTTCCCAGGGCAGCGCGTGCAGACTCACCCGGTAGTTGGAATGCGCGCGGTTGTTGGAGAACGTCCCCATCGGCATGTGCTCCGAGTAGCCGGGGGAATACATGCCCGCCGAGGGGCCCGTCGGAACGTGGTGCAGGACAAACCAGAAGCCTGTTTCCTGAGAGACAGAGAGAGAGAAGGGACAGCTGAGGCTCTGCTGGTCTGCAGCAGCCCCAGCAGAGCTCAGCAAAGCCACAAGGCGCACGCCAGAAGATTTCAGGACACATCACAGCCGCTGACCCGTGTAACTCTGCAGCGAAGAGTTTAACGCACATCAACACTGACATTCTCCCTTCTGGTCTTCAGGGTGCCTTAGGACGAGCTTTGGCATCAGTACTGAAGCAGAAGTGAGACTTTCCAAACTTAAAAATCAAATCATTTTTATTTAGTGGCCTAAAAATTTATCAAGGGGTCCTAATATGGGTACTCAAGATTTGGAAGCTTTGGAAAGGCCGCATCTCTCTGTTCTTGGCTTGATTTTCTTGTTTTTATGTCTTCTCAGGACAATGAGGGCTCCTGATGTGACCAAAAATGCCTGTGGAATTGGCATTAGGGCTGACTGAAATTTCAGAGCACCATTACTGTACTGCAATCAACAATACCATTGCCAAAGGCTTCTCTGTGACTCCACAGTCACATTTATTTAATTTATTCAGGCTGCACACTGTGGAGTTTTGTTAAATCCAGCTCTAGAAACAGCAAGTGGCAAGAAGTGTGGATCAAAAGTAAAGCCATTATTTTTATTAGTGGCACCAGCCACATTAATGTGTGTCTCAATCAAGTAGCTTCAAAAATGTCACAAAAGCAGGTTTTATTCCAGTGAGAGCCTCCCTCAGCCTTGCAGGGCTGTCACTGGCCTGAGCTATTACCAAATAAGAAATTTGTGCACTCACTTCAGATCCAGCAGCTGCACAGTTTATAAGGTTGTTGTGGGGGTTGGCTATCCAGAAGGTGGATACAGCACTGCAGGTCAGGAAAACAAAGAATAACACAAAAATGACACTTTGAGCACACACCAGAGTTACCCATAAACTCCCCCAGTTCAGGCAGGGCTGATACCTCCCCAGATAAGGAGTCCTGCCTAAGGGCAAGAGGAATGTGGTTTGTCTCATACCTCATGTCCTCTGTGGTTTGACAGAGAGCATGGCCTTATCTTTTAAAATACCAAGTATTAAATGAGGAATTTCAACTGCAATTCCAAGCCTGCTATGAAGCTGTCAGATGTCAATCATGTTTTATGGTAAGGTAAATATGTTGTTGCACAAGTCACAGAAAAGAATTTTACCCCCACATAAGCCCTTGGGTTCATTAGAGACTCGTTTAATCAAGGAACCCAATGAATTTCCTATTGAGGGCTTTCCAAGTGTACCCCTGTACCTGCCTTTTCCAAGAGCTGCTGTGATTGATTAACTTTATTTGCTCCCACCCTCCTGCACATTTCTTTTGGGACAAAAGCATTCAATTTGTCTAATGCACATGAAAGACTCTTAATTGAAAGATTCCCATCAAGGAGGACAGATCAATCCATCCATCACTGCCCACTCTGTGACATACAGAATTCCTTAAACCAACAGGCATGGGAAACATCCAGCACTTACAGCCAGCAGACTGGCCCCTAAATTTGCTGGGTGAGATTTGCCCTTCTGCAGGATATGAACCTATGGAACTCTTATGTCTATTTTAACCTTGCCATGAGGGACTTCACAGGGGTTTTAGGCCAACTGATCTTGCTGATGCATTTCCATTTGTCTGACTTTATCATGAAAACTTTGCTTTATCATAGCAATTTTTTTCTATTTTGGGCACGGGACTTGCCTAGAAATACACAAATTTGGATTATTTATAGATCACCTCCTGCTGTGTAAGCAAGGGCAAGGACAGTGTATTTCCACAGTGACCTGTCTTTCAGCCTCATCCCATTCTTCAGAGCCACATGGACTGGGCAGGTTGTGGTGTCACTTGGCACAATCCTGTTGTTTTAATTCCTAGCAGCAACTCCCTGCCTGCCTCTCCCAAGCTGATGGAGCCACAGCTGGTGCTCATCCCCTGACCCTGGACTGGGATTGGTGTTGGTGTACTTGTGCACTTCCAGGCTGGATGAGCCCAGTGCAAAACAAGCTGAGCTGTTCTTCTGATCAGACCTTGAATTCCTTTGTAAAGGAAGACAGGGCAGATCAAAGCACCATAACACTTTTCCATTAGAAAGAACTTGTTCACGTAACAGTCTTCAAAATGACACACAAGATATGTCCCTACGACTATTAAATGAATTATCAGAGGAAAATGAGCACAATAAACCTTACTTTAAGAATTAGGACATCAGGTGTATTTTATAAACAAACACAGAAAAAGTGAAAAAGAGCATTGCATGAATTCCTCTCTCTCCCTTGCCAAACTAAAAAGTTAAAAATACCTTTGTTTGAACAAAACCTCAGTTTGTTTTGAGGACAAAATGGATGACACTGAAATCTTTTCAAAATCAGCTGCCATTTGAGATGAGCACAAATGTCAGAACATGGGCCATTCTGAACTCAGCAACCTCTTGCTGAGCCATCGAGTTCAAGACTACACAAGGCACAAGGCAGAGCTGTGCACTTTGGAAGAAAGATTTACAACGTTTTAGGTGGGAACCATCTCAGCAGACTTTATGCAAAAAGTTAAAAGTCCACCCTAGGTCTGTAAGCATCTGAATAGCACAAGGATAAAGACCCCAAGGAAACTGCTCTCCCAAACTTGGGGCAAACAGCCCAGACCCCTACAGATGTCTACATAATCACATACACAGAGTGCTGTCCATTATGGCTAAGTCCTACAAGGAGAAGGAAGAGAAAAAGGAAGGCTCCTACTCACCTGCAGTCCTGCCTGGGCTTAGGGATGTAGCCTGGGTAAGCCCCCTCTGTGATCAGCTTGCACATCCTGCTGTCGCGGTCGGAGGGCAGCAGCGTGCTGGGTTTAACCAGCAGCCCCAGGCAGTGGTCAAACGTGTTCCGCTCTTCTGGCCCATCCTCCGTGAAAAAGCAATGGCCCAGAGCATCATAGCCCACCACGTCCTTCACCTGGGTGTTCAAAACAGAGGGCAGTGTTAAGGTTTTGTGACCCAGCCACTGCACAATTAGAACAAACTTAATGTGATGGCACATAGGAGCCTCCGTGCCCTTTTGACCTCAGGATCTATAACCAAAACCAAAAGCAGGATCCCTCTCAGCCCTTAAGAGCTTATAGTCTAAGCAGTAACTCTAACACTTGATTAGAATTTGTCATCACCTAGGAAATGCTCATTCCATTCTTTTGTTTGCCTGTGAAATCAGAGACTGTCTTAGCATGAGGCTGGAGAAAACACAGGGTGGGGGATGAGGAGAGGAATTAGATGTTCAAATCACATCTGGGCTCATTCATCTTCATATGGAGTTACACGAGCAGCTACATAAAATGCAACTCAAAAATGCAGCTGAGATGAAAAAATATTTTTCCAGGCTATCAGAGAAGAGCTGTTTTCCAGACAGGCTGGCTTGTTTTACGTTTGACCTGATCTTTGTTTTCAAGTTGTTGACAGAAGCTTTGCTAGACCCTGAGACAAATCAGCTGGTGTTAATCAATGCTGTTCTGTTTTGGTTTGGATGTTGTTAACATTGGGACACCGTTGGTTGGACAGAACAACACCCCTCACACTCCTGGAAGATCTGAGAGCAGGAATGTGAGTTTGAAGCCTAAGGACAGGACAAGATGGGAGGCAACAGCCCTTGGACACGTAGCTAGTGTGTTCAGCCAGTCAGTTGTCAGTGGATATATCTGGGATACAGAAAACTAATTTCATATCTCCATTGACCAGGGGAAGGTCTGGATCTCCTGGGCTCTTCCCTTGTGTTCCTATCAGCCACCACCCATCAACCACCCTGGGCTCAGGAAGCCTCCCTAGCAAAGGTTAACCTGCCACAAATATGTTCCTCCAAATGCTTCTGATGAAACAAGAATTGTCAGGGGACAAAGGACAGTATTAACCTGGATAGAAGATATGTTCATCATGGTGTCACTGAGAGACCAACTGCTTGAGCATTCAAGTCCTTGAACTGCTTTTGTAAACAGGCTTGAGACTTCTTTGTCACCTTCATGCCTCATTCCTGAGGCAAGGAGCACCAATTTCAAATAAAATCCTGGGATTAGTGTTGAAATGATTACAAATATGTTTTCACATGAGAACAAATACTTTTCTTGCCAAATCTATTACCAGCTTACAACCACACAGACTTCTATTATGTAGCATCCATGCTCCAGTGTAAATACTCAAATCTCTGAGCACAAGTCATCACAGTAAATTAAACACTGCTAAAATGACCTGAAAAAATGGTACATTCCATTAAGCTACCTCACTGAAATCCACTGCTAACTTCCATGGTCTGATAAAATGATAGATTTTGCAAGGTTTAACCTTCTTTATTTAGGTGTAAAACATATGTACTAAACTGTACCCCCTCAGGAGAATTACCTATCCCATCCTTGTTATGATAAAGGTTTACAGGACAGAACATTTCAGGAGAGTAAGCAACACTCAGAAGGTTTCCAACATGTAGAGGAACCACAGAGATGTCAGAATTCCACAGAAGATGCCACCAAATCCTATTAGCTTTCTCTCACAGGACAGAAATAGCAAAAAGACACATAAGCAAGGATGTTGGGACATTCAGATGATGGAAGCAGTTTCCCTAGAGAAATATTTGCCACTTCAGCCATCTGTCTTTCCAGCTGGCACAATGCTGCACCAGGACAGGGGCATGGACACCTGCAGTGACCAGACTCAGCTGGGGAAAGGCAGGGCAGTGCTACCCCAGGGGATAGATCCCATCTCCCAGAACAGTGAGAGAGAACAGGAGCAGGGTGAGAAGGCTGTGCACTGGCAGAGAGGCTCAGAGCCTGTTCTCCTAATTCATCCCTGAAAGCCCACAGACCAAGAGGGACTTATCAGCCAGGAATCTGGTCCCTTAAGCATTCGTCACCCTCTCTTTGATTAATTAGTTCCCCATAAGCCATCTCAGTCACCTCTGACTTGTTTCCTGTGCCTGTTCCCATGCACAAGCCCACTACTGAAATGCCTGGATGGCAGACGAGATGCTTGTTCCAAAATTACTCTCCTAATGTAATTAATTTTGTCTTTGATTAAAACCTTGCAAATAGTCCATAATCTTACATTAACCATGAGTAATTTAGAGCCAGATAATGGCCTTCCTGGCAAAACAGCTGCTGTGAAGTATAGCTGGATTAGTGAAAGCAGATACCACTGAAGCTGTTAGACAGCACAGCCTCTTATTCCATGAAGTACAGACCTCCCCTGGATCCTGCCAGACTATTTAGTGACCCCCATTAAATTTCCTTCCCCAGTGGCTGCTTCTACTTTAGCTTGCACACTGGGATCCAATGGAGAGAGTGGGAATCAGAGCAAAGTTTCATCCCTGGGATTGCAGTGGCGTAACCAGGTGGGGTTTTGGCCAATATATTGCAGAAAACATTGGGTAACCATTGCAATTTAAAACAATAATTATGCTGAGAAACTCAATTCTACGGATTTGTTTCCAGAAGGACCCTCTGTGCCTCTCAGCTAATATGAATTTACATGCAAGTGCAGAATAACCCATCAATGAGGTGAGCTAATATAGAGACAGCTACTTGTAACAGACTGTGCAGACCCACAGAAAAATACCTGTCATCAGAAATAACTGGATACTCTTCTCCTGGAGTTTTCAGTATCTATGAGTATCTCTGAAGTGACATGAGAAAACTGACAGCAAGGCAAGCAGGAGAGACTGTATGTAAATTACCTGTCTGCTTTAATGAAGGTAAAAAACAACTGATGCCCCTCTCCCATTTATTAAAACATTTGCACAGATACTCTACAACACTCATGCAAGAAGCACCTCTGAAATCAACAGCTTCATGTTAAGGACATCATTAAGTGCTGTGCTATGCTGAGGTTTAATAGTTCAGCTAGGATTTTTATGGCTATTTCCAAAGTGTGGTTTGTGCACATCATTAAGGCAAACTTTCCCTCAGCAAAGTACACTTTGGATCTACCTGATCTCCGAGGGAATGAATGTTACCTGGGGAAAGACAGAGCTCATCTCTGTTTGCATGAATGGTGCTTTTGCATGTAGAAACAGGTGGTGCTGCCCAAGTAAAAAGATAATAGGCAAATGGGAAATGTATATCATAACTGTTGTAGTCATCAGAGACCCATGTGGGTGTCTTTGAATATATCTGGGGGAGAAGGAAGAGGAAAGGAAGGAAATTAGAAAGCAGATGAGAAGATTGTGGTGGGATCTCCTGATGAAACAAGGCATGGAGCTGCTGACTGCAGATGTGTATCAGAGCCATGAAAGAACACCTAAGTGATGCAACATCTGGAGCATGTTTTCTGTGATGCAACTGAACAAACTTGATCAGATTGCTTTAGTCCATTGGGGCTTTCTTTTCAGCCATCAGCAACAATGATGAGGTTAAAAAAAAAAACCAAGACAAAACAAATATAGGTAGAGCTTCATATTCACACACTTTGATAGACTAAAATCAAGAGGGATTATATTGACTAACTAATGTCCTAAATTACAAGATTTCTCTTGGGTGCCTTGTCACGGAGGCAAAGTATGATCGTTTAGGGAATTGTGGTTGTTCAGTAACAGCAAGAGTATCAAGTTGCTTTCCTCAGCCTGTCTAAATTTCACTCTGCCATCTTGACTGGTAAAGCCTGAATGCACGGATTCCTACCCCACAGATCCCCCATGACACAGAGACAAAACTATTTCCAAATTCTCTGCATGAATCCATCCATCTGACTGGTAAGAAAAATGCCAGGCTCTGGGTATTTGGTTTGGCAACAGAGAATGAAGATCTCAGATCCAGAAGCAGCTGCAGCTCGTAAGCAGCTGTGCAGCCAGAGGACGTGTTTATGGTGCCACTGGTGACATCACAGTGTGACAGATGAAACCTGCAGTGCTGCCCTGCCACTCTGCACACTAATTGTGTACTAAGCCCCTCTGCTGGCATCTTCAGATTGGGCAAATGCCACATGACCCTGAGTGACTCATATAATTTACACAGTAAAATGTCTATTTAATTCAGAAGCCATGTTCATTTGGTAGGTTTTCAAGATTACGTTATAAACTTAGAAGGAAAGCGGTCAAACCCAAAACCTCAGATTCATAAATAGCAGAAAAAAGCTGCTCTGCTTCTGGAACTGCAATTTAAGTGCCCTTTGTTCAACTTCTGTGCATTTTAATTATGCCTGGGACTCTCCCTTCCAACGCTGGCACTTCTAGAGGCATGAACTCCTAATGCACAGTGACCATCCAAGTTCATTACAACTGCCAATGATATGTTTCCACTTAAAGTTCTGTTATATATAGTAGCAGGGCTCTTGACAGTACAAATTCTCCCCTTCAGGGCTTGGATACACTTTTTCCTTTTGGAACACTCTGCCATTTCACTGAATGGGTGAGAGTCCCTTGCCTAGAGAAATCCCACATCTTTAAGATTTCCTCCTTGAAGATCATCCAGTCCCCCTGGACTCTTCTGCCCTTCAGCACCTGCCTCACAAGAGACTCTGTAAACCAGGTTTCCAAACTGGCCAAACTCTGCCTTCTGGAAATCCAGGGCAGCTGTTCTGCTGACCCATCTCCTTACTTCTCCAAGAACAGAAAACTGCTATTTGTGATCACTATGCCCAAGACAGTCCCTAACCACCACATCACACACAAGTCCTTCTCTGTTCACAAACAGCAGGTCCAGCATCTTACCCAAAAACAAAGGCACCCCTAGATGTGGGGAGAATCTGAACATGCTCTTGACATCTCCAGTGTGCTGTAACTTTTCTGATAACCATCAGTCATTCTAGAGATTTATCCTAAAGGATTTCCTGTTATGGAGTGCAACTCTAGCAAATCACAGCTCTGTGAGTGCCTAATGTTATGACTGGCATTGCAAACCCAAAACTTTATTACAGGAAAGACAAGGCACACTTAAAGCTTCTGATTATCCTCTTTAAATAGCAAACTCTGTGTCTGCAGAAAGATCCAACCACTCATTAGAGATGGGCTGGTCGGCAGACACTGCAGCACCCAGACAAATGCTCTGCCCACTCCGAGTCACACACAGTCCCCAGTGCCACACTGGCAGGTTGAGATGCTCCTTGTACATCCAGGGTGGGAAGAGCCAGCCATCGATTTTAACAATAAAACACATAATTCTGCAATAATTAAGCTGTATTCATGCTATGAGGAAGTTTTTCTGCTGCTGTCTTTTTCTCTAAGGCAGACACTGGAATGTCTTACCAGCAAACCATTGGATCCATGGACTGTGACACAGCGGGAGAAGGTGTTGTGGATGGAGGTATCCTTCACATACGTTGGGGGGTTGTAGCCTCCTTTCTCATCCACATCTCCAGCCATATGGAAATGAATTGGGTAATGCCCCATTGTCTGCTGGCCCATGTATTTCAGTTCTAGACCTTCAATGTGGGTAGCCTTAAAACCAAGACCAATCTGGAGAACAAAAGAACAGCAGTCAAGACACAGAAAAGTCTTTTGAGGGCAAGGAGAGAGAACACAGGCGTAGGAAGGGTTGCATTGTATCTGTATCTGTGTATGGTGGCTAAGGAGACCAGAGCTGCTCTTCCATTTCCCCACTGCTGCCATAGACACATTTAACTTAATTGTAGAAGGAAAGCAATTTATATTTATCATTTTCCATGGGTTTCAGCCAGCTGTGTTAAAATCGAACTTCCTGGGCTGAGCACCACCAGAATCTAGGGAAAACTGGGATTGGGATGTGGAGACTTTATCTCAGGTGTGTTAATCACCAGCCTCACTGGTTGAGCAATGTCTGCAGGGGCATGACAATGCACTTCAAAGCCGAAGGACAGGCAGCAGCCAGAGGGTGAATCTGCTGTACTGTGGGGTGGGGTTGTTTGCTCAATGGCCAGTGAGGAATTTTTCCCTTCCTGCCTCCTGGCTTCCTTGGTATGTGAAGGTAGCTGGAAGGAGGAAAGGATGAGCAAGAGGCTCCAGCCTCACCTTGATGTGTCCCCCAAAGGTGTCGAAATCAAAGAAGGAGCAGAGCTTGCTGCTGTACTCGTAGCACTGCTGCTCCATCTCGCCCATCACCACCACGTTGCGGCTCAGCAGCCCCACCTCCGCCCGCATGTCCACGCCGTCGACCACCTCGCCCATGTGCAGGTACGTGGCTTTCCCTAAAGGAACCAGATCCAGTGTCAGGATTGCTCTGCCAATGCTGCTGGCTCTCCCAGGGCTTCCTGTGGTGGGGCTGGCGTGCTAATGAAAGGAGCAACCGAGTCAGCACAAACTGCTGGCTGACACCTCAAAGGAGGGCAGGCTGGAGCACAGGTGACAACCAAGGTCTTGATGAGATATTTGCAATGGAGGAAGTGGGATTTTTGGTCTTAGGTGGCTTCATTTATCCAGGGAGTTAAACCAACAGTCTGTTGGACAAAACACATTTCCTACCTTGAAAAGGACCTGTGTACTTTGGACTACAATCAGCTGTGTATGAACATCCAATGCAAAAAGAACCCTGATGATGCAGCAAATGAAAAGTCTAAATCACCAAGGTTAGCACAGCATTTCCCATGTTAGTAAAACACAGGGAGCTGTTCAGACCCCACAGCACTACTCTCAGGCAAGCATCAGTCAGATCCTGCTAACACTATGGCTGTTGATGCAAGCAAGGAGCAGAGTGGGCAGAAAACCTTGTAGGAACTGTGGCTTGGGACAATCCACAATTGTCCAGCCCCTCACCAAGTTTGTAGGCTGTAAAACCTCCTACTCCCTGTCCTCCCAAACCTCTCCATTTTAGATCTACCCTAATTTCTCCAACTTGCTCCCAAGGCGTCCTCCAGGACACCTGGAGCACCTAGTGTACTCCACCAGGGCACCTGGTGTAGTCAGAGACAATGGGATCTTCCATCTACCCCATGCCACACCTCCCTTTGCCAAGCCAAGTTACTCATAACATCTTCCACACACACCCTCCTCCATGGAGGGGTTAAAAGCACAGTAAACTTTCCCTGGCCTGACCAGAAAGGGGGGAGATCCAAGCAGTGGGGATGTCTAGAAAGCAAAGCGTCTCTTTGTTGTAATTTCATTCAAACTTATTCCTACTACCTCCTTCCTTCCGCAGGTTTTTGCAGAGAAAAGTCAGTTGGGAAAAGGTTTGTCTTACTGACTCTGCTCTGTATTATTCCAGTAAAAATAAGTAATAAACTCTTTAAGTAAACACTGAACTTTAAGGAATGCTACACTTGCATGTATTTAATTTCCATGGAATCACTCAAATCCTTAATTAGAAACAAATGGCAAGCCTGAAGACAGGCAATCGCTGCAAAGCACTTTATGCTTAAGCAGAAGTGCCAAGTCAAGGGGAGGACTTTGAACACTGAAACAATATTATTTTTAACCAAAACATGATGCTTTGAGCGTATAAAAAAGAAAAGCAAACACCATTCACTCCCTCTTCTCCTGAAGCTGGAAGCAGTGCAGTTTGATGGCAATACTGGGATTTGGGAAGGGTGAGGGCTCCGCCCTGCTCTGAGGCTGCTGCGTTGTGGGAACTGGGTTCATGCCACAACATGTGCCTTTCTGCCTTGGCACCTCTGCCTTCAAATCATCTGATCCTGTGAAAAACACCCTGTTAACTAAGGAGTGGTGATGGCCAAAGAGCTGCATGCTCATCTCAGAAGTGAAGGGCTGCAAGGGACCCTGGATTTGCACCTCACCCACTTTTGCAATTGTCTCCCTAGAGAGTCCTGGGCTTACCCATGCCCATGTTGTTGCCCTGCAGCCAGTGAGCTTCATCAGGTGTGTGGCCAAAGCCAGACTCAACCCATCCAAAAACCAGCAGCTTTGCTTCCTTTATTCATACACATGAAAAAATCCACTGCAGTGACTACCCTCCACATGAGGATACTCCACGCTGGAGCCTTGAGTGGGTCTGTAAAGGAGCACAGTTTCTCTTTATGGAATGGTTTTTAAGCTGTTATTTTTCAGTCCTCCCCAGAGCTGACCTCTCCTTGATTTACTGAAATGCGGGAAGAATTTTAGATAATCACAAGAACATACTATTAGAAGCCACATCTCCAGGATTTGTGGCAGTGAAATTAGATAGGCAGTTTTGTTATTCCTGTGCTGAGCTCTAGAATAATAAATGTCATGCTTGCATGTATTTAATTTAATTTAACACCAGTCCAGACATGCAAAACAGGGTAAGCACTGACAGGAATGTTAAATACGGACTAACCAGTTTCTAAATATAACTTCTTGGGTGCATGTTTTTCACTCTGTGCTTTTGCTGATTTGACATGTTTGGAGATAAAAGGAGAGACAGAAAGCAATCCCCTTCCAAAGTTAAGGCGGATTTTGAATAATAGCTCCTTTAATAGGGTTTTGAAAAACAAACCACTTCTCAAGGCAGACAGAAATTCAAGCTCCCTGCAGCAAAGGGGCTGAAAGCTTGTGGGAGCCAGAGCCTGGCATGGGAGCCCTTGTGTGCTGCAAAGGACTGCTGGGAACCAGCACTACAACGTCGGGCACTTCCCATGGGACCAGCAGCACTGTGAGGAACATTTACAGACACGTGGCACTGTCGGGGAGCTGCCTGGGGCATGTTTGGTGGTGGGCAGGAAAAAAAACCCACAAAAGAGTCTGCTGTGTGGGGAGCTCAGGGAGTTCACATGAGGATGGCAGCGTCTCGCTCTGCAGAGCTACAAGTTTGAAGTCTGGCTGCTGCTGCTCACAGCTGGCACATGGAGCCCTCCCAGAGACCAACCAGGATATCTGAGACCCTGCACTGACCACGGGCAAGGGGTTTGCAAATGGGCACCGAAGTGGTTTGATACTAAAAAGGCAACCCTGTGCTTTGAAAGGGGAGGGAATGTGCTGCTGCTTCAGCATCAAAGCCAGCGCTGTGATTTCCCAACCACTAACAAGCCCTGAGGCTCTGATTCACCTTCTCCTCCTTTGGGTTAGGGTTTGCTGCATCCCTCATGGATAGAGACTGCCCTGCCAGGCTTGTGCCACATTGTAATCTAAACCAAACACAGCCTTGCAGTGACACAGATCACGTCTCCCCACAACAGACCCGTGTGATGGACTAGGAAAAACTCCCTGGCTTTGCTGCTGTGTGTGTCACAGCAGTGCCTCCAGTTAGCACAATGCAAATTTACAGGGAAAACTTCCTTAATATGTGGGCCTGCCTAGTGCACGTCTTGATTCAGCAAAATGTAAGCACATTTCTGTGCTTATTACTCAAGCCAGTGACTATTGAAGTCAGTTGTTGGTAAAGACAAAGTAATTATTAAAAGGAAATATACATTAAAATAAACATAGATGATCCACTCATCAAGGGCATGCTTATGTCAACAAAGCAATTCAAAGCAGAGCTTCTCCAAACTGTACAAAGGAAAACTTGGCACATGTGAACCCAGCCATAAAGCCTGGGTCTTGGGCCTTATCAAACCTGGGATTTTAAAACTATTTCAACTGCTGCAAATGTGGAAGAGTGCTCAGATCTGGTGGGTTAGATCTCTCAGAAAACCCTCCCAGGTACACTCATGCATTCCTAAATCCCTTGGCTCTAAATGGCCCAAACTGCTAAATCTCCCTTTGAGAAGTGAGACCTGCACTTGAAGGTCTGGATTTGCTGAAGATAAAGTAAAGCTGAGATTCTCCTGGAGAATTTCTTTTCGCTAAAGTGTCTTTTCTTCTCCTTTGGGATCTCTAGGGATAAGACCTAGTGTCTCGTGGTCTTTTGATGTTTCCTAATCAAGTTTTTAAAGGGAAATGCTAAACACAATTTGCCTGTTCAACCCTCATGATTCAGTGACAGTAAATCCTTCATGGCATCTTTAAAGTCAGTTCAACTCATTGCAGATGCCAGCCCAGATCTGACAGATTTATTATTTTTGCCAAGCACTTCTCATCACTGATGGTAACGTCTCGATTGCTTATATTTAATAACAAATGCTCATACTGACATCTTTCAAGTCCTCATTATTCTGAATTATCTTGATGGGGTTTGCTGTTGCATCCCTAAGGCCTGTAACACAGCAAGGTTTGGGTGAGCTGGCTGGCTCCTTGAGTCACACAGCACAACCTGATGTCCTAAGCAACAAATACTCCTCCAATTCATAACTTTTACATGGAAAATTAGGTTTTCAGCAAATAGACATACAGCAATCAGGCACAAACTCTACCCTTATGAACTTCCATGTCAACCTGAATGATATTCTGTCAGCTCAGCTCCCAGGCAATGCCCAAAGGTAGAAGGAGCTCTGATGTTAGAAAGGACTGTTTCACAAGATTTCCTGCCCTGCCCTCAAGCACCAGGGTTACCTTAAAAAAAGAGCTTTTGGCAACTTCCAGCCAAAATGATGCCAACTTCTAAACAGAACACCCTAAATCTCTAAAAATATCTGAATTTTGATAGTGGAGTAAATTCTCCCATCCTTACACTACCAGATGAATGCTGACACAGGCTCTGGATTTGTGAAACAACTACGTATTTATACTTTTAATTCAAAGTTCTCTGCATGAACAAGATCACAGTAAACTCCTTATCTCTCTAATATTTGCAACCCAATAAGCAGGATTTAAGGGATGTGTGCTTGAATTCATAGATTCACCAGTATGTGGGATAATTGGAGTAATTATACCAGGCATGAACAGTTTTTTCATCCTTTATCAAGAGCATATAGGAGCACAAAAGAGCATTTCATCATTTCTGTTCCATGGTGAAACTTATCAGCATTAGTAGAAACTTCACACAGAGCAACCAAGATGAAGATAAGACTTGTTTCCCAGGGAAACTAGACAAAATACTTGATCTTTCCTACTATCCAGTTCTATCATAACAACACAACCCTTCCTTCCTTCCTCCCTCCCTCCTCCCTCCCTTTGCCCTGCACTCTTGTCCCTCCCCAAACCTTGTGAAGTTGGAAGATCAAACAGTTTTAATCTGTTCCCACAGTGAAAATAATCTAGGCACAAAAATGACAAGCAAAAAAAAAGTCAAACAAAGAAAGCAAGTGGAGGAAAAAGTTCCATTTAAGTGAGTGACCATTTGACTGGGAGCAGGACCTGCAGATCTGGGTCCTCACACTTAGCCACGGGAGCCACAGTTTTTACATTAGGGTAGTTACTCCAGTAAAAGACTGCAAAAGATCAGAGCCTGTGTGCCCTCCCTCACTTGCTACACTGAGATTTGCAGATGTCCACAGTTAAATAACTAAATCCTCCTGATGGCAATTGAGTATTAACTCCCTTAAGTTCTTCTGAAAAGCTCTAATCAATCCATTTCTAGCCAGTAAAGAAAGTATGAGTTTCAGCAGGAAGTATCAAATATAAATAGGACATGAGCTAACTAATGAGTTTGACTTATTTGGCACAATATGCTAAACCATGTCTATTAAAATACTATTAAACTATGAGAGCATAAATTATATTAAACCTTGGTATGCCAAGTGGCTGCCACACCAAACTGGCTGTCCTCAAAGCAGAGGTTTTCTGCCTTTTTTATAACAAAGAGACTCTTAAGTAGTTCAGATCTGACATTTAGGTTTCATTTTAAAAATAAATAGAAAGGAAAAAAAATAAAGATTAAAAGGGAAATAAATCATCATGGGTAGGAATGGTTTTATCATTTGTCTTTCAAAGGGCAAACTTTTGGAGTTTTCAGCTGCTAAACTAAACCTCTTAGGAAAATTAAGCCTTTTCACTTATTACAAATGACATCCCTCTGAGACCTTGTCTATAAATGTATGTGTGGAAGGCTTTTCTCAGGAGGAGCAAAGCAATCTTGCCTACCTCCATAGCAAAAGGCAGGGAGGCATATATGATGAATGTTCTACACCCAGGCACAAAAGGCTGCTCACCTGTGCTAAGAGCAGGGGCCATTAGTGATCCTTATTCTGGCTAATTACATGTCATGGCACTGGGCAGTAGATGAAGTTACACCATGACCAGGCACAGAGCAGCTCAGGGACCTCCTGGCTCCTCAAGACAGGGGACTGCTCAGCCTTGCCAGGTTTTATTTCATCGAGACTGAACTCAGATTCAGGCAGATTTTATTTTGTTTTCTAGTGTGAATGTGTTTTTGTTACAAGAAAGTTGGAAGTGTTTTTTATAACTGGACTAAATTTTGCTTTGATTTATATAATCAGTGAAATCCCATTGACGTCAGTAGAGTTGCCTGGATATAAGAAAGGAGAGACTTTGGCCCTGGTGCTCATGTCATTTGTGGTAATAAAAGGAATGTCCTAATTCTCCTGAAGAGCAATCAGAGACCAGGAGCACAATTGCTTTAACAAGTGTTTCCACTGCTTCTTTACTTGAAATTCACATGAACTTTTTGTTGTTTTTAACCCATTATTTGTTTCCTTAAACTAACCTAGCTGTCACTGCTGCAGAAGATGAATGTAACTTCATGAGTTCCAGAGAAGCCCAAGACTCCTATCCCATCTTTATTTTTACTGGCCATCTTCCAAGACCATCCTCATGATGTGACTTGTATCATACCAGTCTGAGTCCAACAGCTCAAAAGTTGCTCAAGAAAAAAATATTCAGCTTGGAAATGTGTCTTCTTTGAAAGTAGACGTTTGAAGACATAAGACTATGATACATCAGGACTGTGAATAACATTTTTCTTGGCCTAATGCACATCTCCAATAATGAATGGCCAAAGCTCTGCAGGGAGGCAGCTGCCAAAGGAAGTGTATTGGTACCTTCCAGAAGAAGTTGCATCAGAGATAATGCTGAAGTGGTTCATTTCAGAGAACTGAGTGAACTCCCTGGTGCATTGGATGATCCAAGTGCCCTCATGGTTTCTCAGAAAGGTCTTACTGTAAATGCAGACAAGACCTCTGCCTAGAGCAACAGCCAGTGTGCAAGCAAAGATAAAGTCACAGGCATGACTTACCATCAGGCAGATGCTGCCTCTGAAAGACAGCCCCATCTACTACAGACTTATACTGTAAAATAATGTTTGCTTTTGTAAACTATAGAAGGAAAAAAATCCTCATCTATTCACATAAGGGGCAGTTCATGTGCTATTTCCATGCTCTGCTTATCAGTGTGCCAAAACAAGGTTCTAGAAGGGAAAGACAACTTCACAAATGCAAGTGAAGATTAAACCTCCCACTCTGGATTTCAGGTTTATGCTCATGCTGGTAATAGTCTGTGCTTCACCATGGTTATGCTTCTTAATTGGATTTGGTGTCCAGAGGCCATTCTACAATCATTGGACTACAAAATCTATTAATCAAAAGCAATTTTTTTTTTTTTGCATCTGAGCTGGTCACCTACAAGAGAAAAATGCTGGGGCTCTACAAATGCTCCCACTCCTCCTTTCTCAGGCTTGCTCTGGCAGTACCCTGCCACTCCATCTTCCCAGTGCTGAGGCTCAGGACAACTCACTGGCCACCAGAAATGTTTGGTTAATACATCACCTCTAAGCAATACTCTCTGGAGACACATTAAAAGGGAAACAGTAGCTTCAGTAGAACAAAACAGTATTTCTAAACTGTAAGATTAGAGTTCTTGTCAAATGAAACTTAGGAAAGCAGCCAGCTGGAAATTACTTCATGGCCTTAGAGTCTCTCAGAGCCTGCTCCTGCCCTAGCTCACTCTTCACATCAGCTGTGCTCATCTGCTTTTTAGGAAGTGGTATTATTTCAAACACAGTTATTGAAATTCCCAAATACATAACCTATATCTATTCCTCTTAAGTAAATTCACCCACTCAATAGCATGCTTGGGGACAAAAATGGAGTCAGCTATGAAAAGAGAAGGCAGGAAGGAACCAAAATCATGTTAGATGGTTTTCAAGCATGAAAGTTATGTATCCCAAAAGCATCTAACAACCAGCCATCAAATTCAGGTAACTTTCAACCTTTTTCAGTTCTTCTTGGAGTCGCCCTGGTGCAAATGACAGAATTTGTGAACTGCAATGCCAGAGGGATAAGATGAAACACCTCACCTGCTACCTTGACCTGGGTGGGTCTGCAGGTTCTGCAGGGCAGCACTTGGAACTCTTCTGCCTGGTACATGGAGTAGTCAGTGCTGGCCACCACCAGCCTGTCCCCAGGTTTCCATGAGCTCACATCATCCACCAGATTCAGGATCGTGCTGTTCACGTTGGTGTCAATGGTTACTGTGAGCTTTGGCCTCACTGAAAACCCAAAACGCAAGGGAGGAGAATTCAGTCAATCTTATCAGAAAAAGCTTGCTCCTTCTTTTTTCTTCCCCCCACACCCCTCCTTGGAGTGCCACCAAAAATTATGATTTTCTCATGCGAAAAAGAAAAAAAAAGTTAACTCCTCCAAACATGTTTTTTTAACTGGCTTTGGCTTGGCAAGCAAGAAAACAGGAAAAGTATTTTTCTTTAGTTGCAGGCAGGTGGATTTTCCACTAACCCCAGGATAAATTTAAATGTAGCTCTTAGTGGCTCATTCTCACCACACCCACTTAGCAGCAGCTCTTGTGGGCGCTGGGTGCTGTTGTTTACAGCAACCCAGTGGTCTTTAACCTAATGATGTTTTTTTCCAGCAAAACAACAGTCTGCCACCCTTCTCTTCCTGCCAGCACCAAAAATCCTAATGATCTGTCTAATGATCAGGTTAAGGACTGCGGTGTTGGAATGATTAACTACAAAATGAAGTTTAAGTTTCAAACGCTGATGTCTTCACACATTCTGATTGACTAATCCTACGTCATCCCAAAATGTTTTTGTAAAAGACAAGGAATTTACAGGAAAGAACTTGCCAAATATTTCCCACAGCCTTGCTGGGTATTTGAAAAACCACCCTGCTGCTTCTGTTAGTGCTCAGGAATTATTCCTGAGATAAATCTGCCATTCTATCTGAGTTCATGTCCATAGCCCAGCCAAAGATATAGCTTGGAAAAATTATAGAAGTTGTTCTGACACCCTGAAGGAGCCAGTCATGGGAGGACTGGCTTTCTGCTGCTCCCTGTGGTGGCTTTCAGTGATGGGGCACCTACCAGACTTGCCACAGAGGAACCTGGCTCTGTAGTTGCGGCAGCCCTGGCCCGTCTGGCCCTTGCCGTGGCACAGGAATTGGTAATCGTGGCCGCCCTTGTAGAACACCTCCGTGGTCAGCTCTGCTCCATCAAGCGTCACCGCCTGGAACGAGGATGGAAACACAGCTCAGGTGTTGCTGTGGGGTGAGGGGGTTTCACCAGAGCATCTGAGCCATCAGAAGAGGCCTTTGCTTTGTTCTGGGTGATGGCACAAGCGCTGCCTAACAAACTCCTGTGGCTGTGCTCTGCAGGCAGCATTCCCAGCTGCTGCTCACACATAGCTACTGCTGGGTGCATGCCTTTCTCCTGTGCCTCTACTGACACCATGGGCTGTTTTGGGAGGAGTTTGTGAGCTTCACAAACAGCTGCCTCAGTGCCCTAGATTTTCTCCTGCCATTGGTTTGAGGGCAGATGGAAACACTGAACACGGATGCTTGCACCCAGATGAACTCATGGCTTCAAGCCTCTGCACTTCACTCATTCCACTGCTTGTGGCTAGGCTCTGTCTGAGCCTTGCAGAAGAAAGGGGGTAGGGGTTTTATTTCTCCATTGCATAGATCAGACTCTCAAAAGAGCCCTGAGGGTGCTGCAATACTGCTGCCTGTTCCAAAAGAAACATGGAGAAGTGGCCTTTTCTCACAGGCAAGTACCAGCCTGTAGAACTGCCTTGAGATAAAAGGCTGTATCATGCCAAGAAGCAGTGACATACACAGCCTCTCTGCTGTTCCTGCTGGGGCAACGTCTCAGGGTCATGTCAAATTTCACATTCTGTCTCTAGAGCTTGCCTTTCTCTCGACCCTTTCACAAAAATGTGGTACATTGCATCGGGCAATCCGAATACCACGTGCATTTTGGCAAGGCACCAGGAGAAAAGCCATCTTTCAGTGAAGGGTCTGATCCTGCACCTCTCACTCATGCAGGCTTTCCTTATTAATGCATCCACCCTGCTGCTGTGTGTGGGATTAGCATCGTCAGCTGGAGGAATGTGCCTCTGGCTGTGCTGTGCTTCTGTTATTATCATCATATCTTCAATTTTCTGCCATGTTCCAGAGCTGGGGCAGGCCAGTTGCTATAAATCAGTGTAGCTTTATAAAGGCAATGAGCAGCACCAGATTACACTACCTGAGGATTTGCCCAAAGATCTGCAGGGCAGAGACTGAAAAATATCTCACTTTTAATATACATGAGCAGGAAAAAAGTAACTTATTTCACAGAAGAGGAAAAAACCCCAAAATATTTGTTTTAACTTGTTTTAATTTATTTTCTGTTTTAACACACATTCTAGAAGAGGATGTATTCTAAGAAACATCTCACCCCTGTTTTGAGCTAAGTTGTCACTTCTCATATATGTATATGGAAGCAGAAATCAATGTGGATTTGGTAAGACCTGGCAAAAAATTATAGGGCAGTTTTTTTTCCTTTCTGTTCAAGAGAGATTCTTTATAACATCTAGCCCTGGAAACTTTCACTCATGCAGTCAGCATTCCCATTTACTTCAATAGCCACATTCTTGTGGATAAGAACAACTCCACTGGCTCAGAGCATGCAGGAACCTTAGGCTCAGCCTCACACAGATGTGAAGGATTTTATTGGCTTTTCCTAGGCAAAGCTTCTGCTAAAGTATTTTTACCAGGTAGACATAAAAAGTGTATGGTGGACATATTAAAAAGAAATACCCTAGTTTCTTCCTGTTTTGTTTGTTTGTTTGTTTGTTTGTTTGTTGGTGTTCTTTTTGTCCTTAAAGAAGTTTTTTGCAGTGATAGAAAAGTATCTGAGTACTCCTCAGCATGCTGGCCCAATGGCATAATTATAATGCTTAGCTCCAAACAGAATTCAAATTTCTTTCCACAGAGATAAATCAAGAAATGGCTGAAAGCTCACCAATATTTTTGACAACCTGCTACAGCTGGTAGTTGCACTGTCTTGTTACATTTTGTGATTTAATTTTTTAGGTAGGGTCCATTCCAGGACCATTTAAAACCTTTGAAATTTTCATGTGCTTGCTCCTTTTAATTTTGCAGCAGGGAACCACATATTTCATGATAGAATCTGTGCTGTCCATGTCCCCATCTGTACACCTTTTCATGCCAGAAGCCAGAATTTACTGAAAGCAGCTCAATTCTATCAAACTTGTCTCAGCACAATACGAGACTGTACACAAGATCTTGTTGGTTATGTATTAGAGTAGTAAAATAATTGGTGTATTTTATTTAGAACCAGAAATTACTGACAAGCTCAATTATTTTGGGGGTTCAGTGTCAGGCCAAAGAAGACTTGCCCCTCTAAAGTGGGTGGTAAGCCTGCCTACCTGGATATCAACGGGCTGCCTGCAGATTTTGTCAGGATGAGCAGCTTTGAAGTCAGACAGCTTCTCCATGTCCTTAGATCTTGCTTTGTCAGGCCTCTCAAACCACTCTGTCCATTCTACATCTGGAGACAAGTGCAAACAAGTAGAGTCATTTGGAAGTCAAGCTTAATAAGTGCAGCAAAAATGCATGAAGCATAATATGATCTCAGATATCATTCACAAGTTTCTTCACTGATGATCTGATTTGTGCCTCTTCCTGCCAGTCTGTCAGCCACTTTTAATGTTGCTGTGAAGTGCAACCAGCCAAGGGAGAGCAGAGTTATTAAAAGCTTCATAATTGGCATGTGCACTGTAAGCATTATTAATAGATGCAGATTTTGGATCCATGTCTGCCTGAGCTGCCTTCTCTGATCTTCAGATCAAGTTGCACCAGTTACTGTGTGTTTGAAACATGGGCATGATGACTGTGCAGTGAAAAGAAGCCAGAGGTTGTGTGTGATCTCTGAGACCATCAAAGATGGAATTTCATACCCAGTGCAGAAAAGGAAGAAAGATCCCAGTTATTCAGAGGGTTCTACAGACAGCTGGAGAAAGAATCTGTGAGTGTTCATTAATTGGGTTAGTGACAACATAAATAGCAGCTAGCAAGTCCAGTCTTCCCAAATGGAGAAAGATTGCAGTAAAAACGAGGATTCACCCTATTTGTCAGCTGCCTACCACCAAGTGAAATAGCCCACAGACCCCTTACCTTGAACCCACTCGCTCGTTGAAGAGACGTTGAAATGTTCTCCATTCTCAGCTTTGAATAGTTTGGATACTTTGGCCACAGCTGACCCTCTGTGACCTGTTAAAAAACCCCAAACATTGGTAAAATCTTTGAAATCAATTGGTAAAATCATTGAATTCAATTGATAAGAGTAAGAACTGAAACTGTAATGGTCTGTGTATGTATTTGCATATTTTTTTAGACAACTACATTATTCAAAATTAGCCCTACACAACTTCCAGAAAAATTTACTAATCTTGCAATGAGGCTTCAGACATTTTTGTAACTGCATGGATAGTGAAGAATAAAAATCTTCAAAAATCAAAAAAGGATAAAGCCCACAATTATTTGTCATACATTGCTATTTTTATTTAATGTTGTAGCAAGCCATGTTCATGTAATGAGAAGACACTCAACAGTGTTCAGCTTGCAATAAAATGGTTTCACAGGAGGATTTGAGGCTACTAATTCAGGATACACTGATTAAATTTTCAGCTGGTGTGACCTGGGTCTGTTCCATAAGAGAGGCAATGTCTGAGCTCAGTGAAGTTACATGGATTTACAGTGGTGAAGGATCTCACCTTTTATCTAAAGGTTTGGATAACCTAAGCTATCCCTCACTCAGCTGCTTCAGAGACATTAGTGGGAAGAAGAAATATATAAAGAGAGCATTCAATTAAATGTGACAAACCATCAATTGCTCATAGCTTCAATGTAAAAACACCATTGACCAAATTAATCTCAGCTATAACTTTAATAACTTCCAGAGACCATGTCAAGACAGCATTTTGTGCATTAAATACCTTGATATTCAATGTGGTCTTCAACAGAAGAGGAGGGATTTCCTTTAATGGTAATAAAACTCCATGGGTGCCTGGATAATGAAAATGAGAAATGATTGTTATGTCAAGTATGAGATGCACATTTCTTATAGCCCAATGTTCTTAGATTTCTCAGAGGCACCACATTCAGATCAGTCTGATTAGTGTCACAGGCAGCTTAGTTAAAATTAAAATTATCTTAACACTCTGTATTTCTCCAGTAAATATATCAGAAGAGAAGGAATTTTGAAGACAAATCCCCACTTAAAACATGCCTGTAACAAGTGTCTTCATATTTTAAATGAATGTTTTAAAAAATCTGTGTATGATAGACCCAAGAGACACTGGCAACTCCTTGGGGAGCAAATAAATCTTGTGTGTGTGTGTCTTCCTGAAGAATATGGAAAGAAACCACTTCTGCTTAAAGAAATTTAGCTCATGCTGAAACCTCGTATATGAAAATTGTCTTTGGATGACCCATGAGAATTTCTAATAGACAGACTGGCTGGCAAAGGACAATAAAAAAATGCTTAGACAGTCTCTGCATATCTAGTTTCCTTCTTTAAGCATTGAACATTGAACATCGAACATTGAACATTGAACATTGAACATTGAACAAGGATAAAGGTTTATGGCTATGAATTGTCTATTCAGATCTGATGCCATGTCAGAATTCAGTTCATTACCATCTGGTGGTTATTGATCAAGTAGGTTCAATAGCTGTCAGCCACCCTGAAGAATGACCACATGGATGAGAAAGCAATGGGGACAGGGACTAAAGTGCCTCCCAACCTTGAGGGTGAACCCAATTAATAGAGGTCAGGGGGGAATGTTATCTTCAAAGTAGAAGTAGTTCAGGCATATCTGCTCTTAATGGCTATGAGAATAAAAACTATGCTTTCAGGGTGGTAGAGAGACTGTCCTGATTTTTAGCAAAAACTCCCATAGATTAGGTCATGTCTCTATAGTTATAAATGTCTGGTCATTTCAATTGCATGAAGAGTCTTGCAGGTCTCCTTACACTGGTGCAAGTGGAGTTCCAAACCTCTTTGGGCCTCCAGAATAAGACACATACAGACATTGACAGAGAGCCACTAAAACCCAGCCAAATCACAGGTGCCATGAGCTGGGGTTTGCTGGGATTTGCTGCTCTGGGGGCAGCAGGGGCAGGCTCAGGGTGAGCACTGCTGCAGCCCATGCTGTGCCATGGCCCCTGTGGACATGGCTGCTCAAGGGGACACTGTCCCAGCAGCGTGTCCTCAGCCCCAGCCCTGGCCAGGCTCAGTGGAAGCTGCCAACACCACTGCCTCGGGAGCCTGCCAGCCAGCCAGATGCTCCTGCTGGAAAATTTGCCTGCGCGCCAATTGCCGAAGGCACCGACGGGCTGTGATCTCCATCCAGGGAGGGAAGGGGGATGGGAGCAGGAAGGACACTTTATCACTCAGCAGTCAAGATAGATTTTGTTGTTGTTGTTGTTTTGTTTTGTTATTATTATTATTATGGTAAATAGAATTCGAAACAAATGACCAAAAAACTGTGATGCCTCAAAAATAATCTCAAAAATACTTTAAAGAATAAGGAGCTATTCACTTCTGCAACTCAAGGTCTGGCCCCGTTTCATGTGTTAAAATACTTGTTTCTCCCAGTTATTTTACCACTAAAAATAGTTTTAAAGTCATTCAACCCTGACACATAAGGACACATGCAATCTGTTTGGGCTATATGAAATGAGGCGACCAGTAAGTTCCGAGCCAAACAGGAGATATTTTTGTGGAATTCCAAAGAGAACAACTATGCCATCAAGTGCAAAAAAGCTTTCTCTTCATTTATTAGAAAAAGGGGGGCAGGAGGGGAGAATGGCTCACACTGAAAGAGTAAACACACTTTTCAGAAGGAAAACAATAGGAGAAGAATGCAAGATTTTCCTTTCATTCCTAATGTTCTGGACTCAGCAAAGAGGCAATTAAAAGAGATTCCAGGAGCACAGAAACATTTCTGACTAAAGCAGCATTCTGCATCAGCTCTGCTACAGCAAGGGAGAGTTGCACAACTTTACAATCTGTTTGAATATGGAGCAACTGGAGATGGGCAGGAATCTGCCCATATAACCCCTGCCAACACCCCAGCCAGAAACCAACACAATCTACGACTGAATAGCCTGACTCAAGTGGCACCTCACAAAATGCAAAGCAGAGATTTCCTAAGCCTGGGGCTTACACTCTTGTTCTCTCAGGGATGCCCATGGCCATCCCTGGCCATCATCGGGAGCTGAGAAGATTTGACAGCCAGGATTCAGCAGGACCAGCCAGCAAACCCCAGAGCTGGGCAGTGAGTGGTGACAGGCGTGTTAGAAAGAAAAATCCATCTGCTCTCCTCAGTCAGAGCCTGCCTTGGCCACAGAGGGTAAAATGTGTACACATGTGAGCAATTTTCTCATTCCAAACATTTTTTTTCTAAGGTACTAAAAAAAAATATTCAAAAAGCACCTGTCAAGTGCATACATCCTTATTCATAGTTATAGATGTATCTGAAATGTAAACCACTATGTCCAAATCTGTTACACTGAAGTGGAAGTTCAATTTGCTTTAGAGGAAAAGCTTGGATACACCTAAAGCTGCCTGTGTTCCACTGTGCCATCAAACAGCCTTTCTAAGTCTGGCCCCAGCTGCCATCCAGACAATGTGGTTTTTGAGAACTGATGAACTTAAATTCTGAGAACACTTCTAAAAATATGTTATTTTAAATAATGCATCAGATATTTTTCCAGTATGCTGGTGGAAGACCAATTTCTTGACCAGTGTTGACCAGTTACTACCTCATTATTTATCCACGTCTCTGTAATTCATGGAATGCAATTTCGTGGTATTTCAGATAACAGCATGGCAAGGATTAGCCTTTTGACTGCAAACAATAGCAATGATGAAAGTCACATTTCCATGGATGAATTTCTGCAGTATTTCCATTATAAACATTGATGACAAAATGATGAGAAGCCTGCATTAAAACATCACAGCAGCCTAAAGAAATCAAGTGCAATTTACTTTTATAAACATATGCAAAACCCATCAATTCCTTCTTGTAGCACAACTGGGGGAAAAAAGTATAATGTTCAAAATCATGTTCTGTTTCCCTAATCCCTGCATTTGTAAAAAAAGCCAGCAGGCTACTGGGCTCTAATATGGGGTCTAGATTTGAGAGCAAGAATTGCACTGATGGAGGTAGCCTGGTTTTGGAGGCCCTTTCTGCCCTCCTTGTTGATTCTTTGAAATGTGTTGTCTGGTGCCCAGGAGTCCCTGTAACATTTGACACAACCTCTTCATCAACCACCCCAGATCTTGCTCCATCTGTGTGTGCCCAGCTGACAGATGTCTCTTTCCAGAAACTGCTGTATTGAAGCACTTCTCCCTACAAGGCAGATTTTGTGTGTGTGTGTGTGTGTGTGTGTGTGTGTGTGTGTGTGTGTTCTGCAGACACCCTCTTAGTGCCTCATAAAAAAAAGCCTACATAAATTCAGATAAACACAAAAAATATAATGGCTACAGTTGGGTAAATAGCAAGTATTCTCAACAGTGTGTGTGCCAACACAGACACTGTGTTGGCTGCAGAAGTATTTACAGTCCACACCATAAATCCATGTTTGCTAAATTTCTGTGCTGCACAAGTCCCCAGACCTGCATTGGACAAGCTGAGGAATGTGCTGTATGTGTGTCTGTATGTATGTAGCCAGGGCTACACAGCAATTATTGTACCCTCCTTAATTCTCAGCCCATCTAATCCTCTGTGTGTGTATAAATATGCTTCTTAAATCTTTGGGGGATGGCTTGAAAATAAATTGGAATAAGCAACCTGTGGGAACAATATCTTGGAAAACCATCTTTTTTAATGTGAATCATATGCTATTCCTCAATCTGCTAATAAAAATACCCAATATAGACTCTGAGAGCATCTGAAACTATCTAATTAACTGCTAAAACTCCACATTGAGAAGTTTCCCTCTTTTTTTTAATTTTTTTTTCCCATGTGAAAGAACTTTGTGACTTTGAAAGAGTGGAACTATTTGGACATCTCAGGAACATAATAAAGCCTCTGTGCTGGGAGAACTGGCAGGACTGGCACATACCTAAAGCCAAGGTGGAGGAAATGCTTGCTGCCCAGTTTGGTCATTGCTTTCCTGGCCAAGTCATCCAAGTTTCTGGATCCTTCATCATTCACTGCGACCGACAGGATCATGCCATTTGCAACTCTACCCAAATACTGAGCCAGGCGGATACTTTCCTCTTTTGCTCTGTAGGTATCAAACCTGAAATGACAGAAACACCTGTAAACATTTACTGCAGTCATCACCACGTCTCTGTGTACTGGAAAGCAAGTCCTGTAAAGAAAGTACTCTTTTGTATGAATCACTGTAATATCACCCTGTTGCAAAAGCACTTGTCAAGCAGGGTGTGTTAGGGGGTGCTGCAAAGCCAAATTGATTAAACTCTAGTTGGCAAACTTCAAGGTGCGACACTGCTCACTCCGTGGTGTTGGAGATTGCTGGTGTGGGAGGAATTGTACAGATGTGCAATAACACCCATTTGAACAAGATGCTGAAATGTGTGTGCTTGAGCTTGCTGAGATGCTGTCCCCAACCTGTTCCCAAAGATCCTCACATCTAGGCAGTCAAGAGGTCACTCACCGATCCGAATGGACGACTGCCCCTGTCTTCGGGTCAATAACGTGGACAATGACACCCCGGTGGCCCCAGCTCCTTTCGAAGTAATATCCACCTTCTTCCATGCCACCAGGATGAAGAGTCTTGTTTAAGAAAGTCCAGGACAGCTTTTTCTTTCCATGGATCTCAAGAGTGCCACCTTTGCTGACTCCAAGGTACTTCTGTCCAAAGTAAGGATTTGGCTGGCTGCCGTCATCGGCTCTGAAGCAGGAAGGGAGGAGAGGGACCAGGTTTGGGTTTGTGTCTGAGTCAAGGAGCTCTTTCCTTGCGCTGCTGTGACCCGAGGAGACAAGTCTTATGATTTGCAGTGTATTCCTTTCAGTTACTCCAAAAATCAGGAGCTGCCCACGTTGTACAGAAAATAAATTATTTTTAAAAATAGTAGCAGCTACCAAAGACCAAAAGCAATCTGGAAAACAGCTTATACATGCTATATTCATTATATCCAGGCCAGAGGAGGTCTGGAGCCCAGACTGAATGCCACATCTGTGTATTTGAATTCTGGAGACAGGCAAGACCCTAATCAGGAGCTAAGAGGTCCAGTGGTTGTTAAACATGAATTTAGCTTCCTTGAAATTTTAAGAGATCCTGTACCAATCTGCAAGACATAGACATATTGTCCTTCAGCTCACAACACCCATGCAGAAAGAAAGGATGTTTAGAGAGGAGAACTTTCAGACAAAAATAACTCCTCAGGTTTTAAGCCTATGCTGGAGAATCAGTGTGAGTTGTGGGAAGGTGCGTGCTGATTCTCTGGCATGCCCAAACACCCCAGTGTTCATATCCCAGTAGAAGAGAAAAAAACCCAAACCTGCATCAGTGGGCCATTTATGTGGGCCATTTAAATTGTTTAAAAAGTTACTGCACTTTCCACAGAGCACTGATGATAAGTATGTTGAGAACATGTAATTTTAAGGAACATTTTCAATCCCTGATGTGGAAGAGAGATGCCAGAAGGTTCCAAGGCAGTATTTTATCAAGCATACGTACCGCCCATACAGGATGATCACCACATTGCCTTGGTAAGGGCACAGCTCACTGCCAATGTGCAACTCTCCATCATTTTCAATGAGTATATGTCTTGTACGCAGAACGAGGGGCTGCACATCGTCTTTGATGACCAGTTTCCCTAAGTAGAGAAGGTTATGACATTTGCTTTATCACACAGCTGCTCATGTGAGGCTGTGGTATCATTGTGCTCAACCCAATGCTGGGCTGTCACCTCAGTTTTTGAAAAATTCTGTTCATACACCCCCAAAAATTCTCAATACAAATCCAGAAAACATTGGTTTTTATTCAGTCCAGTTCTTGAAGAGTGCTGTTAAGATTTGTATGGAGGAGGACCCATTCAAAACTGAGACAGAAATATAGAGTTAAGATGAATAAAAGCTATTCATTCCAGCAACACTATGGCTCTGTCCTTGGAGACAAAGAGAGACATAAGCCTCTGCCCTGTCCTGAGGCCCTGATAACACAACTACTGCAGTATGATGCTTATCGGGCTTGTGGTTTGGTAAAAAAAATGTTTTTGAAGCAAATTGCAGAAGTAGAACTGATCATTACACTGAGCTACTTGTGTAAACTCTCCAGACAGGACAGAAAATAGGCTGGTTACAATGGCTAAAGAATCTCAGCACCTCAGCTACCACCCAGCCTTGTACTGAGGTAAAGCTGTGTTTGCCCAGTAGCCACCCACTTCTCAAAGAGAAGCTCTCCCAGCATGATCCACAGTGATTTAAACAGTCCCAAAGGAGAGCAGGCTGCACCCAGCCTTGCCAGCAGCACGTTTTACCTCCATCAGTGATGTGGATAGAGTGGACAGTCGCAGAAGAAGAGAGAAGCAGCTTCCTGCCATTGCGGATTTCAACACGGTTTTCTTCGTTGTGGCCTGGGTTCCAGATTTCTAACTCAGGATCTCTGTCAGGACACGTAGCAGCTGCTTCTGCTGGACAAAGATGGAGAGTGAGGACAATCAGTGTTTGTCTGGTGTGAGACAGAAAGCTCTGCACCTGGACACCTTTACAGTATCATTCAGCAGCAGCCTCTTGGCTGACTCCCTGGAACACAGCAATACCTCAGTGCGGCAGGGCACATGTGGGTCACGACCAAAAGAAAACAAACAACAGCTTAAGCTGTATGGTTTTCTGTTTTCTGGAAGAATGGAAAAACCCAATGCAAAGGAGCCTTGCAGGGGATGAAGTTTCTAGAATACTACTGAAAAGGGACTTTAATTGAGCCCTTCCTGCAGTGACATTTAGTTCTGTTCATACCATCTAGACACAAAGCCCAGGGAAGGTGCTGACAAAAAGTGCTACCTTTAAAAATGCCCCCAAAATACCTGCTTTGTTTAATATAAAGATGTCAAAATATGTTTGCATTATATATTTTCACTGGAGTTAGAAAGAAAAAGAGATCAAACTAACATGGAAAACCAAGCACCAAGCAATTACCAGTACATCCAGCAACAGAGAGCAACAGGAACCTCACAAGTGTGTCTGGGTTTGTGAACTTTTCCAGGCAGAAGCAATTAGGATTCATTCACTTTGGGATCACGCATCTCCAGTCTCCACACACAAATTTGATGACAGGCTGCCATGACGTGTTAGTCTGAACAGCTCTCATGCCACATCCAAGAGTCTCATGTTGCAACTATTTATTTAAGATAAAATATTTCCCTGATACAACCTCAGTTGCAATGTGAGCCTCATGTCTTACTATAATCAACAAAACTATGAGTGAGAGTCTCATGTGTGATGCATATTTTCTGATCCTTTCTAATCCTAGGAAGTTGAGGTCAGTGGAAGTTTGAACAATGAGCCCTTTGCCTTCAGAAAGGGCTGGCAGTTCTCACCAGCTTTCCAGTTTTTATCCCTTAAAACAAAAACACCATGGCGAAAACTAGAGGAACAACAAATCAATGATGATGGGCATGGGATAAACCCCTTGACCTCAGCAGGGTTATGTCTCTGGAACTTGGTAAAGTTGGGTGAGTTTTGCCCCACAGACACTAAAGCCTCCAGATAATGGAAAAGACAATGATGTGAATCCAAGCAAGGAAACATTTCCTGGTACTGGAAACTGGAGCAGTTGACAGGCAATTGTTTTGTGCTGCCATTGTGGAACTTGAAGAACATCTGTAATTCCACTGCAACAGAAACAAAATCTGGCCATCTGCATTCAGTTTCCCCTCACACTCCTCCACCAGCTTTGTGTCTTAAGAAAACAATAGAACTGGACCAGCCATGGCTTTAGAGCCTCCAGAGTCCCAATGAATACCAATTTTCCAGGTGAGCAAGGGATGTTTCATGTGGCCCGCATAGAGCTTGTCTCTCTGCAAACTTTTCCCATATGCATGAAGTAAATCAGAGAGGGCCAATAATCTACTAGACAGCAAGTCAGGTACAGATAAACATCCAGGACCTGATTTTGATACCACCGTACCAGCTGGAAACTGGAATTGTATAAGTAATGTCAGAGGCACTCTCTCTGATTTACAATAATTGAGAAAAACAAGCAGGTGTTTCTGGGTTCCTACCAAAAGCCACACAGAATTAATAGAAGTTAGAAAAGGTAAATATTTCAGATAGGGAATGGGGCCTGCAGTGTAAATAGATGTTCAAATATAACTGCAATACACACTGACAACATTTTTTTTAAGAGAGCTGTTATTTCCCTGGGAATAAGGATAATAGAAAAATGTGCTCATGATGAGAAATAATACAAAGCAAAAAGAATCAATTCAAATGTAAAGATATAATTTATAGATTATACCCTAATTAATCAATTTAAATGTAAAGGATAAAAACCTTATTCATTTTTCCATTTACTTGAATATGCTACTATGCAAGGAGCTTCCTGCAGTCTGAAAAGATTACTTGTGCCCCTAAATTCATTATTTTGAAACAGAGAGACACAGAGGGAATCCTGTGGGGAAATCAAGAGGCATTTAGGCTGGTGTTTGGGATGACAAACAGCAAAAGCCAACAAACCAGAAGCAGAGGACCCAAATTCCCAATTTCATTAACCAATTTGTACCAGGAACTTTGCACATCACCAGCATTTGCTGTGCCAATGGCACCATCAGACTGAGCATCTTCTGCCAGCTGGTCCAGTTACCCTGACAGCTTGATTATTACTTTCATTATCATTTTTTGAATGAAAGTGCAAATTCTACCCAGCACAAGGAATTAACTGAATGTTTGCTTCTTGACCAAAAGGGCCTGAGCATGACAATGAGAGGTTGCTTCATGCAGCTGCAGTGTTTGGGGCAAGACATATGGTCTCTTTGTTTCAAACAAATACAAACCTCCAAATTAGCTGTATATAGAATATGTAAATCAAGATCCCCTCTCCCCCTTCCCTAAACTGCTTAGTAAAAGAACTGCTTGGAAGAGACAAAACCCAAGGGACAGGGATGTCCCAGGCCAGAGCTCTTAGCTCTCCACATCTGGGCTTGAGGAATGCAGGAAAGTGCTTGCCTTCACCTCCCTCAGCCACAGCTCTTAGGACCTGAGGTTTCTTTTGCTATTTCTTTGTGGCAGTTTGTTGGGTTTGTGTTTGGTTTAAGAATGTGTGGCAGAGTCTGAGGGATTGCTGAGGATACTTTCACCTGCTCAGAAATTTCAGTCTTTGCCACTCCAGCTGCCTTTGACTGGGAATATAGGCATGCCAGAAAACTGCTTTTCTCCTGAGCTTTTTCACTCTGTCCTTAACTTTTTATACAAAGAGTGAAAAACTAGTCAGTTTAAACCTATTAAAAATAGCATTACAGACCATACCCCTTTTCCCCATGGCAAGAAAACTTACCTGTGCTTACTGAAGAGGCCACAAACAGAAAAAAACCCAAACTTCCAGCCAGATACTTGGAGGTAGGTAGAGCCATTCTTCAGGATTTTCAATTCTCTGTGAAAAAAGAATACCAAGAAAATGTCACTTTTTTTTTCTTTTGTCCCAGCTCATTCACTGCAGAAAAAGAAAAAGAGAAAAAGAAAGAAAAAGAAAAAGAAAAAGAAAAAGAAAAAGAAAAAGAAAAAGAAAAAGAAAAAGAAAAAGAAAAAGAGATTAAAAAAAAAAGGAGAGGTTAAATCAGCTTTATGCCAGACTGTATCCACTCCTGTTCAGCTCGGTGGCTGAAAATACCTTTGCACTGATTCAGGACCAGCCTGAACAGAGCAAGGAGCCATGGGCAGCTCCTCGCCCTTTGTTTGGTTTAGGATAAACCCACTCGGGAATCCAAATAGACACTCAGAAAGCAGCCACCAGCTGTAACCAAAAACGCCTTAGGAATGTGGCATAAACACATCCAGTGTCAGGACTCTCTAGGGCTGCATATTCACATGTGCTAAAAAGTAATGAAACACAGCAGAGAAGGCGTTTGCAGAGTGACAAATTTCCACGGAGTAACCCCTCGGTGGCACCTCTCCCCCCCCCCCGAAACACCCAGACATTTTTAGCAATGGTGTTTTGTGTAACCCCCAGATAAACCGTACTCACACTTCCAACCTGAAGCATGCAGTTTCTTAGATTTCAGATCTAAGAAAATATTGTCTGTTTGGTGTGCCAGCTCAGAATTTTCTTGTAAAACCAAAAGCTGCTTTTGAAACCAGTCTACCTAATGTTGTTTTTGTTTCTGCCGTAGCCAACCCCCAGCAAAAACAAACAAGCAGTGTCATGAAAGTCAAAGTTAGAATTAATGTGATTCTCCCTGGTCTCCAGTGATTGATTCTGCAGCTCTGCCCCGGGCTCATGACAATTTATTGACATGTGTATTCACAGGGAGACAAGGACACCCACTTCTGTATTCATAAGGCAGGATACACATATTTAAAATTCACATGTTGTCCTTGGAATCTTTAGGTTTTATCATATAAGCCAGTGTCTGGGGAATATCAAAGACATTTATTTGTAGCTGTCATGTTGCATCCCACCGATGGAACAGGATAATTGTGTGCATCACACAGTTGAGTTCAACACAAAAAAAAATGCTGAAAAACAATTCCAGGGTACACCAAATTCTTTAGGGCAAAAACACAATTTATTTTCATGTCACCTGTTAATATAAGCTAAACAACAACAACAAAAACACAAGAAAAAGAATGGGAGAAACCAGGATTTATTCTGGAGCAAATTTTGTTGTGTATGTCTGAAACACATCAGTACTATTCAGAAGGGTGACACAAATCAAAGTACAATGATAGGTTCGAAACACATGTAATCCAATGACTGCATTAAAAATAGCATTAGGACCAGATTTTACAGGAAATATTTTGCCAGGGAAATGTTTGTTTGCTTTGGTGTAGTGTATTTGACAGCCCTGAGCTCTGGAAACAGCATAGACTTAGGGCTTGGTAGAGTCTATCAGGTGCTGAAATGCTGTTACAGAGCAGTGGAAGAGAGGAATGCACTTAGCAATGCTATAACTTTGAATGATGTACATTATCAGAGAGCAGTGCCGTCACCATGGAATTTGTGCCAGAACCAGGCTGCACGTGTCTGACATTTTAACAGCATTAACCATCAACGCTGGATAAGCCAGAGCTCTTTCAAAGAAACATTGTTAGAGGTACACCCAAAGTCCAGCAGTCACCATTAAAATGCCAAGATTTATTAGTGATTATTGCACAGCCTGATCTGCAGACCCAGTCATTAGGCTCTGCTGTAACCATCAAGGAAGAGCTAAGCAAGAGGTAATACCACAGGATGGTCATTGCAGATAAACAGCATTTCTCAGAGCGTGGACACATCTGTGTGTCAGTGCTCCATAAAGCCAGGTTCCAGCCATTGAGGTTTTGGTCATAAGATACATTCAGATGATATAAGAGTTGACAGGAATGAAAAGAAGGGACTGGTTTTCTGACAGTGGCATGCATTTGCTCTCCTATTGCTGTGTAGGTAGCAAAGAAATGTCTTTGTTCTCATCCCATTAAAAGCTCAGAGGAGCGTCTCTGTTCTGTCCAGCTCATGACCTTACCTCTGACACAAACCTGTAGCAAACTGGTAGGAAACTACATCAAGAAATTTCTCAGCCTTTGTGTTCTGCAGAGCCAAGCACTGCACAGTACTTACCATCAGGTTGTGCAAAACAGCTTCTGGTTTTATATCCCCTGTTGCTCACCAGGGACTGCTGCCCTGATTGCATCCATCCTCATCAGCAGAGATCAAAACAAGCAATCAGCCACTGGGAAGACATGTCATTTTCGGAGGCATCAGCTGTGTGCCAGGGCTCCAATGTTTTCGCAGTGTCTGATCTGCCACAGTCCAAAGAATATCCTGCTTATTTTGTGACTGAGGTAGGGTGTTGGATTCGGCTCGCACCGAGCCCGAGTTCACTGCTGTGTTAGTATTAACTGGCACTTGAGTTGGAAAGGCTGGGAGCCAAGAGGGCCAAGAGGATCCGACTCCTCTGATTCAGCTCTGACTAACACCAGGCTGGAAAAATGCTGCTCGGAGGATAATCTCAGGAATTTTCCTTCAAAACCTCTCAATTAAGCATCGTTCCCAAACACTGGGCGCAAGCAGTGGCGTGTCTGGTTTGATTGTTCAGTACAAGAGGAGGAAGAGACAGTGGCTCTCCTGATCCCTGTGTGGTGCTGGAGCAGGCTCAGGAGCAGTTATCTCCTGCCAGGCAGCGCTTCCTCAGCTCAGCACTGGGAGCTGTGTGGGGATACAGCCACACATCCTTGAACAGGCGCCACGCGCCTGCCTCAGCTCTGATGTAACCACCAGGGCCAACAAATCTCCCTGCAGATTTGGGCACTCTGAGCACGAGGGCCACGCAAGCCTAGCCTATCATCTCCAGCCTTTCTCAAATGCCATCTGGGACTTCTCTCCTGGGTGAGAAAAGCTTTTATATCTAGCCATTAAAAGCTGCCTGGCAATGGCAAGTGGGACTCATATCCTTGGATCTGGCAAGGCAGACTCTCTGAAATGATTCCCAGCTGCTGAGCTTTCCCAAAAAGTGAACAATAGCGGCAGACAATGCTAAAAGTAGATGCAGGAAACCATTAGTCCTCAGCTGGCTGCTACTGCAGGTGTCAGCAGCAATGCTGTACTAGAAAGCACACTGCAGGGAGGAATCCCTATCCACAGCCCTTCCCACGGTTTTAATGCTGGAGGCAACGCACTGCAGACAATTCTGAGGGCAAAATGGTGAAGAAATGCTCTGAGGAAGCTGGTTGGTCACAGGTACCATGGTGGGGTGACACAGACACCCTGGTTCTGAGGGGTCAGAGCAGAGCTTTCCTGGGCAGCACCACCAGTCACTCAGGAAGCACACACGGTGACTCGCCCCCCTGCACAGCTCTGGACCAACCACCCAAACCTGGCAACAAAATTTTTAAAATTACTCCCAATACTGGGTGTTTAGAAGTGCTTTTTAAGACTTGGAGGATGTACCTTCAGCATTTGCTGGAGACAGCTCCTTTCAGTATGTCAAACAGGGCATAATAGGATCATTCACAACCCATTAAAAATGAGGCAAGGACTGGAAAAAGCAGCAGCTACCTGACCCCTCCTGTAAAAGATGTCTAACAGAAGCAAACCATATGGCTTCTGATGCTGCTACTACCCAGTCATAGAGATCACCAACCAGCATGGGGGCAAAGCAGGGATCCAGCACCATCTCCAGAGAACAGGGAAAGCTCACAGGGAAAAGGCACCTTTTAGCCTGCTGGGGAGTGAACTCTCAGCAGACACTGAATTGCTCAGGTGCTTGGGATGACCTGTGAGTAAAATCTCTGTTCCTCTCTGCAGAGGAGCTGCTGTCAGAGACCCTGAGGGGTCAGTGCCAGGGCTGTGGTGCACCAAGCCCAGAGCCTCCCCCAGGCAGCGCTGCTGCTGAGGTTGCAGCAGTTTGATAGCGAGGTCTGAAGCCTTGCTGCATCTGTCCTCATGCATATGCAGGGAGGCCAACATCGATTTGGAAGCTGATCCTGAGAGAGGGAGGAGCTGTTTAATTAACGCCTCTGCTCCCTTCTTGCTGACACTGCATGGCAGCAGGTCCCCTTGCCCTGCTCGTGGAATTTTGCGTTTTAGCCCCAGCTGGGAAGATGGATTTGAGGTGCACGTTTTCTTTTCTGACCCGAGAGCATGCCAGCCCTTGCTACAGTGACATACAGAGGGGATTTTCACACACCCAGCCACAGGCACAGCTAAAGCCTTCAGAAAATAAACACAGGAATTTCTGGGGATTGCTAATGGAAATGCTGTTCAGTCCCAGCGCATGGCAGCAGCATAGCTGCCTCTGCTCCACATCTTTCCCTTGTGCTTGCCACCCACACATCAGCTGCTCGTTTTTACTAGCAAGAGGAGGAAGATTAAACTCAGGAACAGACTTTAATTCTCAATGAATCAATACTGGAGTCAAAAGCAACATTCTGACTGTTTTCCCAAGGAACCTTGGTTTCTTATAAATTTATCTAATAGCTTGCCTAACAAGAAGGTTCTGCTCACATATTCTGTATAAACATCACTGCAAGTTCCTTGGTTTCTGATGCCCATAAAAATAGATTCTGAATGAGGAGCAGGAGTTAGAGGAAGCTTTTACAATGAATAAATTAAAGAAAACTAAGGTGTTTGTTAATTTGTTGTAATATTGTCAAACTATTTTGAGACAGAAATAAAAGGGGAAAAGTAGGGGTTTTAAAACTATGCTTTTTAAAAGAGTTTACTTTTTTTTTTAGAGGCTTACAGACTTTGAAGAGTAAAGGAAGCAATTTTTGGCTCTGTTTAAACAAAATCATTTGCAATTCCCATCACTCCACCCATCCGAGGCTGACTGATTCCCAATTTCACATGCTTTTGAAGTGCTCAGCATTTCACTGGGTTAAACCCTCCTCCACCACATGAAGTTTTCAAAGCACCAAAGGGGTGGGAAGCTGAGCCCCGTTTGCTGAGGCTCAGGGTGCACTGACTCTGCTGTGCTTGCTGCCAGCCAAGCTCGTGCTTCCAGGGGATTCCTGGAATGGATGCAGAAATGCTCTGGGGATGACCAGAATGGCCACACACCCTGAATGCATGGGATGTGCTGGACATACCTGGATTATCTGCAAGTCCACGAGGACACACACAGCCCCTGTGATATCCTCAGGACACACCCAGGAGGAACAGGGCGGCTTCCTACAAACACAATGCCCACGCAGAACTTACCCCACAGCTTCATACACACAGGCTCCTGGTGCATGCCAGGTCAGCAGCAGCCTTTGCAAACATCCCCTTGAATGTCCCAGCAGTCCCTGGAGGAGCTGTACCCTCTGCAGAGTGTCCCTGGTTAGAGGGCTCTTTTCCCTCCCAAGGTAAGGAAAGCGAGTGCTGCTGCTGAAGAGGATCACAGCATCCTGAATCCTCTTCAAACTGCTGCTTTTAACTACCCAAATAACTGCATCAGGATGTAAATATTTTTCTTTTTGCTTTTGTGGTACTTCACTGTTTGCATCTGGCTCGCCACGACTCCACGCCTTCCTCTCCAGGACATTTGCCATTTGCTCTCCTTCTAGGGCGGGAGGAGGAATAGAGATTTTTCAGAGGTTTAGGCACATTCCTCTCCTTCCTTCACCAGGCTCTTCCTTTGCTAATTGTTTAGTCTCAGCCTGGGGTTAGAGCTCTGCAAAGTTTTATTGGGATCCAGGGTCTGGACATGTCACAGATTATCAAATAAATCTCCAAGAAGTTAAAAACTTGCTCTGTTAAGTACTTGCTCCAGTGTTGGGCTTATGCTTACGAGCCAAAAACATCTTGCTCTTTTTCCCCTGTACAGCATCAGAAATCATAACAATTAGGTATTAACAGGAGTTCAAAAGAACTTCAGGGATCTCCCTTAGAGGGTCAGTTCCAGCTCCTCAGACTATTGTACCAATTCTCATCCCCATGATGTCCCAGGCATCATGATTTATCTTACCTTTACTGAGCAGCATCACTGATTTCTTCACTTTCTGGCAAGCCAGGACCTTTTCCCTGGCCAAACCCAACTCTCAGCACTCCTACCTGTTATGGGGATGGAGCCACAGCCTCCTTTTCTGCCTGTAAACCTTCTGGGTGTCCTCTCAGCCCACACCCAAGGACCAGAGGCAGGTGTGCCATCCAAGGCACTCAGTCCCCACTCAGAGGCACAGTGTCAGCTGGCCAGCGTGTGGATGCCAGAGCAACTCACTCACCAGGGAGCAAAAGTCTGGCCAACAAAACACTAACCTCTCCCTGTAGCAACTTGTTTGGCCATTTCTGAGAATTCCAAAGAAACAATGGGACATCAGTTACAAAACCTTCACCTACCTGTTTGAACAGCCCATGTCATTCCATGACAGGGATGATTTGAAATCACCCCTCCCTTCACTATTGTCACCAAGCAGCATCATGTTCAAACCCAAGTGACTCTTTCATCATTTCAGGGTCACTTTGTGCTTAACTGCAGTCAGTGAGGTCATCAGTTTTTTCTCACTTTGCATATAAATCTCTGTTTTTGTCTTTACCTCAAACAGCTGCAGCATAAACATAAAGCAAAGAGAATTAGCCACTAATGCTGACAATATTTCAGTGTTCAATGGGAGCCAAAAGTCAATAACAAGCATTGCCTGAAAGGAACACAAGACTTTACCCTAAGCAGCACATACTTTATCCTGGGTTTTATTCCTGTAGGTCTTTAATTAAATGTTCACATCAGTTAGACAAACATCATTTGACTAGTCATTAGCTTCAGACAGAAACACATTTATAACTCCTTGTTGTGCTCTGTGCTCAGTTCAATTGGAAGACACTGTCACAAGATCACTGCACGCTGACCAAGCAGATGTTGCTGAGTTCACCTAAGATGCCACAACAGATAGACATGTTTTTTTAAAAAGCAGACATTAATGGATAAAAGCAGGAATGAAGGGAGAATTCCCTACCTTTGCTTAAGTTCATGTTCCCCTGGAATTGCTAAATTTCCAGGCCAAATTTCATTTGCATCCCAAGGTTACCAGAGAGCAGCTCTTACCTTTAAAACTTACCTTTTGATAGCAAATCACAGATATATAGAGACACTTCCCCTGGGGAAGGGCAGCCCACAGACTGCTCCTGTTCTGCTCTGTAAGGCACTGGTTAAAAAATAAAGCTCTACCACAGAGGGTGAGAATATATTTATTGGTTATAAAATACACAAGTGAACACCATGGGTTTGGTACAATCTGGTAAGATCAGCAGGTTGTGGTGGTGGTGGTGCTTGGCCCTGCCTGGCTGGTGCTCCCCAGCAGTGCTAACCCCGGGGCACCCCAGCCTTTGCAGGGATGTGCTCCAAGCAGGTCTGAGAAAATGCAAGTTTTAGTGGCTCAACAGTATTATCAGGACACTGGTATTATTTTCAGCTTCACAGGAACATAATGCTGTAGAGAAGTAGCTTTCTGATAAGTAGCATGATTAAAGATTTTAATCCAGGATGGTTTGGCTTTTCCTTTTTAGCCAAGCGTGGCAAAACTCCCTGAAAAACAGACACAAGGAGAGAAGTGACCCTCTGGGTGAGGCAGTTCACTTACCAGCAGGACAGCTTGGGATCCCTGCACACATCATGGAAATTTCTTGGCCCTTCTTTTATTTCTTGAATTAAAATAGCAGAACAAATAGGAGAGAGAAAGGGGGATGGAAGAGGGAATGAGCCTCACTGAAACTGTAAACTTGCTGCATCACGGATCTGCTGGTATTTCAACAGGCTAAGCCAGGTGCCCAGATGTCAGTTAGCAGGAATATTGTTTTACTCTCTATTTTTAAATATTGCTGGTACTTTTTCTTATTTAACTACCTGAAAATAGTTAGAGACTTTGAATCCTTCTTTTATTAGTTTACATCTGTTTCATCCTGTTATGCTTTAGCTATCCCTCACATCGACTCTGCTCTGGTCCACTGCTGTCCCAAAGTACAAAGGCATTATGTATTCTTCCATTTTAATAATAATGTCTTGTGTTTATATTATGCTTTTCATTGCAAAGACTCCCAAGGCTATTTGCAGCTGGCTGGATGGAGACTATTCCTGTAAACACTTCTAATTTAAATAAGGTTTTGCAAAACCAGGAAACAAGACCCTAAATCCTGATCCCGCTGGGGTCAAAAGGATTGGGTTGGTTTTTTTTTTGCATTATCCCTGGCAGAAGCAATGTGTGCTTGGGAGAAATGCTCCAGCCTGCCCTGAAACACAGCCCCCCCAGTGTGGAGCAGTCCTGGAGCTGTGAAGTCAAATAGTCCAAATACCTGAACCAGCAGGAGGAAGCTCATGGAGCAGAACATAATTACCCAGGCTGGAAATCAGGGCAGGCACACGGGTGAACACCCTTGCCCTTAGGAAAGGCAAAACAGGGGCAGCTTGTGATCAGCCAGCAGCAGCTCAGTCCCACTGCCAGTCACCAGCATCCCACCAAGGTGGCAGGGCCAGCACAGGAGCCCCAGCCAGAGTGTCCCCAGGGTGGGGCTGGCCCTGCCTGCTGCTTTTTGTGCCCCTGGAGCAGTCAGGGCAGGAGGCTGAACCAAGCTCCCAAAACAGCCCAGAGGATGGCACAGGTGGTTCAGGGAACAAAGTTAGGCAAAACAAACAAACAAACAAAAAGATTCCTTTTTAATCAAAAAATTCCTTTCAAAAGTATTTGGAGCTTTGATGAAAGAATAAAGCAATAAAATTTCAGGGAAAAAAAAAAAAAAAAACAAAACAAAAAAAAAAAACTTTTGCTTTTCAAAGAAGCAGCAGCTTCTCAGGAATCAAACATGCACCAAAATGAAATCACTGCCTCTGCTATAAAGACTATGTTGTCCTTCCCTGGCATGGTCATAGCAATGAGCTTTGAAACTTCAACCAGAAGTTGATATGAATTTCAGTAAAGCAGTGGGGGAAAAGTCCACAACCCCACTGTAACCCACTTCCCCTTCTCCATCCCAAAAAATAAGAGGTTGGAAATCCAGTCAATTTTCCATCTGATCTCTGTGTGAGGACCTGAAATCTGCATCAAGTTAGGTGACTGTTTTCTTGATTTCCTTATCACTCATATTATTCACCCAAACCTGGACTTTACAGCCTCTAGTTTTCCAGTAGGAAACCCAGCATGGATTTTCTGGATCAATGATACCAATGGATTTCTTGCAGCAATGGAAGGTAAAATTGTAAAAAGGACTCTCCCAAACTGTTGAATTCATCATCCTTCTATCCAAAACAATTAATAGCTCTTCTTTCACTGCAGACTGTTTTGTTTTTCACCAGCTTTTCAGGTTATGATTGTTTTTCCTCACAAAGCAGTGAAACTTTAGAGATGGAATCTTTATCAAATGATTCTTCTTTTATTTTTTCCCCCTTTATCAAATGATTCTCCTTTTATTTTTTTTTTCCTCTTTTTTTTTTTTGTTAGAAAAACAGGCTCCCTTTAGGATGAAAACTTTCCAGCTTGCAACTTCTCGCTGGCAAAGTGGAGTCAATATCCTGAAATAACTCCCCTATTTCTCACCATCCCTAAGTCAAGAGGTTATGTTGGCATATTGTGGTGGGAAATATATTGATAAGCCCTGTACAACTGCATGTACATTTTTGGATGGGATACACACCAGTAATTCTGATGTGTTTTCCAAACTAATTAAAAGCCAGTGAAACATGAAAAGCAATAAAAAGCCAAAGAAACATGATAGAATAAATATATTTACTTCTCTTGTGGGAGATGTAGGCTTTGCTGAATCTGACCTGACAGAAACAGACATTTCAGAGCTGCCCAGTGTGTCTGTGACGTTTCTAGAGGACACAAGGACAAGTGATCTGAAAAGAAGAACAGTAATTACTGCATGATTGCAAAATATTGCTTCATTAAGGATCTTCAAGACCTTTAAGCTCCAATTCAGAAAAGTATGTAGGAGCATGCTTGGCTTTAAGAACATCTAAATCCCATTTATTTCAATCCCATGTAAGCTTTCCCAAGTTTAAACATCCATTTAAACCGTCCTAGATTAAACTTGGGCTTCACATAGAACCAAAACAAGCCCAAATGACTGTGAGTGCATCCCTCCCTTATGGAAGAGGGACACTCGGTTGCTGTGCAGTGCTGAGACTCTGAAACCATCTACATCCTGGCTCTGATTTTCAGTCAATCTTCAATCTGCCTTTGATCCTCACAGATGTCCTTTCAGTCCCCAGTGTGTTGTACCTGCATTGAATTGCCGGCACAAGTGGTCACATTTAGCTGAATGCCTCATTGCAAAATCTTACCAGGAAAACAAACTGAATGCACAGACATTGCATGGATCTGTGTCACTTCAAGCACATCTGATGTACACACTCCTGCAGAAATGCAGATGTAACAGCTCAGGAGTGTTCAAACCCTTGGTCATGAACTGCTCAGAAATTCCTTGGACTGAAGGTCTGTTTTCTGGTTACTTGACCTGCTTCTACCAGCAGCCAAGAGTCTATCTATCCATCTCTGTTGTTCCATGTTTATGTGGCAGCACATAAAACCACAAGGAATGTGGGACAGACACAAACAGAGATGGTCCAGACCATTGCCAGGACCCACGCAAGGTAGGAGAGCCAGCAGGCAGGCAGGACTAGTCATTGGCTCACCCAAGAAAAGTCCCACTGGAAAATCTGGCACACCTATGATTTCCATCTGTCACAAGAGGCAAAAACAATCAGGAAGAATAAACAGAAATGGACTTGTTTCCAAAATGGAAAACTGAATCACTGGCTGCCAGGAAGTGGCTGGACATGGGGATGGGTGCATAGGATTGCAAGTGTCATTGCAAGGATCTTATCTACTCCATGCTGGAAAATAAGTGGCTTATTTGGAGGAAATTACCAGTTTTCTGGAAAACCTGTTCCTGTCTAACCTCTACAATCCTGGGAGAGAAATGCTGCTCCTCTTATCTGGCTGATGCTTGGGATTTGTACATGTGTAATTTGTTTCAGATTTCTTCAGAGCACAGTGTTGGTTATGAAATTACATAATTTTCCTTTCTTTGTCTATCAGCCACGGGTTGCTACACGAAGTGGAGTCTCAGCAGTTTTCTTACCTCTCTTTTATGGATGTTTGGGTACATTCAGTTACTGCACAGGCAGTGTTTTCATTGGTAACTGTGTCAGAGTGCTGCCTACCCACGACTGCTCCTGAACATGCATCCAGCACCATGAAGAATATCCCTGTGCTGGTCAACAGGAACACTGTGCCATTTATCTGCAATGAAAAAAGCAGAGGTAGGTTATGTGGAGGCAGGCTGAGGAGCCTTGGACTGTGATCCTGCTCCTCCATAAGGGAGTTACAAGCAAGAAAAATATCTACATTTTAAAAATACCTATAATTTAAAATGTATCATTGGTACACATGACGTGACATCATTGATTGCTGGTCAGTGGAAGGAGGAAGCAAAACCCCTTCTCAAAGGGGTACAAAACCATGAGCAGTGAGGTCATCAGCATCTTCTGTGGATTAGCAAGACACATAGAGGAAACCAAGAATCCTGAAAATAAAATGCTTAGTTCAGCCTTAATACAGTTTTCTTTCATGTGGGGGAAATTACTGTCACTGGACAAAGCAGATTTACCCAGGGAGCAAGGGAGAGGTGCTGAGACAGCAGACAGGGGAATAGAAATGACACGGGGTTTGGGGGGGGTTTTGTTTTGGTTTGGGTTTTTTTGGTTTGTTCTCCCTGAAAATGTAAATATCCAAACCAAACTCTTCCTTCTTGGAAGGCCTGTCCCAGTGCCTCAAAGAAGTTGTAGCAGAGGTGGCTCTTGCTCTTCTCCTTTCCTACAGCAAGAACTCCTTCTGCAGGTTACACATCTCAAGATGTGGCATGGTATTTACTTTTAGGAAGCCAAAAGCTCTCTGAGCAGCCTGGCACTGGTGTATCCTCCCAAGGTCTTGGGGACAGCCCTTCCTGAGAGAACAGAACTTCCACCAAGGAGAGCAACAGCAGAGCAAGGTCAGGCTGTCAGAACACTGAACCCAGGACAGACAAGACTGCAACGTACACAGTTTTCCAAAGCCTGCAGGCACCAGGAAGTTCACATCCCATCAATCTGAAACATGTATGTCTCCAGGGACTATAAGGCCAGACTAAATGTGGGAGCCAAGTGTTAAAAAGTGACTTCTGCACGAAGTCAGAGGATGCTGAGTGCAATATGGGGTCAAGGGAAACATGAATGTACAGACATGGGTGGGCAAAGGGGAGTGAGAAGGAACAAGGACAGACAAAATCTTTTGCCTGTCCTGGCTGGCTAACCATCCTAAGCGTGGGAAGTGTGTGAAAGTCAGGATGCAAGCACAGCAGAGAGCAACCACCCCAGCAAACAGACCTAGATGTGAGCCACTGCCCAAGAGGCAGCTGTGATGTATGTCCTGTCCTGTCCTGTCCCATCTGCGCACTGCAGACCCCTCGAGGAGGCAGCACACAGCCCTGTGGGACCTGGGGCAGGGCACACCACAGCCAGCTCACTCAGCCTTTGGGGAAGCTTGGATCAGAAATTTAAAACATCTCTGATTTTCACATTTCATTCAGCAAAAAAGAACAAAACACGTCCTTCCTCATTTTCCAAATTTTCTGTGCCTTTCAATTTAGGGTAAGAATCTCCCTTTAGGCATTAACCTTTACCATTTGCCTGTGCCAGCCTTTACTGCAGCTGGGACTACACGTGTTGAAATTAAAACTTCCTTAGAAAAACACCACTTTGCATTAAAGCCTTAGAAAAGACAAAGGAGCTTTGAGGATACCACACCTGTCCCAGGAGTGCTGCACACACAGGTGTCTGTGCTTCACCACAGGGAGGATGCTGCCTCCACTAACACCTGCTTGCTAATGGCTTTGAATAAATTTTTGGCGATGCAGCCAGTGCACTAGCAAGAAATCTTGGCTGCTGCTATTCCTTAAGGATGCTGTACCAGCTTTGCTTGGCATTTGTCAGTGTTAATTGTAATTCAGTAGCACGCAGGCATGTAAGCCTGGGCAGTGTCCTTGCAAGAATTATTTCAGTCACCCTTCTCTGTCTAAACAGATATATAAGGTAGTGCAGGAACAATCTGACAGTTCCAAACCTCTTTAGTAGTGAAATATAGTTATTTTTATCTTTTAGTGCAATGCCAGCAGAGAAAATCAGAAAAACAAACTTGTTTTTTCCCCCACATCCTTTGTAAACAATGGCTTCTAGTTTGTTTTTTCCTCCCCTTCCTCTACATTAGAGCAGTGGTGTTAATTCTTCTTCTGAGGTGATAAAAAGCCTCTTTTTTTCCCCCTAAGAGCTTAAATCCTCATCTGAATAGAATACAAACTCCCAGTGACTTTAATAGAGTTAATTATAAGGGAGAACAATGTACTTGCCTCTTCCAAGGGAACTTCCCATTTCCTTCTGCCAAGGCTCAGCAAGATTCTGCAGTAACTTTCCTTGGAGATAAAGTTTCCCCTATTTAACCACTGCTTCAAATGCAGTAAAACACAAAACACCTTAATGAATGCAGATGTAAAGTGGTTTTGCTTGTCTGCCCTGCCAAGAGACTGGATCTGGATCCTTATATACTCAACTGAGGGTTTGAGCAACCTGAAATTACACCAGAGACAACCTTAAAAATTGGCTTGCTAACTGGTTTTTATCAGCAAAATGACAAATATTATAATCTGAAAAATGACAAATTCTGGTATCAATGCCCAGGTGTACATCATCCCAAAAGTAAGAATCCTTTACACAAATTGTGATCCTGATTCACATTTAAGTGTTCATTATCAGCATTTATAAAAGGGTTGTTGCAATGCAGTTTGAAGGATCCTCTGATAAACACTCTGTCTTGAAGTAAGTTGAGTATGGATTCCATATATTTTGCCTGGCTATTAAATCAAGTGCAGATCTGTACAAGCCTGAAAAAATCCTGCAGGATTTAGAGTGGGGTGAATTTACAGTAAACGAGCGGAAAATCTGGCTCTAGTTTTTCAGTTATTCCTGTTAACCAGAATTGCTTCCTGGTTTGAAACACAGCAGCAATGTTGTCCTTTGGAATTCAAAGCTAATCCAAAATAAGCCTTCCCAAGAGTCCTTTTGTTCTGGTTTAAAAGAAAGAAATGAGGGGGAGAGGTGCCATGAATGTGCACCCATGTGCTTCTAGCTGAGCATTATCTTTGAGGCAATATTTGAAGCACAACAAACAAGGCTGCAGAAAATCAGAGCAAAACCCTTTTCTCCACACAGCTAACGTGATGCTGGGCAGATTCACGTGTGGACATGGACACAGTGCTGGGACATGGACATGGGGTGCTGGACATGGGCATGGGGGGCTGGGACATGGACACAGGGTGCTGGACATGGACACAGGGTGCTGGACATGGACACGGGGTGCTGGACATGGACATGGGGTGCTGGACATGGACACGGGGTGCTGGACATGGACATGGGGTGCTGGACATGGACACAGGGGACTGGACATGGACACGGGGTGCTGGACATGGGCATGGGGGGCTGGGACATGGACATGGGGTGCTGGACATGGACACAGGGGACTGGACATGGACATTGGGCCTGAACATGGACATGGGGTGCTGGGCAGCCACTGGCCTCTCTGGGAAGGGGTTGGGACCACAGCTCTAGGGATGCCCTGGCCACATGTGTGCCATGATTTTAACCTGTTCACAGCCTTGCTGGGAGCAGTAGCTGTGTCCTCTCCAAGCTCCACAGGCTCATGGGTGAACAAACAGGTACCTACAAATGGGAGCAAACAGAGGGATCAGGGCCCCCTGTGGGCTTAGAGGATAAACTGGGTACGGGCTGGAGCTGCACTTGCTAAATTGCACCACCCCTCACATTTCTCAGTATCACAAACCAGCTCTAACAGTTACACATGGCACATCCATTGCCAAATCCTGCCAGATGACAGGCTGAACTCCCCTCTCCTCCTGGTGTGATGGGACCTGCAGCACTTGCAGCCCATACCCCAAAGCAGACCTGCTGCCCCCAGGCATGGTGACATCCCACCAGAGAAGGAGCAGCAGTTGTGCAGAGGGACACAGGTTGGCTTGGGGTTACCAGCATCAGCTCACTCCTTTGCAGAGCTCAAAGCATGCATGACAGAAGTTCCAAGGCAGCCTTCTTCTGGCCTTAAAAGTTCATTTTTATTTCTGACTGTTCTAAGTATGTTTTCAATCCTGTCCATTCTGCAGTTCAGGCTGAAGAAATTATATAAACAGCTCAGTTCAGCTCCAGGATCAAAAAGATACATGAGCTTTACAGGGATTCTTCATCCTATTTCTTTTAAAAATAAATATTTGTTTCTGTTTGTCTGGAAGAAAGAATGAGTAAGCTTGGTTCCTTTCCAAGGATCCAGCATGTGGGGTTAAAAAAAGAAGGGGAAACATCCTACTCATTATGAAATAGTCCAAAAAACAACAACAGGAAAAGAAAAAAGCCAATCCCATAACTTCTGGACTCTGAAAGGCTAAAAAAATAACTGCTGAACTAAACAGACAACCAAAATGCTGATACTGCCAGAATTCAGTTAGGTTAGACCCATCAGTCTGCATGTGCCAGGTCCAGATGGCTGCTGGCAGCTCATGGCTCTTCCCCCACAGACCCACACGTGTGACCATTTTTCCTGCTATTTAGTAGTAAACAACCTGTTTACAGAATTTGGGCAACCTTTTTTTATTATTCTTTTTTTTTTTTTTTTAAAGAAGGAGGATCAATTACCAAATTGGTGTTTCACAATTCCTGTGATGAGAGAGACCTGGCCATCATCAAGGAGCCTGGTTAGCAGGGAAGGCATTCCGGGATTCGATTGCTCATGTGTTATGGTTGAATGAATAAATATATCCCATCTTATTTTCAAATCTGGCATTTGTGGATTGATTCCTGAAGTAGCTACTTAGTCAGGTGAAGCATCATGGGACTCATGGTTAAACCACAAAACACTTTTTTCCTGCCTAACTATTTTAGCTGACTGAGAAACACAGTTTCATAATATGTTTTTTTAACCAAAGGTGTCCTCAAGTCTCACAAAGACAGTGCAAGAGTTTTATGAGTCTTCATGCCTCCAAAATAAGAGAGATGCTTTGGTGCTCACCTTTTTTCATCAAATCTGGTTTTTAGAATGGGATTATTTTAGAAATCTCTTTTCATGGGCATATGAAGAGGTTGAACCTTCACAAACTGTCTCAGTGTAGGTGACAAGAGGAGTCTTTCTCATGGCCCTTTGGTACAATGGGTTTAGACAAATATTTACACCATGCCCACAGCTGCAGCAAGCTAAGCAGCAGGGATGCACAAGGAGCCCAGTCCAGCCTAGAAATCAGCCCTTTTCTGAGCAGCACTGCAAATCTTTGCTCGGGTACAGACACAGACCTACCCCAGGAACTCCAGCCTGGAAACCCATTTTGGCCTGAAATCAGTGAAGAGAGCATGCAAGGTAGACAGACCTGGATTTTACCTATGAGAAAGAGACAGGAGGTGCTGGGGTGAGAGCAAGACCCCAGCTTGCTGCCCACGCAGGGCACAGCAGGGCTCACCCCGGAGCTCTGTCAGAGCAGAGGAGCCACTTGCCATTCCATGGGGAGTGCCAGCCTGGGAGGGAAAGTGTGCTGGATGCTGTGCACTGTCCCTTTCCCTCACTGGGATATGTGCCACCACCTGAAAAACAGCTTCCCTGGGATAGCAGAGGGTGACACGCAGCCAGTCTCCTCTGTCGGCAAAAAGGGCAGGCGGGGGCAAAGGGAAAAAATGCACTTGAGGGCTTGAGTACAAGAGAGATGGTCTGCAGCCAAGAGTACAGTCTTCAGGGGAAAACAAAGAAATGTCCTTTGAGGTTCTCTTTCTGCTCTAAAAAAAAACCCCAACAAATCCTCAAAGCCAAAGAAAATCAGGGTTGGTTTTTTTTTTGCTTTGTCTGGAAACAACGGCTGCTTATTACGAAGGTCTGATCCAGGGACCCCGGCTGACCTCCGAGGACTTTGAGTCAGGTGCCAGGGTGGCTTAAAAGCAGGGATTTTCTCTTCCTTGCCCCATGAGGCTGAGGTACAACCAGTCACATACCCACTCGTGTCTCCTGAGGCAGCTGGTTGATCCGGAGCTGCTGCGGGAGAGGGAACCAGCAGACATTTCACCGGGGGCACAGATTCAGGAATTAGAAAGTAATCTCCGACTTGAACCAGAGCCACAGTCTAAAGAGACCTGCTTCCTCCACTTTACAGCAAAGTTTATTATTATGGTTTCCATTAAGTCTCCTTCTCCCTGGCTGTTTCTTCAATGTCAGTTTAGAATAACTAAGGATAAAGTTAAATCATCTTTTAACTCCTGTTTCCCCAAATTTTGGCATACACATTTACAAAAAAGTTGCCCCTATGTCTTTCCTTCATCCTTTGATTGCCACTGCCACTCTCTTTCAGAGAAAAAATGGTTCCAAACTAGCAACCACTGGTACAAGCCTTAGAGCCAAAGCTGCAGATATAGCACAACTCTTATACTGATAGAAAGGATCTCCCACAAAAGACCCCAACACACATTCCTTCTATGAGAGGCACTTGTGCTGTGCAAAGCAGAAAGCCACATGAAGTTTACACTTGAAAAGATAAACTAAACACCAAGATAATTAGCTTTTTGGGTTTTTTTCCCCTTTCTCCTCTATTAAGTGGCTCAGCATGTAACACCAAGATGCCTGAACCATGGTTTGCCTTCCTTGTGTCACCAAGACCTTCCAGGATTTAAATGTATTCTTTGAACTACCTGCATTCCTAGTAAAAAATGGAAAATATAAATTTGGCTTAGGGAAAGAAAGCACCACCTTCATCATCTGCCTCTCTTCATTCTATAAAGCTCAGGAAGTCAAAATTTTTTCCAAAGGATTCCCTGAAGTGACCCACCACCCATCCTTGCCCGCAGAGTGATAAACAAGGGGAAACCACTTCATTTTGGTGAAATCAGGGGATCTGCATGCCTGGACCTTTACTTTGCTTTACACATGGACAGCAATAAAGGAAAGTTATTTCGGCCTTGTTCTGTTTCTTTCATTAAAACAAAACAAAGCTATCTGCAGGATGGAAGAGGGGACAGGCTGTTCTAAAATAATAAATCAAAGCCACACAAAGACCCATCAGCTTAAGCCAGATACTGCCCTCTAGATGCTAACCAACTCCAGCTGTGTCATAACACAGGACAGCTCAAAACCGGATATATTTTCAGATGATCTGGCCTCCAACTAGAGGAAATGAAAGAAATGCACCAGAGCCATATTCCTGGAATATTTTTAGGATGGAGTCCCAAGACATTTGGCTGTTTCATAAGGGTGATTTGCGTTGCGTTAGCATATTTCATCCCCTGAAGTCACCATCACAAAAAGAGCTTGTCACTCCCCCAGATGCTGGGAACCAGCTTTGGTGCTGTGCTACACTGACTGCCACCTCCCTGAGGAATGAGAAAGGCATTAGAAAAGGAAACTAGAGTGTGAAAGAATTAAAAAAAAAATGAAAAAAGCACAGCTGTGACCATCTTGAGTTGTCAGGTCGTTTGGGAATAGGAGTGCTACAGTCTAGGGTGCATGTGAGCAGGCTGAATGAAGCAATGAAATAAATTACACCAGGATTGAAAAGATCAAATAAAAAGCACCTACTTTGGAATTTTTGGAAGAAGAGATGGAAATAAGTTCTTTCCCACAACAAAGGGCTTGGGAAGAGTTGTGAGAAGTGAATGTATTAGAACTCATCCTCTATGTAAATATTGGAAAGATTAAGGGGGTTATCTTCTCTTTAAATTAGTGGTATTTAACAGTTTCCTATTTAGTTCTGCAGTTCAGTTCTGTTTCCTCAGTTTGTACAAAACCCACTGTAAATGCTCCAAAATACCTGTCTGTGTGTCTGAGCTGGGCTGCAACACCTCCAGGAAAAGCAAAGGAAGAGATGTCAGCACAGCTGTGGGATGGCTCCTGTGACTCTGCCTTGCAGCTGGGCAGAGGGTGTGGGTTAGATGCCCAGCTATTGCCAAAACTGAGGCAGCCTCAGGAAACAAGCAGTAATCAGGCATGGGTTGCCTGAGGCATGGAGTTCAAAGCAAAACTGATGTGTGTGTATCTTCCTCAGCCACTGTGCCGGCCACCGAGGACCTCCTGGCTGGTCCCCAGTGCAGGAAGCCTTCTTCTCTTCCAGAGTGGTCAATAAACTGTGGGTCCTGCTTCATTTCTCTGCTTAAACCTCTCAATTCTGTATTTTTCAGTAGCTGCTGCTCTGAGGTGGATATTTGCAGGCAGAATAAGAAAAAATTGAGGCAGCCTAAGCATCTTGTAGGTGAGGAGTCTTAGTTTTGGCACTCTCAGTGCTGGCACATCAAGAACGCCACAGGTGCACGTGGACACACACAGCACTGGCAAGGAATGAAAACACTGAACTCATGGTAGATCCCAAACTACAAATTCAAAGTGATTTTAGGGCCCTGCCTGAAGGCTGGGGGAACATATGTAGCTTTAGATGCTTTCATGCTTAAAAGCCAGCACAAACAAAGGAGACAAACTCACTCAAAACACAAGGGATAGAAGTCAGACTTGATAAATAAAATGCCAGTGGAGCAATACACAGAGCCACGTTTTTGTCTTCTAGTTTCATTCTTAGGAGTTTCTTGCAAGAGAAACAAATGAAAATATTTTTAGGTAAAAAGTCTAAATAAAAATCATATACATAGAAAACTAACTTGAGCTATTTAAGGTATTTGCACCCCAAAACGAAGTAATTGTGTTCAAAACCTTTTCTAGTGAAAAGGTTCATTTCATTTTATAAATAAGGAACATTCCTCTTTCTTTTTTTCATTCACGTTCCTAATTGGGCCAATATTTTTTTATGTTTTTACCAAAAAATTTGGTCTTTGAAGGAGGAAAGCTTAATATACACTAGCAAGAAGTCAGTGTTTAGAAGGTCCCAACTGTTTCAAACATTACTTTGAAAATTTTTGAGGATCTGCTGACACCAGACTGTATAAAACCTGACATTTCTGCCCTCTGTTACTGTCATTCAGCAATCCCCACAGCGCACTTCATGCATTTTTACAATTGTGTTTATTCTGCTTGTGTTCTTTTGGAAATGGCTGGATGAAACAATCCCAAGAAGTCTTTGGGTTTTTTTCACCAAGATATTGGCATTTGCAGTTCTGGCTCTTCCAGGTAAGGTAAAAACATCAGACAAACTGTTTTAAAACTGTTTAAAAACTGTTCTGTTTTGGCAATGAGCAGGCTTCCTGGGATCAGCAAAAGCATAAAAAGGACAAGGGAAAGGCAAAAAAAGCAGGCAAGAGGTTTTCTGTTCTTGAGCATGTGGCAGATAGAGATCTGCACGTACACACATCCAGACCTCATTTACAACCCTCAGAACACACCCCCAGTTCAACCCTGAACTCAGAAGCAAAGACACGCAGAGAAATGTGACCAAGCAGGCAAAGGAGGGGAGCCCTCTGTGAGTGGTGGGATGTAAAGCGAGTCACGTAACTCAGAGATGAGATTTGGCTGGAACAAACACACAAAAAGGGGCATGTCTGGGGCTCTGACTGCCTGGGAGAGGATGAATAACACTTGTTCAGTATTGTGAGCAACACACGATATTGGCTACATCAGGTGGAGTATGAGTCCTGGGCAAATGGGCATCATCTACTGCTGGTTTTCTGGTTATCCTGGATGTCAATCCTGGCTGTGTTTCAGTAAAGGGAACCTCTAAGCTGATGAATATTTTTTCTAGAAAACAGCCCTACCATGTTTATTGACATGGTGTGTCACACAGCTGATGAGCATGGAAGGGCACAGTCCAAATCCTGACCTCACTGATGAAAATCTGGGGTAAACTAACGAAGGAATGCCATAGAGTACAACTGAAAATTACATATTTTTTTCCTTGGGCTTGAAAAAACAAGAGAGTTCCATCCAGTGAGTCAGTCTCCCCCAACTGTTATTACTCCTATTTAAAAACAACCCCTCTGACATTTTGGTCAACATCTACGTGAGCTGAACTTTCAAAGGGAGGGAGAGAACTGGGAATTTAAAACTTTCCTGTTCATTATATGGGAACCAAGCAGAAATCCCCACATGCTGCTTTGGTAAGTTTGTCTCTTCCTGATTGAAGTTTAAACTTCAAAGGTCCATAAAAAAGGCATAGCCCCTATTTAGCCTGCAACCCATCCCAAGAATAAATCACAGGAGGTCAGTGCTTCTTGCTCTCAGTCAGGATACAGCTGTTTTTTCTCTCAAAAAATTCCTCCCAAACTCCCAACAACTTGGCCAGTACTTGGCTGGGTCTCCTCTGGCACAAAACCTGCTTTTAGGACAGGTCACCTCATCTTCAGTCAGCAACACTGGTGAGCAAAGAGGAATGAGAAATGCCCACACATCTCACTGGTGCTGAGAAGAGCAGAGAAAGGGCTGCAAAGGATCTGGCCATGTCTCTGCCACTTTCTCCCAGTTCAAGCTGTTTTCCTTGAACCCCCATTCCCCACCAGCTCCCTGCAGCTGTTGCTCACACCTCTTTTCTTAAATTCTGCCCTTTTTTTAAGTTTTCTGCCTTCAGCTCAAGTCCAGTAAACACACCCAACCCCCCACAATGACAAGCATGGCTTTTGGGTGAACATCCAGCCAGTTTTCTCAGGGCCTTGCCTACTGAGGATAGACTCTTCTGGAGGACTGCTTTTTGCAGGGATTGTAACAGGTCAGGTGTGTATTTAGCTAACTAGAGTCAGGTGTATTAGGATTAAAATGCCTTTCCTAAATACTGCTATTTAGGAAATGCCATTAAAAATTTAAAAGCATAGGCCGTATCTTAATATAAATTAATTTTTTTTATCCACATCGCCTTAGGCAAAAAGAATTATTCTTGGTTTTGTGAAGCTCAACAAATTACAGGAGGGATCCTGCCCTGAGGTACAGATCTGCTCATCCTCATGAAACCAAGGTCTGACTCAGACAGCATTTGGCTTGCAGACAAATGTATTCAAGCAAAGATAAGAACTTCCTGCATTTAAACACAGTACATCATTTTCTCATCTCCTTTCCCACCCTACACGTTTCATGTGGGAATCACGTGCCAGTTCAGTTCCTATCTTTTTAGTGTCTTCCCAAGTTCACTATCACAGACTATTGTGTATTTTGTATTTTCCTGCTGCTGTGCCTTGGATGCACATCAGATCAGGAGATGCTGCTCCCTCAAGAACCCCAAGCCCCACTCCCTGAGCCAGAAGAGGGGTAAAAGCAGGGAAAACCCCTCAGGTTTCATATGCCAGGCTGCAAGGTGACAAGCAAGCTGGTTTGCCACAGCCATCTGTGACTGTCTGATGCTCAGATTGCTCTAAATCCTGCTGTAACGTGAGCATCTCAGGAAGGAGGTGTCTCCTCAGAGTCACCTTGTGAATCCCAGCTGCAGAGGACAGAGACCAGCAAGGGAGCAGGTGAGGAGGGAGAACTTCAGGGCTTTGGGATGGCTCAGACACGGCAATGCCAGCTCTGGCTTCACCCAACCCTAAGTGGTGCAATCTGCAACCTGGTGTTCTGGCAAGTGCTTTAGCTTCTTTCCAATTATAAAAACAAATGTATATAAATCTTGTGGCTTTCATCCATGGGTTGATCCGTGGGTAGTTTAAGGGATTTAAATAGACAGCAGAGAATTCAAATATATCTGCTGACTTCTGTGTTGTGTGGATGATTAACTCTGAATCACAGATGTTATCAGGAGGGGCAGGCTATGAAACCCAAGTAGCACTTTACTTTATTATTATTGGAGTTAGTGGTGATGTTCCTTGTATTGCATCCAGATCTAGGGGATGGAGGGGTCAGAAGTGATGCACGTCCAAGAAAAAGAAAGCATCCACAGCCTTAAACTGTGAGCTCCCCTTTGAAATACTAATTATGCCTTCCTGAGCATTTATCAATCTGGAAAGTAAGAGGAAAAGCTCATTTGGAGCTAATCTGAAAAAGAAACAATTTAGGAAATATCACTAAACTGGGCAAGACTGCAACAAGCACATTCTAGCCTTGTCTTGTTATCTTTGTTTTTCTCCAGACCTTATCACCACTAAGGAATTTAATCACAAAAATGACAAGTAGCTGAAAGTATGAATCAGACTGGCATTGAATAATAAGCCATAGGAAAAAAAATCTACCTACACAAGCTTGGCAAATACAAATATAATGAGTCCCCCAGAGTCTGAGTGCAGACTTGGACTGTGTAAGTTTCCCTGCACTGAGATCTCCACCTTTGGCTGTTGGCTTGCAGCCCCCTGGAGGCTTTGTATCAACCAAGGTCAAAAGAGTCCAGTTTTTTTTATTTTTTTTAAGTTCAGATACAAGCTCATTTTGGGCTCTTGACTTTTCAGATAATTAAGATTGTTGACTGCTGAACATGTTAACAAGCACCTGCATAGATCTTCAGCCCATGAAATAGAGGAGTTGAGCAATGAACCTGTGCCCATCCCTGCACAAACACCACAGCAGGAGAAAGGCTGGACACATGACTGAGCACTCACATGGGCATCTACCCTTCTGTTTGCTGTTGACAAGAAATTTGCCCCTCCCCTCCCTAATTTTCTTCATAAGACTCTTATAAGTATCCAACTGCTTCATCAAGGCACCAAAGGACACCAGTATGATGAGTCTCACTGTACACTGTACACTGTCCACCTCCAGCCACATTTCCCTGAATTCTCCCTGTCAAACCACAGCAGAGAGCCCTGACAGGGGAAAACCCTTCCCTCTGAGCCTTAGCAGACCATGTATAAAGGTATTTCCCTGTTCTCATTAAAAGTAAGGAATGCTTAATCTAACTGCCACTGCTTCCAGGCTGCCTCAACAACATGACTTATTACACTATACTTCAGATATGTGCTTTGGGGAGATATAATTCTTATCTTTAGATGTGCTGATAGCACAAAGAAGCCTGGCTGACTTACTGAACAGCCCTGTGCCTTTGATAATAGTATTTGCCTTTGCTGCTTCTGTGATTAGAAAATTTGCACAGGCAAAAGCCTGGGTCATTAAATTGAAGGATTAAATTTCTGACTTTGATTATTGTATGAAGTGCCAATCTTTGTACTGTTCTCCAGCACCCAAAAGAAGTCACTTAATCACAACCAAATAATGTTTTCCATCCTCTTCTCCTGGATTACCAGTCTCTCCTTCATCTTGTAACAAGCCTGATGTTCTCTATGGACCTTTGTGCTTCAGGACAATAATTTTGAGGAAAACCCTTAACTAAATCTTACAGTTAATTCTCAAACTTCTGTGAAGCAGGAAAAAAATACCAACACCACCTTTCCCCCCCCCCAAAAAAAAAAAAAAAAAAAGAAAAAAGGCCAGAAAACCCACAGCCAACACTGCCCCCCCAACAAACAAAAGAACCCAATCCAAATCAACCAACCAAACAAAAGGAAATACAAACAGCTTGGAGAGGGTGAAGGTCATGGAAACCACTCCAACAAAGGGACAAGGCCCATGGAGAATGGATCTGAGGGTGAATAAAGGCTGCACACACTTTTTCTGCCCTGAAAGAAACCCTCAGCAGATCTGGACTGATTCTGGAGCACACTTCATCCCTAGGCATTAAAAGTCCAGCCTGTGCTCTCCTGTTCACTTGCTAAAACAGAGTTACTTGCCCTGCACTGCCCCTTTCCAGAAGCATCAACATCCTCCTGCTCATCCTCACAGGGAAACTCCCAGGCATTAGACAGACAACTCTTATCTAGAGCTTAATCAGGCATTTCTGCTGAGCCTGCAATGTTCCCCAGCAGCCAGAAAACACAACCTGCAGGGCTTCACTAGGGCTTTATGTTTGTCCATCAGTCAGTGAGAGAGACAGAGCCCCTGAGAGGTGCAAACCCATCCATCTCTCCCTGGGAGCGACACTGGCAGGCCTGGAGCAGCCTCTTTGTGGCACATGGCAGCATGTGGAGACACAGGAATTCTGTTTGGGTCAGCCACGTGGTTTGATGGAAGAGAAGGAACTGAAGGATTACTCTAAACTTGGTGTGAATCAGTGGGAGGAAGGAAGGAAGGAAGGAAGGAAGGAAGGAAGGAAGGAAGGAAGGAAGGAAGGAAGGAAGGAAGGAAGGAAGGAAGGAAGGAAGGAAGGAAGGAAGGAAGGAAGGAAGGAAGGAAGGAAGGAAGGAAGGAAGGAAGGAAGGAAGGAAGGAAGGAAGGAAGGAAGGAAGGAAGGAAGGAAGGAAGGAAGGAAGGAAGGAAGGAAGGGCACAACAGAAATGTGAAGATCTGCTGGGGGGCTGTGCTGTAACTGGTGTCCTCCTCTGCTGAGCAAATCCACCCGAGCTGTGCCTCTGAGCTCACTGGACAAGATTCACAGCTCACAGCGCTGCCAATTTCAGCTGAGTCATGTGAATTCATCCCCACCAGCTCCTGCCCACCCCAGGAATCTGGGCGTTCCAGCCTTCTAACAGATGTCTGGACTGGCACAAGATCTACTGGGTCTTTCTAGAGTGCCTCAGAGGCAGGGAAAGTGTTAATCATCCAACATTAGTGCTGTCCAATTCCTGGTACACATCTCTCTGTCAAATTCTTTATTTCCCCTCTGACCTTCCTTTAGCCAGCCTAGTGCAGATCACTCTGGAAGCCTGCAAAGGCAGCATCCCAATCATAGCCATCCATCAGCTCACAGTGACAGGGCTGAAAGCACTTTAACTGTTCACTCAGGTTATTTCTGAAATTATTAACCCTAGAAGATTGCTACTAAAGTTCAACCAAACGTGATTTGGTTTGCACCTCGTGTTTGGCACAGATATTGCTACATTAAGAGATCATTTTTTGGAGGTTATGAATTATTTTGAATTTCAAAAGAACAGATAAAACATAAAGGCACTTGAGACAGGTAAAAATCTGGTTTTCTATCTCTGATTACTCTAGGCTCCACAATCTAAGATTTCTTTCATTCCAGAAATTATTGGAATACAATGCTTAGTAGAGGTCATACATGAAATTGCTTAGGCAGGCACTTATTTTCCTTAAACCTCTTTTTTCTCCTTAATTCCTTCACCTTCCGTGGGAATCTTATTTTTCCATGTTTTTCCATGCAGTCTGGAGATTTCACTGTTGCATCAGCCTTAAGTCTCACACTAGTGAGCATCCAGCATACTTGAGGTGTAGACAGAGCAGCCACACAATTCATTCCCAATTATTTCTTAGCAAGATGCTCTAAACTAAATGAAGTAGAATTGTGTTTTTCCTTTGTTACAGTATATTTCTTGCTTATGATTCTTCAAAACAGATACCTTGCCAACTGTTTCTGGATCAGAAAACTCTACAAACTTTTGCCCAGTTCAAATAACTGGTTTCATACAAGACAAAAGGAACCACAGCCACATTGTGGTTTTCAATAGTAAAATGTAGTTAAATTGATGCTTGAACAGGAGCTAAAGTTAAAGCTGAACTTTACCAAAGCCCTGGTGCTGCCTTCAGATTTAAATTCATGCTTGGAGTCTGTGGGCCAAAGCTTTGGCAAGTGTGAGCTGGCCACCAGTGACTTGGCAGAAGATTTAGCTCTGCACTTGCAAGGAGAGAGCTCACCATTTAAGACAGATTATAATTGCAAAACTCAAGTTGTCCATGAGCAACTAGTAGGTTTCCCTCTTTCTTAAAGTGTACAAAGATATGTTAACACAGATACATAAAATAGTGATTTAATTCTGGTAATTCCCCTGTGACAGGAGTGTCCAAACACTCATCATGCAGCAAGTCAGTCATGGCCCTACAGCTAATCCATCTCTTTAAACCAAGAGGCCCAGGTGTGTGTCACCCCCTGGAATGGGCATGTATAAAGAGGAAAAAACTGCCTTTCTCAGGTGCATTCCCATGGGCCTTCATAATGGGATCAAAGGACAAGATCTTTAGATTTTTTTCAGCTCCAGAGTTCAGGGGAATTAAATAGAGCTCAAGCTCAAAACTACTCTACCCAAACCCACAGCAGGGACACTCTGCCAGAGGAGCAGCAGATAGGTGTGGGGTTTGGTGGATAATACTGGAGGGGCTTGGGAGCCCTCAAGGTTTACCAGCAGAACGTGCTGCTTCATGTCCCCAGTGCCTTTGCCTTCCTGCATGCCAACTATCTCAAACCTGCTTTGGAAACCTGAGCCTCTGCTGTGTGTAATCAGGTCAGGTTTCATTTGCAAACCTCTGGGTTTTTACCACAGTGTGTTTTTAACAATGACTGAGGACTCAGACAAGCTGCAGAAGCCAAGGTGATGGCCAGGCTTTCTTGTGGTGCTCATCCCTTGCAGCCTCTCCTCTGTGCAATGCCCACCCCTGCTGAGCTGACTGGGCTGCAGGACTCTCTCCTAATAGTGGAACAAGTGCAAAGCACCAGTAATTTCACTAAAGTAAGAACAGCACTAAAACCCATAAATGAAATCAAACAAAATTAAGAAGATTGCAAGGGAAAGAGCAGCATCTAAAATGGATGTACCCTATCTTTATACTATGCTAAGAAAACATGGGAAACAAATACAGCACAGCCTGCAATTTTGCTGTGCTGAGACCTAACATTTTAAAGCTTTAGTTAGAAAGATGCAGTAATTCCAGTGCTGTTTGGATTATGAGAGATGCAAAGTTTTGTGCACATTCTGATGTATTTCTGCACTTTATATACATAGGAGATAAATTATGTGTGCAGCGACTAGTACAAATAAATGAACCAGAGCCAGAGCTCTTCTGGAGGGATTTCAAGGACAGCAGGCCAGGACTTACTTGGATTCTATTTCAAAACTTTCTGGAAAGAGAAACCTCCCTGCACATCAAAAAAAAGCTGGAATAGAGTGAAAGCAGAAGCATCTCGTTGCATCAGTTAGTGTCAACCTTTAAAACCTTGCTTCCACACTCTCAGAAATTGCTGAGACCTTCAAAAGGTCACTCAGAAATATTTTGGGAAAACGATAAAGCTCCAGAAATGTTTGGAAAACAAAACATTTTCTATCAATAGAGGGCAGTACCTGAAGTTGCTGGGTTCCAGGATGACACCTTCAGGTGCTCTGGCATTCCCCTGGAGGGTATAATCCTGCTGGAGCAGGACAACAGGCTGGCACTGCTGGAATGCAGCTCCCGCGGTCACGCCTCACAGCTGCACGGGATGGGAAGGGAATGCTGCTCTGGCAAGGGACAAGGTCAGGTTCCTGGGGCATCTGGCCTGGATATAAAGCTGAGGGTGAAAGGAAAATGACAAACATATCCATTAAACCAGCCAGGCGCAGCCGTAACATGTGCATTTGATCATCCTTGCCTGTAAATGGTTTCTGCCAATGAAGAGTTTCAGAGCATTTGGAAAGTCACTGAAACGTTTCCAGTTCAAATAAAAAAGGTAAACCAGAAATAGCATCTGCAGCCATCCATGGGGACACCATGAAGTGAGATATGAGATGTATAGTGCCATAAAAATGTTCACTATTCAAAATCTTTAGGGAGAAGGGTAATCAAGGAAGCATCACAAAGTAACTCTATTTTTATGAATTCAAATAACTGCACTTTAAAAACAGGCTTATTCCATTGAAAATACAGAAAACTGAAGTGGTTTCAATGGGCTTTGGACTGGGTCCAGTTATCTAATAGAATCCACATCTTTGCTCTCAAGTAGCAAACTAGGCTAAAATTCTGGGGGCTAAAACTTGATGTCCTGACTATATGACCTTATGGACTAAATACCAAGGTCCAGGGCTTCAGCAAAGCTCTTCTTGCAGGGACCAAGGGATGCCTCTGACCTGTAGCTCAACTCTACAGACCAATTACAAAACCACACTCCAGCTGTGTGCTTTTTCTGCCCTGCCATCACTCAAACAAAGTCAAATTCGTGTGGCTAACATTAGTTTTAAGGCTGAGCACATGATGCTCCCCTGCTTTCCACCATGTGAGATTCCAGTGCAAAAGGAGGATGCACAGCTAGTCATACAAATCTGTCTCTGCACTCAGGGCTGTTTCAGGCAGCTTGTCATGCTCCCTGAAGGGTTGCAGATGCACAAAGGACAGATGAGGACATCTATAATCCTGCTGCCTTCATTCTCCTGCAGTGTAGATTAACACTCTTTGCATCAAGAACTTAAAACATCCAACATAGAAATCCATGGTAGCTCAGAAATGTCTAAGCTTCTACATGAGCATCAATCCATCAAAATTGTTTTTGAACTCAATTTATGTCTTTGAGGTAGATCTAAATAGAAGCAGAAGTTTCTTATCAGATTTTAATTTTGTAAGGATACAAGTGCAGCCAAGACTAGCAGAGAGGTTGAGATTCCATCTCTCAGGATATCTGCCTGCTAATGCAGGGCACTCACATCTCCAGATCTGCTTATCCTCCTCTTTTCTACACAAACTGAAAGCTCTGCAAAACCAGACTATCTCTCATTGGTTTGTATGTGGGCTTATTTTAGTCAGGGATTCTAGTGAGTGGTTACTTCTATCAAAATCTTTAAAAGAAAATGGGTCACAAAGAGACTTTTAAATAAGGGATGTGGTGACAGATTAATGTGGTAGGAGAAGAAGAGCTGGTTAAAACGTTATAAAATGTGAGTCTTCTAATTGCTTGTGTGGTTTAATGGACATAGATGTCATTTTAGCTGCTTGACACTTCATGCTGCAGAGATGTGTCAGATTCCCCCATGCTTACATGGCAATTTTCCCAAGTAGATAGTGAAACTGAGAAGATAAGTTCTTTGCAATTCGGGGAGATCTGCTACTCAACTGGAGAGTGAGTATGAAGATAGGCAACATGCCAAGTATTGGAAATGACAGTCTTGATTTCTGAGAAAAGGTTTTCCTGCTTTCTTGTTTAGTTACTCTTGCTTTTGTCCTGTCATGCTGTCAGTTATCATGTTGGGGCAAAAAAAAAAACCTTAAAAATGAGGAGATCAAAACATACCTTCTCCCTTTCTGGTTGACTGACTGTTCAAAAAATGCTAGTATCTTCGAGAAAAATATTTTCTCCATGAAATTTCCAAGTGAAGGCTTTAAAATTCTTGCAGAAAGAGAAAAAGTATAGCTTTCTTTCTCTAAGACATGCTAGGATGTCACTGGCATCAGGAAACGTACTTTAATTTTCAACTGGTCTACATCAGAGATCCAAACTGAACCTCTTTATCCAAATACAGACACCATGAACTGAAAAACATCTCTCGGGCTTTTCTTTCTTCCCAGTCTGTGAGGTGCTGATTATCCTCAAGCACCACAGATAATCCTGGGACTGTGCAGTTTTCCTGTGGCTGGAAAACCACTGCTCACTACCTCCTGCATCTCTTGTTTGCTTTACATTTAAGAGCATCAGTACCAAAGGCAGCCACAGAGGCAGCTGAAGATGTGGAACCCAGAGATGAAGGCTCAGCACAATTGCAAACATTCACTGCAAGAACAGAGTTTACAGAAATGGAATCATTCCTGCTTCAGCCAACGGCAGTGAAGGAGGGACTGAGTGAACTGGTGTAAAATCAACAGCATTTCCTAGAGCATTTTAGAATTGCAAGGCATCGGGGTTTTTTTAATTCAAAGCTGACACTAATTTGGCTGTGTGGCAGTCTCTTATGACTGTCTAACACATTTTTAAGCTTATAAAAGAAAACAGCAGATACTGCCAAAAACTCTGCTTATTTTAATAAAGACTAATACCAAAAAAAGAGAACTTTCACAGCCTCCCCCGATGAGTTGCTGTGAAGTCTGCAGGCAAAGAGTCAATGCACAGCTTCAACTGCCCAGTGGGAACCAAGGCACTTGTCATATAATTTGTATAAAAATCAGAAAAGGTTTAGGAATCTCATTTACATTGTAACAAGTACTGCAGATGTCAAGGAGTCTCCAGTTCAGTACCACTAGAAATCTCACTCACCTACATGGAGAGGACTATGAAGCCTCTCCCTACATTTTTCTTTCTTTATTGGCCTTTGCAACAGCTGAAGGTCAGGTTGGTGGGACACCTTGGTGCCCTGATGATGAAGCCTGAGTGACTCAGAGACTGCCAGAAGATGTGGGGCTGACAGCTCTTGTGATTCCCCTGTGAGTTTCCCTCTGTTTAGTGTTCCTCCTGGAAACCTTGCTTTATTTACATTACAACATGAGAGTTTCAGCTGTCATTAAAGAGCAAAGGGGTTGGTCCTGTTTGGACAACAACAAACCTGCAGCTCCAGCATCAAAAAGGCAGGACTAAAAGACCTGGTAGTTCTTGCTTAGTGAATTTCATGATTTTAAGTGGTCCCAGAACCATGAGGCATTACTTAGTGCTCCCTGCTGAAGGAAGCCCTTGGACACCACTGGGGGAACGAGGTTTGATGCTCCTTGGAGGCACTGAGGAGGAAAGACCACGAACCAACCACAGAGGGTGGGAATGTCAGCCTGAGCTGCCAGACTAAAACACCCTCAGGAAAGCCCATCCCCAGGATTTTTGGATCTAGAAACACTGCCAGAGGAATTGTTTTTCCCCAGGCGTTTCCTTTCTTGGGCAAATTACATCCAGGAGAAGAGGAGCATGAAATGGGAATGAAAGAAACCAAGCAGAAAGGAATTAACTGTACTCTAGGCACTTAGCTCAGAAAGGATTTGCCTGCAATGTTAGCTGAAGGACTTGGATCTCAGTTTCCTACGCCAAGTAGCCCATCCCTAGACTGACTATCTTGGGCTCCATTCAGCAGTAACATAGGAGTCACTATTTCCTTCAGCTGAAAGGATATTTTCACCTGCTTGCACTAGGGGAGAATACAAGTTCTTGTCTACCAGAGCTACATGAAAAAGAACAGAAAAACAGATTTTGTAATAAAGTTGTTAAGATCAAAGCAAATCATCTTTCCCCATAATCGGATTCACTCTTCTGGGCTTTTGATCTGAAGTGTGACACTCAGAATTTAGCAGACAAACAAGTCATCAGTCAGTCAGGGTGCTGAGAATCTGAGTGAGGCTGAAATATTCTTACAGTTATCCTCTTCAAATTAATCAAACCCTGCGGCACGAGACCAATTTCTTCTACCCTGCACATACATATATTTCCCTCCCCAAAACCCATAAAGTGAAGCATTTAATATGACCTTTACTCATCCTGCTGGATGCTTATTAGTTGAAAAATGCTGGTAAGTAATGGATCCCAGAGAAGTAAATGTTTATGCTTGCCTAAACCTAGCCAAGGAAATTTTCTATGGTGGAAAAACTGTCTCACCATGTAGAGTGCCATAACCAGGAGGATATTAATAGAAATAAAAATATAAATGCCTACTTGTTTGCAACTCTGAATTTAACTGCTAGGTTGCCAGAGCAGGGACGATTATTTCTCCAGAGACACAGAGCCAAACTAAGTGCCAAGGACAAAACCCTGTTTCAAAGGGACTGTTTCATAGTAGCCCAATCCTGTTTCTGCCCAGCCAAAACACACCAGGTTTTTTTATTCCAGTGTTTAGATACTTAAATAGCAACTCCTGCTCTCTGCTGTGCAACTAGAGCAAATGCATTCAATTTTTTTTTTTTTTTTTTTTTTGCTTAAGGAGACATGCATGCTCTATGTTTGACTGTGACATTCACTGCTGGCAAGGTTTAAGGCCATCTCTCAGCCTGTGATTTCTGCCTGGGAAATAAGAAATAGGTGTGAGTTTGCATCTCCACCACCCATTTCACCATCCTGAACACAAGCAGGATGTACCAGAGAAGTAACATCTTCCACTGCTGAAACTTGGCTTGCCAGAACAATCCCCTAGAGCCCCATGATGGAGTGGACAAATGCCTGGAACAAGAGAAACCAAACTTGCCCCCAACCAGCTTTCAACTCGCAGCAAAGTTATACCAAATGTATTGTTCCCCTTTGTGTGAGTGGTGCTGAGCAGCTTCACTGCCTCCCCCTCACCAGAACATCAGGTGCTGCTGGGCTGCCCCGTTACCTGTGCCAGTTTCCCAGGACAGGCCACCCCATTCCAGCTGGGAGGGAGCTGGGATCAGGCAGCAGGGAGTTGTCTGCTCTGCCTCTGAAGGTGTCTGCATCCCCTGCCACCCCTCCATCCACGTCATGGAGGATGGACATTCTCATTGTCATTGCTCCCAAACCACTGGCCCTGTCTGCCAAAAAACACTTCCAGTCCAACCTAGAGGAGGAAGTAAGGTGGAAAATCACAGCTTAGCTCAAAGCAAGGACTTGCCTTTGCAGTGCTTTGACAGTGATGGTTGGAACTAGGAAGCTCTATTGTCTGAGCAGTTTTGTTTTGCCTCTTCTATTTAGAAAAAAATGCCTGCCATGTTGGTTCTCCCTCTCATTTCTTAATCCCAGGAGATATTTCCACAAAAATTAGGTTTCTGGTTCTTAAAAGTGCACCCACACCACCATGTGTTGCTTGAAATCACACAGCAATAAATTGAACACACAGCAAAAGAAGAGGATGACTGAAAGTGTAGGAAAATATTGGATTATTATGAAATTTACTGAGGAATATCACAGCTGTTAAAGAAAAAGAATCCTAGCTATTTGGGGAATTTTCTCATATCTTTTCAATTTCCATTTTAAGTGGTTCTATCAGTGCCATTTTTTTTCTAATCATTCTTCCTAAACCCTCATAAAACTAATAAAAGTTTTAAATTCCCAGAATTGGCTCTCATGCACATTCTAATATATCCCATGATTTTTATTTTTTTTTATTTTTTTTTTAGGAAAGAGGAATAACAGGAAGAAGCATTATCCTCCTTGTACATAGCTCTGCTCTCAAGATTTTTCAGTAGCTAAGTAAAAATATCTGTCCTGATATGAAAATACATCAAAACAAGAAAACTGCAGATGTTCAGCAAAAAAAAAAAAAAAAAACCAAAAAAAAAAAAACCGCACAGAATATTTTAGTGTCTGCAGATGAAATTATTGCAGGGTGTGAAGATTAACTTCCAAAGTAATCAAGAAAATAATTACTCCAGGTCAAGCACTCTGAATGAATCCAGCAGCAAGGTGCAGAAAAGCAGACAGCATAAATAACAACGGGATGGTGCTGACCCAAAGGATTATAATTTGTTCCATTTAGCCCAAATAATTTTAATTGGACTGTGCACATGAATTAGGGTCAGCAGGATTAGGCTGAAAGTTTATGAAGGGCTTTAAAGGCTTTATTTTAGCAATAATAAACAGAACGGCTCAGGAGAATAGGAGGGTTATTGTGACTGAGTTGGATGGGAAGTCCATCACCTTAAAAAATCCCAAACCCTGCAGCAACAACTACTTGCAGAATAAAAGTCTTTATTCCTTTAAAATGAAATTAAAGCCTAGAACCGTTTTCTGCCACCTTCTTGTTTAAGTATGAATCTCATAAACATATACTTGAAGCAGTCTCCTTTCAAGGAGGCTCCAACACTTGGAAATTTAAGGTGCATTTCTGAGGTTTTTTAGATTTTCTCCTGCTGCACCACAGGAAGTTTTTCCCCAAAAGGCTAAATGGCCTTGGCCTGGGAGGATACCAAAAGTTGGGTTTTTTGTTTTTGCGAGTTTTAATTTATAAAAGATGAGATATTAAAAAATGTAAATACTGTGCAGCAGCTCAAAACTCCATTGCAAATACTTTGTGATGGCACTTCTGGAGCTGCATATGAAAACAGGCACTTCACTGGGGAGGAGAACAAAGTCAGCTGCACTTCAAACCAAACGAAGGCACAGCCAGTACTTCTTATATTTGATCAACACCCTCAGTGCTTCCATCCAGCAGCAGACAGTTTTGGTGCTAATTTTATTCTGATCTCTAACATTCTCCTCTAAAAAGTCTCAAAGTCAGAATTAAAGAGGAAATGATAATGAGCAGTGTAACTTCTTGTACAAGCCTCAAGGTTACCTTACTTTGGTACACTGTGGGACAGGAGTGCAGCTGAGTTTGCAATCACAGCTATGGCAGTGTATACTTTTTTCTAAGTGAACACAGAGGAACGAGGACTCTGCTCCTCAGGTTTGTTCACATGGAGCTAGGAATGAGCTAGAAGAAGGTGCAGAGACGGGTCATGTCTGGATGCCACACTGCTATTCAGACACCAAATTTTCACTAGGTGTGGACTACCTCCAAGTGAATGTTACTTGAGTTACCTGTCTGAAGCCTGACAGTGCTCTGTTTGTAATCTCTTAAGAATGTGCTAACTCAACCTGTCCAAAGCAACACACCTAACACACCTGCAGGGAACCCTGACAACTGCACTTTCTATATTAAAAAATAATAAGGTCCTGGAAATCATTGTAATAATTAGTAATTTCTTGTAACATTCAAGTGTTGGCACAAGCTGCCAACAAAAGACATCTCAGTGCATCACTGCTATAATTTTAATAAAACCATTTTCATCCAGCAGGAATCTTCCTCTCTTTTACCACCCAAGATCTCTGTCCCCATGGCTTTTCCTTATCCTGCCAAGTTCCCTTTGGTCAGGAGTCTCTTTAGGGTTGGGACTGTTTTATTTCTGCTCTCTGTTTCAGGAAATAACAGACTTCTACTCACTGTCTGCTTTTCTTTTTCCCATCATGAGCTGTCTGTAAATGTGTGCTTTGATGCAGAAACCCAGCACTAAAACAACACAGGCTAAACATAGCAAAGTCAACATTAAGAAGCACCCATCTCTTAGCTAGGCTGGACTGCAATCCCATGGGAGTTGCTAGTCCATAGCCAGGAGTCAGTTCTGGCCCCTGTGAGCTCCTCTGGGGACCACAAACCCACCCAACACAGACCACTGGGATTGTCCTTGGCAGAAGCAATTCCTGAGATGTGGTGGAGTTGACACAGGTGGAATAGGATGGAACCCACCCTAAACTCCTGGCTGCAGGGACAAAATGACCAGAGGGACTTTGAGCAGTGGATGTGAGCTGGGCCAGTTTGGGAGTCCTTGCTGCTGCTCCTCCCTCACCCTGTGCCTCAGAGGGACAGAGGGGTGAATGGGGGCTGGGTCATGGCTAAGAAGAAATATGCAAGGTCTTCTTGAGAAGTGATGCACCAGTGTGTGGACATGGCTTGGTTCTGGGCTGGGGCCATCTCCTCTGAGCTCTCCATCTCCTCCTGACTGACAGAGACCACAGCCACCAGTCATCCCTCAGCTGGGTACAACCAACTGCTGCTTCCACTGCTCTGAAATAACTTTTTAAAAGCCTCTTCTCAAAACAAACAAACAAGCCCAGCAATAATGCAATGGATAAATTCATAGATAATATATGAGATTCAGCTTTGTCAGTGGATAGGCAGCTAGAATCCTTTGTGTGGAGTGTAATGTTTAGCTCTTCTGTTCTGCTTCACTGTTACTTTTATGCTGGAATTAAACAAGACCTGACTGGCTTTATTATTTTGTTGTCTAACCAATCTGCTGATTAGTCTGATTAATGACACAATTATCCTTCAGCATGACTAACAGTTTTGTCATCACTGTACAACTTGCTGTAATGTTTAATTTCTTCTTAAAGAACAACAGTAAAATGATTGTACTTTAGGGAATTAGTACTTAGCCATCCTTTAAAAACTAATAAAATGAAGCCTGGAGATGGAAAATTAATTAAAATGGTTGACAGGCTCTATCTTAACTAGGCAAAGATATATTATCCCATATAGCAATGAGCAACAACACCAACAAAAAAAAATAAACCGTCTGTGGTTCTACAAATATGAAATCAGATGTAGTACATCTGGGTTTAATCCAGATAAAATAGAATCAAAGTGAAATTGCTGGGATGCAGGTGCTTACAAACATACAGGGTTTTTAAGCTGGCAAGGTACCAGCGTCAGAAGTTGGAATTTTCTTGTAAATATACAAATAATAAATAATTATTGAGATCATGTCATTAGGGTTTGTTTGGGTTTAGGTTTTGTTTTATTTTCTTTTCTTTTTTTTTTTAGTTTTGTTTTGTTTTGTTTTGTTGTTTTGGGGTTTTTTGTTTGTTTGTTTGTTTTAATAGGTTTACACTGCACTGGATTAATTTGCTCTGCAGAATTATTTAGGAAATCTTCTGACCATTTCTACTTTGAAAAACTTACATTCTAAATGTGTTGCAGTGGTGAACTGCCTCTCAGACAGATAATGCTGCATATTTAGCAGGCTCATTGGCCTCAAATGTTGTGACTGTATTGAAGAGTTGAATTTTCTGCCATTCCAGGTATAATCAACCCTTTGCCAATGTGCATAGATATCACTTGTCTGAAACCAGTCTGGTGGACACTCCTACAGCCATTCCTGGAGGAAATTTTCCAGTCTTTTCCACTCCACTGATCAAACATTTTTCCTTTAAGCTCCCCTCCCCAGTTCCATGTTGATTTTCTTGTTAATGCTCCCCATGACCATCTCATAACCATTTCCCCAAGGGAACACATGAAGAAGGTACAGCAAATTACCCCTTATTCTTGTTCCAAAGGCCCATAAAGCTTCTAAGGCAATTAATATCTCCTCACCAAAGTGCACAGAGACCCTGTTTTTCACTTAGAGGAGCAGTCAAGTGACTGCAATCAACATCATGATTATGAATGAAAATATTTCATGATATTTCATTAAATACCCCCTAGTTGTTGGTCTAAACTCTACCAGAGAGGGGACAGATAAACTCCCTGCTTGCCAGAGGAAGTGATATTGGTCAGTCTCTGAGCAATGGAACTTTTCCTCAAGATAAGGCCAAACCTCAAGCCAAAGTTACCACAGTTCATGGACATCCTAACAACCCTGGACCTTGCTTGAAAAAAGCTAAGGAGAAGTCATGATTCCTGGGAGAGAGCCAGGTGGAATCCATCATTTCCCAAGCCAAGTGTGCAGAGTCATGATCCCTGCAGGATTCCAGGACAAGAGGACGGGAATTGCTCAGCATCCTGCAGCTTCTGCCAAGGCAGAGATACAGAGCCCCTTTCTGTTGTCACAGCTCAACGAAGTCCCTGTTGTGCTCAACAGGAATTTCACAGCTGATGTCAGAAACTGGGCCATGGCTTTGCTCCTCAGTGCATTTGCTATTTCTGTAGAATTGTTTTGCAGCTTACTGGCCCCTGATATCTTGTGTGTGACCTTCTCAACCTCTGAGGCCAGGTCCTCACCAGGTCCTCAGGAGCTGGCAATGCTGCACCACCTAAGAGTTGTGTTCTGGGTGTTCTGATCACAAGGTGAAACCTTTCTCCAGTGCAGATTTCTTTGTGTGTGTCTGCCCAGGCATACATTATCATCACATTTTACTTGCTTATAAATAACCTTCATTACCAAGAAGAAAAGGCTTTCCAAATTAATTGATGGCATGCACCCATGTAACACACACCTCTGCTTGGAAAACCTGTTCTAGGATAGACCTCTCACCACTGCTAAAAACTTCAAAACCTTTCACATCTAGCAGCAAACACTTCTTCTCTCACTTACACTTTTCTCCATCAGGATCTGTGACACGTTGCTCTGGGGGCTGATCTGCCAGGGGTTTTTCATGAAGAGCACGATGGCACTTGAGTGAGTATCTGTCAAAAGTCAGGGTGAACTTCTTAAAAGTGCATCTTGCCATCCTGACAGGGCCATCAAAAATCTGGAATCCGTGGATAGGGAATGTCCTAGGAGATTTAAACACAAACACAGTCTTGTGTAAAAAGCTTGGGCAAACTCCACGTCTTCTGACAGCATAGAAAGATATTAACAAGTAGCCAAACCAGCTTTTCTTTCCCAAAACTGGGATCTGAAAACTCATCATATGTGGAAGATGAAATTCTGCTGAACATCCTCTGCAGGATGTGGCTCAAAAGCCAAAAAAAAAAAAAATTACTCATAATCTTGCCTAAAACTTGCAAGCTGGGGTAAAGCTGTTCAAAGCCCCTGTCTTCAGCCACCCAGGAAACCCCCACCACAAGAAGGGCCACAAGAAAGGGCAGTGTGGGGCAGCTCTGCCATCAGTTCCTTGTTCAGGGCAGATGGGTTTCTCAGGAAAACATCAGCATGACTGAAAAAATGGTAGCAGTCAGACTTCCTGGAGGTGACTCCTTGGAAGCAAGTACCAAAAGGACAGATACCAGATGCTTTTCCATACTCCTCCCCAAGAGTATATTGCTTAACAACGTGATTAGAGCTTATCTGAACTGCAGAGGAGTTTTTTGCAGTTTCAATTTAAATAACAACACCAATAATAACTGAGGATAGCTCTGATTATTCTTGCTGTTCTACAGAGATCCCATTCCTCTTGTCACTTATGGTCGAGTCATGTATAGCCAGAGCTGTGTGCATGACATGTCTAATTACTACTGCTAATTACTTAATTTTTTATACCTCATAGAAGGGTTAATAATTGTTAAGCCCCACCAAAAACATATATTAAAGTAGAATTCAGGCTTAGGGCAGCATAGTTTACTGTGAGGATGTGGGTAGGCACTGTGGTTGCTAGAGAGGAGGCCGTGCTGCTGAAAACATAAAGTTTGATAACTTTCTGTTTGAGAACAGAAAGTTATCAAAAGAGAAAAAAGATTCTATAATGGTAAATGGTTTCTCCCTTTTCAAACTGGCTGTGTTTGCCCAGCTATGCCCACAGGAGGGAAGGGGCCATGGTGTGTGGGAGCTGCACCCTCACCTTGATGCTGCACCACTGAAGCACCACACAAGAGCCATTTGGCATAAGTCAGATCCTCTAATCCATTCTCCACTGACTAATAAACTAAGGAGAAAACTAAATCAAACACATTCTGTCAAGAATGCTCTCAAGCTGTTGGCCTGAAGAGTAAGTTTATTTGGATGCTTATTATTTCTGGCCTGAACAATAATTTAAGCACCTGGTATAAATTACTCATTGGTAGCTGCACTAATTCCTGGGGCTTTTCTTCTACCTTAAGCTGACGCCAAGAAGAAATGGCAGAAGAATAACTCACTTGTTTCTGGGCTGTGTTCTGTGTTCTCCATTTGCCCCTTTTCCCCAGTAGCTGTTTTGGCTTCCCTGGGAGCCAGAGTTCCTGATTCCTCCAAAGAAAAGGAGCATGCAACCTCCAGGCTGGAGCCGTTGTCTGTCAGGAAAGTCCCATCACTGCAAGCAAAGAAACACCATGTAAATATGCAGCATATCACACCAATTAATTAGCACTTTTAATTACACCACAGGCATGGTAGAATTTGTGTCCTTCATTTGGAGAAAGGTGCATAACAGCCTGCTCCAAAGTATGTTTAGAAACGGGCAAGTCAGTGACAATTTGTGCTTGAGCATCAGGACCTCCCATCCAACAGGAAAAACTCAATTATGATGCATTCCCCAGGTGTGCTGAGGCAAAGAGAATGAAAGGCTAAATTGCCCCTTGTATTTATGGCTGCCCAGGGAAGACTTGATGTGGTCCAGAGGGGAAGTGTGAGATTTTCTCCTGTCTTACGCTAATTAGCAGGGGAGAGTCTCAGTTTCCACTCTTGAGCATGTTACACTGGGGGAAAAATGGGAAGAAGGCCCATTTTAAGAAATTACCTTGCTAGAATGAGTCCAATTCTGTTGTCTGAAAACCTGGGAGAGAGGAAACACAATGGTGTAAATGATGAGGAATGTCTGCAGTGAATTTGGCCTACAGACCTATTTATGCCTGTTGTGGGGGAATGATAGAACAGTAACCTACCTTGAGCTATGGAAAATAATGTCACCAGGCCTGGCCTAAGCCCCATGGTCATTATTTTTAAGAGCAGTAAGACCATCAATCATGGCAGGAACCCATGGCTTTTCAGGATCAGCATCTTGATGTGGGAGAAACCTGAAGAAAGAATCTTAGTTAATGCAGCACAAGAGACACAGGAATCAACTTCAGACAGAGGCAGTAATGCCCAGAAAGTTCTTTTTGACTTGCAGTTATTGGCATGGTGGTCTAAAGAGGTGCTATGCCCTGAATCAGAGTCAGGCTGTTAACCTGATTTCACTTTTGAGTTTTGGTGTAAAGCAGAAAACAAGAAACATTGATAAGGATGAAATTCTGGCCCAGGTGAAGTGAGCAGGTGATTTCTCCCTAGACACCAATGGGCCCACAGCTACTCCTTAATTTGATTCAGTGTGATTCAGAGGCATAGAAAACGTTTTTCCCAAGTCACTCAGATCCTTATGTAGATGTCCTTACAGGGCCTATTGAGAATGCCTCTGTTAATCCTAGAAAATCAATTAGACACTTTCAAGAATCTCATTCAGCAAAGATAACAGAGAAATTGGAGCTGTTCTCCTTGCATGTACAGACCAAACCCCCATATGTTTCTGTGTCTGCTGAAAGAGAAGCTGCTGAAAGCAAAAAAAATCCTCCCTGGGAACTGTGTGCATCTCAGTAACTCACAGGTTATTTCTTGCCACGCTGGCTGTTAATGGTAGATTTGTGCTGTGTTTGCAAAGAAAATCACCTTTGCTTTTTCTGAGTCTACCCTCATCTCCTACTTCTTCCAGCTGAGGTATGAAGGCACGTGTCTCCTTGGTGCCCAAGGGGGTGACCCTGGCAGGGAAGTGTCACAAGGGACACAAGCCACCCTTTCCTTTCAGCCTTGTGGGAACATCACATCAACAGGGTATGGTGGAGGAGAGGAAAAGCCAAGACTTGACCAGGAGCAGCAGCTGATTTCTCTCAGCTTCCTCACACAGACCCATAGAATTGCAGTGAGGGAGAAAATGGCCTTAATTTACCTGCTTCCACTCTGCCAAAGGAAGCTCAGACATTTCAAAGCAGCTAACAAAAACCTTTGAGGCTGCTTATCTTCCTCATTAATCCGAGACCAGTCTCAGCAGCCTCTTACATCACCTTTCAGATGTAAGTTCTTCTAAGCAATTAGTAATAAATGTTAGAGTTTACAAACCCACTAATGCACTAATGGGATCTGGATCCCCTTCCACATGCTTCGCTGCTGAGCCCTCACAACCCCAAGTGCATGGGTGTCCTTTTTGGCCAGCAGTAACACAAACAATCCAGTGCATAGCTATGGAATAGTTGTCTCTGCACATCAGAGAGTGTGTGGTGTTTTTTTTAGATGCTCCAGCCATAATGAGGCATTAATGATCTGCTAAATGCAATGCAGAAGCCAAGATGCAGTACAACTATCCAGAGAAGGATCCATGCAGCATGTGCTTACCTGGCATTAGCAACGGTGGGAGACTCCCTGGGACCTTCAGCATTGGCTCTCGTTGTCTTTGCTCCTTTTCCAGTAAATAAACCAGCCTGGAAATGCACATGCCTGCAATTACTTTAACAGATCACTCGACAGGGACCAAAGATCCCAGATTTTATCAATGAATGTGGGCAGCCAGTGCACGCAGGCACAGGAGCACCAGCAGCCAGGGCTCTCTCTTCCCTTTTGGTGTCTCTTGGCACTGCTCAGCGTGACATTAGCACAGGATGTAGCACGCTGAAGGCAGGACAGAGCCTGCCCTGCCATATGTTATGCATCAGCATCTTGGGCTCTCTTCTGACCCAAAGCAAGGCTCTGAACTCCCACTCTCTCTCCCTCACAGAAAGCAATAAGGGACCCTGCCAAGCTCTTGATAACTTTTTGGAAAAAGAGTGTTGCTAAGAATTAAGGCTTTAAATAACGAGTGATGAGTCCCCCGACAGTCCAAAGAGAACATGAGCTGCTGCAGCCAACTTGCAGGCTTTGGGCTAGAGCAGCAGCTGCCATGGACCAGGATGTAAAATATACAAAGCCCAGAGAACAAAACCAATTTCAATCTAGAATATTGAGAAATAAGTTTAAAGTGCTTTTTATATCTTACAGGTTATGTTTTCATGTCAACAGTATATTTGGGGGGAAGTGTTTTTCTTGGAACTACTCTTGAATTTTTGGTCTCATTTTCCAGAGGTGATGAACAGTCATTGGCACAAATTATTTTTTCTCATCCCTTACTTCCTGGCATCACTGTGGTCAGCAGCAGTGGTCAGTCCTGCCTGTCTCTCCTTAAATCTCACTTAGAAATAGGTGTATTCACAGCCTGGGCACATTCCCTCTAATACAGCCACCCAACTGAAGCTCCTGGCGTGGGACTTCCACTCTCCTCAGCTCCCTCTTTAATATTTAGAACAAACAGGGCCCCAGGAAGTTGATTGTGTCTTGATGTCAAAAAGAACCTTTATCAACATGTGAGACACCCATCACAGAGCAGCACACACAGTCAGTGCCATACTATTATATTGACAGAAACATAAAAACCATCCACATGCCTTGAAATTGGAGTGGACTCTGCTGTAAAACACTCCCAGGGGGTGTGCTCAGCCTGTCCCTCTGGATATCTTCCCTCAGACTGACTCTGGTGGGGACCAAGTGGAAGAGGCACCACATCCTGAAAGACAGAGGGAGGTCTGAGAAATGGGGGGCTGCAATCAATGGTACAGCTCACCTTGGGAGTTCAGCTTTTCACACTGTGCTGGCCAGATTTCTAACCTGAGCCTGTCCAACATGTGGGTCCTGGGGGACACACAGCAGCCCATGACTCCTACACCTCCCCAGCTTACCCTTTGGCATGCACAGTAGGTCAAGGGTTTTAAAAATGCATTTATTGTGGGTGAAATTCAGGTGGTTTATAAGAAAACCAAGTCTGTACAGGTATATAAAACACAAACATGTTTTGGGTAAACAGATTATAATAAGGAAAGAGCATGTATTCATATATAGAAATATAAAATTTTATTGAGCATTTAACTCTTAACTACTAATAAAAATCAATATTTTCTAGGAGATAGAACACACCATTTCCAGGCACAATTGTGAGAGAAATCAGTGGAGCAGTTTAGGCAAATATTTGTTCTAAACAAAGGTTGCAAAAATACCTATCTGAATTTTATGTTTTACTGAAAACTTATTGCTTTTGACATGAATAAATAAGTGTAGAATATTTGGGAAGTGGAGGCAAAGCATAGCTCTGCCATTAAATGGTTTTACCTGAGCACCAGCCGCTGCATTCTCTATTAAGTTGTTGTTTGGATTTGCAGTCCAGGACGTGCTGACAGCCCTGAAAAATCAAAATCAAAATGATCCTAAGCAGTTACCAAACAGGAAGGGATACATTTTCATAGCACTGCCCTGGACTTGAGCCACAACTCTCCTATTGACTTTAAAACTCCACACAACCTTTTAATGACACCCTTTAAGGAAAATAAACCATCTAGTAATGTCAGACATGGTCATTTATGGAGCCACATGCTGAATCTATTGTAAATTATATGTGAACGTTAACACAAAATCCATGCTCTGTTCAATGCAGCTGAAGGAAATCCAAGGGTTGGGTTTTTGGTGGTTTTTTTTAAGTTAAGAAGCTTTGGAAAATGTCTGAAAAGTGAAACTTCTGGTCTGTTTTTTGAAACTTTAGGGGCAATGGCAGGAGTTAGGGGATTCTCTATGGATTTATGAAACTTCTAAAAACAAAACAAATATCCTTGCAAGCTGCAAATGGCCCATTAGGAAGAAGATTAGGGAGATATAATATTGATGTTTGTCCCAGTAAGGAGTTTTTCTTCAGAGGGAGGTTCAGTAGTGGTACACACAGAAGCCAGATATAACTACAAAAGCATTGTCATCTGTTGTCTTACTTCTTTGGATAACATCTTTTGCAAGTAAGTGATAAAGATCACGTATAAAAACACTGCTAACCTTTTATCACTGTGAGAGGTGCCTCCATCAGTCCTGGAGCTGACTCGAACTACAGGCAGCATGGCTAACTTTGGACTGATTTTAAAACTACTCTGAGGAAGATTACATGCATAATTAAGGGAAAATTGCAAAATACTTGATTTTAAAATACTGTCATGTCTCAGAGAGAATATTTGATTCAGTGTCATAGAGTAAATACTTGCATAAAGATGTGCAAAGATAAGTGTGTCTTGCATGATAAACCAACAAATTGGCGTGGTTAATCTAGAAATTTTTATGACTGCAACGTTTCCAAAATTAAATAAGATATACTTTAAAATGCACCATGCAAAGTAATTTATATTAACGAGATTGCCCTTCTCTCTCCTCCATTCTCAGAAGGTGCAGGGCCACTTCTTTCCTGTAATGATCATCTTGGGTAGAGATGGTATTTTACTATTTCGGTCTGTTTAATATTAATTGACATGCTCAGGGATATTGCATTAAACCCTAATTTGACCAAAAGGACTTAGCACAAGCCTCCTTTGATGTATAGCCTTATGAAGATGAATTTAGAAATCCTTCTTTTAAATGTAAATACTAAATCAGGCTAGTTAAAATACCAGCTATTTGTTACTAAATCCTACAGAAACCTTAACTTTGTACTCAAATGATCCCTGTCAGCATTTATATCCCCTCTTCAGGCATACAAAATTCCTGTTGACGTCAGTTATGTCTGTGCAAGACTGCAAGATTAACTAATATTAACCTACTTGGTTATTTTTGTATACAGAGGGATACTTGAAATAAATCCATTTCGTGGAATCATATCCTGTAATTTCCCCTTGATGGGCTGGAACTGTACATAACATCTGGAGTCACAAACAGTATAGTCCCCATAGGTATAGCTCTGCTGGATTTCATTGTTTTCCTGGCAGCCTCTCCTCAAACTTGTCATCTGCTGCTCTTGTTTCTGCCTCAATGAGGTGTCCAAAAGAGAGTTAAAAATTAGGCACAACACAAGCAGGTACCCAGTTCCCACTGACTGAGTGTTGGAAACCCACCAGGACCCTACACATGGGTCCAGGACCTTGGCATGGGTCACAGGGAGAGTAACAGGGAACTGACACTGAGCATGTCCCTCCCTGCCAGCTGGGTCTTGGAAACACAAATAGGAAATGGATTTAGACAAAAATGCAAGTGTGCCTGCCAGTCTGCTAAGATCAGTAAGCGATGGGCAGAAGCTGTGCTAAGGAGGCCATGGAAGACTAGTTTTGGACAGAAAGCTGCAACAACAAACTGCTCGTTGTTTTAAACAGCATTCCAATTGTAGAGTTTTGTTCTGCATTTAGCTGCAGTTTGGCTAATTGTGCTTCAGATGGCTGCCTGAAAAGCCGGACTTGTATCCGAAACAAGATTTAACTCCAATTAATGTGATTAGTCCCAGCTTCAGGCTTGCATGGCAGCCCTGAAGAGTTACACACACAAAACTGTAGTGATCACTCTCGTGACCAGGACTAATGTGATTTAAAGATCACTTACATTTGCACTCAGAGATAAGGGTCCATGCAATCAGAACAAAACCCCAATACCAGCACATCACTGATAGAAAGCCCAAGCCTGGAAAGGCAGGCACCTGCAGCACTGTCACAGTGGCACTTTACTGCATGTGCCAGCATGATGGAGCACTGTCCCCAACACAGGCTGCAGCCTTGCTGCTGTGGCCAACACCAGATGATTAAGATGTCTCTAAACACTGAATTATATATAGCTCAGCAACACAATACATGTGACCTTCATGCACTGCAGTGTTAGACATGAAAGACTCCAGCAGTGAGCACACGCCTGACATGTGCCCAGCATTGAGCACATCCCAGCCTGCTCCCAGCCTCCTGAGGAACACAAGCTGCTGCTGGCTTGCAAAGCAGCACGAGCCTGGCACAGAGCAGCAGATGGAGAAGGGGAGTGCAGACAGCTCTGCATGACCTGCACACAGTGGAGCACAAACCACACTGGCAATGTACATCTAAAATTACATCCTCTAAAACCTCAGGATGGGAGGGGGGAACCTCCTCTCTGGTTTACTCTGCCTCAAGGGCTGGAATTTCATGATCTGATGCTGAAGCAGGTACCTCTCTGTGTTATTGAACTGCCTTGCTCTGATGCACATGCTGTTCTCTGGAACTGCAAATTATTTTAAAATTCTTTGAAAGCACGGCTTTTTATTACATTTTAACTACTCTTCATTTTACTGACTGTAGATCAAAGCCACATGATTCTTTCAAAGAATCACATATTTAATCTTTACTATAAAATCTTCTCACTGATTCAAGTACTCAAAGCCCTCAGGGTCACATGACCAGGGCTGGATCTCACTTGGATTCTCGATTGCACCCCACACATCCAGATAAACCCTGGAGTGTCTCCCTTCTGATAAAGAGCAAGACCATACACCATTCTTCTAAGGACCATTATTAGCATAAGGCTTTATTTTTCATTCCAGACACATTACTTCAGTTCCAGAGGTTTAATACCCAAGGGGAAGAAAGAAAGCTAAATACATCCACACACACTGGACAAGCCTCCTGTCAACCTAAGGGCTCTGTACACAGAATTAGGCTCTACAGACAGAGAAAATCACAAATATGAGAAGGAAATCAAAACTTTTGAGTGATCTGAACAATATAAATCAAGTTTAGGATTCATGAGGAATGTTGTACAGGTACCTGTGTTGTACAGGTCCTGTATTGCATTTTCCTGAATACATTCTTTCACAGATGGAGCACATCTCTATTTTGTGTCTTACACAACTTTTTCAGTCCTTACAGGACTGAGAAAAGTTGCCAGAAAAAACACAGGAGGTCAGGGATTGTCTGCCTGAGCATCCACCCAATGAATGAGGAAATGCTCAGAGACACCAAAATATTGCTCAGGGTCCTGCAGAGCACACAGCAACTGGACATGCTGGGACTGGAGCAGGAATCTCTCTTTTCCAGCTGGAACATGTATGGCTTTTGTTGTGACCTTTTTTTTTTAAGTCCTCTTCACAATGCCCTTATGAGGATCTAGGTCAAAGCCAAGCTCCTGAGGACTTTCCTGACACTGAAGTGACCATTTGGGTCTGTTCTGCTCATGTTTCAGTTCCTTTGTCACATGAACATTTTGGGATATGTTTCATGATGCCCTGACTTTAACAAGCCCAGTCTTTTTTTATCTCATTGCAGATTAAAGGTCCATTGCTTCAGTCAACTCCATTTATACTTCATTGCTTTAATTTTAAATGAAAGTTCCCATTATCACAAACTGTCCAGAATTACCATGGCAAAGATTTCCCTATATCTGATCTGATAATATTTATTAGGCTGTGCTGAGAACCTGACATTTATTTCAGACAGCTCCACTACCAGAGGAAGAGACCTAACCCAAACAAGGGAGAAATCAGGACATTTCTTGGGAAAAATGCCTCATTTCAATATTCTGATTTCTCTTTGCATCACAAATGGCTCTCACCATTTAGCCTTGGCTAAGCAAAGAACTGAACTTGTTGCTAATAAATCATGTCTCCTACCAGAAGGCCACGGGTTCCACATATGGCAACACACCCAGAGAAGCAGTGGTGATAGCCAGGTAGGTTATCAAGGCACATTGGGTGCTCATATCTTCCTCTCTCATCCACATCCTCAGCCAGGTGGAAATGCACAGGGTAACTGCCCAGCATTTGTTGCCCCCATGTGTTTTCAGTTCCACTCCTGACATGCGAACAGAGCTAAAATTCCTTAGGATCTGTTGAGACAAATGTAGATCCAGGTAAGGCGTTAAAATAGAAACACACACACACAAAAAGAAAAACAGGTTTGGAGTTTTTTCTCTCTCATTAGGCAATGTTTTTGCAGAGTGAAGCATGGTCTGGTCCCAGGAGGAAGTGTGAGTTCCCTGTTTCCACCCACAGCAGCTCAGGACCTGCAGAGCTGTGTGCCAGCAGCTGCACACCTACGGGCACGGGCTGCCAAGGAGCAGCTGCCAAACAGCATGTGCAGTGTTTAGCAATAGCAGTGACAGACACGGTGCTCCTGCCAACTGCAGAAAGGGGGAGCATTTGCCACCAGGCTCTATTTCCTGGCAGCTTCTACTGTCGAGTGATTTTAGCCCAGACCTGCTCAGCTCCCGTTCCCACCGCCTGGTAGAGGAGCAACTTTACAAAAACCCTTCAACAGCAAGACTGCACCTCCACCCAGAACACGTGAGACAGCAGAGAAGAGGCAAAGCACAGCAGGGTGAGACCCAGCACTCCTCTGAGCCAGGGAGGGAGCAGGTTTGCTCTGCAGGAACCACAATTCCCTCAGTGGCATCTCATGAACTAACTTTGCACGGGCCCTACTGACAGCAATGCTGCTGAAGAATCCCCTCGAAGGGTATCCTCTAGAAAGGATGTTTTTGCAGACATAGTGAAGAAAATGTCTTGTTGTAAATCTGGTTTTCCAAGACAGGCTGACAGATTTTTTTTTCTTTTTCATAGACAAATATACTTTTTCCCACACATACAATGTTAATTTTGGTGCTTTGTATCACTTGTTTACAAACCAGGAAAGGAATTATCTGAAACCACCTACAAGCAGATGTATTAAAAATTACTCACTTTAATGTGCTCTCCAAATGTATCAAAGGAGAAAAAGTGGCATTCATACTGTCCATAACAGGAGTCTTCCATTTCTCTTTGAATAAGTATATTTCTGGTCCGAAAACCAACTTCTGCCCTCAACACCATCTCTGACTTCGCCAATGTGAAGAAAATGTGGGCTGCCTGTGGAAACCAGAAAACTTTTTATTCAGGATTAATACAGCATCTTTATTATTGAATTGTTCTGAGCAAGTGCACATCTTTCCTTCAAGTAATCACCAAGTCTGGGACATGTCAGTTGTTAGTATCTGATCCCAGAGGCTGCTACAAAGGACTTCTGCTTCTGGTAAAGTTTTCAAGAAATATAATTAGGGCCTTCAGCGCTCATATGTGCCTTTGTGTTTATGGGACAAAAACCACTTTAAAAGACAAGTAAATATAGAATGTAAAAGACAAGATAAGGTAAATTTACCACAAATGAGTACCCTGATAAAAAGATTTCATACCATCAATTTTCACTTGATTGTTTTCCCTTGGACAAGGAAGAAGATTAAACTCTTCAGCCTGATACATGGAATAGTCTGTACTGGCAGTGATGATACCAAATCACCAGGTAACCAACTGGTAACCTCATCCACCAGATGAAGAATTATTCCAATGGACACTTCCACTTTAAATGAATTATGAGGCACACCTGAAAAATGAAGCAATCAATTATTTTTACAGGTTCATGTGGCAGAATCATGCAATTAGATGAAGAGCATACTGATTTGATTTTGATCTAGATAACCCTGTGCGTGACAGAAGTGCTCTAGCCATTAAATATGTCAGTGCCATCTCTTTGTAGAAAGCTAAAACATTACTTTGAGAGAGTACTTCTGTTAGCTTGGTCAACATCCATGTGAGCCAAAGACTATGGTATGATTGTCATTGCACTGTTGAGATTCACTGCAGCCAGGAAAAGCAAAGCAACAGAGGACAAGCAATTCTCAGGGAAGACTGAACCTTTTATCCATCCATTGAAAGCATATCAGTAGAACGGGTGAGGACATCTCCTTGGGCTATGGCTAACTCTGTTGTTCCATTCCAGTGATACTCCTGCTTATCGTCTGCTGTGGAAAGCTGATCCCTCCGAGGATCCCCACCAGCGCCCAGCACTGCCTGGAGACAGGGAAGGAGCAAACCGGTGACATTCCGAGCCCTCCGACCCGCAGAGAGCGTGGGCAGGAGGGAGCGCGCCGCACGGTACAACTCCCCTTCCTCTGGCACGGGTGGCCCGGTGCACATTCCCCGCCGGGTACGCACAGCATCCCCCGGGTACCGCCGCCCCCTCCCGCGGGCCCGGCCGAGCCCCGCTCCGCCCCTCGGTCGGGACGAGCCCCCGGCAGCTCGGAGCTGTCCATGGTGGCTCCGCTCCTGCCCCGCGCCGCTCCCGCCCCCGCCTCACCTGTAGCGCGGGCGGACGATGGAGCTGCTGCCCAGGCGCTCCCGCAGCAGCAGCAGCTGCGTCTCCGGCCTGAGGCTGCCGAGTCCCCCAGGGCGGCCGGCACCGCACTGCCGGGGCTGCCGGGGCTGGAAGGCGCTGAGCCCCGGCCCTCGCCCGGCCGCAGGTGGCTGTGGAAGCGCCCCGCCAGCAGCCGCGCCGTGCCGCCGTCCAGGAGGCGCAGGTTGTGCCCGCGGCTGCCCCAGCGCCTCTCGGAGGAGTCGGGGCCGTGGCGGAGCCCCCCGGGATGCAGCGTGCTGCCCAGGAGGGTCCAGGAGCGGCGCCTCCGGACGTGCGGCTCCAGGATGCCGCCGCGACCCACGCCCACGAACTTCTGCCCGAAGCCGCCACGGCCGCCCCCTCGGCGGCTCGCCCGCACAGCGAGGGCAGCGCTCCGAGCCGGTGTGCAGCTCCCCGCCGTCCTGCATGAGGATGAGGATGAAGATGAGGCGGGCCCGCAGAGTGTTGGGCGGCCCGTGGGGGCGGTCGGCCAACACCAGCTGCCCTAGGTGGCGAGGAGAGCGGAGGGGCTGGGGCAGCACCGCCGGGCCGGGAGGTGCCGGCCGGGACATCCCCGCAGCACCCGGGCCCCGGGGCGGCCGGCGGCCCCGCTTACCTCCGTGGGGATGGCGGGGGAGTGGAAGGCGGCGGAGCCCTCGAGGCGCAGAGCCGGCCCACGGCCCAGCCCGGCGGGTGTCGGAACCGGGTCGCCACGGGGCGAGGTGCGGGGCGGCATCCGGGCAGGGCCCTGCAAGAAACGGGCGGCGGCAGCGGCGGCGGGGTCGGCGGGGCGAGGGGGGGCGGAGGGCGCGGTACTGACCTGATGCTGCTGCCGATCGCTGCTCCACGACGCGTCCCGCGGCGGCATCGCCACCGGGACCGCCTCTGGGTCCGGGTCCGGAGAGAAGGGCAGGAGGAGCCGCGGTTCCCCGGGGCTCCCCGCGGTCGGCGCGTCCCGGGCGGTCCCGCAGCCGCTACCTGCAGCCCGGGGCCGCTGCCGCCCGCAACACGTGCGCCGCGACTTTGCACGGAGCCGGCAAAAGGCACATTTTACTTTGGATGATCGGATGGTTTCGCTGTGGGTTTTGGTTTTTTTTTTTTTTTCCTTTTCTCCCTTCCCTTAACGTCGCAACGGCGAAAGCAGAACCCCCGTCCCCGCTCCACACAAGCCCGGCGCGGCGAGCACCACAGCAGCAGCACGGACAGAGGGAGCCGGCGCGGAGCAAACCCAGCGGCTGCTCGACGAGCGGCACCGGCGGCTTCCAAACTTCGCTGCAGACACTTACCTGTCCCGACAGCGCCGACCGTGGACTCTGGCCGCAGCCTCTCGGAGCTGCCGGGCACCTGGCGGGGCAGGCAGGGCAGGGGCTGGCAGGGCAGGGGCAGGCAGGCGCAGGCAGCTCCCGCTCCGCCGCTCCGGCTGCCTCCCCTCCGCCTCCCTTTTTATATCCATCTCCCAACCGCTGGCGGTGCCCGCACTGTTTACAGCGGCTGAGCCGCTGGCTCCTCCCAGCCGGGGACGTTCCCTCCAGCCTGGACGTATATCTGCGACCGGCGCCCTGATGCCCCGCTGCCCGCACGGAAAGGTTTTCCTCGCCTCCGAGCTCCGGGGGCAGTGGGCTCCTTGCCGGGCTCCTCGCGGGTCTGTGCGGACCCGCTGAGCCTCCAAAAAGGATGGGGCAAAAGGATGCGGCTGAGTGCCAGCTGTGTCTCCAAGGGCAGAGGGCTGAGGCACCCCAGACCCCAGCTCCTGATGTCCTAAACCGGGGCTTGGCATGCCTTGGCCCTTCTTGGGAGGCAGCTGACCCCTCTGGCACCTTCCCGTGGGGGTGTTTCACCCTGTACTGTCCTGTGTCTGGCAGATCTATGGACGACACTGTAACCCAGCAGCTGCACAAGCTCCCTTGACAGTGGGTGAGGAGAGAGGTATTTTCCACTTCACCTCCCATCAACCTGTACTCAGAGTCTGCAGTGAGAGGAAGAGGCTTAGAAACTGCTGTGACAAGGCACAGACACAAAACCACCATGGACTGCCTTCCTGGCTTGGAAGGTCCCAGTCTCAGAGGACGTGGCACTGCCTGTCACACCATCACATCTATCACCCCTGGCACTGACCATCACACACTGGTTTGTTTTCCATAAACCCCAACATCACATTTTTTTCATAGACTCCAAAATACAGCACAACTGAGCTTCTGGATGACACATAAATACAGGTATGTGCTTTACTGCAGCCACAGCCTCTCTCCCCCAGGGTTGTAACCCCCATCTCCACTCCAGAGCCCAACATCCCCAGAGGACAAGCCAGCAGTGGGTAGGCAATGGTTCCAGCCACTACTCTGGCCCAAGCCAAAGAGGTGCAGAGCCACAGGTGCTGTCAGCCTCAGAGACATTTGTGTGCCATCATCTGGTAAAACTGTTCCAATCTGTCACCTCTGAAATTTATTCTGGTGCAGGATTTCTTCTGACAGAGGGCACAAAGACGCTATAGTCATGTTAATAAGGAACGAGTGCTGTCAGACAAAATATGGGAACAGACTGGAAGCAGAGGGGGTGGGTGAGGGGCACAGCCATGCCCCATGCTCCAGGCAGCAGCTCTGGTGAGGGAGCAACATTCACTTGTGCTGAACAAAACCCATCCACACCCATTCCTGGGACCCAAAGAATTGCTGAATCTGAAGAAAAGCATCCAGCCCAGGAAAACAAATCCAGATAGCACTCCCTTGTTTCAATACTCCATAAATACAGGGAAATGCTAGAGCTGCCACCTTTGCTACCAGCTGTTCATCTGTCATTTAGTGCTGGCACTTCTATTCCTGTCTCAAATAGCTTTTGTCATTTTCCTTCCAAAAAGCAACATTAGTCAGCATTGTGCCTCCTCCTTATCTGAATATGACACATATGAATGCAGGTCATGGGAAGGCAGAACTGTTACCAGGAGGCTTCGCTCAGTTTTTTTAAGAAAAAAATATCTGCTGGTGGAAGTTTCAGGCAAGACAAGGCAAATAAGAGCATTTTGTCTTAAAATACACCAAATTCTCTGAACTCAACTTTGTACAAGTGCAAAATCCAAAGAGGACCTGAGCCTTTTACATCTGCCAGGGCCTTAGAAATCTCTTACACTGTTACTTAAAATATTTACTTTATGCAAAAGATTTCACAAACTTGCAGTCTAAATAAAAGGCATCAATAATTAATCTAACACAGTAGAGGTACATGTAAAGCACTTTGGTTAGTGCTAAGCTTTCTGCGGACCTCACAGAACAATCAGCAAAGCCAAAGTCACTCCTGCTTACCTGGAATTTTCCTGAAAAAGAAACCAAAATCTTCAAGGTGTGAGTACTGTTTAAATCCATTAAAGGCATTTTCTCTTTCATAGCCAGAAACAGACTAGTTTGATTATTTTCCTTTTTTAAGAACTACTCTCAGGTGAAAGATTTCAGTGCCATTTCACCCCATATTAAGTTTTCACTGGCCTGAGGAAGAAAATTTCAGACTAAAAGGGGCTGAGCATATCACCCTGTTTTCTAAATGTTGTTGTCTCTTTTTAAAGTAAACAGAGAAGCACCCATCTGTAGAGTGGTGCTTGGCAGCTAAACTCTTTCCCTTCCACTCTTTAGATTTCATTTTTCCAAGCTGATTTCTGTTTTGCAGCAGCACCAGGATGAAGTTTACAGCACAGCCCTCTGTTACAGGATGCATCCCCAGCATGAGAACACTGACCAACAACCCCACACCTGCAAATGAGAAACCATGACTAATGCTCACTGCCTGCGACACACGCCTGGTGCAACTCTTCCTCACAAAAAAAAACAATTCAAGCCCTCCCCCGAGTGCTGTTGTGGGTTATAAACTCCAGTTTACTTTTCTAACAAACAAAAACGGGTCATTTTCTGTAATGGGCTGCCAGGGATGAGACAGCTTTGACCGTGCCGTGTCTTGACACACGGCCTGTGATGCTTTGCCTACAAGCACAGCTGTGGCGTTCAATACCAAACATCGATGGCTGAGATTTTCATGGTAAACCCAGGGCAGAGAACCAAGCTAATCTGAATGGCCTGCTGGAAGTGACTCGCAGGGCACGGAGGCTCAGCTTTCGCACAGAAGTGCAGGGAGGTTCTTCCTCCGTAAGTGATTTTTTTTTTTTTTTTTCCCCGGGCACACTCCCTCGCTGGGCGGTTTCCCGTTTCCTTCGAGAAAGGGAGGAACGGAGGCAGCATCCCCTGAACAGCACCGCGTTCCCACGGGGTACGGGCAGCGCCGAGGGATCACTCCGGCAGTGCGGGCCCGGAGGGTTCGCCGCAGAGCCAGCGCCAGCTCAGACCCCGAATGTGCGGGGCCGGAGCCCCCAAGGACACGGGGGGACACGGGGGGGACACCGGGGAGCACGGGGGAACACGGGGGGGACACCGGGGAGCACGGGGGAACACGGGGGGACACGGGGGGGACACGAACGGGACACGGAGGGGACACGGGGGGACACGGGGGGACACGGGGGAGCACGGGGGAGCACGGGGGGACACGGGGGGACACGGGGGAGCACGGGGGGACACGAACGGGACACGGACGGGACACGGACGGGACACGGGGGAGCACGGGGGGACACGGGGGAGCACGGGGGAGCACGGGGGGGACACGGGGGGACACGGGGGGACACGGAGGGGACACGGGGGGACACGGACGGGACACGGACGGGACACGGAGGGGACACGGGGGGACACGGACGGGACACGGTGACGTGACCGTCCCTGCAGAGCCGCGGGCGGCCGGCAGGCGGCGCCCTTGCACAGCCGCTGCCCCGCGGCCCGGCCCGAGCCCGCGCGGCCGGAGCGACCCGGCCCGTCCTGCAGCGGTCCTGCCCATCCTCCACTGATCCTGCCCGTCCTGCAGCGGTCCTGCCCATCCTCCACTGATCCTGCCCGTCCTGCAGCGGTCCTGCCCATCCTCCACTGATCCTGCCCGTCCTGCAGCGGTCCTGCCCATCCTCCACTGATCCTGCCCGTCCTGCAGCGGTCCTGCCCATCCTCCACTGATCCTGCCCGTCCTGCAGCGGTCCTGCCCATCCTCCACTGATCCTGCCCGTCCTGCAGCGGTCCTGCCCATCCTCCACTGATCCTGCTCATTCTCCACTGATCCTGCTCATCCTCCAGCGGTCTTGCCCATCTTTCACTGGTCCTGCTCATCCTCCACTGATCCTGCCCATCTTCCAGCGGTCCTGGCCATCGTCTATCGATCCTGGCCATCCTCCAGCGGTTCTGCCCATCTTCCAGCAATCCTGCACATCCTTGAGTCCTAACCATCTTCCACTGGTTCTGCCCATCCTCTATTGATCCTGGCCATCCTCCAGCGGTCCTGGCCATCTTTCACTGGTCCTGCTCATCCTCCAGCAGTCCCGGCCATTCTCCACTGACCCAGCCCATCCTCCATTGACCCTGCCCATCCTCCAACGGTTCTCGCCATCTTCCGCTGATTCCGCCCATCCTCTATCCATCCTGCCCATCCTCCAGCAGCCCTGCCCATCCTTCACTGGTCCTTCTCATCCTCCAGCAGCACTGCCCATGCTCTGTCTATCCCCCCATCATTCACTGCTCCTGCCGAGCACTGAGTGCCCCAAGCCCGGCTGTCTCTCAGCTCTGAGTGCAGATCCTGGCAGGGCAGGACCCCCCTGTACTGGGCTGCACCCAGCAATGCCCACCCCTCCCCTGCCCCACCAGCCCTGTCAGCCAGCAACAGAAAACGTTTGAGATACCAAACCCACATCTCCTTGTTGGTTCATCTCTGGGCTTTAACAGCCTCTTTCTTTATTTAATCATTTGCTTCTGGAGCAGAGAGAAGGCCTTGGACTGCTGGGCTTGAGACAACACTCCCATATTCCTGAGGAGCTAGAGCATCTTATACAGCAAGAACAGCTTCACCTTGTGCTGGATCACCCTGAGGTCACTGATGTGAATTTTGAGCAGGTTGGCATTTTAATCAGAGCTACAAGACCAAGAGATATTCCAGGCCAAGCTAGGTCCAAAAGTATCCATTAAAATATATCTGAAGAGTTGAAGGAATACATTGCAGGGCAAGAGCTTTTCTTGTGGCTTCTGGCCTAGGTTCTGACTTAGCAAACATCTCCTATGATAACTCAGGAGAAAGCTGCTTCTGAACAGGCTGGAGGGTTGCAAGAGCCCACAGTCCCAGGAAGGGTTTTCTTTCTGTGCAAGAGTCTTTCATAATCCATGTCCCACAGAGAACTTCTGGGATTTGGGCTATGTTCTGAAATAATTATAAATACAGTGAAACCTATTAAATATAAACAGCAAAGAATCCCAGAGAGTTTTCCTCAAAATATACGTGTACATAGCTACATTTATGGATGTTCTGCTGCAGCCCTGGCTACAGAACACTGCAGCACTTCGACAAACACTGAATGTTTCAACTGGCCAAATCAGGAGATGTATGATAGATAGGCTTTAGGTACTAAAATGTAACAATTGTTGTATATAAATTTTCATTTAAAGTACTCTTTAATGCTCAGGAAAACTATCTTCATTATTCATACAAACACTCAAAGACTGCACAGATTTTCCCTCCCCCTTAAAAACAAAAATAAAAAACACACACACAAAAAAACCACCCCAAAACCTAACTCCATCACCAAATTTACTGTTCCATATTAATTTTCTGAAAAACATTTTTAGAAGTTGTTAAAGTTGTTATTCTTGTTAAAGACTTTTTTCCTACTTGATTAAGGAAGGAAACTTTTACACTCCCACTGAGCTATTTGCACTTTGGGTGCAGGCCCAGGGTCCAGCAGAGACTATTCTTCCAACAGATACAAGTTGGGTTTAAAGGCTCCATTTTGCTTTCTACCTGCTCTTTGTCTCTGCCTGCTGATTAAAGCCATTAGTCTGGCGTAACCAGGCGAAGCTGTGGCTGCTCAAAGGCCACAGCAACTTCATCCTGTTGATAAAAAGGTGCTGGTAAGGGACAACTGGGACTCTATGGAGCTTAAATTTTCTTCTAAGGCAGTGCCCCTACCCAGCTCTCCTTCCTCCAGGCTGAGCCCAAAGGTTCAATTTACACTCTGGGAATGGATCAATAAAGCAATTACATGCAACATAAGTAGGCTGGGACTTCATGATAAGTAGGGCTGCAAACACAAAAGAAAGTTCTGATAATTAAAAGAGACAAGGAACCCAAAACTCAGTGGCATATTGCCAAGAGTGTTTGAAATGGTGAATGTTTTAATGTAACAGCATACTGCTGAATGCTGGAGGTCATGTCCTGGGAGCCCTGGAATGTGCCTGAAGCCTTCCCTTTCATTTCTAAGCAGAGAAAAAAAAAATTTAGATTTTTTTTTTATTTCCTACAGGAGCATCCCAGATCAGCACGTTTGAGAAGCTTTAGGTTTGTTATTTATTTGATTCAACATTAAAGTTATCAACTTCAATCAGTTGTGACTTAGGGTCCAGGGGATTGCCTGCCCATTATAATTGTACTGTTAAGTGTTTCACAAATATGTTGGAATTTCATGTATCAAAATGCACATTCATGGCTATAACTCATCCTGGAATATGACATTGTGGCAGTTATATTTTACAGATGGTCCACACAGAGGAGGACGTTAGGCACCGCTGCCATCCCACTGGTCCTGGTTTGAGCCAAAGGGAAAGGGTTTTGGGGCAGATCCAAAGCATTCCTAATGGCACTGCTACAGCTGAGTGACTTGAAATGTACGTGATGTCAAAGCTTTTAGCAGGTCTGCAAGTTCCAAGAACAAACCTCCATGAAAAATGTTATTGAGGATAAGCAAAACTGTGGATCGATGTCTTAGTTTATAGCAGTTTTTAAACTAATAAGGCAGAGGAACAAAAGGAGAAAATAAACAAAACACCCACAGCAAAGACACAGCAAACCAAGCCACCTATGTTTGCCTTGAAGTCCAAGAGTAATCCAGAGGCGTGTGTTCCTTCCTTCCGATAGAGCAGGGCTCAGACCCAGCGGCTCCGCGCCTCCTCCTCTGCCGGGACAGCCACAGCCGGAGCAGCCCGGGCAGAAGCGGGGCCCCCGGCCCCGGGCACGCCCCGAGGGGCTCGGACCGCCGGGGCTGCAGCAGCAGCGCCTTCGCGCCCCCGCCTGCCCGGCAGCCCCAGCCCCGCTCAGCCAGCACCACCACCCAGCTGGGCCCCTCCCCGCCCCACGGCTGGGGGCCCTGGGGCGGCCCCGCCGAGCACAGAGCAGCCCGAACGCCGCCGGGCGCCGAGCCAGGGCGGGTCCCCCCACGGACACAGCCGGGGCTGGGGCCGTCCCACGGCCCGGGGCAGCGGGGATGCTCCGGCCTCCGGAGCGAGGGAAGCGCAGCCCCGTCCCAGGCGGGCCGAGCACAGCCCGCAGGGACAGCCAGCACACGATCGTGCTCGAGAAAGAGACGTGATGCGCTCCCAGCCCCGCGGCGCCGGGCCCTGAGGAAACCCAAACCAAAGCACCTTTACTCTTACAGGAACCAGAAGGTAATTTATAATTGACCAGCTTATGGTATAGGGGTCTTCTTGGAGTTTCTTTAAGACAGCAGGCATGTCACCCTTACACGTTCTGCAAAATTACTTTGATTACTGCAGAAACTCATCTGCAAAACCAGACACCGGCAGAGTCAAAGGAGCAGGGCTCACTCTCCTGCTGCAAGGACCAGCTCCTGCTTTTTACTGTTGAACCAAAGCTATGAGACCCAGGCAAAACCTTCTGCTTTGAAATTCACACCCATCTGACCTCAGTATTACCACTGGACTTGGAAAGCAACACAGACCCAGCAGGGAGTTTGTGTGCCTGACCTCATTCCCAACAGAGCTGTGCCCACCATCAAAGAGCCACCCCACCCTCACCCAGTGCTGGAGTACAAACGACTGCATTTGAGCTAAATTTCAGAGCTAAAATGTTTGGAGAGTTCCACATGGGAGGACATACAGAAATTAGTTAAATGGGCTTAACTGAGATCATTAGCTTGCTTTCACAAGAATAGACCTGGGGAAGAAAGCGTTTTCCGAGTGAGAACAATCAAGTTTTACAGCTGAATGAATAACCAGAGGAAGCAAGTACTGGTTGAGTCTCTACTTCTATGTTTAGCACCATTTAGAAAAAGCAAATGCAATACAGAGTTTATAGATGTGTACAATGCTAAGCATAAATACAGGTTCGGGCATTTAGAATTCCAGGGTCAGCACCCCGAGCAGAGCTGGCACAAGTTACAGGAGTGACATGGAAAAACGAGGAACAAAACCGCAGCAGAGGCGACACAGGTAACAGGCCTCCCTGTGAGCACAAGTTAAATTTGTAACAGTTACATAAATTTTAAAAGGATACATATCAGACTCCTTGGAAAATGACACCTTTGAAGCTGTAACAAATATTCTCCTCTGGCTTTCCCAAAGTACAAACACCAGACAACTACTGTCAGGGAACAGATGTACCACATCTTACCTCCCTGCAAACAAGCTGTACACCACCTGTGGCTGCACTACATGAACAAAAATGATCAGTCACAGAGGAAAAACGGACAGAGCATCCCATCAACAACAAAATGTTAACTCACACCTTTGGGAGACCCGTTGCATAATTTATCCAGGCACACAGAGCCATTTTTACAGTGACACCTTGATAGCTCTAAAATATGCATAACAAGTTCTTGTAAAGGCCCACATTGTACATTTAAATTACAGCATGTTAGCAGTTTGCTGGAACAGACTATTTTTTTTAAGCCCGAAATTTGTTTTTCATAACCTCAAAACATCCCCTTTCTTATAATTTAAAAATAAAAATTTTTTTTTTTAAATTTTAAAACTTTTTTTCCTTAAAGTAATGAGGACCTGAAATTCACTGTCATGGATGAAACTGCATTTTCATGACTTGGCCCCATTTTTCAATTAATAGTTCCAAGGTTGACCAGCAGTGGTTTGAAATGCTTGAAACTTTGGTACAAGTTTACAATACAAAGCAGATCATTATTAGCATTTATTTTGTGCAAAGCATACATCAGAAAATTATTTTAAAAATCATTTAAGAACTATTGGATGAGAACACGGCTACAGGGAAAATTATTTAAGGGAACAAACAGGTAAACAAATTACTGAATTAAAAAGAGGGAAGAAGATCCATACCAGTGGATCAATGATAGGTCATTAACGTTTTAATTAAGAGCAAAACATCTGTGTTAGTTTAATGCAGATGAACTTCACAAACCAAACCAGTCAATGCAAAAGCCAGAAGACCGTGGCCCCTCTGAGAATTGGTTCAGCAGGAATTCAGGCAAATAAAAGATAGTACAAGTGGAAATCCATGTTCAGCCAGGACACTGTCATCTGTTGCTGCAACTGCAGAGACCATGGGACATAAAAAACAATGCTGAATTCATATTCAAAGTTTTCATTAACAGAGGAACACTGGCAAAAAAACCCAAAGCAAATGCAAAGACAAGTCACAAAAATTACTTCAGGAGTTGGAAAAATAGTAATCAAAAATTAATTTATAGGAAAAAGGTTAGAAGTATCAGTTTGTTAAAGTAAAAGGGTAGCTAGAGGGTCATGAGAAGAAACATTGCAGGCTGAGGTTTCAGAGCAACACAAAGTTCAATTTGGGTACCAGAAAACCAGAGTTAATTAGGCAAAAATCCCCCAAGTCTCTACATGGACAGGTTGACCCTTTTAACATCACCTTTAATACCTGTACCACACACAGCAGCTTGGTTTCCACAGGGCTACAGTCCCAGGAAGAACACATGTAGGATTGGAAGAAAACCACTGTGGATTTATGAAGGTACAATAAATATATATAAAAATCAGACAAGTATCTGAATATTTATTTAAAATCCAGAAGGGAAGTGCTGAGCTTGAGGTGGTGATTAGGCAAAACCTGAACATTTTGGCTGGCAGAGTCACCAAGAGGACTGCTGGGGGCCCTGCTGCTTGGGACAGTTAGAAGTCACAACTAGACTACACTGATGCCCAGATCCAGAGTCTAAGGACATGGGTGATGTGGGCCAGGATGCATGTCCCCATCTCACTGGAAGTGAAAACAGAAGTTTTTCCCCTTTTGCAGTAATAGGGCCAAGGCAATAATTAAAGACAATGCACACTTGCAGCACTGAAAATTAACTGCAGGCCTGTTGTAGGAATTAGCAACAACTATGTTCAAATATTTCTTCCAGGCAATGAATCATGATTTTTCATTACTTAGAACCAGCTGAACACCATTTAAACACAACCTCTTGCACATTTGATTTACCTACCCAGCTTACTCTATCAAGTAATGTTTTTACACTTTCCTCATGTATGAAAGTTATGCACCAAAGAAGATTCCAAACTTGAGCAAGCTCTAATCCATGCATCCTTTATTCCATTACAATCACTGTGTTGCTTTCTAGCAACAGGACACAAACTGCAATCAATCGCGATCAGTTTATACAACAATCTGAGGCTTACAGTACATTTAAGGCCTTTAAATTTGGAAAAATTAGACCTATCCTAGTAGTGTAACAATTTTTAAGTGTTTTGCATTTCTGATGCATAATCTGTGCGATTCCAGTGTCAAAGAATCAAATTACTTCTAAACTAAAAAGATCAGCTCAATGAAAATTTAGTTACGTAATTCATCAAAACATAAATGTGTAAATTTTATTTTTTTTTTTTTGTCCTGGAAACTTTATAAAACTTTAATAGCAAAATAATATAGGGATAAAAACATATTTTAACAAAATGTATTCAATCATATACAAACCAGAATTTTGCAGTTTATTGTAACTCGACTTAAATTAAAACTACCAATTAAGAATCTATGCACAATGTAAATTCAAATATGTACAGTACTTTTAAAAAGTCTACAGGAATGCTTTACAGAAGGAAATGTCTGTTATGGCTATTATTCAGACAATCTGAATATTAAAATGAGTTTTCTAGTAGTAAATTTACACATTTATTTTTAAACAAAAGCAGTTTTGTCCCTAGATCCTTTAAGAATATTCCAGTTATGTTTATACAAGTAATGGAGAGGTCGTTACAGAGTTTAGCCCCATATAGTAGTTTGCTTATTTTCAGGTAAAAGTGTTTTTAAATAATTTACTTGGGAAGATCAGTAAGTTAACAAAAGAACACTAGAAGGGAGGAGAGGGAACTTCATCACAATAACTTTCCAGTTACAATACCACAGCTAGAAACTTCACAGAGAAAGTACTCCCTTAGATTGAACCCATGATTGTTCTGAACAAGCTGTAGCTCATAACAGTTGTGTTCTCCACTTTGAGAACACGGTGGGGAAAAAGTCTTTGTAGGACAGAATTATAAATGATCTGAAGTGAGACAGAGAAAACTGATCTTCGATTAATACAGCACTAGGTAAAAAGTGTCCCCATAAGCAGCTAGGATTCCCACTTCCTTCAGGGCAATGAAGCTAAAAATTGTTGGAATTACAGTAGTTGACCATATTTGTGTGCATTAGTAGAATCATTTCCAGATAGAAAAGACAAATTTCATCAGATGTTTGATTAGAACACCCTCAAGACAGGGTATTTCTTCATAGTATAAAGCTATTACAGCTATCCAGTTAAAGCATGTGCAAAAACAGGTAATTTCTTCCGTTCACAGTAACTGAGGTAAAATCAAGTAGGCTTCTTCAGGAGTTGGGAAGTTCATGAGATATGAACTGTTTTAGTCTCTCTAAGTACTGTGCATAAAGCTCTATGTCATTATGCCCAGCCCCTTCCACCCAGAGGGGCTCCACTGCTCGTGGACATCGCTCGTACATGGCCAGGCCATGGGAGAAATCGATCACCTCATCTTCGGTACCGTGGATGACCAGCACAGGAGAGGTCACTTTAGAGATCTTGTCAATGCTGGGGGAAGGAAAAGAAAGACACAGCTCACTTTGGGGCTTTCAGTTTCAGGTTATTAGAGAAAGCAAGCTTAACTGTTGGCACACAACCCAGTTACCACTGCACGTTTTTAAATGGCTGCGGACCACTGGAATTGTGCACAAGTGATATGGGACAAGGCTCATTCCCAAAACACACGTGTGAAAAAGGAGCCTGCACTGCCATCAGCACAATCCCACCAGTGCTAACAACAACAAGTTTGAGTGGGCAGTATGCAAATAAAGCTTGGCACCCAAAAAAACCCACCAAAACAGTGACTGTATCTATCACACAAAGCACTGTGAGGCAAGTGAGATTCCATGGGACATTCTGCAAGCATGGACTCTTCTCACATGACACATTATCACCTTCCAATTTAACAGCTTAGGAACTAATTAACTACATTGCGGTCATAAGATTTCATTAACAAAAAAGACCTTAGCTCATGGAGCTGAATCTCTCTTTGAACCCCCAAATCAGGCAGATTCAGCTAAAGGAAAACAATCTGTTTCAAGTACTGATTGTTCAAGTTCAAACAATGAAATAGAAAACTGTGGGAGACGAGCATTACACAGGGATATTTAACTGCAAACCACAGAAATCACACAGGATTTTACTTTATGTAATCAGCCTCTCTGCCAGCTGTGACTGCAAAGCGGCCTTAGAGCAACATTTTTCCTTTTGTCCAGCTGCTTTTAGCAGACCAATATAGCTTGAGACTACCTGTCACAGGAAAATGGGTTCTGAGGGAAGGGAAGAGTGACAAAGGCACCTTTCCACCTAAGAGGTCATGCCAGAAAACCCCAATTATGAAGCATGCTGGTAACACATGAACTTGCAAGTAGTGAACAGCAGCTTTCTCTGACTCTCCTCACGCAGGCCCCAGCTTTTATTTCCAGACAGCCATTTCATGCTGGTAGTTACCAATGATTCCAAATCTGTCTTAGAGACACCACGTGCTAATGAACTCTCAGCTTCCTACCAGCTCCACTTCCATCAACAAATGGAGGAATGTGGAAAAATGAGCTCTGGTACTACTCAATTTTATGGGAGGACAAATCTATTTCTTTATGGTAGCTAATAAAAGGTGTTTGGATTTTCCTGCTCCTGAAGAACAAGCAGGCATGCAATTCTGGCATGACCATTGATTTTAAAAAATGATCAATACAGCTTAATATGATTTTAATAATACAGATGCCAGCATACCCTGACTTAAAAACAGATTCCAAAAAATTCTATGAAAATAAAAAGTTAACTAAAAAGATGTAAACTGAAGCAGTAAGCCTCACAGAAACCTCAGAATTTAGTATTCTAGAGAACTACCATTGGTATTCCAGTGAACAGCTGAGTGTAAACACATTTCTCTCTCTGTCTTTATACCTCTCAAAAAAACCCTCAGGTTTCATGCCATTTAAGGTACTATTTAAAATTAAAATGAAGCCTTATTTCACTTTTCCTGCGTGGAACTCGAGCTGTGTGCAACTATGCTGAATTAAAAAGCATCCCAACAGAAAAGAGGCATCAGAATAATGCAGATTTTGTTTTTCCCCATAATTTTCATCCAAAAATTAGTCTCATAGCTAAATGTAAATACTTTATAATCGATATGCTGTATAAACTGAAGTTTTTAAGCCCATGAAAGGTCTGGTGTAATAGACCTACCAGCTACATACAGCTACAGAGATGTTTATGCATAATTTTTGTGGCTAGACACTAAGTTCTCATTTATTGTAGGAAACCCCTTTCACTTCAGTATTCAGATAATGAAACAATTTTTTTTTCACATATATTCACAGACCATTAATCCAGATAATATTTACATTTTTGCAGAAAATTGGAAGGCATCCCATTGCCAACTCAGCGACTCATAAAGCAGTATTTAAACTGCACATTAGCCTTACTTAGTATTCTCAGCCACACAGCTCTGCAGCTAGAAAAATCTACAGAGACCAAATTCTCATGGAGTCCCAACATAAAATGCACATAATAGCAACTCACTGTAGGTGCACACAGAACTATTTTGTTTCCCACTGTGAAGACAGACAGTTGAGCTGCACACATTCATAAAGTGCACTGCTGTTTATTTTCACTGCTCCCAGTACCAGGGAAGTCAGACTGACAGCAATGAACAGCTCAGTAGGGCAAAAACAAAATATTCAAGTGCTACAGCACATCTGCTGTCACTGTTCCTCTTCCCACTTTTCTTTTTAAAACTGCTATTTGATTTGGCTGGTAACAGCTAATCACTGTTACTTCTGTAATCAGAGCTATGTTTAAGGCTTTGTTTTTTCCTCTCTCGCAGAAGCATTTGTAAACATTGGATTTCAGGTTTGAGGATGATGAATGAGCTGGAGTGTAAGTGCTTCAAATTCAGTCTGCACCTCCAACAAGTTAATTAATTAACTAATAATTTATTTGAAAGGATTCTAAACACAGGGACTGTGAGAGCCACTACTACTTCATCACCATTGCTTCTAGCAGTTCTGCCATACAGATTTATACCTACGGCCTCCCACAGCTGCTAATTTTAATCTGTTGTAACCAAAATAAAACTAACAAACAAAACGAAATGCAATGAATATTCCTTACTATCCTTATCACAAGCATGACTTTCTGAAGTAAAGCCAAGTTTTGACCAAGACTTCAGTGAGTGGCTGTTTTATGTTCTCCCTTCCATGGACCATTAAGATTTTTACCTGTGCTTCACCCACTGCCCTGCTATAGGGAGACTGGCTTCCCCTCTCATATTCTTTTATAACTTAAACTGGATCAAATGAGAAGTTGTAAAAGATTCCTAGAATATCTGCTGTTCCCACGACCTCTACCATTCCCAAATATTTGGGTACTCCAGGTCTGTTGCAATTGTTTTTCTGGTGAAAACTAGACTATAAAAGCAAATGTTTTATCTTAAAAACAGTTGCATGTAGTTTTCCAGAGCTTCTTAAAACAAGCTTAATATCTTCTAAAAGATGGAACAGGGACTTTTTTGGTCACAAAATCAGGTTGCTACAAGATCCCCACCACGGAGGAACAAATAGAAGTCTCTGTATCTACTTACACCACCGGCCCCTTTTAAACACCTATAGAGCATGGTGAGCATAGAAAACCCACCTTGCAGCAATGATACATACCTTGGGAAAGCATCAAAGCAATAAGTTTTCCTGGTGTCAGGAAAAGCTACCCGTAATCCAGACATCAGGGGAGAGTGGAGGATCACAGCTGCACACTCGTACCGAGATGCCAGGTCTACTGTAGGGACAGTACCAATGCTCTGACCATACAGAATGATGTTCTCAGGACTGACACCATACCTGCAGAGAAAAGAAAGATCCCTTTAAAACAAAAAAAGCCAAAACATAACACATTTCACATCAATTTCACATCACAGATGCAGAAACCAAACCAAACCAAACCAACAAAAGCAGAGGGGGCTAAAACTCAAAGCATCCCTCATTATTGGTTGTGGATCTTTAAAATCTATCCCTAGGAGACATGAACTTAAAAGTTTGAATTTGGAAACAGTCCAGCAAAGTAAACAACTCATCTATTACACAGGCTGAAGAGAGCTATCCTCAAAGAAGGAATGGTAGTTTGGTCATGAATCTTCACCTTTTTCAGGAACAGCTCTTGTCTTTCACTCCCCACAGCACAGCAAATTATAAATGAGACTTCCCCCCTATCCAGTCACTCAGGAACTTCAGCTGGATGTCCTAGAGACTAGCAGCCCTTCCACCATCAAAAAAGACAGTTACCCCTCTGTCCACCTTTAACTCCATGCAGTTGGAACATGAAGACAAAACTGCCTTGTTAGTGACAGCAAAAACAACAGGTCTGTTCATTTTTCCAGTTACTGATCGGTATAAAATATTTCTCGTTTTTCTTTGCCAGTTTAAAAAACAAAGTTATTTTGTAACTATAAAAACCACATAATTCCATAAAATGCAGGGTTCATAGTGAGTCCTGGGTGACTCCTCAATATTCCCATCTAGTCTATGAAACTGTCCCAGCCTGTGTGCTGCTTCACACTGCAAAAAAAAAAAAAGCTGAGAATGAGACTAATTCAATTTTCATTTAATGTATGCAAAATAGAAAGGAATTTGGAAGGGGCACAGGAGGAGGTGACAGTGGATAGGAAGAAGTGAAGAGTATCTGGCCACCAGAACTTGTTAGGAAAGCTGCAAATCAAAGCTGTTACTCAATTATCAAGTATTTACCCAGAAGATTTCTCTCTGTTAACTCCACCTCCCACTGCAAGCTGTATAATGGAACACAAAAGAGAACACATTCCTAGTAGAAAATAATTTGTGTAAAACATGTCTTTTTGACAGTCTACACCATCTACAGTCCTGTGGTCACTGCTGTGACAATGAAAAGCAAATCCTGCAGGTTTAGGCTATGCCCCATGTACACCTGAAAGGTTTCAATTTCCTTGCAAAGCTGCTTGCAAGATGTATAGCAGGCCTGGAGAGTACTTGACTTGCAAGCAGCTAAATGATTTGGTATGTGCCAAAAGAGATAATTACAATAGAAGAAAGATCAATTAATAATTAAAATTAAGAATAATCCAGTACTAATTGTCCAATTACAGGCTGTCACGATTGCCTCGTTTCATGATGAAGTATAACTAGACTGGATTGTAGCCTTTGTGAAACTGAAATTTTCTTAATATTTTTATACTGCTGAGCATAAGGGTGCTTTTGGCATCTACTGTTATATGAATAAGCAACTGTATAAAAATATCTCTCAGGAGTAAAATTGTATCCTCTTGGTAACCAAGCAGCAGCTGATGCTGGCGGTCTGTCACCACAGCCACAGCCTGATGTTTTTAAAGAGATGCTGTGCAGCTCTTTTAGCAGATTTTCTTTCTCCCTTAGTGTTAGATATGGTCCAGCACACAGCAGGGCCTGGTTGACTCAGCTAACAGGACCTTGGAACAAAGTCCTGCCTTCACAGACTTTGTTCCAGCTGCTGGGTGGGGAGGGCTGGAGGCATGCACCCCAAAGGCACCACATGCATCAGCCTATCTGCCAGCTGGATATATTAAAGATAGGCAGAAATGCATCAGCATCAGGGATATACAAGAAAACAGGACTGGAACATGATCACCTACAGGGCATTTCAGTGGTCATGGAATGATATTAATGCTGGTAGGTTTTGCAATGCCATCCTGAACTGTGGTATCATGACAAACGTGAACCTTCCTTTCCAAAAGGTTTACAATATAAGCAGAATCTGGAAACAGATGTTTGAATGAGAATCACAGGATAACAAGACAGCACAGGGTGGCAAGAGAATTCAACACATCCAGTTGCCCTAGTATGGCAATTTTCTCCAACACTAATCTGCTTTAGACTCACTCCTTTTGGTGTTACTTTCTTTCTGAAAACATCTCATATTGTAAGGGCAGCACCTTGCTGTAGAAGCAATAGGTACTCTAGAGAAGAATCTGTTTCATAGTATGCCAGGTAAGGTCAGACACAGTCTATAGCATCATTAAAAAAGCCCAGAGGTACATCTAAACTTAAAGCAGCCCTTCATCACTACAGCCATTCAGTATCCAGCTCCACAGAAAGGAAATGTGACAATCTGGACAAAATGAATAATTGTAAAAGGGTATTAGGACACTGATTTAGTGCACTCAGCCTGTCATTAGAGCAAATGTCTTTTCTGCTTTACATTGATACTGACTGACAACTAAAAGAATCTCTGGGGCTGCTTTATTTAGGGGCAGCTCTCCTTTTCAAGACAGAAGAGTTACTGTAACAGATTTATCTTTTTAAGCCCTTTACCATTAGCTCATCACTCAGCAAGCAAGACATCGAGCTTACTGCAAACATCAGCAGAAACAGCTACATGTAGTATTTATTATCATGAGGCCAAAGGACACAGGACAACTCATGAGCAAAGGCCATGAATAATTGAGCTGTGCAAGGTCCTCAGAGCTGAGGGCCAGGACTTGGCTCCATGATCCTCTGAGTCCTCACCAACACTGCCCAGTGGTGACTCAGCCCAGGTACTAACTCATCTGGGGCCTTTATCTTTAAAACACAACATTCTTAAAGCAGAAGCTGGGTCCCTCCCTCACCCTCTGCAAACTTCCTTGTATTAGATCCTTGCACAACAGGAGCAGTGATACAGAAAGTGAAAGACAAGAGGGGAAGAGCAGACATGGGTAAGAAGGTGGCAATGAAAGGGAAACTGGGTGACACAGAAAAAGGGAAAGAACATGGTAGAAAAAAGCAAAAGACGCTCTGGAAAAAGAGGAATCCTATTACAGTCTGCTCTCCTATTAAGGAAGAAAGTCTTTCCACCAGCTAAACAGCAGCTCCTAAAAATAACCTCCTTGAAACACACAAGCTTTGGTCTCTGTGGAAACAGAGCTCCATCCGACGGAGCAGGAGAGCCAAGTAAAATTTCTGGATATGCTTGGGCACTTCTCCTGTGGAGCCCCATCAGAGAGTTTGAAACAAGCAGGACAACACAGCAAAGGGAAACCAGCCCTCAGCAAAGCCAAAGTAGGAAACAACTCAGTTACCACGGGCATATGCAAAACTCTGCTTTGACAAAGGGGGGAAAAAGGAGAAGAAAAAAGGGCAGGTGTGCTTTTTTCTCAAAGGGAACTCCATTACTGAGAACTGCAGCTACTGCTGTATAAATGATGCAAGCATTTCTGCTCTCCTTTACCCACAAACACAGGTGGCAAAGCTCAAAGTTCTCCAGCCTATTTTAGTCTCAATAACCCAGAAGTACATGGTGTGGCTTACACATTTCATTTGTGTGTGGAGAAAAACCCCCAGCAACCTTCACAAGCAGCACAGCTCTCTGTACCTAGAGCTTCAGGCCAGGTCCAGCTAAGGCCCTAAAACACCCCACAGTCTATAATCATAGTAGTTTGGGGTTTTTTTCCCCCTTGTGTTACTGCCTCAGTAAATACAAATGAGGTTTAGCAGCAATTCTGGTCTCCCCATACTAGCATGAAATACATGCACAGAAGCTGGTTATTAGGAATCCACACCCCTGACTCTTCTACTAATTCCTTCACAGAGTAATAAGAGACCTCAGCCATGCCAGCAGATCAGTGGGATACAGGAGACTGGGAATATTGCTGACAGAGAACACAGCAAAGGAGGATGAGACACTACTTCTAGTTCCTCTGCTTGGCTGTATGGCTCCTCAGTTTCCTCATACAACACTGACCATGGCATCAACTGCTATGCAAAGTACCTCAGACTTCCTGGATGACTGCACTATGTGCACACTACTTATTATCTCAAAGCATCTTTAATTATGAGCCTAAGATACTGAATCCCTCCTCCCCCCTGGGCTCCAGGTTTGAGCCATGGAGCTGGAAAGTTTACCATTGCTATTTTTACTCTCTCCTTGCTCAGCAGAGAGTGCCAGTGGAATGCTGCTGCGGGGACTCCAGACCTGTCACAGCTGAACCCCTTCACAGCCAAAGCTGCCAGGCCTCAAAAGTGCCAAATACACATTCATTAATGAGGCCAGTCCCTTTTTCAGGCTTACTGAATCCATGAAGTTAACCTCACCTTGTATTTTTGGTTTGAATTTTTATGGTATTTGCTGTCCCAATATCCCTTACCTGAACAGGAAAGCATAGAGAGCAGCCTGTATACAGCAACAGCAATAAATTAGTTTTCAGAAACTGCCTATGCAGAGTACTTTGATGGCACAAACCCCAGTCCAGAATGCTGTTGGAGACTTAGGGTTTAACTGCAACTAAACTAAGGCAGGGACTGATAGGTGAGTTCTTCCTTACAACACATAAAGTACATAAATTTACAAGGCCAGGAAAATGAGGTAACCAGCTCCTGCATTCTCACAAGGGGACTGAGTCTGAAACTGGGCACTCCCCTCTCAAGCAAACACCCCACAGTCTATAATCAATGAAATAAATCATTTTCAAAACACAAAGAAAATCCAGCATACATCAGGAATAACACAAATCATGACCCAATTTGGAGGAAATAGTGACTTCTAGAGTACCTTTACTAGAATAAACGTGGTCAGCTCTTTATAACCTACTCAAGCCAATTTTTTCTGGTTACACAGACCCATTTGTCACAAAATACTATTTTATCACCTTTTTGAAATGCATTATCTCTATATTTAATAATCCTGAGAAATTTAGATCACTCATTAAGAAACACAGATAGGTGTTCTCTAGCATCGTTATACACTTCCATAAGATATCCATGTTCATTTTCAGAAATAAGTGGCTATTTAATCCTGTATGAATTTAAAAATCTAGTTTTGGGGGGTAAAAAGAAAAACAAAAATCCTCAATTAAGTCACACATGCAGATTGCATATATTGAGTATGATTTTATGTTGTGTGACTTTTGCATTAAAATAAATCAACACTAGCAACTTAGTCAATAATGACTATTGCAAGAAATTTACAATATCAGAACAAAACACTGAATTTTGCATTGTGCTTTAGCAAGCACCAGTCCAGTATGTCAGCCAAAATATCAGAGAAATTACAGCAGATTTTCAGTCTAAATGCCAATGTTAAATTGAGAGGAAGGCATTAAATTAAGGATTTTTTTGAGTTAACCATAACAACCGTCAAATGAGAAAAATCAGATTTCGGGATTCACAGGAAACCCTGGCACACAAAAACTGTCCCTGTGCCAGTCTCTCCAGTTCCCTTGAATTCACACAAACATAGGTCTAAAATTCTTCATGGTTTACTGACACCGACTCTTTAAATAGTGAGATTTCCTCCTTCTCTACCTTCTTCCTCTCCAGGCCTACAAGTACTATGCAATTCAAATTCAGGTACACCACACTCTATTTCACTTCCCATTTCCATGGAGCTAAGAGCCAAAAATGGCTTATGAAGCTGCAAAAGAGAGAGACCAACTTTTCTGGCATATGTCCCAGCACACTGTCACAGGAGCAGACAAGTAATTCCACAAATGTGTTCACTCTCAAAATAATTTAAATGGCTGACAGAGAAATTTAATCAAGGACTCCACCACAGTTTTATATCACTATTACTTTTACTACCACACCAGGGAGTCATTTGATTATGCTATGGAGAAACTCCAGTTCTCAATATAAGCTGATAGTGGAATTACAGAATGAACCTATGGCTCTCGAAAATGCCCTCTTACAGGCAATTTTGGAAGTTATCAGCAAATATCACACTCCTACAGGCTTGCTGGACTGTGTGACTGCAGCAATAATCCAGTGATGTACAAGCTCCTCTTTTCATATCAATAATAAATGGATCAAGTGAAAGAAACTTTTAGGCACTTCTGAAGATGATGATTTGCCCTGCAGTAACTTAATTATACCAAAGCATGAAATCACTGCAACTGATTCTTGATTACTGTCCTGTGACAATCAGCAATCTGTCATCAAACACTGAGAACTGTGCTCACAGTTCAACCAAGTCCTGACAAGGATATTGAGTATCACTGGAGAGCTCATGACAAAAGCAGGGATCTACACTGCTGAGCAGTGAAGCCAGTGCAAGTTCGCCCTGAACAGCCAGGGTAGGTAAAGGTAAATGGTATTTCATGGCATTCTCTAGTACAAACTGTAATGAGATTACATTTTAAATTAACTGAATTATGCTAATCTGCACTGAGTGGCTTTGGGGTGACAGCTGGATGACTTTTTTTTTTTTAATCCAAATAATACTAGTTTGTCTAAAAGTTGTTCCTTTTTGAAATACAGCCCTAAGTCACCTTTTGCTCATCTGCCTCAAACATAGGCTCCTGAAGTTGTCATGTTCCAAAGTGGGAAACACCTCTCTAACTAAAGTAAAACTGCTCAGGACTCAAAGCAAGCCAAGCGCTCTTGATCAGTAAATCCACTCCCCTCCTTTTTTCCCCTCAGCTTCACCATTTCAAGGAAGCTCCTTTTCCCCCCAGGCAAAAAAAATAGGCAATCTGTGTTTGCAGATCTATTCATGTTTTTAAGGAACTAAAAAGTAAAACCACCTTTGTTTTCTCTTGTACTGAAGACTCAACTGTATTTATAACATAACTTTTCTCCACCACAATAACCCAGGATACTGATTTTGGTGTTTGGTTTATGATAGATTGCTCATTTGTCTACCACATGAACTAGCAGTTTTATGTATAAACAACAAACAGATTTGGAACAGTTGCTTCTGCCTGACTGAGGGTTTGTTGGGCTGTTTTTGGTTTTTTGTTTGTTTGGGGTTTTTTTGTCTGGTTGTTTGGTTTTTTATTTCCCTAGATAGCAGGGAAGCAGGAAATAGAATTTTCATTAAATGTGCACTGAAATTTAAGCAGGAACTTGTGCCACAGGCATGCTGATGTAATAGAATAACTTGGCCCCTACAAGCATTAATTCTTTCATATTGAGTGAAAGCAAGAAGGCCACCGACAAGCAAAAAGAACTCATGTAAAACATCCAAGAAAAACGAGCAATGATGTAGCTCAGCCATGTTGAACTCCTACCTTCACCATTCCACTGCTTTGTGACAAAAGGAGAATAACACTCCAAACTCAGTGCACACTCATGCAATGAGAGGGAGTGAGCACCTCCTTAAATTAATTCTAAATAGCCACCTCTAAATGCTGGGGGTTGTTTTATTTCTCTAATCACAGGGGCAAATACAAACCAAACCCACTGTAAGTCGAAATACATGATGCTAATGGAAATAGGACCTAAACATATGGATATATTCAAACATAATTCCCACTGCCCCCAACTTTCTTTGCTTTAGCACCCTTAAAAATCAACTGGAGTTCTGCAGACAGCACAGGCACAAGATTATAGTTTTGAATTTGAATAAACACGGGAGCTCTCCACTCATCATAGTTTCCTGCTTCTTCCAAAGTGCTTTCTTAGACCAATCTAGATTCACACCATTTAGTCCCACAACACAACAGGTAAATGACATATAAAATGGATTTTTCACTCCATTTATTTTAAAAATAGAGCACTGAAGTTAACTTTCATGAAGTATTTTGCATTTAATTTATGCTCTGTAGCAAGTAAACCTGGAATACAGAAGACTGAAAACTTTTGCTGGGCACTGAGCACTATCTTTATGACCACAGCATCAATAATTAACAAATACTTAGCTACTTCTAGTATATACTCCTTACTGCAAGCAGTGTACAAAACCTATACAGTCATTCTCTGAGGTACATTTAAATAAATTGAGACAGCAGAAAAAATTCAGCTACTTTCACAGAGCAACTCAGTCTATAGTATCTTCTGAAGGAATCCATTATCTTTACCCTCAGTGTCTATCTCATCTCTTTCCTGCTGGGTTATTTTTACTTCAACTGCACACATAACCTATGCTCTAATACAACAGAGCTAAGACAGATGAGTGTACTCCTCACAACACTTGATGTGACATTAAAACTTCAACCATCCTTTTACTGTTGCAAAAAGGCTGCACTTTTGGGCATCCTACACTCAAAACCTGAAAAATAAGGTAAGCTACTCCCAAAAATTGTGCACCTAGTAAGGGTTGTTATGAAAAACAAGAAAGATTTGTGATACCCATGAACATCAACACATTATCTTTTAAAACAAGTATGTGTCAACTAACACAGAAATTGATTCCCTAGGAGACATTAAGCAAACCTGAGTGCAAATATTAACACCAGTTATGCATTTCTACAAGTTCTGTGCTTTCATAGCTGTTTCTTCAATTTCAACTACTTCCCAACTGGAGAGCCTTGCCTTATTCCCGAGGCTGAAATTTCACAGTGAGCCAATGCATTTTGGCTCACCTCCCAAGCCCATCACATAACCCTCCTCACCAGCCTTGGCTCAGCACTGGGAAACTGAGGGTTTACAAGCCTGGAGGAAACAACCTTGCAGCTCTTCCACGGTTCTCAAAGCATTTTTATTCAGAAGCACTGTCTTCTTCTTCTAGTATTTCCATCTGTTCACTGAAGCCCCTCTCACACCTGTCTCAAGCACTGCTCCTTGCCAGGACTCCTCACATCAAACACCAACTTCTGGATGTATTTCCCTTACCCTACACACCTAAGGCACCACGCTGAGGTGAGGCCACCCTGCTGTGGCACTAATTGCCATGAGCTGCACCTATGCAAGGCTTAAGCCTCTGACTCATGAGCTGGGATTATTCAAGGGAGGAGCAGAGCGGCTTTTGACCAGACCTGCTGCCTGTTCCACCACATTTCTCCCCCTCCACCAGCTACAGCCAGCTGCCCACAAAGCAGGGAATAACTGCTCCAGTGCACAAACCAGGACAGTCAGGACAAAAAGAAATGGCTCCAGTTAAGTCTTCTTTCAATGTATCAAGCTGTTGTATCTGAAAATAGCTATCCCTGTATAGGCATAGAATGAAACAAGACTAACCTAGACTGCAATGGGTCAAACTGCAAAGCTCACCAAAAATGTCTCACCTGAAGGTTTGTACAGCTGGCTAGTCACAGTGTAACTTCATTAAAAAGGCATTCCTGACCTAAGGATCTGAAACTAGATGTGTATCTGTAAATTCGGCTGCAGGCAGTTAGCTGCCTGGATGCTACAGCAGCATTAAATGGTTTGCTCACACAGGAATTACTACTTTGGAGACTAGTATTTGGAAGATTAGGTGAAAAAAATTCAAAGCAGAGCACTCAGAAACTGATATCTATGTATCTTGGCCCTAGAATTGCTCAGGAAATGAATCCCACCACTCTTTGAATTCAAAATATTTCCTTTTGCGTGGGGGGCTTCTGTTTTTTGGTTTGTTTGCTTTGTGCTTTTTTCCACTCTTGCCTTCTTTTTCCATGCTCTTTTATCTGTTTATTGTAATTTTGTTTATGTTTCAGTCTTTAAGTAAAAGCTGTTTTGTCTACAGGTTTTACTAAGAACTTCACATTCTCAGAAATTAGCAGCATTAAATGACTTGGTTTTCCTACGATTATTTGCTACAGCTGACAAGCTATTAAATGTGAAATATGTGGCACTGATACAGCATTTTCCTTACATCACTTACACACAACTGTAGCTGTATCTAAAGCTGGCAAAAAGAAAAAAAGATTCAAGTGTTACCTCCATAATGCTAACAGAGGAGAACAAAGAAAAAATTGAACTGTCTACACAAACAGCAGGTGCTCGTATCCAAAATCCTATTACAGCCGACATTTTCACACTGTTCTTCAAAGACCCCTGCAAATCTGAATGCTGTCTCTCCCACAGAGCACCAGAGCTGGAGTCCAAGAGGATTACACAGGAGCTGGAATGGATAAGGCCTTGCAGGAATGCAAGCAGACAAACTGGATACAGCATTTCTTCCACACAGAAGCATTAGTGTAGCTCAGGCAGTGATTTGAGCCTCCAACAGAAAAGAGACAAGAGAGCAGAAAGGCAGGATGGAGAACAAGAATGGCAGAGAGGTCCTGATACAAAAGTGATCCACAGCAGCAAACTGGTCCAATGTTCCTAAAAAGAATCAACAGCAGATGAAGGCATCTGTCCCCAGAACACGAGTCTTTTAGCAGCCAGCATTGTATGAAGATGACTCAGCTGGCAGTAGATCTCTCTGTCCTTTATAGACTTAACATTAATATGCTCAAGCACTGTAGAAGAACCAAGTTATTAGGTAAGAATGAGCTCCTCTCAGAGAAATGCAGTATCTCATAAACACCAAAGGGCTCTATAGAGAAGCCCAATGAAAAAGTGCCATGGTTTGTGTTATCCAGGAGGCCATACATCCTGCTTAGCTAGTCCTCCTTCAATTCCCTGGAAATATTTCATGTTTCTCTGAGTTACTCCAACCATTTCCACAGACTTGAAGAAAGACAGTATTTTCTTTTGATTTAAGAATCAAAACAATAGGCTCTTCCTCTGCAATGACATGTCTCGTGAATTATAAATAGGAAAAAATCCTGCTTGGATAAATGACACTGTAACCTCTATTTTTCCCCACCCCATGGTAAGTGGAGAAAGCACATACCGATTTTTTATTTGCTCAAAACACTGAGCTTTGGCACAGTGTGAATCTGCATACGTTTAAACATCTGCTTTCAAAAAGTGCCAAATTCACAGCCTTACAGAGGAACACAACTCTCCTGATGGTCTCTCCTGTCTCTCTCAATTATCCATTTTCAAGTGGATTCCTTAAATATTCCAGCAAATACCAAGAACAATATGTGACAAATGGAAGATGACAGTCATTTCATGAAAGCAAATCTTACCTGAAAAGATCCATCTTGTCTCTGAAAAGACAAGAAAGCCTCTGTGTTGTTTTTTTCTGTGCCATTTTTTTATATTGGCACTCTTGACTTTTAAATCAGACTCATCTATTCCTTTCTTCCCAAGCATCCTCATCTTGCACATGTTCCTTTAATGAACTTTTAGCACAATCAATGTTCAACCCCCAGTAACAGTCAATATAAACCTAAGATGATTAAAAAATATATAGCAATCACCAGGATTAACAGTACCATATGTTTTAGAACAGCAGACCACAGATAACTAGTTCAGAGCTTAAAAATCAAATTTCCTAGCCACAGCCTTTATCACCACAAACCCAGGGACTAAATCCCTCTTCCCTTCTCCCAGTAAATACTACTTAGATTTCTGTACAATAAAATTTAGTACAGAGTCGAAGTTTCTTCTGTGTACTTCTGTTTGGTTGAAGTGCTTATAAAACCTGCCTTGTGCTCACTAAGAAACTGAAAAGATAGCCCTAAAAAAGTAATTTATTACAGAAACATATATCTGCATTTAATGATATGTAGAAACACTAAGCATCAATAAACATAACCTGTCCTAAAGCAACAAATGTTATTCTAAAAAAGGGGAAGAGTATGTCTGTACATCTAGAAAAGTACTAACTTTCTGAAACTCAGATGAGAAAATTCAGTCCTGAAACCAGGTCATACACACTTGTTCAGCTTATCCAGCTGTCTTATCTGGGATCATCGGAGTCTAAGGAATAAAAGACATTTTGCCCAGATTGTGTAAATCAAGAGGTTTTAACAATGATCAAACAGCACACTTGGAGACTTTGTTTTCTGCCAACACACATAGTTAACAGGGCCAATTGCTTTTGTATTTTTTTTTTTTTTAGTGAAAGATTCCTTGCTAGTCAACTTTTTACTCTCAAAAAAGGATGCTTACCAAGCAATTACCAGCTATGCCACAAGAATCAGAAGTACCTTGAGGTGGATCAGGGACAACTGTTAATGCAATCACTTAAGGTCATTATTTCAGTTGATGCTAAAGGTAGAAACTGATCTGCAGCTGCATCTTAGAAATTTCAAGAAATAAAAATGAGAAGAAAAGCAGCTTCTGGATGTTATTCACACCCCTATTTGCCTCTGTCTCTGATGGAGTCCTTGTAAAGCATGTAGGCTCCCTACTTGACTGCATGCAGTATTACCACAGAACAACTGGTTATGCAGGAAAAAATGTTAGCAATTCCAGTCCATGCCACACCGACACTTAACTCCCAATAAACCAGCACAGCATAGTCTTGTACTGCTGGAGTTTCTATTTTTGAAATAGCAGATAACAGCAGAGTGCTTGGAAAAGAAGTGGATTAATGTCTGTGTTACTACCCAAGGTGGCATTTGGCCACATAGGTTTTTTGCAGTTCACTATTTCACAACATGGACACTCTCACTTACAAGCTACTACTTTTACTCCCCCAACACATATTTTTCCTATTTAGCTCTGCACAGTTCCAATGGATATAGTGTTTCCCTTCCTCCTAATACCATAAAGCTTCCAAGAGAGGCAAAAGAGAAATACGGAATGAGAATTTAAAAAAAAAACTTTTTAAGAAGTCTGGCCAGTTCTACAGTGAAGAGCAGGAAAGAACATAGTTCACATGGCCCAGAAACACCAGGAAGAGTGGGAAGATGAAAAACAGAGTAACAGACAACAAACGATGCTTGCTAAATCCTCCTCTGCCCCTCAAAATTTCAGTAATTAGATGAGCTAAGTTTAAGATAACACTGCTACCTTTATTTCTATAAACTAACATGCAAATTAATGTACTAAAAAAAGAAAAATAAGAAACTGTTGTGAAAGTCATCCAAAGAGAATAATAATCTTCAGTGCAACTTCTCCTGCTGCTGAAATGCAAAAAATTTAGAACTATATCCAGGTAAGAAATATGCATTATACTTAGGTTTTACATTCTTTATTGTGAGTACTGAAGTGGATTTTTGGATGGAAAGAGCAATTTCCTGAAATAACTGGAAGGTGCCAGATTCTATTTGTGTCAATAGTATCTGTTCAATGCTCTACACAAAATGATCTACAGATCTTAGATGAGCTTGGACAGAAGGACATCCAGTTTGGAAGGGTGGGGATATTTGGATTCCGTCATCTCAGAATAGAAAAGAACTCAATAAATCAAGCAGACTACAACCCATTCGCTCTCTACAAAACTCTATGAACATTTGGGATTTATGACAATATTATCTTTCAAGATCCATCAAAAATTCAGATCCAAATTATCTTTAAGTATGTCCCGTCATCTTCATTTTTTATTAATGTAAATACAAATCTGAATGATTTCTTTTTCTAAAAGCCAACTTTGTGCCTGTATTCCTTTACAGATAGCCATTTCTACATTATCAGATTGATTATTAGTATGAATTTCAAAGAGAGGATAAAGAACTAATTGTACTGGGCCTATGCACAGCAGTCATTAGAAGTGAACTTCACATTACATGAATAATTAGCAAGAGTTCAGGGGAGAGGGCAGAGGGTTTTGCTATCAGAGAAACAGAAGGCTGGAAGCTGGCAGAGATACAGCAAGTCAAAACCTTTTAGGCACGCCGGACAGGCTTTAGGTTGAAACCCCATTTAATATCTTAAACTGCTGTACTGAAAGGGTGCTGCTTCTTGCATCAGAAAGTGCTGCCTGCAACAACACATGGTTACCTCCCAGTGTATTTATTAACCAGTGTGAGCAAAGGTTACACGTTCATAAACCCTATGCATAAAAATAGCAAAACTGTAGCTGAAACATTACCCCGCCTCTTCCCACAACTATAGTGCTTTTACAGTTTGTTAAACTTGATGAGATACCCAGACTGAAACAGTACCTTTTCTGTAACATTAACACACATCAAAGCCCATGCTTTACCAGAAAAAGACAAGCTTTTTGCAGTAGGGAACCACAACAAAATATACTACAAACAAAACGGTGTAATACAACTTAAATATGCAAGTTGAGGTACATTTCAGTCTTTGCGGAAGGAGGAAACTGACTGGCTCTTGAGTAGCTGCCTCAAGGTAAGAACTGTCCAGGGAACACCTCCAAAGTAAATGTTATACTAACTTAGCTACTTCTTTCAAAAATAATCCAAAATAACACTTAAACATACAAACACCTTTGTGAGAAATGAAGTTCTAAACAACAAACAGCAGGTTGGAAAAGACTTTTATAAATCTGCCCTAGAGAAAATGCTCCAAGACCAAGAGTATTTCTTTAAAGATGCCACTTTCCCCAGGCTGTCCTACAGCCAAAATCCCACTTAAACAAATTCATCGGATGCTGGGGAAAGACAAATTCATACAGAGCTAGGACAACAATTAAGTTCTGCCCAAACTGGTCCAATGCTTAAGGCAGCAAGTCAATTTCTCAAACTTTCCTTTAAAGTATAAATGGTTTTATACTTTATACTTTGTATACTTTACAACATTTTGGTTATAAAGTGCTCAAAAGAAGTTCACTTTGTATTGTTGTTGGCTTTTTTTATTTTACATATTATTAAGGCCATCAATATATTGTACAGTGTAATAGTTAAGACAAAATGTCTTGTTTAATTTATTATAAAGAACTACTAAGATGCACGGAATAATGCTAAAATAATCTGAACCTAATCTCAGTTTACCTGCACACTGGAAAAAAAACAACAGCTGGTTTTGCTCCTTTGGTGACACTGAACACCATTTTTCCAGCTCTCTAAGGACATTCATAGCAAAGCTAACTAAAAGTTAAGAATGTTTAGAAAGATTTTCTAACCTGAGCAAAACCCATTATAAACAACCTTATTAAAGGAGAAACATTTCAAGCCATACTATTAAAGGGTGCTTTCCTGAGAAATGTGTTGAAGTTGGCATCAGACCTTTCAGATTTGTTGGCTCCCATTATTCACTACTCCACAGTTGTTCTGCTGCACATAGAAAAAATGGCCAAGCCATAACACAAAGTTAATTTTAACTGGTCTAACATACTGGGATCTTAAGAAATATGGCAGTATCCTGTAAAATAATAATAATAAAAAAGAGTATCTTAGAGCTTCTAGCTGGCACTGCATGCCTTGAGAAGGGTCACTTGCCAGACACTGAGCTATGCAGCTCATTTAGCAGCGTGCCTGAGCTGATAAACAAGGCTCCCATGAGTCAAAGTTCTTAAAGTAACATTTCTATACATAAGCAGGCTTTTTTAATAAGGCACAGTAACACTAATCTTCCTAAAAACACAACCGAAGCTGTCTAATGTGACAATCAATTCCTAAACAACAGCTGAAAATAGAATTTTCATCTTGAAGGTACACCCAGAAAGAACTTCAACAGACTGTACCAATAAATAATATTACTGTCAGAAAAGCATACATGAAGTTCTTTTAACAAATTTGCAATACAAAATAAAAACCAGAGGCAATACTTTGAGATTAGCTCTCATTTAAATTTTTCCCTCTAGACTTTGAGGCAAATATATTAACTTAAAACCTCATCTTCCACATCAAAATCATTGTTCATTTGTTAACCCACATGGAATTCCCCTTTTTGAAAGTTGAGAGGTTACAGATTTATTTCATTATTACAGGGATTTTTCCTAAGACATGCATGTGCTTATCAGGAGACACAAAACCAAGGGTGGGAAGGTGGGTGGGCATTGAGCCAGATCCTGCTGTTTAGCCCCAATTTTCTGCCTTTGTACTATTTGGTCTCACAGTCAGCAAACCCAACCACAATGTTTAATTCTAACAGGAGCACCTTTGTTCTGTAAAGCCAACAAAGTGGTTAAAAATATAAAGATATGGATACAGATAATGCCAGTATAATTCTGTCATTATACAACTGACCTATGCCTGCACCTTTCTGATTGTTTGCGGGCAGCAGAGCTTAATGTGCAAATAACAGTAACCCATTTTTCTCAAATTAGCCTGGGAATAAAGAATGCAAAGATGTTCCTCTGTCCTAAAGCTGACACTGTGCACTATTCATCCATCCCATTCTACATTCTTAGCCTTCTGTTAAAAGCATCTTTATTCCACTGTGTTCATACAGCATTTCCTGGGTTTACAATCCCACATTTCCCACTGCTCCCCAAACCTGACACACTGAAAAAAACCACTGCCAACAAAACACTCAGATTCAGTCAGGACTGAAACTGAGCTGCATCATCAGATGTCAGGCTAAGCATGCAAGACCAGTGCAAGTCATTCATCTAAAAACTGGAAAGCAGGGCAGTCAAGACGAAGCAGCAGCAAATGGGTCACTGCAACTGCTTATTCAATTCACCAGTGCTTGTCTGCAGCAATCTCAATTATCCACCACCACTGACACAGGAGATACAGCGAGATACTGCCTATCAGCTGGTTTGGTTTTGTATTTTAGGCCATACAATTCCAAGCTTTAGGAGTCAGACAAAAATCAATTCTTAATCATTTCAGATAACTAAGAGCCACCAGCATTCAGAAATTGTAAAAAGATTTTTTTCCTAGATTCAGGAAAACACAAGGAACCCCTCAACTAAAGCCCCTGTACACAGGTGGCTTGAATTCCTCTCAAGTTCAGTGGCAATTGAAGCTATCTCCTAATCCACAGGAAAAGGTTTCTGATCTTCCTAGGTGCTACTTGGCAAAAGCAAGCCTGAATGTGTACAAGCATGTTAGGTACAACATATCTGCACCTTGTTTTATGACTCATTTCAACTGCTTCCAATGCAGCCTTGTAATTGATTTACATCTGTGAAGGAGGGCAGAAAGGATTCTTAGTTATTCATTAAATTTATTAGCAGCTTTGGGAAAAAAAACAAACCCCTATGTTATTTGATAATTTTCTTTACTAGTGCTGCATTATCTTGAGACTGTTGGCCTTAAAACCAACAGAGAATACAACCGTGGAACTTAAAAGTGGGTTTGGGGCAGGGATGAAAAGTTAGTATCATCACATTGGCACATCATATTAAAAGGAAATACAAAATTCTGACCTTAGTCCCAGCAGTCAGGCTCCAAACAGCTAATACTTGGCACTGCTCTGGTACTAGTCTATCTCCACATGAGGAAACATCACAGGACCGAAAAGCCCCAGAAAATTGAAAAGGATCTGTTTTCTTCATTCAGTATGGAAATGGAAATATCCATTTGCTGACTGTCAGTTTTTCCCACAAAAAAAATCCGTCAGTTGCTGGCAGATAACCACTTGCACCCTGAAGTGGTTTCCACCCATCCATTCCCACAGCTACTACAGTCCTGGACAGCACTGCTACTTTTTTTTTCCTTGTTCTTTTTACTTATGTTCACAGGTAATGAACCAGTGTAAACTTAGCTCAGCCCTTCAGAATGTTTCCAAGTAACAGAGAGTAAAGGGTGAATTTTGGAGGGTTTTTTTTTTTTTTTTGAGGGTGTGATGGACTGCAGACTGACCCTGGCTTCAAAGCAAAGCCACTGAGGTTCACACCATGTCAAGAACAAACCCGTCAAGAACAAACTGAACAAATCTAAGAGCTACCAGCAACATTCACAGGTCAAACAGCCATGGCAGAGAAACCATCAGCTCAGCCTCAAAAGGAGACACCTAATCTATAGAGAAAAAGCTGCTTTTCCCGGGCACTAATTTAGTGCTAAAGAGCAGACAGTTACTTCAGCATGGAGGGTTTAACAATATGTTCCTCTAGGAATCTTCTATGTTCAGTGCTCTGATGATGTTGAGAATCAGGTCCTACAACCTTTGTACATCAGGATAAACCAATATCTCCAGTTCAGACAGTTGAATTTCAGGACTATCCACACTCAGGAAAGCATGTACTGTTAGCCAAAGGCTCTTTGGCAGTCTATTTTTCTTCCCAAATAACACCAGTTGCAAAACATTCTTGACAGTGAAAAGTTTCCTTTTTTTTGCCCTTTTTAAACAAGCTTTGATCTTGTAGTCCTGACAGAAACAGGGAAATATTTAACAAAACTACTTTTACTTCAGTGACTAAAAGACATAATACAACACCAAAGCTCAGTAAACATTTTGAATAACTTTGAACATCAGAGCACCTGTTTTGAACAGTTGTTGGTATTTGTCCCAAGGATGCTCATCATCTGAATTAATCTCTGCTCATTGCATAGACAACAACAGCAAAGGATTGTGTGTGCAACTATTTTTGCTCAAGGCTATACGCAGCCTTTCTTGAAGTACTGACCGTAGCGGGTAGAATAAATTAAGTTTTAGAGGACAGTAGTTTTAAACCATTCTCTGGAGACATTGTAACAACATTACTGAAAAGCTGGTACAACTGCACAATCTACCAGGTGATGCCCCATGAAGAAAGGAAACCCTAGTACTCCAGGACTATTAATTGTGACTCTGCCAAGCACTGCCCCTCCTCATGTCAGGATTTAGTTGGTAACTTTTGATAAAAACCTTTAAGCATCCAATCTAAAGAACCTGGCTTAGATCATGCACAAAATATGGTGCTGGTGAAAGAAGATTCTATTGCAAAGAAAATTTAAGTAGAAATTGACTATTTTGAGTAGGTGAGGTAAAAAAACCCTGAAGATGTTATTTACCTGGAAAGCCATAAGCACCTCATCCCATCAGAATGGAGACAAACTAAACTGACACAACCTCAGAAGATTAGTTATCACTCTGGCCTAATCCAATTAGGTGTGTTTCCTGATTTTACTCAATGTAAGACTTCTCCACCAGCTCCTACACAGGAAACAGCAATAATCTCCTGATAATCAGCACCACAAATAACAAAATTCCTGCATAATAAAAGGTTTGGTGTGCATTTTTTAAACATTGAATTTGGCAAAATATTTTAAAAAAACCCTATTTAAACATACTATCTGCTACCCAGTGATCAAAAGCCTGTAGATTTTACTACACCATTTCACAATTCAACTCCTTCCATCATACTGTATTGACCAAGAAGCATAAGGAAAACTAAAAGTGAACCAATGCTCTCCTATGGATTGAAAGAATTCAAATGCACTTTTTTTGAGAATTAAGGATTTAAACATTACAATAACATCTATCATTTGTTAAAAGCTTAAAAAATAGTTTATATTGTGCACCAAGAAAAACAAATTAAGCTGTATCTTGTTAAATGCAACAAGAACAGCTCTTCTAAGCTATTTATTAATTACATTTTCTTCACCTCTTTTCAAGATCCAAAAGATGGACTAACAGGTTCTGCTCTTTGATACTTTACTACAGAAGCAGAGGGAGTGGGGCAGCAGTGCCTTCTTTCTTTTGACTGAGATTTTAAAACACTTCACCAAATTTTAAAAAACCTTCTCCAAATTTTTAGGGAACATACAAATTGATTTTAATATAAATAGCATGTGATTGACAAAGCAGCCATGGTTTTGTTCTTCAGCACTGAACCCAAGCCCTACATGTGCATCCTGTTTTTAAGTACTGTACATTGTCTTAATGTAAAAGTGTTAGAAAGTTCAACCTTCCCATGTGGGATTCAGGAAAGGGGGGGAAGAGGAGGACAATCAAGTCATTTTGCACAGATGTTGCATTAAGACAATCAGATATTAGGATAAGAGACACATCTGAACAAAAAGCAGCAACTTAAAACCACAGGGACAATGAGAGAAGGCAGTCACATACACATTCTCTTCAATTTGGTTCTGATTTTGAAACAGACAGAACAAAATCAGCCCAACCTGCCTAAAATAAAACACTAAAAAAATATGATCTGTAGCAATAAGACAGAAAATTCTTTTTGAGAAACATTGAGATATCAGATGGAAATTTGTTAATCAAGTGGAAAAAAATACATATAAAAGACCGAATTAATCGCTGATCAATACTTGATACTGGAATGAAAACAACTATGCTACAATTACTGCCTCTGAAGAAAAATCTATAAAAATTCATTTTAAGGGAACAGAATTGTATGTCAACATCTTTAGTGGGCTGAAAGACAGTTAGAATTTAAAATTATCCTTTAAGATGTAGTTTATTCATGAGAAGAAATACTAAATTCCTTTAAATTAAGGAAAATAAGTTTCCTTTATAAAGACTAAAAGGATGGAGAACAGCTGAGACTGATTTTGCAAAGATGGGCTGATAATTGCAACTGAACAAAAGAATTTGATGATTTTATTTTTTCATCCACCGTTTTCAGATAGCTTTACAATCATTTGTTATGTAAGGTTTGCTTCCTAAACATGTATGTGATAGCAAGATCCTTGCTTCAGGACCTTGAAAAAACACAGTCAGAATCTGCAGCCATCATGGCAACCCCTGCCAGCTCACTATCGTTTCTAAAACTTGACAGCTTTCTCCAAGCACAGGGTTAACTCTCACCTTCCTCAAGGCAACTTGCAAAAGACACCGATATATTAATGATTGCGAAGTATCAGTGGTACTTCAGAGGCACAATTTAAAAGGAAAAGAGTCTCAGACTTGCAACATTTTAATGATTCCTTTCTGCTGCCAGGTGGAACGTCTGGTGGATTCAGAAGAGCAACAGCTTCCCACGGAACTTAGCACAGATGACTAAATGCTTTTGATGGCACAGTGAACCTCTATTTTAAGACTTCACTTTTAACTTTGCATTACAGTTCACTACCATATGACTGGAGGCCAAACGCCAGGAATTTGCATTAAGCATGAAAGCATACACAATCTCCTGGAGCTACTGAGGAACTGCTGCAGCAGGAATGCTATAACATGACATTTTACCTCAAGAGGCATACTTGTACTTCTGCTGCAGAATATTTCCCTTAATTGTGAGCCACTTGGATTGAGGACTAGCAAATGATCAGTCTTGTAAAGTTCACACTGTTACTTGGAGAATTCATCAGCAGAAAGACTAAGGTTTCAGCTCATACCTCTTACAAACACCATCATCTGTTAATAGAATTGATTAGCTTTCTATTGAAGCTTACACTTTACAGCGACCAACTTCTTCACTGGGCACGTAAAATACTGCAATCATAGAATCACAAAATTGTTAACACTGGAAAAGACTTCAAAGAGCATCGAGTCCAACCATTAACCCAGCACCACTGTGTTCATCACTAAACCATACCCCCAAGTGCCACATTCACACGCCCTTTGAACCATTCCAAGGGTGGTGATGCCACCACTTCCCTGGGCACCCAATTCCAATGGCTTTTGGCTCCCAAAAGCTAAACCAATGATAACTATTCTAACTGTACTCTCAAGGTACACTAAAATATGGGATTAACAAACATGGCAAAATAAGAGTTAGGAAATTCTAAAGCTCAATTTAAGGTGGGAAGCAAAGCCTAGATCTTGTACAAACCACTGACGGGACACTAATGGAAAACTACAAACATGTCCAGTCATATTTTTATTGAAGAAGCCCAACCCTCTGAGAGCAAGTTCGTCAGGTGTGGGCATCACATACTGGGCCAGGTTTCTTAAAAGATTTAAGTGAAGGAACCCCTTTTTTTCTGGGCCTACATAGAACTTAACCATGTACTAAATGCCTGTCAGCACAGAAGAAGCACCTCCAGGCAGATGTGGAAGAGCTTTTTCAGAGTTTGAGAGGGTTTAAATAAAACAATATGATCACCTAAACATCAAGTGAAACAGAGAGAAAACACAGCAACTGAAGGACAAACATTAACTAGGTTTGGTTTAGACATAGCACTTTTCCTCCCTTGAATCTTATTTACATCACCCATATGCGCTGTAGTGGCACTTAATAATTTATTATGCATACAGCATATCAAAATTACTTCTTTACATAAGGCCATATTATTTATATTCAAGGAAACAAATCTTTTTTCAAATCCTGGAAAACAAGCCCAGAATTTGGTTTGCTCACCAGGCAGACAGGACCCATGCTATGGAAGGGTAATTTCTCCCTGCACCTTTCTCCCCCCGCTCTTTGCTTGACTTAGGCAGAGCAATGTCAAAAGGCATTTGGACTCCACAACTAACCAATCCCTGGATTCTTGCAAAGCCAATTATCTAAATTAGTAACAACTCCTGTCACTATTTCTGAAACTGGCACGTATCCCCAAGATAGACATTAAATACGCATTTCATGCAAGCCAAGTTTGTCTATGCAATGCCAGAGCCAAGAACTGAAAACGTTCATCACTCTTTTCTCTTGGCCTACAACAATTTAAGCTTTTTAAAGCTCTTTCTTTGAGGACATGTTCTGTGAGGTCATACTTTAAGAACCACTTATGCAACAGCAAAAGGAGCTCATGGTTTCGGTGGACAGAAGCGAGAGGCCCAGGGATGTCCATCAGTTGTAGCAAGGAACCAGAGCCAGCAGCTCAGGATTTTCTAGAAGCCAAGGGCTGACTGTTTCCACTCACCACGCTGCCTCTTGCCAGAGCCTTCTCACTGTTGCTCCATCCCTTTGGATGCCACATACTCTGGCATCTCCTGGCAGAAACCCCAGCCCTACTTCCAGACGTCAACACTTTTTCCTTCCAGCCCACTACCATAGGCATTGGAGAAGTTGTTTGGAGGCCAAAAGGGAAAGATATCTATGTTGCAGGAGCTTGCATGAAACCCCAAACATGTCATGCAACACCAGCAGTATCTTGGTAAGCCCTAGCCAAGGCTACTGCCAAATTCAGTCAGAGCTTTGGCTCACCTGGGTTACCTCTAAGCGTAGACAGTGGCAGGCAAGTCTCGAACAACAGGTTTATTGCAGTCTGCAAGCTCAAACTGCAATCAGTGCAATATGTCCTACTCAAGATGGAGATTTTCAATGGTGAAGCAATGGCTAACACAAATTACAGCTGAATAATCCTCTAAATCTAGAAAAAGCCAAAGGATGAAGGTTTTTCCATCATTTTAGCAAATGAAGCCATCCAGTAAATCACACTGTAGCTGCTCATGGAACATCTGGTGAGGCCACCAAAGTAACTGAAACCATTTACAAACCCTTCCCTTCCACTCAGCAAGGTTAACAGTGCAGACTTCCTAGGATTAAAGGAGATACAGAAATACCTTGTCGCCAATATCCATTTACCTTGTCCTGAGGGCCTGCCAGGCTGCATCAATGTCTGCATACAGGTTTTTCTCAGAGGGCTTGCCGGTGCTCACCCCGTAGCCGGAATAGTCATAGGAGAAGACGTTGCAGTTGATGCGGGAGCCAAGGCCAATGTAGAAGCTGCACATCTGGCCCAGGTCCACAGCATTACCGTGCGAGAAGAGCAGCGTGTACCGGCCAGTGGGGGCACAGCGAACGAACATGCAGCCCAGCCTGTTATCTCGGGCCGTGCGGGAGAAGAACACTTCCACGGCATCCAGTTCCCGCTGGGAATACTGCCAGTCGGCCCGCTCGCTCAGGTGCAGGCTGCAGGTGCCCGATCCCGTGGGGGTGCCCGCCCCGGCCGCCGCCCCGGGCTCCTGCTGCTGCTCGGGCTGCAGCACGGTGTAGGTGGGCTCCGGGGGCAGGAAGGCCAGCTTGGCAGCGATGCGGCTGGGGCAGGGCGGGCAGCAGAACAGCCAGCACAGCTCGCCCAGAGAGAAACCGTTCATTCTGGGGCCTTGTTCTGGCATCAGAGACGCCGGAGAAAAGCTAAACCGCTCCTGGAAAGAAGTCACACGGAACCGACCCAGAGCCCTCCTCCGACGCGACCTGCCGCCTTCCTGCGAGGCCACCAGCTGCCCTCCCAGAACGCAAACAATGGCAACCTTGGAAGAACTACAGTTCAGCAACAGCAATGCAGCTCTTCAAAGCCTGGAAACTGCTTATACAAACCAAACACACAACCCCACGTAATACAGACAGGCTACAACCAGCCCTGAACCCCCCCTCACATCTAACGCTACAGCAGATGCAACTCCCCAAAACACGACCCTAGACCCCCCTCGCAGCACATGAGCCACACGTACACATTTACAAAATGAATTCTCCGATGGCACGGCTCAGTGCGGCGCTCCAGCCCCGGAGCCGGCCCCCCGCAGGGAACATGCAGGATCCAGGGAAGCACCTTCCCGCACACACCGCACCACGCGCGGCTCCGCCCGCTCCGCCCCGGCCCCCGGGACGCCCCGCAAGGCAGCGAAGGGCCCCCGCAGCGCCACCGCCCCCGGCCCGGCCCCGGCAGCGTCCGCGGGAGGAGGAAGATGAGAGGAAGAGGAGCACAAGGAGCAGGATGAGGAGGGTCCAAGGGGAAGGGGAAGGCAAGGTCGAGGCTCAGCCGCGCGCGGCCGCGGGCAGGGCCATGCCGGCTGCGGCGCGCAGGCAGGAGCGGGCAGCGGCCATGTCCCGGCTCCCCCTCCGCGCCGCCGCAGCGCTTCCGGGTTACGGGCGCGGAGCGGCGCCGCCGCAGGTGCCGGGGCGGGTGCGGGGCTGTGCCGGGCCGCGCCCGCAGCGCCGCCGCCTGGGCGGGGCGCCGGGAGGTGCGGGCGGTGCGGGAGCGGGTCCCACAGCGCCAGCCGGGACGCGGGAGCCGCCGCCGGGCCCTTTAAGGGACCCCCCCCAGCCCCTCCGCCGGCCGCCCACCCTCGCGCGTGCGCGGCGGGGCCGGGGGCGAGCGGCGGCGCGCGCAGGGGCCATTTCGCGCCCCCTGAGGGGTCTGTGAGGGGAGCCCGGCTCGGGTCACCCTGAGCGGTCACACCTCGGGCAGTGCCCGCCCTCGGAGCCGGGCTCCCTACGGCCCTCAGCATCGCTCCTCGAATCGCCCAAGTTGTGCAGCAGTGCCAGTGGAGCTGCCCCTCCGCAGTGCCCAGCGCTCCGCTCCCCGGCTGCTGAGCGAGCTGTGCGTCCCAGGCTCAAAAGCTCTGGAGGAACTCTGGATTTGTCGGCAGTTGCAGAAAACTTTAAATGGTGCAACTGCAGAAGCCTCATTTCCTTAGAAAATCAGGGTAATGATCCGTATCACAAATAATTCATTGAATGAATTAGCAAATTGCCTAGAACATATGGCAGACCCCATGGATACGTGGTACTGTATCTCTAACGCATGCTTCGACCCTGAGAGCAGAGTGCAAAGATTGTGGGCAAACGACGTTTATGTGTAGCATTCTGTTGGTAACACGGGGTATAAGTACACTCCTTAATTAACCAGCATTGCATGCTTACTGGAAAAAAAAGTCACATAGCCCAAGTGAAAATATAAGGAAAATTACACCTGTGCAACTGCACTTACCCTGCAGTTCTTACACGCCCAACCAGTGTCCTGACTTGAGACATGGTGAGCACGTTCATCCCTTTGTGTTGCTCTCTTACTGTTTGGCCATTACCCCAGGTGCTACCTATGAGGAACAAAGTTTCAAAACTCAGGAACTGGGGTCATTTTATGAGTTACAAACCTGAGATGCCCTTCCCTTTCATGTTCATTGGGTAACACATGCCAATTCTAAGAAAATTCAGTTGAAAACCTGTTTACAGAGAGTTGGTCATGTGTGATATTCCTTTGTCTTTGGAACATCAAAAATGAGCTCAGCCCCCACCCACAGCAGTCTTTAGTTTTGCTAACAATGGGAATTTTAGAAATGCTAAAATCAGCCAGCAATAATTGTGTCTATGCTGACTGTTAAGGGAGAAAATGAAAGGGAGAAATGTGTTATCTCCATCCAGCTTGAGCTTGTGACCTCTGGCACGGACGGACTGTTCTTCCAGAGGACAGAGAATACCCAGTTAATTACATGTGTCCCAGGCATGTCCCAGTGGGAGGGTGGCAAGGTCCAGAGATCAGGCAGGGTAATGAAATGTGTCCCACCTACTCAAATGCTGGGTTCCTTTAGGTGGCAGAGACAGCCAACACAACCGTGTATGGGTCACGAAATGATGAAAGGGACTCCTACTTTACAGACTGTGATGGGAAAACACAGAATAGATAAATGAAGGACCCTGTGAAATTCCTTGAGGATGACAACCACCCTCAAGCTCCACCTCAGCTGTTACCAGACCCACTATTGATAATCTGTGGGAAGACTGATACAACCCTGAGAAAACCCTGAATATACCCTGAGAAGTGATTTGGCTGAGGAGAGCTGCAAAGAGCCTGTCTAGTGCTGCTGCTATGCCTCCCTCTCCCTGCATACATACACTGAAACTAAGATAAGAGCTGGAATCTGGGCATCAGCACCAACTGAAACTAACATTTCTCAGAAGCCTTTCAAAGGCTGTATGACTCGCCCAGAGCCAGACAGCAGAAGTTGTTATATTGTAAGTAGATTGCTACTCCAAAGAATAGGCAATTAAAAGGACAATATTTCCCATGCGCCACCCTGGCCCTTCCTTAGGTCGTGTTTGCAGTAGTGAAACTAAAGAATTAAAGTGTCCTCTTTGAATCAAAGGAGAAGTGTTATGAATTTGCTCCTTGAGCTAATAGGGCTGTGCAAACCACATTTGCTATCAGCCTTTAAGTAATTTTTGATGGACCTAGAAAGATGCCTCAGGTGAGCAGGGAAGATCTTCAAACAGCTACCAGAAAGGCAAATGTAATAAACAGAACACACTGTATTTGGTTATGTCTTGATTATTTCCATGTCCTGTAGCCTCACCATGCCTGTTGCAAGGGCAGAGCACTTTGCACCACACTTCCTTTTCCTGAACACTGGAAGGACAAAAGAATAGGGAGAAGACAGTGCGACTGAAGCCAAAGAAGACACCTGGCAGCAGCTCTGTGAAGATTATGTATCCTAAACATTAACCATGCCTGACTTCCTGCTGCTGCTGCTGGCCGACTGTGTGGCTGTTACAGCTGGATAAACACTCCACATCTCATACCTGCACACCTGCAACTATCGTCTGCTTCAGGACTGGTTACAAATACCAGACTCAGACTAGGAAGTTCCTCAAAGCATTTTTGCTTATTTCCTGGACAAACAGTGCATGAAGAGTGCAAGTATTATTTCTTACTGCTCATGTAATTTAGTAACTGTGTATCCCAGGCCTGTTCTAGGATATGTTAAAGCAGTAGCAGCACTGACAAGCAGTGGCTCTGTCAGCTGAAACACAAGGCAAGAGATCACACTGGAATCTACCAAACTCAGGTGCAGGGCAAATAATGAAGCACTATTACTGAGCATATGTGGCTGTGTTCTCATCAGCCATGTCACTGTCAAGTTCTTTGCAGTTCCTGGACAAAGGTGTACTTGAAGAAATTATTTAAAATAGAAAAACTATTTTGCTTTGGACATGGAAGAAGACCGTCCCAAACACAAAATAACCAAATGTATTGGGAGGTGTTATGTCTGGAAAAGAAAGCATGGGCAACAGAGGATAGCATCAAAAACTTACTGGAGACATACCACTCTGGTGCTAGTGAGATCATAGAATCAGAAAGTCATTTAGGCTGGAAAAGACCTTTAACCATTAACCCAGGACTGCCAAATCCATCCCTAAAACATGTCCCTTAATGCCACGTCTACATATCTTCTAAATACCTGTAAGGATGGTGACTGAACCACTTCCCTGGGCTGTCTGTCCCAGTGCTTGATAACCCAACCCAGCGAATAAATTTTTTCTCTAATATCCAATCTGAACCTCTCCTGGTGCAATCTGAGGCCATTTCCTCTTGTCCCATCACTTGTTAGTTGGAAGAAGAGGCCAACCCCCACCTGGCTACAACCTCCTGTCAGATAGCTGTAGAGAACAATAAGGTCCCTCCTGAGCCTCCTTTTCTCCAGGGTCTGGTCTCTGTATAGTCAAAACTTGATGATATAACACCTAAATTAATTACCCAGGGTAAGCAAGCTAAATACAGCCTTTGGTACATGACCCATACTTATGTTTTTTCTGTTGGGTGTATCCTTCCCTACATTGCACCAGCGGAAAGAACTTGGATTACTTATTTCTCTTTCTGCAGCTGAGCAAGACTGTAGCAATTTTCTGCCACATAAACCCATGTAGCATTAAACTTATAGGTCTATATGGACAAAAATGTATCAATTACTTTACCAGAATGAATAAAATAAAAGGAGAAATAGAAAACTCATGGAGCTTGAATGATCAATTTCTTCAGAAGTATGAGTCTAAGACAAATGACACTCTTCAGGATTTAAAACAGCTTTCTTCTAGGTCTGCAGGGTTTTATTCAAGACTCAGCTATCTTCAGATTTGCTGTGAATACAGTATGAGAAGAATGTGGAAAGGAAAACAAAGATGTACAAGCATCAAAACTTATGGGAGGGATGGTGGGGGGAAGGGTGAAGTGGCAGCTATGTGATAATACACAATGAGGGTTTAGAGTCTTGATTTGCAGTGACTGCACTTTATGCCTGTCACTGGCAAATTGACATTTTAAAGATATGTTCTTGACTGCTTTTTCTTGTCAGTATCTTTGTTCAGGCTATATCTAGGCTGATGAAAGGAATTTCAATTAAGGATGAAATCTTTTCCATACTGTATTGAAATGCACAGGGTGGGGGCAGAGGGAGAATGGAGCAATGAAAGCTCTATAGAGAGTTCTTTAAGGCATCTTGCTGACACAGGACAAGATAGTTTAGGAATGCCTGGGGCAGTGCACTCTGTAGTGGTTTACTGTGCCTTTACAAAGAAACAGTGTGCATTCACCTTAGTGCCTACTGCCTGAGGCCACATATCATTCAAACAGGGGACTAAGGGTTTAATAAATCCCAATCTAGTTTAGTCCTCAAGGGAATAGCAGTCTGGAGCCATTCAGGAGAGGCAGGGAGGGTGGCCACATAACCTGGCAGGAAAAGGCTGATTTTCACCCTCTGTATGTAAGCAGTATCCTGGGAAATGAAAGGGGTTATAAATCTGCATAGTGAAAGCCTTAGGGAACAGAACTGTGAAAAACAGTAAGACATGGATACAAAGACAGTTCATGAGAGAGAGAGGAAAAAAAGAGAAAGACAATAGAAAACTGAGAGTAGGGGATAAAAAGGAATACTAATTGTAGGAAATCACATGAAATCCACTTTATCCACCTACCTTGCAATTGCCTAACATTTGGGGTGAATGAGATAAATTAGCTCCCACTGAGCACTTTCACAGAGATTTATTTCTCTTTGCATGCTTATCCTTGTGCACCATTTTCCAGCCTATGTCATGGTGAGAATTTTTAGTTTGCTGATATATCCAGAATGCTCACCCAGCCCTTCCAGCTGGGCATTACTGCTTAACAAAATCTGGACAGAGGCAGAGCTCTGTGTCACTTACCCATAATCAAGCCATCAATTAAAAGTTCATTTGTGTATGTCTACAGCCCTACAGAGTCATTAATGAGGCATAGACATACATTTCATTCACTACAATAATTCATCTATTAAGATGATCTATCAGCAAGAGCCAGAATGACTGTTCACATGGTTCACCCGTGTCCAGTTATTCAGGGCTGAGGCTGTCATATATGAAATCCTGACCTGAGCATTTGCATACAACTGCCAAATCCCATGTATGTTACAGGAACTGAAGTGGAAAACTGCCAAATTCTCCTGCAATAATGTGGGAGCTCTGATGGTGTATCACACTGTTCCCAGAAAAAAATTAAAACTAGACCAACTGGTTTTTGTGTTTCCCCACTTTCCAGAAATCATCAGAAAACATACGCTTCATTTCACCACAAACCTCCAAGGCATTTCCAAGGTCAGTGGAGATGGAGTTCAGCCTCCCATTCATGAGTACTGGTCATGTAATTAAAATAGAAAAACATATTTTGGCTTCTGCATGCTACTGTGTGTCAGAAATCAGCAACGCTTTCTTGCAGCATGTGGACTCTTCCAGCTGCGTGTCAATCTTCATATCCAAAGTCTGAACCATATTTTCCAGCTGGAATAAACCTATGATAATCAGCTTGAATTTAATTTTTAAAAAGCACAAGCTCAGAAGGGCTAATGGTGATTATTTAAAATCTATGGAGACCTAGCATTCAACATTACTTAAACTTGGTTTTCTGAAATCATACGAACCAAAAACACCATTAGTCTGAGACCATCCCTCGACTCCCTGAGAGATGTAAATTTGAAAAGCAGGTCACATGCACCTGAAACATGCATTTGAGACTGAAAACCAAACAGCTCAACTCTCAAGCATTACCTACTCCTCCCTTTCTTGTCTTTAAGCTCTTATCTCCCCTATTCTCTCTAGAAATCCTGGATAAAGTCTGATGTTCTGTTAACATGCTTTAATCAGTGCATGAGGAAGCAGAAAACTGAACTGTGTTATATATTCCCTCCTTGGTGGTGTGTCTGGGGGTTACTTTAGCAGTCACTAGATGCTTTTTGCCTCTTATGGCAACAACAGCACAGGATCAAGAACTGCTGCCTGTCCCAAGCGTGATCTTCGATTTTGTGGCACTCATGTGGAATTCTCCACCTTGATGTTCTGAAAGCAAATAGGGAAAACTTTGAACAGATACCCTGTCACAAGGCATCTGAAGGGAAGAGGTGAAGTTACCAAAACTGCTGCAGTAAACCAGCATATACTTCACATGCAGCACTGGCTGAGTGGATTGGGCATGTGGGGCCAGTGGAATAGAGACACATGAGCAGAGATGCTCCTCTCTATGAAAAGAGTGGTAGGAGGCAGCAGAAATGACACATTCTGGCTTCAGTCCTCACCAACTGCCTACAGTTATTACCATTACTTAAAACCAAATATTGTCCCTTTTAGGTCAAGGACAAATTCTGAGAACAGAAGAAGAGGAGACAGTGAGCTGAGAGTCCTCTGTGCTGTCTCAGAGTCATTTTGCAGGCAAACTCAATTCCTCCACATTGCCGTTTAGTCACTGTGGTTTCCAAAAGGTCAGACACTGGTGTTCATAGTCTAGGGGAAATTCTCTAGAGAAGTCTTCTATGCTTGGTCCCTAATGTCTAAAAAGGCAGTGCAATTATATCCAAGCACAGAAGCCCACCACAACTTTTCCTACAATCACCCTTAAGAACAATTTCTTTTCCTCTTTACTGCAATTATTTACATATTTATCATTGCCTCTATTCTGTAATTTCTTCAGATAGCAGTTCCTTCTACTTTTTCCTTCTTCAGTTTCTGAGTCATTCTTGTTCTTCATCTCTCTCAAGCTGACCCACAACTATTCTCAAATGCTGCAGGCTGGATATGGTACCCAACTGTGGCTTTACTCATGGTGAGTAGAATAGTAGGATGAGCTCATAGCTTGTAGACTGCACTTTCACTGATCTACCTCAGTATGATGTTTGCCTTTTTCTTTTTTTTTTTTTCTTTTTTAAGCAAGAGCTGCATGACACTGCTGGATCCCATTGAGCCTGCAGTTTTCTCTCTCTCCCATACCTTTCCAGCTAACTCCTGCTTGCTCTGTTGGCTCTTTACTCCATTTCTCTGCAATTGATTGTTCCTACCAACACACAGACCATGACAGTTGTCCTTATCAGGTTGCAGTTACCCACTCCTAACACAATCAACACAACCAGCACCTGCAGAGCTGCAAACAAACACAGTGCTGAGCACAGAGCCTTGGTCAGGTCAGCTCAGCCTTTTTAGGAAGCACTCTTAATATTCTTATTTTCAGACCCCTTCTTGTCTACAGAGGACAAATGCTGCCCTGGCTGTTGGCCAGCCAGGATGAGTGAGAAGGTTTCCCTGGGAGCCCCTTACGCTGCCATGGGTGGGCAGCTGCTGTGGGGCAAAGTGCCAGCCTTAGCCCAACCCATATCCCATAAGACAGCCCTCTCTGCTCCTGAGCTTTGAAACATGACAGGCAGGAGCAAATCTCACATTTCTCCAACGAGAACAAACACTTATTTACTTTTTGACTCGCAGTACCTGAAAATAAAACACAAACCATAAAAACTATTTACCATCTGATGAAAAAATAACTGCTATCCCTATTTTTTTGCTGAACCTGTGACACAACATCTGCTAATATATATGGGGTACTCAGGGCATATGTGCTTACTCAAAAGATAGGTCTTTTTGACTGTATAAAGCTTTCTACAGATTTGTCCCCCATCTTTCAAAATCTCACACAGTTTTATATGTGATTATCAGATTGTACACATGTGAGCACTGGCAATACAGAACAAGCCTCATTGTTCTTCATACCTTTGTCTGACAGGGGTGTTTAAAGAGATGTGCTACTAATCACTTTGACTGCAGGAGTCCAGTATGTAACTACAGAGAGACTCATTACTTACTGGTGAAGCAGCAGTAATGAAATCCAGTGACAGTGACACGGAGGCTAGACCCAAAAAGAGAATAATCCAAGCTACTGTGATAGCAGATTGATGCTAAGTATGTAATTAGAGAAAGAAAAATGAATGAAAACAGAAACAGATGTAAACCAGCTCAATAGTTATTTTGTATCTTCTTGCCAAATAGATCTTATTACGGTTCTGTTACTGCTGCTTTTAAATCTCTGCTAAACAAAATGTATCAGAAATGGAGAGCTATGACATTTTCCTTCATGGTTACAATCCTGGTGGTTTTGCCAAGCTCAGCTCTTTGTTGAAGAACCTGCCAGGATGATAAATAGTTAATGAGGTAACAACAACTACATTAATAAGAAATAAAAACCAGTAGATGGTCAGTTCTTTTTGGCTGAAGTTCTTTAGGTTTTAAAAATTAACACCAAGGTACTGACAAAATACATGGTAATTTCCTGAGGAAAGATTAGAGGCTTGTGCTGAAGATAAAACGCCCAAAGCATATGTTTGCCTGCTTGGGCTTTCATGTATTAATCCTATATGGGTTGGTGGTGTAATTAGAACAATTCTGTGACAGTCACAATTTGATGAGCACCATCCTATAGCTAACCACACTTTCCTTATTCTCCCAAGACCACAGGAATCCAAATATCTCACTGCTTTCACTTTGTCCAGTATTAAAAGGGAGTTTGGTGCTTATGTCTGTCAGCAGGTAATAAAGACAGATTCCACAAATGCCATAAGAGATGATGCCTCACAACCCACCAGAGCTGTGTCAAGGCTGACAGATCTTTGTGCACTGGTTATCAAGAGATGACCCTTCTTTCCCACAGCCCTCAGCCTGATTCACATCAGCAAGGCTTTCAGTGACTGCACTAATGACAGAGCTGCATCCTAGACCAGCCTCGTGTTTGCTCTGAAACGATTTCTGCAGTGAAGGCACTGTCAGGAGGTGGTCCAAGACTGGCTCCTTGCTCTGTGTATCTGCTGGTCCATCTGCACCATCTCTTTTCAGTCTGACCAGGGCCATTCTTGGTTTGGAGGACAAGTATTGCAGAGCGGGAAAGCAGAGGAGGAAGGTCTGACAAGTTCAGTAGGATACGGGAAAACTTCCCTTGTGAAATGCAGCGTTTTCCTCTTCCTGCACCTCAGTCACTCAGGGAGAACAGAGGAAAAAACCCTTTTGTCTGAGTCATTCACACTATACTAAGAAAAACACTTGGAACTGTACTCCAGGGAATAGCATTACACTAAGATTACAGAGTACTTGGGTGAAGTCAGGTTCCTTCGTTTTACAGCAAATATCACTACCTGAATGCTGTTGTTCATTTCCAGGCATCCTGGTGATTCAGCAAGGGAGGTGTCTGTGTTCACAAATTGCAATAACTGTCTATTTCCCTATTTCAAAAGGGAAACTGATACAATGCAGTGCTTTGGTTGCACTGAAATGGGATTGGGTTTTTTCTTAGAGAAATTGGATGAATTTTAGCTCTGATTAAGTACTTAATCTGGTGCTTAACTTGAAACAGTTCAGTACTTCCATTGACATGAATAAAATTGTCCACATCCAGCTAAGTAACTTTCCTGTTTTTCTGGACTGTCTTCTTTTAGAACTTACTTTAACTTAGCAAATACTAGTCTAAGCATAACTGTAGTCTGATCTAAAAAGAAAGGGTGTTTCAAGGGTAGATCCTCTGGCTTCTGTTATTTTTGTGGGGGTTTTTTTTGTGTGTGTGGTTTTTTTGTTTGTTTTGGTGTTGTTTTGTTTGTTTGTTTGTTTGGGTTTTTTTTAAGAGAAAGCTTTCTGCCTCCCACTTTGGGCCAAAATGCAATTTTTTGAGGTATGGAACTCCACTCTCTTGGTTCAAATTTCAACAGTGATGGCAACATTTGTAGTTTTGTTTGCAGTAATTTCTAACAGAAGGATTACTTCTCCCTCTTGGATACATTTGTTTCTTGTATGCAGTGCATCCATTTGGCAATGAACTCCTCATTGGGGAATTACAATCTGTTGGATTTTTTTCTGTCTGAAGTTTCTCAAACAGAGTAAGTCTCAAGTTAAATTTATCTGAACCAACATAAGCATGATTCGCACAGATGTTAAGTTACCAGACCCTCCTTTTCCTCACACCACCTCCCAGGTGTTCCTCCTACAGAAACCAATCGTAAGTCTGGTGAAATTGGGGTGGAAATGCAGCTTCACATGTCAGCAAAAAAGGTTCCTCTGTTAAGAGAGAGTTGAGGTAACCTCCTGCTGAAGCCTTAGTGTACATGATGGACGGTGACCCACTTCTCCAGCTTGGGAGGCTTGGCCAGCCTTCACAGAAATCACTGAAACCAGGTCAATTAACCACGGTGAAAGAACTGGCCAAAGGAACAAACAGGACGGAAAAGGGATAAAGTGATAAAGGAGCTAAACACAGCTTGAGCTGAAGTGTTCAGGGACCACAATTCACGCAGCCAGAGGATAAAGGTGAAGTTCAATGACAAGGTTCCCCGGATCCTCTTTTTTCCCCATCTGCGCACTCTTTAGTGTGACCCAGTTTCCCCTTGGCTGTTGGCACTGGGGAGAGCATGGTCCATTCTGATCAGGATTTTATTTCTAACCCCCCTGCACTGAAAGATGGATCCCGATTTACACTGACAAGATAACTGGGCCCTTGGGGTTAGATGGGGGCTCAACACCCCCTTCCTCTTCCCAGCAGCAGATAGCTCAGCAGGAAAATGATAAAACAATTGACTGGGCTGACAGATGTTCAGTCTGACTTCAGATGATGTAGGAAAGTCTGGATCTGCAGATGTTGATAGTTTTCTGATTAAAAATCCTCCACTGACATAGAGATAGATTTTAAAAAAATAATTCTTTAAAAGCACAGCAAAACCTTGATTTATGTGTGCACACAGAAATGTTGTCACCAGCTTTGATATGCATTTCCTACCCCAGAATCCCACCGACTGTGCAGGGCAGAGATCCAGCCTGTCCTCCGCCATCAGGGAAATGCTGGGATCTCACTACAGCCTCTCAGGTTGGGGCATTGAGCATTGCCTGTCAATCCCTGCTCCAGCACCCTGACAGGAACTGCACTGCTGAAACCCAGAGATGATTAAAATGTTAATTGCTTTCAGGACAGTGTCAGCAGCCTTGCCTGGCTGAAAGAAAAGCCCCAGGGCATTTACCTGAAGGCAGATGAGGATCCTCCTCATGCCAGGTCAAAGCAGACCAACTCCATTAATTTCAGCCAAGTTTGGGCTTTTTCCCCTGAAAAAGTGAGAGCTCAGAATCTGTTCTCAGTTCATTAGTACAGCCTAACATGGAGAAACCAACTCCACAAGGTGGGAAGTTAGCCATGAAATACACTGTTAATAAAAGTAAGGGAGCAATGAGAGACATCAGAATTACTCTGCTATGCTTATGTTCTGGGAGATGTAGAATTCCAGCAGATCATTAGTAGGGGGCAATGAAGAAGTCCTTGGGCAAAATTTTGCCATTGCTCCCAGTAATTGCCTTTAAAGCCACTGGGAGTTTTTAGGTGAAAGGTCTTGTACAACCAGAATGAGCAGTTAGTGACTAAATTTTTCTGACTGTAAATCAGAAGCATTGAGACCCCAAATACTCATGGTTTTGCTAAGGCTAACAGAGCAACACAGTCCTTCAGAGGCTGCTTACCTTCACTTTGCTTTATGTTGAACAGCCAATAGACAGATCACAGCAGCTTATTGCAAAGATATATTTTCTTACACACAGATGATATTAGAAAACAACTCTGTATATAAATTCTCCAAATACACAACGAATTAGTGATCTGATACACAATAAATTAGTTTTCTGTGCAATCCTCCCAACAGGAAGCGACGCATGTCCAGTGACTAAAACCAATATTATTACTTGCTTAAATAGAGCAATGCATCCTGTTGTTGTGAAGGATAAGCTTTGATTGAAAAGGGCTGTTTTTGCAGCTTCAAATAATTCAAAACACTTTTTTTTTTTTTCCCAAAAAAGAAAAAAAAAAAGTAAAAAAAATAGTTTTATTCACTTCTAAGCAACAAATCTTGGCATATTTCCTTCCAGAAGACACTGTTGTGTCCGGCTATTACTCAACCACTAACATTAGAGACATTAAAGTTGCAGGAAACACAGTTCATCTTTTGCGTAGTTAGAAAGGAGTTGGCTTCCCAATTACCCTGGAAACTGGACATGCTGCTGGGCAGAAAACCACAATTCACAGCGGAAAATAATAGTTGATATATGAATATCTACCTAAAGGCTAATCAGCAAAACAAACAATGCACGAGGAAGATGACCCACATGACGTTGTTTGGAGGAAATTAGTCATCAGTACTCTCTAGCTTTCTTTTGTTTTAAAACATTAAATCATTGCTTCTCACCAGTTTAGATAAGAATGGGTTAATACAATCTGTTGAGGATAAGAAATCGAGCTGTTTTCAAGGGCCAGGCTGTATTTTACAATCGCCTGCTGTTGACCATGTGCCTGTCGACTTCCAAGGGTCAGTGCTCCAGGCTAGTCTGTAATTCCAGATGTTACTGAACATCATGTGGTGCTAAGGGTCCTAGCACCACCACCTGGGGTGCAAGCATCACCACCATGAAAGAAAGACGTGAGGAACTGGGAGTAGAGTTGGATCAAGTTGTGCATGATATATCTTCTGTGGATTCCTGCTGTATTCATTGAGCACACCTTTACAAGTTTTCTTTTCTCCCACTTCTGGCTTCATTGCACATTTAGAGAAGCATTTAGGGAAGACAACCAGCTAAACAGTGCAGTGAGATAAACCTTTCTGCATCTGAGGTAACTGCAGTGACTCTGATTTCAGCTCAATTACGCCAATGCTCAACCAAGAGCAACAGTCCCTGTGCAGCCAGCTGTGTGATGTACAGGCAGTAACTCTGAAAGGGAATGTTTACTTCCTTCTCCATCCAGAGACTACGCATTAAACATTCCAAAAACCAAATACTGTAGGACACGCTTACCAAACAAAAACGCCATGAGTCCAGGACCCACTGATGTCAATGGAAGTTTTTGCTGTTCATTTCACCTTGGCCAGTGATTTTCCTGTCCTCAGTCCACAGGCAAGATAGGACAGAGTGAAGTTGGTACTTGGAGCTTCCTGGATGTGTGGACTTCTTCGGTGGTTAACTCCTGTTTACTTTCAAAAGCCAGTGCATCCCTTAGTTGTCAATGCATGCTGCTCTGAGGCTGGTAGTCCATTTGCCTCTTACATTTTAATTAGGCTCTAAACTCTATCAAATAAGCTTGACTGCAGATGTCCATTTAAGATTTAACTAACATATTGTATTTGCAGATTTCTGGCCAAAAAAAATATCCAGAATCACCACGGTTTCACACTAGGCTTCCCCAGGTCAACACATAACCTCTGGTGCCTTTAGGCAGCTTTGCCCTAGGTCCACTATACTGGAAAGGCATGTGGCTTACACTGAACTGGGAACTGCTGCCAAAACAGTCCATTTTGATGTGTAAACCAGAAGAAAGGTCACTGTGCTGAGGAGCAGACAGACACCAATACCAGTGACATGTGCAGGAGCTGGAAAAAGCATCAACCTCTGCGGGTGATGACAAGACAGTCTGGAGCTGGGCCGCTTTGGCCAACGTCACCCTCCACCCCATACACTGCTTTGGGCTACCTGGGATGGACAATCTGAGCAAAGAGCAGCTCTGGAACAAGTTTAGGGGTTGTCAACCACTGGCTTTTGTTTTCATGTTTTTTAAAATGTAACTGTTTCAGTGAAAGAAACAGAATAAGCAAACAAAGAAAGGATCCTCAATCCAAACGTTAAAACTCTGTTTTAAAACTTTGAGAAAAACGCTACTTTCTTCCCACCCACACCCCCCACCCCAGGAAATGACTCAGTTGTAGAGAAACATCCAAAAAAATTCAGCTTGTCTATTAGTGTAAAAATGAATTAAGAAACCCCAAAACACAATATGAGCAGCTGGCTTGGCTGAATGTGTCTCCTAGCAGTGGTCTTCCCTTGTCTTGCCTGTTTCTCCTTTGGCCTCCTACCCCACAGCTCCCTCTCCTTCCAACTGCTACTTCTTCGAACAAATCAGTGCTACTGAGTCATGAAAAGGCCAGGCTCCTACTCTTTCACCTCATCTCCTGCTGTCAGAAGCTCCTGTGGAGCTGTGGAGCCTCCACAGAGCCTCCTCCTTCCTCAGCCACAGCCCCCAGCACTGGAGCCAGAGTCATCTCAGTCCTGCAGGGGCTCAGGACAGCCAGGGCTGCTGCCAGCAGGCCTACTGGGAACAGGATCTTCTTCCCAGTTTGTCCCGAGGCCCTCATTTGCCTGCCCCAGCAGCAGGCTGTCTTAAGCAACTACTTGCTGGTTGTACTCCATGGATATATCCTTTAAACCCCATGATTTTCATGGCCTGATAAACAATGCAAATATTTTCTGTGATCACTACCCACTCAACGTTTTCAGCCTTGGCCATCCATCAGGCCCACACAAGGGATCCTGGGCAGGATCACACCAGTCCCTATGGATCACCATGCTCCCACACCGTGGCTGCCTGTGCAGGGATAGTTGTGTTTATCTCATGCAGCCACCACTGCTCCACACAGGGCCCTGGGGAAGGGGCTGTCCTGGCCCAAAGGAGACCTCTGGGAACGGGGTGGGTCCGTGCCAAGTTTGGCAGCTCCCCCAGCAGCTGTAGCTGCAGACCAGGGCAGCACATCAGGTAATGGTCGGGGGTAATGAGCTCGTAGCAAAGTGTGAGTGCATCTGGTGTGGATCACAGGGCTGACTTCATTTCCTTCTTCCTGGCTCCCTTGTGCTCTGCCCAGTCATTTGGCCCAGGCCTGGCTGTTATCCAGCCAGTACCTAGTTTCATCAGGGCAGAGCCACAGATAGCACTGGCTTCCCAAGGTGTGGGACAGCTAGTAATCACTCCAGTGAGCCTTCATGAGCATATTTTCTTTTTCAGGAGCCACCAGGTCTCTCCAATGGCATCTGGAGAACATCCAGAGCTGATGGAGGAGTGAACAGGAGCTTCCCTGTTATACCTGCCTGAACTGTAGACCACAACCAGTAAAACAGAGAGGAAGATTTCCAGTCCCTTGGCCCATGAGGCTCTCTTAAAAGCTGGAGACAGGAAGCATTATCTGTTAGGCACTGATCAGTATTTGTACTGCAGTGGCTCTGGAGGCTCCCACTGACATCCTGCTCCTGTTATTCTGGGCACAGCCACCAGATTGAAAACAGTCCTGGCTGCAAAGCCTTTGCAGTTGAACTCACCTATGTGAATAAATCAGACTTGCCCTATCAACAGACCTGCAGCTAAGGGCTTGGCTCTTCCTTTATATCCAGGACCACCAGGGATCTGTGGAACCTGTCCAGCCTATTCCAAGCCTAGTGTGCCCATCCCCAACCTGGAGGATGCTACTGAGTACCTCCAAGGACAGCAGCAAAGCTGAAGGAAATGCAGCCACTTTCAGCCCTTGTTTTCCTCCCCAATAGCTCCTCATTTGATGGATAGTTTTATTCTTAACCCCACCATCTTTAGTAATTTCCACAGGTAACAATGTGAGACAAACACCAGGGCTGGGAGAGAGACAAGGACTTTAACTCAAGGTCACAGTATGCAGGTCCACAGCACAGCCAAGGGATTTCAGGTCATCTGAAACAACCCCGTGCTCAGTCAGCTGAGCAACACCTCTTCTCATGCTTTTTCTTCTTGTGTTGAAATGACAGAAAAATTGTTTCATCAAAGTAATTTTCTGGGGTTTTCAACTTGGAATAAGAAGCTTCCAAACTGTGCAGACCTGCCTATCTGAAACAGAGTGCTTCTTGTTCTTGAATGGTAAAGATGAAGTTAATTGCCAGGAAATGGAAACTGTGCTATAATATCTTGGCGAAAGCATGTATGATGAAGAACTGTTTGCTCCATTGGACTTGCAGTGTTAATAACACACATGTGTCTGCTGGACTCTGTGCCATCAGGAGTCAGCAGGAACTGGATGACCTGCGTGGTGTTGGATCAATCATGAATCAAAACGTGGCAGCCAACCCCAGGATGGTGCAGTGAGGAGTCAGCTGGGACAGGCAGAGGGATGTGCAGAGGGACAGCCAGAGGGGTGTGCAGAGGGACAGGCAGAGGGATGTGCAGAGGGACAGGCAGAGGGGTGTGCAGAGGGATGTGCAGAGGGATGTGCAGAGGGACAGACAGCAGGATGTGCAGAGGGATGTGCAGAAGCTCTCCCCAAACCAAAAGCTGCCTGTGCTGATCCATCCCTGCAGGCAGCATCAGTGTGAGCCAGATCCTGCACACACACAGACCTGGGACTGCCTGGATCTAGCATCCTTCTCTGGACTGAACAAGGACACCACAGGGCAGAAACACCTGACCTTGGAATCAGTCAAGTACGTGCATCTTAATTAATAAACTGTAACAAAGTGCTTATCAGTCCCTCATAAGTAAAGATTATTCTCCAATGTCTGCACTGCTTGCAAAACCTGGAACTGGCTAGGTTTGTTCCTCCCTCACTCTTCCCAGAAGGTATACGTGCAGTCAGCACTATTTAACCATTCCCAGGAAGAGATGAGCTTTCCTGAAAGGAAATCAGTGTTTCATCTCCACCCAGCAAAATCAGCAGGATTGGATAAAATCCACAGTTCTGTAAGTAAGCCCAAGGGCACAGCTAGTGAGCACGGCTTGTACAAGCACTTTTGGTCCAGATGACAGGTTCATGAGAAAAGATTTAAGCCTCTGAGTTTCTGTACTCCAGTGAGAAACAGAGGACGCCCAGCCTGGTTCTGCTCCCCCTGATCTCTTTCTTTCCCCTTGGCTTCCTGCCATTGTCTTTGGCAGAGCTAGGATGGCTGTGGGAGCCCAGGGAAAGGGGGAGTTTTCTTCTCTTGCCCATCAGAGCAAATTATTTGTAGCCCTTTTAGGTATTTTCCAGCTCAAGTGAAGCTCAAGTGTCCATATAAACACAGACATATGTGCACACATTTATACATGCACACACACCTACTTTCAATATATATTCCTGCATGTCCACACATTTTTATGGTGACCTTGGTCCATCAGAAAGTGTGATCCATCAGAAATTAGACTAATTTCTGCCGTGCTCATGTAATTCCATCAGCAAGAATTCAACTCCCAACATTTTTCCTGTAAAATGATGACGCAGGACAGGATGAACACACGATGGGAGTGGAGCCAGCCCAGTGCAGCCTTAGGTGCTGACACCACATGAAACTGGGGGGCAATGGGTGGCCAAACTGGTTTGATGGTTGTGTAACACAGCTTGCCACAGCTCAGCTCCTAATTGCTGTCCCCATGCAGGAAGGACTCAGGAACACCTATGTGACTTTTGCAACAGCTGGCCCTTAGGGCAGGCTCTGGGCTCATCGGGGCTTGGCTTGGTGCACCTGAGTGCCCTGAAGCAGCTTTCAGCACCCTCCCTTTCCTTCTGGCAAATCCTGGAAGTTCAGCCCCTGTAAGCTGTTTTATTTTGGGGCAGCAGCTCCAGTCTCCTCCTCTGCCTGTACACATCATGTTTTGGTGTCACAAACACATGTCCCTCCTGGGCTTTTCTGTTGCTTGGGAGATGCTGGGTGCTGGAGCAGGTTCCTGCAAACTGTGGATTTTCAGGCTGCTGAGGTTGGATTTTCCTTCCTTTCCTGTTCCTGGGACAGGCCAAGGCACCTGGCTTTCATTAGTTTTGGTGCTCTGCTCTAGGAAGCAAATTCTAGTTTGAGAAGGACTTTTTTGCTTTTCACATCTTGCTTTGAAGAAACTACTGTTTAAATAAAAATGTTTTCTCATCCAATGTCATCACCGGTAATGCTGAAAGGCTGCTTTCAGCCTGCCGGAAACTGGCCTCAGGGAGACCTCAACACCTGCTAAAATCCTGCCCTGAGCTGAGGCCTCTACAAAACTCCACCACCACAGTCCTCGTCAGCAGAATTCAGAGCCAGTCCATCACCTCAGACAGCTTACAAGGCATCTCTTCCTCCAGCCTCAGCATCAAGGAGAGTGGAGGAGCCCCATGTGAGAAAAGTCAGGTCTGAGGGACCCACCTGCAGCCTCACACAGCTGCCAACAGCTGGCTGCTCAGGACAGGGCTGGTGAAGCATCTCCTCGTGAGCCCGGCAGGACTCCCCAGCCTGCCTGCGCCCTGAGGGGCTCCACTCGGGTGCACAGCTCATCCTCGAGTGTGGGAGAGACCCAGAGCTGCCCACCCAGGGAGAACACCTCTGCTGGTGCACTGAAGCCAGGTAAGAGGTCAATCCACCTCATTGCTATGGCTGTCAGCTCCCAAGCTCTGTAAGTGGGGCAGGAACCACACTCAACACATCCACGGAGGCATTTTCGCACCCACTGGGTGGGGCCACCCCCTGGAGAGAAATCCAGCCCAGAGAGGGCTGGGGATGGGAACGGGAAGGGCAAGGAAGAAGGGGGAAATCGTGGAAGCAATGGTCCCAGCAGGAAACCCAGATAAGAAATAAGTCATGAGAACTCCCTACCCGTGATTTGCTCTGTGAGAAATATCCGCTCTCAGCACTGCCAACCCGGGCGTTTTCTTTAACATCCAACACTCACACTTTCTTCCTGCCTGTACCAGGCATTCCTGCTTTATTAAAACACCTGGAATTTCTGAATCATCTGTGATTTCTTTCACTGTGACAGAGTGCCTTTTGATTTCTATTATCCACTGCCCAACATGACAGCATGACTGGGGATTGCAGGCCCCAACACAATCCCCTTGAACAAAGAATAGAATATTCCTTATCAATGCTCAGAGCCCCAGCCTGAGCTGAGCTGTGCTTTTTGCAGTGCTTGGCTCATTACTTACTGCTGCCATTCAGACTCCAGCCCCAGAAAACCTCTGTGGACCTTGAAGATTGTCAGACAAGTTTGCTGCAGGTGACACAGCAGGCGAATGTTTCCCTTTCCTGTTGTCACCCTGCAGTCAGCAGCAGAGGAACAGCACTGGATCTCCAGCCCTGCATGGGTCCACCTCCGTGGGGAACCTGGCTCTACATGTAACTGCTGGAGAGGAGCAGAGAAAATACTACTGATAAACACTGCAGAAACAACGTGATACACACTAAGAGCAAAGCTGAGAGCCAGAGTCTGCTCCTGTGGCAAAAGCATTCTGAAGACTGGAGTGTGGAGCAGTGGGATCAGGGAAATGCTGTCACTTAGCAACTGCATTAACACAAGAACCAGAACCAAACTGTCTGAAGTGAGAATTGTCACAATTTTTTTGGTGCAGCTGTGCCCACACACTGGAGCAAAGGGAAGCGATTTGAGTCCTGGGATGCTGGTGCCACCTACACAGCCCAGAGAAAGGCCCTTAACACTGAACAAGGGAGTGAGTACAGCAGAGGTTTTCCTTCTGAGACATGAATCCCACTACAAATTGAAACATTTTGTCAGAGGAATCAGCTCACAAAACTTCTGGGGCACTTCGTTTACCCAGACTCACAGCTTTTTATCCTCAGAGTGGTAGTAAATGGCAACCCGTCCTGGTTTTTATAACAAAACCCAGCAAAAATTCATTGTATTAGATGCTGCTACAACTGTGTTTGGGAGGATGGGTCACATTAAATACATCCCTTGTTCTTCTGCACCCTGCAATGCAGACAGAAAAGAGGCATTTTAATAAAAGAATGAAGATCACTTGTTGGGTGGCTGGCCGTGTCCTACACCAGGCAAAGTTCTGTCTTAATACAGGCCGAATGAGAAAATACAACACTGAGCATTGAGGGTGCTCAGACTCATTAACTGATAGCTTTAATTCTTACAGCAATATTTTAAGCAGAGGTGGGTGGTCATCAGCTGAGGAAATCTTGTAAGGTGAAAAGAGGTGCCTTTCCTACCTGCCATATAGGCACCAGCCCATCTGTCCCCAAAATCAGCCCTCAAATCAGGAACCAGGCTGGAAAGCAGAATCTGGTAGAGAGGAAGAGGCACACTGTTTCAGGAGAAATGAACTTGGTCATGTCATCCATAGCCTCAAACATCAACATTTTCTGTAATGCTTTTGTTTTTAATTTCCTTACTTTTTGTTTGTGAAAATATCATCCTAGAGGAGGGATTTAGGATTTGTGCTTACAAATAAAATAGAATATAACTTGCCTAATGGGAGCAGTTCAGTTTTACATGGTTGTCTCTTGACATGTTTACACAGCTGGCCAGATACCATTAAAACATATTTTCTCAGGAGGCAGTGTGGTCTAGTGGAATGAGCATGGGCCTAGCAGTCAGGAACTCCCACGTTGTAATTTTGGGTCACCAGTGGTTTGGTTTGGTGCACAGAGTCATCAAACCCCCGTGTCTGTCAGTGTCCCCAAACGCCACCTCCTCATCACAGCGTGATGCTGAAGATCCACGCGTTAGTCCTGGGGTGGGAGAGGAGCAGAGCCCTGATGTGGCACCCAGGGTGGGAAACACACAAACAAAGACCATGGAGCGATGGATTGGAGATCCTCCTCCATCTTCACCTCTGGTGGGTTTGGCTTAGGCAGTCCCTGAATCAGCAATGATGCATCTGACATGCTCCTGCGCAGGTTGTCCTGATCCAAACTGAGATCATCCATGAGCACTCTGCAACAGCTTGTCCCTCTTCCCAGCAATGAGCAAAACCTTCTTGGAGAGACTGCCAGAGCTTTGCAGATCTTTAGTGAAGTGCAAAAGCCAACAAGCAACAGTGCTAACTTTTAGTTCAGGAATATTAATGCCTAAAACCCATCAATTTCCAAAAGGCTGATGAGCCTATGAAATATTACATCTGAACAGGAGCTTGCACAACAATAGGATTTTCAGTACAGTGGAATGATTTGCTCTAGTTGTAGCCGAGGTGGTTAAAAAGCAAATAAAACCTTAATTGATATAATTGATAGTTCAATGATACTGAACTAGGACCTACACTGTGACACCACTGAACTTACAGCCTTCCTTCTTAGATTCCTTCAATCCACTTTTGCCACAGCATCAGGGTTACAGAGTAGCCTTCACATGTGTCCTACATGGACACCTGGGTGTCCATGGGTGTTCTGGGTGATGATCATGGAATTAATCCTTTTGGAACACATTTTAGCTGGTAGCTAAACTGTGATCTTACCCATTAAAGGTCCTCCTTGTTTCCTTCTCCCATTGGTCACATCTGGTAACTGCTGTGTTTGTGTTTGACTGCTGTTAAAAAGGGTTTTATTTGATGGGATATTGGAGATTCTCCAGCAAAACAATGCTCCAAATCAGGCAACACCTATCCTGCTACATCAAGATGGTTTCTCCTTTCTCGGTGTCTCGGGGCCTGTAATAAAAAAGTTGCTTGCAGAATTCAGGGACTGGCTATGCTGATAGACTCTGTCTGGGCTTTTGTCAGCAACCTCAGGGGACTTTAGTCAACAACTTGAGTCACGCTTTGGAGAACTGGTCTGCTCTTTCAAGAAGAATGGGTGTGAGAACAGCTCAGGAGCAGAACATCTGACAGGTGATGTGGTACAGAGCACTTTCTCAGGGCTTCTGGATATGGGGAAAGGGTGAGTCAGTGGGTGAGGAGGTGGTCACAGCTCGAGTCCTGTGGCTGTGGATGTTCAGTCCTGGGGCAGCTCTGCCTGGCTGAAGAGGCCACATGGGCCTTTAAACTGGCTCAGGGTCAGTGACCACATCAGTGTCTTTGTGCTTCTCTGACACTGGCTGTGCTGAGGGCTGGAGCTGGCCCCACTGAATCCCAGGAACACTGAAGGTACAGCACCACATGGACCTCCTGGGAAAGCAGGGCTCTCCCCAGCTCGAGACTTGGTCAGCCAAGCCTCTGTCCAGCCAAGGACGGAGACCTTGGCAGCTGGATCTTTGGCAGCCTTTCCCCACAAACTCTCTGATAGAAGATTTGCACCTCCTGCACACTCAGGGCTGTGGCTGCAAAGCCCTGTGTGACCTGCAGTTCAGCAGTCAGATCTTCTCCTGCTCCACTGCCCAGCTCTGAGTCTGGTGAGGAAACAGAGGAAGCTGGTCTGGTGAGGAAACAGAGGAAGCTGGAAACCATTTCAGTGGCATTTCTGAGCACAGTGGAGAAAGGCACCATTTTTACCTCAACTTCACAGGTGATGGGGAATCAACAAATCTGACAAACACAGCATTTAGTTTCTCAGAGAAACAACTGAAATAACTAGAAGGTCCTCTTTTTTTTTTTTTTTCTTTTTTTTTTTTTTTTCTTTTTCTTTTTTTTTTTTTTTTTTTGAGAGAGAGAGAGAGAGAGAAACATTTTTTCTCCTGGATGGGAGACTTAAACAGAAAAGAACTTGTGCCTTCAGGGTATCTTTAACCCAATTTTAGAACCTCCTCGAAGTCAGAGCTATTAATGGACTTGTTGCTGGAAGCTCAGCTCCAGTGTTTTAAATGGCTGTGAAACATGCTCCTGATGGGAGAACAAGCACAAAACCAAGAGGAAAACAGGAATCTGTTATCTGATATTCCCACCTCTGCTAACAGAATTCTCCTTTTCAATGCTGGAGTCTTGGCTGGTGTTAAAAAGAGTCTTGTAAACTTGCCCTGACACCTTATCAACATTAGTACAAAAATCCACCCACCCTTCACTGACAAGGTGGTGCAAAGGACAGAATGGGGATTTTATAAACCTGTCAAAGGAAATCTGTTGCCTGAGCTCAACAGTTCTGTGATGAAGTGTTGTGTATCTACATTGATGTATAAATATCAAATGATACCTTTCACTGAAATATGATTTTTGCCTTTTAGTAGCCTTATTTATGTAATTGACACTTGCTTCAGTGGGTTTGCTCCAGTATTTCACTGCCAGCTGATATATCCAGGTCAGCCTTGGCAGGTTAGTGCAGAACCCCACTCCCTCAGCAGGATCTGAAAATTTAGGTCAATTTGCATAACTTTGATGAACCTTTAGAACTAAAATGATTAAAGTGACAACTTCCATTGACTCCCTGCTGAGGTCTCCGACCTTAAATCACAGAGGTCACAAAAAAATATGTGAAGAATCTCAATAAACGCCAATTCAGAACTCCATTAGATTAAGCATCTCTGTGCAGTGGGAGTATCAATATGGCTTAAAAGGAATGCACAGTGCTTTATAGTTTTTCAATAATTAAAAATTTTCACAGGAATTTCATAAATTTCAATGAATACTTTTTTCCTCAACCCCATCAAATGCAATTTTTAAACAGACAAATGCAAAGATAAGCACTTCAAGTTACCAAAGCATCAATTCTGCAAATTTTTCACAAAACTGCAGCCACCTACTTTCAGTGTTTCATGGATTAAAATCCAAACACTGCTCAGTCAGGGAACTTGGTAGTTTTCCATGCCATATCAGAATGGATGTAAACATTCAGTGTTTGAATTTTGTGGGTACAATGACAAAGATCCCTTCCTACGTCACCAAACAAACCATCGGGCAGGAACTTCTCCTGACTGCACTAGACAACCACGATGACACATGGGCTTGGTATGGAAGAGTGTCAAGGTATGTCCTTGACACTGCACAAAATCATTGTCCAAACCCAGACTTTCTTTCACTATAGCGTAATTTTTTCCATTTTGGAACAGGAGCCATGCAGGAGCTCTGCTGGGATACTGGAGAGCACCTTGGGGAGGCCCAGGAATGCAATCCCACCTCTGCAAGCTGTGCCAAGGGGACACTGTGGGGAGGTCACAAGCCGGTGTTTCCAGGTACCTCTTAAGCAGGTGAGCTCCATGTCACTCCCATTTCCCAGAGCATGCTGGAACAAGCTGACTCCATCTGTCCCTCACATCCAGGGACCAGCTCTAAATTTTCAGAGTACTCTGTGCTCTCTTGGTGGCTGGAGAAGGCAGCAGCAGGTAACAGAAGAAGGATGGGACACATCCATCAACAGTCCCATTTTAAAATGAAATATAATTTAATTCAGCAGCAGCAGCACTGTACAGTGTTGCCTCCTGATAACTTTTGCTCCAAAACAATGTAACATTTGTTTGAGTGTGATTTACATGAAGGAAGGGATCCCACAGCATTTACAATCCCTCTGTGAGTCAGGCTTTGGTATCCCTTGCCCATCACATCCAGGAGGTGTTGAAATGACATGCAGGGAGAGGAGGGCTGCTTCTGAGACAATTCCACAGGACAAACTCCTTCCCTGAGTGGGAAGTATTATAATCCAGCCTTTGCCCCCTGCTGCATGCACTGCAGTGAAGGCAGTGGGTTGTGTTTAAAAGTGCAAGGGCAGCATCTTCTCTTGTGTGTTCATTAAGCAAATTGGAGGCCTCAGACAACAAAGCAAACAGCAACTCACGTCTTCAAAATCCTTGCTTCTCAGTGGCAATGGGTCTATCAGGTCAGTAATTCCAGTGCTAAATGGAAAATAACTGTCCTGTGATTTTATTTTGTAGACTGAATCCGCTTCCCATCAGGGCCACACACAGAACTGCACTGAGCTCCAAGGGAAGGGTCATCAACCATGACTGAGGGGAAGGCTCTGAGAGCCACCCAAAACATGTTTGGGATGACAGAGTGCACCAAAGCAGTTCAACCTTGCATTGCTTCTTGTTTTTAGAAGAGTTCCAAGTATTTCAAATCTCACCTTCCTAACTGAAAAGAGGCACTTGCTATCTTTAACAGACAGCAGGACACCAAAGTGTTGGGGGACCTCTAGCAAGAGGTGTGTGTACTAGGGAAAGCTCCAAAGCTGCAGGTGGGGATGTCTTCTGTCCCCAGGCTCTGTCTGCACAGTTGCCATTGCAGTAGTGTGTGCACAGCCCTTACACTTTTGTCTGCAAAAGCCACGGCAATGCACTTCTGCACTGTCCAGGGTGAGCCTAGCAGTGACATTTTTTTCAACTGTGTCCCAAGTGGCGTATTTTGTATATTAGTATTTAGTGCCAGTCTATAATTAGAAGATAATTTTTTCCAGAGCTAATGAAAAGATGCCCTAGCAACCCCTGGATATGATCCCAAGTCCATTAATACAGCTCAAGCAATTCCATTTCATTTTATGTGGGACAGACCACAAAGTTTGAAGAAAGATGCTGCCAAGTATTTTCAACCAGGAATATGCTGAAAAAGGATGGAAGAATTCATCCTGTATCTGTCCCCGTTATACACAACTTGGGAGAGAAATTGGGAAAACTAAATGAGCAATACTTCCTGAACCATGATGGTATTTTGATAGAAATATGGCTAAGAAATAGCTGCCATGGAAAAACAGAGGAAAACGTATTTCTATCATCATAATGAAGGCTCAACCTGTTGCTATGATTCATCAGTGCCAGTTGATAGAGGCAAAGATGGTGAGTGTGGCACAGTGAGCCTCAGCTGCATTTTTTTCTCCATGTGCCAGCCTGGATGGATTTCCAGCACAGTGTCCTGCTGAGACCATCAGTGACCATCAGTCACCAAACACGTGGCTCCATCCCACAGCCAGCACCTCCAAACCCAGATTCCACACCAACATCAGTATCTCCCAGCACTCCCACACCCAGCTGTCACCACGGTGCCCAGAAGTACACTTGGTTTAGCACGTGAGAGCACAGCTAATGATGACCCACATAAAAGGAGAGATCTTAAAACAGCCCAACCACACTGTACCCTGCTTGGCACGGGCGCAGCACCCATTCTGTGTGTGCCTTTCTGTTTGGATAATGTTCTTCAAAGGCAACTGCAAGCCTATTAAAAGCACCGGAAAAGCAGCAAAGAGCTGCCAGGATTAAAGTGGATGCACTTCCAAATGGGGCACAAGCTCTGGCACATGCCCACTCATCAAAGATGTTCACCAGCACCTGAGCAAATGCCAGGAGAACATCACTTCATTGAAAACCCAATTTTCACAGCTAAACAGCACGAATGGCTCATTTTCACTGACCAACCTGCATCTCTGGGATGAGCACACAGTGAGCAGAGCCCAGCAGAGCAGGAGGGGCTGGCGCCTGCACCTGATTAATCCCATCCCAGTGCCCCAGTTCCCTGCCAGGTCCCAGCAGAGCCCACGCCTCTTCTCCACAGGCAGAGCCATAAAAATGGAGTATCAGCTGTGGAAACACCACCTACCCCGTGCCAGGAATGCAGGCCCTGGAGCACAGTGTCCTCAGCTCCTGCCACAGCACAGCCACCAGCTTTTTGGATTTATGAGCAAGGTAAATCTCATTCACAAAGTATCAAGTCAACAAAGCAATAAACACTATAAATGCAATAAAGACCCACCGTGAAAGATAAATTTGCCTTACATAGGCAATCTGAAAAGGTCACCAGAATGTTTGTGGCAAGGATACAAGTATTTTTAACTCTGAACAATGAGACCAAAAGGTAGATGAGGAAAGCACTCTGATACCACCCCAGGGAGTGAATAAATACTGCCCCAGACCATGAATTAGCTCTAAACTAATTGTGTTCTAATGAAGCCCTCTACAATACAGACAGCAATTCACACACCTCAGCGTCATCAGTAGAACAGGCTGTTAATTAATGTTTTTCTGGAGCACTTTTAAAAGTTGAGCTCTCAAATGATGATTCCTCACCTGCTCCCTCTGGACAGCCTTTACAAGACAGATAAAAGGGGAACATCCTGTCCCCAGCCACACAACACTGGAGGAGATTTCAAAGACAAAGATCAATGCCTCATCTTCTGACTTTTGGCATGGATCTTATAATTCAGGGTTATTTCTTATTTGACAATTCCCAACAGCATATTTTACTTATTTACAGAAAGGAATTAACAACAGCTCATGACATTTTTATTTTAATGAAATTTAAAAAGGCAGTTATTAGTTATACATACACACAACTGATTCTGTACTTGTTAGTCATAAATATAGAACATTCAGAAGTACAAAATACACTTTATCCACAGCACAATTTCACATCAATATGAAGAGTTTAAACAGATACGTAACCAAGTGCCTAACAATGACAGAAGCCCATTTTTGGAGTTGTTTACTTTTTTTTCTTTCCCTTTCTTTTTAAAGACCATTAATCTACACAAAGTAATCAGTGCCCACAGTCATCAGTTTCATGAAATGCACTCTGGTTTAGAGTAGGAAAAGACTGACCTTTTAAAGACAATTAGATGCTATCACTTTTTCTTTGCTCCACTAACAGCAACAAGCCCAAGCCCACACTCTCTTCTTCTCACAGTTAACAACTGTGAAAAATGGGGCTCTGGCAAAAATCACCTGAAGCCAAACTTGAGCACTGCCAGGAAAAATGAAAATATCTGAACTAGAAATTAGTCCACTCAATACCTTGCAAACAAAGAGCAACAGCAGTATGACACCAGTAAGGCATTAATGACAAAATGGCTGTATTATTCTCGAAAAAAGAGTACACCTATGTATAAAAATATATGTCATAGCAATTGGGTAAATCCAACACTATTTAACACTGTGCCAAAAGTAATTAAGAGTTAAAAAGGCAGTTCTGCAAGAAGTATTTACAGTTTCATACTGTACTTCAAAGGAAAAGAAAAGGCAACAAAGCTACAAATGGAACTATCTGGTTAAAGCATCACTGTAGGTACTGCCAGTAGCACTTGTACAAGTAATGTGATGGAGTCTTGGATTGTTTGACTGAATAAACAAATAAAAATATTTTAGTATCTAAAACTGTCTCAGTCTACATGTCTGCTCCTTGAAATAACTCACCCAGACCATCTTTTGCAGTTTCCTGCTCCATTAGTTTAAAACCTAAAAGATTCAGTATCAAGAAACACTGTGTTTGCAACAGCTCAATCAGAAATCACAGCTTTATTTCCAGCTTAGAAAAAGAAAAAAAAAAAACCAAAACAAAACACAAAAGGAGTGAGATATCCACCACCTATGAAATTCTGGAAACTGGAAGCCAACGTGCCAAGAAAGCTACACTGACAGCACGTAATAAAAACATCAGCATTCCCAATGCACCTTATAACTGCAGCTATAGGCTAAGTGAGGTCGCTTTAGTAACCAAACACGAGAGAGAGCACAGCCAAGGCGACACAGCTCTGTCAGCCACAGGGCCTGGGGGCTGTTTGGGAGCAGCAGGACGGACACGGCGGGGCAGCAGCACCAGCAAAGCCTCACCTGCAGCCTCTGCTGGCTCAGAAGCACAAAAGCTGCCAAACTCGTTAATTGCTCCCTCCTGCCTGGCTCGGGCAGGGCAGCCCAACACCTCCCACCTGGGCTGGGGGAGATGGGATGGCCAGGAGTGGGAGAGGAGCAGGGCAAGGGGGGGAATGCCAAGAATAAAGCGCTGGCTTGGGATGGCACAACAGAAACGGCTGACAGGGAAAAGCCAAACCTGCTCTTAAGAGAGCAGCCATCACCTTTCCCAACCAGAAAGGCAGGAGTCATCCACAAGGTGAGAAGCAGTCCATGCTCTGATCCCTCAGGCGTACTGAGTTAAAAAAAAATAACAAGAGAAAGAGAGATGTGCTTAAATTTCTTCTAACAGTGCACTTTGAACTGCACGACCAAAATCTGTACACGGGAAGCCTTCTCCAGTAGTAAAAAACTCACAACACACTGAGGAAGTTACCATTGCTGATGTCAGGAGAAAGAAAATAACTTGAAAAATCTTATTTTAATTGATTTCAGGAAGTAAAATAAACTATAAATATATTTAGAGCAGTTTGTTGGGTAAAATAAAACACAGGAACAGCACTTTGTTGCTAATTCATTATTCACTTTATGGAAAAAATTATAAAAATTTCAGAAGAATTGACATTTATCATGTCAAGCATCTTCTGTGCAGAAACACAAACTGCTCACCTCCCTCATAAACAGCCCCTTTCAAAATCCTGCACAGACACTGAGCACCTCACTCACTGGTGCAGCAGCCAGGCACCTCTTAGAGACACCAGTGAACTTTACTCTGAGGCTGCAGAGCTCTGCCTCTCCAATTCCATGAGCAGTCATTCATTTGAGCAGCGTGGGGGGAAAGGGAGATGGCTCCAAGGGAATGAACATCCATGTATTTAAAAGAAAAGTGCGTAAGCACATGGCTTGCTCACCTAAGATGGTATTTTCCTGATCTCTGGGGGAGAAGAGATAGGAGGTTTTTTGCTTGTTCTCAGTGTGATTTTGTGAGGCAAGCGCAGACCAGGAGATCTGAGGCCTCTCTAATACCACATCTAGAGATATACAAAACTGTCCTAAAAAAACTACTCCCTAGCCCCATTTGCACACAGGGTAAGAGATTGGTCCCAGATTTAGTAAGAGAAATAGTAAGAAGGACTCTTCCTGGCTACTGAACACTACATGCTGGTCTGGGAGAAGGCTGGGACAGCAGTGTCAGCTGGGCACAGCCCCATCTGTGCCAGCTGTGTCCCTGGCCATGCTCACCTGAAACCTGCATGGCCAGAGCAGGCTGTGGGGTAGGGCCTGCCTGCTCTCCAGGATGTTATCCCAAAAACAGGGACTGTGGTGATGTGCACCGTGTCCCCACTCAGAGGCTCCCCAAAATTTGAGAGGGGCCATGAGAAGGCAAAGCTTAATCCTGTGAAGCCTAAGAATTGCTGCACACACTGAGATCTTCTGGATGGGGGCTAGCCCTGGGGCTGCTCTTTCAAGGTCTGTGATGGCCCCTGAATGTCCAAAAGCTGAGGGAAGCCCCTTCCTCCTCTGCAGGGGCTGCCTACCAATACCCAACCTCAAAGGTTATGAACAACCTGCATGAAGGACCTTGGGGTTTGTGAGTGATTTCTTCTCCTCCCATCCCAAAAGAAATGATCAGGATAAAATCCTTACAATCCAACCTCTGTAACTCATCATGCATATGAAATACTGAACAAAAAGATTCCTGCCACATCTCTGATGAAGACATATGGCAGGTGACTTGCCCAAGAGGAAGGTGAATAACTTACCTCTGTGGAAAAGCAAAATGCAATGTGGCATTCAGAGCAGTCAAGAGTCCTCAACAAACTTGATAAGCTAAAAATCCCATATTTAACAAACAGGGTTCGCAGGGTTTACCAGAAGCATTTGCTTGGGTATCCAAGCAAAAATTCAAGTTATCACTGTGTATGCAGTGGACAGTAGTCCAATCAATATCTATTACCAACTCACTCTAAAAAATTACACACTACAAAATCATCTCACTGCTTGCAGCAAATGAGCTTGAATGATTTTCTAGTAACAGGCCACCACCTTGCACTGTTAAAATGTGAGGTTTCACAGTATAAAAAAGTACTTCACAGAAAGGTAATGCAGCTAATATAGAAAATGCAATCTCGATGTGTTTACAGTCATTTTTTAAGAGGCAATATTTTTGGGAAAGCAAGAACAATAATAATTAAAGCAGCCAGTGAGAAATGTACAAGGTTATAGGCCTCAATTCAGTGCAAAACCAGACTAATAGCTTATGTAAGTAAATGTTTGTTCTGAATAGAGAACCACCTGAATTAAAAGTAAGAACACCTATGTGAAGTGATGAAGACTCCCACGATACTCAAATCCTTCACATACATCATCAACCTTTTCAGTACACTCCAGAATGGACCCTTTGTAAAGGCAAAAGAAACCAGTACAGGAAATCACTTCATACAGCACAAGATATACATAAAGTACCAAAATGTACACACATTCAAGTTTAAGTTAGAAAAGGCAGAGCTGAATCTTCTGGTGAGAGAGGCCTACATTATGTTGCTTAATCTCAACATTTAAAGTGACCTAAAACCTACAAGAATCAAAGAAAACAGAATACTGTGTCTGCTTTCAGAAACTTAAGCTTAAAGCAAGGCATCGAAATTGCGCGGTAGGCACTGCAACGAGACACGACCTTACCTTTTCTCTGTTAGTCTTTGTTACTTTATCTATTGAAAAATTACCATTCAAAGGAAATATTATGTATCATTCACATTCAAATATTTGAGACTCAGAGATTTTTTTTTTTAAAAAAAACAAGCAAAATTTTTATCTCTGAGGTAGATGACAATAAAATAAAAAAAAGCAATGGAGCTGTCAATGAACACTAACGAGTGCTGGAGCTCCTCTGTTGGCACTGACGCAGCCCAAGGAGGAGAGAGCAAGCCCTACACCACTACCTGAAACGTGAGAAATGTGTCCTCCGGTTTAGTAGCTTCTACAGAAATGCAACACAGAAAAAGCAGCGCCAAAATTACACTGAAATGGCCTTGGAGAAGAAGAACTTCCATTTCTGCTTCGCAAGCTACTCGGAAAACGGTGGAAACATGCCCAGGTCAGCAAAATCTTCAATGTTGTAATTGCCAGTACCCTGTGTTGGATCCCCTGGCATCGGCAGCATGTCCTGCATGATAAGGAAAAATCAAAGTGAAGTCTCACCTGCCAACACATTATCCAGACACAAACTATTTCCTGTTCACCTTTTCAGTGTAAGACCAGAAAAGGCCGAGTTTAGATAAATAAGGTGAAAACCAGATCTGTGCAGAGGGCTGGGCTAAGGTCTATATGCTATTTGTGTTTTGATAGAGTGTTTCTAAACAAGAAGTGGGACTTCAGCAGGGGAGAAGTTTTGGATTGTTCCCCTGAAATAAAACACATTTGAGCTGCCTCCCAGACTGAAACAGCTCCCCTTGGAATGGGAGCTACATATGGAGAGAAGCAAACTCTCTGGTTTCACTGCATGGGGAGTATACAACATCTCACACACTGAAGCTCCAGCTGTGTCAGGATGGGTTTGGGCAATGTCTCACTTCCCTACCAGCACTCTCTAGGTGAACACTGCTCTGTGGAACACTCAAGACTGGACATCCACCCCAGCTAACAAGGTGCCCAAGCAGCTTTCATGAATGTACAGAGGCAGAGGAAATAGCAGGAACTTCTCAGGAGAAATGGGATTTTGTGGTAATTGCTCTCACGTGCCTTGAGCCAAGTGAGGTCTCTGCAGGAGGCTTCAAAAAACACTCAACGTTTCCTCTCAGCCGGAGACTAAAGCCACAGGGAAAAGATATCCCTTGCTGGGAAAACCAGAGTTTATGCTTGCTTTTCCTGTCAGTCCTTACAATAATAAGCTCTTACCACAAAGCCAAGTCTTGCCAGGGATGGCTCATTATCCTCACGATAAAACAAAACCAAAAAAGCAAATAAGAAAGCTCACAGGATCTGCTCTGTGAAAGAACTGAGAGCTGCTGCGTACTGGGAAGTTCCTCTGAAATCTTCACAGCATCCTTGTCAACGTGGTGAGAGAGACTGTGAACACAACTGGCAGTGTCTGAGCAGCCTTCATTTTCTGACCAAAACTTGGACTTACCCGATGTTTTCCCACATTCTCTCCCAGCCAAAGGGAAGTGTTGCTATCCCCTCCTGTCTACATTTCCATCTCTGAAGGCATTTCTGCTGCTGGGGCCTCTGTAGCAGTCTCCTCAGGCACAGATCCAGCAAGGTCTCCTCTTGAGTCTGCCTCCTTAAGCCCAGCTAACCCAGGGCTGACTTTGGGCTCAATCCAAGCAACTTCTTGGAGGCCTTTAAACTCATCCAAGTTCCTTATCCCATCCAGCTATTATTCTAATTCCCAAACACATGCTCACCTCCAAGAGCTCTGTAGATGAGCCCAACTCTCCTTTTATCCCATGGTTCGTCTTTCCACTAACTTCATGAGAAGTTTGTTAAGAAACAAGCAAAACACTGCTTGGAGCCCCAAGCCTCTGGTGCCATCAAACCATGGTGTTATCAGCTCCACTGGAATTTACCCTGAATAGCAATTGGATAGCAATTAAGCTCTGCTAACACAAAGAGATGCAACAGACCAATCTTGCCTGGGCCATGGGCTAAGAGCACGCAGACAGGCAGTTATTCCAGATGAAGTGCTGTTGTTTGATCTTGTGTGAAAGCAATGGTTCATCCACACAGGAATATTCCCATGCTCACAGCTCTTCTGCAGTGCTCTTGCGAGCAGCCACACACGAGCCCAGTCTTGCAGGTGAATTTACTTTCCAAAAGACAAGGAGGCGCCCCACTCCTAAACCTTGCTCGGGGCTTGAACTGTCTTTCCTGCATTTATCTGCATTGTTTTCTTGCAAACTGTCTTCTTCATCTAATTAAAAACCAGTTATACAGGGACAGATATGTTATTAGGCAACATGACTATACTATCTGTAGTCAAGACTCAGAATTAACAGTTAATTAGGAAGTTGAAGATGGTTTTTTACCACCTATCTGATATCTGACTGGGTTTAACCTTAAAAAATTATTGTCCACTATCTTTCATGCAGTATCAGACTACTTTCCTGCTTGAACTGTCTAAGAGAATGACACTGATATCTAATTGAACTTGAGATGTCAGAGGCCAGCACCAGGATAAGAAAGACTCCACTTGGGAACACTTCATGGGTTCTTTACATGAGAAGATGTAGACCCTAAGTGTAGGGTGCAGGGAGAAAGAAAAACAGCAAAGACGCTGCTGTGTGGCAGAAACCAAAACCACCTCAGTAGCTAAGGGCAGCTAAGAGCAGTCCAGGACTATGGCAGCACGCAGAGGCAGTGAAGTGCTCCAGGCCCTCCTGCACCCAGATCCTCAAGGGCCACGGCTCTAACTCAGAACTGAGGGGTCATCAGAGGGACTCTGGGCTCACTGAGCCCTGCTCACCTGGAACACCTCGGTCTGGTTGGGCTGTGGGTGTGAGTGCTGGTCGCCGCTCTGCTGGTTGTGGTGTTGGCTCTGCCACTGAGACCACACTTCAGAAGGTCTCCCCTGGAACTGCCCACTGCTCTGGCCACCTTCAGCTGGATGGGGGAAGAAAAGGCAGAAGTCAGAGAGCACCTCTTCCAAAACATCTGCCTGCTTTGGGGCAGCATCCATCAGTGCCTGGATTTGCAAAGGAGCCTTGGAGAAAGGCCCTGAGTGACACCAGCCCTGGGAGGAGGAAGCTGGAGGGAGTTTCAGCCCCAGAGCAAAGCCCAGGGCCACGGCTGCACAGCCATGGACTGCCCAGAGCAGCAGGCACAGTGACACGGTGAGCCAGGCACTGGAAGACAATTTTCAAGCACTGCCATATCGTTTTTTAATCAATAATGAGTATTTCTCATTTCACTTGAAAACCAAACTTCAGCATCTGAATGCTGTTTCTCTTCAAAACACTGGATTAATGCGGAACAGTGGGTGCAGAGTTTGCTACTCATCTAAGAGGCATGTAAGCAGATGCAGGATTTTTTTATGCTGATGTAGAAACAGTATGATCAACAGACAACAGCCTTGCTGATTAAATACAGGCATTGCTGGACTGTCTTGTCCTCCAGTGATACATCTGCAAAGTGATTAATTTAATATGCAGTTCACAGCAAATTATTATCCTATCAATATGGTGATACTTCCCTAAAAGTCTCAGGCCAGTTACATTTGACAGAGTAACATGAATAGAAAGGTTTTATTGTAAATACACTTAAAATTATGATTTCAAGGAGATTAATTTCTTCTAAATGGTCTACCAGGAAAAAAGCATATTGCCACACATAAATGTGGTTAACTATTACACATACATTTTTCATGAGTACAGCAACAGATTACACTTAAGCTGGACTCTCTCATTTTACCCTGCATTTCTACAGACTGCCACTGAATTATAATATTTTTGGATAACCTTCCATTCATTAGTTACAGTATCTCCTTCTAAGAATTAGCATTTTAGAAAGCTTGCCACCAGGTTTGCTTTTCCTCCAAACATTTTTTCTTCTTTTTTCTTGTTAATATTTTTCTCTATCACTGCTCCAGCTATTTTTGCCCATTTCCCACTCACAGCAGAGGATCAAGCTGTGCATGTCTGATTCTTCCTGATCACCAGCATCTTCTGCCAAGGGTGCCAAATTTCCTGTGCCAAACTTCCACACCTGTGCTATGCCAAGTCTTGATGGCCAGACTCATGTCAAATCAGCCACTACTCACAGTCATGACTTCAGAAAATACAGACAAACATATTTAACCCAATCCCTTTGGCTACCAGCTAAGCCATGCAAAACAGATAAAAGGAAGGTTTTACAGGAAAGTAAATGAGCTGTAGTGATGCATTTCTATCACATCTGAAGTAGATGATTACAGTTCTTCCCTTACTGACATTACTACAACCAGCAATTCAGCTGACTCAAAAACCCTGCAGACATTTTAAGAGCCAAAATAAAATTCATCTAAGTTACCCTTTAAAAGCATGCTGCAAGTTTGTTTTGTCTTTTTTTTTTTTTTTTTCCCTCAGAACAACACATTGAAATTAACTGAGTGAAGCAAATGATGCTTCTTTCCAGCAGAACAGCTCCTGCCAGCCGGCGGTGGAAGCCGTTCCTCTCCGTGAAGGCTGGGTTATTAATAGCACCCAAACTGATGTAGGTCAGGAGATGTTTCTCATTAAGTGAAAGGGTTCTTGCCAAGTAGCTTAAGCCTGAAATACAAGGCTGTCTCATAAACAAATGCACAATGCCTGGTGGAAATGGAAATGGAGGGAGGAATAAGCTGTGTGGGAAGAGCTCCACCTCAGTGTGCTTTTTCTAGGCACAGGTCTGCGGCGGTGGGGCCCGTCTGCCACAGGTCTGTGCCAGATCTGCTCCCCAGGCACAGGAGCAAACAGCACACATTAGCACACACTGCTACCCGTGCACATTATCATCACCCAGTGACATTTTTCATGGAATCCATTATATTTTTTTACTCTTGAATATTACTCTTCTGGTGGAGCGCAGAAAACTTGCCAAGGGGTTACCTACTGGGTCACAGTCTGAAAGCCACCAAATCAGCATGTAATAGGAAAAGAAAACCATTTCAAAATGTGGCACCTACTCTGATTAGGTTAGTAACATTGGGTGTACAAAATAAATCCTGTTTTCAGCCAAACTCCAACACGCAATCTCAGTGCAAGAGGACACCACCATGAAGAAGGAGATAAAAAAAGGAAAAAAAAGCAAACTCGTGCCTTTTAAGTGTTCTCTTGAGAAGTAAAAAGAAATTGAACCAGCTGACCACAATTTGGGAGGACAATTACTGGCAATATAAGCGAGTTTTGAATCTTTCAGGACATCATTTACTGGGGGTAAGAAAAAAAGTTCCCTCATACCATAAAATGACAATATTCTGAAGTGTATTAGATGTGGAGGAGATGCAGCATGGAGGGAACAGGTCAGTTCTGTCTTCTCTAATCAGCAGCAGAAAGCAAAACCTTTTCACCACCTGGGCTTCCCAACTGACCCACCAGAAGAACAATAAAAACCAATTTTTACTGATTAAATACTGGAAGATTTTTAATGAAGTTAATGCCAAAGAGTTTCATTTCTACGTGCATTTCTGTGTTTACACCATTTGAAACCCTGAAACTCACCAAAGCCTGCACTTCGGTTTGCTAGGCTGGAGTAGGCATTCCCACTTGGAGAAGAGGTGGCTGGGCTGGACAGGGGGCTGTATGATGATGGATCAGCTGGGTAAGTGTGACTTGTCCCTATGCCAAAGGGAGACGACTGAGCCTTGCCAGACTGAGATGCAATTTGCTGAGGAATAAAGCATGAAAGAAGGAGAAAGTTTTATTGTTGGGGAACAGCACAGCAGAATCACTTTTTACAACATAAAGCAAGGACTAAAGAAACTCTGTGGATGCCAACAGGCACGTTTATCCTGTCTCAGTCTTATTTCATTTCTGTCCAAGCCAGCTTAGTGCTGCAGAAGGAATACAACAGACTATAAACCAACACGTACAGCTCTCCTGCTGATTAGCTCACATGCACTCTGTATCAGAGCTCTTTGGAAAACCAGGATTTCCTTCACCACTATTATGAGGATTAACTTCAAACTCAACAGGTATGAAGAATTCATCTTTACTTTCCAGGTGTATTGATTTCGTTGTGCCATAGTAAAATCAGTTATCTGAATGTTTTGCAGGACACATGCAGGTCTCAGATGAGCAGAGTCTCCAGTGCCTGGGACTAAATGGCCAAAGAAGTTTCAGAGCTAATGAGCTGCTTTCTCTCCCTGCCTATGAAGTACAGGCAGCAGTTATTTTGCTTTGTAAAAGGCTTGGAAGGGTGAATCACCAAGTCCTGGCAGAAGAGAAGAAACAGTCTAACATTCCTTTAACTGGGCAGCTGAGTTAATTCAAAGGTACTAAAATCCAGCTTGCTGTCATCTCACCTACATAATGGCTGTCACAGGATCTCCCAGAATGTTACACAAATGATTAAACACTGCAGAGGCTGCTTTGAGACATGTACAACTGGTACACTGAGACTAAAGGGAGCGAAGTCTTCCATCCAAAGTCATGTGCTAATGTATGGTGCACAGACAGAATCAGATTATAAACCATCTCCCACATTATGAGTCAGTCCAGCAGTCCCAAGAAAAACCCACTGCCTAACCAACCCCACAAACAGAAATTGAAGGTGATTACATCCCAGGATACCTGTAATGATGTGCACTGTTACTGGCAATCAGTGCATGCAAAGGAAGCTACTCTTCCCTACAAGAGAGGGGCAGGGAGCAGAATGAAGCCCCCACAATCCAAGGGGAAAGGTCAGTGACCTGCTACACCACTCAGGTCCATGGGTTGGGCAGGATCCACCCAAGGGCACTGAGGTAGCTGGCAGAAGTGCTCACTGAGCCACTTCCCATCATTTCTCAGCAGGAAAAAGTTCTTCACCAGAAGGGTTGTCAAGAATAGGAAGTGGCTGCCCAAGGAAGAGATTGAGTCACCATCCCTGGAGGTGTTTAAAAGATGTGTAGATGTGGCACCTGGGGATGTGGGTTAGTGGTGAAATTGGCAGCAGTGGGTTGGTTAATCATTGGACTTGATGACCATAAAGGTCTTTTCCAAACTTAATGATTCTAGGATTTTTGGGCAAATGCAAGGGAGGTGGGGGAGGAAAACAGATCCCAACAGGCATGTAATATGTGGAAGATGCTATTAAGTCTTCAGTTCAATTCCAAGCTAAGAAATTGTACATTTCTGAAGGTTTCCCCAACGGCAGTGTGAGCTCGGCACGTCACTTTTGCAAGGCTTAGCTCCATTTTACTTTATTTAAGATGGAAGAAATAATTCCAATCTCCTTACACTCACATACAAACTCAGTTGACTTGGACAGAATTTGTGCAGTAAGAGGGATGAGTAATTTGTTTCAATCATTTTCAGCACCTTCCACATCATTTGGAGAAAATGGGTTAATGTTGCGACTGGATTTCATTAACCAGGTGTGACCATGATAACCATGACACTCTGAGGGCTGGGAATAATCAGTGATTAATGTGGAAACAATTCACTTATTGAAAATGTATTTAGTGACCACCCCAAAATGCCATTCCAGCCTGCCAAACAATAGGAACTCAAGAGGGATTAAGAGCAGCAGTATTAAGATCAAACATGACTATTTAATATTATTTGTCTTTTAATAGAGTTTTAAACTACTTTTTAACTGTTACACAGAACAAGAGGTGCTTTCTGGGCTAACACTGACAAGCACAGTGCATCTGATGGAGGTATATGCTGTTTCCTCCAGCACACAACAGTGTGAGCTACACTGGGCAGTGCTGATGGTGGGGGCAACAGGCTGAGCTGCTCTGCTCTCAATCCATGCCTGGATTTGTATGTGCCCTTTCTGCCCACCCTGGCAAGGGTGGGTAACACTGCTGGGTGCAAGGTCCTGGTCCAAGAAAGATTTAATTCGCAGCCTTAATACTAAAGCAGAAGATGTGTCCTTTTTCCCTCATCCAGTGCACCCATGAAACAAACGCAGGACAAAGCCTTCCAGCGGGGTTTGGGGCAGTGCAGCCACTGCCACCTCAATGCCCACCATCCCAAACCAAGTGCAGTCACACAGGGGGCAGCTGCTCACACTGTCACAGCTCTACCCCAACCACAAACTAATGATACAGATGGGTTCATCACTAACACTCCTGTAAGAAGCACAGAGAGTGCAAACCTTTACTGACTGGGAAAATAAAGCACTTGAAGTCCATACCTGTCCTGGAAAGGGTGGGCGATTTCCTGTCCAGGCCACCTGGCTCTGGTTGAGCTGCCGGGATATCTGTGTCAGGTTCTGGCCTGTTGAGGAGGAAGACTGGATGTCGTTGACACCAGGCACATGCACCACAGATGAACTACGGGTTCAGAACAGACACAGAGCCTCACTTGTAGGGCGTACCCTCAATGCACAAATTGTATCCCAGATAAAGAAAGACCGACAATACATTAAAACTAACTATTCAATCTGTCTGGGTAAGAAAAATGACTGCAAATCATCACAAAACTATGAAACGTACTGGCATTCTAAATGTCAGTCCTAATAGACACAGCAGGCAAAATTGTTTTGAATTAGACTCCAGTAATCTCTTGGAAAGGGCTTCTAAGAATAAAAACAGTCTCACACATGGTGCATACACACTTAGCCCCACATCAATTTAACACTTAATGCATTAAAAATCCAGCTTGCAGAGACTATTCAAGCAGGTACTTCATCACATGCTTAAAGTCAACAGTATTTAAGCATTTGCTTAAATGCCATTCTAAATGAAGATGGGCACAAAATATGACACTTATAACCACTTCCTTATTTGTTTCCTGCCTGGGAAATGAAGAATTATGTGCTACATATTAAAAATAAGGGCTTTTAATTCCTTTTTTTCACCAACTGATGCTAAAGAAGAACGGGCAGTTATCTACGCAGGCAAATGAATGATCAAGACAGAAAGTTAAACTCACATAGTAACTCTGCAACACTAATAATAATAAATAATATTTTAAGGAACTTTTTTATATGTTAGCTGTTTTCTACTTACTGAATTTCATTACAGAGAAATACCCAGAAATTCCTAATTATAAGAAAAATTTTATGCAGGAATTTTATGAAGTCTACAATCCACAAATTGTGACTGTACTTTTATACATAAAACCATATTTTTACATGTCTCATATAAATGAATAGAAATGAAGACAGCATACAAAACCACTTTTGTGGATCCACTGAAACAGCTTGTTCTTTTCTCCAATCCCTTCCCTATTGTTTATTTTCACAATCTTACAGAGAGAGAAAAGAGCAGATTGGGAAAAGAAGTAAACAAGGCTGAGCAGAGAGAAAGCAGGAATCTGAATCCTCGGAAAAGGCTGACAGAATCCCTCCCAGAGTGTAAGCAAAACGTGGCAGGCATTTGAATATGGCAGTTGTTTTTCTGGATTTCTTACTGTCTAAAAGCAAAGTGTATGTGTGGAAATTCTTTGTAGAGCTTTCTAGTTTTTTAAAAATATGTTTTATTTTTATTTTATATTATCTCAGAGTCTCCAAAGAGGGAAAAATAGACCAGAAAGTCCATCTAAATCTGGCTGGAGCACACAGCAGCTGCTGGGGAGGGCTGGCCCTACTGCCAACACCTTCTCAGCTGGACTGGCAAATCCCATCATCTAAGGAGCTTGGACTGTATCTGGAACTGTACTTTGAGAGCAGGACTCTGCAGAACAGTGCCCAGGCTGTGAGTGAATGGGCCAGGCTGGAGGTTGTACAGAGGAGAGTTCACTGAGAGTGGAAGCGCTGGCAGAAATGCAAGCCATTACTTGATGTAACAGAATAGCAGTAGGAAAAAAGCTACAGTTAAACATCAGGAATTAGCAAAGGAAATGAACAGAATACAAGCCAAACCCTCTGATGGCAAGTCAGTCACCTAATAATACACAATTTCCAATTAAAAGACAATTTATTGTCGTATCGCCCCAAGTTATACTTGGTTTTAATTGGATAATTTTTGAAAACACACTCACATGGATCTTATTTCTCTTCACTGAGATTATTAGCAATTACAACTTTAAGAGCACATTGGTTTAAATAACATCAGTGTTTGCCCATGTTTTCTATCAGAACTGACAGGTTCTGAGTGGCTGTTCCTTCATTTTCACAGCCTTGGCTGGTTTGAACAGGAGAATGAAACTCCAGTAAGACAATGGTGATATCACAAGGCACTAAGGAAAACATGATTGCTGTTATCACTCTCCAAAAGCAACTGGAACCTGTACTGCCAGCTGGTAGGCAATGACACAGAATAACTCAAAAATGCCTTGGAACATGCCAGACCATCACCTTATGTGTATTTGGAAACTGCCTTAGAAGAGCACTCATGCCCCTGTTGCAGTCCTCATCTGTTCTCTTTGATACCCACATCAGTGCCCTTCAAGGCAGCCTGCAGGAGTAGTGACAGCTGTAACTGCAAAACAAATCTTTGCACCTTCCTAGCTTGGTAAAATGTTCCTCAGATCTCTGACCCTGTCCTGTCACCTCTCAGAGTTACTTCCCTTCAGAATTTTTTGCTGCTTCGTAGCTTTTTTTTCCAATTGCAGTATCACAGCAATATTTACCAGCCAATATTTTTAATAGAGATACCCAGATCATCTCATCTTGTAAACCCAGTGTAAGTGCTGAAACATCACCAGCAGTGAAGTGCACACAAAGTAAAATCCATTAATGTAAAGAAAGCTCTTGCACCTGGGGTTGGTTTTGTTTCCACCATACTGAAGGAGGACAGTCCCCCCACCTCTCAGACAGAAACTGATACATTCAGGATCTGCACCAAATACCTGAAAGTCTTTCCCGAGTGTCCTGGCTGAAATGGGCTTCCCTGTGAGTAAAGCTGCTGGTTTCCTGCTGTGGATGCAGAGGCCATCATTTTTTTATCTGCTACAAGAGAAAAAAAAAATCACAGAAAAAGAATTAATCTAGGGGATGAGATAATGAAGGAAAAATGATTTAAAACAATTGCAATATATGTTTCCTTCCCTCCTTCAAGCTTAGTGAAGAAGCCCTGTGGAAGACATTAGGAATGACACAGAATGACAATTCAGTGTGAAAGCAGAGGCACAGCTGGTTTGTGTCTCTTCTATACTCTCCTCAGAGGCTGTGCCATTGTTTGCATGGAACATTGTGCTGGTTGTGCCCTCTGGCCACACAGCCCAGACCTGCTGGAAGCTGCTCCTGACTGGACAGAGCACAGCTCCAGTGAGGTGGGGAGTGAGGGGTGTCCCAGGCACAGACTGGAGAGGGGAACAAAGCTTTTCTGAAAGAAAAGAAGAAAGGTGTGAGGGTCTGCCCGGGGGATGGAGGGATGGCACATGAAACAAGCCTGGTCTGAAGAGGGTGTGATGCACCTGCACCTCTGTGGCTCAGGTGAGGGTACACTTCTGGCACCAGGAAAAGTCCTCCAGCCCCCCTGCTGTCAGCACTGAGGTGGCAGCTGAGGCACCCCATCCTGCTGGGTTAAAGAACCCAGGGAAGGGTGTCTGAGAGCTCTCTCCTACCCAGCTGGAAATCTGCCTCCTGGGACAGCCCAAGGAGCATCCACCTCCCCAGCAGCCTGGTGGCATTGCCTGCTCATCTCGGGGTGACAACCTGTGTCCCCACCTGGAGGCACTTTGCTCCTGAGTGTCACCAGACCTGCACAACTGAACTGTGGCAAGGCAAAACACAGGTCTGTTGTGGAATTTCCTGTCCTCATGTGGCTTGGGGGAGCCACGAAATGGGATGGAAGCACTCCAGAGGGGTGGAAGACAAATGACTGTAGTGAATAACTTGCACGAAGAGATGTCATTAACTTTGATATGTGCCTTAATGTGGCACCTGGAGATCAATTTCTAATTGAATGAAACGAGAGTGGGTGAACAACACCATTTGGTCCCTTAATTTAATTTTCTGGTACTGGATTATTCCAAAGCCCAGGGAAATCTCACTACTACTTCTCTAAAAATAATTCACCACCCTTTTTCACTTTCTCTACCTCCCCTCCAAGTGCAAAACTCACTGATGGTTTTGCAACCATTTGCTGCTATGTACCTGACAGGCCCAGAAATCAAGTCTGCCCCCTCATTTTCCCCTTTGCTCTTTCCAGATTCCCACTCATTTCACACGATGCTCTCTCGGACAAAAGGCCCACTCAACTAACAAGTAACAAGTATTTTTTTAGGTGTTCAAATTTCTTTTAGCTTTCCCTAGCTTTTAGAGACCTCCTGAGCGTGACTCACCAAAGGCCTCCAACACACACCAGCTCTTCTCTGTTACCTAAGCTGTTCTTACATGATGTTCCTAACAAGAACCTAAGCTTGCCTCCCAAAAGAAGAAAGTCACCTCAAATTCCCTCACAGGAGCCTTGGAGAGGGAGTGTGGATGCCACTGATGCAAGCTGGCATTGCTTGTCCTCTGTAATGCAGAAATTTGTAGAAATTCCTCCTTGGCTACCTATTGCCCAGCACAGAAACCAAGGCTGGGCTGCAAAACTCATATTTAAAAAAAAAAACAACAACAGGGAGAAATGGGGACAAGGTGTAGAGAAGGTTGTGTATATACTAGGAAGACTTGAGAATGGGTTGGCTTATCTCTGAGAAGAAGGACAGATGAATTTGTCTTTTCCTGCAGTAATGTCATTCTTGCATGAGATGCCCCATTTTCTAAGGCCACCCTTTGCAGGGACACCAAACTCTCAGGGCTGGAAGAGACTGAGCCAAAATCCTGCGGGTGCTTTAGATATTTGAGAACAACTCACCAGAAAAATTGAGAGTGCCCCAAATTAACTGGAATTCCTCAAGTGCAGCAGAGTTGCCATGGCAGCTACCAGGGTCTGTGCCACAGGATGAGGCCAAGACAAAGGGAACTAATAGCAAGGAGCTAATTCTCCTTCCTGAGTTACCCTGAATGCTCTCTAGCCTCTGAATCTGGCCCACATCTCTCCCAGCTGTATTCCTACTCAGGATTTTTCACACAATTCTCTGCTCTCACCTTTGGTACAGCACTCTTTTTTTGTTTTTGTTGGGGTTTTTTTGGGGTTTTTTTTGGTTGGTTGGTTGGGGTTTTTTTGATGAATTTTACCTGTTTCTCTCTAAACTCTACCACTGTACTGGTCAACGATGACTCTTCCCCTAGCAGGACCAGGATTTTCAATATTTCTGCCTCTTGACTGAATCTCTCTCTAAGAACTTCATCATCCCATGCTTCAAATCACTTTCATGAACCAGTAAAGGCAGGCTTCCTCTCCCAGCTTTTGGGGATTTAATTAAGTGTGGCCACTACATGCAATTACAGCAGCAATCTCCCCATGTCAGCCCATGTTCTTACAGAATGAGATCGGGTATCAACATAACACCAATGTCTGGCAGGCAGCACACAGGCTTGTCAATATTGGTTTTGGACAAGGTACCTCATCCCTAACTGGGAACCATCCTTTATCCTTCAGAGGAGACCTTGATCACAGCTCCCATGAGAAATTCAGAGAGGGAGAATGTCCCAAAAAAAGCACAGCCTGTAAATTGATAAGAATGAAAAGAGAAATGGCATTTCCAAGAACATAACCTCCCAGCTACCTCACAGCTTGCAACACCCTTAACTCTAACCCCTCCCCACAAACAGCTGAGAGCTGCCGGAAAAAGAGCCAGTAAGGCAGCCAAAAAGCAAGATGTTCTTGCTTGGAAAAACATATTCTGGTGTTTAGGGTTGGAATCTTGCTACCTTCTAATGGACCCCTTTTATGGCCTCAGCTGTTGACTCCACTGTTGGAGTAAACAGACAAGGATGAACAGGAATAGCAGAGAAGTCCTAGCAACAGGAGGACAGAATATCAAGTATATATTGCAGTTACAGTGTCTTCTCCAAATGAAAAAGCCAATCCAGACATAAGAAACCAACAGTGAGGTCACCTTCTAACACTCCTGGAGTCAAACCCTGTGGGTCACTTCCTCCCTGCACTGCATGTCACTTGCATGTGATTTATTTAAAACAAATGTAAAAATTCCTCTTTTTCAGTGAAGACAGTTAAGAACAATAAACAATCAATGAGCTCTTCCACAAGCCATGACATTAACGAGTCTGGTTTCCTACAGATATATTTCAGATGATCCCTTCAGCTGCCAGTTTTAGTGGTTTCTGTCTATTAGGGCAACAGGCAGCACAGGCTGGGGCTAGTTTGAGACAGCTCCATCTCTCTGGCTGTTACCTCTTAGAACAGGGCTGGGAAATCCTTTGGTGAGGGCATCAGTATGGACTCTGTCCTCACTGTAATTTCCAAGGCACACAGAACAACATATTGTTTCTGAGACTCCTATCACTCTCAGAAGAACTTGCTAACAAGTCTAAAAATTTGTGGGAAAAAGAGCAAGGACTCTTCACAACCAAGTAACATGACTGGAGATGCCTCAACTGACCAGAGAACAAATATATTCTTGGCAGCATATGACCCTGAAATCATCAATACAAAAGCTGGTTATTTTGTAAAGAACTGCAACCTATCTTAAGACTACATAGTAACTTTCCTGTCTTTAGAGAAACATGTCCCTATTTAGAGAAACAAATTTACATGTGCTGTTTAAGAAAGAAAATACACACTTAGAAATGGAACGTTCCCCTCAGTATATTTAAGATCTAGGAGCACTGCCTAAGGTGTCCCTCTGAAATGAAAAGAGAATCAAAACCAGGCAGCTCTAGTGACACAAAAACCATCCTTCCCTCTGAATTTATTCCTATCATCTTGAGGGGAAACACCAACTAATGACAAATGCTAGGAAATGTCCCAAAGACTGATGTTGCTTAGAAAATTCTCTGCCACACAGCAGTTTCTCTTCATTCTCTTGAAGCTGTGCTCTACATCATGTAACCAAGCTTAACACAGTATTATAAATTAAACATCAGGGACATTCACTTACAAGCAGTTATTCCAGCAAACATCTCAGCAAATCTAGGATCTCTCTCTTGGGAGAAGATAGCATCAGGCTTTTCCACAGACTTTCCACCCTCGTGAACATTAGCTGGTATACTTGGAACAGGCACCTGTGGAGATACACAAAGGAAGCTTGTTCCCTCTACTGTGTTTGACAAAAAGGAATTCAGGGACAGTCACAAAGTACTTTCCATTTTGCTGAAATCTGCTGTTGTTTTACACCTTAAATGATCAGAGACACAAAAAGAAAAATCTGAGAAATTTCACCTGAGATAAGTCATAGGATGACAGCCCATCTCTTTGATGTACTTCCAGTTCTGCTTGCTGTTGCTGAAGTTGTCTGCAAGGGAGACAAAATGACTTTCTTACAAAAACCAATTAAGATACAAAAAGGAATAGTCATGGTCTCCTATTTTACACTCCCAGTGAAATGTGCTGCAGATGATTTACCAAATCCTTTCCTGTGAGATCTGTTTTTACAGCTTTCTCATTGAGAAAACCTGCACCACAGGAATGCAACAGGGCACAGGGAGAATTCTGCTGAGATAGCACAGAAGTTTAGGTGGGTAAGTAATGGAGGATGGAACACAATCTCTTTATAAAGGATTTAAAAATTCACTACTCTTAATTCATTGTCCTCCTCATGTTGACGATGAACACACCAGACCCCCTGCTCTGACTCTGCTGAAGGAAACAGTAAGCTTGCTCTCCAGGAAGATACCTAATGACAGAACACCTCAGCAGCTGGAAAGTTATCCAGATATTTTGCATTTCTGATTAACAGTCACTTTCTGTTGCTTGGTCACAACAAGCAAGAAAGCTTCTGGTCTGGAGATGCATGGGTAGAACACTCACATTTGTGGGGCTCTTGGCTCAGTTAGCAAAGAAGATATAAACCCCCACAATGATGCTAGAGCTCAGAGATTAGAATAGGATTGGAGCTGAACTGACAAAATACTTGGATTTGATACTTGTAAATGATCCTTGACAGTGCTCACAGTTTGTGTATGTCTCTGGCTTCTTTCGGAAGGAAAAATCACCCAGAAAACGGGAATTACACACAACGTGTAATTCCCCAGAGAGGTGATACTTGGACAGGCAGGAATAGATGAGATTTTGCAAAACAGCAAAATCATGGATTTGAAACTCCGGAAAATCACAATGTATTTTTAGCCACAGGCTTATATTTTAGATTTGCATCCAAATCTTCTAAATTTTGAAATATATTCAAATGGCAAGGGACTGAGAGACAAACTTGCAGACAAAGTCAAATGACATATTAGACATAAACTGATGGAAGCGTGAGGAATCACTCAAACAAGCTACTGAAGCAAGTAACAGATTTTGCTCTCCCTTGAAGCTTTTCCAGAAGACACTTTGGTCAACTTTTATGCTCCATGGCAAAAATCTGTGTCATGCAACAAACAGCTGCTCAGAATAAGTGCTCAAAAGCCTTCTGCAAGCCTTAAGGTGTGAGAACACATAATACAGGGAGTAACTTCTGCCCTTGCAATAACATGGAAAAAAGCAGTCCTCCATGCCATTAGAGAGCCATGGATTTTCCCTGCTATTCTAGCAAACAGAAAATTCCTAAAAATTACCTCTGGAATGCAAAGACATTCTTTGTTCACAAGCATAAAACACAATTTTTTCCAACAGAACTACAGGAGGCAATTTAGTCGTGGGGAATCTATGGGGAAGTTTCTAAATACCACCCCATGGACAATAAACACCCATTAAACCCTGTTGTTAACGTGAAAGCTAATTACACTGTTTCATTTGTTTTTATTACCACCGACTTGGTGCGTGTGTCAATAAACAGCACATTAGGTTCTCCTCTGTTCCTTATAAAGAATGTTTTCTTGATAGAGCCATATACATACAAACGAGCCAAACCAAACAGCACACTCACTTGTTATTTGTTTTGTAGGCACTTCTCAAACTTAGTGCTCCTTTGCCCCTCTCTATCTTTCATCTCTAATACTCATTAAGCTGCAGTACAATATAAACACCACATTGTGTTAACAGCACTGAACTTTGGGAGAAACCTCCCAAAATCCATTTCCCATAAAATCCAGATAGCTGCGTGTATCTTTACTGAGCTCTGTGCAAGCTATGCAGCACTTAATTAAGATCGAAATGCAAAGCCAGGGTAGCATCTTCTGTTGTTGTTGGCTGCTATTGCATAAATGGTTTAAAACTTGAAACCTGAAAGGAACCGTGCAGCAATTCATGGAGCAGCCAACCAGGGACAGCTCAGTGCTGCTGCTGTGGCTGCTCCAGACCCTGCCATCTCACCAGCCCTTCTGACAGCCAGCACAGGCAGGTCCCTTCAGTCACCCAACTGCTGCACAGCAAAAATGAAACAGAACAAGGGTTATCATCAGTTTAGGCAAAACTCAAAGCTGCCTTCTAGCTTTGAACCCAAAAATTGTCCGTGGTTTCACTTTCAGTTTCAGGGGTTCAAGGGGTAAATGAACAATTTCTTGGCTCTACAGGACACCCAACACAGCAAGTGAGGCATTGTCTGGGTGAACAGTGGATTCTGTCTGTACTGTACCACGGGTTCAGTATGAAACTGGGAAAATTCTTGGCTTGGACAAGGAATGGTTCAGCAAGTCTGAAGGCTTGGATAGTTACTTCAAATTTACTTTAGTAAATACACATGGAAGAAAAAGGAAGACAGAGTGGAAGTTCTTCTGACATTTGAGAAGATGTTAAGCTCTCTATGAAAACTGAAGTCACTGCTTCCCTTTCCAGGCACCAGAGTAAACAAAAAATTGTTTGAACTTTAAAATTAACAGGCTCTTTAGTGGGAGAGAAACAACAGTACTGCATCCCTACCAAACTATTTTTATATAATACAGGCACACATGCTTCCTGTGTCTGCTTTGGACAAAAGCAGAGCAGTAAAAGCCTTGGGGCTGTGGTTGTAAAATCTTCTTTCAGGAATTTCCAGTATCTCCCTCCTTCAGCCTAGAGCTTCAACTCTGCAAAGGGTCTGTCCAACACCAGCACCAGACAGACCACAGATGACACAGGAGCACGAGAAAGTCTTTACTACCACTACCACCAACTGGAATTTTATCAGGATAGTTGATCTCATTAGTGTTTTGGCCCAGGAGAATCCAGAACAGAAAGCATCTCTCCCACAGGCTGATTCATGCAGCAGGCTGCTTCCAGCAGTGACCTGTGCCAGCTCTCTCCAACACAAAAAGTCTCGAGACTCAGGACAACCACAGGACTCATAAATTCACACAGTGCAGCACAGGATTTATGGCTTCCAAAAACGAAACATCAGATATTCCACACAAGTCAGAAAAATACCTCTCTTCTTTATTTTGATGTATAGACATAAATATATATACATATAAGACCTTTATATAACCTGTCACCACAACATTATTTTATTCAAACACTGCTCTATCTGTGTAATAAATAAACATTGATAACAATTATTTTTTTCTCTTTGGAAATCAAACAATCCCAACTACACAGGAAGATGTGGTCAAACAGGGGACTCTTCTCCTCAGCCCAACACAGCACAAAAGTGAAATATTAAATACTTCACTTCTCCAGGAAGTTTCTCTTGGATGACTACACCCAAGTGAAACTGAGAGAAGTTTTCTTTTCTTTTTTTTTTTTTTTTTGCAAAGAACTAAGTGAACATTTGAACCTAATGCTTTCTTATCCTTCTGTACCTAAAGCAAGTTTGGACATTTGTCCAAAGGAGTATCTTTATTTCAAAAAAGAAAAAAAAAAAAAAGGAAAAAAGAAACAAAAAATAAACAGAACAACCAAACCAAGTCAACAAATAACAGTAAAAATCAATGAATCCCTCTACAACTGGAATCATCACTCCCCTCTACAGTCTTTTGGGAAAATGCTGTTCACTGACCAACTTGAACTATTCCACTAACAGATTCACACAGTGGCTTTAAACTATCCTCAGTTACAAACAGATTTAAACCCAGATTTTTTGGCTACATTGTGTTTACAATTTCATGCTGAATTCTTAACTACTTCAAGCCTGTTTCTTTATGGGGCTGCCTAAGTCACCAGAGTGACAGGCAGATCAAATCTGTCTCTGTGCCTTCAGCTGGGCAGAGCAAGGCAGCCCTGCCTGGTCTCCATGGGAAGCACCTTGCTGGACCCAGAGCACCTTCCAGGAACACGTAAGGATGGCCACACACACCAGGGCTGCTGCCAAACCACCAGTCCCAGCAGCAGCTTAATGAGGAGTTGGAAATCACCAGCTAAACCATGACGTACAACTCTTCAGAGCAGCTAGGAAATCAGAAGTAAAAACATGACCCCAAATGTGAGGGGAAAAAAAAAAAAAGAAAAAGCCAGAAACAGGCAGGAACTGCAGTACTTTACAGTAAGTCCTCTTTGGAAATCTGAGAACTGGGAAAGAATAAGGGGAAAAACAAAACCAGCCTGAATAATGCATTCTTTTTGCTATTGAAAAGCAGGAGTATAATGGGCTGTATCTTGCCCATTTCAGAACATTTTCAACATGACAGGAAAGAGGGAACATCCTCTGTCAAAGTAGCAGCAGGCAACTTCCATATTAGGTCAGCATTTCTGGGTTGCTATTCAAACCTAGCAAGAGAGATGGAAGCAGAGCCAGGAGCTGGCACAGTCCTGCTCATCACAGTGGTGCCAAGCTGAACTGTACAGTGCAGGCTCAGAAAAAAGCACTCCCAGAGTCAACACAACATAAGCCTCCAGCCCCACTTTTTCATCTGTGGCCTCTTGGGAACAAAGCACAATTAAGCCAGCCTGGGACAAAGCTCAGAAGATGTTTTTTACTTTGCAGGCCTGTTTTTGCATATACAAATTATTTGGAGAAGTATTGTGGGACAGCAGAAATGTGGAAATAGCTATTTTGATGCACAGTGCAGACAAGCTGTCTGATTTCAAGACACATTTGCCTGTTTTCAATGAGCTTAACTGTTCGGTTTAAGCCCAGCTTTTTGGGTAAGCAGAAGGAAAAAAAAAAAAAAAAAAAAGAGGAAAACAACTGTGATGCTGGGTTTCATGCAAGTGAATGCACAGCCCTTCCCTTCCAGGTATGTGCTGTGTCCAAAGAAGCAAGACAAGGAACACCCAGAGGCACTTCCAAACTCCAGTGCCAAAGCCCCAGGGGTTTGGTTTTGCAGTGGAGCTCTCAGCAGCAGACTGCTTGTTCAGCATTTCTGATACATGGTCTAACAGGCTGAGATCTCAAACCCAGTAATTTCCTCTCAGCTAAAGGCTTGGCAAAAAATCTCTGGTCAGACCAGAAGCAGATTTAGTTTTAAGAATAGATAAAGCTTATATTGAAATAAGAAACAGTTATTAAAAAAACCTCACAATATAAAGCAATCAAGGCCAGATTAGGTTCTGCAGTTACTGGCTGAGAACTCAGCAGGCTCCAAAAGCATCTCTGCTCAGTCCACAGAGATCAACCTCCATCATGCTCGGAGTGTGACCTCCTCCTAAGAGGCCAAATGAAAGATTTTTGAAAATATTAATTCCAAGACAGGATGATTTCATTTCCCTCTTAAGATAAGGAGTTGGATCACCCCCATACTTGGGGATATTCTATCAAATCAAAACTATTAGGAATCCTTCCCAATCAAACCTACTAGGAAATAATTCTGCCAGCTTCATTAGGTCAGAAGAGCAGACAGCTCAAGCAGAAGAGCCCAGAACTACAGAATGGTATGATCACAATGAACATGGACACTGAATTTTTTTTTGGCTCAGGAGCCAGGCTAACCTTCCTCCAGTATCAGGACAGCTGTTGTGCTGCTGGAAGCTCTGCATTAGTTCAAGGCAGCCTGGACTGAGATCAATGGCCTTGTCTAATGACATAACAGATAAGTGATGTTTCCCCCCAGTGCAGCCAGGCCCTGGAAGCATCACAGGATAATGACACAGAGAAACAGCTACAGTGGGAGATCTCCTGATGCAGCAAAACCCTGTTACAGCCTGCACTGTAACAGAGAAACAAAAGGTACCTGTTAAAAAACTGTGACATACTTTACAGCAAAAAAAGAATGGTTACAATCCCTTCAAAACCATGGAGGTGAGCACCCAGAAAGGCACATACTTTACATTAGTGTTGGTGCAGATGATGTACTCGATCTCATCAGAATAAGGATTCTGAAACGTGAAGCTGCTGGTCCTGATCAGCATCCACTCCCGGTTTTTGGTGCGAAAACGATACATCACAGACAGGACTTGACCTTTCAGTTTCACCACCTGCAAAGCCATTTGGAAAGGTTAATAACAGGAGATTGCTATTTGCTGTGCAACTGAATAGTCAACAGCAGCAACTGGTGCATTTTAAACGTGAATTTCAGAAAGCTACAGGCATAGCAGAGCAATTTTTAATTTGGAGAGAGTATGCAAAATCCTATCCATGTTTACAGTTATCTCCTTCAGAATGAAATCCTCATAGATTGTCACATAAAATGTCAATTTCCAGCCTGCTTATAAGAAGAATACAGACTCAGGATAATCATCAGGTTGTCCTGTTATCCCAACACAGAAACTTTAAGAACCTTTTAATGTGAAACACTTACTGAGAGATTGACAGAAACCAAACTGAGGATCTTTTAAATGCTTATATGTAAACTATAACCCAATCACTGCAGCTAAACAAAAGCCTACAAGAAAGGCCATTTTGAGGTTGACTGCTTTTCTGCTTGGATACCTAGCTATACAATTGATATATGTGATAAACCAGCATCAAAATTTAGGACAATGCTTAAACACAATGGTGTTTATTTTTGGGGGTTTTTTTAGAAACCATTAGGGGTTGGTTCCCCCTCACCCCAAACATATTAAAAGACTCTCTAGGATGGCAAATTACTAAAAAGAAACACTTGTTTCTGGCTTTCAGAAGAAAAAAGAGTGAGCCTTGTTTGCGCAGGCTATTTGTTTGTAACTGAGACTTCAGATGCCTGGGTTTGGTAGCTGAAGTTTTGTTCAAGTCAGCAGTTGGGCACCAAGTGAGGATTAAGGAGCAGCCAACTAAAGTACACTCAGAGCAATCTTCTCACACTGGCCCTGCAACTGCACTTCATGTGTTATCCAACAACCTGGGGGTAAGCCAGAAGAAAACTTTCATGGCTTTAAGTCATTCAGCTGGCACTTACCTGGCCTATCCCTGTTTATATTTTACAGCTTTTCCACCAGACTATCTCAGGGTTGCCTCAAGGAAGGAAAGGGAAGGTCTACTGCAAATAAATGCCACATCTTGTGGATTCTTAATCATTAACATCTGGAATTTATTTTTTATTAGCTATCTGCAGCCTGTATTCTCTAAAAGCAGAAGTCCCACTATTTACCCTCTGTCTTTAGTGACAAGCAATTAGATTAAGAAAAATGTTCCAATCCTGATTTTTTCAGAGGTTTGCACTTCAAATTAATCAACTGGATATAGGACTAAATGGAAAGAATGCAAATAGAAGACACAACAAGCTTTAGCAAAGCCCAGGAAAGTCCAAAATCCTACTGAAGTAAATGACTTTTGGTTGGTTTTGTTGGGGTTTTTTTAGTGCTTTTACAAGGCTTTCTGAGCTCACTGAGCAACATTCTTTTATCAGCAATTTTCTACTACCACACCCAGGGTAGAAACCAGAGAGCTGGTGTAGAGTGTGCAATCTGAACTGTATCCTGCTGGGTATCCAACAGCTGTATACTGGACCCTTTGATATTAACCTGTATTTGTTGGTCTTAGCCTTGAGACTATCTTATTCTGGCCTGATTTTTCCCACCCTGATGAATGAATTTATCTTCCCAAGGAAATAAAGCTCTGAGATAGATACTGGCAATTGACCAAAAATTGCAAAACCCACCCTCCCTCCCTCCTCTGTTGTGCACCAGCCTGGTTCTGATACTGTCAGCAAATCAGAAGTGTCAAGTTTTCAGGTTTTAGGAAAAGAAGAAAACGGAGTTTATTTGAAATCAGTTACCTTTTTCATTAAGAGACTTCTAAGTCTGAACAATAATAAAACAAATGGCAGTGATCTATTACCCTGAAAGCCTGATTAAGCAAACAGTAATTCTGTAATAATATATAAAGCAGAGAGATTGTTGGTGGGAAAATCCTGAACTGTCTTAAGACAGAGCACACAAACAAACCAGCACAAAAAATTTCAAAGCCAATGATTAAACTTTACTTTCTTATATTCTTTGGAAATAAAAACCACCTGGTGCAAAGCTTAACTGTTTATTTCAGTCTTTTATTGCATGATGGGAATAACAGCCCCAGTCACACTGCTACTGTACTGAACAAAAATACACCCAAGAAGGCACTGCCTGCTAAGGAAACAACACAGTATTTCCATAGATTGGACAAAGATGGAGTGAGCAGGAACTTTCACTCCTAATTGCTTTTCTTCCTGCTGTCTTTCTGTATGACCTTAAGCAAATCATGCAGGTCCCTGATCCAGCAAATCAGTAACACACATGCCTAGCAGTGAGTGGTGACAGTGCCCCAGCAGCCGAGTTCAGGGACACACTGGCAGTCTCCCACAGCCTCATCTCCCCCCAGTGAACACAGGGAGGATCAAGTCATTAACTGCAATGTTCATTAGTCAGCCCTGCTGAGACCCAGGCAATCCCTGGATGGATTCACTGCACATGGATCTCTGACAGACCAATATCCAGCAGCTCTCTGTCACTGTCTCTTGGACAGATAAGTGGAATCAATCATTTGGGCACCACTGAAAAACAGCATACGTGCTCTCACTGCTCCTGCGCCGCTGACACCATCAGGCACCAGTTCAGGGAGCTGAACCAGCCCCAAGCTGGAAGTTCCTGCAAAAGGAATTAGTGCCTCAGCCTTCCCAGCAAGTCCATCCGTGCAGCACCAAGGCAGCAGGAAGGTGGGGAAGGCAGGAAAGAGGAAGCAGGAACTGACTGCTGGTGACAGACCCCTATCAGGAGGATTCAGCTGCAGCATCACATCCCCAACCAAGGTGGGGGCAGAGGAGATGTTCTGGGTGTGGTGACCTGTTTAAAGCATTGAACTCTCACACCCTGTGAGTCAACACCTTGAACTTAAAAAGGCTGCTGTTTGCACTCAGTCTGTGCAAGGGAACTGCAGGCACAGCTGGCCATGGGGCTGGTAGCTCCTGTTGAAGGGGGGGATGGTGAGAAACAGCTCAGGAGGACTGATATCTTACACTATCTCCAACATTTCTGCAGAGACCATAACCTCAGTTTCACAATCTGTTCTAGGGACACAGCATTTAATTATTTTTCCCCAGAGGCTCTGTCTGTGCATGCCATGCCTGAACAAACAGTTTGCTATACAAATTATTTAGAAGTCACTTCATATCCACATTTCACAGTTGAAAATACATCACAGAATCCAGCACAAGATGGATCAACACAACTTGGTTGAGCTGTTGGCTGTTGTTAGAAAATGTGGAACCACTTAGATCAACTGAGCCTCAGCAACTGGTTAAACATCCTGTGCTGGGTGTTCTGGTACAGCAGGAAAGGCACTGAAAAGCCCAGCAATAAGGAGGGCCCAGGGAAAGCCCTGCTAATGCTTGTCCCAGACCAAGCTGAAAGAGCAAGCTCTGCAATGGAATAAATGTCTTTGATTAGGCTTTTGTAAACGCGGCACATGGAAAAATGAATCCAAACCACTAACTCTTCCTGTATCTTGTATTTCCTTCACTACTTTCCCTGTACATTTCAATTTCTAATACAGAAGAAGGGCCAAATTACATGTTGATGTAAAGTGGTGTAACTCCATTAAAGTACACGAAAAAGCAAATCATCTAGGGTAGCACAGAACTCAGTTACAAACAATCCAGTGTCACAGAGAGATGCAACTACTCCAAATCAACAGCCCATCTTGGAAGGTAAATCATTTTGGTTACCACTTAATATAGTGGGATCAATGCAGGCATCTTCAAAACAGTTCACCCTGGGCAGCAAAAACCAAATACACATAACTAGAAGATTTATTTCTGAAAATACTGCCAATCCATGCTGCAGTTTAAGCTGCTATTTATTATGCAGCTTAACTGACTGATAACTGACCAACAAATTGGTTTGTATCTTGCCACTCCTTCTCCTTCATAACAGAAAAAAACCCCCTTGAACTACAAAATTAAAACCACTTTTGTGGTCAAAATAATAACAAAAGAAGCAGGACAAAGCAGTGGAACAAAAGAAACAGGACACAGCACCTGTTGGAAACTCTCTCGCAAATGGCTTTGATCTTCAGGATGGCAGAATTCTAAAATATCTTTCCCCAGAAGATCCTAGAATAAAACATAAAGCTGTGTAAAAACCCCAAACCACAACACCAATCCACGTGCAGACCTGCAAGTAGCTCTTGCAAACACAAGCTCTATCACACTTAACGGGATTACTCAGTTACCAGGGATGAACCACACAGACAAGGTTTGTAGGCATCACGCCCCATGATTTTACAAAAAGGTTTCAGTGATTTTCTAATACCTGTGAAATGGTGTCTTGAAAAGACTGACATCTCCTACTACAGCTCATTTCATGGCACTAATTTTTGTAAAAGTACTTATTATAAAGCAATTCAAAATAAAAAAAAAAAAAAAGAAAACGAACAAGGAACTACTTTAGCCTCTAAATTGAAACTGTTGGGAGTTATCTGAGGGAGAGCTGTGGTTCATTTACTATTCTACTCAGTTCTGTACTAACCTCCTGTTCAAAACAGCAGATGTAAGCCTAAAGGAAAATAGATGCTGCAAATTATGTTCGCTTACTGTTCAAGAGATTGGCAGAATCAAAAGTCTACAGGACTAAAACTCTCTCCAAGCACTGTTAACTTTCTATCACAGAAATGTCTTCACTGGAAAGCTCTGCAAGGTTCAGAGTACTCTGCTGTTACAATTTTAATCAGATCTAAAGGTATAAGAAGATACCCCATACAGAGGTGTGGACAGCAAAGAAAAACAAACAGCATTTAATGCATGATGCATGAATTACCAGCTACAAATACTTCATGTTTGCAAATGGGATTTTCTGCATTAGCTCAACCCATTCTCCACATTCCAACTGGCCACAGACCTGGGGCTGGTAGCCAATGACACTGATGCACCTGGGGTCCACAAAGGTGATGACTCCATCAGAGTTGTGCCTGGACAGGAACTCCGTGGGGACCGACATGCCGTTCATGTCCATGCACACTGGAGAGCTGGTCACCTAGGGACAAGCAAGCCCACACCACAGTCAGCTAGGGCCAGATCTGACCCCACAGCCAAAGAACAGAATCTGCTGGCACACTGCTAACAACTGAAGGAGGTAAAATAAAACAACAGGACAGATAAATGACAGGACAGCCTTTAGTCCAGTTTGCAGAGTAAATACCTCAGCCCATGGCATCTATCGAGGCTGAACAGCACAGCAGAGAAACAAACACACCACAAGTTCCCAAGAAGGGGGGATATAGTGAGGATATAAGTCCAGCTGGATTCATCTCACTTTGGAGCACATCAGGCATCATGGTTCCTATCTCTGTCAACCAAGAATGAATGACTTGCAGAGGACAATGCAGTCCACAGTGAAGTCCATTTGTTTTTAGAATAGGACACCAACCCATTATCTGTAGATCTAACCAACAGGACTCCTCAGACTAAACACTCACTTTTCAGGTGACATGATCCTCACCTGAAACACCTACAGAACCTGAACCAAGTCCTCCAGAGGCTGAGGTAGGCGATATTAGACCAGCAAGCAGCTGCTCACAATGAAAAACACAGTTCTCTAAATATTTCTCAAATATCACCAGAGAGAACAATGTGTTTTCAGCTCTCTGCCTGAAATCTGTGCTATCAAGCCACTTCATATCCACTCTTTCCCACTGGAGGTACAAAGGAGACCACTGATTTTCTTACAACTTCCACAGCTATCTCTGCTAACCATGCAAAATGAGCAAAATCTCATTTTTTTGCTAATTTGAAGCTGATTAGCCAGTTAACTGTATGCAAGATTTCAATTTGCTGTTACAGACCAAGAGTTTTTAATTTGTGCACCCTGACTCCTTTCTGATTTAACCCACCACAGAGCTTCCTCCTGCCCTCCCTCACGTACCACAATGGCTCCTCTCATATAACAGATGTTTTGACACGACTTGGAATCATCTTTCTTTGGAAGCTGTTACACACGAACCCCCATAACTTCCTTCTTTCCATTACTGGAATATATTACTCCTGATTACAAAAGCATGATTAACCTAAAACCATCCTGCAGTACTTCTGTAGCTCTGCCATGGCCATGGAGAGCCACTCTGCAGACGTGCTAACACTTGCAGGCTGCTCACCTCAGGTAAGGTGGGTTTGGCACCTGTGAAAGGGTCATTCCACCTTGTCAGGAGGAGTGATCTCCTCCTAGCAGATGGCAGCGAGAGCAGGGGATCATGCAAGTGGCTCAAACATATTCACCCATGGCAGAATTCCCAGACCAGGAAGATAAAAACGGTTCTCCCTGCTGTGGTGAAGGAGATTCACCATGACTGCCTTAGCTCAGAGCTCTGAACTCTGCTCAGCAATGCACAGGAGGAAATGCACTACAACAATTGCAACCGTCTGCACAAAAAGGAAGGAAAATTTTATTCTCCCAGCTCCTTCAGCTCACATCTCATCTGAATGCATAACATAACACATGCTGAGAATAAAGCTATGATTTCTGAAGTGCCTCTTGACTGCTTTATCTTTACCATATTCAGAGTAACTCCTGCAATCACAGTTTTTCAAGTCGTTGATTAGTCAGAGAGTGAATGACTGGAGAAACGGCAGGGAGCGTATCACTGGCTTTGGGGGTCACTTTAACCCTCACCTGCAGCACCTGCACTGCCATGTTCAACCACCTCCTACATCCCAGCCCTACACACCCTAAAGAATGGCAGGTCTGTGCACACTCATCTTCAGGAGCATCTCTGCTGTTGTTGCTGGATTAAGCACACATATGTACCAAAACCACAGCTTCATTTTGCTCAACTTCTAGGCAAGCCACTGACTGCACAGGCATCAAGGCACTTCATAAACTGGAGGTATGTTACAGTCTAGCAGCAAAACAGTGTGCAAATCTTTTGCAACCACACCAGAACAATGATCATGCTTTCAGAAACAGTTTGTATATGGAAAGACTGGCATTACCTGAAGCCTTCCTATTGCCACGAGGCAGTATTTACTACCTTGTCCCACATCAGCATCTTCTTCTGGTATAGTCATTCCTGGAGTAAATGATAACAAATACTGTTAAAATTAGGAAATTGGGATAAACAGAGATGCTGCTGTCCTGGCTCTGTACTTTTCTAGATGCTCTAAATCTTACAAAATAAACTCATTTTCTTCTCTAAGATTCAGTCGTTATTTCTGGGTTCAGATCAGATGATCCTTCTCAGTTGTGCTCAATCCTACATACCTCACATGTATACACAGTACCCATAGCAGCAATTCTGGCTGCTGAAGACAAAGCAGATACTAAAATTCCATTATACACCGAGATGGACAGTAGCATTTCCATGAGTGCCGCTCCACCAGCATGTTATGGAACCATGGGCTCACTTAATATAGTCGGTGAATGTTCAGTTTTCTTTATGAATAATATTTTATAATCAGCCTTAAAAACAAGGCACAGCCTAAATTAATCACTAATTCTGTGCTCATATTTAACAGCTGGTTTTACTTTTTCCTATAATGGACTAAACCTGCGTCGTTACGTTGAAAGACTGAAAAAAATGCGGATGCTTTGCTCGTTCCAGTTGTGTAACAGGAGTAACTACTACAAACACAGGGATCGTTTCAAAACAAACATGTGTGCTATTTTCCATCGCTGTGTTTCACAAATAGGAACATTCAGATTAGCATTGTTTACTTGCTCGTTGGCTAAGCCTTGAGTTAAGGCTATTTCCCAACCCCAGCACTGAGATACCAACTTCGTATGAAACACTTGAGACAACGTCTTCCAGGAGTGACACCACTGACCTATTTTAAGTGATCTGTAAACTCTTTCACAAGGAATTTTAAGGAATCCAGTCATAACAGGCAGTGAATCATTTAAGAGGCACTTAAAAGCATTAATGAAATTAACTGCAAAGCAGCTACCATTTCTGAAACAACAACCACTTTATTTTTTAAATTTATAATCCCCAAGGTAAGTCAAACTATGGACAGTCCAGAGGATGACACCACATTCTTAAATGACACCTCTGAAAAATGTCTAGAAATGCTGCTGAAAGAACTGCAGTCATCTCTAAGGATGTTAATTTGTACCAAAACAGCTGAATCTCACCTGACAATCCATTTCCAAACAGCACTTTACAGGCATTTTTGGTCCTCACTGAACTATACAATAAAATAAAATACACCAAGTATGAAAGACCCCTCCCCATGTTTTTGTAATATATTGGAACTTGTTCTACAGTAATTTCACAATCTGGGGTGCACAACATTCTTTGCAACCCCCTACTGAAACTAGAATTTTATCAAGGGGTCTCCAGAACTTTACAAAGGAGGAACATTATTGTCTCATCTAACAGGTGCTGTTTCAAGGACATAATTCTAGGCACTCTAGCTGGATAACCTTCTCCAAAAGGTCTCCTTCAAATGCAGTTTTCCATTTGAGAAGGACACATTTAGAGTATATTCCCTTGACTTCAAAAGCTTTTCCAATCATTTCCTTAGTGGCACAGAGTATTGCAAAGGACAGCAAAGATACAGCTGGACAGCTTCCACTATGCACAACCTGTTTTTTTCTTTGTAGCTTTCAACAATGCTTTCCTTTTTAGGAACTTGGTCCATGCCTGCTACTGCTCAAATAAAATCAAAGTAACATAAACAACCTCCAAAATTAAACCTAGCTAAGAAACATGATTTCTGATGTCACTCTGTTGACATAGGAAGGCTGTTGTTCTAATCTTCATCTTTTTTTCTTTCCCTTTTGCCCAAAATGGATTACATTTGGTCTGTATAGCAAAATGGAAAATGTCTTAGCTTGGTTATGCCACAAGACATTCTATGAATAAAAAAAAATCTGCCGTAAATTAATCAATACATCACCCAGTGGATTGTTAACCCCTTCCCAAAGTGCCTAGAGAAAAAATATGACAAAAAGATTGTCTGCTTCTCTGCAATGTAGGTACTATCACCAGCAGCATTCCATAACAAGAAATTATTTTCTTTATTCTTCAGCTGATATTTCCAAAGATTCAATTCTGGGTGTCTTTATATGGGAGAGTGCATCTGTAGATGAGATTTACTTTTCCTTAAGCACATTTCCTATTGAACACACTCCAGTAGGGACAGGTAAATAAAGATGTGCACTGCACTTTCTATTAGTTTTTCCAGCTCTTAAAACAATGTAATACTGCTCCTTAACATCACCAAGTGCCATCAGTACCTCTAAAAAAAGTTGTAAGAGCTTGGAGGAAAGTAGTCATGAAACTGATCTTTAGGGGGCATCAACAAAATAAACATACTTCAGTCATTCACATTCTTTATCTGTAACCCTGGGAGAGGGTTTATTTCTCAACACCAAATATAGACCCCTCTCAAATAATAAATACAGTGCTGTGCTTGCCTGAGTTCATATCAACAACTGGCACAGCTAAGCTGCAACTGAGCATCACAAATAGAACACTGTGCCATCAGAGGTTATATTTAATTTCCATGTGTCCTTTATACCAGCAAAGAGTTTCCCACAGGGCAACAGCATGTGTTGGTGTGGACATAAGAACTTTTTAGTTTTCCCAATGAGCTTCCAGTTGGCTCTAACAACAGAAAAACTTCATTTTCTGCTTTCCTTCTCTACCCTTCTGCCCCACATTTTCTGCGAGACACAGAACAGCGTTAGTGGATTTATGGTTTTACTGCACTACACTAAAGAAGAAATTATTTATAATTCTTTAGAAAGATGGAATTTAAGTGTCCAGTGGTCACTAGCAATAATGCCTGTCTCCATTAGAACCACTTCTGATAGTGACTTGCCAGGGAAGGAACTACACTGTGTGACTATCTCTCATACAAAACAATGGAAAAAGGCTTTCACAAAAAAGGCTGTGGAGAGCGTACTAAGGATAAAAATCTTGTGAAAAATCCCAATAAAAACTAAATTAACCATTCTTTAAAAAAATAAATAAAGCCTTAAAGATGACAGCACTGCAAGGAATATTCAAGCAACTATTTTGTTTTGTATTGGAAGAGGGAGTACTTCGCACAAACGTCCAGATTCTGGCCAAAACTTTAAAATAACCTAACAGCTTTGGCATGCTGTGGTTAAGATGTTACCGTAAGTCTGACTTGGAAGACTAAAATGTTTCTTTTTTAACTGAAGAGAAAAAGAAGATTTCAACATTATCTGAATTCAGTATCATTCTGTGACCTTTTATTTGAAGTTTTTGAAACCTGTCTCTATCTCTGTTCTTGGCTATGTGCTCTTCTGCAGGTCCTGGCTCTGATTTACAGTAAACTACCAACATCCTGACAGACTTTATCTTCTCTCTTCACCAAATCTTATGGCATGAAAAAAAGCAAAACAAACCTATTAGGAAAGTATCATATGGACCACAGAAGACTCATTTCCTTCCAGGAATGAGATATTCAGAGGGGGAAAAAATAGAAGAAAAGCAAATCTTGCTTAAGTTGAAAATGGGAAAAAAAAACCCAGGAGAAGGTCAGCACTTCTCAGTTTTATGACTGGCTAAGCACTGTCTCAGCATCACAAGTTCCATCTGTGCTGTTTTGCTGAGAACAGAGGGACAAAGGCTGGGATTGCTGCTCAGCTAGTTTCAAACAAGGGGTCCTTTTACCTGATTCAAAATAACCCAACACCATGCCCTCATTATTTAACCAAACACACAACATACAACATGACTGGCTGGACCATCCATCTGAAATATCTGGTTCCTTCTTCCTTTGACTTCCACACCAAGTTTACACCCTGATTACTTGAGGCCAGCATATAACCCATGTGGATAGAAGTGTGTAGGCATCACATGCCTGGTTTTGCACTTGATCTTAATTTTACCTGTCCTTTTAGGCACAATGGAGGAAAATGAACAGACCATTAACACACAGCCTGAACAGAGGGCGAGGCATGATGCTTCCTCTGCTTTCTCTCCCCTTTCTCAGCGAAGAAGGGGCTGAAGACAGTCTGCCACTACATGAGCCTTGCTGCTCCACACAAGTGAGAAGAACCACAAAGGTAGGCTGGATGTGCCCAAGTGTTCTCATGCTGAACACATGCCTGAGCCAGAACACAACAAACCCAGTCCTTAAAATATGCCACCAGCTGTCTATAGCTTATTCATTTTCATCTGTTTGAAGTACGCAGATTACTTCAGATTTGCACAGACTCCTCCCTACACCAGCCCTGTCAAACAGTCTATCACACCAATAATGATCACAAAGCAGCTCTTCTCTTGAAGCTTCTGTATCAACACTGATTGTTTTATTCAGTGTGAGACTAAAAAAAATGATCAGTGGCCACAGACAATGCAATCCAACCCAGAAAGAGAGAATACCAAGTGCTAAACAAGTGAGACTAAGTACAAATTAAATATTTGATAATATTGCTTCTTTTGCTTATGAAAGTACACTTTGTATTCTATATTAGCTGTATAATGCATATGCCACACTGCATGCTTTGAAAGAAAAGGATCTGGAGTTTATACCAGTGTCCACTTGGCAACTGAAAAATAAATGAAAATTATCTTTTTGATTGCTGAATTTTTAAACAGCTGTGATTTAGCACAAGCCCATTTATCCCCAAGAATCCAGAGATCATGCAGGGCTTGCTGATCTGAACAAAGTAATTTTATTACAGAATAGAGAAGCCTTGGCAAATTCCATTACTGCTGTGGTTATCTCATTTGCTTTGCAGATTATGGCTGGATTACCACTGGAAATGAGAACAAACACAGTGATGTTGTCACTTATTTACTCAAACATATAGGGGAACAATTCAGCCCATGGATATTCTCATTCAACTTTGAAAGTTAATGGATACATGACAATCACCAACACAAAGTGGGGAAGACTGAGAGGGCAAATAAACACTCATGAAAAGGGCCTCAGTTCAGTCCTGTGTGCCCTGAAAAAGGCACTCAGACATGACTAATAGGAGTAACAATTTGGATGGTAACATAAAAGACCAATGAAATTCCACATAAGGCTGTCAAAATCAAAAACATCCCTTAGGATTGTGCTATAGTTTGGAGGCACTAACATTGTGGGGGAGCACTGGGATATCATAAGGGAGCACCATGTGATTTTGAGAAGTGGAGTAATAGAAATGGGAAGAAATCCAACATTACTAAACACACAAGCATGCACTTGGGGAACAGTAACAGGCAAAAGCTAAAGCAACAGCAATAGGATGGAACTTGATATTACTAATTGAAACATCACACAATTCAAAGCAAGATTTGCAGTTGACAAGTGAGAAAAAGGCAACCTGGAAGACATAAATTTATATCAGATGTCTTAGGATGCCTGCAGGATGCACCACACAAAAGAGAAGGATTGTGTATCCCACACTGCCAGGCAAGACAGGTAATACGGTTTGTGTTATCCATCACTACAATCTCATCTGAAATAAGAATGCATGGTGCCAGTGACCTACATTTTGAGAAGTGAAAACACTAACGATTGCAGAGAAAAGTCAGAAGGGTAAAGAGAATGGCATTCTGAGAATGGGAAGTAGAAGTAGGCTGGATTGTCTTTGCAAAGTCCAGACTGACAGGATACAACCTCCTTCTGGAAACACATCAGAACACTGGAGAGACACATAGGCACAAGGCAGGAAAACTCCCATTTGACCTTCAGTGAAATAAAAACTTCCCATAAAGTAATGAGGACTGAAAATTAAAGAGGTAATTAGGAAATTAGGAAAGCAGCAAGGTTGTAGAAGAGTTGAGATGGGGTTAAGACCTCACTAATGCCAACTGGGATTTGCAGTGTGATTGATACCTGGCCACTGGGCACTCAAAGACCCAGAAGATCCTTCTAATCCCATGCTGCTGTCCTGCAGAACTGCTGGCTGAAGGGCACACACTGCCAACATCAGGACCTCATGCATGACATGAGTTCATGCATCTGTAGTTCTGCATCAGCAACACACACCCCTGAAGAGTTAGATCTCTTCCAACATCCCATAATGTGCAGCAGGATTCTCATTCAAGCTAAACAAAATCTTATTTGACCTTCTTGGGGAGATATCCCATATATCAAGGTCGAATTCAATTACATTTAGAATTACCAACAGAAAAGTAAATCTTTTTGTAGAAGAAAACAAAACAGAAAGAAACATCCATTTTCAGAGCACTTTAGAGACACTGTGCTCTCAAATAAAGATATAGATAGATTAAGAGAGAAGCAAAATTGAAACATCTTGACTCCTATTAAATCCTATTAGTAACAAGAGGGGCAGTTTTCCTCTGCTTCTGAAACCACATCTCAGCAGAAAACCAACAAGAAGTTCACATCTGCACTCACTTGGTACAAACCACCTCTTAGGACTCATAATCCCCAGATCAATGTGATTTATGGCCCTGCTAGACAACCACAAAAGGGCAGGACAGCTCCTGGTTTGATTGGTGCCAGCAGGCACTGTCACATTGCAAACAACCTCTTCAACTCCTGCAAACGCCAAGGTCAAGTAACCCTGCTCACAACGAGGTCTGGATGAGCTCCACTGTCTCCTCTTGGAATTTTTCAAAGGTAAATATTCCCCTATGTAATACTGAGTTCCAGCAGGTAAATGTTTTTCTCCGTAGATCGAAGTGGTATGCCAAGACTTGCTTCCCAGAAAAACAGCCTCAAAACAGAAATTTATCACAAATACTGAACATTCTCAAGTAACACCATTACTGAGTGAAATTACACGTTTTCATACATAAGTGCTTGCAATTCAGTACCTAAGTATAAATGCATTACTTGGTGTTTTCTAGAGCTACACAATCCTTTGCGTCCACCTTCTTAAAATGAGACCATTTTTATGTTGGTTTATCAACAGAAGTTGAAAACTTTTGGTCCTGGCTTCTGGAATCCTGCATTACTGGCAATTCCTACAGGTCCTCTGTGACAATGAAATGGAGAAGTGTGTCACATGAAAAACCCTGAGTGAGTAACAACAGCTGATTTCTTCTTATCAAAAGCTCCTCAAGGTGAGCTTTAATCAGTTACTCCACTAAAATTCTCCCTGTTTGTCTAGCAGCAAGGAAACCTGAGCCAGGTTTTCAGCTGTCATAAGGACAGTTTGGTGTACACCACCTTCCCCAAGGGAGACAAACCTGCTGGTGGCCAAGCCTTGATATAGCCAGTGCAGTGGACAACAGCATACTGTGCCTCACCTTCTTTCACTGGGCCCAGGCCGTTCCTGAATGAACAAGAAACACAAAAACATCCCACTGATCAATACACAGAATAGCTTTATGCTTTCAAACTGTGACTACTTATGATTTATTTGTAAGTTATGCTGGAAACACCTAAGAATCAACCCGGGGTCCTGTACACTGTCAGCTCTGTCATGCTGCTATTCAAGCTGTACCTGTTTTCTGTAATGTTTCTCTGAGAAAGATATTGAAGATTGATTCAGAGATGGAGTTGGTGTAAGACAAAGAATCTGAGTGACACATGCAAAGAGGTTTTGTTTGCAAAGGATCCAGAGTGTGCAGGACCAGGTAACACTCCTGGAGTGGGCATTAACCCAGTGCCAAATGAGAGGGCTTAGGGCAGCTACAGCTGCTTTGTGGTAAATAAAGTAACAGTACCTGTATCTTTTTCTCATGGTGGTTATTCTGTTCAAGGGTAAATGATCCAGAGGAGCATTTCCACACCTAGAAGTAAATTAATATTTTAAAGGGCTCAAAAATGAATATAAATACACATGACAAAAATGCATTTTGAGATCTTTACCACCATATGTAAGTAGACAATAAAGGATACTTACTTTTGGCAGAAAGTTGCATTTTCTTATTTACTTAGAATATGCTGCTTCCACAGGCTGAGCTTTTTAGATGTGCTATAAAAATCTTCTTTATTTTAGAAAAAGAAAAGAGACTAGAAAAAGACTCCCTTCAACACCCCTCCAGTATAAAGACCTTTTGAAATTGATATCCCAAGGGTGGCTAAAGGATAGACACACTTCAAAATGCCATAAAACAGGGTGAAAACTAGAGAAAAATATGTTAGACCCCCAAATAGCCACACAAACCAATCTCAGTGTTCCTGTAGCTTCCCTGGACAGAAAAATTCCACTGCCATATAGCAGCTACAATGTCTGTAGACATTAGGATAATGTTTGCAAGATCAAACTATTTACGCTGTCAAGTAACTTTAACACTTGTTCATGTGTATTTTGTGATATTTATAAGTATGCCTAACTGTAAGATTTCAACAATCCATCTGAAGCTGAGTAAATAGTTTGAAGGGTAAAAGCAGTTCATTTTTAATGGAAAAATAATAACAACAATGAAAGAAGCAACCACAAGGAAAGTTCACATTATCTGAGGCTCATCCTTCCCAGAAGGTTTTCTTTTTATTCCTTTAATTTTTTTTTTAATCAGTCACTGCCAAGGAGAAGAGATGAACAACTAAAATAAGATGTAGAAATACAAAAACAGTGGGGTTAGGGCCTGTGTAAAATCACTCTCATACACTGGAGTTCACAGAATCAGGGTTCCAGGAAATAACTGCAATCTGAACTGTTTTGAAAGCTGGGGAACAACTGCAAACAGGACACTAGGCCTGGTTTTCTTTGCACAAACAAGTCCTCCTAACATGATGTGCATCTTGGGAGGAAGAAAAAGCAGTGTTCTCAGTGCTGCTCTGCTGGGCTGTATCTCTTCCCTCCCAGTTAAGGGGGGAAAAGGTTCTATAGCTCTGCAGGTATAAAGTCTATAAACACTGTACAAAGGCACCCAAGAGTCATATATTCAGCACCCTCACAGGACTGGAAAAAATCCACCACATCACTGAAGTACAGGTATCTGTACTTTAATGTGTCAAATACTGTGCTGTGCATCTTTCATTCTGTAATGAATTCTGCAGTGCTGTTATCAGCATTTATACTGGACATAGCCTACAGATGCAATTATGTACTTTCCCCTCCTAACCACAGACAAAAATATATTGCAATAGCAACAGGCATTTTAGCCTATTAGCACTAAAACAAGGGAAGTGCTCACAAGCCCCAAAAAAGCACTGGGCAGACAAATCTCTATATAAAGAAGCCCAAACAATGCAGAAGAAGTTGGAAAATTGCAAATCAAAAACCCTCTAACAATTACTCATTTATCCAGCATCAGCCAGCTGACATCTGGTTAATTCATACCAGGCTTAGGTTAATTCCTACATAGCTGGCAGGTTTGCAACTAAATTCCTGTTTATTTTCAAGATTCTTTTAATATTCTTGGTTTGCTGAAAAAATACACAGAGCTGGGTGTTCATTACACTTGCGAAAGCTTTGTCCCCAACGTATCGATTCGAGTAACCTTACCAGAAAAGACAATGGCTAAAATTCCAGGGGTGAAGCTGTCATGAAGTTCTCTGGAAAAAGGAACCTACACTCCACACTGGTAAGAATGAGATGAGGTGTTGTTTTGTCATTAACTGTTAAGAAAGACTAGTTTCAGTTTCACCCCAGTTCCTAAAGCAAGGATTCTAGAAATACCTCGTGGGAGTGTGTCATTACAGCTCTAGGTCGTAATCAAGGCAAAATTAGTGCAACAAAATGTCTGAAGTCTAAGCTGAGACAGGACTGGAACCATTATGGGAACACAGGGTAAATACATACCTCATCCTGCAAATGAAAGAGCGCCTGGATCCCATGCACATTCTCATTGAGGACTGCTGACCTTCTTTCTTTACTGTCCCCGTCTTCAAGTCCAGGATTCGACCTAGAAATACCAGGGAGAGCAACTGGTGTTCAGCACACAAATTGAATTCCATTTACTAGCAACTAAGATAACAAGAAATTCATGAGCTGAATGCCATTAGCCCAGTTAGGGGAAAAAATACCAACAAAAAAATCTTGATGCTGGTCTCACAGGGGAGGATCAGTTATGTGCTGGTTTAACCAAGGATTTCAGCAAAGCTGACTCTGAGTCACAGACTGATGGCTCTTTTCTTGGCTGGCCCAAGACCAGCTTCCAGGGCAGAGTCAAATGCCTGGAGGCAAACAAGGCAATGACAGCAGGCATAGCTTTTGACTTGATCTGCTTGCTCCAGTCTTTACCAGAACTGTGGATAAAGCAACATTTATCAGACCCCTGACAGCTGCTCCTCTTTCTCTGCGCTTGTGCCTATCCAGAACACTCTCACCACAGCACCACCTCAGTCAGAGCTGTCAGGATGGGGAGATGCGCAAAAGACCAAACTTTTCTTCTCCTAGATGATGAGACACAGGATTTGTCACAACCACCCTTGTGCCCGGGCACTTTTAAAGTTGCTAAAAAACTGACATGTCAAGAGCATTTTTGAAGTTTATTTTCAGACAGATCAGTGAGATGCTCTGATTCACCACACAGCAATACAAGTCTGTGCAAGGTCCAGGGCCAGACCCTGCTCCCTACAACCCTCAGAATCACACACCACAGGCAGAGCTTGGAAAAGGGATGACAGACACCCAGTCAGCTCAAGAGAGGACACGACAGAGGGAATGCACACAAAGGTAGGAAGAGGATAACAGATTGTATTTTTCATTAAAACAGAAGACTGATTACTACAGACAGGTTCAGATCAGGGGTTTCAGGACACTGGGTATCACCCAGAATCCTTCTGCTTATCATCAAAGAACTAACAGAATGGATCTTCACATCTACAGCTCAAGTGCTAAGAGATGACTACAAAACCTAGCACAGACTAGCAAAGAATCCCTGGACCAGATCCACAATGCTCGAGGGCTGGATGCAGCCACAAAAGTGACAGTGGGCCAGAGAAATGCAGTGGAACAGCTGCCAGGCAATTAAATGACAGCCACCAGTGCTGACAACGCATGGCCATGAGCAAACCCACATGTTTAAGGTGGGGATCTCTCAGTAACTGAAACTGTACAAGCCTAAGTCTTCACTGTGGTATAAGGAGCCAGGTTTACAGCAATATAAGGCACCTATTCTGTCTGTACTGAATTGAAGAAAACATGCAGAATACATTCAAAGTCTCCCTCACCAGACTGACCTAAAAGCCTCTGTCCAAAAATTAAGTTCTGAAATAAACCTACTGCCACAAACACTAAGTTCAGCATTATTCTACCTCTAAATATTTACTTCCATCCATGAATGGGAATGAAATCATTATATAATAGTTTTAAGGTAAGGAACTAGGCAGCAGCATTTTAGTTTTAAGGTATACTCCAGGTAATTCCTTTTGAAGGAAAGCCACCCCTGCCAACAGGAGGTCAGACCTCCTTTGGTGTTACCTCCAAGGTATATTTCAGATGGTTAAGAAGTCAGCAAGCCTGGGGAACATCTCCTAAAGGTGCTTCAATTTAAAGCACTGGGCTATATTTTAATCCTGGTCTATGATTCAGGTGTGAGCTGGGAAGAAATCACACCACGTTTCCCAGCTCAGCTGTGCTGACCCCAGGATGTAGGATGGATCTGAAGTTCTAACATACTTCCCCTCCCTGCACTGGCTAGTCTGTCACATTTTCTATAGCCAAAGTCACAGTCTATTTCCCCATCTCCCCCAGCTAATGAGACAATTCAGAGAAATAAAACACCATCAGGCAGGAGGCAGACTCATTCACAAATGAAGGCATTATACAATAAAGCACATAAAGACAGAATATATGTGCAGGATCCAATGGCTGTCCATGTCAACAGGCCAGTCAAATCAAACCACTAAAAGCAATTTTCTCTTAGGGCAAAATAACTTTGTCATACACACAAACAAAAGAAAAAGTTGTTTTCTGTGCACTGTCTTTTTTCCTTCCAGTACGAATTCTTGAAGATACACCAATATTAACCAAAAAGCACTGACAGTGAATGTAACTCCAACAGCTAATAGAAATTTCTCTGCTTTTATCATCCGAGAGCATCCATTACAAAAAAAAAAAAAAAAAAAAAAAAAAAAAAAAAAAAAAAGATATTTCACAATTACGTGGCCACTTAGTCTAAAATTGCTGACACGTTCCTTTGGCATGTCTGGAACCCCAAACAACCCCCAACAACAAAAGTCAGAGTTCTTAAATTTAGCTTTTTGTTTGGCAGTGTCTTTGAAATATGTACCAGATAACAAATAAGAGTTCTAAATTTTGCCCTGACTTACAAAATCACTGCAGGGGGTATGTGAGTCAGAGAAATGTTTGCTGTACTGATACTATGACAAAATTCTCTCAGCAGCTTGTTTCAATAGTCCAGCGTGCATATGTCAACCTTGCAGAGCTCTAACAATATACTACAGATTTTGAAATAGAACAAGCAGTTTGTGTCTCATCTGTTATTAGAATCTTATGATCAAATTATATTAAAAAGGGGAAGAATTACAGAATAATCATAGCTAAATACAGATATACAGAATTAGAATTAATTATAGATTAATAGACTAAATCAAGCAAACTGGCATAAATTGCCCCTTAGTCACACTGGCAGCTCAGTTCAAAGAGGTCCTGATGATGGCTCTGTCACAGAATCATAAAGTATTCCTATCTCTGTTCCAGCATCCTTGGTGATAAATGCTCATTTAGGTTTCTCCCTGGGACAACCACAAAGCACATCTGATGTTAAACCTGGAAATTATATTCTTATTAATAAGAAATATTCCAGGATGCTCTGATAACTTCTGTTAACTGAACAGTGCATGTCTGCATTTAATTTCTCCTTCCAGTTTCTTCAGAAGAGCCATTTAACACCCCAGTGCCACCACCAGCTGGATCCCTCACGAGCTTCCCCATAAACTGTTAATTGCATGTGGCTCATTTTCGTGTTAAACTTTTCCCCTCTCCAGTTCCAGACACAACCCTGGGATGCAGCAAGTGCAGGAGCACTGCTGTGACTGACACTGCTGTCTTATTGCCCTTTACAGCAGCTGCACAACCCAGAGGAAACCAGAGTTTGCTCTGCTGAGAAGGAGAAAGCAAACAAATGAGCACAACGCTGATTAAAACGGGCACATAAATCTCTCTGGCTGGTCTGGGTATAACTGGTAATTTGTTGAAATCTCCCCACTACATTCCCCATCCAGAAGGCAGTATTGCTTCAACCTGCAATAAACCAGTTGTTCTCTGAGCAGGAAACCACTGTGTGACCCAGGAACCTGATGTCAGCTGCTGTGGCAGGAAAGGGCTGGCACGCAGGCACACGGAGGTGAGGACAAGGGGCAAGTTCATTATTTGGGCAGAATTAGAGAAGCCACATAAAGCTCTTACCAGTACAGAGATAACAGATTCAAGTACTGAGGACACATGCCAGAAACATTTCCTGCAGGGTGTTTTCAAAGATGCTCTAAAAACATTCTCATCATGATCAAGGGGGCAAATGTTCACGTTGGCACTGATGTGCCCCTTGTGTGTGCAGTGACTGGATTATGCACAAACCTTCCCCTTTAGATCTCCAGTTGCTACTGAGAATGTTCAAACTCGTGTTCTGTGCTTGCAGTTTTCTGAGATGAACTTAAGCCAAGGATTGGCCTGGGCCTACTGAGGTTCATGGGGTTTCAAATCTGGGAATTTGGCTCAAATCCACTTTCATACAGTAGCACCAGCCTGTTAGAAAATTTTCCTCCATGTGCACACACTGCACACTAAGGCTTATAGCACACAGTCTGCTCCTTTTACTTTCAGATTTTCTTTTATTTTTTTTTTGGGGCGGGGGGGGAGATTTTTCTTTTTTTTTTTTTTTTTTTGATTCAAAACTCCATAAACTTCAACACCTAATTTTACCACAAATGCTTTCTCTGCTGGATTCCCAGTTCCTAAGAATGCTGCAGTCTGTAACTAGAAAGAAGGGTTGTTACATAAGGGAACTGTTCTGCAAAAATTTCAGTGCAAGTTGAAATGGTTTGGTCTAAAACAACCATCCAGTCTGCAGCATGGAAAAACCCAGCTCATAGATCTCAAAAGAAATTTGGTTTGGCCTCATGTGCACAAAAATACTGTTGGCAAAGTACATGATACAATTTTCCATTTCCCTCTAACTCATCAGTAGATGGACTGGTGTCTTGCTCAGAACCATGGACCTGATAGGGAAACAGTCTGAATTATTATATGGACTCTCACCTTGACCTCAGTATCTTCAGCAACCCAGCAAGCTTCACCTTTTAGATGATAATGTCCTGTCTTACGAAGACAAACCCAGATATTTCATAATTATTCTCAGCCACCGATTGTCCACATATTTCCTTCCAGGCAAAATAAAATAAAGGATAAACTAAGTTTGGTTTGGACAAGATAACAAAAGATGACTTTGTGCTCATCAAAAATACTCCACAGGCTGCTCAAGGAAGACAAACAGAACACAGGAATACTGAACCCAAAAATCCTTATGAAAACTAAAACCATCTTTATCTTACTATAAAACTGGAAAAAGCAAGACCAGGATGGAGGAAAACAAGAGGAAATAATTAAAAATAAAAACAAAGTTATGGTCAAGATACTATTGCTGCTGAACACAGCTCCAAACGTAAGCTCACCCTCAAACTGAAGGGTCAGAGAACAAAGCATTTCTGTGCTAACGTTCTGTATTAGTACATTAAGTCTTTAGAAATTAGCAGCAAAGATAAGCTTAAAAAAATCTTTGAGTGTTCTACAGTTTGTAGAGAATCAAGACCCAGATCACTGTTTGGGATACACAGTCAAGTTCAAGAAAACAAGGTGCAACTCTTGAGACTGCTATTTATCAGTTTACATATATGCATTGAGCTCAGCATTCAGCTTTACACCGAGGGGCTCAGCTGACAAGAGTTCCTCCTCAAAACAACAGATGCATTACAAATGCATAAACAACATGTCTCCAGTAAGGCTAAATAGCCTAAATTTGATCAATTTATATTAAATTTCTCTTGATAAGCTTATGCCAGAGCAATTATTCTGCATTAATTCAACAATTAAAACAAAATAAAAAAGCTTTACAATGTACACCCCACAACTGTAAGGGATACAATTTTATCTTGTGTTTAGTGCAGCTCAGCAAGTGCTTTAAGCTCTATTAAGTGTAATAAATATACATCCACCCTGTGGATTCCAATATTAAAAAAATTACAGAACACATTAAGAATCACAACTGCCTTGCAAACACAGTATGTGAAGACTCTCCTTCCAGGAACTCACATTTACATAAACCAGAAGAAGTTCACAATATACAAATAGAACAATATACAGTTCGTTTTTTTTTAAAAAACAAGATATGGGCAGCCATTTTTAGCATTCTGAGGTTTATTATTTACATAAAGGCAAGGCTCATAAAAGCAGACTTACCTACCATGCAGATACCCGTATCAGAGTACACACCAAACAACACAATCCTAATAAAGCTGTTCTGACAAAAAGTGCATCCCTCTGCCCCCTCATCGAGAGGAAAGCAAACATGTGAGCAATAGGAACAGCATCAATACTCAAAACACAGGTCAACTTAAGACCATCCTAACCTAAAATTACAAACTAAGGGCAGAACCACAAGACTGGCATCAGCTTTCCCTGTGCATCCAGAGCCAGAGCTGATTTTTACAGCCTGCCTCTCTCACTCACATCAAGGTTACAGTGCAGCTCCCAGGGCAGTACCCACTGAGCTGCTGTTTACTGTAACATTCCTCCTTCACATCTGTCAAAGAGTGAATGGTCTGTTCTCCAGACTGTCTCCCCTGTGGTGCAGGAGCCCCTGATTCTGCCTGGAGCATAGGTCATCCCTTACTGGTACCACAGCCTTTATGGACCAGAATCACCACCTCCATCCCTGGCTTACGGGAAACTGAGGACATGGCAGGGCTGAGGTGGGGTGACAATGACAAAAATGGACACATTCCTATCATGTGGAGATGGCTGATGCAACCTAATTCTTCCATGATACTAAAATCACGATCCTTTCAGATGTTTCAAGATCCAAGAAGCACTGAAGGTGGAAATATGGTCTCTCCACATACACTTCCTACTCTTGCTTTCCCAGCTGGCCTGACCCTACAGAGGACAGGACCTGTCCCCATGGGCCTGCACCCTACCAGCCTGCTGTACAGCAGCACAACACTCGTACCTCTCCTCTGCCATACAGGATTGTGTGCCTGGCAAATTCTCCACAAGAACGAAGCCAAGGGGACACTGGTATACAAATATCCCTGGAGAACACAGTAGAACTGTAAAATCAGCCAGCTCACACAGCCTGGAACAACATCAGGGACCACACAGGATTTCCCAGCTGTGATCATACTGCACACATACCAACCAAGGAACTTGTGGGATGGCAGGGATAAAACACAGTTGCTCTTGCTCTTTGGCTCCTGCTCCAAAGCTGGCACTGCCTTCCACTCGAGTGCAATGAGACTGCTTTGGATCTCCCAGGCTGGGGCTTCCCTGGCCTCACATGCTTGTTTTATCCTGCAGCAGGAAGCAGCCCCATAGCCCTGCCCCACTGCACAAACCATTACATTGCAATACACTGATAAATAAATGTACTGACATACAAAACAAATAACTGGCTTGGAGCACGTATTTGCTGTTAGCAGATATCAAAGCAACTTCCAGAGGACTTCTACACCTTTACTGCTATTTTAAAGGTGAGGACACTGAACCCAAAGGAATGATTTCTCCTGCCTGCAGTCAGTCAGCAGCAGAGGTGCAGGCAGGAACAGATTCCAAGCTCACAAGTGTTATCAACATGCTGTAGCTGTTGATAAAAATATTCAATAATATAATGCACAGTGATTCTCAGTAAGTCCATATAAATCTCATGACACCTCTATGCTTATGGGGCACAATCAGCTGTAGTTCATGCTTCCAAGAGAAGACTACAGGCTGAGTGTTCTGTTTATATGCAGTGGTAGCCTCTGGATACATCAGCATAAAACCTGAACCAAATTAGTCCAAAGGCCAGGAAGATGCTCAGGGAGCAGGAGGGCAGGAGCACCTTTGCTACAGACACAGGCTGGCAGAGCTGGATTGTTCAGCCTGCAGAAGGGAAGGCTCTTGGGTGACCTTAGAGCTCCTTCCAGTACCTAAAGGGAGCCTCCAAGACAGATGGAGAGAGATTTTTTACCAGGGCTTGGAGTAAAAGGACAAATGGCCTTAAGCTGAAGAAGGGCAGGTTTAGATTAGACATGAGGAAGAAATTCTTCACTCTGAGGGGGGCGAGGCCCTGGCACAGCTGCCCCAGAGAAGCTGTGGATGCCCCTTCCCTGAAGTGTTCAAGGCCAGGTTGGATGGAGCTCTGAGAAACGTGGTCCAGTGGAAGGAGTCCCTGCCCACGGCAGGGGGGGAGCGTGGAACGAGATGATCTTTCAGGTCCTTTCCAAGCAAAACCACTCCACAATTGTAAATATAAACCATCAAAGCTCACCCTCCTCACTAGCCTAGCTTCTCAGGGGGATTACTTGAACCTTTCTAAATATGTTAAGGTTTACATCATCTAATTGCAAAAGGCGTTGTATAAGCATTAGAGTCAAGTTATGACATTCCTACAATAGAATGAAGAGCTGATCCAATCAACAGCACAGTTAAAAAAAATAAAAAAAGAAGTAATGCAATTGAAATGCACCTATTTTTAAATATCTGTCTGTTCCCTACTTACCAACTGGAGACACTGACCCACAAGGGGGAAATTGAAAAGCTTTCTCACCCCCTCTTGTTTTTCAATAAGAAAACCCTCATGTTACACAGTTGTTTGCTTCATACAACTTGTTATTATAAAAGCTCACGAGGCCAAAAGGTCCCTGCTGTGCCTGCCTTCATGTTTGACTAACCAGCCTGCATCATGTCATTCTCCACAGTGTTGGGCAAATATGCATCGTTTTAATTAAATTAAAAAAGGAAACTATGTGGGCTTTTGAGCCTTGCTATTCAGTTAATTTTAAGGGACTATCTGAAGGGGTAGTGTTACAGATCACATGCAAGTCTCTCTGCTGATGGACCTGGAAAAACTGGACTTGAAACTGGAGCAAATAATTCAAAGCATATGTTCAAAGTTCAGTTAATAACACCAAAAAAAAAAAACAACCAACCCCTCAAAAATCAACCCATAAACCACTAATAAAATGTATTTTGAACTCTTAAGAATGGTCACTGAAAGTATGGGGCACATTCAGAATATTAAATAAAACAGCTTACTGAAGCCCATACAGATGTGTTACCTCTCTGTAGACATAAATACACAGCATCTATCTGTGACCTCTGCAGGTGTTTTCATTTCCAAAACAAGTACCTATGACAAAGTCCATTGCTCCACGATTTGTGCAGTCGGGGTAGCACTTCTGTCACAAGGATCAGATGTACCTGAAGGAAAGACTGAGCTAGAGGAAACTATCACAGTAACACCTGCCAGTGATCCAAGGTACAAACAATGCCTCCAAAGACAGCGGCACTTCCTAGAAAAAGGGATGGAAACCCCAGAAACTCCAAAGCACCACCAGGACAAAACAGCTATCCAAAGTAACACTGGAATACGTAATTTATTCTTTTACCATTCACAGCTGCATCATAAATCAATACATAAAGATTGTAAGTAGCTTCTAAACTAACCTATTTGTTTCACTTGGATGCTCAGCAAGAAGCTTTACTGAAAATCCTTCTGCCAAAAAAGCTTCAGCTCCTGGCATTCTGTGTTATTTGTACTTCATTATCAAACTCAAGTAACTGGGATTTATGCTTTGTTAGTAAATACTAGTATTGTCTGGTTCTGAAATGTGGCTGTCATGACACACCATGGAATAGTTCATTAGAGGAAATAATGACCACAAGATGACCTTGTAAGATACTTTGCTGTGGACAGAATTAAATTTAAACATATGAGAAGGGAAAGAGAGGGAGGAGAAAAAGGCTCAAGGATGCTGCCTGGCTGTTTTTACAGGCTACTTCTTTAGTTCAATTAAAATAAGGTCAGGCAAAACAGCCATTACAGGTTTTAATTCTCTTTGAAGACTCAAAACACTTAAAAATCACATGCAAAAGTCTCCACACTACGAAAATAGGAAGATGAATGTGTAAGTTCACATCCCAGGGACTGCAATAAAACAGATCAAACTAAAGAACACTGCCCGTGGGCCATGCTCCCACTCGGGGTGTGAGCTGCCACACGGGAGGCTTTTCCCTCCACACAGCTCCATGCAGGGCACCAGAGAGGAGAAAGTGGGAGCTGTGGTCTCAGCAAACTGGTGGAAGGCCAGGGAAGGATCAAAGACCAAGAAGTTCTGTCTTTGCTGCCACAGAGCCTCAGCTAAGGGTGGAGAGAGGACAGCAGCACGGGATAAATCACTTATGGGTGGAATATTACTGCACACAAGGCATCCCTCCTCCCCACGCTGCCCTAGGCTGCTACTGCAACTCATCACCAACAATAAAATATTTTAGTGCCTTGTGTTGACTTCACTGAGACAACAGAACATTCAAAGCTCCACAAGGCAGATGTTGAGGCTGCATTCTCCCAGCATCTGCTGCCATCAAAGCACTGAAGCACCTGAGAGGGTCACAAGTTTGCCAGTGCCAAAACCCTCCAGGCACACTTGGAACTGTTTTACTGCCAATGTGTTCACCAAAGAAGTTGTTCAGATATTTCTGAAGTATTTTTGAAAGGGGGGAAAACCCCACTAACTCCATATATCTCATCGTGTTTAACAAAACAGAGGAGGTTGAACAAATATTGAACATTAAAGAAGTACCCACCACCCTTGAAACCCAGCAAGTGAAAGTGATCCAGTGCAACATCTGTGATAACAGACCCAAGAATGCAGCAGTTCCCCAGTGGGAAACTCAAGGTGAAGACTGAATAGAAATGGCAACCACAAAACCCACTTGCATGTGCACATCAGAACACCTGAAAATTCACCCTAAAAGCATTCCCTAATACTAATCAGGTGTAGTAAGTTTGTCTCAGGAGTACTAGGCTAAAGTTGTTTCCTTGCTTTGGTAGAAGCATGTACTGGCCTCTTTAAACCATGATAATTACCAAAGTAATTTTTAAAAAATGCTATTTTTTATCACTGGTTTTCCCTCCAGTATTATCCACCCAAATGGAATGTGTCAGCAGCAGGGAGACCACTGGGTCACTGTGTTTGTGTAGGAGTTGCTTTTGAACTGCTTTATACATAGTTGGCTTCTCCCAATATTTTGGATTTCCCCCCCCCCCCCCCCAGAAACAGTCCTACAGACCAAAGGAAAACAAAATTCTCTTGGAATGTTTGAGAGATTAAATGTACCATACATTTAAAATATCATCATCTGAAAGTATAAATTTTTTGAGAGCAGACTGTTTTTTCTTATTTTCATGTTACCCCCTAGTGTGTCAAAGGGCAGGAATGGCACTCCAGGATGCCCTACAGCCACAGGTTGCTTGTGTCTGCACTAACTCATTTACTGGCAAACAGAATGGGCACGGAAGAAGCAAGACATTCATTTCCTCCATCCTGCATGTAAAAATCTTGCAGGCTAAACAGACTAAAGCTGAAAATCCACCAACTCCTATGCTTGGCACTGCCCAAGTTCTAAGGCCATCTCTGGCTGGCACTGGGACCTTCCTGCTATGAGAACAGTCCACAAAAATGTGGGCAGGTCTTTTTATCTGGAACAACGGCACAGCAGTGGGCTGGTGTGGATGGAAAGTCTCACATCTGAAACAGGCTCTTCACTCTCCACAATGCCAGTGGGACCACATAACTCTACTGAAAAACAGGTATCACATGATGATTTGGTAGTTGTCAACAACAAGGCAAATCTCTTTCCAGATTTCATGCTTAAAAGACAAAAAGATGCCTTGCCAAAATGGGCTTTTTCTACAGTAAAAACAGACTGGAACCTGAAATATGCTGTTCACATCACTCACTCATACACATTCTACACATGGCAGTAAGTTTCAAGAATTGTTCCTTTTTTCTCAGGGCAACCACAGTGTCGAAGCAACATCCATTTCCTATTTTCAGAAATCTCTCTGTTACCTTCCACTGCAGGTACAATAACCCTGACACAGCTGTCTCCAGCCTCCAGCCCTCCAAGGAACAAAGTGGGGGCTGTGTGGGTCTGTGTGGGTGGATGGAAAATCCCATAAAAAATTGAGTCAAGTCTTGGACAGTTCTGCAGAGACATAAAAGAATTCAGGACATATCATGTCTATGGAAACTTTCTCTCCTCCCCACCCCACCAGCTTTGCTGTGTGTTGTTTACTGGGTGCCTGCTTGTCTTCACTCTACAGGTTGTGATGCTTCGTGGGCATTCAGTGAAAACCTCTATTTTACCCTGGGATAAAAAGCACAAGTAGCTATTAACTCTCTATAAACAAAGTATTATACAACTCATTCCCCACCTGCCCAGAGGCAACAGTCTTACTAGGTCAGTCATCCTGTATTAAGATGTTAAAATCAAAAATGCTGGGATCTGGTTTTAATTCTCTGTTCTCTGACTTCCTAATCTGCTGGGCTGGGCACGTTTCAGAGACAGATGGTTCTTTAGGGTTCATGTACTTAAAAGAGCTCACAGACAGAAGTAAAAAAAAAATAATAATAAAGAAATCAAGTGCTGTCAGTTGAAACAGCCCTTCACACGCAGAGTACCTTTCTGATGCATAAACCTCTGACAAATGTGCTCTTCAGAACCAAAGGCTACTGAACAAAGTCCCAAAGGAACTCTACGACAGCTTCTTGTTTAGTCAACTGTCTCGGCAAAAATAGGCTTCCCTGAAAAAGAGATTTTTTTATTTCTCTTTATTTTTTTTTCAAGTGTTAAGAGCTCTGAGAAGAAAATATCAATCTTTGACAAGTATCTTAATGTCTACAAAAGACAGAAGAAAGACAGACCTTATGACAAAACATTTTTGGTATAGAACTTTTGGCACAAATACCCACAATAGACTTTTTTAACCCATTTTTTTTTAATAAATGGGCTGATTCCATTTTTAAGTGGATGTGGAGAAACTAATACAGCAGTTTGCCAGTAGAGTGCAGAAATCAACCCATACATTGTTTTGATAACATATTACTTTTCCATTAGACATGAGTTTTACTATCACTGATGATGACATTTAAGGCAGAACAGGATTGTATTTGCCAGAATTGTGTTTCTTGTCATGCCTCAACTTAGTCTTTGAATTTCTTTGGAGAATTTTATATGTGAAGCCAAATCGGAGTCTCATCCAACTCTTCCCTGTATCAGCTGGAGCTCTAAATAATTCATGGAAAGTCAGAGTTCAAAACAGATTTGCATTCACTTGGCTGGTTGTCAATATGAGAACCACCCCCTCCCTTCTAAGAAAGACCATGCAGAAATCAGAGCTGGAAAACAGACATGGCAGTATAAGGCAGCTCACAGTACAAAAAAATCCTGTGCTGATTTTCAGGAAGATTGTGTTGAGGAGAAAAATTATCCCTAATCTTCTCTTTCACATGGTTATTTATCATCTGTTCAGTGCTGTGGAATGCCTTACTCTGCTTCTCCACTGCCGAGCCCCTGGTCTCTGGCACTTCCCTCTTTCTGAGGGAACACTAGTTTTCTCATTTTTACAATTTGACTCCATCTACAACATCTGGATTTTGTGGCTGTGTCTACAAACCGCTTGGTAACAAAGGTTTGCAGCTGGATATAAAACTGCCTACGCTGAAATCATCACTGCAAGACAACATGTTACTAGAAGGTTCTGTGGGACAGGTTCCCCAGTCCAAATCTAGGCTTGTATGACATGGAGTGATGCTTCCATAATATACACAAACCACTGCAAATTGTCACACAATGCTCTTTCCTTCTCAAGGGATACCTATCAGCTCAACTTTTGCTGTGGTCAGTCACCATTTCCATCATAAAGTTCTACTCTGTCACACTTAGAAAATATGGCAATAAAAGATCATGCCAAGACTAAACTTGGCATACGAGTTCTGTCCAGAAGTAACCTCAACTAATCTTTGTCAGCTAGCAAGTGAAGTGACTCAGTCATTTTTAAATCACTTGAAAATGAAAGCTGTAGAGGTTCTGGTTCTCATCATTTTCTTCCAGTCACTGCCCTGCACTTTCAGCATCCCTTAACTGCTCAGCTGGAACAGTGTGCAAGGATGCCTGGGGAACCGAGTCCTGGGGAGCCTCTGTGGCATGGGTGGGATGGCATGGGCTGCTCCCTGCCTCGCCCAAGCAGAGAGGGTGAGGCTGAAGGGAGATGTTACAGCTGATTTCTATGTACAGCTGATTTCAGGACTGCTGCCTGCAGTCCAGGATGGAAGATAACAAACCTGGGTGTTTCCCATTTGCACCACTGGAGATGCTGGGTGCAGGAACGGGGATTTTACAGCCCTGACAAGCACAGCTCAGACACATCATGGAATCACTGGGAGTATTTCCAGGCAACCATACAGAGGTGCCTGTACTCATCACCTCTACTCTTTCATGAACTGCTTATGGAGAATTAGATTTGTAGAAATCAGTCTTGCAAAGTGCTCTGGAGCACTGTATTTTAACAGAAGAACAGACTACTACAGTACTTGCTCTGTCTTTTTTTGAAAGCTAATGTAGCAGAAGAATTCTTCAAAAGTGGTTTTTCTCTGCACTTTAATCTAAGTTTTGTCTGCTCCCTGTATCATTAGAGATTTGCCTGTTTGCAGCTGAGAGGCTCTCACACTGGGATTCAGCCTACACCCAACATCCAACAAGGTCCACCAGTGCACCCTAAGCACAAAGAGGTTTTTGCTCATGGATCCTCCCATGGAATCTGATGTTCATCCATATATGAAGTGATTTGACATCTGCAGATTTTCAAGAACAAAGAGGGAAAATGAATTATCACTCTGAATATCTGCCCCATTCTGATTAATCATGCAAATGACGCACATAAAAAATTCTTGGGAGCTCAATTTTTTGCCATCATCACGGCTCAGCTGCTCTTTTCTAGATCATTTCTAACCGTTCATACACTTCACAGTTCAGCTTTCCTGTTGCTACAATGTGTTAGCAATTAATGCACAACAAACAAGCAGACAATTGTTCTATTTCCAGGGAATAAAATCTCCAAGGACACAAAATTAAATAGAAACTATCCATCCTTCCCCATATCCTAAGATTTCAAGGAAGAGCAAGCAATTATCTCCCCAAACACACCATGTAGTTGAGGCCATGGTTAACAGGCACCTCAATTCAACACACATTTTACAGCTCCTGAAGTCCTGTCTCCTCCTAACTATTCACTTCCTGCTTCTCCTTGGTGTTAGCACTCAGAACAGTTCAAGAAACCCCATGATAACGTGGGCCAAAGAGTTGTCTCTACCAAAACCAAGGGGTTTTAGCTTTGTTTAGCTTTCAGCAGGTCAACCCCTTGATGTGACTCATGTAGTACCACAGAAATGCCAGAGGAGGAGAGGGTGAAACGAGGTGAGGATTGCATAAGCTGTGTGACTGCCAAAGAAACGCTCATGTGAGCACAGCCCCAGTCCCAGCCTTATTCCTGGGGGCAGAAATGTGAGCGGGAGCCTGCTTCCTCCACTGGCTTGTTCCCTGTCCCTCCCCTTTGGTAGTGGCAGCCTCCCAAGTTCTCAGGGTCTGGAGCAGCATCTCTGGGTAGCAGGACTGCTAAGAGGTGCTGGGAAAATCCCAGCAACACCACACTAATGATCAGCACTTTTAACAAGACAAGTACAACCAAAGGACACTGCTCAGATCTGCTGCAGGGCACGTGAAGCTTCTCCTTGGTCAAAATGCTGTCACTGCTTTCCCAGCTCAAGGGCTGAAGAGGGAGGTTATAGCATTGGAAAAAATAGACCCTGAGAAAATGAGGAAGAGAGCAAAATTAAAAATCATAACAGACTGTTACACTTTCACTTGAAAATCTATTTCCTATGCAGATCCAGTGCTCAACAGCCAGACATCACCAAAAGATGAGGATGTTCCTACTGCCTGAAGTGAACTTCACCTTTGACCAAAAAATATTTCAGATGCAGCTGACTGGCTTGTCACTTTCAAGCTCTACATTGCCCTCTGTTCTGCATGAAACGTGCCTTTGGAAAGCTCAGGAAAAACTTGGTTTAACAAACACCAAATCAGAGGAAATGCATTTGCCTCCTTGACATCTTTTAAAATGTCACTAAGACACATTATTTCAGGTCACTGCAAGATTTCATTCAGTACTTGTTACAAAGCTGCTGCTCTCAATATGGTCTGTGTTACAGCAAGGGAAGTAAGTGTACCTGGCTGAATGGACTCTAGAATCACCTTCCTCCTAGAAAGGTATCCCAAAGGAGCAAGAGCAATGCTGCTGAAGTCCTGCTGCCTCCTGTTTATAAACAAATTGAGGCTGGATTGACTGTCCTTATAGAAGACTGCTTCTCTTATTTAATGGTACCTTCTGGAGTCAAGGAAATAGAAGTTTAAAATAATAAATCTAGAATTTTCTGTTTATCTATATGCTCCACAAACTGTCAGAACCACTTGTATACAAAATTACTGTACTTCACCAGCCACACCTTTAAAACAAAAGTACTCAAAAAGCTGAGCAGGCAACCCTCCTTTCCTCATGCTGGGAAAATGTTCAGCTGTCCATGTACACAGATTTACAGGCCTTCTGTGTCAATCTGACAACTCCAAAAGATTCAGGCAGGGAAAAGATTTAGCTTTATAAATACTATTGAACTTCTCTTTCCACTGGCTACAGATCAATTCAGTACAGAAGAAAAGCCCATAGCTAAGGCTGGAAAAAATACAGAGTTGGGTATTCAGAAGTGCTCTGCATTTGTCTAGTCCAGCTCTAGTTTGAGCAGGTTAAGAACCATAACTGAGCATTTTTGGAAGTCAAAACATGACTATTCACTGAGGCTCTGGAGTAACTACTTCTTGGACAAGATGGCCCGTATGTTAAAATGTATTACAGGCTACATAATAAAAACAGAGGTTGTGCTCTTTTGCAAGTCTCATGGCATGAAACTCAGCTGTTTTGCCCTGCACAGGTTCCCTTAACTGTTCACTTGGTTTCTATCCATCTGGATTTTCACCACAGAATTTTGCTTTGAGCTTCCAATTTGAATACATGAAAGCTCTGCCAAAACCACATCACATTCAAACCACAGGAAATCATGAATTTGGCACTGTTTTGACATGGAAGCTGTAAACAGTGTGCAGGTTCACTCAAAACTGGATCACTGTCCTTTGAGTTATGAAACACAACAAAACTTTCAGCAAACCAGGTCAGAAATCTTAACTACAAAAGCAAAGAGAAATGATGTGACTTTTGCAAGGATCAGGGTTTTTTTGAATATTATCCCCTACATTTTCCCTTCAGCTATAAACATAATATGTAAAGAATAAAAAGAGAAGTTTCCTCCTTTCAAAGTTTGAGTTACAACAGGATTTAGCTGATTCTCACAGCTCTAACATACACATATCCTATGAAAGACAAGGTAGTTTCCTATTGGCAGCTTTGAGCATGAATAACTGTAAAAGCCAGAGTTGTAGAGGAGATATGAATATGGTTTAGTTTTACATGCAACATGATAGGGAATCAACTTACAGGTAACTTACACTACTGCACAGGAGCCTCATGTTTAAAATCCAGTATATTTTCAGTTGCCAAACACTGGATTTTTTCCCCTCAAGATTCCAATTAGCAAACCACAAGGAACTTGTATGAAAACAGAAAAGTCCAAAGTATGATTTTTGACTTCAAATTAAACACTGCCCTAAAGAAACACATACTTGTAAAGAAGTCACAAGTTCATTGAGGATGAAATGAAAACAATCTAGATTTCCAGACCAAGCCTGAGAACAGTCCAGATTCCAAACCAGAGTCTGAATGCAGAGCTACATGAAGATGGTTTGACTGAAGCCAAATGAATAGGAAGCAAAATGTAGTCACTCAAAAGAAGATTTATATTACTGCACTGCCTGCAAGAAAACACAGTTTAATCTTGATAAGTTTCACCTTAACCAGATTTCTACACCATGCATTCTGAATGTCAAGAAAAGCTCTCCAGGGATCCTGAACACACAGAACCATCCATCAGACATATCTGACCTGTCATGGAGTTTTCAGATGTACACAGTTGCTCCCGCAGCTTCTCCACATCGTCTGGATGAACCTGCTCATACAAAGTGCTGCCAAACCATTCAGACTGGGGCTGGTTCAGCACAGGAGTCACAGAGTCTGATACGTAGATCACTCTTCCCGTCTCAGCTGCAACTACAAACAGGAACCCATCTGCAGCCTCCAGGATAAGGTGTTTCAGTTCCTTCCAAAGAAAGGATTTGATTAGAATGCCAGCAAGGGAAGGGAATTAAATATAATGTCTGTCACTGTCAGAGAATATTGTTTTCTTGTGATCTTACTAGCTGATCAAAACCTGACTAGGTTCTTTCACTGATGTAACAATACAACCAAACTTGCAGCAAGGCATAAATTGCCCATCTCAATAACAAACAACATTTTATTTTCCGTTATTGCCTTTCATCTGGTGATCTCCTGCACTTTAGGAAAATAAACAACTAATACTCACTGCATATTCTGTGATAGGCATCTAACATTAAAAAATAAAAAGATATTTCTGAGTACAAAGAGAGGAAATGAACAGCTCTAACTCATGGCAAACTCACCCCTTAATTAAATGTTCTGAATAACTTAATTGGAAAGAAATCAGTAAGACTTTCTAGTTTGGTTGCCCTGGCCCTGCTCAGGATGAGCTCTGTCTGTGAATTAAACTTTTATCCAGTCACTGGATAAAAGGCAGAAAGTGTAATGGGATCAAGGAAAGAATCCCCAGCCACTTCTTCCATTAGTAGCCAGTATACAAGAAGGTTCTATTGCTTTTTGCTTTCTTTTTCCAGCCTGTGAGTATGAAGCCTCAGCATCACCCAGAAATATTCCCTTCCCTTAACAGAGCTTGAAAACCTCTCAGAGCAAACGATGACAACTACCACTCCAATTCCTAGAAAAGTAGCTTGAACAGCCTTTGGTGGCTCCAGTGACCACCAGAACTTTTTAAGATACCTGGAACTCAAACACAGAGCTCTGGACAACCTGAGTCCCATTCCAGGTGAGACAGCTGAGCAGGGTTAGTGTGTGAGTGGTAGATATTAGCTGATGAGGTGAGGATAAAAATCTGGCCAACTACTAAGGAATGGATAACTCATCTCAGGAAACAGACTGTCAACTTCTGCTGCTTTGTTATAGAGAAAGCACATTGATCCTGAACTACTGACTAAACAAAAAACCTCACAGCACAGCTGGCCACACTATACTGAGGATAATATAACCAGTTTTGCACATTATTAAACAAGATGAACACAAACTCTGTAATTCTGCAAGATTAAAAAAAAAAAATGCAATGAGAAGTGACTAGGGTGTGCCACCAGCAGAATGGCACAGTCCCTCCAGAAGCACGCTCCAGGAGAGCTGGAATAAGCAGTCATGAGCACTGAGGGGTCAGGAGCAGCTGCTGTTTATCTAAGAGAAAGAAGTATTGCCTCCAGCCACAACTTCCATGTGTAAGTACTTCAATCACTTCAGACCACAAAAATGAACATTACACCCATAGGACTTCGAAAACAATGGAGGTGGTAGGAATTTTCAGTGTGCTCAGTAAACACAGTTTTCCTTCAAGCATTGGGTGCATCTTACTTCTTCCATCAAATATGAACCAAGGAAGTACCTCCGCCAGTACAGATGAGATTCATCTCTGCCCAGTTCAGCTACTGGGAATTCCAGCATTAAGACTAAATGATGTTTTTAACCTTCCTCTAATCCCCAGAGAGAGAGGGGCAGGTCTTTCCTGACTCATTTTTACTTATTTTAGAGAATCTTTGTTAGGATGGGAAGAACCCAGACCTAGAGATGAAAATTCCTTTCTGTGAGGCAGTGAGTGACTTGTTTTTCAGGTGGACAGGCCTCAGTTTTAAGAATGCCAATTTGCCTCTCCAAAAAGAAAGATCTGTCATACTGTTAAGATCAAGCCCCGTCAAAAAAACTGTCTGTATTCACACGTTGGATATGTAACTGGTACCAGCTGCTACACTACAGTGAAGGATCAAGCTGAGGCTCCACTCCTCTTAGCATTTCCTCACACCTTTTAAGACCAAAAAACAACCAAGGAAAACCAACATTTTTGTAAATTCTACCTGTTCTGTAAGAAAGGAAGGCTTGTAAGCTCCATCAGTAGATTTGTTTCCAGTGCCCCTCATGGATTTCATGTGGGAAACAGCCATGCGCAGGATGGTCAGCTTGTCAGGCTTCCGAGCCAGGGCGCTGCACGTGGGCACCATGTCCGACAGCTCGGTGATGTACTGGGTCATCTTATTTCTCCTGCGCCTCTCAATCTCACTGTGGTTCTCCCTGAGCATTTAAAGAAACACCAAAGCAACAGAAAAGAGGCGTGAGTGGTGTAACAATCTGAGTTGGAGGCAGTGAATCGTAATACTTCGCACTCGTTTTGCTGTTTGCACCCTGGGAGAGCAAAGTGCTTTACAAAGCCAACCACTGTTATCCCACAGTTTACAGACAGAAAATCCAGGCCACAGACAGATAAATATGATTTGGCCATAGCTGTGAAAAGAACCTGTATTTCTGCTTATTGGCTTGTGGCCTTAATCTCTTAACCAGTTTAATCTCCTTTGGTTTAAGCACAAAAATGAAGTAGAAGTATGCGAGGAGCTAACATCTGGCAGCTCCAGTCAAGCTCCCAAATTTACTGTGATGCATCTCTCAGCTGCTTATGAAAGGTGGCCTTTAGAGGAAACCTCTCACTAACAACTGGATCAGGTCAGCAGGAAACATCAGCACTGGCTTATAAAAAAACCCACTCAGGGACAACACAGATCCCAAACAATGCTGTTTGGAACACCCCACATCCCTGCAGGGAGTCACTACATGCCTGCAGGATCAGACTGCAGCACTGGGACCATATATGGGATAACAGCACATACCAAAAAAGAAATCCCAATAAATAAATAAAATGAGTACAAAAGACAGCAAGTAAACATCTGGCTTGTCAGACACAGACTGGAATTTATGTTCAGGGACAATTTAGCACAGCAGGGAAGCAACAATGACAGTATTTGATGCTGCCCCAAGTTGGGCTAGGCTGCAATGTTCTCATCCTTTAGAGGAATCATATGGCTGAGGTGGTGAGTCAAATTTGAGAAATCCCAAAATGGACACCCACCAGAGTCTTTCAGAAATAAACATCTCAGAGTTCAGTTTTCCCATTCTGGAAATCACCATCGCTCGATTGGCATTAAGGAATCACACCAATATAAACATCTGAAAGGGTCCAAATGGACCTATGCTCCAGTGCCCAGCACTTATTCTTCTCATACTGTACCTGTCAGGTGGCAGCTAAATACAAGTACACGAGAGGTAGATGATGCTTCAGTTGTCAAAGCAGCATCTTCCATTGATTTCAATGAGCTGTGCATGGCATTGTCTTGTGGGATCGCTGGCTGATCCAACAAGATGTGACAGGTGATCACTTGGAGAGTCCACCAGCATTGACTGATGTGATAACACAACATTAAAAGACACTGCAACATTCTTTGGAGCTGACTGCTATGAAGACTGACCATGAAAGTGGAAGTTAGGCTTGGCACACTTTTTGGATACTTTTAGGAATTAAGCAGATTTTTAAAACACAGGCAAGAATTGTGTGCTGCTTCCTGAAATAGAGGAATGCAAGGGTTTGCTCTGCTTTGGGTATCCTGCCCCTACACATACAGATGTTTACATGCATGAGCACTGTCTGCAGAAACACCACTTGTTAGGGCTACATGCAGTTATTATTCCTATGCTTACTGTGTGATATGCAGAAAATCCAGCTATGACAGCCCATGGGTGCTCAGTAAATTACAGCCAAGCCTTGCCTGAGGTCACTGTCTAGGGCACTGTAATAGTGAACCTTTCATTTCACCTGGCTGAGGACCAGCCCTTCTGTGGGTCTGCACAGATGCAGGAGGGAACAGGGGGAGTTGGATCATACACACACCAAGCAGCACAGCTGGTGTGACAGTGCACATGTACAGAGAGCACAGTGTGTACATGCCAGCTGGTACATGCAGATAAATACGGACACAGGGAAGATAAAAGCACTTGTACATGATGAAAGCTTGCTCTAAAAGTTCAGCATTTTCACAGAAGCGGTGGTTAAGAAAAAAAGAGAGAGACAAAGAACAGACATATTCAACATACATTTCACACTTAAAAGTACAGAATACACTGTCTACCACTCAAGTACTTTAGTACTTTTGGACATTGAAAACAGCCATTATAGAGACTAAACAAAGACTGTAAAACTTCCTGAGAGAAAAAGAGTATCCCAACAGTCCATTGCATTTATGATCTTAAAAGCTAGAAAGTAATAGCATGTTAATCTACTGGCTGTGGAAATGTTCAAGCAGACAATACCCCAGAAGTTTCCTGAAACTAGTTCGAATTTAAATCCTTAAAAGAAAAAGAGAGGCTGTGCTCCTCCTCTTCCAAAGTGTGTGTCCTAGGAACCCTGGCATTCACAAACTTGTACAGAATGATCTCCTAATTCTGTCATTTCTAACTTTGTTTTTATACAGAAATTACGAAGGGACATTAAATTTTGGGATACGGGGGAGATGATCCAAAACCACTAAGGGTTTGTATTTCTGACTTCAAGCAGTTTTGGAACAGCCAAAAGATCAGTATGAACAGCATCATTTAAAAGAAAAATGGGGGAAAACCATATTTGACTTCCCTTTTTCCTTCCTTCCTTTCCCTTCTGTGTCAGAAGCACCTTGCTCATCATCCCTCCTAAAACAAAATATCCATCTCTCTAAGCTAAGGCACACGTACTGGGATTTTTTGGACACGAACATCCCCCTCTTTTCTCTCAGCAGAAGAGCTCTACAGGACACGCCTACCTTGCAAACTTTTCCTTATCACCAGTGATTTGATCACCATCATACCTAGAAACAAAAGATAGTACATCAATCAAGAGGGGTTATGCACTGCTTGATAGCCAACACACAGCAGAAAGCAAAAAAAATTCAAAACTGCAAACCATTACAAATAACAGCAAGAAAAACAAGGGAATGAGAATGATACAGCAAAGAAAACACAGTCTGATGATACTTCCAAGCCATGCTGATTCAGAAACTTCATTTGTATATTTAAAAAAATAGAAGACACATTTCAGTGGATTTAAGCAAACACTTTGACATATACTGATTTCTTGGGAAACTTAACAAGCAGCACCAGTACAGAGAACACCAGTGAGCTTTTTATCCACAGCAGGCCATGAAATATTCATTGCTGAGCTGGAAGTGAATGGGATGTATCTGTTCCAGCTTGCAACCACAGCTCCCTCTCTTCAGCAGAGGGCACTGATGGTCTACAGATAACATGGGAGGGCAGAGACACAGCTGAAGGGTGATGCCTTATGTAAGAGAGCCCTCAAGAAAACGTTCTGTAGGTACAGACACTGCACTGATTGTCATGGAGGCAAAAGGCAGGCAAGGCAGGTGAAACTGCTGGGTAAACAGAAGTGAAATTTAAACTGGCTCAATTCCCTAGAAGCAAACAGGTACCTCATTCCTACTCAAATCAACAGAAGTTGGATGCCCAGCCAGGTATGTGTGGTGTTTGAGCAGCACCTCTATGGAGGAAACCCAGACCAATGAGACTTTTGTCCTGTGGGACTAAAGCTTCACTGTTCCTGAGGCATTGTCCCAAAGACAGGCAGCAATGTGACATTTTAGTAAAAAATTACATGCTGCTCCTCTTTCTCTTTCCTAAAAAAACATGTGCTCATCATTTGAAGTTGGATTTTGCCAGCATAGTTATGGAAAGACTCATGTGTTTGAAACCAAACTGCTAGTTCCAGAACACAAAAGGTATGTTTTGGAAAATACAAAAATAAGGGAAAGGCTTTTCTAGAAGTGAAGGTTATAACTGCTCAAGAACAGTTAAATGAGATTTTGTATTAGAATTACACCTTTCCAAAATAATGTAATTTATTACAACAGACAGCCTATGAAGGTCCCATTTATTAACTAAAAAAGCAATACAGCCTAAAGCAGCATGTTTTTCCTCTTCTAATGAATCAATAATGAACTACTACCTTTTTCTGTCCGAAATGAATTAAAACTAATTTTAAGTAGCCCACCTATGCAAGCTGCTCATTCAGACAGTGAAGACAAAGCTTAAGCAAGTCTTGAACTGTATTTCTTTATGTTAGGTTCAACCCCAGCACCCTCAAAACATTCAAGTGACAACACCACTTTATTCCCCCCTTGACTCTGCCCACAGAACAGACTGAGCCCAAGTAACTTTCAGCAAAAAGATCAATTCAATGAGGAAAGGGCACATTACAGGAGACACACATGCACAGGCTCCGTGTGAGGATGAGGTGTCATGCAGGGATACCTGAGCTGAGCTGGAAGCCCTGAGAAGCAGAGTGTGTTACTTCCCAAGGAGCACTGTGCTAACACCACTACTCCTGTGCTCCCACAAGCCTGGGGCTTGTCTACTCATCCTTCTCTGCTTGACTGGGCTGAAGATGTTACTGCCTCCAAACACTGGTTTTTCCCTTCCAGTCTCCCAGCTGACCTCTGCACACTTCAGGCAATTCAGTCAAAGCCAGCTGGGTTAGCTTCAACATTTAAACAGCAGCTCTTTGATAACCAAATAATTTTGACCAAAACGAGCTAGGAATAAGTCATGTGAGCAATCTGGAGAAGGGAACAACTAGAAGAGGATGTCTGAACGTAGCCCTGGGTGTCTCTGCAAGGTTTTTCTTTACCCTCTAAAAGCAGAACAATTTGGGGTCTATACAGCATTTAAGACTTAAATATCAGATTTTGATCTGACACCTGAAATCAACTGAGCCTATGCACAGCACAGCACACCTCAAGGAGTACAGTAATAGATGGAATTATTGGCTCAGCCCACTACCAAACTTTGAAAAGCCAAAACCAGAATGGGGAAGGACCAACACATGTGTATCAGTGTGCCCCGAAACCCTGACACTTGTGCAGGCACAAATCAGGCCCCACTCCTCACAAATCTTGTTCCCTTAACATTTGTCTTCTAGCAAATATTAGGACTAAGCCCTCAAATCACCAGTTTTAACACGGGGGACTGGTTCTGTAAATGACATCAACCCATCAGGAGTGCTGCTGGTCTTGTGCAGTAAATTGTGATATGGTGTCACAGTGTATCTTCAGCACACTTCTCTTTGGGCTGACTGGAATAACCCCGTTAAACCCTACAGGGACAGCTGTGTTTCAACAGGGCTGCTGCTACAGAGCCACAATTACAATTTGGATTATCAGCAGTAACCCACAGGCCTCAAAGTATCTGCACCTTTCACTGCAGCTGCTTGGTTTCTAATGAAAAAATGCAAACAGTGTGACCAGGAAAAAAAAAAAGGAAAAATGAAAAAATGGCAATGAGGTTTTACTGTTTATTTATAGCTTTGAATATTCCATGTTAATTAACATTTTTTGTCAATTTTTACTATTCAGTTACACCAAACGCTACATAATGTAAAGCTCATTAACTTTAAAAAAAATCCACCTCTAGGATCTGTCAAATTGTCTTCACAAGCAATTAACATCTGAAATAAATTAGAAATGAAATTTCATTTTCAGTGGCTGAAAGACAACTTCAGCAATGTCAAATAACCACAGTTCATCTACAACACTTGAAATAATAAGCTAAAAATCACAAGTTTTCTCATTTGATAGAGCTGCAGAGTGAAGCTGTGACACACACGCTGTCAGCTTTATAAGCCAATAACTACATCAGGCAGGTTTCTGCCAGAATGAATAATTTTCAGAGGAAGCTGATAAAACCAGTAACTACTGTTTGGGTCAAGTTGTCGGCAAGTTCTTCACCCATATTTACATTGATTTGGAAACATCAGTAATGAGGCAGCTGTCTTTCCCCACTGAAAGAAGTCAGTGATTCTGCCAACTCTTTTGTAAATGCTCACCTTGAAAATTTGCTGGGCCCCTCCCCATCTTCATCATCAAAGTCCATTCTGTAAAAGCAAGATTTCCAAATCAGCAATCAAGGCGTTGGCAATGGTGGCATGAACATTCAAGCCAGTTATTCTCAACCTTGTTAGATTTGTATTTTGCCTAGAGCTGTTAGCAACTGAGGATTCCAGTTTTGCTCCTCCTCTCCAGACCTAGGAGCAGCTCATCTCACAGCTGATTGATGTCCCAGACCTTCTCAGGGCTGTGGAAGAGCCGAGTTCTTCCTTGGGCCAAATCCCAGCTCACCAGTTTGGCTCCTCCAGGGAGCCACAAAAAGAAGGAACCTCTTTCTTCACTTCTTACACAGACTAGAAGGATTATCTTCCTAATTCAGACATCTAAATTAGATTCCTGTATCAGGCAGTGTGATTGCATCACAGATATTATCACTACAGAGCTATACAATAATATAATTTAAAAAGCACTTTAGACATTTCAGTACCTCTGGATAAATATTTATATCTCCAATTATAAGGATGTAACTCTGCCATTAAACATTAGACAAAGAAGCTGATATAAAACTATCATAAACAATTAGTTTATTTACTTTATTTACTTTATTAGTGTATTTACTTTAATAAAAAAGCATTAGTAGGATATACACACCTTGATCAATCACTTTTAATTTGTGTAGACAGGAAATTATAGTTTTGTTTTGCAAGTATTTTCTTAGATGTCTTTAACATTCTAAGCTTTCTAACCTTTCAGTGTAGTAAAACTTCATACAACTACAGATTCCACATCTCTAACACTTACTAACAGGTGTAAGTCCTCTTAAAGGCAAAAACCCTTCAAAGTGACAATGATATTTATCTCCGTTTTAAAGGATCCCTACCAGTGACAAATTGAGATTTGTATGTCCAGAGTGTAGGAACAAAGATGCAAAAACAGTCTCTAAATCAACATCAGCATAGAGAAGTGCCAGTCAGGCACTGCCTTCCTTCTTAAATTCTGACAGCCAGGACAGACCGGCCCATAAGAGAGGTGTCTGAGCCACAGCAGCCTCTGTACAGCTGGAATGAGGGCAGCAAGTGAGCACAGGAATTGGACATGGCACAGGAAAAGTTACAATAATATTTTCCAGATGGCAACAGTGATTATTCATTTCTGGAGGAAGCAAAGAGAAAACCATTTTCCCCGAAGAGCTTTAAGAAAAGCTGCGTATTTCACTTGCTTAACTTCGATGCAATCGCCGTTTTCACTACGAATTACATCTCTGCTCACCTAATTACCACCAAATCCGGTTCCAAGGTCCCTGATCCCTCAGCTGCCTCCTGCAGAACAGCACCGACCCCCAGTGGCCACTGCCCTCACCTCTGCCACAGGGCTGCAGCAGGCAGGACCTGCTGCTGCTGCTGGCAGCCCAAATGTGGCTTCAGGGCTGGCACCAGCAGCCTGAACCTCCCCTCGACCTGCAGCACTCCCAGAAATTTCCATTTACACACCGTGGTATAGCCCAGTGTCTCCCCTCACCTACCTGCTTCCAACCCATATGCAATAATGTGCCTGCAGGTGGCATTCCAGAAAAAACTTTCCCAGTTATTTCAATTGGGATGTTTCTAACCTGCACTGAAAAGGGCCAAAGTCCACGTTACAGGAGAGCTGTTTGTTTACAGGTGGAGGGCAGCACTGGGACGGCTCCACCTGAAGCCACTGACAAAAGCATCACATCAGGCACACCCTTACTTGGTTTCACTGGCAGCTGAAACACATCCCAGAGAAACACCCAGTTTCAAACTGGGGGAAAAGGGCTGCAGAAAAAATTATACACCTGTGGAGGAAAGGCTTTTCTTCAAGGATTTTATGAGACACTGCTTTAATCTGAGACAGACTAATTTTGTAACTCTTTCCTTTCCAGTACACTGAGATGACATGCCTTGGTGGACATGATTCTGTGATTTGTTCAGCTTCCAACCAAATACTCCAGCTGTGTGCTAAGGGATGGGTTTTCCCCAAAATCATATAAGACTTGTACTGCATTTAATCTGTTTTATTATTACTGGAATGCAATGCAGAGAATTAGAGATGATGGTAACAGTTTAAGGCTTGAAGCTGCTGCCTGCACTGTATCACTACCTCAGAGGGAGTAAGGGGGACTAACACACCTATTTACTTAGAAGGTGGATATCAGCTTCTTACTTTAGGAGATTCTTGATGGGTTAATATTCACAGGTAACACCTCCCATACTTACAGTGGGTTCATCACAGCAGAATCTGAATGCATACGGTGTAACATCAGTCTGCACCAGTCTAAGTGTTTAAATAATGCCTTTGCTTTGTCAAACTACCCAAACTCCTTTATTTCACATGGAAATTGAACATAAATTTCATTTAAAATATAAATACCTCTAAAAAATGCAACAGCAAATGTATCTCTGTTCCATCTTTATTAATAACACATTTCCTAATTTCACTGTGCAAAACGCAAAAAACTTTGAAACGTTAAAAAAAAACCAAAAAACACCTCAGGTACAGTCATTGATTGCAGTGTCCTGCCTGATCCACCATGTCTGCTTTACAGCAAGGCAGAGGCAAAGACAGTGAATCAGTTGTAACCTTTAACTGTACAGCAGAACACGTAAAAATAATATTCCATCAACCTCCTCACACCCTGACAGATAAGATCTTCTGTTTAGATAGAATATACTGCACATTAGCAAAACAGTAGAAGCAGCCTCCCAGAAGACAAATGACATCAATTCAGAAGATTCAGAAAGGCTATCTTCTATCTTCATTTAAAATTCCCATTAAAAAGAGGCTTTAAAAAAGAGCTGCACTATGCTCTTTTGTTTTGAAGAGACAGCATAAATCTTGTTTTCCTCTTTCATACTGTTCACATCAATCGTGAAAAGGCCTGATGCATGAGGTACTTATTAAAATGTATTTTCCTTAAAAGATGTGGGGCTACCATAAATACAGCGATAAAAATACTTTTTAAAATTTAATTATTCTCAATTAGAAACATTTTTATTTAAAAAATCCCAACAAACCAAAAAGCCTCCAACAAGGTGGACCTGCTCAGGTTAAAAAAACTGACATGCAAGACGATTTCAACACTGCAACAAAATTACCATGTAAAATTCCCAATGTCAAAAATGTCAAAAGCGTGCCATGATTACAGAGTGTAGGAAGAGGGCAGGCAGAATGGTCAGGAGCAAATGCAGCTGAGAAGCAGACAGAGATCTGTATTACAGCCTTTTATCCAGCACAATATCGGGGGGTAGAATGGTGGGATGAGGTTCTCTTTTCCCCAGAGTTTGATAGCTCTAGTTCAGAGAAAAGGCAATACTACACCATGAACTGAAACAAAACCAAAGCAACAGAAACCAGCTCATCAAAAAAACCCCAACCCTTCCTGCCCAAGTACACATAGACAAGGAAGGTGAAAGAGCCTCTTATCCTCTAAAACAGCAAAGCCTAAATTAAAACCACATTAAATAAAGAACTGAGAGTGCATTCATCTAAGGTAGTCATTGACCACTGCAGTGCATTATCTTATGCTGTCACTTTTTTCCATGAAGTAGTTGGTATAATTTATAGAAAGGAAAAATATTTTTCCAAGCTGTCAATGAAGCCAAATGCCGACACGGCAGAAACACTTTCTGGACCGCCAATGACTGGAAACTAATCTACATTCAAGTCCACACAGCAATTATTCTGCCAGCTTGCCTCAGCAATTATGAAAAAAGAAACAATTTTCAGAGATAACCAAAACTGGGAAAGCTGGCTGTGTACGCTAGCTCCACTGCTTTATGTTTGATACAAAACACTTCTAAAATGCCCAAGGATTGAGGTGCACAAAGATGTATCACCAAAACAGCAGTAAAAGGACCAAGTGTTAGTTGCAACTTTGTTCAAAGAGAAGCTCAGAGGAATTAGACACAGCAGGCATTCTTTCCCTCAAGGTCTGAACACACAGCGAACATTAGAAAAAAAATAAAAATAAAAAGCACTCTCAGCTAGGCTCAGAGAAAGGGTATTAGCTCAGAGCTATGGTGCACAGATGAAATATCACAATCCAGGTGTAAAAGTGAATCTATACTAATTTACTCACTGAATTAACATGTTAAAGACATTTAAAATAATTTGATTTTATGCTCCTCCCACCCTCCCCTCACTTCACCTTCTCACAAATGGATGACAATACTTAAAATGCAATGGTTAAGGCATTTCAATTAATATCAAGCCAGTATTTAATATCAGAATTTTTCACAGCAGCATCAAACCTTGGCAACAGTAAATTGCAAACTGATATTCAGAGCTGACATGGTTTATGATCAAAAGAGAGATCAAATATCCTGCAACTCAAGTACAAAACCTTATCTGTGTTAGGTAGCAATGAAAAGATGTTAATGCTTTGTCTTTTCTTTTGAGTGCAAGTTTAAAAAGGCTTTCTTATTGAGCAGCTTGAAAATAAAAACGTGATGCTTGTCAAAGACAGATTTTAAGAGTTTCTTAAACCAATTTCATACAATTATCTCAGCATAAGAAGGGCATTCAGTGGGGGCAGATATTCAAACTGTTTTATTCAAAAGGAACACCCCTCAGAACAACCCTTCAGAGTGTTCACATCACACCAACCTGACTCCACATTCGAGCCAAGGTCAACCTTGTTAATTCACTCCAAGACTGAGACTCCAGCACTGTTGCTGGAGCAGACACACAAACTGGCAACGTACCTTGGAGAACCATCCCTAGAGTAGCTCTTGCAAGGAATAATGTCTTCCTTAGGCCAGTGAAGATTTTATTTACACTGTCGATCCTGTTAAGCCCCACCACTGCCTTATTTATGACAAAATATAAGGCTAATCAATCTCTTCTGAAGAGACTCTTGGATCAGTTCTCTGAGACAGCATCACCTGAAGACCATTACTATTTGTGATCAACCTTTGATAAAAACAGGAGGGAGCTGGCACCACCAGGGAGTAGTTTTCTGTTCCTCTCAAGCTCTTGCTACACTTTCCTTCTAACACAGAGAATTACTATGAGTTGCCACAGAGCAATTGGATGTGGGCAACTACCCCTACACTACATCAGCCTCTGACACTAGATAAAAGAAATTTTCTTCTTTAGCAGAATCCTCAAGCTTGTGTAAGGGCTGAACTTGATTCAGGCCCTTCTCCCAGAAGAAGACTGCTGCACTTCCAGTGATACCCAGAATATCGTGGTCCACAATATCTGAAGAGTCAGAGCTCATGCTATTTCTGTACCTGGAACTATAAAGAAAACATCTTTAACAGGCCTCTCTTTAAGAGATTCCAAGTGTAACCTTCAGATGAAGTTGAGTAAGGCTGCATGTGCAATCTTGCTACCTTTATTCACTAGATAAATCACTGTGAGATTAAACAGATGTAGGCAGTACGCATTCATTTTATCTACAACAGCCACAGGATCCAAACTCCTTTCTGGATGCTTTGCCAAACCTGTAAATCTTTTGAAACCAGCAAAACAACAAGTCATACACTTATCAGCAAGTTTGATCTTGCAGAAAGAACAGATGCATTGAAGAGAAAAACAAAACATCAGTGACTAATGTCATAATGCAGTTTACATAAATATAACATTACATAATAAACACACATGTATATACAGGTGCATTTTGAATTTTACAACAGAGGTAATTTCCACTTTCAGACCTGGAAAAAGGAGATGGCTTACCCAGAGCGACGCTTTCCTCCCCTGGAAGGCATGGATCCTGCCATCCTCACTTGTCCACTCGCCATTGGAGCCACTGGCAAGGCCACCGAGCCAGGAATATCTGATGCCATTTCTGTAAGGCAGAGGTAGGGGAAGAGGTGGGGGAAATCCCTTAATCCATTGCATTCAACCTCTGCTGGTAACATTAGAGACAGGCCCTTCCCAAAACAAACACAGAAAGCTTTCCCTTTTATTTCTAAGGGAAAGTAAAGCTCTCCTACTAAAATCCAGCAGATTCACAGATCCTTTAGAAAAAGCCCAGATAGGTCAATAGACATTACAGTGCCTGGGAGACAGAGAGAATTGCAGGTATCTCTGTAATTCCACTGACCTAATGGCTCTCATTTTAAGTTTCAAAGAGGTTGTCAGATGAAGGCCAACAACCTTTTACAACAGCTAAAGTGCCTTGTACAGAAATGCAGAACTAAATTCCCAAGGCAAATGAAGCTGCAGATCATGGTACCAGGGTACCAAGAAAAGTAAAAGTTCAAAAACTCAATTTGCCAAGGAGACCAAGAGTTGAGAGCAGAGATGAATTATCAGATGATACTGGTTTTTATTATTTATATTCTGGAGGCATTCAGAGGGCCAGACTGAACTTAGAAGAGCTCAAAGGCTTCCTGCATTTCTGTGTGGTCTCCTTCAGAGCAGAACTGAGCCCAAAATCCAGGCTGATACTCATTTCTCTGCCACCAGGGCTTGAGGTATAGCCACAGGTCAATGAGATCCTCAAACCTCAAAACTTTGATATGAGAAACTGCAAAAGCTCACCTTATGCAATGGTTTTCAGACTGCTACTGGCAAGTATTTCTAAAGTCTATTAATAACAGTTCTACACTTCAAGAAAGAGAAGTGGAATATAACATTTATACCCTTTCCTTCTATCCCATTATTAAGCATGGGATTAAGAATGTTTTTCTTCTATATAACTCTTACAAACTATATGAGCAATTAAAACTTTTTTTCTAATGCACATATACTTTATTCACTCTGGAGGCAAAATCTACAGTCAAAACACTTAATTATCTTGAAAGAAAATGCATCTTCCTTCCAACTTTAAAAAAAAAGAGCTTGGCAAGGTATCTGGAGCTACAGCTAAATATAATTACTAATGGAAAGCAAAACTGTTTTAAAAATCCTGCTATTTTTTCCCCAACAGATAAGTATGAAATAACTTCAATTACGGAAACAGGAATCCATGTTCTTTCATTATGTCTGGAGAGCACTTCCATCTCTGCCACACTTTATACACATCCATTATGCAACATTATGCATTTCAAATAATAACATTTTATCTGTTCACTGATTTCATGAATTTCTTCTAGTACATTTAGTTTTATTAACTCCTTTTCAACTAAAAAGCAACAGAGCAACCCAATATTTTTTAACAAAGTCTACAAGGCCAAACAATGAGACCTATGCCTATGCCCACACACCACAGAAAGTTTCACAGTGGCTAAAGCTGCAGCTATGTGGAAACACGACATTAATGTGCATTAGCATATCTCCAGACAAATAAAAGCATCAGCATGCAAACAACTGGTAAATCACTATTTCCACAATAAGTACCCTTAGCTGTCTCATGCCCATAATTCACTCAGAACATTCAAACTCATCTCCCATGGATAGAAACGAAGGTCATTTTGTAATGCTCTGCTCACTCCTTTATTAAAGCAGATGGTAAAAACCATAATAAATCTACCTGCAAAGTGTCCCTGTCACTCAGAAACACATTTCAGTATAGATCATCACGGAGATCAGGTTTTTTTTAAGTAGTAACTGTAATACAATTTCAGATCATCTCTGAGCAGTAATTTTAAGAGTAAGAACAATACTGTATTGTGATGAGAAACTCTTGTAACCTCATTTTCCTCAATCTAAACCAAAGGTGATGAAAAAACATTACAAGGGTTGTATTTATCTACTTTTAGAAGTCCAAAAGCCACAACTAATTGTTTAGGTAACGTTACAGCTCACCAAAAAAAGGAAACAAAGCCTCCTTGCTCTCCTTTATGCATTCCATGCTTAGAGGTGCACCCAAAACAGGTTGAGCAAACCTCTTTCTGTAGAGCCCTTGCTCTCTCACCACTGACAAGTCAGGGAAACCTAGACAGATAGTTTTGATCATTGTCCCATTTAGGTGGTTGTGGATAGGCAGAATGAGTTGTTTTTCTGCACTTACATCCAGCCTTACATGTATGAAATTTTAAGAGGCAAGGGCAGCTAGTGAGATTCAAGTAGGAAGGACAAACAGAACTGTGAATTTTTTATAAGGGAGGAAAAAAAGGTAAAAGGAATGGCCAAACCCCCCAGAGGTTCAGTTATGTCAGTGTCTGAAAACATGTGAAAGAAAACATTTTACAACAAACAGATCATCTGTCTATCAGGGTATAAGCTGAAGAATTACGGTGTAGATATCTTGATTCTACAGAATTGCACATCAAAGTGCAATACAAAAAGTAACTTCTTAGACAAATCAGCCTTCAGATATGTCTTCACGGTCCTGGAAGAATGAAACCAAGCTCATTGTGCTGACTGCTCTAAAAAGTGGTCTTCAAAAATTTCAATTTCCAAAATAAGAGCACAAGAAGAAGAAAAAAAAAAAAAAAATCATCGGGGACGCATTGACACTCATCCACATGAAAGCTCAGCTAAGAGGGAGGAAAGGTTTGGGCCCTTCAAAACACAAGATTTTCCATTCTGCAGCAGTGCAGTGAAGCTGTGACAGACCTGCACATGTAGGACACTCAATTTACCCTTCCTTTTCAGAGTTTCCCACGTCAGAGACATCACCCATGGTGTGAGCTATTCAGGAGGTGCTCAAGGTGCACACACACTGCTGACAAAAGCAGTCAGCTTCCCAGGCTCTCTCTTCCAACACAACAGAATTAAGAGTTCTGCAGATGGAAAACCAAGGGGCTTTGGTCTCTCTCAAACCACACAGCAAAGAAAGCAACTCGGAGGGCAATGGCACCATGGAGCATGGAACACCCTGAACCCGACCCAGCCAGGGCAGCAGTGGAGCTCCTCACACTCTCTCCTGGTGTACCAACAGTGACACCAGAGCACGACAGGAGGACCTCAGAACGAAGTGATCTCAGCGCTCAGCTGCAGCCAGCTGGGTGTCAGGAGCTCTATCCAAGTTGGATGGCTGTGCAGAAATGTAAACAACAGATCGTGGCTGTAGAAACTTAACTCACAAGAGCTGAAGGCTGCAAGAACATCTGGAGAGAAGAAGGAATGGAACTGAACTGCTTCCCAAATTACTTTCATCTCTACTCATTCATGAGAATATAAAAAAAGAAGCAGAACTTGATAATATTGATATATTTATAAAATATGCTTGGTTAGAAAAGTAAAAACATTGACATGGTATCTCAAGAACGAGGGCCAACCTGGGAAGGCAGAGCCAAAAGCAAAAATCTGATGGAACAATCAGCTGCTTTTCTGACTAAACATCTGTGAAGTTACCTGTCTATGTATGCTCTGGAAAGAAAACAAGAGAGAGAAGAAAAATTACACTCATGAACTGGAGTCTCATATAGAAATACTGTGGTAGAGAAGCATTCCAAGGAGCCCATTAGTACAAACAAAACAAAACAAAACAAAACAAAAGAGCATGCATCAGACAGACCAAAAGAAAAAAATAAGATAGTCTTAAGAGTAGCTCACAATTCTGTATAGCTACATAAATTTAGGGCAGTCCCAGTTACTCTGTTGGAGTATGGAAGCCCAGATCTGCAGCATCAAGTTGGTTACAGATGTATTAAAACAAAACAAAACAAAAGACATGCTGGGTCAACAATCACAAAGATTATGTTTTCAGGCTTATCTAAACCCACATCCAGGTACACATTAACACTGATGTTCACAGGAGTGTTTTAGCAGCAATAACTGTTTGGAAGCAAGGTGTTCCCTTTCTGAGATTCAATGTCCAAAGAATGAACTTCCGTTCTGCCAATGGAAATAAAACAAGTGTTGCTTACTCTACCCAAAATTAAAACACGAACATGAGTGTATAATTCTCAGGAAGTGAAACAAGGTCAAGCTGAACATTCATTAAAATCATCTGTAACCACCAAGGCAGCGTTCTGAACAAATGTCTTTAAAATCTTTAAAAGGTGTTTCTTAGTGTCAAATAGAAATAATTTTTTTTGCTGAAAAATGCGTGCAGTATTTCATTTGGAGGTTAGAGAGTTCCTAGAGGTCTGCCAAGGAACACAGAAATGTTATTAGAACAAAACCCAGCACAATACTTGCAGTCTTTAGTAACATTCCTCCAGCTGGACAACATTTAACAGCTATTGTCTAATCACTGTCATGTCTGGGAGCAGGCCACATCCTGCCACTAACATTCATGTCCATCTTGGGTATCCCTGAGGAGCCACATCAATCCAGGAGCAATATAAAAGCAGAATTAGTCCTTCCGTTTCTGTCCAGACTTAATTTCACTGCTGAACATTCAAAGTTTGGACATTACACTTTTACCTCAGTGCCACATTTAGGTCAACCCCAAAATATTCACAGATGTTTCTGAAATAAAAGATAATCTACAAATGCACATTAAAATACTGGGATAAAATACAGCGATTTATTCCCCCAAAAACCTACGTTCATCTCAAGCTGTTACACAGATCTGCAGAAGAAATAGCTGCTGTGCTTTTCACAAAGCAAAGCACAAAGAGCAAGCTAAATGCTGCAAAAGGATACCATGAAAGTGCACAAAAACCCAAATCAGAGCAAGAATTACTGAAAAGTGCAGCATGCCAGGATGAACCTGGACTTCTCTTTTTTGCTAGGAGATTATTAAACCACAGCTCTCAAGCTCAAACTTTAAATCTTGAACCCCACCCCAGATCCATCGCCTGAAAAGCAGCTCTATCTTGTCTCTGACACAAATTTGTGACTTGCTGAGGTATCCCCCAGAGAAGGGCAGCTCTTTGGGCAGGTATCCTCACAGGGAGCATCACACAGCTCCAGAGATGGTGGCCCCTGCTCTGCTCCTCTCCACGAACCACAGCCATGCATCCTGCTGGGAAGCTTCGAAATGCTGTGCATGACAAGACTTTCTAAGTCCACCTTACAAAAGGTCCTGTTAACTACACTATTTTCAGCCACTCGAGCTATATACTCCCCTCACCTGAACACAGCAGACATGGACAGGGCCAGGTTTAAACCCAAACTCCACTGGAGAATTGGTTTTTCCAGCTCCCAGAGACTTTGAATCCCTGACATTAGCTGTGAGGACCAGTTCCAGGTCTGCTATTCCATGTCAGGTACCATGGAGCATGCTCTCCACAGGGCTCCTTTACCCTTCAGCATCTACTGTAATAAACAGGACTAAAGTCAGATACCAACATCTGACTAAACAAGAGGAAATTCTACTTTTATCAACACAAATGCGACGAACTTCCAGCCACTAATCCACAGAACGGCTGAGATGTCAATCACCTCCAAGTAAATGTGGGTCTAGGGCTAAACACAGAATTACAAACATGCCCAATCCCATCAACAGCACTGTACACAGTGATTTCAAAATATTCTTTTAAATATGCTAAGAAAGCAGATTTCAAAAACTTCCTTAGAAACTGTATTTTTCATTAGCCTGAAGTCATACGGGAGTTAGATGCATCTCAGCTAAATGGTTTTGATTGCAGTCAATTGCAAGGGGGATTTTCTGCCTAGCACAGAGACATTTAAGAATAAACTATATCATAGCACTTACTTTAGAATATGCCAACAAAAATACGAAGCCATCATGTAGTCAAAAATATTTCACAGAAACACTAATGCTAAAAATCCAGCTGTATATTCAGTCATTGCCTTTACGTGTTAACTACAGAGATTATAAAACAGAGCTCACTCTCAAAGAATATAAAAAAAACCCCGTTTTTCATTGTTCCTGATAACTCTGCTAATACTGCTTTACTTGCACTCCGTTGCCAGACACTTTAAATAGACCCCACATCAAAAAACATCTACTGTACAGAGAGGAGATGCAGAAAAGCAAAAACATTCCTTGCCATGCTCTCGACAGAATTACGATCACAAATAAATCACAGAATATAAGAAATCCCACCTTTCAGGAAGACTCTTACAAAGATGCTATTTCTTTCCTGTGAACAAAACCTTCTTGGAGAGAAATTTTATCCGCATATAAGAAGAGTCAGAAACCTCTGGGAAGAAATGTAGCAGCATTGGTATTCTGCTCAGAAAATGTCATCACAGATCTGTTTACCTTAACTGTGGACCATGATTCAGCCGGTGACAACCGTCTTGCATACTGATCAATTTATTTGCAGCAAAATTACTAACATTTTCTACTTTAACCATTTAGGTTCTGGAAAGAGCTACTAAGACAAAAATAATATAAAGATCCTAATTAACTAAAAACGTTCCCCCCCACCACAATGCCCTGTGCTTTGGGGTGTGTGCAGGGGGCCCACCCCTAATCCTGGAGATAAATTAGGGCATGTGGTGAGCAGTTACTACAGAAACGTTCTCTTTTTCAAAATGAAGATCAGAGCTTTATCCTCTGCCTGCATCACAGGTGAATGTTAAGCATACTCGAAGTGGGGGGGAAGATGATGAGATTGAGCTGCTCAGTTGAAGAGGCACTCTCTGTTTAGCAAAGACTGGGACCAAGCATTTAAGAGAGTGGCCTAACTGGTGTTCCAGAGTCCAAGTCCAGTCACCTCGCTCCCTGCCTTCTCTGCTCCGACTCTGGACGAGATGCCAGAGTCAGTGACACATGTAAGATGAATCTACCATATGCCCCACCTGGAGACTGGAAGAGCAATTTTTGAAGTCAAAGAGGTAAAACTCTCTAGGCTGCCTCCAGACTTAACTGTTGTTTACACAAGCCATCCATGTGGGATGCCCTGGGATCTCACTGCAATCCACACCCTTTTGTGTGCCCCATAGTTCAACAACACCACCTGGATGTGCAACAGAAGGTGGGATGCAGACAAAGAATTGGAAGTAAACTGTGACAAAAGAGAGTTTTGCTCTACTTTAGGGGAACTCTTGCTGCAGGTGTCAGCCTGAGGGAGTGATGTGAGACCAATCACTGCAGGATGAGCAGCCAGCCCTAAAAACCAGGATCCTCTGAAGCATTCATAATTAGACATGCCATGCAGAAACCACAGTACCCAAAAAGCCCACTTACACATCTTATAATCTGTAAAATCAAAAAATAATTTCATGCATTACTACATGATTTTGAATGCTATTTTGACAGTACTTCTTATTTTAATTTCCAATTTCCATGTTAATCACCTTATTCATTCCAGTCATGTTGGGAATTCCATTCAATCTGTATCTACCCTGTGGTCAAGGCACAAACATTTCCAGAGACATCAAAGAGTAAGGAAAGGATGTGGACCACATTCATATTCACTGCCTATATGACCAACACAACCCATATCTGACTGAACAAACACAGAATGCCCTTAGAACAATCCAGAAGAAGACAGGAGTCACACCTCTGCACCTACCACAGAGAATGCTACAGACTAAAAATTAAACTTGAAGCACAGACAGAAGATGCACTTGGCTACTTAAAGTTAGGCTGGGAAGAAGGGAAAGGGTAGCTGCTTCTTCATTCCTCCTATCTTCCTGACAAATAGCATGGCACCTTATGCTCCTGCATTTTTCCCTGGCTATTTTTCCATTTCTTATTCATAATGACCTATTCAGCCTCTGACTGAGGTGAACTATTCCTTGTACTCTCTTTAATAAACCAATACATCCAACTGCTGACAAGTCCTGCCAAACTATGACCATTTCCCTTCAGAGGTTGCTGAAATTCAAAACAGGGAGCAAAGGTTAAAAAAGAAGCCTTAATGGCTCCTGCTCTGAAAGTATGCCTCAGGTCTTGGAAAACAATAAATCCTCTCAGAATTGAAGCAAGGCTTGTATCTGCACTGCAGAATGAACATGAAAACTGACCTGAACCTAAGCACCTGGCCTGCCTATAAAATTTGATAATCTTTCCCCCTGCTGAAGTAGGGGCTTTAACTCAAGCAGAAGAGCACCCCGGCCTCCACCATGGTTATGATGGACTGACGCATTAGAAGTACATCCAAAGTCTGGAAATTCATGAAAGAGTGAGCCAGAAGCCAATCCAAGGACCTGGGGTAGACTCACACTGAAAACACAACCTGAGCCTCCAACACTTGGCAAATGTCTTAGATAAAAATAGTTACAAGTGGGAAAGTGCACATGCAAATTGGGCAGGGAAGTAGGGCAGCTACTGTAAAAGGCCAGTTTACAGAGAGGATGAAAATCTGACTTTGAAAGGCTGTTTCAGGATTGATGTAAACATTATTAAAAGAAGAGAGGCAGGTGCTTAGCTTACATGAAGGGTCACAGTAAAACAGCAGTCAACAGCAGCAGGATCATTTAAGGTGCTTGAATGCAACCCTACCTAGTCTTCAGCCACTATAGACATGATAAAGCAATCACACAACATAATTCCACATTTAATTGTCTCTGCATTCATTTGCCCTGGTTTTATTGGCATTATTTTGGCTGATATTACTGACATGTGGCAAAAGTACCAAGCAAATCACCAAAAAACAAGGCTCCCCAAACTATGCATCATTTTAATTTGAAATGAATGGTGTTTCTCCCTCCTTCTTTGACATTTTGTATTTGCCAAAAGTAACTGCATAATTATAAGTTATGTGCAAGAAACAGAAGGTAACATTCAATGTTATTTTCCATACTTTTTACTGAGTAGCAGACCCAGCCAATAGCATATATGGCTGTTCTGTTATGCACAACTGCCCACGGCTGACCCACTAATGAACTCACAAAAACTCTGCAAGCACACACCCAGCCTGGGCAAACATGAGGAAAAAAAATAATAAACTCTAAGGACTTTCCTTCAAGTTTCTCAGAGACAGATCATGCTCAGTCCATTAATTCTTCATTTAACAAGTCTGTTTCATTTAGCTTGTTTTGGTTGGCATTCAATTAGAAATTCATGTACAGGACAATTTTTTCCCTTTTTAAAACAGAACACTTGCTGTATTTCATCTAGTAAAACATCAGGAGGTAAAGTGGAAGCTGCAAGACCAGCTAAAGCTACACTAAAACCAGGCACAATAATCCTGAATTAGGCAGAACACCTGCATGGTGCCCTTTCCACAGGATTATCACTAATTGTTAAAAGGGTCTCGTAAAATTCATGGCTCAGTAAATAAGCGAAGAGAACAAATTGAGAGTTACCCAGTTGGCAAGTGCAAGTTAAAAAAACAATAACCCACATGGCCATACTATCAGCTTTACTGTGATTTCAATTATGGATGTGTTTTGTCATATCTGCCTCTACATTCTAAAGATTTACTGAGATTTGACTTCTCTCTCTACAGAAAGAAAAGCCCTCTCACCCAACCACTCCTCATCTGCCTTGCAGAGCATCCAGTTTTTGCTGGCTGTTCTCATGACTACATATATAGATAGATACATATATATATATAGATACATATATATATATACACACATATATATACACACAGTTATAGATATATGTACACACATATATACATATATACACACACACACATATATATAAAAACCAGAAGAGTTAAGCCTGGATTCCTCCTCCCACTGCATTGCTTGTCCCTTCAGGGAAGTCACCCAAGCCAGTCCACTCCTCAAAGGCAATGCCAAAGTGTTTCAGCCACCGTCACACTATCCCACAACCTCCCCCTTCTCACCTTTCTTACCTTCCCACACCCTTAGTATTTTTTGCCAAGCTTTCCTAACAACAATCTCTGGATGCTCCAAACTGCCTACAATGTGCATCTGTGGGTGCCAAAAAAGAGATACAGGTTTTATGTAGAGCCTACCCAAAACTGTGGAAAAGAAATTCACTGAGCTCTACGAATCAAACATCCCGCCTGGCTCAAGAAGCCCCTGAGTCACACATGGCTGGAGGGTGGGACAGGAGCCAGGGGAAGCACCACACACGCTTATTCTGATTTTATACTCCTTCAAACACCTGCGTTTGGTCAGTGCTAGAAAAGATATGCTGGGCTTGAAAAATCATACTTTCAGGACAAGGCAGAATGTTTTTACATCAGGAGCAGCAGACACAGAATTTCTTAAGTGTTTTTCTTCTACAAAGGCAGACTGTAGATCTTCTACAATCTGCCTTTGTAGAAGAAAGATAGGAAATTAGCCAATTACTGCTATTAATTTATTTCATTAAAAATGAAATCAAGCCTTTTCCATTGTATGTCCTTACTCTGGATCACTGATTATTAGTTTTATACCATCACTGCTATTTGCTCTTTACCAAACTCTTTTTATTTCCTTTCCCTCTTCTATAATCGTCAAGAAAGTATTTGCAAGCAAATTTCCTTTTATAAATGCCTATGTAAGTATGATAAAGAAATAATAACAGCAGTAACTGCTCAGTAGTTTATCTGCACTGTGTCATCATTTGAGGCTTCATTTTTGTTTATTCCTCTTCAAATTATTTCTTTTAAAATAATATTTCCACAATCTTCTATCAAGTACTCTGGCTTCTCACTAGCTAGCTAGCAATTATTTCCAGCAACAGAAGCCAGTTTAGATTTCAAGCATTTTCACTGTTTGATCACAAATCTATTTTGTTCATGTACAAATTCAACTGCCAATTTGTGGAAATTATTTGAAGCTGCTATCAAAGTACTTGCTATGGTATACACAAGAAAAAAAACCTCACTGAGATCAATACCGTGGCCCTCCAGAGTTTACATCATATCAAGATGACAGCACTCTAAACTCCTATCAACTACATAAAACATAGTCAATAGCTGTATAAATGCAAAGAAATAAAGCTAATTGGTAATAAATCTGTCCAGAACATTCACCAAAAGGATTTTAACTAAATGCAGATCAGGGGCAGCCTATCCTTCCCAGAAATCCAATGTCTTCTCTCAACTATTTCATTTTTTTCTCTACCCACAGAAATGCACAGAATTCACATCAAAGTCATTGCCAACATCACTTGTCTGTATTTTCTGTTAATTACAGAAGAAGTCAGCTATCAGATTTCATGAGCATGAGAGTATTTATGACCAGAACTTCTGGTTCACATTCGAAGAAATTTGACAACATATTTATTAAATAACGTGCAGAAACGTTCAAGTGAATTAATAAATTCTTGGTCTTCTCTTAGAGTTGTTTCATAAAAATATTCCTATAATGCATTTTCACTGAGAAAGCACTAAGATCACAGGTGCAAGTAGTTATGTAATTTAACCTAAATGTAAAAATTTGAAAATGCATGGTGGCAGACCAAAAGAGAAGTGTTATCCTGCCCCTGACCTGCCTACAACAGGGCATGGGGCAATCACCCGCAGGAATCCTGCTTCACTGCCAACTCCCCCAGGGGCTGGCAAGGCAGACCATGAAGGCTTTGTACATCCCTTTCTGAGGAAATGGTGACTGCCAGACTCCATCCCACCAAACCCAGCACCACTGCTCTGGTGGTGGCCCACAAGCTGCCCTGCAAGCCACTGACCACGCTGGGGTGACGGACTGAGGTTTTTGTGGTGTTCCCACCAGACCAAGACATTCACTCCCCATCAGCTGCAGAAAGCTCAGGAGCAACACAGTCCAATGACAAAGATGCAAAATGTGGACCGCTTTGATTCAAATTATTCACTGAAAATTACTGACTCGTGTCCTTCAAATGCCTTTATTATTTATTACAAAGATTTTTAAGTGTGCCTCAGAAGGGCACGTTAATTTTAAATTTCATTCAGAACAGCAACCCGCATTACCAAATACTTAATTATCAGTAAATTTACAGTGTCCTTGGGCACTGTTGGGTAATCAGAATGCTATTGTTTTCATTAAACAGCACTCTATTGATAGCACTAATGACTTCAGTTCTGCTTGATCAACAAGCAAATGATGCTTATTTGATTTTATGATAATTAATTGGCCTTTCAGGTGTTTTCACACCCCAATTCATTACTAAGAATAAGAATTTTTATGTGAAACACCTTAAAAAGATATCAGTATTTGTCAAAAACACATTCTAAAAACAGGGTGTGGTTTAGTACTTTATCCTTTTCTCATGATTTCTAATACATTCTCTGCCTAAAAACTGCAGGACAAAAAAAAACCATTTAACTCCCTTTCAAAAACCCAGCCTGAGCCTGAGCATTGTAAATAGTCAGTTCATTTTATACCTGTCTGAAATTTCTTTAAGTCAAAGGAGATTTTTCTGAATAATTTTTTTTCTCTAAAGATTGAAGAAAACAGCCAACCTCACTTTCTCACAGTAGCAAGAAGGATCAAAAAATATCAAACAAGTGTAGAAATGACCAGGCTGCTCGTGTGCTCCAGCCATTAATTCTCAAACTCCTTGCCCAGTTTATGAAATACTGTAGTCCAGCCTTCAGACCATGGAAGAGGGCTATGGATAAGAAAATTCTAAATTCAAATTGAACTGAATCTTGAGAAGCCACCTGAAAAGAGTGCACCAGTCTTGCCACAATGTTCATCCGGCACCTGTCACCAATCTGGATGTGTTCAGTTTAACCTCCCAACAAGGACAACCTTCAGAACACCTTCTGATGTCTTAACTCATCTGACACACCAACCCACACCAGCAGTCACCCTCCTCTTTGCAGATGAGTTTCCCAAACCCTGAATTTTTCTGCAAGCAAAAACCCCCCAACATTTCAAATAAAGGTCTTAATGATTTTTCTACTTTTCACTGCCCCTTTACTTCACTATATGTTTTTTAGATCATTCTTCCTTTTAGATGATTTCACATATTATGTATTTCATGTCTGCAAATAAACAATAGAAGTCCACAAACTTTTAGGTGCTCAAAGGTAACTGTATTTGCTGCTGTTGCTGTTGTTACTTTCCAGAATGTTTCACTCCCACAAATATTCTAAATGACACACCCCAATGTTATGGCATAAGGGCATGTAGAAAATACAAAATACTACAAAGCTTTGCTGCAGAATATTCCTTAGTGTTACTTTTAGTTTCGTACACTCCCAAGAATTTGTCATGAATTTTGGAACACCTTTTTTCTGCTTAACTTCTTCCCAGAGCTACTTCTTGAACATATTTCATAAAACTGAACCTCATGCTTTCTTTTTAAAATTACCAGTTTTAATGTAAGAGAAAATGCTGCTTCCATGTAGGCTGTGCTAGACTTTCTGAAGTGATCAGCAGTAATAGCCATGCTCTTACTTGCTTTTCCAGAATTACAGAATACAGGATTTGCTGGATATTCTACCAGTGAACCACTAAACAAGAAAAAAAAACAAAAACTCATATAACAACAAAGCACTATTTTTCTATGTCCCCCCTATTCACATTAAACATGATTTGACATCCATTACAAGCCACTTGTTCCCAAAAGCATACAAACAGCTCTGTGCATACATCAAATGCAGAAGTGAAGAATGATACTGAAAAAACCCTCACTGTAAACAAACTGGATGTTTGTCAAAAAACAAGCTGATTGTTTGTCTGTAAATATTGACCAAAGTAAGATTTTAGCTTTGCTATTTGCTGACTGAAGAGCAGCACAGGCAAGTACACAGGACACACAAGATTAGTCTGAATTCCAAACCTGGCAATCAGGTTCCAGCTACTACAGGGACTCCACAAAGCAAACCACCAGTGGCAGCCACATGCATTTACCAAGAAATCACTACAAATACTTTATCCTAACATTTCAACGTTAGAAATAATCATGATTTCATTTCTGAAAATGTTTTTACTTCCAGGGACCATTCACTGATTTGATTAAAGAGCAGTTTGAGTTAACCCACTAACCAAATACCCCCATATAATAAATTTTCCTACTTTTTAAATTTAACTTGCAAAAGCACAATGAACACTTGAAAACTATATCATAATTTTCACTCAGTACAACAGTGTTTTTCATATAGTTTGATCATCTCTTTGGTGTATAAGCAATGCACATTTTGCTCTCAATCTTAATACAAACTGCAACTGGATGAGAATAAACTAATGCATTTTCAAAGGTAAATTTAAGTGTCAAAAGCAACCATTAGACAACAAGATATAAGTTGTAAAGCCTATATTAATACTTTAAAGCCAGGTGGATTGTTGCTAGTTCAGCACTGAAATAACTATCTATCATGTGTATATTCTGCCAAGACACTTAAAAAGCACATTATCCAAATATCCTACCTACTCTGTAAAGAAAATACAAATTAATGGTTATTCATGTGCCTGGAACAAATAATAACTGCTGTTTCCAGAGAGAAAGAAGCTGTATATTTTCCTTTTCTCTCTCTGTTTCCTCCCAAAGGGAGCAAAATTTTTTGCTAATTTAACATAAACGTGGTTGAAATAAAAGTCTATTAATAAAACATAATCAATTAGTACATCACAATGAAAGACATCCTCTGCTCGTCCCAGCATAGGCATCTTACAAATATGTCATTTTTACAAGTGACACATATGAAAAAAGCATCTCAAATTACGCAGTCTTATAAACAGGACTTGCAAACTGGTGGTAAGATAAATGAAAACAAAAGTCAGATGACTTAATTGTCATCTGTTAATTGTGGTATGTGAATGTTATTTGTCAGTGATTCAGTAGAAAGCCTGTAGTAAACTTGAACCCTGTCCAGGGCCTGTACCACGAGCCTGCCTTCTTGCCCTGGTTGATTCTCACACATGAGGCAGTCAGCCAGTGATACATGAGAAATGTGCAGCCAGTGTGCAACAGCCAGGAATTCTCCAGCACAGCAATAATTTACTGGTCTCTGAAATTCTTATTCATCATTACCACATCCATTTTAAACTCAGCAAGGATGAAAGAGTATTTTGTCCTTAGGACCATCCTGAAAAACCAAGAGAGAGGCGTAGGCGGAGACACAAGGAACCTGGGAGCCAAACTTGGATACACCATCATCAACCTCCACACCTAACACTCAGAGATGGAGCCAAGGCTCCTCAAACCCTGGGCCATTTACCACATGCATGCCCTTCCTAGAGCAAAGTGAGGATTGGCACGCTGCCTGTGTCTCACTCAGCTCTGCCAAGGGCAGAAAGGCTTTTGCACATCAGTAGATGAGGCAGAACCAATTCCTTAATGTCATATCAACCTTTCCATCAAAGTCGTCAGATACTACTTTACAGAAGGAATAAAGAGGCATGTGCCAGCTCTGAGACTAATGAATAACTCTCCTCCAGCAAAACATAATTCAGCATGAACTCCACGTTACTGTTCTTTCCACCCACTCACACATCTCCAGCTGATAGTACTCAACCAAAATGCTGACAAAAATCACACACCTTTTAATTCAGCTATTGTACACCAGCACTAAGATTTCATTTCACAGCACCATCCTATAGCTGCCTAACCTCAAACATTATTTACATATTTACATGCCTCCTCTTTTTAAAACATGCATGGAACTAGAGGGAGAAACACAGGTGACAAAAGGCAACACTTTAGAGAGCAAAGATACTGAGACTGGCAGCTTCCTCTAAAACATTAAAGACCATTATAAGCCTCAGTCCCATTTACAGCTCAGAACCAAAGAGTTCTGCAGCAGGAGAGGACACCACTAAAACAAAATATGATGAAGTCTGAGTCAGGAATCAGTTTGGGAATGTATAATGTTAGCTTGTCTGAAGAGTGAAAGAGTATCAAGATATATTTAAGCAGAAGACTAATACATCTCAGAAAGGCACATGTTCATTGAGCGTATCAGGAACAGATCAGAGAGTACAGAAAGTCCAGGAACACTTGGGTTTTATTTAGAAGAAAAACAATCCAACATCTGTGATCATTCAAGAACCAAGTCTCAAGTATGAATAAACTACAAGAAACCCAAAGACTCATATATACCCAAGCACTTCACAATGATCATCAACAACAAAGGAAGAAAAATTCTCTATTGCCGTCTTATTCTGCAAGTATCCATAATGGAAATTTTATACTTAATTTTATACTCAAGTTTAATACTTAAATTGGGCTGGTTCCATGTAATCTAGAACATTTTGTTCTTAGTGAGAATTCAGTTCCAGAGATTGGTCCAAATAGTTTCACTTGGACCAACCCTAACTCACAGATGGCAGAGAATCCACAGAGACATTACACATTTTTAACAACTTGTTTCGGGAAACTGTGAAATTTGTATTCTGTAGGCCTCAACACTTGGCATTTGGGGAAGATTGTTATGTTCACTTAAGACATTCTTAATACCAGTAGTACGCTGTCCCCTTTGCTGGAGACGCAACTACAAAGTATTCCTATTTTCCAGTCCTCATAAGAGAGTTTTCTTAGTGATGGTTCATTTACTTTAATTTCAACAATGAAAATGCATATTTCAAACCATCACTGGTAAGCAAAAATACACTGCAACTGCTGTTCCCACAAACTTTACTGCACACTAAATATATTTACTTTTATCCCCTTAAATCAGAAATATTGCCTATTTTAGATGAAAACATAAAAAAGGAGGAGCAGAGGAACTCTTATCTCTGAAACACTGAAACCTTGACAGAGCTCAAATAACTTACCATTATATTCCTATACACTGAAAATCTCATTACAATAAAAGGAAGTTTTAATTATACAGCCTTGTTTTCTACTGGTATAACCAGAATAAACCACTGCTTATTACAGAGGGTGCAAAACATTTTCAGGGTGAGACATCTATATGCAGATGGCCAGGACATTTCTTAAAGATGCTTACATCCAAGGAGAACACTGGTGCCCCATATACTATGACATGAATTTGACTCACAGGAGTAGCCAACAGACAGACCACTCTTATCCCAAACTCTCTCACAAGGCAACCTCCATGAACTGATGCTAAACAAGCCACCTCTCAGTGACTGGGAACACAAGAATTCATCATTTCAAAGTAAGCTTTTCTAGCCATCACTACTTTAAGTGTTTAAAGCTGCGCTCAAAATTGAGTTAGGAACTTTGCTAGCAACTTGACTGGGCACAACACAGTGGAAATCCAGCTTAGCCATGGCCTGGCAGTACTAACAGCAACACAATTTTTTGCCCATGAAAGGATGAAACATGAGGCAGAGGGCAGCGATACGCAGTAGCCAGTGCCTTTTAATAGCTAATTTTATGGCTATAATCCACTTCCCACAGCTCCTATGACAATCAGCACCTCATTTCAGGGGCTGACTTCTGCCAGGTGTGAGGGTCACTCTGTGTTGGGCTGATTAACCACTTTCCACGTGGCAGAAGCTCAGCAAATGAAAATACCAGCCTCATACTCACATACTGTAGCAGCCTGACCCTCTTCAGGACACTACTGGGCAACTTGGAGACATACCAGACACAGCCTGCTTTTACTTATTGCAATAGTTGTGGAGACTGGGGGAGGAACTCTGCAAAGCACAGCCCAGAAAACAGGACAATCTCTGTTTCCAGAAGAATTAAACAGTAAATTGAATAAGATCTGGGACTACTGCTGTGATCTATTCATAAGTTACTTTAACGCTTCTTGCATTTAAAATAATCAGTTCTATCCCAAGTTCTAAAGGCATTTCCAGTTCAATTTGAATTTTCCATCCAGATATTATAAGCAATACAGTTTTAAAATAACTGCATTTCAAGGGCATTTAACAGCACCCAGATGTCCACCTACCTTCACTAACAGAAACAGCCAGCAGTAACAAGTTCCTAAAATTACATACTTGTATGGAATTGTGTTCTGGGTTAGTACTAGGAAAGTATTAGAGACCATTTTTCAAAATCAGGCCTGCAGGTTCCTCAGAAACAGGTTTTGCTTTTACCTCCGAGGAATACAAATATGCAGTGTTTTTGTTCTTTGCAGCTCAGTGATTTACTGGCATGCCTCTTCCCATAAAATATTTGCATATATCTGAGAGTCAAACTGTTCCGATACATTCTGTGTTTGCCAGGAAGTGAACGCTTCAGTTCAGTGTAACTGAATATTTAAATAACGACAGGCACCAGGACAAATGGCAGCGTAATTAACATACCAATGAAGAGCCAGTTGTTAATTACTATCCATTTTAGGCATTTTGTATGAGCAACTTACCTGAAAAGCCTTTCCATCTGCATGCTGGCAAAGCCAGTAATAAACAATTCAACACCCCTTGTGCTTGATTAGAGAAAAAATTACAATTATTTTATATTATTCTCCTTGTCACATGCAGTTGACATTTAGATGAGAAAAACCTGCAGCAGCCCAGATCTAAGCATTTGAAATGAATACTACGAGCTGTCCTCGAACAAAACAACACCACACACACATCCAGGGCAGATGCAAGCTACTAGAGGCTCCTAATTTGACCCAGCTGATCCCACCTCACAGTACCTGCTGGGCTGCAGGGAAGGCAGCACAGTTGCTACTCGTAACAGCAAAAGTACCACTTCTCACCAAGGAGGACTTCAGATACTCCCTACAGAACAGCATCTGAATTTATAAGCTGTTGAAAGACTTGGGAGCAGCACCAGCACAATGCCAGGATTCATTTACATGTCAACAACACTGAGAAGTCAATACAAAGCTCAGCACAGAGAAAATACAGGAGTTACAGGAGTTGTGAGAAAGGTAGGAACACCTAAGTGTGAAAAGCAGGATTGAGACCACAGGGCAGAAACGCTAAAGATAAGCAAAATGGAAACAAACGCTGACAAAAAAAAAGAGAGAGGAAGCAGAAAGTTTAGAAACATTCATCAATATGTAGAGTATCCAAAAGAAAGGATTTCTCTTTCTCCCTGTGCAGATGGCTTTGCTCAAGGAAGACTGGCGTGCTTTGGGTACAAAAAAAAAAAAGGAAATTACATCTGTCTTGAAAACAGCTTCTAATTTGTTGCACATCGCATGACTACGGCCACTAATGCATGCCAACAATAGAACTGAGATCCATTTGAAATTTTGACTATCCAAAATAAACTCTGAATCAGCTCTTGCTAAAAAATTGTCATTCTCCATTTCATCCTACATTTTCAAACCATGTAATTTCTGCACATTAAAGGCCAGATCTTGCCAAAATCCTGTAACATTTTGTGACAAAGTAGTTCTTCCCTGAACAGACAGAAAGTGCACGGTCCATGAGGCTTTATTCCATCAATTAATTTTCGTATGGATTTTTATTCGAAACAATGGACGATGATGAAGGATTATTTTTCTGAAGCTTTTTCTTTGCGTCTATCTTACTTGGGTTATAATCAGAAGGCAAATAAAATGTACAAATGCAGCCTCATAAAATTTTTCTTTTCCTCACTTGACAGAATGATTGATACAGATGGGGTGACAGGAAATGCTTCAGAGCTGAACAAAGAAAACATTGTTAGCAAGAAATAAACTGTACCAAGGGTTTCTAGAGCAAGCACCCACCCACGATCTCTGGAATGTCACATTTTTGCCTGTGTAGTCCAGCAAATGTAATGTTTTGCACGAAATATGTTGCAGAATGGTGAAAGGAGCACTTCTGACTTTGCAGATTTCTTTTCCCACATCACCTTTATTGAGCACACCCCTACAGTGAGAGAAGCAGCTGGGGTTGGTATCTGCACACTTCTGCACTCAGGGCAGCATCTCTGCTCTCCCCAGAGCTGGCGAGACAGAACAGCTCATCCTGAGCTGATTCATCCATCTCTAAACACTGCTGGCCAGCCAAAGACACTTTGCTATAGACAGACTGGAAAATCTGCCAGAGACCTACAACAAGAACCATGATCTAAATTCCCATCTCTTAAACTCAAGACCCCTCTTTCTCTTTTCTCCTGCAAATTTTAATAACATTGTAATTTCTGCAGGTAGCACTGAATTAACACATTTTCCATTCTTGCTTGTCAGTTATGAAGCAGAAAGCCCCCCAAAATTACTCTGAACGACACACATATCTGATCTTCACAAGCATTTAAGCATAATCTCTGAATACATCTTCATAATGACAGCCCCATTTATGTCCTCTTAATAACAATAATCACTACATCAACAGGGTTACTTTGCCTTGACTATTTTGAAAAGGCTATTTTTTTTCTTTTCTACCTAATCTCTATTGCAATTTTCCTTACTGCTAAGAAATATCAGCAACACCATATGGTGTTATAGAAATCAGCAATATTTCTTATGTTTTGCATTTTTATTAGAGGAACAAGGAAACATTATTCTATTGGAAAAAATATTTGGAACTAACCACAAGCTAAATACACAAATTTTATATAACTATTTTGTGATAGAAGAGATGAAATCTTTTGTATGCCCTAGATCTATATATCAAAAAATATAAAAATAATGGCATTTCTTCAATGCCAGTTACTGTTCAGTACACAGTCCTGAAGGACACAACATTATCACAGAACAATTCAAGAGCCATTGGCATCTCATACCACGGTTTGACTGAATTCAGAACCAATTCTGTAGTACAGGAGCTATAAAAATACAAGAAGAAAAAGATCTGCAATGTAAGCCTCCCATTAGCTAATGAGTGTTCTAATTCTGAAAGCTTTTTTTTTAAACTTTATCTTAGAATGACTACTTTTTTGCATACCAGAAACATTATAACCTCCATCACTACAACACTCCAGGATGCTGCTAAATTGATTTTTTAGTTTACTGGATGGTCTGTATTGTAACGAAGGGCAGTGCAGCAGCAATAAAGCACAACTTTTGGGCTTTGAGTTGAACAATTTTGAAATCTAAAACACTGAAGTAGATTCTTTTTTTTTAATCATCAATTTCAAAGCTGTTTGAAATCCAAAGAAAAGAACAGCCAGATTGTCAGAAAGCCAGTTTCTTTTGGGAATATGAACTAGGCAGCATCAAAAAAATTCTTCCACAGCACTTAACATCTTAGCAACTTCAGCCCAAACGTAGGACTGGGCAACAAATAATTCGGTTCTCAGAATACCTAGTTCAAATAGAAGAATAATTTATCTCCACACAACTCCCAAGTCAAACAAACACACAAAAACCAAAACCACCTCCCAGAACCCAATGCACTTACCTAAACCAAGAGCCCAGATGCAGGGCTGAGTTACAAGTCTTCACGAATATGACAGAAAATTCGCTGTTAACTCATTACAAACTGAAAGTAAAGAGAGCTTTTTTAATAATCTTTAAGTTAAAATGTCTTTTTTTTTAAATATTTTGGATTAGCCATAGGCTGAAAGTATTCCTCATGAGCTGCTGTGGTTGCAGCAGTCATGTCCTAAGCCCCAGCAACTCCTTCTCTCATGTCACAACATCTCTTTCTACTAGACCCATTTCTAATAGATGTCCTTTTGAGGACATGGTGTTCATCACACCTTTGTATTTGGGGCTCTCTGCTTAAAAAGAAATCACTAAAAGGAGTTTAGGGATTACCTAAAAAACTCAAGTTACTTTTTTTTTTTTCAATTAAATATAAAAATACAACCCTAAGGATTCATAAAATCATAAAACAGAGCCAAAAATGCATCCTGTGGGACCTTCCCTCTAAAGTAACCCTAGATAAGCTCCAAAATCTCATGACTTCTCAACCTGACTTATGAGTTTGTGGCATTTTGGCAATACATCTGTGTGTACTACCTTCCATTCAGGGATACCTCACTGGGAAGAACTGAAAGGATGCCTTTCAGTTCATTTCTCATCACCTGACCACAGCAGAAAAATGCTGCTCACCTATCAGACTGATAGGTGGAACTCATCACTCAGAAAAAGGTGATGTTTCAGGAAAAAAAAAAAAATTCTGAACTCATGAAGAGTTTTATGTTTTCATCCCACCCTGGCTAATACAAGAACCACCACTTCATGTATTGGACTCAAGTTAAGTAAAATCTGAACCCAAAGTAGCAATAGTTATGGACAAAGTTCGCATTCCAAAAATAATACATTTAAAACAGACAAGGCACTAAGTTACTTTCCTGCAAGCAGTAATTTACGAAATGCTTGTTACACCTCCACAGTTTTTTTGTTCTTAAATCCCACTTAATATGCCAATCTTATTTCAGGAGGAAATAAATTAACTGTGATGCTTTGTGCCAATGCAGATGAGCTTCCCACACACCTGTATTGTTTCACACTTCAGTTTGTCACCCAGAGTACGAGAAACCAACACAGTACTCCCAACCAGACCCGTTCCTGGGCTGAGCCTGCAGCAAGAGGAAGCAGCTGATCCCACACAGCCCCTCAGCTGTGTCAGGGTGATGTCCAGCTGCAGCTATGCACAAACACCTTCACCAAAAAGAGCTGTAAGTGTACACCTAACACAGCCCAGGAAGCCCACAGAGGCAGCCTTACTCCCACCACAAATTTGGTCCCTGACACTGCAGTTCCCGTGAGCCTCAGACGGGAAAGGATGCAAGCTGCTCCCACTACTATGAACTTCCCTAACTGAAACTCCCCACTAAAAAAAGATCAGTGGGAAAAAGGGTAAATCTGCATCTAGCACAAGAGAGAAGATGCTGCCACAGAGCAGTGCATGGTTGTGTAGCAGGAGACCCCACACTGAAAGATGGTTAGAGCACACCCAGCTTTTCTCTCGCCGCTAATCCCCACCACCAAGAATATGACTAAAACCACATGTATTTGTATTGTGGGAGCTGCAAGTTAATGTCCTGCCTAAATTACCAAATGTTATTAGAACCCCAGACAATTGCTTAATAAAAATTTAATCATATTGTAATTTCTAATCATCATTAAAGAGGCTTAACAAGTTAATCTTCTATTGTGCTCCCCTAACATTGCAGATCAGAAAGTCAACTGGTGCAAGGTAGCACAGCTTCACCAATGCTAACAGGGCTACTTTCATGTTACTCCAGCTGAGAATCTATCCCCAAGAGAAAACAACAGGATTAAAATCATTTCACTACAGATTTTGACTGTTTCTTTGCAGTTACTCATTAAAAAAAAAAAAAAAAAAAAAAGGAAAAAAAAAAAAAAGAACAGCAACAAATTTATGATTTTAAAAAGCCACAGTATAAGTCCAGGTACTTCACACAGCTCTATCTTCTGCTGTCCGTGGTAGAGCAAAGGCAGCACAATGCTACAGACTGAGGGTCCCCTTTCCTCACAGCTCCCCAGTTTGACATCATCCCTGGTGTCTGACAACAATGCTCAGGCACAGAAAACGTGGGAGGATCATTAACAGGCAGCAAGTTTGTCTTTCAGCTCAGATCCGTTCCAGCCACCCAGACAAGAGCAGAATGATGCTCTGTAGCCTCAGCCTTGCAGAAGGTGATCTTGGTTCACTTCAGGAAACCCACACATTTCCTTATCCTTCCCACAGACCAGCAATCTGTGCCTCAGAGAGTTTGAGGACCACGCTGCAAGTCAACTTTCACCGTGTCACGTGCACAGAGATGCACACAGACAACACACTTGGCTTTTCTTTCCCTTTTTTTTTTACATTTCCTCAATAATCCCATCACACTCCCTCAACTCACAAAGTGGCCACAGGAGAACAATGGTGAAGCCCTGCTCAGAGCTAGCAGCAGTCCATGCACACCGTACCTCCTGAAACCACATCTTTCTGTGGGTCCAGCCACAGGCAGGTGGCTACAGAAAGTGGAAAATGTTGGTGCAAAAGGGGCAGTGGGCTCTGCTGTAACTCAGCAGTTTCAGCACTGACCTCCAAGTGGACAGGGCTGCTCCTCCAGTGTGCAGCCTGGAGAGCCAGCGGGAGAATGGCAAACCAAACCCACGTCAAAATATGCTGTTTTGTATCCTCCTCTGTCTGCAAAACATTGCAGCCATGAGAGCACGCAGTGAAACTCTCTATTATGATGCATGTTATTTCATGCAATAACATTATGAAATGGTATTCATTTCATAACCTTCCTTTAAATATCAAGTTTCATTTAATATGTAGAATTCTGATATTAAAACCTAATCTGACTGACAAATATCGGTTTCTGCTTACTGTATTGGCACTTACTGAACCAAATTCATTGTTTATATCATAATATTTACTTTCAGCATGACAACTACACTACCAACTACAGCAAGATTTAATCTAATGAACAAGCTTTAAAAATTAGTTGGCATTTACTCAAGCAAGCCTTTAATTGTCGGAACTCAACCTGACTCTATGAAAAATGACACAATGCAAGCACATATTAAAATAAGTAAAACTGGAATTGACCTTTAATAGCAATATTCTTCCTTAGTACTGAGCCCAGTACAAGATCCGTTGTCCCACTCATTTTTAACGTCAGATACTTGTTGATCCACACCAAGTTGACCCAAGTACATGTCCAAAATACTACTCTGTCCTTTCATCCAAACTCACTTTATTCCATCACGCAGTGAACAAAATAGATGTTACATCTCACAGACACGTAACAAAACGTCGGGGAATGCCTTCCCTCACGGAAATATTCGATGGGGGAATGTTTGTAAGTTTCTTTTGCCAATAACTGAAGTACTAACAGCAAATGTTCACTGCATCCTTTGGGAAGAAAACAAACACGGGGCACATGCCGAGGTGCCCTTGGTCAGTTTCCCTGTTTTGGCTTCACGAGCCGACAATAAAGCTGACAAACGCTGAGGCAGGGAAAGCCAATGTTCCTACTCATCCCCAGGGCAGGCACGGGTCTGCGCGGCGCCGCACCGCCCGTCCCCGCCAATGCTTATGCACAACTGTTCATTCCTGCAGGGCTGCACCGAGCGCCGCCAGCCGGGGCCAGAGCGGCGCCGGGTCCCCAGGGACCCCCACGGGCTCCCGGCTCCGCTGGCCCGGCTCTGCCCGGCCCGGGGCCCCGCGGGGGCGGCGGCAGGAGCGGCGGGACCGCCCCGGGGCTGCGGGGAGCGCGCCGGGCCGGGCGGGGGGAGCCGGCGGCGGGGGCGTGTTGTGCGGCGGGGCCACTTGGGGCGAGACGGCAGCTACTCACCGGGAGGGTTTACCGCCGCCGGCGTTGCCATCTTGTCTCTGAGAAGAATTAAGACAAATGCAAGAGGGGCGGAGGGATGCTCAGAGCAGCCCGGGGAAGGCGCGGGAGGGGCAGGCAGCCGGCGCCAGGGCGGGCGGGCCGGGCGGCGCGGGGGCGGCGGCTGCTCCCGCCCCGGGACCGGCGGCGCTGCCCGCTCCGTGCGGGGCGGCCCAAGATGTCCGATGGCCCCGCGCCGCCTCTGCTCATGCGCCGCGCTCAGTGAGCATGTGCCGGGCGGCCGCACATGTGCGCTGGGCCCGCGGTCGCCGCTGCCCGGCCGGGACCCCCCGCAAGAACCGGCGGGGGCGGCCCCCGACACGGCCCCGCAGCGGCCGCCCCCCTCGGGGCTCGAACCCGCGGCCCCTGGGCGCGAACTTCCCTGAGCCGGGGGCAGCCAGCGGAGCCCGCGGGGCCGTGGGTGGGTGCGGCCCAACGCCCCCAAACCGGCGGGGAAATTGGGGCGCTGTCCGTGACCTCCGGCACTGAGCGGGACGGGCGGGGTGCTCCGCATCACCCTTACATTGAGGGGGAAGATCGGGGCGCTGTCCGTGGCCTTCAGCACTGAACAGGACTGTCGGGGTGCTCTGCATCACCCTTACATTGAGGGAGAAGATTGGAGCGCTGTCCATCACCTCCAGCACTGAGCGGGATGGTTGGGGTGCTCTGCATCAGCATCACTCTTCAATGTGTGTGAAATACTGGAGGAAAAAAAAAAACCAACAAAACAAAACAAAACACCAACCAAACAAACAAAAAACCACCAAAAAGCCAAACAAACAAACAAACAAAAAACCCAAACAATTTTGATGGCTTTGTCGTTCCCCTGGAATGCTGCAAAGCCCTGTTAATCTTTAAATACCTGCCCATGGCTGTGCTCAGTTGCCCTGAACAGCCCTGCAGAAGTTGACTGGAGCAGTCAAAATGAAAAGTTGCAAATCAGTCCCTTGCTTTGCCAAATGAGTAACCTGAACCAGTTTATCCATTAAGATGTAAATTGGCAGAAAGACAGGGAAAGCATGGAGGCTGTATTTACTCATTTCCTGTAGAGGAATTTAATCAGAACGGCACTAAATGCTCCTGGTTATCTAGAAAGTTTACTTTATCTTTGATTTATTGTGCTTTTCCCTATCAGATGTGGAGCTGTTTTTCCAAAAGTCTTACTACTTTAGTGCCTGCTGATGCTGTAGAGTTTTGGATGCTCAGCTCAGGAGGCAATCTTAATTCTTATCTCAAAGTGTTTACCCTGCATATACTAGACTGTTAATATCAGCAATTTTGTAAATGCAACTTACTTCCGTTCAGATAAAACATTGTGATTTGAGGGAGTCTTGGTCACAGTTTTTCTAGACCCTTACCTTTTATGAGGAAGGCAAAATTTGGAGTGACTTACCCTGCTGCAGAGTCATAGCTCAATTCCTTTAGATTTCTGCAAAGTCTGGTGTTCAGATTGCACAGGTAATGCTGGTCATGAAAGCTTTTCCATGAGCCTCCATTATGTCAGGTTACATATGTGCATAAAGGTTAAAAGGTCAAATTCCTAATACTCTAATGATAGTGAAATACCTTATAAAGCCAGAATTCATAGCATTAGGCACTTCTGAAGTGTCCTCTGAAGACCTTTACAAGTGTTCAGAGGTTAAACCTTATCTGTCTCTTACCAGAAAAGCACTAATATTTCTTATTTCGTTCCTATTTTAGAGATAAGGAAGCCACCCTAAAAACCTGGAGAGATCTGACACTGTGCTGTCGTACCTTTTAACAGACAGATGGAATAAGTCCTACAAAGACTGAATATAAACCAAGGAAACCACTCAACTGCCTGTGCTGTCCCCTTGCCTGATACTTCATGTTAGATTAGCCCAGAAAAAAAAAACAAACCACATTACAGGGTATTTGATATTGTGCTCTGCCTAAATAAGACCTTGGGGCTTAGAATGGAACAGGTTCTGTCAAATCTTCTGTGATTCAGCCACAATTATACGAAATAAAGCTGCTTTTCTTTTTTTTTTGTTTGGTGAGAGCTTTGTTGACACGCTCTGTTCAGCTTCACACGCAATTCTTTGTTCACTGAAATAGATTGAGAAATGAATTGATTTTCTCTCCTCCCCATCTTATCTTAATAGCCAGAATTAGTGGAGTCTTTCAGAATCCCTGAAACAATCCATAAATGAATGGAATTGTTCTGTTTATCTATAATGCACTACTTCCTTGCTATCTCTTCCTGAGCCTTTCCAGATCTGTGGGAAGATCCATAACACTGGCAACTGGAGAGAGAAACCATCACTGCTGGTAAAACTGTGTTCTGGTTGTGGTGGGAATGCACGCTCTGTGTCTTACTTTCGCCGTCATTTAAGGAACACGTATGCAGCAAAGCAGGAAATCAATTTAGTTACTGAATGAATTCATGTTTTGTTAAGTTCATGCTGATCTTTGTACCTTGAAAGCCTAAATCCTACGGAATGGGGCTCTTCACAACCAAAGCAGGGACAGGGCTGGACTCTGCCCTGGCACTTGCAGAGAGATTAGGCAGAGCTGTGCCAATATCAAGCACAAAATATGATGGATATGCAAGACAGCAATATGCAAACTTTTTGCCCTTTCTGCGTCACAACAGGGGGTGCATCACCATTTTAGGAAAATTACAAATGAGTGTTGACATCATGTGTAGCAGCAGGGAAATAAACGAATTAAGAAAAGTGATTTTTATCTCAGTCTTGTTATTATGTACCAGAGAATGTCTGTTAGGCTTCTTTACAATGATTGTTTCCAATTTAAAGGGCTATTACCACTGATAGCAGTGCTCAGCATTCATGTGTATTCTGTCTCTTGGCTGGAGAGGCAGAAATAGATCAGCTGAGCACTGCAGCACACAGAAACTGCTCCCCATTAACACCTTCCCTTGGATAGCTCAGCACTGCTCTGCCAGTTGGAAAAAACTAGACTTTGTACATTTCAGTGTGTTCATCCCATGATGCAAAATAGTAATTTCTAAATTATTTTATTTCCTTTAAATAGATGAAAAGGAGGGGTTTTATGATTATTATTTCCTTCAAAAAACCAAAGTCTTTCCAAGATGGATGTGAATGAGTAAAAGCCAGAAGCAAAAATAACAAAGAAGGAAACAAATTGAAGCAAATGAAATTATATATTCAGTGTCACAAATTAATAAAAAAGATCTTTGGTGTTTTTTAAGACCACGTTAATAACAACACTGAGAAACAAGGTCTGAAACCGTGAACTTAGAGTTGCCCAGCAGAATTTTCTTTTCTGGGGACATGAAGAAGTTAAGTGAATTTTCAAACACTTTAATCCAGTCTAATCAAAACCAGTGACATTTTAATGAAGTCTCATACTTTAATAAGACCTCCCAGCTACATTCTTTGATCTGTGTTTCCATTGTAATTGAGTTAATATATTACACCCAATTCATCCAAAGGGCTTTGATAGCTTGGAAGAGTATGATATATGTATATTAAGCAACCCCATCCACCCAAGTACTTGAAACTGGGACATTATATGCCCTTTTTAATTTGTTTCGTCACGTATGGGTGGCTACACTTGCCTAAATAAGCTATAGAGACAATGATGAAATTTAAAACATGAACTGTCATAGGAAGGTCTTAAAAGCATTTGTTAAGGAAATTACAACCTTGTTCTTTAAACTATCCCATATAATTTAAGAGAAAATTGTATTCTTCCTATAAAATGCAATAAAACTCCTCAATAAGAATGTGTAAGTTATATTAATCTCTATTCAGACCTGCAGGTATAGAAATGTAATTTCTATGATGTTCTCTACAGCTATTGCTGTTAAATTCTGCAGTGGTTTTCCTTTAGGGAAAATGACATTGAGTATTAGAGAAATCCTTCTAAAGGTGAAATGTGTGTGGCAGATGTCTCTTACCTAAGAAATTCAACTGTGATCAGACAAGTGTTCCTGTGCTAGTGGAAGTATGGACTGGGAGCCAAACACCTGACAGACATCTTTTATCTCTTTATTTCAGCTCTATCATTTTGAGCTTCTTCAAAGTTTGAATAAATTTAACCGTGTATGAGGAACCAAAATTTAAACAACAAAACTTGAAAAGAAAGCCTCAGAGAGGAATAGCTGGTGCAAGCACATTAACACATAACCTGTTTTCTTTGCAGTGTTTACTAAGCAGGTTTTATTTTATTTCCTGACATTAACCTCACTCTCAGGCAGAAGCACTGCCAACGGTAGACATCATTAAGCTGAGAGAGGCTGTTGGTGGTTACCTCAGGCAGAACTGACCACAAAGCAACTGGGAATACACTTTTCACACTGCATACCTAATTCCATCCCTGAAACCATGCTGTAAAGCCAATGGGTAAAAATGCCAAAATGTTATAGACAATACTGGTCTACTTACACAAACCCAATACATGAACAAAAAGATATATCCCAGAAACAGCACTGAATCAGCAACTGAGATCAGAACTATGTAAGTCAAGCCTTTTTTTCCCCAAATGCCTTATATCTCCTGTTGAACTAAAAGCTTTTCCTTCTGAAGGGGTGTGTTGCTGGTGTACTTTAATGGGGATATAATGATTTAAAGCATGAAGACCTGGTGGATTGGAGACACAGAAATGGAGTTCCACATCAGTAGAGAGCCTTGAACATCTTTATCTCTTTTGATCTTCAGAAATAAGAAACTAAATTCTGCAGAAACAGAAGCATGCACAGCTCTAATGAGGTGAAGGTTTTTTCTTCAACAATTTTGCCACTGTGTGACATCACCCTACTCAGTAGTGCTATAATAATAGCTGGAGTAAAAGATCAGTCAGTTTAATAAAAATGAGCAGTAAAACCAGAGCTGGGCTTTTGCAGGGAAAGGAGCTGTTTTCTCTCACTGCTCAGTGTGGGACCAAAGTGCTGTTTTCCCAGATCCCTGCTGCCCATCTGCTCTATTGCAAAGTCTGTGAATGTAGTAAAATGTAAAGGTTCAAGTAATGCAACATCCACACTACACGTCTTGGAAAAAGTATTTAATTTCTTGGTTTGTGATTTCTAGTTTTTTATTATTTCTAGACTTGACCTATTTGTAACCAACAAAAGATTGATATGTTCTGACATACAAGAAAACCACTGGTAAGACCAGGACACCCTTACATTTATGGCAATGCAGTTTGGAAAACATACTTTAAGAACATGGTACATTAGAAAAATACTGCTGCTAACTTAAAGGACATCTTTGCCTTGTTTGAAATGAGAATTTATGAAGAATGTTTTGGTGAACTTATGAGTATCATAAGCTGCAAAGAGAGTACAATGGCAGAAAATCTTTCACAGTTAATTGCAGCAAAATCATCTGTGTCCCATGAGACATAGAAAGCAACCTCTGTCCTAAGGAAAATAAGAAATTCTGAGGAATGTGGAGCATGCTGTGCTATTTCAGTTGAGCTCAGGACAGCTAGAAAAAACAAATATGTGGAGGAAGTGACTGTCTGATATTTGCCCTCTGTTCTAATGCTAATTCCATTCTAATTCTTCTCTGCTTTCTTTAGCCCCTCTTTCTCCAGTTACACAAGATAATGATTTCCAAGAACCATTGAGAAATAAATGAGAACAGAAAACACATGCATTTAATTGTCTTATAAATTGAATTATGATTTATGATAGTTTTTACATTTCACAAGTAAGATATTATGCAAATTTTCAGCAGACCCTTTTATTTAAAGAGCTAGCACAAATATTTTTGGCAGCTCACTACTTGATTTTATTTCTGAAACAGACAAACTGAACACGTGTACCTGTGTCTCAAAGACCAGGCAGTACATGCTTAATTATGTTCAAAAATCTAATCCCTGAATTGTGGAATGCAGCATAATTAACTTCTGAATTTGCTGAAGTGTTCTTTAAAAATGAAGGATCATCCCTTACCGTATGCTTTATGGTTCTTGCAGTTGCATTAACAAGAAGGAGCAACCATCTTGAGTAGCTGGATATATAGCCATAGATAATTTTTCTTTCTTATCTATTCTTCCAGATCACCTTGAATATAATAAAAATCTTTTCCTATACCTGCTGATATATATATATTAAATTTTATTTTATATATATATATATATATAAATAAGATTGTATCAGTATATAGTTATATTAATAACAGTTGCCAACATACAACAACTAATCAGACCAAAGATCCATGGCTGAGCCTTTTGTTTCTGACAATGTCCACTAATTCTGCAACAACTGAGGAAAGAAGGCAGAGACAAGGCAAATACTGAGCTATACTTCCCTCTGCTGTACTTTTGCAGCTTCCAGCAAACTGCAACTACAAGAATTCATGCAGCAGGAGGTTTCATTTGCAAAATAAATCCACTCTGAGCATTAGCCCAGTGCTCTGTATTTATTGTAAAATGTCACATCGATTAATTCCTATCCATCCAGGCCAGATCATGTATTGATTCCCCTCAAACAGGAGGCTGAGTGTCAGGATTTTAAACAGTGGAGTGATAGAGTTGGCACACAGATTCCTGTTCGGTAACTGCATCTTTTGGGGTAGGAAGTAATAGTGCAGTGCCAATTGCACTGTAAGGCAACTGAGATGAATGCTTATAAAGAAAAGACTATGGAATAGCAATGCCTGAGGTGTGTGCTTTGAACTGGACAAAATAGTGAAAAAAATGGTCACTAAATATCCTGGGTATCCAGAGGTTGAAATGCATTTTTGCTGTGTTCATCTCATCTGAATTCACAACATCAGTGTTCACAGCCACAGAGTTTTGAGGATAAGGCTCCCTGACAATATTAGGCTAACGAATTTGGGGTGTTTGGAAGCTGGAAAATCAGCATCTTCTTTTCCCACTCATCCTGGTCTAAGAAAACAAGAATAAAAAGTAGTAAGCTGTTTCACAATTGTCTCCATATTTCAAAATGGAATGTGATGAGGGCTGGGATATTATGTTGGGCTTCTCCTGTTTGGCTCGTGGGACAATTCACACTTCTGGAAGAGCCACTTATTGCCACTCCAGAGCAACATTTTTCCCTGAGTGCACATGGATTTCACTGCAGGGCTGCATGCTCACAGCTAAGTTGGAAAGGACACAGCTTTAAAGCTTTGTTGGTAAGAGGTAAGCAGGACACTGGTTTTTTCATACTGCCTCTTCCGTGGTGTATTTTATTCTGCCCATTGAGGCAGAAAGACAAAGCCAAAAAGACCAGAAGAATGGTGGGTTGGGGCCTGATTCCTCAGAGCCTGAGCTACCCTTTTGTGATGTGACGTTTACAGGTTTTGTCAGAGATTTCCCATTCTAAGCACGTTGTGCTTCACCTCAAAGTTACCATCTATCAATTAGAGTATTGAACGGTGATGGAAGGCAAAATCAGAGAGCAGGATTGTCCAGAAATGCCCTTGGTGCTTTGGAGCTACAGAGGACCACAGAGATTATGCTAATTCCCAAGCCCCAGCAGGGAGGGCGTTCGGGCTCTGCAGGCCTGTCTGTGTGGACAGGGCCACACCTTTCCCCTGTGTGACACCTCCAGGGGCAGAGCCCGTGGCAGTCACTGTGCAGGGTGGGGACAGGGCAGAGCACTGAGCAGGTGCAGGCAGGAGCTGTGAAATGTGGTTAGGCAGGGCACAAGCAATAATATGGGATCACAGGAGCCTACTTCCCTCAGTGCTTCCTGCTGGAATGGTGCTGGTCCCTGTCTAAATTTGCCTATAATCATGCTCAGCATCAGTCTGATGCTTCCTCCTGCAGCTCCTGTTGCCTGAAACAGATTATTTCCATGGAGAACAGTAAGACTTCCCAGACATTATCTGAGTGCCCAAAAGGTGCTGAGTGTTACAGAGGCATGTGACTAGAGTCAGCTCTGGAATGGTCAAGGTCTGGGAATGAGAAAGTTAGTTTTGACATTTTCCAATGTCAAAATGTGGATTGGGTAAGCCCTGCATCCCCCTGTTGACCCTCAGACACCTTACTGAATTTTTGATCTTTAAAAGGCCTGAGCAAATCAGGTCTTTGAGAATCTCCTCCTGAAATGAAAAGCCATTAAAAATAGGATTGAATACTCTGTATCTCATTCCCAATGAACACATTCTTCAGTATGTGTTTGAGATATTTGTTGTACCTCTCACTGCCTTACCCCTGAGCACAGATGACTGAATAGTAGGAATGTATCCTGAAGACCATAATCTGCAAAATGCATCTTTTCTTGCAGTATTTCCCATGGAAAGCAATATTGACACAATGTTTTCATACTACCATGACTAAGATCAAGTGCTGTTCTCAGACATTTTTCAAATACTTTTAAAAAAAGAATTAACTTCTATTACTACCATATGGAATCAGATTAGCCCTGCTGTTAAGGTATTCAGAAAGAAGGCAAATCCTTCCATTTTCTCCTGCCCAAAGCACTAGCAAAATAGAAATAAGCTGTGTGATTACCAGTCTCTGAGTGATGCAGTTCAAGGTCATGTTGTATTACTAATCATCTAAGCATCACCTGGAACACAAAGTTGCACATGCAAAGCCAATTCTGCTAAGTTGTGCTACAACACCATGGAGGTAACAGGGAAGAAAAAGTATTTCTTAAAATACCAGTGATTTTTTCTGGCACTCACACTATATGTTCCTCACATTTTTATCTGCAGATTAACTTTAAATTTTCTGGTTTTCTGTATTGTATCTGGTTTTCTGTATTCTTCAGAAACAAAATTCTGCCACAGTCAAATGAAAGTTTAAGTACCATTCAAAGGCTTGATTCAGTGTTTTTAAAGTCTTAAGTGTGATGCTGTGGGTCATGTCACAGGATTTAAACAGAGGAGAGCTCATCAGTAACTGCTCATTTATTCCTGTCTTCGCTGCCAGGCAGCAGAAATAATGCTCAGAAAATTCCTGTCTTTCCCTCACTGCAGGATCACAAGGGGTTGGAGCTTTGTTCCCGAATCTCCTGACATCCATTGCATAACACATCAGCATCATAATTTTCATCCCATGGAGCACAGGAACACGTTCTCTACCCACCCGGGCTTTCTCCTGATGCTTGGGGCTGTTACAGTCTAAGATTCATGAACTCTGAGCTTCTGTTCTACCAGGATTTGGATGTTGGACATGAGCCTCTTGCTAGTGAGGTGTGATCATCCTTAGGAATGGTTTTAAGGGACTCCTTTATCATCCAGTCCTGCACAGAGCTGCCCTGGGTCCATCACTTTTCAGGCATACATGCCCACGTAAGGAATGAGAATTTGAGTGCCAATTAACAGCTAATATCAAGTACTTGGCATGATGCCACAGACTCCTACAGAGTTAGAGCTCTTGTGTTTTCCAAAATTAATTTCCCTTTAAAAAAAATGTATCACTAGTCCTTCTTGATTACAAGTGTTAGCTTTTGTATTCATTAAATTGCCTGCATGAGCCCCAAGATAGGGGTTGATGACATTTCTTCAATGCAACAGCTTTTTCTAGAATCTGCAGTTTCATCAAAGTATTCCTTTGGAACACACTGCCTTCCTTTTTTTTATTATTATTTTTTTTTCCTCCCCCAAAAAAAGTTTTTGCGAAAAGGTAGAAGCTTTTTTTACTCACAAATTTTATTTCAGTCCTATCAAAATCATTGATTTCAAAAGCCAGCATCAAATCCTTCTGTCCTGTTAAATGAAGCAAGTCATGAGAGCTTTCTGGACTTGAATGCATTTTTGCCACACCAGCCCCTCACCCAAAAATTAGGGGTTTAAAACAGAGGAAAGTCCTAGAGATGCTACAAACAATGCTCTAAAGAACTGCAATTTTATTTTATTATCAGCTTTTTGAGAATAATACTTTGGCTATAATTCCAAATGCCTGTATTTGGAATTGATAGTGTTATTGAATTGTTGACAGTATTGACATTTTTAACTAGTGCCATTAGGTTTCAGAGTAAACAATTAAATTTACTTTCAACAGGTTTACCTGGCTGCTGTGCTTGTCCAATGGTCCCAAGTGCCTCCAAACTCTAATTCCAGAGAAACAGCAGACATTCCTGAGACAGCAGACAAAGGGTCAACAGAAATTATCAGTGTGAAGACCTGAACAATAATGAGATGCTGAGATTGTAGCAATAGCAGTAAAAGATTTAAAAAGTAAAATTAAATACAAGTGCAGTATATGTATTACATCATTCATCTGCATTCAGTGAGATTCTCAGTTTTAAATATATATTAAGCTACTGCACAATACCAGAGCAGATTGTGAAAGAACATCTAAATTCTTCCACAAAATTTATGTTTCATTCTGCTGCAGAGCACAAAGTGCTCCAATGCACAGCACACAAATTGTCATGTTCTTGTCTGGGGAGCAGTCTTGAACTCATTAGTCAGTTTGCCAGCATAAGGAACATAACACAGAACCTGTGAGATGCATATGGTAACATCTTAGAGTCTTATGACCAATCTGGGTTTTGTAACAGTTTGTGAATACCTCTAAAGTAAATTAGATCTATTTATCTGATTTTGGATGTTTTTTGTTGTTTTTTTTTAATCTCATGTCAAATGTTTTTTTGCAGATTTGGATGTTTTCCATTTTAAACATATGTGCTGTGATTAGAATACCAGAGTGATAGGGATCATTAAAAAAAAAAAAAAAAACAACATTTTTCATCCTAAACTGTTATTGTTGAGTTTGGTGCATATCTGGCCATTTTAATGTGTTCTCCTTAAAGGCAAATAACTTACTTCCTTTTCCTGGGGTAGTCCAGTCTGGTTTTGAGAAAGCCTTGCTTCAAGGCTGCCTGTAATGTCTGCTTGGTTCTCACAATGCTTGTTACTTCTGTGCTTTGGTTTGGCAGTGGCCATCTCCAGGAAGCAACTTTTGCCTCTGGAAGAAGGCTGACATGTGGCATGCTGCAGGGAAATGTGCACCTTGCCAGAGAGGCTGAGTCCCACAAGAAAAAATTGTTTATGTAAAAATTTATGTGCAGCACAGCTTTCATTTGCTCTAATTAAAGCATAAATGTCATTGTTCTCAGATTCCTTAAATTAGGTTTATTAAGGTCTCTGCCACATTTTGGAATGCAATTAATGTGTACCTAAGCTTTCCATTTCTTTTAATGTCACAGGGGATGTATTTGATATAATAACGTTATTTAATATTTTAACAGAAGCTAAAGAAACTGAGATTAGGCAAGTTTGTTGTAAATTAAAAGCCGAGTAGAACTCAGTGAATCAATCTTTTTTCTGGCAAGAGTAATTTATTCTGCATGTTATATTCCTTCTATATATAACTTACATTTCAGAATCCTATCCCCAGCATCAAGGATTTATACACAGTTCACTTAGTTTATGGGCAAGATAATTTTTGTTGGTAATTGCATGAACATTAGCATTCACACAAGGGTCATGGGAGGTTATTTAAATTACACAGGTGTCATACAGATGTAAATGAATGCCCAGATACTGCTTTCATTGTACAGGTTAGACTGTTTATTAGTCCACCAGCTGAGCACTGCAATGGAGGTATTACTCTGAACACCAGGTGTAAGTGCTGAAGTAGAAGAACCAGGTCCCAGAAAATTGTGTAAATTTGTCATTTTAAAGGGCTAACTAAGACTTCATAGACCAGTTTTAAAGCAGGTTAGCACCAGTGCTTGCAGGATGCCATGCCATGAAATGCTGTCATTAAAAATAAAATGTAAGGATGAAATGCCAAACTGTACCACGGCAGGCTGGGGTGGGGCTCTCCCGAAGTTCACACCCACCTGTGGGCAGCAGCAGGATGGAACTGGAGTCCAGAGCAGCACTGGGCAGACTCCAGGTCCCTCACTGATGTGAACACGGAGCCCTGCAGGATCAGTTCCTTTGGACTGCCAAGAGTTCTGAGAAAACCAAACTACCCAAAGATAATATTACATCAGTTTTTGTACCCTTGGTGCAAAGGATGAATACAAGGCAAATAAAAGAACTGAGCTGCAAAGGTAAATACACTCCCAGTGCCAAGATTTCTCACTGGTTACTAATTCGTATTTGTAATGAAAAAGAGTCTTGGATCAACTAAAGTAAATTCTGGCATTGGTTATGTCACTTCTCATATGCTTCTTGGAGATAAACATCAGCCTGTTAGTAAGAGCTTGCTGAGCCAGTGATCCCTAAATATGAGGAATTCACAGAGAGTGGTATTGTGGTGTCACTGTCTTATCTGGAAAAAGAAAGAAATAATGTCTACCCAGACGTGAATTTGGCTTTGACACACAAATGCACAAAGACAAAACATATTTTTTTTTTCAGTCCAGCAGAATTAGATCTGACCAGCATTTCCAGAAATGCTTTCTAAAATCCCCTAATAAACTCAGTAGATTATGAAGTAATGTTGGATAGTGGACACAGAGCAGCAAGAAGTAATAATATTCGTTGTTGGATTTATTTACTTATCACACTGGATTACTGAAATATGTGCTGGGAGAAGAAAAGGCAGGGACAGATACAGAGACATTGTGTTTCTATCCTGTGGATCATGTTAGAACAATTTGGGGATAAAACAGGGAGCCAGACTGTCAAAATAGTGTAAGTGGATGAAAGCAATTGCTTTCTGTGAGTACCTTCGTCGAGAATGACTGCCAGGAGACAGAGAAAATACAATTTTACCTTGAGATTCAGTGACTGTGTGTATTATTAGACAACTCTGTGAAGAGATATTTCAGAATTTCATGGAAACAGCCTTCCATAGGACAGCCTTCCCTCTATCCTGAAGTAAAATTAGAGATCAAAATGAAGAAATTTTTGTTTCATACATGTCAAGGTGCTATGTTTAGTGAGGCAAAGAAACATGAAAGTAGATTGTCCTCATCATGTGGACAATATTTTGTTCCTCTTGCCAAAATCTAAAATTAATTTTTTGAGTGGATTGAGCATCTTAAATATCCTCAGCAAGCTGTTTTGAAGTTTCTGATAACTCATCCTACCTTTTTAAGCATATTACCATTATTTTATCTTTTCAGATAATTATTTAACCTTTATATCTGTCTCCCTTGTTCTATGTCACTTTTCAACAAGGCACAGATTTTTAAAAAATGTATATTTAACCATAATGCATAACTTCCTGTCCTTTATCCAGCTATAAATGATACAAGTGTCATTGAGAAGATTCTTAATTACATCAGTCAGAGATGCTGAGCATTTTTGATGATTAAGAATGTTTCATTATTTATTTGTAATTCCTTTTGTCCCAAGGAAGAAGGTGGTGAGTTTGAACAATTCACTGCATTTGAAAATGAAACACAGTTCTTGGTCCTGTTATCCTGTTATGCAGAATAAGAGTAGGGAAAGGGCAAGAGAATTCGTGGAAAAGGTCAAGAGCTGGAGCCAAAGCAAAATTGCAGCAGAAATCCTGAAAATCACTATTGGTAGAGCACAATGAACTGCCCTGAAACCAGATGTGCTGCTCCCAGTTCCCAGAGCCCTGAGCTGACACCCACTGATGCTGCAGAGGACATTCCCAGGTTTGCAGAAATGTTCTGTCTTTGTGGGCAAAGGTCCCTTTGCCTCATGGCTGCTTCAGGGCATTTGAGTATTAAAGTGCCAAGGTTGCAGGTGACTCCCCAGCCCCACCACTCACTCACTGCACACGCTGGGCAGGTGTCAGACAGGGCTCTCTCTGGGTGCTGTGCAGAGCCACAGCCACTCACACCATCTCTTTTTTTCAGTCACGCTTCAAGGCTCACTTTTTCCAAGCTCACGTTTCTTCCAGTGAGGATCCTGTTGAGTAACAAATCAAAGCTGTAAATCTGTGATGATTTAAGACCTGGCCTTCCCATGGGCTTCAGGAGGCAGTCAATGCCTCCACTGTGATGGCAGTTCCTTGGGAGCAGTCTTTGAGCCTTTCTTTTCCCCGCCTTGGGCTGAGAAGATGCCTGGCCCTTAGCCAAGGTGCAGAGAGTTGCTCAGGTGGATGTTAATTCTGAGGAGGCAGATGAACAAGGATAATGCATTGCTCTGAAAACTCAGTGGCACAGGATTTCTGATAGACTTTATAATCCTCTGCTGCACGAGCTGCATAGTTTCATCTTCAGTGGAAACATTAAGCTAGCTCTCTACAGAGATGGAAAAACCCCAAGCTCCTGCACTGCTCAGCATTTCATATTAACATTAATATGTTAATATGGGTGGGCCTGGGCATGGGGACCCCACTGGCACAAACTGGGGTGGGTGTTTGGCTCTAACACAGCTCCACTCTCATGGAGGAGAGGGGGAATGGGCTCAGCTACACCATAAGGCCCGTGGGCAGCTGCACAACCGGGCTATTGGCAAGGTCCACTGGCAGGATTTTAAGCACCCATAAAAATACAGTGTTTATTCCAATATTCTTCAAATATTCCGTATAAAATGCTGATCACTTGACACAGTTTAGCAACATACTGTGGAAGTTGCTGTCTAGTAGCCCCTGTTCTGCTGTGGGCTATGGCTGTTCACTGCAGAGGAATTTCCTCTCAGAAAACATCATATTTTCCTGAAGATCTGAACAAGAAATTCCAAATTCAAAAGCAATAACTCAATACTTAAGTGAATACCACTTGGATGAGCTGTTATTATTGTTTTATAGCAAATATTTTGGTAGCATGTAGTGGCCAGCTCATTGAAACATGAAGATAATGACAATCCATGGAGCCTGAAGCTTGGCTGACAAGCCATGGCAGACAGACAACACAAATCTGTGGGATGGGGTGGGAGGCAGGCACGATGGGATTTCAAAAAAAATCCCAAACAAACCCCAGTCAAGGGAACAGCTTCCAAAATATTTATTAAGGTTTTCAAGGCTTCAAAGATAAAAGAGTCATTCCAAACATAAACTCTCATCCCACACAGACACTGCTTGTACTTACATGCTGCTGTCTCAACAAGCTCTTGCTCTCAGTAGAAAACCTTATTGTTCCTGAATGTAATTGCCAGGAGATGAATTTGGAGACATGACACTGACTGCATGTGGATGATCACAATTTACCAAAGGGCTGAGTGTGACCTGTCTTGGCCTGTATGGCATAGGAGCAGTGTTAGAGGAAGAGAAGAAAGAAAAAGAGGAAAAAGGGAGGGGAAAACAAAGTGTGTCACAATCATGTTCAAACAAAATATGTTATCCAGAGAAGTTCAACTTAAAGGCACTCACTTCCTAGACAGATTCAATGAAATATATTGTTTTACTTACTGAATTTAAGCATGTCTTGAAAACTTTTGTTTTTCCAGTATTGGATAGAAACCAGTTATTGCTGCACTCAGCCAACACGTGGTGGTTGGTGAACATTCCTTGATGAACACAGATATTAACACTCTACAGATCCTTTTCAGTAGACAGGAAATTTCTCCACTGTGTGGAAAGAACTGTCTCACTAGTTCAGTGAAATATTAGCACAAAAAGGTGAATTCTAAACTACAAGGGAACTTAAACTCCAAAGTCCAGTTGTAGTTTGCCCTCTTCCACTGAAAACCAAACTCCATCAAACCCCTGGTTATCAGTGTGAGTCCCTGTGGTAGTCAGGTATTTCTGGTTACTGTGTGCCCAGGTGTGCTAGGACTTACTTCCACCTGCTGCTGAGATAACTTCTCTGCAGGAGTGGGGTTTCAGCCCACATTTTCCCTGTCTGTTCAGTTATCTGCATCTTTGGGCTCAGCTGCAGTCCCTTCCTTTTTCAGACTCTTCCTCTCATCCCCAGGCAGCTGCTCACAACTCACTCCTCTCTTTCTTGTTCCAACACAATCCTTTTAAGATTTCTATTCTTTTTGATCTCCAGGCTCTCAGACTGGCAAGCCAGCTGTGTAACTGCCCGGGGCCTGGAAAATAGCACTTTCCCCAACTGATTATTGAATTATTGTTATTTTAACTCCCTTGAAGTTGTTTACCCCAGGTATCCTGTCTCAATCACTGTTTTGCTGCCCATTGGTTTCCATCTTCTCCCAGACTAAACAGCTTTCTTGGACTTAACTCTGTAAATAATCTTCCCATGCACAGGCTGAAGCACATAAACTCTTCATGAAAGCAGTACAGTTAATTCCCCAGGTCCTCCAAACCACAAGAGTTAGGATTAGCTACCTAGAATGTTATACCAACAATTCCCAGATTTATAGGTTAGGTCAGTGGTGGAAAAGTCTTCTGTGCTGCAGAGTCTCTGCTGAATTTGCTCTCCTTTGTAGGTTTTCTCAGCTATTCACATGAATGGGGAGGTGATGGAGTAGGTGAGTCGCCACTTGAGGTATTGTATGAACAAGTACCTTCCTTCCAAAAATTCCTGGCAACCAGATCTTTCATGCTTTGTGCATTCACTTGCTAAAATTGTCCCTTTGTTTATTTTAATATTTTCTAGTTTTCCAACACTTCTGTTTCCTTATCTTTCTTTTCTCATCCCCTCCAACTCATATTTTGAAAACTCTTCTTTTTATAAAGCATTTTATACAGGGAATGTTTTTGCAATATAGCCTGAGGCTTCTTAATTTGTTTGTATTCCTTTTAAAAAGTGGTGGAACTCCTAGGAGAAAATAGAAAATATTTTTCAAGACTTCCTAAAATACACTGTTTGTGGGTAGAGCAATACACTGAAAACAGTAAACACTGCATCTTACTTGTCTAATTCCTCACTTCTGCTAGTTACAATTAAGACAGCATACACTTAAAACCTAAGGAAATGAGCATAAATGCCCAGAAGAAGAAAAATAACTTACAAATCTATTTCCATTTTTCTGGAAAAATTTAACTTCAATCAGTGTGCCTGTCATATTTACCAGCTGTCATTTATCAGCCAGCTTGTATGGTGAACACCTCTGATATGATCCTACAGAAAGCTGCAGTGGAAATGAAAGAGGAGATAAGGCTGCTCCAGCTGTCATTGATTCCACCCTCTCCAGGTCCACATAACACTGTATTAAAATCTTTTGTGTCTTTGGAAACTGTGACTGTGCCTGTGTCCCCAAGCACTGCTAACAGGGTGACACTGAGAGAAAGCCTTCCTTAAGTAGCCTGGATCCATCTGGAGTCAGCCTCCACTAATGCCTGGGGCTCCCTTCATACTTGGTGCAAGGGTAGCACTTTTCTCCAAATTTAGCACTGAGATGGAATTGCAGCAGCAGGAGTTTTGAGGCACTTTGTAAGAAACTTCTGGAGCCACTACAAAATCCACCCAAACAAAGCATCCAACTGCTAGATGAAATGCAGGATCCCATTGAAGGGTTGGGAAATGTTCCTTTGCAATACAGGAAAAGCACTCAGCATTGCTGGTGTTTGTAAACAGCCACACATCCCAGTCATGAGCTTCTGGAGAGCACATTGTTTCCTAGAGGAATGTCAGTGTTAATCCACTGAGGAGCAAATGGGTGAGTGTGAGACATGGTGTGAGCATGTGAGCACAGCAGCGTTTGGGAGACTGGAGCCTGGCTCTCCTGTTGGAGAAGGAATGAAGTTTGGCTCTGTCTTGGTTTGGAAAGACAGGTATCTGCCAGGCAAAGCTGGGGTTTCCCTTAGAATGGGGAATGGAAACCCCTCACCCCCGCCAAATTATAATTTTGCAATTAAGGGCTTTCAGGCAAAGATTTGGGAATAGGAATAACAGTTCTTTACTAGGAATATTAACAATACAAGTGTAGTAGAAAGCAAAACCACGCAACCAAACAAACAACAATTTTGGAGAACCCTGACAGAGTCAGAACTACAACTTGACACCCTGTGGGTCAAGGTGTTGGAAGCAGTCCAAAAGTGAGTCCTCCTGGAGTGGCAGATGTGGTTCTGTTGGAGTAGAGATGATCCTGTACTACAAGGGTCCAGTGATGGTGAGAGTATTCCTCTGGGAATCAGGTGAAGCTGGATGCCTTGTGTTCCTACATCTCAGTTTTATCCAGGTAGGAATGGTTGGCTCCTCCCACTGGGTGGAGCATCTCACAATGGAATGTGGATGTACTGCTTTGTGGATGTACTACTTTGGGGTGGAGAACAGCTTGGGGAGTCTTAATGGCCCATTGTGAAAAGAGATAAGGAACACTGCCCCACCTGGTTTGAACTGTTGGCCCATTATCAGAAGGCATCTGCTCCCCTCCCCTCAGAGTTACAAGAGATAAAGAAAAAACGTCTCCCCAACTGCTTTCAGCAAATGAAATAGAATACACATTTTTGGTTCCACAACCCAAGACAGGCTCCCACACAGCCAGCTGCCAGGGCTTGCTCATCCTCTGGCCCCCGTGTGGGCCAGCAGTGAACCCCTGGCACTGGTACAGCTGGAAGCCTCAGGTGTGTGATGAACTGGGCTGTCTTGATACAAAAGAGATGGATGAGAACTGCAGCACTTACAGAGCTTCAGCACCATTTCTGTGCACTGGTGCTGTGGCAGGGGAAAGTCCTCTTCCAGCCTTTGAAGGCTTTCTCTTGAGAAACGTTTGGGATAGGATGTGGAAATAGATTTTTGGGATGCCTTTAAGTCTGTCCTATGTCTTCAGATTATACTGAGTAATTGAGAGAAATGATTTCTTTTCCTGGGAAGATGATGAAAAAAAATCCATCATTGTGGGATGAGTAGCAGAAAGAAGGAAAAGTTCTTATTATCAGTGGGAAAGGCTCCTCTGGAAAGGTCAGAACAAGCTCTTATTCCCTTTTTAGCTGAATAAGGAATGGAAAAGTCCATGAAAGGATTCCCATGAAGATTTCCATCAGTCATATTGGAATGGCTACAGTGGTGCAGACAGGCTCACACTAACTGAAATAGGACTCAGATTTTCTGGACTCTGTATTTCCATTGTACTATTTAGCAGCACTTAATTAGACAACAGGCATCGCTTATGTTTTCAAATGCAAAAGTTCAAAAGCCTAAAAACATTGTGTTACAATAGCAGATCTAGGTTTGTCTTCTGGTCTTTTAACTTGTGGTAGAGATCTAAAAGATATTTTAGTAAAGGACAGATAATTGCAATATGAGCAAAAATTAAAAGATTTTGTTCAGTACTGAGCCATTCACAGACATTTGGTCATAAAACAGCAAACAACTCGTCATTCTTAATGTTATTTTTCTCTAGGGAACTGGGTTTTTTTTGTTTGCTGTAATGAACTGTTATAATTGAGCTCAGTTTTACTGGAGTAGGCCTTTTTTTTTTTCTAAAGCAGAAAAGCGAGATGGAGATTTATTTTGATTAGAAAAGATGGTTGCAACAGAATAAATATACAGGCAATATAACCAGGACTTTCTAGGTATGTAAAAAACCCTACATTCAGTTAATTTTATTTTCTGTTTCATTTTTCAAGGAAAGGCATTTAATTTTCATTGCTGATATATGCTGGCATAGAAGATCAGCTGGCAGATATTATAATGAAGTGTTCTTTATTTACAGAAAAAAAATTGTTTCATGATTTTTTAATAATGTTTGACAGTCTCATCAGAAAGAAATGGAGGTCTCAACTGGAATTGTTGTTTGTCGTATGCCTGAGGCCTGTGGTTGATTTATTTTGTTCCTAAGCTGAGCCGATTTTATTTGAACTAACAACTGAAAGTTTTCTTGCATCTTTTGCTATGACAGTGCAATGAATGAAGTCCTAATGAATGAGGTGCATTGCCCAGAGAACTCCTCATTATCTTAGTGCAGCTTTTCCCTGCACTGCCTGGTAATTTTTAAGGCTGCACTGTTTTATAAGGAGATACAGGAAGTAGGTAAATCAAGATACAGAGGTAACTTTGCTCTTCCTTCTGCATCTGCAGCTCTAATCAGAGCTGATCATTTCTGCCAAATCAAGCACTGACTTACAGAACAGACTAATATATAATGGGTATAGGAGTGAAATAAAAATCCTATTCATGCAGCTTCATCTCAGGCCCACAGTGAGGTTTGTGGTGTGGCTGGATAATAAGCCCACAGGTGCAATTTAAGTATCTTACCAAGCACATCAGCTAGAAAACCTCAGAGATAATAGTTCTTATCTAAATTGGGCTTGGCATACTGTTTTACTGCACCCCTTGGAAATCACAGAGGATGAGTCTGGAAAATTATTTTGTCTAATGAAAAAATCTGGGAGCATCAAGTGCTGCCTTTTAAAGGACGAAAAAATGCTCTGCAGAAGAAACAGGACTATGACATCAAAACAGAGACATGTCACACCCAAAACCCATCACTTCTCAGCTCACTAACTCAAGGCCAGATCCTGGCCTCATTCCACTTCCAGGGGAGCATCCCATCCACTGCAGGGCATTCCAAAACAACCAGTCAGTTTGGGGTTTATGGTTTCTCCATTTGGATCCTAGGTTTTTAGATATTCTCTTTGACAATAGGACATACTGGCAGGTTTCTGTTTGAAGGTATTTTCCCTGTAGTTCTCAGCTGCATCAAGATGCCTCCCTCCTGCACAGAAACCCCAAAGCGTCCGTGGCAGGAATGCATGATTTGCTCTCTAGAAAAAAAAAATCCAAAAACCAAACAGCTTGCATTTGGCATGATGAACTGTTTTGTGTTCCAAGTCCATATTTCCATTTTGGTTCTCCTGGTCATAAATGTCTTGTGATGCTGAGTAACAACAACATAATGTGAAAATTATGCCCAGCTGAATGAGATCGTTCATAGCTGTTATTCCTCATCCATGACTTTCACATTCCAGATATCATCCATTTTTTACCTGCATGCTGTTCCAAGGGATGCACGCCATGGACAATGGCAAACACTTGAAGGGAGCCTGGAGAAATGTATGACCCTATTACCCACAGTCTTATGATCCATCCTTTAATAACCTATTTTTGGTTTGAGATCCTTCCCATCTCTTAAGAAGGTCCAACTTGCTGTAATTATTTTTTGATTTAGTTTTGCTCCCTAGACATCTTAATTCACAAGTTTTAAGTTGTTGCTTAGCACAAAGCATTAAAAAACAGATTCACACCCAACTATTAACTACTTGATGTATTCAGACATTAGCTAATAAGCTAAAATTCATGTGTTGGAACAAATTCTAATAGTCAGTGTCTGCCCACGGACGCCATCTGAGATGACAGATGAGTCCTTCCCATCACTGAACCATCAAGTAAGTCCCAGGTCACCAACCTCCCAGGGTAGGAACCACACTCATTTTGACTGTTCCACTGAGAGACTGAGCACATTTTTTGCAAAACAGCAGGAGCTCTCTGCTTTGCTGAGGGCTCATTAACTCTCTGCTGAGTGCTCCCAGCCCCACCACACATGGGCTGCAAAGAGAAGCAGTCCTGTTCTGCCCTGGATCAACACCGGGCAGTGAATATAACTCATATATTATATAAATATATATATAAAAATAGTATAATGTTATAATTATATAATACTCTGATTATATATATATATATTAAAATATATAAATATTTCTTAGTAGACTCTTCAAAGCATTACTGGCACAAGACAACCATCAGCCATGTCAGACAGCTTCAGAGAGCATTATGGACCCTTAGACCTGAACTCCTCTCTCATCCCAGCTCCTGACCAAATTAAGTTAGGAGAACATTAATGGGACAGCACAGGCACTGCACTTGCCTTTCTCTTTGTAGAAGATGGCTTCATAAAACCCCCATTTTTCTAACTCCTTAATTTTCAGCCAGATTGCTTTCTCTGCTATTGCAATTCTTTTGACCCAGGCTTTTGAATGTTTGACTTCAGCTCTGAGGAGAATAAGAATAAAGATGCACAGATAAAGAGCTCATCAGATCATACATTTCCCCAAAGACACAGGAGAAAGAGAAAAAAAAATTCAGAAGATCCCATTCAACTTTTATTCTCCTGGAGGCTTTTGGGCACTGGCTACATAAAACAATTTGTTTTATTCCTCAGATTTTTCAATACCAAAGGAAGCTTGATAGGTAGAATTAATACTGTTCAAATGGGAAAGAAACTTCATTTTCTCTCACTGCTGTGCCATGAATAACTATCACAGGAGAGCAGTAAGAGACCAGTGGCCTGTCCTGGCTTCCTCCCATGACCTAGATCAGGGTAGTGACTTTCCAGCCTCTGTCCTGGCATGGTCTGGGATAGCTGGGGTTTGTTCACACACCCCAGGTCTGACTTTCCTTTTTATTTCAGCATATCCAAGGGCTAAACCACCCTTCCCCTCACCCCCAGACCTCTCCTCAGCTGCCGTTCAGGGCAGCTCCAGGCTCTTGCCTTGACTGCCTCAAGTTCTCCTCCCCATATTGGTAAAATCAAACCTGCACTATGTAACCCATCCTTCAGCCTATGACTGAATCTTTTCAAGTCAAAACCACCTCCAAAATGAACACATGAGCCTTCAGAGTCAGTTCCCCAAGAATTCCAGTGGCAAGATCCAAATGCAAAATGTGTTTGGAGAAAAGACATCCTCTGATCTCATGGACAGTCAGGGCTGTTTGCATACCTCCCTGTTCACATCATCTGCTTTCCCCAGTAACATTCTGCTCTTTTCCCTCTCATCCTGAAATACAAAACCACAGCTTCCCATGGCTCCAGAGCACATCCTCTCTGAGCACATATCTTTGCCAAGCAGAAGGATTTTTTAGGGCTGTGCCTGGTCTCTCACCAACTGTGAAGGATCTAATGCGATTTTGGGCACAGAGACTACAATTTATGTAAATTGATCTTAAATATTCCATTAGATTGGGTTCAAATCCCATGATCTCACTTTCAGTTTTACTGGGAACATACCTGGATTTGTGTGACAGGAGGATTTCTCCTAATTCTTGTCCTGAGAGAGAACAACTCTATAGAAAGAGCAAGGAGAGTTGAACTCATGGGTTTAAGTGAAAAACATTATGGATGAAAAGTTGTGAATTAAATAATGCATTTTATTTGTACAGTAAGAGTAGCAGCACCTAGAGAAACGACAGAAGAAAAGCTAAAACAGGTTATAGAAGAGTATGGAATCTGCTAATTTAAGAGAAGAATATAAGCTAATTAAGATATTGATGCCCATAGTTAAGTGTCCCATTAAATTAGAAAGCATGTCTCTAATTCAAATGAGATGCTTTGCTGGCTAAATACTCAGTTCCTTTTTCTCCTCATCTTCAAGAACTGTAATACCTCAAATGGAATAAAATGTAATCAGTTTAAGAAAGATTTGGGGATGTCCTGCTAGAGGAGACAAGCATAATTCCCATGCATTCACTTTGACAGAGTCTGACTATGTAGACATATTCAGGAAAATTCATCTGAAATAAGTAGATTCCTAAAGTACTAGTTTGTAGCTATATGCTTATGTTGAAAATGAAGGTGTTTGTCATTCATCTTAGATTAAATTGTTCTGGAATAATAAAATACAGATCATCAGCACTAAATGTAGGAAATGGTGTCCCTCTCACACATTAAACACAATTTAACTGTGACAGGTTAATTCAGTGTGGATGCAAATCTGGTCTCACACATAACAGAAACTAATATTGTCCTAGCCCTTAATGTGCAAATATCTATTTTTTACAACTATTTTGCTTTTAGGACACAGTATCAGCCAGATTTTCCTCTAATTACTGTCACGAGATGTGTAGGAAGGAAGTCCTTATTCCAGTCCTTGATTTCTGTAGGATGCAGTCAGCAGCTGACCTCAGAGCCAGCTGAAAGATGACGAAGCAAGAGAATAACTCAAATTCGAATTACACAGTTTATTTAAATATCTAAGGAAAAAGGATGATTTTTTTTTTTTCTCCTAACTTTGGAAGGAGGCACAGAACACCCCTGGCTTTTTGTAACCTGAAGTTGTGCTCTCTGAGTCCTCTGAAGGCTCGAGTGACTTGAGCAGCCTTTGCTTGTGGCTTTCTCCCCATTTTTCTCTTGCCCAGCTGAAAGAGGAGTGGCAAGGTGATCTTCCTGCAGATATTGGCCTGCAGCTCAGCTTCCCACTCTGCAAGCCATGCTCTTCACCCTGCTGTACAGTAACTACCACAGGTTATCCCAGGATATTCCTGGGGATATTCCATGCAGCCACAATTCACCTGTTAGACTAATTCAGACTGTTCCCAAATTTTTTCAAGCATACAGAGCATGTTCTTGACACAGCTATATGGTTACTATATAGATATTTATATATTTATGACAAATAAATAAATAAATTCACAACAAACATAAATTTGTGCCTGAACTGGTTTATTTTTCTCATGGACAAGCACCCTGCATTACATGGCTCTCTTCAATATTACACGTCCAGAGTCAATTATAAACCCTTTATATTTCTCTAGCAGGAAGGTTAAAATTCAATTCTTCTTTATTGCAGTTGCAAATACAATATACTCTCCAGCTGGCTTGGAAAAGTTCCTCAGTTAAATCATCTTGTGGAACACTGCTTCTTAGTCACTGGTACCTCCCTACACAACAACAGCCCCACACTTCCAGGCTATTTATTGGTCTGCCCTTAAACGGGAGAGTTATTTTACAACATACTTGCTTTTTATTGAAATGACTGCCAAGACAGTTTTGTGTTTCTTTTTGTTTGGGTGAGGGCACAACCATGTTTTGAGGTTTTCAGTGTCTCCTAGAGGCTTTGAGTCCGTGCTGTCATCCTTTGTGCCTCTCCCTAGTAAATCAGGTGCCTGGTTCTTTGTTTTCAGGGTTTAAAATACTGTTACCAACAGAAAATGATGTGTTAGCATAGCAGAGTTCCTGCCTTATTGAACTGAGGCAAGGAGCCCAGAAAACCAACGGAAAATGGTCCACTGGAATCTATAGTCTTTCACTCCCCACAGCTCCAGAACATGAGATTATAATGCTTGTTAGAATAACTGCTTATCTGCCCATGGCCAGGGCTGGAATGTTGTTTCCTGGAATGTTGAGAAGGTCCACACCTAATTACACTGCTGATTTGATTATTTTTGTCCAGCTCATACTTCAAAGAAATCCATTATAGCTTATTCCCCAACCAAGGAAAGGAAATGGACTTACTCAAAGGATCAATATGCTCCAAAAGGGCGAGGCAGGAATAAAGAGGAAAACTGGAGCACCTTTCTACAGGGTCCTGTAAAGGCTGCGAACCTTCAGTGTGAGTTAATTGTTTCTGCCACCAATACTGCAGCTCCCAGATCCATCCAGGTTTTCCTGCTTTGCTTGCAAGAAGGCTGTCATCTGGCAATCCTGGTTGTTACAGTTGCATCATTTTGACTGACTTGACTGGATACTCCCTGGGACAGGGACTGTGCCTTGTCTGCATTTTAAAAGTAAGGACGCACACATAATACATAATTACTATACAAAACAAACTTAAAATTCAAGGCAGCTTTGTTGCTATTTGCTTTCTATGACTCAACAAATTTGTTACCTTGAGGTGCTAAACACAGTTGTGAGCACAAGAGTGACAAGAAAAGGTCAGTTGTGCTACTATAGAATTGTCTTCTCATTTCATAGGAATCCACTGGCGCTGACACTGATATGTGCTGGTTTCCCCTCTCCTCTGAGGTGTTATTTTTGTGAAAGTGCAAAGCAACACCTTCCCAGCAACATCTGTCAGCCAGGAAGACTGAGTATTTTTGGCATTTTCACAGGCAGAAATTATAGCACAGAAAACAATAGGTATAGGACCAGTGATGCTGACAGGTCTCATAGAAAGCTGCATTTTTATAGAAATTCCAGAAGAAATGGAAGTCCAGCTAATAAAAAAATTTTCAAAGGGGAAATGGGCTCTTTCTAGATGCCTGTCCTTGACTGCCCTTTTTCTAAAGAATCCAATTAATAATCCTGAAAAATTTATTAGCCACACTGTTTTGGTGGCTGGGATTTCCTTGTGCTATCTGAAAGGATAATCAGCCCCTGGGGATGCTCAAAGCCTTTACTAAGGGGGTCAAAACCTTCCCTCACCAACAAAAAGCTCCTGCTTTTCTTGTGGTATCTTAATGCCTCCATCAGCAGCAGAGAAAATCTCCCCTCCCCAAAAGCCCTGGGGGATGGGTGAATCAACACCTTACACAGCACCCGGTCTTAGGAGATGTTTAGTAATGATTGCTGTGTTATCTATTGGGGGTGCCTCTGCGGAAGAAAATATCCCCTTTTTGCCCGCAGGACTGCAATGTATTTGTTTTCACGGCTTTGCCACACTTGGTTAGGCACAATTAGCATTTGCAGGAGGCCTGGGTAACAGGTAAGCACGGCCCCACAATGGGGCTTTTCTCCTGAGAGCCCCTGTGAAGGTCAGGGTTGGAGCAGGAGGTGGGTCATTGGCATCACAAATCCACTGCTCCTACACCTCACTCCAGCTGGCTGTGGGGAGAGCAAGTGCAATTCCCCCACACCTTCCCAAAAAACACCGAGTCAAACATCTCAGTACAGTGAAAAAATTAGGGTCCCTAACGAGAAATCAGCAGAACTGTGGCTCTTGGTCATTCTGCCTTTTTATTGTTCCTGCTCATTAATTCTGCCCCATCTGCATGGAGGAGCCCCCAGAAGTGACAGACACGCTGCAAAGGACAAGGGTGACAGTCCCTCCTTCAAGACTAGAGCAGTGCTTGGAGCCTGTTAAATCTGAGATGTTAATCCATGAAGTTTTAGGCTACTACTTTCTGACTGTATCCAGCAGGGCTGGTACAGTGCATTTCACAGTTAGGAAACCCCTCCCCTTCACTTGTACTTCTGAAAAACAGAAGATTTAGTTCAATTGACAGAGCGTGTTCCTCAACATCTAAAAATGCATTGGCTTGAATTTCTGTTGTTAACTTGAGCTCTCTCTGAAACATATAAATTAGTGTTTGGCTGAGAATTTCCACTGTAAGAATATGACAACTTGCACGATACAGAACTGTACAGCAAGATGAAGCATCCCCAGCCCCTTTGCCTTTAAAATGCCATGGAAGCAGAGAGGCTCTCGGCAGAACACCTTATCTGCTCCCGAAAGCTGTGACTCTTCATCCTTTCGTTATGAAGACCCAGGGGATTGCTTACTTAGCATACACCAGAGGCAATGGATAGGGTGAGCAGCCACTGCAGCCAGAAACCCCCAGTACCGAGCACGGGCAATTCCCCTCCACAGGCAGAGACTTGGGAGCTGAATTGTGCTGAATAGAGAGCCCTCCGGCTGAGCGAGCCATGTGTGCCCGGGAGGAGCAGCCGCTCTCGCCCCGCTGAAAAGCAATGCAGTAAGTGCTGGGATATTGCAGCAGGCACCGCTTCCCCGGGCTCGGCAGCGGCTGAAGCCTTGAAAGGCAGCTTCTGCTGGGAGAGACACAACCTCCAGCCCGGGAGCAGCGTCGGGGCTGCATGATTTTTTGTTGTTGTTTTCTAAAGGAAGTGAGGGGATGGAGTGGATTTGCGGTGACAGGGACAGTATGGTTTGCTTTGTGTGGCTGTGTGGGTGTTGCAGGGGAGCGCCGGCTGTGTGTCCTGTGCTGAACTAGGGCTGCTGGCTTTGGGGGGCTTTCTGTGGTCATCCTTCCTTTCAGTGTTGGAACAGAGCTGGTGCTTAATAACTTAATGTCAGCGGGCATTTGTGTTCTCCTTAATCATGCAGCATGTTTCCTGTGCTTGGGTGCAAACTATTTTCTGTACTAGTACCAGGTACTCTGATGCTGGGTTTACAGGGGCTGTGCCTTTGGGTAGTGATGAATTGTGGATTGAAACTATGTGGATGGGTGTCCTCATGATGGTGGGTAATACTTTTATTTCACTTCAGCAGATATGGCTAATTTCTAATTTGTGGTGAATTCTTCACTGTGGTCTGGAATTGCAGATGCTTTTTTTTGGTAGATAAATATTTGTAAGCAGTACTTTACCATAGCATAGCTGTGACTTTCTTCAGATTCTGATGTTCTGTTTCTGTACTCTGCAGTAGCAGCTTTCTGTTTGCACTGAGTAGGAGAGGGAAACCATGAGTTAAAGTTTGCTTTATATGAAGAGAGCTTTTTACATAGTTTGAAAGTGTTTGCAAAATTAGCATTTGGGCAGTAATTGCAGGCCTTTGGAAAGATCTGTGCAGCATTTAAAGCAAATTTAACCATACAGTTTTTATTCTGTTACTTAGAAATTAATACCAAGGTTCATTTCCCTGGTTTCTTGGTACAGCTTCTTCGGTGACTTACGAGCTCTGGCTTTAGGATAACTGCCTGCCTTCAGCCTCACTGCCATTTTGGGCTTCAGGCATGTTTAACTCTTTAAGGCAATGTTTGTGAATTTTTTTTTAAAGAGAGCATTACACGCAACTGCCAAAAGTTAGGGATTCTGTTTTTGCTGCTCAGTCAAATGTCAATAATAAATAGCCATTGGTCTTTTGTAAAGGAGCACTAGTGAAACCATTCTTTGATTTTCCCACTCAATATTTTTTTAGAAGTTGGGGTTTATTTAGTTGTTGTAAAATAGTCACATAATGAAGAAAGAAGTATTCCTCTGATGTATCTGTCATTTTAGTTTTGAGCAAAATTTGTAGCATCACTAATTTGAAAGGATAATTCTCAAAAATTAGGCAAATTAAGTTCAGCTTCTTCTGAAAGAGTTTTTGCAGAGATGCTGCAATGTGTGTAATGTTTAGTCCCAGGCAAAGCTGATGAGACCAAAACATACCCTGGAAGTTGTGTCACCTTTTCACTCCCGTGCAACATGCATGTCTTGGAGTTTTCCCCTTGGGATTAATGCTCAATTACTGAAAAGAGATATTTCTTCTGGCACTGCAGTCAAGAGAATTTTCTCCTTTTCATCTAAGAGAAGCCTTGTGACATATGGTGCTATTGAGTTGCAATTGCAAAGATAATGCAAAATTAAGAAGTGATAATTATTCTTCATTAGCTGTACAGCTTTGGAGATGGACAAATCTACAAGCAGGGTGGATCACATCTGAATCTGATCTGCTCCCCACCTCCCTTTCTCTCCCATCCCAACTTCTCCCCCTGTGTTTATGAGCCTCTGATAGGTGCTACAATTTAAGGACCTAAGATCAGTGCAATTTTTCCAGTCACAGGTTCCCAATCCGTGTGTGCCTCATCTGCTCCTGTTTCCTCCATCTAGATTTCGAGCAAAGCCAGTAGCAAACTTGGAAGATATGAGAATTTATCATAAGATATCTCTGACTGAGCATTATAAAGCTAGTGTTGGTATATCTATCATGAGGATAGAGCAGAGATTTTACCTGTAGCTAAAACGTGCTCAGAACACACAGTTTTGATTACATTATCATCAGATATTTTCAGGTAAACTAACTCCGGTAATTTAACAAGCTACTGTTCTCAGATTATTTTCGCTGAGGTACAAAACAGGGGAGGGAAAAAAACGCAAAGAAAAAGTTGGATATTGGAAAGTCACTGGATTCATAATGAGAATCAGAAGACAAAAAGAAAGATTATGTCTGGTTTTATGCTTTCACGCAATTCTGAGTGTTTAATCAAAATGTGTTTCCTGAACTGGAACCTCAGAATTATTTGCCAAATATTATTGTTCGTGTCACATGTAAAATGGAGAACATTAGGTGTAAAATCTAATTTCTCAGTCTAGAATAGGCATATTAGTAAACAAATATTTTCACCTCATCTTGTCTGTAAGTAACCCTGGCAGGAGCCTTGCCTCAGAAGTCAAGTTCACTTTATAACATTGCAACCTGAGAGAGAAACACGCAAAGGGAAGTTTACTAATTTTGTCCTACATTGCCAGTAATGAGCTCCAAGTCAATTTAATTAATGAAGAGTAGCTGCTCAACATTTGTAGTCACCTGAACTACTTTAATTTGCATCACTGTATTTCGACCAGTTTTTGACATGTAGCAGCACGGACAGCTTTCCCTGGCAGTAAGAAATACCTCTGTCATTTAAGTACCAGAGGCAAAACTTCCAGTACAAAAGTGGATAAAATAATACACAGTGGGTGGATAAACATGCTGCATAATTTCAACGCCCAGTGAAAGTGTGTGTCATTGTTGCACCAGGAACCAATGGCGCAGGCGATGTCGCATTAAGAGACACGATACCCAGCACGTTCTCAAAGTGATGAGTTTAGCTGTGTTTGTACAAGAGCAGGGAATTTTTGCACCATGTTGAGAAGAACTGTCATGTTTATAAAGAAATGCATCTTACAGCTAGTGGCATCCAAAATGTGCCACATACATAGTCAATAGTTTCTGACTACAATGGAAAGGACATTTTCTTCCTTTCTTGTTTTTTTCAAGGATAGACCTTCTGATGGCATCAACTACTTAGATATGCTGCATAGTAATTGTTTTATTCATATGTATGAAAGAAAATCTCTTAGAATCTTCATTATACTTATCTGCTGTGAGCATCAAGATTGAATTTAATTGGGATTTTCAGATATATGCTTAGACAGTCCATTTTCAACAACAAAATGAATATGCTATTATTTTCTACTATCACTTCTTTCCAAGGGTAATTACTTAATACTCTGTAATAGCTACAATTCAGGATACTTCATTTGCCACAGTGACTCTCCTCACTTCCCACACCCACACAAACCCCCAGAACCTACTGTGAGTGAAGCAGCAGTGCAGTAGCATTCAAGGAGGATTAAAGGACTAAGATTGAGTACTTCCTAAAGCCTGCAGCTGAGCTGTCGGTTAAAACAGGAGCAAAAATGATGTCCCTGCCTTTCCCAAGTGCTGTTCAAATGGTGTAGATATGCACACAAGAACCCTGCAGAATTAGGAAGGTCACACGCTGTGTTTGGCAAAGTATCTCCAAAGAGCACCTGGTAAGGCAGGGCGACCTTCAGAAGGTGCAGAAGAACTGGCCCACGATTCCCTCACCTTCTGCATCTATTGCTTAAAGCTTTAGGCAAGGATTCTGGCATCTGGCTTTTTTGGAAGATAATTCAAGGCATTGAACTTTAAAAGAGAGATGTGGAAGTCTGTGTTCTAACAAACTTAGTCATGAGCAACAAACTGCAAATCAGTATCTGATTTTCACTGAGACATCTGGAAGAAACTCCAAATGCCATGTGCTCAGCTCTGAATCTTCATGAGTTCATGGAACCTTTAATGATCTTTTATTTCCTTTTGGACACAAATACAAAGGAAACAGTGTGTGAACTAAACAAGGCTTTGCTTGAATGATGGCTGCAGAGACACACACCTCTTCTCAGAATTATTTTAGCATTTGAGTTTCAAATCTATTTCATCCATCCCTGGGGAGACTAATCCTCTGGGGGACTAAGCCTCTGGGGATCCCATCCATGGATACTCTCAATTCGTAGTAGTCAGCCAGAGAGATTCCTAGACAGGAAGAACATTGTATCCCCCAGTGTCAGTCAGGACTTTGTTCAGAGGGAAAGATGAGGAAATGGAACAGAAGGTGGCTGCAAACACAGATGCTCACATTTCTTCTGCTAGAAACAGGGAATGATTTATTTCTTTTTATCATAAATCACAGGTTTTCCTTCAAGGCTTTGCTTTAGACTTTCAACCAGCACTGATGGCTGTAAAGAACCACATGCCCAAGCAAATCTGAACTACCTGGCAGAAATTTCTTCCATTTCTCTCCCTGCCCGATCTGATTGATTTCATGATTACAGGAGAATTTGCTGCTTCACATATTCAGTGTGTCTTATAAACCAAGGCAGCTGATGTCACCCATGCAATTTCTTTTCCATATTCAAATTCAAGCTTCCACACCCTCTGTCAGCATCACCAATATATCTATGACTTCTTACCAAATAACCATATCACACCATATGTTGCAGAATTGTTTCAGATTTTCACCAGTTTAGTTCAGAATTCAGCCCTCAGTCTGAGCACAATTCAGCTGGGAGGAGATCAATTATAGAATCACAGAGTGGTTTGGGTTGGAAGGGGCCTTAAAGCTCATCTCATTCCAACTCCCTGCCATGGGCAAGGAATCTTCCACTAGACCAGGATGCTGAGAGCTCCATCCAATCTCTCCTTGAACACTTCCAGGGAAGTGATTTTTAAAAATCCTGGTAAGAGCCATGAACCAAATGCCACATCAGTGATTATGAAAAATAGTGGGAATGGAAAGAAGAGGAAACCTCAGCTCTTGACACAGAGGGAGCCAATTTTTGTCAGTAAGATCTTGTCAGGAATTTGTCTCCCATTATTAGAAGACCAAATAATGATAATTCATAATTACTCAAAGTCAAAAAACTCAAAATAACCAAGCCAAAAAGACTGAACTCTGAAAAAGTAAACATTGCATTAATTTTGTCTTCCATTTTAGGGTATTCTTAAGGATTTATGTTCAGAGCTTTCCTCTTCAAGCATATGAGAGCATTTTAGAATAAAGAATTTTATATCCTTGCAGAGTAACCTCAGCAGAGCTTCAAAAGCATCACCACATATGAAAATCACATAAGGTTAAAATTTAGATAATCTCTATATTGAGGATCACAACTTTACAAAACATTCCTTGCTTTTGTTTTAATTTTTTACAACATTACATGACCATCTTTGTGTGTTACAGCCAGCACAAATGTTTCCTAGGAAGAAAAATGAAGAGATTTTCTACCCTCTGCATCAGCAAACCACAAGAAAATGATGTTTCTGGATTATATTCTGCCTCTGAGTTCACTGTATCATCACTGCAGTTTTGCAAGTTGCAAGCAAAAGGCAGCCAGAAAGGAAATACCCAAGTAAAGCTGATCCAATTCTTGTTCAGCTGCAAAAGTATTCAGAAATATCTCTCCTTACTCTTTTCATGTCCTATATTTGGTCAGCACACTGAAGATGACTTGCATTATATTCTCTCCCATTCAGACTCTGTCACACCATTACAGCACTGACAGTTCTTATCTCCATGTTCACTATGGGTATTTTCTGGAAAGAAGATTCTCCTGTTTGGAAACACCTGCTTTCACTTCATATCATTTCCCTTCTGCCACGTCTTAGTAATGAGCTCTTCTAAGAACTGCCTGGAGAATGGGAATAGGTTGGTAATAGCAAGTAAAACAAAACAAAAACCAAAACCCAACAACAAAACAAACTCAGAATTGCATCTGTGAAGGAGTTTTTTCCCCAGCTGCCTTCTGCTTTTGGGTCTTGATCCACAATCCATGGAAGGCAATGAGGAGACTCCCACTGACTGCATCAGAACCTGAAAGACTTCAGAGGAAGGTATATTGGGAGTATTTTTGGTGGTGTTTATGATGCAGGAAAAAAGAATTGCAGGAGCCAATGACCTTGCAAACCCTGGCCATGGTGGGCAGCAACACCCAGCTCCCCTCAGGGTTTTTATTTGCCTAAAGTCCCACACACATTAAACATTCATAGCTGGGCTGTTATTGACAATGAGGTTTTGTGCCATCCTCTCGTTTTCTAATATTGTCTTGATTTAAATTATGTGCAGAACAAAGGAAATGATATTTCAGAAGGGGAACGAAAGCATAATACAAGCACAAGTAAAATTTGGTTACAGATAGAATTAAAGTAGATGGAGTAACTTTTCTTCTGAAGAAACACTGCACCTAGGGAGGGTGTTTTGTATAATACTCCATAGCTTGGGATTTGATTTAAAAAGCCTTTTGGACATCCTTAGATCTCAAAATGTAGAGAAAACCAGCACGGGAATGTGTCTCTTTTTTTATATATATTTAAAGCATTTCCTTCATATAATCCTTGTAAAACCCAGATTTTGGTGAGAAACAGTAAGTGCATACAAACGAAGCAAAGTCTCTGAAAGAAGCAAAACCCACCCCCAAAAAAACCCCAAAAAATCAAGATCTGGAAAGAAAATGCAAGCAGCATATATTCCAGAGTAGGTTTCCTTAAGCAATATTTAGTGCTAAGGCATTTTCTGTCTCTGATGTAAGAGCAGCAGCAGTGGGTCCCAGCTGGATACCCCCCTCTCTCTCTCTCGAGGAAGCAGCTGAATGTTTCAGCAGCACCAAGGAAGGGCTGCCCTCTTGTGCTGCTTCATTTCACGGGGCAGACTTGTACAGCAACCTGTCAGGGAATGTCTGACATCAGTGTTTGCCTCCAAAACTGTCCTGTGACACTGGGATTGACTTAAAAGGACACTGTTGAGCTCTTAGGAAGCACAGTCTGCACAGAAACCATCACTCTCTGTAAGAGGAAGAGGTTGAGTAGCCATAAAATACAGAGAGGGCATTTAATTTATAATTGTGTACAAGTACACACACACAGATGCAAGCCTTGGGGTTCATCTATGGGGTTTCCACCAGCTGCTCACTAAAAAAGGCTGCTCAGGAAGGCTGGGGAGCCACTGGAGCCCACAAACAGCACAAGATTTTTGTGGCATTTGTCTAAGTTATGAAGACAATATAGTAAGTTTCTTATGAAACAAAAGAAGCTCAGACCTCTTCTATTCCTCCTTTTTTTGTTGTTGTTTTTAACACTCTGAGTTTCCTTCCCTGAGCCTGTAGACCTGAAGGAAAAGCACCTTACAAGCACTGCTCCCTACCCCTGCCCATCGGCAAGGGAGGCACAGATTAAATACAGCAGAGAATGAGCTAAATGTGCTTTGTGACCCAACAGAACAGCTTCCTGTTTCCCCTGTGCCTGGGATCTTGCTTTAAAAGTGATGTTACACTTTCAGGTGATATTTAATCAGTCACCATCCATAAGAAAATACCTCAGCTGACTGCTGGGCTTTCTTTTTTTTTTTTTTTTTTTTTTCCTTTTGGTTAGCACTGAAATGTCCTTCTACTGATTGTGGAACAAACTCTTCTGTGATGTTTGCCTGGGTTTCAAATGCCTGGAGATGCTGCATGTGTGACAGGTGACACTTACCAGCCTACACTGCAAATACAAGGGGTCAGTCTCACCCTTTACCCTGCACTTACTATTGCTGTCATAGCAACTCGGCCCCATATGTTCAGAGTTGAAGTGTGTGTGTAAACCTGCTGCCCTCAAAATCATTTCTGTGTGCTCCAGTGACTTCACTGGGCAGTTTGGCAGCAGAGGACTAAACTGTTAACTCTTCTTAGTTAAAGTTCACAGGAGTTATAGTTTAACACCAGAAGGGACAGACTGGCTGTGTAAGGGAACACAGGAGCAACCAACCTGGGCTGAGGGTTTTTATGAACTCTGATTCAGTGATTTAAACTTATTTGGTTTTCTGAGATGGTCTAGAGCTCATAGGCAGTGTATTACTCTGTCTTGGCTGACAAGAGGTAACTTCTAAAGATGCATGACCTTGGTTTCTTGCTGTCTTGGAAACATAATAGTAACCCTGCCACATTGGAAATAACACTTTTTATTGAAGTTCCCTACCCCATCTGCAGTTATGGCCACGTTATGTGCTATGCCACAGTAATAACAGAAACACCTCAACATGAACCTTGCTGGAAATAGCTCTAGCACAGCTTTGAAAGCCATTTTTTTCGGGTGAATGAAGTAAAGAGAAACTTTTCATCTCCAGGAACATATGAGCCTTTCTAGTGCACTTCAAAGCTTGGCCAACTGGAAGCAGGAGCTGTAGCAAACTGCTGTGGAGCCTGTTTGGAAGCTGACTCCAGCACAGGGATTGAAATAAATGAATTTGGCACCTAAAAGGAGGTTTTGTGGAGTCAACGCTTTCTAAGCAGAGGACACAGAGAGATCTGGCAAGGCTGGTGCATACATTATTGACATTTTAGAGTCACAAAGGGGTAATCCCAGGTCTAACTCTGAGCCAGCTGAACTTGTCGTGGTCTTGAAGCCCACCCTTCTCAGATGTAGGGCTGAAGTGATGCTGAAGGGACAGCCTGTGTGGGCAGGGCAGTGTTAGCCACTGTCAGAGAACACACACACGCAAAATGAACACCCCACCCTTTTTGTACTAACCTGTGATTTTCTGCATTGCCCTCTACCCACCCACCAAAGATAAAGCTTCTGTGTGGATAGTTGTCAGAGAATGAGCATGGGGATGTTGAGAAAAGAAATAATTTATGCTTTTGGTTGTTCAAACTGAAACACTTTTTTACAGGAATCTTTCCGAAATGGAAATCAGTGACGGTTGGCATCGTTCTCAGAACATTGCCTTGGGACACTGAAGTGCACAAATGCTTTGCTGATATTTTGGACACAGTGCAGAAGAATTTTCCAAGTGATTTTCCATCTCCCAGGAAAAAAAAATCGTATTTTCTTATTTGCATTTGGACAACTATTTGTATCTTAAAGCAAGTATCTGCAAAACATTCATGCCTGCAGCATTTTTAAAATTAATAGCAGAAAAGGAAATAACACTGGCAGTCTAGCAGGATTTTTTCTGTTGGATTTGGTAAGAATGGGATACTCTATGTAAAGAAAGTCTTGTTTCCTTATTTGTGTAGGGATCAGAACCGTTGTCTTTAGCTTTCTTTTCTCCTGACAATTTGTTCCTGTAATCTCCTTACGTTCTTACATCAAAACCTTTGGCAAAATTGAGAGGTAGCTTAACTGACAATTTAAGCTACACATTAGTAAACATAACAGGAAGCAATGGAACAAGTCACCCCACAAAGAGAGAAAAACAGTGAACAACAGGAATCTGTGCTGCCTCACTCCTACTTTTTATTCCTTCTTTCTAAAAAAAAAAATGTTTCCTGCAACAACATCTTTCTTCCTCCATTTGCAAGTTACATCTGCTCACACAAAGTTCATGATATGCAAAATAGTTTGCGCCATGGGTAGGTCTGTTCTAAGGAGATAATAATAATGGATATTTATCAGTGGCAAGCACAGGAAATGAGTGTCTGGAGGACACTGAGAGTCTGAGCACATCCAGGGGAGTGAAGTGGCAAGGTTTGAGATGGGCCCAGTGACCTTGTCTGGGGGCACATAAAGCTCCTCAGAATGGCTCAGCATCAGCTGAAAGCATCTCCTCCAAGAGCAAGGTGTGTGCTGTTAAAAACCCTAACTCAGAAATCACACAGCAGGTAATTCCAGGTCACCCTCCTCAGGAATGGGGGGAGAAGAGGCAGAGGAGCTCTGGGAACCTCTCAGAGAGCATTGCCATCACTGGTTCTCTGAGAAATGATCATGGTCCATAACCAACACAGCAGACACAGCACTTCAAATCTGTTTCCTACAAGATTTGTAGATCTTGTCGAAAGATCTCTGCCTCACCCAGAGCTAGAGCAGCACCACCAAGGTGCTCAGTTCTTCAGGGAGGAAGGGGCTTGTGGAAGGAATAATTCTAAAACACCAAACTAGAGCCCCAGCTCCTTGGCTAGGACATTTTCCTTGCTTTTCCCCCTCTTCCCCATCCAAGTGTCTCCCCCACTGACTGTCTGGGAATGTGATAAGTTTGATCAGGAGAAGAAAAGTTTCTCCCCCAGCTCTATTAAATTCTATGGGTGTCCTGAGAGAAGATGATCTTTGGACAGCAGCAGAATATATGATTGCAAGTAGACAGTAATTTTATTACACAACTGCCCAATAGCACTTCTCTGAAATATTTTGAGGTTCTATGGCATAGAGAAAGTCAGCATTTTTTAAAGCAGTTTAAACCATAAAACAGAGAGGTAACCAGCAGGGGAAAATAAGAATAGCTGTTCCTTCAGAATTTTTGAGTGATTAGACTAATTTTCGAACTTTCCTCTACATGATCTATTGTTTAATCTCCCACCTTACTTCATAGCAGCAAACAACAATCTAATCTAAACCTCTGTTTTTCCTCCATTATTAAAGCATTACTCTCTAAAAGAATGGATTTTTGCATAATGCTACTGTAAGAGAGAGGAGAAAGCAGGAACAGCTCCAAAAAAGGTTCAGATTGGCTGTGCCAGTCCTGCTGCTGTGCCATGTCACTGCTGCTGTCAAGAATATTCCTCACCTTGAAAGCCAAATCAAAGAGAATTTTAAAATAAGGAATAAAATTAGAAGAACAAGCATGTAGAGGTGAGGAAAGTGGGATCTAGTCCAGTACTTACTATATTCTTTCCCATATTTGTGTTATCATGAAATAAAAATCAGTAAATGCTCTAACTGCAATTTGTGTCAGAGTAAAAAGGAAAGGAACAATCAAGTTTCTAAATTTTTTTCACTCTTATCACATAACATGGGCTAACTACTGTGCTTTTTTCCCCTGCTTGATCTCTTTGTAAGGTTATCTTAAAGAGTTTCCTCCCACTTTATTTGAAGAACTGAATACAAAGGATGAACTCTATTTCTACACAGATTTACTCAGCAAAATTTTCTGATTTCTTACGGCTTCTTCCCATTGTATTAGCACTTCCTTTTTTTTACCCCACACAGCTCTTGCTAATATAAACCTTCATTAACACGTTCCTTATTGGGCCCATAAACAAATTAACAGGCAGGGTGTTAAATAACTACTAGAGGTCTTGTAAAAATACATTTAGCGGGCGAGAATGTGTTTGAGTGAATAATAATCACATCAAAGTAGCAAAGGTGATTCTATATATCCCTTTCTTTCAGATGTGTTTTTAGATCTCTGTAACTTCCTGAGAAGCTGTGTTTGAAACACTGGTGTGAGTAGAGAGCAGAAAACCTGAAGTCATTTACTTTCAATCCTTCTCAAAAATACGCTGCATTTGCTTGTGCAGCAGCAGGACCCCGGGGACGCTGAAAGGGTGCTGTGAAAATCACTGCTCCGTAAAGCCCTTGCTGCCTACTGTTTAGAAAAGGAATTTGTGAAGGAATAAAAGCGCTTTTTCACCAGGTTACAAAAAGGGAGAAGGAAGAAATAGTTTCCACTTGCTGGAACGAGAAAAGGCGAGGAAGTGCAAGTGCATGCAAAGAGGGAAAACCACAATTCCCCTTTGCAGAAGGGGAGGAATGATGTGTAAAAGGCATTGAAGAAAATACTTCTGCCCCAGCCACGGGAAGGATTTGTGTGTAATCAACTTCTGTTTGCTGCAGAGCAGTCGCCGACGTATTTTCATGCAAGCTGATCTTGTTTTCCCTGCTTGAGTGGCATAGCAATAATAAATACATTTATTATTCATTAAATGCCTTCAAAATATTTTAATATGCCTCAGCATTTCCAAGGTGTTCAAATCACAGCAGTAAAACACCCTGCTCACATAATTTGCTGCCTTAACAACTGAATGCTACAGTTTGCACTTTAAAGTTTCTGCGTGCACATTTCCAGACAGAGTGGGGAATCACTTTAGGTGTCTGGAGTCAAACCCTTAAAAAGAAGCTTTTCTCTTAAAAATCACGCCCCACCCACCCATCCCCCTCAAAAGAAAAAAAACCCCTGGCATTGTACAGAGCTCAGTTCTCCTATATTTCAAAACAGGATTCATAAAATTCACCTAGTTCAGAGATTGTCAAATGAGGAAAAGGATAATTTTAAGGTAAAGGCAGACCAATAGATATGTGCTGTAGTATGTGCATGCATTGTTTTGTGTGATTTGGTTTGGTTGTTTTCTATACACAAAAAAAAACCACCAAAAAACCAAAACAAACCAAAACAAACAAAACAAAAAAAACCAAACCAACAACAACAACAACAACAACAAACCAACAAAAAAAACCCCAAAACCAAAACCAAACAAACAAAAAAAAAGACCACCGCCAAACCAAACTCCCCTCTCCAGAAAAAGAAAAAGGAATAAAAGCCAACCAACCAACCAACCAAAAACCCAGGAAAGGAACGAAGAATCAAGGTTTAGTCTTATGCTTTTCTTTGCTTGCTGTTTGGAAATAAGTCTTCACATTTCTGACTTCACTGGCCACAGGGTCCCATCCTAGATTTGCATGATGGAGAGCTCTGCATAGCATTTCCTGAGTGCCACTGCATGCCAAAGCAGATGGAAGGTGATTTATGGTCTTCCTTGTTTATGGGGATAAAGGAGGAGAGAATTATGCCTAGATCACTGTGTCCCAAATAATTTCTTAAGGTTATCAAGTTTGCACAGCTCTGTCTTATGTTAAGTTTATGCTGGGGAAAAAAAAAATAAATCAAAATAAGAGGAAGTAAACCACTGAAGCAGAATGCACAGGGAATGTACCAAAGCACACAGTGCTTATTTATCTACAGCTGAACCACATCAACCAGGGAGAAGTTTTATTCCCAGTCAGAATAAAGCTCAGAGCTTCCAGTGAAACACTCCCAGATTACATTATTGTCACCAAGTCCAGCATTTGGTGATTTTTATCTACAATTAGAGTCTGGCAACGTGTAGGCTGTAAGCAAATAAATCTGAAAGCTAAATAGTTTTTCTTCTTAAAATATTAGCACTTGAAGCATCTAACTGCAGTTACCAATGTTGTGTCCCGTGAAATACAAGGAGAGAAATCTTTCAGAGCCCCAAGGGCAGCCTGTGATACAATGAGCAATAACAGGAGATGCTCAGCCCTTTCAGCAGCCTGCAGATGACTGCTGCCATGCTTGGAAAGGGTTCAGAGACACTGGAGACCTGATCCTAACGTGATTGAAACTGGCAGAAATCTCTCACCAAGATGCAAAATAAGGCTAAAAATGAATATGTGTTGGTGTTATTTACTGAATGTCTCCCAAACAAGAATATGGAACTCCAGGTATCCAGAGGATGTTCCCAGAGATCTGGCCTGTGCTGTCTTCTGACAGGGACGGAACTGCCATTCATGAACTTCAGCACATTCCCAGGAGCCAAGGCTGGTTTTGTCATTTGCTGACATCACTGCAGTTTGAAACTGAATATGGAGCTTGTTACAACCCTGGCCAAAGACTTAGCACAGGGAGTTCTCTTTTTGCTACAAGAACTCTTGCTTTCATATAAATAAAGTCAGGCATTGACAAATTTGCTGTTGTTTAAGGCAAATTCTGCTGCAGGGGTTATGTGAGGCTGTGGTCTCAGTCAATGTGGTATAGGATTTACCATTCAGTTCCAAAATGAAAAAGTGCAATTAAATGCTCTTGAAAATGTCATGTGCTAGGAAGAAAAGCCTTCCAAAATAGATTTCTTGGTCCAAGTCCATGGTTCTTTAATGTTTCTGTAAGCAGTAATGGTTTTGTCCTGCAAGACAAATACCCATTGATTTGAGTTTCTAATGACTGCTAGGTCAGGCTTCCTATATATTTGTTTAGTTAATTTCTCTGACCTTCCTTCCATTTAATACTTGGGATGACAGATTTCCATTTTAGCAGCTGTGTGGATGTGAGTCTGAAGCACCCATGATGTCAAAGGCTTTGTGTTCATTTACTAACCAAGTTATTTTGAGCTTTTTTTTAAATTATATGCACAGTCAGCAGAGATTTATGATTTGGGTTTGTTGGTTTTTTTTGGCTCAATCTCATATCACTTATCACATGCATTAAAATTAATTCATACACATTAACCTACAGGAAAGAGATGGTTACTGTTTCTTGAGATAGGAGGAAACCATCTGAATTCCAGGGAGGATTCCAGATAAATGCATTAATTTTAAAAGTTGAAAAGTTCCTTCCTACTTTAATTAGCAACGCTTCAATTTTCTGCCTCAACATCCAATAACAAAGGTGGAGGCTGGGAGAAGTGCCATGTCCAGTACAGAGACTGCAATGTGCAGGCAATTCCAGGTGCCATCCAGCAAACCAAGCACACACTTTAAATCTCACAGTATTAGCTGGACTTAGGTTAAAAGTCAAAGGCACAGGAATAAATTGGTTCTTGAATCCTTCCTAGAAACCCATGTTCTCACTCAAGTCTTAGCTCAGTTGGTTCAAGCAGGCTGCTGGTAACACCAAGGTTGTGGGCTCAATCCCCATATGGACCAAGATATTTACTCAAGAGCTAAACTCAGCAGTCCTCATGTGTCCCTTCCAGCTCAAACATTCTGTGAATCTGTGAAGTGTTAAGCAAGTCTACAAGAAATCAAGAAGCTAAATGCAGTTATATATCTTGTCCTCACTGCTTTATTCTCAGGTCTGCCCTTAGCATGTATTTAAAGCCAGGCATGTGCTTAAATCCCTGCATGAAAACTGCATTCAGATAAGTGATCTAAAATTAAGGTATCAGCCCAGCTCTTGTATATTTGCAAATCAAATTGATTTTGACAGCAGGTTAACATAAGGCACAGATGAGACACAGAGCCTAGAGCAAGATGGGTTGTGTGATTTAAGGCTCTGCAATTAAAGACAGGGCCCAGAGATGCTGCCTTCAAATGTGGGTGTTCAGGTTCTGCCAGGACTCTGCTGCCTGCATGCCTGCCAGTGAACTGGAGCAGTTGCCATGCTACTTCTTGGAAAATATTTATTAAGTCAGTGATTTATTTAGTCTATTTAAAGAAGGTGGAATAAAACACTGGGCTGGCCATAATGATTATGGTGTTGTTATTTCTTTTTTAATTAATATTGAGCAACCTGTACTGCAGCCAACTTCAAGACACTTCAGAATTGCACTCCTCATTCTCTGGCTGGAGAACAAAAGCCTTGGTAGGATAAATAATGTTTTCGTTCTAGGAACCTACAGAAAAGTACTTTTTCTGGTATCTTCCTTGCACAGAAAAAAAAGAGACTCTTGATTTTTCCTACCTCATCTTACAGGGAAAATAACCTTTTTCTCCCCATCTCTGAGATATGAAATGTAAGACTCAGAAACAGATGCAGTCCCAGGTCTGAAGCTCCCACAGAGGACAGAAGGAGTTCCTGTCTCACCATGCCTCTTTAATTCAATGCAATATTTACCAGGATAGAGCCAGGCATGGTCCCCTCACCCTGCTGGCCTGGGATAAATGAGTTTTCCCACCTGTCCATCCCAAACCCTCCATTACCCACCCCTCTCAGCAGTTAGTCAGTGTGGCTGGTCCTGTGCTCATCCCCAGGCCTGCTCTGGCTTACTGAGGGGGAAGTTTATTAACACATTCAAACTGAAACACCACAGAGTTTGATATCAGAGATTTGCCATTGGGGTAGAGGGAAATAAATAAAGGAAAGAACAGCTGGGCACAATGCCCCCTGCTCAGCATGTCTGACCACCAAGCTCTGCTCATTTCTAGAAGCTGAACGTTGTATTAACCACTGGGAAAGACTCTCTCAGCTTGCATGGGAGACATCAGGGTTTTGGCGCTGGTATATTGCCCTTCTGTTGAGGCCAGTGGGACAGAGGCAGGTGGCTGTCAGCACCAAGTGATACTCTCTGAACTGTGGAAAACTCTCTGACCCAGAGAAGAGACACATAGCTAACCACAAACTCATCCTGGTGCAAGGGTATAATACCATGTTGTGATAAATCCACAACAGAACAGCCTTCAGAAGCTATTTTAATCAATTAAGAACAGTTGGACCCTTTAGCACATAGTTACCATCATCTACTTATTATGCACTTAAAAGGCAATTATAGACAGGAAAATAATGTTCGTTTTCTATTGGCCTCGTTTGCCTTGAGTGAATTAAGTCTGCTTCTCATCTGCATTCACAGTCCCAGCTGCTTCCTGACTGAAACAGATCCTGTAGGCTTTTTATATCCAGTAGCAATGCAGCAACACCATATGTAAGGCCAGGGTGTGTGTGGGAGCTAGGATGTCTCCTGGCACCTGAATTATTAGCCTGTTCCAAGTTCCAGTGCGGAATCGTTCCCTGTGTGGTGATTCATGAGGTAGGAAAGAACCCAGATCCAGGTCTCAGGCTTTGTTTTTAGGCTTAGAAAAGCAATGTGGCTTCTCAAGCTTGAAAAAACATAACAGAAAGGAAGATAGTTTTTAGAGTCCCTGCCTGTAACAGAGCAGGTCTCTGAGGCTATTAATTATCCAAGGCTGCTGGTAAAGTAGAAAAGGTGAATGTATAGCAAAGGAGTTTTCCTAAACATATATAAACAGCAAACCATTACACTTTCACTGGAAGAAGAAAAATTTGCAAACAGGGCAACACTCAAGAACTCCCAAGCCCACAAATGCTTGTGTTCCCTGAATGTCATTGATGCAAGTCACTTGCTGCCATAATTAGCTTTGTCAGAAGACCTGAAATAGAAGGGGGTGGAGAGGAGTCCCTGCAGTATAAACTGACAGGGCTGTGTACCAGGGTGCTGTGTGGAGAGGATACCCCACAATTCTTAAATCTGCTTTTCTTCCTAACCACAGCGTTTACAGGGTCATTTGATGGACAGATACACATAACCTGGCCACGTTTCACCAGTAGATTGCTCCACAGTTTCAAGGTTATATTTATGAGAAACCTGCCAAACACTTTAATTGGTGTCCACTGCAGTAGGTCACCAAGGAAAACAAACAAACAAACAAACAAACAAACAAACAAACCACATATCAAAGAAACCCACCCCAGAGCAGCATTCAGGAAACTACTTCATAGAAGTTTTAAGTTGTGACAAGACAGCCTACCAGACTCCTGGAAGACTTACTTAAAACTATAACATCAGTAGATGCCAAAGGAATAATTTGGACACTGTTCTTTGTGGTCAAGTACAGGTTTTTATGCTGCTATATAATATTTAAACACTTCCTATTAAATATTGCATATCAATGGAACTGGCCATATCAAACGGCAGATAATTGCTGGCAGTTATTTTTCAAAGTCAAAACTCTGCTTGAACTTCACTTTGAGAAAATCAGGGCTTTATTAGCTGGCAGAGAAGGGGAAGTGATTCCAAGGGCAATTTGGCTTGGGAATGCAGTGTTCCCATCAGAGCATCCTTTCTGGCAGTAAGGCTTTCCTGAGAGGGAAAGTTCAGCAGGGTTTCCCGAGGCTGTTTAGCTCTCAGACCTGATTTTACAGAGGCCTTGGGAGATGTTGAGGTGGTACCTTTAGACACATGAACCCAGCAATGCACAAACCCCACTGTGTTTCTCACTGCAAAGTCAGTAGCGAGTCAATGCAGGGAATAAAAAAAGGCTGAGGGGGAGGAGGTCTAAAGTTTGTGTTTGTCATACCCCTGCACAATATGGGAAATGCCAAGTGTAGGCTGCCAGCCTATACATCCCACTGATTTCACAGAGGTGTCTTGGAAGCACAAAGTTTTCTCACTGAGTGTCACACTCTCCTCAGCCCCGACCCACCAGATGTAAATAGTGCTGCCCTTGGTTTTCCTGCTCATGAGGGATATTTACTACAACCATGATGGCATTTGTGTTTTGCTTAGCCCCAAAGCACTGGGTTGAAGTGAAGCAGCCAGAAGTTTCTATCTGCCCACGGTCTGCCTGGTTGAAGTCAATGCAGTTTTTATGAGGCATTTTATTATTAAAAGAATTTCTCAAGAAATCAACCAGTCCAACATTCACCAAGCTGATTTAGTTCAAGGGTGCTCGCAGTCACGTGAATAGAAGCCAGACATTTTTCTCTGCTAGGGGAAAGTCATTCAAAGAGAAGTACCCAGCCACGTGCAGGGCATGTTTTAGCATGCCCATAAAGAGCTATTCTATAGCTGAGTGCTGTGTATCTCACTGCTTTTGAATGGTTTGCAGTTGCAGTGCTCCTTCAGCCCAGGAAGGGTGCCTGAGGCAGCCCTGCCACATGGGCCCCATTACTTACTCTGTGCATCACTCCAGGGTGGCTGACCCTGCTAACACCACCTGCATCAGGCTGTGTGTGAGCAGGCTCCCCAGCCTCCTTCCCACACTCCATCCACTTCAGCCACCAGCCTACACATGACTTTCCTACTTGAGGCTTGGCATATCTGCAAGAACTGAATTTTACAGCACTCTCAGGCTGCTTTCCATTGTTGCCTCCCCTCAGAGATGAGGGGGCAGTTGGGGCAGTCACATTAGATAGAGATGCTGGAGGAAATCTCCATTTGCAAAGTTCAGTTTGCAGAGCAGACCCAGAGAAGGCAAAGCCCAGACTTACAGACTGGGGAGCAGTGCTGGAAGTTTCTGCTGTTAGGGGAGCTTCCTTGTATCTTTGCTTAACATCTTCTCAGTTAATAATTAGTTTCAGTAATTCAGAAAAATAGAAGTTGTTAAGATTTTATTTGCCTTCCTTTGGAAGTGGTAATTCCTAAACTCAGCTAGAATTGAGGTCTGTGCTCTGCTGTTACAGGTGGCTTAAACAATCTTGCTCTAAACAGACAACTTGAAACAAAACATGGCCCCTTGTCTTGTCCTGCCACAGATAATCCCTGTGACTGTGTTAGCTGTCCCTGCACAAACCCTGAGCACCTCACATCCCTCTGCATGCCAGGCTGTACCTACACAGAGGCTTCCATCCAGAAGAGAATGTCAGGGTTTTTTAGTATAGAGGGAACCATGCTCCCCTAGCCACAGCATCCAGGTAATTCATTATGTTAATCTGCAGTGACATGGCAGAAGATTTGAGGCTTTTTTTCCTGTGAATCAGGAACACTGCAGAACTGGGCAAAACCAGTTGCCCCTTTTTGCCTTTTAGGAGAAGACCTATGCTGAGCCACGATGGAGTTATCAATCACCTTCTGCCACTTCACTCCCAACTCCTCAATCAAACCTCTGTTCTAAGAAGTCTGACTGTTGCTGGCACATGAGCAGGAGCAGCTTCTGAGCACAGCACTGATGGAACAGCATCAGGCAGAATTGCAGCTGAGCAACTGAAAAGCAAGGGCTCTTCTGAGCTCAGTGTCCTGTCCTTCCAGATGCTCCAGGCTCAGCTGCAGCACATTGAACCTGTGGGAGGTCTGGAGTCATTCCCTACCATGAGGCTCAGCACTAGGATCATCTAGAAGACCTTGCAGGAAAAACAGCCCAAGGGGAAACAAAGAATAGTTAATGAAAAAAAAAAGTAAAAAATTTAGTTCCAGATCTGCATTTGCACATATATAAAAATTTGCCTTAGAAAAATCTAGTTCTATACTGAGTCATGACCACAGTCCTGTTAGTTCCTGCCCTAACATAAATCTTCACAGAGAAAATACACCAAATGAGGTAGGAAAATACAGTTAATCCTAATGGTGTCATCATGTTGTGCTCCCTGCACAGCTGTAAAGATCATTGGCTGGATGCTCTGTACTGAGCTACGTGTCTGAGAGATTGCTCAGAGGTAATTGTCTCTTCTCCAGCACACACAGATGTGGGGATGTAACTCCTGTAAGTTCATGTGTACCTGCCTCTGGCCCAAAGTCATCTGTACTGCAGAGCAACTCTCCACTGCCTGCATTTGCAATTAATTAAACTTCCAAGAGCATGGGCATAAAACGAGCCTGTGACAATAAAGAAATACCAGCCATGGACAGGCAGAGCCCCACTGGGACACATCTCACCTTATTATTCATAGACTGAGCTGTTTGAGTTTAGTTTCTTTTCATGCATGACGAGCTTTTGAGGAATCTCATTATTGCACTGAATATAAATATATTCAGTAAATATAAAGAGACAGACCTAAACTAGAAGCAAAGATCACTGCCTGGTTTTAAAAGTATTAGGGATGCATTACTTACAGATACAAATAGAGATTGAAGCTGAAATTGGATCAGATCTTAAATATCTTCTCTTCTCTTAAAGGGACTTTCCAGAGGCAGCCCAAAAGCATTGGCAATCCAAGAAATAAGAACATAAGAAACCTGTCCCTGGGACAGCCCAGTGGTCTGAGGGGAGATGCTCATTAGGGACACTGTGTTGGCCTGGTCACGTTTGGCACCCATCCTCCAACATCCACAACTGCTGCGTTAGGAATTCATAGTGAAGACCTCTGATTTGTGGTTTCAGGGCCTATTTCTGAACCTGTTGCCTGTCATTCATCCAGTTCAAAAAGCCTGCTGGTACTGTCTCCAGTCCTCTGTGGTAGCAAGTTTGGGGAAGTCACTACCTGCTGAATAAAGAAGTCCTTTTTTCAGTAACAAGCTGGTTGTCTCCTAGTTCATAGAATGTCCCTAAGTTTACCTCTTTTGAAAAGTGGTGTTTTTTTTTTTTTTTTTTTAATTGGGAGGAAACAGTTGTCCCACTCACCTGATCTGTGATTTTTGTATAGCTCAAACATGATTCCTCAGCTACCTTTTTCCCATCTTCTTCAGACACTTATAAAGCAACTGATCACCCCTTTGATCATTTTAGTTATCCTAAAGAGAACTCCCTTGTGGCAAGTATCTATTCCTCAGCCCACTTCTCTGCTTTCCAACCACAGTGATCCCAGTCCATAAAAACCAAAATAAAAGATAGCTACAAGGGGTAAAAGAGCACTAAGGCTTGGGACATCTGGGCACATTCAGAAGTCAGTGTGATCCCTGCAAGGGAGAAAAGACCTTCCAAACTGCTGAGTCAGTTCAGGCAAGCCCTCGTGGCTCCCTGTACATTAGGTTCACTTAAAAATGTTCCTTGTGGGTAATGGTGCATTAATAAGGTATTGGCTGTCTGGGACTATTGGGTGCTGTGCCAAAAACAGTCCTTTATAAACTGAACATGCACAAAGGTTCTGGCAGTCTGATTCCCAGTGACCCACTGACAAGCTACTGATCTAGCTGAAGATGTGGAGATGGGATGTAATTGCCCACAATCTTTTTAATCAAGGACTACACTTCCAGTAATCTGCTGCAATGACAGAGAAAACAGCATCAGGCTGTAACACACGTCTGGAATCAAAGCTCTTTTCTGTACAGTCCTAATTAAAGAGTGTTTCTGACTACAAGTTTTATACAAAAGTCAATGAGCTTCCAGCTGAGGAAAAGGACCTGTCTGGATGTGATGAAAAGGCTGCACGTGTACTTCAAGAGTGTACATGAGTACATGATCAGAAAAAACCCATGTGGGGAGACACAGGTAGCACTCAGGCCATGGGTTATACCTGGGAATATCTTCAATATAGATTGGGATGAGAGGGAAGGGGGAATGCATCAGTCACCCCCAAACCCCTGAGCACAAAGCTGTGGCCAAAGCCATCACTGGCATGGATCAGAGCTGCTGCAGGGAAATGGAATTACAGCCTGGCCTGGAGCAGCCCTCCAGGGCATGGGTACCTGAGGATTCACCTAAAGGTGATCCAGGGAATGTGCTTCAGAAATGAGAACAACCACCAGGGTGATAATCATGGGGTGGCTTTTTACTGCTTGGACAGTCTTCCATGTCAGGCTGTGCTGGTGATCACTGAATTGCTGTTCTGCCCACCTCCTGCCACCAAAGCCCTGTCAGAAAGAGGTCCCTTATTTCACCATTCTCAGAGATAATTTTTGACTGTTCTTTGTCTTTGATTAAACACAAACTGCATTTTATACCCATCTATCTGGCACTTCTAACAAATACACTCTGCAAGTAAGAGATACTCAAAAATGTACAAGTTTAATTTGTCATGCCTCTGTAAAACCACACTGTAACATGATCTGTCACAGAGGCCAGGTTTGGCAGGATTTCACAGAATCACAGAATGGTTTGGGTTGGAAGGGATCTTTATAGGTCATCAAGCTTCAAGGCCCCTGCAATGAGTTGGGAGATCTTTAATTAGATCAAGTTGCTCAGAACCCTGTTAAACCTTACCTTAATTATTTCTAGAGATGAGCCATCCACCATCCTCTCCAGGTAACCTGTGCCAGTGTTTTATCACCCTCCTTGTAAAAATTTTCTTTCTTATATCAGATCTAAATGGATCTTGTTTTAGTTTAAAGCCATTACCCCTTATCCTAACACAACAGGCCCTGCTGAAGAGTTTGTCCCCATTTCCACAGGCAGCTCTTTACCAGCCAGCCTGGATGCCAAAAAACAGCCTTGAAGACATTTGATTTACTACAATAGATATTGCCCACATGTCCTGGGAAGGACAAGAGACAGAGACCATGAACAGCTGGGGCTCAGACTCAGCATCCTGACTGATCCTCACTCATCCCAGCAATGGGCCATTTATCCTTTCACCCAGCCTCGCTTGGTGACACGCCAAATTTGGAGGCTGCTATATTTGTTACCTACCTACAGAGCTATAGACTGGAGCTCAATTATCTTTAAATTCTTATCAGGAGCCTTCACTCCAGCCAGGGCTGTCATGGAAAATGTAATGCATGTCCTGACTCAAGGTTTTCGTTCATTTGTAATAAAAATCATCTGGCCTCTCTCTGAAGGAAGATGCAATCCATCCCTGTTGGGAGATAGTGGAAAATACAGTTTATGTGGCTGCCAACTGGATCTTCATCAGAAAGAATCTTTTGTGCAGTGCTCATGTGCAGAAAGGGGGGGAGGGTCGGAAAACAGGAAGGTTTTCTGTGCTGTTGAGCTGTTTGGCTGCTCACACTGGCTCCAGATGGTGCTGGAGGCACTCAGTGCCTCTGAAAACCAGCCAACTTTCATTCTCCCAGTTCTTATAGTAGCAAGAGAAAAACTGTTCTCTTGAGAAAAGAAAACAGGGAAAAGCTAGTAATGATATTTCTGCTTCTCCTGTTGGCAAATTATAGCTGAAATTAGATAACATGCTGCAACAATTCTGGCTTTCCAGCTGGAGAGGGAGAGGAGCAGCGAGCTGCTGTGGGTGTCCCACGTAGCACGAGGCTCTGCCCCCTGAAACAGCCCTAACCAAACTCATTGGATCACCTGGGACCCCTAACTTTTCATTTCAGATCTCCAGTTATTCTTTCCTCCCACTCCTCATGGCAGTAAGGAGAGAGAAATCTGTTTAAGTAGGGCTGGTTTTGCCATTGTTTTCTGGGGGTTTCTCATCCTTACCCAAGAACATTTCTGGGCTCTGGGGGTCCATTTCTGCCCAGTGACTGGGTTAAACACCCAGTGATTCACCTCATGTCCTGCTTTGCAGCCAGCTCCATATTTCTGCTACATCTCAGGCTCATCCACTCAGTCTTTAAGACTCCTTTGCAATATTTGGGGTTTTTTTCAGTTTCAGATAGGATGTGGTTCAGCTGGCATCACAGCCCTGGTTAGATCACCACAAGGAATCACAGCAATAGCACAGGAGGTTTTGTGCATGAGCACAAGCCCCAAACATCCATCCTCATCCTCCTCTGCAGACCAAGCTGGTTCAGAAAAGGAACAGACAGGAGCAGTGCCTTTGATGGAAGCCTTGTGTAAACCTGTGTCAGTTTGTCTTGTTTTGAGCCCAAACACACTCTGGACTTTGAGCTTTATTTCTGCTTATATTTAATTGATCAAATCCCTCTCCCCACAAATTTCTGAAGTATCTGAGAAAAGCCTGTATTTAAAAAAAAAAAAAAAGTGTATGAATTAGTTGTCAGTGTGAATTAAAGAGTACCTGCAGCTATCACAATGCCAAAACCACCTGTAACTATTTTGAAAGTTTTGCTGCTCATTTATTAAAACTTTCTTGAGTAGGAGACACCTTCATTAGAAGGAATTTAACTTTTGATTTGAAGTAAGTGATTCAGAGATGAAGCAGGGCTATACAATTTCTTTCTGCCTATATTTGTGGCAGTTCTACAAGCATAGCCCAGCTATTTTTGCTGAGAATTCATCCACAATGCTTTTCCTCAATTGGAAAAATATTGATACAGCCTCAATCTGATCTGTATGCAGCTTTCCAAGATGAAAGGGGAAAAGATGTGTCTCTGAGAGGCATGCTGCAAGTTAGAGAATACTGGACATCACCACCACAAGGTAATATTTATGTAAAAAGGATTTGCTGTTCTACACTGAAGTGAGCATTTTTTGTAAAAAAAAAAAAAAAAAAAAAAAAAAAAAATTCAGAGCAGTACAGAAAAATATGGGTCGTTTTTCCTCCTTGTCAGCTTTGCTCCAGTGAAAAATTTCTCCAAAGCTTTGCTTATAATTCTCCTGGATAGCAGTCGTTGTTTAATGTATAAAATAACTGCCAGGACCAACAGGCATGTTTGTCTCCTTTCAGAGGATTTAAACAGCAGAGAGTTTAAAAAGCAGATACTCCATTAAAATGAGTTTATATCATATCTATTCAGACCTTACAAGCCTTGGCTTAAAAGTCTAATCCATTTGTTTCTCTAAGGCTGCTTTAGGTTTGCCTCTTGGCCTGATGAAAGGGGAGACAGTGCATCACAGCAGTGATAAGGAAAGCAGCTTCAGCCCCCTTATCAAAATACACATTGAATGAAGGATGGTCCTGCTCAGACAGATGTTCCTCCTCAAGCTCATCTAAACTCTGCATATCACAGGTATTGCTTTGCATTTTCCAGGCATTATCTACTGAAGGACAAATCCATGCTCCCAACAGCCCCAGGGTGGAAGCCAGTGCTGCAGGGAGGATGGGTTGTACAATCCCTGCAGCTCTCCCACCATGGCAGAAACACAAACAGGGAACCAAGGGAATGTCCCTGCAGCACACACAGGAGTCACAGAGCTCCCTTCCCCAGGGATGAGCCTGGCCAGCCCAGGGCAGTACCAGGGAGGGGAAGAAAAATCCCTGGGTGGGCTCTGAGGGAGCACTGGATTCTCTTTCTCCTCCTGCACCCCCCTGGATTGTAAAGCAACTGATACAAAGAGAACATCACAACATCATCCTGCATTACCTGCCCTTGTTTGTGGTACCTGAGTCCTATCACTTCCCACCCTCATGTCCAGCCAGCAACCCATAAAGTGCATCACTGATCTTACCCCTCTTTTTTACCTCTGAATGACCACTTCCAGTCTCTGAGAAAGATTGCCAGATGTTTTCGCCTCAGCAAAGTGATAAAGTGTTGGAATGGCCTGCCCAGGGAGGTGGTGGAGTCACCATCCCTGGATGTGTTTAAGAAAAGACTGGATGTGGCACTTGGTGCTGTGGTCTAGTCGAGGTGTTAGAGCATGGGTTGGACTTGATGATCTTGAAGGTTTCTTCCAACCTAGAAATTCTGTGATTCTGTGATTCTGTGAAAGTTTAATCATGGATTTTTCACAAAAGCTGAGCTTTGGGAGGCTGGAAACACTTTTTACTCCAGATCCCAACTGCCCATCATTTCACTCAATAGTTCTGAACAGCAGCTTGTTCCCAAGCACAACCATCTACTTTTTCATCTTTTGTTAATGAGTAATTCCACATGCTCCTTGAAGTGAGTGAGAAATGATTATTTGATTTAGGATGCTCTCAAATTACAAGCAGCCCCCAGTTATTTTAAGTGTATGCTGCATCTTTTTTCTCAATGAAGATTAATGTTATTTTTGCCATGGGGCTATGTAGGAAGGAAACATTTGTGCAACAGCAATTTTTAAAACTTTCCCCAGATTGATTTATGTGCTTATTTGTTTTCAACTTTTGGGCTCTTGTAAATGGTGTCTTTAGTCTTCTGATGGAATACTGGCATCCAGTGATTTACAACTGGCTAAAAGCAAGTGTGTGGAGGGAAGATTATTTGTCTCTTGACTGTAACTGAGGGCTAGATCGAATAAAGGAGTTTGCATAAACCAAGCTAAGCACAAAGATTTAAAGTCATTATGTAAAGCAAGAAAGAAAATAGTCCAACAACCAAAACAAAATGTCAAACAGTGAGTTAAAAACAAAGATTAAACCTGCCTTCAGGTACACAGGAAAAAATCATGCTTATAGGAGGGCAGAGTTACTGAAATGAAGTATTGATTTCCTGCTGAAAGAATTGTAAGTATAAAGGGACAATTAATTTTTAGACCAAGCTAATGGTCAGATCATTGCTCTCTGGGCGTAGCAAGAAGCTCATCTGTCTGTATCTATCTATAGCACTTGACTCCTGTGCTCAGAGGCAGCGAGTTTTTAATCAAAACTAGATTGTTAAGAATATTAGAGTATGATCAAGTGACCAGGCTATTCCTGTATAGGTTTGAGCTTCAAACTGAAGGTGACTTTGTTTGACAAACACACACAGTACCTATCTGAAGCAGCATCTCACCTTCCTTCCTGCCCACTCACCTCTAGTCCCTTGCCTGAGCAACACCCTGTCCCCTCACAAGGGATTTGGGATCATCTTTTGGCTTGTTCTTCTCAGCCTTCCCATCCTACACCTTACAACTCCTTTCCACAGCAATGTGTAAAAAGCCAGGTTTTTCATCCAGCAAGTGCTGCTGGCTGAAATTATTTTGTGTGCGTGTAAAAAAAAAAAAAAAAAAAAAAAAAAAAAAAAAAAAAAAAAAGAGAAATAATTAATAGTTTTTAAGTCCTAGTGTATCAGCTCTGATAAATCAAGTAGTTTTGTTTAAACAAACCATCCAAACCCTAAATAAATATGCAGACCCCCTAAGCAGGATCAATTCAAACCTGGCTGATCTTTCACCGTGGTTTTAAAAAAAAAAGGATGCTCTGCTTGTTTAAGAAGAAATATTGACACGGCTTTAGGCTTGAACATTGATTGCCCTTCCTAGCACAAATGCTCTTCTGGGGCACGTCTGGCAGCGGAACCCCTCCCGAGCAGGAGCGCGTCCCAGGGCCTGGGGCTGCGGCCGGAGCGGCTCCCGAGCGCCGGGCGCGGCCGGCCCGCCCACATCCTGCCCGAGGAGCAATTGTCAATTCTTCTTTCTTTTCTCAGAGCACCCCGGTGAGAACTGCTTCCAGGTCTGGGTGGAGGTGAAGCCGAGCGGAGCCCGGACGCCCTTAAAGCCCCGCCGGCTGACAAAACTTTTAAAATATGACTGCAGGGAGGATTCTGTCTGCACAATGCTGCTGTGCTGGGATGTGACAGGCGTCCTGCCCGGCTCTGGAAGGTATGGATCTGCTTGCATACATGAAATCTCATTTCCCTTCCCTTCTCCCCCCGTGCATCTGTTGTTTTGGGAAAAGAGTATAGAAGAAAGAAAAAAACCCCCAAAAACCAACAAACCAGATCCAGAGACTGTTTTGAAGTAAATCCTAAGGGTTGAGATGAGTTGAAACATGATTAACCAGCATAGGAACCAGCTCTCTGCAACGTGTGTGATACATTATTAGTTTGTATTTAAAGTGACAGTGCCAAGATTGTCAGGTCAGGGAAAAAAAAAAAAAAAAACAAACCCAAAACATATCTTTTAAATTATCGTACATAGGCAGGGCTGATTGCAAAGTTCAGGCACCCTGACGAGCACAAGTGTTACAGAGAGCCTGTAACAGAGCTGGTACACTAAGGAGGATGCCAACATCCTGCATAAGGTCATAAAAATTAACTGTGGTCTCTCTTCTGTGGCAATCCCTCATGGAAAGGGCACTGGGAAACAAAACAACCAGCAAAGAGCAAATGCTCAGGATGGAGTCTTCAGTGAGGTGCAGGTTCCTGATCCCTGGGCCACATCCCTGACCCAGCTCCCAGAACAGACACAAAAACAAGGAGCAGGGCACTGAAAGCTGAGGATGCCAACCCCTCTGAAGAGACACAGCTACTGCCTGGTCCTGGCCCTCAAGTACACAGAGTCACTTTTGGTGCTGAATTACTCAGCACAGCTCCATCCCCGGGTGAGCCTGTCTGTGGCACACTCCTGCTCTCAGAGGAGTTACAGGGGGAGAGACTGCACTGAAACACCCAGGGATTTACAGGAAGGCAAGCACCCAGGGTGGTTAAATTGCCTTGTTTGAACCAGGGATTCTCCTTCTTCAGCTTCTAGCTTTGTTTAGATCTAACCACGTTTTCAACCAATCTGAAGATATTTTAAAAAACACAATTCTACAGCTCATTGCTGTTAATCTGGAAAAAATAGTAATTTTCTGCAATTCAGCTATTCAGAGAAAACTTTGTCATTCAAGTGTGAAACTTTATAATTGTTTCTGTTGTTTTTGTTTTTTTCCCCACACACAATGCTGACAACATCAACCTTGCTAATAAACAAGAGCAAAACATCCAGCCAGCCACTCTGTAGCTGGAGAGAGAGCTAATTTCAACAGCACTGATGGATTTCACATGCCAGACCATGAAAACCTGACTGCAAAACCCTTCAGCTCACCTGCACAGCACATCCCCCAGGGCTGGGATGGAGGGCAGGATGTGCAGGCAGAGCATCCAGCACAGACCCAATCTACTTCAGCCTGGGAGATACTTGCACCCCCCACTCCAAGCCTGGCTGTACTGCTGGGCACCAGGGAAGTGAGAAAGGGGAGTGGAGGCACTGGCCAGGGAAATGGGGATGAAGCAGGACAAGTTGTGCAGCTCTTACAGAGAGGGAGGACCACAAGCACCTGGCAGACAGCAGGACACAGCATGTCCATGGTAATATTTGGGAGCTGGGCTTTCCCAAGGGGAAGCAGTCCTGCTGAACACATGCAAATACCCTCTTTGGCATTTGGGGATTGTCTCTTGGTGGTGCCCAGATGCCTGATCTAGAACAGCAATGCATTCCAGCCACAATAAATTAATCTGGAGACAGCTGGCTCAGGCACAGCCCCATTCCAACACCCAGCTCTGTGCAGCACCAAGGACTCCCCTGTCACAGTGCAACACAAAAGAAATGACACCCACACACTGAGGTGTCCAAGGCAAAAAGGGAAGGTTTATTTACAGACCTCAGCATTTACAGAATTCCAGCAGTGACCATGGATTGGAGGAAGAAAATCTTCCTCTCCAACCACACTGGTTAACTCAACAATCCATCAACAGTCTCCTCCTTATGAGAAGAATGTAAACATGAAAGGACAGTTACAACAACAATAGGTGGTTTATGTGAAAATTGTGAGAGACTCCATTGCAAAAAGTAAACAATCAGAAGGCTGAAATAGAACTTTAGAAAAACTTAAAAAAAAAACCAGAGGAGAACAGAAAAAACCCAGGCAACACTCCCTGCCCTGCCAAGCCTGCTGGAATGCAGTTGCAGTGACTAACAGCGTGGAACATCACCAAATGCCTGCTGGCACCAACCCTCCCACCACTCTGACAACCTTCCCAACCTTCTGACAAGCCAGAGCTGCAGAGGAGGGTTCCACCCTGACAGATGCAGGTGAGCAGCCAAGCTGAGAGTGAGGACAGCCACTTGGAAAGCCAGATCCTTCTGGCCAGCCCCAAGAAACACACTGACCATCAGCAGTGACTTCATGCAGAATAGTGCTCAGCATCAAAACGTTACCAAGTTTGTGTGGAGACCAGGGGAGAGAACACATGTGATTTATGCAACCTCAAGAATACAGCTTTTTTGGAAAAAAAAAATTCTAGTCCCACTGAAAATGTCTAGTTTTGTCAAAACTGATCAATATAAACCTGAAATCATTAGGTTCAAGCTGTCACTATATTTTACTGTGCAAACCACAGTTCAGATGCTACAACCTTTCCCTCTGCTCTTTGTGTAAATCCTTCTGCCTGGCCTATCCTTTCCAAAGTGTGCTTTTCCCTTCCAGCAGGAGAGAAGCAGAGGGATGCAGCACTTAAACCAGTCTCCTATGAGACTGAGTGATGCCATTTGGAAGAGAAAAATCTCCAAGGGATAGATCTCTACTTGAAACCTCTGATCATTTTCTGAGTAATTTATTCATCTTTCCAAAGAAAGTACATTTGAGTGAAAATGCAGTTTTCCCTCCAAGATCAGTACTGATGGAAATTACCAGGTAGTTCTGCTGTTCTGCAGGAGGTAACTTAGGGTGAAATAACCCCAGATGGTACAACAGCTAGAATGTCAGGAGTGGGGGGGAAAAAAAGGAAAAAATCACACCCATCCTTGCTGGACCTTCACAAGAGCACTGCAGGAAAAGACTGGGATATGTTAGCAGTTTTGATAACATTTTTTTTTTCTTTTGTATTCATAAAGTATTCATACTTAATACTCAGCTTTGCTGACAAACCTTTTTTTCATCAAATGAAGTTATTAACTGCAATGTAAGATCTCTTGGCTGGTGAAAAAGAGTGGTAGCAGAGTCTCTTGGGAATATTAGACCTCTGACCAGGCAAGGTGAGCATTACAAGCCTGACCTCACTCCTCATAGATTTCCTCATGAGCTCCTAAGGATGTGACTGGTAAATACATGAGATCATGAGATGTCTGCTTGGTTTCATTCACTTTGTGTCATCAGTTTCTTTCATTTCCCTGCTGCAGGACTGGCTGTTGCAGTAATTTCTATGCTTTCAGGAAATTTAAAACAAAAATAAACAAATCTGACATCCTTGTTCTTAAAATAGACTCAAGAGCTCAGCTGATTTGTACTTGCCTCGTGGCATCTAGGAGGTTGTGAGGCTGGAAAACCACCTGAAATGTAGCAAATTATGAGACAGGGAAGAAACTGTGAGCTTTTAAAATAAAAGGTCTTCAGTTCACCCTGAGGAGGGTTTGTAGGGCACTTTGTAGGAGTTCAGGAGTCTCTGGGACACCCACTGGCAGCTGGCACAGCACGATGCTGCAGGAACAAAGTGCTCCAGCCAGATGTGAACCACCACTGCAACAGCCCTGCCAGCAGCAGCAGCTCACTGGAAACATAATCAGACAAACTCCTCTGTGTAATTAAACCTGGGATTTCCTCACTGTGTTAATGTAGTAATAGAGAGCAGTTGGGCTGTTTGATACCCCAGTGTCTCCAAATCCTCTCCATAGCTCAATAGCTTCTTGTTCCCACCTCTCCTCTCCAGTTAAAGCAGGGACTGGCCCTCAGATTGATTATTGCATTTGATGTGAACAATTTTGTTGTTTTGTTTGCTGTGAAGAGGCATTCCATATTCCTGATCTCCTACACTGTAATCCCCAACACTTCTCCCTCCCCCCTTGGCCAAACGTGGATGTCAGGAGAAGTTTCCCCATCCCTGGGCAGTGACTCTATTATATGTAAGGTCAGATACTCTCCTTCAGCACAGTTGAGCAAAGCAGTTGGTGTTATCTGCAGATGGACTACCCAGAATCAAACTTTCAGAGGTGTTCAATCACTGCTGAAGTCATTTTGGTTATGGATTCAGGTGAGGAGGCCAGAGGAGACCTTCAGCTATGCAGACATCTGCAGTGAATAAGATAATCCTTGTTCTAATCACATAATCACCTGTACCTCTCTGGTTGATAAAACATCCACTTAAAAATGATATTGCTCCTAAAAAAAAAAAAATCTTCTATTGCCTGGAGAACCTTGAGTACCAGAGATTAAAAGATTATGGAAAATAAGTATGCATAATTTTCACTTTGCTTTGTGCCAGTGAGAGACAGAGAATGTTTGGACAGAGAGGAAAATTGGGATAGAAACAGTCTGCTCTGCCATTTGTCTGATCTTTCACACCAGCAGAGGAATGGAAATATTTTTATGATTAGGAAATGATGAGACAAGAACAGTGTCTGTGCCTCTTTTAAGAGATGATATTTCAAGAGGATAGTGCTCATTCACTATTGCTTCTCTTTTCTTTTTAGTATCTAATATAGCAAGAAGCATTTGTAGGCTAAATTAAGGTGGAGAAGAGGTTTCTTCTCCTCTCAGCTCTCAGTCAGCTGAGCTACAACCTTTCCACTGGGCTCATTTCCCTGCAAGAATTTATCAGACCTTGTCTTGGTTTGGAAAGACAGGTTTCTGCCAGGGAAAGCTGGAGTTTCCCTTAGAATAGGGAATGTAAACCCCTCACCCCCACCAAATTATAATTTTGCAATTAAGGGCTTTCAGGCAAAGATTTGGGAATAGGAATAACAGTTCTTTACTAGGAATATTAACAATACAAATGGAGTAGAAAAAACAGAACCACCCAACCAAACCAGCAAACAAACAGCAACTTTGGAAAACCCTGACAGAGTCAGAGCTACAACCTGACACCCTGTTGGTCAGGGTGTTGGAAGCAGTCCAAAAGTGAGTCCTCCTGGAGTGGCAGATGTGGAGTAGAGATGATTCTGAGAGAAAAGAGTCCAGTGATGGTGAGAAGGGGTCCAGTCTTCCTCCAGGAACTGGGTGAAGCTAGGTGCCTTCGTGTTCCTGTGTCTCAGTTTTATCCAGGTAGGAATGGTTGGCTCCTCCTATTGGGTGGAGCATCTCACAATAGGATGATGGAATGTGGATAGTCTACTTTGTGTGCTTTTAGGGGTGTCTTAATGGTCCATTAGCAGAAAATATCCCCCTGGAGGGAGGATGGGGGTGAAAGAGATAAGAAACACTGCCCCACCTGGTTTTAACAGTTGGCCCATTATCAAAAGGCATCCACTCCCTGCTCCCCCCAGAATTAGAAGAGATAAAGAAAAACATCTCTCCAACTGCTTTTAGCAGGTGAAATAGAACACACATTTTTGGTTCCACAACCCAAGACAGACCTGTAACATGCATCTGCATCCAGCACACCCCCTGATTTTCCCCAGGCCCGAGCAGCAGCCCCTGGTGCCTGACCCTGGTGTTTGTTTTGCAGGTGGTTGATGATGTTAGGAGCAAACTGGAGCCCCGATGCAGAGCGGCCTGAGCCATGGAGGTGCCAACCCCCGAGCCCGTGTACGTTGACGTGGACAAGGGCCTGACGTTAGCATGCTTCGTCTTCCTCTGCCTCTTCCTGATTGTGATGATCATCCGCTGTGCAAAAGTCATCATGGACCCTTACAGCGCCATCCCCACCTCCACCTGGGAGGAGCAGCACCTCGATGACTGACAGGGATGCCCTGGCATCCAGAGCCATAGGATGCTGTGCTCCAGGGGGGCCTTTTCCCACGGGAAGGCTGACACACAAACAGCCATTCCAAGATATGCAGGGCAAGGGCAATGTCTCCAAGAGCACACGGTGTAAATTACTTTTTTTGCTCAACAGGTCAAGATATCAGCAAGCCATTCTGGCAGCAGAGTTTTACTACTATGCAGCAACTCTTATTTTACAGTTGTCATTTTAACTCAAGTAGCACAAGATTCTCCAGACTTTTCCTAATATAACTCTTGGTCTAGCACAGTTTTTCCTGCCCTCAGTACCCACAAACCCAGGGTAACCACCAATACCATGAAAAAGCAACAAGAGTATTCTGTCTTTCCTGGAAACAGGTTGCTTCAGATACTGATTGCTTCCTTGGTCATTATGGGTACATTTTAGGAAAGGCCCAGGTTTTATATACCAGGGCATCACTAAGTAGAAGTGCTGAGGTACCTCTGGCTAAGTAGAACTATATGAGCAGATTTATTCTTGACTGACTTGGTTCTGCACATGCAGTCCCCACCCCACTGCAGCCATATTTCCAGTGACCAAGATTCAGAAGCACTCAGACTTAGGGGGTCCTGGACTGCTGTAGACCCCATAGCACCACCTTGCTCTATCCTAGCCATGCAAAAACCAGGCACATCTCTGTCATGGGCCCTTGGATTAGCCAGGCCACTGATTTTGTGCTTGGTAGGCACCAAAAATCCCTGGAGCAGAGCCTGGGCACTGCTGGTGTCAACTGCACAAAACTTTGCTGTGATTTTCAAAGAGTGATTTCACACATGCAATTTCACCCATCTTTTACTTCAGGTGTACTTCAGTGGGATGAGACAGGACTAGAATGACAAGGACAATAGCCAGATAGACTTTTCTTCCAGCTTTGTCATTCAGACTCCTCAGCATAACATTGACAGTAACACACAATAATAAGCATTCTACCTCGGAGAAATTCAGCTCCTTCAAAGGAAGATTTTTCCCATGAATGTAAGGTACATTTCCTTCTCTCAATTCATTAAGACAGCCATTATGCAAGAAGGCATAAGTGAACATGGGAGCACTGGAAGTTTATTATTTACCTGTGAAGAGTGGGGAGTGCAGCATTCCAAAGTTCTCTATTCCTCAGATTCTAAGGTTTGCTCATGCCTGCCTTTTCTTTAATGGCTACACCTTCAACTTGTGGGATTGAAAGGAAACAATTCAGAGCAGGTACTGCATTCACAGCAAACACCATGAACAGACAAAGCTTGAAAGCACAAAACTTCAAGAAGGGCATTTCTCCATTTCTTCTCTTCAACTTCCTGCCTGACCCCCAGGTTCTTGCCATTAGACAATGCACAGTGGGTGAGAAATGTGGAACCAAAGGCTGTGACAAGAAAATTGGGACATAGACTTTGTAAGGCACTGTTCTGGCTCCAACAGGTTTGTTTGATGATCACACAAGTCAATTTTTATGTGCCTCAGTCTACTCATCGGTGAAATGGGTGTAACTGTTTCATCTTGTCCCACCTCGTTTTGTCTATCTAATAACACCAGAAAGCACCTGGAGAGCCTTAGACAGGGACACAGAAATGTTCTTACCTACAACTCTTCCTGGTAAAATCAGTAGGGACGGTCTGGATCTTGTTATACTGCAGGGCTGATCTCCCCAGGCAGAGGACTTGTCCAGACCCCCATTTACTCTCCTATTGCAGTACTCTGAGCCAAGCCAAATGGCACCTGGCTTTTTTACACAGCCCACTGATTTCTGAGGATGTAAGGTGCTCAACACTGCAAATACAGAGATCTCAAAATAGCAGGCTATGAGGCATATGGAGACTTTTGCATGGATCTTTTGAACCACACAATTTTTTGCTCATCTCCGTTGTAGGAGATCCCACTCCTGAGGCAGGAAAATCAAAACTTAGCTTTCCTCCTGATGTCCTCTAGCAAGAGACCTCCACTGCTTCCATTACCCACTGCAGATTGCTCCTCAGGCTGTTGTTTACCCTCAGCTTTTGCTAGCCAGGTAATCACCAGTAACAGAGCACTTCTTCGGGCTTGAATGTTAAATGTTCATCATACCTGGAGCAAACCCACTGTTCTCTCTTCTTTGTGGGCAAGTCTATCTGTACCATAGGAATGGATGGCCTAGCTCAAAGGACAACACCTCTGTTCCCTGGGCTAAAGTTTGGAACCTGTTTTTTGTCATTAAATCTTGTGTCCCTCTAGTGGGGCTATTTACAAAATAAGCAAAATAACAAAATGATGTCCAGGCTAGGGGCACTTTCAGTTTGCAGGTCACCTGGCTGAGTTCACAGCTGATGCAGAGCAAGGACAGAGCTTGTCCTCACACCTCTCAGTGCCAATACTCCACTTGGTGTTTATTTGCATGCAGGACTCCTTGGCATTGTCACATGTCACTGATAAGCCCCAGTTCAGCTAAGGACTTCTTCAGGTGCTTAAGTTTAAGCCTCTGAGCAGGCTGCCCAACTGCAGAGACCAGGGCCAGCCCTGTAACATGTTCCTGGCAGGGCAGGGACAGCAGCACACAGTCCTTGCAGGACCAAAGTCTGTCTGAGAATGAAAGGTTAAAAATGCTGTGGGAGCAAATTGACAAATTTGTTTTACAAGGATGGTAGCCATTTTTTTTGTCTCTTTGTCCAGCTGAACAAAACATTTTATGGATTTTCCTGAAAATCCTAATGAAAAGACCTCTCTGGGTAGTTCTATTTTCTAATAAAAAGGCACTTGTCCTCCTGGCATAGCCTGTCAAGTACATCCTTCTGTTGACAAAAAACTTCTTTATAAAACTCTGGACATTCACATACATAACTGCATAAAAGTCAACAGGATTGTTTTTATAGACAAAATGTAAATCTATTGACCTCTTCACTCTTGTGACCAGTGACAGGACTCGAGCCTGCCTGAGTTCAAGGGGCCTTTGGACAACACTCTGAGGCACAGGGTGGCATTCTTGGGCTGCCCTATGCCAGGCCAGGAGCTGGACTCGATGATCCTGATCCAGCTGGGGTCCCTCCCAACTCTGCACATTCTATGATTCCTTCTGATTTCTGCCTTTCCCCACTGGTTACAATCACACAGCTCCCTCCTCCTCAACCAAAAGCAATACTGAGCATCATGCCTAAGCCAGACCTGTAATGCCCCTTGCCCTGGGAGCCAGGGCTCTCCCACCCTGCCGGCAAATCCGCGCTGACGGCCAGGGACGGTCTCTGTCAGCAGGACCTGCATCACTGGGCTTGGTAGCAATTTCAGCTGCATGCAACAAGTGCCTCTGCTACTTTTGGTTCTTTCTTAATCATTGTGCCATACTACCAGCAACTGCACTCAGAGGATATGAGTCAAACTCGTTGCAAGTGTATTTATCTGACATAATAAACAGCTTTGACATGGAAAACCTCCTTGGTGTCTCTGTTGTGGTTTTCTTACAGTTGCCAGGACATCTTTAGAAATACCCACAACACATCATGGTTTACAAGAAGGGCATACATTCATGGCAGTCCTCCTTGGAGAGTGAGAGCAGAGAACTCCCTGTGTAGCTGCACCAGTACAGATTTTGGGTCCCAGGTGTTCCTGTGGCTCTGCAGAAGGTCAGCCTTTCCAAAGGGGCTATTTCAGGTTACTCCCTTGGCCAGGAAGAGCACTCAGCTGAATTTCAGCTCAGTGGGGGACTGCAGCATCTGTATTTCAGCAATTCATTATCAGTAACAAATTACATACCAAGAGAAACAGGGCCACTGAGACCGGAATCCCTCCTGCCAGCGAGTGAAAATGAAGAGCATGGAGTGTCTGTGGGGGTCTCTTTGAAGAAGCTCCAGAGTATGGGATATGCAGGGTAAAAAGCACCTAGGGAACTCCTCCTCTTGAAAAAGATGTAGAGATGAATTGCTAATTTTTTAGTCTTGAAAGAGGCTTTGTTGCCTGATAGCTTTATAGATCTGCTTGTCCCTGCAGCAAGTCCTCTGGCAGAAGGATCTTTGTGCCTGGAACCCAGTTTGCCACAAAGACTAAACCCCACTGATAAATCATTGCTTCTCTCCTAGTCAGAAGCAGAGGCTGGAGTCCTTATACTGTTTTCAGTACAGCTACTCTGGCTAAGGTAAGAGCAGAGCTGAACTGAGGCTGCAGCAGCTGGATTTGAGCAGACATGAAAATGTTTTTTCTGGAAGAAACAGGCACTGATGGCAAGCCAGAGACCCACATGAACAATGCTGCTGCAGCCTGTTCTGGCCGAAGGTGTCCCCAGCCTGCTGGGTCATTACAGTCTCAGCAGGCAGCTTCAGCCCAGATTGCCTCAGCTCAGAAGCCAATACAGGACTCGGGTGGGGAAATGCTGTGCTCAGACTTCAGCCATCTCCTTTACATTTTTAATCTTTTTTAAATCCATTTTCATTAAAAATGGTTGATGCCTTGCTAACCAGGAGGAAAACTCTGCTCACAGACACATCTTTAAAGCAATAAACAATTTGAAAATCCTGGTTGCATTTACTCTCAGGTCATCATACATCATTCAATTCACAATGGTGTTAAGAAACATTGAATGACAGATCTCCTAGTTACAAAGCTCCATGTTTTGTACTGGAATCTAGCCAGGCAGCCCTCACGGGGAAATTAGAAATCAAAAATGTATTAAAATCGCATTAAGTGTGCCGAAGCTGTAAGGAGTGCAAAGTTTTTCAAAAGTTCTTTTATATTTAAGATTGATTGGATTTCTCCAGCAGCTGCTGTCTTGCCTCTGCAGATCAGAGGCAATACCTGGTAGGGGTGAGCAGGCAGCAGAGCTGGGCACACTTCAGCTCCTGCAGAACTCAGAGCCCCCCAGCCAGGGTCCCAGGACACTGCAGCTCCAGGGCACCCAGAGCTCTGCAGGGCACTGGAGGTGCCAGCTGCAGTGCTGAGCCCTGGGCACACCTGCCCTGGGTGCAGTGCACAGTGAGGAGTGAGACAAGAAACCCTCCCTGTGCTTGCAGCTCCCAGCCAGTCCCTCAGCATTCATGGGCCAAGGTGTTGATCCTCCAGGCTGACCCAAAGGATGCCCAGCTGCCACCAGGGACTTCTGCTCCTGCAGCATTTCCCTTGGACGTTCATTAACGGTGTTAACAACAGCTCTGTTTCAGCTGCTTATGGAGCAAACAATACCAAGCAAACAGAAGAAAATCAGAAAGCACAGGTCTGTAGTCAAAACTTCATGGAAAACCAAGCACTTGTGCAACACAGAAAGAGTTGAGGCGAGGAAGTTCTTGGGAATGAAGGAAGATAAGAAGGAGGAGCAGCTCACAGCAGATTTGTATGGAGCAGCATTGTGCCAGTACCTCAGCATGTCCCTCACGTACTTCCAAAGCCTTCAATCAATTTTAAAATCCCAGAAATGATCTCCTTCTTTCTCACTAAGCAGCAACTGTGTGGGCATTCTGAACAGAAGCAGCAATCAAAGCTGAGAAATGGTCTCCTGCCTCAGTGCTTCACGCCAAAAGCCACCTGAATATCACCTACCAGCTCTGTCCCTCTTCACAAAGTCCCTACTTTGACCCTGAACAGCTACTGAGAGAGTGTTTTACTTTGAGTTATTGCTGCCTGGGTAATGAAAGAATTATGAATATTGCTGACCCAAAAACTTACATCCAAACTAATTTTTTTTCCAGGATATCATACCCATTTTTTAATTAGAATCTTTGCAGAAAACTACTTCAGGTGAAGAGTGCCTGCATTTCACTGCAAAAAGCCATTGGTTCCTTTAAATTCTGAAATACATTTTAAGGGTTTATTCTATGGGTTTTGGGGGGTTTTTTTGACACTTAATTACACCAACAGCACTACTATAAATTACACCAACAGCACTATTATAAATTACACCCAGCTTTTTTGTTACGCACCAACCAGACGATGCTTTGATCTGTAGGAAAATGGATCTCAAACTACTAAAACAGTGGCTGCCTTTAGTTTTGCTACCAGTAAAGTAACAAAAATCAGGTGGAATAGTCTCAGGCAGGATGATTTATTGCCTCTATGCCCACCCTGTGATAAAGCAGCACAACCCAGAAGCAGGTCCTGAGCTCCCTTCCAAGAGCTCTCATCCCACACCCCAGCACTACTCATCCCTGGGATCACTGTGCTCCAGCACGGATTGCTGCTGGGAACTGCTGGCCTCTGCTGAGTGGGAAGCACCAGGCAGGAGAAGGATGCTCCAGGCCAGCACAAGAGCTGTGTTTTCCCCTTAGACACACATTTCCATTTCCCCTGGTCATGGGTGCAGCATCTGTCTCCCCACACAATGCTGCATGACCCTGAATGAGCCCTCTCAGGTGGCTGACACAGCAGAGAGGTTTTACTTTTTCCTCCAGGCTTCTGAAGATCCAAGAAGGGTTTTCTTGTTCTACACACAGGTTACAACCCCACAAACCTAGTGCTGTGACACAGCAGTGAAAAAGGAGCTCTGAGTTTGTTGGTGGGGTTTTTTTCACCTTTGTTCAAAGCCAGATTATAAGCAAACTGAGAAAAATACATCTGAAACAAATAAAAATTTGTAACCTCTAGAAGCAGGCACAGCTATGGTCAACCCTAACTGAAACAAAGTCTTCCAGAAGTGCATGGGAAGCTCCTTGTAGAGGCAGTCCAGCAACTGGCACTTCAAAAATAAACTTTTTCCAAGCACCCAGTCAGCCTGTTGAACTGAGAGCACCCAGACTGAACCACCCTCTTGTTCCAAGAGCCTGATCTTTTTATCTGTTCAGCTTCCCCCAAAACCAGAAGAAAGCTCCATGGCCTTCACTTTAAATGAAAATGGTGCAAACTGGTCCCAGCTGGCCCAGGGGAGGTGGAGCAAGCAGGAAGTGCCCATAACACTGTAGGGAGTGTTGCATGGAGCAGCATGGTGCCAGCACCTCAGTATGTCCCTCACGTACTTCCAAAGCCTTCAATCAATTTTAAAATCCAAGAAATGATCTCCTTCTTTCTCACTAAGAAAGTGTTTTCCCAAAATTTGGGTCAGAGGCTGCTTTTCCCGCAGGCAGTGGGTGCTGCTGGCCTCAGGCCAAAGCTGTTTTGTGGGCAGCCCTGCACATTGCAGCACAGATGTGCCCTTGACTCTCCCCTTGGCACAGGGCACCCTGGCAGGGATGACAATCAGCAGTGCTGGTGGCTCCAGGCTCGCTGCTTTGGGCAGGGGCAGTGTGGCCATGGGCCCCCCTTCCCCACAGTGCCCACCCAAAAAAAGCCCACTGCCTTCTTCTGGGGACACACAGACAGTGGCCTTGGGCACACAGAAAAGTTTGTCTCCTTTTTTATCATCTCCTGGCATTTTGGCCCCCATCCATGTAGCAGGCAGCAGATGACTCTGAGCTCTGTCCTGAGAGAGGTTTTGGACTTTGTCCAGCTCACCTCTGAAACCTGCTGTGCCTGAGGTCATTTCCAGAAATTACCCACCTTCTGGGAATCTGGAACTTCTCCAGATGTCCCCAGGCTAGAGAAGCTCAGCTCGGTCACCTTGGGGCCACAGGGGGCCCCTTCCCTCCTCCCACCCATCCCCAGTGTGGTGCAGGGGTGCTTGGCCCAGGGATGTTCAGAGTGGACACTGCAGAGCCACCCTCCTCCCTCAGGGCTGGGTGTGGCAGGCTGGCTCTGGGGCATGAGCCAGCTTGGAAGGATCTGTGGCTAGGTGCCTCCATCCTGGCTGGGTTTGGGGGTCTCAGCACCACTGACCTTCTGCCTGAGTAGGCAACAAGCCCAATCCCCACTTGCTGGCAGGAATTGCAGCATGCAGTTGGCTCTTTGGAAGAGCAATTCCTTGGGTGTGTACAGGACTTGCCTTTACCTTGCTCAAAGTTCAGGAAGAGCACGATGGATTTACAGTTCCCCTGAGTACCCCTGCACCCAGAAAGCCTTGACACCACAGTCCATCAAGGTCACAGCTGATGACTGATGACATATTGCCCCAGCATCAGCTCAGATGTTGCATTTCCAGAACATCAGATATGCCAAGGTGCACCGTGGATGTTGCTTCTGCAGAGAAATTTCTCTCCTGGATAAATGCTTTCTGTGTCCTCCTGCTGCTGCCAGGAGCAAAGCCAGGCTGTGCTCAGAGGAGCAGGATGGGTTATTTCTAAATCCAAGAGGGAAGGTGTCAACTCACAATTGTCCTTTGAGGTCAAAAGACAGCACAAAGCATCTATAAATTGATGATCCAGTCAGAGTACATTAAATAAATATCTGCCTATTAGTTCAGCTCCAAGAGCCTGAAGGCAAAATAGCTTTTCCTTGATAAACAACAATGAGCCAATGTTTTCATGGCCAGGTCATCTTTGATTTGGGGAGGAGCCTCCAAGTATCATTCTTTAAAGAACTATTATTGTTGCACACTAGAAGAGAGCCCATTACAGTGCACATGCCCCATTAGCAGCGATTTATATGCACTGCCATATTTTTTTCTTTAATTTTCATTTCAAATTCATTTTCCTCTTCTGCATGGCCATGAGGTTCACATTCCTGGTCAGCCCCAGGTGCTCCCCAGGATGACATCAAATGCCCTCATGGCCCACATCAGCAAAACCACCTGGCAGAGCTTTGGAGCAGCAATGGGACAGCCTGGAAAAGCAGCAGCATGGGCTGATCCTGCTGTCACCACATGGAGCCAGCTGCCTCATCAGGTTCTTCACTTTGAGGACCAAGCAAATATTTAACAAGTTCCCCTTGCACTACACCACAGTTCATTATCCGGTCTCCCGAGCTCCTTCAGTCAGTAATATCCTCTAATTGATGTGATTTGGCACTTGGCCATGGAGTTAAATTGATTTGTAGGCCAGCAGGAGACAGCAGATGCCCTTTACACTTGAGGAAAGTGGCATGTGGCTTTGTTTACTGGCTGCTGCAAGGGGATGCTGTGGCATGAGATGTCTTCTAGGGGTGCAGGAAGGGGGTTGGCCAGCTTGGTGTCCTCTGTCCACAGCCCTGCTGGGTGTGACTGCCACTCCAGTGATGAAATTCCCCCTCCCTCCTTGACCCCCAGGGGTTCTGGTGCTCAGGGTGTGAGAGAAACAGGGAATTCCCTTCTCTAAAGCAGGGCAGGAGGCACAAGGGTGATCTTTTGACCCTGACGTTTTGAGGGGTGCCCCAACACAATCTCCCATGTCTGGGCTGGAATCAACCTCCTTCTGGAGCAGGAGAGATGCCTCTGGTTGTGCAAGGGCAGGAGGAGCAGACATCCTGCCTGCTGCCTTTGGTTGTGTTGATTATCACATTTCCACATTGCTTTGCCGCAAATTATTTTAGGGCACAGTCATGAAACTCTTGCTCAGGAAGGTCTACAAGATTTAACATCCATATGCAACTCGCCTTCAGGATTTCACCTCCAGCATATTAACACTCTGAAAAAAGGAAGTCAGCATGGAACCTCAGCTCTTATCATCAGCCTAGTTACTCTGAATATTTAAGCTTACTTGAAAGCCTCTTCTAATAATTATGAAAAAAACCCCCACATTAATATGGCAGAAGAGTTAAGAATCTCACTTTCCATTTCAATCATCTTATTCATATTCTGAGAATTTTAAGGGAGCGTTGAAATCCTTTTCTTATCACGCCAGAGAGCCACGTTCGCCTTTAAGATATTTATTGATAATCAAAAAACAGTCAGATGGCAATCACTCATACAAAAATAATAAATCTGGGCACAGCAGAGTGGCTGGCAGAGGTGGGAGGAGGGCTCCTCCTCGGGTGTCACATCCCTCCAGTCCTCATGGGTGTGACAGGGCAGGAAGGATTTTTCCCGAGCACTGCCCAAACCCCACACGGAAGCCGTTGCCCTGGCAGTAACCTAGGGACAGGAAACAACACACAGCTTGTTGGATTGTGCCAGGAATAAAAGTGAATAAAGGCATAAAGGATTTTTGGACAGCAGGATTTTGCCAGAAATAAAAGTGAGTAAGGGTATAAAGAGACCAAAACCAAGTGAAAACATTTCAGATATGCAATGAGGGGTAAAAAAAAAAAAAAAAAAAAAAAAAAAAGAACACCTGGAAGAGTTCAAGTAGCCCAGGAATATGAGAAAAAAAGGAAGCAGAAACTGTTAAACACAGCAATATGCAAGTTCAGTGAATTGATCAAAGAACAAACAAGATGTGCCAGCAATATTTCTGTTTTCAAACCTAACCTGCAGCACCATCAATCTACCTGGCAAACTGATTCACTGCCTGGCCCAGCCCTGCAATTAATCAAATAAATCTGGATGCTCTCTCTGCAGCATCAGGACTGCTCTTGGGATACCAGGATGCTGACAGGCAGAAAGGCAGTCATTGAACCCCCTCAAACATCAGCACCTACCCTTGCAGAAGCTGTTTCCCTTACTAAAGTCAAGTGGTTTAGCTCCATGAGAAATTCAGCAGCTGGCTCCAAGTTCTCATTAATCCTCTGTTACATAAGAGGGTGTGGAAGCTCTGCTGGCTGCTGCTGCAGCACTCACGGGGCTGTGACAGCATCTCTGGCTATGGGATGGCTCTGCTCCTCCCTGCTCCTGTGTGATGGAGGAGATGCCATTGGGACAGGGATGCTGCAGCTCCTCTTGCTGCCACAGGCTAGCCAAGCTGCTCCACAAACAGCAGCCACCAGCAAAGCAGGGGAGGGGACACAGCCAGGGCCTTCTGGCCCATCTGAGAAGTCTGTTCTGGCAAGAACAGATGAGGAGACCTACTATAGCCTTCCTTCTGCTACAGCAGCTGGTCAAAGGAGGGACAAGTGGCACATGCTGTATTTTGAGGACTGATTTCATAGTTAGAGACGGATTTTCCTGGTGGAATACATCAGCATGTATGTGTGATAAAAACCAGCTGCCTTCAAGAAGCCAAGAAGGAGCTCAACAGAACAGACCCTAATTCCCACCCTTAGCACAGACCAGTGGAAAACTCCCCTGAGGAAGAGAAAGGGTGGGCTTGGGCTGCAGGGCAGCCAAAGCGACTGCAGCACAAAGAGAGACCCAGCCAGATCTTACCCACAGTGCAGCTCTCCCAGCCAGGCTGAAATTAAGTTTTCCAAGGACAGTGGTGTCTCTAAGTGCTGGTGTAAAGCCACAGACACCATCCTGGTATCTGCCAGGTAATCCTCATCCTTAAGCAGCAGTGAAGTAAGGCACTATAAGGCTCAGCTCAGCTTCCATTTGACTCATTAGACTTTGTTGCCAGCTTTCCTTTGAGCAGCAGCTGATTATTTCAGCCCAGTTTGGCTATCCCTGCTGTCAGGCACAATTCAGAGCAGCACCAAGGAGCAGCACACTGGACAAAGCGAGCCCTGTGCTGCCAGCAGCCCTGGCCTGAGCTCTGTGTGTGCCAAGGGTTTTTGCAGGCAGCTGCCAACACCACCAGGAGCCCTTCCCCTGCCATGCTCCCTCCCTGAGACACTTCTTGGGAGAAATATATTTCTCTCATTTTATGCCTTAGGTCTCTGAAATAGCTCCCACATGGGGAGTAAGAATACAAAGCTGAAACAGGAAACCAGAAATGATGTGTTGAGCACTTGGCAGGAGCTAATGGCAGTGCCTTGGGAGAGGATGGAATGCACCAGCCCTGCCCCGAGGGTGCCTTTAGGCCCTGGACCTGCCATACATCACTAAATAAATAGGAGCAGCTCCCAAACTGTCCCAGCAGACAGCCCCAGCAGCCCCTGGCTCTTTGCAATGCCCTGCTGTCCACAGCCACAAACTGCTGGTGTGAAATGGCCCAGCAGATTGATTAACATGGGACCGTCCCACTGCCTTCCCCCAGCTGAGCAGCAATGCCATCATGCCATCATCTTTGGAGATTAAAGACATTCAGGAGTCAGAGTATTTAATGAATTAACACAGCTTGTCCTGGGCATGAGGAGCATGGCTCATGGGCTGGTCCCATCTGTCCCCGAGCTGGCTCCCCATGCCAGCAGCTCCCAAACTGCCAGGTGCTCCCTGCCAAAAGGGATATGAGTGTGGAACTCCACAGGGATGGTCATCATCCCTCACTGTGCCCTAATTTAGGGCTCCTGGCACAGCTACTGGAGGGAGCCTGGGGACTCTGGAGGGCAGTGTGGCACTTTGAATTGCTGGGGGAGTGTCCCTGGATATGTGGGGAGCCTGCAGAGAGCAGGGTCAGATGCCTCCACGCTGCAGCATGAGCAGTCACTGGGCTGTTGGGAGGCTGAAGGTGTCAGAGGCACTGGGGACTCCTCAATTCATCACCTGTGGCTCTCTGGCACATCTCAATCTCCAGTTGTCTCAGCATCTTCCTCTGTCAAACTGGCAGCAGCTCACAGAAACACGATTTTCAAGGCTATTGGGTGGGCTGCCAGGCAGGAGGCACTGGGGCTCTGGCTGCAGCACCACCAAAACCACTATGGAGTCATTGCCAGGGGACTGGAATATATACATTACTTTTTTTTTTTTCTTGGCTTTTCTTCTCAAATTTTTTTTTTCAGAAAAAATAGATTACAATTTTAAACTGTTTTGCCAATAGTCCTAGGAGTCCTGGTTGGATTGAGCAGGCCCAGGTAGGTAGGCACATATCAGCATCAGCTGCCCAGGTGTTTGTCACTCCCATTTTCTCTGCCTCAGTCACACCTGTGAAGTCTTTTCCCATTGTCTGAGCCATTTGTTCCTGTGCAGATATCTCTGATCACATCAGCAGGATGGAGCTGCTCAGGGCCAGGTGTGGCACTGGCTGGGTCTCAGCTGATGTCACACAACATCCCACAGGACATTCCCTAAAATCCCAGTAGGTCACAGAGTAAAGACATTGGAGGCATGAAACAAAAGCTTCTCTTGGCTGTTCTTGCCAAATATTTGCCACCCCAAAGCCACAAAGATGAGAGGAAAGGAAAAAATAGATTTGTTTTGCACTATGTTTTGGGTTAAAAAGAAGTAGGAGTGGGATTTAGATCACAAAACACCATGGTAGATTTTAATTCATAAAATCCTTAGATTATCAAGATGAAAACTAAAACCGTGTCTCAGCATGAATGAGTTCTCAAGCAGAGCCCTTTTCAGAGGGGGGTGCTGGTCAGCTGCTCTAGAAGGTTTCATGCTGTTTCCCACATACTTGATTTGCAACACAATTCACTGAATACCCCTGGGTTACAAATGAAATATTATTTGAAAAATAACTTTTTTTAGGATTTGCCAAGCTCCGCTCCAACACGCAAACTTGGACTGTAGTGGAAACAATTCATCAACTGTTCCTAGTCCTGGGGTATTTTTACCCATAAAGGCAAACCTACCTCCATCACCTCCTTGGTGCTCATACAGTGGCATAGCAAGAGTAGTAAGGACTTAGCAAAGCAAATAATCTAATCTAGAAAGCCTTTATGGCAGGGAAATTTCCATCCAGCTGCTTTAGCCCCCTCACAGGTAGGATGGAAGCAACTTTGCTTGCATGGCAGGTATGTCTAGAATGGCCCAGCTCCACACCAGGTGCTTGTCCTGCTGGGATCAACCTGAAGAAATGTGTCCTTGCTGCAGTGCAAGAGCAGTTATCCAGCCATTACCTTTCAAAATGACTTCATCCCCATCCTGCAGGAATTTACGAGACTGCCCACAGCCAAGAGGGATTTCTTTTGTTCCATTCCAGGACAGCTCCAGCATGGAGCCAAAGCTCTCAGGCTCCTGCAGCAACAGTTCATACACAAATAAACAATTTTTTAGTATCTTTCCTGCTGTTCAGCTTCTTGCTTCTGGGAGCAGACACACAAGTACGTTACCTTTACAGAACAGTTGATTTAATCCATTGATACATTGAGTCCTTTTCCTGACTTTGCATTTTAATTTCTTGCTGGCTGTTAGCAGTGATGCTTACAGCTGTTATCTGGTGTATTTAACACAGTGTTCAACCTCTTAAAGCAGTTTGGGTCTGCCACAGCAAGAATGGAAACAAGTGAAGGAGACTTCTACAAATCCAGTGCTTTTATGTTGTCACATTTCAGATTTTTAATTACATTTTGTTCTTCAGAAGAACAAAGCTGATGTTTGTGAGTCTTTAATGTCATTCTGCAGTACAATAATCTGAAGATTCAAAAAGCACCTCAAAAATGCTCAAAAGAGAAGTACAGGCATCCCAGCTTGCAAACAACTTACCTGAGGCTGTCTTTGTGACAGCATGCACAGGATTTGTATTTGGTGGTTCAGAAAGTGAGAGTTACCCATATATTGCAGCCACTGTCCAAATGGCAGCTCAAGGGGAGTAACAGCTTGTGAAGCTGGCTCCAACTTCATTGGAGAAACTAAAAGTTATACCCAGGTACCTTTTACATTCCTTTCAGAAATAAAAATCTGCATTTCACAGAGGGTAAATGGATGCTTCCACACAGAAGTTAATTTGCATCTGTTGTGAAATAGTTCTTAGGGAAAGAAGTGCAGGAGAGATCAAAACCACAAAACTCAACCACCTAAAAAACCCCAGCCAAACAAAAACCCTACCTAAACCAATCCACTTCTCAGTGTGAATTTGGGGCTGCCCAAGCAGTACCCCAGAGTGCCTGGGAAGGCACTGCAGATGGTTTTGTGGTGCTCAGATCAGGAGGGGCTTAGCCCTGCTCTGTGGTTTGGAGTTGCTGACCAGTGACTGTCATTGCTTCAACACTTACAGGTCCACTGATGGTGCCAGAGGCCAGGAGGTCCCCAGGCCTGAGGTTGCAGCCATTGATGGAATGATGAGCCAGCTGCTGCTTCATGGTCCAGTACATGTGCTGGGGGAAGGAGGAAGAGGGGCTAAAGCAAGGAAGCAACGAAGGACAAACTTCTCTGGTGGGCCATTAGGCAATGCAGAATGGAGTCATGTGGCCTGGCTATGGCATTCATAAAACCTGCACTCTAAGATGCAATTTAGTCCTTTAAAATCTTTTTTTTTAATTTCAGCTGGATGTCATTTTTCCTTTTCTTCCTCTCTAAGACCAGTACTGCTGACCCAGGCTCCATACACCCAGTATTTTAACAGCCTTGTAGAAAAATCTACTTATTACTGATTTGCTGACTACTGATTTACTGATTAAGGTAATTACTATGCAAAGAGCCAAATGTGAATATGAAATTGATTGAGAATTGCTGCAGCTGGCACATAAATCTCTCCTGGCTTCAATCAGTGGGTGGAGGCAGAGCCACCACGCTGCCCACAGAGGGGATGGGGCAGACCCAGGCTGGCAGCAGTGAGTGGCATCTAAATTAGAGCTGTGGCTGCAGAGCTGTGTTGCAAGAGGCAGTTCCCTCTTCCTGTAGTCCTCTGTTCTCATGACTCCCTGCCCAATGGGCACAGAGCTGAGGATGCTCTGAGCACCCCAAACTGAGCAGCAGAAAGAGCTGTCCCCTTCATCAAGCATTCAGGTCTTTCTATCTCACAGGGGAGAACCATCACCCTCCTTCCTCCTGTGAGGTGGAAATACCTGAATGTTTTTCATTTTTTTGAAGTTTCCCTCTGTCTCCTATGCAGACACTCAGATCTGATCTTCAGCTGCACTGGAATGGACTGCTCAGGGAAGTGGTGGATTCACCATCCCTGGAATGTTCAAAAGGTGTGTGGATGTGAGGGACATGGTTTAGTTGTGGGCTTGGCAGTGCTGGGTTAACATTTGGACTCAATGATCTTGGAGGTCTGTCCCAACCTTAGTGATTCTATGATCCTATTCTCTGAGTCTAATGCAAAAAGCAGTGTTTGAAATTGCCTGGGCTGGAGCTGATGGCATCAGCAAGATTGCAAATAAACAAAAGATACTGGAGTCTTACCTTGAAATTGGATCTGCATATAGTAGTTGGTGTACTCATTCCTTCTCCTGCAGAAAACAAAGGGCAAGAAAGAGAGAAGCAATTTGTTTGTGTTGGATGAATGATGTTGGAGTCTTTTTATTTTACAGATGGATGGAGACTTCTTGTATCACTGTAATCCCTAGGGAGAAACCAGTAACAACATTTTCTATTGCCACCAAGACTGGGATTTCATAGGAAACAAGTGTGTGGATTGCACTGGAGCAGCACCAAGCTGCCCATTGCCTACTCTCTGCTCTCCTGTGGGGGAAACACCTGGACCTAGTGGTCAGCAGGGCAATAAGGTGGGGGCTGGGCTGGGTTAACATCTGGATCCCACACAAATCTGCTCGCTCCATGCCCTGATGACCCCTGCCTATGCAAGGACACCCTCAGGGACCCTCCTCAAGGGAAGCTGACCACTTGAGGGGCATTCCCTGCTTGGCACGTTGCTGCACAGCCAGCAGGGAGCAGGAGGAGCTCTGCCCCTTTCTCTGACAGAGGCAGTCTGGGCAAAGCAGGAAGAGGAGGAGTGCAGAGCCCAGAGCAAAGTGCCTGGAAGTTGTGGTGGTGCCACACTATTTAATTGGCAATTTCAGCTTTGCAACCCACTCAGCTTTGCCATACCTTTAATAGCCACAAAGAGCTTGATGTCAAAAGTGTAGGGCTCTTTATCCTGAAGGTAGGGCAGCGGCTTAGGATCCTAAAAGCACATAAAACACATCATAGTCTAAACAAAAAGAAATTTAAACATCCACAAGACATTCCAGGGAGTACTGGTGTACCCAGCCTGTGCTGCACAGCCCATTCACTTCACCATTCTTACTACTCAGATTATTGCTTTGCTTGGTCTCACGCACACACTTTTAAAGATCTTTCTGAACAGATATGATATCCATATCATCCAATCCCTTTTTCTGCACAAGGTTTGCAAAAGCCATGCCCATTATTTCAGCCTGGATGTCAATCCAGCACAAATAGTGTGCCAGCACACCTTTGCTCTGTGCCTGCACAGAGAAGATGGGGAGGTCTCTGCAAGACCCTGTTATCTTCTCCAGTTTTAACCACCTGCATAATGTAGAGAACTGGAAATGCTTGAAGAAAGTGTTCTGGCTTGACTCCATGCTCTCTCCACCACTTACTGGATGCTAAGGGCTACCAAATACCCAGAAGAAGCTCTCATTAGTTTATTTTCCAGGTGCTTTAAAGGTGATTTTTCTGCCCTGCTCAAGCAGGATGACAGCACAACATGTGCCAGGACCAGTGACATCAATGAGCACTTGAACTCAGAGGGCTCTGGTTGCCCTCATCTGCTCAGAAGCAGAATCACAACTGTAAATTCCATGGAGACAATCCCTGGCATGGATGCTGCTCAGTGATTTCTACTGATGGGACATTCCAGCTCTGCTGACATTTTTCTAGCACTGCTTTTCCTTTATTTCAATCTTTTCTCTTGCTGACCTGGACAGGGTTTGGCAACACAAATGGCATGAGAGCTTCCATGGTGACAACCCACGGAGAGATGGTTGTGCCAAGGCTTTTGCTCAGGAAAGGACCCAGAGGAACATATTCCCACTTCTGGATGTCACGGGCTGGGAAGAGAACATTCAAAGCAATGCAGTTAAACCTGTCCTAGGAATTGCACATCCATCTGACCTGTGAAAGAATAACATGAATTGAAATTGCTTTCCCCAGCCTTTTCTAGCTGTTGTGCTCAAATCCTAATTTAAACCCATCCATTTTCAACCCAATTTTCTTAGATCAGCTAGATTAGGATGATAAATCAGCAATAAGTAAAACAAACCAGATCATCCCCCATATAATCAGTATTTTTACCCCCACTTTAATAATTCCTTTTATACCCAGCTAATAGTGCTTGCCAGCCACAGGGAGAATTTCAACAAGTTAAATCTTTGCAGAGACTGAGGGATTTGTGATTGCAAAATTCTTTTCCTTTTCCTGACACTGAAATGAATCACCATCCTTGCTATCTCCACTCTTAGGACTCCTCCATCCCTGCTGAGAAGAAACTAGACTGATGCTGGCTCTGTCATAAGTAAATAAATCTTCATTAGGCAGCAATTTCTGGTTCTACTAATTGATCAAAGATGGATTGATACAGACACTGAGGAACACAGGCAACACTTCATTTTCACCCCTTTCCCTGGGGTTTGCCCTGATGCTGTGAGCCCCTCCCCAGGCAGATCCCCTCAGTGCCGGTTACCGCTCCAGTCGTTCATCAGCACCATCCCAAAGATGTGCTCCTGGGCTCTGCTGATGGGAATGGGCTCCCCATACTTGTTCCCAGGACCTACAAAGAACGCCTGAAATCAAAAAGCAGCATATTGGTTGTGCTTTTGAGACTAAAAATCTTTGCTGCACAGAGAGTTACAGACAGCAGCAACAGAGGCTGGACAGGATGAGTTTTGCGCCATTTCCCAAACACATTTGGACAAAACCCATGGCCTACTCCCCTTTTCTTCCCCTCCATGAAGTTGGCAGGCTTGAATTACTTAAGAGCTCTGTGTTGCTAAGAGACAGGCACTAAACAAGGGCACGATGTTGTCAAAATGCAGGAGGAAAAATGGTCCCTCCTAATTACAGTCCGGATGCAGAACAGGTTTGCCCACTGAAGGGACTGTTTGCTGCAGGCAGTGAACAGGAAGGAGTTTAAAGTCATCCAAGGGGATACTGAACGTGGCTGGAGCCTGATGAGACAGTGGGGAAGAACAGGCAGGTGGAGGGAGAAATGTGCTCACTAAGTAAAGTAGGCCATGAACTGGGTGCCTGCACTCATTCCCTTAGGAATCCACAGCCTGCACGTGCAGAGGGTTTTGTAGGGAATCTGAGTTGTCTCTTTCTGCCTACAGTATGGAAGTTTTTCCTTCTTTTCTTGCAGCAGCCAGCAGTAGGACTCAGGCTGGAAAGCAGATCTATGGCAGCACCATGGGAACCCCACTTTATGGGAACCCCACTTTATGGGACTGCATCTCCCCTTATAGCACTGATTGGCAAAGCACACTGCATTAAAGACTTTTACTACATTTTTATAACCATTTCCATCAATGTTACCCTTCTTCCACAACTTTATTTTTTTTTAAGGGGAAAAGCTTGGGAATAAAACATACAAAAATTATATAAGCCATTAAAATTGTATAAATCTTAACACAATCCTACAATATAAATCCTTAATACAATCCCTTCTGGACTAAGCCACAGCATGATGTGCCTCCCCACCATGGTTTTTCACAACACCCACAGCATAGGTTTTAACTTTCCAGGCAGGAGAATCAGGAGTTGGAATGCCACTGCCAAGAGCTCTGGGGTTCCTCTGCTCTAGCACAAGGTGCAGACAGCCTGGACTTCCCAAAGCCCAGTGTCCATTGAGAGATCCTGGCTGCAGAGCAGAGGGAACTGCTGACCAGGAAACAGGCTGTGGTGGCTGATGAGAAGAATTCTGCTGCCTGACTGCACCACTGGGGCTCAGCTTTGGCCAGGTGAGCTTTTTCCAGCCAGAGAGCTGTATGAGCAAACCTCCCAATGAGCTAAGGCACCCTGCTCCTCATCCGAAGCACAGGTTTGTTCCACAGAAATCTTTACTGCCTGCAGCACAGACAGCTCAGAGAGGAACACAGGAATGGACTTTATGGGGCACTCAGTTTAGAAGAAGCTGAATCCACCCTTTCTTCCTTGTTTCTATTTTAATATTTTTCAAGTCATAAGGAGAAAAAAACCCCAAAAATCTCACCATTTCTAACTCAATATCCAGGCGTTTACAAGCACCAAACACTGGAGGTTTATCTGTGGGTAAAAGAAGAATATTTTACATCAGGGAAGCAGCTAGGAGAATAGAAGTAATGGCCAGAAGAAACAGCAGCTGGTGCTGCTTGGCATGGAACAGAAGGTGGACTTAAACCAGGGCTTTGTCTTGCCCTGACCCCAGGCTGGCTTTAGGTAAGGCATCCCAGACCCTTCCACTCCACTAGTCTATGACGTGGAGCAAAATTAAAGAATGACAGAAATAAGAATCCACATTAAAGTCCTCCCAGAGACTCACCATTGTCAGGTTTGGTTTGTCCCACAGGTCTGCGGATGGGCGTCCCGGACACCACCACAGACGATGCCCGGCCGTGGTACCCCACAGGTAAGTGCAGCCTTGAGAAAGAGCACCACAGAGCCTGGGTTAGCTTTTGTGTCTCTGTGCCAGGGCAGCTCTTTGGGGTGGAAGCACCACAGGAGAGTGAGGTACAAGGAGAAGGAGCTCTGTGTACATTGGCACAGACCTCAGCACCTCACTTTGATATGATGATGGAAGTGAAATATAATCCAAAGCCATGTTGCAGTCTTAATGCACTTCTGTGCCACTGCTCTAGTCAATTCCTTGGGTCTTAAACCCTGTTTTCTTGTCACTCTTAGCAAAACCTAAATTTTTAGGTACATTTGTCTTTGAACTGGTGGGCTGCACAATAACTGGTGTGAACACTGCAATGAAGAGCAGTGCAGATTCAGCTGGGGCTGGGGTCATGTGGAATTTGGCTCTGGTATTGAACTCTGGACAACACTGATCCTCATCTGCTGTGAACTGAAACCAGTGTGATCCTGAAAAGCTACTCAGACCTTTAAAACGTCATGTATATGTACAGACAAGCCTGCAAAGTAATGCTGCACTAGAGAATAATCCAAGCCACTCACCAGTTTGGCATCAGAGCGTTCTCCTTGCCCCTGAACATGATCCCAACGTTTGTGGCGTGTTGGCGTGAAGAATAGAAGTCGGTGTAGTCTCCTGCATGGGGGAAAAAGCCATAAAACAGGGATCAGTGGCAGCAAAGTCCCTCATCTGCGGGGGCTGGAGCACATCACAGGCTGCTGGCAACGAAAGGAGCAGAAAGGGAGACAGAGAGAGTGCTCGGGGGATGTCATTAATAGCATAAAGGGGTGATTAACAGTTCACCTATAAATTATGCAGACAAAAATGACTGGGGTGGTTTGGTTTTTTGTTTTTTTTTTAAGTCTCCTTTAGAGAAGAGGAGGGAAAACGCAGGACAGAAAGCAGCAGCCCCGTTTCCAGAGGCAAGGCAATTCCCGCTGCTTTTCCTCTAGCGGCGGTACCCGGCGCGGGGATCGGGGCGATGCGCAGGGCATCTGCTGCCCTCTGCTGCCATCCCTGCTCACAGCTCCCACCCAACGCAGCCACGGGAAAACCGAGGCAATGAGGGGAAAACGCAGACCGGGAGGGTGTGTGTGCCTGGTGTTGGTCAGGGAGCTCAGCCACTTATCCAGCAGCTCCAGGAGGTCCCAGCAGTAGGTTATCCCCTGCAGTTCCAGCCTCCCAGAGGAGAAGCAGGAGCCTCACACAGGACAGAGCTGCACCTGAGTGCTGTGGAATCCTAAATGCCTTCTGTCTGTCCGTGTGACAGACAGACACAGCAGTGCTCCCTTCCCAGCACTCGTGGAGCCAGGAGCCAGCAATTTTCTGACAGGACGTGCTCAGCCTGAAACTATTCTCAGGAAGGTGTCACACCTGTGGGAACTCCTCATGGTTCCTCTGGGACAGGTTTGTCCCAAACCAAGGTTGTGCCCCGTGAAAGGCAAAAGCCAACTCAGAACAGAGCTTGGATAGAAAATGGGCAAGTTCACATCCCTGCCCCTATGAAGGTCACACCCTCAAGTGATTTTGATCAAGCTGGTTTGGGTCTAAATACAAACACCTGCTGGAAACAAGAAATGCTTATATGGCTGTATGAATACAGTAATCCCAAAGCAGTCCATGGCCCCGTGGGAGTGGAGGCAAGATCTGGGATGCAGACTAATGGTCTGGAAGTAGAAACTCCTGCTTGTTTATGAGGCTGTGCTGGAGAATCTTCCTTGGAAACTTTGCAGCACCTGAATTGTTTTCTGATGGTAAAAGGGAAAATTGTTGGAAACTGAACAAGTGTTTCTTTTCTGGCTCTAGTCACAAAGGCCTTTGGTGATGCCAGTCTGATGACAGGAGTTATGTACCACCAGACAGCCCTGATTTAGTGGAAATTGCATCCAGGAGTGCTCTGGCTGCTATTGAGCTTCCCCAGGCTTTTATTCTTGTGCCACAGACAGCACCTACCTTTCATTATGTACAATAATCTACTTCTGGCTGCTGCAAACCCATTCCCTGTCACAGCTATGATCTGTCTGTCTGAGCAAGCTGGAAATGAAGCAGCTGCTCGGTGTGGGAGCAGAGGGCAGCACCGAGGAGCCCTGGCTGCTGGGACTCACCGATGTCAGCGGGCAGGTGCATCGTCGCAGAGGCTTGAGGTACAAATGCCCTGAAATGAGAAATGATGCCTTCAGATCTCAGAAAACTTGCATCTCCCACCCATAAGAAGCATGGAAGAGGCTGACTTGCTCTCCCAGTTCCTTCCTTAATTTAGTTTGCAAAGCCTTGCAGGAAAAAAAAAAAAAAGCCTGGCAGAAAAGGTGGTGACTGCACAGGCTGCTGTTACTGGGATGGCTGCAGCAAAAGGAGCAGCTGTCAGGCTGTGAGTGGGGAGGGGGCATCCCTGGGGCTGGCTGGATTCCCAAGGGGCACAGAGAGACCCCCAGTGCCCACGGCCAGGACACCACTGCCTCTGCTGCCTGGGAAGGATGAGTTCATGACATGTGGCTCCTGGGGTAATTTGGACTGCTGGCCTGTTCAGGGAAGATCCACGTGGCAAGCAGCAGTTCAACCCCTCTCCTGCTCATGAGAGCCTAAATCCTCCCAATCCCCCTGGCAGGACAGGGGGGAACAACTCCTGCTCACTGCCAGGGCAGGAAGTTGTGGTGCCTAAAGCATCACTCTGGACAAATGAGAGGTGTGGGATTAATGGACACACACCTTTTCCATCAGCACAGAACAGAGCACAGTCCTCCCCTCCCACCCCTACACCACTTGGAGGCCCTTGAAGCCATGGGAGGCCATGGTGGAGGGGCCGTGGTCAGAGGACAGCCCAGCCCACGCCTGTGTGGGCAGCCCCGCTCAGCCCCACAGAGAGGCAGCAGGGCTGGGCACACCCCAGGGCAGAGCTCGCTGTTTCCAGGTGGAAGGTGACACCCTGGATCTGCGGGCAGTCACAGGATTAATCAGAGATTAATCTTTACGTAATTAAGAGAAGGAAGCACTGGATGTGCACAAACCCCAGCTAATTCCCACGTAGGAGGCAGGTGGCCATGTCAGACTGTTGGTTTTGGTGCCCTGTCACTCAGGTGACCCAGGGCACAGCTGACACCTCCCTGTGCCTGCAGCCACCCTCTGCTCCCTCACCTTCTCCGTAGCTCCGTGTTGTCCCTCAGGGTGGGCTCTGCAGCTGACAGCAGCTTCTGGAGGACAGCCCTGGCCTCGGTCCAGGCCGGCCGGCCCAGCCCCATGAAGGCATTCAGGGTGGGCTGACAGTGACACACAGGTGGGGGGAAAGAAAAGACCACATTTTGCTTATCCTTCACGTGCAGGAAGATGTCCCACACTCTCATCCCAGTGTTGGATGCCCGTTGCTGGGGTTATGTGGCCATGGCTGCCCAGATCCCCCATCCCCCTGCCCATGGCTGCCCACACCTCCATCCACACCCCCCAAGTCCTCTCTGCAGCAGGACCTGCTGCATGTTTGCATCACCCCATCAGAGCACACCACTGCAGGTCCTGGTGGCTTTGATATCTCAACCAGCTGTAGCCAAAGGTGGTTTGTATTCACCTTTTGTCTTTAACAAAACTTTCCCATCATTAATATCCCATCCATGGAGTGTTGAAGGCACAAGCAGGAGTGAATTAACATTCAGGTTTCATGTCAGACACCTGCACTGCCAAGTGCTGATGACACTTTCCTGGAAAATGACCTTTGGACCCTCGATGCCCCTGCTCTCCTTGCTATCACACCTGTGATGGTTTTTGCTCTGCCAGAACCTGCCTGACAACATATTTCCACTTCATGTTCATTATCTCACCACAAGTTGCCAAAGTGCCTTATGGAATATTTTTAATATGCGTGTGGAAATTAGAACAGACTCTGATAAATACCTGGTCAAAGACGTGCTGGTGTTTGGCAAGAGCTGGTCCATTGAAGAGATGTTTAATGACGCTGAGATCCAAAATCTGGTCTCCAATTGCTACCCCAAGCCTGTGCTGAGGCTGCAAAGCAGCAAGAGGAAGGGGGGAGAGAAGAAGAGTTTATGCTTGTTCCCAAAAATGCCCCAAAGAAGGCATAGGGGAAGACAGTGACCACAGAGAGCTGAACCCATCCAGGACAAAGGTCTGGTACCACAGCAATGGACCATCGAGAGCCAATCTGAGCCTGGCTGCTGAAAAATGCCAAGCCCTATGGGCAGAGCATCACTGCAGATTCCCTGCAGACCCTGAGGGGTGAAAAGAGACTCATCCCATCTTTTGGGGAAAGGATAGCACAACAAGCAGAGGTTTCTCTCCCTGCCCTCTTTCCCCCAGAACAAGGCTGACTTGCTCATTAACATCCCTCGTTAATGACAAGCATTGCAGAATAAGCCCATACATCTGCAATGTGCTGTGAAGTAGGAAAACACTACTGCTCCTTCTACAAGCGGGGAACAGAAGCATAGAGAGGCTAGGAATGAATGATGGCAGGATGAATTCCATCCCTGTGGGCATGCCACTGGAGAAACAGGCATTTCTGCACCCCAGCTCCTCCCCAGAGGGCTGAGGGTGCTCTGGGCTCCCCTGAGGAGAGCAGGGAGAACATCATGCTCAGGCACATGATTTCTGTGCCCCATGGACCAGGGCTGCCCTGCACCGCCCATCCTCACGCCACATGAGGAGCCCAGGACCTGCATGCTGAGCCCAGCCTGGACCCTGCTGCATCCTGGCTGCAGGAACAGCATCCCACACATGGGGAAATGTGACAGATGCAGCCCAGGAGACAAAGCTCCTGTTCATGCCCTGGGAGCGTGTGGAGCTGGCGGAGACGGCGGGGCAGCTGCACGGGGCAAAAACACACCACAGCCTCCATTCTTTGTGTCTTCAGGCAAAGAGAGACAAACTATTACAGCCACTCTGAAAAGCAGCTCACCAAAATAACCATCTGCAAAGATCCGTGCTATTAAACCTCTTTTTCAACCTTTAATTTTCAAAACAAGATTCCAAATGTGGTAGTAAGTATTTATTCAGTAAACATTCCTGTAAAAAACCCCAAAAAACTAAAGGTCATGTCAGGTTAATTTGTAACTGGGATAGTCAGGAATGACACCAATTGTTTTAGCCTGAAATCATTAAAACATTCAGCTACTATCAGAACATTATTCTCCTAAATAATTTCAGTAAGTCTTGCCTGTCATTTCACAGGGTTTGAGTGAAGATGTTTTTTTCAGAGAACAGTTACTGAGGAAGGCAGAAAAAGAATCCAAACTTGCTCAATATCAGCATGCACATCTAGGAATAGATTAAATGCATCATCTCATTTTATCTTTGGAAAATAACGCATCAGAAAACACAATCTTCTGGTTTAATTTTTTTTAACCTACATGGATAACTAGCAGAAACCAGGAGATAATCATCAGGAGAAGTTTCCATAAGCAATGACAAATAAATTCTCCACTTTTTCCTTCTGAGAAGCAGCTCTTGGCTTGTTTCCCTTTCTCCAGGAGGACACTTCACTGGAGCTCCATCCTGTCAGGCACTCAGAGGTGTGAGGTTCAGCCTAGCTGGGCTCAGTTCTCATCAAAATTGGGAACTGGGAGCTACCTCCTTGGCAGAAAGGTTGAGCCACATTTTCTTCTGTGATCATAAAATAGAAGGCCTGGAGCTGGCTCAACCTGCAGGCTTTGGGCCCAGCTTTAAACATGACACATTTGCACACATTTAATGCAGCACTGCATAAACATACACCCAATAGAACACACCAGGTCAGCTGCAAAAACAGGTAAAACACACATTTGGTGCCCTGGTTTAATGCTTTGGCAGCCACCAACAAAACTTCCCAAGAGCAGCAGTTAAAGGGGTTTGTTAAGGATGATGGTATGATTACAGTCACAAAGAAAATGAAAGACTGAATTTAAAACAAAAAAGTTGAGTGTGAAATGTGCCATGCCTCTACATAGGGAATGGAAGGGTCGTAGACTTAATGATGTCACAAAAATTATCAAAACCACACAAGAACTACTGTACATGTAAGCCAAAGTACCTCTCATCAGTATTAACGCTTCTGATTTCTTCTGTGCAGTTTCAAAGAAGCTGTAATCAAAATAAACCATGCTAAGGAAAAAGACAGTGTGGCAGCTACAGCTTTGCCATCAGGTCAGGAAGCCCATGAGTGTCTCAGGCTGGGAAGTCTTCCTTTATCGCACACTGCTGGGAAATTCTGCTCTCTCATAGCCCTGGAACAATTACAACAGCCCAAGAAGAAAGTTTGCTTTACTCACCTCCTCCTTCGTGGAGAAAACCCCATAGGGGAGGTTTTGGAGAGGAAAATCTGAGTCCTTGTCTACCTGAATGAAAGACATGCTGAACCCTGAGCAGTGCCTGCTTACACACAGCTCCCACCTCCCAGGTGCTACGCGCCTTCCGCCGAGGAAGATCCTCTCCAGGTGGTGTAACCCAGAGCAGAGGAACATCAAATCCCACCCTCTGTCCTCAGACACAAACCAATCCCAGCTCTGCTGCCATCCCACCCCTCTGCCAGTCCCTGGCAGTGGTTAATCAGTGCCAGAGGTTTGCCTGAGTCAGCAGCCAGGCAGTGACCCTGGTGAAATGGGGTCTTCCTGCTCACAGTTACCTGTCCTGGAGGCATTTAGAAGATGTGTAGATGTGACACTTAATTTAGGGGTGACCTTGGCAGCTGGGTTAGCAATTGGGTTTGATGTTCTTGGGGGTCTTTTCCAACTTTAACACTTCCATGACTTTACAAACCCTCACATGCAACAGGGCTTCCTGTAACAGGTAACTCTCTGGGAGTGGGGGATCCAACAGCTCTAAGACCAGAAGTAACTGCCCTGGTTTAACTTTGGAGGGGCCACTTACATGCCAGGGCCCTGGTGAAATGATTGTGTCCACACAGATTCTCCCACTACATGCTCAGCAGCCCTTGGCAAGTTGCACAATTCACACCTGAAACTGCACTTTTGTGGTTTTTAGTTTTGCAATGCTGCTGCACCTCATCAAGTTCTTCCATTTTCTCCAGATAGCTCCACCATCTTAAAACCAGAGACATACATGCAACCAACTGGTGCTTCTGCTCCCAGTCCCAGCTTTCTCCCACCTGCAGAAAATTCACTCATTGTCAGAAGTAGAAACCAGTGAGGGAACATCCTTGAAATTAGAACTAGATCACAAAGGCCACATCTTTCCAATAAAAACAGGAAGATGCCTGTGATTGCCAAGCCAAAGAATTGGTTTGCTGCTCAACCTTTTTTTTTTTTTTTTTTTTTTTTTTTGGCAGAGGAGTCATTAGAAGAAATGCAGCAAATGGTACAACCAGAGATCCAGTGCAAGATGATACAACAGCCTTATCTGTGACAGCTGCTTACTTGTTGAGACACAAGCTCACAAGGTGCTGTTTGAAAGGGGGTCTTATTTAAACATCTCAATGCCTAGCTTTCAGAAGACTTCCTGTAAAATTTCCCAAAACACAGCGAAGATGCTTTGTGGACAGATTATAAGATCTGGGCTACAGAACCTATTGATTCCAAAACTGAAACCAAACCACATGTGTAAAACCTGCTCCAATACAGCATCCAACATGAAGAGACGTATTCACTCAAGCATTTTGTAGTGCTCTGAATGTGCTGGTGTTAATTAAAATGTTAATCTGCTAACCTCAAGTTGATGACACAAAACACAGATTGAAGTGCAGATGAACCACCAGGATAACACAGGGCCACTGCCAAAGCAAACAAACATGACACACAAGTCTCAGGTGTCATGGAAAGGTGGACATCCAATCTGAATGTAAGCTTATACAACAGAACCATAAACTCCTTCAATATTAACTCTGAGCCCCCTGCACAAGCCAGGCCAAAGGAGGTTTATTAGATGCCTTAGAGAAGGATAAGTGTGCAAGCAGGACTCCCCACTGTGGTTCTGCCTCACTGTGGGCACTGCCAGGTGAGGATCCTACTCTGTAATCAAGGACCAGAGGAGCAGTTGCTTCATAACTGGTGGTGGTCAAGGAAGTATGTGAATACTTTTCTTATAGCTTTTCTTCTTTCAGGCACCAGAAAACATGAACATAACAGGTTTTCTCCTGCCTTGTGAAATCTAGGGTGTCTTCTCTCTGCCTGGCCGAGCAGCATCACTGTCAGGTTAACGTCAGATTGGTCAGGAGGGCACATAGGACAGGGAAAAGGAAAAGAGAGAGACCAGGAATAGGGAAGAGGGAGGCATCAAAGTGAAAAGGATTAGAGAAGAGGGAAGTAGCAGCAAAGAGGAAAGCAAACAGAAACACCCACCAAAGGTGACACTGCTGCTCTTCCATGCTCTGTGCTGTGTAAGAGGAAGTTTAGCAAATGCTTTGAGGAAATACAGGATCTCTGACCCGTGATAAGGCAGACCATTACTGAAACTTGCCAGTAAGTTATTTATTCCTTCCTTCCTTTACTATAAACTCCACATGCTGTGTAGATTGTGGTTAGGCCATTTCTGCAAGCACAAGCTACTTCCATTTATTATTCGGTCTTGCAGATTACTTTCTGTAACTACCAGAGAAAGCTCCTTCTGCTGCAGTTTATATCCTAAATGTAGTGCTTTATCTACTAATTGCCAGCCATAGCTTTTAAAGAGCATTCCAAATTTTAAAGGATGGAGCCAGCTTTGATTAAAAATTTAATGTTTTAAATAAAACTGCGCAATCACATTTGTTTCACAAATACTCCAAAGCAGCAGCAAGTCGCTCAGTGAGATTTCAACTGCAGATCAGGACCATCTGGAGAGGAGTTGGTGCTACTTCATTAGTGTACTGTTAGGTTTGGTGACAAGCAGCATGGGTTGAAATTTCCATAGTACTACATAAATCACCTTCAAGTTACAGAGATGACCTGGGTTGAGGCACAGACTTTGATCTCAGGACAGGCAGCCTTGAAGAAAGAAACTTACTGAGCACCCTCACAAGACAAGAACAATTCCTCCAACAGCACCATCTGTCAGACACTGAATCCCAAACCCCACAGCACCACTTCCTAGAATCACACACACAACTCCACAGCCTACTCACAGCCAAATCAGTTTTACCTTTAGGTCCAGGCCAACTGAAGTACATTGTGACAATGTCACAAATGCCCCAAACTCCTGCACGTGAGGGATGTGCTGCACAGGAAGCATGGAGAGCTCCCTGGGCAGAATCAACAGACAAGGTCTGGAAACTGCAGTCTCTCTGGTAGTTACAGGTGAAAAGACAAATTCTGATGGGTTTTTTTAGCTGGCATTGGGATACATTAGCTACACGTGGTAGCCATGAATAAAAACACTTTAAGTAAAGGAATCACCAATGGAAGGCCTCATTAAAATAAAGAGGAATCCAACTTACATATGCCAGTGACAGCCACAGGGGCTCAGATTTTTTTAAATTTTATTTAATCAAAGTTAAGACGTGGATAAACATAAATACAGCACAGGTACTTCAGATCATTCTTCATATTTGTGTACAGACAAACTGATGGATGTAATCCCAATGAAAACTGCAGTCAATGAAGTGCATACAGCCTTCCCCCCACACACACAAAAACAAACCCCAATTAAAAAAAAAAAAGAAAACAACAAAAAACCCCACACAATCTCAGCACACACTCTCATTACAAATGATTCATACATAAATAGGTAGAGGGTGCAAACAAGCTAATATGCGAACATGTATAACCTCTCGTTAATGGGAAAAATAAAACCAGAAGCAGCCATAATGATTAAAATACATTCAGTTACTGATAACTAGTTGTGCCATACAAGGCATTATCAATAAAAAAAAAAAAAAAGGAAATTGTGCTGCAGAGAAAAGCTATATACAACAAGAAAATAAACTGCAAAGTTAACGCATGCATGTTTTATCCTGGAAAAGCACAGCCCTCCAATATTTTCTCCATGTTTGTTATAAAAGCCCTCTGCACTCAACTAAAATTAAAATGATCTTAAAGGATAATACTTGTAAAGTTTACTTAAGTCTTCAGCCACAGAAAACTGCAATGAAAATAATGTTCAGAGTCATTTTCAAAACAAAAAAAAAAAAACGAAAACAAAAAAATCTATTCATCTGATGACATGCATGATTAAAAGGTCTAGGCAAGATACACTGCTCTACGTTCCTGATGACTAAGGAAAAAAGCTCAAGTCAATTTAATCTGCAGATGGTCAGAAGATTTTTGTATTCCAGCAGAAGCAGCAGTTCAGATCTTCTGGATCTTTTCCCCAACAACTACAGGATTCTCTTTTCTGATTTTCTCAGCAGCATCAGCTTTGTAATTGTAAGAGCAACTGTGTACATCTGAGTAACGGTGCATTCCACAGTAAACGTTCCCACACCGACATTCGAACCCTGTGGACAGAAACAGCAGCTTAGACATTTCAACATTCTTAATTACACTGCCTTGTTTTAAATCCTGAATGTGTTCACTCACTAGCAATAAATCTCAGTCACCAGTGTCAATCAATCAGCCAAAGAGCCTCTGCTGCAGAAAGCATAAGAATCACAAGTAATACATTTTTAAGTGATTACAGCAAGATTTGACTTGACCATTCCTTCTTTTTTCATGACACCCTAGCACGGAACATTCCTAGAGAGCTCCTGCTCTTTTGCTATGTTTATGAATCTTCACCCTCCAGAACTTGAGCCCATACACTGGACCACTGCAAAGCAGGCCAGTGAATCCAACAGCTGGCAAGCTATCATCCAATTCCTTAGCTAAGCAGACTTTCAAAAGGAAGTATTTGGAATTATGAACTTCACATTAAGACAGGAGGCTGAAAAACAAAATTACACATGAATGACTAATCTAGTAAGAGTCAGCTGAAAGCACCTTTGACTGTTATTTCAAATCAATATCAAATGACCATGCCCCATTTTCCCTTTAAGATAACATTTCAAAGGGCCAAAGACTAAACAAGCCTAAGGAAACTGAAATCAGTGTTTCTTACCAGTCAGTCCAACCTTCTTCCTGCACATGAAACAACGATTCTTTTTCTGTTTTGGTTTGTCAAGTGACTTGTCCTGTTCTTCAGGTGTAGGCTCTGCATTCTCTGACACTGAAGCTGACATTAGAAAAGTTAGTAAGAACAGTGGAGAAAAGAAGTCTGTCTCTCCCCTTTTCAGTCCTACAATAATCTAAAGCCCATGTTGGACATTTGGCCATTTTGCTGCAGCTTCCATATCTGAAGTACATCGGTCTGTCCACAGCAACTGGAACTCCCTCCTTCTAAACCTTCGATATAATTTAAGAAAAGAACACACCAAATGCTTGAAAACACCACAAAAACAACCAAAAGAGTAAATATTAGGTTTAACAGCAAGATTCAGCACTGTCAGATCTCAGAAGATCCAACAGCCAAGTGTTTCCCCACAGTGTTACTCGTCCAGTTCTCAAAATCTGCTTGCAAGAAGCACTCTGTGTAATAGGATCAGTTGAGCCTGATCCTTTTTCAAAACCTGAATCAACATTATTTTTGCTGAAGACTGCAACATGGAGGCCACACAAAACACAGTGTTTCAGAACAACCACCACCACTGTGATGCTGCTGCTCTTGCACACCTGGAAAAAGCCTACACAGGACATAGTCACTACCTGGAGTGAGAAACACCAGCTCAAGAGACCAGACTTACAGGGTGGAACTACACTGTCCTAGAGCCCAGAAGGAAGCAGCTAAAAACCAAATTTTAAAGACATTTCTCCTAAGGCATCTTTCAACCTACTTTAGTGCTCTATCACATCTAAAAGAAACAGGTTACAGGTTGTGTGGGAGAGTATGAACAAGTAATAGTAATATTTGCCTGAGTCAAGTAAAAATAGAAGTTGGCTAGTTTTCCTCAAGTATTTGCACATTCCTTACATTACAAAACAGAAATAGAAACAAAAAAAAAACCCCAACTTCATTTCAAATAGGGCTAAGAGCCAACCTCTGCCTACCAGACATAGCTAGACCACAGCAGGACAAGTCTCCAGTGAGTAAGATACACAGAAGTTGGGAGTATTTACAGCAAAGAACAAAAGCAAGCTCTAGCTGAGGAGGAGTGTGGATGGAAGCAAAGCTAGAACCAGGGCTGTAAGGAAGAGAATACAACAGCAAGCTCAGACATTGGTCAGGGAAAAAGCTGCAGGCATCTCTGTGCAGCTGGACTTTTGTTTGTCAGAGACTGCCAGATGCAGTTCTGTGCTAGCTCTTCACCAGCTGACAGCTCTTCTGCATGACAAATCCAGTGGGGCTTTTCATGTGCTTCTATTCTGATTTTTTTATTTTGAAAGGAAAGGGCACTCATCACTTTTGCTATGTATCAAAACATTGTACTAAGCAACATCAATGAATAGCAAGATACCTGATCACCAGCGAAGACTTTGCCTGAGGGAACAGTATATTCCACAGGTTAATCTAGCAAAAATACTATTATACATGGTCTATTAAATCCTTCCAAGTCACCATCTATGTTATAAACACAGCTTCTCTTTGTCCTGAAATTTATAACAATTCATAGTTTGCAAAAAAAAACAAAACCAAAAAAAAAACAACAAAAAAGCCCCACAAAAAAACCCCAAAAAAACCCAAAAAACAAAACAAAAAAAACCAAAAAAACAAACAAACAAACAAAAAAAACAAAACAAAAACAAAAAAAAACAACAAAAACAACAACAAAAAAAAAAAAAAAAAAACAACCAACCAACCAAAAAAAAACCACACCACACACACACAAAAAACTTCAATGGCTTTAAGTGGCTGTTAAAGGGCACATTTCTGAGTGGGCATAATATCAAAAGGATTGCAAGGTAAGAACCAAAATCAGCAAGGACTAAAAGAGATAAGTACCAGAAGGGATAAGACTGAAATGAATTTCTGTAGTTTTACACAAAACAGATATTGTAGTGTTTATTAATTCATTATGACATATTCATGCCATGAGCTAACGTCCTCCAGCTTGTATTTCCTGTTGTAGCAAAATCCAGTTACCTCAATGTAAGTTTCACTAAGAGCCTCTGTAACTATTAGCTAATTTAGGAAAAACTGGCACTCTTCCCTGCGTAACAAGGCTCTCACACACCCTTACTTACGTTTTCTTTGTGCGTATGGCTCTCACATTAAAAAGGTTTAAAAATATTTAAGAGCTGCTGCTCAGTGTAGAACTGAGTGGGATGATTCTTATACTGCACCACAAGTCCCTTTGTATCTGCTGTAGTAACCATCAATTTTAGGTCTTAATTTGCTTTTGAATAGAAGTCAGATCTGAACCAAAATCCTCTATGATAATCACAAATATCCCAACAACTTTAGATGACCAAGTGCCAGTGTTCAGTCTATAAGCCACCTGTGACAACCACAGCAGAACAAAGCCAGGCAAGATGCAATACTGCCCAACTTGGAGCTTGCAGGAAATATGTGGCAGCCACTCCCAACTGCTGGACTTCATCTGGATTCCAGGATGCTGCTGCCTGCTTTCCTTGAACCAAGTCTTCCCTCACCCCAGTCCTGCCTGCAGCCAAAGAACAGAAGTCCTGGCAGCACCAGTGCAAGCTGCCAACTAACCAAAGAGGAGTAAGATATGAACACAGGCATTTATTTCTAGAGTTAACAAGTTGGGCTGGCCACTAGAAGTTCCCTGACACAGAACATGTTCCTAGCTGACCAAAACAAGCAGAGCCTGGATTTCCTCCTAAAGGCACAAGCTTTTCCTATTGTTTTGCTTGTGCCAACTGCTGCCTGAGCTTCAGTGTGCTCTGACTGACCACAAAAACAGCATCCACATGATAAAATGCACTCCAGCCCCTACCCTCCTGCAGGCACAACACAGCTCTGTGTGTGCAGCAAGACACCCAACACCTCACCTGTTCTCTCTCTGGATGTTTTACATTCATCATTCCTACATTACTGGGCAGAGATTTTAAAAGAAAAAGGTTTCTCATTCCTACAGAAGAGCAGGAATAGCTACATTTACTTCTTAAGGGCATTTCACTAGGCCTAGGAAGAACCCCCGCAGCTCCAGAGGAGTGAAATGTGAAGTTAATCCAAAAGACAATATCACTACTTGTGAACATTTTAAACTGACATAATCAGCCTAAAATACACTGTTTCAGTGTTAGGAAGTGGCAAATTGAGTAAGAGCACACTCACCCACAGAATTTAGTTTTAAATTTTTCTGCTGAATGATTCCTCTCTGCCTGGAGCATTCACCCAGTACATCAGGGTATCCTGTATTATTTTATACACTTGTATCATAATCATACTCTACCTCTGAGTCCCTGGTACTATCACAAAAGTGAGAAACATCCATCAATTTCTTTTCAGTACTGTCTACTGAGCCAACCCTGATAAAGCCCACTGAAACTGAAGCCATTAGTTCAACTGTATCCACCTTAGGTTGGAATTACTTCCACATAAAATTCTATAGCAACCTAAATATTTTAATGTCTAGTTTTTTAAACTTAGTTTGAACTTAACTGTTTTACCTCACTAAAATCCAGATATGCACAAAATTAGGTGACTTCACTCAGAACAGTATGTATCTTTTAGACAGTTAATCCAAACTAACTTTGTACTTTGGTTTTTCAAATAATAACCACACCACATGGCACAAGTGATGGCATTTTGCAATGCTAATAGTACATGCTCCTCTCCAATTCACAAACTTGAAAATCACAGAGGCTGTTTTCATTATCACAAGTTTTCAGCCTCAGAGGGGTGAGAGTCCATCCATTAGTTCAATTTACACTTTTAGCCCCATGTTCTTCGGCTGTAGGAGCTCCACATAATGTTTGTGGTGGAGTCTCCTGTCTTCCACCACAAGCTTCATTTACCTTTAAAATCCTCCCTGAATTAGAAGCATGAATCCTAACCTAGATAGTTTTAACTCATTTACCCCAAGGAAGTGAAGCATCTCTTTACCTCCCTGCAAGCTTGCTTGGAGGCAGCCCTGTTAATCCTCTGCCTAACAAATCAGGAATCCTGACTGGTTAATCCTAACAGGGCCATCACATTGAGCAAAAGGCACAATAGCCTAGGAGATAATTAAAATTACTTGAAGAGATGCTCAGAACAGAAGAAAGCTGCCAAAAAAGCTGGACTGTACTTAATGAGTTTCATTTTAGGTCATCTTTAATGGTATGTTCATGGTATTTAAGAACATTAAAGTTTAAAAAAATTCTATTAGTCCCATCTTAGAGCATCTGGGCTTTTGCACTGTTCCACGTGCATCATCATACAAACACCAGAGCTAAAGTCTGCACATATTAACATATTCTAGAGTTTTCCTCTATTTCTTCTGCAATGCATAAATCCAACAGACAAATCTGAACTGCTCTTTGGGAATTTTATCCCTTTGTAGTTTTAGCTTGACTGCAAACAGCAAGGACTGTGATACACACAGCTCAAGTCTCATTTATCTGTCTGCTTTAGAAAAGTAATAATAGTAATCTAAGAAAGCTTAATTATTCACCCAGTCTTTCATTCAATGTTGCTGTAGCCTGGTAATTTTTGTTAAATTGCAAGTTAAGGGGACCTTAGCTGAACACAATACATTAACTTACACCAGCAGCAGAGAACAATTCGCCCCAGAACAGACATTCCCACAAGGCAAGATTTTATCAAAATAAATACTGACATTATTTCTCCTGTTCCCCTGAATCAACAGAAGTACTATGAGATGCACTTCACTCTGGGACCAACCAGCACATTGCTGTGACCTTATCTTTTTCTAAATGTTAGAAACTTAGGCAAAGCTAAAAAAAACCCACTTGGATTCACATGTTTGTATTACATGCTTGTCAGCAACCTAAAATTCAAATTCCAAAAAAAGAAACTTCAGGATGCACAACTGTGACAGCAATTCAGTGAAATCCCTCTCGGCATCCATTCTAAGCTGCTTTCCTTTCAAACTTGTATTTTCAAATCAGAATGCTTTAAAACTGGAAACACTACATTCCCTATGATTTTCAGTTTAGGGACAACACAGAAGAAACTCTTAAGGAAATAAGGCTGAACCTGCCAGAGAGTTATAAATAGGAACGGTAATTTAGAACTGCAACTATACACTGGTGATGTTCTTAGTTTAGAAATGAGCATACAAAGAAAAGGACAGAGGACACAGCTGAGTAATCTAAACACTTGATATATGTTGATCCTTAAAAACATACTGCAAAACGCAGACATATCCCTAAATTCAAAGCTTCTGGTTGAGAAACCTCTTATCTTCTCATAAGGAGAATGAGCTAAAGAGGTGGAGAATTAGAAGCAGCACAAATTTATCCAAATGAGTAAGAAGAGAGACATGCCTCTGAAAACTTGCTGGGAAAAGTCTTTTCACAGGCCCAAGTCACTTCACAGTGCCAGAGTGAATAAAGTAGAGTGTACCCTCTACCTCCCAGTGAAAAGCCAGTAGATGCATTGGCAAAAGTGAGACAAGAGCTGTCAGCTCCAGAACACATACTTCCTAACAGGCATTAGAGTGTATCTCTAGAATGTATCTTTTCAAGACTAAACATGTTTCTAATAATTAACACCTCAAAGGTTAGTAAAAGTGGTAAAAAATGGAATTAAAAACTTTTCTTCCAAGTCTGTTAACCCAAGAGATGGCCTTACTCAGCACAGCAGCTGACTAATGACTCTCATATTCCATCCTACAAGAAAGGGATAGGTCAGGTTGAGAAAAGCATCTCAGAAGCAAAACTTTGATACCAGAGATACAGTAGAAGAACTAATATTTAGAATGTTTAAGTGGAATTACAAGCTGTATCTGTATCTAAACACTTCTATGTTTAGACTAGTCCACAGAAAAATAATCCTCCCCACTAAAACATAAACTGGCACAGCAGAAGGCAGAGTACTTACTGACTTACCTTTAAATACCTTTTAAAATGCTCATAAGTTACCAGTCTGAGTACATTTTGTATACTGACATTTTTTTCATTTCCTAAGAAATACTATTAATTTTTTTTTAGTCTTAAGCTTTGAAGAAAACAAGAAAAAAGTGAAACGAAACTTTACCTTGTTTGGTAACTCTGACCAGCAAGAAGGATTTTAGGGTAATATAGTTAACCCACTCAGCCAACTGTCCTTCAAGCAAACATAGACTGTGATTTGGTAATTTTATACTTGACAAAGTGAATTTCAGTAGTTCAAAATCTTACACCGCAGTTCACAGGTGAAAGGTTCTTTTATAGATGTCTCCTGTTTATAGAAGATACCCTGATAGCCTTCTTGCAATGGCTATGTCAAACACCCTCTATCAAAAATATGCTCATAAACTTCTGACATGTGCTGTAAAGGGTTACTCTGAGAAGTAACAGATACTCAAAACTCTACTTAGATGTAATAGCCATGGCATAGAGACAGAACAAGATGTTAATTTATTATGTGCATTTCCAACACCAATTAACACACTTGTTTATGGCAGACACTGACATCACCAATTAAACAAGAAGGTTTCAGTTTGACTAGCCATTTAGGAAAAGAAACTTCATCCTTACTTTGCCTTCTGATTTCACAGAATATTTGGGTTTGAGAATCAGCCATGTCTTGAACTGGAGTGTATTAAGAACAGTCAAAGTTTAAAAAACCATGATTCATAAGTTCTGTCACTGAAAACTAGGCACCAACCTTGCAACCCTTCTGTCTCAGGTACTGTTTTGTCCACGGCCGTACTATCCGGTTGGGATGATGCTACGGATTCTGTTAGAAGTGACTGACTTGACACAGGGCTGAGGGGCAAAAGAAGAAAGTTATAGTTTTTATGATGCATTTCCACATTCTCTTCCTGTAAGAGACACATTAGGGCACCTCTTGATGAAAAGGTATCCCAGAACTTTTCACTCTGAAGTTGTTTCTGCAACCACTTAAAACTGCCACAATCTGAATCTGACACAAAAGGTAAATATATATATTTTTAATTCACACTGAATGCAAGAAAACAGTCCCACTATAAAAAAGGAAAAAATATTTTGGGTGATTTGGCATAGCGTCATTCCACACAGAAGCAACAATGCAACATTCAATATGCAAGGATCTTTATAACATAAGTCAGCAAGATAATTGTAGAGGAGATAGTTTCAGTATTCTGGTGATTTTCAGTTTTCTGAACACGAAAATTGCAGCATGTCAATGTTTCCAGTAATAAAGCTGCAGCAGCTGCATGCTGAACCCCTTGGATTTTCACAGTGTAAAGTGGTGCAGGCCAAACTTCCCAACCCTTTAGCCATACTGCTACATCACAGCATGGCTGAGCACTCACCAGTGCACACCCTGAGCAGCTGAGAGACACAATTCAACACCAGCCACCACTCCCAGCCAAGCTGCTCATCCAGCAGCTCTCCTATAGAACAAGACAGAGCTCAAGGCCCAAGCAAGAGGTAGCACTATCTCATTTGCATTTTTTTTTTCTTCCTTTCCACTGAGGAAGTCACTCTGAAGGCAAAAACCAGATTACCCAGCAGCCCATGAGCCAGCACTCCATGGCAGAACCACTGTCCAGTCACAATTTTAGTTGCCAAGAACTGCATGTAGGTCTTGAACTGCTCATCTGGCCAGCTACAAAAGGGCATTGTCAATTAATTTTATCTGTCCTCAGAGTATCATAAGTCTGAGGTATTTCCAGAGACTGGAGTTGAACTCCTGCTTTTTTATTTTGGAAAAAAAAAATCCACACCCAAGCAAGTCATACTGATTTTTTTGAAGCACAAGTTCAAGAGCAACCATCCACTCATTTCTCCTGCAGCCAGTAATCAAGCCAGTGATCAGTGAGGTACTCGTATTCTTTCATGGTTTTATTGAAGTTGTGAGAGAACAAAGGCGAGGCACTGTAATTGGTTCACATCTGTGCATTGACCTGGATGAACTTTTTTTTTTTTTTTTTACACACACCAGAAGAGTTGTTTCAGGGTAAGATATGTATTTTCTACCCCAATTAGAAACCTCAGAATGGAAAGACTAAATATAGCATCAAGCATGGCACCTAGCTCTCAGTTCATATGCAGGATCCAAGCATGAGATAACACCTCCTATAAAAAGCTAGGGAGCAGAAAACAGTCTGAGCAGAATCAGTCAGCAGTAACTGATGAAATTGCCCTCAGCCTGTGTTCTACTACATTCATTTTTTTAAGAAAAGTTGAAATGAGTATTACTGCAAGTTTAGCTTCCATAGGATATAACACACTAACACTTTTCACTCAAAAAATTTTCAAAGCATGTAAGTTGCTGTTGGTTGTGTCACTTTTAAACTGAAATGAAGCCACTAAATATAAACAAATATTTAGCTTTTAGAGATGGAGAACACTTAGTAAGTCTGAGTGATTTACAAGAGGACATTATGTATCCTTGAATAATCCAGATGGAAATTACTTGTTTAATAAGAGATCGGTTCAGTAGCACAACTTGTACCAAGACTCCTGTCTTCACCCTGTTCTAGTACTCTCCACTCCTTCCAAAGCAAGGCTTGTTAACACATTATCATACATTTATTTATGAGAGCTCTAGTAAACAGCTCCCTGCCACTTTACAAAATCCTCAAATTTCTAGGATGAAAAGAGCTCTCCTTTGGTAAATGTACAACTTCAAGTTGTGGAAGCAGAAGAGCAGCCAGACAAATCTCTGCATAACAGAACCTGACACCTTCTATTTGAGGCTTAATTCTAAAAGCAAATTTCCATTTGAATGCCAGATGAAGCACAGAGATCTGCTAGCATTCACCCTGAGATCCCATGCTTTAAAGTTAGCACTGAAATCTTACACCTTTTTCTAATCCTGGTTCCAGCATTAATTATGCAGGATCAGCACACTTCATTTAATCATTTTGACACAGATTTTTCTGTAAAGACGCACAGCAGACCGAAGCACCTTACCTTGGCTGCATAGATGGAGTCGATGTAGAATCTAAAGTGGACTGGGTTTCCTGGGCACTGCCCTCTGTGCACTGGACCGGTAAGGACTCGGTGATACTACTGACAGAGGCTGCTGCAAGACACACACCCCGGGAAATGTGTTAGGCTACTTCCTGGGATTACAGAAGTTACACACTTACTCTTCCACCCTTAAAACACCAGTCAGGAAAGTAACTGAATCTCTGCCTAGACCACAATGAAATAAAATTTGACAAAAAAATAATTATGTTTGGCCATATTTTGATCTCATTCCAGCCCCAGGCCCCCAGAACTTACACTGCAGAAAATTTTGAAGCTGGAGTTTTAAAGCAGTAACTATTTTTTGCTAATTAAAGCATCTACAAGCAGGTTTCACAGCATTAACTGCTGTTGTTTTGTTTAAAAAACCAAGATGGATCTGTGAGAACACCAGTATAGCATCCTAATGCCAACTCCAGATGCATTTTGAAGGTGTAGAACCCAGATCCCCAGATTTCAATAGAAACTATTGCTTCAATTTAAAACGAAAGGCAATAGTACACAGGGCACTGGGCCAAAAAAACCAGAAAGTATGTGAAGTTCAGGAGAAATTACTGTTGTCTTTTCCTAACCTGGAAATGAAACCCAAGATAATTTTAGTAAGGAAGTAATATAAGAGCTGATCTTTATTTGAAGGCCTTCGGGGCAGTTTTGGAAAGATGTACACAAAAGCCCCTGAAGGCCTTCAAAAGGAAAAGGCATCACTACCAAGTGTTTACAGGTTAATCCTTCAGCATGAGGCCTCAGAGATGAAATACCTGTAGGTAAAATGCTTTCCACAAACATCCCCCAAGCTCAATCCTATCTCTGTCAGTAATTTCAGCAAAAATACGTTGGTGCAGTATTTTTTCTGCATTTTTATGACTTCAAATCAGAAACACTCGAATGCAAAAGGTATTAGTGAGAGTCTACCTCTGAGCAGATTAGTGGCAGCACAATTACATTACGAGCATTCCATGCAAGCCCATTCCATAAGGTGAGATGCTGGAATGAAATGGTTTGCACTAATGCTCCAACAATCAACATCTGGCCACGGCCAGGAAGCTGCTGCCCTCTGTGCCAGGTTGAGCTGTTCACACACAGGTGTTGGGGTTACTTACCAGGAGGGCTAATTCTACCATTACTGTTCTGCCTTTGAAGGTGTTCTTTGTAGCACACTGAACACATGCCATTCGTGCGAGGATTCCCGTAAAATCCGCAGCCAGTGGAACAAAGCATAGGCACTTGGCTACGGTTAGTTTCTTGAGCCATTCTCCCTTCTTCTATAAACCTGAAATTGATACACACAACCCAGTATTTAGAGGCCTGAGAAAATCCTTCTTTTACAGCTGACATTTGAAAATCTGGAATTTCCTATAGCTCAGCAAAAAGGCTTCCCAGAAAAAAATGCCTTGTGGGTAACTTGGTGCCCTTTCCCAAAACGTCTATAAAGTCTGCCCAATAACACAAATACAGTCACATGTAGGCTTTGCATGACCCACCCTCCCAGCCCCACCAATTTATTTGCAATATATACCCCACAAAGAAAAGTCATTTCAGCAAATATTGGAATATTGGAAGTATTACTGCTTCTGGCAGTCAGGTAAGGGGACTAGGGGAGGGGGACACTTATGGTGAGACCTGAACACCTGACACTGTGCACAAGAACTGTAAAATAAGAGACAAGTATGGTAACACAGGCTTACTTGCTGCATAGTAATTATAATTAACAACAGTCACATGAGTTCACATGTCACTGTTTAGTCACTGCATCATTAGTGAAAGACAACACAACTGCTTACCACAAACCCCATGATTTTTCACACACTGAGAAAATCACCCTTACAGTCAAAAATATTACACCACGTACACAACCTCCTATTTATAAAGTCTGCGTGAAAATACAATAAAAATGAGAAGAGATATAAGAGTTAAAAGATATATATGAGCTGCCTTATTATTTGACATCCTTAAATTTAGCTTTCATAAAAACAGTATAACTTTTTCCCCTGGCTTGTATTAATCAAGTTTACAGATATTTGCAAGATATTACAAGAAAATTACAACAAATGACAATTTCCATCAGTGTTCTGAGGCTCCTAACTAACCAAGTGGTCTAACTTACAAACCATTTTTGGCATGTCATTTCATGAGATAAAATTAATTTTCCATTTCCCCTCCTCCATAAATATACAATTGCACTTTTTAAAACCGATTTTGAAAGAAAAAACAGCTTCTCATTAAGAAACTAGGTGTATCAAGGTATCAATTATATTTAATTCAAGATCAACTTAGGTCTACCATTTCCTGGTTAAGAGGTAAGCTGAAGCATAGGTAATTTTAATTCTTGCAAGTCAAGCCAAAGATAAACAATATTACTGAAAAAAGAAAGTCAACCTTGCAAGTAACATCCGTATACATTTCAAACAAAAAAAAAAAAAAATCCAGAGGGAAAGGGGTTTCAAGATACTTGAATACTTCACCAACTACCATGTTATAGAACTAGATTAAACCACAGTGAGAAGTACCACAGTAAAAAATATTTCCTTTTACATAAGATGTATTCAAAGCCAAACACAAACAATTTTCCCATTATTTTGTTTCCAGAGAAATCTCATCTCCTCTCACACCCACATCCACTCCATTTTGCTTTATTTCCCCAAAACATATGAAATTGATACCAAGAGCAAACCTCTGGTTTGCAACACAGACACAAGTCAAGTCTTCTGCTCACAGCAACAAGGTACTCTACAGACGAGGAAGGATTTGAGATGTAAGACAAGGAAGATGTACAGGCAGGAAGACAAAATCTGATAGTATCTTTTTCAGCTTCAACCTGCAATTAAGCTTATTTCAGCTGTTGACTACACTTCCCCCACCCCAACAGAGAAGAACTTGCTTTCGACATACAAAGCCCCCATTGACCTCACACGACAGCTAAATTTGATTTTTGCTGAAGTACTGTACTTGTAGCTGAAAGAGCACTTTCATTCCTGCTTTTCTCCAGACAGTCTTTCAGAATGAAACTGCAAGTAGTGCATGGGGAATTTAATTCTTATGCTGGGCCCAACATTTCAGAGAAGCCATTTCAGGGGAGCACAAATGAATATGAGTTTGCTGTGCTTTGGTAACCACAACCAATTTAAAGCTGAAACCTTATGCAAGTCAATTTTGGCATAGAATGTTTAAGATTGAAAGACTAATTAAAAACACTTTTCAAGATATTTCAAGAATATTTCAATAGCTAATAGAGATTCAATGTCACAATATAAGTATTAATCCTACTAACTTTAGGCAGCAGCATATTAAAGAATCCTACACTAACTTCCAGATTGTACCATGATTTTCTTTCTGTTCAATATTAGCTTCAAGCAGCACACAGGAACTCAATACCTGCACCAGCCACTGCTAATATTCCCCAACACATGGTTGCTGAAGGGACCAGGTGCTAATGCAAACACAGAATAACAATCTCTAACGTGGATGTAAAAAAAAAAAGTTCTGCTCCAATTCAATAAACAAACTGTGAAAGGTGCCCAAAGATGCCCAGATGAAAAACAAGAAAAGCTGGCCTGAGTTCCAGCTAAGCCAGTTCCCAAGTTCATTAACAAGTGGATCCTGTCACCAGTCAAAGCACAAGCCACTGGCATGAGGCTCCAGAATGCTTCAATCTCCAAGGGGAAGTGCCAGGGATTCTTCTGAAGAGTTTTAATAAGGGCCACAGGAAGTGGAAGATCTTTCATTGGTTTCTAATATTCGAGAAATACAATGAATAAGAGATAGGATCAACCTGATGCAATGTTATGAAGTCAAAGGAGAACATGCACCAAAACAACAGCTTGTTGGGTATGAAGGAGACAATTGGGTACAATCCCTCTCAGCCACACAATTACTGTTACACACAAAAAAACCCATCAGGAAAAGAAAGGATTATCATCAACACAAAGTTCTCTGACAGTTCAGCGAGCTCAATAAGTTCACATGCAAAAACACAACAAGTAGAAAGTCCAACACAGGAGAGCTTCTGGAATTGATGTGAGGGAGGCTCACCTCAATTGTGACCAGTGACCAGGAGGGACAACACATGTTTTAGCAGCCTGTAAGCTCCTGGGATGGTTGAACTCATTTATTTGAGCCCTAAAGCCACAGAATGACAAACCATTATAGTCAGCCCTCCCTTTTAGTGCTCACATGCACCACAATAAAACAAGGAAATGATCAAACTTTAAAAAATCAACCACTCCACCTTCTGCCAATTAGTTTCAACACAGATTGGTTTCTGAGCTCATTTGTCACGCGCGTGCTGTTTGGGCAGGAGAGAGGGTCTAGCTGCAGACACGTGTGGAATTGCCTGTTTCAGCAGCAGAGCAGGCTTAAAGAATTAAGAGAATCACTAGCCAAAACCAGGCATTGAAAACAGAACGAAAGAGACCCAAGTACTGGCAGTTCCTGCCATGCCTCTCCTGTGCACACGCACTCCCGCGGGAGGGCCGGGGCCGGATGACAGCACTGCCGAGGGACTGCTCCTCCTCGCTGCCCCAGGCAAACAGCCACCAGCAGAGCAGCTGCACTCTGGCCCCATCGCAGCCAACACGAGCAGCGACAGACCACTGAACAGATGTTTTTGGGGGAGGGAAGGACCTCCCATCAGCACAGCTCTTGGCTCAGCTTCAGATGATTTTTTGTTTCAAAACTGTCCGTAAATCCTCACGCAGGAGGACCCACGGTATCACCGAGCCCAAACATCCCATCAAGCAGTAGAGGTGGGCAGTCACTGCTGGAACAGCGCTGTCAGAGGGGCGAGCCTGCTCCCACAGCTCTGGCCACTGCTGCTCCTCTGTCCCTGCCTGCAGCCACATCAGCTCAGCCATCTCATGGAAACAACACAAATATTTGTTCTGGTGCACAGGAGAGCTTGCTGATCTGATAGAAGATCAGCTCCAGAGAAATGACATACACTGCACAGGAAGTGACATGGCTAAAAATAGGACAACACTTTTTAGGGGCAGCAAGCCCTCGGTGAGCATGAAGCCTACTGTAAAATAAATCCCAAGTGCATACACTACCCATAATTTCAGAAATGGTCTCCCCTAGCTTGGCTTCAGTATGACACTTGAAGCAGCTTCATAGCTGAAGTGACAACAAGGCCTGGGGATCAACATGACTACGTGTATGTCCCCTTCAGTTTGAGGTGTCACAAAACAAACGTGGAGCTTGTCAAGCTCCTGGAAATGCCTCTGGGCTCTGCCTGTTCCCCCAGAGCTGTGCCTACTAGCATTCACTGGAAAATGCTATGAATTCTGAAGGTTACTCTGAATGCAGAATTGATTTATCTTAAAGAAAATAAAAAACCAAAACAACAGAGCTCGTTACAATATTTTAAGCACATTCCCTGCTTTGCTGTACAATATAGTTGTATAACCAGTTGTACAAGCACTAATGAGAAGGAGCAGACTAGAAGGAAGTGCAAGAGCCTTGAACAACTCCTCTCAGTGTAACCCCAGAATATCTACTTCATTGAAGATTATGGAATAAACACTCTCTCTACTAGCTAAAAATTGCTAAACTTCAGCTAAAGTTACCTCTGTTCTCTTAAAGATATTTATTGCCACTAGAAGCAGGCAGCACACAGCTCTGCAGGCTAAGTCCTCCTTTTCCTACAAATAAGGTGCTGACAGTCTACCTGTTCCTGTTACTCCTGTAATGCACAACTTCATTCATTTAATAATGCTCTCTTACTGCTGCTGCTGCAGGTCCTATCTTTCCTCCCTCACCACAGCACATCCTCAGAGTAAATTCCTCTCTGTACTAAGGAAAAAAATATGCATAAGAACATGCCTATAAAATGTATGGAGTTGAAGCTATAGAAACACTCAAGCAGAGCAAATCTTCTGGACATCAAGTTCTCTGGAGAAAGAGATACATCTTCCAATACTCTGTAAAGCAAGTAAGAAAATACTTGTGGACATCTCTTCCCCACAGAGCAGGCACTGTGATACTGGTCTTCCTCCCCATCCCCCTTCTTCTTTTCCTTTTAATTAAAATGTTTATATGCCACTAGTTTCAAATAACTGATACCCTAGCTTTATAGGCTTCAAACGTTAATCAGTAAGATCAGAGAGAGCAGCATTTAGCAGGATTAAACACACAGGGTTTAAGAATAATCTCTCTCAGCCCCCCACCTCCCCACTCCATTCTAGACAAGGGAAGAAAAAAAAAAAAAACAACTGGCACAGAAGCCAGCTTTCTCTTCATATGTCTTCTCCAAAGAAAAAGGTCTCTTAAATACCAGTTACCCTCATACTTCAAGTTGTGGTAAGGAAAACAAGCAGATCCTCACATCCTGTACAGTCTTGTGTTCTGCAAACACTAAAATCTGTGACTGGTATGGGAAGGATCCCTCCCAAAAGCTAATGCTGAGACCACCCAAACAGCATTGTGCCTCAGCAGCACAGCAGACGCAGTCTGAACCATTCTGATGCCAGCTTCGAAACTGCTGCTCAAAGAGAAAGCAGAACACTGAGTGTGAGCAACTCCTCACTGTCAAAATCAGCACACTGACAGTTTTACCTGACACTCACCTCAAATGATAAATTCAATTTTAGTAAGTGAATAAAATACTCCACCCTCTATCACAACCACCTTTATAAAGAAGCAGTTCAGCACTGACTGAAGTAGCACCAACACTAACGGTCATTTTCCCCTTGTGCTAACGAAGCAAGGAAGAAACTGGAGAAGTGGTAATGTGTGCTGCTTAAACATACAAAGCTTCATTCCAGGCACAAATAAGACACAAAGTTGGGCACACAAAAATACACTTCGCTTTGTAGCATTTACTGGCACAGATACCCAATACCACCTGTACCACCATATGAAAAGGCGTGCTGGTACAAAAAGCAATAAATAGGAAATGCATTTCTCTACAGGCTTATCAAAACAAAGGGCAAATAAAAGCCCAAGAGCAAAGTTCTGTTGAATCTTGCTACAGAAGCTCCCAAAGCACCAGCTGTGATGGAGGATACCAGTTCATATTGGAATTTGCTGCTCAGGTGTCCTGCTGGAAGCAGGACACTACTCAGGGTATGAAGCACTAGACTCACAAATTAACAGCACGTTACAGAACAGTCCCGATTCCTTTTTTTTTACTCCATTGCTGTCTCCCAAAAGGCTCCAATTTACATTCACTGAGCAGTCATTTGTAGCTGCTTTAAGGCATTATCATGTCCCAGCAACTTGCTATGGAGCCAAGAAGAACTGGCAGATTTGAATAGGGGCCTCAGTCATTACAGCTCAGGCCAGCTTGCTGGTTGCAGTCAGACATGTCATTTCATCTTACAGCTCACCCCTGCTAAAGCACTGCAGCTGGTTCACATTTGCCAGCACAGCTACATGTGTAGTTACACTCTGACCCAGTTTCATCAGAATGCTTTGAGTTAAAAAAGTGAATATGGTTAAGGACCAGCTATGCAAGCAGATCTGTAAGGGCAGCGACCTCTTTGTTCCTGTAGCAGCAGAACACACAGCTGCTGCATTTTTCAAAACACAGGAGTTCCAACTTCCTCAGCACCAAGAGAATCCATACATTTTAAAGCTTTCCACTCATTCCACTGAGCCTCCAGTTTTCTTCCTGATCAAACAAGGCAAAGTTTTAAATTGCAATTTGAAGAAGAATTTATATGACTTCATAACAAAAACAAAATACTCACGCTAGTGACCAAAGACTTACATAAGATGTTCTTTTAACTCACTTGACAAGTCGTTTAATATCTACTATGTTCCTGTCTATTCCTGTTGAACAGCTTTTTATTTTTGTTTCATGCACAGACATAATTTAGGCTAAAATCAAGTACTTCTACTAGACACTCCTAACAGAAACTTTACAAAAAGAAAGAGAGAAGTCTTTTCTTCACTTCCAATTTTAATAGTTAGCAAGTTTAAACCCTTTCATACAAAAATTAAAATATAAATAAAATTTGGACTCAAAGCTGTATCTCAGATTTAAGATGTCAGAAAGACCATGAAAGAATCACACTAGTGGAAAAAAGACACACATATGAGAGAAAGTGCAAACTCAGAAGTGGCAGAAAAGAGACAGTTCAGGTTTTAGAAAGGATAGAACATTAGCAACTTTTATAACTAATCTGAGCCAGAATATCATAAACCCAGGAACACCTGGTATAGACAAAGCCTCCAGTGTTAAAGCATGGATGCTGCTAAGTACAGCTGACTGCTCTTGTACTCAAGGTTACAAGGAACAAGAGAACATTTCACTACACTCTCCACTCTTGCTAAGCAAGAACAAAGATGCACAGATTGTATACTGGTATCAAGGAGATCACTGATAATAAGGACTCAGTTTTCCATGCTTGTCTACATACACTATTAATAGATGTTACTTTGAAACTGTAATTACTACTTGTGACCACGCTTAACCTTTGCAAAGCACAGATTACCAGACCCGAAGATTAACTTCTGTAGAAGTGGTACCTCAGAGACTCATTCACCTCATGCAAAAGCACCTAATTGCTTGCAGTGACCACTCAAAAGCCTACAAACAAAAACAACTACAAGGAAACTTTTCATATTTAATTTCCAACTTTCCTAGTATAGTCAATACACCGAATAAAGGGCCAATTCCTGAACTTCATTACTCTACTGAAGATTAATTCTAAAAACCCCCCAATAATTAATATGCCATGTAAGAAGCACATTTTATTACCTAGTAGGAAGAATCATATTTTATTTATTTTGGATTTCAAAGAGCACAGATAAAAGGTTTTGTGTTGGAATTGCAGAAAGCTGCCATACAGAGCTACTGGTGTGATGCTGGGTTTTTTGCAGGAATGACCACTACTTTATGGAGCACCTGCTAACTGCTAAGACACCTAAAATATTAAGTGCAACACTCTATATAAAGCCTTCAACACTCCTATTTATCACACATTTCAATTTGAATCTAAAGCAGCAAAATACAAGTCAAGATGCCAAGGATTATCACTGTCTGTACATTTAAGCCTGTACATTGGGCCTTCCTAGTTGTTCTAGACTAACACTGCAGTATCACTGGACCCTTACATATGACAGCATCCAAAATTCCTGAGATTCAAAAAAGCATCATTTTTTCCTCTAACTTGGAAAACTGAAAAACCTCTTATTCCCCAATAGCACAATACATTTGTAGGCAAGCCCAGTTCATCCAGCCAATTCCAGCCCAGAGGAACACAGAAATGCTTTCATAAAGAGCACAAGTTTCTGTCTCTCCAGTGATGACTATCAGAAAACCTAAGCTGACAAAGCTGCTTTTTTGGAGAGGTCAACCTGAATGCAAGTGAAAACAACAAAACAAAACCCACACACACAACAAAACTCACTTCTTGGGTTCAAGAGAAAAAACAGCAAATAACCCTTGGAGCTAGACAGGCTTGTTTACAGCGAGCCATGACAGGGAGCTTCAATGAAGATAACTAGTTAAACATTAAAAGCACTGAGAACAACACAGTAACTATAGTTGTTCAGTACATAGTAAAGACAATTTCTAAATGAGTTACAGACAAAGAAAAGTGAACATGAGAAAACAGTGTATTATTTGTTTCAGGAAGCTGTTTTGACCTGGCGTTTCTGGGTGAGGCATGGTGAGAGAGGCTCAAGAGGCACATCTGAGGAACACAGAGAGGACACTGGCCAGCCACCCCACTGTCATGCTGTCCTACCCAAAGCACTCTACGTCCATACACAAGCCAGAGAAGCGTGTCTTCCCCTCCAAATATGAAGTTGTACTTACCCAGTTTAGCCTCCCCAGCCCACCCAGGATTTAAGGCAGACAGGCTGAGCAGGCCCACTTTTGGAAGATGGCTGTCTCTGAGACAAGACTGACACAGAAACCTTACATCAGGTTACACTTGTAACAGAACTTGTGCAGCTACTTTTAAAAGAGCACCCTTTCAGAGAGCGCTTGCTCTGGCATCTCCACTCAAGAAGAATAAAAATTCAGAAGTTACACCCATTAGAAAAATCAAACCATGTCAGTAATTGCTCATCAGCAGTTGGCTATGTCAGCTCACACAGTTTCCATCACGTGTGGCTGAACTGGTGTCGAGCCACACAAGTCACAGATATTTCTTCTCTTTCCCTCTAGAGTCTGTGCTATCTCATACCTGTATTCTGGCATTCAGGTGCTGTAGGAATCCTTGAGTTGCCCTTCAAATTTCTACACAGCCCCATAAATGTAAGATTTAATTGAAATCTGTCAGATTACAGAAATGCCTTTTTTTTAAATGCTCTACCAAAAGGTGAGAAAGCTATTCTGAAACAGACCAGACAGCGTTTCATTCTGCTTTCTCTGGTATCAGATATTGAATCTGGCCATCTCAGAAATCAGAGGTTGTATAAAATCAGAATCAGGAGATTCTAGAATTCTCTAAATTCCTTTAGAATACCAGGCGAAAAGGGATGCAGGAAAGCAACTCCATAAACTATCTTGGGTGCTGTATTTTAAAACAGGTTTGACTTTACACACTGATGAGAAATAATCTCTAAGAAGGATTCAAACACTTACAAGATTACCCTCATAATTACTGAAAGAATAGATATAGATTCAGTAATCGCTTCTTTTGAGCTTCAGTGAATAAGTAATCTTCTCTCAATACAGCATAAGTTTCACTTATTTTAAGCATATCAAACCCAGAAGAGATAAAAGCCGCTTTAACACAAGTTCCCAAAATAGACAGCTTCTTGTTAACAAAGCACCTGTTGCTGAGAACTGACAGTAAGCACAAAACACATTATAATTTGTTTTCATAAACAGTGCTATGTAGAATTTTAATTAGCTTATAATGCCACAGTTCTATGTGGGCCTAATGCTAAGGGAAGTCCTGCTCTAATATAAGGGTTCCTATGCGTTAATTAAAAAAAAAAATCATCATTTCTGGCTAGGGCATCTTGAATTCAGCTTAACTTCCAAGAACACTGTGATTATCATGCGTGATGTGTAGTTCTATTTAGAATTATGAACTATGTCTAATTTAAGTGTGCAAAATTATACAATACCCTTACTGTGGTTTGATGGGGAACTCAACCTAAAGCTAAAGCCTGACCAAAGAAAGAGGGTACGTAAGGACAAGTTTTCGGCAGAAGAGGTGTAAGTACACCGTTCCCTGAGGCAAAGCTGCATTCTTCATCTCTTGTAATACACTTAAATTTAGTCAAGGGATTCAAAGGTATTACTTTATTTTAACCTCAGTGCTATTGTGGGGGGGTTGCTGCTTTTTTTATCCCTTAATTATTATTTCTATCACTGGGGAAGCCAGCTTACATGATCCCAAACAATTTATATGTATTATGTAGATGTCTACTAAAACTTACCACCCTGAACAAAGCATAGAAAAATACTACAGAGGTGATCAGCAGCTGCCATGTTGGACAACTGGTATTTATCCATTACTTTAATACACTGTCAAGTTTCACTGAAGATATGAATAGACCAACTGGTCACACTCTGAAATTCTGCATCTTTCCTTAGTTTCCTCTCAGTTATCACTTTACACTCCCTGAAGCAATGGAACCTGTAAACATCCAACTGCAACCTATACACGTGCATTCAATATCCATTCATATGCAACTAATGCAATGGTTTCATGACACACAGGTGATTTGGGGCTGCAGCCACCTCTGTCACAGCATTGCTGTGACAGAAACTGATCTACCCTGAAGAACTCAGTCTTCAAAAGCTTGGATTGGCTCTTGTATCTGGTTTATGGTGCAGGTCTGTGCCAGAAGAGTCAAAGTTAACAGTGCACTGCAGGAGGAAGGTGAACCTACCAAGTCAGTAGCAGAACTAAAATTTAAGGCATAGCCTCACTTAACAGCTTAAACCAAGGAAAAAGGCACCCATCACCAGGAGGTCAGAGCGTGAATTAGTAAGAGTTACCTTGTGTCAGCTTTAACTATCTAAGTGTCAAGTTAACAGATAAGGAGCTAGGGAATTACCAGAAATTTGCAATGAGACACTCTCTTTTCTGAAGGTTTCCAAAAGTACACCACTTGCTCAGATGGAGAGGTCACTGCTTAAGAAAAGCTTAAAAAAAAATACTGGAAGCAACTTGATTGAGGACAACTGGCATTTCTTCCCCCACTGCCATCATGGAACAGAAAATAGTTTTTTACACTTCTTCCTTAAGCCCTTACAGAACAGACTGCACATATTTCAGTTTCTCAACTGAGGAGAAAGCCAGAGCTGACAGCTCTCGAGTAAGAGTCTGCATTGCAAACACTGTGCTTTAATCACCAGGGCATCCTTTTAACCTACAAATACTCCAGTTACAACTCTGAACTGCCCTCCTGATAACCAAGTCTGCTATTCATTCCGTTTCCAGACAAGATTCCGCTATGTGAGCACACATTTCTAGTACAATGTCTCCCCCACTCACTGTCCAGAACACTTAGATCAGCAAGTTAAGAACACAATCACCTAAAAATAGCATGGCTGGATGCCACTGTCTCCCCACTTATTACTATGCTACCTTTGTACAGAGTTTTTTCCTACAATTCTACACAGAAAAATAAAGCCATAAATGGCTTTACAGGAGGGACTTGTAACCAAAAAGGCCAAGCTGTTAGTGGTGCCATAGGATTTCCCCTTTTTCCTCAAGCCACATAAACAGAAATTTACATTTTTAGAAGCACTTTGAACAATAACTTCTAAAGTAGATCCAGTTTCTCTTTTTATCCTCTTGCCACAGTGATTGTATTCTGAGAACAGATTGACACATGACAAAGTAACAGCACTTCATAGAGAAAGAAAGGTTCACAATATAAAGGAAAAATAGACACACATAGAAAAATGCAGGCCAGATCTCCAATTATTTCACTTGGCATATTAAATCCAGTATCACACTTCACAGTGGATAAAAAGGGGAAAAAAAAAACCTGCTTACAGGATATTGAGCTTCAACTGTCAACAATGTGTGGCTTTCTATCATGATGCTCATTCCTTTCCATTCACAAACTATGGCCAACAGGGCTTCTATCAGGAAAGAATGGAAAAATCAAAGTATTTTCCTTTTTAATATTGTACCGAGTCAGAAACAGGAGGGCTATCAGCAAGAACAAAGCCCTTCAGCTTGGCCTAAGGATGCAGTCCCAGGCACAACAGCTTCAGCTACACTGATTCCACAAGCACAGCGTCCTCACTGTGGCTTGGAAAAAAGCCCAGTGCCCTTACACTGGCTCCCAGAAATCCCTTCTGTCTCACACCTCTTTTGTGAAGGCAAAAATCCCCACAACTGTTAAAGAATATTTGTATCCCTTACATGAAATGAAAAATTAATTTTAATCCATAATCCTAAATTTCAAAAACCAACCATCCCATTCTATAACTTGATGCTGCTCAAGGAAACCCAGCAACACTGCGATGCACATTTTACACTGCATAAGCCACTCTGTGTAAGTTCACCAGGCTGAGCTTTCAGGCCATCCAAAAAAGTTTCAATAATCTTCATTTCAGGCCTTGACAGTCTGAGAAATTAGGGTGTCACAGCTGCAGCAAGGACATGGGTATTATTCAGAGAGGACTGATGTTACAAGCATTCTGACTGTGTAGTGTGCGATCTGAGAGTGAAGACAGAAGGATAAGTAGGTAGCAACTAATCAGGGATTTATTTATATACAGAATGACTAGGTATAAACTCAAGACCATGGGTCACAGTCACATTATGACTTTGCAGAATAGCAAGCTAATTCCTGCAGAAAGAGAGACCAGAAGCAACAGCCAAAAGTTTCACAGACACCAAGTAAGAGAAAAGCAAATGCAGGAAGGCAACAAAATCAACCAAGTGACCAGAGTGTGAAATTAGATTTTTTTTTGTTCTACTGGAAGAAAAAAATTAAAACCAATTACTCCACTGCTATGCACAGAAGTTTAAAACATTTTTTAAATGCACTCAAAGCACCAAGTTTGACTGGACTTATTGAGAAGGCAATAAAGTCATGCCCAGCTGCCAGACCATTCTACAAACCAAACACTCCTTTATCTCAGCACTAGTCAGCCCCTGCATGGTTTGTCACACACAGCTGACAATTTGTTTGTTATGTAACTAGTAATACACCTACCTTGACCTATTGTTACTAATGCTGCCTTCCTCCTCTCCAAGGATACTTTAAACAAACCCCATGAAAATATGTTGATACTCAAAAGAATTCTACTGAGCCATTCTGAAGTCTTTTCCCTAAAAAGCATTTCAGCAAAGTCCTTCCAGGTTGCCACAACTTTTTTCCTCTTTCTTTGTACATTAGTAATCAAATATTTTGGTATCATACAACACTAAAATACTTTTCCTGTCACCTTTTCACCTGGAGAACAACAAGTTTGTTTGATAACTAATTCTAATTAATACCTACAAAATCACCAATATCCAACAGCATGTCATATTAAGCATGATATTTGGATAACATAATCCCAACATGAGAAGTCTGGTGAAATTCACTTAGAAAATCTTCCTGCATCAGCAACTAAGGCTACCTCATAGGCATCTTACCTGATTCTGAAGGAGCTGGGCCAGGAGAACAACCTCCAAACCTTTCAGTTTAACACTCACAATCACTTCTTCTGCCCCTACCTTGATAATGATGCAGATCCCAATGCAAGGTCATTCTGTTCCACAGAAAACATTCTGGTACATGACAACATTGCACTGCATTAAGGACTTGACTGTATCTGATTTTAGAAAAACATGTTAAATTCATACAGGGAGTAGTAGAGAAACAGTTTCATCCCTCTTTGTGGTCTGGTATCTCCTCTGTCACCCCATCCTTGAAACCAGCATGATCAACAGCTCATTGAAAGTTTTCCTCTGGCAATATAAATTAGAGATAGCCTTCTGTATAAAATGCACTAATGTGTCCAATTTAGGTACAAAATGCTACATTTTTGTCTGAAAAAATCAGCTGTTCTCTTGCCCCAGACACAATTTAAAACCTTAAGTGGAAAATACCTGCCTTCCTCATGCAATATTATGCTTTCATCAGCACAATTATATTCCACAGCATACACATGAAAACCATCCAGCCTCCTGCCTTATTCAAACTAATGGTGAAAACTTCAGGCCTTGCTTAAAAAACCCATGCCATGCAAAATGCTTCAATGAGCCCAAAAGACCTCACTTCCATCTCAGAAATACCTCTCTTAAGCTCCCATTCCAATTTGATTATTAAGTTTATATTTGCCTCCCTAATCCTGCACATAGATAAAGATGCATTAGCATCGCGAATTACAGGACACACTGGTGCAGTGCTGTCTTAAACCCTGGGCTAGTTAACTGCTGGGGTGGCTGCCAGGGCCTGCCAAGCCAGCCACACTGTTTATAGTTTAGTTCTCCAGATACAGGATTATTACGTTTCAGACTGACAAATACCATATCCTGAAGGTTAGAGTCCTGTGACACAAATACATCCTGGCAGGGCAGAACAGCTGAGCAGGGGTGGTCTTCAGCATAGAGACAGTCTGAGCTCCTGCAAGACTGCTGAGGCATTAAGTTAAAGGAAGAACTGTGGGTTGAATAAAACTGCTTCTTAAAAAGGAGCTATTTTTAGGAAATACTCAAATGAGTTTGTTCATTTGTCTAAGTAATACTCAAAATACTGTCTTAAGTTGATCGAAATGGAGCAGAAGATGGATCAGGTTAGGATTTAACTCAGTTTATCTCTTAATGCATAATTTAATAGCCAAAAAAGTTACTTCTGAAATGAAAAAAAAACCTCCGTTTCTTTCAACAACTGGAGAATGAGCAAAAAAAACCCAAACATGATTGAGGAGAAACAGTTTTTGCACTTTCAAAGCTCTCTTTTAGCTCATCTCTGTTTAGCTCAAAAGCCCTATAAACACACTTGGAAGAAGGGATCTGTTAAAAATATATCACCCCACCCCTTCAATTAAGGGCTGAGAAGCTTATGACACATCTGAGAGATCCAACAAGAACAGGGAAGAAAGACTTAATGTTCCTGATACTTCTAAAGGTAAAAAAAAAAAAAAAAAAAAAAAAAAGAAAAAGAAAAAGAAAAACCAACAAAGCAGGTTTAAAAATCCCAAACATGTTTCATGCCTATGTTAAATGGATTTTAAAGCAAGAACAGATCCCAACTATTTTTACTCCTTTGTAGGTCACGTGTAATTAACTGCTTATTTTCACAAAACCTTATTACAGTGTAAACATCACTGGGCAGATGATCCGCTCCACCCAGAGCGAGCTCCACACCACAGGACACACAACTATCTCCTGAGGAGCCCTTGTATCAGCAGGAGAGGGCTGGTCCTCAGCACCAATCTGCCCTGCAACAGCACCCCTGTGCTGATCACACCTCCTCAGCTCACCCCTTTCCCAGAAACTGCAAGAAAAGCAGTCAGAGGCCAAACCTCACAGCTAAAACCAAGGGCAGGTGTCCCTTTCTGGCTATTGCTGACACGCTCCAGGATGACATTATTCTTCCCCCACCTCCTTTCTGCTTTGGGCACAGAGCAATTAGCAGGAATGATCCCTAAACCACTTGGGAAACAGGGGGAGGAAGAGAAGGGGAAAAGTGCCAGTTGGGTTGGCTCCAGCCACTAGTTCAGAACAATTTGAGCCAGCCTAGTTGAGTCTGCCTGCAGTGCTCACAGAACCCACTCTGCAGGAGGCCCTGCGGGTGGCAGAGAGGGCCCAACAGGCAGGGCGGATTCAAAGCCCACATTCCTGGTTTCAGGGAGAACATCAGCCCTCCCTAAGGCTCGGGGGTATTTTAAAGAGATTAGCCCATGGCAGGCACACAGCCTGCTCCAGAACAGAACCAGAGTGCAGGGTCACCATCCCAGCTCTTGCTAGGCCACCCACCTCACACTGGGCAGTGCCACCAGCAGCCAGTGGACTGCAGAGCACAGATGTGCTTTGTCTCCAAGAGGGGAGACAAAATTTGGTCCTGCGTTTTGTACACAGGGTTACAGAGGATTTTAAGAATCTCTTATTCACATCAGAGATGTATATTCCATCCTGGCACAAGAAGCAGACACATAAATCCCACAGCACACAACACATTCACAGTGTTTAAGATCTGCAGATGGAGCATGTGCAGGAGAAGGTTTTATGAACAAGAAATGCTGGAACAACCAATCGTCGTGCAGGGACAACACGGGTCCTGCCAGCAACGGCTTTGAATGCAGGCAAGAAACATTTGCTGTAGCCTGAATACAGAAGTTGTACAGCTGTGCCAGCAAAGTGGTATGTTTATCCTTTAGGGCAGATTTGCTTTCTACAAACAGCCTGCATTAGAACTGTATACATGTGGCGAGAGAGTTGAGCATTTCACTCCCGTGTTGAATAAATCAGCAAAACTGGTCCCAGATAATACATCCCTCCAAACTAAATTGGGGGCCAGAGGGGACCCAAGAAACATGGCTGCTCAGTGATCAAGCAACAGGAACCAAGTTGCCTCATGTATTCAGCTTTTATCTTGTTCTAAGCGAAACCAGCTTTTGGCTAAATGTAATATTTAATAGCACACAAATACTTTAGTTGGCTTCCTTTAGTTTCAGTAATTCTAATATACATATTCCTACGTTTAGAGAAATTCCAGCTAACTCTAGTATTCTTCATGTCCTCACCTCATAACACCTGACCTAATCATTTAGTCTTAGGCCTAGGATCACATGGAAGTTAAAAAATTAATATCCATGTATTTAAATACTTGCATATCCTGGTCTTAAGCCCAGTACAGGAAACCTATCCCAACTCTCAGCTAAAAGACCATACATAGTCACTGCCCATTCTATAATAGTACCTTCAGGGTTTAAATACAGTGCAGGACATTTAAAAATGGCATAAACTGATAAAGACAGCAAGAGAGAATTGGTAATTCAAACCCATAAGCCACTGGCCCATAGCAAGACACCAGTGTGTCAGGACTCTGATATATATACATAAAAGCAATCTATACCCAGCATTTTGGGAGAAAACAGAACAGCTTCATGCCAAACTGAAAGAATGATGTATACTTTCAAAATAACACTTGTTTACACTCAGTAAAGGTCTAAGCAATTGCTTTCCATGGTCATTTGAAAGACTGTTGCTCAATTTTTCACATCCATTCTTCTATCACCATGACTAATCATACAAAACCTATCAGACTTCTTATACTCAACAAGTATTAGGGACATGAGTATTTCTTTCCAATTCCCAGGAGCAGCTGTGTATCAACCCAAGTGATTTTATAAAAACAGGAAATATTTAGGGAAGTAAGAAAATAGATTTCCCAATCTGAAAGTCTTATTCTGTATGTGGCCTTTCCTAATACAGAAATAGTGACAATTAAAACAAAGAAATTAAAAGAAAGTCTTCATTCTCATTAGAACTCCCCCTGTTTCCTGCCTCACCACTTCCTGCTCTCCTCCCTCTCACCCTATCCCATGCCACCCATAGTAATTCATACTTTTCCTGTTCCTGAAGCCCTTTCAGATGCACAAAGTGTCACTAAAAATACTGTGTATGATACAGCTGGTACAGAAATGGAAAATAATCTTCCCTCACATAAAACACCTGCTACCTTTAGGCAATACAGGTTTCCAAATAGATTCAGACCAATTCCAAAGGAAAAAAAAAAATCTCCCCCTGCTTTTTTTTCCCCCTTGGTGGAAGGGTAATAGCTGCAACACAGAGCAGTAACACTTAATTCTTCCTGCCTGTGTTTGTCATCAGAGCTCTTACAGACCCAGACACCCTACAAAACTGATTAAAATTGAGAAAAAAAATTGCCATGTTTTACATAGCTTTTACATATCTTTGTTCTAAATGCTTAAGACCTGTGAGACATTCTTCTCATCAAGAACAAACAGACAGACAACAGCACAGCAGCCTTCAGTGATACAACAAAGGACAATTTAAGACAAATGACTTGGAGCAAATGCTATCACTGAATAATCCCACAGCAGCTGTCATAATTAGTTACCTCCAATCTCATCAGAATCAGGGAAGTTAGAGTTAAAATCGAGCTCTCTTCCTGTAACATTGTGTAACTCCAAAACAGCAGCATTATCCTCGCTATTTTAGAATTAACATTTCTCCATAAGATAATGTGGAACCGCTCGATTCTTCCACGCCAGAACACCCGGTGCAAGCCGAGAGATGACAAAAGAAACTCGGTCAAGTTTGAGCCTCTCAGCACCTTATTTCCTGTCTAAAGAGCCCTTTTGTTCTGCTTCCCTGCATAAATGTTAATATCCTGCCATCATTAGAGAGCGAAACGACGAAGGAAAGCCCCACGCACATGAACGCCGCTGCCCCGGAGGGCGGAACGACGCCACACGACGCGATTAGAACGGCAAAATTCCTACCAACACGATCTCCACAATTTTCTGTTCGCTTCACCCCAGATTAACTTCACTTGGAGCTGCACTTCGGCGCAACCTACCCTGGGCACGGGGCCCGCCCTCCCGCTCCTATTGGCCGAGATGGCGGAGGCCCGCTCCCCCGGCCGGGCCGCGGCCGCTGATTGGTGGAGCGGGCTGTCCGTCACGTAAAGAACTTTTCCTTGCTAGCAGGTTAGGCTGGGAGGGCTCGGGCACCCCGGGCGCGCGCTCTTAAAGGGACCGTGCTCCGCTCCCGCCGAGACAAACCCGAGCCGCGGGCGGGCGCACCCCGGGACCGATGCCCGGGACGGAACCCGGTCCCCGCGGGGCGCCCACCCCTCCCGGCACCTCGCTGTAGGACGGGGGGTCGGGGGTGGAAGAGAAGATAACACCCGAGCAGGCTGGGAACACTTCTCCCGCGGCAATTACACAACTGCCGCTTGCTCCACTTATGGGATAAAATTAGCTGTGGGTTTGGAGCCCATCCGCGCTTTAAGGGTGACTGGAGTTACCCTGGGAGGCCGAGCACACTATATAAATTAGTAACCCCGGCTAAAAATACATCGGGTCGCCGGTTCCAAAGACTTCCACCCATTTAAAGCATGAGTCAGCAGGAGCTCCGCAGGAAGTGACTGTCTCCATCCCACAAGGTACCACGGCTTCTGCCAGAAACTTTTTGTGCTTATTCAGGCTTCACTTGACTGAACAAATTTGCAAAATCCTGGTCACGTTATGACAACAGTGTTTCTCACGGCACAGCTTCCTCTCAGCACTACACAAAAACCAGTCTTTTAAATTAAAAGCAGTTCTTTTTCCTTCGTGCAAACACAGATGTGGTTCCCTACATATCTATCCAGTGAAAAGACGAGTAAAAACAAAACAAGGCTTAACAAATATTTCACAAGTGCAGATAGGACACCTGGTCCAAGAAGAACCTTGCCCCATTCCTAACAAGCAACACAGGAAAGAGCCAGAACACAGCCAGCATTCCCCTCTGCACCCACAAGTATCATAGTTACACAAGAGTTACCTGGGTAGCAAGGTTGACTTACATAAAATATTTTCACGTGTTTAGTGTAAAATAACTAAAAATATTAAGCTAGAGTAAGACAAAGCACTTGTCAGCACAAGCACATTTGGGTTGTTTTTGTCCTGTGTGAGGGCAGAGAGGAAAAACTTGTTTCTGGTTCCTGTCACCTTTCCTCTCCAAGTGCTGGAGCTGCCTGCCTTCCCTTACTTCACCCGCTACCAATACCACAAAACAGGGAAGTTTTAACTTCCCTAATACAGATTATTAAAGTCCAAGGCAGTCCAGCACATTGCTTTACTGCAAATACTACGCAACATCAGGAAAATACCTACAGCTAAGTGCTCCCTTGAGTTGTGATACACCAAAAAGAGCATTAAAAACACCTTCAGGAAGAATATTTGCTTCTGCTAAAAACAATGAAACAGCACGTTTTCTGTTACCTATTTTAAAGCAACCTATCAAGCCACAAATCCAAGTATGACTGAGGAGCAGCAGTTGGTTTTAAGTTGATAGGTATGAAACATTACAAGGACAGAATTGACAATATTTACATAACTTCCCCAACTATACCTAAAATATAAACTGAAAGAACCAGACCTTAATCCTTGCCTCTGAATTCAGTGCCCTGTGAGAGCCAGCACTGCTGGAAGCTCATCTGGGGTCCCCTGAGGATAACTCACACTCGCAATGACACTTTTTTTGACCAACCCTTATCTAAGCAATCCAAACCAAGAACACAGTTCACACAAACAAAACAGACCAGTAAAGTGTCCCTCAAATATCTCAGTAACCAATGGAAAGCTTCAATTTAGAGCACATTAACTTTAGGCCCATAAAAACAGCAGCACAATTCACAAATCGTATCAACCAAACTGCCAAGTGCTAGAAGCCAGACAACCCTATAGTCAACACTGTTGCTGGGGTACTTTAAAAAGAAGAGGGGAAAAAAACCCAAACCAAATATACCACTCCAAAGGTCTCCAGCTCTATTTGCTACCACAGCAGTCTCACCACCTTGTAATGGCAATGAAAAATAACTTTTATCATCAAACATCCCACATTTCAGCCTGTGCTTCTGTCACACAGGCAACTAGCAGCTCTTATCACTACAGGGGAGATGTTCTATCCCTTTTCCTCCCCACCTCTTCCCCCCACAAGCCCTGCAGTCTGGCCAACTCCTGAAACCAGCTCTGGTGCTAATCAGCCCCTTCCACCTGCCTTGAGTCTCTGAGCTGGCAGAAGCTTAGCCTCTGATGAGCAAGAGTATGGCTTACCCAGAGCAAAAGAGGGATGGCAAAGCAAACTCTCCTCTGCTCAGCACTGGCCTCCCAGATTTGCTTACCCCATCTCATTTAAAACCAAAACATACACACCATAACTGTTCTAATAGGAAAGCCCCAAGAGTAATTTGCTATCCTCACAAAAGTGAAGATCCCCACACTGTGAAGTGCAGTATCCAAACTAAATTCATGGCTGACCCTAGGTCACTGGACCAGAAATCACAGGTAAACACATGTGTATCTAAATGTTGGGAATCCATGCATTAAAAAAATGCTACTCAAGTCATTATCCCATGCTGAAGGAAATGTAGTGAAACTAGATTTAAAAGCTTAATTTTTAGCCTCAGTTTCTGCAAAAAAGCCACCTATTTTCCCTCTTAACAGACATATATTCTGGAAAAATGGCACAGACACATTTTAAGGTTCAGGCTCAAGGTAAGCTTTTGCTACTCTTACAGTATCTGTAGCAATGAGGAAAAAACAACAACAAAAAGAAAAGCAGATTGCAGCTGCAAGAACACTAAACAGGTAAGCTTTCACAGCAGGGTTAAAAAAAAGAAAAAAAAAAACAAAACAGTTTGCTGCCACCCAGCTTTGCACTTGGACAGTAAGAGAGCACCTGACTCTCATTTGACCGTGGTAATCGTGGAACAGCTAAAAGGCCACTTGTTCTGTAATCTTACACATGTCTAAGACAGCAAGTTTGGGAGACTTGACAGCTCAAGAGATGAGGAACAGAGCCTCCCATCTCTAAGTTCAAACAGAGACAAGAATAGTAGTGATCAAAAGCTACACGTGATGGCTGTTCAGGGATTAGATGAAGAGACGGTTACTCAATGTCCAGGTCCCAGCAGATCAGTGTGAACCACAAGAGCTCTCTTCACTATTTTGCACCTGGTTTTCAGTCCTGAATCCATTACACCTCCTGGATTCTGTACATGTTAATAAGTAGCAAAGAAACTGATCTGCTGCATACACACACCGAACTGGCATTGGAGAAAAGGACTTTACCCTCTGGTTGTCAATGATGTCTGCAGTACAGCATGTGCTGAATTTTTTATTTATTATTATAGTTCAGACTTTTCACTTTTCTTATTACTAGAGACAGCTTTCAAAGTAATATTTGTTTATTTAATACTATTAAATTTTTTATCAAACCTAAAAAAACCCATTATTTCATGAGGGCCATATCTACATAAAGGCAGTGGGGAAAAAAAATCCTTATGTGAAGAAATGAACATTCCTTTTCATATTATGCATTCTTCAATACATCATTGTGCAGTCTCTGCAAAGTCTGCTAGCAGTAGCTCCTTTCCAGCCTGACTTCAGTTTTGAAAGTCTGCAAAAGTACCTGGAATTTCCAGGCTGGATAAGCAAGATGAAAACAAGTTCAGAGTGTATGTTGACCGAAGGTCCCCAGAGCTTGGGTTCATTGTCCTGCTTCAAACACCACTACCAAAAACAATCTTCTACAGAAGCCCAACAATACACGGTTCATAGTTCTTAGCAGCACATTACTTCCCGAGAATGAAATTGCTGATGAAAAGCCAAGATCCTAGAAACCTAGCAGGAAACTTATCCTTAGCTGTAACTAAGGAGGCCCTCACATACAAAGAATTCAACTTGCTATTCCAGAAGTTTGAAGAGAACAACATACCAGACTGATGAGATTTCAGTAATCTTGAACTTCTGAGATTGCTCTTGTTGCTTTCAATCCCAGATGTACTACTGCACTGCAATAATCAGATCTGGAAACAACAAAGAGGTGCATGTGGTAAATACAGAGAGGTGTGCTGAGCTGTCTGGACAGCAGTAGAGACACACCAGACAGACACATCCCTCTGGATGTTTCTGCAGCTATCTCAAACCACCCAAAGCTAGCTGACCTGAGATATTAAAGTTCCAGCATGTTAAATCCCAACTGTTTCTATATAGGGAATAAGCCCTAACAGAATAATTTCTCCCTGCCCTGTGGCCCCCTGGCCTGTAAAGCTGGACATTCCTAACAGGTCTCAATTTCTCAGCAGCTGCCATATTGGTTTGCTTTGGGGTGGTTGTTGGCATTTTTCAGGGGGTGAGTTATTTGGTTGGTTTTTTTGTTGTTGTTGTTGTTTTGTTTTGGTGTTTTTTTTTTTTTTTTTAAGTCAGAACACAGAACTGTATGTTGTACAGCTGTACAACCAAGATTTCTGGTGACAGAGGGCTGCATCACTTGCTTCAGCCAAAGTCCTTGTAAAAGGATCTAGACATTTTAAAAGACACTTCCTTGATATCAGGTATCTCTTGGGTGGAGCAACAATAAGTATATTACAGTTTCCAGTGAATTCAGCATAGTCCAAGAGCATTTATATGTAATCTGTAATAATCTTTGTAGGTCAAATGATGTATCTTGAATGCAAGTCACAGCCCATTCAGTATTAAAAAAAAAAAGGCTGCACAGCAATTAACTGCCAAGAAAATGGAGCTGTAAGTTTGTATACTTCCAATTTTCTCAGAAATCAAACTGATTAATATAGCTGTTACAAAACGACACACTTTCACAGGAAAGGGATTACCTTTATCTGTAACCATAGCAACTTTTCAGTAGTTTGTGTTAATGTTACTCTGTCTCTGATAACTTGCCACTATCTCTTTCAAGCTATTTGAGAGGTTTTGAACATGCCATCTGAGACCATGAAGTAACAAGAAGTTGAAATGTAAACTTACATTCCTCACACTCTTGTAAGTATACTATGTCATATGCAATGTTGTTAATTTTTGCCATAAATTCATGATTAGTCAAGAAGTTAAACACTAACAAATTAAAATAAATTTAACATGATTCACAGGTTTTTAAGAAAAGCATTTTAAGAGGTATTCTATGAAATATATACAGGAGACAGTTTTTCCAGTAATGAAGAATATCTTCTCTATCTGCAAAGTAATAAACCCAAGGAATTATGCCACTGTCATGTCAAAGACTTTGTTATTCAGTATCACAAGGAACAAAAATCCTCCCATTATACATTTATTTTGGCCTGAACAAATATAAGACAGATCAGAAAATACCCAGTCCCCTTGTTCTAAGATAGGTGTTAATAAAGAACAGGTGTAGGTACCTCAGCACTACAAAAACAAATCAGATAAAATTCAAAGAGTAAAGCTGTAAAAGTCAGAGGACGGACAAGAAAGAGACAAAGGAAGGAATTGACATATTTACTTCCTCAATTGTTGACTTACCATCATCCACAGTTCAGAAGAGGATTAGCACTCTGTGCAAAAAATTATTTAAGACAACAAAAGATAAACAAAAACATTTACTTGTAAGTAGGAGGAAGAAGAGAATATTTTTTTTTCCACTGAAGCTCACAGGGCAGCTTACCAAGCTGTGCCCTTCTCTTTTCAGTGTAGAGTTTGGCACAGTTAAGATGTGAGCACAGAACCTTAAAAGAGTGAAAGAAACTCGGCACGCTCTTTGCTCCCTGTAACTCTTATGCAATGACACCTATTATAGGACAAGCCTGGACAAACACTCGGGAATGGACTTCAGAACACAACGGTGCACTTGAAGTCAATCCATGCAGGGGGTGAAGTAACCACCATGGTTTTGCTGAATACCTCCACATTACACCAGCATATGTAGTGGAAGCTTCTGTATGTCGTTGTTGCTGCTGTTGTTGCTAGCAGTAAGGTAACTGCCCTTTTTATTTTCTAAGGTTACCCAATCCTAACATCCTGTGGAAACACGAGTGGATGTTCACACCCCTTATCTATCGCTCCAGGCTTTTGGCAAAGCCTAGGAGGCAAGATGGGTTAAATCTCACAGGGTTCCTGGGCGAACACCAAAACAACAATAACTTTTCATAAAGAAAAATGCCAAGTACGACAGACTTCGCAAGCGTTAACCCTTGGTTAAACTAGAAGGGTGGTACAACACAAAATGCATGTTGATTCCCGACCACCCCAGTCCCCACACCAGCCAAACCCGCTGCACCGGGCTCACCCGAGGGGCAGCAGGGCCCGGTGCGGGGTGGGGGAACTCTCGGGCCGGCCGGGCACGGCCGCCGGCTCCAGCCCGGTCCCGAAGCCCCGCGGTCCGCGCGGAGGGCGCGGGGCCGGGCCCGGCCGGCGCGGCGCTGGCGGCGGGCCGGCTCTGCCTCTCCCTTCCACCCAAGGACACGAGTACAAACACCTCTGCCCCGGGATGGCTCCTGCGCACGCAGCCGCCCGCGGGGGTGGGGAGAGGAGGACGGAACCACCAAAAAAGGCAGAGAAAAAAGCCGCGGGCCCCGCGCCCGCCGTCGCCCCGCAGCCCCTCGCCCCGTGCGTGCGGGGGTCGGGGGTACGAAGGGGGCGCCTCCCCACAGCCCCTCCGCCGTTCCCGCGGGCCGGTGGGCGGGCGGCCGCTGTTCCCCCGCCCCGTGGCGGTGCGGGGCCGCAGCCACAGCCCCGGCCCTGCCGCCCGGCCCCGCCGCGCTGCCTCACCTGCGCCGGGCCCACCGCGCCCGCCGGCCCCGCTCGCTCCTCACCAAACTTTTTTTTCCCCTTTCTCCGTGTTTCGTTGCCCTCAGAGTGACGCGGGCGGGCGCTGATTGGCGGAGCCCAGCAAGGGAGGCCGCGGGGAGCGGGGGGCGGCGCTACGGCCCGCGAGTAATTATTACACGGCGAGGGCGGCGACGTGAACCAGCGAATGCTATTTAAAGGGACAGCGGCCCGCCCCACATCTCCCCCGCCCGCAGGTGTGACCTGAGGCGAACGCGGCGGCGGGAGGGCGAGCGGGCAGAGGTAGCTGTGGCGGCAGCGTCCGCCATCCTGCCCCACAAATAAATTAACTTTGCTGTAAAATACCCGTGGATGCGCCTGCTGCCGCCCCCTCTGCCTTTCAGGTCCGTGAAGGGGGAGGTCTCTCCTAGCGGGGTTTCCTGCGACGCTCAGGGCGCTCAGCCCCTCACAGCCCCCTCGCCTTCTGTGCCCTGTGGGAGGGCAGCGGTGGGCTCGGAGTCTCTTGTTATCTGTGATGTCACCTGCTTGTTTGTGTTTTCTTCTCTCCTTGTGGGGCTCCGAGACAATCCACTACAGCTTCTTTACATGCGCACCATTTCCACCACACACACGATATATATGTATATATTTACTTGTTTCTTTGCTTTTAATACACTCTCCCCACTTGTCGCAGCCGGCAGTAACCCCTACCATGCAAGGAGGTTTTAAAGGTGAGATTTAAGGATGATGGCGTGGAGCAGATAGGGAGTAGAGGATTCCGGGGAGATGAAACAAGTCAAATAAAAGGAGAATTTTATCTCTGGACAGGGGAGAGGAGTGGGCCAAGGCTAGAGTAGCTGCCAGGAGGTGAGTGGAATTTGCAGAGGGTTTTGGAGGAGGGAAGGAAGAGTGTGTAGTTCTGCAGCCAGAGAAGCTGAGGTTGGGTAAAACATGTTCCCGTTTCATACAATCACAGAATATACTGAGCTAGAATGCACCCATCAGGATCACTGATTTCCTAGGGATACTGTGAAGAGATATAAAATTTAGGGTCTTTTTTTTTTTTTTTTTTTTTTTTTTTTGAGCAGAGGAAAGCATTGCAAGGGGACACATAAAGATTTCAGTAAAGATAAAATTCAAGCAGAGACTTCTCATTGCTAGGAGCTTGCTATCACCCACACTGAGAGCTGAGTAGGTAGATCCATAAACCTGGAAAAAAGCACTAAAAGGGAAGAAAACACCTTATTTCTTTCTTTGTTTTGAATATCTGAGCTTGGATCAACACTGGAAAATGTTGGTGCAACCAACATGGAAGTGCTAGCATAGCTTTACAGCTATTTTGGTAGAGATTATTCAGTCTTGGCTGTCTTTGCTGATGCAATAGGTTTTCCAAATGCCAGGTTGCATGAGCCGAAGATGACCTGTATTGCATGTGGGTATCACAGCATTCACCACAACATTATTTGGAGCGCTTTCATGGTCTTGGCAGTAATCATAAGGAGCTGTGGGGAGTGATGATCACATTCCTCCCAGCCTCTCCATGATCATCTCTTTTTAATATGAGTTTTTTTGAACCTTTAATTCCCTCTGGTTGTTCTTGGACTGCTTTCTTTGTGCCAAGTTTCGTCTCATCATTGGCAATATAAATGCGGAATAGTAACATCCTCAGTGTTTAGGAAAAGACCAACTGATTGTTCTGCAGTTGTGAGTGACCAGCACAGCAGCTGGCAGAACAGCAGAGTAAATACAAGGGAACTGCAAACAGTGAACAAGACGGACACCTCCTGCCAGGAGTTACTGACCAGCAACACATGGTGCAACAAATGTTAAGTTGTGGCATCAGATGTCAAGGAGGAGCAGCAGAATGTTCAAATGTGATCTTGCTCAAGTTGCGGATGACGCTCGTCAGTTCTCGTGTGCCAAGATGAGAGAACTCAGTTACAATAATGCTTGAGTAAGAGGGTTTCTTGGAATCACTATGTTTGGTACAGTCAGAAACTGCCACAGCTCAGAAGAGGCAAACAACCTCTAGGAAAACAGGGAACAGAAACTTTTATGCTGTTTGCATTAAAAAAAAGCCAGTGGTCAAACTGTCTCTGAGGAAGAAAATTCCCAAACAAGATGGCCAGGTTTATTCTTGGAGTAGAATAAAGGATGCATTTAAACACTAAATGTACATGTTTGTTCCACTGTGAATGAAAAGTATAATATTGAAGAAATAGCGTTCAGTTTTCTGATTTGAGGATCTAGGGACTGATAAGCTAAAAAACCTTGCTGAAGTCAAATAGGATAAGGATTAGAAGGGAAGTGTATAATCAGAGAAATGGCTAAGGTGTTAAGCACCCAGAGAAGGGCATCCTTGGATTTGAAATCAGCTGAAGAAGTCAAAAGATGTTCTGAGCCAGCAGCTGAAAGAGAAGCCTGTTTTCTGTGGACCACTGCAGAGAAGGAGCTGGAGGGTATTTGTTCACCCTAAGTTGATCAGAACAGTTTTTAAGGGTACACAAATATTCAGTAGGGCACAGGACTGCCTGAAGCATGGGGAGCCTGGTATTCAGTGGGATGTTCATGGAACAACTTCATTCTACCAGGCATGATGTCGCACACGACACAAAGAAATGACACCCACACACTGAGATGTCCAAGGCAGAAAAGAGGCAGTTTATTTGCAAACTTCAACATTTATCAAATTCCAGCAGTGACCATGGATTGGAGGGAGAAAATCTTCCTCTTCAACCAGACTGGGCAACCCAACAGTCTATCAACAGTCTCCTCCTTATGAGAAGAATGTAAACATGGTTAGATGGTTATAATAACAAGAAAAGTTGTTTATATAAAATCGTGTCTGACTCCATTGTAAAAGGTGAACACAGAAGGCTGAAATAGAACTTTAGAAAAACTTCTTAAAGAGACAGAGGAGAACAGCAAAAACCCAGACAACAGCATGATTTTATTTGACAGAGAAATCCAAAAGAAACTCCAAACAATTAGGCAGGGGATCCCCGTCCAAGCTGAAACACCCAGGCAAGAGGTGAAAGGTTTCCCAGCTGTGCCAGTGATTTGATGATGTGAGGCAAAATGGTGAGTGGCAATCAGTGAACATTACTTCCTCTTCTATAATATCACAACTGGAACAGTGTTTATTCTCCTTGATCTGCATTACCCAGATCTGCTTTCATATATTAATGCTCCCATCACCTTCATTCCCCTGCACAACTTATTTTCATGGTTTTAAGAACTATCTATTCATATACCTCTTTAGAAAATATGGACGCAATTTTTCTGAAAGAGGCTTCTTCTGATTTTTACTCCCTTCTCCCAAATCCATTTAATCTATCTGCTAACACAGAGGACGTTTTCCTTCGGCTCATTTTATGTTTGCTTCTCCTATAGTGGCTTGTTATTTCTTTTGCTAAAGCTTTAGAAATCACTAGAGGAATCTTAGAAATGTATTCATTTTGAGGTAGATTTATCTTCAGAGCTGGTAAATGGGAAGTCTCTCCTTCACCTCAGTGGGCTTTGGATCTGGTGTTAAGTGCTAACATCATTTCAGTTCTAATCTTGTTATTTGGGGCCCAGTGTGCAGCTCCTGACTGCTGAGATTTTTCACCATAGGTTTATTGAGAGCAGAATCAGCCCCTGCTTCCTGAGAGACAGCCTATAAAAATACAAAAGAAATAAGCACAAGGTTCTCTTGAACAAGTGACTATTAAATTTGATTTGATTTGATTCTGAGTCTCACTGGATATTTTTTTTATCCACAGGTACTTTGACCCCTGTTCTAAGCGTTATCCGAACAGGATGAGCTGGAGTTTCAGCTACCCAGGCCTACTGGAAATTGGGCCCAGCAGTTATTTGGCAGTGGCCTTCATGAGCAGCAATGCCAGCTTTCCATTGCAATGCCCACATTCAGAGATTTGCAGAATTAGAGTCCAAATTCTGCTTGTATTTTCAAGCCCAGAATGACACTGACTTCAAGGGGGTTGTAAGATTTTAGCCAAGAGCAGCAATTGGCCCAGGATTTTTTCAGACTCCCTCATGCTTCTGTTTATATGATATTACCATCAAGCTCTATTAGCATGCTCCATGATGCATTTTACTTTTAAATTACATAAAGGATATTTACTGTGCTGATGCTACATAGTTTGCAAGAAAGATGCACATATGGAAATGAAAAAACATCAATTACCATCAGGATTTCCAGCTTTCAGCATTCATTTTCCAAAACAACCCAGGGACTATTTCTCATTAAAAAAAAGAGCAGAAATGAAAATCCAATTTCTTGGCATTTATGTATGGCATTCTGGAGCCTTACTCATCAAGCCTGTTGTGAAAATGGTTGGAATAAAAAAGCCTCATATTGTTCAAAACTTTAATACTCTGCTTTCTATTTTCTGTATACTAGTTTCCCAATCAGAGACATGAGTCCATCCCTAAAAATAATGAAATGTTTTTTGTGCCTCTCAGAGGATCAGAGAAAAAAAAAAGGTCTGGTGAAAACTGAGTGATGACCAAGGCCAATAGGTAAAAACACAGGTGAAAGTTTTTGAGAATTAGTGGATGAAACCTGTGAAAAGAGGCAAATGAGGTTCCAGGCATCAGACAATGCCCACCTTTGTCCGAATGGGCCCGAGTGGGCAATGGAGGCAGCTCAGTGTGCCCTGCCCAGAGGGATGGCACAGCTTCAGGGCCAGCAGCTCATGGGTGCCCTTGGAGCTACCTGAGCTGAGAGCAGTCCTGCTGCTCGGTGACTTTCCCTGGGCAGGGGCAGAGCAGGGAGGAGGGATTCCCCAGGGCAGCGCTGCTCTGGTTCGAGCTGGGCAGCTCAGCATCTTTCAAAATGAGGCAGATTGTGTTGCCACATAGTTACAAATCTGGGAGCTTCCTTCTAGATAAGTCTTGTTTAGAAATCTGGGCTGGGGCCTTTTAAAGCCCTGACGATTCCCTACTTAAGCTTTTAATATCCATGTTAAATAGCTCATTGAGCATTCAGGAGAACAGTGTGCCATTGTGGGCTGATGAGTAACTTAAGGCAAAGAAGTTATTTTGTACCTCTGTGCTTTTTCTTCTCCCGCATCTGCTTTGTCTGTCTAGATAGTAAAGTCGTTCAGGGCAGGAGTGGCTCACGCGTGCGTGTCTAGTCATCAACACAGCAACTCCAGTCTCACTGGGAGCCTCTCTGTGCTCACCAGTCCTACCCATAACACAACCCTCTGAACACGTCTGTCTATGCTTTGTATATGCAACAGGGTTTGAGTATTAATTACTAGTAATTCCTCTTTAAAATATGTACGCCTAAATTCTGTAACATTGAAGTAGCCATATACCATGTGCATAAACCCTTCCATAAATGGGTCACTGCACAGAAAGCCCAGAGGCTATCAACTGCTCTAGCGACCAGCTGCTAAATTGTGAGGACACAGGGACCAGAGATGCTCTAACAGTGGCTTTAGCCACTGAAGTAAGTCTCCATGTACTCAGGAAAGCTGGCCCTACCTGTTTCTGTTCTAGTCCTTGATGTTTAAGGGGAGTAAAGATCCCATTGTCAGGGCAGCACTGCTTGGTGATCCTTTAATAGCAGCATTCCTTCAGAGACCTTTCAATCCAGCAGAATTTGATGCATCCCTGAAGGTACTCTGAGCCAATTTTGCTTTTGCAACTTTTTGTTGTCTCCACAGCATGTAGGAGAGCTCTTAGCTCATACTGTGTTGCTGGATTCTTGGATTTAGAGGGTTGTTCTGCATGAATAAACTCAGTGCCTGGACACATCCTGGTGTCTAGAAAGCAAACAATATGCCTGAAGCGCCTGTCAAGGATCTAGATACAAATGTCCCAAATGACAAAAATGTCTGTTCAGCCGTCTTCCCACCTGCTTAGGAATGCCAGGAGCACCAGACTGTTACGGGTTTGGCACTCTTGTTTGTTCTGTTCCTGTCCATCTGACCTTGCTAGCTCAGGTACGCTATTTGTCAATGCCAGAGAAAGCTGCTGTAACAACAGAGGGAGTATCTGGTGTCAGTATTCTCCAGCTCCTCGAGGGAACTACCTCGTTTGGGAAGCTAAAACATCGCTTTGATTGCTTAGAAGAAAACCACTTGTTTTGCAAAACTCTCCAAGCAGTTACTCACTTCTTGTAAAATTATAATGCCTGAAGTCTTTTTCTAAAGCAGCCTTGGATACTTTAATGGCTGAAAATTTTCAGGTGATAAAAAGTCTTGCAGCAAAGCAGATCTGATCAGTGTTTCCTTAAATTAGACAATTATTCTTCACTGTCAAAAGGTCATTAGATTTTGATAGATTTAAAAAATATATAATATGTTCTACTGGAGAAAGTTATAAAACAGACATTTCTATAGCTTCACAGATCCTCAAAATGTATTTGAGATTTTGTATGCTTTCTTTAGGAAATTTGAAGCTGAGGCTTTTAATATACCTACAGCACATATTTTTGTCCCACACTATCTAAGTATTGTGTCATAATCATCTTTGATCTCTCTCATTAATTTTGGCAGAGGACATCAAGCTGAGATGGGATGACTGCTGTCCTGGTATTCTCCCTCAGAAAAGAAGCCTTTTGGAAGATTGATAGCTGGAGCTGCCTTTGTTGGGTAGTACCTTTCATTTAAGGATTCTAAAGCAATCACAGAAATTCCCAGTCTTCCTAGAAATTGGGCACAGCCTTCCTGCTTTTCTGCAGTGTACTTTGCTCATTGTATCACATCAGGAGGGCCAGAGTCTATCCATCTCTCTCCTCTGTGCTGGCAGTGTCCCAGGGAATTGCTAGTGAACACGGATTACAGACCATGCTCCTTGCACTCCACATAGGGAGAAGGAAGGTGCAGAGAGGGAGAGGTGTTGTGCTCCTGTGCTGCTGTAACATTTGTAAGATGCAATTCCCTTGGGTAGTATCACATTTGAGCAGCTCCTGCACAGTTGTAGCCTGTGTGAGGACCACAGTGACAGAATCAGAGCAGAGGCCTGTCCATCCTCATTCCTACCCTATCCCTGGTACATTTTATAAAAGCAGATCTGGTCCAGATGATATACTGTTTAATTTAACTTAATATGAAGAAACTCTGATGCCTGATTCCCTATACTGTCTTTTCATGTCTTGTGCACTGCCCAGGAGATATTGAAAAGCTGTACTAGCAACTTACCTGAGTTACACACAGGAAAGGCCTAGTGGACTTCTGAGAAAAAGTACACACAGAAAAAGTTTAAGGATTTGGATCATTGACAGTTCTACAGTTGAAGAGCAATAAATCACACCACTCTCCCAGCTTGCTTCTCTCTGCTTCCTCCTCACTTTTTTACTTCTCCTCTTCTAAATGAAAGGGGACATTTTACAGGCTTGCAAAATGTTCCCTCCTGTGGGAAGTTGCTAATTATCAGAGTTGCCACAATAAAGAACAAGTTCTGCAGAAAGAGAGCAGCATACCACAGTAGAGCACTGCAGTTTTTTGGGTTTTTTTCCTTTTTACTTAAAAAACTCTGGTATTTCTGAAAGTCACACCTCCTAGAATATAATGTCCTGCATGTGAAGATATAGTGGGTTTCTATGCAGTTCAGCCATGAAAATGTTGGGGTGTGTAAGTAATGTAAGGTCTTCATAAATACTGCCTTGTAAAATCTGCTTTATACTCTGCTTTGTTCTTTGATCTAGGATTCCCTAGAATGTGCTTGGGAATATTTATTTTCCCTAATTTCTTAACTGAGGGAAAATATTTACACACCCCACACCAAGCTCAGTAGTTCTCACAAAGAATAGTACTTAGTATACTGCTGCTGTTCATTTGCTGGCATACCTAATTATACAGCTGAAAATGTCAACATTGAGTTATGTCTGCATGGCAGGCAGTGATGTGGCTTTTATGTAACACAGGTGTGCTCAACCCACCTGCAGCTGAAGCTCAGGCTCTGCTACCAGCAGCCATGGCTGAGCCATGTGGGCTGCAAAACCAACCAGAATAATATTCATTGAGTTAACTTGCCCATGCCAAACTCTGCCTTTAACAACTTGAATGCTACTGGTAATCAAGCCAGCTCGTGAAGACCTTGTCCAGTGTGTATTTACAACAGTGATCACAGCCCTGGGTCACAGCTCTCCAGATGAGCACTGGTGGGCCTGGCCACTGAAGGATATGGTTCACCACCCCCCTCTGTCTGCAGCTTTCCTCTCCATGAGATGTTTCCACCTCTCTGGTAGGGAAGGGGATGGTGACCTAGTTTATCATTCAGCTGGCCCAGCTCACAGCTTAAGGCAGTGATGGAGATGCAATGGTGCTAAAATGCTGGATTATGAACTGTGGTACAGACACACAACCTTTTGTGCTATTTTATGCTACAACATCTGTCTTCTTCTACAATAGTAGAAAATACCATGAGAAGCATTGATCATATACAAAACTGCTGCTAACTGTGCTGGAGCTGGGCTGCCAGAGGCCATACTGCTGGAAGAGAGCAATTGGGAGAAACACAAACCATAAACCAGAAAGCTTTCTACTAACAGAACATCCCAGTGTAGTTCAAAATCAATATTAAGTCTTGAGTAAATCAGAGAAAGCAGAGCAATAAGGAAAACAGGGGAAATAATACCTAACAAAAAGTTACTTCTCTGGGATGTTTTTCTGAGTGCTACAACACATCTTCTGTATGAACTCAGGCAAAATGCATAATTTCTCTCTGCCATAATGTTAGATAATGCTCCCCTACCTTATAATCCCTCATGTTGTAAGTTGCTGAGTATCAAAGAATGCTCATTATGTAGGATTATATCAGGTCCTGAAGAAGGGAGAAGACCTGCAGAAGGCAGATAAAAATGGGATGAGTTTAGTTGTCCTTGAAGTAATCAGGAGCAGAGGGCATGGCAGATGCTCTCAGGCTCAGACTCTTGCTAAGGAAGCATTTCTCTAACCAGCATCCAGGGAGCAGATCTAGCACAGGGGCAAGTATTTACACTCAAAATACTCAGGGGACAACTTAATTAATTGCCAAAAAATGTGGTTTGATTTTTCATTGATACCACTTGAAGAAAATATTTCATTGGAGTCAGGACTGATACTTCCCCTGAAGAACGAGCTCCTGGTAAGGTCTTGAGAAATGTCTGAGTAAATGTCTGGAGGAAGACAAAGGTGGGTGTTAGCAGGTGACTGGGCATGTTACCCCTTACAGTGTTACATATATTAAATTCAGTAAGACACAATAGGAAACACTGTAGAATGCCAGCATTTGGGAAAACATCAGTACCTGGAATTCATCTGATGGATAAATCAAGTGATATTCTTTATGACTGGGTTTTATACCTTCCAAAATAATTTCCACCTGTTAGCAGTGTGATAACTGGGCAGATGAGAACAAAGCTCACTGACCATTTCTGTGCACAGATCAGAATGTTCTACCTGCAGCTCAGTTCCCTACCCTGTCTGTTAGCTTTATTGCCCTATGTATAGCAGAGAATTAACACTTCAGCTTCACAGCATTTTTTGTCATGCCCAGGTAATTAAAAGAATACCACTGTACCTGGTAGAACAAAAAAAATATCCTTCTAAAAATCTCCACAGCATTTAATATTTTATTCATTGCTGTGTTGTTGTGTTTTGCCTGCAGTAAATCAGCCTCATGGAAGTGAGACACTACCACTGAAGGCTAACAAACATTTTCCTTTCAACATCTTATGTCAGCACCATGCCTTTTTTGTCCTTACATTTTGAATCCTTGTTTTTAACAATCTTTCTGTTTTCAAGCAAGAAAAAAACAAACAAACAAACAAAACAAAAAAACCCCAACCAAACAACAACAACAAAAAAACCAAACAAACCAACATATCTATTGCCGCAAGCAGGGAACCAGAACAGGCAGTGTTGAAGCTTTCATTCCTTTTCTATATGTAGAAAAGATTGTCTGAAAACTTTATTTCTCAGGGAAATATAGTCCACATTTTCATCCTGTAATGCCTGAATAATTGCCCTGCATATAACATTGTCTCCTGTTAGTGACTGATGAACTAGAAGAAAATACAGAACAAATTTTAACATATACAAAATAATATTGATAGCTTTATTAGAGAAGGTGTAGGAAGCCAAACCACAAAAGTACAGACACAGTTATTAAAGGAAAATTAGAAAGTTGTCAACACAAGCTGTTCAGAAATAATTTCAGGTCTCCCAAAGCCACGTGATGGGCTTGCAGACTTTCAGTTTTCAGAATACAGGTTCAGTGTGTTCTTATTTGTCTTCGCTTTTTGATATGCTGGGGAATCACATGGAACCAGCTTTATTTTGTGAATGTGGAGGCTGAAAACTTTCTGCTTAATAGAGATTCTTGAGTGCTACCACAGCTTCAGAATCCAAAGATTTCATAAAGTCATCACCAAGGCCACATAGTCAGTAGTAACGTGCAACATTAGTCTGTTTTTCTAGCAAAAACCCTCATGTTCCACACATGCAGCTCCCTGTGGGCATGCTATGCTTTTCCATTCAGCAACCTCATCTCAGAGACAAAGGGCTCTGTCTAGGATTTGCAGACATCTCATTGCACAAAGGGAAGCAAAAGCAAGTTGGGACATCATGAAATTCCCATTATGTTCTGTGTATGCTCAGATTGCCCATAATAAGTACATATACAGTGTGTGTGACTCATCCCCAGAGGCTGGATGTGAGTACAGGAGCCCCAGGTGGAGAGTGTGCCAACAGTGCAATAAGCAACATGACTAACATCTATCATATGTATTTTGTTTTCTCACCCTTTTTTTCAAGGGAAGGCCCACATGTCTTGGCAGGTACTATTAGTGCTCTCTTTGCATGCAAGAACACAAGCTCTAGGAATTGCATGTCGCACAGGAAGCAGAAGGTGGTGATGTTTGTGATGGCCATGAGCCCCTGAGGGAGCTCATTACTTATTTTGGGATGTGGCCTGTCCCCTGCCCAGACAAGCTGCATTGCCATTTTGCAGAATCCTGTTTACCTGAGGGACGTGGCTGCCAGCGAGGTGTTTAGTCTGAAGGTTTGGAGGATGGGGTGTGCCAGGTCCAGCCATTTGACCATCTTGCTATGATGTCCAAAATTTACAATGAGAAAAAGAAAATCAGTCTTCTCTCCTTTTCTTTTTCTTCTTTTTTTTTTTTTTTCTTATTTCTCTTGCTGTAAATTCAGAATGGTATTCAGTCCAAGTGTATGGAGCTGTGTGAAGGTGAAGAGGTGAAATGAATATGCCAAACCCAAACCAAACCAGTGGCACAGTCTACCATAAGCTGAATGTGCAGAATCAGAGGACAGTCCACTCCACTGTGGCTTTCATCCAACACCAAGCCATTGATACAATTTTTAAAAAGCCTCAGCAAAAGCAATCTACACTCTCTCAAGTAGTTTGACATATCTGAACACTGAGACATTGTGCTGAAGTGAAAAGCAAAACCTTCATTCTAGATGGAAAGGAAAAAAACACACATTTAGTTTCAGTAAGTACATTCAGTGTCAGCACCAGTGCTGCCAATTCTGGCCATTAGGTCTTATAACATTTCCTGTTTTTCTGAAAACAAGAATTATGTGTAGCTCATGACAAATGAATACCCTGAATTTCTAGTCCTAATGGTTGCAATTCAGGGCTTGAAGACCTGAAATGGGTGTGCCTCACAACCTTAGAAAACCCAAAGGCAAATTAAAAATATGCATTTTATTGTTTTTGATCAACCTTGTGATTTTAAGTCATGCATGACTTTTTTTGGAGGCCTGACTCACAGCTTTTAAATGTTCCTGTGGGGCTGCAGTGCCCCACAAAGAATGAAATGCAGCTACAAGAGATGTACCCAGCTGTCAGGTATGGGGCAACCAAGCAAATATGTAACATTTGTATTTCTTAGCAATTTTTGTTTCAGATGGGCAAACATGAGAAGCCTGACACTCTGGTGCTTTATGGAAAGAGAGAAAGCTGAGGAAGAGCAAGGCAAGGAGAAGGATTCCTCCCTAACTCAAAAAAAAAAAAAATAGGTGAAAGTTCATCTTGAGAAAAAATATTAACTAAATCTAACTGCTACCGCTGTTTTAATGAAGGGTTGGGAAGGCAGAGGGGAAGGCCTGTGTTTATATCGCAGAGCTGGTAATAAGGGTTTCTTCTTCTCACCCTGGTTCTGCCACTGACTCATCCAGCAGGGTTAGGCCTGTGTCAGTTCTCACTTCAGAGCAGATTAGACTTAACCATAGACCCAGCTGCTGTCACATTTACTTGTGTTGAGTAACACTTTCTTCCCTGGTGACAACAGTCATCCCAACAGCAATGGGAGAAACTCCACAGTTCACAGGAGGTGAACGATGGAGCCCCATTGTAGTTACAGAAAAGAAGCATCTGCAGCACAGAGGGCTCTAAGGCTTGATTAGCTCTATGCCTAAAGCATCTCTTAATTGGTCGAGCCATATGTAGATGTCAGCTCCTCTCCAGGCTTTTCTTCAGGAACAAACAATCAGGAGGTTAGGAAGATCTGTGAGCTGAGGTTTGAGCGGGATCACCTTGCCCACTTGCATGCTCAACTGAATCAGCAGCAGAAAGGCTGAAGATCACAATATATTCATGGAGATGCTTCTAAAAATCATGGTACTTAAGCCTAAGATGCTCTGCTCCAGGACTGAGCTGAGTTTGGAGCCCAGTAAAAGTCTCCCTTGTAGAATTTCTGCCAGCCTTGAGTGCACACAGCATACCAACACCCAAACCTTTACCAATCACTGACAGCACCAAGAGCACAACTCAGAAAACCCTTCCAGGGAGGTTTTCTTCATGTCAAACAAATGTTTGGTTGAAAAATAAAGTTCTAACAAGCAGCCAGTTGCATGGATCCCCAGGCATCATTTGTTCGGGAATTATTTGGTTAATAGTGATGAGTATTATCAACATTTATATATACATATATAATTCAGAGGTGCCAATGAATATGATATATCTGCTTTTGTCAATGCTGGCACTCTGCCATGCCTCATTCCCCCTTTGTAGAGTGGCTGCAGATTTCTTAATAAGCACTAGATTAGAAACTAAATCTCATAGAAACTAATTTGGTTGTAATTGTATTATTATGGCTATATTGCTTAAATATCAAAGTGAAGTTTTCTATGGATTGCTCCTCAGATTTCAAATAAACCACGTGTGTGGTGAATTTAGGCCAATGCCTCATTTAGGGAGGCCTGTACATTTTTACTTTTGATTTGAAGTGTTTCACATCTCCCTTTGCTCTTTTCTCAAAGAAAACATTGCCTTGCTACAGTTTCCATCTCTTACATTATCTGCTTCACCTTTATTGTTATTAGTCAGGTACACAAAAATCAGACTGAACGGCTAAAAGTTGTGCAGCATTAAATGCACACTCCAGGACTTACAGCTGCTGTAAACCCCTCACCTTTATGCTTACTGGCTCAAGAACTTCATGTTCCCCTTTTATTACACATCCATAACTTACAGCAATATAAAAGCACATCATTGTTTTCCCTGATAATTTTGCCACCCTGCTATTTTATGAGCCAGCCGGTTGGTCTGCAAGTACATGCACCAGGTACTGTATCTTGATGAAGGAATTGGATTATTGCCAAATAAAACAGTCAGACTATTATTACGGCTAATACGCTAGAAGTGTTTGCAATGGGTTTTTAAATAATCCTCTACATTTATATTGCACTATTCATCCTGAAGAGATCCAAGGTGCTGTGGAAGGCTGATAATGGGTCTTTTTGCTCATTGCTAGAACGTGACTGCTGCTAAGCTGGAGAAATAGTGACCATCCTGCACAAACAGCATTAGTGAGCACAGCAGGTAATGAAGCAAACAATAATATTGCCATTTGCAATTGCAAGGTAATTGCTTGATTTGGAATTTGATGAGGACATAAGAGCTGATATGCTGCTGCTTGTAAAAATATGCTCCAAAGTATTTTGTGGTCGTTTCATCACTTGTGAGTGATGATGGCACTTCCACAAGCATTAGGTTCCCCGTGACCATGCTCAGCACAATGTTTCCAACTGAGCTCAGGGACAAGGCTGTGACTTGGAAGATTCATTTCTAGCAGCTCATGAGTTCCTCTAAAATATTTTCTAAGCAGTCCAGTGACTTGTGAAGCCCAGCTCTCTTTGGCTCAGGACCTGCGCACGCACAGCTTTACTCATTGCAGCCCAAACATGTGATATGTGTGGGAAGGTGGATGACAGGCAGCCTTCAGCCAGGGATGTGTAGGTGCTCTGCTGATGTCTGACTTGTAATGCAGATAATACCACTTTATTTAACAGACAGCAAGTCTTTCCTAAGTGTAGTAGGAGGATATGTAGCATTCTACTGGACTTTGAGAGATGAGGCATCCTCAATGGGTTCCCACCGTCTGCACTAATTTCTGCTTTGGGGCTGGCTCTGCCACGTGTACTTGAAGGATAAAATCGGAGCTGAAAATAGGGAAGGTGAGAAATTCTTCTAGTATGTCACTTTAAAAAATTCACTGTGTTGCTATATGTAGTTATGAGAGGACTTAGTTATTACCTGAAATAGCAGATTGTTCCTAGCAGACCGTCCATATGATATTGCCTGTATAACCTATCATTATATGAATGGAACTGTACCACAAGGGAGGACAACTGATCAGACCTTCCCTTGAGAAATTATGGCCAAAGGCAGATGGGAAATACCAAACCAGCATACACCAAAGCTGAAATCTCACATACAGGGAAGACAGAGGAAAAATTTACTGTAAGATAGTGGTTTATGTCCAAGTTGGATACAATGCCAAATTCTGTGCAAATTAAAGGTTTCCTGAAGCTTAAAGCTGAGTACCATTTTTGAAGCCAGGAGCCTAAATCAGACACCTGAGGGTAAGAAAGGTCCATCTCTCACAGCAGTATAAAAGCTGAATCCAAAGCCATTACAGTGTGCACTGATGTCCCAGAATATGTTTATCCTAAAGCCCATCTTCACCCCTCACTCCCAGTACTGGGAACTGAGATACTCACACTGCAGTGCTGTTTTCTCTCTGGCTCCCATGCATCAAGCACTGTAAGTCAAACAGTTTCAGATGGTGCTTGTTTTTTGTGCTTAACTGAAATCGTTAGGTAAATTACGTACCAGGGTGGACAGGGATTTAGCAGTAGGATTCCCATTAATATGGTCAGACATACATGGTTAAATTCTTGGCACTAAAATTTCACTGCAAAGTATTGCCTGGATAATATTTTTTAACTTCAACAAATTGTTCTGTCTATGCAGAGATGCTACAGATAAACTGAAAGTAAACTTTCCCAGATTTTAATCACTCAAATGTCAATATTCTCTTTCTTCAGGCTCCTCAAGCAAGAAGAAACCCTGTGATGACAAAAGGACAATGTGCCAAATTAAAAGCACTGTAATTATTGGAACCTATTGCTATCATTTAGTTCTCTGGAGGCTGACAGCTCAACTGCTCTCTAGAAATAAATTTCTAAAAATTCCTTAGGAGTCAACACTGATGCAATCACTTATTCATAGTAAAAAGGCTGTGTTGACTCAGCATTCTCCTTCATCTAGTTATGTCAGAAGGTATCAAAATACCAAACTTTAATAAATGGGGAGATGGAGACTAGAGACATTAGCATTAGTTCATCTAGTGTTAACGATGACAGAATGTTTTGCCACCACATCCTAACTCAAGTAAGTACAGAGATGTACAGAAACACAGTCATAAAGACACCACCAGTGAAGGTATTTAGCTTTAATGATGAAATTCTTATCTATCCTTCTTGTTTAACCATTGAACCCCCTGTAAAACTTATCAGTGGTACAGAACAAACTTTGGCTGAATATCAAACAGGTGCCTCAGGGTAGAAAGAAGGTTTATAACATTACTGCACCAACACTCAGGTAGCTCCAGAGCCAGAGCAAGAGCCAAGGGGGAATGCTCTGGGAGAAGAACCACAGCAGTTGTTGTGAGGCATGCGTGAATTGGAGCATTCTGGAGTGTTACATTTCTGCAAAACCATTAAAAAGGAATAAAATTATAAAACTGTGAGGGTTCATCTAGCTAGCAGAGCCTGTCTTAGCTCATTTATGAGCTACACACAGAAAGCGATGACTGAAATCCTCTGCGTTGTGTTATCAGAGAGGCAGACTGGACGCTCCAATTCCAGCAGGTGTACATTTATCAGAAGGAAGGAACCTATTCTGACCTTTTTCACATCCAATTGCAACACCCCTGTTGCAAGTACAAAGCAGAGACAAAGCATCACCAAGTCATGACTACAACACCTACCTGGGGAAACAACTAAGTAGGCTGTAGGGCAGTCAACCTAGAGCACAGGTCCTTCATATGTCTGGCAGCTAAGAAATGAATATTGTACTTCTGCTTGTAAAATGCTTACATTTGGTCTGGACTCAGTGAGAGCAGCTTTCTGTAGCTTGGAAGTAACATTTTTTTATTTTCACATCAGAACACAATTTTCAGTGTGTTATTGGGGTTTAAATGTTTGTCTCAGCATTTTCATCTTGCTAATATCACCAGGACTTAGGCAGTATGTTTGCTAAAACTGATCCCCATTCAGGAGTGTGAGCTTCTGGGCTAGACTTTGTTAATCAGCCCTGCTTCCCCAGAAGTGTTCAGAACCCTTTAGAATCAAGACTGAAGCTGTTCAGGTTGGATCCTGCAGCTGCATTCTACCTCCCTCCATGCAGGAGGATGCCCCATCAGCAAACCCTACACACATGCCTGTGAGGCTGCAGCACAGGGCTGTAAATCCACAGAAAAGGAGGAAAGGGGACAGGATAATGTGGATGTTTTAGGATGAAAACAATGTCTCAAAGAGAAACAACAGCTAGAGGTCCCCAATGTACCTAAAACACCTCTCACGAGGCCGTGGCTAATGGAGACAGTGTTGTTTGGCAAGGAATTGCTGCAATAAACCCCCAGACATTTTCTTTGTTGGGTATCCAGCTGGACATCATGAACAGAAAACTTGACTACATCATGCAAGTGTGTTGTGTTCTAACCTTCCAGGGAGATTAGTTTCCATTAGATTACAGTTAATTAACAATAAATGTAGTTTATTGTTATTGCAGTTGTTTCCAATTTGCCAAACATTACATACTAGCAAAACAATTTATTTATTTTAAAATGAGATTTTTACCCTTTTGTGAAATCTATAATTCTAAACTATTTTGGAGAGCTACACAACAAATTAATTTAGTACATTAAACACTAGAGAATCCGACCATGACCAAATAGAAATCCACTCACAAAGTGACTCTCCAGAAAAAGTGATTAGCAAATAACAAAGGACAGAATACAAAAGAAATGTTGTTCTACACCAATTTCCAATTTCTACAAAAATAACTTCTATCTAAGTGGTTAAAAAGGAAGAATGTTTTGAGGAGCAAGTCCCTTAGATCAAAGATCAATGCACAAGAAAACAAATTGCCTCAGAGTGTGGTAACATGGTTTAATGGAATAATTTTACAGCTAGCAAGCCATATTGTGAAAGAAAAGTGATTTGAAAAGATGAACTTGATAAAACTGCCTTTCAGGTTGCCTCACAAGTACTCAATCTTAGGTGACTGAACCAAAACACATGTCCAAAGAATTACAAGCTGTACATCTTTGGCACCTCTAAGGCAGATCTAGCTGCTATCTCAATGTCATGTGGGAGAAAAATGGGATTCAAGACATATACACACACACACAGAGAAAAGCCAAACCCAGCCTCTCACTCATAACATGCTGCATTAGGCTGTGTACTAAAGCAGCACCCAGGCCTGGCCGAGATTAAGGTCCCAGTGTGTCAACTGCTGCATAAATAAACAGCTCCACTGACTTCCAGCAAAGGATGGAAAACAAGTATTAGGGCTCTGACTCACACACAGATGGCAAATGACTGGAGTGATGCACCTTTGAGTCAGCTCTACCTGCTTCAGCTCCACTGAGCTTGTGCCTGCAGAATTATCATCATCAATAGCCTGAGCCTGGACCAGCCCAGCTGAGGCACCACATACAGAACCCCCTCGCCCCAACACACTTCCTTTAGCAGGGAAGGCTGCTAAATACAGGCAACAGGCACAGACCTGAATGCAAGTCTCAAATCTCCTCTGTTTTAGAAGTGGGGAACTGGTCATAGAGACACCAATGGTTTTCTCACAGGACATGTAGGCATGACTAGAAAGTTAAGTCGTATTGCAAGAGCCAGCAAATCTTTTGGAGAAGTCCATCCAATAGATGGGGAAGCCAAAACTCAGCAGGTTGAAGGGATCTGCCATGCCACAGGAACAGCAAGTTTTACATTGGATGTAATGATTCCAGATTTTGCTCTTTGCCACCTTTTGTAACAAATACAGGCCCCTGCTGATATACCCAGCAAACGACTGAGTTGTGCTCAAGTGAGACAACAACTCTCAATCCTCTGTAGGCAGCCAGAAAAATTAACTCCCTCTGGAACTGCAGTGGCCATTTATTAGCTCAGGAATACAAAGGAGAGACAAGTAAAGTAAACTAATTACGCTTCATGGGGGCTTTTTGGATCTGGGTTCTGAGTTACGAAATAGATTGGGAATGGCTGTTTATTGTCAAGCCTCCAAAAGGAGATTGAGGGCAAAGGAGAAACAAGGATGTTGCTATTATTTAGGTAGCTTGAGCACTGGCCATTGGAAATGCGTTTCTCATTGAGTGATTAACGTTATCCAGCACAAAGAGCAAATAAAAACCTTGTCTAATTCAGTCAGCCCCATTCTCTCTGCCCTTACTGCATTAAATCACGTGCAACTGGCTGATTTATTTACTGTCGCTTCTTAGTATCATTACTCTGCTGTGATGCCATGTTTCAAAATCAGGAATAATTAAGAAAACATAAGAGATTTTTAACTAAAGTTCTTTGCTCTTGAAAATCGATAACTTTAGGCTTCATTTAGCTCCCTGTGGATAGATTCACATCCCTGCACAGATGAAGTTACCAAAATCAATACAGCTTTGCAGAGGCACAGGGGGTCAGTCTGTGCAGAGCTCCTCTGACTTCATGAGCAAAGCACTCGCTGCTGGGTCCAAGCTTCCATCTGCATTTGGGTTTAAAAAGGTTTCTCAGCTCCAGAATACACTGTGAAAGCCCTTGATTAAGTCATTATGATGCATAATTCCCTGGCATGCTAAGAATCTAGTCCCAAATTGATACAAAGGCAAGTCTGCTGAGGATGAGTGGGTATTCTGGGGTTTTATTGTGAAAACTCAGAATTACATGCACTGAACTGCTGCTATGGAGTTTGCTTGCTCTTGCTACTGATAGCCATTAAAATGCCTCACAGATTAAACACAAACACCCTCACCGTCGCCTAATGAAAGAACATCAGAGTCCCACTCCTGCAGTTATGTGAGGCCAGTGAGGTTTGTGTTGGCTCAGTGCTTCTTCCCATGCTCTGTGAGCTGGGGCAGGACACTCCTCCAGGCTTGGATGGGTGAATTCCCACCACAGAACAACCCCCACTCCCAGCTGGGCATTTCGGTGTTGCTTTATTGCCCATTACAGCTGGCAAAAGCTGAGGTCATTGGGAAGGGTCTAAAAGAATTCAGCTTTCTTAAAGGCAGAGCATTTTAGGGCCTGAGCAGGCCCTGGGATAAGTATCACTGCTAAGATGCTTACAGGCTTAATTCCCTCGATGACCCCAGGCTCTGCACACAGCCATGGCAATGAAGATGGACAAACGTAATTCAAAACACAGAGCACCTTAAAGATCCATCATTAAAAAAAAAAAAAAAATGAGCTCAAAAGCAAATCTCTTTTTATTCTGCCTTTTGTTAAAGAATGGCAGTTTGGATAACTAGTCACGGTAGCATCAGCTTCCTTCACACTTACTTAACAGGACATCATTTCACTTAAAAAGATCGAGAGGACAGTGTTACATGCTCAGACAGCACAGCCATGAATGTGGTATAAATACCTGGGGAGACAGATTAGTTTGCTATTTCTGCTCACAGCCTTCTCCTAGGAGCACAGAAATGCCATCTCAGCATGCTTTTTGGAGGATTAGAAAATCATAATAAACACAAGGATAAAAATATGCCATGGGAGTTACAGCTAATTTCTTGCTATAATTTGCAGCAATTTACACATAATCATTTGAAAATACTGCAGAGTGCCAGCAGCCGAGTGTCTGCTGCACTGGTGCAAATCAGGAGAATGAGAAATGCAGTTTGGGCTGAAGAACCCTCCAGAAGGGGCATTTGGGATATTACATTCACAAGCTCTTCCTTGCAGTTGGGTAATGAAGGAGTTTTTATTCTACCACATGGAGCCCAGTTTTTGAGGCTGTAGGTGGCTGGAATGACCTTCATAACAACTGACTTTAGATGTGAGAAAAGTCCTGCCAAACAGCAATGTAGTCTGTGTCTTTTTCTTCTGCATGAAGGGTTTTTTTAATTTTTAGTATAAAAAGGAGGCTGCAAGCAGTAGGCACCAGCACTACAACATTTTCATGCAAATACACATTTCAAAAGGCAGTTAAACTGTAGTAAAATTACTGAAATAGGGTTCAGAAACATGTTTTAATATCAATATTTATTTTGAACATATGAAAATTACTGAAATCCCATTACACATTTATTTTCTAATCATCATTTCCATCCAAAGATCTGGATTGATTATAAAAGAGGAAAATATCTATACACAGTACATTTGTATTTTTGTCTATTTTATAACTTTAAATATTTCAAAACAATTTGAAAGGAGAATAAAAACAAAGACTGGAACCCTGCATGTAAAACAAGCTAAAGATGAGTTATGAACCTCAATAAAAAGGAGTTTATAGTAGAAATACCAGTGTTGCTGCAACCCTCTTTTATAGGGTCATCAACAAAGGGGATATGAAAAGAAAAAAGGGGGGGGGTGTGATGTGAATTGATTTATTAAGAGAATAGATTCTCTTCTAAAGGAAAGATATTTAATCTGTGGATCACCAACACTTGACCCAGGGCAAAGGTGACCAGTAGTACCAGAAGCAGATACAGCCTTGATTTAAATAATGGTGAAGTGCAGGAGCAGATGCAGGGCTGATTTAAAAGATGGAGAAGCACAGAAGAAAACACACTCCTGGGAGGGCTGATGTAGAGGACTGCAAAGCTCCAAGGCACCCAGGTAACTAGTAATTGGGAGGTGAGTTTGAATTTTAAAGTGATTTATTTTAAAAACATGAGATACATAAGCTTCTCTTGGAAAATCAAACAGCAAAGAATTTAAAAGCATGTCTAATTTAAACTATTAGTAGCTTTAATGAATAGCTGGGTTTTTTTGTGGTTTGTTTTGTTTTGGTTTTGTTTTGTTTGTTTGTTTGTTTGTTTTGGGTTTTTTGGTTTTTTTTTTCTTTTTTTTCTTTTTTTTTTTCCAAAGACATCTGAAGGAACTGGGCACCTATATCTTATCCATGCTCAGTGGAAACTCTTCACCTAAATCTTGTTCGTATTTTGGAATTTGATTCAGTGGGAATCTCTGTATGCTAAGCAAGGCTCTGAAATGCTGTCTCACCACATTTTGAGTATCACCAGTGTCTAAAATAGGTTTAGGTGCTGAATGCCTATCTCTCCTGGCAGCATTATGTTGCTGAAAGACACAGATCTGAACAAAAGCTTCTGATCAATCACAAATGACTGTGCACATGTTCATCTGCCCCAGGAGAATGAACCAAGACCACCCTTGACTTGTGATACCCTTAGCTTGTGGATGCCAGGGACATGCAAAATTTTGGTTATCATTTCGAGCCATGAGCTCTTTGACTTCTTATTTCATGAATACTCAAAAGCAGATTTTCCTTTTTTCCCCTTCTGGGAGCAAGTATTTTCAGCCATGAAGCTGACTCCAGTGTTTCTGCTGGCATCTGCAAGAACTTGCTAAGCTCCTACCAAGACTTGTTCATGCTCCATTGTCTGGGAAGCTTAGGGACCTTTACATTTCTGTGGCTCACTGCTGATAAGGATGACTATGTGTTCAAACTCTCCTAATCCGAGATAAACATTTGGAAAGGCTAAAGAGAATGTAGAGCATGTGTCTGCACACATGCACGTGATGACACCTGACACATGCACAGTGCAGAAGTATGTTTGGCTGCTCCTTGACTCATGGTGATGACAGACCCAGGGATTCAGAAGAAAACAGGCTCTGACTTGAGTTACCAGGGGAAGTGACAAGGCAGCAGCTGAATCCTCAATAACACAGCCAAAGCTGGCCATTCCTACAGTTCCCATGGGTCTCTGGAGTACTACAGAGGAGTCATAGGGGGAGTTGAATGATCACCTTCTCCTGTGTGAGCAATGGAGATCCGTGGTGTGCACCTGCATTTGATCCATCCTCTCAGCCTTTCCTGTGTGGTATTTTGGGAGCAGGAGAGAGCTTATGCCATATTGCTCAGCCCTCAGTCCTTCTAGAGGGCACCACAGCTCAACAGTGAGCTGGAGTGGTTACTTGCTTTAGTTTATGCTGAGGACCACTTTGGCTTTCCAATTAGCCCAGAATGCCTCAGCTGGCCCAGAGGATGCAAAACCAGCTGCATCCTCCCATCTTTTCTGGAGCTTGCTTTCAGTCCATGTCTGACACACAGAATGCAAGCTGGGTCAAAGTCTCTCTTTCAATTGCCACAGAATTTGGGATTCAGGATCCTGATATTTTGTCTCCATCCTAGAAACATTAGGAGATGGTCTTAAATGTTTTAAAGTTAACTGCTCCCAAAATTAATGGAGATGACCTTTCCATGCTTTGGACAGGAGGCCTTGGTGTCTCCTGGCTGGCAGAATTCATAGAATCAGAGAATCTGAATGGTCTGAGTTGGAAAGGACCTTAAAGATCACCTAGTCCCAACTCCCCTGATGTTGGCAAGGGCACCTTCTACTAGACCAAGCTGCTCAGAGTCCCATCCAACCTGGCCTTGACCACTTCCAGGGATGGAGCAGCCACAAATTCTCCGGATAATTTGTTCCAGGTGGTGCCTCACCACCCTCACAGTAATGATTTTTTTCCCCCTAACATCTAATCTACACCTATCGTCTTTCAGTCTGAAGCCATTCCCCCTTGTCCTGTCATCCATGCCCCTGTAAACAGTGTCCCTCCATCTTTCCTGTAGGCACCCCTCAGGCTGGAATTAGGTCAACCCAAAGCCTTCTCTTTTCCAGGCTGAACAATCCCAACTCTCCCAGCCTTGGCTCATAGGGAAGATGATCCATCCATTTAATCAACTTAGTGGCATCCTCTCGGCCTGGATCCAAAGGTCCACATCCTGCCTGTGCTGGGGGAGATGGACACAGCAGTGCAGCACCCAGAGGGACAATCCCTCCCTCTCTCTGCTGCCCACGCTGCTTTGGCTGCAGCCCAAAAGGGCTTTGGGAAACCCAGCACCACTTATTAACTTAGCTCATTGTGCGGGTGGACAAAGCCCCGGTGGCTCTGCCTTGGAGAAGATAAGAAGAATTGCACAATACCCCTGCAGAACCCTAAGATAAGAAGCAATCTTTCGGTTATGGCAACCACTAGAGCCCACAATCCTCCAGGAGATTTCTATGTAGATCTGTTGCAAACTATTGGCTTTGTACCCCTTCCCCTCCCACCTTAGTTCTCAATAAAAACCCCCTTGAGTTCCCCTAGTCCCCAGGGTGCCCGTCCCTGGCTCCCTTCGCTGGTACTTTTGCAATAAAGATACCTTATGCGGAATTGCCAAAGGGACCCTCTCTCTCTTTCCCGGGCCGGCTAAAAGAGAAGCGACCACGCAAGGGCAGGAGCTGACAACCACTGAGCTGAGAATCACAAGAGCTAAAAAATCACTGCTCTGCCCTCCTGTTGAGAGGCCTTCTCTACCAGCTGAGAGAGCTGCTCTGACCCCCCCAAGGTGTCTTTAACGAGATACCTTTTGGGGTGGCTCTAAGCCTCCTGGGTCCCGGCTGCGGACCCCAGCACCAGCTGGATTAGCTCATGAGCGGGGCTGCGTCCCAGCCCCACGGGGCGCTGGGTGTGAGCTGCAGGGAGCGCCCCGAGCCCCGGGCTCGGCTGCGGCAGCGCTGCCCCGGCGCTGCAGCGCGGCCGGCTGCGGCTAGGTGTCAGCCCTGCCCTGGGAGAGGGGCCGGGTGTCAGCCCTGCCCTGGGAGAGGGGCCTGGTGTCAGCCCTGCCCTGGGAGAGGGGCCTGGTGTCAGCCCTGCCCTGGGAGAGCCTGGGAGAGGGGCCGGGTGTCAGCCCTGCCCCGGGCGAGGGGCCGGGTGTCAGCCCTGCCCCGGGCGAGGGGCCGGGTGTCAGCCCTGCCCCGGGCGAGGGGCCGGGTGTCAGCCCTGCCCTGGGCGAGGGGCCGGGTGTCAGCCCTGCCCTGGGCAAGGGGCCGGGTGTCAGCCCTGCCCCGGGAGAGGGGCCGGGTGTCAGCCCTGCCCCGGGAGAGGGGCCGGGTGTCAGCCCTGCCCCGGGAGAGGGGCCGGGTGTCAGCCCTGCCCCGGGAGAGGGGCCGGGTGTCAGCCCTGCCCTGGGCGAGGGGCCGGGTGTCAGCCCTGCCCCGGGAGAGGGGCCGGGTGTCAGCCCTGCCCTGGGAGAGGGGCCTGGTGTCAGCCCTGCCCCGGGCGAGGGGCCGGGTGTCAGCCCTGCCCCGGGAGAGGGGCCGGGTGTCAGCCCTGCCCTGGGCAAGGGGCCGGGTGTCAGCCCTGCCCTGGGAGAGGGGCCGGGTGTCAGCCCTGCCCCGGGAGAGGGGCCGGGTGTCAGCCCTGCCCTGGGCAGCGGCCGCTCCGCCGCAGCCAGGGCCAGCAAACGGCAGCAGCTCCCCCTCCCTCCCTCCCTCCCCAGGGCTCGCACCAGCGCTGCGCGGGGCAGCTGCAAAGCTACAAGTGAACTGTGAGTTGTTCTTTTGCAATGGAGTCCAATACCACAAAAAAAGAAAAAAAAAAAAAAGCCAAAAAACCCACAAAAACAAACAAACAAACAAAACAACAACAAACACACACACAAAAAACCAAACCAAACCACAAAACAACAACAACAAAAAACAACACCCCAACCAACCAACCAACACAACCCTCCCCCCAAAAAACCAAAAAAACCAAACCAAAACCAAACCCAAAACAAAACAAAAAACCCAACAACAACAAAATAAAACAAAAAAACCCAAACAAAAAACCCAACAAAACAAAAACAAAACCCCCAAAAAACCACACACACAAAAAACCCCAACCAACCAATCAACCAACAACAAAAAAACCACCAAAACCAACCAAACAAAAAAACCAAAACCAAAACCAAGACAAAACCCACCCAGTTGCAGACCTGAAAAAGGGAAGAAAAGGAAGGGAAAAAAAAAATCTTCAATCGTTTTCTTAAGGCCTTGGACTGTTCTTCCAAACAAAAAACAAACAAACAACCAACCAACAACAACAACAACAAAAAACCCCAACAAAAAAAAAAAATCACAGTTCCCAGAATGACCTGGAACTGGAACAACCCTGGCAAGGCAGATGCAGCATGGATAGCTCAACAAAGCTTTTGTTATTTGGCTTGGTTTGGTCTCGAACACAGTAACATCATCTCTCACAAGTTTTATGAAGATCTGTCAACCCAGTCCCCATCTGTTCTGATAAAATAAGCCTTTTCAGATTAGAGTAGGATGTGGATTCAAATCCACAGGGCACAGATTTAAATCAAAATATCTGAAGCCCCTTCCAATGGCCAAGTAGTGAGGGGAGAGTTTGCATTTGAGCTTCCCTGTCAAGCTTGGTTTCTGTTTCAAGCCTTTTATTAACAATTAACAGGTAAAGTATATCCAGCAAAGAGGAAAACAATCTGTGCAGTGTATGAGAACACTGTCTATGTAGCATTGGGGAGACAAAGCAGGCGGGAAACAAAGTAGAGTTTCATTAATTCAGAGGTATTCAACTTACAACTACAAAATGAGAATAAAGTCTCCTAGAAGCAAGCAAGACACTGCCTAGTGCAGAAAATGAGAATCAAAGCATTAGAGTGGCATGATGCAAGAGATCCCAAAGCTGATTTCTTAGAGTGCTCAGAGTTGACCATTATCACTTGTGTGTATAGATACATCAGCTGTCACTGCTACTGAACATCCAACACTTGGAACTGCACCCTGCACTGCACACTATTGAAAGCACTGAAGGAGAGAGACCTTGGGGCATTTTCAACAGCTCCATCCTGAGCTCTGGTCACCAGTGTCACAGCTGGCTGTTAGAGATGTCTGCTCAGAGCTGCCACCCCATTCCGGGAGCTGAGCCCTCAGCTTCACCTCACAACCCTTCAAGAAATCAAGAGACTGTAAATAGCAGCATCTGCACTGAAATTGCCAAGGTATTGCATTGATTTCTTTCAATAATGGTGACATAGTCTTATTTCATCACCTTCCTCAGAATCCTAAATGTTTCACTAATGAAGAAATTTCTGCATCTGCCTGTGCTCTGCTACTGTCAATGGTGAAGAAAACAAAACTGGCCTCCTTAGTTATTGTTCACTGTTCTCATAGTCAACTATTATATTCTCAGAGAATACAAAAAACTTTTCATTAGTCAATTACTAAGAAATTCAGGAGCAAGCTATAATTTCACAGACTGTACTATAGAGGAGGAGGATTCTTATGATGTCTGCTCTAGTACCTCTCTCAGCCCTGTTTACAGCAAGCATCTGACAGGAGGGGAGCTGGCTGGGTGAGCAATGATTTCCCTCTGCACCAGAAATTCCTGTCCAGTTGGAAAGAGTTAGGGATTGTTACAACCTTTTTTTTTTTTTTCTTTCCCATTTTAATTCCTCATAAAATGATAGCATTTTGCTGAAATCACTGAACACAACAAAGGCAAAGTCAGCCTGGCATCTCTGCCAAAGCAACAGCTGCAGGTACTGGATAGGAAACACCTCTGAACTTTCAAAATGAGCTTTGGTAAGAATATTTGTGTTTTGTTGTATGAAAGAGGGGAGATCCAGCTTCCCACATCCAGCCCATTCCCAGTCCTGGCATCACATCCTTCCCTGGGGTAACATCTAACTTTGGAGCTTCCAGCTCGCACTGCCCTCTGAAACATGTTCTCTCCCAAAGGTGAACACAGCACTAAGCCCCCTCCCTCTTTGCTTCCAAAAGAAAGTGAGGGAAATAATCCTGCAGTGCTGGACGCTGTGCTGGTTCCAGCTCGAGGTTTCAAGCCCTGCTATGACGGAAGATTACTGTGTTACTCTCAGCCAGACTCACCACATGCAGAAAAAACCTGAGCAGGAAGTGGAAAGTACCCATGTCTACTCAATGGGTTTCTGTGTGTCAGAGTGATGTCAGAGCAGCAGCACATGCATTTTGGGAGGCTGGCTAGGCTTAGCAGTGTGATGACACCAGAGCTGTTTCACAGTCCAGACAGGCTTTCCCCAGTGTAATTAGGTGCTAGTGCTGTCCTGACATCTGAGACAGCAGCTCTGCTCCTCTTCCATGGATCTGAGCATCAGGGAGTGCCCAGGACTGGAAACAGGCTCGCAGCCACTCCTAGGACAAAGCTGTTGGTGCAGGGTGCTGGGAGTGTCTTTTGCTTTCAAAGGAGGAAGAGCAGTGAAAGAGAGGTGGGTAAAAAAGTAGAGGGATAAAGAAAGATGGAGAAAGAGAGGGGTCTCCAGATACCAAACTGCTTGCTGCTTTTTGAAGCCTTTGCAATGGAGTGGAGTTCTCTACAAACACATCCAGGCCCTTTAGCAAGATCAGATTGCCTCAGGAGAAGACAATTGTAAGGAAAAAGCTGGCTAGATACCCCTGCTTCTCCTCCCAAAAATAACAGCCTGACAGAAGATTTGAATCGAAGAGCAGTTGTAGGTATCACAATACTTCTTTGTTACCTATCCTAAAAGATTCAGGCGGTATCACACATCACTGGCCCTGTATTTTCTATCCCATGTTCTGACATGCTGCCTGCATTAGCATTGTCTTTTACACTTAAAATGTCTTTTACAGCACAACTCCCCATGGGGGAAAGAAATCTTTGAAGCTTCCCATTCAAATCTTCAAAGAAGGACCTTGAAGAGCACTCAGAGAGTGTGGGAAAGTCTGGAACAGGGATAATGCTATAAAGCTGACATTCCCCTCTGTCCATCCACAATTGTACCACTGTTGTGCTCCCACTTTTTGCACTTCCATACAACTCCCTGAGTGCTGAAGAAAGTTTATCCATTCTTCCATCCTGTTGGGAATGTCTACCAGTTTCTTCACAAAGTTGTGACCAGAAATAACCCATAAACCTGCAATACACATTGCAGCCTTAACTCCAGCAGAGAGGAGATTGAACTGGGAGTGCTGGGAGGGCTGCATCTCCAGCAGTATGCACTTCTTGGGCATGTTTTTTCATGCCAAATGCCTAACCTTTGCTAGCACACACCACTCTTGGAATTTTGCAAGCCAAATGCCAAACCTTTGCTAGTGGTATGTAGCAAAAGTCCCTAGAAAATGCCAATTTATGCTGCTAAAGAATGTGGTAAAATCTGGCCAATTTTAGTTGCGGAATCACACTGTTTGGAGAAATAAATCACTCAAGTCATAAAAGGAGACACTTTTTCTTTCATTTCCTCTATGAAATATTCCCCAAAGCACACCATTAAGTCACTACCTTTTACAGGAAGTTCTGTGGTAAAACCAGAAAGATTCCATCAATACCAGACGAAACAAAACTGTGTGCATGTCCTGTGCCTGCTCACTGCTGACCCAGACTAAGAGCAGTGAAGTGCTCTCTGCATTTTGTATTGAATGGAAACTGCTGAGTTCTATTACGTTTATTACTTAGCTCAGGATTATCTGCAGTATGTGCTCCAGGAGTCACACCTGGGGCCAGCCCAGACCAGGGTTGCTCATGTCTTGAGAACCATTGCATCTTCCCTGCAAGACCAAACCGAGGAGGCTCTGAGGCCGCTCCTGGACAGGATTGACATCACCTCTGTAGCTGTTGCCAAGAGAATTTTCAAGGGAGTCATGGATGAAAAGTTTGCTGATGGAAATACTAACTGGGGACGAATTATGACCATATTTACGTTTGGAGGTCTTCTCACCAAGAAGCTTCAAGAGCATGGGGTTCAGCTGACTGCAGAGGAGAAGGAGGAGATCTCTCATTTCATCACAGAGTACATCATAAACAACAAAGCCGAATGGATCGATGCAAATGGTGGCTGGGTGAGTTTCTTGTTTTCTGCCAAAGTCCAGACTAGGAGATTTCATTAATTATTGCAATAGACACTGTCAAAACCATTTTATTCAGAGTTTCATTTGGTGGTTTAATGTTTGTTGTCTGGAATGTCTCATTGAGACTTACAGTGAGAGCTTTGCTTCTGCTTTAAACAGAACAGTGATAAAAGACAACTTTCTTTTTAAAAAGCACTTCCCAATTCTTAATAATGAGATCATACCATAATTCAGGTTAAGAATGACCTTAGAAAACCTTTTGGTCCAGCCTCCCACTCAAAGCAGTTTAAACCACACACACCATGAAATTTCTATTATTAAATCTAAAATTAAGTGGCATCCTAAGGTCAGTGCAGCAATTCTTATTTCATATAGGAGTTGGTCCAAAAATACTTAAGTTCAAGGTAAGGAAAGAACACACAGGTGTGTGATCCTCACAAATGAAGTCAGCACTTTTGCTGTGGATTTGAATAAAGCCATTATTTAATCCCCCAAATCAGTTTTACTTACAACAAATAAACAGGTAAGTACAACTGGCGTTAAATCTTTTCTATTTGGACTGAGATAATCCTAGAATTTCCATCTCTGAATGGTCAATGCTGAGAAAAATACTTGTTACTAAGTGGACTGTTTTGCTAAGCTGCTAAAATTCCCATTCTGCCTGTGAAGGGAAATATACTTTTAATATCCTTTTGCTCTGCAAAGTTTGATCACACCAACACTTTTTTTTTTTTTTTTTTTTTTTTTTTTTTTTTTTTTTTTTTTTTTTTTTTTGCAATTAGGGGAATCTGAGAATCAATGACACCAGCGTCAGTTATTTCCTTGGTACTTTTTTCCTTTACTTATATGTAAATGTTACTTTCTCTTTCCACCCCCTCTCATCCACTTCTCTCATATTTCCTACTACTTTTTTTCCCCCTGATTTATTTTCTAGTGTCTTGCTTTTCCTTTTTTTTTTTTTTTCTTTTTACATTTTTTAATCTTTCTCTGTAACAGCAAAAAAAAGGTGATAGTGATTCATGGCCCCTTGATGCATCAGATTTATTATAAAGGCTTCTCTTTCCATCTCTTTCAAATACAGTCAATTTTATTTCAGAGAAGTATCAACTCCTGGCAACATTCTGTCATAATAGGTGGCTCATCATAGTAGAATATGTAAGCTTAAAGATATTTCTAAGTGTATTACTACATCAGAAACATAGTACTTGTACCTTCCTGGAAGATCTAGGCTCAGATGATAGAGTTCACATTTGTTTTCTATTTACACAGGGAGGGCATACTCTTGACTTGGAGATAAAACAAACATTCAGCAAGGTGCAGCTATTTTCAGCTACTATTTTTAAAGCCCTATTCATCTTTTGGAGGCAGAGCTCTGAAAAGCTGTCCCTCACTGCACAGTGCTGCAGCACTGTTAATCTGACACAGGGAGTGGTGTGGTTTCCCTGCACGTTGTTTTTAAGCTGGCCCTAACTGTACGTGTTCTTTTCCACAGGAAAATGGCTTCCTAACAAAGTTTGAAAGAAGATCACTACTGTCTTTCTCCAAAATTACAGCTCTGTTCATAGCTGTTGTTTCCTTGTTCAGAGAGTACTACTGAAGCAAAAGGATCTGCCATTCATATGTAATCTAGGTAATGCCACAAGCCTCACTTCTCAGCCTTCCTCCAAGCAATATCAACAAAATAATTTCCTTCCATAATTTGTTGTTAATTTATTTGTATTTATTTTGACTAAATACAATGTTTAACATGCTATCCTAATTACCAAATCTGAAGATGAGATCCTTCCAAAGGGGAATCTGCAAAACATCATGCAGCAATTCAAGTCCATCTTTCCAGGCAGGATTGCTTTGAGATCATTTTCCACATCCAGACAGCTCTTGGAATCTCTCTTGCACCTCCATGAAAGGACACTGCTTTAGTGAAATACAATCCAATGGGTTAAGAAACAAGTTTTTATGTCATTTGTTTTGTAAATGAAATACTACTGTAATGCATTTTATTGCAACCTCTGTATAAGAAAAGGGGGGGGGATTTTTGTGAAGAAAAAAGGGAAATCCAATATAGAAGTGGGTAGAAGTTACTGATACAGACAATGTCAGTAACAATTTCTATGGGAAGAACTGTTTGTGGAAGCTAGCAACTTAAAAATGTGCACTCACTGTTACAGCAATGGTATGTGTTTCTGTGCTGTATTTTTTTCATTGCTCATATCTACAATGAATGTTCTTTCATATTTGTGTGATGTAGTCTTCTGGCTGAACATTTTTTAAACTAGATGTTTAAAAATAGGCAAGTACAAAATATCTTTTAAATGAGAAATTTGTGTAAATACACTAATGTTTTAAGAAAATACATTAAAATACTTATTTTAAAGCCTTAAGATTGGTCTAATTTTTTCCAGAAAAATTGGGGCATGGGAAAAGATCTGCCTGAGTAAGATAATCTTAGAAGAGTTATCACAATGCTGCTGGAAAATCCAAGTAGTTTATGGGTTTGACCTGGTGTCCACAGCTGTCAAGACTTTCATTTTCTGTAATACTTTTTCGGTACTATCTGGTAGCTTGTATAAGAAACAGATATCTTGTGGCAAAATAAATGAACTGGATCAGCTCTGATGACAGTAATTAGTGTTTTGGGATACGTCATAAAACTCAACAAATTCAGAGAGCAATGCAAGAGACTTCCAGGCTTTTACAGTCTGGGGCAATTCACATTTTTACTCAAATTCCATTTGCTTTCAAAGGCTAAACAGTAGTTCTTCAAGAATTCAAACTAGAAGGATTTTCTTCAGCTGTAGTAACCTTCCATTAGGGAGCTAAGGCTGGGTCTAAACACCCTTCTTCTTTTTTCAGACGTGTTGAGAGGTGAACCAAACTGAGCCATCACCTGTCTGTGGCACACATCACTGTTCTCTGAGACAGATCCTCTAGAAAATCCAGCTTTGTGACACTGAGAGAACAAATCAGCCTCTTCTGGTAATGGGCTCTCCATCCTTCATCTCAACATAAGACTTTTTTTTTTTTGCAGTACAAACAATTGTTTACTGGAACAACCTGCTCAGGGATGTGGTGGAGTCCCTCTCCCTGGCAGTTTTCAGGATGCAACGGAACAGGGCACTAGATAGTCTCATCTAGGCTCCTTTTTCCAGGAAAGGTTGGACCACATGAGCTTTCAATGCCCCTTGCAGCCTGGGTTGTTCTGTGATTCCATGGTCTAACATGGTGGGTTTAACCACAGAACACAAACAGGTGTTAATGTTTGTTAGAACATGAATTTCTCTGTCTCCCTCCTCAGTGAAAACAAGAAATATTATTTAGCATGCAGGCAGGATTTCTGAGGTAAACTTTGCTGCTGTTAAGAAGAGATGGCAGTGTTCAGAGAGCAAGGGGCAGTTAAACAAAAATGCCCATCTCCAGAACAGCTATGGCTGCATCTGTCAGAAATGACATTTTAAGACATGTGTCTTGGTTTGGAAAGACAGATATCTGCCAGGGAAACTGAGGTTCCCCTAGGATGGAAAATGCCAACCCCTCACACCCCGACAAATTATAATTTTGCAATCAAGGGCTCTCAGGCAAAGATGTTGGGAATAGGAATAACAGTTCTTTACTAGGAGGTATTAACAATACAAATATGATAGGATACAAAACCACCCAAACAAACAAATAAACAAATAAACAATAATTTTAGAAGAAAACCCTGACAGAGTCAGAGTTTCAATCTGACCCTGTGATTCAGGATGTTGAAAAACAGTCCAAACGTAAACAGTCCAAACACTTCTGGAGTGGCAGACGTGATCCTGTTGGAGCAGAGATGATTCTGCAAAGAAAACCGGTTCAGGGACGGCGAGGAGGGAGACAGGATGGCGAGCACAGGAGACGAAGAAGCTCTTCCCACACCGCAGGGAAGGAAGCGCAGAGCCCCCAGCTCCTGCAGCAGGGCCGAACCGCCAACCCCCGGCCACCCCCCCCTCCCCCCCACCCCCCACCGCCAGGGCATGAGATGTATAGAAATGCAAATGCACCGCACAGGCTGGGGAAGGTAACAATGGCCTATCAAGGTGGATCATCAGGCCCCAAAACAGATGTAAATAGAATATACAAAACCCGGCTCCACAACCCAGAACATTATCCACCCCTTATTCTATTACCATCTGTATCATACCTAAATTAATAAACTCCACTATACAGAATGAACCCTCACACTCAGTTCTCACTTAGGATTAGGTTTTCCTGTGGTACACAACTGGTTTTCCCATCTTTCTGCATTACCCACCAAGTGTTACCAGGTCCTTGAGCAAAAACAATCCCACGGGTGGGTTCACCTTTGTCCAAGGTGGGGTTTACCCAAACAGTCTTTCCTAAGATACCTCTCATATGTACCACAGGGACTTTGTCTCCATCCACTGTGTGCAAAGGGGTAGACTGGGCAGGACCAGCTCAATTAATAGACCCTCGGGTGTTGACCATCCAGGTGGCCTTTGCTAAGTTCACTTCCCAATTTTTGAAGGTCCCCCCGCCAAGTGCTTTCAGGGTGGTCTTAAGCAGTCCATTGCACCATTCAACTTTCCCGGCAGCTGGTGCATGATAAGGGATGTGATATATCCATTCAATGCCGTGTTCCTTAGCCCAGGTGTTTATGAGGCTGTTCTTGAAATGAGTCCCGTTGTCCGACTCAATTCTCTCAGGGGTGCCATGTCTCCACAGGACTTGTTTTTCCAGGCCCAGGATGGTGTTCCGGGCGGTGGCATGAGGCACAGGGTAGGTCTCCAGCCACCCAGTGGTGGCTTCCACCATGGTCAGCACATAGCGCTTGCCTTGGCGGGTTTGGGGCAGGGTGATGTAATCAATCTGCCAGGCCTCCCCATACTTGTACTTGGACCACCGTCCACCGTACCAGAGGGGCTTCACCCGCTTGGCCTGCTTGATGGCAGCACACGTCTCACAGTCGTGGATAACCTGTGAAATACTGTTCATGGTTAGATCCACCCCTCGGTCTCGTGCCCACTTATAGGTGGCATCTCTGCCCTGATGACCTGAAGCATCATGGGCCCACCGAGCTAGGAACAACTCTCCCTTGTGTTGCCAATCCAAGTCTACCTTGGATACCTTTATCCTCGCAGCTTGATCTACTTGCTCGTTGTTCCGGTGCTCCTCATTAGCCCGACTCTTGGGGACATGGGCATCCACATGGCGGACTTTCACAGGTAGTTTCCCTACCCTGATGGCAATGTCCTTCCACTCATCAGCAGCCCAGACTGGTTTTCCCCTACGCTGCCAGTTGGCTTTTTTCCACCTTTCCAGCCAGCCCCACAGAGCATTAGCCACCATCCACGAATCAGTGTAGAGGTAGAGCTTCGGACACTTCTCTCTTTCAGCAATGTCCAGGGCCAATTGAACAGCTTTGAGTTCAGCAAGCTGGCTTGACCCACCTTCTCCTTCAGTGGTGTGTGCAACTTGTCTTGTGGGGCTCCATACGGCTGCTTTCCACTTCCGGTTCATCCCTACGATGCGACAGGAACCATCAGTGAAAAGAGCGTAGCGTGTTTCTTCTGCTGGCAGTTGGTTGTATGGTGGAGCTTCTTCAGCCCGGGTTACTTGCTCTTGTTCTTCTTCGTCAGTGAGACTGAAGTTCTCAGCTTCTGGCCAGTTGGCGATCACTTCCAAAATCCCAGGGCGATTCGGGTTACCAATACGGGTGCGCTGAGTGATGAGGGTGATCCATTTGCTCCATGTGGCATCGGTGGCATGGTGGGTGGAGGGAACCTTTCCTTTGAACATCCACCCCAGCACCGGTAGTCGGGGTGCCAGGAGGAGTTGTGCTTCAGTGCCAATCACCTCTGAGGCAGCTTGAACTCCTTCGTAGGCGGCCAAGATCTCCTTCTCTGTGGGAGTGTAGTTGGCTTCAGACCCTCTGTAGCTTCGGCTCCAGAATCCCAGTGGTCGACCCCGAGTCTCACCTGGCACCTTCTGCCACAGGCTCCAGGACAGACCATGGCTCCCGGCTGCAGAGTAGAGCACATTCTTTACCTCTGGTCCCGTCCTGACTGGGCCAAGGGCTACTGCATGTGCGATTTCCTGCTTGATCTGGGCAAAGGCGTGTTGCTGTTCTGGGCCCCAGTGGAAATCGTTCTTCTTGCGGGTAACCAGGTAGAGAGGGCTCACAATCTGACTGTACTCAGGGATGTGCATCCTCCAAAAACCAATGGCCCCTAGGAAAGCTTGTGTTTCCTTCTTGTTGGTCGGTGGGGACATGGCGGTGATCTTATTGATGACCTCAGTGGGAATCTGACCCCGTCCACCTTGCCACTTCACTCCCAGGAACTGGATCTCTTGGGCAGGTCCCTTGACTTTGCTCTTCTTGATGGCAAAACCGGCTTCCAGGAGAATTTGGATGATCTTCTCTCCTTTCTCAAAGACTTCCATTGCCGTGTTCCCCCACACAATGATGTCATCTATGTACTGTAGATGGTCCGGAGCCTCACCCTTTTCCAGTGCATCCTGGATCAGTCCATGGCAGATGGTGGGACTGTGCTTCCACCCCTGGGGCAGCCGATTCCAGGTGTACTGCACACCCCTCCAGGTGAAAGCAAACTGGGGTCTGCACTCTGCTGCCACAGGAATGGAGAAGAAGGCATTGGCAATGTCTATGGTCGCGTACCACTTTGCTGCCTTGGACTCCAGCTCATACTGCAACTCCAACATGTCTGGCACAGCAGCGCTCAGTGGTGGTGTGACCTCATTCAGGCCACGGTAATCCACTGTCAGTCTCCATTCCCCACTGGGCTTACACACAGGCCAGATGGGGCTGTTAAAAGGTGAATGAGCCTTACTGACCACCCCTTGGCTCTCCAGTTTACGAATCATCTCATGGATCGGGGTCACAGAGTCTCTGTCGGTGCGGTAATGCCGACGGTGCACTGTTGCTGTGGCAATTGGTACCTGTTGTTCTTCAACTCTTAGCAGTCCCACAGCAGAAGGGTCATCTGAGAGACCAGGCAAGGTATTCAGTTGTTTGATCTCTTCCGTCTCTACAGCAGCTACTCCAAAAGCCCAACGATATCCTTTTGGGTCTTTGAAATATCCATTTCTGAGATAGTCTATGCCGAGGATGCACGGGGCCTCTGGGCCAGTCACAATGGGGTGTTTCTGCCACCCATTCCCAGTTAAACTCACTTCGGCTTCCACTACAGTCAGCTGCTGGGACCCTCCTGTCACCCCAGAAATAGAAATGGGTTCTGTTCCTACATACCCTGATGGCATCAGGGTACATTGGGCACCAGTGTCAACCAAAGCCGTGTATTTTTGTGGGTCAGATGTGCCAGGCCATCGGATCCACACAGTCCAATAGATCCGATTATCCCTTTCCTCTACCTGGCTAGAGGCAGGGCCCCTCTAGCACTGGTTATCCCCTTCCTGAGCATACATACTAGAGGTTCCTTCAAGGGGATTCAACACAGCATTGGCAGCTTGGTTATAGGAGGCTGAGGCTACTTTCATTTTTGTAGATCCCCCTTGGCGATTGTTCCTCTCCTTGAGCTCACGCACCCGTGCTGCCAGGACAGAAGTGGGTTTCCCATCCCACATTCCCATGTCTTCCCCATGGTCACGCAGATAAAACCACAGGTCAGCTCTTGGGGTGTACCCTCTCTCTCGAGCTGGGGGTCGTTGGGCTCTAACTCTGGGGCCTGTGACTCGCACTGGTGCCACACTGTAACTGTTCGTCCTCATCTCCACCCTCACCCCCCTTATCTCTTCTTTGAGTTCTTTAACCACGGCAGAGATATGAGCCTGCATTGGGCCATTGATCATACTTTCATAATTCCTAAGCTTATTGGCAACAGACCCCACTGTCTCTCGATTGTCCTCAGCATTAATTGTTGCAATAAAGGTGGTGTACTGAGATGGCCCTAGATTTGCCAGATTCCACAACATCTGCCCTGTGCATTTAACCTTGTCAGGGTCATTATCATGCTGTCCACTCCTCCCAAAAAGTACCTCCAGCACCGCCACTTCCCTCAGCTGTTGGATCCCTTCCTCCAGAGTTTTCCAGCGCATTCTATGGTGGTGCTCCTGCATTCTTTCTTTGTGGATAAATCTCTCTCTCACACTCATTAAAAGCCGCTCCCAAAGGGAAAGGGGTCCTGGCTCTCTTACAAATACCTGATTTATACCTGAGTCCTGGGTCAAGGGTCCCAAATTCCTTGCCTCACCACTATCTAATTGCACACCAGTACCCATGAGGTCCCAAACCCGAAGCAGCCAGGCTGTGTAAGCCTCACGCCCCCGCCGTACAATATCTTTTTGCAGGTTACGGAGACTTTCATACGACAGGGACTCGGTGATGATCTGAACATGTGATTCCCCTGCAGATTGTGAGGGCCCTCCTTTCTTATTATCTGGGTTTGCTGTTTTCACCTTAGATTTCTTTGTTTCCACAGGGGCAACTGCTGCTGGCTGTGACTGCCCCTGTGGTTCAGCTGGGACCTGAGCAGTTGTAATCTCTGTGGGTTTCATTGCTGCACCATCAGACTCTCTTTTGTCAGGGCAGGGGGAGGATTTCCCACTAGCTGGGGAAATGTACTCCCTCAGCATCTGGCCCATCTTCTCCTGCATCTCCTTCATCAGAGCCCCCACCCAAACCGAGTGGTTTATCTCTGAGGCAGGCTGTGGGGCAGGAGCGGACTCTTGGGCTGCATTCTTATTCTCTGGGGTACTTATTAAGGTGCTCACCCAGGCCAATCTCCCCTTATCTCTGAATGCCAAACAGAACAGGCATACCAGCAACACCAGCCACTGTATGATATCATTAGCACTCAGAGATTTCAACCCTTCAAAAACTGGTGGGGTGGACCCAAAAAACTGTGTGAAGGGCTGGGAGAAAATTTCCCCCGGTGCCATTTCCTTACAATAGGTACCATTGTTAAAGTAACCCCAGAAGCACAGAGTTAGCCTATGATAGCTATGAATCCATGTGCTTGCTTTCCAGAGGAAGTTAAAAATCCATGAATTTCTCACCTTATTAATCCACAAAAAAACCTGAATGCCAGCCACAGTAGCCTTAGTCATAGGACCCATATTTACATAAGGAGTAGCAAATGGCAGAAATACAGCCACCACCACGTGCCACCCAAACCAGGGAAAGCTAGACCACATTATTCTGGCCAGTGGGCTTTTATCTAATACGCAAGAACTGTTATTCCTCTCTCTCAATGCCCTCATGCCCCACGTTGGGCGCCAAAATCTGTCTTGGTTTGGAAAGGCAGATATCTGCCAGGGAAACTGAGGTTCCCCTAGGATGGAAAATGCCAACCCCTCACACCCCGACAAATTATAATTTTGCAATCAAGGGCTCTCAGGCAAAGATGTTGGGAATAGGAATAACAGTTCTTTACTAGGAGGTATTAACAATACAAATATGATAGGAAACAAAACCACCCAAACAAACAAACAAATAAACAATAATTTTAGAAGAAAACCCTGACAGAGTCAGAGTTTCAATCTGACCCTGTGATTCAGGATGTTGAAAAACAGTCCAAACGTAAACAGTCCAAACACTTCTGGAGTGGCAGACGTGATCCTGTTGGAGCAGAGATGATTCTGCGAAGAAAACCGGTTCAGGGGCCGCGAGGAGGGAGGCAGGAATGGCGAGCACAGGAGACGAAGATCTTGTCACCCCGCAGCGAAGGAAGCGCCGAGCACCCCGCTCCTGCAGCAGGGCCGAACCGCCAACCCCCGGCCACCCCCCCCTCCCCCCCCACCCCCCACCGCCAGGGCATGAGATGTATAGAAATGCAAATGCACCGCACAGGCTGGGGAAGGTAACAATGGCCTATCAAGGTGGGTCATCAGGCCCCAAACCAGATGTAAATAGAATATACAAAACCCGGCTCCACAACCCAGGACAACATGTTATGACATATATGTGTTTTATAAGCAGTCTAAGTCTTCATGGTAAGAACAATAATTACTCAAAAGGAACTTACTCAGTTCCTTTTTGAGCACTGCTGCAGGCACGTATGACAGTGGTTAACACTGATCTATTAATACTGCATCCACTTCCTTTTACACTGATCTAGTAACCTATTTTATACTCAGAAGTACCATTTTTTAGTAAAAAGGCGACTGTGTCTTTTCAAAATGTAGGTGATACAATAATTTTAGAAGTTGCTTTCGTGGTAAGGGCAGGGTTTAAACAAAAGAAGCCTGGATCATTAATGGTCCAGGTTAACTTCACCAGGATAAAACCTCCTTTTTTCAGTGCAGAGAAAAGCAGTGAGATGTACCACCCCAATTCTAAGCATAGTAAAACACCTGAAAACAGCTGTGCTATTAGCTAAGTTTTATAAAATAGTGTAGATAACTGTCATGAAGTTATCCATACGTGACACTGAGTAGTGCCCAGGTCCAGGGGCACCGCTGTTTAAGGGATCCTTGGATCTGCCAGGGGAGAACAAAGTGCTGCTTCTAGAGCAAAGGGTGAAGTCAAAGAGCTGCACAGTGGGACAGCTGATGACTTCATGGATGCACACAGCAGCTAACTTGAGATGTCATCAAAAGTCACACAGAAAGACATTATGAAAACAGCTGTTCTCCCATAGAAATGTTGCCTTCCACGCTTAAAATTGCAGAATTAGTTAAGTTGGAAAAAACCTCTGAGGTGATTGAGTCCAACCTTTGACTGCTCACCACCTTGTCAACTGGACCATGGCACTAAGTGCCACATCCAGTCATTTCCTGAACACTTCCAGGGATGGTGACTCCACCACCTCCCTGGGCAGTTAAAGGTGTTTTGGACCCAAAACACCTCCCTTGGGCTGGACACCGGTGACCACCTGAGCCACAGGCTGTCCTTCACACCCTCCCGCAGAGCCCACCGCCACCGCCGGATGCCACAGGGATACGAAACCGCTTGGCAGACGGTGCTAAAACATCCCGCCGAAATATACTTTCCCTTCCTACAGCAAAATTAGAGAAGGGGAAATTCTTTGAGATCTGCGCCAGGAAGAAAAAAAAAAAAAAAAATAGGCTGGTGTTGGCAGGGACCCACCAGCACCGTGGGGCCGGCGCCACCCGGGCTCGGAGCGACGACCGGGCGGTCCCGGGCCCTCCCTGCGGCCCTGCCCGGCTCCCCGCGGGCCCGCCCGGCGCGCTGCGCGCATGGAGCGGGCCGGGCACGGCGGCGCGATGGCGGCGGCGCTGAGGGCGGCCAAGCAGGAGCTGCGGCGGGAGCTGCGGCAGCGCCTGCGGGCGCTCGGCGCGGCCGAGAAGCAGCGCCAGTCCCGCCTGCTGGGGCGCAAGGTGGGTGCGGACACCCGGGCACGGCCCAGAGCCCGGCCAGGCTGGCCGGGAAGCACGGCCGGGGCTTTCCAGGCCCCGCTGGTGAGACGAAACCGTGACTCAGGGGCCCTTCCGCCGAGCGGGGGGTGAGCTCCGCCTCGCAGCCTCGCCTGGTCCCTTCCTCGGCAGTGCCGGGAACCGGGGCTGGTGGCGCCGCCGTGCCAGAACTGCCGGCGGCATCGGCTAAAGCGGGGCGTGCTGCGGACACTTCAGCCTGGGGCGGTGGGCACACATCACCCCTGGAGTGGCGAGGTGATCACCCTTCACCCCTGGGGAGCTGGGGACACTGCTGCCGTGGGGCTGCGGTCACGGTTCACCCTGGAATGGTGATCACCCTTCCCCCGTGGGGCTGCGGTCACGGTTCACCCTGGAATGGTGATCACCCTTCCCCCGTGGATTTTGGGGCTGTGGTCACGGTTCACCCTGGAATGGTGATCACCCTTCCCCCGTGGATTTCGGGGCTGTGGTCAGTTCACCCTGAAATGGTGATCACCCTTCCCCCGTGGATTTCGGGGCTGTGGTCAGTTCACCCTGAAATGGTGATCACCCTTCCCCCGTGGATTTCGGGGCTGTGGTCAGTTCACCCTGAAATGGTGATCACCCTTCCCCCGTGGATTTTGGGGACAGTGGGGGCAGGCTGCCACACACCCGGAGCAGGGCTCCTCGGGGGTGGTGGCGGGTGTTTATCTCAGACATTTCACACCAGCCTGGCTCGGGCCATACATACAAAAACCCAGCCACCGCCTGATTTGGCCTCTTGTTTTACGCGCTGTCATCTCCCTTCTGTATCTTCCAGCGGTGTTTTCTTCCACACAATTTTATTTCTAATATAATTTTTACACTCTAAAAGATATCAAGCAGGGTTTGTCTAACTGGTATCCTAGCACAGAGTGATATGGGTATGTACTTTTGAAATGTCCTGTTTGTGTTTGGATTACACAGTTTTTATATAGATGTGTTTTATCATTTTAATAAACATAATAAAATTTTATTTTGCAGTCACTGCATGTAATAGAGCACAGTCCTCATTTTTTTTTGCAGCACCAGCGGGTACTTCTAGATGATCTACATTTATATGGTTATTTTTCTGCCAGAGGATCTCAAATCATTTTATAGACTTCATTTACTACTAATGTGTAGCCACTTCATGAGTGGGATGTGGCAGCACAGAAACTTTAGGTTGTAGGAAGTTCTAACTGGAACTTATATAACCTTTTTTTTTATTGGGAATGCTTTTTAAAAACATACATAGTATCCTATTTTCATGATAATGCATTTTAGTAATTATACATCCTAGACTTAAATCTCTCAATTTTTAGCAAATACTGGCATGCATCCTCTTCAAAAATTCAGAGTCCTCAGCCAACTTTTAAGCACCTAGGCCATGTAGTAATGAATTTTTAAGAGCCCTCAGCCTTTGTCTAGCTGCTGCTGATAAACGCAGCAACAGAGCACTCATTTCTTCTAGTGAGCACACTAAAAGATACAGCCTTTGTTTTGCTTAAACGAAGGCATCAGGAAATATGACATAAATTGATGTTATCTTGGCGTTTTAATAATCTGACAAAAACTGAAAATCCTGAGAGCTTGCTTGAGACAGAGTGGCTCTGTGCAAGTGCCAGAAAGTAGAGTTGGCTTCCTCATGGGGGGTGGGTAATACAGCAGGCATGGAGAAATTTTGGAAAAGGCTGAGAAAATATTTGGAATGATATAAGGCCAAAACTGTGGCTTTGTAATATACATCAGTTCTTGCAGCTAATGAAAGTGAGCAGGTTATATTATAACACCCAAGTAATATTTTTAGTAGTAAAATCTCATTTCAAAATAATCTTTAAATTCAAAATGAAATAGCTTTACAGGCCGACCAAGCCACCAGTATTTAATTAGCTTCTGGATGATTATTCTTTTTTAATGCTTATGTTCATGATTAAAGTCATGCTATTTGCATGCTCTGATTCTGCAAGAGTTGCCATCAACTGGTGAACAAAGGGCAGATAATATTTGTTAGGTGTGGAAATTTTTTTAGTCTTCTCAGAAACTGCTCCAAGTCATAGCAGGAGCATCTACATAATTCTGAGAATATCTGAAATTGTGTCTTCCTGCTCAGATGTGGGTTTACATCTTCAACCTCATTTTTGTTCCTATACAGCCTAATTAATGTGTCACTGGATAGCTCAGAGCAGATGGGAGCTGTGTGGTGCCCACAGCACACAGCCCTTGTCTGAAAGTGCCTCAGTGTCTCAGTTTCTCTCTTCACCAAACCCACAAGAAGTTTTGGCTCTGGAGGCCCTCAACATGAGCCACAGCCATTTTCTGGAGTCTGCAGTTTTGCAGCAAAAGCTACCATGGAAATTCTGTTCTTTTAAGAGTTTTAATCCTGTGGAAAAATCCATGTGTAGGGTTAGGCAGATAGAAAAGGAAATAAAATATGGGTTTGAATTGTTAAGATGTTTCTGTGGCCAAGCAACACATACGCCATCATTTAGTCTGGGATGTTTCTTTTTTTTTTTTTTTTCCTTACAAAATTATATCCATCTTCTGAATACTTCACCTGGGTTTTTAACTGCTGTGATGGAAAGAAAATAAAAAATGTGGTGGGAACCATATCGTGACTGAGATATGGGCATTTGTATCTCAAAACAAGGCCAAGGCAAAGATTAAAGCTCGGAAGAGTGAGTTACTCTGCAGTTATACAAACATTGAACAGGAGATTTGGTGATCTCTGTTCTGTAGATACTAGAGAGGTTTCTCAATTGTCTGATATTTTTGACAGATTTTTGTAAGTGTGTAGAATAAGAGTAAATCTCATTTAAATGAATAGGGACACATTTATATTTGCTTTGTCCAGATGTAAGTGACAAAATAGATAAGCTGCTAGAGAATGAGAAGACAAGCTTTTAAAAGCCTCCTTTCAAATTTTAATGTGGAATTCAGTCTGGAATGGGCAGAGACAGGTGAGGTATGAGTCTGCTAACACTTTTTCACCCATAAGCATTTTTTATTTTCCCTGCTATATTCAGCCTTTTATAAGCCCAGCACAGAGTCTCATGAAAAGCAAAAAATGGCAAGGCCATCTTTCCTTCAAGCTCTGAAAAATGTGCAGTAATAAGATCACCTGTTAGAAGCAGGTGATGTTTGAAGTCATATGTCTCATCTTGCTGGAGGGAAGACATTCAGGTTAACAAAAGAAAGAGGGGCCTGGTCTTGGAAGACTTTGTGCTCCACAGTCATCTGCTCTGGTGCTGATTTTCCTTTGAGTTATTGTTGAGGCGCTTCCCGTTCTGCCTAGGCCCCCGTGAGAGGTGCAGCTTGTAAAAAGGATGGGAGAAAAGGAATGCTAAACCCTCATGGCTTGCATAAGCTGCCAGTTCTGGCCTGCTGTGTCTTTCTGCAGTGATGTTGGGCATTTGAGGACGTCTGCACTGTATGGCACAGATCTTTAGGGGATTGGAAGACTGCAAAATTGTTTTTTGCTGGCCCAAGCCTGTGTTGCAGTGTTTAGTTCACTAGATGCAAAAAGTTGCCTATTCTGGTTTTGCTGATGGTAGAAATGTTGGAGTAGGCAAAAAAAGTCAGTTTATTCTGTTTATGATGCATCAAAGTTTGTATCTCTACCCTTTTCAATGAATATTGGGATCCAGTTTTGTGTTAAATTAAAGTAAGTTGATCTTTCCCAAAAGTCTCCTAAACCGACTGCATTCCATTTCCCATGTAGGTGATTGCCCATCCCAAGTACCAAGAATCCAAAAGAATTGCAATCTTCCTGAGCATGCCAGATGAAGTCCAGACAGAAGAAATCATTAAGGACATTTTTAAGCAAGGCAAAGAGTGTTTCATCCCCCGTTACAAACCTCAGAGCAATCACATGGACATGCTGAAGTTATCATCAGCTGAAGACATTTCTTCACTTGCTTTGACATCCTGGAATATTCTTCAGCCCAGTGATGATGACACTGCAAGAGAGGAAGCTCTTGCTGGTGGTGAGTATTTTCTTGCTGCATCACGGGATTGTTGAGCAGGAGTAGCCTGGAGGCCAGCAGGAAATCCTCTGATAGCAAGAATGAAATGCAATGTTACACCTTGGATTTATACCTTATAGGGAGATGCTCCTTTCTCTTGCCTGTTTTTCTCTAACCTGTGCCACCCCTGTGACATGCCAGCAGTGCAGTAACAAGACTGCACTGATCCAGCTGAAAGAAAACTCAGTCCTCCAGATGAATCATCTTGGTCTGATCCATGAACATCCTCAGCACAGTCTCAGCCAGCACAATGTAGAGGCCTGTAAAGGAGAGAGAGGCTAGTTGGGGTAGCTTAGGCTACCACTGAAACTCACAGGGGTCCAGGTTTAGGATGTACTCTGAGAACTTTGATTTGTGCTGCCTGAAAGGTTGGGAGCTTCTCAGGTGATGTTCATAGACTGAGAATTTTCTGAAATCTTTGGTCCTGCAAAAAGTGCTGATACAGAGCCTGCCCTTGTAGAACAGCTCTCTGAACTGAGACCTTAAACTGAAAATAAAAGGACTTTCTTGTAGGCCTGCATGAATATTACAGTCTTTTCCAGCATTATTCTCTAATATTTTTATTTTGATCTTACAATGCCGTCCCAGACACTGGATTCTTCATAGGGTTGAGAAGGTGCAAGTTCATTAAGATCAAACTTGTGTATTTGTGTTTTGATCCCCAAATAACCTCTCTCTTAACCTAAAATTCCCCAGCTGCTACTTGTAAACAAGTTTACTTTTTGTGTCTTTGCATTCATTATTTGCATTCTTTTTGTAAACACTTTAATATCTTGCCAAAACGTCTGCAGAATGTTTAGTCTTATTAATGGAAAACTCCTGTTGAGCTTGTGCTTAAAACCTCAGCCTGGGAAGGTTTTCTCCAGGTTGAAATTCACCATGCACACAACTTCCACTTCTCACAAACTTGCCAGCTTTTTAGTGCTTGATAAAGGAACATAACATTTCTATGGCTCTGTTTGATTGAACTTGGGTTTGTATTTGCTTTGGGATGCCAATGTACTTTCCCAGAATGCTTAACCATGTTTTTTTCTCTTTTATTTTCAGTCGTTACCTCTTCCCTAATTCAGAATCCTCTGTCTATATTTTAGCTAGCAAGGGATTTCACTGCTTCGTACAATCATCTTCTTTACATTTAATATTTAGCACTGTTCATCATTTTTCTAACATTTGTCAAAAAAATTATGTATATTGGTGGGAATTAGGGACTTTTGAAGGTAACCTAAAACAAAATCCAGAGTTCTATTGACTGAGCTTAGTTCAGGCACTCTGAACAAGCTATTGTCCTACTGATAAGCTGCTGTTAATTGAATTTAATAGGTCTGTTGCAGGCATCACAGAGTAAACACACAATTTGAGCTATGATGGGAGCAAAGACTTCCAGGTATAGAGTGCTCTGAGATGTACCTGGGTGCCAGACAGTGAGGATGGGGAAGGCAGGAACACACTTTGGTACCTGGCTAGTTCTGGAGCTGCTGCTTCCTTCTCTGCATAAGGCTATGGACAGAGAGCAATGCCAGAAGAGCTCCTGTGCTCTACAGAGAGGTGCCAAGAGACCAGTTGTAAGAACTGATGTATGTCTGTGTCAGACTTGTTCTGCCTGAAACTCAATATTGGTCTGTTTGTACTGTTGGTACAGTAATTTTGAAATAATGCCACTTGGATTGGAAGTCGGACCTTGGTCCTGTATCCTAGAATAGTTTTGGTAAATTAGAGAGTAAGTTTCATTTTTTTCCACTGTTGCAGCATCAGACACATATTCCTAATCTGTCCCCACAGAAACACACACTTCATCTCAATATGTCTTTCTATTCCTTTTGCTCTATTTTTTGTCACCTATTATATTTTTTGAACTTTGGTGCATTTGCAAGAATGCAAATTGCCTTGCTGCTGCATCCATCCTCCATTGTTGAAATGACACATGGATGGCACGTTTATCTCAGAGATGTTATCAAATACTGTGGTGATCTGAGGCATTTACATTGTTATAAGGAGATAACATGGTGTTACATTAGTAATGTTCCCGTGGCTGGCATAAATTACTATGTAATTTCCAAGAAATAGCCTGTGGGTACATAAATAAGCCACGTCATTTCTGAGTGTATTCGTTTTGCATGGCATAAAGCTTAAATTCACACTGTCCTTAAAACTTCAGGCATGGTTACTGTTAAGAATAGCTCAAATAGAAGATTGGGTATGATTTTTGCATAGTTTCCCAGTCTTTGGTAGCACTCATGGGCATGAATAGACATGAACCACTCCTTTTGGAGATAATAATTTTTTCTGTTGGACCAGGGTTGACCGCTTTTCATCTTGGCAGTACTCACATCACACCTTGTTGGCATAAACAAAGATGCTTTTGGGGTAGGAGAAAGCCTGATCTCCTCTATCATGTGTGGGTGCCTCACTGGCATGTGAAAAGTTGCTTTCTTTAGGGTAAATGGACACACTAACAGAAAGAACAAAGGTGGAAGAAGTTTGGATATTTTGGAGTAGGGGTGTGTGTAGGTGCATGACCTGGTTCATTTCCAGCTGTATCTATTGAAAAGACTTAGACAACTTCTGGGCAGGCCAGTGGTACATTTTCCTAAAAGGCACCAATTCCCATTTTTATCCTTGCCCATCAGAGGTATAAATGTGCACTCTTACTGGGTTTTGCCCAAGGTAATACTGCTGATGAAAGTCCAGGCAGGTTGCAGTATTTGTTTACAGAAGTGTAGAAACCTTGCACAACTTTGGAAGGAATAAATCAGATAAAACTGTACATACTGTTTGCTTTTTATCACTACTCCTACAGAAGTTTAAAGAACACTTTGCCAGTAGCTTTATTTTCAGTGTGGTTTAGGGAGGTGTTGTGATTCACCATAGCGGACATGAGTTTCCTCATTTGTAATGTTATTCATTATTACTTAGACCTGCTCTGAGAATTATGAGGGGAAAGCTAAGTTATTCTTCCTCTGAAAAAGAGATTATTCTTACCGGGACACCAAAAAAAACCACAAAAAAACCAACCAAACAAACAAAAAAAAACCCCGCAAGCTAGGTTGAGTGTTTCCATATGGTAAAATTCTTGGAGACTGCTTTGAGGGGAGGCATGTGGCCAGGGATCTCAGCTGGAAGGCTTGGACCTGAGCAAATATGCTTAACTGTTTATAACTGAACTACTGACTGGTAGCTGAAGGTGTGCAATAAATTATCAACAGCTTGTCTAACATTCACCTGCATGATGGAGAGAGAGGGTTTGGCCTAAATATTTTTCTTGGCCAAAAAATGAAATGTTATTAGAAATTACAGCTCTGAATCTGCTTACTCTAGTGGATTGGCACGTGCTTTTCTAAGAAATACAAGAAATGGGATTATGTGTACAGACTTAATTCAGCCTCTTAATTGCTGTCAATTCTGCCCTGGTGTCACAGTACGTTATTACATGGTCCTTGTCCCTTAGGTGTGAACTCCCTGAAAGATGAACCCAGATGAGATGGTCTGGGCTCTTTCAAAGAGGCAGAGAATGAACACTGCTTGCTGTTAACAAGTATCTGCACAGTTTGTTTACTCCCTGCTCAGGTTAGAGCTGCAGGCCTCTTTACTGGGCATTATTCAAACCTAGGGATGGAGACAGAGATCTACATTTCTGTATGGGCTCTTCATCACTACACCATTCAGCGACTTAAAGATATTAAGTGGTATTTGCTGATGGAGAAGCAGCAGAGGCTCAGGATCCTGTTGCAGCCTGAGTTGTGCAGAGGAGCTGCCCCCAGTGAATAGTGACTCTTCTGCTTGTTTTTCCAACATTAAGTTTTCTTCCCTGTGCCCTCCAAAACAATAATTTCCCAGATTTGTCTTAGCCTTTGACTAGACCTCCTTTTCCAAGCTTTAATTTCTCTACCACCGATGTCCTTTTCCATCTTTCTGCTCTTTGCCTGACCTCTCTGAAACTCCCTCCTCAAGTGTCCTTCTCTGGCCTTTCTCACTGTATTCCCCACTGCCTCCTGCTCTCAGTCCCAGCCTGTCATTTCAGGGGCAGCTGGGCCAGCATAAATAGCTTCTCCCTGCCAAAAGGGAGGAGATCATGTGTTTTGTCTTCTTTCACTTGTCTGCTTCCAGACATACAAGATTCTCCGTCCCAGTTTACTCATTTCCTTCCCCACTGTGCTGGCTTCTTTCTCTTTTTCCTTGGCTTAGAAAAACTTCACTGTTTAATAGTACTTTTTTACTAAATAGTACAAAAGACATAGTTTTGTGATTGTTTCTTTTGGGCAGTGCCTGATTAAATAAGCTGCTGCCATTTCTCCTCCTCTTGGTCCCCACCCCTCCTCTCCTGTGCCAGCACTGATGGCCCTGCAGCCACATTGGGACCTATCCTGGGAAACCAGTCTTGGTTAGGAGCAACCCAGCACTGGTAGAAGTCTCTTCTCAGACAGAACCAGCACACAGGTTTGGACTGATGCAACTGAAGGGTTGGTAGGAAGCTGATGGTGAGGGGTTGTGAAAATGGGTGTCATGCCAAAAAAAGTCTCTGTGAAACTTCAGTCATCATTTCCTTCCATGTTTCAGTTCCCAGTCTAGCCCCAGGCAGCAGGAATAGGAGCAGCCAGTGAAATTAAAGTCATTTGGAGTCCTCACAGCTGAGATGGGTCTGGCAGGAGGAGCTGAGCCTGCAGCTCCATGTGCTCCAGCTCTGCACCAACACCAGCTTAAGGAGTTTTGCCTCCTTGTGTTTTCAGCCTATTCCTGCCTCTCTCTGGTGAGCTGGATCAAGCTGCTGCACCGGGTGAAGATTATTTCCCTCCTTTCCCCTCTCCTGTTTTCGTTGGGATTTTTTGAACCCAGATGAGTGGATCCAATTTACCACGTGGCCAGATCAGTGCCATGTGTGGGGAGGAGGGAATGAGGAGCCAGGATGGAGGGAGCATCCCTTGTGGTACAGGTTCCTAAAGAGAGTCATGGGGCCACCCATGCAGATGTGATTCCAGTAGTGGTACAGGGAGGGGGGCATCTTCAGAGAGGCTCAGAACTCACCCTGACACATCTCTCCTAAGCCTGTGCCAATGGCAGCTTTTCAAACATTTGCAGCATTGCATAAGCCTGGCTCAAATGGCTTTGAACAGGGCTAAAGCCACATCATCACCAGTGAGGGTACAGAGGTACACAGGTGAGATTTCAAGTTCTTGCCACAAGACATGAAGCAACAGAGCTTCTCTTTTTTTTCTTTTTTTTTTTTTCTTTTCTCTCTTTTTTTTTTTTTTTTTTTTTTTTTTTTTTTTTTTTTTTTTGGTAGCTTTGATCTTGGAAACCAGTGAATCATTTTTCAGGAATAAAACAAACATTATCCCCCCCACTCCCACCTCAGTTTGGCATAAGTACCCAAGCTGAAAAATGTCAGCATTTGACAATATAGTATCTTTTATGTAATGGGGAATGCTGAATAATCTGCTACTACTCAGCTACAGCATAATGCATTTTTGCTTTAAGAAATGAATGTATTAAGAACTTGAGTTGTGTTTTGTAAATTTAGCTTGGAGACTTCTGGCGTTTTCAGCACTGAAAACTTCCATGGCCTACTGATCACAGCATTTGTGTTGTAATTTCAAGATAATTAGTGAAATATTAACTAGATAATCCCTGCTTTCAAGAATGGTAAAAAAATATATTATGAATAAAAAGAAAAGATCCAAATTTGAAATAAAATAAGGAAATAGTAATGTATGTCTAGCAGCAACTTCTTGCAGCTTTGTTTTCACATAACCTTTTGAATGTTGGCTTTTAAGGTTAAGGTAATTTTATCTTTCTGCCCTTTTAACTTCCAAAACACAGTGAGACTTTCTGTAGCATAAATTACAACAACCTGCTGGTAGCAGAAACAGACAGTGACAGCTTACCTGTGAGATATTTGGTTTATAGAGGCTGTTTATGCCAGGGAACATGATTCTCCTGCAAGGAAACTGTTGGCTACCTCTAGGCTACAGTTCCCGACCTCAAGTATTTGAAATTATTCCTGAGTGACCATTAACCCTGTTTGAAACTTTGCCATCGGGATCTGCCCAGCCAGAAGCATTTTTGTCTGCAGAAACTCTTTTCACCTGTGTTTAAATTCCTACTATTTATTCATGCATTCAAAGATTCTGCATTTGCTGCCAGGACTGATGGCCTTGTGATGCCATCAGTATTCTTAGTTATTCCAAATTTTAGCACAGTTCTTCAGAAGTGTGACTGAATTGACGGCAGTACAGTCTTAAGAGGAATAGGTTTGACTTAGAACTGCAAAATAAAATGGGATTTTAAAAAAGGGTAATGGGTTCCTCCCCCACCCCCAAAAATAATGCACCCAAAGTGAGAGGATTTTGAAAGATGAGGCACATTAGAGTTTAGAAATAAAAAACACTTGTGAGTAGAAAATGCTGTGGCTTGAAGCATAAGGAAGGTCTAATATCCTTCTTCAGCTGCATTAGATGTTGTACAGCTGTCCATGAAGGCATAATGGCACCATACAAAATGATGCTAATCATTCTGAAAAAAGATATGTAGTAAATAATTCTCAGAGGTAACTGGGAATATTTAAATGAGCTATATGCAGATAGGAATGTATCTGGAATAAATGAAATATGGGTAGATGAGAAGCAGAGATGTTAAATGTTTCTGCTTAAGAAAAAAAAAACCAAACCAAAAATAAATACCCCAAACAAGATTGTAAAGTGATTGAAGGTATATTAGATTTCTTTTCCTCTGGGACACTTGATTAAAACTTGCAGTACAAAATATGTCAAGGGATAGATTATAATTTAAAATCTTTTTACAGTGGTCATAAAAAGAAAACCTGAGAGCATGGCACAATGCAAAATTGAAAATCGAGGCTTAGCTGCTAATGTAATTTATTTTTTAATGAAATGATTTAAAGTTTGGAATGAACTTCTGTTTGGAGACAATGATCCATAGTATTTTTGATATGCAAAATAACAAAATTCAGTGCAAATGAGGCATTAACATTCTGATGATGAATCTTGCTGTGGAGAGAGGATCCTTCCCCTCGAAGTGCAGGATCTGGAGGTGTGATACAGCAGCACACATTTCACAGGAGCCAGGAAATCTCACAACTTGTAGATGTGCAGCAATAACTGAAGGATCTTCCCACCTCTGCAGCTGCAGTCCCCAGATTATCACCTTACAAACAGGTTCTGGTTTCTCTTTCCAGCAGGCATTTGGAGCATTCCTCTAAGCATCTAATTTTATTTGTATTAAGCCCTTGGCTCTGCTGCCTTCCGACAGCTGTGAGTTGTACTGGTTAGTTAGTTGTAATGTGAAATATTATGTTCCTTATTATGTTAATATTATATTATACTCCTGTGACTTGTGAAATATTGTGTTCCTTGTATTCGTTTTAAATTTGCTGCTTTCAGTTCAAGGGATACTTCATTTTTCTATGATGAGAAGTAAATAAGGATGTTTGAGTTACATTCTTTTTATTATTCATTGTTTAGTTACACCTGTACTATATCTATTGTATTCTTTCCTATCACACTTTGACTGTTTTATTTTTCTTGTAGAGAAGCTTTTCTTCTAGGAGTTCCAGCCCTTGCTCTTTCAGCCTTTGCAATCTCTCTGATGTTATTCTGGGAAAAAAGATGCCTGGGAGAAAATTTTATGCCCAGGTAAAGAAATACTGTGAAATACATGTAGTGGCATTGGAGATGGTAATTCTTTCTGTATATACCATAACACTGCTCTTCAAATCAGCTCACTGGACAGATCTCTTACTGGTTTACACACCAGTGTTCCACAATGACACATCATTAAAAAAGGGCCTGTTCCACTAGTAAAGATCTTTAAAATGATTTTATATTATTCCATCTAGCTTGTTCCATAGCAGGTAGAGCTAGGAAAATGCTTTCTTGCAGAGAAAACGATTCCGGTGATAGCAAGTTTCCCTCAGGGTTTTTCTGCATCCCAAACTTCAGCCGAAAGATGTGTGACTCCATCCCAGCGCTGGGGTTACTCTCCCCAGGAGCTGGTCTCAGCCCTTCCCTTGAGGTCTGCACCAGCTTTCAGAACTCTCTGAAACAGCTCAACAATCAACACTTAATTTGCTAAGTGAAGGCAGAAACTTTTAGCTGAGTTTTGCCCAGTGCTTCTGTTCAGAAACCAGTATAACACAATTACAGTGACCTTTTTTTTTTTTTTTAATGCTCTGAAATGCAAAAGTTCGTGTGTTTGTATGCTGTTGCTTTGTAATGCCCTTTGTGTCCTTATGTCCTGAATTTCCCTCATGCAGACTAAACCACCAGCACCGTGTGGTTTAATTTTAATACCACCCATGCCAGGGTGTCCTGCAGTGAACCTGAAAGGCTGAGAGCTCTGGAACACTACAGCTTTTTGCTTTCATAAAGTTCATTAAGGCTTTAAAGAAGTGTTTTTCCTTGTAATCATCTTAAGTGTAGCATCCACGTTTGCCTTCTTGCAGAAAACTCATCAAAACAACTGAAAAGATTACTTCTGCTGTAATCAATTAAAGTTTGAAGAGAAGTGAAAGCAACATGGGCAAGGGCCTTGAAGTCAATGCAAGTGACTCTCGAGGGTTTTGTTTCAAAGAGGGCTAATTTTGCTCCAGTGAGTGTGAACAGTAGCATTGTCATTTTTTTCATACAGTTTCCTAGAGACAGGAGCCTTTGAAAGGCAGATAAGAGGTGAAATTCATTTCTGGAGTGTGGCAGGAGTCTGTACAACTCATGCAGGGGAAATGCCGATGTGCAAGTATCACTGGCTGCCGTAATTAATCCAAACAGACATCTTTGTCTCCCTTTATTTTCGTGCTTTGGAAAGGAAGACCCAGCACCAAGCTCATCCCTGTGCCTTTGTGCACACAATCTGGAGAACAAGGAGAGGAAGCTTTTCCCTGCTGCCCACCTGTGTGGGGAATGTGGGTTGAAGATGTGGTTTGGTGGGACAGCTGAGCCCTCCTTTGCAGCTGCCTGGTGCCAGAGGGACAGTCCTGCTGCCTTTTCCTTGTGCCCCCTCTGTGCTCCCCTCATCCCCTCATCCCAGGTACCATCTCTGGTACTTGCTGCTGAGCAGATTCAGCTCATGAATCTGGCAGAAATCTGTGACTTTTTTTTTTTTCCTTTCTTTTTCCTAGGATTGGTGTTCTGCCAGCTTAGTGGGCTATTAAATCAGGTCAGCACTTTTTCAGCTACAAAAGGTTTGTTTTTCTGGCACAGTTAATCCCTGCTGGTTTTGCTGAGGTTCAAAATACACAGTTTTTCCCCTGGATGGTGGGAAACTCCTTGGACTGGCCCAGAGCTGCTGGCTTTCAGAGAGCAGGAGACTCACGCTCCTGTTTCATGGTGTAAGGATAGCTCTGAATCTTCTGTTTGGTGTCATGCTGAACTCAGTCCCTGCTTGGGCTGGATGTTATGCATGGGAGATGGGAATGAGTTTTTGGGATGTAGATGAAGGCAGACTCCTGTCCAGGAGTGACATGAAGCCTTTTGCCGGCAGGTGTCAGCATTCCATACATTTGCCATGGAGCATTGGTGTCATTTCGGCTGTTTTCCTATAATTAAAATCTCATCCAGGCATTGCACTCACACACACAGGAGAACAAATGCTCCAGCCTAATTTCCCATAAAAATAAGGGATTGAAGTCGGGGAGGGATAGGATTCCAGGGAGAGACAGATTTTTTAAGCTGTGCAAGCTTAAAAAGATAAAAGAAAATCTCGTGATGGAAGAAGCAGGATTTCTCAGCTGTTGTGGTGTTAACACATTTGGCAGCAACTGTGAAGGTGCCATCACCTGCCCACCAGCTGACTCTGCATGTACAATAAACCTTGCCTGTAAGCAGCCTGGTACTCCCATCAAGTGGTGTCACTCCTTACAGGAGCCAGGTTTATGCACTGACTTGGAAGTTATTGTCTTACCTGTTTATATTTCAGAAGCAGTTCTGTGTATTTTATGATAGGCTATCTGCTGAGTGGGTCAAAGGGTATTGGAAATATTGATACTGATGCATAAAGTACTGAAAAAACCCCAGATGATTCATCAGTAAGATGATTCTTACTTTGACTTCAAAATACCCAGACAGAAGTATGCAAAAGAGGACCAAGAGTGAAGACATGCATGTGTATCCAGTGGGAGTATTTAAATGAATGCTCAGGCAAACACCATGGAGGTGTAGCTGATAAGACATAAAGAAACTCCCAGAAAAACATGAAGATACACAAAGTTCTCTTTATTTTGGGCTGCAGCAGTATCCCCACATAAACAGTTCAAGCATCAATGCCTTGTGAGTTTCTCTGAAGGAGCAGATTTGCAGTCAGCATTTGCTGATTTAACAAGATATGTTGATGTGCTGTAAAGTGGCTCTAATGCCATTTCTCCTCTCTTTGGAATTGCTCCGTGGTACATCTGGTTTCAAAGTATTTTAGTGGTTTAAAATCACAGGAGAATCCAGATGCAAGCCTTGGAACCAAACATTTTTGATTGCCCATGTTTTCCCAATCAGTGCTCACATATATGAATATCAGAAAGAGATTAAGTCATTTTTCACAGACTGATAGCTGAGAAGTCCTAAGCTATTTTTTCCTTTACTCTGAATTTGCAAAACTAGACATTTTGTGGGTGGCATTGAGTGATCATGTGTTATTTACAGGGCTTACGCAGGCTCGATGAATAATAGCGAAATAGAAGAATGCTTTTCAAATTTTCTTTTAGGTTGAACTCTGAAAATGAGACTCTAGTCCTCATCTTATTGTAAGTTAAACCTCAGGGGAAATGAGTGTGATGGTTATAGCCTCACACATTGTGGAACCAGCCAGAAATACAAGTCTTAGCCTTGTACAGTAGCTTCTCTGGTGAAACATGACAGGATATTTATCTGTGGAGCAGGATAGGTTTGTTTGAGCAGGGCTGACAAACTCCAGCTGATGTTGTGCACTGCACTTAGCTTTTCAGATACATTGGCACTAAACCTGCAAGATTTTGGTGTAAACTAATTTAAAGTCAGAGGTATTTACTTGAGCACAGCTCGGTAGCAGAGGAGCTGATCAAGCAGCTTTATTATGTGTTTTTGAGGTTTAATAATGGGCAAGTGGCTGCCACTCAGTTGTTTTAAACCTTTATGACTGATGGCTATCATGTAGCTTCTCAGGGAGGCGGATAAATATTTTATTATGCTACAGTTCAGCAGGGCAAGTGTGAACTGTGAAGACCAATGTTTCATGCTGACACAAAGCACTGACATGGATGAGTAGACAGATAAACGCTGAGTTGCTCAGTGCTTGTTTGTAGATTCTGCTGATGGTTCTATTTTCTGCAAAATATTTTATTGAAGTAATAACAGAAGCTGCCTCTGTCATGCCAGCAGCTGGGGTGCCGGGATTGCAGAGGAGATAGTCTGCTTGGCACCTGTGTGGCTGTGAAAGGTGGGTCATGGGTGTGCAAAATGTTCTTTAGAGGACAAAAGGAGACAAAATCTTCCTAGTGCCTGCAATTTCCATACACAAGAATGAAAATAAAGCGATTACCCCTGGTGTTAAGAGCATTTCTCCCTGGAGGAGGCTTTGAGAACCTAATGGTGTGCCCCATAGCCAGAGGCCGTGGATGAAGCCTGTGAGATTTGAATGTGATACTTACTTTTGATTCCTGTGCTGGGTTAAAGTGAGTATCTCTCTGGCTCCTTGTGAAGCAACACCCTGAGATGAGCTCAGTTGGTCAGAGCATAGTGGCTGTGATGCCAAGGTTGTGCATTCAATCCCTGTGTGGGCTGCTCATTTAAGAGTTGGGCTCAATAATCCTTGTGGGTCCCTTCCAACTCAGAGTATTCTGTGATTCTGTGACAACAGGTGTCTGTGAATAGGTAGAAAACAGTATGTCCTGCTGAAGTGATGTGGTAGTGCACAATTAAAGGTGTTCTCACAGGAGAAACACCTGGAGGAAAAGCTACTGACTGCAGTTTAAAATGAGCTGGATTTTTACTCTAATATGAAACACAGCTTTTAGTCCTGTTAGGTATCTCTTTGGGATCTTAAGGAGGCTACAGAGTGAGCACTCAAGGAGAGCTTTTTAGGAGTAACCAACACCACATATCTACAAGATAAAGGAATTCATTCTTCTCAAGCTCATGTCAGTAATATGGGATTTTTTTTTTTTTTTAATGTAGTTCCCAAGGTGGGTGCAGAGAGGAGTCAATGGGGGGCAATGTCAGTTTAGAGCAACTGAGGATGTGGTCCTTCATGATGTAACTTTGGTTTCCACAGAGATGAGAAGTCACACTGAGCTGCTGACAAGGTATCATGAAAGCAAGTAAGAATTACCAGTTAAAAGTTTCCTTTCTTTTTAAGGGATTGTATTTGCATTTTAGCAAACTGGCTGGGGTCAAGGCAGGCACTGTTGCTGTTTATGTCTGCAATCCTCCGTGTTACTGGATGTGCACCTCATTGGGTTTGGATGAATGCCTTTTTCTCAAATGTTTATGAGTTGCAGTGAAGGATAATGTTTTTGTCTCCTTGGGCATATACAGTGTTTGTCTTCTCCAGGGGTTTGTGGGGAAAAGAGCTTCCTCTGGAAGCAATCCCAGCCCTTTGGGAGCCATGCACCTTGTCAGAGTCTGGATCAGGTCTGTAGTGAACAGATCTGGCATTTCCCTTTCTGATCTTACACCAAGAGACGTGTAAGAGCAGAGATGCTGTGCTCGAAACCCAGGGCAGGTTTTTTCCAAAGGGCAGAAACCTTTTTATCTGGAAGGAAACTGTAAGTGTTGGTAACCTCAGGAGTGGTGCTGGGGCACCCAGGGTGTTCTAGGAGAAACCATAAAGGGGAAGGGATTTGTTTTGCTGCAGTATAAGTGAAATTTTTTTGTGGAGTTGTTTTCCCCGAGATCTGGTGATTAACTCAGATCACAGTGTTAGGTGCTGTGTAAATACAGAACAAGATGGTGATCTCTGCCCTATAGAGTATGTGTTGAAAGCAAACACCTACCCAAAAGGCCTAACTGTGCTAATGCTGACAGTAATTAAAGTTGCAGTGATGACTCTGTCATAAATTAGAAATTTCTGAGTTATTCCGATTCATTGGTTCATACCCTGCATGTCACCAACACTGATACTTAGATATTAGGATCAAGTGATTGAGTTATTTTTTTCCTCTCTACTGGGGTAGCAGATACAGAGGCAGCAGATGGTTACTGCACTCTTTTCATTCTGAAAAGTAAGGTTTTCCTGAAACAGGGTTTGCCTTTTAATCCATTGTGGTCTTTGCTAGGTCAGAAAAGGACCAAAGTAGGTTTTCATTCCTTGTAATCAACAGCTTTCAATTACTTGTGAGCTCAGCAGAGGTTTTGCACAGATCTGATAATTGTTTATGGTGTGCACAGCAACATGAACACTCCTTTCCTTTAAACAGAAAGCTGTTCTTGGCCTGGTTCTTCTGCTCCTGCACCTTATATAATCATTTACATCTGAGCAAAGCAGGAGCGAGGTGTGTGTGGAACAAAACCAACCACTGGAAAACTCGTCCTTGCCTGAGGTGCCGGATTGTGAGGATCCAGCCATCCTTGTGGTAAACAATGCACAAACTTCTGTGCTTCAGGGGAAGCTCAAACTGCACAGCTGCTGCTGTGAGGAGCAGCAGCAGTGACACAGAGCTGATCACTGTTGACCTCTTGTAGGCTCAGACAGCTCTGTGCTGTGAGCATGGTTCGTGTGAGCACGTTGCCATTCTTCACAGGCACACAGGAGTTCAGGAGCTGCTGCAGCTCAGCTTCTGCCCCATCCTCTGTCAGTGCTTTTGAGGAGAGGATCAAAAGAGTCCTAGCTCCCACTTTGATGGGTCCCAGGCGCTTTGCTGTGCCCACAAAGCAAGTGGCAGCAAGGGATGAGAAGTTGGGATGACAAGAGTATTTCAGTTTCAGCTTCCATTAGGGCTGTCAAGCTGTGCTGGGGAAGATGAGTGACCCCACACAGCGGGTGACAACGGGCTGGTGGAGCCCCTTTGAACCTGGGAGGAGAGAGGCCGTGCTGACTGCTCCTTCTGAGGGCAGAACAAGTCCCCAGCAGTCTTTACATGACCTGTATCTGTGCAGTTTGATGGACCCTTCTATAATTAACCATTGTCAAGAACACTTCTGAAAATGCCGGCTGGCATTTCAAATAGGAACATCAGATTAAGAAGAAGAGAGGTAATGAGGTGCAAGGAGAAAATCCTTCCCTGGGGAACAAATCAAACCTGATACCATCATGAAAGGTAATGAGAAATGCACTGCCAAACTGAGGTTCTCTGAGGAAATGAAACCGTGTATTCTTATTTAAAACACTGAGAGGGGATGCTAATGCTTTGGTCTGCTGCCTAAGTCAGGGCATGTGCAGCTTGCACACCTGCCTCTTGAATGTAGTTTTGCCACACGTTTCTTGAGTCCTTGAGCCAGTCATTTCACTTCTCTGTGACTTGAGGCATGTCTACATCATTGTAAGTGAGTCAGTGCAAACAGAGTGTGCCTTTACACCCACAGGACAGGTTCAGAAGCTGTGACTACATCTGCTCTGCCCAACAACACAGGGCTAAGTGCACAGATAAGTCCTGTTCACACTACACAGAACTTGGCCTCTCTTCTTTTGTCTGGAGGAGCCAGACAAAAGAACCAACCTGTACCCTTCTTTCTTTACTGCACATGGCAATCTTGTCCCCTGGAGCAGTCATGGGTGTCACCTGGTCCAGCAGTGCCAGACACTGTGCTGACAATTGAGGTATTGACCACCTGTGATCCTGTAAATCAATTTGTTTTCTGGCTGTGCTGCATTTAACAGTATAAATTAAGCCTGTGTAGCCGTGTCAGCATGTCTGTATGCCACACTGATAGATAAGTCAGGGTATATTATTTCATGCATGCTGCTACACAGTTGAAGGAGGTGCAGCCACAAGAGCTTATGCCATAGATATATTGAGTATTAGGTGACTGTCATCATAATTACTAACCTTACTGGTATACCCAGTAGCTTGAAGTGTGCAGGAACCATGGATATTCTCTGCATAGAAGCTGGAGCAAAATGTTGTTTCTTGAGACAGTGTTTTCAGCTTTCAGCAATTTGCAGACCACATGCAATTCTTCCAGCAGAAGCACAGCTTACCTGTAACAAATCTCTCATGACTGTGGTTGTGCTTCTTGGGCTCCTGGCATGTGGTCACAGGACCCTTGGGGGTCTGAGAACCACCAGTTAATGTCTACACTGGAGACAGTGGACATTACAAGGAGATGGGCAGACGTCAAACATGAGACTTCCCCTAACATGTTTCATGAGGCACTAAAACACCTGATGTGGTGTTTGATTTTCAAGTACCTGCTCTGTCTTCTCAGGATCAAGGATGCCATTTCACACAGTGGGCTGTAAGAGCAAGGGCAGGAGGATGTGAGGACAGAGCAAGCCACAGTCCTGGGTGGCAGAGAGTAGTCCTTCAGGGCTGGCAGAGCTGGGGAGCATGAGGACCCCATGCCACAGGGGGCATGTTCTTATCCTCAGCTGCCATCCTGTTGATGTACCCTCAGTGCTGATAGGCATCTTAAATGTGTGCAATCTTGGTCTCATCTGTGTGTCACCTCTCTTCCTGTGACACCTCTTCCCCCACACTGCCACAGACACCACAAGAGGTTTTGTTGCTCCCCAAGTTACATGTCAGGGAAACATTTATTCCATGCAGCTCTCTGCCATCCATTCTAGATCCTGATATAGGATTTGGGACTTATGCTGCTTGAGCTGCCCTTGGGCTTCTTGCAGGGTTAGTTGTATAATTTTTTCTACCACAAGTCTTGAAAGACATTTACTTAAATCTTGTGCAGTGTGAGTTGCATGGATATCAGAGAACATGTTGTGAGTCAGAGCAAGGCAGTTGGTATTGCTGTGCTCCACAGAAGAAAAATATAAGGGTAACTATTACAGTATTTGCAGCATAATTTTTCATATTGAGATTTGCATAAGCTTGTTTGAGTTCTTCAGCATAAAACTCCCGTGATTATAGAGGAGCCAGCTTGTTAAAAGAGTCCCTGTTTCTCCAGAGAACCCAGAGGAAAACAGTGCTTTAATACATGTAAATCCACTTGAGGTGCCTGATGCTATCAGTTAAACACCACAGAAAATACATTTCTTCCCTTCACTGTTTTTGCCATTTCCCTCTTTCCCTAGTGTTTCCCTCAACTTGTCTTCTTCGTGTCTCTAACACAAATGTAAGGAGAAATGGCACCTTTTTGTTCTGCAGATTTGCCCCCTGTGTGCATTCTTCCTGCCAGCAGCAGACTGCAAATGTTTCCTGCTTTTTGTCTTGAGAGACACCTGGAGTGAAAACAGCTGAAACAGACTGTGAGGCAGAGTGTGTTTAGTTCTGTGCATCGTGACTGATTGGTACTTACTGGTTTCTGGGCCACCTGAATAGCTACACAAGGCTTATATGATGCAGGATGTGGAGAGGATAAGTAGGAGTAACTTGAGAAGGATTTGACCTGCAGAATCTATTCCTGACCCTGCTGAAGGGGGGCTGGTTTCTAGGTCCTACTCCATAGGCCTGGCAGTAGACAAGACCAAACTGAGGGGATGTGACGTGGTATGTCCAATATGATGTGCATGGTGGTACCACGAAAATGTATGTGGCATCTCTTTTCAGGGAGACCATACTTCTGCCTTTGGGCCTCTTTTTCTCTTTGTTTGCCATTTGCTATTTCACTCATTTCACTGTCCTGTGAGTCAGAAGTTGACTGCAGTGTGGTAAAACACCCTGACTCCTTTTCAATCCAGCCAGTATTATTTTGTGGTCTGTCCTTTGACTGATACTCTCCCCTTACTCCCCTGACCTCCTTAGAAAAGCTGTGCTTCTTGGCTGTGGGATGCTGGTTTTGCAAGATTGATGTTCTCTAAGCATTTTGCACTTGTTGCCTTGCATATTTTACATCAATGTTCTAATTAAGACATCAGATCATGATGGATGAGCGTTCATATCAGTGGCTCTTCTCTGAACAATGATGAGTGGAAGGAAATCTCCGAGAGCCTGGGAAGTGTGTGCAAATGAGTTAGTCTTTTGTGAACTGTTAACATGCTCTTCCAGGCAGAGTTTGGGGTTGATATGTGATCTCAGATGGGATTCCCTCTAAACTGAAAAACTCTGCTTTGCTCTGGCTTTTCCAGTACATGTTTCCACACGTCTCCTTCAATGTTAGGCATCATCCCTCAGATGTAGTAAAAGCAGCTCAGCCCAAAATGGCAGGAAGGAGGAGTAGGTGTGGACATGGAAAAAGCAGAAAAATACCTGACCAGGTCCAGGCTCTGGTGAAGGAGCAGAGTCTGGTCACAGAAAAGCTGCTCAAGGCTAAGCACTGTGCCTGTAAGAAGGCAGAAGCAATGGACTGAGACACTGTATTTGCTTTCTTTCCAGACTCGTGTCATCTGTCTTTTAATCTGTGCTGCCTTTCCACTCCCTGCCCTTCTCTCCTTAAGTGTCCATCTGCTACAGCAGCAAGAAATAAAAGACTTTCTTTGCATTGTGAAAGGAGTAAGTGGGATGTTCCTGGGTTCAGGAGTCAGCACCAGGCCAGTCCAGCTCATTTGTGTAGAGGGTGTCCATGCAAGACTTCTCACACTGAACGTACCAGCCTTGCAGAGATGATGGGGATGTGCAGCAGCCTCCGTGCCTGGTGGTCACTCCTTGTAGCAGACAGTTCCAGTGATGTGAATCAGCTCCTGAAACAGGTGTGCAGCCATATGTAAACTGGAGCTGGCTCCCTGCCATGGGGCAGATCCACATCCCCTCACAGAGCACGAGCAAAGCAAGAAATGCTGCCTTTTTGTCTGGAGCTGGTTGGTGGGGTCTTCTGTCATGAGTTTCACCAGCCAGTCCAGGTGATTAACAGCTTATGCATCTTCTTTCGGTTTTTTAACTGATTTTGAGTTCAAATCAAGTGCAATCTCACAAGAATCCTGGAAGGAGGAATATTTAGGGCAGGGAAGCAAAATGCCTGTATGTGCTGCCAGAACAGTGAAAATCACTGGAGGCTGAGAAAGAAAATCCTTTGGGACAAAAGGAACCTGACATCACAAAGGGACAAGTCTTCAAATCTTCATTTTGATATAAGAGGGCAAATTACCTCTTTGAGAATATATTGTATTCAAGGCTTTTTTGGGTTTGGAAAGTCAAGAAAAGGTTCATTGCACCTTACAGTAGTGTCAAGAAGATGTCTCCCTTCTCTCTTACACATCTTCTTTTCATTCTTTTTTTCTTTTCTATTTTTGTGTCTGATGTTGAAGTTCATTTGATTTTCTGATCCCTCCTGCATTTAATTTCCTTGAGTTCAGTCTCTGTCTGGATTTAGAGTCATAATCATTTGTATTTGGAAGTGTGGGGTTAAAATGATAAAAAATAATGTTAAAATGTAGGGGATTTTTTCCCATCCAGCTTTTCAAGATCTAATTATTTTTCAGCTGAACTAGTACGCAGTTGATAAGATGAAAATGTAAATTTACAGGTTTAGCATTCAAAGTATTTTTCATCTGATCAAAGAAAGGGAAGCATTTTACAAAACACAAAGCTTGCGTTCTTGCAAATGTCTGAAGTTATGTGGTTGTAGTCAAGCCATCAGGAAATCCACGGGGCATCCACTAATGCTTATTTCATTTTTCTGCAGGAGGTCTTGACCTTATCTTCATGCCAGGCCTTGGGTTTGACAAAAAAGGCAACAGATTGGGAAGAGGGAAAGGATATTATGATACCTATCTTGAAAGATGTATGAAACATCCCTGTGGAAAGCCTTACACGATTGCTTTGGCTTTTAGAGAACAGATTTGTGAATCAGTGCCTGTGACAGAAAATGATGTTCCAATAGATGAAATCCTTTATGAAGACTGCTGAAAGTGTTTTGATACCAACACAGCTCCAGAGCAAGCAGCCAAAGGTGTCATATCCATCAATCATGTTTTTTTCTAATTGTCATATATTACTTTGGGACCAATAAAATACACTATTTGTGTTTGGGGGCAAAAACCTTCAAAAACAGTGTAACTATTGTGAGGATTATGTTGATTTGCTTCTAATTAGCAAATATCTGATGTGAATTCTTATTCTAGAATCAATAGAAACAAGAATGAGTGACTGTTTATTACAGTAAGGACCATTTCTTCTCATAATATTTTTGAGGTACAAGCTTCTTGATACTTAACAGTTTTATTATTCTGGTTCAAAAGTGAGCTATCTAGTATTGACAATTGTTGATCCATTCTGGAATTAGAATTGCTTGTGATGGTAAAAGTTTTTAGTACTTAAATATTGTGTTCATCCATGAGCAAAACAAGAAATTGATGGAGATAGGTCTTAGAGTAAGCTGGGAAAAAATGGTGATGGAAAAAAAACCTTAATTATTTTTAGTGTATGCAGTAATTTTTCACTTTTTACTTGGCTCCTTGCAGTTGTTTTAAAATAAAGGGAGTACCTGTTAATAAAAAAAGATTGATGCTCTGAACTTTGTATGTTCTTTCCTTTATCTGAGTACAAGATTGTATTCAGATACAATCCACTAAAATGGATTGTATCTGAATAATGGCTAAACCACTAAAATGTGGTCAAGGAGTTCTCTATCTAGAGTCAGCTCTTTTTTGGTAAAATAATATTCAAAATTACTTTAAATTCTCTAATTTTGTGCATAAGCCATTCATAATGTCCCAAAATACTGTGTGGTGCTATGTTTAAAAATGAGATGTGCTGAGAATTGCAGAGAGCAGGTTTTATGGATGGAATAAATTTTTGTATGGAAGGTGGGTTGTTCTCTGCTTCTCCAGACAATCATGGAAATCCAGAAGAAGATAGTGAGTTTCCTCTGCACACTGTCCTTGTAGTATAAGAACACATTTCCAGTCAAAATCAATCAAACTGTCAGAATTTTGTCTTCCTTCTTCAGTGCAACTTCATATTTTCTATGCACTTTTAACTCTTCCCTCAATCAATAAATCAGTGCATTTATTTTCACCAAACTACTCTGTGTCATCATTAAAAAAATCCATAAATTCTCAAAGACCAGCTCCGGAGTGGAATGACCTTAAGGCTTCCTCAACAACAACTGGTTTTGTGAACAAAACCATGCCTGCAGTACCCGTGAACCTTTTCTTCTCAGGGTGCTTGTATTCAGTGCTGTTTCCATTCTGCTAACACAGGAACTATTTAAACCCTCTGGCTCTGGGGTGAACATAAGCTTAGCAGCTGAGGTCTCTCTGGCCTGTGCTCCCTGGTGCTTCTCCATCCTGTGCTAACCAAAGTCCATCTGGCCGGGCTGAAGATCCCTCTGGTGTTGGCCTGCTGGGCATCCCCACCCGTGTGTGCAGGAGAGCTGCAGCCTGGGCAGGGCAGCTGGTAGCCCTTTGCAATATGGGCTGCTGAGTAAAACAGTGGTGATCAGAGCTGGCCTTCCATCCCTTCCTTGTCACACTGTGTCACCCCTGCAAACGAAAGGTGTGTCCATGGGTGGTGCAGGCAGAAACTGAGGTGGCAGAATGGGCGCTGGTGCAGTCGTTGGAGTGTTCCCCAGAGCTCTCAGCTCTGAGTACTGCCAGCTGTACTGGGGGGACTGACACGAGGGGGACGGAGTCCTACCGTTCCAGACCTTTGGGGAACAAAAGTGATGAGAAAATCAGACCTTTTTTTTTTTCTTACAATTTCTGTCGTGTCAGTATTCTGATCCCTTCTTCATTTCTGAACTTCCATTGGCATATGGAGAGCAACAAAATGAAACAATGGGGCAGGTTTTGTGTGTGGCAGGCCTGTTTCTGGGTCTGTCTGCAAAGCTGCTTGAGTTCACCTACCACATTAGGCTCAGCACTGTGCCATATGCCACGGCCTGCCACCAACATCAACAAAGCCACTCTGAAGCCAGGGCTTGTCACAGCAGAAACCTGGAACCTGCATCTGATACATGTTTTAAATGCATATATTAGGTCCAACACTGTGCAGCCCTTTGGCTTAGCTTTTGATCTTGCTGTCTGAACTTTGGTTTATTCACTAGAATAAGGGCTGCTTGGCTTGTAGGTATTTCACTACGGATGATAGCAGGTGAACAGCCGTGTACAGAAAGGCCAGCATATGGGGAAGAGGCTTCAGAGCCAGCACTAGCAGCTGTACAGGAACAAAGGGCTGAGAGACAAGGACTTGGTTTTGTTGTGTGAGAGTTCAAAACAGGAGGGGGGGGAAATGAAAGACAAGATTTTGGATGCAAAATACAGGCCCTCATCCAGCACAGCCACAGAAAGGCACCAAGGTTTGTCCTTGTGGGCTCACTGGAGTTGCTGGAACTAATTGGTGTAGAAAAAGCAAGCAAGCTTTGAAGGTTTTCAGGACTTGAGGCAATGAGTGTCCCCAGACTTCTTATGTCTCAGATCACTTTTCAGTACCTCGTGCAGCCATTCTCTCCCACTTTCACTCCAAACTGCCCTTTTGGCTGCAGCTGCAGTGGGAAAGGATGAGGAGGCTATTTAATGTACTGTATCATTGGGAACAAGAGGAGCTGGTGCTTTGTTCCTTGCCAGCCTCTCCTGAGTCAGGAGTTGATCATTACAGGCTGCTCTCCTACAGGGGAGCTGCAGGACCCTGGCTGATGCAGATAGCTCTTAACATTTAGCTGGTGGGGATAGTAAAACGATATTTATGTATATTGTCTTGAGAATCACGGAGCTAAATAAATGTGACAGCTTTCATTTGGCATCCCCAGCCTTGCTGCTGTCGCTCAGGGTTTTTCTCTTTGCCACAGAACATGAAATCACTGTCAGTCTGATAGTATATAGCAGTGTTCCTGAAGCACAAAGGTTAGGGGGGTGGGAAGTGCGTCAGGATTATTTACGTTTGCTATGCATGAAGTGGCACTCGGGGAGCGAGGCAGGCTGCCAAGACGGAGAGGGATCGGGGCTGTCTGGTCGCTCCCTTGTATCTCTCCATGCTGGATTGTCAGGGTAGGATTTATAAAAATTGCTTCAAAACAGTATCATCTTTCCTCAAATGGACGTGCCCCCGTCTGGCGCAGCGATTGCCATTATTGCTGTTCTCATGACAAAGCGTCTATCAATCTCCACTTTGTTTATAAACAAATCTGCCTGCCCTGCATAAGAAATAGATAGACTAAGGAAAAACACCATTACCAAAGGAATAAGTTAATTATATTTCAGGATCTCAGCGGGGAATGCTGTCTCAGACTATTCAGTAAGATCTGACCAGTGGAGTTATAATTAAAAAATGTCCCCGGGGAGGAACTTGTAAATTATTTACTGTAAGGGGCTTTTCCAGGCTCTTTTAGTTTAATTACACACTCTGGAAGAGAAAGGACTCAGAACCAAATTAACTAAGATGTTGAAATGGCTTTGTTAAAATCATGTTTACAGCTAAGCAAGCGGGTGACTGTGAGCAAGGTTCAAATATAGGACAAATCTTTGAAAACTGACATTACTCATGGTTTAAAAATCATACAGAAAGCACCCAAAAATCTGTGCATAGAAAATGCAATTGCTGGTTTTGTCCAGTATTCCCATTGGCCTCAGGAGGCTTAGTATGAGCCCAGATCTGACAGTGCCTCATGGCCATTTCTTTTGTGGGAAGGGAACTGACTTCTGTGGGCTTTTCTGTAGGGTACAGAGGAAACTGGTTGGACTTGATAATCTCACAGGTCTTTTCCAACCTGAACGATTCTATGAGTCCATGATTCTGAGCCCTAACATAGGGAGATGAAAGATTAGAGGTGATGGAGAGGCCGAATAAGAGAATTCTGGGACAGTCTGAATTTTCCATCACTCTCTCACCATCTAGGACATTTTAACTCAAAACAGGCTGGTTAACCCTTAGTGGAAGGTAAGCTGAGCGTGTCCCTTGGTGCTGAGGGATGGGCAGATGTTGTGACCTTTTCAAACATGTGGATGTAGACAGCTGGTGTGATCTCTGATCAAATGTGGAGAATGGAAGTCAAGAAAGCTCCCCCTTCATCTCAACCACTGACTCATTGCTTGGCCAAGAAGGAGGCATTATCTAATATCTGTTTGCTAAGGCGTAAGGCAGCCAGGAATACTCTATCTGCCTGCCTGTTGATGCCAAATTCTATGTATGTAATGGCCTTTCAGCTGCAGTTGCCCTTGAATTTTTTTCTTTCTGAAAAGCCCCATGTCTGCGGTGGCACCTTCACCACTGAGCCAAGGGTTGCACAGAGCACCCAGCCAGTCACTGCTGGGGCCCATAAACATATATAGGCACTTCTGTTTACCCTGGGTCTCCTTTTTCTTTCAAATTTATTGCACTTACACGTCTTGCTTAGATGGAAACTGCCCCAAGAGTTACGGACTTCTCTACCCCCTGCATGTGTACAGTCTTCAGCAGCTGCCATGTGATTGTAGCCTGAGGGTACCATTATCACATCCTGAGCAGTAAGTTCTCCACCTTCAGGCAAACTATCTGCAAATCTGGAGATGAAAGCCGCTTCAGTCATTCATCAGGCAGATGAGATCTCTGCTTTTATTTTGTTATACTGTAAATCTGCTACTTAGTTTTCTGGTCTCTCTGCAAACTACTGAATCATAAAAATGCTTGTAGCAAATGCCAGCTTGTCTGTCACCAGTATAATGCATTTTAAATGGCTTATCAGCTCCAAGAGAAGACTACAATACTTTGGAGATGATTTGGATATATAGTTAGGGAACAAAATATGTTGTCAGCTTTCGAGTTGTCTCGATCAGTAGGGGTTTTTTTGTATTTTACTACCGTGTATCCAGTAGTACTTTGGGAGGAAAGAGGAGATTTCCCTAAATTTCTGCAGATGTAGCTTTTTGATGGGGAAAACCACAGAAGAGTAGTGGAGTAGGACAGAATGTAAACCAAAGGATTCTTCTTGAAAGGGCAGGACTATAAGGTTTGAATACTCTGAGCAGAAGAACTGTCATTTAATTATTAGGAGTGCTGAGTCCATATTAACCTTTATGGAAAAGTACTCTAGGCTATAATAAAGCTGAATACCTTTCTATAGCCTTTTGTTATCACCTTGTGAAATTTAATAAAATATTACTAACAAAAAAAAAAGTTCTATTAGGATGGCTAAAAAAAGTACTGGAAAGGATCATTTCTTTTTAAATAGTTTAGATTCGCCATTCCCCTCACACTATATGAGTGTCCAAGTGGTGGAGCAGGTCACTGATCATTTCCCCTTGAATTGTGGGAACTTCATTCTGCTCTTTATCCCTGTTTTCCAGCTCAGGAAGTTGGGTACCTGCTGAACAACTGGTCTCACTGTTAGAGACCAAGGCAAAGAAGGTGTTAAGTACCTCAGCTTTTTCCTCATCCTCTGTCACTGAGTTTCTCTTCACATCCAATAAAGGATGGACAGTCTCCTTAGCCCTCCTTTGATTTGTAATGTAGTTACAGAAACATTTTACAGCACCTTCCACAGCAATAGCCAGGTTAAGCTCTAGCTGGGCTTTGGCCCCTCTGATTTTCTCCCTCTCTAACCTCCTTGCAGTTCAGCCAGGCCAGTTGTCACTGCTGGCTCATCTTTTGGCACATGGAGATGGCCTGTTCTGCACCTTTAGGGTTTCTTTCTTGAAGGATATCCAGCCTTCCTAAACTCCTCTGCCCTTCAGGAGCTGCCTCCCAAGGGATTCTGCGAACCAAGCTCCTAAAAACAGGCCTAAGTCCAAGGCAGCCATTCTGCTGATCCCCCTCCTTCCCCAAGAACTAGGAAACTATTGCTAATTTTCTGATCACTGTGCCCAAGGAAGCTTTGAACCATCACATCACCACTTCTGTAATTCCTGGTGTGGGAAAAACCCGTGGTTCCCTGGGAACACCATTTTTGGAACCTACCAGCCCTTTAATACAGGCAAAAGTGAAAAACTAGCAAGAAAAAACAGATAAATTTAACAGAAAGCTGGAGCTGAGGTGGGAATTTGGGGAGGTTTAGATACAATCAAGTCATGCTGAAAAAAGGGAAAAAGAGATTACCTTCTAAGAACTGGATTGCAATGACTTGGTGGGAGATGAAAAGACTTAGCTCAGACTTCAGCAGTTTTGCAGCCACCCTCCTGGGACACCTTGCAGGAGTCAGTGACCAGATGCAGACTGTCCCTTTACAGCCTTGATAAACACTCTGCAGAGGCTAAAAAAAAGCAACCTCCACTTTACAAAGGCTGGAAAAGCAATTTAGCAGCTTGTTAGCTGGGAGACACTTGCTTCCCTGAGCCTTCTCCTGCCCGGACTGGTTGGACTTTGCTGGACCTCCCGTGCTGCAAGGCTGCCGTGTCCCCGACACGGGACGCTCACCTATGAGCACGGTTGTTACCATAAATTAGGAGCCCTGGGAAAGGCCTGGAATTTGGCCATAAATCCGGTGGTAAGCGCCGGCGAGCAGCAGGGGCTGGGCTGTACATCATTAATAAAGATGTTGAAGAGGCACAGGCGCTGTGTTGCTGTGGATGTTGTTGCTCAGGGCTCCAGCACAGCACAGCTGAGGTTTGATACGCGCAGGGCTATCACTCAAAGGCTCTTTGCTGGCTGAAAAACGATCCAGGTTGCTGTTGGTAGAAGCTGTTCTTGGGGATGAGGTTCTTGTTTTACTTTTATTTAAAGGAAGAAAAAAAAAAGGTCTATCTCCATTTCTCGACATAACACAATTTCCTGATGGAATTCCCCAGTTTATTCAACGGTGCCGTGAACACTTTGTTTTGAATAATTTGCGCCAAAATTAAAGTGAGGTTTAAAGCTCTGTGTGACACTGGTCTTGGCTTTGTAAGGATTTCCAGCACAACAGGCCTCTGGCTGGGATTAGTCCCAGCACAATGCAGATTATTCAAGAGCAAGAATAAAGAGGTAAGAGGAGGGGATTATAGTGCAATAGGCTTAAATCTGGTTTTGTGTAAGGGGAGCAGCAGCAAGACCAGCCAGGCTATTTTCTCACCACTTGAATACTTCAAATCCAGTCTGGATGTATAATTTTCTGGCTTTGCCTCTATTTTCCCTGATGTGTATACAAATTTTTGGAATAAGAGTTCTCCTTCAGCATTTATAGGACTCTCTGTGGTGCATGGACAGAAGCCATAAGGGGCAGACCAGCTGTCTTGCTTATTGTGGCACCCAGAAATGAAATGTTTCTCCCTGAGGACAACAGGGAGAGGGCTCCAGCTGTCTGGGTATCAGGGAGGAGGGGGAAAAAGGAGCAGAAAGGGTGAATGGCCAAGGAAGAGGGAAGGGAGCAGCACTTCACTGGGGGCTGTCACAGACTCACCTCCTGTCATTCAGGAAACTTTTTATACAGAGCCATGAGAACACAAATATTTGTGGATTTTTTTTTTTAAACAAAATGTAAGTTGGATTTTAAAGGAAGCATTTGTCTAAAATTAGAATCCATAGGCCTGACATGCTGTAGAGTGTGACAGGAGAAGGGGCTAATTGCAAGCAAGCTTTTACCCCTCTTGATTATTGTTGTAACACACAGATCATTAACATGATGGCCTAAATATGAAATAAGTTTTTTAAATATTAAACTGTCAAGTCTTTTTTCTGATGTCTAAGTCACTACCTAAAGTAGGTGGGATGTGTGTGTGAAAAAAGAGGTTTAGACTCTGCCCCTGTCTGATGCTGTGTTGCTCCCTGTCAACATGGTGACTGCTGCCAGGAGGCTGCAAAATGGCATTTTCAATCTTCTGCTTTATTTGTGGATGTATTTAATAGCTGATCCCACATGTTCTTCTGCAATCTCTCGTGCAGGCATGGAGGTGCTGTCTCTTATGGCCCTCCCTCATCTTCTGGTTTCCAGCATAACTGGTCCTGCCTGGAGATTTAGGGCATTTGAATCAAGGGAGGTGGGGAAGAAGAGAGGCCATTTGCCAAATGAGCGTGTCTGTGGGTTTGGGAAGGTGCTCAAGTGCCAGGTTATGTGCTTTCAAACTGCTGCCTTCAGGCAGAGGAGGAGGAAGAGGAGGTGGCCACCATGGACAGCCTGCTCTTGCAGGAGGAAACTTGGAAAGGTGACCAAGTTCTACACTATTTTCCCATTTTCTTAGCCCATGGAAGAGCACAAACATCCCTTTGGTGCTTAAAACACAGTAAAGCACTTCCTAGAGAGGAAGAATTTGCCTGCAGCTGAGCACCCTGCTTCTTTTCACGGTATCCACAATGCTGTTGCTCCATGAGGTGTTTGGTGTCCTCTGCTTGGTGTCACCTGGAAGATGGATCAAGAGCAGTGAAAGCCCACTAAAATCCCTTCATTTACCCTTCTGCCCTGTTGAATTTGATTTCTCAAACAGCTGTTGTGCCATGCAAGAAGTGGTGTATGAAGAAGACCCAGTATAGGAGCTGTTCTGCAGGAGAATAATTCTGTTGGGAGACAAATACAAGCGTATTAATGATATGCAGAAAAAACAAAACAAAACAAAAACAAACAAAAAAAGACAAAAAACCAACCAACCAACCAAACAAACAGGAAAAAACCCCCTAATATTCAAAAACTTCTAACTCATTCTGAGTCTGCTTTTGGCGTGTGTGTGAGACACAGATCTACTTGTCCTCACTCCATTATTCTACATATTGCTCTGACAGCAGGTAGTGTTTGAGGCAACACTGAAAAACAGTGTTAAAGGCAATGAGCCCAGAGCACTTATTAAGGCAACTGTTTATTCAAGGAGGAGACTCTTAACAAATTTGGCTTCATGGCTTCCTTCCTGTGTAACACTTTGGAGCACAGGAAGGCAGATCTTGACTTCAAGGGTTGTAGCTCTGTCTGCTGAAGAGCTTGAGAAGGATCAATGTAAAACGAATCCTAGCACAGCCTATCCCCAGGAGCACACCAAAATTAATCCACCACTAGTTTCTTTCTGTCTGGAGCTTGAAAATACAAACAGAAAGTGAAATTTGTGCTGATAATTACTTTGGCAGCTGTCACATGTGCATGGTGTAAAGGATCAGCACAGACACAGCTTCCAATATGGTGATAGCCTGTGGTAATGGCTATGATTAAGAGGAAGCTAATTAGAATATTTTACACATTCAGTCCCCACAGTTCACTGCTCTTTAAGTAAATTTGCATTTGGGAAGAGAGCCTTGTTTTTGATGCACATGGATAGTGCTCCCTGCGGATTTCCATTGATTTACACCATAGCCATTTGTACCAGAGCATTTTCTTTGGTAGCTCACCAAACATTACAGCTTTCTTCCACACAGAAACAAAATTCAGAAAAGATTTGTCCTAGTTCTTCTTACAAACAAGCAGGTACAAAGACATGAAGAAATACATAGAACAGAGATTTTTAAGGTTACCTTAAAAAATAAAGGAAATTAGTCTAATGCTTTTTCTTCAGCATTGCTTCAAACACTACCTACTCGCAGAATAATGAGGAACAATGGAGTGAGGATAACTAGATCTGTTTCTCAACACACGTGTCCCAAAACCAGATCCAGAATGAGTGAGAAGCTTTTGAGTAGCACTTTGATTTCTAAGTGTGGTGAATGATAATTCATGTTTTCATAATGTTGTTGTTATTATAAATCAGAAAATAAAATGCACTTTTCTAAGAAAGCCAAAAAGCCCCAGCAGCAGGGCGGAGGGCTTGGAAAATTTCGCAAGAACCTTCCCCGTCTCCAGAGAAGAGGACAAAGAAATTACAATTCCAGTAGAAGGTGGAGAACAACCTGGACAAAGATGCTCAGCACCTGATAAGGACTAATGGCCCTGAGATGATATCTTATCTGGGACATTAAGAAGTACTCAGGAACCTTCTGCACCCAGAAAATCCATTCAGAAGCTGGACCCTGCTTTAGAAATTTCATCAACCGAGACGCCTGAGGGACAAAAGAACTTATAGAAACCTCGGACTCTCATAAGCCCAGCCAGAAAAGGTATAAAACAGCTGGCTTGGGCTGGGGTCGGTGTGAAACCAGGGGCAGTGTAACGTGGTAGAGGTTGCACTCGTGGTTTCACCCAGTGCTGGCACTGCTCCCTTGTCTCGTTGGCTTTGTCGATTTTCTCTGTCCAAAATTTTCGTTGGCAAATAAATCGTTTTTCTATGGAATTGGCTCTTTAAATTTATAACAAGTGAGAAGCTTTTGAATAGCACTTTGATTTCTAAGTCACGTATTTGCAATTTTATCCAGGATGGAGTTGCACATGCAAACAGACTGGTTTTAAGCAGCATGAGCATACTCAAATGCTTTTGTGTTGGAGGTATTAATCCACATATGGGTATTCAACTACTATCAGAACAAACTGTACCACTGCACTAGAATCAGATAAAAATATGCAAAGCAGGTAGCTTGAGGCTCATTTGTACTAAAGTTCCTCTAGCTGTTTGAAGAGACTTTGTAATGTCAGCATACTCCCACCTGAGCATATTCTTTATTGTGAGCATTGGAAAGTGGCCTTCCTGGATGCAAAAATGGGACCTGAATACATTTACTTCAAGGATGCAAGCTATTTTTTTATTATAATTCTTAAGTAAGAAAATGACCAGAATCAAACGAACCTAATTTCTTTCTTTCTTTCTCTCTCTCTCTCTTTCTCTCTTTCTTTCTCTCTTTCTCTCTTTCTCTCTTTCTCTCTTTCTCTCTTTCTCTCTTTCTTTCTCTCTTTCTCTCTTTCTCTCTTTCTCTCTTTCTCTCTTTCTCTCTTTCTCTCTTTCTTTCTCTCTTTCTCTCTTTCTCTCTCTCTCTTTTGAAATTATAGAATTATAGAGTGAGAATTGGGACGAATACGTAAAAATCTGGATTATCCCCCTCTTATTTCTCCTGTTTATCTTTTATCCTTTCCTGCCCTTGTCATTTCTCCTCTCTCTCCCCCTCATAGTTACTATTCTTGTTATCCTTATCAGCATTATTTGTTTTGTTGACATCCAATTCAAAAGCCCTCCATCCCATCACAGGTTTATATTTTCAGATGCAGGAGAGAGGCTTGGATAGAATCCCACCTTTTGGGGGCCCTTGGAGATGCATGGGGGAGAAAAGGCAGATAAGAACAGCAAGTCCATAAATCTCCACATCTATAAATCTTAAAATGGATTACTGATGACAGTGACTCTTAATGGGAAGAGTGACAGTCCATGTAGACGAAAGGCAGTGTAATTCATGGAGGCTATTAAATTTGAGAGGCCTTTTCATTCTCATTTGTCTTTCAGTGTTATGTGTTGATCACAGGGAGATTATTCTCTGGGGAGATATGTGCCCTACTCACCAGGCCCTGAGGAGTGCCTGTGTTTGTCTGTCTGGCATTTGCTGAGGTGAGTAATATATTTGGTCCTCCTGCACCAGAGAGGAAAACCCACAGTGCTGGTAGGGGATGGAGAAAACACAACTGGCTGCCCTGCTTGTGATGTTTGAGAGCCTCCTGGTTGCAGACACTGTGTGTTTAGGGTTAGAAGTATCCTAAAAGCAAACACAGAGCAGTACAGGGCTCATGGTCAAGTTCTCCCCATCTATTGACCAGCTGTGCCCAGGCAACGCCTTCACAACACAGCAAGACTGTCACAGGACAGAGGCCACCTTCACTGGATGGGATGTGATGGTGAGGCTGTTTTCTGGGAACAAGGAGACCTGAGAGCTCAAGCCACATTGGAAATGAAAAGCACCCAGCAAAAGCAGCTTGTGGTTTATAAATACTGATCCATCAGAATAAGAGTTCAGAATGGTGAGCAGGCACCAGGGGAATTTACATCTAAAAGCACTCACTTGGCCAAGGTAGCATTCCTTCATTTTGGTCAGAGACTCCAAAGTTTCCGTGCACTCATGGGAAAATAAAGCCCAGCTGAGTTTCACAAAGAAATCAGTTGCTCCTTTGCCTTGGGAGAGGTTGGGAGCAGGACGGTTTCACTCCAGGGTGCAGATGAATTTACTGTATCACAGCCATTTCCTGCAAGTGATGGACTGTTACTGCTGCCTGTGACAGCCTGGGCTGTGTTCCCTTGTGTCCTTGGGGCAATAGTTCATTCCAGCGGCGCATCCAATTCCTCCCCGTGCGAGCGGATGCGATCCCCATCAAAATCAATTGACTGAAGTCACACCCTGCACCTTCAGTTGCTAAGGAAAGAAAAATCAGTGTTGCTCATGAGAGGACCACTGGTGCAGAAAGTCACTTAGCACCAGCAGCTGCTTTATGGCAGCAGAGATTCAGAGATGCCAGTGGAGGCTGCATCAGGCTCTTGTGTCGCACTGGAGTCCTGGGGACACGCATGGGAAGAAGCCTTGAGTAGAGGGTTGCTCCTTGTCTGTGTGTGGAAAATTCCCATTTGTTTCTGAAGGAAAGCACACTGTGTAGTTTATTTATGCACTTATTTACACAGCTAAAAGGATCAAGGACATTGCTGACAAACTACAGAGATCTGGATCCATACTCTCTCACTGCAGCTGGGGAGCTGACGGCACCTTCAGCGTTCTAAATTACTTATTGGCTAATTAGCCATTTTTTATTAATTATTAGCTTATTGCTATTCACTAATTAGCCCCTGGCTGGCCCTTGTGGCAGCCCCATCTCAGCCGTGCACCTGCAGAGATGGCAATGCTCTAGCTCCCAGGTCTGTGTCCAGCCCGGGTCAGGCGTGGCCTCCCAAAGTTGCTGCGTGGGTTGGTCTCAGCCCAAGCACTGGTGTGTGGCACCTTTGTCACAAGACCCCGCTGGCATTTTGGCTTGCCATTGTGTTGGGGATGAGTCAGAGGAACTGCGCTCCCTGCCCGGGGCTCAGAGAGGCTCAGTTTCAGTGCTGAGTCACGGACAGAGAGCAGTGTGGGCAGCCTGGGGCTGTGGCTTGTATCCTCCTGCTTTGTAGAGGACTTTTGCTTATTTTTTGCCCATTTGAAAGGTCACTCATCCCTAAGCAATCCCTCTGTAGATGTTCCTCCAGAACACCTAGCTGAGGATGGGTTTGCTTGTTCGTGGTCCTCACTGTTCAACATGAGGGTTTCACCATGGTGCGTAACCCTCATCCACATTGTGTCTGCCTCTTACATGGCTCTGACCAAGACAGATCCCAGTTCTTCCAAATATTGTTATTGTGATGTATTATTTATACCATGGAAAAATATTGAGGAGACGAAGTGGGAAAAATTAGCTCATTCTTTCTAAAATCTGCAAGCAGATGAAAGACAAAGAATATAGAATTTAAAAAAACCCAAACCCTCAGCTAATTTTGGAGCATGTTTCATCTTCACAAGAGCCACTCATTTTCTAGATAATTCTTTGTAAACCTTTATTCCTTTTGTTCCAAGTTTGGTATAATTTTACATTATACCAAGTTCAATAGAAGAAAAAAAAAGGCATGATGGTTTGAATTATTCCCCATCCCCCCATCCCACAAGAAAAACCCAGGTTTGAACTTCACTTTTTAATATGCAAGGACCCAGCCAAGGACACCCTTGCTAATCTTTCAAAATGCAGCGTTTTGCTCCTTCTAAGTCTTAAAAGCTGCTTGGATTTTGACTGAATGTGTAACCCTGTATTAAACATCTAATAGCTAATGAGACAGAACTTGGTTATGAGGACTGAAATACAGAAAATATAAATCAGTGGCCTAGAATGAGTACTCATCCTCTTTCACTTTCATTAAATCCATTTTAAACTAACTTTACCATATATCTTTCATGAGATTTTCATTACTTTGCCATCCATTGAGGACAAGATGGAACAATCAGTTTTATTGTTCATTTGTTCACTGTGGGTTATTCAGGCATTTGAGTGTGATATTTCGCTGCCAGCCCAAGCTGGTGTTTTAATCTGTGCTGTCCCTTCTCCTCCTCCTGTTCTCTGCCTTTCTTCCAGTTGGAAGGACAAAATGTGCAACTTCAAACAAACAAAAATTAAAAAATCTCTTGCAGTGGCTTTCTAAGCTGGAACATATTGTGGGAATGCTAAAAGTGGCTTTTGTCAGCTCTGTTTTCCTCTAGACATTTGCATCCTTAGTCCTTATGGATTTTTCCTTGCAGGGGGTGATCTCCTAAATCACTTTTCCAGCAGAACTGCTGCTCTGGATGTCCCTTGGGTTACCATTTTTGCACAGTCTATAGGAAAGATGGAGATGTATCTGTCCAGTGATGTTTCACTGGCTAAATCCTTCTTACTGTGGGAAACAAATGTGGCAGGAGTTACCTGGGCTTTGTCTCATGTGAATAACGTAGCAAGGTCTTATTTGATAATGTCAATGAAGTTTCTGACTTCGGCCTAACTCTGAATCTCTAATTTTGTTAAGGCATACCTATGAAATCCCTCACAACAATGGCTCCTGTTACCTAGAAAACATTTGAAGAACAGCAGCAGGGTTTATCTAATTGTACAATTATTTGTGGGGACTGCACTGTAACTCAGCTGGAAATAATGGCAATTCTGCAGTTACTCATGTCAGCGGAGTTATGATATTCCCTGATTGCTCTCCAATTAACTTGTGCCACTGCAGCAGCCCAGGAATGGAGCAGGCAGGGCACATTGTTAAGGAAACCAGGCATTTTAAAGGGGTTCCCTTATGGCCACCAGCCCCTAAACAGTGGTTCTGTTTAAGCAAGGGCTGGATAAGCACTGGCAGTGAGGATCCGTGGCTGTTTTTTCGGAGCCAAGCTCTGCGCTCAGCTCACGTTATTGATGGGGTCGTGTGTGAGGGAGGCTTACACGAAGGGAAGAGTAATGGCATAAAGAGAGAGAATGGCAAATTGGCTGGCTGAGAAATGACCTGTGTTCAGCTCTGCTGAGTGGAGAGCTGGCAGCTCGGGAAGGGCAAAGGCACAGCAACGCAGCCATTCACTGAAACGAAGGGAAAAGCCATTTTTAGTGAAAATGGAAATACTGATAGGAGTACGAAAGAACAGGTCAAGGGATGTAGGCTGTTCCCTCTGAGGTGGGGTTGGATGGAGGGTAAGGATTTGTTATTTCATCTTTAAGAAGTTTTATTAATTATTGTGGAACAGATTGAAGCACTAGGAGGCAAAACCAACCAGGCACATGGGCCTTGGGAGCCACTCCTCATTTGAGAACTGGGGGAATTTCCAAGTGATTGATCCCTTCATAGGGCACAGGTTTGGTTAAGACAAAGCATGGCAGGAAGGTCAGATTTGCTTGTGGATGTTATTACCAGCAATAATTCCACTCCTGTCACCTCCCTCGGTAACAACCAACTGCTGGAGCAGAGCAGAGGAGATGCTGGGCAGTGACATGTGGCAGGAACAGCAGGTCAAGTTTTGGGTCTGGGGGACAGAAATCAGGACAGACAGCTCCCAGCAGGAGACTTGGTGGCTTTCTAAAGCCATTTCTGGGCTCTTGGGTAAACAGAAATAGGGTCAGACGGGTGCAAGGAAAGCAGATGATGCTGTTTCTTAGAAAACAGATGCGCATTCCCAATGTGTTCTCTTGTCTCTGCCTCAACAGCTGGATCTCATCCTCATTCCTATCACTCACTATTACTGCTCTGAGCTATAGCACATTTAATATGAGGAATTTGATTCATTTTATGGCAAGTCTCACCCATCTGCATATGCTGGTGTTGAGCTGGCTTCTGTACAGAGCTCCAGTGCTAAATGTGGATGGAGAAATCTAGGATGAAAGGTGTGACCCCCTCAGGGACACCTCATGGATAACAAGGTGTGGGGTCTTCAGTCCAGTGAACAAGGAATAATTCACTGCATTTTCAAGCTTGACAGCTTGTTTCTTATAATTCCTTGAGAGCTTGGTAATTAAATGTCATTGCATTAGAACCAATATGTCCCAAGTAGAGAACAAACTCATACTCATAATTATGTAGCCATCACATTAAACAAACAAGCTGCTCATTAAAAATAGATGCAAAAGATTCAATTAGATTTAATGCTGTATTAAGGATTTGATGACATGCTGGCTTTATCTCCATTGGTTCTAGGCAATAATGAAGCAGCTTTTCAGAGTGACCCAAGAGGAATATGTTTCTTTTTTAAATACCCATTTTCTTTCTTAATCTTAAAATTACTATTAAGCACCTTTACGTCTAAGTAAAGAGGGAAGGGAAAAAAAAGGGAAAAGGATTTTTATTGTTTTCTAGCATTCCATCTGGGTTTAGAGGCATAAGAGAATGAGGGAGCCCAATCTTTATGCTGTGTGCGACCTCTAATACGATTCAGAATAATGTAATAGGAAATCAAATCTCTGTAAGGGAGATTATTGAGTGTACAGAAAAGGATGATTATTGAATGTACAGAATTTCCTCCCAGCATTATCTGCCTCCCCTATATGTGCACCTCTCCTGGATGTCTTAGCACCAGAAGAGCTGTGTGATGGTCACTTTGATCCATTCCTCCTGATGAAGCCTCTGCCTTTGGTCCATCCTCCCCACCTGGCTGGGCACTGCCTGCAGCTCCCACTGAGCTATAGATCTTTCTCTCACAAGCTGGTTTTATTTAAACCCCTGTCTGTGGCCCTGCCCCTTGTGTTTTGGAAGCATGTTACATTTTGCCAAGCGATCAGGACTGTGCTATTCCATCACTGCTTTCTTTTCTCTGAAAAATCTGCCCAGGGGACAGAGCTGTAAATTGTATCCCAGCTCCATCTTAATCCATCACTTGGACCAAGCAGCAGAATCTTTGCAAAGACTGAAACAAAATCAACTTTGCTTTTTCCTTGACTCTCTCACCTAGCTTGCAACACAGACACTGTCAACTTTTAATTATGTGTGGGCAGATTATCCAGTTGCAAATGAGCCCTGTTACACCAAAAATAAAACACTTTTATTCCCCTCATTGACCTTTCCTACATTGTCACTCCAGTTTTTGCTGAGATTATTATAGAAAATAAAACATTTATTTCCACAGTCTGATTTATATCAGTTTTGTTCGACTGTGCTTCACTTTATTTGGGTTAGTTCAGCTCCCTCCCCGAGTTTGGATAATCAAAAGTTGACTGACTACAGTGAGGAAAGACGTATTAAAATTTATAGTTATCAAATAGCCTGATGCAATGTCTGCTGTAGATGGCAAAATAGATCGGAATGATTGGGCATTTGTCTCTGAAACAGAGGGTGGGTTTGATGTATGTGCATAATTTGTAAGAGAATTTGCTCCTCCATAGCAGTGCTGTGGTTGATGCAGCATAATTAAAAATTTCATCACCGATTTGAAAAGTGCCCTTTGGTTTTGGATGTGGTTTGATTTCACAGAGAAATCACCTTCTGGATGTGATGTATTTGGAACACCAAGAATCCCACTGCCTCTAGGATAATTGCTGTGATGGAAATTCAAGAGATGTGTGCTTGTGAGGGATATTGTTGTAACAACCAATTTCTTGACTCCACCTTGTAGATCAGTGTATTCCAGCAAAGGGCAGAAGCCTGGAAAGTTGTAGATTGACGTGTCCATGTTAATCTACAAGAAATAGGGATAAAGGAATATATTGGTAGGTTTTCAATTCATCTCTTGCTACTGTGTCCAGTCTAAAGATAGCTGTGAAATCTCTCTTGCATTCCAAGGTGAGGTACAATGAGGGAAATAACTCTGCGGTGCTGCCAGTGCAGAACAGGAGATGGTGGTGGGGAGGGGAGATGGCTTTGCCAGCCTGGTGCTTGCTGTGTTTTCACATTCTCAGGGAGATACGGCCTCCTTCAGAGTGTAACAGTTGCTGATTTGGTCTGTAAAACATATAAACTTGTGTTTTCAGGTAGAAAACTGCAAACTGGGAAAAACCAGACTGTCGGTCTCTGCTGAAACAGGAAGAACATATTTTTCCCACTTTTACTCACATATTTTCCCTAGTCAGCTCATTTTCCTTTTAAAATACATTTCCCCCTTTTTCTCTTATTTCTCTTTTTTTTTTTTTCCCCAAATGAGTAACAATACCTTGGGTGCCACTTCACTGTCATCTCCAAGTTTCAACTCCTCCAAGGAAGGAGCTGCCATGAAAGGAGTAGAAAAAAGTCTAGGGGAGCACTTCTCCCCATAAGTGCAAAATTGTGACCATCCTGGGCCACTCTTGGCATTTCCCTTCACACCACTCTCTGAAAGCTCTTGACCAGAGGAAAAGGATATGCAAAAGGTGAGGTTTTCTTTACACTTCTAGAGCCTTTCATCCTCCAACAACTGAATTCATTTTATCCATAAAACAAGAGCCTTGAAGGATCCCACCCTCTTGTGCACGGGATGGGTTAATTTGTATTCTGCTGCTGGTTCTCTAAGATAACAAATACAGGAAGAGAACATCAATCCTGATTTCTTTTCTTTCTTTATCTCCCCTCCTGTTCTCTGTTGTGCCACTACTGCTAATAACATTCTGGTTTAGTGGTGGATGTAATAAGATATGGATGCTGGATATTGTTTTTTTATACCTGTTGCACATACAAGAATGTGGATGGCTGACTTCCCTCCTCCTCTCCTGCTTCTCTCTGAATTGAATTCATTTACCTCAAAATTACAGAGCTGTAGTCACAAATCCATCAGGTCAGGGACATACTTAGAAGAAAGATGTAGTCCACTCACCCCTCCTGTGTGCCCTTACATTGTTATCATTCCCTCAACACTCTCTTCTCTTTTTTTGCTGAAAAAGAGGGACAAATACTCCATTTTTCCACTTAAATTTCAGATCATTTGCTGAAGTCATTTTGTGTAAACAACTTTCATTATTGATAAAGGTGAGACTTTCTGTACTTGTAATAAATTTCTATATTCATAAAAAGCCAGGGATTCAAAACACCCAGATCTAAATTATTTATCACTCAGGACAGCTGGATCCACAGTACAGGACATTTCTAAGGACTTCAGCTGACCAGAGAGGTCATCTGCTTTGGGTATGACCTTGCTCTTTCTGCTCCTTAGAGGTTTCCTAACAGAGGGAAGTGGTGGGCATTATTCAAGCATGGATAAGACCTTTGGATACCTGATGTGGAAGCTGGGAACTGGATATCTGTCCCTCATCCATCAAATGCGAAGAGTGAAGGTGATCATCAGAGCCCCTCAGGGCTGCTGGTGCAGGGCAGCACCTTCTGCTGCTGCTCACACTTTGCCCAAAGCCCCAGACTTAGCTGGCTCTGAGCCACCTGAGCTCCACCTGTCCATGCTCCTGGCACGGCGTGGCCGGGTGGGTGTCGAAAGGCACCCAGGGGTGCTGGATTTGGGCTTCAAAATGTGGGTTTGGAGAGGCAGTGGGTGCAGATTCACCCCTACAGTCACCAAACTGGTGTCCCCAGTGGGCCAGTCTCCACCCCCAGTCTCACACAGACAGATCCCTGATAACATTTCACCACCCCACATGTTTTCCACCCATTGTGTGCACTACCCCAGAGTTCGTCTGCCATCACAGCAGTGACATAACCTGGAGTTCCAGCCCAGAGCCTTAGCCCATGCAGAACCTGATTTTTTCATTCTATTGATGAAATTAAAAAAAATAAATTAAAAAAATAATAATAAAAAAAAATATCCACCTGTGCCCAGGATGGCAGAACTGAGAAATAAAACAGGACAAAAAGCAGACAGAAGAAGAAAAAAAATTCACTTACCAAAGCTGTTAGGCAAACCTCATCACACATTCATAACTCTGCCTTCTGCCAGCAGCAGGGCTTCAGGAAAAACATCTCCACAGCAGACAGCAGCACAGGTGATCTAGTGCAGAGAATCAAGGGCAGGAAGTTTCCTTAAGATTTGTATTTTTATAAGCAACTGAGACTTTGCAGTTTATTTGCACCATGGAGGAAGTGAGCAAAAAAGAAAAAAAATCCCAGCTCCTTCCATCATGAAATACATATTGTGGCAGAATGCTGCATGCCTTGTGTCAAAGGATCCATAGTATTGATTTCTTGAAATGAAAAATAAGTTTAAGGTGGAGTGCTTGGAAAAAAAAAATCAATAAAATTTCAAGTGACTGAATAGAACTATCAATTGTAATGACAGCAATCAAAAAGCCTTATCCAGTTCCATAACATTTTGGTGTCTGGACCTTTATTTTCATTAGATTTGTCATTGACAGAATGCTGACCTTACCTTACCAACCTGTCTGAAATTAGATTAAAATTAGTGTGGCTGAAAATGCTTGATTTCGTCCCATACAATGTGTGTAAGCAGAAACTGGAATATATGGAGCAGAAGTGTAAATGTCTGCAATGCAAATTGGGATGCAACAACCCAGCCAACTCAGAAGAATAATTGAAAATATCTCCTGAGGTGTAAGGAAGAGCCACAGCCCCCAGCAGCTCTCACTGAAACCATCTCCCAGGGTGTGAGCAGGAGGGCCAGAACATGAGAACCTGTGTCTCTTCCAAAACCCCTCATTTTTTTTGGTTGCTTTTCCCTTTCATTCCTACAACATTCAGTGAACAATCAGCCCATGTGGGCCCAAGGGCTGCAACTCTCTGGGGAGGTTTCTTCCTGTTTTCAGACTCAGGATGAGGGACTTGCATCTGAGCTGTGCCCATCACCACCATCACCACCATCACCACCATCACCACCATCATCACAGGGCTCCCAGACAGCTCTCCAGGACTCAAGGCTGTGCCATCCCTGGGCACTCTGCTCTAAGGGCTGTCATGTTTGTGCCCCAGTTAACATGTGGAGGAATTCATTATTATAAATCACCTTATCTCGCTATAAATCATGCAAGCAGCATCATCCTTTTCCAGAGGGGATGTTCCCCACATGATGCATCTCTGTAACCCTTGTGTGACTGAGGCTTTGCTGCTGCCTGGGGAAGAGCCAAGGCTAGACAGGGATGGGTGGGTTTTCTCCCTGCTCCTTGCATCAGAGCCTTGCTCTCTCCTTCATGCTTCTCCCTGCTTTCTTCAGGGCTGCTTTCCCTGCTTCTCCCCCTCTAAGCAGTGAAACGAGGCTGTGGCTCAGCAGGTCCCAGGGGACACATGTGGCAGGTCCCCACAGCCACAGGAGTGACCACAGCTCACCCTTCACCACACTTGGCTGCCATATGGTCATCCCTGTCCCCTCCTTGTTACTCCACCAGAGAGAGCAGGGACAGAGACAGCCTGTGCTGCTTTATTCTCAGAATCTTCATCCTCTCTGTTTTCTTCAGATTTTATTCTCTCTTTTTTTCTCTCTGTGATTTTGGAGCTTTTGCTGTTAAAGCTTCTCAGAAGATTCCTGGAGCCACCTGCAGCCCCAAAGCATCAGGCTCACAGATGCTGCTGACCTTCACTGCTGGGAATGGCTCTCCCAGTGGACATAAGAAGCTCAGACCTCCCAGGATGTCTTCCTCTCCTACTCAGGGCTAGAAAAAACACCCTCAGGATGAGACAAGAGAACCTGTCCTTGCATTTCTTGGCCAAGAGCTGTTCTTGGTGCCTCTCTGAAGTCCAGGGTGTGCATCTTGCAGCTGCTGGGCAACAGAAGGTACATCTATACAAACCTTTCAGGATAAAGCATCTTGGCCACCCTGAGTCTCTGCCTGGTACCACAGGATCCCTGTCTATGGCTGAGGACCGTGCCAGGAATAGAAAAGAGGGAAAAGGGGTAAAAAGCCTACATTTTCCAAATCTCTTTTTTAATTTGTGGTTTTAGGCTGGATTCTGGTTTGACTGCACAAATGGTTTCAATGCAAAGTACTTGCTTTTCCTTCATATTATTTCAAGACCATTCTTAAAAGGCACAACCACAAGGAGCTGCCCCTCAATGTGTGTGGCAGTTCCTCTGATTTGGAACACACCAGACACTCCTCTCTGGTTGTCATCAAAGGTATTATGTCCTCCAGTATCTAGAGGTTAAATTGTGCTCTCTGACGGAGAATTTCTGCCTTCTTTTGTTCCAAATGATGACACTGAATTTGTACCATTTTCCTGGAAATATTTCTTTGTACTTAAAGAAAAAAAAAATCAAGACTAAATAAGAAGCTGGTTGGCAAATGATTCTATCTTTCCTAAAGCCTTTTGAATTTTTCAGACCTCAGAGTGTTTGATTTACTTTGCTGTTCTGCTGTCATCTCAGGCTGATTTTTTTTTTTTTTTTGAAATTTGTTCTCTTGTCCCAGGTCATTGAGTTTTGCACTTGATCCTCAGGAGCACCTTGGCTTCACCTCTTTCCTTGGGAGTACACAGGCTTGCATTCACCTGCAGGGAGAGCAACCTGCACTAAACTACTGGAGTCGATTTACAGGAAAAGGGCCCATTTTTCCCTTTATCGCTTCTACTGTTGCAGAGAGATGAATTCTCCATGGCATAATAGCAGAACAAAAATAGATTGCTTCTGTAATACTCTATACAACAGCCTGGAATCCATCAGCCTTTTTCCTCAACAGTTCTTTGACAAATGAAACTTTATCTAACCATGTTCACCATGTTATTCTCCTTCTCCTTTTTGCTCTATTTTTCCAGATTGCTGCAAGTGCCAAAATGGTGATTGTGCAGTGAACACAACAGCTGTGGTGCTGCTGCCAGAGATAGGCAGAGGGACTCAATGACATTGTGAGCACTGAATTTCATGCTGGAGAGACAGAGGTTTCCATTTATGATAGTGCCAATGGAGACCAGTGCTGCTTGGGCTCTGGCCTTTATTTTGAGCTGTATTTGTTGTCTTGGGTAGCCTTCAGCAATTTTTGCAGCAAGTTTCCCATTCTGTTCAGTCTTGATGCAGGAGGAGTATCAGGGAAATGTCCTTGTCTATAGAAAACCTTCTAATTAAAACAACTGCTTGGCTCTGCGCTATTGAAAGCAAACAACTCTGAAGGGAGCATTTGTTTTATCTGAACGTGGAGAGAAGGCAATAAATGCTCACAATCTGGCTAAAAATAGATGTCAAAGTGAACTCCCTATTTTCAGGTCTAAAAAAGCTAAAACCTTTTTTATAAAATTATGCTATTTGTCAAACACATTCAGACTCTGGGGAAAAGCCATTCCTTTTAATTTGGGTGAAATGTTCCATTCAAATTGAGAACTTTATGGTTTCATCCTCCCCCAGCACCTCAGCCCAGTGTTTCTGCAGAAAAGGGTATTAAACAAGATTAGCAGGAAGCCAGTTCCTCCATAAATTAGGATTTTGTATCAAGTATGTGTGCTCTGGCCACTTTTCCTTTAATTTGACTGATTCCAATCCCCATTACTTGCACAAGTCCTTATGGATGCTTTCAGGGCTGCATGCTGAAGGCTGCAAACCCAGTCAGCCCCAGGAGAAAAAACATCTGCTCCTGTCCCACCTCCTTTCTGCTACTGCCCAAGGACTTTTGCTATGAAATTCAAAGGAATCACCCATAATTGCAACATTATATAAATGTATTTGGAGAGCCTGGGTTTAGGGGCTGCTGTGCAGTGTGAACAGGCACTGCACTCCCAGCATTCCGGTGCTGCCTGGGACCAGCACAGACCCAAGCAATGCAAACAAAATGTTCTAGCAGGAAAATGGGTATTTTCTGATGGGTGAGGCTGACAGTTGGGTGGTACAGTGAATCTCAGCAGATTTCAAGAGATTCCATGTAGGAAGTACAGGCAAAACTTCTTCAGAGCCATTTGATGCAAACTTTCTTCTTGGGGTAACAGCTAAGGGGTATTGCAGGGCTGCATGCCCTGAACAGTGTTAGGGTATTCCCTGCATCCCTTGTCATCCCTGGGAGTGCTGAAAACACGTCCTCAGATACTTCATGAGCAAACCACAACACTCCATCTGCATTCCCAGAGGACAGTGACAGCCCAGCTCTGCCCTGTGCCATGCCAGGGTCCTCCCCGTGCTCCCATCCTCATGGTGGTGTGTGGGATTTGTTCCAGCTGGGGACAGGTGTGCAAAGGTGCTTGTGGGAAACTGCTGCTTACATCCAAGACTGACAAGCTCAAAATTAAGCAAATGGTGGGGTTTGGTGCCCTCATTGTAGGGTACCCCTGCTCCCAGTGGTCCTGCCCATCACCCCGTGCCTCGGGCAGGGGCCTGGCTGGGTGCTTTGGGTGGGGTCTGCCAGATTTCGGGTGAGGGCTGCAGATGGCAGGCACAGTTTGTGAGCTCACTTTGCTACCCCAGGGCCTGCTGGGCAGGATTGATTGCACGGCTCAGGAAGTGGCATTAGCAGATGTTATTGATGTGGGACTGGCATTATCCACAGCACATGCTGTCAATGCTGACAAGAAACCACAGATGGCATAATTTTTTAAAACCCCTCTGCCAAAATCTTTTAAAACAAAACTTGCCATTTCTGTTTGTATTGATCCTCCTTTCCTGCTATTGATTTTTGCTCTTTGCCATCACTGAAGGGAGGAATGGGGATGAATGGGGAGCGGCCGCTGTCGCGCCAGCACGTGGGTGAAGGAAATCATCTTCAGCAACCCCGTGTGGGGTGGGGGTTTCTTGTTTTGTTTGGGGTTTGGTTTTTGTTTTTCCTCTACTCTTACTGCTCTATGTAACAGTGAAATAACAGGGCTGTTAGACTGGCTAGCAAGTCCCCAGATGCCCATGAGGAGAACTTGGTGCTGTATTTATGTGACGGCTGTACCGTAAAAATGGATCAGGAAATGCTTCAAGCCGAGAGCTTGGCTTGAGCAGAGTGACCTGACAGGAGCTGGAGCTAAGGAAGGATTTCAGAAGCTGCTGAAATAATTACAGCTCTACCTGTACCAGAAGTATATGGTTTTGATGAGCACTTCCATATTTTAGTCCTCAGCTACCTGGACAATGACATCTGGAATAGGGATTGAAAGGCCAAGTCTCTCCCCCTTTTTTCCTTAATGAGCAAACCTTCAGGACTGAAAAATAGGACAATCTGAGAAATGCAGATGCCTGGGAGCACCAGCATTAAATGCAGACCATAACGATTATGTATGTTTTCAGCATTATTATGTTTACAAGAACAGACTTTTGCTTGCATCATATTCACACGAAGGTTCGTGTCAAACAGCAGATAATGGAAATCATCCAGGTTCCGACTGCATTGGTGGCAGCCTGCCTTGAATACAGCATTCAGTTCTGGGACACCTCATTACTAGGAAAAAACCAAATTGCAGACAATTCAAAGAGCAGCTAAAATGATTTTGGGGTTGAAAAGACTGATTTATGAGAAAAGATGATGAACTAAATATATATACCTTCACTGAGTAATGACTTGGGTTACGCTTACTGTGTTCAGGCAGACAGAAAAGAATTATTTCGTGTGTACAAAAATGTGATGCTAAGGGGAGCACGATAAAAATGACAGAAGGGAAAGTCTGAGCTAAGAAACAGTACAAAATCTCTGTGAAATAATCTCCTAAAAGGCATGGGAAAAGCTCCCATCTCCTTATTGACATTTTAAAAAAGACAGGGAAAAATAGAGATGATGCAGTTATTCATCCAATTCATCCAATAGCTTCTTTATAAATCTCTAACCCCAAAATAAATAAAAAATAAAAAAGGGATTACTTTCTCGTATCCTCAGTATTCCTTAAAAATACAAACTGATACTTTCTTGTTGAAAGTATGATGGAGAAGAAATTTGTTCAGACTGTGTAACTCCCTGTGGGAGATCTGGATTTTGTAACCTTGGCAGTTCTCAGTACGCAACAAATACTCCCTCCCCCAGGGGATGAGCTTTCTACCTAATCAGCCAGTGGGGTTTGGGGTTTTATTTGGTTTATTGCACACTGCAGGACCCAGAGTGTCTGTTCCTGGGATCACAGCTGTGCCAGGAGCGGAGTCAGTGCCAGAGCAGCCACCCACCACCCTCTTCCCAGCCGGTCTCACAGGACCTTCCCAGGGGAAGAGGCACAATGAGAAACAAGTCCTGCCTCCAACCTGCTCTTCTGACATTGTCAAATACACCTCCCCGTGTTTGCCAGCAGTGCGGGGCTGCTGCTGGCCTGGCCCCGGTGTGCAGGGGACATTCCGGCAGAAAGGAGCTGGAAAACTGCATGATGTTGACAAAAAGGGACAAAATCCTTTTATCTGCTGTCTGCAGAGAATGTTCAAAGCTGAGGAGAAAACACGTGGAGGGTGGGATGAAGTATTTTAATCAGACCTGTTTTCCATACAGAAATGCTATAGTTTGAGAAAAACTACTTCGGTCTGGCCCACCCGAATTCATTATTGTCACTAACCCCGGAGGAGCTGCACAAAAGACTGCTGTTGATGCCGTATCCAGCTGAGAGTTTCATGAAGAAAATCTGCACTTTTAAAATCAGCTAATCATCAGAATAGCTAAGGAAGTAGTTCTTTCCTTTGGATCACAATGGTGCCAGCACTTCACGCAGCAAAGGCTGTAAAAGGAGAAGCATGCAACATTAAGTGACATAAGTGAATGTGTCATTAAAGAACCAAAGGGCTAATTTTTTTTCTAAATATGTCATTTAAAAAATAAAGATGCCTCATTTAAACTCATCCGAAAGCTGTTAAACCAATTTAACACTTTGCTGTTTACTCCTGAAAGATGTTGAGAGCTTATCTTATCTCCTCCTACCACTGTTCAGGGCTAATCAGAATATATTAGTGCATCTCTTTTCCATTGCAATAAACCAGTAAAATGAATGTAGAGATTTCTATGAACTCTTTTTACCAAAGACCTATTCCTTTTCTTGTCCGAAGTGAGTATAATGGCTAAGAGTCTGGAAGGGAGGAAGGGAGCACTGGATGTCACAGGCTCGTATTCATGGAAATGAACAACATAAAATCTAAATGGGAAAACAATGGTGGCTGAAAACAAGCTTTAAAATGACTCAGGCTGTCCCAAGTAGGGAAGCTTTCCAGAATCTAACCATCATCAAGCTAGGGGAAAAATTGTCTCTCCCTCCTCCCCAAAATTAACCCTATTTGCCAAAGGGGAAAATAGCAGCCCAATGATAAAACCATCAGTTATCTGCTAGCAGTGCAGGTTGCCTCCTCCTGCAGAGCTCTGGATCAAGGGCAGTGGTGAAAGGCTTTGATACACAGCACACATCAGGACTTTATTTTGTTTGCTCTCCCTGCCTAGAGGGGGAAAAGTAAACCCAGCATGTTTCCATCCTTGGCTTTCTCTATGCAAGAGGCTGGGAGGGAGAAAATTTCAGGAAGGACAGGAGAGACTGTAGAATATTCTGGGAGAATTTTCTCTGAATGAGGAACAGAAAAATGAGTGGACAGCACAGTGCAAAAGATCTGGAGATTTGCTTGGGGCATATGGTTGGAAAATTACTTCCTTTTTCTCAGTACCAAACACATATTAAAAAAAAAGAAAGAAAGAAAGAAAAAAGCACAGGCATGGTTTACCAAGGGTCAACAGATTTATGGTTATCTTTAAATTAGTGCAGCTTCAATGGGAGGTTTAGTTTTGGGTGTATTCAGGATGGGGAATAAGCATATGAATTATTCTGGTAGAGTGGTAGTAAATAGTCTGGCAGTCTCAGACCAATTTCTGTGGTGCCATATCTCATAAAGTCTGATAAATCCAGCATGCGCAGCTGCTGAGGACTTTTGGCAGTAGAAAAAAAGCCTATATTGCAGTAAGTATCTATATACCAGAGAATCACTGACCGTGTACCAGCCCTGGCAACTTGCTTTTGTGATGCTGAGATTTTGTTACTGCCTCAATCTCCTGTGTTTTGGATGAGAAATGAGAATAGCACTGGGGAGTGCAGAGCAACTATGGATGAGCTTGCTGGACTGTGTCTGACTGAATTCCCCAGGCTGATAGCAAAGTGCTTCGTGTCTGGATCTCTCGTTTATGAGTTCATCACGTTTAGAGCAGGCCCAGCAGGTCCAGGTACTTTGGGGTTTGTTGCTTACTGGGCTTTCAAAGTTCCCTTTCCTATCCAGTTGCAGTGATTTGAATACCCTGGAAGAAAAAGGAGGAAAATTATCTCCGTCTTACTAATTCTGGGAAATTTTATATATTCCACGTATTTTTCTTTCTGGCCAAAAAATCCCTCTCCACTTCATTACTCCCTTAGCTTAAACATCTTAACTAAACTCTCTCCTTTTATTCCTTATTATTTGTGCATGAGATTCAGCTTTACATGCAAAACATCCCACAGCCTTTTACTCCTTTTTGAAGGACGAATGTGACTCTTTTTGTTACAAAGTTGATGTTTATTATTGGCAAAAATGGTATTGGAAAGAAAATCTGTTACCATGTTAGACTGCAACTAAAGCTATCTATGGAGCTGAAAGAATGACTCTTGTGCCCAGTACTAAAAATTAAAACCAGAATTGTAAAAACATTGCTGTGAATAATTTCAGCCCAGAAATACTGAGCAGCTTTTATGAATGTTCCTGTTTTCACTTCCTGGCAGAACTGTATCCCTCTTCACCAGGAAGAGGGGGGTTTAACATGTTTAGGAGGCTTAGAGAGCTGTCTGAAAGCAGTCAATCAGTCTGCACTGTGATAGTCTGGGTCTGACTCTATTTTGTTTAAAAACTAGAGGTAAATATCACCTGAGGACATAAAAAGAATTGAGACAAAATTCTGCCTATGGAAGGCCAGCTATCAGTTATCCAAAACATATTAAATACTGGCAAATGACTCTCCAAAATCACCTCAAATCAATTTTCTCCTTATTTCCTTTTCCTCTAGCCACACAAAATTTTATTCCATCAGGGCACCCAGAGAGAGCAGAAGGTCTCTGCTCCCTGAACACCACCATCATGAGGGTGGTTAGACCAGCCCCAAAGTCAAACTAAAGGCCACCAGGAGCACACCTTGTGTGGGATGTAGTGCTGGTGAAAGCTGGGTGTCCTGGGCAGCACTGAATCCTGCACCCCTGCAGCAGAGCAAACCCACAGTGCATTCAGAACCCAGCCCTGCAAACCTCCCTCAGTTAACTCAAACCATCCTGGCCCCCAGGGAGGTGTGATCCCTGCCCCAGTGTGCTGCCGTTTGCCTTTGAATCGACAAGGTGGAAATGCACGGAAAGCTGCCTTCCAAATCCTAACCTAACTTTCCTCAGAGGGGTGAAACAGCAGGATTATCCTGCCTGCAGTGCAACATACAGCTGGGGCTTTATTTGCTGAGTGCATTTGAGATGTGCCATCCTCTTCAGGGCTGCTGGTTGCTGTGTGTATGTGGGTTTTGCCAGGCCACTTTGGTTTTAGCAGCAGAGGTTGTCAGTTCAGCATTTGCTGGATATTGCCCTTTGCTCAGGAGAACTCTTGTGTTTCCTTGTTTCCCTTGCAGCTATTGCTGTGCCTCTCCGTGGTGCTCTTAGCACCAGGTGAGCTGTGCCAGCACATCCTATTTTTACACACTGGGAAATGGCAACCCTGAAATGAAATGTGGGCTGGAAGGAGCGCGGTGCAGTGGGTGGTGAGCAGTGCTCTCCGTGCAGGTGAGAACATAAAACAGCACTGTGTGCAACCTCCCTGGGCCCTGCTAGATTCTGGCTGCCTGTTTCCTCCTGGTTACAACTCAAGCATTAGTGCAGTCTGCAGAGGCCTGTACACATTTGCTTTGGGCTGCTTGTCTGAAATATCTACCTCTGCATCCTGAGCCTTGCAGAGCAGTCAGCATCAGATGGGGTTTTTTGGGCATCTGTTCTGGGAAAGAGCTCTGTAGGGCTGATGCCACTGACTCCACATGATACAGATATGCTTATTTCCCTGACACTGGGTCCTAACAGTTGTCTGGTGTGCAGAAAGTTGTTCTTTCAAGCTGCACACTTGATGAAGGCAATAGCCAAAGGACCAGGGGACACATGGCCCCAGCCAGAGAAAATTACCATCCTGCATGGAGAATTGTGCTGGAAGAGAAATCTGAGATGTCTGAATGCCTGCTGATGGGCATCATCTGCAGCTCCCTCCCATTACTGCACATCAGCTGTGAGAGGCAATGAGAAACCATCTCAAATTTGTGGGCAACCAGAAATCTGACTGAGGATATTCTGACACTTGTGAGGGCTTTGCTGCCTTTCACCAGAGAGGCAAAGGGCACCTGATGGGTTTTTAGGGTCAGCCAGACTATTTTGCTGCTTCTATAATTTCCATTGCTACGTGAAAGGTGGCAAAGTTTGGGTATAGAAATCCCCCTGGTTTTTGATGGTGGATTTTTTTTTCCCTCTGGCCCTGTCCTTTCTTCCCCTCAGCAGAGGGGAAAAAACCACATGCTGTAGGACATTTTTGTTCAAGAAAATCCAAACCGCCTGAAGCCACAGTTTAGCTGCTTGTGAAGGTCTGAAAACCTGTGTGAGACAAGTCCTTCAGGGAAGTGAGAAATGCCCATCCCATGGGTATTTCTGGAAGCTGGGCTACCTCAATTGCAACTGGGACAGAGTTGGGGAGTTATGGATGTGTGTTATGTGTTAGCAAGAGAGAAAGGGAGGGGAGGGAGAAGGGTGGCCATAAGTCTGGCCAGAGCCAGTGAGACATTTGGAGGCTCAATGCCTGGGTAAATCAGCCCCAGGGGCTGTCCAGCAAGAGTAACAAAGGCAATTTTTCTTAAGTTTATCCACTGAACACTTGTGCTTTCCCCTCTGACAATGGGAACAGGCAGCAGGGAAAGCACCTGCAGTTTTCAACTGGAAATATTTGCAAAACCTTCTCTGACCTGGGCAGAGCAGCCGAGACAAGATCATACAGCGTGGTTCGGGTTTCTGCTTTTACAGCCCAGATTTGCCCACTCTGAAGGCTGGACCTTGTGCTGGGTTAGGGCTGTTGTGCTCCTTCCCCTTCCCTCATCAGTGCTCAACAGCCTGTGAAGAGGAAAAGGCTTTGTTTTAGTGGGAGCAGGTGTTTGATTACCTCGCCTCTCTCTTTTTGTATTAAACTTATCCCCGTTTCACCTCTCTAGGAGGGATAAACTCATGTTTGTGAAAGTGGCGAGGGAAATCATTTGAAAGGCGCCATCAGAGGTCGGCTGCCTGCTCTGCTGGCTTGATGAAACAGAAGAGCAAATGAGCAAAAGAAAAGCATTCTAAGTATTTTCTGCCTGCGGAGCATGGCTCAGAGCAGTGCTGCAGGGCTGTCTGCAGCTACCCCAGGGGGCTGCCTGAGCCTGCATATGTGTAGATTTACAAAGAAAATGGGACAAATTCAGCCCTCTTCCCCATCCATCCCCAGTGCTGCCTCCCTGCTCGGAGGCTGGGCTGGTGGCAGATGCTCTCCTCACCTTGGACAAAGGAGCTGTGGCATCCCCTGGCAGGACAGCATCCAAGAACAGCATCCCTGAAGGGAACATAAGCTCTGTTACTGCCCAGGCCAGGCCACAATCAGGCAGCGGTGCCATGCCCAGGCACAGCAGCTGTGTCCTTGGCACCTTGAGCTGTCCTTGGCCCTGAGCACCAGGCTCATGGTGCCAGCACCAAAAGGGATGATGGGCTGGAAACAGCAACTCACTCAGGATGCACACATGGGCCAGAATTTTTGGATGTAGAGATAGAACCAGGGGGACCCTGCCTGGTTTCAGAGCACCCCACGTGAACCTCCCTCCACTCACCTGGGACCCCGTTAAGTGAAGGAGCAGAGAAGGGATAGCTACGTTACATCTTTGTTTCCAGATGAAATTGGAGGCAGCCATATCTGGGTGAATAGAAGCCCACTGCTCTGCTCCAACCTTCTGCCAGGCTCCCTGCCACAGTGTCTGTGTGTTTGCTCAGGCGTGGGTAGGGAATTACCCACCTCATGTCACGGCAGATTGCCTTTCGTCTTCTCACTACTCCATTCCCCTCCTGAATATTTTGGATCTTTGCCTCCAGTGGCTCAAATGCAGGTGTTGGATTATAGCCATGGAGAGCCAGGGACAGAGAATAAAGAAATTCTTGGGTGTCTTTGGATGAGGATGAGGTTGGAAAGAATCTGAGTCAGCTCTTCCAGAGTTTTCAGATACCAGGACAGCACGGGGATCAGAAAAGCCATTGCTCTCCTTGGCACAATGCTGGAGGATGTTATCTAGAGACTGGTCCAGAGTACAGACTCATGGCCAAACTGGAAATGTTTGCCTGTTGGAAACATCTGCTGTTCTCCTCTGCTTCTCATGTGATTTGCCAAAATATATTTCTTGTACTTCTGCAGCTCAGAACAGCTTGTTATGAGGCTTAATTCACGATGTGTAATCTTGTGACACATTGCTGCCTGATGAGGTAGGACATGCAGATGAAGAAGGAGTGTAAATGCATCAGAAAGAGTGCAGTGCCCAGCTTGGAAGCTGTATAAAGTATCTTCAAAAGCATCATCTAGCTTTGCTGTTATTAGTCCTAAGACCCAGAGAGAAAGTTACTGCAGTCAAAGATAAAAGAGCTTTCAACAAATGTGCCTCGCAAATGAATGTCCTGCTGAAACTTCCAAGGTTCCTCTGACCTCTTAATGTGAAAAGGAGGGTACTACACTGGTGTCTAAGCCTCTCACTCCATGTGTTGGCATCAAAATACCCTCAGGATCTCTGCGCACTTAGATGCCCTTCAAACCACAATTCTCCCCTCATTGTGTGCCTCCCCTGTCCCAACTAAATGCTATAGCTCCATCCAACTCTTCACTTTAGGCAAATCCTCAGGTGTTTTTCTGCGTCAGAGCAGCCTTCAGTGCCAGGAAGGGTGGGGATGCTCTCACTTTACCCCAGCTCTCTGGAGTTCTCCAGGTTGCCCATCCCAGAGGAAGAGTGCTTCAACCCATCCTGATTCTGGATCTGAAATCCAGGGGTTCAGTCTGTTTTGCTCTGATAGTGTCATCCTCTATCAGGGAAGGGAACACAGAACAACTTAGAAAGACACAGTGTTTAGACAGAGAAAGTGTTCCCCATCCAAATGAATCCGGGACTAGGTGCAGATCTTCAGGTCTTTCAGCCAAAGTGGTGTGGATCCTCCAAAATCTTGTTTCTTACTGATTTTTGTGATTGATTGTACTTAAAGGTCAAATATATTATCATTACAGTCATGCTTTATATGAAACATGAGTATATAAATACTTCATAAAGGGCCAATGAACAATTAATAGTTGTTTCAAGAAACGGATAATCAAATGTTATGGATTGCTGTACAGTCTGGCAGGTCAATATGTTGCTTATGACTATAGCTGATTGCTGCCAATAACACCTTGAGTGATGTGATTTTGCCCAGCTTTAACACAAGATGTTTGTGTTAAATCTGTGTGTGCAGCAGCCATTAACCCTCTCTCCACTGTTCTAGAAATAGAACCCCCCAGAGCATGTCCAGGATTAATGGGTTATGATACAAACATAAGGCTGTGGGTTGTTGAGTAGCACATTTGTAGCTCCAGAACTTGATTATAGATGAGCAGAAAGGAGTAGAGACAGATGAATGCAGACTGCAAACAACAAAAAATATCTGCTGACTGCACAGGGAAAGCTCCGAGACTGCTAGAACTGCACATCCAGAAATCCACAAGCAGTGGGGCTTTTTAATGTGTGCTGGGGGGCTTAGGGAGGATCCTAGAAATTCTTTTAAGGTTTAGTGCCATGTTTAGCTGTCTATCCCACTGTTTTTAAATTACAGCTCACAGAGCAGGTCATCTAACTACCCCAGATGGGTCTGTGCAAGAGAAATTGCTCCTTCATGATCTCAGCCTTGCTACTATACAATCAGTTCTGCTTTTAAGTAGTAAAGAAGCTCACTGGAGTTGCCAGTTCTGATTACAGCATGAAACATCTAACCTTGGTTTACAGCAACCAAAATTATGTCTCTTGCAGACTGAGATTTACTTGGGCTGAGGCGGTGCTGGGTGCAGGAGGAAAAACAAGCGTGCTGGAGGCACAGAGACAGAAACACAGCTGATGTGAGAGCAGCACGGGCTCACTCCCCAGCTGTCCTCCTGAAATGCAGCCCCTCGTGCTGGGCGCTGCACAGGACATTAACACAGGTGCTGCTTGTTTGTCCTTGGAGCCAGAGGAAGCCCGGGAGTGGCGGTGGAGGCATTTCACACCTCAGCGAGCACACCCTCCCCAGGTATTTCTGATCGCTGACAGGTTTGTGGCACCGTGCTCACTCCAGCTCAGAACTGCACTCTGCTTAACAGAACAGACCTCGTTTTCCCTGCCTTTACATTGGTTTTTTAATCAGTGTAACTTCCATGACCCTCTGCTTTTACACCAGAAATAGCACTGAGGAAATCAGATTTAAGAGGAGAGAGGCGTCCGGTGCAGCTATTGTAGGAAGGCAAAGACAGACAGAGACATTTCTGACTCCTTCTGATTCTGGCATGGGCCAAAGGCCAAATGTGCCACCAGTACAAAGTGAAACAACCATCAGGCTGCTTTAAATGGCTTTGCTTTGTAAAAGCTGCTAGACTTATGATACCCTTGGTTTTCTCATCACCATGTGCATCCTCCTCCAAAACAGGAGTAGAACTGCTGTCTGAGTGATGTACAAGCTGGCCATACAAGCTCTGAACCTGGTTTAAAGCTTCTTCTATTCTGCTGGTTTAAAGCCCATCCATATCAGTCCAGGCTCAGAGAGACACTAGTACAAGCCTCACTGTCCCAAAGAATGCTAAAGGAAAAAGATTCACTGTTTTCAGGTCTCTGAGTCAATCTTTTCTGTCTGCTCTCATTTTTCTTCCACCTGCTGAGTGTTTGATTCTTGATCTGTCTGGTAGAACATGCAAATATTAACATTATCCTCTAGAAGTGCTGACAGATATATGTGTATTTTGTCAGTAGGTGCAGAAATCAGGAGATGCTGCTGACACCCAGGAGACTGTCCCAGGGGGGCAGCATGAGCCCCCTGTGCCTGTGACCTTCAGAGGCAGCAGGAGCAGCTTCCCCTCCCTTTGCATTTATTTGCTGGCAGGACAGCCCTCAGGGAAAGGACAAGGCAAGGGGGGAGCTAGAGGTGGGAATTGGCTGCATTCCTGACAGCATTTCAAAGTAGGTTGAGCATTCAGAAGAAAATGCTTTGCAGCAAATGAATATCCCTCAGGTGCTTGCGGAGAAAAAACTCCATTCCAACCAACACTTGTGCACAACAGCAGTGGCCAAGTCATTACTGGGGTTTTATTCTTGATCTTTTTAAATAGCGATCTCATCCTTGACCATTTTGCTGTGGACATTTGGGGTTTGTCCTCTCCTTTCAGCTGAATATAGGCAGGAACAGGATAGGAAAGGAAACCTTTTCAGTTGTGCTGGTGATACAAAAGTTTCCACATCTCTGCTGTGCTAGCATGTCCATGGGAAGCTTCTGCCTTTCTCATCCCTGCAGCTGTGTCTCAAGTCAAGGGCACATGGTTGTGGTGGGCTCCCACCCTCACTCCATTCCCAGGACATCTTCCCAACTGGCTGAAGCTTATCTAATAAGGGAAGGTGATGAATAAACCTTGTTAACTTGTCAGTGCCTCCTGGATGGGCTGTGCAGCCTAGAATGAGAGAAGTGTCTGCCTGTCCTAGACAATGAAAGGAATAAATCAATTCATATCTGAAAGTGGGAACTTCTGCCTTGATGGATGGCACTCAGTGACTATTAAACTCCCTTTCTTGTGGATGGATGTTCTGCAGCCAGACAAATTTTGTCCTTTCACACTTCAGGTGAGGGTGCTGCAGCAAGCTCTGGCAGTTGCTCAGGACTGGAAGAGAGAGCACCTGCCTGAGGCAAGTTTCTGTAGCACTTGCAGAAGCAGCAATCTCTGCTCCAAGAGAAGCTTTGATACAACTTGAGGCTGAAATCAGTAACTCTTAAAGATCTGAAAACAGCTGCCCTTCAGCAGGGATCTCATTAGGGGGTTTATTTATCTATCCCTTGAAATTCATAGAAAAGGAAATAAACTTAGCCTGTTGGATCCACCTAACAGCTCACAAGATGCAGGTTCTCATTTTGTGTTTCCCAGGAGATCAGGTTCCAGTCCTCCTCCTCTTTTCCCATGACAAGTGATAATAACAGCTTTTATCTGTTAATAAAATAGCACGGGAATTCCTGTATAGTTTTTAAATAGAGAGAAGCATGTGATTTGCTTCACTCCCTCAGCTTACACTGTTCCCTCTCAGTGGTGAAGAGGACAGGTTCTTCTCCAGGAAAGGATGACCCACGTGCCTGCCTGGTCCAGAGGGCTGCAGGACCATGTGGGCAGCAAAGGGGTGTCCCAAAGACACTGAGGGATTAGCTACTTTTTTCTAAAAACTGGCATGAATTGCAAGCAGAGAACACTAAACCACCATGACCAAGGCAAACAAGTAAAGGTGAATTGATGGAAAGGAGGTTGGACCTCCTCAGAGCTTCCTTAGTTTAGCAGCTGCCCACAGCAGCAACTCCAGCAAAACTATTCCAACAAAAATTTCTCAAGCTATGTTCTAAAAAAATCTCCCTGGACAATCAGTGCCAGTAGTCATCCAGACAACTTTCCAGAAAGTATCTCACCTCAGAGCTCATTGCACAGTCTCTCCTCCAGAAGCATCAGGCATTAGCTGATTAGAGCTGAGGACTCAGCCTTTCAAGTACAAAATTGAAAAAAAAAAAAAAAAAGAAGTCTTAAATATCAGCACATTATACACTCCATGTAGCAGGCATGGAAAGGCTCTGGGAAGGATGGAGCATTTATAGTTTCCACAGAAAGAACTTAAAGGAGATGAAGACAAGCACTAATGTGTAAAATGAGGGCTGTTATTTCAAATAACCTTCATTATCTATCATTGCTGGCCTGAGTTGTGTCAGTCAGGGCATCTGTGGGATTCTAATCTGAGCTGTTCTGCTTGTTACTACCCAGCCATTACCAAAGGACTCTTCTGTCATCTGTGAAGTGGGAAAGGCTCATTCCTCTGGTTATCTCCTTTCCAAGCCTCCAAGAGCCTCTGGGACACCAGGAAGGTCTGACCCAAAGACAGAGTCCGAGGGAAATTTTCCAGCAAAGAGAAAATCCCTGTGGAGGAGATACCACAGCTTCACTTCCCTCGGAGCAGCTGGGTTTTGTGGCCAGTGGTGGCACAACTGGAGAGCACCAGGACAGGACTGGATTTCCTATACTCAGAAACTGTGCTTTTCAATTTATTTTCACTTCTGTTTATTTTCAGCTTAGGAGAAGAATTAGAGAGGGAAAATTGCTGTCCTAAGCTCGGGGTTCTTTAGTTTGCCTGTTTGTGTCACTCTGGGAAAAAAGGGACTTTTTTTGACGTATGGGGAGCAGTGAGGACACTTTCACAAGAGGGTACTAATTACACCCCAGAATATGTGTTTATGTTTTGTTGCTTAATATAGTTAAATGCCCTTTGTTGTAGTCACATCAGGATCTCAGCCTGCCCCACCAGAGAGACAGGGACAATGACTTGGTGCATTCATTTCCTTCTTCCCAGGCAGTTCCCAGCACACCACTGACTGCAACTTTTGTCAGACCTTGGAATTCAATGTGCATTGAATTGTAATGCATTTTCCAGAGGCTCATTTTAGGCACTTACTCAACTGAGAGATTCTTATTCTACAATACTTTGGTGGGAACATAGGAGAAAAGAAATAGAGTTTCAAGAGCACACGATCAGCTGCCTTGCTTTTGTTTCTGTCCTAAAAATGTGCAGTAACATAACTGGTGCAACAGCTTGCATGTTTTAAAGTATTTGCCATGCAACAGATCTTCACTGACTTTTTGCTGAGTTGTTTCTAAGTGGCCTTGTTGTTATTCTGAGTACCAAGGGTTGTTTTACTACCATGTAGAATTTGGGCAGTCATCAATATTTAATCTGTGTTTTGATACTACACATTTGTTTTCACTGGCATCTGATTCTTTTGGTGGAATAGATCTGACTCATTTAAACTTTCTGTAAACTAAATATAGAATTTCATAACTTATCAGGTGGTACTTGTAAGGATCTTAAGTATAAAAATCTATTACTATAGTACACTACAGGAAGCTTCCACCAAACACCACAGCAGAATAAGTTTATTTTTCCAAACCAAATACTTTGGATTATTCCACTATGCCCTCAGCCTATCTGGCTTACCTTATTTCTGCCTAGGCTATCATCACTGACTGGTGTTTTTTAAGTGATTTTGAAAGATCTCCACATGGTTTCACCGGTGCTGCCTTTAGACTGTAAGTTGAGCATTACAACAACCTAATCCTAACCCACAGAGCCTCTGTTGCTTCATGGCAAGGACTGAATATTTGGAACTGATGCTGTTTGGACACTTAGATCCTTACTGTCTGTTTAAAGAAGTCCTTTTATTCCATTGACTTATTCCATCATCATGGTGCTGGAAGCCCTCAAAAATATTAATGCTCATTTAAAGATTATGTGCTTAGGAATTTAAGGCTAGAAGGGTTTTGCAGGTCACACAGACCTCTTACTGCCATGGTCTCAGAGAGCCCTTTCCACAAACTGTGTCAGGGCACTGCTCTTTCCTCAGCTGTAAAATGCAAATTATTGCATAAGGGTGCTCCAGCACACACAGTCTGGGCCTGAGCTGCAGAGTTAACCCCAGATGTACAGACTTATCCTCAGAAACCAAACCTCCTTCCACGCATTTGGATATGGAGAACTGGCTTAGGCACATACCTGGTAAAAGATGAAGACAGTTCTAAGAAGAAAATTTGCTCATTTATTATTCTCTTGTTTAAAGGAAAATGGGAACCCCTTCGTTGTAAAAGTCTGCACAGTTCAACTTTCCCTCCACTGCCTTCCTTCTCAGTCTTAATGCAGAGGAGTATCTGAGAAGCATATGCTTCTTTATTAGCAGAAGAGACAGGCTAAATTGGGATATGATTCATGCTTCCAATTTATGCTTTCTCTTCCTGTATTGTCAATGGCTAATGAGAGGTAATTGCAAAAGCTCGCAGAGGGAGGCACTTTTGGAAGGAGAAAGAAGAATTAGAGAAGGTGTAAGCAAGGTTGGATTTACTCTTCAGAGACTTTTTGTTCCGCTGCTGGTCTGTTTGTGACTTTCCAAAGTTGCTTCTGTCGGAGCTTGATATAATTTCCAAAAGTTAGACATTGCTGGGGTCTAGGAATACCTGTGGCACCCTGGCCATTGCCCAGGACCAGTCAGGAATGGCAGCTCACCTGAGCTCCACTGAGTCCTCACACCAGCCTGATTTTTGGGTGATCTCTCTGCTTTGAGGGAGAGGCAGAACAGTTTGGTGCTCCCTAAAGATGGTCTCAGTCAAATTACCTGTGCACAGTTCACCAGAGGCACAAAATGACATCTACAGATCAAAGCCCTGCACCTCTTGTTTTCAGAGAAGAGCAACACTGGATACCTGAAAAATATTGGAAGACAACAGCTATTTCCCAGCATTAGCCTCTGAATTTCACTGCATTACACTTTTCCTGGTCTAATAACATTTATTATTAAAAGGCTTTTGTTGAGAATGGAGGCTGGGTTCAGTACATGTCTATGAGGCAGACTGAAATCACTTGCCAAAAGTCATTAGAGGAGAGTGCTGACTGAGGTGATTTCTCATAATTTATTACTCATTTTGCCCAGGGACCTCCCTAAGCAGGAGCTGGGGACCCCCATGCAAGAGCAGCCCCAGTGCAGAACTTTTCACAGTTAGGACTTCTGGCAGCTCCTGGGAGCACTGGTCTGTGAAATCTCAGAATTCATCAACTCCCTATGCCAGTATTGCTCCTCTCTCCTTGGCTGAGAAAGGAGGCAGTAAGTGCCAGGGATAGGCTTAGATTCCCAAATCCCTCACTGCAGTGCAATGTTGCCTTCAATTCTGTAAAAGAACTGAGCTAAAGGATGCTGCCATGTGTCCCAGTTGTTTCTGGCAATTTAAATGATGAAACACTGTCACTGCAGAAGCAAAAATTTACATGAAAAGGCACAGTCAGCTTGCAGCTCTAGACAGTTCATACATCCATGCTGTGATCCCTCATCCTGGGAAAAGCTGCAGCTCCACGTTGTGCTGCAGCTGCACAAAGGGTTGATGTCTCCTTTGACATGGGCTAAGCCAAGCTTTAGCCTGAAAAATCATGGATAAACTGAAAACTGTAAAGAACAATTATTGATCAGTGATAAGAATAACTCATTGATAAAAATTTTTTTTCTTAGAATCAAAGGTAATATTTTGGCATGGTGTGTCTCCTGCATCTCACAGGACTCCCCTTTAACTCTCTTCAGCCAAAATCCTTTGCCACCGTGGCAGTGCACAAAGACCATGGCCAGTTGCATTGGTGGATTCAATCCAATCATCTCCTTGTACTTCTTTGTCTCTCTGGCTCCATCTGTTGTCTCCTGCCTCAGAGCTAAATTCCCAGCTTTGGGATCTGGACATTGGGGCTGTGCCTGGTGCTTCACAGCAGGAACTTCGTGCATTGCAGAGATATGAATAATAATAAATAAATGGAAAGTGAAATACAACTTTCATCCAGTATAGTCCAGCACAGCAAGATTGGGTTCCCAGGGAATGGCAGTATATTTGTTTTCCAGATCGTTAGCTAATGCAAAGGAAAGTGAGAACATTTATTAGCCTCCCTCAGAATCACCTTTAGGAAGAATGAATATTCATGGCTATAAATAAGACTGTTTCAATTAAGTCTGCACATAAAAATGCTCCATGGTGTCACAGAAGGCTGTGCTATTCAAAAAGAAGTGCCTAGATGAAAGTATTTAAGGCTCTATTTGAGGACAAATTCACTTGTGAACATTCATTTCCAATGTTTCACAGTTAATCACTGGAAGTTATGATGTTTTCATCTTATCTGAATGTCAGCCCACAAGCTGAGATGCAGAAGAAACCTTGGGCTTGTTTTTTTTCCTACCTACTAATGGCAATCTGGTACCATAATTGCTTTCTTGTTCAACTTCAGATAATATATTGTGGTGGTGATAAGTTTTGTGTTTCCCTGAGTATCACTTAGGAAGAGCAGCCACAGTGCTGAGCTGCTCATTACAACCCCTGGAGAATATCACCCAGGAAGTGACACAGTGACCTCCCATCCTACAGCACAGGCTGTCCCTACACAGCCCTCTTTTGTAAAAACACACCTGTTTTTAATACCACCTTCAAAACTCTTTAGGAATCAACAATTTGCAGGGTCAAATCTCTTACAACAACCCTCTGGGCAAGTTCAGGCTAGAAAATGTATTTTAGGCAGTTGAAGGCCAGTACAATGTGCCTCCAACTCAGAAAGTCACAGGTCTTGACTACCAAGAGTTGGGGGAATGTGTTAGGAATGTACCAGTAGCTGCTAAGATCCCTTTCCCTGTGCCTCTGCAGCCTGTTCCTGGCTGATCCCAGAGACAGCCAGGTAATGGGAACCACCATCAGAACCTGCACCAGCTGTCCTCATGCTCCTCTGTGAATGGCATCATTTACTGAAAATGAAATAAAGAGAAAACTGGTTCTAAAGCAAAGTGTTTGCCACGGGAAAACGAGGGACAGGCAACAACACCATAAATAGGAATTTTAGTTTTAGTTGGTGACAAATCTGTCCCTTCCAGCCTTTCCTTTCCTATTCATTGAGGCATGTGCAATCACTGTTCTTTAATGGACATCCACCCCTCAAAGGACAGATGCATAGATCCCACTCTCTTCTTCACACATCTGAATTTATTCTTTGTAATAATACTCATTCTATTAAGAAGAACTTCAGAGGAGTTTATTAAATACCACTGAAAAACATATGACACCAGCAATTATGGGGAATCAATGAAGATATTTGCTGGAGTCAATAACCTAAATTACTAACAAAAAAAAAGTAGCCAGTATAAGCAACTCATCTATATTTCCCTGGGATAAAAATCAGGCCCTGCATCTAAATATAGTATCAGAGGCAACAGTAAATGTCCAAAAAAGCTGTAGCTACTTGCAAAGCTGCCACAACACAGAAAAAAAATGGCAATCTACTCTGAAATTACAAATTAAGTTCAGCTCATTGAATTTAGCTAATTGAAGGAAAATCTATATCAAAACTGGAAACCATGACAGCTGTGTCACCCCAAGTAACAAACACAGTGGGGCTTTGAGATGAACACCTACTATTAAGCCAAAGAGAGTAATCTATGGGCAGTCATGGTTCAGACATCCTGATTAGCCTTAATTAAAATTCTGATGATCAGGTGGCTATGAAAGGAACAAAACTTTTAAAGAATTTAGACAAGTGCAAAAGGCTGGAGATAGGGTAATAATTAGGAATAATATCTCTTGTTAAATTTAATTCCTTTAGCCTTGAAATTACCATGACAGATTTCAAATTTAGTGGCAGTTTTCCTGTCCCTAAAAAGAGCTTAATTATATAGTTTAAGACTTTGGGAGAACTGATTCAGATAAAGCTACATGGGGCCCATATCAACTCTGTGGCATGCTTGAGTGGACTCAGATAAAGAAGGAATAGATATCCACTTGTTCAAGAATCTAGAAACATCACATATCTGAAAGGGGGTTTTTGAGACACCAAAAAAGTTTGAATAACTCTTTAACTTTCTCTTTTAATTAATAACAATCACTCTCAATTTGCCTTTCTGCTTCTTGATTTCAGCTGGGACTGAAAGCAAGACAGAGATAAAGCAGCCAAAACTCTGAATAGTGCTGATACTAACAGAACTTCTTAATCACTGGAATTGGCCTATCTCTAGAGCCCAGGAAAGACATCTAGAAAGATGAGCAAAATTCAGATCTGAGAAGTATTCCTCTGAGTTACAGAACACCTTGTAGAAATCATCACTGTATTCTATTAACTGCTGTTAGTTTAGAAGAAAATGTAAGATACTTAAGAAAATGTCAGCTTCAGAAGCTGTGTCAAATGGAAGAAATATTTCTTCTAATATGCAGTTCATGACAAAGCTCTTTTGGGTTTTCAGGGCCAGGGAACACCCTGAACAATGGATGGATCAGGAAGATGATGAATAGCCTGAAATACTGATGAAGAACATTCTCTTCTTATAGAATCAAACTCAAAAGAAGATAGATGTTAATATTATTTTAAAGCCACCTTCATTGGATTCTGCCTTCTCTATGCAATCCACTTATATGATCTCATTGTCAGGTTAACTGAACACTTTAAGGATTTAAAGACATTTGTTCTCCCAAGAGCCACATGAAGTAGGAAAATACAGTTGTCCCATTATATGGGTTTGGAGCTGTGGCACAGAGGTGCAACGTCACACATGGCAAGGCAGGGAATTGAACACAGCTTTCCTAAATCCCAGGCTGTCACCCTAACTACTGTTCCTACACACGTTACATCAAAATGAGTGGTTAAGCTTGAGTCCCTGCTCTGGGTTTCCTCCTGTCTGCATTAATCTCTGAGCACCTTAGCAAACCTGCAAGAGTGCTACATCAGGAGGATGGAGAGGGTCAGAGGAAGAAGTGCCCCATTTATTACAGCTTCTTGATCATGACTGAATGGATCACATGCCTTAGGATCCACTGGCAAAGGGCAAATAGTTCCCAGAACTAATCTTTCAGCTGCTAAGAATGGGATACAATACCTTACAAGAGTAAAAATGAGCTGTCAGAGATGATAAAAGCAGGTACAGCCTGGACTCGATGAGCAGAAAAGGGTCATATTTTAGAGTTCAATAAGGGTTCAAATTAAAAGCAAGCAAAGAAAAAAAACACTAAAAAACAAAACAAAACAAAACAAAACAAAACAAAACAAAACAAAACAAAAAAAACCCAACAAAAAACAACAAAAAAAAACCCCACCCCCCCCCCAAAAAAACGCAAAAAAGAGCAAAAAAACCCAAAAAAGAAAACAAAACAAAACAAAAACCAAAAAACCAACCAACCAACCAAAAAAAAAAAAAACAAACAACACCAAAAAAAACCCAAAAAAACCCAAAACAAAACAAAACAAAAAAAACAAACAACCAAAAAAAAAACAAAAACAAAACAACCCACCAAAATACAACAACACCAAGAAAGGATAACAGCAAATAACCCAACACTGGCCCTGTGCAGCAGGAACAGCAATAAACCCCAAAGTAGTTGTTCTAGTAGTTGTTCTAATACTGCTTGGAGGAGCCCTGGGAAGCCCCCAGCTGGCAACTACTGAAAAAAGGTTCCCTTAACTTGGTGGATCACGTTCCAGAAATGACACTTATTCAAGAGAATCCATTCTGCCTGCCACCACCCCCTCAGGCTTTGGGCCTTGTGAGTTTCTGTGCCTGTGGACATTGGAAAGGGGCAAACATTTGCCCTTAAATGTTCTCTGTACCCAGTGGTCTAATGGATGCTATTCCTGAGCAGGAAAATAGAAATGGGATTATCTTGGAGAGTCTCATCTATCTCCAAGGTGTCCAACTTCACTTACATCATTCCTGAAGGACTTCTGTTCTGTACTGTGTGTTTGCACATTCTCAGCTGATTTTCTTTTCCATTTTTTTAAAGGCATCCAAACCAAAGGAATCTGTTGTGCCCTTCTTCAGTGTTAAGTTAGGGTTCACAGTCATGGTGCAGCTGTTTTATGGAATTTTCTGTGCCTTTTCACCTTAGATTAATGCAAGTCTCTCACCTGCAGAATATTCTTAGCTCTGAGCAGTTTTAAACTTGTTTAAAAACTAACTCCTCATCAGGGCCTAAATATCATTTTTCCTGATATGGATGTGAATCCACCATCTGGACCTTGGCACAACCACACACCCAAACATTTTAAGGGAACAGATCAAATGTGGAAGTATTGCCAACATGCTGCTGCACAAAGAGTTTGGTCTTTCCTGCTGGATGATACAAACATTTCACAAACACGTACAGCAACAGATCCTCACTTCATGCTAGCTCTCTCAGGACAGATTCATTTCATCATGCATGGAAATTGAAGAATTATTCCAGTTACATGCTCCTAATTGCCACCCCATTCCTCTCCTAGGTTTTCTCTTTCTGTGACCTTTTCTAAGTCAGATTTAAATTTGGGGTTATAAAGTCCTTGGAGAAAATTAAGATGGCCCAACCATCTTATTTACTGAGGCTTAATGTCTTCATTAATCTCACTGCAACTTCTGCCATGTGATGCTGGGAAGGAAATGATGGGATATTTTTGAGATGCATGAAGTGAAGGGAGACTCAGTGGAAATTATGAATTTCTGTATCCCCTTTGACTGCAGTAACCATATGGTTGCCAGATTTAAAGCTTTCAAAATGTGGCATTGACCACGGAGGAGCACAGAACCATGAGAGCCAGGCAGGAGAGCACATGAGCCAAGGAGGCACAGAGGTGATGATGAGGATCCTACAAGCTCTGCACTCTAGAGGCCTTTAGAATATATTCACCCACTGTCACCACCTGTAACAAACTGGGACTGGTTCCACACATTGCTTTTGCTGAAGCCTTTGCCCAAGTAACACCATTTTAGCAAAGGGTCCAGGGTTTGTGAATGTACTGCAGGAAATCCCACGTTGCTTGGGACAGCTGGTGTGGCAGCGTGTGAGAGACTGGAGCCAATGTGCTGTTTTCCCACCTGGTAGTGTGTCCCCTCTCCTTTTATAAGACACCTGTGGCAAATCCACCCCTAACAGGAAACTTTTCTGCTCCCTGAAAGATGAAGGTCACAGTCTGTGTTTTTATTTGTGCTTAATAAAATCGCTGAACTTTGTGCTCCTCCATTTTTATTGCAGAGCTTAACGTCCGTGTATCCTGTATTTCCTCTCATGGTTAAACTAAGAAGTCTTCATTTTTCTGTTCTGATGCCTTCACTTTATTAAAAAAAAAAAATAAATAAATCACAGTACCCAATTTCTCATGTGTTGTTATAATAAAAATCTTTCAGTCAGAAATTGGTACTTGATACAGAATGCCAGGAGAGCAAGATCCCAGCCTGATCCAGCCTTTCCATTACTACAGGGGTAAAGAGATCTCTCCCAGCTCTCTGTGCCATCACTGGGAAATAAAAGTAAAGGCCGAAGTAAGTTTTAATGAATATGCATGCTCTAGATCTCTGCCAAACTGAAATTGTGTAGTCTGGGCTCATGATTAATTATGGGCACACCAAGAGACTTCTCACTCACTAACATAAAGGGAAACTAAACCTAGGGCAGTTTAATTCAGAAAAAGTCTTATAAGGATATGATGCAGCTTCATTAAATATACATGTTGATTCTTTTACTCTGCCACCATTTACCACAACACAGAAATTTCCATCTTTTCCAGCATGGATACACTCACACATGTGATAATAGCAGTAGTAAAGCAACTGATGACACACACTCCCGAGACACAGCTAAAACTCTCTTGCTTTCTGGCATAAATATCTCTGTCTGCAGAAGGTAGTTTATTGCAACATTTATGTAAAATTCACTTCAGTAGCCCTTGGATTTATTATTCCATGTTGCTGCAAATTGAGACAGATTGGTGCTCTGCCTTCCCTCCAGACCAGACCGACAGGCAGGACAAGCAGGGTTTGGGATAATTGCAAAAATACTGAACAATTCCATGAACATCAAAGATGAGTATCAGTTCCTAATTGTTATCACTTGCTTTCATGCCTCTGACTCATTCCTGAATTTTTGTTTTCAAACAATATAATTCATCTCTAATGCAAAAAGAAAGGAGCACTTCTGGCCATCTTTGAAGGTTTTGTGGCTGGAACATCTTAACAGAGACCAGGGGCTAAATTGCCATTTGTAAACAGTTCAGGAGGAGAGGAAAAACATTAAACAGAAATATAGATTCCCTTTGATGAAACAGGTCTTAGGTTCTTGCTTTCTGCTGTGATAAAACTCAGCTCTTTGAGACAGATGCCGGCAGAGATATCCTGCAGCCTCTTTATAGAAAAATACTTAGAAGTCTAATAACAGCATGATTTCAATATTGACATATTTATACTAGAGAGTACAAGCATGAGAGATTTTCAGTATGAGCTTGTAAGCAATTAAAAAAAAAGAAAATAACTTGAAACATTGTGCCCTCTCACCACTACATATTCTGGCTGTGCAGCAGTTTGTGGACAAGCTGCTTTAGAGTGCTGTTAAATGAATATTTCCAACCTATTTGCTTTCTCCCCCTTGCTGGTACACAAAGCTCTGTCAAAGTAATGAATCCAGCTACTCCAGCTTCAGAGAGAGAGCTGAATTCTCACTGGCACATCACCAGATAAAACCGAAACATCTGAGGACTGAAAACTAGAACCTGATCCCACCAGAGAATAATTTGACCTTCTGGAGTGCCTGGAGCACTCAAGAGTCCTAATGGCTCAAACCACCCCCTTGCCCAGCAGCCTTTCTGCCCACATTGCAGCACAATTGCTTCTGCAGGAGGAAAAGGGGGAGACCAGCAGGGGCCAGGGAGGCGAGAGCTGGAGCCAGTGACCCCACATCCTGAGCAAAATCATCTCTGCCCAAAGCAGAGAGGGTCCAGTCTGGCCAGAGCACCTTCTGCACGGATCTGACAAGCCTGAAAACGCCAAAGCCAAGTGCTGAAAGGTGTGAGAGGAGTAAATAACGTGACCCATCACCGACCTCTTCTCTTCCTAGCCCACGTCTCCCTGCCCCAAGCAAGCAGGCTGCTTACCTCTCCTTCCTTTCCTCCTAAAGCCTTGAGCTTGAGCAGGCTCAGATTTGCCTTATTAGCTCTCCACTGGAAGCATTTCCCTGAACTGCCTTTGAACTTTGACAGGGTATTAACCCCTGAAATCCTTGGCTTTGCCTGGCTCAGCAGGGCTGGCAAAGGACACGGGGAGGGAGACCTGCCCAGCAGGCAGGGCACTGCAAGTGCCTGCCTCAGGGGGAGACACCATGGACCACCCCAAGGTGGGATGTTTTCCTCTGTCATCTCCCTTTGACTGCTCCACAGATGATAGGGACAGTGCTGGCAGAGGAGGACTGCTGCCTTGTGGCACATGTTTGCAGGGGTTGGGAGGGTGCTGGTCTAGCCCTGAGAGCTCAGCAGGGCTGTGACTGCCACAGGGCTCAGGGCAGAGAGATGCATAAGGCTTCCTGCAGCTCAGAAAGGGGAATTTTAGCTTCTTCTGCTGTATTAGAGCTAGGCATTTGAGTCTTCAGAAACTTATGGAGTCTCTTCCGATGAGATGAGGTTTATCCTTCAAAAATGTAGAAAACTTTAAAAATCCTGTACAAATTCAGTGTGTCAGCTGACCAACGAAACTGTAACCTGTTTTCTTACTTGAGCTCTAATTTTATGCCTGCTGGTACTCACTTATACAGAACATCAGCAAACATTTTTATCTCTCTTAATTTTCCCTATTCCCTATTAATTTCTCTTATGTTCAATAAATGATCCTTTATGCCTGTTGCTTTAACTCTTCCTTGCAAAGTTGTTTTTCCCCATTTTTTCCATAAGCCAGATACTTTAATTTCTTGCACCATGCCTCATTTGCTAGTAACAATGATGTATTTTCCCTTTCCCCATGTATTTATTTTTACTGAGACATGCAGCCGTTCATCACATTCAAATGAAGAATTATTACTTAGCTATTATTATTATTGCTAGTGATGGTATGTAAACAACTATAATGATGTGTGGGCTTGTGTAGGAGCAAAGACCACAATAAAGATGTTGCCTTAGGGGGAATGAATGAGGGGGACGTGCAAAGATTTAAGCAGAGCACCCTCTCCTTGCTGGTTTTGTCTCTAATTGCTCTCTTCAACTCCATGGCCTGTTTCCTTTGGTCTGGGTGGAGCCCTCCCCAAAATACACCCAGACACTGCCACAAGGACACCTGCCAAGGCTCTTGAGAACATGAATGATGTGGGAAAGGGGTTTCACTGAAAAGGGACACTGTTGGGAATGTGATGGGTGTGTGATGAGCAGGGGGTGCTGTAAGTGTGTGAGAAAGGGAAGAAGAGGAGCAAGAGATGCATTACAGAGATGGTGGCACAAACAAGGCTGCAGGACAGCGTGGAATGAAGCTTTTGGAGGCCAGTGCTGGAACTGGAACATAGCAACAGAACCTCTTACTCTGGTTTCCTTGTCTGTGAAACTAGTATTTTTCATATCAATTCCTAATACATAAATAGGATTATTCTGAATCTGTGAGGCTCTGATGCTCAATTGTCTCTCAACTGGAAACAACCAGCAATAAATTGTATATTTGCTCAGCTGCTCAATGGCAGTTGTGTTGCCAGGTGCCAATGACTTTGTCTAGGGTAAGCAGGCAGGTGACAGGGGGAACAAGCCCCACACTGATTTTTAAGGACTTTAGTTATGCTTGCTGGCAAAGCAAAATCAGCAGAAAATGGGGAGGGAGCATGAAGAGAGCCAGAACTGAATGGAAAAAAACCCAGTTCTTTGGCAGACCCATAAAGAAAATTCAGGCTAATAAAGAAAGTTCAGTCTTTTTATTCTCTGCTGCCAGCAATTTACTGCCCTAAAAATGAAAGCAGTTGGCTTTAGACAGAGCAGCCTTGAAGATAGTAAAATTTCAGTATCATGTATTAGTCTGGCTTCCCTCCTCACAAGTGGGAGGTGAGCAGTAGAAAAAGGGATCAGCTGTGTCATCCCTGGTCCCCTGGGGACCCCTGTGGGTGGGACTGTCCCAGAGCCACCGTGAGCTTGCAAAAAACAGGTTTTCCAAATGAAGATCCAGCCTTGCTGCTGTAGGAGCCTTGTCACATTTTCAGTATATCCCTTAGTGCTAACCCTTTCCTTGTTCTGTCTCAGTTTTCTTTCAAAGTTGTTCTTTCTAAAATCTTGTGGGTTTTTGGTTGCTTTTTTTTAAAAAACCAATAATGCTCAATAATAAGCACTGTGAGCAAACCAATCAGAGGAAAACCCACCCGAGATCTCCAAAGACCTTACCAGGCAGTTTTTGCAAAGAGCTGACAAAAAGGGAGAAATAACTTAAAATATATTTTATGAATTCAGGAGCCTGTTCTGAGATAAATATTTTAGCCTTTCTTCTCCAAAAAGAGGGGTTGAAAGTGTAAGGAAGATGAAGAAATGAAAAAATCATCTGTGTCAGGGATATGGCAAATCGCTAACCAAACACTTTCAAGATTTAATGTATACCAGAGCCCTAAAAGCTTTCATATTTATTACAGCTATTTTGAATTCCTTACTGTATTTTGAAAGAGCTTCCCTAGTTTAAAACACCATTCAGATCTTCTGTCACTTTTGTTCCCACTTGCCTTTCAGCAGCTAGAATAATACATGTAAAATGACATATGCCCACTGCATTTCCTTAGTGCCACTGAGGCACACACCAGGTCCAATATTTTCCATAATGCTGATGGTGCTGCCCCTGGAGGGTGGCTTCTGTCAGAGTCATCACTTAGCCAACATGATCAGGGCAAAAATGAACTCCAGGCTGAAGAAACACGGTGAAATATTTTGTTTCCTGTGACTTTCAGAGTACTGGGAGCAAAGACCCTGTCCCCACTGGTGCCGTGCAGCAGAAGACCAGAGCTGACCACTGCCATGTTCCAACAGCAAAGTGCTGGGGGAGAGGAAAATATCTAGACCTGAGGGTTCCAGATTATGGGAGTTGAGGAACACAGATTAATTCTCCTCATAATTATACCTTCAAAAATTTTCCTGTGTTGCGGATATTCACTATAATATTCTCCCCATTCTTCTGTCGTAGCTTTGCTACTTTCATTTGACTTTTTTACCACTTTGATGTTTAACTCTCCATCCCTTCCTCCTAAAATGACCTTTCTCAATTTGTTTGTTTGCTTGTTCCCTTCCACAAGATCCTTCAACAAAATCACAGGCTGTCAAAAGCAAAGGCGCCTGCATTTCTGAGCCCTCGCTGCTTTGCCGGGTAATTTATGAAAATGGAAGAGCCTCTTTCAGGCGTAATCCAATTTGTCCTCTCTCAGCATCATAAGCACATTTGGAGCCAGATAAGACAATTATCACATGGATCTTTAATACCTGCAATTTATAGCTAAAAGCTGCATTCTGATAACTTTGTTTTCAAGTGCCCCGTGCTGGAGCTCAGGCAGCAGAACCCCTCCTGCGGCCTTCGCCCAGCAAGGCCGTGCCGCGTCGGCGCCGGGGATTTTTGGGAGGAGACACATTCAGGATGCAGGAGCAGAGATTGCTTTGCTCCTCGGGGGAAGGGGCACAGGGCAGGCAGAAGGCAAGGCTCAGCTCACTGCATGGTGCCAGGGGGCTTCCCCAGGAGCAGGCAGGGAGGTGCTCAGTGCTCCCAGCACCTCCAGCGCCGAGCGGGGTTTGGAAAGCACCCACACACAGAGATGCTACTGAAAGGTGTTTCCATAACCACTTAATTTGCAGCTGCCAAATGTGACCTGGGTGTGTTACCTTGAGCACCCTGCAGAGCCCCTCAGCTTAACCAGAGACATTCCAGGCTGAGCATCAAAAAATCAATATTTTCCAGAGAGCTCAGTGAAGCTGCTAGCAAGCCTGCAAACATTTACTTTTTAACATAATGCTTGAATACTGATATCATAATGCATAGCTGCTCATTAAAAAAATAATCTGCTTTCTAATTGAATTACTGGCTCTTTATCATTGTTTGACTCACTGTGCAGAAATGAAATATTCTAATTCTTTCATGATAAGAAATGAAGATGTGAACTTATGATTTCATCGTGTGGAATGGTCTGTGACAGGGTCTATGTTCAAATGATAAGGTCTGATCTGATAAAGAACTAACTTGTTTCACTCATATGAGTAGGAGTATTTTGAGAGCAAACATCAGACACTTTTTAGATCAATTTAATGTGCAACCTTTGAGCATTATTAGTGTTTGCATCTGGTCAACAGTGAAAAATCGACTATATTTGACCACACAGTGTAGGTTTGCAAATTAAAAAGTGAGATTTTCTGTCAGGAAAAAAAAAAAAATTAATTGCAAAATGTGTGTAATTCTATAAGACAAAGGCACAGCAGTTTAAGGCCACACTACTCATAGCTATGCATCTAGGGCACTACCCTACTTTCTTATCAGTCCAAACATAAGAATATTTTATAGCAGTTATGAGTTAAGTCTCTTTGATGTTTATGTGCTTCTTTGGTGAATTTTACTAGGAAGATCTTATATCTAATGCTATTTTAGCTATCTCTTGATATATCCAAGCCATCATAATATCTCAGCTCAGAAGGTCTGTGGTGCATTTCTTTAGGGACTTCATTAGTGGAAGATATCCTGACTCAGTGCATGGGCTACTTTTGATGCATCATTCATACATACAATATTCAGCTCTACATCACAGGCTTGTTGGGGGCATATTTTGTGTAGAAAATCATTACAGTTATCCAAACAGTGTTTTAAAATTAAAAGGTTTCATTTGCATGTGTATAACATTAACTAAAGACTTTCAAACAATAAAAACCTTGCTATCAGCTCAAGCCCGCGTCACCAATTAAGTTTTTTTCTCCGTAGATAATTTGACCTGAAAATTACCCAGGATGTTCCAGTGCAAACAGCTGGGGTGAGTACAGGAAGCCAAGAGTGCACTGGGGTGGGAGATGAGAGAAGGGATGCTTCCAAGGAAGGAAGAACTGCTCAGATTTGGGATACCTGTGGAATGGACTGAGCTGCTCAGAGCATGGTGCTTCCCTCCTACACCTTTGCCTTTACAAGGAACTGCAGTGGCTCAGAGTCAAAGCAGATAAAATCCCTGTGTTAGCCTGCTCATCCCAGGGGAAATTGGTCACATTTTAGCCAGAAATAAAAATTTGAATGAGTATATGATGAAATGGGAATTCCACCTTTTCTGGAAGGTGGTATTTGGCCAGGAAAGGCAGAGATTATCCATTCTCTATGCTTCTTATTTATAACTTGAGGAGCTGACAGCTCTTCTAAAAACAGACTGAGGGTTTTTAGACAGTCTGGGGTTTAAAATTAGGCACTGGAACTAATAGGCTGTTATTGTCTCATAATTATATTTGACATGATGCTCTTAACTCTTTGTGCCAAAGGGAGTCAGGATGCTGTAACTCTCTCTGCAGCCGCAGAGATCAGCCACTGCATGGCCTGGGGTGTCCTGGCTCTGCTCTTCCCAGCTCCCTCTGGGTGTCCCACAGAGGCCCCAGCTCAACAGGAACAACCCACTGGGGAAGGGTACTCCTTTAGCTGCAAACTGAAATCAAGGGATGCTGCTTAGGATTGCTGCTTGGATTCCCTGCTGGGAGGTGCCACCCCTGATCTGCTGCTTCCTTGCACTGGGAGCAGAGGAAGCAATTTGTTGTTGGCTCATTTTAGCAGGTCCTTACAGCACTTCCAGCAGTGGTTCAGGTGCCCTGGAATGAGCAGCATGCCTCTGGAGCTGAGTCCTGCCAAGCAAAGCCTTGCTTTCCTCTGCCACCCTCCTGGTGGTGTGGGAAGCTGTAGAGACCTTTCCTTCATCTTCTCTCATGGCCTGGAGACCTGAGCAAGCACATTCTCACCACAGGAGTGAAGCAGGCACCAGCCTCCTGTAAGCAGAAGGAGGAATAAAGGGCTTTAGCTCAAGCCCCTTTAGTTACACAAAGCATTCAGGAGGTTCAGGTTTGAGCAGTTTTCACCCAAGCTGCTAGAGCTGTGACCTTCAAGGTATAGCCTTGACAACTTGTGCTTTTTAATAAAGCACAGTCTGGTGGAAGGGAGTTAATTTACATGGGTTTTCATCCTCTGAGCTCTGTCATCAGTGCACCAGACTCACTTATTGAATTCCCCTGTCGATAGAGCAACCAACTGCAGCACATTCACATCCAAGAGCCCAAATAAAGCACCTGTTCTCAGTTACTTGAGGATTAATTTCTCTTTTTCACTTAGTTTCCTTTCTTTCTCTGGTTTTGGCTTCTGCTTCTCCTGGCACCAACACAAGTACTAGGAGCTCCAGCTGGGGATGCAGCCACCTTAGACAGCCCTTTTATCTGCTTTGTGCCTTTTCTTTATTTCCCCTGCTCTGCTCTTTCAGCTGGCTCTCTGTTATTGGAAGTCCAGTTCAAAACAATCTGTGCAACCTAATGCAAGCCAACATGACTTTTTTATGGTAGAGTTGTATAAAGCCAATAAATGAAACGGAAAAATAATCATATTTCAGGCAGGTCTCTTGGGCTTACTGGGTTCTGCCAGCAGAAGTAGCATTGAACACGCAAAATGCTTGAGCATAAGAGTACCCTAAAGAACCAAGAAGATCCCTCAAATCCACCCCTTCACCTGGGCCATGTGGTCCCACGGGTCCTTAGCCACTTCCCAAAGGAGGAGTGGAGGACTCACTGCAGGCTCTTGCAGTACCAAACACACAGGCTGTGGTCTGACCCAGAACATTGTTTTGTTTTCCCAGCTGCTGTGCTGGAATAGAGCGAGGAATGAGATCTTTAGAATGTCTAGGGATGGATGTCATGGGTTAATTAATGCCTCAGCAGAGGTGATATAAAAGGGAGAGTTATATGCATGTTTAAGGTGATTCATGCCGCCTCACTGGATTTAAGTCTAATGGGAAACTTATTTCACTGTATTTATGGGCAACGTCCATCCATACCCCAAACACCTCTCCAGGGAGCCTTCTCTCCACGGCCATCCAGCTCCTCTGAAGAAATATGGACTCGTCAGTACCCATCTTGGCTGTAAATCTGCAGTTAAGGGAACGGTCCATTTACTTCCCTGCCATGCCAAGATGCTGATTCCTGGCAGGTCCCTTCAGCCAACAAGCCCCTCTCCCCTTCCTTGCTGCAGCCCCACAGTCTGCCACCCCCACCCACAGCAAAAGAAAAGCCTTTCTCAGGGGAGCTGCAGCTCCCCAAGCTGACTTTGCTGCTCTTTTCTCCCACTTCACAGCCACTGGACACATGGATGGGACAGATCTGAGCCTGGTTTTGGCTGCTGGATAAGCTGTTCCCTGCTCCCAGCACAGCCAGTGCTGCCCTCCTCATCCTCCTTTTCCTTGTCCTTCCCTTGAGGTTTGATTCACTCCTGCCCTCAGGCAGAGCCATTTTTACATTGGACCTTCAGGGCTATCTGTTTTACGTGACATTATGTGATTAATTTCCTGCTGAGGTGGCAGGAATAAAACAGTGATACGAAAATCTGTTTAAATTCCTTTTTCTATCTTCTTTTTTTTTTTCTCTTTTCTTTTATTGTTTCTTGGCTTATACTAAGCCTTAAAAAACTGCTGTCTAGTAACCCTCTGCCATCTGCTCTGCTGCTATCAAGGAGAAGCCATGCCCAGAGATGGTTTGTCTTCCTTCTTTTTCCCTTTCCCCTCTGCCACCAGTTTGCATGCTCACAGCTCCCTTTGGGCATTTTCTACCTCCACTGATTCAAGGGCCACAAAGGTCTGGGCTGCTAAATTAATGTGCAGGCACAATAACATCAAGGTAGTCAGAACCCAGCATCATCCTATTTATATTTATATCCTATCAATATATTTGTTGTATAAAAATCCAGGAATGCCTGCGTGCAGTCATGTACAAGAGGATGTAAACAACCTGAGCACAGGTTTGGGGGCAGAGAGAAACAGAAGGAAGGGAAATGAGAAATGCAAACTGTGGTGCACAGTTTGTGGAAGAGTCCCAGACAAGACCCCTTAGTGCAGCATGGCTGGGTCATGATTAAAACACAGAATTTGCTCACACTGAGACAGGAGTTAAAAGCCACCAATTCAGGAGACTTCCTTGTCTGAAATGAAGCTTTAAAAAACAGAATTACAGAGAAAACTCAATAATCAGAATGCTTCAATGAAACCACAAAGGGTTTTCATTGCATTAATCAACACCTCCAACCCCCATTTTTCCCATTAGGAAAATAATGGGAATGGGGATGCAGCAACAATCTGGAGGTGTCAGTGATGCTTTTGAAATATGCTGGGGACTTGCTGCCTGTGAATGTCTCTGTGCCTTATGGAGCACAATAGGTTCCTGACCTATTTGGATGCTAGACATGAATATATAAATATTAAATAACAGTTAAACTGCTACATCAATTCAATATCTCGACAAAAACCTTTGACTGAGGCTTTTTCAAACCAGAAGGACTTAGGCTGTTTTCCCTTTGGGACAGTTTTATCTGAGTGTAGTGCCAAGTTTACCCCATCAGACCTCTTTGCCGAGTCGAGCTCGTGTACACATGGAACAAAGGGAATTGCAAAGATTTTTCAAGGCAACAAAGACAAATCTTAGTCTCATCATGTCCCTGTTAGTGCTCAGCCTGAGATGCAGGAGGTGGCTGGGGCTGGGTGCATTACCCCAGCAGCTGGTGACCACCAGCCACGGGCAGGGAGCATGAGGGCAATTTTGGCAAGCAGTTTTAGCAACAAGCAATGTCTGCCCTCCCTCCAGGTCTACAGGGAATCACACTGGTGCAGATGACTGGGAAAAGAGAAAGGAAAACAGCAAAGAAGTCAACCAAACACACATATGGAGAGTGCAGGAAGGGTGACACTTCCAGCCAGGTGTCCAGGGCTTTGGACCCTCAAGGTGTGTTTTGCTGGGATGAAGAGGAGTGAACTTGGGGATGAAGATTACAGCATGCCAAAGTGTTTAAGCTATTTGTCACCACTGTCTATCTCAGTTGGTTCCTTGGCTTATTTTCTAGCCTTAGACTTTGTGTCTGACTCAGCCTCACCTGTAGTTTGAAAACCCCACAGCTCACTGACAGCAAAACCTAGTGCTTCCTCCTCCCTCCTTTTAATCCTGTGTCAGTACACAGAGTGGCTCCCCAGGACCTGCCAGGCTCTGCCAGGTCAGTTGTGGCAGGCCTTGATTTACTGGGGTGGTGGAAGATGGGGGAAGGAGGAAGGAGGAGCAGTGCAGGACTGGTTGCCTGCCTGTGTCACTGATGGTCTGTCTTGGTTTGGAAAGACAGGTTTCTTCCAGGGAAAGCTGGAGTTTCCCTTAGAATGGGGAATGTAAACCCCTCACCCCCCTCCAAACTATAAATTTGCAATTAACGGCTTTCAGGCAAAGATTTGGGAATAGGAATAACAGTTCTTTACTAGGAATATTAACAATACAAATGTAGTAGAAAAACAAAACCACCCAACCAAACCAGCAAACAAACAACAATTTTGAAGAACCCTGACAGAGTCAGAGCTACAACCTGACACCCTGTGGGTCAAGGTGTTGGAAGCAGCCCAAAAGTGAGTCCTCCTGGAGTGGCAGATATGGTTCTGGTGAAGTAGAGAAAATCCTGTAGAACAAGGGTCCAGTGGTGGTGAGAAGGATCCAGTTTTCCTCCAGGAATCTGGTGAAGCTGGATGCCTTGTGTTCCTGTGTCTCAGTTTTATCCAGGTAGGAATGGTTGGCTCCTCCCACTGGGTGGAGCATCTCACAATGGAATGTGGATGTACTGCTTTGTGGATGTACTGCTTTGGGGAGGAGAACAGCTTGGGGAGTCTTAATGGCCCATTGTGAAAAGAGATAAGAAACACTGCCCCACCTGGTTTGAACAGCTGGCCCATGATCAAAGGCACCCGCCCCCCTCCTCCCAGAGTTACAAGAGATAAACATCTCCCCAGCTGCTTTCAGCAAATGAAATAGAATACACATTTTGGTTCCATAACCCAAGACACTGTCACAATGTGCACCCCTGCCTGGCATGAGCCTCCCCTGGCTGCAAAACCTCCACTTGCCCTTCCCCACCTTGGGCATCATCTGGGCCAAGCTCTGGGCCCATTCTCCAGCACAAGTTTTCCATCCCTGTGCTTTGAAGACCTACTGGTATCTAATTCTCTTGGCACAGGCACTGGCAAAGTGATCTCTGCATGCAGTCTTTTCTTGAGAATAATTTTGGGATATGATTTACAGCAAAAAGTCCCCACAACAGCTGCAGCACTAAGGATGCTTTTCAACAGCAATGAGCAGCACAGTCTGAACTCAGCACCAAGACAAGGCATGCTGATGAGTTTCCCAAGACTGTGCACAACTAAATAAAAGAATGGCATTACCACATTCACTACCAGATTTTACTGAATTGGTCAAAGATTTAAGGTCTCTGTTAAAAGATTCTTGTGAAGTGAATTTTATGGAATATATAGATTTTCAGAGATGTCTCCTATGTTCCAAATCCAAGAACTCACCAGATCTTGGATCAAACTGAGATAATATAATAACTATAATAAGAGACAACTTGTATCTGAGATACCCTTCATAAATCACCCAGGGTAGCAGAAGGGGGATCTCAGAGAGATTAAGTGACTTGCCCAAGGTCACATAGAAAGCCAAAGCCAGAGCCAAGATTTCAGTCCAGTTCTCCAGAAAATGCCTTAGCCTTTAAGTCTACCCTTTCCTCCTCAACACAGAGTGAGAAAAAATATTGCAGAAATCTCAAGTTCAAACTATTTGCTACTTGGAGAGCAGCCCATGTCCTGGCTCTTTTATCAGTTTATGTGGAAAGCCTCCAAGACATTACTTATATTGACTCAATATTAAATGGCAATAACCACCACAACAGATTTACTGTCTGGCAATGTTTTCCTGTCTGCTGCCATAACAGTAATGGTAATTTTTTTCCTCATTAAAAGATTTAGGTTCTTAGTCTCTCTAGCAACTTTTTGAATTTTCCTGTTCCTGGGAAGGATCAAATCTTTATGCACAGTGTTTTATCACACCTGGTGTTACTCTATTGCATGAGGCAGGTTTTGCCTGGGAGTGATTCTGTGTTTGAGGGCACCATTTGACTTTCATGCTGTCAGTGCCACGTGGCAGCAACCCATGGGCAGATTGGGGATGCTCTGGGAGGACACAGTCAGCAAACATCTGCTGTTTCCTGGGAAAGGTTCAGCTCCAGTGCTGAAAGAAGTGCCTGACAGTCATGGTTAGAGGCAGTGAGAGGCTCTGACTTTGCTGTGCTGGCTGAAAACCAGCAGGATGTGCAACAGGAATAAAAAAAATCTTAATCATGGATCTACAATGATCCAAAAAAAATTTTATCTTTCTGCTACCTCAGAGGAAGGTCTAAAATGCATAAAACTTTGAGAACCTGGTTTCAGGCATTCATTGCACCAAGACAGGGCATTAAAGCTGTGATGTGTCAGAAACCTGCCTTAGCACTTTGGGTTCAGGGCTGAACAAGCTGCCCCATCCCAGCCTTGTGAGGCAGCTTTCTGAGCCCTGGGACTGCCACGGGGCAGGAGGATGGACCTTATTCCCATGGGAGTCCTGCACCTCCTGAAGCTTGGTTGTTTGACACCGATTTCAGCAGGGCCAGGCTTTCAAGCTGTGCTTGCTCACTGATTTCTCTTGCCTTTGCTTTCCCGAGTGCGGTGCAGGTGGCTGCAGTGATGAGTCCGGTTTAGTTGGTTTTGAACTGCAATTTGCCCTTGTCTATTGTTAACAAACCACACAAACACCCATCCAGGCCGCTGCAACACATCAGAAATAGCCTAAGGGGCTCTGGTCCTCCCTTTTGCCCTAGGGAAAAACAGCAAGAGGCGAGAAAGAAGCAGCACTTGTTAGTGCCGGCTCCACGCGTGCAGCGCTGGTGCGAGGGAACTCTTCCCGACTGAGCCATATGCTGGAGGAACAGTGGGAAACGGGAGATAAATGATTCCTCCGACACCTCCCACATCCAGCCGGGCTCTGTGAGTCTCACCTCGCTCCCCAGTGCCGTGGCTCTCTCATTAGGAGCAATCAGCCCTGCTGGTGTCCCAGGGGAGCGCGGTGGGCTCTGCTCTGCGGCCCCGCGCTGCTCCCTTGCTGGGCTGCTCCTCTCCCACTCCCCTCCCTTTCCATCCTCCTCTATATTTATTTTTATTTTTTTTTCCCCTCACACATCAAAGGGGAAAAGGGAGAGAAATGTCAACAATTAATCTCAAGGTTGGTGCTGAAGTTGTGCTTTTCGGCGGCAAATGTCAGAATCTGTATCCACCCCTTCGAGAGATGAAGCAAGGCTAATGAGCCTCCAGCGCGGGAGGTGTGGTTCTGTGCCTGACCCTGGAGGGGCAGGGCAACGGGCAGTAGAGGAAATATTAAAACTAAATATTTACTCGCAGAGTGCCTTGTTCTTTAAGCACTCTTTGACAACAGGATGTCTTGTTTTCCTGTGCTGAGCAAGCACAGCACTGGTTCAGGACACGCTTAAGTTTGTGTTTAAAATTAAACTGTTTTTGCAGGAGTTCAAGTACACGCAGAGGCACCATCCTGAATAACAACACACTGCAGGGGGCAGAAAGAGGAGCATGCATGTTACATGAATCAGAATCTCATTAAAGAGAATCTCTACCCCGGCTTTCCCTTCTTTCTTGGCCTTGATTACCCCATTTGGTACCCAAATGCCACCCGTTAAATCTAACGGGTTTTGCAGGTGATGAAGCTGCGGGCTTTCTCGGGGAGAGGCTTTCCAAAGCAGGCAGGAGGGATGCTTGGGCTCAGGCAGTGACCCCAGCCCAGGCACACAGGGGACACACTCCCAGTGAGACCCTCCAGCCTTGTCATTACCACAGGATATTTTTTTTTCCTGCATAGTACCACAAGGCAACTTTCCCTCCTGTTGCATGTTGTGTATGTATAAATGCTGTGCAAACTGGTAATTCTGAGGGACTCAGCAGCACATAACACACCAGGCTGTGAGAATAACCCCAAGATAGCCCTCCGTGCTGGCAGCAGTGAGGTGGGCACCACCACACTCCCCTGCCTGGGAAGTGAGTAAATATTTATACAGTATTTACAGGAGGTAAGGTAGGATTGAATTATTCATTCCAATTACATACTTTGCAAATGTTTCCTTTTTCATCTCATTTTAATTCATTTCTGAATGAGTTTGAATTTCATTTGATGCATTTCTTGTAATTGACCAGATGCTGTTTGGGCACAGAGTTTCCAAACAGCCCGGGCTGTCTCACAGGCAGCTCTGTCTGACTCTCTGTCTCCCCACCCCCCTGCTGTTCTTGATTATTATTCCACCTATATGGCTGGCCATATGTATTATTTCTGCTTCCTAATTACTCTGATTTTTTTTCCAGGGGAAAACTGAAGCAGCATACTCCTGTTTGATTGAATTTTTTTGACAGAAGATCTGAGGATTATTCTGAATAGGGAAAAAAAAAACCAAACCAAAACATTCTCCCAAGGAGCTGTGAGGAATGAACTGCAAAACCAGACTGGGCTGCTTTACTGGGCAGAGTGACTCAGAGCTCCTCCTCTCTCTTGTCTCCTCTTCTTGTCCTCTCCTCTCGATTTTCACATGTCCATCCCTGTAAGAGCCAGCTCATCCCCAAGCTCTGGAAGGTGGCAGACCCCCGGCTTTGCGGGGGATGTTGGATTCCCACCGGGGTTTGTGGGTGATGCTGGCAGGAGCGTGCAGCAGCGCAGGGCAGGGTCAGGCGGGGCCAGGCAGGGCTGGCAGCAGCTGCAGTGTCCTTGGTGCAAAGTTTCACCTTCCTCACAAGCACCGGCAGCTCCTTCCACCGGCGCTGAGTGACGCCGGCTGGATCCCAGGCTCTAGGTGTTCCCAGGCTTCGCTGGGAATTCGCTGCTAATCTACAGTGAGGGCAGCGTTTTGGCTTGATGTTAATGATGCCAGCGTTGCAGGCACTTGCTTGGGACTGGAGAACTTCTAGCTGCTGACTGTGTCTATTCTTAGTTTCCTCTTCCAGCAGTAGAAAATAATGATCCATCAGCTCCAGTGGAGCACTGCTGATTTACACCTGCTGAGCACCCAGCCTAAGGTCTTTCGTTTATCCCACCATTAAAAAAAAATAAATCACAGAATCATTCAAATTTAGATTATGAAAATGTGTTTTTTCTGATGGAGCATCTGGGCAGCACATTTAGCAGAGTTTCTCCTCTCCTGCACAGTACCAAGTACTGGCATTATTTTGTATCATGTGATGATTTTTAAAAATGTATTCAGCTTTCGCCTTCTATTATCTTGGATCATTAGCCAGCATCCTGTTATGCAATGTGATCAGTGGAGCTTGGTGCAGTACCTCACAATGTGATATCATTTCTCAAACAGAGCATGCAGTGGGGAAGAAATTAATTTCTCAAAGCTGTGGCATCATTACTGACACAGAGAAATCAGATGGCTTCCCTGGTTGTTTTAAAGGGTTTAAATGCTCAGGCTGAACACTGAACTGAGAACACTGGAGAGTTATTTAATAGATCCATTTCCAGGACAAGAGGGCTATTTTCTTTTAGGACATGATTACATTAGTGAATGAAACTTTGCTGTGGTCTCCTAGGTTTCCTTTTTGCTTGGAGCTGTCAGAGTAAACTCCAGTTTGTGGACATACCCCAGAGAAAAGGGAGATGAAGGCACAGGGAAGAGAGACCTCCATCCACAGGACCTCTGATAACCTCCTGCAAAACAATCCTTGAATGAATGCCTCCAAGGCAGCTCCAGTGCTCCTGGGCAGGGTGCAAGCTGGGGATCTGATTAGCCATGCATTCATCAGACAAGTCAGTGTGCTGCACTCGTGGCACAGGGTGCCAGAGCATCCCTCTGCAGAGCACTCTGAGGAGCTCAGAGCCTGCCTGCTCTGCAGGGCACAGCACTCTGCAGTCCAAGACAGTCTTTGTCCCAGGGGAGGAAGAAAACAGTTGTGTAATTTTCTCCTGAACAAATGATAAACTGACCTTCCCCGGATAAGCCACTGGAAACAAGAAAATTGCCATACTTTTTTTTGTTCAAATGCCTGGACCCCTTTTGTACATCCACAGTTTAGAAGTATGAATCACTCATGCAGAGGCATTCATGCAGATAAAATGCTGTGCAACACTTTGAAAAATTACCTCCAGAAATATGGTTCAAATGATGCAAATCCAAGGGATGTGATATGGTGTTGAGAACTCATTAAAATTTTCCCTTCAAGAAGTTTCCTTAAAAATTGTTGCCTGTGCTGGAACCAGGCACACAGTCTGAGCCTGGAAGCAAAATTAGTTTGTTTCTTCCTTGGGAATGGAGTAGCCAAAGTTCATTTCAGATATTGCCTTTCACTTTTTCATCCCTAAATTGTCATGCACAAATAAATAAAGTAAATAAGATGTTTGTCCTTGCCCACCAGCCCAAAAGGTGTGAGGGAACATCAGTGTTTCTGCTCAAGCTGTGACCTGCTGAGTGTGCCAGCAGCTGGTGGAATTGTCTCTCAGGGGTGAAGAGGACACCTCCCCATCTGCTTTGCATTTATTAGCCTTGACTTAAAATGACAGACACACATTTTGCAGCAGTGCAGCTGAAAAACTCTTTTTTTTTTTTTTTTTTTTTTTTTTTTTTTTTTTTTTTTTTTTTTTTTTGCTAGGAGACACATAGAGCAGGAATCCAGATAAGTGCCCTAATGTCATTACAGCCTCAAAACCTGAGCACAGAACGAAGATACTGACCCAGCCCAGGGGAGGTGTCCCTCAACCCCTGCATACCAAACAGACACAAGTAGCTCCCACTGAGGTAACCACAGCAAATCCCTAGTTCTTCATCTAGCCAGGATCACAACCACCTGCTCCCTCTGCTCTGGGATCAGCAGAGCCACAGGATTTCTGAGGATCACTCATGGAAGGAGATTAGGCCCTCCATGTCCCTGCTGGGCTGAGCCTGGGTGGGCTGGTCCTGGTGGGATGGTTTCCTCAGACCCCCTGGGCTCCAGCTCACACACAGCCAGCAGTGACCACAGCCCTGCTGCTGGCCATGGCTCCAGCTCTGGCACCTTCCAGAGGCACAAGGCAGCTGCCCTACAACCACCCCACCCTCCAACTCTCTTAGTCCTTGAAATATTCTCCAAGGGCTTCTGGAATCTATTTTTTTTTTCCACTTATTTGTTCCCTGCTCCTTCAGGAATGCAGCACTGTGAGCACGTGCCTGCACTGGGCAGCCCTGCAGGCTCTGAGCACCAGCTTCTGCAGAGAGTTCTGCCTTTCTAATGCACATCTTAGGGATGCAAATTTTTGCAAATGAGAAGTGTTCTCTAGCATTATGGATACAGTTTATTTTTGTGGAGATCAGAGAATCTGGCAATGTTACGCGGTGATGACATTATTCCAACTCAGGAAATTCAGAAACTTACTGAAATACTGTTAGTTGTGCATTTAGTTTTTCTGCTGTCAGTTGGTGAGACGAAGAACACAGATTACAGGCACATTCCAAATGTTTGTCTTTGCCCTGCACTTTTTCAAAGGGAAGAAACGTGTATCAAAGGCAGGCAGGAGATTTCCCTTTTTTCTTCTAATATTCAAGGCCAACCAGACCTTCAACTGATTTGAGAAGAATTTGCAACGAAAGCAGCAAAGCACAAATTGCAGATATACCAAAACTTTGTCTTTCTTCCTCTGTCTCCCTGCTAATATTGGTCAAGTTTTACAAATGGTGCAGTTACCAGGTGTCTAAGCAATATGATATTGCCACTTTATGCTCCTTGTTGCCCAAAGCTGGGCTTGATGGACACATAACTCAGTGCTAAAAGGAGAGTGGTGCTGCCTGGGTCTTTAACTCATTTTTCTATAAAACTGAACCCATTTCTATTATGCTGTGTAAAACCCCTGGCAGCAGAGAGCAGCAGGGAAGGCAGGTATTCATCCTGCAGCTTTACAAGAGAAGAAACCAGGATGGGAAGTTTAAATTATGTGCCCAAGGCCACACAGCACAGGAGTAGTAAATTGTAGGTGGAAACCAGCAGCCTGTGGTCCCCTCCCTTCACTTTATGCTGTTGAGGAGTTGTAAGAGGCGTTGCTTCCCCAGGCCAGGCAGGCTGGCATTTTCTTGCCTGCAGCCTCTGTTAGAAATACTAATTTAAGTCTTAGTTATTCAGTTTGTGAAGAGGAATACAGAAGGGAATGTTTGCAAGAGGTTTCCTGAAGTAGGCATGCAAAGCAACAAAGACTTTACACTGGCATATTTCATGTCTGCATGAAGGACCCAGGGAGTGGCCTAATGAAGGATGGTAACTCATTTCCACCCCTTTTACTTATTTTTGCCTGTTTACCCATAAATCTGCTCTTTGTTTAACACAAAAAATAGAAACACTTAGGATGACAACCTCAGACATGAGAGATTGATGAGCTGATGGGGAGGAGGCTGAACATTTACTCCTTCATTCCCAGGGAGTAGCTCACAGAGGAACTTACATCTCTTCTGCTTCTAATTAGAAGGGTTTGCAGATTGTTAAGGGTTTTGGAGTGCAGTGTTGTGTCTTGTTTGTGTGCACATCAAGCCTGTGAGTACCCTGTGGGTAGCTCAGTCTGGTTTTGCAGTAGCTGGGAGGATTTTGGAAGGAACAAAGGTTCTGGCTTAGAGGTGAGAGGCACAGGTATGAGGTATGATTGTCATCTACACTGTGGAGGAGGGTGTTCATACTCACCCTGCTGGTGAATCTCCAATAGCTGGATTTACATGGGAGCATCCAGACTTCCTCTGCAGCTCTTGTGTTGTGTGTGGTGGGTATTTAACACAGCAGAGACAGGAATGATGAAACCTGGCTTGGAAGGGTGTGGGAAGTTTCAGAGAATTTCTCTGTCTCTTATTCATCTCTGCTGCCTCTGTGAAGGAAAGCAGCCTCTGAAGGAAGGACAGTCCCTTTGCCACTAAGGCTAGCTTGGCTGATAAATGTTTGCAGAACCCAGTTCAGAACCAGGCAGATGTTAATAGACGAAATCCTGCTGATATCATCAGTAAAAATTCCTTTGATTTCAGGAGTCTTAGGCTTCTTGTCCATGGCTGGAGTTCAACAAAACCCATTGAAAGTATGTCCCTTTTTGATGCTGTGCTGCACTTTGTTTATAAGCAGGCTACACAAGAGAAATGCTTGTCAAGTCCCTGAAAGTCATGACAAAATTCCTGTGACTGGAGTGATGTAGACTTCTGCATCACCCACACCCAATGTTACCTTTTCTCTCTCTAATGAATCCCTTCTCTTCCTATGGAACTTGTAAACAGTGTTGCTCTAGGGAAGAGTGAAAAGAATTTACCAAGAGCCTTTTTTGTGCTCAACACTCACAGGTGGTCAAAGAAATAACCTCTGCCAGAAGGATGCACTAGAACAGCTTTCAAAACCAGGGCCTGTGTATCCCATCTTCTGAGTTCGTGAGCTTATTAAGTTTTTGAAACCAATTCTGTAATTCCTTTTAATTCCAATAACCTTTGCATGGATTGTTGACACTTCTATTGAAACTGCCAGATGCAGTTAACAGGAGTTGCCACTCAGTTTTACATGTGCAGGTGCTGCAGTTGTGAGCAGCTTTGTGCAATTAATTCAGCTGTCACAGGGACTTTGGAAGCCTGTTGTGGATCAGATTGTGTCTTTCTATTTTAGGGCTGATCAAGAATCCTCCCCAGCCAAAGGTAATCCCTTGATGGACCACTTAGCCATTTAAATCCCACCCCACTTCCAAGCACAGGGACTGCCCCCTTTCTTCCCCATCACTGGCCAGAGCAACCAGGTTGAGGGAAGGACAGCAGCTGCTCCAAGGGCTGGAGGAATTTCCTCCTAGTCAGTGGCTGTGGTAAAACTGCCCTGGGGCAGAAAGGTTCAGCCTGCTTGGGGTTATCCAAAGTTTACAACACATAATGATTGAGCTCTGGATTCATCTCCCCCAGCATGAAACCTCTGCAGATCCCACTTGAAGAGAGATGAACCAGGTGTGCTAAAATGCCACTGGATACCCCTGCCTGGGCAGTCAGACTACAAAATCTTGGCATCTACCCTGTGCCAAGAACCCACAATCTCTCTGTAGTAAATCTTCAGAGCCTGAAGTTTCTGCTTCTCTGTGTCCCTCTATTTCAGAACAGGTTGTGAGCCCTGTTTAACTCTGCCAAACCCCCCTGGTCCTGCTGCCTTCATCCAAGTAATGTCCTGCTCCATGGTAGTTTTAGGTGGAAGTTATTGACCAAATGGTTTTGCACTCTGATAGATTCCCAGACTGATACATGAGGGTAACCAGTATCAATGAGCACTAAGGATCTGCCCAGCACCTCCCACCGTGGGACAAAACCGGATAAAAACCAAGTTATTATTATCATCATCACTGTCTCCAGAGTTAAGCCTTGCTCCACTTTTTAAAGCCTTAGATAATTAGGTGGGAAGATAAAAATATGTAATGGGAAAGAGAGACTGTGGATCTTAAGCAAACACCTAGCTGGAACAGGAAAGGTGGCTCCAAAACTCTGTCACTGACCTTGAATTCCTCTCTGCTGCTCAGTGTGGGGGTGACTCATCCTCTCCATGGGCTCCCTTGGGAACATCTGCTCCTTGCAGCCCATCAAGGGGTCAGGTTTCCACTGAGACCCCTGGATGTGGTGGCACTGGCTGTCACCAGGGCTGAAAGCATGGAGGGCCGACCACCTTAAGATCCTGGCTTTTATTAATCTCCTGTCATTAACTGCAAGGGAATTTCTTCTTTTGTAATACACCTATCCAATACCATTAACTCTCCAGGCATAAATTGTTTCAGAGCAAAGAAGACTCAGGGGTCTCATGGCTGTCGTGAGAATGCACTTCTAAAGTGAATTAATATGTTAACCCTTCCACAGCCCATCTTTTAAATATGTGTCACTTGGAATTTTGCACTGAGGGCACTGCTGCTTTAGCTCTGCAGCGCAACCTGAATGAGAAAAACCATCTTGGGGAACAAGTTTCACAATATGGGCAGCCCTGTGATGTATTTGAGGAATTAGGGAGTGTTCTTGCTTTGTCCTAACAAGCCATGCTCAGACCTGGGCTCCAAGCTTGTACTCAGTCCCAGCCTACTCTGTGACCTTGGCTTAAACACTTTCCTGTGCCTCCACTTCTTCCATTTCAGGATGGCATTGGGGGTGATACAAATCTCCCTCATTAAAACCCCCATCAATGTCAAGTATCTTTACACTATTTTCTGAAACCAACCTCCTCCTGGATCCTGACCTGGCTGTGGCCCAGTTCTCAGTGGTCTCACAGCAGTTCTGCCCAGGTGAGGATCCAGTCCTGCCGGCGCCTCCAGCAGGCAGGTTCCCCCCTCAGGGTGATGCTGAACAGAACTGACAGGTGGGTGGGTGATGCTGCCCCTGTGCTGCAGCCAGGGCTGGTTTCTGTATCTCTCTCCTCCCGTTATAGCTCCAGAATATTGTGAAACAAAGTAAGATTTCTCACCTAATGTCTGCACTTCATTAAACCTGTTTAGACAGATGGTTGATAGAAGAGGGGTGAGTCCTCCTACCCTGCAACCCAAGATTCACCAGCATAACTTAAACAATGACTCTTATTCCTCAGTGAAACATTGGAAAACCATGAGCAATGAAACCCTGGAATAACATTTAGTCAGGCACAGCATGAGTAAGGCAGCAAAGCAGCAGAATCAGCATATTTTCCTTTGTTTCTCTTACCAACTCTCATGTCAACAGTCTCAGCAGTTGTTCTTTGGAGGGCATTTATACTGTTGCACATTGCATTACACTATTATTTATTCTTTCCTGGCTTTGTGAGAGGAAAGCAGAACAGCAGACAAAGGCTTCTGGAATTAACACATCCAAGAGAGCAATTCAGGGAGTGAATATTAAAGCAGGTGAGCTGTGCAACACATCATCTCCCTGAAGCTGTAGATTTTTGTGTTGAAGTAGCAGTGCTGCTGCCGGCATGGAACTGATCCACTGGCAGTAACGTGGTGCTGGAGGCAGGTTAATTTGAGGATGGTCTCGCTGCCTGTCTACACTGTGAAATTAAGAACAGACTCAAGACCAGCTTTATGAACATGATCACTGGCTGTGTTGGCACAGGGGTACCACTCACAGCCACAGTGAAAGCTTTCAGCTTGCTTTCCCATCACTTATCCTATCAGGCATGGCGGCCACCTTCATCATTAATTAAGTTGTGTTTACACAAGTTTGGCCTCCAGCACTGGCTTTCACATCAGCACAGCAAAGTTTGGAGGCTCCTCCTCTAGAAATCTCAGTTCTGTTTTCCTCACTCACACCATACAGACCATACTGGTTTTGGCAGCTGCTGGCCCAGTTCTCCCATCTGGCCCAGTACTGCCCAGCTTGGCCCTGTCTGGCTGACAAATCAGGCAATTTCTTTCCCTTTCCCAGCAAAGCTTCAGTGGCTGCCACTACACAGCCAAGCACTGCTCCTCCTGGTCACAGAAGCAGGGGAAGCACCTCCCTGGAGCCCACCTCCCTGTGCTGTGGGGTATTTGGAACCACAGTCCTGAGTTCACTTCACTCTGGATCTGTGATTTTGCACAAGTCACTTGTCTTCCCTCATGCTCTCCTCTCTCGCCATGGGGAGATCCAGTCTCTCCTCATAGAGTAGAAGTTCATTACCCTCAATTATTTTGCGCTGCTCATTTTCCCCCTGTGATGGACTCTTTGGACACAGGTGCACAGTCAAGCCCAAGGCCAGAAAACTGCCATTATTTCAGTCCCAAATCAGCATCCCTGCAGACTGGCACCCACCCTGACAGGACACATCCATGACCTACAGCAATGACAACGTCTGCATCAGTGGGCTGCCAGTTTAAAGAAAAATTTGCAAATCTTTACAGGTTTCCAACACCCTGCTGACCTCAGAGTGCTCCTCTCCTCTCCTCAGACCTGTGAGTAACACAGACTTACCCACAAAGTGCCATTCTCCAGGTGAAATAAGATCCGGATGAGAAGCAGTTGGCTCCAAATCAACTGAGAAAAGAGCAGCAGCCGTTGGTGAGCAGCTGGGATCGTGGCAAAATGATGGAAAAAACCCAGTTACCTCACCCTGTGCTCACAGCATCTCTGCTGTTCAAGAAGATGGATGGTCTTGGGGTCACAGAAGCCTCATCTGCTATGGTAACAGCCATTGCCAAAAACAAGTGCTGATTGCTGAGTGAATTTCCACAGGCTCCTTTTGTGCCAGCTCCCTGAAAATAAACCATCACATACACTCATGGATGGCAGTGCTCAGTGAGTGTGGAATTTGGGCTCTCTGTGCTGTGGGGTGCATCCTCATCCTGCCACCCACACCTCAGACACGAGATTGTGGAATGAAAACAACCATCTCACCCCTTCCTGGTAATTGTTCTCCCTGCAAGAAGCAGAGTTTAATTCCTTTCCTCACAGGCAGCAGATGGTCCAGCTGTCCCAGAGAGCTGGGGCAATGTGTGCTGGACCAGGTGCTGCCTCTGCCCTCCCAGGACAGGGAAGCAGATTGAGATGTCAAGGATCCATCTCTGGTTGCTCCTGAGGCAGACCAATGGGTTCCCCTCCTTTGCTGTCCACCCAACAGCCTTTTCTACATAGCAATGACTTTTGGAAACATGAAAGCTGTTCTATAGCTTTGGTACCATTCTCAATCTCAGATTTATTGGCCAGGAAAAGCACATGAGCTGTCCATGCAAAATACAAAATGGGGCTATTGTGACAAGTACTGTGTGAGCAGACCAAGGGGGTGCATATAAGATATGTAGTAACCAAAGCAGGAAGTTTTAAATGCAAAGAGAAGCAAAAGGTAAATTCAACAAATAACTGTCAACTATGTTTCCTAAAGATGGCTTTAATCATCCCAGAAAGTTAAGATAAAAATATATGAGCACATGAAAACAAATATCAGAGCTTCTGTTTCCTTTTAGTGCCCTATTGCTGGGTTTAGGGCAGTGAAGACATTCAGAGAGTGCAGCTGATCCACCAAGTAACATCACAGCTGCTGACTTGTACCGGCTGGGAAAGCAGATTCTGTCCTGTTCTGTTCTGCTCAGCTCACATTTCCTGGCACAGGTAATTCATATCCTGACTCTGCGCCCTACAGCAGCAGCGTGAGCAGCAGAAGTGGAAGATTATTATTTTCTTTTATTTATTTATATGAAAATTTTCTCGCCTGCTTCATAGAATCAAAAGGCTGGAAAGAACCTCAGCATCTCAGCAATTTACTCTCTCTAGTCCTTTCCCCCATGGCAGCTCAACCATGGCTATGGCACTTTTGATAAATATTTATCCAGCCACTGCTTGGAGGCCTCCAGCTGTGGAATCCCTACAGCCTCCCCAGGAAACCCTCATCCTTGCCATTAGAAGGTTTTACTCTTACTTAGTCTGAATCTTCCTTGCTGAAGTTTAAGCCATTACTTTATCTGGAGAGAAGAACAGATTATTTTCTTCCTCTTCACAGCAACCTTTAAAATTCTCTCACATGAAGTAGAAGATCAGGGAGACACAGCAAAGGCAGAAGCAAAGGTTGAAGCAAAGGCTGAAGCTGTTTCTGCCCCTTTTGGCAGTTCTCCTCATTGAAGGTAATTAAGTGTAAAGTGGTGCTTTCTCCCAGTGCAAGAGGCATGTTGCTAACATTCAAGCAGGCTTCATGCCATCTGAGCAGATGCATATGTATGTAGGCAAGAAAAGGCCATGTCTGAGCATCAGACATGAAAAAGGAATTGAAATTTAGACAGAAACAATCAGGTTATTTCTAGTATCATAGCTTTACCAGAGATGAGCAGAAATTTATGTGGGTACAACATCCTATCAAATCGTGATATTTCGTTTTTTTCCCCTTCTCCATCATTCATCTCTTTGAAACCAGAATTCTGTAAGTTGCTACCAGCACTCCAACACCAGAGCTGGAGATGCAGCATTGAGTGGCACCAATATTCCTGCAGCAGGTGGGAGATGTCCATCTCCAGGACTACCAGGCAGTGACAAATCACCCAAAACCTAAGTCACAGCTGGCAAGAACCCCTCTCAGAGTACCAAAGTGCATATCTCTGGCTGCCATCCCCAGGAACATGGCAGCAGTCTCCCACTATAATCAGGTGTGTCCAGCCTCCCCTGCTCCCAGGAGCAACAGCCCAGTCCAGTTCCAAGAGCTGTGTGGAGATAAAAAGAACCAAAGAGGCAGCAGGTGGTTCCAGCTGACTTCATCACATCTTTCCCCAAAATAATCTGTTGGACAGCTGTGAGGAGGAGAATCTCATCTGGCTGCAAATCAACATAAGCAGGGGAGATGGGATGTGGAGTCAGGCAGAGAGGCTGTCGTGGATTATTTATGGTTCTCAGTGGATGGACAACTTTCCTAAGTTAATAACCCTGCAGCCAGAGCTTTTTTTGCTACTTCAAGAGCAACAGAGCACATCTGGTCTTGCTTCCCAGGCTAGTAAGTACTGAATTGCCAGGGAGATAGTGTCCTTGATGCTAAGAGGACTTTTTATCTTATTTTGGAGTATATACCAATATAATCAAAAGGCAACACTGGGGAAAGAGCGTTTGTCTCTGCCAGACACTGCTATGTTATAAGGCTTTGAGGATGGTCTCCTCTGCAGGGCTTTGCAAGGAGGGAATTTCTGTCTGTCCTAGCCTGAGAGCTGCAGGTGTGTGTCAGACCAGGACTACAGAGAGCAGAGAGCAATTCTAATTGAAATGTTTTTACGTGCTGTCACACACAACACCTTTTCCTTTTGTCATCCCCATATTTCTGAGGTGGTCACCCACCTTTGGTGTTTTCCTTGCAAAGCCTCCTCACAGAGCGGGTCTTTAGCCTGAATGACTCCTGAAAATAATTCTTATTCCTAATTGCAGGAAGAGATTAAGGAGATTTTGAGTTTTAAAATCACTCCCAAGGACCAGAGCCAAAGTACTGAGGCTTCCCAGGGTTTGGTTTGTGGGTTGGAGGGAGCATCCAGCAATTATCTGCTGTGTTGAATAAGCTGTTCCTATCACGTAACACTTCTGTGCATTAAGCTGATCTATGTTGATATAAGTGGGATATTGGGGAGTGTGCACTGGGACTCCTGATACTTTGCACAAAGCAGAGATGGATAATTGAAAAAGATGTTCCCTTCCACAAAGCACTGCAGGCCACCTCACCATCCTTCTGTTCTGTCTTGGTTTGGAAAGACAGGTTTCTGCCAGGGAAAGCTGGGGTTTCCCTTAGAATGGGGAATGTAAACCCCTCACCCCCCTCCAAATTATAAATTTGCAATCAAGGGCTTTCAGGCAAAGATTTGGGAATAGGAATAACAGTTCTTTACTAGGAATATTAACAATACAAATGTAGTAGAAAAACAAAACCACCCAACCAAACCAGCAAACAAACAACAATTTTGGAGAACCCTGACAGAGCTACAACCTGACACCCTGCTGGTCAGGGTGTTGGAAGCAGTCCAAAAGTGAGTCCTTCTGAAGTGGCAGATGTGGTTCTGTTGAAGCAGAGATGATCCTGTAGCAAAAGGGTCCAGGGGTGGTGAGGAAGGGTCTGGTGGTGGTGAGATGAGGTCCGGTCTTCCTCCCAGAAAATCGGGTGAAAGCTGGATGTTTTCCTGTTCCTGTGTCTCAGTTTTATCCAGGTAGAAACTGCCTGCCCCCCACCCCCACTGCCAGGGGGGGAATGTGATGTATCTCACAATAGGATGATGGAAATGCAGATGCACCACTCTGGGGGGGAAGGTATAGCCTGGGGAGGTGCAAATGGCCCATTATCAGAAGGCGTCAGGCCTCTCCCCCCTTGAGTTACAAGAGATAAAGAAAAACATCTCCTCAGCTGCTTTTAACAAATGAAAATAGAATACACACCCCTGACTCCACAACCCAGGACACCTTCACATTCCTCCTGCATGGCTGAAGTGAAAGTGAGTGCACTGCTTGCCTCCTGCTGCTCTTCCCAGCCTTCCTCTCATACCACAGGCAGCAAAGCCCAGTGCTGATGGATGGTCCAGTGGGAGATGTGCACTTTGCCTCTGCCATCGAACCATGTCACACTGGCTGGGACCTGGGTGGTCAAACAGGGCAAACCTGCCCTCTGATAAAACCCAAGTGAAGGCCACCAGGGATCACATTGTGTTCCTGAGGGCAGCTTCCCTTCCTTCTGGCTTCTAAACGTTTCTGCACTTACATTTAGATAAAACAGTTCTCATTGCACACCAGGCCAGGTAAGAAAACAATCCCAAAAATCCCGGCCAGAGGTCAGGGATGCAGGACAGGAGCTAGGACCCCCAAGGGCTGGACTCCCCTCCACTGGACCATCATGCACACCCACTTATTCCCACCCTCTGCTCAGTGACCAGAGCAGCTGTGCTGAGAGAAAGGGAGAGGGAAGCCGAAGCACAGAGTCCAACACCAAGCTGCTCCCAGCAGGCACAGGGATAACCAGGGGAGCAGCTGTGCTGGTTACCACTGGGGTTTCCCAGGGATGCTGTGGAGCTGGAACCATTCAAGGGCCATAATCTACAACATCAGCCCAGCCTTGGCTCTGCCTGGCCCCTATCGATCCCCAGCCTGGGCTCAGGGGAGCTGCAGCTCTTTTCCAAGATGGTTCTGTGCTGCATATTTTGACTGGAAGGTATGATTAACTCTGAATGTCAAAACGTACTTAGGGGTTGAGGAATAAACTCAGGGGAGATGAATGTAGTGAGACATGCTATTATTTAAAAATACCCAGAATGATTTATGCACCTTCTGCAGCCCTCATGCACCCCCTCACTAATGCTTATGCATTTATGGACTTCAGTTTTCAGCTGGCAGTGAGGTGTTTCTGCCTTGAGGAGCAGGAAAAAAGGTTCCTGACACTGAACTGAAGCTCATAACCCACTATAAACCCAGCACTGCATGTTCCTGACCCTCTTCCACACTTCAAGAGCTCAGAAGCACCCAGCAAAATGATCAGGCCACAGGTTTACAACAGTCAGGAGGAAATATTTTTTCCCCCACCATGCATATTGAGTGACTCTCTGCCATGGAATTATGGAGAACTGAAAGATAAATAAATTCATGGGCAGATTAGACAAATTTATAGAAGACAGGGCCAAGTAATGGCAATTAAATGAAATTATTGAGATGCAATTGATACTTAGAAAATCACCAGATTCTGGTTGCAAGAAGGAGCAGAGCAGCTGGATGCTCAGGGAAGTGCTGCCCTGCACGTTCCCCAGCTCATACTCTTGTTTAAGCACCCTGTTTAAGGCATGAGATGGAGATGGAAGGATGACACTTCTGATTCAGAATGGGTACTGTTTAAGTTCCTCCCTGGTCACCTTCCCACAGGCATCATCCAGTCCTGAGTCTGACACAGCCCAGTCCTGGGGCTGGAACTGCAGTGGTGTCACCTGGCATCAGAGCCAGGGTGTGCATCACTACCAGCAAGAGCCTCTTCAGCACCACTGAGCCTTAACTCTGTGAGAAAAATAAATTATAGTATTCATTTTGGGGGGTTATAAAACTGGTTCATTCTGCAGATATAAACATTATAAAATAAAGTGTAAAATAAATCATTAAAAATGGGAACACAGCAGGAGAAGAAAAGAGGTAAGGAGAAAGGAAAGGGGAGGTAATGAATCTGGAAGGACAGATAAGCAGCTGAAAGATGAAAGAGGAAAATAAAATCAGAAAACAGAACCTGCAGTGAAGGAGAGTGTCGCAGAAATAGACATTTGAGGGGCAAGTTCATTTGGTGACTAAAGTCAGTGGATTTAATGTTACCTGCAGATTTACAGCTCAAACTTCCAAGGAAGTAAACTTCTGAATGGCTACAATGTCATCTGACCTTCCAGAAATATCACCAAGTGGTTAATGTACATATACACACCTAATATGCAGTTTTACTGAGGTATACATACACACACTATTTTAATATGTACACACACTATTTTGATATGTACACACACGAAAATTTTTAGGACTCCAGAAGGAAAAAAAAAAAAAAAATAAGCTTTTTGTGAAAAGCATCAATGTTTGCTGTTGTCAAAGAGGGAAAGCTCCATGCATTTCATCTGCTGTTATTTCCCAGCCATGCCTGAGGTACATCACCAACAAGATGTTACCCAACAAAGCCTGGGAATGTGACAACTGAGTGAAAGCTCTGCAAAAACAGACCGAACAATTTGTAAATTAATCTGAAATGAGACAAGTGTGTCATGCATACCCATCCAAAAGCACAACAAATTTTAAAATTCAATGCTCTGTCACCAGGGATGGCAGTTTCTTGAGAGGCACAGCCATGGGGGGAAGGTTCCAAAGCCCCAGTTTCCCTGCACACAGCTCCTGCCTGCACCTGGGCTGCAGCTTGGGATAGAGAGAGTAATTCTTGTGCTCACACACTCTGTGAGAGCATAAGCTCTTGCTTTACAGCAGCAAGGCTTTCTCTGACCTTTAGACGTTGCACATCAGAAAATGGCACCTCATTATGCGGCTGCAAGAACTTGGAGTAAATGGGTTTTTTCCACTGTAAAAAAAAGTAATAATAAAAAAAGGACAAAAATAAAACCCACAAAACAAACAAACAAACAAACCCAAGCCTGTCCTACGGCCAAGATGCATTTGGGTCCTTTCCTTGGTACAAAATCCTCCTCTGTGGAGTAATAGAGCTCAGTGAATAAAGCCTGCCCCTCCTCCCTGATCCACTGCGAAGCAGAGATGATTAAAATGAACCATTTATCTTGGTCCCCTCCGCACGGGCCCGGCCGCTCCCAGCCGCCAGGGGAAGGTGGAGTATTGCTTAGCAAGGAAATTCCAACAAGGACATGGCACAGTTTCTTAGGACCAAATCCAATTAAAACATTTCCATTTTCATCTCCTGACCACCCCAAAATAAAGCAGAGAGCATCTAGCTCTGGAGAACTTCAAAGGGCTGTTTAATTGTATGAATATTTTAAAGGGAACACAAGAGAGGCAGATCCTCTGCTGCTTTCAATTAGCACAGCTTCACAAAATCAGAGCGTTGCACACCAGTGAGGAGACCGGCCCCAAATGGGGTTTAAGAAAAAAAAATAAAACAAACTACTGAAAAGCACAATAGTGCAGTACTAAAATTCAGCTTTTGCAGAACATTTAAATATTTCTAGTGCTGCTCCTCTGAGTGATGCTCTATATAGAGCTAAAATTTACAGATATCTGATTTTAGCTGTCATCCCTAACCTGGCAGGGCTAACCTTGTTTGTAGCTGGTGAGGGTGCAGCCTGAACACCTCCTGAGTCCTGCAGAGCTGAACATCACTGCATCCTGCCTTAGAACCCCTGGCTGTAAGGGAAGGTGCATCCCCACCAACACGAGAGAAACCACTTTTGAAAGTCTTAATTCTCCAGGCTTTGGCAGGAAAAAGAATTCAAATACCACTTGAAATGTGGCACAGAGTGTTGGGAGGCAGCCTTGTCTGCAGCATGTCAGCTCTGGGGCTCTGCACGGTGTTTCTGGTACAGCTCATGAAGTTGTCTCATTTGGGGAAAAAAATATACCCTGAAAGGAGCCTTCTGCTGCAGACTCCACTTCAGAACACACGGAGTCTGAAAGGGCCAAGGAGATTATGAATAAAATACTTGTGTTTCCTTTTATGTGGAACAGGGCAGGATTTCAGCATCTCAACAGGAGAAGCTACAATTTACAGGAAAATATTCGGTGGAGTCTGAGACTTACATTCCCGCAAGAGACCTATTTTAGATGGTTAAACCCCCCACAGACAGAGTCCAATTATCTGGGGTTTTTCAAGCCATTTCTGTGGAACCCTGTTAAATTTTTATAGAATCCTTAACATTCCCACTCTGGTGGATCCTCCGAGGCTTTGCCATTAAGGCAATTCCTGGAAGAGCGCTCTGTGTTAGAGGGAGGAAGAAATAAAGCACGAGTTGCCTCCCCAAAGAGCCAAGATACACACAGAGCATATTCACAGGGGCTACAACAAGCAACCCAAAACTGTAAAAGCTGATGGCACATCCCTAAGTTGCTCTTTAGAGAACTTTGCAAAGTCTTGTGCTTGTATCAGTGATAATGAAAGTGATTAGCACACTACGATTAAACTCCCCCTAGGACATTTTTTTTTTATTTTAAATTAAAGGTTGGAAGTTAGATTTATCCTCTTCTGTAATGACTTTTGGATTATACCATCTGAACTGCACAGTCTTTACTTGTATAAAAATATTAACCCATGAGAGAACTCACAGAGATTGAAGGTGTTACCAAGTCATAGAATCTCATCTAAAAACTTCCCTTCACCACCTTTTTCCCCCCTTATAGGTCTTTAAAGTAATTATTAAATCCTCATTTTATGTGTTTCTTAACCTCAAGATACTCAAAGCAGCATAAAGTGCAACTGGTCCCCCACAAGTTTCAGCTCCCCCAGCCTCAGAAAAGTGCTGTGGAGTTTATCTGAGAAGGAAAGGAGGAGAACCCTGTATTTTAAACAAACAAAAAAGAAAAACCATAAAACCAAAACCCACAGACAACCACCTCAACTCCGAGAAACAGCTTTCTCAAGGTGAAAATGAAAATCATCCCCCTAGGACTGGTCACTTCCCTTCATGGTAAAGAGCTGCAGGTGGACAGGGATTCTGAGGTCCCCACTCCACACTGTGGAAGGGGCTCTTGGTTTGGGCTTGGCAGCTTCCAGCCCTCATCCTGCCAGCCTGAAACTCTCACAGCTAAGAGCCCCAGGACAAATCCTGCTCCAGCATCAGGCTGACAGCCCCTGAAAGTCTGCAGGACCCCCACAGAAAAGGGTTTTCCACCCCCACAGCCTCGCTGCCTTGTCAAAGAGCTCTTCAGCAGCAAGAGCTACAGTGTCTGGATGCTGTAGGGCTTTGCCACATCCATCTTTCTAACAGTTTCACATGTCACTGACAGAGTAGCCTATTTAGTTTCAAGGCCTTTGAAGAATTAGCGTGTGCCAGGCCCGCAGTGCTAAACAGACTCTCTGAAAGTTAATGGGTGACAAACTGCATACATTAGGTGCTTGGAAAATTGATCTGATGTCAGGTGAAGGAAATTTTTCCCCAGATCTTCTCTTTGGGCAAACAGCTAGAAGAAAGGACCTCAGACATATCTCATTTTATGTGTGGGGGATCTTCTCAATCCCCTCATTAGCTGAGCTCCCCTGCAGCAGCGTCCCAAGGACTCCTGCTGCCATCAGACCAAAGGTAAAGCCCCAGAATGAGGCTGTAGAGTCCAGAAACTGCATCCCACAGATACACACCCAGTAAGTTTGTGTTTCTTCCCATCCCAGACTAATTTTCTATGTATTGTCCTTCCAAAAAAAATACACTTGCTGGTTTTGTACCCTGATGTCAAATTTCTGACAAATTTCAGGATCAAGTGGACTTTCAAAAATAAGATAAAACAAAATTCCACTGGCCACAGCTTCTCCCATATCTTTAATATGAAGATCTGATCTACTTACCTGCCCATTGAATTCTAAAGTACAGAGATAAGTTCCAATATTTCCTGCTCAAGAAAGTCTGTGTCTCTTGCTGAATAAATTCTGTCTCTGAGTTTGAAAACAAGTGATTTACTCCTTAAATGTGTGTAATATTTTCCCAGTATGAAAATAGCCTTTAAACGTCACACTTTCTTTACTGTTAGTCATCAAATCTGCCATTTTCTACTCTCTTGACTTGCACTGCACAATGCCTCTCCTAGGAGGCAATTAAATATGCTTTTTAAGTATTCTTAAATGTTATTGTATCCCTCTGAAAAACAGTTGTCAGATCTCTTACAAAAATCTCAGGGATTGCTGTTCTGCTTGGAGTGCCTTTGCTTACAATAAATCAGATTAACAAGACTAACTAAGTGCAGTTTAACTCTTCCCACTGTGACTTGAGACTTGCCCAAACTACACGTGCTGCACTTTTCAAGCTGTGCCAGCTATTTTTACCCATTAACTGAAAATGAATTAGGGAAGAAGCACTCCATAATATACTTTTTTATTCCCCCCTCAAATCAGCATGATGGATGAGCAGGGTGCCTGGCAGTTGTCTCACCACATACCTCTTCCTTTGTTAGACCAACAAAAGGGATCGACAGCCCAAAGCAGTGGGTGAGGACAGTTTGGGTGCTTGAATTCAAAGTGCTGTTCTCAAAGTTGCCCTCAGTAAACCCACCGAGTTCCTTTGTGCCCTGTGTTTTGCCCCTGCTTTAGTTGCAGGCTGCTGGAATCCTGGCAGGGTTCAGAGCCTTCCTGGCAGGCTCCTCCTGGGCAGTGTCCCTGTGTCCCCCCAGCCCTGTGCCATGGAGGTGGACACCAGCAATCCCAAGACACCTTCCACTGAGTGCCCCACAGCCGCTAAAAATTCACACCAGAGATCTCTCTGTCACCCAAAAACGGGTGCTGGGAGAGGGGGGTTTGATCCCCTCAGGCACGCAGGGACCTGCCCCCTGGTCTTTGCCATCCCCAGCTGAGGTTCAGATTGCAGAAGTGACCAAAACCAAGTGGAGCACCTCTGGCTCCTCCCTCAGCACCAACCAGGTCCATCCTCCAGGATCTGGGACTGGAAGGAGAACCCAGAGTAAGATAAACACCCCAAATTAGGATCCTAAGGCACCAGCAAGCAAAGAAGGTGCAGAAACATCTCTCTTCAGCACTTCCTATTGGATCACCCAGGCAAGTCTCTGGCAGGCTACAGACAACCCTCAAGAGAACCCCTCTTCATCCATCCTCATTCAGGGATAACAGGAGCTTCACAGAGCACCAAGGATCCCAGCTTGTTGACAGCAGCCTTATTAACCCAGCAATTAAAGCTAAATTTGACCAGCCCTTTACCAAGAAACCACTTGCACGCAATGCTCGGGGTATTTAACATTCCTTGATCACTGCATGGCTCAATTAACTTGTACCAGTCATTTCCAGAGTTTATAAAAAACAATAAATAAATCAATATACAGCTATCACTTGTCACTGAGAAAATGAGCAGCATCATCCCTGCATTTAGTGTCCTGAGATGGAAAAGAGCAGAGGAACAGATGACAGAGAAGGTGCCATAAAGATGTTACCATCAAAACAGAGAAAAGCCAGTGGAAATGAAGTACAAATACTTAACTGCAAGATTCTCATCACTTGAAGGGGACCTGGATTCTATCCTGCCCCTTTCAGAGCATGGAGCTCAGACAGAGGATACACAAACACCTCTCCAGAGGAGCACTGCCTTTTCACACCCGTGAGAGGGTGCATTTGTAAGGAGACAGATGTACAAAACATAGAGCTACTGCTTTTCAAGCAGGCCACTCTCATTGAAATTCCTGATGGATTTGTGTTCCCAGGTATTCTCTCAAAAAAACATGTCACTGTCAGCAGGGGAGTGACTGGGAGGAGAGTGCACAATCTATACCCTAAATCAGAAGGATCTCAGCAAATGAGCTGGCCAAGGAACAGCACAAGAGAAATGGGGCATGTGATGAAAACACATAAATCTGTCCTCCAGCAACCTTGATGCCACAATTTCCAGATACCTTCTCAGAGGGCTGGACCTCTTGTTCCCAATTCTTTTTCATGAGTAATTCAAATTCCTGAAGTGGACAGAAAACTTCAGCCAAACTCCTATCACCACATACAGTCTCAAACACTTGTAGGACTTCTGCATTATGAATCCCCGTTCAAACTGGTGTGTCCATGGGCAGCTGGGCAATCTCTGGCCCTGGAGCTCAGCTCAGAGAAGCTCAGGTGATTCAAAAATCAGTAAGTCACCACAAAGAAAATCTCTCTATTAACCCCTCTGACCAATGACACCTGGAGCAGTAATTTTAGGACTGGGCAATCCAAAAGGCAGGCACAGTTACAGTAGATCTGAGCAGAACTCTCCTCAACCTTTCAAGGTCACAGCCCTGTGACATCTCCTGTTCTCAGGGGGGAGATGCTGCAGACCCCCAGGACACTGCTCTGAGCTGATGTCTGAGGGCACCCCAGCCCCACATCCCACTCCCAAGATGGCACACAGCACTTCCATCCTCTTCCTGTGAGGTGCCAGCATGGATAGGAACCATCACTCACCTCCTAAACTGCCTTTCCCCAAGCATGGAAAATAAGGATGAGAACAGAGGAACTTTTTTAATGAACTTTTCCAATGTAAAACTCACCAGCTCATTCAACACCATCAGAGAGACTTGCACCAGCTGCAAAGTTTGTTCCTTCAGGCCCCCTCAGTAACCCTCTGAGAAGGTTAACTCAGAAAAACTCACTGTACTAAATAAGCCTGCAAGGCTTTTCCTGTGATCCTTGTCTCTCTCACCTGGGCTATTTCCTACTAATTGCTTCATAACAGCTCAGCCACCAGTGCTGTAATGGGTGCCACGCTTCCATAAATGCTCTGAGCTGAGCCTGGCCATAGAGAAGCTCACTGAGAACAGGAGTTGGACCAGCTGTTCATTTGACCTATGTATTTTTTTAAAAAAATATGCAATTGTAAATCTTATCTCTTCTACACATATGGCTCCTCTACAGAAAATGCTTTTTCTGCTAAGAGACCCTCCAGGGGCATAGCATTAGCTGCAAATAAGCAATGCAAATACTGAAATGCTTTATCACCCTACAGAATTGAAATGCAAAAACAATATTTGACACAGAGCTATTTTTCAAGTTATTTATTTTTAAAAATTAACAAAAACAAACAAACAAAAAACCCCCACACACAGGTGACCAAAGTCTTCTGTAGATACATCCAAGTAAAAAACAGTAGGATTTAAAAAGCAAACTGCTTACTACTTCCAGTGAGACACAGTATTTAAAAACTTAATTCCCTTTACTGTGACTGGTCAGATGGCCTGCACCCATAAGTAAGCCAGGCAGAAATCAAGGGCAGGGGAGAACTGAGGCATGTTTGCTATGGAAAACTGCAGGCAGGAGACCTCTGGGGAATAAACATCCTGCTGTGTTACTTGCACACATCACAGCAGAGAAACAACTTTTCAAGAAAAACTCGAGTTTTTTACCTGAACACAAGACTACCCATGCAGTCTTTTCCCAGGAGAGTAAATTATTGCACTGCTTGGGAAAAAATAGACCAAGCTTAGTGCAAGCTAAGGAACTCCACAGAGCAGTTTGGAGCAGGAAGCAATTACTGCTGTGCTGTGGACTGCTGGAAGGCAGAGGCAGGGACAGGGGATGCAAGAGCTGGGTCATGTCAAAAGCACCATAGATATTTCACACTCTCCTCTGGGCAGCTGTAAAAGATACCACTTCAACACTTCTGAGAATTATTTTGTTGGGTTTTGGGCTGCCATGTGAATTCCCAGTAGGTTTCTCATGGTAAGTTTCTGAGTTCATATATATGATGATTTTATTGAACCCATAAACTCAGCTGAAACTGCTGAGCTTCATCCAATTATGAGGTAAACCAATGTAAAATCCAAGCAGTGCCTGGGCAGCTGAGTCAAAGGTCAAAATTTATAAGGGAGCAAACCTGAGGTAGTTCCCTGCATTTTTAGGTTTCTGACACTGCAGAGAGAAGTTTTGAGCTATTTGTATAGATTGACAACTTTTTAAACAAATATTTTGAATATTTTGCATGTCTTGACATCCCTGAATACTTTAGCCTCTTTTTGGCACCTGCCATTGCCCATCTAGTTCTGCAGGAGACACTAATGAGTTTCTCTGCAGTCTGGGTCCAGTTGGGTTTATGTGAACCCAGCCTCAGACCTGGAGAAGTCTGCCAGCTCTGTGGTTACAACCAGCACTGCTGCCTTGTCATTCCTGGCTGCTTTTGCCCCAGCTGGAATTCCCTGTGTGTGGTGATTGAGAATGAACCGTGGACCATGACATTTACAGAGCCAAGATTAATCAGAGGAAGGAGAGTTATCCTTACAGGTGAGCAAGCCTTTACAGAGTGAAACATCTTCCTTCTACTGCATGTGCTTATTATGTTCCCTCTCAATTTATTCCTCCTCACAGCCCTCCTCATCTGGAATATAACACTGTGGTTTTGCCAGGACTCACTGTCTTGGTTTGGAAAGACAGGTATCAGCCAGGCAAAGCTGGAGTTTCCCTTAGAATGGGGAATGTAAACCCTTCACCCCAGCCAAATTATAATTTTGCAATTAAGGGCTTTCAGGCAAAGATTTGAGAATAGGAATAACAGTTCTTTACTAGGAATATTAACAATGCAAATGTAGTAGAAAACCAAAACCACCCAACCAAACCAGCAAAGAAACAAACAGCAATTTTGGAAAACCCTGGCAGAGTCAGAGCTACAACCTGACACCCTGTTGGTCAGGGTGTTGGAAGCAGTCCAAAAGTGAGTCCTCCTGAAGTGGCAGATGTGGATCTGGTGGAGTAGAGATGATCCTGTAGAACAAGGGTCCAAGTAGTGATGAGAAGGGGTACAGTGTTCCTCCAGGAATTGGGTGAAGCTGGATATTTTCTGTTCCTATGTCTCAGTTTTATCCAGGTAGGAATGGTTGGCTCCCCGCACTGGGTGGAGCATCTCACAATGGGATGATGTAATGTGGATAGTCTACTTTGGGGATGTGTGCTTTTAGGGGTGTCTTAATGGTCCATCAGCAGAAAATATCCCCCTGGAGGGAGGACAGGGGGTGAAAGAAATAAGAAACACTGCCCCACCTGGTTTAACAGCTGGCCCATTATCAGAAGGCATCCACCCCCCTCCTCCCAGAGTTACAAGAGATAAAGAAAAACATCTCCCCACCTGCTTTTAATAGATGAAATAGAATACACACCCCTGGCTCCACAACCCAAGACTCTCACTTTGTGAGATGAACCTTGCTTATTGGAGCACCTTTGCCAGGCACTGGGTTATTACTGGTCTCTTCCCAGTTCTCTCCTTCCACTGCAGCCATCATTAGGTGCACAGGAGAAGTCCATAAACCTCCAAAAACATCGTCTTGTGGAGAGGCTCCAAGCAGCACAGGATGCTGCCTAAGCAAACCTCTTCTCCTCAGTACCTCTATATTTATTTTTCTAAGCCACTGAGGAGACTCCAACACGATGCAAAACCCTCGCAAGTGATTTTCTAAGATAAGCGAGTTGTCAGCTTTGCTGTTCACATCAGGTTTGACAATCTCAGGTACAGGCTGAGCTTTTGCTCTGCTTTTAGATTATTTCTGAAATCCAGGAGCAGCCTGCCAGCGAGCTTGACTTTGATAAGTAGGGAGCCTGGGTCATCTCCCTGGCAAGTTTTCACTTGGGTATCCTTTCTAGGATGAAACATCCCTATTTATCATGCAAGAAATGACATTTTCATGTTTTTGCAGTAGTTGGCTGATTTGGTACCACCAGAGGAACAACTGAGGTACAAGCTACCTCTCCTTTTAACTCTGAGGAAGAACAACAGAGAGATTCATGCTCTTGTCAGCTTTTTTTCTGATCTGCAGAGACAATTCCTCTGCATTCACCAAGGTGGGAAATGCACAAATTCTTTCCCTTGTGGTAAAGACTGCACCGTCACTGATGATCACAGAGGCTCTGGTTTTATCATCAGCCAAACTCAGTTTCCTGACCAGAAAATGGTCTCCTACCTGGAGGGGCAGCAAGATTACTGCACTCCTGGATGGGTCTACATAAACAGGAATGAGAGATCTTTTCTGTACCAGAAAAGAAAAACACTTAAAGCCTGGCCAGAACAGGGACTTACCCAGCACTTGGTCTCCCTCATCCTGGTCCAATCACCAGAAAAACTCAGCTGACCACATTAAGGTAGTAGAAAGCACTTTGAAGTTTATATCTTAAACAAAACTGCAATTAAAGGAGTGATTTCTTGCTTAAATCCCTCATAGGAGTAGTGGGTGAGAACATTAGGGGTTGCCCCACATAGAAGAGAAAAAATTCCTGGCTCATCTCTGTGTGTCTGTCAGATGTGTGTGTATCAGGGAGAGAACATCAACCAACAAATAATGATGCTAATCCTCCTATTAATATTTAGAAATTGGAAAAGCTGTGTACATCTTCGAGGAATACTTGGAGCAAGATCTTGGAGTATGGCACATCTGGAGTGCAGCTGCAATGCATATAATGGTGTAGGCCAAAGGAAAAGGCATCAGGTTGGGGCTGGGAGCTCAGAGCACAGCACCAGCTCTGCAGAGCCTGCAGTGCCTTGCTAGGGGCAGACATCAGATCCAAACAAGGGCCTAGACTCTGGATATTGTTCATATTTTGCAAACTGAGGGTGCCCCTGCCCCACAGGCTCCCGCAGCCACAGGGAGATGGAATGAGGAACCTCTGCAGCAGCAGTGTTCTCCCACTCCCATGGGAGAGATGTGCCTGTTCCTCTTCTCTGCTGCAGATCACGTAGAGAGTATCTGCTTGTCTAAGCTTTTCCAGGAAATCTTAAGGACAGACTAAAGCTGAATCTAAAGACACGTGATTGATTACAAGCCTGAAGGTGCTGAGCAAAGCACCAGGCCAGCAGGACCCCATCCCTCACTGCTGGAGAGGGTGGGGGGTGATAGCCTGAGTTTGCTGAAGTTATTGGTAAAACGTCCTTGGTGACCAGGATTTCACTTCCCAAGCTTTTCTGGGAGTTTCATGCTAACAAGCCAGGCTGCTGGTCCTGCTGCCATGCTGCACAGCCACTTCTGGCTGAGGGAAAATCCATACCCTGCATCAGCCTCTTTGCCACATTGCTCAGCAAGGGGGAACCAGAGGGGATACTGGCTTCTTCCTGGCTTTGTGCAGTACTTCAGATAATGAGATACCTCTTAGAGGAGCGGGGATGAAGCTGTTGAGAGGTGTTTCCAGCAGCCACTGACAGCACTGGGCACTCAGCAGCATTCAGGGATGACAGAAAGAAAAATTATCAGTGGAGGGAATTAAAAGGAGTGTCTCTGTTTTCTGGCTTGACAAAAGCAAACAAAGTCACTGTTTAAAAAAGACATTTCCTGACTGTAATCACAAGAGTCAGAGGCTCATAAGCTTTTATTAAAGGAAGTATGTGGTTAGTGAATGATACAAAGCCAAATGGGAAATGTCCTCTCTTTCCAATAACACATGAGCATGTAAAACTAAATCAACTGTTTTGTGATTTTGAAGGTAGAGTGGGATAAAACATAATTCAAAGGAATTAACATGGCCAAACTAATGCATCAGAAAGTGTCAGGTGAATGAATTGTATGCATGGCTGGAGACCAAAAACTGAGGGTTTGCTTTAAAGGGAACCTTTACTTTTTCCTACTGTGCCCCCTAAATCCTCTTATTTAAACACAGGGGTAGTGAAGATTAGGACTTCTGTTTTCTAGATCTTTGGATTGGGGCACTTTCCCCCTCATAGTGCAGCACATGAATCACTCTGAATAAAAAAAGCACTGCTGAAAAGAGCAAAAATGTAGTTATTTGGTGATTTAGTCACGACCATTGGAGAAAAGAGTTCACTCTCTTCTCTTTCCTCCCTTTTAGCCTCCAGATGTGGGTAGAAGGAAAATTCACTTGAAAAAGGCTACAGCTCTTTGTGTGGTGAGCTGATTGAAATAAACCTTACCTGCCTTTGCATATGTTTGCAGTTTAAAATGGATCTGTATTTACACTAGATGAAATATTTACCAAAATGATTATGAACATTTTTCATTTGCATAAGTCAATGAATTATATCTCTAATGCTGTTTGAAGGATTGGAGCATTTTTTTGCAATGAGAAGCAATGCTTTGGCAATACTATTTTTTCCTATAGTTAAAGAATTGGCTATTTTTGGCAGAACATTTACCATCAAACAAATATTTGAAGCAGTTCTGAAGGTTTCTCATTATCAATAAATATTAGAGTCTCAGCTTTTAAGTCCTTTGCCACTTATTAAGAAACTCAAGCAGACAGCACTGCACATTAAAGCTCAGGACCACTTATTAATGCAGTGGGAAAAATAAATTCTTAGAGAAACCTGTTGCTGTCAGCAGAGACACCAGAGGAGAGGAAAAAGGGGAGGAGAACAAACACATTTGAAAACTGAAATACCCACAGCATAGCCAGGCTCCCAACAGTTATAATTTGCTGTACTTCTCCAAAGGCAGTGGAACATCACTGTGTCCCAGCAGCCAAGGCTTTGCCCACACTGCCATGCTCATGCAACTCAGCAACAGTATTTCTTCTCTGGCAGAGACTCCATCTGTTGTGCTGTTACAGCATCTGAATTTGCTGGGGTACTGCCAGAAAGGATGTTTTCTTCTCTCTTTGGAGAAACAGCCATCTTCCAGATGATGCTTGCTCTGCTGAGCGTTAGGAAACCACACTGAGGTGTCCTCTGAAGAGAAAGACCCCCTGGGAAAGTGCTTTGCCAGCTTTTATCTGAACAGGTGGCTCAAACTCTCCAATCCAGTGTTTGTTGGTCCCAAATCTTCTGTTCTTGTGCTCATTTGAATGAGAGACTCACAGAGACCTTATGTATTTACTCTGTCCAAGTGTGGTCCTTTGCTGTAGAAACTTATGGTGGTAATAGCATCATAAATGGTTTATTACACATTATTGTCAAATTCCTTACCTTAGTCTTCCAAAGGGAAGAGGAACTTAACAGTACAACAGCAGTGTGGCAGCATTAGGGATGCAGGAATAATCTTTCTAATTGATCTTGGAAGGGATGAGCAGTGATTTTCATTAACTGAGCTCCTTCTTATTGCTTGGGTGTGAGTTATGAATATAACAGTTTTCACATGAGTGTACCTTCAGTTCAAACACAATATAATCTGCTTCAGTAAACAGGTGAAAGAATGCAGTTTTCAGCAGCATTTTTATTAAGTACTGGCAAACCCTTATGCATGTTAATGCTTGATAAAAATACAGCCAACAGATGCAAAACACTGTGATAAGTTAAGGCATATGACAGGTTAAGCAAAACATACCCAGTACCAAATGATACCCACCATCCCTGCAAACTCAGGTCACAAGCACTGGGAAGTGGAAGGGGTGCCTGTGCTCCTCAACATGTTCAATTTCAACCATCCACTTTCTAAAAAGCTGTAATGTACCCCAGGAAAGCTAGCTAAACAACCCAAACAGAATAATTTGGTTAGAAATTTGCAAATGGATTGCATCTTGAAATGTTGTTGAACTCATTCTGTGGGAGAGCACTGACAACGTGTCACTTCATATTCACATTTACAAACACAGTGAGAAGAATGGGAAATTAGATGTTCTTATAGCCTCTGTATACTAAACCCCACAATTTGTTGTTTGCCATTAGTTTTCTTTATTCACTTTTGGTTGTATATGTAGCCTACACAAAAATGAGCTGAGGAAATCACTTGATTAAGCAACCAGAGAATGGTGTGTCCTTGACCACAAGCAGTTGAGGACATGAGCCATCACCTATTTTGTATGAGAGCTCTGTGATCACTTTAAATCTCTGTAAGCTAGTTCTGCCACCAAAACAGCTGTTCCTGTCCTGCCTTGCTTCATCCTGTCCCATCCCTGCATTTCAGTCAAACATCTCTACAGCTGCATGGCAAAACAGAGAAGGGATCTGAGCCAGATTCAAATTACCCTGATGAAAACCAACAACTGTGTCTTATGGTGGCCCTAAGGCATTAGGAAAGGCATTATTCCATCTTGGAACAAAATCTTACAGGATATTTCCAAGTATATTGCAGTACAGCATTTTCCATGCTTGTAAGAACAAGGTATTTTTATTTAAGCAGTAAATACCAATCCTTCTGCAAAACCTGTTCTGGTTCCCAACTGTCATTGTTCCAAATTTTGCACCACCATGCTGATTTCAGAGCTCTGAGGCAGATCTGATTTAGTGTGACCACGTGCAACTCCCCTGGGTCCTCAGGGCTGGTGCTGATTTCATTGGAGATGCACAATTGTGCAGCAAATGGGAGGCTGTATCCATCATCCACACCATTCACTTGAATGACTGCAGCCACCCTGGGATAAAATCCATGGATTTCATGGGGTTACACCAAGAAATGCCCTTAGTCCTGGAGCTGGATGACAATACAAGTAGCCTGAGCTGTAAGAGCAACGAGAATTGGTGAGCAGTTCAGAGATGCTCTTTCAGACAGTTGTTTTTGCTACATTACCTCATTGCCATTTTTCTTCTCCATTAGACTGTGCTGTTGTGACTCCCTCATTTAGGGTCATCTCAGGTCTGCAGGACACAGCATTAAAATGGAGAGAGGGGGATATTTTTAGGTCTACCGTAGAAAAACATGAGTAAGCACAGAGGTTTACAGTAGGACTAGAGAATGTAGAGGGAAGAAACATGAAAACAAAAAGATTTTGCTACACATCTCCCTTCCCTGAGCAGTAACCACAAATTTAGATGATTTAAGTAGGAAGATCTGAGAGCTAGGGTGGAGTTGAATCCAACCACACCATGCATGACCCACTCTGGGGATGTCTGATAGGGAAGGACTGACTCCAGTCAGCCCTGCAGTTGAGGCTAATGTGGATCAGTGCCCTGGTTTCATTCCAAACTCCCTTCCCAGCACAGGGAATCCATAGAAAAATCACCAGCAGGTCAGCATCTATCACAGCTCTGCTACAAACACGTGCTCTGCCCACGGTACAGCGGTGTCACAGAGCACAGAGGTTTCTTGGGGGCAGAGAGCAAAGACAGTGCTTGTTGTTTCTTGCTCCTGTGTCAAGTCTTCACTGTGCTGCTTAATCAGTACTGCTGCAAGCAGGGAATGTGGGTAGTGGCTAGCACTAGCTTTTGCTGCATTCCTGCTGCAGGGAAATTGCGCTGTTTATACACTGAAGTCTCCATCACAGTCACGGCAAGAAACGAGGAATTTAATGCTTGATGGTATTTCCACAGTGTCACTGGGAGAATGTGCAAGAGCAAAAGCAGCTCAGTTCAACTTGGGTTATTTAGGAGCTACTTGAAACACTGCTAAAGGACTATGTGATGTAATTAGGCACCAGGTCAGAAGAGCTCCCAATACAATAAATAACTTCGTTTTGGAAACATCTTTTCCTGTTCATTAGGAAAAGCAAGTGTTAAACAAGTAATCTGTCTCTTCAGTGCAATTTCAACACAATATATGTCATGACTTGTCTTGCAAAATGAATTACAGGGCTCTCTGATAAGACTTCATTTTACTAATGGTAAAGTGGCTCCACACACCCAATAGGGCTTTGTTAAGATGGAAGCATATTGTAGCACTAATGAAGCATGAGTTCAGCCTAATTAACAGGCTGGCAACAGCAATCATACAGCCTTTTCATTCACTTTTATACATTCTGTCAGAGTAACAAAGTTGTGTTTCGACACTGCTGGAACCCTCTGGCTTTGCTCCCTCTTTGCACGCCCGCTAATCCCGCTCCTTTGTTCCGAAGGGCCGGGACCCAGCCGAACCTAAACCCGCATAATCACGGATAATAGGGCAGGGCCCCTGGGCAATGGCCCTGCCCACCGCCCCCTGCCAGCTCCCACTCCTCCTGTTTGACTTCAGGAACGAGAGCTGATCGCTTGCAATCAGCGGGGCCGCTCACAAATTTCCAGTTAAGCACATACTAAAGTGCTTTACTGGATTACAGCCAGGGTTTGTATTGTAAGAGTCACAGGCAGAATTTTATTTGCCCGAATAACCTATTCTGGCCATCTTGGAAAACAATAGCATTTTCATTACCCACTTCACAACTCACCTGAAGGAACAGGAGAGGCTCCTCGCCTCCAGGCTGCTCCTTCATTTGGGCTCCTAAGATGAGCTTTGAGAGGCAGGTGAGTTACTTGTGTCTGATGTGGGTATGATGGAGGAGACATCCAAAGAGAAACTAACTTTGTTTCATTAATTTCAACATGTTTCATCGAAATCCCTCATTTGAAGTGCTGAAAATAAGCCTGCAGATGGGGAGCCACAGATCCTCTGCCTTGGCCCAGCTCCAGCTAGGGTAATTACATGCTGTCTGGCTGAATCCCCTCATATGGCCTCACATGGAAAAGTAATTCTCCACTTTTCCTCCTGAAACATTGCAATGTAGCACAGCAGTCACAGAGTGGCCACTGAGCAGCATCTGCAGTTCAGCAGTGCTGGGAACAGCTTGTGGACTAAATAAAGGCTGAATTCCTTCAGTGACCACTACAGCTTCCCTGGAGAAGATTTTTGTGTTTCAAAGTAAGGCTCCTGGCCCATGAGAGTTTCCAGATGGCTCAAAATGTGCACAGATAGGGCTGGTGGAAGGGTTAGCACAGAGATACCCTCTGTACCACACAATCTTGGGGAAAATTCATCTCCAGCTCTGCAGTAATGAAACCTGACTGCAGAAGGTCACCTTTCCACTTCATTGTGGTCAGTGGTGTCAGTCACTTAGGACATCCTCTTCAGGGCAACTGCTCCAAAATCATTCAAGATCTACACACAAACTCAGCTGAGAGACTGACCATCTCCCGCCTTCAGAATGAATTTGTCTCTCCTTGGTTGAAGTAAATCTCACACTACATTTTTACATAGAGTAACTTTGTAAGCAGCATGAAAAGAGATGAAGGAAGCTGTGATCAAAGCCTCTGGTAAGACTACAGTCATTGAGGGCACCTAACAAGATGCCAGATTTTGCTCTTGTTCTAAAGTGTTCTTCAGAAGCTGCATTTTCGTTTGATCACATATTTAAGTAAATCAGATCACTGCAGCAGAACTTTCACTGGAAGAATTTCACTCCCTTCTACCAGTTACAATGTATGGCAAACTGATAGGAGGAGGAAAGATAACCCACTGTTATTGGGGGATATTTGAATAAAACAAAATTCAAATGGAAAGGCTGGGCAGCTTTCATAGGCTGGCAGTGTGGGAGGAAATCTATCTCTTGGTTAATGCATTTCAGGTCTCCCAGTGACTACTGTTTTTTTACTACAAGGAAGCTGGGTCAGGACAAGAAGAGAGGTGGGACAGTTTGGACATCAAGTGACATCTCTCATTTCCTGTCCTTTGCTGGACTTCTTCTTACTCTACATTGCCATATTGTTCCAGAACACAAAAATGGTGGCAAGTTCCATCTTTGCAGTGTTTCTGAATGGTTATATTTTATCTGCACCTTTTCTGAAACATAAGGAGTTCTGTAACCTTGGCATTTTACACCCTTGAAGAGCTCTAGCAATATCACCTCAGCTTCCTGCAAACATCAACATAATGAGCACATCTCTTCCCATTGATCTCATCAGACAAGCCAGATACTGAATAAACCCAAGCACTAGATTATCCTCTTATTCCTAAAGGTTTGTAGAGGAATTCTTCCAGATTAGAAGTACATGATGATAAAATCATAAATGCAATGCTGTCCTTTACTTGACCTGAATATAGCTCTTCATTTCCCAAGAGTTTCTTCCCCTTCCAGGAATCTAGTTTACCTAGAAAAGATACAGTTCATTTGTGCATAATGAAAAATAATACTTGTGTACTAGTTTAGCATAAAATAAGATTAAAATCTTGTTCTCTGGCTATTTTTTTTTGTTCCTTCTATTGAACAGCAGAAATGCCTGCAGTGAAAGTAAGATGAAAATCTCCAAAAGTATTATTCCCTTAAAGGGTAAAAAACATGCAAGGAACATTTCTTTCCAAGTGTTTCAGATCATACTAATCTTTCAGGAAAGGAGCATGACAAGCTTTTGCTAAGTATGGCATCAAAGCAGAGCTCAGGAATGCTCAGGACATTTTCAGTAGCAGGCCCTGGTACAACATACACCTTTATTTTCAGGTATCTTCTCCCACATCTAGCTGATAAAGCATTACTGGGGAACTCCTGAGAAGGGAAGAAAGTGGTTTGGGAACAGAATGAAATAATACATTACAATGAAGCCTATTACAAATTAGTGTCAAACCATTTTTGTTGATCTGAGAAAAAGATTAGAATAGGAAATTAAATTATGAAATTATTAGAAATTAAAAAACTTTGAGACAAAGTGTGGGCAAGCTCAAGACACAGACAAATAGTTACAAAATGGCTTTATTCTCCCAGGGAACATAGCACCATCAGCAACAAATATGCTGCTTGTCTGTAATTATATTCCAAACAGTCTTGTTTCTCATAAATCATTTGTTCTACATTTGCCTGGATTTTGTTCTTTGAGTTTTTGGTTGGGTTTTGTTGTGGGGTTTTTTGTTGTTTTTGTTTGTTTGTTTGTTTGTTTGTTTTCTTAAATAAATCATACCTATTAACACATAATGGCATGGGACATTTTCCCATGCATAAGCAGAAGTGTTTCACTCAAATCTGTCTAGATACCCCAACTCCTGGGACATTTTGGGTTGTGTGACAGTGGTGTTCTCACAGCCCAGTCACCAACCCAGAGGCAAAATAGCTGATTTTCTCAGCAAATGCTGCCTCTGCAGATGGAGCTGGCAGGTCCATGGCTGAGGGAAGAAGAACAGGAGCCATCGTGGGTGCCCTGGGAGCAACAGGGTGTTAAGCAGAGGGGGATGAAGCTGTAAGAAAAAGATGATGGGCAGCAGCTGGATCTGAGGACAGAGTCCCTGCTCATGGAGTGCTGACCCCCATGGCACTGAGTGGGGTTAAACTGCAGGGCTTGGTGGATAAGATGCTGCCTCTTCAGAAAACCTGGGAAGTAACTTCAATGACTGCATGATCTCACCCTTGCCATTGAAAAGGCATTGATTTTCCTGTGATAATCTATTTCACCCAGAAAATAAGGCAGTTTGGACTCTCTCTTATTTGAAAATAAAATTTTAAAAAACTCTCCCCCCCCCCCCCCCCCCCCCCGCCCCTTATTTGAAAAGACACAGGGGAAGAAATAAGTACTTCTGACAATACTACTAAAAAAATTATTGGGAGAAAGATTACTCAAGTCATGCTTTGATAAGAAGAGCTCCAGCTCTAGACATCCATATACAGCTCAGGAGATGGCAAAACACTGCAATTCACAAACTTTCTTTCATCTAAGCTGGGGCAGGAGCTCAAGTGCTGTGAGTTGAGGTTTCCCATCTCTCCACCCAGGCCTGCAAATCCTCTGCTGAACTCCTCTCTTGCTTTTTACACCGTCCCAGCCCCTGCAGAGCCACGAGGCCAACAAGGGCAGCAAGTAGACAGACAACCTTCAAAACCACTGCTTGTTCTCTTGGCTCTTTTGCTTTGAACCCAAATTTCAGGTGAGCAGCAGCCAGGGAAGAGAGGAGCTGGGGACAGCTGCTGCAAGGACAAGCCCTGCTGCAGTGTGTAGGACAGAGCAAGCTGGACCAGCCCATCTCACCAGCATGAGCATGAGCTCCTGCAAGGAAAATAACAGGGGGAAAAGCATTCAAGCTCTTTTTAAAAAAATGTTCTTCCCATTTTCTGAATTTTGTTCTCTTCTATTTCAGGTATGTGATTGAGGAGTTTTCCCCTTTACCCACAGCTGGAAATAAGAAACCCATGAGGGAAACCCTCATTGCCAATAAATGGCTCAAAAACTTCCCCAGCTGGGGACCCACCAGGGCAGGCGGATTACAGTAGCCAGCATCAACAGATCTGCATATTCATAGACTGTAATTGAGGAATAAGCAGTAATGCCATTATGCAAATCCCCGGGCTCTGAGTGGCCGAAGCCAGAGCTCAGCTTACACATCCTTACCAAAATAAACCCAGGGCTGCGAGGAGGCAGCGCGGGGGCAAGCACAGCCAGGGAGCAGGGATTGCTGAGAGGCAGGAAAAGGCACCGTAATTCATCGGTAACTAACTGTGCTCAGCCCTGAACGCCGGCGGCTGAGCCACCTCCTTCCCCCCTCAGTATTAGATATATTTGAGCTCACATTGCTCTTCTGGGCCCATGGTGAGTTAGAGGGCAAAATGATTGCCTGCAACAGGAGAAAGGCCATAGAAGTATATCAATAAAACAACATCCTTTCATGTGCTACTGGTGAGCTAAGCAGCCTGTATCATGGTTCCTTACTTATTAGTTTTTCTTAACCCTTTTCCACCTCCTCATCAGTAGAATTGGATCTGAGGAGGTGTATTTCATCTGGAGGATAATTCTTCATCAACTCCACTTGTGAACTTGTGCTTCAAGGTCAGCAAAGGTTATGGAGAAATGAGTAGTTCAACTGGCACATTTAAAAGAAATCAGTAATTACAGGAACTTTTTTTTTTTTTTCCTTAAAACACCTGAAATACAGCTGTGCTTTCAGAAGGATTCTGTTCAAGTCTGTCACACATTATTTTCCACAATACATGGCTGACTCTGCACCAGCCATTCACTTCACCTTGATTCATCAATAACTATCCCTCACTTCCTACTGTAAATACAATTCTAAACATATGGGAGAGAATTTAGAGTGAATTAGGGTTGTACATTATCACTGTGATTAGCTGCATTTCTTACCCAGCAGATGTCTGGGTAGTAAAAATCCCCCACGAGTACAGTATCCTGGAGTTTCCCAATTCCTTGATAACTGGTCCAAAAATTTCTCAGTCCTGCTGTGCTCTGATCCTGGTGGCCCAGAGCAGATGCTCACTGTCTGCCCATCTTCTGCAGCACTAATCCCACTCTCTCCACGCTCCCCATGCTCCCAGCAGGGTATCATGCTTCCCCTGCTTTTCTCTCTCATATTATCTTCCCCAAAAAGCTTTCTCAGTGACATTCATCATCCTCACAGCACCAAAACACTTTGACAAGCTGAGCCAAACACCTCCCTGGTGTCCTATCGCTGATTACCACCAGAGTTACAAATCTGATGACTGATCTGGCTCTAACTATTTATGATGCTAACAATGCCATCATAAGCATCAAGGTGCTGCTTGTAAGATTTCTCAGTCCCTGTTTAGCCCCTCTTTTCCTGGGCATCTCATGACCCCACAGCAAGGGACAAGCTCTGTTCCAAGCAAGTGCCTGAAGGGAGACACAGTGAGTAACTGGCACAAAACTAAAGCCCACAGAGACCAAGCAACCAGCCCCGAAACATGGAAGACATACGGTACTGCCTTGAGAGCTTTCACATGAAATTGTCTTTCCCACAGCACTGCTTTTTCCATCTCACAGATGCCTATACTTTTGGCAGCTCACCTCTTCCAGCAGAGAAGACTGGACCAGACTGTCCCCCACCCCCTCCAGTGGCTCTTGTTCCTAGAGGCTACAACAACACAAATGGATATTTTTGTCCTCCATCAGATCTTTGCAGGCCACTGCCACTGATCCCTTTGCCAAGCAATCATCAGACATGAGCCCAGGGTCAGTTGTGGTTGGAGCCACTTTTGGGACCAGTGGGCTCATGCTTAGTGTGACTTGGACATAAACAGACATTTGCCTGCCCTAAAGCTCCAGTACATCTCAGTACTTCACACTTTTGAGTCCCAAGGGATCAGCTTTTTACCTCTAGCAGCAGTGATCTTGCACATACCACATCCCAAACATTAGGCTATCCCTCAAGATCATGAGCACCGAGCTTTCTTCTGGCTGTCAGACAAAGCTTTGAAGAAGTAAACAAATGCTGTCAGATACCATCTAAGTTCCTGCCTCAGCATCCTGAAAACATTTTTCCAACCTCTTCTTCAACTGTCACATGAGCAAGCCCTCATCATGGGTCATTTGTCTTACGTTGTGTCTCCAACCTTGAATACCAGATTAGCAACTATCTTTAAACTGGTAAAAAGGCTACAAACACTAATACATCCTTCTAGCAGAAAGTGACTTCTTTACATAGCAAGAAAATGAAAGTTTAAATGTAAGTAATGTCAATTAATTTATCATTTACTGAACAGTTATTGCTCACTGACTCCAAAACACCACAAGGTGTAACCCTCAGGGTAACACTAACATCCAGTTCAATCTCTCCAGAGCCGAACCATGGTTAATAGGCCCATTTTTAATGCAGTGCATTCATAGACATCTGCTTTTGAAACCTGGAACTAAAAGCCATACAAAGCAGCAGAAACCCAACTGAACCAGCTCTCTAGGCCAAAATTTTCAAGGCTTAATTGCATAAACAAAAATGTATAAAAAATACATATTTGTGTGTTGTGCATTTGCCGTTTTTTAACTTTTACCCAGCAAACTCTTCAAAGCAGGGCTGTTTCAAGGAATTAAGAGCTGTAAGGTGAGCAAAACACCAGCCGTGCTTTATTGAACAGCCATTAGCCATACTTAGAAGCTGCACCATAACATTAATTTTGCAGTTACAAGGTATTGGCCTTGAACAGAATTAATGCATATTCACATATTTGCTACACAGTCATAAATTTTACTAATGTAGTTTTGTGAGCTCTTAAATAGTAACCATTGCAAAAAAAAAAAAAATTAGTCACAGGAAAAGCAGGGTAAAGTTCAACAGCAATATTTCATTACCAAGACAAGCAAAGAAGATAAATGACTCAGCTTCCTTGGTTCTCTCCTCTCCCCCCCAACATTACATGAGGAAAAACACGCTGTACAACACGAATCTCTGTTATTGCTGGAAGTGTGGCAGCCTGGCAGGAGAGCAGATCAGGAGGATTTTTCAATGCAGAGATATGTCTGTCACCAAAGCAGAGTTTGCAGCAAAGCCTTTCAAAAAGGAGCAGATTCCACATAATTTCCAGGGATGGACAAAATCATTAGCATTTCTCTAGTCCCTCTTTTTAGTGGACATAATTCCCTCTTTTTCCCTTCTTCCAGGGGGACACCTGCTGTTGTGGACTGAGGCTGGAGCCCCACCACGTGCTGGGGAAAAAACATACAGACAGCACACTGCATCCAGGCTCAAAATGAGCAGGGAAAACAGAGCAATTCTGCTGTGAATAGCAGGATTTTCCATTTTTCTTGAAGAACCAGCAATCAGAACAGCGTGTTCCTACCCGAGGAGTTCACTCATATATTTCCATCCTTAATAAGTGAAATCAGTTTTCAGCCCTCTGGTTGCAGAAACTGGCAGGAATGTGGCTTCCACAAAGCCCAACGTGAAAGCAAGTGGGGCTTGTTTTTTAGCCCTGCCATTTCCAGGGTTGTCTCATATGTTTTGGGGGTGATGAGAAGAGGGGCCAGGTCACATTCCCTTGGTGCTGTCAGCCTCTCTAGTGGGACAAGAAGATCACAGACCTTGGGATTTTTTCTTTAGCTGAGGCCAAAGCATCAATGTCTGGCAGAAAATTCCCTCTTTTTATTGAGGAAATCTGGTTAACTTTCAGAAGAAGCAAGATCTGAGCCTTCACTGTATGTCCAGAGACCTGCTTAGTGCCTCAGAGGAATATCCCAAAATCCACGTGTCCGGGGTGCAGGAGGGCAGGGAGGAGCAGGACCAGGGATGGGTGATTGCTATCACAATGCTCTTTAATTTCTAAAACCCTCCAGCCTCAGCAGCAGCCGTGTCTCCAGACACCCACCATTTCCTCAACCCTGTACTGCCTTGTAAAAAATTTCCTGGTCCAGAAAGTGCTTTGCACCTCTCCCCACCATCCACTGCTGCCCCACCAGTACCAGCAGTGCCTTGTGGTGCCATGCACAGTCCAAGCACAGTTGCTCTCTTGTGCTGGGCTCATCCAAGACCATGATCTGGTCTCCCTTGAAAATCTCAGTGTGTTGCTGTTGGGAAGGTATGGATGTACTGTCGTTTCTGGAAGAGCCTGATGCCCCTCCTGCACATAGTTTGTACTGTATTGAAGAACATAAATAAACTTACTCATGGGAGGAGTCTGGTTGCTGACAGCCCACTTCTTCCTTGTTTGAAGATTTTGTTCCAGTATCTAAGTGAACATTGTAGATTTAGGTAAGCAGCCTGCGAGATATCAAGTGATCCAGTGTCTCAGAAGTCCTCCCAAGTAGCCAAGTTTCCTGGAGAACCACTAGCAGAGCAGCACTTCACAAGATAGAGTGTTCTTTCCTGAAAAGATAGCAAGAAAAAAACGAAATTACAAAAAATTAACTGATCTCCACAATGACTTCCCTGGGTGCTTAACTTTTCCCAAATTGCACACCAGCACAACTGACCTTTCCTTTCAACAGGAGCACACTGCTATGGACAGGGCACCGCCTACTTTCCCTTCTTCTGTTTGCAGATGCAATTGGATGGACACACAGGAGCTCCCCAAAGGGAGGTATATGGCCCTGAGATCCAATATTCTGCTCATGACTTGTTTGTGCAGAGCCATTCACCAGAGCTCAATCTGAAATCAAGGATTTATTCAACCAGGACAATCGATGGCTGTGGCACATTCAAAGCAGCACCGGGCTCATGGGGCTGGGTCTTGGTTGCCAATACAACATTGTGTGCAGGAGTTTTCTTCTACCTTGAGACTCAGTGACTCCATCCAGCAGACAGAAACCTGGCAGCTGCTCCATCTTCCAGCACAGCAATGACCCAGATGAGATCTATATATCCAATATACAGAGCTTCATGACTGAGGAATGCTGTGCCAGGGTGCTTAGGATTTTTTGGCTTGAGCCTGGTCCCACTTAGCATTTTTATGAATGCTCCTGCTCCTGGATTCATTCTGTAATGTAAAAATCAAAAGGGCACTCCTATTTGTAAGCTTCTGGACTTGAAGTGTACAAGAGAAAAACCTGAAATTGGTGCAAACCCATGATAAACCATTGGTGCAAATTAATGCAAAACTATCTCCAAAACTGAAACCAACACCAAATTGTGACTGACAATCTCTCCACAGGGACCTGTGGTGGTTTGCAGCCTGACTCACAACATGTGAGCACCCAAAGTTGGAGCTTGTGGTCTGGCCCTGCAGAAAGCACTCAGCATTCTCCATCCTGACCAAAACTACTACCAAAGCAATGCCCTGAAGGTATTTGTGCAGAAGAGAAGAGGAAGTCTTTGCTCATTGTTTATGTGTCCTCTTCCACAGCTGCCCTCTGTAACCTCTGACAGTGGTAGGCTCAGCTCTACCTGTGTTTCAACACCTGGAATTTTAGGACAACCTGATTTTGCAATTAACAACTTACAAGCAGCAAATTAAACTCATAGAGGGACCCTAAGTAAACTGACTGCCTGTTCACAGGTGATTATAAACACTTATCTATAGTACTGACATAAAAGGGCCAGTGGTTGCATAAACATAGAAGTTAAACAGGTACCAAAATATTAGTCATGACCTTGTTAAAACAGTTGATATGGCAAAACTCAGTCATGAAATAACCTATAAAATGAAATACGATTAGTGTCAAGAGCTAATCTTCCAGAAGCCCAAACAGTGTGATGCAAAGAAGCTTTTAAAATAAACCAAACAAACTCATTTTTCATTATCTTCTGCCATCTTATTATTTCACAAGTTAGAAATCCATTAGCAATTCTGCCAAGAACTAGATAGGCTGCTTAGTTATCTAACACTGAGACAGTCACATCCCATGGCTATCTTGATGTCCCTGGGAAAAAAAAACAACAGGAAAAGCAATGGAGTAATAAATTATTATAACTGTTTCATTAAAACTTAGGACACTGTAATTTTCAAGTTTATTTGGTGTTATATTTAAATGAACCAAAAGGCAACATTGTACAGTAACATTATAAAATAAAATTATTACATAGTACATTAACCAAAGCCTTATTTAAAAAAAAAAATCCTAGAAAGTCATTTGGGGACATATCCTACTCTTGCTCTTCTGCACAGATGATTTATTAAGGTCATTTAAAGCAGCACTCTTTTTTTCTTCCTTTTTTTTTTTTTTTTTTTTAGGAAAAGCAAAATGGAATTTGCCCCCAAAATAGAGTATCTTTTCTTATCTTTCTTGCAGTTTCATTTTATCATGTGTAATATATCAAGTTTATAAGGCATAAATACGAAAAACAGTTCAATATGCTCATCATAATTTTAATTAAGTAATACAATCTAGGACACTTTTTCAATCACACCAAGGATTACAATGTACCTATAGCTTTAGTTTATTTTTATTTTTTTTATTTTTTTTTTGTACAAAAGTCTATCATATAGCATACAGTGTATTCTAGTTGGTAACTGGTTCACAAGGTGGATCACAATATTCTTGCAGGTTAATATGTCAGGATTTCACCCAGTTTGTACACTCTGTGCAGGCTTCCTCCCTCCCTGGCTGCTCTCCTCCAGCAGCAGCATCCCATCACTCCAACTCCTTGCCTATTTTAAGGAGGGCTCTGTGCCAGCTGCAAATCCCACTGGGAATGGCTTGGGATGCACATCCCGGTGGTGCCAAGGAGCTGCCAGAGGCAGCCAGGGAGTGGAGGAGGCAGCAAGGCAGCGGCTCGCAGAGCTGTTTGTGGAGCAGGGAGTCAGGCTCTGCTCTCCCAGCTCCCCTCAGGCTCCTGGCACCATGGAAATGCTTCCAGGGAACCGTGGGAGCCAAATCGAGCCCCAGGAGGAAATCCATGACAAACCACAGCCTGGTGTGTGAGGAAACCACTGACCAATGGAGTGGGTGCCACTGGCTGCTTCTGCAAAGTAAGGATGGGCAGAAGCACCTCAACAAACTATGAAGCAGCATGGATGTTTGGGATGCTGAGTGCTTGGGTTGGGCCAGCTTCACATCACCCACAGCTCCATAACCTGCAAAGCCTTCCCAGGATTTTGGGCATCTCTAATCCAAAGACTCATCTGGTGCCAGCTGGATGAGTTGCACAGACAAGCCCTGTGATCCGTAACACCTCCCACACCCATCTCCTACCACCCCTTAGGCTGATATTTTCTAAATTCAGATTACTGAGACGCCCTGGTGACAGTGCTGCTGTTTTGGGGCTGGGGGCAGCAGGGCCAGACCATTCATGGTCGTGCAAGAGGGGTTGGAGAAGGCAGGGGGTCTGTCCCCACTCATCCTGCCCCTCCAAGGGTCTCGTCACTGCTGGTGTGGGTAGGTGGGGGATTGACACTGTGCCCCCACAGGGGCACACTTGCCCTCCAACAGCCAAGGAGGGGTGTCAGAGGGCTTTCTGACATTACCTGAAACCAGGAAGAGGTTCTTCCACATATACAATCAACCTAAATTGTGCATGAGGTAAACTGCAGAGCAGTGTCCTCCAGAGCATTTTTCACTTGTCTAATATTAGATATCTTGCTGGCAGCTCTGAATTGTCCCCAGAGGTTTCTCTACCTGCCTATATTTACTACGTGCAGATCCTGAGCTCCTGTACTCAGGTGCTCTGAATCACACCATAACCAAAGGCAGCCTAAAATAGACAGCGTGAATTGCTCCCTCCCTGCTGTGACTCCATCCTGCAGCATCTGGGAGGAAAGAGAAATTATCTTAGTATTAAGAATGGGCCAAAGTCACAGAATTTGGGTCAGGATGCAGGCCAGGCAGGCACTGATTTTGTCTGTGGGCCTATTCTTGTTCTCTATTTGCTGATGGGACATCCAACCCTGTGCTTACACTTATTTTCTGATAGATCAACAGGAATCACCTATCCCTAAATAAAGCACAGCACGTGAGCAGCACATAAACAGCTCTCCAACTCCAGGAAAGAACTGACACACATCTAAAGTCACAACAAAGCCTTCACCTCCCACACACTCTTCCCTCAACACTTTTTTTAAACCAGTCAGAAACTAACAGTGAGTGCAGCACATCCCAGAGAGCCAGAGGAAGGAGCATCCAGAGCTTTCTTAGCTGCTGTGTCATTGTGTAGGGAGGCTGCTTCTGAAGAAACCAAATTACCCTACATAAAGAGCGTTTACTAAAAAAAAATCTCCTTTCCCTTGGAGGACCAGCAAGACCACATTACTTCCTGAAAATACTTTTTTTTTTTACTTTTTTTTTTTCTGTGCTTGACAGAACAGTAATACTCTCTGGGTTTTTGCTTTCACTAACCATGACAGGCAATTTCTGCCCTAGCTTGAGAATTCCATTGAACCTGCTATTTGCATTTGGGATACAGGATCAAATGGACATTTCCCATGGGTTACAGACTGCTTGCTGTCATTCTTAAAGTACATTAGCAAGAGGGAAGCAAAAGACCTCCCTGTGCTGAATGCATTGCATCAGCAGCAAGTTTCTACCAGTGCTGAAAAATTGTGCCCTTAATATAAGTGCTCAGGAACCACCAGCCCTGCTGCTTGAGGAGTGCTCAGAACTGTATAGAAGGCTTGTGGGAAAAGGACCTCCATTAGTACCCATTATGCTGTGATTTATGTTATGGGCTTAAAACAGCAAAAAAAAAAAAAAATAAACTGTTCTATTTAACCTACAGTCTAAAAAAAAGGCACAAAGACTTCATGGATAAAAAAAAGTAACTGTTCAGATTACATTTCCAAGCACTTTGTAACAGAGTGTTGTTTTGATTTGCTAGCTTTGCTTGCTGGCAGGAGTGAAATTGAGAGAATTTCACTGTCTGCAGAGGTAAAGAATACCCTTTTGGCAAGGCAAGTTTGCCAGCTCTATGCAAATGTTATTCAACAGAAGTAGCTAAAACCTCTTGTGATTGCTTTAAAACATAATCTTTTTGGTCTGCAGCACATTGCACTTAACTAACAAGTCAGTGATATAGAGTGGGTCTTAGGGCAAGACCAAATACAAAGAGCCCTTTTTAATCTGAACACAGGAATGAACGCTGTTCACAGCTACAGAGTCTGCTTTCGAACAAATGGTCAGGAAATACATAAATACTATAAAATAAATACAATACATTCAGAGTTTTCTATACTGGAGAGAGCTGTTAAGACTTCCCTAGCTCCCCGACGTGATGCATATAGAACATTCCCTTCTATACAGTGCTACTTCCATGTGCCCACCCCTCCTTTAAATGCAACATAGCTCAGACAACCTTCCTCTTTTGCCTGGGTTCTCGTCAGTCTCTGATTCTGTAAAACGTTACACCATTTCTTTAGGAAAAGAAAAAAAAATATTGCACTTTTAAAAATGCATAAAAATCGAACCGAGTCCCCATTATCTCCACCACACAGTCTGTTATTTAAAATAGGACTTTTCCAAAAATGTATCTCTAGCTGTTCCGCGCTCTGCCTTCATTTACGGCATTCTCCACCAGGATGTCCTCAGAGCATCGTTCCTCAGCGCACTCCTCACAGTTTTGCCAGCAGCCATTGACACACAGGGTGAGCTACCCGAGACACACGTGGCTGGGGGTCACAGGTGTGTGCCCAGGCTCAGGATTTCATGGTGCAGATGGGAACCACGATGACCAGGATAACCGTGCACGCGGCCGCCGCGATCAGGGCGGCGATCTTGCAAACCTTCGCTCTCCTGAACTCGGCTTCCTTCCGTTTCAGCAAGGAGTCGTAGCCAGGGGTATAAATGTCTTCCATCCAGTACTCTAAGTTGTTTGGGTTTAAAGATTCTTGAGTCTAAAAAATTAAAAGGAAGCAGTGGTTATTTGTCTGGGGTCTGCCATTAATGAAACAGGTAAGCAAAGCAGATGTGCCTGGAGGCCTCCCAGCTGCACCTGGATCTGCTGTCAGGATAAAGCGGGTTGTTGCCACTTCTCACACCCCTTCATCTCCTGGTCCCAATTCCATAAAGCTGATGAAAGTGGTAACAAAATACTGCAAAAAATAGACTCCTGCCACAGTAAGATTCTGCTCCAAAATCCCTCACGTACCTCTGATTTACCGGAAACTTCGTCATCTTGGATGGCATTTAAATAAGATCTCTTTAATCTGCTCGACAGCAGAGGTGTCAGCAAGTGCCGGCCTGCTACTGTTAATAATTTTTAAATTATTAAAGCTCAGCTGATGGGAAAGGTTCTTAATATATGCTCCTCATGCACTACATTTTATAAAGCTAACCCTAATTTTGGCACCGTGACTTGCTTGCAGTGCATGATTACCCAGCCCACCCAGCACCCAGTCCTGCTGAAGGGCCAATTTACAGACTCCTCCTCTGGAATGACACTGACTGGGGACACAGGCACATGAAGAACTTTATCAGTATTTCCATCTGAATTACTTATTTTTTATGTCTTACAGCTTTTTATTCATAAGTATTTATGAGCTCTTAAAGCTTTCTATTTCAACCTTGCTTGTTTTTTCCCCTTTAACCTGTGTGTTAGAGGAAAATAAGGGGAACACTGGGGAAACCCAAACACTACGTCTTATATTGAGCTCATCAGCAGAAAGGAATAAAGCAAAAAAGAAGCCTTTGAAAAATGACAGCATTTCCCCAAAGCTGTATCCTTTATCTGAGGTTCCAAAAGCCCATTTCTTTAAAAAAAAATGAAAAAGATTCCATATAAAAATATTACAGTGAGAATCCCCTAACACACACCACTTCTGTGCTTGTAACAGTCCTGATCCAAAGCTTGTTGGACCCTGCAAAGAAACTCCAGCTGACTTGAGAAGGATTTGAGTAAGCCTTTAATTGACTAATTCAGATTTTGTGGCCATGAGCTGCTGGCTGAAACTTTGCTTTGCCTGATAGCAGCATTTGTTTTATGTAAAGGACTACTAAAAGAAACGATTTTATAGGTATCTCAGAAATAAACAATGAAAATTGAGCAATGGTTTCATGATCATTTAATGATATTCTATGATAGTGTTAAGATGCTGAGACAGAGGCCATCAGCCACATCTATGATTGTATCTTTAGGGCTTTGAATGACCTATTTCAGCCTTGTGAAAAAAGGCAGCAATCTCATCTCTAAAGGCATCAGAAAACAGCCTGATACTGTTTTGTCCCAGTGGATCATCATACACAGAGTAAAGCAATGAATCTCACACAGAGCCCACACCTGGGACAAGCTTCGGGCCTGACTAGTTTTGCAATTTCTTTTTTTGGAGGAAAACCCAGCTGACTTGTCAGGCTTCAGGAGAAACTTTAAGTGAACGAAGGTAGAAAAACCCCAAAGATAGGCATACTATGCTTCAAGGAAATTGCAGTGTTGGACAGATCTGCCTTGGCATTGACCTTTTAACTACTTCAGAAGGAAGATGCATTATTGAAAAGGCCCATTACTGTTAATCAGCTTCCTTTCCCATTTCATTGCCAGACGTAGGAATGTTCATTAAGGCATAATGTATTTACTTTCAGTTCTAATAAACTTAATCACTGGGGGAAAAAAAAACAAACCCACTGATCAGTCTGTGTCTATTTTTTAAGTTTGTCAGTAAGCTCCATTATAAAGTCTAGACATGAGCTTTGCAGGGTAGATGCAATTCTGATAGTCCTTTTGGAGGGAGGGAATCAAACCAGTAAACTTCTATCACCTTTATCCTAAAGATAAATGATGGCAATAAGCCGATTTTTCTCTGGTTTGCTCACAGTCATGCAGAGCTGCTTACAGAGAACAAAACAGCCCAACGAGGAGCAGATGGAGAACACTTCTCCCAGAGGGGCTTTGCTCCCAAATATCACCTCCCTTATTGCCTCACACAGCAGGCAAGTGATGCTTTGTGGCTTCCTGCTGCAGAGGAACTTCTTCCAGCCTATTCTTACTCTAGCATGCAGCCTGCAATGCCAGGGTTAGGAATTTAGTAAGCCCTCTAAAGCTTTTAAGACCCAAAAAGCAGCAGGGAGCTGAGGCAAGATGCAGCCTGGTCGCTGTGCTGCTTGGTTTCTCTCCAAGTGCACTTTAGCCACAGTAAGGAGTGGGGGCTGCTGAGGACAGGGAAGTTTGCCTGAGCCAAGCAAGGAGGTGAATTTTTTGTGCACAAATTCCTGCACAAACATGCATGAGAGTTGCACTACAACACCATGTGGGTGATGGTTTCAAATCCAAATCAGCCAGCTTGGGGTCCCGAGGCACAGCACCCTGATGCTTGCCCAGGGATTGGTCTGATGGGTTTGGAGCTGGCTTTAGGTACCTCAGCACTGAGCCATTGAGGGCTGCGGTCTCAGACTCCTCCACGCCAGCCTCCCTGGCAGACAAGCTGTGGAGACAAGCAGACTCCCTCCTTGAGCACAGCTGCACCCCACAGACTGCTGCCCACAGAACCCAAAATGCCTCCTGAGGTCAGCACCAGACCTCCTCATCTCCTCATGCACTTTACTGTCAAAGTGCATAGAGATGGTACACAGTTATTTGCACGTCAGTGTGGATTTCACTGTGTGACAAATTTTGGGTTTCCAGAACAAGAATTACAACATTTCTTTGGACTTTATCCATTTTGGATGCCATTCTTCAGGTTTCCTCTTTAAACCTCTGCTCAGATATCCTCCTTCCCAAAAGATGTGTTGTGTTTATCAGACTGTGCAGGGTAACCACTGCAGGTGCTCATTTTATGTCAGGTTTGTGATTTTGTGTGGGGAAAATGAAAATGCAAAAATTGAATTTGTCTCCTCTGCTTGTTGCACAAGAGCCTGCACACTTATGAGCTGAACCAAAATGCAGACTAGACACACCTGGCTGGTTTCCAGCAGCCACTTCAAAGCTTCAACAGTGATGTGTTTCAAAACCAGTCATGGTATTGAACATCTTCTACAAGTATTTGATGTCTCGTGTTCCTAGTACAGTGGAAAAAAAAGAACAATCCTAACACTGCAATTCCCTGTGAATAATTCAGAGAGAACAAAAACAGAGGAAAAGGCAGCAGTCCCAGCTCCTGCACCACTCTGCCTTGCTGCAGTTAGGGACCAGTTCACCTCTGCACTCCCTTATTCCCCAACTCTTCTTTAGAGCTACTAAAGCCACGATGGCTTAGAAGACATCACTCCATTGCAGAATAAGCTGGAACCATCAACCTGTCAAGGGTCACCATTCAGCAATAAAACATCCACATTCTTCATTGTCCCTGGCCAGAATGGATAGGGATCAGCAAGATTAGAGGCTCAACAATCCACAGCTCTTTCCTGAGCTATGCAAATCCCTTCTTAAATGCATATTCTGGCAACATCCATTTGCAATCAAGCCATTTAAATTAAAAAAATGACACTCACTTGTAGATCCAAGGCTGCAATCTTGCCTTTATCCCCTGAATTCCTTGTGTATTCCTCTATGGTCCATGATGGTTGGGCACGTTTCACTTCAGCCAGCTCTGTCAACCTCATGTCTGTGTAGAGAGGGTTGCTTTTCATGTGTGACTTGAGTGATGCAGGGTAGGGATGAGGACTAAAGACTTGCTCAATCAAGAAAGCGTCTTTTGGCTGTTTAGAGAGTCTATGTGGCTGTGGGATTTCGTATTGCCTGTCTGCCTGCAATAGGGTTTAAAAGAATTTGAGAGAAAAAACAAGACTATGAGGGAGTTAAACACAAAAGACAGAGACATGCCTTTCAGAAGCATCATATGATAAAAAATATCAGGACCAGCCAGAATAACAGTTTTGGATGGCCTTCATCCACTTGCCCACTTTCTTCTCGCAAACAAACCAAAGAGGTATTGAGGCATTTCACAGACACAACTCTGTGTTTGCTATAACACAAACACAATGCTCATGCTGTAGAAGAAATTTAGGATTTGTGCTGTTTACAAATTAAAATACTGTTCTTAAAATGGCCCTGACATCCAGAGAAGCCCAACTGATCTGCAAAAGCTGAGAGGCACAAGCAGGCTTCCAGGTTTTTGTTTCCATGTCAAATGCTAACATGAAGCGCTCTTGAGGGATGCCCCCAGCCTGACACTGCAGCACCCACAGTACCATCCAGTGTCAGCCACAGGCCACTGAAGGAGTGTGGAAGGGACTCTCAAAATCAACATGTCATCCTAAGCAAAGCAATGTACAGAAAAGCCAAGATTTGGGCTAAGGGTGGCCTTCTTCCCCCTCTGCAGTCTAGCAATAACCCACAGTTTGTGGTTTCTTGTTCACCCAACCACACTCATTTCCATCAAACCTCTTCCTCTCTTTTCTCAACCCTTCTCTGCCCTCACGCCCTGTTGTAATAAAGCACAGCATGCCTGTCATGTGGTCACAATTGACAAGGGCCTGCAGGACCCGTTCCCTCCCCAAACAGAAACAAGCACCCACCCCATGCTGTTTCAACACAGCAGCACCCAGGGCCCTGCACAAGGGCAGCCAGGACATCCACGGGGTCAGTGAAGGGGGCACAGGGAAGCTGCTGTGAGGATGGGCAGAGTTTTTCTGCCTAGCCAAACAAAGAGCACAGCTCCACTGCAGTTCCACAACAGGAGGCTTAAGACTCATTTAAATGACCATGAAAGTCACATGGAGAGAACATAACTACAATGAGCATCTCACGGTACACATACAAGGGTTTTTTCCTTGAGAGACTTAAATCCATGAAACTATTTTTTTTGGCTTTTAAATATGTGCATACTTCTCTGATAAAAGCCATCACAACTCAATTTCAAAATATCCCTTCAATAGAGAATTTCTGTTTTCCCAACACCCTTTTCACCAGGTAATTACCAGGTCTCCTAATATTGCTACAGATGAAGAATACCATCACCTTCCCAAGATGTCACCCACATGACCACCCTCCCTTTACAAAAAAGCAAACCTTTTTAGAAGCAACTTGGCTATTTTGCAGCTGCCAAGCAAGTACCTACAGGTACAATATCACTCAATTATGATAACAATGAAGGTAGGCATAACATGGCAGGGCAAAGCATTGTCATACTCCGAGGCTTGCGATGACTATGGAAGACATTCATAACCACATTATTTTTATGCATTTGTTACGTGAGTTAAAGAAGTTGAAATTACCTCTTTAGATTTCCTGTGCCAGTCCTTATTTTCTCCTCCATCTCTCTCTTTCATCTCCTCCTCTGTAATTCCAACTTGGTTGGTGTAAGTAATAGCTCTCCAGTCTCGGGGAGAGTTTGAAATGCTTGCTATTTTGGATTCGGTTGCACTGTTTTCTTCTGTTAATGATCTTGATGATCGCCTAGTAAACAAACTTTTTTTTAAGGCTTTTACTCGAAGACTCTCGCTATTACTTCCACTGGCATCTGAACAGCACCATTCTGGATTATTCTCCAGTTTGCCTCCGTGAGGAGTATTGTGGCACTGAAATATCTGTGGGGAGTTGCTCTCATCCGACGCGGCATCGCTTGTCAAAGAGTTGAGATCTATTTGTACGCTGACCTTCTCTGGCTGCTGGATTTTTTGATCCAGCTTGCTTAATTTTCCCAGGACTTGAGAGATCTCTTCTCGGACACCTGAGAGAGATTCCAGTTTCTTCTCTATTTCACCAATCCTCAGGACCAATTTGCAGACACTCGTTTTCAGTTCATCATCTGCGTTACTGACATCCGCCCTGACCACTTTATCCAGTTTGTTACAGGCACTCCCATTGGAGATCTTGGTCAAATTGTGCTCAGGTGAGCTCTCACAGTCTGACTTATGCACCTGAGACAGGGAACCAGTGCTGTTGTAGCACGAGGACTGCATCACTCCCGTGGACCCGCTGATACTCATGTCGTCCAAAAACCGGAAGATGTCACTGATGTCATCACTCACGATTTCAGAGTCGTCATCCGACTGCTTCAGAGAGTGCCGCTCGCCGTACTTGGCTTGGCCCACTGCACACAAATCCTTGCACTTCTTGTGGTCCAGGACCTGCTGCTCCGTTTGTGTCCCAACACTCATGGTCCTGTCAATGCTTAAGATCTGGACAGATGTACAGTTAATGCTTTTATCCTTAAACTTTTTGACTGGCTCATGTTTCTCCACATCTAGAATGGAAGGAATTTCCTTAGGTTTATGACCATTGGGTTTCACAGCGTAGTTTGCCTGCATAATTGGTTGCTGATCCTTTGCATTTAGGTAGGACTGATGCCTCTCAACTGAAGGAAAGTTTGGAGATGGGTTGCTCGAACTCTGGTATCGTGGTTTCTCTTCAGACTGCTTCCTATTAAAAAATGATCGTTCAAAGTCAGGGACCTCCTCAGTATTTAAACTCCAGCTTTTAGCTGGCCAGGCAGTTTGCTTAGTTGGCTTTCCAGTCCACTTTTTGGTTTCCTGTGGTCCAAGAACAGTAGTTGGGCCAAAATATGTTGAAGCTTGAAGATCATCTAAACTTTCATGCTTCACTCGCCTTTTGTCAGGTATAGGAGAATAAATTGGATTCAAGTACTGGCTGCTATAGGGCATTTCAAAGCTGTGGTTGAAGAAAGTCTGCTTAGAGCTTTCTTTCCTGTTCTGAGGCTCTCTGTGTCCATCTTCTGGTGTTTTGTTGGATGGTATTAAGTTGGGAGATATTGTAATCAGATTATGAAAATCTTCTTTGAATATATTTCTTTTCTGGACGCACGACTGCATCAAGAACGGCTCATCATTTGAAATGAACGTTTCTTTTATGCCTGCACTTATAGGCAAGGAATCCTGGTCTGAAATAGATTCATTTTCAATGTTCATGGGGAAGTAGGTACTCTGCATCTCACACGGCGGGGACGCGGCGATGGAGTAGGACGCCAGTGCCTGCAGCCTGTCCAGAGAGGCAGCCCGGCCCTTCATGTCCTTATTAACCCCGAGCAAGAAGTTGGGCTCTGATGAGGGGACGAACTGCTGGCAGTCTTTGCAGTCCATCTTCCTGCATTTCGAAGACCTTCTGACTGGAAAGCCGCGGTTGAAGTCCTGGTCGTTGAGCTCACAGTTGGGCACACAGTCAGGCACACAGTCTGCCATATTGCAGATCTCTGTGTCAGACCTGCAGGACTCGAAGGACTCCTTCTTCTTCACTTTGTGCCTTGCAACTGGAAGCTTCTCCTTGGCCACTCCCCCGTTCATTTGTATGAGGTTGAATATTGTTACTATATCTGCTGCAACCATGATTTTCTTTGATTGCTGATTGTTTACAGTGCATCTCATTTTGTCTTTGAACAAAGTCGCTGGGAAATTAGGATCCAGGCAAGCAGTGTAAAACAGCACACTTCTGAGCTTGGCCAACTGGGATAAATCAAACCTTGCACACAGGGACTTGCAGAGATCCTGGTAAGAAACAGTATTCTGCTTTGTGTCCAGCTCCTCCAGTATCTTCACCAGGAAGAGTGAGGATTCCTGGTTGGACTCCATGGCTTAAGCGAATTTTGCCGTTCAGCCTGGAAACCGCGTTCCACCTCTACAGCAACACAAAAAAAGATTGTAAGTCACCCACAGATAATAGCCAGGGCCCTGCAACTCAGCCAGAGATGGGGCCTGACTCCCTAACCATGCCATCCAGGGCTTGCTTTTATAACATCTTCGTGTTCTGAACTTCAGGCTGCAATCCTAGCATCCAATAAATCAATACTTAAATGGATACAGGGATTTATCAGAGAAGGCTCCTTTATGCCAATGTCTACTAAAGAAACCAAGTGAATAAATAGCAGAAGCTTTGGAGAGGCTGAAATAATGGCAGATAGACAATCCCAGCCTGCTTTCTATGGGATTGTCACAGAATTTCTTACCAACTTATGAGAGGTTCAAAGCACAGTTTGGGCATCAAATTGTCTGCAATAATTCCAGTCATAGCCTAACCAGGGCTGATCTACAGCACCATGACATGTTTTCATATCTGAATGCAAATAGCCCTGAGGAAGATTCTCCGACAATAAACTTCTGACATGTTTTTAGAAGTTATCTGAGAACATCATTACCATCTTGCTTTAAACCATTATTTTCTGAATTATGTCCTTCGGATACTTTGACATATTTTTTCCAAAAATACCTTTTCTTAAGTTAAGATTCAGGAATGGAAAAGTTGCCAGGTGAAAAGTCTGTGTGGGCCCCTTTTTTGACTTCTTAAGTCAAAAATTTAGCAAAGAACAGAAGGAGTTAAAAAAAAAATCCTACTGAAGCTTGAAACCAATCCAGCAAATGCTAGAGGGCTGGCTGCCAATCAGGATGGATTTGAAGACAGAGAAATATCAAGGACAGAGAACATCCTCTTCAGTGATGTGCTCCCAGTGAAGCCTAGGAGTGTGTTTCCATTCACCATCCCGAAATGACAGGGCAGAGGTGAAGAGCAAAAGCTTCACATTTATGTGGATAACAGGAACAGCTTGAACAAGCACAGCTAACACTAGCAAACAGCTCGGGGAGAATATAAACCCCTGTACTTTCAGAATTGAAACCAACCTTTAGGTATTATGGATTAGGAAAGGATGTTGATGATTTTTCATCTATCTATTGTGAATATCCTTGTCAGTGTCTCTGCTGTTGGCTACTAGGAAAGACAGAGCACAGGATGATGCAGTCTACCAATTGCTATGTTTGGTCACTCTGTCTTTGTTATTCTTACTGATAGGAATGACAAAAATCTTCTCAGTTTCCCAAGCAGGTATCTTACCCTTTATCTTCCCCCATTCACTCCCTCCCTTAGATGACCCCTGGAACTGGCCTCTCCTCCATCAAGTGCAGAATATCCACCCAAATGGCAAAGCACTGAAGTCAACATTGCAAGGTTCATTATTACTCATCCTAAAAGGCACCTTCTGGTCAAAAACTGCAGGACTCCTGAGCACTACTCCAGAATCCAGGGCTCCCATTTCATCTCCCGCCCTGACATTACACATCAGTGATTGGTATCAGTATCAGAAGCCAGAGTACTTCAGTTTCCATAACAAAGAGTTACTCAAAAGAATACCAAACAAGTCTCCATATGAACTCGGTTGTTATTTAAATAACGTCTTTCTACTGTGTGTGATCAGGAGCTGAGCAGCAGCAACGTGAATGTATTCCTGTGATTGTAAACACGACTCTCAGGAAGCAATGGCTACAGGGATTTCCCAACACCTCCGCTGCATGCATGTTTGCTTTTAAAGCTCCTGTATTATGCATAGCAGCACAACTCCTCTGCCAGCTGACAAAAGAGAAAAAATGTTTTACTCTTCTGTGCTCAGCTCCAAGAAGTAATGCAAAAGGCTGGAGGAGGGTGCTGGTATCCTTTTTCTCTCAGCAGTGTGTGCTTGAAGGCACAGCCTCTTTCACAGCCTGCCTTTGTATTTCTCTGACATGTCACCATTAATGATGCTGCCATGCTAGCTCCAGACTCTGCTGGTTACCACCAAGGCTACCAAGCCCTCACAGAATAAACTTTGCATGTGGAGCTCAGAGACATTCCCAACTGCCAGGGGACTGGCATTGCAAGTCAATTTTCTGCATGTTATAAATCTGCCACTTGGGACAGGAGTGAAAATATGTCTTTTTGTCACCTCCAGGCTGAATACCAGCAAAAGCAACTATCTCCTATTTGTAAATTCACAGTTTCTTGCAAACCCCTCACCTGGATATACATTTTCACAGCCTGATGCACACCCTGCACTGGCCTGCCAGCAGCCTGCCTTCTCCCCACTCACACTCCTGCTAAAACATCCAAGTAGCCAGTTTGCACCAATGTATTTTTGAAAAGTGTCAACCCATCTTTCTGTCTTTACTCTCTCAACCCAGTGAGGATATCCTAGGTACAGCTTCTTGAAAATTTTTGCTTTGTAACAAACTGCTCTTAGCATCATCAGAGGTTTTACCTTCAATTCAGGTTTCTAAACACTATGAATCTGGTAAAACTCATGTGCAGCCTGACTTGCAAGGCTGCTGAGTGATGACAAGTTCAGTAAGTTGATTGGAAGCCCTGCTGCATACCCCCAATCTCATGTTGCCTCTACTTAGCACCAACAAGGACCCTTGTTGTGCTGTTTTGGGGACCCCAATCCATACACAAGCAGTAAGGCAGAGGCACTGAAGCACAGACCCAAGGCAGCAGAGCTCAGCCAGGCTGGGTTAGCTCAGTCCTGCCCCTGTGCTCCCAGACCCAAGCCTGGCAGGTGACAGTCAGCTATAAAGCACTGAGAGGTTAGGGAGGTGACAGAGGCTTTGAGACAAGGGTGACCAGGAGAGAGCTGAACCTGTACAGGTGGGAATTCAGCCAGTTCATTCAGCTGAGACTCAGCTATGGGAGGTGGAAATTGAAAAGGCAGGCTGCAAACTCAGATGTAGGCCTTGAGGAAAAGAAAGCTAGCTAGGAGCTGGAATAATTTCCTCTTTACCCCTTGGCTGTTCACAAACAGCTTTTTGGTGTGAGAGCATTTTAGGTGTGAAAGGTATCTCTGGGCTTCAGCCTGAGCATGGAAATTGGTGCTCCCTTGTGCCAGAGCATCAGAAACATTGCTGCTAGTGGAGCATCAACAGACTGGGGCTGTGAAGAACAGGATGTACTACCCCGTAAGGATAATATATAAGGGCCTTGGAATCCTGTTTCCTGGTTCAGGGATGTAAAAACCTGGTGCCAAAATTCTTAGTGGCACATTAAGCTCCTCTGTCTCTTGTCAAGCCTCCTAACAGCCTGCGACAAAGACAGGTGCTTCTTGGCAGGCTGCCCCAGGAGCTGCCACAGGCCGGGTGCCAAGCACTTGGCCATGCACCATCTCAGCCATTATGTCCACGTTCATTCAGTATCTCTCAAAGCAGGACCAGAATAGACCTAGACGTGGCACAGAAATGCAGAGCTCTGAAATAAGCACAGGAAGGCCTTTTAAAGAGGGTACAGGGTCAGGAATCAGTGAAAAGCAGCAAAGTGAATAGAAGCCCCCACAGCAAGAGCAGCAGCACAGGGTCTGCTCAGATGGCCTCAATTCCACCAAGGCTCTGGTGTCTCACCCTCACTGCCAGCAGCCACACACACCCTCCAAACCCCCCTCAAATGGACCTTGGTTTCCAGACACGTGGAGCTCCCCAGACAAAGGGATGGGATCTGGCTTATTTATCTTCACCAAGACCATCTCTGACCAAAGGAGCCACTTAACATTTCATCCTTAATGCTTTTGTTATATTAACACTGGAAGGGTCGCTTTGACTCAGCTTCCCGAGCCTTGACATTTGCTGCTCTAATAGCACAATTATATCCCAGCATGGACTTGCAGAGCATCACATTGCACAGCCAGTCGATGGGGGCTGGCTCTCCTTGCACGCAGATGAGCTCCAGACTTACCACAAATCGATGTCTTCTTGCCCTGCACCAAGAGCAATGAACTGAGCTCTCATCTTACCACTAACCCACTGCCTCAGCCTCTGGAGGAGAGCTCCAAGAATATTACCATTGCAACCTCCATCCCCAGTGGAGCTTTCTGCTGCACAAAGGGAATATACTGTTCTATTTTCTGGTGCCTTTAGGAACCAAGCCTCCAAGAAACCTCTCCCCTGTGGTTCTCCAGACCAGGGGAACCTGCAGATTCTTTTGTGTCTCTTGTTTCCTAGCAGAAGAGAATGCACTTCCCATCCCCACCACCTCCCAAATCAGCAGTGGGGTGGGGATGGTCCCTTCATCTCCTGAGTACCCTATAAATTTGCCATCCACAGGAATTCATTAAATTAATACTGCTTCCCAATTGCCCTGGTTGCTCTCCTGTGACTCCTTCAGCCCAAACCCAGCCCTGCCAAATGGTCGAAGGGCAGCACACATTGGGGCAGATAAATCCCAGCACAGGATTCAAGACACAGTCCCACCACTCGACTTCCCTGAGCAGCTGCAGGGAGGCAAGGTGCCCTGCACGAGTCTGAATCACGGCCACTGGCAGACAGACCACGTTATCTTCCTCTCTTATTTCCTCCTTCATTTCCTTCCCTGTTCTTTGTGCCACTGACACTTGCTCTCCCCGCTTCCCAATATCCACAGCAGGTGCAGCTAATGCACAGATGTGACTGCTGGAGTCATCATTTCCCCTCTCCCTTTGATTTGCCAGCCAAGAGGGAAGCAGCATCCTTGTTTTGTTCCCCCCACGGTGACTAACGGGCCACCCCAGAATGCCACTACGGCAACGGCAGACAGCAAGTGATCCTTGCATAAATCCCCTCAGAAAGAGCCAGCTACTTCAGCACAGCACAACATTCATACAGAGCCAGTGATATGCTGTTTTACTATTAACTCGAGCTCATAAATCATTCAGCCTCTCTTCCCAACACCAGATACTATAAAACAAGGCAGGCAACGCTTGCCTCGCATGAAATGTAACCCATCGAGACGGAATTCAGTTTTTGTTTTCTCCCACACTCATAAATCCATTTCTCTGTCCAAACACTAAGAAATTTCTGATGAAGGAACGGGGACCTCGAGCCCCATCTGGCTTCCAGTGCACACAGACACGGGAGCCGGCACTCGGGGAAACAATGCCCGTTTCCGCACACCTTGTTCCTCCTCCCCCCTCCAGCCTTCTGCTGCTCATTGAAAAGAAAACTAAAACACGCACTTTGGAGCCCTGCCCTTGCAATGGCAACTGCCCTTCTCCACCTTCCATTGAAAAGTCCTCCTGAGCAGTCTGACACAGGCTGTCTCCTCCGGACTGTCTGCTCGGCTGCGCAGGAGCAGGGTGGGCTCAGTCCCTGGGGCGGGAGGCGGGTGCTGGCTCCCTTCCTCGCCCGGTGAGGTTTTTATTCACTCCTTCAGGGCCTCAGGGGACGAACACCCGCATGCCGGGAGGGAGCTGACGGTGCCCGTGCACCCGCTCTGGCCAGCGGCTCGCTGCTGCTGTGCACGGGAAGGATGCACACTCTGCACCCTCCCGGGCATCCCACTGCCAGCCCCCTCCGAGGCTCACCGGGGGTCGCTGGGAATAGCACTGGAAGAAGTTGCTGTTTTCTGGCTCTTATCTGGTGTGAATGAGCCCTGGAAAACCACGCTTTACAAACCCAGCTCCTTAACAGAGGCAGTCTCTGCTGTAAAAAGACTCTGCTCAACACTTCAGTTTCCCCAACATCCCAGAATTCAGCGGTTTTTAAAGGATCTGAGTGCATAAATTAATAGGGAACTTGTGGATAAAAGCAGTGGACCCTAACCCCTCGAGTCAAACAGTTTGCCATTTATTTTTCTTGCACAGTAACGTTAGGCTGATTATTTGCATGGTTCAGTTATGCAATCCAGGTTAAGGTATCTCTACGATCTGGGAAAGTGCAAACAATCGTTCTAAAACTGTGAAATAAATTACTTGAATTATTACTGCATCATATACTCTTGGTCATTCTTTGCCAACTCTTGGCCCACACAGACATACACAAATACTCTCCTCCCAATACATATTAGAGCACATCCAAGCCATGTTTTTACCAGATTTTTTTTTCCTAAGGAGACAGATTAAAAACACTGACAGACAGACACAAAAAACAAACAAACAAACAAACAAAACAACAACAACAAAAAGTCTAATTGAATTAGGTGTGAGCCATTTATCCCATCTCTGGGCAACCTGGATTCTTGCACATTGAACCTATAACAATCTCATGGCCACCCCAGACCTGACTGCTCCCTTGCCCTGGTGGGTCCAGCTTCCCTGATCCCCATCCTTTCAGACTCCATTTGGGGTTTGGGGTCCCTGGGGCTCAGCCCAAGGGTCACGCACTGGCTCCTCTCGGGCAGACCCAGATGTGCGGGACTGAAGTGGAGCTGCCAAAGTCCCAGACGGAGTTTCACGATTTTGTAGTACCCCCTTTCCTAGAGAGCTTAACAAAGACGCGGGACCCCGGGGCACCGCTGGGGACCACAGGAGCTAAGGGGTCTCTTACCTGCGCTTACTCCTCCTTCTCCCAGCCCGGCGTGGGGAGCCGGTGCTGAACCCGCTCCCCGGCACCCCTGGGTGCGCAGCGCATCCCTGGGGCTGGAGAGCGGGGGGGGCTTGTCCTCGGCGCCCCTTTCCCCCAGCCCACCCCTCCCGCACCTGGGGCTCACCTGCGGGCTCCGCCTGCCTCTGGCGCGGGGAGCGCGGCCGTCACGGCTGGATCTGCCGCTGCAGCAGCCGCTTCCCGGCCGGGAGGAGGAGGAGGAGGAGGAGGAAGAGCCCGAGCCTGAAGCCCCGGCAGGATGCCATAGCGCCGGGCTGCGCTGACAAAGGCGGCAGCAGGTTGGCATGGGAGGAGGGAGAGAGGGGAGGGAGGGGAGGAGAGAGGGAAGGGAAGGAGGGGAGACGGAAGGGAGGGAGGGGGCTACACAAGCCGAGCCTCCCCGCACCGCCCCCCGGCCCGCAGCCGCGGCAGGGCTGCCCCGGCCGGCCCCGGGCGCTGCGGCAGCGCCGGCCCCGGCTCCGCAGGGACGGGGCGCGGCGGGGGCCGGGAGGGCCGAGACTCCGCTTCCCTAAACCATTATCCCGATTGTTTTTATTATTAGTGCGAGTCCCGGCGCTCCTCGGGGCGAGGGACAGCGCTCGGCTCCCCCCGCACCGCCAGCCCCGCTGTCCGGGCAGGCGACAGCGCCCGCAAAGCAGGGGACAGCGACCGGGGCAAAGGAGGGCAGGAAAGGGCCCAGCGGGAAAGGAGCCCGGCCCTTCCCAGCCGGGGACATGGAGAACAGCAGTCTGAGGAGGAGCGGCTGCTGGAGCTGGGGCTGCTCAGCCTGCAGAAAAGGCGAGGAGGGGGTGACTTTATCGCTCTTTACAACTCCCTGAAAGGAGCTGGTAGCCGGGCAGGGGTCGGTCTCTTCTCTCAGGTAACAAAAGCGGTAGGGCAAGAGGATACGGCCCCGAGATGCACCGGGGGAGGCTGAGGTCGGATATTGGGAAATACTTCTTCACTGAGAAGTGAAGGCTGCAACAGACTGCCCGGGGAAGCGGTGGAGTCACCATCCCTGGGGGTGCTTAGAAGACGCGCAGATGTGGCACTCAGGAGCACGGTTTCCAGGTGCACTTGCCGTTAGAGAGTTAACAATTGGACTTGATGATCTTAGAGGTCTTTCCCAACCCAAACCACTCTGTGACTCTGTGACGGCATCCAGTGCCCACCTTGCACACCCAGTTCCCACCACGCGTGCCCACCGCTCCCGGGGCACCAATGCCACCAGAGCACACCCCTGGGCTGCACAGCTGCCCGCAGCCCCCCTCAGGCGGGCGGTCCTTGCAGGGACGGGGTCTGGCGGCGTGGAAGGGGCTGCACGCTGCGGTGCCCACCCCGGGTGTGCCCTGGTTGCATGTGCAGCGCCAGGACACGCACGCTCCCCGTCTGGGCAGGCAAGGTCTTACCTCAACCAGAGCTCTGCCTCTTCCCCTGCTGCTGGCTGCCTCGCCACGCCACACAGAAACACTGCAGAGAGTTTTTAATAGAGGTGTTGCTGGGTGAAATAAAGCAGCAAGATGTCAAAGGCTCGACTTCTCCTCTCGCTGGCGCTGTTTGGGGAGCGGACGATCGGCTTGCCTTTCCTGGATGAACTAATTTGAGGGGTTGTATGCACAAGCACAGCACAGACATCAGACCACCATGGACAAACTGGCGTAAAACTACGTATTTTACTTATTCTGACAACCTTGGGAACAGAGCTCTCTGCTTTCCTGAGAGAGACAAGGGGTCAGGAGGGGAGTTTTGTTTGAAACCCACTGATGTGCAAGTACTTCCACTGACTTTGAAGAATATTGGATGTGATTCAGCGTGTACACAATATCTGTAAAGACACTTAACACACACAGCAGCTAATACGAGGGGAGAAGGTAAGCATACGTCCTTGCACATGGAAGAAAATTATGTTTATGCTACATTAATCTTACTACTACTTAACAGCATTAAAAGAGGCAGTGTCCTTGGGTCCTGTTTTCCATGCTTTTGTCAGATCTTTTTTAGTCTAAAAGTATCCATTTACTTGCAAATTTCACGGCCGGATGATTTCAGCCCTACACCACTTCCTAGAACACATGCCCTCAGGTCATCGGAATAGTCAGAAGAGCTCTCTGTACCCTTTAGAACTGCACACACAGAGAATAAACAGAAAACATTTCTTACCTCTAGTTCAGGTCTAGCTGATCTTACTTGGTTTTGCAAGGTTCTGAGAGGTTTCCACAGCTGGCTCCCACAGCTGCCACCAGAGGAAAATTGGGTGACTTCATCTTTTGCCTTCCTTTCTTCCACCTCAGCATGCAGAAATTACATTTAATTGGTGGCAAGGGTGTCATTATCTTTTTGTGGGCTGTGACCAGCAGCATATAATTAGGAATCACCTGTAAAAATTGGTTTGAAACAGTTAAACACGGTGCAGACTCATAAACACAAGACACTGATTTTACACTGGGTGGTGTGTCCCGAGGGCAGCAGGGCTGGCTCCCCTTGAGGCCAGGGAAATCCTCTCTGAGCAGCTGGGCTGCTGCAGGTCTGCAGGGACACCTGCCTCCCTCCTTTTTCCCTTGCTTTCCAATCTGGACTCCAGTTCTCCTCCCTCCCCAGGCCAGACCTGACAGCAGCTTCAGTGGGAATTTTGTCCAAGAGGAGAGCACCAGATCAGCTCTCCCTGTCCCCATTCTCCATCTAATTTTAGCACCATCAACTCCTGTCTCCCCTCAACACCTTTCCTTGACATTTCTGCTTTGTTCTTCACTCTTCTTTTCCCTTTCATCTTCTCTTTCCTTCAGCAGCTGGCACATTTACCTTGTCTGGCTCCCCCCCAGGAGCTTTCCACCTTCCCTCCAGGCCTCCCATCTTCCGTTCCCTCTGCTTCAGCAACTCCTTCCAAACTAAACAGGTGACCCACAGCATGTAGATGTCTCCTCAAGCCAGGGGTGTCCAGGACTGAGCACACCCACCTTTCCCAGTTTGATTGGCATCACAGTGCTGCAGAAATAGTGCCCAGTTCCTCACAATCTCTTCCCTATATAGCACAGCCTTAATATAAAGATATTTCAGCCCAGTTTTGTTGTCAGGGCCAGAGCATATTCCTCCTTCATACATGATGCCAATTCCAGCTACACAAAAATGAACACATTGCCTCTGTCCTCTCCCACAGCAGCAATGGTGCTTTTTATTTGTGCACAGGAATAGTTCCACAGGGATGGAAACACAAGCTGATGGATGCAGAAGGGGAAACTGATGTTGAGGGTAAGGTGTAAGAAAGAAAATCTGACTTTCATCTGCAACACTCACTAGATATTTCTCTGAAACTTTTTGGCTCCCTTTCCATGTGAATAACTCCCTGTGGAGGGGCAGTTTTTTCCACTCATATCTTTTCCACAGTCTCCTGCAAAATTTCCTCTCTGTTACAACCCCTCTAGAGCAGTGTGCATCCAAGGAGCCAGCATAAACCTCAGCAAGCCTGGGCTCAGGGCTCTCACTTTGCCCTTTCTCATGCCAGTGGCTGCAGCACCACACAGCTGCTGTGTGCTCCTTGCAGAGACTCATGCAGGTGTTTGTAACTTCAAACCCTTTGCTTGTCCCAGTGACAGCAAAGGGACTGCCCCAAGGGCTCATTTAAAAGCACTAACAAGTCCTCATGCAGAAAGTCTCTTCTTCACTTCTTTACTGGGACCTCTGGGCAAATTTGTGTCCTTAGAAATCAAGACCAAAAAAGCCATCAGTCAACTTGGTGTTTTAGCTGCTTTCAGGAACCCCCCCAAACCATTTCTTGCTGAATCTCTTCTACTAAGAGGTAAAAGAAAACAAATTTCATTTGAAATGGGATGGCTTTACCTAGCACCTTCTTCAGCACAGACATTTCTTAGACAGCTAGCAGCATTCTAATGGTATTAAACTGTAGAAAAAAAACCAGTCCTTTGCCAATATCATCTTTAATGCAGAGACTGGTTTATAATTTCCAGTGCTCTAGTAGCAAGTCCTTAATCTCTTCTGGGTTTGCTTTTAAGAGAAAGAGAATATCTAAAGCCCAAAGCATAGCCTGTGCTGGGAGTACAGTTAGTTACACTCCAAACAGACAAGTCTCTCTAAGCCTGCTGTGCCCCCCTGAAGTCTCTAACCAGGATTTGGGAGAGCAAGGCAACCTCTGGGGGAAGAGCCAGACAACCCAGGGCACTGCTTTCTTCCTCTCTGTCATGGTCTGGGTGAAACACTAAATCCTCTCTTAGCTTAAAGACAAATACTAAAACTTTCTGCATCGTTAAGTAGCACTTAGCAGTACGGAGCCTGCAGATTGCTATTTTTACCAAGTACTCCGTATTTGCACTTCCTCTGAAATCTCAGCAGGGTCTCAATATTGCTGAAGCTGACTCCTGCAGCCAGCCTGCACACAGGCTGTGCCTGGAAAGATGCATCTCGGAGTTGGCAGCAGTTATCAGTGAGTGATTGATAATGGGCAAACTTCTTGTTCAGCTAAACGGGCTTTGGCACAGGATCACTTGAAATATAACAACAACCAGAAAAAAAAAAAAAAAGTCAGTCTGTTGAAGAGCATCCACCCATACCAGATGTGCTGACTGGAGAATATGCCAAATTCTTCAAAGCAGTACAACTTGACAGCAGTTCTAGGCAGAAGCGATATTTTTCCCCCAATGTATTTACAAACAACAACAAAAAAAGTAACTCGGGAGTAGGATGGATAAGATAAAATATTTTTGTGAATACTGGTCTTAATTTTTTCATGAGTTTCCCTCTGCTAAATTTATTTTCTTTTCAGTGGGTGTGGGAGCAACTGGCTTTTGCTGGCACAAACACCTGTGAAAAATATACACCCCCCATACTGCATGTTTGAGCATTTGTAAAGCACATTTTTAAAACCACGTAGAAAAATGCTGCTGATGAAAGTGGCTGTGGGCTAATCCATCAGAGAGAAGAAGTGTTACATTTAGGTTTGTTTAACCAACTTAAACTCAAAACCAGAACAATCCCAGTATTTATATTCACGACCAATACTTTTCTAAATGAGCCTTCACTTCTCAGCTTTGGTCTCTGTGAAGGCACTGCTAACCATGAGCAAAAAGGGTAAGATTAAGGCATTTCTCAGGTCATGGCACAGACAAGCTCCGTTCAGGAGTGAACATGCACAAAGGCACAGGTGCAGCAGATTTTAGGTCAAAAGTGAAGGAAAAGACAATCAAGGGGCTGCTTTTCAAGTGCAGGCCCCAGGAGGGGGCGAGTGCTGGAAGGCTGGGCAGATGGAGTCACTGTGGCTCAGTTCATCTGTGGCCAGCCCTCACTCAGCTCTCTGGGCACCGTCTCCTCTCGAGCTCACAGGTGAAGGCAGCGGCAGGTGTGACAGGTAACCACCTGCTACTTTGCAAGGCTCCCAGGAGCACAGCTCCACAACAGGCTGTGTAGGATCTCAGGTCAGGGCTGGAGGGATTTTTGTTCCCTGTGAGCTCCTGGGAAGGTGTTACCTTCCACAGCGAGTGCCAGGGAGGTGAAGGCACTCCCAAGCTGTGCAGACTATGTGCTGATTTCTTGCACGTTCAGGTGAATTTTCTGTGCAATCTGTCTCTCTGCTGGTTACTGGCTCATCCCCAAGCCCCCAGGCCCATCAAGGTTTTCTAAAGGAAAATCAAAATAACCTTCCCAAGAGAGTCAAAACCTGAAGGAAGATCTCTCTCACCCAGTGATGCTGTGTGATGGAGGGTGGCACAGCTCTGCCTCCCTGCTGGCTTTAGCCCTCACACCATTTCCACAGCTGTGACCTGACCAAATGTCCACTGAAACCGGAGGAGACTTTCCAGTCGTATCGATGGATGTCTGATAGTGCTTGCTGGCACTTAGCAATACACTAAACAGTCTTCAAATTTCCTGTGGTCACCAAGGAATTCACAAATGCCTTAGCTTTTACTGCCCTGAGTAATTATTTATTGGGATGGCCTTTTTATAGAATCTCCTTAAAATGTCCATCCAGGTTTTAAGGCCAGTGGAGACTATTAGCTCATCAGTCTGCAAAATAACGTATCCCATAGCATTTCACTCAATAACCACCACTGTGTTTAGCTCAGCAGCTAGCATTTGATTAAAAAAGTATTTCCAGAAAAGCCTGCAGTCCCCACTGAAGAAAGAAAGAAATCAAGAAACTTCCATTTCCTTCAGTGGTTTATTCTGGTGCTTAATCTCCTCTTGGGTTTAAAAGTAAAAAGTTTATAATACAGAACATCCCCCCACCTTTGAACACCTCTGGACACTTGGCTGGGGAGCACCAACATCTCTAGCCCAGCATCCTGGTGGGCTGTATCCCTCACAGCAATGTGACACAGCATGTCCTGCAGAGAAATGCCTGGAATTGTCCTAGGGGATTGAGCTATTCATCCTAATTCCAGCCTTGCAGTCTGGAAAATGAAGGAAGAATCTTTGCAAATCATTGTTGAGGGAAAGGACAAGTTCTCATTTCTGCCAGGTGGGCTGGAGGAAAGCAACCATGGCTGTGATGGAGTGGTTTAATTCTGACTCCTTCTCCAGCTGAATCAGAAGTTGCACTGCTTTGCCTTTTTCTCCCTCAGTATTTCTGTCTCGCTTGTTCTAAGCTTCAGTCTCCCATTTCCTCTGTCAGTTTTGCTCCAGGAAACAATATCACATTGTGGGAACAGTCCTAGGTCCAGATTGTTCATGGTTGATGGTGGGCAGGAACACGTCTCCACTTAACCCTGGCTTTCTTGGCCCTGCTTTTATTTATAACCATTTCCTGGATCTTCACTGGGGGAATGAGGATCACGTATTAACCAGATGCTCCAAGGCTTTCAAGGGATGGAGCAATATGTTCTGGCTGAGCCCATGCAAAGTGGAGAGTCAAAAGTGAACTTTTGCAACAACAACAACAACTGCTGTGTGGGGGCCAAGGTCAGCTTCCCTGGGAGGAGATATGGGGAAGGTTGGTGAGAGACAATTTGTAGATGCTCTAAAGGAGCTCTTTCACACATTTCAGCTCAAATCTCTAAATTGTTCCCCCTGCTCCTAGTGTTCATACCTCTGAGCTGAGTTTGCCTCTAAAATCCTTTGAAACTATGTCAGTTTTTCTGCTCCCAGAGTGAAAAATAGTTCAGAGTGTATCTATGGAAAAATCATTCCTTGCTGGCTTCTCCAGGCCACTTTGTACCTCAATGTGGTGCAAAATTCACTGGCTGCAATCCCAAGATCCATGCAGCAGCACACATCAGGTTGTGTCTTTGGGCTTGGTAGGGTTAAATCACTCCACTCATTTGAAATGGTCAGCAAAGAGCTTATTGATCTCAGCAGCCCTGGGATTTCTCCAGTAGCTGGTAAGACCATCTGACTGCCACTGGAGAGCAAGGAAACAGTGTCTCCACATATTCCCATTCTCTTGTATTCCTCTCCTGTGTCACTGGCTCACTCACAGGAGGGATTGAGGGATATAATAAGATGCATCATAACAAGATGTCTTTATAAGCCAAAACATCATGCTTCCCTCCATGCTGGGAAAAACAGCAGATGAATGGCCCATATGGATCACAGTAACTTAAATTGCATTATGGAGACAGTGAACTGTTTGTGACACATCCGGTACAAGGCTCCTGAGCCACAACAAATAGATTGAAACCTCTCTAGCATTTAATCTTTTCTCCCATTGACCATGGGCAGGCTGTACAGAAAAGAAGAATCTCTCTTCCTTCTGTGCCTGCATTGCATTTTATTAGGTTTGCAAGGTTTGCTCCCTGTGTGAGTGATTCTGAGTCCTTACTCTTCCCCTGTGATGTCTGGGGGATTAAAAACACACTGCAGCCCAGCTCTTCCATAATTGCTTTATCAGTGGGGACCATGTTAAACTGCATTTTACATGGCACTTTTGGCATAATTTGTTTTGCTCATGGGAGAGATAGCATACTTAAAGGATTTGCTTTTCTGCTCTGTACCAGAGGGGATCCATGAGGTGTGTCATACCTGACCTGCTCGTGTGCAAATCCACAAGGACTCAGGAAAGTCTTGCCTGGAGGAACAGAGACAAGTCCAAGGAGTAGCAGCATCCCAGGGAATGCCTCATGCCAAGAAGCTGCATCTATTCACAGCTGGGCTGGGGCTGAGCAGGTTTGCTCAGTGCAAGAAGGTACCAAGGACCAGTCAAGCCTGACTCCTGGTGCCAGCTCCTGGGCAGTAAGTGCCAAGGGCAAGGATGAACTTGAGCCACACTCACAGGCAGGGATGCCATGCCCCTGTTTTCAGCTCCCAGCTGAAGCTGGGGAGGATGGAAATGCAGCTGTTGCCTCCCAGCTCCATGCATAGGGAGGGAACAGAGCTCACCCTGCTTTGTACCTTCACCCCTGAGCTGCCCTCGAAATGCTGTTTGAGGTGGTTTCTGCCTTTGTCACAACTGAACTTTTGCATCGAGCCCAGCAAGAACCTGCTCCCAAATTTGTAAGATAAAACTATTTTTAAGTATCTTCATTGCATCCAACACTGATGCAGAGAGCCAGGAAAGGTGGTACAAGAGACCTTTTCCTTTAAGTATCAGTACTGTAAAGCTTCTTCACCACCAAGTATTACCAAAGATTAAGAGCTAAAAAAGCTTTTTAAAGCCTCTTATAGACAATTATACTATCTAGACTTGGAGTGATAAGGATCAGAACCCTACATAAGTTTTGGGGGGAGGTGTCCAAAAATAGAGAGCAGGGCACAGATGTACAAAAACAGTGATGAGACAAATTTATTTTTTGCTGGTAACTGGTTGGTTTGGTTTTGCTCTTTCATGGCTTACTCTGACCTCACAGTGAAGGCACAAATATATGTTGCTTTCGTAGATGAAAACTAAGCCATGAGTATGCATTTCTGCAGTGCTCCCCAAAATGCCTGCTGCTGGCCCTCCTGGGGACTAAGCCTTGCACTGGAGGGGCTCTTCTGATCCAAACTATCATAGCAGTGGCCCTGCTTCTGTGCTCCAGCAGGGCATGCCAGACTGCATCCAAGGATAAAAAGGTAATTGATCCCACAGAGGAAAAGAAAGAGCCTGAGGCGAGAGGCAGACACACAAACTGGAAGAATGCAGCGTTTATACTTTTACCTAAATCAATACTAACTATGAGAAAGCTGCCATAGCTGCAGGCTCTTAGGCTGTGCCTGAGTCTCAGACCTGGAGAGGGTTTTGGAAACTCTCATGTCCAAGAAAGTACCTGGAAACTGCACAGAATTGGGAGTGAGGTGAGGAAAAGCAAAGCTTTTCTACAGGAATTAGCTACACTTCCACCTAGGCATGAGGGGTAGTCCTCCTGCACCAAGGCCATGTCATTTTGGAGATGTCAAAATGTAGGCTGAGACCCCTCAGTTCACTTTGCATGACACAGAGAACAAACGTTTTTCAAGACAAGGTTTCCTGACCTAGGCTGCATTGGAAGAGACAGATCAGACATCCATCAGTACCCCACACACTCTGTCCACTGGAGATCATTTATTTTAGCTCCAGTGGCAAGCAGCAATATGTGAATTCATCACGGTCAGATAAACACTAATAAAATGTCCCAGGTTAGAGCAATAGTGATTTTTCTGTCAAGCCCAAACTGAATAAAAAGCAGAAAAATTTCATTTTCTGCTCTGAAGCTGGAAGTATCAAGGTGTAGAAACAGAACAAGAACAAACCACATGAATTCTTTGCAAATAGCTTCCTCTCTTCTAATTGCATTTCCCATCTAACTCCACTTTCACTATGGCTTGTGGAGGTAACAGCTATTGATCTACAACTATTTTGACAAGGAGAGGTGTTGCAGAAACAGCAGAAATCTCCTCAGGTCGTTGTCAGCTAATCTGGCCACACAGTAAGGGAGAAAACAATTAACACCAAGCACTAGCTGCTGGGCTTATCATTATCCAGCAGTATAAGGTCCTCTGAGGACTTGAATTCACATTTGGGTCCAGCCCATAATACAGAAGCCACACCTGAGTACCATGTGCTGGCAGAGCTGATTTCACAGAGTGCAGAAACACAAGCACAGGAGCTGCAAACATATTTTCCATTGACTGGAACATACAATGTCTTATTTATCACAAGCCAATTGATGACTAAACTCACCCAGCAAAGTCATAAAAGCATTAGTTTGTATTTGTTGTTCACATTCAGAGACATTATACATCAAAAAGGTCAATGCTTCCCTACTAATTCAATTATAACACAGCCATCTATCATACTAGTACAGTTAATACCATGTTAGCTTGCTGTTTCTGAGGAATGATAAAAGTTGAAGTGTCCATACAGGATATTCCACTTTAATGACAAACCTGTTAGTGATAACAGAGCTCATTGCAAACCTTTCTGCAGCCATTCTTTGCCAAATTCTTTGTGTATCTGAACTACTGCTCTTTGCAGGTGACAGGGTGTTTAAATGCACTGAGACACAGTGCTGCAGCCTGAAGCCATGCTACCTCTACAGGGCTTGAAAAATGAGAGTCCCTAAGGATGTTTTATTTGCCTGCATTTGTTATTAAATGCGTGGTGACTGGGATTCATTTACTGGTCTGTTTTCAATAGATTTCATCAAAGAAAGAACCATCATCCTTCCTGCCCAGGTTTGAAAATCTGGATGTAAGATAGCTACAAGGCAAGGATTTATTTAATAAATCTGTGCAATCAGATAGAATGAGAAAATATGATATTCCAATTTTTTAGAAGTGCAGACAAGCAATCTGGGCAGCTTCAGGTTCTCCAGTCTGATCTCACCAGCAAGCGAGGCTGTTTAATACATGATGAAGAAAAGGGCTCTGGAAGCAAATGGTGGCAGGAGAAAATGCACCAAGATAAATCACACCCAGAGACACCATTATGTTTCTCTGATAAAAATCCTCATTTTTTAGAGCAGCACATATAACCTATCAGGACTTCAGCAAAACAGCTGACATGGAAAATTAAGTTCACTGGAAATTATTTGGATTAATTCACAACTACCAACTACTTCCCCACCCACCCAGCAGGAGAGATGCTGACATGCCATTTTGAGAGGAGGATGAGCAGGCTGGGGGAGATTATTAGAGGAATTCCTCTGTGTCTGGGACCCATTTCCGTTACTATTTCCATTAATTATCTGTAGAGCAGAAAGGCACTAATGCCTTCAGTGGCATTAGACAGAGGGCTGGGAAGCATTCTAACAGAAATTGCACAGAACAAGAGGCTGAGGGATGGGTCAAACACCAAAAAATCATTTATGATTCTGCACAGAAGGAGCAGCAAGGATATCTGTGAGCACCTGGGAGCTTATCAGTGAGGAGGAAGGGGAGAAGCAAAGCATTAGTCTAGCACAGGATGCTTATGGGCATTTGATGTATACAAAATCAAAGGGAATGGGATGAGCTGCACACAGCTACTGGGGAGGATGCTGACACCTTTGCAGGGCACAGATCACTGGGAAGGATGAGCATCTCACTGGGAACACCCTGCCCCACGCTGTCCCCTGTGCTCAGCAATGCCTACCTCAGAGCAAAAAGCAACAGGGATGAGCCAGTGCTGTAAGAGGAAAGTGGGCAAGCTGCTCCATTTAGCTTTGCAAAAGGAAGCCTGAGAGGGGCTGTGATTATTTTCTATAAATACATCAAGGGGGTAAACACAGGAGAGAGAGAAGAGCTATTTCAGCTGAGGAAGAATATTGGCACAAGAACAAATAGATGTAAATTGATGGACTAAAAAAACTTCAGAAACGTGAGTCTTTTGAATAGCCACAGGCAGGGGGAATAAGCTTTCCCTCTCTCCCACAACCTTGCCCTGTTGCTGATTGTGTTTGTATGGCCTATTTGGGTGGGATGACAGCATGCTGCTCCCAAGCTATCCTCTGAGGTCTGGGTTCTCACACTGAGCAGACACCAGACCTGCTAATTGGTATCTCTGATACCACAGAGATCTCCAAGCCCCCATTCAGCCCATACCATCCAGAGTTTCCAAGAGTTTCATACCTTCCAGTTTTTAAATGATCAGGTTTTCACTACAGCTGTGTTCTCTTGGTCACAGGCCAGTGGCCAGGAGGACCATGGAGCTCCTGCCCTGTACCCTGGCAGGGAAGTGGTGCAGATGCAACCAAAACCTGTTGATGTGCACACAAACACCTGGGGCCCCCCATCCCTGCAGGACCAACCTGCTGATTGCTGCCCTGGGCGTCTGCTGACAGGCAGCCAGGAAGGGTTCGTACAAAGGAGAGCTGAGAATAATGGGATTTTTAACATTATTGGGGATCAGAAACCATAATGCTGGACTCAGTCCTCTTGCTAGTGGCAGAACAGGCTTTTAAATCACAGAAAATAGCCATTATCCATGCTGATACAGTAACATTACTAACAGACTCACAAAATACCGTCCCTAATCATCACGTACCATGACACTAAAAAATATGAGGGAAACTGAGGCACAGAAAGTCAATGTCACAGCTCATCAGTACTTTGATCACCCATTTCCAGCTATGTCATCCAGCTCTAGCCTTACAAGAGGTGCAAAAGTCGTGGCTGTCACTGGCAGGAGATCTCCACAGACACCAGGGGTAGCTTTTCTCACCTCTGTAGCACCTTGCTCAAGCCCTGGCCGTGACCCCCCTCCCTGTGTAGGGAGGCACAGCACCCCAGGAAGGCATTTTGTCAGGCTGAAACTTTCAGTGCAGCACATTCACACTCACTGCTTGGATGGCCCTCCTCCATCAGGTAATACATTTTAACATCTCCACCAAACAGCTCTTTCCTGGGGCAAACACATCATCTTCTGGAGTGTTTTTTACATTATCACAGCAGAGCTGCTCTGATGACACACTACTGCTGTGGGACTTTGCTTTTACATTTTGTTGCAGTCTGCAATAAAATTAGATGGAGGGCTCCTGAGATGTACATTTTGAGTCCTTCCATATCACACTGGAAAGTGCCAACCCATCTTGCAATGAACGAGTCAAACTCACAAGTGGAGACTTCAGTATAAAACTGGTGTTTCAATGAGTGGGGCAATAATTCTCATTGCTCTTCCTCTGAGTCACACACGAGAACTCTCCTGCAGACCCAAATGAGCTCATATATCCCTCAAGTGCAAATAGGAAATGCAGTCCTCTCCTCTGGACATCGACTACCAATTTGTGTGTTGCCTCATACTGTTCAGATCATGTTTTGGGCTGATATTATCACTTTTACCGCCAAGTTTATTGGTTTTATTTATACCAACAGGAGTCATTCTTTTTAGCATACACTATCACTGTGCTTTATAAATCTTATCACAAGGATAAATCAAGAATAACATTTTTTTGCTAGTCTATGAATCCATAATTGGCATTTGCTCTCTGATGTGTTATGCAGATGAGGATCTTTCTCAATATATTACTACAGATGAAGAAAAAAGCCCCACAGTCTTCTCTAGAAAACCCAATGAATTTTAAATTGAATCTTTCCAGATTTTTTTGTGCAGAAAGGTTGATTTTATTTGCACACTGAACAAACTCCTGAGAAACACATTCATTTTAATACCTACTGCTGGATCTTAAAGCATGTTTTCTTTTACATAAAGAAAACCTTCAAAAAAAAATATTAATAGACTTTTTGCTCAGAAGCTCTTCTGAGAGAGTTCAGGGCTCTGGGAACTTTTTCTCTGAAACTGATGGATGCTACATGACAGGGCACAGGGGGTCCCAGGAGCTCGGGACCCACGTCCTCCCTCCCTTTTCCAAACATCAACTCAGAAACCCCAACTGGGGCAAGGGTCAGTGGTGGCTCCAACTGATGCAATGACCACCAGGAGTTGGGAAATATGACAGCAAAGCCAGCTGCACACATCCCAGCCCTTGCTTTTATTCTGGCTGACTCTAAATCCTCCTAACGTGCCAGGGCTTTAGGAGAAGAAAAAAACTTAAGGGACCTTATTTTAGTCTGAATCCATTACAGAGAAAACAAGGTGTCATGAGTGTGATACTCATTGGGGGAATGTTGTAGCTTCTTCCTCTTTCCCTAGTGTGATATAAAGGGTGTATTAAAAGGAAAAATACCACTCTCTCATGGAAAATAAAAAACCTATGCCCTTTTGAGACAAATAGATGTCAGTCCAAACTGATGGCTTAAATTAAATATTAAAGATTTAAAATAAAACAAACCTCCTGAACCAGAGTTTGATTTATATAGTACTGTTCCTTTAGAGAGGATTTGTGGAAACATGAACTCCTTCTCTCTGTTGTTCTTTGTAAAAGAAAAAGAACAAAATCAATTTCTATAAAGCAGGATTATTTTAGGAGTCAAGTTATCAGAAATGCCTGCTGTATCTGGGACATCTGTTTTTCTCTCCCCCATCCTTTCTCTCAGAAGGCAGTAACTGCAGGAAAAAAAAAAAAAAAACTGAAAAGGATCCCAGAGCCAGCCCAAAACTAGGTTATTACCACTTTTCTCAATGTGATTAAACTTGTCTTTACTGCAATCTCACCTGTTTTCAGCTAACATGATCAGCAGAGGCTCAGCTCTCTTCACAGACCCACCTTTACTGCAGCCAGCAGCATCCCTGGGCCCATTGGGTGCTTTTTCATGCTCTCCTCATTTCAGTAGGACACCATGGAGTACATGGGCACCCAGCATCCAAAAATCATCACTTTCCCCAGGGGCACTCTCCCACAGACAGGAATGGTGCTGGCAGCATTTGTTAACAAAGCCAAAACAATTATTTCTCCAGCAAACCCTGGACTCTGAACAGGAAATGACAGGGTGATGTTTAATAGCAGTTATGAACCTTGTGCCCCATTTCCAAAATCAACAGAGGCATGGACAATTCTTAGGGACTTTGGGCTTCTTAACCTCCCAGGCTCTTCTGGAAGGGATTATAGCATCTAGCACTGGTACTCAAAATTTTGCAAAATGTTCCCACCTTTCAGGAGGATCTGGCAGGGCACAGCCCAGGAGACAGGGGGTGTTACAACTCCCTTAAGCACAGCCAGTGTCCTGCATTGGCCTGGCACCAGGTTTTCAGCTGCCCAAAGGAACCAATCCCCTGGATCTGGTGGACCAACTCTAGACCTAAACCATGTGAGGAGGTGACCCAGATGCCTGGGAGCAGGCAGGAAAACATGAGTGAGGGGAGCTGGTGTAGTGCTGCAAAAGGCAGCCTTTGGTGTGGGAGAGTTTAAAAAATGTGCTGGGCACAAGCTGTCCATGGGGGTGGGAGGGTTAATCACACAACAGCTCCCATGAGGGCCTGTCTCACAAAAGCTGTCTTTCACAGGCAGAAAAAAAGGAGAAAACAGCTGCTAAAGAGAGAGAAAAGATGCTGCAATGTTAGAGAACTCCTCTGGGCTTGCAATAAGTCACTGGAGCAAGTTTGTTCTTCGATGTGTCTGAAATGCCTCCAAAGCAAACATGTTCTTTTGAAGAAGGATGTTTTTATATGTAGCTTAAAAGAGATTAGTTGCCAATAGAGGAGCACGGCAGAGGAAAATATTGAAAAACAACTGGAGTTTGTAGTAGTGGTTATCACACTGGTCAGCAATCAATATTAATGTTGTCACACATTAATTTAAATATTAGAAGCCAAAATGAACTAAGGAAACCCACAGAAGCATAATGAAACCTGCATCCAGCAAACTCAGAGGAGGCATTTTCTCCCACCCTGCATCTGCAGGCTCCTGTACAACTGATATGTGATTTTGCATCAGAATTTCAGATGGAAAAGCCAGAAAATTGTTCAGATCAAGTGGGATTTGGCTCCATGACTGCAAACAGCAAATGCAAATCCTTGTTACATGGTGCACACTCACAGTGGGATAAAGCAAGGGATATGCTGGGATGTTCAGTAAAGAAACCACCACAAAATTTGGCCTGCCTTTCATCAAATGCCCAGAAAGAGAGAGGCTGAAAGGCTGTGCTTACTCCTTACTGTTCCCCATGTTTATTTTCTTCCCAGAAGATGCCAAAATATTTATCCAGCTGCACTGGAAAGGGACTTTGCAGCTCTTTTGCAAGTTTGGTTTTCATGAAAAAAAAGAAAAAAAAAAAAAAAAGGGAAAACTGAGGATCTGTGTAGCTGGGTAAACTTCCACTTGAAGCTCTCAAGTGCTGTTAGGCAAAACAGCAGGATTTCATTAAGGCAGAGATGTGCCTGTTGCCATACATTACTATGTGCCTGTCTGGATGCTCACAGATGCAGACACAAAGGCCACAGGGGGTTTATCAGGGATCCAGCCTGATCAGTGGTGCTGGGCACTGGGCTCAACAGCCCTTGAAAACAAACCAACCAACCAACCAACTTTAGAAAACCCCAAACACCTGTGTTTCCACAGGTTCATCCAGCTCCCCTTCACCTAATTAAACCAAACCCTTTAAATCTTACAGAAAACCCACAGGCCCAAAATCACAGACTTTGAGAGACAAAGTGAACTGGCTTTTAAAGGTTAATTTCTAGGCACACTGGAAGATGCTTTATGTGTACAGCTCAGTTGGCTCCATTATTAAATTAGCAGCTTACAAAGCTGGTACACCATGCTCTGCACTGGGACATTAAGCTGCAGGAATTTTCCTCTCAACACTGGCACCTCATTATTTGCTTCTGTTGATTATTCAGATTGCATTAGATGTCAAGGCTTGCTAGATTCAAAGACCTCACCGAGACAGAGGCAGTTCTATCCATCACAGGCAACACTGAGGAAATGAGTACAGAAGCTACACCATCCCTCAGGATAACAACTGATGCAAAATATACCACACCATGCCTTATTTAAAAGTCTTTTGAAATGTCATAACAGCTTAGATTGAATAGGGGGTGGTGCAGAGGAGGGGGAAATCCATCCAGTTTCAAGAGGGTCTACAGCCAGAGCTCAGTGGATTGCACTGTGTTTTGGTCCTCACATCTACAATTCATACCTGGCTCACCAGATTCCAACCCTGAAAAGTGAGAGATGCCTCTAAAACAGAGGAACAAACTAATTAAGAGATCACAGTTCCATCTCCTCCTTTAAACAGAGTGCTTGTTGTAGGAACAGGTCCAGTTCCCCCCTGCCCCAGCAGCTTGAAATGTCCTCTATGGACAATTAACAGCTGCACCTAAAGATAAAGCACCCCCTGGTCTGCAGCTCCAAGGCAGCCTCGTCCTTCCTGCCAGAGGTTCCCCACCAGGGCACCTCAGTGCCCCATCCCCTTCTGCTGCTCCCTCCTGCCTGCCCTGGGCACAGGGGTCCCTCCAAATCAGAGACATTTGATCCCACACCCTCACTCAGGCACAAACAATGGAAAAGAACCTGCACAGCCAGAGAGTTGAATTTGCTTTGGTTTATTACAAAAAAAGGAGATTGCCTAATTGTTCAGTCAGCTAACCATTTTAACCTTCTTTCCTCCTATTAAGTGAATATCTTATGTGATTTCTGTGCTAAAAGCAGCTGAATGTCAGAGACATTCATCTTGGCTCCAGCCTTTTTTTTTTTTTTTTACAGGATTTGGATCTACTCTGATTTGGCACCACGTTATCGGTTTCTATCAAAGTGCCACTTTCTGTTTTGATTTTGCTTGCTCACACACCTCAGCTCTTTGGAGGGTGAGTGGCAGCCTAAGTACTCGAAGCATTTAAACTGTCATGGGACAAGATGCTCCTCGTGTCCCCAGAGCATCCTCTTGGTGCTTCCAGAGGACATGAATGTACCAGTGGGATGGGAAAATTATTCCCTGAGTAATTCACTGCCTCCCTTCTGTACCAAAATTACTACAGACATCACTGCCATCACATACCAGCACAGTGGGACCAAGCAATGCTGGTGGTGCAGGAGCAGGACTTCCCAACTTGAAATCACAACTTCAGCTTGGAGGACTGCAGCTTTGTCAAATGAGAGAGGGAAAATCCCTCTGCCTTGCACAAGTCCTGGGCTCATTGAATGATTTTTCTTTTTTAATAACCACCTTCTGCATTCAGAGCATCCTCAGTCTTTTGTTTCTGTTGCCTTCTCCCTAAATACTGTCTCAAGCTCCCTGCACGCTCTCTAGAAAACAAGTACAAAACACTTTTCCCCTTCTAGGATGATATGCTATATAAAACTACACAAAGGCACATTAATCACAGAACTCACATTCATTTATTCATGCCATTATAGATGAGAAATAGTCTTTGGTTTTAAAGGTTTCTTTAACAAATGAAGGTTGAAACGCCAAAAGAGAAGAAGAAAGAAGAAAATGGAAATAAAAAACTACATCAAAATATTAAACATGGGAGAATATTGAGCCAATGCTCTCATGGATTTCTTGCCAGAATCACTTGAAAGAGTTTCACAGCTGAAATTGGGACAGAATAAAAGGACTGAAAATACTAAAAGAATATGATGAACAATTTATAAAAGAAAGGTGAAGAGAAGGTCTGGCTGAAGAAACTTAACTGTGATCCCAAGGCATTTCCATTACCCATGAGAACACAAGCACTCAGGTGCTGGAGTTACCCTTCCTTCCCTGCCAGCACCAGGACAAGGGTCCTTTTGGGACATCACTCTCAGCATTTACCACCCCAAATCATAACCCCAGGCTCTAGAGGAACAGCACCTTCTGCAGAGGTCTAAGAGCAGGAAAAGGAACGAGTGTAGTGGTAGCTGGGAACTAAAACAAGCAAATGTACATCAGTTCAGATTTGGACTCAGGAGACCATCAGCAACCCATTCCCAAGGAGTAAGTGGGGATGAGGAGTGCACGAGCAGAGCGGTGTGGACAGGGCCACCACTGGATCTGGACCATCTGTTGGACAAGGCTCCTCATTTCCAGCTCAGCCTGCTTTGAAGGCAACTCAACACTGAGTTTTGGCTCAAGAGCATCAAAGAGAAGAAGCAGATGTGGGGTTTGGAGCAAACAGCAGGAACAGCCAAGAAAGTGCAGCGAAACACAAGAGATTCTTGTTGTCCATACTAAGAGCAAAACAAGCCAAAGGGCTCTGAACATCACTTGTGGGAAGATATTATCCACAGGAACAGCAATTGCTCTCAAAATCCAATTAGGCCTTGCCTACATCCAAATGTCAAAGGGAAATAAAGGTGTCTGATCCAAATTTGTCAAGTGCCTCCCAGCATTTCCATAACAGATGGTGTGGGTTTTGACAGAACTATGATGCCTGAAGTCAAGATTGATCTGCAAACTGCAGATGATGAAGACATGATTAAGGAAATAGGAATCACCCTTGGAAACAGTGGTCTTAATCAATTGGTTTCTATTCCTTGAATGTTTGTCAGTGTAAAGTCTGTTCTGCAGGCCATTTGCAAGTGACCAAGGACACCTATGTTACAGTAGGTTCCTGTAACAGCCAGAGAACACAGTAACTGATAAAGCAAAAGGTGAATGCAAGTTTCCAAAACCCCTGTTCAAATTCGAAGCTGGCTATTATTTTATAGTTAATCTTCTGTCTGTTTGTGGTGATGAGGGAGCCAGATGTTTAATTAGTTTTAACAAAAAATTCCATTAAAATTTGTCTTGCTTCTACTGAACTAGATTTATAACCTGTGTAGACAGAGACAATTGAAAATACCGAGAAAAATATTCTCTGGGGAATCCAAGAAAATCTGTATCTCAGAACATTTTCTCCGGTACTTGGGGACCTTCAAGGTCTGTAGGCTCGGATAGAAAGACCACACACATTTTTCAGCTGTCACCATCACTTACTCACTTAACAAAGGAAAAAGAAAAGCCTAATTACTCATGGGTCCATTTTTAATTTGCAAGGTTAGCGATGTTTGAGGAAAAAGAAAAAAAAAAAAAGAAAAAAAAAAAAAAAAGGAGGAAGAAAAACACAAAGATGAATTATCCTTTCACTCAGAGCAGTAAGAAGATAGTGGTGTTTCCAGGCAGGCAGGTCCAGGGGGGAATGCTCAGGAAGCTTTACAACCCAGAGCACTGTACCAGCCAACTACTATCACACAGTAGCTGCCAGTTTGGAACCCTCTGCAGTTTTTTTTTGCATGCTTTTAAGTAATGTTTTGCTCAGGGACTTGTTTCTGTGTTATTCTACCCACTCTCATCAAAGCAATTTGTGCCCCCACCCTCTTCAGGTACAACTTCCCCAGAATTCTCATTTCAGCGGGTTCAGCAAGCAGGAATTTTTTTCTGTATAAAAATACTCCAAGCTAGACTAAGGCCACTATTTTTTATTTAAAATAAAATTTGTCCTTTCATCATAGCCTCCCCAGCTGTTATAGGTAAACCCTCCACATGCAGACAATTGTTGTGCACAAATAACTGCAAGCAGTTCCAAGCTAGTGTTTTGCAATCATATGTTCTACTGTTATTCTGTTAAGTGCAGGAAGACCTACAGTCATGGTTATTTTGGCTCTTCAACCCTCTGAGTGCCCCTCAGGTACTGCTGTGACTGAGAACAGATCCATCCCCTGGAGACTGCTAACATGATTTTCTACTTGTTGCAATTTTCTTTCCTCTTCTCCTAATTAACAGTGTTGTGAAATTGGTTGTTCTCCCTTAACCTAACCAGTTTTAACATATGCAACAACATCTACAAACTCCTCTATTAATTATTTAAAAATACCAATACAAACATGTTTTGGGGCATTGTACAACCACCTCGGTGTAGGTTGGGCTTAGATATAAAGCAGATCCCTGTCTGAGCTGAAAGGACTTAGTTGGGATCACAGAAAAAGCCTGTAAGCACAATAAGACTTTGGTCTTTTTCAGGCTGCATTCCCATGCTTTTCCTGGATGAAAAGAAAAAATAAAATTGCAAGCACGTTTCTTTCAGGGCAGATCTCAGCCTTATACAAAACTGAAGTTTTTGTCTTAAATAACACTACCCTCTTTGCCATTGTGAGGGGCAAACTACATCAGCCAAGAACATTTTTTAAACTGCTGTTAAGAAAAATAGGTTTTTCTAGTAAACAAATCCCACATCTAGATGGAGCCTGAAAGGACTCTACTAAAACCATCCAAAGAGAAATATGTAGAAACAACACATTCTCCTTCATGCAAGAAAAGGTTTTTCCTGGAGCTAAAATATCTCCACAAGCTCAGCCCCAGCCCCTTCTCAGGGGGTTCAGATGCATCTATAATGGGAGATTTTGGCCTCTCTCAGTGGGGTCAGGAGAGTTGTTCCAACACCTGAGACCTTGGTCAATACTTGGATCTATAGGGGCTGCATCCCTGTCCCTCACCAGCAAATTCCCTCCCTGGCACCAGGGAGAGCCTTCGGAGCATCACGGCTCATGAGGAGCAAGATGTGTGAGTCAAAAATACACAGGAGCAAACCCCAGCAGAAAGGGGACTTCATGGAGGTCTTTACATTTCCCTCAGGACCAGACTGCCCTGCTCCTCACAACAGGGAGAATATGGGAGGGAGGCTACAGCCCCAGGGCTCAGCTCCTGCCTGCGGATCCATCCCACTCCTGTGGCTGGCCTGACCCAGCAAATCTCCACTGTCATCTCAAGGCCATTTCCTGCTCAGGAAAAGTTCAAACAGTTTAGATTATCCTCCTCCCTTCCTAAAATGTGTCTTGTATTTGTGCCCAGGGCAGGAGCAGTTTAGATAGCATAAATAGAAATAAATGATAACTATAAAGCAAATAACAGCAGCACGGAGGGAACGGCATCTTCCAGAGTGTGTTAAGGCAGTGTTAAGAAACACGGGACAAGCTGCACTGAATATCAAATTAGAAAGAATGGCTTTTTTCTTGCTCCTCTTCTCCCTGGTGAAACCCCAAGGCATTTCTCATTCTGCTCTGAGGCACAGTGCCAGCGCCTCTTTTAACAAAAACTTGTTTTCTGGCCAAGCATGGGGACTGTGAGATTTTGGTTTAGCTGAAAGTGTTCTGGTCTCAGTATTCCAGTGGGTGCCACACTCTTCTAAACTTCTTCTTTACCTCCCATGGCAGCAATCTACACAAAGTCCTGGCAGGAGGACCCTGTTTTCCCCTCATTTTCCCCAGTTACAGTCATTCCTCCCTCTGCCCCATGTCAGACACAGGTCCCCATCCTTGAGCACATCCCATTCACCAGCCTTCCTTGGGGACATTTCCATCCTCTTACTCCTCTGAACTTTTCACTCCCATTGGGCATCTCCACAGTTCACCTTTCAAGCCATGGCTTGTAGGAAGGAGTGAGAAAGCACACAGTGTGTGGAGAACTCTTCATCATAAGGATGTATTTTACTGTGCCATGTCCCTTATCCATCTGGTGCAGTCAGTGGAAATGGGTGGAGAGCACTTCTTGCAAAGGTTCAAAGTGCCCTGCACTGGTAATAAGGCCAGACATCAAAAAGCAAGGAAGAAAACAAATGCAAAATATAAGGTGACACCAATGTCACAGCAGACCTGGGAATTTCTTGAATCTCAAACAAGTTGGACCCTGAGAGCATTCCCAGAGTGCTGCTTTTCCCCACCCAAATCAGGGCTAAAATCACTGAGCACAAGGAGGGGAAGTGCAGAAACACCCCAGGCACATTGCAAGCAGCATGTCCAAGGTGGTGGTGGAGTTAACAAGACCTCACCTCATTGGGAATTGAATGTGGAATTGAACATGGCAGGTGAGAAACCAGCAAGGCACGTGTGTGACAACCCAACAACCCCGAGCATGAGCCTGCAGCCTCCAGATGACTTTGGCAGGACCCAGAGCCAGCTGCAGGGTGCTGGGGGCACTGCTGCCCAAAGGAAGCAGAGATGCTGCTCAGCAGGTAAAACAGATGGCAAAAAGGCACAGGCCTCCATGTGGCACGTTCAAAGCAAATGACTGAGGACTGGGGGGTTACACCAGGAATGAGCCACTGCATCCTTGTCTTGGTTTGGAAAGACAGATACCCCATAACCCAAGACAGTCCTGCCCTGCTTCTCCTGTAGGGCCACCACCACAGACCAAGGCCTCTTCTGGGCAGCTTTTAGCACAGAGGGGGCTCTTGCATGACAGGAATGGAGTAGAAAATAAATATAACTTGGTACAGCCCCAAACCTAAATGAAAATTTAACTTCAATTTGCACTCAGAAAAGTGGATTTTGAGTGCTGGGACACAAATAGGATGACTAATATGAATGAGTTAATAGAAATGGAAATCACTCCCATCTGAAGTGAAAGTAAGAGCCAGAGCTTAGTGCACTTAAGTTCTGGGGACTGGATAATTCCTGAGGATAATGATAATTAAAAAAAAAAAAATCTATCAAGGCATAAATGGCAGTGTGTGCTAGGAAACAGCAAATATAAAACTATGTTTAAGAGAAGCCCATTAATCCAACTGCAGTGGTGTGCAAGATTTCCTGAACAAGTTATGAAGGGAACAGTAATTAAAAGATATGGTGGCTAATGGAAAGCAGTATAAAATGCAGCATGGGTGTACAAAGAGAAGCTCACGCCAGACTGAATCCAATATCTTTCTTTAAAAAGATAACTAGTTTTCCACGGGAAAAATGTGGTAAGTCTAATCTGTTTGGACATCTGTGGGGAACTTGGAAATAAAACTGCACGGGAAAGTGCTGGTTGGACCTAGGAAAAAAAAGGGGTGCTATAAAAATTATTAGCAGTGAGAAACTCTCCAAGGAGCTGACCAGAATACACACATGCTATGTTCTTGTCCTCCCATCTTTTATCTTAGCAGGGGCTTATTTTTTTAAGGTTAGTCTGAGTTTCTATGGTTGATGAGATTCAATTCTCACATCTTAGGTACTTAATAAGCCTACACATAAAATACACTCCCTTTTTTTTTTTTTTTTTTTTTTTTTTTAGGAATGTAACAATTTATTGTCTTTTGAAGTTGACAAGGACAATGGCGTGTATGTCCTTAGCTTCAGGAAAGTTCTGTAGAAGTTTTACCTCCTAAAACCATCCAGTTTCTAATGCTCCCCAAGCCTGAATTCTTCTCCACAGCTGCAGCACAGCTTTGTTTCTTCACACAGATTCAGTCCACCCTCTCTCCTCTGCAAGCTCAGTCACATCATTGCCACTGATCTGGTGTGAAGCTTGCTTCATGCAGACAGAGAAGAGTTTCAGACACTCCATCTCCAGCTTTACACTGTGGATACTCCTGAAGCACCAAAGGTAGACATCAGGCCATCTGGGATGCCAAATCTCCACAAGGACCAGCAGCACTGAGGTGTGGTTTAGAAAAACACAACCACTGCCAAAGGAAAGGACTAGAGCCATTCTTCTGCCACCTGACAGGGAAACACAGTGCTTATGGCTGCTGATCAGCACAGTCCCAGCACCAGTCAAACCCAGCCTACTGTGGAAAAACCCAAAGAACCATTTCCCTGGGCCATGCCAGGAAAAGTCCAGCACCAAGCAGGAATGACATTGGTCTGGACCTTAGCTGGCTGTGCTGCCCTTTGGGAGACTTTCTACAAAGGCACCTTCAGGAGCACGTTCCCAACCTGATTTTTCCCCAGGCACAGTGACTCTTCAGCTCTAAGATTGCAAGCACAGAGTTATCTATATGGGCAAAGTGGCAGATACTTCGTCAGCAGGAAAATGTCTGTATGGCTGTTAAAGAAATAAAACCCGGAAAGGCTGCACACACCGACTGGTATTAAACTGCTATAAAATTCAAATTAAGCTGCATTGCATTGCACAAACTTCCCCCCAAACCCACCCCATGTAAGGTTATTAAATGAATGTGACTCAAGTGCTACAGAGAAAAAAAAAAACAACAACAACAATATGAAAATTCCTGAGAAGCCAGTGCATAATTTTCCCATCTCCAAGCCATAATGTGGCAGTGCTAGAAGGTTTCCTATTTTGGAAACATCAGGCAGGCACATTCTGTCTCTATCCCAGCATGTCTTAATCAAAAGCATCCTGATCTCAGGTTCAGCAGCTATTTGCAGGAAGAACCAGCAGCACAGAAATGATCAGAGATTACAGAAGAGATGAGTCCTGTACCAAGAAACCTTAGCAGGGTCTCCTGCCCTCCCCAAACACATGTCCTTGTGCTTTAGTGTCTCCATACACTGCTGCAGGAACCAGAGAGCAACAACAGAGTCAAGATGTGAGAAGTATGGCCAAACCAGACTGTCCAGGGCATCACTCATTCAAGGATGCTGAAGATAATTTCAGTTAATTGCACTGTGCTTTGTCTTTCAGCCTTTGGGTACAATGAAGAAAGTGGGAGAGACACTGGGAGCAGGGTGAGAAACCAGCCTGGAAAGCACCTGTAAAGAGCAACAGTGTGTAAAATCAGAAGCTGGCTTTCTATAGGGAGACAGGAAAAGGTCCAGTCCTGATGTAATTTAAGTCTTAACTGTTTAAAAGAGATTTAGCCATGCAACAACTCACAGCTCTGCCCTCCCTGAAACCAGAGGTTCATACATTGTGAAATGGAAATCAGTGTTGATGAGCCAGAGCTCCCTTTTCATTACAGAAATAATGAATAAACAGCTACTCCTCACAAAGGGCAATAGAAAACTTTACAAGACCATCCACAATTTGAATCTTAACAAGCTTAAAATATATTAATGCCACAAGTATTTGATCTTTTATGAGCAGGAAAAGAATATTAATTTACTGCTGAAGAATATTTTGGGTTTTCACCTCCTGTGATGAACCTCTCAGACAAAATCAAATCAATTCACATTACTACTTGTCTATCATCAGATCATACTGAGGTACCATTCAGAAGGCAATTGAATAAAGTTTTTAATCTGAGATGACATTCAAATACAAGTAAACAGATTTCTTACTATTAAAAAAAAATCACTCTTACTTAACAGGTGGCAGATGTAATGATGGCTTTTAAGGAGATTGCAGTATTAAGCTGAAGAAGAATGACAGAGCTGACAGTGTCTCTTCAGTGGTCTTTAGAAAATAAAGTTTGCTTACAAACTTTAGAGTCAGTGTCTCAGAAGCTCTCTGGGAAAGACTGGCTCTCCATGGAGATGGTCAGACACACACTTTGGGTTGATCTCCCTCACAGCACACTCTCAATTCTCCAGAGCCTGTCCTCCAGCACTGGGGAGGCCGCTGCAGCTCAGGTGCTGGTGTTCAAGCCTGCCTCCACTCATCACCTTTTGGGGCATGTCTTCCCTCTGGAAGATTTAAGGAAATCAATATCCTCTGGTCTATGAGTGTAAGAGAGAGACAGTGCTTCTTCCTGGAAGCTTTATATTGTATTAGAACGGTGACATAGTTAAAAAAAAAAAAGTATAAAAACTAAATAGGAAGGAACATACTTGCCTGGAAGCCTTCCTCACTGCCTCCTTTACACTAATACAGATATTTCAGACTTCCTTCTCCAGACATATGACCACTTAAAGTATCTGCTGACCTGGCTCCACCTTGACACCACAATTCCCACAGCACCTGCAACAACATCCACCCGAAAGAGACATTGCCATCAAAACCCAGCGTGCCTGCTCAAATGAACAATCCTGCAAAATTCCCCCAAGATGAAGACAAGATAGTTCACAGGACTCCAGTGCCCTCCAGGTTAGCAGTGAGTTCACCCAAGCCAAAATCCCTCAGGGATTTTTTTTCAGACATCTCAGCTCCTGGTTTCAGAGAACCAGCCTCCACCTCACTGCCTGACCTATACACCAAAATATCCTTTGCCCTGCTGCCCTGCACCAGGCTCAGTCCTGCTTAACCTGCATGGTGCCCACCACGTCCCCATGCATTTGGGAAACCCCTGCAGTCAGAATTGCTCTCTGTTGAGAATGGTTAACAATCCAATTAGTTTAAAATTAGCTGGCTTTAAGGTGCAAGAAAATATTTAAGTCAGGAGGAATCCTCCTCTTTAATTAACTTTGGTAGAAAACAAGTTTGTCAGACAGCATGGATATGTTTGTTTTGGTTCACTAGATTTCTTAATAAACACATTAGGTGTTACATACTACAGTGAGCTTAATTGAACAGCTATAACAAAATTCAATGAAGAACATAGTTAACAATTGCTAAACTGCAGCAGCTCCTGTTATTGCTCACAGAGTTATTACAGCTGGCAGTGGTCATCTGGCTCCTCTGGGTCCTAACAGAGCAGGGACTACACCAACCCATAAAAGAGATAGGAGAGGGGGGAGACCAATATACACTTAAATAATTGTGCAGCAAGGCCTTGTAAATTCCAATTTCTGCTAACATTGCTTCCCATGGAGAACAAACAGCTTTGGCTGGCATGGTCCATGCTTCTCCCACCCAGGGGCTGCTCTGCTCCCTTGCCGAGAGCTGAGCTCAGTGTGAGCTCAGCTGCAGAGATGCCCCAAGCAGGGGGCCAGTCCTGCCAAGCCCTCCATCAACACACCAGGGTGGAGGCCCATGGCATCAGGCACTCCTGTAGCACTCACTCATAGCCCAGGGAGGAGCAATGAATTGTTCTTCTCTGCAGGTCAGTACGTGGCTTTAAGCATTTCTGTCCACCAGCTGGGAATTCTTGGAGGAAAGAGCAGAAGGCAGAGATACCACCAGCTCCTCCCTGCTGCCGGGGCCGTCCCAGCTGTGAGGATTATAAGAGTTTGCCCAGTGTCCCTGCCTGAAGGTCACAACCAAGCAAAATGCACACACTTGTTCAGTATCAGCATCACTGCAGCCTCAGTTTGGGTATTCCTTGTCCACGTGCTGCAGACTTCACTGGTGGGAACTCTTGTTTTGCAGCAAGAGGAACCAATGCCTCTCCACACATGACCTTCCTCTGGCAGGAGAAGGGAAGCCAGCCTGGGGTGTCAGAGAGTGAACCCTGCATGCTGCTAATGCAGAGAGACTGATGGGGCAAGAGCATGGCAAGGGCAGGTCAGGTGAGTCCCTGCACCACAAGCAGCACAGAGCAGCTCTGCACACACTGCATGAGACATCTCCCACCCCAGGGAACCCTCCAGGAACACCCCTCCACATCCCAACACTTGCAAGTCTCAAACTCAGTACAGGCTGATCCAGCCAAGACAAGGAGCAGCAGTGATAGGGACACAAATAATTTTGGTTTTGTTTGACATGGCTTCAACTTTCTACTCCTCCTGAGAAGCTGAGCAGCAGCAGTTGATCCTAATACACACACACATAGCTATGTATAGAACACATTCCCGTGATGGATGTCTCCCTTCCCTACCACATCTCTCAGTCAGCACACAAATTAACTTCAGTCAATCAATCATTCTGCTGGCTGCACCTATCACCATATATTAATTCCACTGATAAGATAGTGCTAAGATGAAGTTTAGATACAGGCCTCTAACCTCTGGCTGGTGCAAATGAGTTTACACTGCCCATACTGTCACAATCCCATGAGAAGAAATAATACTTACTACCTCTGGTTTAATGATGAGCACAGACTGCATTTCTGTACTTTTATAGATACCCTGGAGAAAGGTGAGGGAAGGTGCACTCCATAAGCATATTGATGAGTTATGCAGAAGTGCTCCCAGTACCCATTAGACACTCTAATATGGTGTAGTCTATTAAGAGGAACACAGGCTGGACAAATCACTGCACTCTGTTACTTTACAAGTGGTAGGCAGAGAGGCCATGGACAGAAAGAAGTCCTGTGACTAAAATTTAATCAGACAGGAGACAGTGCACAGCAGGGTTCTTGCTGCTGTTTTACCCTTCATCCCTCAAGAGGAGAAAAACAATCCTTGCTTAGCTGTGGTGGCAGAGAAAAATTAATGCCACACTGGGGGTGAGGGTTGAAGGCCTTTTCTCCACAAAACCATCCCTGAGAGCTGTTCATTCTTTTTTGCTTCTTCCCAAAACCAATCATGTCCCAAGCCATCCATTGCACACACCCTCAAAATGGTGTCATTTGTTCCACTCCTTAGTAAAGTCCATTTTTTTGGCCTAAAACAGCAACAATTTAGCAAAGCAAAATGAATCCAACTCCTTTCGGTAGACGAAGTGTATCAGTCACGGAAAATATCTGCAGCTTTCCTCCCTCTGCCTGCAACTGCAGACTGCACTTGGCCTCAGGTGGTTCGAAGCATTCATGTTTAGAAATCCTGGTTGTCTGCAACTAAAATTGTGCATTGCCATTCAAGAGCAAGTGCAAACATTCTCCCCAAAGGTTTTGCAGATGCCTGGCTGACTGTACACCCCTCCCAGACCATGCAGCCATCTCAGGAGGCATCACCAGTCACCCAGCTGTCATTCCCCCTCAGTTTGGTGAATATTCTCTATTCAAGGGCAGTAACAACCAGAAGGAAGAAATAACTTGTTTCAGTTGCATCACAGCAGAAAGCCTGAAGAGCATCAATCAGGGTCAAGGGAAAGAGCTAGGAGGGTCAAGAGCACAGGAGCAGTCAGGAGCAGAATATTGCCAATTAACATAAAAACTCACAAGTTGTTCGTTCTGTTTAAGCTTGTTAAACATTGAAATTAAGTGTTATGAACTACTAAATAAAATTAAAGTCAAAATTAACTGCCATGCACGCTATGCCTCGCCTTATAATGGCTCATTAGTGATGCTCACCAAGGAGCATCACCCCACACACAGCACCAACTCTGCTCCTCTGGGATCTGCCTGCAGAGTTCCCATGCATCAGGCTCCCAGAAAAGTTGGTGGACACGAGTTGGACACTTGTGGATCAGAAGCAAACCTTGTCCACCTGAGCTAGACACAGCTGGAGAGGCATAGTAACCAGCAACAACCTCCTGAACGTTTCAAGTGACAGAGCTCTTCTCAGAGCAGCTTTAAAGTCCCCCCCTCGACGTTTGCTAATTAGTCACACCTAAAAATACATCATTTGCCCCAGAGACCAAGAGGATTAAGTCTTTTTTTTTTCTCTACAGACATGATATTTTTATAGGAAGAAAATTTGGTAAATATATGGAAATGAACCAACTCTCCTAAAAGGTAGCCTGACTTTAAGTGAAGACTGTTCTGCATCACCAGCTGTTTGTACACACTGATTGAAGGCGTAATTGACAAGGGATAATTGCTTATTCTTCCTAATAGGTGGTGAATTGCATTTTTCTGACTCAGCACACCCTGCTGATGAGAAGCCTCACAAAACACTTGCAACAGAATCATTTGGAGGGCAGGAGCCAGACACACTTTTCAACAGGAGGGGCCACTTGGGCCTCATCTTGAGCACTGGAGAGCCACGCTGAGTCCCCAAGAAAGCTGTGACATCACCCACGAGGGCTGGGTCTCCTTGGCACTACAAAATAGCTCAGCTGAAGGTGCTACAGAGCTACCAGCACATCATGCCTGGTACAAATCTGCCATCAAACACAGATGTATTAAAAGTACAGTAGGATCAGGGTTCAAAACTGTGAGAAGGTTTAAATATTGAGTATTCACTAATCAGGTGAATGTAAGATCTATTTAAGACCACAAGCATTTAATAATGCTGATAAAAAATAGCAAAGGCTGATAATTGCTTTGCAGAAAATACAGCCCAAGGAATGAGTGGGAGGAGGATTTAAACCCCTGTAGTATTTGAAAGGAAAATATTTTTGTCCTTAAAATGCTTCACAGCAGTTTAAAGGGGGCAAAGAGTTTTCAGAAAGGGTTTTAGGGATTTGAGAAGTACATTTGGAAGTCTTTCCAAAAGTCTTGGCAATTAAATGGGAGAAGGTATTATTGAATGTCCTCAAGTCCAACCAATTCCCCAGGCTCAGCCCAAGAGCAGAAAATGCCTCCTTGTTTTAGCACTGCTGGCAGGCTGGTACAAGGTCTAGTCAGTGTTGACACAGGGGTTCTGTACAGACAGGATGACAAAACTCTCCTTGATCAAATGCTAACTGCAGTGCTCAGGCAAATGTTCCACACAAGTGAGGCCAGGATAATATTTTATGGATGCTCTCACAACCCACCCCAGCCCTCCTGACTTCAGAGACTTTGGATGAGTATCTCCAGCTTTATCAGATTAGAAGCTTATTTGAAATTCAAGGCAAGGCTATTCCAAGGCTCTTCCTTTTCTGCATGTTCATTCTGTTTTAATGGAAAGATATTTTATCTAACGCGTTTTAATTCTGGCTACAGAGTATCATTGGCCAAGACTGGAAGATAAGCAGTTAAAAATCTCCATTTCCTCTTTAAATTAAGGCTTTCTTGAAAACAACCTAAATCACATTTAATGAACTCAAAATATTTCATGCTTATTCAGTAAGCTTCATGGGAATTAATTTTTGGTTTATATCCAAACAACACTTCTGATTGTTGAAATACAGTGTGCCTTCAAATTAAAATCTGCTGGTGGGAGATCTCATCTAACATTTCCTTCAGATTAATGCCAACGCTAGAGAGGATATTTCTTGAACAACCTTACTGCTCCAAAGAGCTATTAAAGAATGTAAAAAAAAAAAAGTTATATATGCAGAGGTGCAGAGTTCATCCTCCCAGAGTTTTCCTCTTGCTGGGTCTCCTGTCCCCACACATCAGGGAGGGCTGCTGAGCACAAAAAGGTCCAGGTTCACCTCCCATCACCACAGCAGGACAGGGGTCTCTGAATGGCCACAAACTGACCAAATCAGGGTCTTTTTCCTAAATCTGCCTTCAACCTGTGTAGCCCATGTGGCTGGGCTGTGCTTCACAGCTGGATGGTTCTCAGCCACAACTTGTGTCCTGATTTACACAGGCACCCAAAAGCCTCCCAATGCTCAACTCTCAAGCAGCATCCTTTGCACAGACTTCTTTTGGAGTCAGCAGCAGTGCACAGCAAAGGCCAACAAATCCTGTCAGCTCGTGTGAAGCTTTGCCCTGGCACACCTTCCCCAAGACAAAGCTGGGCAAGGAGTGATCAAGGTGGGACATCATCAACCAGATCAGATCTTAAGATGAAGTTATAATGTGCCACTGGAGAGTATTAGCAAAAGGCAGAGAAGCACTAAGGAGACACAGATTAACAATGACTTAGGCTTATCTCTTCTTTCCTAAGGGAGGGAAGAATCTCTAAAAGCAGGAAAAGTGGTCTCAAGCAGCAACCAAAGCTTTGAGAAGCCTTCCAACCACACCATGTTCCCAGGCCTCCATATCCATATTTCATCAGTGTTTGCCTGGGTGCAGAGGTGGAGCAGCCCCCACTTTGGCACCCCAAGGACCAGCCCCTGTTCAGTGCCAGTGCCAGTGCCAGTGCCATGCACTGTTAAAGGCTTTGCAGTGTGACATGGGAATACAGCACAAGTAAATCTCAATTTCAGAATTCTGCTGTTTAATTCAGGGAGACAAAAAGAGAGTGGTGGAAAGCTGTGAGTCTGGATTGTGTCTTTGAGGCATTTTAGGGCTCCAGCAGTGATGCCTAATTAGCACAAACAGCCAGTGCCAAGCAGACCCCAAAGCACTAGGTGCAGATTACTCTGCACAACACAGACATTGCCCTGCATGGAGCTGGTAGGCTGTTTTCCAGAGGCTCTGCTGCATCTCACAGAGTAGAGTTGTTTCCCTATCCTACTGCTATAAGCTATGGGTGTAGAAGCAATATAGCAGGAAAAAAATAGGATAACCTAAAGAAAATAAACCTGTACTTGCTTTCAAGGAAACTGCTGGCTCATTCACCAGGCACAGCACCAAGCCTGCCAGAGTTTAAGAACTGTTTGGTCAACACTCAGGCACATGGATTGATTCTTGGGGTCGTCCTGGGCAGGAGCAGTTAAATTTCAATGATTCTTGTGTGTTCCTTCTAGCTCAGGACAGCCTATGATTCATCAGCCAAGAATTAACCAGCAGTATCTGCTCAGCTTGGCTTTTGCTGGTCAGGATGAGCATCTGCTGCAAAAGCATCAGGTGAGCTATTAGCTGATAGAAAGGGTTAAAAGATGACTCCAAGGCAGGCAGATTTGGCATTTCAATAAGGTACCTCTAATTAGGGCCACAGGCTGGGGACAAGAGAGGGGCAGCCAGCCCAAGAGCTGGCACAGCAGACAGCTCACACCAAACTGTTGTGTTTGACAGGGACCACTGGTCTTACCCAGGGTCATGGGAACCTGAGCAGAAGGCTCAAAACAGGCTGAGAAAATGAGTAAAGAAAATTAGTGTGTTAGGGATGCAGACCATGCAATTACAGGTAGAGACTCCTGGATGGCTTAACAGAGGTAAATGAACTTAAGTTCATTAAGGGTCTAAACACAAGACAGCTAATGATCTCAAGTGTCAGTACTAAATAGGGTGGAGGAACTCAGCCCTTCAGGTCCATCACCAGGTTTTTTTGCATATCAGGATCCCAACAGGGCTGCTAGGGCACAGCTGGGAGTGGGAAGCAAGCAAGAACATTTTCCTGCAAGCTCATATAGAAAGGACAACACAGGGAGACCAGGAAAAACCAGGAGATCGGCCAAGGCACACACAGCAGGGACTTTGCCGTCACAAACCTCTGTCTCAGCCTTGCAGCTGCTGGGAGATGCCTCTCTTCATGCAGGAGCTCTGGCTTATTGTGGCAGCCTTGTGCCACCAGCTCCACATTCAGACAGAAAATGGCTTTTTCAGCCCTGAGCTCACAGCACTCAAGAGGCCACTGACTTTGTGCTGGCCAACCCTTACCTGATGTGTTAAGGGGACAGTGCAAGGAGCTCAGAGGGGCAGCAAGAAAACCTTCACAGAGGCTCTGGGCTGCAAAAACACACTGGGCTTCTACTACCTTCTTCATAATAGACAACTGGAAAAAAAAAAAAACAAAACCCAAAAGCTAGGCCAGCAGGATTGCAGCAGCATGTGTCCAGTTTGTGCTGCCTTCCTGCTCTGTCCTTACAGAGAGACTCTTCAGTGCCAACCAACCACCTAAACAGGAGAAACATTGCAAGAGGGCAGAGAAAAAAAAAAAAAATCCACTTTCCTAGACTGTATCAGAGCTGTTGGCAAAAGAAAAGGAGAACCTGAGCATCCTTCTTGCAGGAGGTGCTGAATGAACAGCGAGCTGTGCCCAGCAGCCAGACTGTCGCAATAGGACATGAAATAAGGACACGAACTCGTCATTTTTAGAAGGCTGAGATGACTCTAATCTGTCTTTATTGCTCGAGACTTCACTTTATACTATTTTACAAAAAACCCACCCAAGGGGTGGAAGAAAGACACACTCTTTGGAGCACATTGGTCGAGTCAGAGGGACATCAAACAAGGTCCCTCCTAGGGAGAGGAATGCAAGAAAACAGGATAGTGTAGAAAAGCATATCCTTTGCTTACAGGATTGTGCCTGGGAAAGTTTTTCAGAGAAATCAAAACATTGCAGGCATGAACCATGACTACACCAGACCACTGAGGGCACTGGCTGCTGTGCAGGGCTGGACCCTGAGCCATGCACTGCCACCCCAGCCCTGGTGGCAGCTGGGGTCCCAGAGCCCAGGGGGAACCTCCCTCAGTGGCACAGGTGCTGCCTTCACAGTGCTCCAGAAGAGAACAAGCTGCCTCATTCAAATGAGGGAACTTGAATTCCTGCCCAGCAAACCATCCTCTTGAAAGGGAACTTTCAGATCAGCGTTTATTAATTCTGGAGTGTGATTTTGTTTCCAAGAAACTTTCTCGGCTGAAACAATGGGAAAAATTGCTGGTTTGGCAAAGTTTCTGATTGAGAATTCAAGTGACAGAGCAAGTGTTTTGCTGATAACGAAATCATATACATTTTTTTGTTTTATAGCCACTGCTATTTGCTGCAGAGTATTTATGGGATGTGATAAAAAAATCTACATGCTCAGCACAGCTCAAACTTCTCTTCACAGACAGGTCTTTGCCCCATCAGAAGTTCTGTCAGGACAGAGGATTTACCTCACAGAGGCCCAAACACACACATCTGCTGTGCAAGTGGGCCAACTTGCCCCTCTGCATTGGGACCAGGACTGCCAAGAGCAGCTAGGAGCTGCACAAGACTCATCCATGTTCTTGGGTTCCTGTTAACTGCACAAATTTCACCTGGGAAAACAACCTGAAATTCAGTTTAGCCAGAGGAACACACAGTTGTCCTACTCCTGTGCACAAAGCACATACAAGCCCATTCAAGAGCTCTGTTTCCCTCCTATATTTTAATTTATATCAAATCAACATTAGGCCAATAGATGCTCTTGTACTGGCTGTTCATAAGCAGCCAGTGGTTTTATATCACAGAATCACAGAATTTGACTTGAAAGTCCTTTTTTCCCCTTGTTTTTTAAACCTCTTGCTGTTAAGACTGGAAGCACAAGGAAATTTCCAGCTCTGGCTCTTGCCTGGCTTGGTTTGCCCAATAGATCTTCAGGCAATGATGCAGATACTTGATTGTGGGTAGATCTCACACTGCCACCTCTGAAACACTGTGTGTTGACAGACACCACTGACTGGAGGTCAGAGCAAGCAGCTGGCAAATGGCTACCAGCACTGCTCTGGGGGAAGCAAGACTATCAAGCCTGGAGTATTTATCAGACTGCAGGAGAGCTGACTTGCCTGCTAAACAGGGTGGGTTGGGTTTTTTCCCTCCATTCAGATGAGGAGGGAGTCAGACTCTCATTTCTGCTATTTGCTGGAAAGGAACAGCTTTCCACTCTAGCAGTAGCAGCCCTGCCCAAACCACTACCCTGACAGCCAGAATATATTGCCTTACTACTTTGGTGAGGAACAAAATCCAGGGATTTACAGCTACAACCCCCACCATTAATCATCTAGGTTCAAAGATTTTACTTTTGTGCACCTCCAGCAGAGCCCTTTGATATGCAGAAGCTGTCTTAACCCCCAGGTGATGGCTCTGATGTGGGGAAGTTCGAGGGCATAACCCAAGACCACGAGTTTCCATTTAGACAGATGGCCAGAGTGGGAGTGGGGGGCATTGTGAAGAGCCTGGAAACCCCTGAGACCTGCTTTCCTTAAGAACATGCACAAGCTGGAGATGAAGTCTGACTCAACTGAGAACTGAAGACTGTGTCCATCAGGTCTGGGCCCCCAGGTGATCTGCTCAGGCCTGTGTTTCCCAGGTGAAAGCATCCCTGCATGTGCAGACAGTGGAGATCTATCTGCCACCACTACTGAACACAGCTGGTTCCCTTCATTGCTCAGCTCATCAATCCATGGAGAGGCTATTACTGTTATTGATGGGCCTCAGACCTCAGGAGTCCTCAGACTTCCAACCCCAAGAGCTTTAAAGTCATGAATTAAGCCCTAAGAGTCATTATTAAAAAAGCTGCAACCATTGCATTATTTTCATCTGCCGTCTGTTTAAATGCTTTAGGCTATACTTAGCTCAAGGTTTCTCTCCATAAGAGCTAGAAATTTACTTGCTCTAAATGAAAAAAAAAAACAAAAAACCTCCAATTGTCCTGGAGTTATGCAGTGACTTGAACTGAAGTTTTCATTACTGTGATACTTGCAGTATAGGCAAAAATGCTCCAGTGCTTCCAACTTGTCCTTGAGAATGTATTGCTCAAGGTGGGGAAGGATGAAAATCCAGGATCTGGCCAGAGCTCATCTCATATCATTTTTTTCCCATATGCCTTTGGAAGGCAGGAGTGCCACAGACCACATCAAGGCAGTGATTTCCTCGGGTGTTTTCCTGCCCTTCCCATCATTGATTTTAAACCACTAGATCAAGAGGAGCTTAGCTTACCTTAAGTTTTCCACTTGGATTCATTTTCAAGCCATCACAAGTGAATTGAAAAGTAAACCATAGATTCAGTTCCCTAATCCACTCTGGTGAATCCACCCCATTCCTCACAAAGAGCCTTCATTCACCTGCTCTCACCAAGAGCAACACTGATGAAGGAAAAAAAAAAAAAAAAAAAAAAGGAGGATTGAAGAAGTAAGAATATCTGCCCTCAAAAATAAGGCTTTTTTTTTCTTCTTTACTGAATTCCCATTTCCCCAGGTCCTAAAGAGGAGAAAAGATCACCTACAACTGATTAAAAGATATTCTATTCTGCAGCCACAATACTTGAAGTCCTTAGACCTCAGCCAAAACCAGCCCATTTAGTATTTTAATTACTTCTAACTTACAAAGTAGAAAGTTTGTGGTTACACATTGGGAACCAGTGCTCCTTGAAATCAGTGAAAAAATGACACCAACATCAGACTTGGCCATGCAAGAGAAAAAATAAAAACCTTCCTTTTCTTTAAGAATAGCTTTAATTTCTACATTCAGTAAGAATTCAAGAAAAAAGCCCAGTATGTTTCTCAAGCCAGAGACTGCTCTGTTTTATTTTCTGCTTATAAAATAATCCTACTGGAAACATCTCTCTGCATACATTCAGTAACTCTATTCCAACAAAAAAGGAAGCCCTACCCAATACTGTAGATAACTTCAACAAATATTGAAAGGATGGCTCTACAAACAGCACAGCCCTGCACAGAGCTGGAATCCAGAGCAGCACTGGGAGGTGGATGCATCATCCCCAGACAGGAGGCACTCTCCTTCCACAATACCCTTGCCATGCAATAGTCCCCTCTATGGGTATCAGCTCAGCCAATAGCAATATAAAGAGGATTTATTGCAAGACATCCACAAAAGAAGCTTATGAGGAGCACACACATTCCCACTTCTGGTAAGGTAATTGCTCCATTCGGGAATGAGACCATTCAGTGAAGTCAGTGCAGAGGGACTCGTTTGTAAATGAGTGCCCACAACAGCAGCTATGCCTTATCCACCTCACAGGGACTGACTCCTTGGAAACTGGGAGCTGACATCTCTGGGTCCTCACACTCTTGAGGAGCACCAGGCCCTTTGCACAGCCCCCATTGCATTTTTGGGTGGCTAGATTCCAAGAGGAGAAACAAGAAGACTAAGTTGACCTGGGTTAAAGTAATTTGCAGATTCAAAAATCACCAGTCCTGGCTGAATCAATTTGTATTTCCTCCTCCTGATGCCAAGGTCTTCTTTCTGAAATCACCAAGAGCTCTAAGAGCTGTACCACTCACAAGGGCAATAACAATTCCTTTAATATGTAATTTTACCACCTACCACACTCAGTCATTCAAGTCTTTAATACTCATCTGCTGCTTTACTGAGGCCCTTTGTTAAGCACAATGGGATAGACCTGGAGCTCTCTAGGGTGAGCCAATTTTCACAGAATGTGGCTTTAACAAATTCTATGTAGCCAACTGGAAAATTAAGAACTGTCTTTTTTTTCCTCTGGAATTTATTAGGGTTGAAGTAGTCTTTGTAAGTGTCTCCTCAACATGTCAGTACTATCTAATCAACTGAAGATAAATGAAGGGTTTGATCAGATTTTCTTTCACAGGAATTGACCTGATGATTAGAGACAATACTTTCTGTGTTACTTCATCCAGTGCAAGAAGAAAAATCAACTGTACCTTGCTACAAGTGGCCAATTTTGGGTGCTTGAGGCCACCTGACCTTAAGCACCACTCAGTACCCTCTGTTGTCTAAGAATGACTGCACAACATACTTGCTTTGCATTTGACTCTGAGGGAGAATTGCCACAGTTATTATTTAAATAGCTTAAAATTTAAGCTATTAAATAGCTTAAAATTTTAAAATTGGGACACCTTGAAGTGCAGCAGGGCAGACTGGACCATGAAAATCCAAGCAGTGCCACACAGCACCCTGAGACCACAAAAATGCCTCCCCTAAAGCCTTCTTCAGAGGAGAGACAAAGGCTTGGTTTATTTACTCAAAAAGACAACACCACAGTCTCTGGGTAGACAAGGGAGATCAGAGGTAAAACCACATTAAAATCACAGAATCCACTAAGGCTGGAAAAGACCTCAGAGGTTTTTGACTCCAGTTGTTGACACAGCACCATCTTGTTCACCACCACACCCCATTCCTCAAGTGCCACATTCCCTTGCCTTTTGAACTTTTCCAGGAGTGGTGATTCCACCTCTTCCCTGAGCAGCCTGTTCCACTGCCTGACCACCCTTTCAGTGAAGAATTTTTTCCTGTTATCTATTCTGTAAACTTCCCCAACACAGCCTGAGGCCACTTCCTCTCATCCTGTCACCTTCACACATCCAAATCCCCACTTCCACCATTTCCTAAACCAGGCAGGGAAAAGGCTGGAAAGCCCACACCAGTCATCCCTCCAGCCATCTCCAGGGTCAGCAGAAATACCCCCAACAGGAAGAAAGCTTCCCCCCAGAGGCATCTTTCCAGCATCCCAGTGTAGTGCATCCATCCCTTAGCAAGCAGAGACGTTGCCCTTAGCAGAGTTGCTCTGATTTGCTGCCCAGGAGCCAGGATTGCTGAGCAATACTGACAAATCTGGCCTGATATCCTTCACCCTGAGATGCTTCTCAGACACACAGTGATTGCTGCCAATCTCCCACATACCCACAGACATCCTGAAACAACCAGGTATTCATTTCAGGGGAAGTGTTGAAACAAGAATGGGAAAAAATAACCCACAGGACAAAACAGTTGTTATTTGAGTGTAATAGATGCCCTGGGAAGATGACAACCTTTGTGTATTTGTTGATAGAACAAGCTGATGATGTGACTGGGCCACAAGAGAGGCTAATGAGTTTTGGCAATTATTACAGAAGGTCTGCTCAGGAGGAGCTGAAGATCAGTGTTATTGCTCAGGCCCAGGAATCCCAATTTAGGAAAGATCTCATTCAGACTGTAGCAGGTACAAAGAACCATACATGTTTAGTTAATCTCACAAAAGAAGATTAAAAATAACTCATTTCAGTTTGCAAATGAAAGTCTAGTGGTACAATTGCAGTCTTTGAATAGATCAGGGAGATTACCAGCATCAGACCCTGCCTATTTTTACACTGAGAGCTGGGGTGACCCTTGACTCAACCAACAATGTGCAAGACAAAAAGCAGTACAGGCACAAGAGGAATTTTTACATTTAATTTCCAGCACAAATACATTGGCTAGTTAAATGACTAAGTGTTAGATGAGGCATAGGTGGAAAAGCTTTCCCATAGGAGAGGAAGAAATAAGCATCCCTGACAAAAAGGATCCCACCTGTTTGCAAGTTCTCCGAACAGGACTGGGATCCTTCCTTGAGCCAAGACACTGAGTTAAACTTTCAGCCACTCCCCTTCTTCCCTGACCCCACAAAACAATTTGTGGGGGTTCCAATAGCCCCAGTAGCATCTCCAAAGCTGTTCATGTTTTTCAGTCTCCTCATCACTGAATATTTCCATGCAGCTATTGCAAGTTTTACAGAAGAGAGATGGGGGGAAGTAAGTTTAATATACTGAAAAATTAAAAATTTAGGGGCAGGATAAAACTAATTGAATCTTGTGTTAAATTATACCACTGCAGGGATGCCAGTGCAATTTTATCATTCATGCTTAGTCTAATAAAACTCTCAGACCTTTAATTTATCTCCACTCCAGCACCATCCTGCATCATGAAAGGGTTTTGCCACAGAGCAGAGGTCAGGCTGAGGAGCACCACAAGCTGTAAATACAGCAGCTGGCTTCAGCTGTTTCCCCCTTGGGAATGGCATCAGGATGCTCTTTTCTAAGGATAAATCAGAGATAAGTATAGCACCTGAGAGCTCACTTGTTTCATGTTCTGTACAACTGCTTTGCTCCCAAAGGTGGGCATAAAGCTGTGCAAAGCAAGGATGGGGAAGCCTCAGCTGGCCTCCAGCACAGCATCCCCCGCAAGGATAGTTCAGAGCTTCTGTGGTTGTTGCTCCTCAAGAGCACAGGAGAACAGCTTTCCTTTCTCAAAGCCATGGTCTATCCCCTCCTTCTGAAAGGTATTTAAGACATCCTCAGGATTTAGGCAGCTTCCTCAGGCCAGTCCCAAATTATTTGTAAAGAGGCAGGGCTGTGTACCAAGCAGTTGCCACATCTGACCCCAGGAGACAGAGCAGATAGTGCTGGAGCTATCACAGCCTGCAAAACACACTGTACTGTTGTCTTCATGTCTGTAGGGATCTGACAGATATTTTGTGCATCTTCTGGGCTAGAGATTTATTGCACAGTTGTTGCCTGAGCTCAGAGTGCCAGCTGTTCCACATTAGCCCCTTGCCCCCGTATTCATTTGAAGCCCTGTTTTGAGTTGATTGTCCCAAGATTATTGGGAACTCAGCAAGATCTGGAAAGTCTGTGTGGCCCCACCAGCCTGAGATCTGGGTGGATCTTGATTTCACACAAAGCTGCTCAGTGAAAACTTCCTACTGCATATCTATTTCCCAGCAGGTTTCACAGAACCTTGCACTTGAAGGAGCAGTGATCCCTGCCAGCCACCCACCCCACTCAACACTCAAGCTCAGCCTGTAGCAGTCCCCCCAAAACAGGCGTGATAAAATTTCCACAGTGCTTTTTAAGACAGTTTCAACTTTTAAAAGCCAACAAGAAAATGAACAGCTGACTAAACTGTTGCATGGTTTTGAGAAATTATTAATTTCCCTTATTGGTACAAGCTATGCATTCCTAAGCAGCTCAGAGCCTCACCAGACTCCTGCCAGACTGAATCATTGTAGCTGGAAGATGAGAAACTGCAAAAGTTCAAGGTTGCCACAACAGCAATCAGGCTTTAGTTCAGGAAATGCTAAAAACAAGTATGCAAAAAACCTCTCAGCCTCAAGACACTGGAGATGCAATTCCATCTCACAGAGCTGGGCACACGAGATGCACTGGAGGTGGGGATTGGATCTGTGGGACCTCTGCAGTGACCCCATCCTAAAATGACACAGGAACACAGAGATTTAGTGCCCGTGGGGTGGAAGAACCCACCAGGCACCAAAGGGTGCCCTGGAGACATCAGTAATTTCTTTGCTCCAAAGATGCCTTTCAGGTAGTTCTTACAACTTTTAACCTACCCCAGGATGAAAAAGACCATTGGAGCATCTTCCCCAGGCTGAGAAAAACAACACAGCTACTCTGCCCATCTGCCTCTGCAGGGATATCTCAGACAGCAACCTGTAGAGCTGCACTGAATAGGTACATATGGTCAGGGACCACCTTCAAAACACGGCAGCTTTAATTATTCTTGCTCCTGTGCTACACATATGGCATTTCACCTTCAGTTTAAATGCCATCAGCTTCTATTCCCATATTGTTTCTTTCCAAAACTTGTCCTTTCTCCCCACTTTAATATTTTAAGCTGCAATGGAACTAGATTTTTTCAAAGGAAAAGTTTGTAGCCAAGCAAATACGTCCATGTCATAAGATGAATGACTATGCAGCTAAAGCAGTGATGTTTTCAGGATTAATCTTGCCTAAATATTTCATTTCTTCACTTTGAATTATGAACATCTTTTTACATAAGTACTGATGGAGTTTATAGATCATTTCCAAAAGAAAAGTTTGATTAAAAAACTAGAAAACCACTTGAGGAACAGGATGTTGGTCTTATCTGAAGGACAGTTTTTGCCACCTACTGAAGAGCCTATGATAAGATGATAGGTCATTTATTTGTGACAGTGTTTTTATTTTGGCAAAAAAGGACTATCATAAGTCATGTGCTACTTTGCCATCGTTGGATTAATATAATGAAACATTTACTTGAGTCTAAAACCATTAGGCATTGTGGGAGAGTGTCTGGGACTCAGCATTCTGCAAGGATTTGGCACCACGTGCACCTCCTTGTACTGTGGGATTCATTGAGAGCTGTCAATACAATTTCCTTCAGGAAATCAGAAAGCATAAGAAACCCCGTGGCAGACAAGATGCAAGACTGATGAGCTGCAATCAGTATAAATTAGCACCTGCAAAGGATAAATCCAATGCACAAGGAAAGAAAATATCTATTATGACTATCAGAAAAATTCCAGGTGCAACATGAACTTGAGGAAGTCACAAGGTTGTTATTTACAGCTAGACCTCTTCAGCAGCTGGAGTTTTGCAAAGAAAAAAAAAAAAAAAAAAAAAGAAAAGAAAAGAGAAAAACAATCAACAAAACAGAACCAAAGCTGCTAAGATCTTAGACATCCTGAAGATGGGTATACACCCATCAGGGCACCGTCCCTCCCAGCTTATGTTTAGTTGGCATACCAGAACTCCTGGAAATGCTCAGCCCCCAGCACAGAGGTGGTGGAGGGCTGGCTGGACAGGGAGAAGTGTTGGATCTGCCAGAGGAACAGTTCTGCAGGTTATTTGTGTGTTCTGTAGGAACGAGAGGGTTCATTCCCCCCCATGCATTGCTGTGTAGCCAGGACAGAGACCTAGAGTAGGCAGGAAAAGTTTTCATAGACCAAGCAGATGAGAAAAGAAAATTGGTGCCAAGGACAAGCACAGCCCAATGTCACCAGGCACCCCAGCAGGTCACATAAAAATTTCATTTAGAGCTCCTTGTTCTTCCTACACCTGCAAAATCCAGATACTGATCTGTCCAAGAGCACTCTTAACTAGGAGATAAGTACCATTAATTACCTGCAGGCCCGAGGATATCTCCTTTCACTGCTAACCCACTCTCAAGTGCTTTGATAAATACCGAGTTTCCTCTTGCAAGGGGAGGGATCCTATCTGCAAAGTGTTAATAGTCTAAAGCCACTTTCAAAATAGTGTCTACCAGCTGATAAGTTTATTCTACATCTCAGCACTTCACAAGCAGCAGCTCCAAACATTTCTCCCGACCAGTTTATCAAGATTTATATCAGATTTGGGTTCTCTGCTCCAGCTTGACTTGCCCAATATTTCAGCATTCTGTAATCAAACCCCGAGAGGCCCATGACTCGTGGGTATGACATCTTCTGCTTTTCAAGATGCTCCTGTGCTATGAAATAAAGAGGTAACTGTGCCAGGCAATAAGCAGGAAGAGAATATTTCAAGAATACAAGAGAAATAATTAAAACTCAGCAATTTATTTGGGAACACATATGTGCTTTTGTTAGTAGGAGAATGTCATCCATGGCTTTTTTAATCTTGGGATGCACTGATGTATTGTGACACTTTGTGCTTTTCAGTGCCCTGCATTTCCATCCATTTCCTTCCCTCAAGTGGGGCAGGCTTTCCAATGGATTGTCACCATTTAGTAATTACAAATATAAATGTCACTGCTGTCAAATGATATAACCTGCCTCACGCATCAGGACACAAGCTGTTTAAAATCGAGCTATTATAGCGGAGCCACCGCTGTGTGAACACGCCTTGATTAAATTCACAGACATTAATCATTTTAAATAAAAACTGAATTTTTTCAAGGCAGCAATGAACTTTCCAGAAGATATAGGAGTGAAGTGATGTTTCCAGAAGGCACAGCTCCTCCAGGCATTGCTTTAACGCTGGAGCACAGTTGGAGTACATAATGTACAGCTGCAAAAAGCAGTTTGGAAGTGTGAGTTCCATGGAGGAGTTCAGGACCACAAAGCTCCTGAAAGCTGCGACCCTCAGCATATGGCAACTGCTCACCTGAGCACAAGCAGAGCCACCACAATCAGGAGTGTTGCCTACACAGGCACAGCCCCAGCGAGCTGAGGCCAGGGTCCAGGGTAATTGGTTTGGCCACGCTGTCAATCCCACCCCCAGAAGAGGTTTCCCTGCCAGCCTGCTCAGTGCCAAGACAGTTCCTATTTTCCAGACTGTCAGTTCCAAATCCTATCCGATTTCAGGCTGCAGAAGATAGATTATCTGGGCAGCGTTATGACAGATGCACTGCTGAAGATGCCCACTAACTCAGAGAGAAAAGGGAAAATTTCTCCTTTTCTGTCCGTGTCAGACCCAGCTGCCATCCACTGCTGGGTTCATCTTTGTCACGCCTGGGAACAACAACTCCACCAAAGGGTCTGCACATGCATTAATTAGGTGAAACCTAGTTTGATGGAAAGATTTAGTTTCTTTATCTTCCCAGAGAAGGAATATCTTGGGAAAACTATCTATGATTATTCCCCTATATATTAAAGAAGTTACTCTGCATAGGGATCAAATTGCAGTCACAGAGTGGAACAGCCACTTGGCACAATGATAGATTGCTGTATCAGTCATACCTGTGAACCTTATTTACAGAAGCACCACAAAAATATTTGAGCTGGCAGCTGTTCCACTGTGAGAGCAAATACAGCTAAAAAGGTTTTCTATTCTGCAGAATTTCCAACTTTAAAAAAAACAAATGCATGTGCAAAACACATCTCACTGTCATACAGCTCCTGCCCACCCCTTTTGATGAAGGGCCTCCTAATATAAAACATTTGCTAAAATGCAGACAATGATGCTGCTGTCACTATTCAGTCTACTTATGAGAGTCCAGCTCTGAGATCAAGAGCAGATGAAAGAGAGAAATCTCATTTGGAGTCAGATGATGCTCAGCCCCAGCTTGCTGCATGTCCAGCCAAGTTTTTTACTCCACCACTGAGTCACCTTGCACTCACTGGTTTCCCAGGGGGCACTAAACCTTGCCCAGTTTGGGGTGAGCTGACACTGGTGCCAGCTACAGGGACAGCAGAGGACCCCCAGGGCCATGTCAGAATTGCAGCAGCAAGCCAGCATCAGACCAGCCTCAGAGACCAGATCTCCTACCCTTCCACTTCAAATGCAAGGAGAGCTCAGTGCCTTCAAATGAATTGAGCACAGCCAACACACAGCCCTGCTGATCCCTCCCCTGCCCTCAGCCCTGTGCTGTTCCCTCCATCACCCAACTACAGCTGTACATGCAGCTGCACAGCAAAAGCAGACTGAGTAACTGATCTGGGCTAAAAAAAGAGGCAACTCCTTGCAAATGAACTCTTAAATTTAGCTTCAGAATTTTCAGCAAAACTCTTCTTGATTGAGGCTGGTGTGCTGGGAGTGAGATGCCTCCTGGCATGGATCACCCACCCTAGCATGCTCAGCTCTTGCCTGGAGATGTGGGGTTCCTCTGTGCTGCCCTGGGACACATCAGCATCGTGCACCACACAGCCTGTGGTGCCCAGCAACACGTGGTCCTCCCTGGGCCACTCCCGCCAGGCACAGCCTCACCAGACAGGCAAGAGGCATTGCAAGGTCACTCATCTGACTTGAGGTGCCAGGCAGCATTATCACAAATCCTTAGGCAACAGTAAAGCCCCTAGATTTTGGGGTTTGCTATTTTTTTATAAGCTGAAACACACGTGCATATGTTCCATCTCTTTGTTGCCAAAAAGAACCAGACAGGTAAAACACAAAAAGGTGAAGTCTGTTATAAATGCAAAAGCCAGAGCCCACAGCCCATTCTATCCCTCAGCCTGAGTCAAGGACATTACCCAGCTCTGCCACTCAGCCTCCTCTTCCTGTTATAAATGTATAACAGAAGGGAAATTGTGCCAGGATCCAGAATGTATTTGCCACCTACAAGAGTCAGCACTGTACTTTACACCAGAAAAATCTCTCCTAGGCACTCACTTCAAACTCAGGTCAATATTTGACTTCCCCAGCATCAAGGGAAGCAGCTCTACTGAAAGCTGCTTGAACTACCCCCTCTACCTATACTTGCTCCCTGAAAGACCAGAGAAGCTCACCATATGAGATCTTCCCCATGTGAAAGCTTTTACCCCCCTCTCCTGGATTGCCCTGGGAGACAATGTGTGAGTTTTGTGACAAAACATTCGTGTTCCTTCACAGGGGGCAGAAGAGAGGTCAGCCTAGAGGAAAGGGATGGCACAAATGGAAAAGTTTGATGTTTTGTTTTGGTTTTTCTTTATGGATAAAGAAAACCTTTTCTATGCAGAAGAAGTGTAAAAGTGTTTGGGGCCAAACCAGCAGCAAGGCACACATTTTGCACTAAAAAAATACATTTGTACAGATATAATAAAAGCATCAGAGTCTTGCTCTGCTCTTCAGCAATGGAAAAATATCCCTGGATTCTTTTTTGCCTCATAAATCACTGGCACACTTTTCCTGTGCAAAATGCTCTCACTGCAGCCAGGCTTGGGTGGCAGGAAGGGCAGAGTTTGATGTTGTCACCCAGTGCAGTGGCCAGCAGGGCAGGTTTGCCAAAACCTGTGAGAATGAGACCTCAGACTACGGTGTGCTGTCTTGCCCTTCACCTTTCAGCCTGTTTTTAGCACATAGGATTAAATTCTTTGCATTAGCTTCAGAAGCAATAAAGGTCCCCAGCACTACCCACCTGAGAGCACTGGCTGCTGGGTGCAATGTGACATCTTCTACTCTTATCCACAGAGGATGAATGAAATGCAGAGTGACAGCTGTGCTGTACAGTCAAAGGGAACCTTCTTTTGGATCACTGCAGAAACAATTCTCTGCCAGACATGTTTTTTCTTTGCACATGCAGAAGATGAGCTCACTCAGACCACACAGGCACTGGAGCCTCGAGGCCCTGGTGTGTGGCCAGCTCAGGGCAGTGGGGAGGGATGTGTGTTCAGCATGGATGTGCACCTGGACTCTGGCAATGGCAGGTCCCATAGCAATGCAGGCAGCACAGCATCCTACTCAGCTCCACGACCCCTGGAGCAAGGGCAGGAGGAGGAGGAGCAGCGTGGGGCTGGGAGGGCTCCAGGAGGCACCAAAGCAGCTCTGCCAAAGTCACAGCATGCCAGCAATGGCACAGCCACAGACCTGAGCTCCCACCTCCCCAAACGCCAGCCCTCTGATCAGAATCTGAAGCCCTTCAAAAACCCCTTTCCTACACCTCAATTATTTTAACCACTTAACCGTCACGTTCCAGTATTGATTTGAACGCACACGAATTATTTAAGTCAATTGCCTATTAAAATTCATTTTCGGTGAAAGGTCAAGCCTGCAAATTGAAACCAGATGCAGTACATTATGCCTATCAGTACTGTGATCTGCACACAAGTTCATTATAATGTTTCTGCAGATGTAATTTCTCTTGTCAAATTTTGCTCTGTACGCCACTGTGGCTATTACAAGCTCTATTAATTAAGAGGCCTCTTTACTCTTATTAACAGAAAGTTTTAAATACTGCAGTCTCAAATAAAGATACATAAAAAAGCATTAGGGCTTACCCACCTCATAGCACACTGCTCCTGAAATTCAGAGAGAAAGGAAAATGAATTAGTTTTGTAGCTGGAAGTGCATTTTATTCAGTTACAGAAGATCTGAGGAGCTTTTAGGCTCCCTGCAGTGAGTAACAGCGACAGGTAGCACCCTCCCCTGAAGCCACCAGCAGCATCCCTGCATCCAGGACTGTGTTGCTTGTAAAGTGCAGTGACTTCTGGGCAGCTCTTAATCCACTTGAAGTCCATCAAGAGAAAAAGGCGACAGGAATGGCCTCTCTGTGTCACCTTGAAGCCTCCATCAACGCCTGATGAAAGGCAGCAGAAGTACAGCAAACCTCAAAGCAGCCCCTAAGTGTTTACACTGCTCTCTTGCTCAGCAGCCAGAGCTGGGAAATACCACCCTGACTTGTTTTGGTGTGCATCTGGTTTTAAGTTCCTTGAAAAATAAAGGCCAGTTACTCATGGCTTGCTCTGCCACTGCTTGCATGAGTCTTGCCCCAACACACACACTGCCCTTTGTGTCTTTCTTTAGGTCTTTCTTTGCTGCTTATGCAGCAAAGGGGGCATTGGAACACAGAGGGGAACATGGCATTTTCTCCCAGAGTCTCAGAAGTGTTTTGTTTTCTTTGAGACTGGCCCTGTAACTACTGTCCCAAGAGAAAAATTAGTTTTCTTCCAAAGTAAAAATCATTTGAAATGAAAGCTGTTGTTCCTGTGGGAAAATGATGGGGTTCCTCTTGGGAAAACTGAAAACAAACCAAAATGGAAATTTTCATTTCATTTTAAAACGTCAGCTTGAAATAGGATATTTACATTTCTGCCCTCCAATAGCAGGCATGTTTTTCCTATTAAGATGTTTTTATAAACATTGTGTTTTGGCAGAAGGAGGGGGTGTTTGATACTTCTGATAGGGAAAGCTGATCTCTGACCATCTCTGAACATCTGAAAGTGTTTTGAGCTCTTTGCAGCCTACATTGACATTTCACAGTGTTGAAAGTTGCACGGATCAAGTCAACAAATTTCAAGCATCTTATGAGTAATTCAGTTCATAGGATCTTTCCCAGCCCAAGAAATCACTTCACTGCATGTTACACCAGCACAGACCAAGGCTGTACTTTAATTATAGCATCTTCCACAGCTCTTCCAAGAGTTCCTAACAGCTCTTTAAGACAATTACCAGGGAAAAGTGGAAAAGAAGAGCCAAGAGAAGAAGAACTGCTCTCAGTGCCAAGCATATTCGGCAATTCAGCAGACACACACAGACACATCTTTTCTTTGCCAAAAGTTAAACCTTTTCCTCTTAAAGTTCTCATTATTTTCTTGTAAAAGTATTTCTTTTCAGTGGAGCTGTGTAAAATCTGTCCAATTTCCTTAAACTGTATTTGCTGGAACAAGGAGCCTGCGAGTCCCCAGTGGGTCACCGCAGAAGTTGATGCCTTAGGATTTTAGCTTTTACATTTTTTAAATCCTGTACTGCTTTAGGGTATAACTCTAAACTCCATATAGAGTGTTAGTTAAATGTCTTCACATTTTGGTCAGACAAAACAATCCCTCTAGGCTTGATCCTGATGAAAGTGAGTGGGAGCTTGTGGGTGTCCCAGGGAGAAGGCATGGGTGGGTGCAAGGGCTGCACCCAGAGCAGATGTCTCTTTGCAACACAGCTCAGGGAAATGAGAATGTGTCTCCTCCCCTGAAATTGGGATCATCGTGCGAGCAGCCACAGAAAAGGGGGAGAGGATGGGGAAAGGCAGCAAAAGCAAGAATCCTGTTTGAAGAGATGCAGTGGTGTTCCTGCTTCCCGTTAGGTTGGGCTTAACTCACCTCTCTATAAAGTTATTTGAAAATGACTCTGCGGACACAGCCTCTGGGAAGAGTCAGTGGAAGGGATCAAGCTGCTGTCTCAGAGCCCATCACGTTCTCAGCTCAGCTGCAGAGGTCTGCGGGCAGGGCAGGGCCTCTCTTGCTGCGGGATTTGTGACACAGGCACAGTCCTGCTGGGAAGAGAGTGGCGTGGCCAGGCCAGCAGCACTGGCAGATGGTGAGGATCTTCCATCTCAGCAGAAGCTGCAGGGCTCTCTCAAGAGGAGGGGAGGCTTGACACCTGCTCTTCCAGTCACACACAGCTCTGAGCAAGCAAAAGGATGATCCACAGGTGGGACATGCACTGCCCAGGGTGCCGCCTCCCCAGCTGTGGCTGCTGAGGCCGTGGCAAGAGTTCTGCAGGTTCCCACTGGGACTTGAAACTGCTCCATTTAGTCAGAAGAAATCATGGCAAGGGTTAATGCTGTAGGCCTTGTAGTCCAGGGGTTAAAAAACAAATTCCAGCATCATCTCTCCACCTCTCTTCCTCACTTTCTTGGAAAAAGGATAAGTAAGAACCCAGCACTGGGCAGGATTTCACAGTCTGTGGCAGGCAGGTATGGGCTTTCTGAATGCAATTCACGGAGGGGAGGCACCTCAGGGCAGCTTCCAAATGACCAACATCAAGGAGTTCTCACAATTTGGCTGAGCTCATCCCAGCACCAGCGTGAGCCAGTCCTGGGGTAGGGTGCACAGCTGATACAGAAGTGATGCTACACTTGATCTCAGCTGAAAGGCCATTGCAGAGAAATCAGAAGAGACTGGCTAGAAGCAATTTATGGGGTTACAAAATGATGTATTACATGCACCGTGGCTCCAGGTTTGCAGTAATTTAGGCTGGTATTGATTGAGGAGAGACTGGGGCATATTCCACCACCTTTTTAATTTCAGTCTGATTTGGCCACTACTTGCAGGTCAGCAGGCAATTTGATGAGACAAAAACAAACGAAGCATTAGAGGAGCCTAAATCACAGGCTTTTAGAAGTACCTTGTAAATAACTTTTAAGGCTGAACAAGGAGAACAAAATGAAAGAATTGGCTATTAAGGAAATCGAGACTGAAGTTTCAGGCTCAGAAAAAATGGTTTCATGGCACAGCTAAGAAAGAATATCACTCACACCTACCATCATTGCCTGCCTGCCTGCATTTTCCCAAACAAATATGCTGGTTTTTTCCTCATATTATGGTGCTAATTCTGACTCAATGTGTACTGATTAAATTATACCAAAATAAAGCCAAAGTTCATACAGTTTCTTACAAAGGTCTCTAATGATATTATTTCGAGAATGGGATGGATGGACTGGTAGGATTCCAGATTATTCAAGCCATGTAATGGTGGAATGTTGTCTCTGCACTCCAAGGAAAGGGACAGGCTGCAAATCTAAATGTGAAACTCCTGGAAGGGTAAACCTGAGATGAAATTTCTCCTGGAGGTAGTGATTACAGTATTAGTACACAGAAGGGAACCCATCAGTACCTGAGGTAGGGAAATTGCCCAGTGACTTCTGTCATGGAAGAAAACTTGTCACATACCATGTAATGTTGAGGAGAAAAAGCACAGGCAGAGGAAGTGGGGGGAAAAGGTTATTTAATTCTTCATTATTTCTTTCTGATTCTAGGGTTGAAGTGGTCCCCTCCTCACAAAATTACATTAAAGTGCATGAAATCCCAGATCCTTTTCCCTTTCCCTCCTAGGAATGTGCTCTGTAACTTATCAGGCACACCCACAGTCTCAGTGTGAGAGGGTGGTGGAGGCACAGGGTAAATGTTCCAAGCCATAGAATGTATCCAGCTGCAAACTGCCTGGATTCAGCACCTCTGCTGCATTTGCATATTGATGTTGTGTAGGACATGGGCAAAGGTCTGAGCAAAGCAGATCGATTGTGTCACTTACACCAGCCAGCAGGTGTGGATATAAATGGATTTTCTGAGTTTGTTGTGACTATCAAAAGCTTGAACTCTGATGTGCACAGGTAAAGAGAGACACAGGAGTCTCTGATTGGAGTAATTAGCACTTTACTGCAGAAGGCTTCTCTGATCGCTAATTGCATGTTCATTTCAGTCTTTTAATAGCACACTTGTGAGATGCTTTTCTACTTGCTGCAGGTAAAGGGAGACATGACCTCGTATTCCAATGCATGTGCTGATGGAGCAGATGTGGTGTCCAGGCTTGCTGAAGCTTGGGAGGGAGCTGGAAAAATCTCTGAATTTACTTCAAGCAACTTCTGAGGACCCAGTTCTTTATTTCTGGCTAGCAGGCAGTTTGTTCAAATGGCATCCCAGGCAACATGAAGTCCCACTTTATGGTTTGTCTCATAATAAAATCAAGTTGAGTGATGTGAGGCAGGACAGCCTCTCTTCCATGGGCCTGTGGGAAATGATAAACTGCTCCCAACTATATACACACATTGGGAAGGCCAGTCAGGCTCTATGAACTCTCACAGACAACACAGAAAGTGCAGGGCTCAGCTGCCAGTGAACCTGATTCCACCCTTCTAATAATTCATTCACAACTAAATGAAACCACCTGAGCATCTTCTTCCTTTGTCTCAACTCCAGAAGTCAAACACCTCAAAAGTTATTGGCAGTTTTAATTAAAACTAGCTTTGAGACACAGACCAACCTGTAATGGTTATGGCTCATTCTAGATAATACTGTAATAACCCTCTCTCATATTAAATATAGCAGCAATATTGTTCACCAGAGATGAGGACATTAGCACAAATAATCAGCCTCACTGTGGTGGGGAGGGCACTGAAGCCAAGAGGGGGTCTAAAATGATTGCATAAAACACATTTGCTCCTGAAAAAGAGACACCCTGTAGCTCCCTGCCCTCATCAGCATCCTTCCCAGAAGGCTCCTGAATTTCCAGTAGATTTAGTTCAAACCCCACATACTATCTCAGCAATGTGCTGCCAGTGGGAGATCATTTCCATGTTCCTGCCCCTGCCTGGGCACTGGCTGCATTGTCTCTGCCAGGCAGTCTCATTCACACGAGCCACTTGTCACCAGCACAGAGCTGTAGCAGGGCGGGCTGTGGGCTCAATGACTGCAAATGTGTTCACAATTTCAGCCCCATCCAGCTTTTCTGATCCCAGGCCCTGGGCTCTGCCCAAGGGGTTGCAGCAAACACAGGGCTCAGCACAGAGAACTTGAGGTTCCAGCAGGCTGACAAACAGAATCAAAGCTTCAGAGCTGGGGTGGCCATGGCACTCCAGCAAAGAGGCTTTGGGTGGAAGCCCTTGAGGCTCTGCCTTGGGCTGGAGGTGCAGAGAGCCAGGGTACATTATCACACCTTTGTTCTGAGGCAGTGGAGCCCAATGGCTCTGCAGATGCACCTCTGATGCAATGCCTGAGGGACATATGGAGGCACCTGCCTCCTGCTCACCTACAAATCCTCAGCATGGCTGCAATTAACTGAAGTTCTCTCCTGTTGATTGAAATAGGAAGTTGGGTTTTTTTCCCATGTTGTAAATCCACTGCAGTCAACACATCCAAGGAAGCCACATAAGGAGTGAGCTTGACCCGGGGCAGTTCAGGTCACAGACTCAGTTTTACATTGAAACTGCACAATGGCCCTTGGAGCTTCAGCCCAGGGCAATTTTAAGGGGCAGTGGAAAATTTAGTTGTTTCTTCGCATGCATGACAGCCAAATCTTCAGTGCATTTTCTAGAGAGGTATCTAAGGTTCATCTGAAAATCTCAAGGCATTCTGATTTGCTTTGAAGGAGGCCTTTGGGGGACAGTGAAAACAGTCCAGTTGAGGAAACTCTAGTCGAGTATGTGAAGTAATGGCATCCAAAATCATTAACTTCTTTTGCAAAGCCTATCCCTTCTTTCCTACAGTACTGAGGATGTGCATGAAAACACTGAAACAAGTTTTGCTACAAAGATCATTTCAGTGAAAAGGATTGTCATTTTTTAAACTAATGAAACAAAATGCAGCAGTATTTCTCCTTTGAGAAAAATTAAAAAAAAAAACCCTTCTTCCTTAGAGTTCTTATTTCTTTTTCACTCTGTGTCTGTAATTAGACAATAAAGACAAGTGAAAAAACACTGGGGTTGTATTCAAAATTTGAAAACCACTGGATTTTTCACAAACTTCTTGGGAAAATGTTTAGCTTTCTGACAGATGATACAAACCTTACTTATAGAACCATAAGCTCCTGATAACTTGAAATCCCTTACGTACGAAATGCACTTCAGTGGCCATTCTGCTCAGGAACAGTTCATCCTTGGGAAAATGTGATTGCTGGAATGCTACAGGAGTCCACAGCTTAGAGCTGGAGGATGCATTTAAATTCTCCAAAGAGGCTTTAGGAATTCATAACAGCACTTGATCTACCTTTGGGGGCGGGGGGGGGGGGGGTGTTGGGGTGTTGTGCTGTAACAGCTGAAAGCATTAATTGGCTGATCTTTTCACCAACAATTCATTGTATTTCATTACGTGCCTTTTATGTGTCTGTCGTGTTGCCCCAGTGCCTTGCTAAATATTTCCTAGCTGCAGCATGGCATCTTTGAAAAAGGGAGAGAGGCTGGAGCCATCACTCTGCTCCCAGAGAATGAAAGCAAAGTCAAAATTAAATGGGAAAACAACCGTCACCACAATGATAATCAAACTGCAGGCTGTATTAGCATTTTTCCTCCAGAAGCTCTGGTATGAGGCAACAAGATGCATGTTTTTCCACAAAATAATTATGCTGTAATGAGACTGTCTTAATGCATTCAGAAAGAAAAACTGCTGTTAAGGCTGACTAAATGGAAGTACAAAAGCAGAACAGGTAGCCTAAATGGCAGCTAGGCTTTATAGTTTCTTCCCCAGTCTGGAAGATTAGGATTAGTGTGATCATAGCGAGATGCAAGTGTAAAATCCAGATCTGGATTTCAGGTTTTCCCTCAAGAGGTGGAGGATATACAGAGGAAGGCTTCGATTCAGATTAATTTTGTAAAGGAAATGTGTAAGTCTCTATCTGTTCACTCTGGTTCCAACAAGTAAATAACTTCGGCCTCTCTGATCCCTGTGGAATGATGATTTACAACACTGGTAATGTGCACTGAAGAAAAATACAACTTGTTCCTGAAAGCCACTGATTAAAGTGATCATAGCAAAGCCAAATAACTCGTGGCTTCCTCCTTTTATCACTCATAGCTGCCTTACTCCTCGTTACTCCACTCAGCAGCACCGACTCTGATTTAATCTGCTGGAAGGGGGCTTGTCTGCAATGCTGATCAACACAATTCAGTCTTTGCAAACATTTGCCAGTGCCAAGGGACCTTCTGGTAATGCTTTTAGCAGAAATAATTTTAAGAAAATAAATTGCTAAAATATGAACTTCCACAGAGATGGGACCAGGAGAAAGAAAAAATGACAAAACCATAATAGGCAATGCCTGCTCACTGGGAAGCATGAAGGATACAAGTTATTGAACCAGGAGGGAAGTACAACCTGGCAGATCTGTTTAATCCTGTCTCATCCACCATTGCTGCCTCAGTCTCTGCCAGGACTCTGTCACAGGGGAGATCCATAAAGAGCAAAAGCTACTAGTGGTGGAACTGAACATCCCATTCCCATTTGGACAATTGTAAATATTTTTGCTGGTTTGCATCCCTTCTCCTGGTGCCTCTCTGCACTGTCCCAGGAATTGTGCTAAATGCCTTTCCCATTTCCTTCCATAAGTTACAGCCTTCAAAGAGAGAAAGGACTCAAATGCAGAATGTGTGGGAAACACTTCAGGAACCCAGTCCATCTCATTTCTAGAAACTCAGAATCACAAGGAGTCTGGGTGAGAAGGAATTCAGGAGTGCCCCCTGTCCTAGTGACTCTCTGGCCAGGAGAGATCCCTCCACTGATGGATGTTGCGTGACTCCCCAGAAATCTACACTTATGCTGCCTCCACAGCCGGTGCAAATTTCCCCTCACCTGTAACCTGAACCCACTGCTAAGGTCCTCCACAGACACTGCAGCCTGTTTAGTCTCCTTACATCTACTTCACACACACACATGGCTTCTGAGTCCCTCCACAAAACCCACACCTTTTCCTGGTGGGCTCTTACATATCCCAGAGACCCAACAAGCTGGAGGCTGGAACGTGACCTATTCAGATCAGAAACAGAGTGCCAATTCAGACAGCACAGGTACTTTAACAACTGTGGCCATTGACCACAGGCTGTGCTGGCATCAGTGATGGGCAGTTTAGAATTAGCATGCCAGATGTTTTTAAATGATTGCCGTGCTTCAAAAAGGAATTAATTCAGAAACATCCTCCACTTGGTGTTTACCCTATATTACTGTGCTGTATTATCCTGTAATTGGTTGTTAGGTCAGGATTGCAACCTAGCAGGTTCCTCTTCCTTGCCTAATTAATGTTTCTTCCTCATTGCTCAGTGCAGGACTTGTTGTTTTCCCCCTGCAGATCTCCTTTTCCTGTGAACACCCTCTCAACAACACACATTTATTCCCTCTCCCTCTGACAGTGCAGCCCTTCACATGCAGAAGAGCTGCTGTTTGCCCAAGCGGGCTGACCTGAAGCTTCTAACCAAACGAGCTGCTCAGTCTGATGAGCTTGAGGCAGTGGAAGTGTTTCAAACTTGGCAGCACAGCCAATTCACTACTCAGACACTGTACATTTCCCTCCTGTCTGATCTGCAGCCCTGCAGTGACATGAGTCATTCTCCTTCCCCTTCTCTTAAACCATGGACTTTCCTGGGGCTGAGCCAGCACGTGGCCCTGCACAGAGGTGTGCCATGTGAAGACCCAGCTCCTGTGAGGACAAATCCTCCCAATCTGGCACAACAGGTCTGCTCCTTTACACCCCAGGCCCAGCACCTGGCTTGTGTAGGGTGTGAGTTCCTCAGAGCACAAGCACTGTCTGTCTTCACCTGCATGGAGTGCCTGTGAATCCACGGGGCAAGAGCCAAAACACAGCATCACCCTTGTCATTGTGCAGATCTCTTATCTCTTGAGCACCCTCAGTTGAGCTCAGCCAGCCTCATCCTGTGTCTTGGCCTCGAAAACGTGGCTCATTTCTCATCCCAGCCAATTGTCCTGCTCTTGCAAAATCTGGTATCAAGACCAGCAGAACCTGGCTCCCCATGTGAGACCACACATGAATATTGTACCAGGTCCCAGACAGAGCAGTACAAGAAACACTGGACGCTATCCAACTGGAATAGATGAGCCAAGGGACAAAGTGGAAGGGTTTGCAGAAGCCCCAGATTAAACCAGACTGAGATGCCTGGCACAACGCATTAGGGAAGATTAAAAGAGTTGATCTGTATGGCTTGGCTGAACAGCACAATCTAACAGTGATAGCCTGGACTCAGAGGATGATGAGAAACTGCACCCTGGTACAGGGAACTGGCATTAGGGGTAATGAGGCGACACTAGTTTGGACAACGAGAGCTATTTCAGAAATTAGGAATGGGATGCAGTACATAGTCTACCCATATCTAGACACAAATTAGTAGAGCAGGGGAGGCAGCTTGACCTTCCCTTGCTACTTCCAGAGCAAACCAAGCAAGCACTTGCTGGGACTGTCCTGCCCCAGGCACGGCTGCATGTCCCACAGTGTCTTGCAGGCATTTTATTTCCCCCAGGTAGGACAGAGGTCTTGGCAGTTTCCTGCTCAGGATGGCTGAGAGGGATGTGGGGAGACCCGACAGGATATGTGGATTGTTGCATTAAAATTAGCAACACAGGCAACAAGGAGGGCAGAGTTCAGAGCACACAGCACTTTCCGAGGACCACACTCCCTCCAACAGACACATATGTGGCTTATCCTAACAGCCCAAACTTTTGCTGGCCCGAGGAGCAGGGGAATCAAATCAGATCAGCCTCTGATTTCCTCTGCCTTCACAGCACAAGCAAGTATGCAAAGAAGATGACATTTGGCTTCTTGGAGAGAACAGCAGATAATTTAGTGAGATTAAACGACAGCCTCGTCTCCCTTCTCGCACAGAAAAACCATCTCCTCCCTGCTGGGCAGGGACCTGTCTCTGCTGGAATGATGCTGCTCGAGCGCCCCTCTGTGGATCTGAGCTCCTCTTCCTCCCTCACAGCTTTGTCTACCCATCGACTGATCTTTTCACTTTCTTTTACATTTTTAAAATACAGAGCCAAATTGCTCCGATTATACCCTGAGCACCTCTGAGTTCACTGAACTTGGCACTGATCTAGCAGCTGGCCCAGCCAGAATTCACATTTTTATCTTTTGATGGTGAGATACATATATCCATATATATATATATGATACTGCTCAAGGCCTTTCTATAGTTTCCAGCAGCAGAACAGCTGAAATTGGAACAGACCTACAGCTGCTTAGGGCTTACAGAGTGACCAGGAATGAAAGTGTAGCTGCCAAAGGCATTGTCTTTGAACAAGCAATCAGGTGCCTGTGTTTGTCTCCAGAACATGCTGTGGAGCTCAGCACAGAGCTCCATCACCAACACACGTCAACACACTGATCATGCCAATTTTTCTGTATCCCTCGAAGAAGCAAGAAACAAATGGTCCCCTGCTGAAATCATGAGTTAAAACAAAGGCTCTTCATCAGCCTCCTGCAGCTGCTTGTTGTTTTCCTTTCTCTGTGGAGCCTGCGAGCTCTTGGTTATCTTGGCCAAGCACATGATTAGAATCTTAGAGCAAATTCTAACTGCAAACAAACATCTTGAGAGGAATACACACAAACTGGTGGATGCACAGTACATCTAACTGTCCAGCAGGTCCTGTCCTGCCTCTTCTGATGCCAGGCAAGTCCTGCTCCTCTTCTGGATGGAAAGCAGATGGGGTAGGATTAATGGCACAGATCCCCAGGCCCTTTATACTTGCACAAATAGCAAGAACTAGACCAGAACAGCATTCAAGGGGCCACGTATTAGCTGTGCTGGCTTTCTGCAGCATGGGAAGAAATGCAGGAGTAGGAATTTCTGCCCTGAGTAATCCCCTATGCCTGGCTATGGCAGAAGGTCTATTGTTTCTGAAAGTACCATAGAAACAAACTAATTAAACTCAATGGCCACCACAGCAAGAACAGAAGGAAGGATCAAGGATTGCTCCTTGTTCACTTCAGTGCTGGCCCAGGTGGCTGGGTTTGAGCAGGCACTGAGGGTGGTTCGGGCTCACCCGCCCGGCTTCGCACTGAGGCAGATGGCAAGAGCTCACACAGCCCAGTCCCCACATCCGTAACAATCAGATGAGCTGTGAAGCTGTAATCTGTGGCAGATGGAAAATGACAGCACAAAAGCTTTTACTACAGCCCTCAGAGCCTTCAAAAAGGTAGCCAATAGGAAGGTTCAATTCAAATAGCTTGTCCTTCACCAGAGCAAAGCCAGGCATCTGAGACTATGAAACAAATGGAATGCTTCTCCCTTTTTCTACCTCCCCAACAGAATGGCTGACTTTATTTCCAGAGAATGAGCTGAAACCTCTCATCAAAACTCAGTCCAAAACAAGACAAGTTGCTATGAAATACTGAAATGGGACCCTGGAATGGGAGAGTCTACAGAGCACAGTCTGTGCTGAATCCCTGGCACCTTGCATTGGTGCTCTCCTGAACCTTTGTGGGAGGCACTAGAGTGAGACCTGGGGGAAAATAAAATGTCCCCCGTGCACACAGACTGGAGTAGTTCCTGGGAGATTTGTTAGATTCTTTGTGGGTTAGGCAGTCATCCTGGAAGCATGATCAGTTGTAGAAAGACTGAAGCTTTCTCACGGGCCTTCCAGGCTGCAATTCCTAAGCAGTCTTATCCCAAAATTGCCTGCTTTGAAGTCAAGAGAAACAACTGCAGAACATCCTAAGCCAGGCCTGTCACACTCTGCAGTGTCACTGCTACTTAGCACTGCTGTGCTTTGAGGGAAGACACCTCCACAGCCAATTTGCTGCCTCCATTGAACAGACCAGGTTTCTGGTTAAGCACAAGGATGCTGATGGCTGCCAATCTGGGCAGGAGCAGAAAACAAGACCCCTGGTGAGCTCCAGCAACACAAGGACAGAAAATCAGTCTGAAGAAATGCCAATCCTATGAAGAGCAAGAGACTTTTAATAGAGGAAAGGCTTTATTAAGGTCCACTGTATTATTGTAACATACCAGATTGCTCTGATGCTCCAAGTCTCTGGGAGAGAGATGATTGGAATAGAGTGTCTATCAAAATGTCAGTGCTGGATCATGAGCCTGGCCCTCAGGATGCAAAGCTGGCTATTTCTTCTTCTCTACTTTCACTTTCTCTCTCTCGTTGTCCATGGCAGCTGCTTGTGCCTGCAGACAATCCCAGTATTCCTGCTCCTCCATTTCCAGCAGTACCTGCTGCCTAAAAAGGGGGGAAGAGGGGAAGGGTGGTTAAAACAAAAACAATCCCAGACATTCTCCCAGTGCTCAGACAACACCCCCCAAGGGCCCCTGGGGCTCACTACCAATTAAGCAGTTTTGTTTCGTGTGTCCAAAAAACCTCAGTGATTCCCTCATGCCAATCAAAACTCAAGTTCACTTTTCTTGACAGCAAGGACCTCTGAATTTCTATTGTCTCTAGATTTCTGTAGACACAGGTCTCACTGCAGTTGTTTTTGCACTACTCTGGCTTCAGCTCTCAGTTCCCAGGGAGCAAGTCACCCCTGGAGGTGGGGTCTCCCCAGTTTTCTGGTATAAGGCAGACAAGGGTCTCCTCTCCAGCTTTTTGAGAAGGAGGGACAGAAGGGCTGGCTGGTAGCATAGGATGGGACTTTTCTGCACTTAACTAGCCAGACCACGCCACAGGATTCACCCTGGAGGCAAGGAACTAGGGAAGGCTACAGGTAATATGTGCTATAAGGTCACACCTGCACCCACCTGTTTCGTTTCAAACTGGAGAATCAAAGCACAGTGAAAAGAAGATACAAAATACTGACACGTATCTAGCGCCAGGTTTCCAACAGAATTCAAGGCAAAGGACCCCAAAAAGAGATGCCACAGTGCCATCTAATGATGGCATCCACGCAATGCACCGTCCCCGAGGCTGCGGGGACCTTCTCAAAACAAGGCACAAACCTACTTAGACATCACATAAACCCAGCAATGCGGGGGTCGAGAGAGGTACAAAGAGATCCCAGCTCTGCCTGGCTGCGGGATCTAAAGGAAGAGGCAAGCACGTGATCAGGATCAAACTCCCTGACAAGCTTGCACAAACAGTGTTGTACAAAAATGCATTAGAACTTGCATCTTGACTTACAGCTGAAGCTGTTCTAGGAAGGACAAAGGGAGAAGATGAAGGGTTCTGGGTGGCTGTCAGGAATCCAGATGCCTGAACACCAGCCTTACTCAGACACAGACCTTTCACAGCACACAGAACAACCCAGAAACTCCAGGGTGAGACCTTGCATGAACTCAGCAACACCACAGCTTACAATAATGCAGGTGAGCTTACCTTTCAGGCAGAAAGTGAATCCTATCACGTAAGAAAATGTTACATCTCTCAATCCACTGCAGTTCCTGCAAGGGTTTGAGAGGCAAATCTAGTTTCTTTGGGAAAGCCTCCTTCAGTGGGTAGGAGTTGAAGTCAAAAAGGAAGATGGTGCTGTGAGTGGGTTTGTCCTGGACCAAATCATCTGCCTGCTGTTGCTCATCTCCTAGACAGAGACAAGAACAGTGAGCTACTGCATCAGGAGTCATCCAACAACAACTATCAAGGATCAGTGCACAGCTGAATGCACGCAGTGATGCTGTATCCGTGACCACCCCAAGGTGTCACCCACCTCGGAGCAGCAAGCAGCAGTTCACACTATCCATGGTGAACACTGGCTGCCAGGAGGGTGCTACAGCATGAGAAGGTGGAGTGCAGAAGCAGTAAACAGCCTGTGATGTGTCAGTGTTCATCAGGGACACTGTGCCATCCCAGGAGAAGATCAGGACCTGAAGCAGCAAAATTGACACGTAGATGTAAAAGAAGTAAAAAACATTCTGTGTAAAGAACATGAGATGACATCCAGGACTTCACATCCCAAACTACGAAACTGGTTTCTTTGCCTGCCCCACAGTCACAGGGTGACAGAGATGAAGGGGAGGGGGAGTGTTCTGTGACCAGTGGCTGTCATTCTGCCAGGTCCTCATGACTCAGGGAAATAAGGAACTGGGAGGACAGCTGACCCATATCTTGTGGGTTAATGATGAAGACGAAGAACAGCCCTTGCAGGGAACTTGGATTCAAAATGCTGGACTTTGGGATTGGAAAAGGGCAAAAGGGCACATTAGAAATGAGCTAGATCCAGCCTTCTGCATGGCAGCTGTGGTGAGTGGCTTTTAGTCCTTTCCTCCCCATGCCTGCAAAGTTTTTGACACCACTTGTAAGGTCTGGCTGGACTTGTGTTTGTAACTTCCTCCCCAGGATGCCCTCTCATGTATGACCCTGGTGCCTGAGGCTTCATGGCTGAACCCTCCCACATTCCAGATGGACCTGTCCATGAGCACCTCAATGGCCAGTTAGAGGGCACAAGTGCAAGGGGATACTGAGTAAGATCATGGAAGAGAAATCCTTTGAGCATTACCAGGTACACACAGACCTGTAACTGGTGCAGGAATTCTTCACATCAAAAATACTTGGAGGCTGGGAAAGGGTGTGAGGCAAAAACCATATCTGATTGCCCTGCTCGTTATCTTCTAGGCACCCAGTTACTGTCCTTGCTGGAAATCAGATCCCAGAACAGCTGGACATGTGTTCCCACAGTAATACTCACTGCACTGGGAAAGGCCAGGACAGGCATCACTGCACTGACAGTAAGATTTGGATTTTCAGGCCTGTAAAAGAGACACAGGTTCATGCTGCTGTTGCATGTACGTGGCACGTACTGAGAGACTTTGATAATGACAGTGGCAATTTGTGGCACACTGGCTGTCAAAAAATCCCAGCCAGGCCCCTTCCTGATAGAGACAAAGCCTATCTCCTCCTGGGCAGGAACCCCCAAGGCCCATCCCTGTGCAAACCTGCCAAGGAATTACATAGAAGATACAAATCCCTGCCTGCCATGGAGGTGTGAATCCAGGGTCTTTGGAGCAGCAGCTTCCTTCCTCCTCAAACCAAGGGGAAAAGTGAACACAAAAGTGATAGAAAAATGGCAAGAAATGTTTATTCTGACTTCTAGGGGGGTGGTACTCTGTTAAGAGCAGAAGAGGGAAGAAAAAATTCCCCTGGGCACCCAGCAGAGACACAAATAGTTCAACATCAGCCCTGGAGCTATGCTAGAAGTATTTGTGTTCTGGTGCACAGAAGAACCCAGAAACATCCCTAATTCTGGCAAACCACTGAATTTTAGCACTGGCAGAACCACACTTGCTGCTGACAGCAGCATGGCAGAGCCATCTGAGTAAAAACAGTAGGAAGTTCTCTACTCCACAGAAATCTGGGGCTCCCTGTTAGACTGGACCACTATAACCATGGCTTTTTTGGCTGGAGTCTACCTCACCTGTCTGCCAGGAGTGTGATGCTGGACTTCCCAGCCCTGGGTGCTTTCACCAAATAGAAAGAGCTGTCTGTACACAGCACAACAAGCTGTATGATGGGACAGACAGGATCTGCACCACAACAGACAGGATCTGTACCACATGTCTCATCACTGGCAGCTGCAGAATCACACAGAAAGTGGATGCTACGGATGAAACGTTCCTCCAGAATGGCAGTCACAGACAGTGGGTATCCTGAGGAAGGAAGAAAAAAAGGAATTTATCCAAACAAAACTTAGTTTGGAGTGTGGCCTGCTCAGAACAAGCAGATGGCAGACAAAGATTCTTGAGAGTCCCTGCACCATGGTAGGATGACACTAGCACTGATGGCAGCCTGAACTGTGGTGCCACAACAATCTCAAAAATTACCTTAGACTGCAGTGGCAAAGCAGTGACTGTCATTGTCCCATAGCCTCAGGCCAAGACTGATCAGTCCTTGCTGCAGCAGTTCCAGCCCCTGCATTGCCCTGGATGGGGATGGTTCTGCAAGGGCCAGGGCAGTCATGCTGTGATGGCAACTTCTGGCCAAGCATCCAATAGATGACTGAATCCAAACCATTTTCACATTTCCTTGTAGACTCACCACCAGCCCTTTATTCACACTAAGTCTGAGCCTCAAACTTGTAGACAAAGGTGCCATTTACCCACAGTGATCCCAGTACACAGTCCCAAATGGCAAGCTCACCTAGGTGTTTATCCCAAATAGTTATTGTTGCATCTTCACCTGCCAGTGCCAGATACCTGGAGCAGGAACTGACAGCCGAGCATGCAATTGGAGCTGCACATGGCCACACTACATCAGGTTTCAGGTCAGAATCTAAACAGAATGGTATGAAGAGAGACAACTGTAAGAAGGTGCAGAACATTCTCTCACATAGTAATAGCATCCATTTTCCCCATTAAACATGCACCACTCTGCAGCCTCCTGCCAGAGTGGCTTCACTAAAAACACTGCCAGTCTGTGCAACGCAGAGCCCCACAATCCAAATGCCAGCCTAATCCACAAGATATGAGTCAGCTTTGCTCCCAATTCCTCATTTCCCTGAATCATGAAGACCCGGCAGAATGACAGCCCCTGGCCACAGAACACTCCCACTCCCCACAGAGTGCTTTGCTAGAGAAAGCAAAACTTTCTTACCTGCTTTCTCCTTGAGTGAATGGTTAAGTAAGTACAAGCAGAAATTGTGGTTTCCATCCCAATGCACACCGATGCCAACTGGAATATCTGGAAAAGAGAAGGGGATGACAAAAAGGGAGGACTGGGGACAAAGAAAGGAACAATCCAGGACACCAAAACACCATTAGAAAGCTCTCATTAGAGCTTTCCTGGTACTCCTGATAGAAATTCTGCTCACACAGAAACTAAACCAGAACAACCTCTCCCTTTGTTTGTTTTTTAATCTTGACTATATGCCTCCTTTTTCATTTTTTGCAGGGTTGTTTTGATTTGTGGGGTTTTTTTCAGGGGGGAGGTTGTAGAGGTTTTTTTTTAAACATGAAGATAGGGTTTTTTTTATTATTATTCCATGCAAGTAACTGACTTACAAGTCTTAGGACTGACAGTTTTACCCAGATTTATGTCCTTGGAAAAGGAATTTACAGAGTGGATGCAAGCCAGACCCACTGAGCTTTTGCTGGAGCTCAATGTCATGCAAGGACTGTGCTTCACAGATTAACAGCTTTTTGTCCATTTGGATTACCTGGCTGTACTTCTGTTTCTGCTCCCATCAGGATCTGGCTAGGAAGGAGGAAATGAAAGGTAGCATATCTGAAAAAAAAACAAGAAATATATGTAAAAGAAAGGCTTTGCTAAGTAGGCAGCACTATGACAAGACCTGGAATGGCTCATCCCCCTGCCCAGAAGCCTTGGGATGAAAGAAGCAAAGCAAGACAGAGGCTTCCATCTCCGCAGCTCAGTGCCCTGTGTGGATGACTCATGGACTGAACCCTGGTTGGTGCTCCCACTCACCTGGGGATCTCCTCCTCGATCACACCCTCAGCCTCCAGATACTCCTGGTAAGTGCTACGGAAGATTGCTTCCTGCAGCTCCCATTGGGAATCCTTGATTAGGTGGTTGTACCCCAAGCCAAGCATGCTGCCATCATCCACTTCCTTCAAGGCATCCAAAGGGCCTTTAAAACTAGTGCCTGGATTGGGAACACAAAGGGAAAAGGCACAGCCCTGGAGAAGCAGAAACCATGAAGCAAACACCATGGAGGCACTTGGGGGTGACATGGTCCTGAAGCAGAAAACACTTTATCTTGTGTGGGACTTTCCACGTCACTAGTGCATTTTCCAGTATTTGAATGCAGGGATTAGGGCCACTCACCTCACCTTTCTGTGGCATTTTCCCAGCAGAAAGTCTGTCCCCTCCTCATCCTTGGTGTTTTTCTATAAATCCAAGACTCAGAGTGATGAAGTAGGGGTGCTGCTAGATCTAGGAAGCAGCCTCCTCCCTCTCCAATGACACTGAAGCCAAGGGTGCATGACAACCACTCTGAGACACTAAAGCATTTTGTGCTGGCAAAGGTGATATGTGAGATGGCCTGGGAGGAAGCAACTCCCACTGCAGGATTACGTTGAACTAGAAAGACAGGTCAGGAAAGGACCAGGGATCACGTTAGTGAAACTTTCTGACCTGTTCTCTTTTTGTAGGGGCCATGATTCCTTTGCCACCTGAAACAGGCTGCAGGCTGCACACACAGAACCAGTCCTGACCTGTAATGGGTTTGGGTGGCCTCACTGTCAGCAGCAGCACTGGGGCATCCAGCTTTACATCAGCTTGGATCGCAGACACAGGAAGCTCCTGCAACAGAAAAGTGCCCACCTGAGAACTGTGTTGAATGCTACACTGATGAGTTTTCACCTGTTCATGGGAATCAAATGCTTCCTAAAGAATTTAGGGGAAACACCTTTGTGTATGCAAAGCTTGGCTGACACTATCTGGGAGATAACTGAGTTTGGGCTCATTCTTCAGGCCAAAACACAGAAGCTTGAGGGCATCACTGCTTTCTCAACTACATTACAAAGATGTCCTGCCCAGACTCCTGACTTTGTGCCATCTCTCAATTATTCCTGTTGCAGCACAGGCCTGTGTGAGTCACAGCAGTGCCCAGAAAATAAAGGAAAAAAAAAAAAAAAAGAAAAGGAAAATAAAATTTAAAAAAAAAAAAAAAAAAAAAAAAAAAAAAAAAAAAGCAGGACTAAAGGTTGAGGAGTGTCTCCTGAAAGCAAGAAACAGATTTTACTTTTCAGGAGCTCAGAACTGGAGGATATATGCTTGCTGGGAACAGAAATTGTAACAGGGAGCCAACACTAGTGTGTGCCCACCATCACCACCCCACGCACATTGACACTGGGTTAAGAGAAAAGGTTTGGCTTAATAATCAGCCACATCTGAGAAGGAAGGGGCAGGAACTTGGATAGTTTGCATAGAAACAGCAAAAAGAGAATGCTTGAGTGTTTGTTTTTGGCTTTGCTAAGTTTAGCTGGGTGTTTACCCTGAAGACAAGGTTGAGAAGCAGTTCCCTCTTAAAAGTCCAGGAAAGTCTCTGCTGAAGGAAGAGGAAAGAGTTAGGAGGCTGCTGTCACAGAGGGTTAGCTCAAGGTGCTGGGCAGGAGGTGTCTGTGTGCTGAGGTGAAATCCAGCAGGGTGAAAGAGATAAAGGGGAGGGTTAAGCACTGAGTCAGCATTTAAAATTCCCCAGGACAGTTCAGGACAGTCTCTGAGGCCAGTGACCATCTCTGCAGAGCCGACTCCATGCAGCTCTTCAGCTTTCTGCCAAAGAACCAGAGTTGACAGTGGTTAGTGCACACATGCAGAGACTCTGCCCTGCTCAGGTGGGTGAGGCTGTGACCCCACCAGGCTCCTCTTGTATGTCATCTAAAACACAAACCCTGCTTCAGGGCTAGATTCCCAAACAGAGGCATCCTGCTTGATTCCCACTCTTCTTCACCTTCCCCCAGTAACATAAGGGAGAAGCCCTGTGGGAATACCCTTACACAGGGCCTCCTCAGATGGAGCAATACTGCTGAGAAATGAGCTGCCAGTTTCAGGGAGGAGCAGCAGGAACAGTAACCCTGGGACCAGGGAAATCTCTTTGGAAAGTCTGTCTTGGGAGAGTAAACATGTCCCAATAGCACAAAGACCTTATGAAATGTGGGATGGGTGGCTGCAGCAGCTGTAGAGACACACACACAGACTATCCCCTTGGGCCAACAGGAGTGTTCAGGCTGTGGTTCACTGTCACTGTCTGCAGCAGCAAGGCTTGGGGGAAGGCCTGAGGGCAAAAAGGTGCAAGAAAAAATAGCACAGGGGGAGATGGAACTGTTTTGTACCTCAGATGAGCTGTTTGGCCTCCTCTCACTGCAAGCCAGCTCTTCTGCAGCTCCTGCATTCTTTTCCATCTCTGTCAGCCAGGAATCCTTAGGCAATTGGTAGATCTCCAGCCAAGCTTTTGTGCTGTCTGCATTGGGAAATCATGTTAGGCAACTGGTAATAAGGAGGAAAGGTCTGTCAGGCAAGCAGCCTCTGTTATCTTTTATCCTTATAAACAGATCTGTATATATTTTTAAATATAAAATCTCTGTGAACTCCATGCAGCCCGCCTCTCCTCCTACTTAAGGCTCGACATGCTCAATTGAGACTGACATCTCAGCCTCCAGCTCAACTCCTCAAGGTCCCACATCCACCAAAGAAATTCCATGAAGTTACTTGGTCAAAAACCTGACTTATAGCCTCTGAGCAGTAGAGTAGGAAGTAGAAAGTGAGATATGGTTTCACATTAGTTCTCTGCTACATGTCTCATTCTCAGCATGTGTCCAGGCAGATTCCACCAAACCCAGGTCCATAAAACCTGCCTGTCATGGATTCAGCAGCCATGAGACAGAAGAACATTGTGACAAGGAGCTTCTTGTAGTGTTTTTAGAGGCCCCCCATGCTCTCTGGCCTATATCTGCAGAGAAACTCTTCAGGTCTACATCTTCCCAGTGTAAAAGTGAGCCATAGCAAACCAGAGGAAGAACTGACTTTGGCACTTCTGGAGAGAGGGAAACCTGCTTTCACTGAGCCTCCTGGGAGCTGGGGGCTGCACTGACCAGTTCCAGACAGCTTGCTTTGGGATCAGCCCTGATCCACACCAAGTGTTTTGAAAGGGACAGGGAGAGGCAAGGGCCACTCTTTAAGCCGGGGGAGGAACTGGGAGGATTAAAACAGGATCCTTGGGTACCCAGACCACTTGCAGCATTCTAAAAACATTGCTGCTGCCCTTCTGTTAGAACACACAGTCTCCAAGCACAGCATGTTCCTGCACTTGCCTTGCAGCAGGATTCCTGCATAATCACCTCCTCGGGACAGCACTGCCTCCACACAAGTGCTGCGCTGGCTGATGTCCACCTGCCAAGGAAATGCAGGCTGGCATCAAAGCAAGATCACTGATTCAGAGAGCTCCGTGGGCTTACACAGTTCTCAACAGGCTGAAGGCCAGGCAGATTGTTGGAAGAACAAAAATAAATATTGGGCAGCAGTCTTGGAGCGCTACTGCCCATGAATAAATTTCTGAGGGCAACTGGTACTCCTCATGATTGATTAGTTCCCAGCCTGTGCCCAGTGTCTATGGAATTAGCTCAGTACTTACCACTTCATTCAGGATTTTAATGAGCAGGAAGCTTTCCTTGTGAAAGCAGAAGAGCCAGGCAAGCCCTGAAATAGAAATACAGAAGTAGCTGAAGGAGGGAGAGATAAGTGAATTATGTTAGCCATGCTCTTGGGAGATAGCTGTTACAACATGTGCAGGAGAGTGAACAGGATTACATTACTTCCTGGGCCCAAGGAACAATATCCCACTGTTTCCAGCACTAAATTTTGCTGGCTTCCTTATGCCAGCAGCAGTAAGCATTGGACTGTGCACAGAGATGGATAAGACAGTCAAAAAATTATCTCCACCAGAACTGATAACTTCCAGGTGAACCAACAAACCAATACAGGTGCAGGAACAGGTCACGGGCAGGAGGTCATACTGAGCAATAGATCTTCTGTCCAGCCCAAGATGTTCCTAAACCTTACTGTGCTTCACCCTCAGCTCTACACCTGCCTCTGCCGTGCCAGAAAGGCCACCAAACCCACACCCTCTGCTAATCACAAGGCCCTAAGGCTACTCTGTCACCCTATAATCTGTCCAACGCCCTCTCTTCAGGGTTTTCTAGGAAACTTCTCAGCCACCCTAATGTTCCTCCTGATCCAGCAGTGTTCTGTAGCAGTTCAGCTCCAGAGCACAGGAGCAGGAATCCCCAGCTAGGGCAAGGAAATCCACATCACACTAACCCATCTCATCCACAGCAAGCAGGGCATGGCACTCGTTCCCCAAATCCGAGGCATGGATGGCACAGATCTCTGTCTTGTCTGCATCCCAAGCACAGACAGCCTCCAAGTCACATGTGTTGAAGGCAGCCAGACCCACGGACAGACCCACAAAGACGTATTTTCCAGACACTGCAAGGCAATTGGCTCTTTCAGTTACCTACCAAAAAAGAGAAGAGATGAGTGTACCCAACTGCCTTCTCACAGCAGGGTACATCAGCCATGCTGATGATAGATTCCTGGCCTTTTCACCAGAAAATGCCGATTTCTTCTACAAATTTTGGCACATTCTTTCCCCACAAGAGCAGGGAAGGGTCTCTCATCTCTGTCACAGAGATTGGTCTGTGTTAGGAAAGAGAAACTTTTCTCCCACCTTTCCTATTCCTACAAACAGAAGGGGCTTTAAAGGCCAAGAACTCAGGAGCATTCAGCCCTTCCATTCCAGTGCAGAGCTGTGACGGGATGTGGAACTCCTGCAGGCAATCACAGAACAGCAGCAGACAGCAAGGTATCCTCCTGGACACCCCCACATAATAGTGGGGAAGGCAGCACTGTCATCCTGCTCATTGGAGTAGTCACCAGAACACAGAGCTGAGCTTGCCCACTTGTGTGGTACCGACTAATCACCTTCTCCCCAGCAAACAAGGGTGGAGCCAGCCTGGGAAGCAGGAGGTGAATTTAGATTTAGCAGGTTTAATACCTGCTTCTCTCTTTTCAGAGAGGTGTGATAGTTGTGTGGGAAGCAGAACCTGTCAGACAAGCTTAGAAACTGCAGGCTTTTAAACTGAACCAGTGAGATGGTGGTGCATTCTGAGGAGGGTCATGAACAGAAGAATGACAAAATCTGCTATGGTGGTTAATGCTGTCTCTACTGGGAGAGGCTCTGTACCTGGAATTCAGCTGTAGGAAAGCATTTTTTGGGCTGGACCTTCAGTTTTTGTGCTTCTCGGAGCATCTCCCTTCTTTCAATGATTTCCATAGCACTCTCAAGAACCTGCATCACCAGTTTGTTGATCATCCTGAAGGGCTGCGGCAGCACATCACTCTCTCGATCAGGATCCAGCAGGAAGAAATCTTCCTCGTCTTCCTTTGTCCAATCCTTTTCAGATGGTGGGGGAATCCCCAGGGGATGCATGCGGGTATTCAGCGCCATGGTTCTCCCCTTCCAGATGCAAAACGCACCACGGATGCAGCAATCACCCTGGATGCAGAAGAACGAAGGGTCTTTCAATACTTTCTTTCATGAGGTAATGGGGAGGAAAGATGATTAATGATGCCTAAGGGGGGGTCCTTTCACTACTGATAGCCAGAGCAACCCTGTTCTGTACAGCTCATTTCTCCTGGTGTCGCCTCTGTTTCCCGGGGGTTTTGTCCTGCTCTGGGGATCTCAGCCACACAGGGATCTGCAGGCTGCCCACAGGTAAAGGGAGCCCCAAAACTTTGTCACGAGCTTGTGTAGGAATTATGACAAAGCATTCAAAAATATCAAATTCTTCATTAATGGACTTATTCGGCCTGGGTAAAACCCCAACGATTAACTTGGAGAGCAGGTGCTCCCACTGGAAATTTTATACTTAATTTTCAAGGACACCGGGTGGTTTCGAGCTTCACCTCGAAAACCACCCCACCGTGTCACCTCTCACAGCGGCCTGACCTCGAAGCGGGGCCGGGGGCCGAGGGGCCGGGGGCCGAGGGGCCGGGCCGGGTTCCTCCGGCTCTCCCGGGAGGATCCGCCGCAGGTCAGGCGGTGGCTCCCGGGCGGGGGAAGCTTTTAGGGGTGACACCGCCGCTGCTCCGTTGTTGACGGTTGCCGTGGTAACGGCACCTCGGTGCTGCAGCCCGGCCGGAAACGTGGAGCGCAGCGGAGCGTACCGCGGTGGGGCGGGGCCCGAGCGCGGCGGGGCGGAGCGGCCGCGGCTCCTGCGCTGCTCCTGCGGTGCCGCCGAGCCATGGAGGGCTTCGTGGACTTCACCAACCGCTGCCAGGGCCGCGACCAGCTCTTCCGGTGAGTGTGAGGGCAGGCGTCCTCCCCGGGAGCCCCCAGCACCGACGCAGGGTCCGTCAGCGGCCCCGCGCCCATCCCCGTCCCGCCGGGCCGCGGCCCCGTCCCCGCACCCGGCCCGGCCCTGCCGCGGGCCCGGAGCACCTTCCGCTCCAAAGGCGGCTGGCAGAGGATGGTGCCGGACTCTCCTCCCTGGTGCCCAGCGACAGGACGAGGAGCAATGGCCGTAAACTAAACGCAAGAAGTTTCACCTCAGCATGAGGAAGAACTTCTTTACATTGCGGGTGGCAGAGCGCTGGAACAGCTGCCCAGGGAGGTCCTGGAGTCTCCCTTCCTGGAGACCTCCCAAACCCACCTGGACGTGTTCCTGTGTCACCCGCCCCAGTTGATCCTGCCTTGACAGTGGGGTTGTACTGCATGGTCTCCTTCCAGCCCGGACAATTCCGATTCTGTGAAATAAACCTGTCCTGCTGCTGCCATCCTGCGATTGTCTGTGTCTCACCTGTGTCCCCCTCTCCTCGTTTTTTCCCTTCCAGAGCCACTCAGTACACATGCATGTTGCTTAGCTATTTAATAGAGAATAAAGCCGATAAAAAGAAGCTGGTAATGAAACTCAAGCAGTTGGAATCTAGCATGAGCTCTGGCCGGAAAAGTAAGTACCCGGTGTCTAGAGGGATAAGACCTTCACTTGCTCCTTCCAGTAAAACAGCTCCTGTCTGTGTGTTTCCTGTAGTTAACCTACCTTGAGCCACAAAACCTCTTTTAGTATATTCACAAAACTTTCCAACAGACCTTATCCCTGCCTACCTTGCTAGGCTAGTAGGCCAAATAGACTTTTTTTCCTCCCTCAGCCTCCTCTCCAGTTAGACAATTAGAATTACCACTGGAAGGATGAGAGGAATAAGTTAACAGTCAGCTGTTCCTGTAGAGGCTGAACTGTCACCTCTGTTCAAGGACAGGCCAGGGTTACGAGGCAAGGCTGGCTCACTGTGTGCTCGTGAGTCCTTCCAGCTGATGGGTTGAGACAGCCCAGAGTTAAAAGATTATCATCCCACAGAATCACCTCTGAAGGATCATCCTTCAATATAGCTTTTATATCCTACTTAACATGTTTATTTTCTTTGGCCTTTATACCCTACTAAATCACATACCCTTCCATGCCTCTCGCACGGCCTGACCACTTGCACCACCCCATTCTGTGTCAGGGTTGCATCCTCGATGGTTACGCTGTTACTATGTGTGTATCACTTGTTTTCAGCCTGATCTTCCACCCACTTGTCAATTGCTCAATCCTGGAACAACTGCAACATGCTAGACAAATATTCTAGTCTATCCTATTGCCATGGATTTGTTTATTATTCCACTATCTTCAGAGTATGGTAATTTCTAGTGGAGAGGCCAATTGGTTTATCAGCATAGCCATAATTCTCGTGCTTCTGCTGAATAAATCACTAATAGACATCAGGCCTCAATTCAGGGCTCTTGTTAGTTCCACCAAGCTTGGTTGCTGTCAATGTCTGTCACTGTGACAAGGCATCAGGGTGTAAAAAAGTGTTTTGAATAATATTGTATTAACATTCAGGGGCCAAAACCCTAACAGTGCAGCGGATGAAATCAGGTTTGCCATGTGTTGTAGCTTGAAATGGAGCACACTGTTCCACACAGTTTGCAGGGAGCTAATGTCCCTCTGGCAGATTCATGGCTGAGGAGGGACTTTGGTCTCTGTGCTCAGCAGGTGAATCACCAGCTTTCACAGGCACATAGGAAACTTCTGTCTCATGGTTGCAATAGGATTAATGCAGTAACATCTGTCCACAAAGTGGGGTAAGATCCAGTGAAATGTACAGCTGAAATTGGAAGCTCTGTTTGTTTTTTTGTTTGCTGGCACTGACTCTGCAGAGCCGTGGGTGATGCTGGCACAGAGGGCCCCCAGCTGCAGTGGCGAGAGAGGCTGCAAGTCCTGGCTGTTGGCAAAACATGTGTGTAGGTCCTGGGCTGGTGATGTTTACACCGAACTGAGATGTCTGCACCCCTTCCCTCACTAATTCTAGGAAGCGTTTAAGCATACAAATGCCCAATGCCCTCCAAGTTTTGTTAAAGTCCATACGGACAGTGGCAGGCCGAGTCCCGCGTGAGGCCGTGCTAACCTTTGTGGGCTTCCTTGCAGTGTTCAGACTGGGCAACACGGTGCACGCCTTGGTGGCAGCCAGGAGGAGTGCAGAGCTGCCAGAGGTGGTTCCTCGGCTGTGCCTGACCGCCTCCCACCTGAGCCGGGCCCTGTACTTCCTGTGCGACGCCGTGCTGTGGCTGAGGAGCGTCGGGCTGCAGCCCCACATCGACAAACCCAAGTGGCACAGCTGGGCTACCAAGTGCTACTACTGCTCACTCCTGATGAACCTGGCCAGGGACTGGTATGAGATCTCCTGGAGGCTGGAACAAGCTGCGCTGGAAGAAAAGACAAAGGAGAATTTCCTCTGGCAGCAACACGGCGAGGAACTAAACGGTGTGAAAAGTGATGGTTTGCAGAGTTTTCTCCACCAGCTCTTTCAGATACTGAAGAGGAATCCTCCTTTGCTGCTGGACTTGGTGAAGAACCTCTGTGATCTCTCAGGCCCTTTGGATACGCTGGGAATCTACAGGACCAGCCCAGGAGTGATTGGTTTCTGTGGCCTCCTCTCCTCCCTGGTGGGGATCCTCACATTAGCAAGCCCACATCTGAAGCTGAAACAGTGACATTCATGGAGCTGCATAGTATGAGGCTGCAGCTTTGATCCTCTGATAGATTTTTATCTTCATATGGCACTTTTGAACGAATATGTCTTAAAATTACCTCAAGATTAATTTTGTCCTCTTAATAAGTGTATTCTGCCCTTTTTCCTTCCCTGTGCCTTTGCAGAGGAGTTTGGTGCCATGACACACTCCCTGATGGAGTGGAGAGAGGAAAAGCCTGAGTAATATTTCACAAACAGAAAGAGGGCTTGGAACTTGGCTGCTAGATAAGAAAATATTCCTTTATTTTAATACAGGGTTGTGAAATAGCTGCATAGGCAACTGTAATAGGTACATGACTCATGACTACACTAATTATGTTTACACTGGAAAGTTTCAATTCACTAATCCAAGGTCCCTGCAGTCAGATTGTCTAGAGTGGGCTAAGGCAGATTAGGGGCTGCAGTTAGAACTGCCTGAAGTCAGGGATGAGTGTCCTGATGGGTTTGGGTTGATGGATCCTGTGTCCTGCAGGCACTGAGTGCACTGTGATGGTACCTGGAGATGGTCTCTGTGGTGTGTGCACTGGTGATGCAGTCTCATGAGCTGCAGTCTCATGAGTGCCAACTCCTGTCCCAAGAAATTTGCACTTTCTTTGTTTCCTTTGATACTGTGAGCCAAGGACTGTTGGCCAGTGACTGCTCCAGCAGGCCACAGCTGAGGGCTTTGGTGCAGGACAGCACATTAACTCCCAAACCCCTGTAATTGCAAGCACAACTATTTTCCAATAATGATATTGTGATAAGGAGCTTGTTTTTCTCTTTTGATTTTACATGAAAAATCCCAATATAATAAGGAGTTTGGAACGTGCAGTTAAGGAGAGAAGCCTGGCTCAGAGCTCGATGAGTCAGAAAAACTGCAAGGACGTTGTTTCTGGTTGTGTAAGCTCCAGGAGGGAAGAGAATGGAGTTGGTCATGATAACATCAGAATCCCGTGTGAGAAGAAAGCTTTTTACTGGATTTGGGCATTCATGGTTTAGACTTTCCTATCTGGTGTTCCCTATTCTCCCTGCTCATGACCACATGATTTGCTTGTGTGTTCCCTTGCTGGCTGAATGGGTTCAACCATTTGAAAATGCCTCGTGTTTGCCCTGCAAATGTGTTATTGTTCATCACTGACCTCACTGGCAGTGATGGCTGGCAGAGTAACTGGGTTAAAAGGGAAATGCTGCGTCCAGCTGTCTAGCATGGCATGCAAATTTTGCTGCTCCTGACTTTGCAGAGTACCAGTTTGACACCATCTGAGACAAAATTGCACATTATATAGGTGATAAATTCAACTTTTTTCTTTGTCAGAGTTAGGCCTGCGTGTTCTGCTGCTTCCTGGTGTGAGAAGCCCTTGTTTAATCTGTCAAGGAGATGTGAACAGACCTCTCTAACGCGGACCAAAGTGCTCTCTTATTATTTCTGATGCTATCTGAAACCAGAAAATTAAAAGGTGTGGGTCTCCCTTATTAGAAGGCAAAGGATGTGGAATTAAGTAGGCAAGTGAGGCAGTGCTCCAGTTTACCTGAAGTTGTGGTTGGGCTTGGAATTACTTCCAGTTTGAATACGAACTGGTAGCCTGCCAGTGAAGTGCTTGAAAAGAAAGAGGTTGCTGGGCAGGATAATTAAGTGTGTTTGAAGACCAGATGTAGCCTTCAGCAGATCTTCTTTTTCATATGGAAAAGAGTAGCACTAAAAGTAGAGCATACTGGCAGTTCAGGCCAAAATGGAGCGTTGTGTGGGGGATATATATTATAGGCTATATTCCAGGCTTCCTCTCCTTTATGACGATGGAATTTTTTTGTTGTTGTTTCTTTCTCCGTTTGTCTTTCATCTCCTGGCAATGTGGAATCCATCCCTACCTTGGTCAGAGTTGATCATTATCCCAATAAGTAGCAATCTCTGGAAGAAAGGAAGAGGAGTCTTGATCATGTGACAGTGGAGGTTCAACCAGACTTTGTCTCCAGAATGTCATTTTATTGCTAAAACTGTTTTCAGTCCCACTCAGGGGAGATCTCAGATGCAAAATACTTCACAAAACACTTTCACTGGTTTGCCAACTGCTTTCTCTTTCTCTCTTACACTTTTCAGGGAAAGCTATTGATACAGTGGTGCAGCCCAATCTCCACCTCCCTATGCCCTCCAGACAAACACTGTGCAAAGCCCTGAGCCAGGCTTTGATGTTTCTCCTTAGGGCCTGGTGTGGATTGGCATGTACAGCCTTATTGAGGGAAATGGGGGGTGAGTTTTCAGCCTGTCTCAGCCCTACCAGTCCCATTCTCCATGAGGTAGGCTGAACACACAGGAGTACCTCTATTTACTGGATGTTAAGCACTAATATTTGCCTTCTGCTTCTCAGCTGGAGGCTGGTGATTTAAGGTACCTTAACATAATGAAGCCATAGGATTGTGATCATATGGAGAAAATCCTTTTAGTGCCTTTTTTTTTGTATCTGTTTCTAATACAGCAGTTGGAATTTGAACATAAGCAATAAACTGTGATGAGTGTGACACTGTGTATTGCTTGGAAGGTGGTGTAAAGAGATGCTGAAGGAGGGAGGATTCCTCCCATCTCTGAATTTTATGAAGGGTGACACTCTTAAATAAGAGACATTGCTTGTGGTTGGGTTGTAGAGCTTTCCTTTTGCAGTAGCCACTTGGCAGCTAGATTCATCCAGCTAATTTAGAATCACAATTTCAGCTGCAAAAACATTAAGAAATACATGAGTATCAGGTGGAACTGCATCCTTAGAATGCCCTGAAACAAGGTGGTGTTTTGGGAATTGCCATCAGCTGCCTTTAAATACCAGTAGGGAAGGCTGGAGCCTTATGGCCAGTATAGGCACAGCTGGGTGAAAGGGATAGGGGCATCTGCATTTCAGTATCTAATAAACAGCTTTTCATTTGGATGGTCATAGTTTAATGACAAATGTCACCTTAGGGAGGGAACAAAGGGTAACATCTCGGGCAGAGGTGGCAAGGGATGGAGCCAGGATAACCATTAAACTGAGCTCACTGTGAGCTCCTACCCCCTGCAGTGAGAGTCCTGCAAACTTGGAAGCTCAAAATGTCAGCTCCTGAACAATGTATAAAGCATGGCATTCAGGAATGCTTTAGCAAGAGTTTCCTTCTGGATTAGTGGCCTCATACACATTTTGTAATGGAAACAGTAAGGGAGTGGTCATCTTCTCTTCTGCTTACAGACAAGGCCTTCCTGACATTAGCACTGTTTGGCATGAGATTTCAAGGAATATTTGAGCCATTGGGGATTCCCAGGTGAGCATCAAGAGCAATCAAAGGTTAAAAATTAACATCTCCAGGGAGATACTAAATAGAAGTAGAGGAAATGTGACTGGGGGAGGGTGTGAGTAGTCTTCCAAATGTCTAAAAGCTTTTCTGCCAAGAGCAAGGCAATAAATCAGTCTCTAAATCCAGGAGATAATACTTTTATATTGCCACAAATAATTAAATCACACCTTTTTTTAAACTGAAAGTAAAATAAAAATCTAAATAGATTGCCCAGGCGGGCAGTTCTCAAAAAGAAACTGGGCAGAGAGCAGTGGTTATGGGGTTGCTCATCCTGCACAGAAATGAATCAGATACCTCTCCAGCCCCTTCCCAGACCAAAGTGTAAAGGTGCCTTGCAGGGCTTTGGGGATCTGGCTCATCCCCTCGCCATGGTTTATTCATGAGTACAGAGCAGACTGCAGAGACAGGGGTGTGAAACTGCTTCCCTGCACCCTGTGGGTCTGGTGAGCTCTAAACATTGCCTGCAGGAGCACAGGAAGTGTTTCTGGTGCCAGCTGGAGTGGTGGGGCAGGGAGGCCGTGGTACCTCTGTCCTGCAAGGCCAGGGCTGGCACAGCCTTTGCCCCAGAGGAAGGGGAGGGGATGAGCACAGGCATTAGTAGGGCAAAGGCTGTGTTGGCTCCTGACTCCAGCCAAGGCAGAGAGGAGGTTGCTGTGCCCTCTGCACTTTTAGTCAAGCCAGCAGGGCTGGAAAAAGTCTCAGTGCCAAGAGAGCAAACTTTCAAGCAGGCTGGTGCCCTTTGTCCCTCTGTCTCAAGGGCAGTGACTGACCCCAGCACCAGCTGGAGGCAGCCCAGCACATTCATGTGCTTCTGCACCCAGCCAGCAAGGCAGGCACAGCCCTGGGCTGGGAGTGAACTCTGGGCTCTTTGGGAAGGAAAGGGGGTATTTTCTTTCCATCTGTTGCTTTCCCATGCCCCAGGGAACCCTCCCACCCCCATGTACGAGCAGTGCAGCCATGAGCAGGGAGCTGTCTTGGGTGCTCACCTCCATGTCCTGGATGGGAGTGCTGGGCAGCTGTGGGCATTGTGAGCCACATGCCAAGGGGCTCCCTGTCTTGCCAGCTGATCCAGGACACACAGCAGCCCTGGATCACTCATCTGCACTGATCTCCCTGGTTATTGCTTTGTCCTCTGGCATTTGTCCTCTTTCCACCACATTGTCCTCGTCTCATCAGTGTGGCTCATCTGTAGTCAATAACCAAGACTTGGCATAGCCCCATACAGGTGGTGTGGTCTTCTTTTCAATCAGTACCACAAAAAGATTTGTTAATTATGGTGTGAGTCCTCAGTGTGCCTCCTGTGCATCGAGGCCATGGAAGAGCAGCATTTTTCGTGAGAGCACTGCTGGAGGGTGGTTGTTCCTCTACCAAGCGTTTGTAAATCCACATTTGGGGCACTGTGTCTTGTTTTGGTCCTACCATCACAGGAGACATCTTCAGTAGTCTGTCAGAAGATCACTGAGAGGGTAAGGCACTCAGGGCCATGAAACACAGGCTGCACCAGCACCAGCTGGGGCACAAACTCTGCTCAGAGCTGCACAAAGCAAGGATAGGAGATGTTAGGTACCACAAAGAACATTCCAGCTGGACATTAGGAAAAAATAGTTTAACCATTAGTATGGTTAACACAGGAACTGGGCCCCAGAGAGAGGGGAATCTTCTCCCTGGAAGTTTTTTTTTTTTTTTTTGCTTCTCCCTAGAGCAGCCTGATCTGGCTTTGTGGGTAGCTCTGCTTTGAGCAAGAGTTGAATGAGGTGATCTTCAGAGACCACTTCCAAACTGATCTTTTTCTCCATCTATCCCAAATGCCTAAAGCTTTCCTAATGTAGAGTCTACCCCAACCCTCAGCTAAAGCCTCCTCACCAAAAGCCTCATGAATCATCTTAGAAATTGCAGACCTGGCCAAACTAGATTGTTTCAACAGAACATGTCTCCTTACATCTGGCTTCTGCTCCTTGTGCTTAGTAAACTCTCCTGGGGAGAAGCCATGTTCTTGGTCTGTGTTAGGTTTCCCAGCAGGTTCGTACCCTGGCCCATCATGAGGCATAACAGCAGGGCTTACAGAAACATCGGAAGGTTTTAATTTCTTAGGAAACCCTGCCTGGCTCATCATGTCCTCCCAGTCTGCTCATGATCTGCTGCTTTCAAGGTGCTGAGGTCCCAGGGCAGCTTCTTCTCATCTTCTGTGGAAGGAGTGGTGCTAAACCTTGGAACACTTCAGCTGTGCTGCGGCTTCTGGACTCTGCAGGGAAGGCAACAAAGGGGATTTTCTGCCGTCATCTGTTCCCAATTAGGGTGGTTTCAGGGAGCTCCTTGGCCCGTTTCCACCGCAACCCGTCAGCTCCCGAGCCCACGCAACTGGGAGGTGGGGCCTCGTGGTGGTGGTAGTGGCCAGAGCACAGTGCATCACCCTCACAGGACCAGGGTGAAGGGACAGTGCAGACACCTCTCTCTGCTCCTGCTCTGTTGAGGACAGGTTGGCCCTTGGTGAGTAGCCTGTGCCTACTGGGTGCTCTGGGACAGCTTCAGTGCGATCAGGGAGTGAGAGCAGGGTCACCCATCCTCTAGATTTCCAGAATTTCATCTGCTACTAAGAAAAAGGGGTCTGTGCTGGGGCTGGAGCTGTGTTTTCACAAGGATGAGGGTTGGCATTACGTGCAGCTGATATGTAAGGGGGGGATGCTGACCTGACCTGGACAACTCACCATATCCCTACCCACCACTCTTCTATCTGCTCCTATCCTACCTTCTTACCCCTTCTCAGCCAGAGTCTATTCTCATGCACATCTGTGAGCATCCTGGTTACTCTGAGTTTGCTTTGCCAGAATACTTTATCCTGACCCTACCATAACTTCTCTAAACTAAGTGCCTCTCAACTAATTTCTTTTTTTGTTTCTTTGGGTGTTAAGGCACACTAACAGGGCAGGGCTGTATGGAGGCTTTGGTTTTACAGTTTAACTGGTGAAAAGTCAAGCGTTGGGCAATGCCATGTCCATTGCACCCATGGGAGGTGTGTGTCAGCCCAGCTGCAGGAGTGAGGGGGGAGCCCAAGCCCAGCCCTGCTTTCAGGCAGAGTCTGCGGTTCCCAACTTTGCTTTGCAGGTGGATGCGCCATAATGACGGTGAAGAAGACTCAGGCTCTGCAGGATGGAAGTGCCAAGGTGGGTGCAGGGAAAGGGAGAGAGAAAAGGGCAGAGATGTGCCAAGGGGGGCCAGGTAGTGCGTATTGGCTGTGCTGGATGAACACCAGCCACACCTCACACTGTTCCACATGTTCCCATGTTCTCTTTATATGGATCTTTAACCTGCAGTAGTAGGGAGCATCATCAAAGGGAAAGGATAAATCTTTTTGCTTGCTTGAAATTAAGGAGTTCAGATTCAAAAAAGTTAACCTTGAGCTGATGCAAGCACTAAGTGATAGCTGCCAACTATGCCTGTCCTTAATCTGTGCCCCATTTAGTCCCCAGATCTCCAGCAGTTATGGAGGTAGCCACAGGGTGGAAAGCCAGAGGGAGCACCTAAACAGTTGGGCTTGGGACATTGGAGGAGTGGGTGCTGTTCCCATTGGACACTGCTCCCTCAGTGGCAGCAGCCAGCCTGCTTGTCCTTACTCAGCGTAACTGGGAGACCCTCAGTGGGGCTTGAGAAATGGCCTCCTCCTCTTCCTGTGCAAGCCGAGGTCCTCTGGCCCCTGCGACCCACCGAGAGCCACTGGTGTGTGGGCAGTGGGGCGCTCCTCGGGGAAGGGCTGTTGTCTCACCTGTGCCCATCTGCCATGCACAGGAGAACGTGCTGCAGAGGGTCCTGCAGCTGCCCGTGGTGAGCTCCACCTGCGAGACGCTGCAGCGCAAGTACAGCAGCACCAAGGAGTCGCACCCGCTGATGGCCTCGGTGTGCGAGGTGTACGAGCGGGGCGTGCAGGGCGCCGGCGCCCTGGCCATGTGGGGCATGGAGCCCGTGGTGCGCCGGCTGGAGCCGCAGTGTGAGTCCGTGTGCCGGGGGGGACATGGCAGGGGGGGCCACCAGAGCCTCCCCTGGTGGCACAGCGCTGGCACAGGCACAGGCCTGGCACAGCCCGGGTGCTTTTCTTACCGTGCTTTTGCCCGAGGCAGTCGCTGTGGCCAACAACCTGGCTTGCCGGGGCTTGGACCACCTAGAGGAGAAGATCCCTGCCCTCCAGTACCCCGTCGACAAGGTAAGTCCCAGGCAGGACCATCTGGAACCCCCCAGCCCCTCTGAAGAGCCACAATACATCTCCTCTAGTCTTGCTTCTGGATGGTGAGAGGCTGCTGGCTGGGAAACAAGGAGGCATCTCCAAGTGAGGGCTCCTCCAAGGGCTTCTGCAGCCTGAACGATGGTTGGGGCTCCCAAATATATGTCAGCAATGTCCTGTGTCCCATCCCTGGCATCTACCTCCAGCCCAGGCTGGAGAGAGCTGTTATGCCCCTCTTGGAGTTGTTTACTGGTATGGACATGGCTGGGGTCCCTGTGGCTCCTCTGGCTGTCCCACACCACCCCAAGCCCACCAGTGGGGCTGTTCTCCATCTCTCTGCCCACAGCTCGCATCTGAACTGAAGGACACCATCTCCTGCCCCCTCCAAAGTGCCAAAAGCACCATTGGCAGCTCCATGGATAAGATCATAGAGCTGGCAGCAGAGGGCTACGAGGCCACCAAGAGCACAGTGGAAACAACAGCCAAGTACACGAGGAAGAACTCAGTGACCCAGATGGCAGCCGCAGGGGTCGACACAGCCCTGGGAGGGCTGGAGAAGCTGATGGAATATCTGCTGCCAGAGGAGGATGAAGAAGCAGGTAGTCCTGATGCCCAAATCCATTCTGATGGAGTCTGGTGACAACTGGCTGGGTAGCTCCTCAGTTCTGGGAGGGGCTGCCTCTTGCATGTGGCAGGAGGCAGCCCCTGGATTTTGGCATAAAGCTGCCTAGGAGGGTTGTCCCATGAGAATGTAACCCTCCCACCATTCTTCTGCTTGTACTCTTCTACCTTTAGATAAGAAGCCCAAAAAGAAACACCTGTCAACACCAAAGGTCTCCCAGCAGCAGCCCAGCACTACCACCACTCCCAGCACTACCACCACTCCCAGTGCTCCCAGGGTTGCCAGTGCTCCCAGTGCTCCAAGGGCTCCCAGCGCTCCCAAGGCACCCAGCACTCCCAGCACTCCCAGCACTCCCAGTGCTCCCAGTGCTCCCAGTGCTGCCAGCACTCCAAGTGCTCCCAGTGCTGCCAGTGCTCCTAGCACCCTGGGCCGGATTGGCGTTCTGGTCAGCACTGTGTCCCACCGCGCTTACCAGCAAACCACCCAAAGCCTCCAGCGTGCCAAAAACAAAGGGCAGGAGCTGGTCTCCTGGATCCCCATCCTGGTGAGTGCCAGAACCCACCCCCTGTGTTCCTGCTCCCCTACAGCCTCTTTTGAGCTGATTCTGCTTTCAGACAGGATATTTCAGGCTCCTTGGAGAAAATCTGAGCAAAGTACATTTCCTCTGCTCAGTAGGACAAGCTGGGGCTGGCGGTTCCTGTGTGATGTTCACACATAAACATGTACATTAGTAGGACAAATTATTTTTACCAGGCTCCCCGTGTGTAATTGTTGGTTTATGGCCTTGCCATAACATACTTTCTAAAGCAAAAATCCCCTGCAGAGACCGAGAGGGGTTGGGGAGAAGAAGGTGCTTCTTCTACCCCGTGCTGCAGTGAGAACAACTTCCCTGGCCTGTGCCAAAATCCCAGAGCTCCCATCTGTCCTCAGGATTTCTCCCCAGATGCACAACAGAACTCCCTGCTCCCTGTGTTCCCCTGTGAAATCCTCAGACTAAATAGGGTGGAGTGGATGGGACCAGCCAGCTCCCTCTGAGTGGTGGCTTTTTGCTCCCCTTCCAGGGAAGCCTGGCCAAGCCGAGTGCCCCTGTGGCCCCCCAGGCCCGCAGTGATGGGCAGGGCAGCGCGGGGTGGCTGACCCGGCGCCAGAGCAAGGCACCGGAGCAGAAGAAGGAGAAGGCAGGGAAGAAAGACACCAACCACACCAAGGTATGGAGAAAAGCAGAGCAGTGAGCTAGGAATGCTCCAAAGCAGCCTCCTACCCATGGACTGTGGAAGTGTGGAAGCTGTTCCCCCATGCCTTTGGGGACCAGGCCCCTATCCCTGCTCAACCCCGAACTGCAGCTTGGAGGATGCAAGAAGGGATTGGCAGTGTGGCAGCTCCCTTTCCATTCCCCTAAGCTGGGGGCTGTGGGCAGCCTCTGTGCCATGCACAGTCACCCTGGTTTGTATGTTCAAAACTCCTCTGGAGCTGTGGGATGTCAGCACGGAACTCCCTGCTGAGCTTCTGAACACCCCCGAAAAATTCCCTGCCGTGGTCCCAGCAGCAAGGGCTGGTGTGAGCCGGTGGGGCTGGGAACAGTTTCCAGCATTGGCTCCACTGGGACCTGGGGACGGGAAGCAGCAGGTTGGGGTCAGTGCCCTTTGCCTCTGCCTGCAGCGGAAGCACAGCCTCGAGCAGAGGGTCCCCCGGGGCCTGGAGTGGGGGGAGATGGCAGGGACAGAGACCCTAACGCAAAGAGCTGCGGTGGCTTTTGCAGAGCAGCGAGCTGAAATCTCTCAGGCTTAGAGCTGCAAAGGGGATGGGGAAACCAGGGCCACCCCTGTCCTGCCTGGAGGGGCTGTTGGGGCAGAGGCCCTAGCCAGGAGCTGAGCTGGTTTCTCCGGGCAGGCGGGACAGGACCCCGGGCTCGTGGGCAGCGTGACTCACAACCTGCAAACCGCCTGCGCCTCCGGCATCTCCAGCATGAAGAAGGTCCCGGCCGTGGCCTGGGATGCAGCAGAGGGCTTGATCCTCTTCACCCCCCGCAGGCTGTCCAGGGCCATGGAGACAGTGGATGCTCTCGGGGGGACCCTCGTCAGTGCCCCTAAGCATCTGCTGGGCACCCTGTACAGCTATGTGCCGGTGAGTTCGCCCCCATCCAGGACCTGTCCATCTCCAGCAAACCCCATTTTGCTCAATCTCCTCCCACGAGCACCCCATAGCTGCAGGCAATGCCAGGGGGACCAGACTGGGGAGATGGGGTGCCATGAAGACACCTCAGTCCCACCCTCCTCTTGAGCATCCCTGAAGCCATGACAGCAAGTCCCCCAATAGAACAAATGGGTCAGACAGTGGTGACACCTTCACACAGTTCATGTCCAAGCCAAGGTGTGACCACATTCCAGGGGAGGTGAAAGTGCAGACTGAGACCCCGTTCTCTTTCCTTTACCTCAGCCTGTTTTTCCTCTGGGAGCATTTCTCCATCACAGCTGCTCAAGGACTGCAAGCCACCCACTCCCCTCCACTCTGGGGGCAAACCAGCTTCTCCTGAGGGTCTCCCAGTTTAAGGGGGGGCTGTGTAGCACAGGTGGAGCAGGGCTGGCAGGTGGGTACAACCTGGCTGGGTGCTCACCCCATCCCTCAGCTCCGCAGGCAGTCGGTGAAGGAAGAAGAAGCATCCAAGGGCAGCAAGACCAACACAGAGAAGAAAGAGAAGAAGGAGGAGGAGGAGGAGACCAAGCCTGGTGCCCCCTCCAATGAGGAGAAATCCCAGCTGAGGAGTGACTGGCGGCTGTACCGTGGCCATCACCCCCTCTCCTTCCTGGGGCTGGAGGACCCCCTCTTCCTGCGGCACAACTACTACCGCAGCCCTGCCTTCGACCCCGACTACTCATTCCCACGGAAATCCGCCTTCTCCCCCTACAACAGGCGGGTGAGCGAGGGCTCCTACCGCTTCAGCCCTGAGTCCATGTACAGCCGGGCCTACTACGGCAACTTCTACACTCCTGTCTTCAAGAAGGACTGAGCCAGCGGGCGGGACCAGCACATCCCAGCCCCTCTCAGATCCCCTCAGCACGCTTTGCCTGGGCCCCCCTGCCAGCTGCCCACACACACCCCTGTTCCAGGACAGGAGCTTAAAGTGGTAGACAGGCCATGGGATAGCTTATTCTGGAGTGCATCAAAGCCAGGGTGGGGGAATAAAGGCTACCAAAAGCCCTGCTGCTGGAAGGAGAAGGTAGGGGAAGGTGGGACTAGGAAGCTGAAGGAGATGTTGAAAGAGCAGGGACCACCCAGGCCTGGCACTGGGCTACCACGGACCCTGCTCAGCAGACAGAGTGAACTTAAATGGGCTACACATTGAGTACAGCAGTGAGAGAGAGCAGGGAGGATGGCAAAGCTGTCAAACATCACCATAGCAAGCCTGTTTCCCCCTCCTTCCTCCCTCCCTCCATTCCCCCTTGCAGGGCTCATCCCTAGGCACAGATTGCTCCTCCATGGAGGGGCCGAAGATCCCCACCAACCAGCAGGATTCATGAGCAGGAAAGCCCTAGGCACTTCCCTCCCAGCTGGTGCTGGGATGGATGGTGGGGTCAGCAAAAAGGCTGGTGAGAACAGGTGGAGCTCCTGGAGCCCCTCTCCCACAAGATCACCTGGCTTCCCACACCACCTTGTTGTATCTGCTGCAATAATAAACCTGCAACAATAAACCACCTGCCACTCACCCCATCTGCTCGGCTTCTTTGTGGGAGTGAGACACCAAACCAAGGGAACAGAGTGGGGTGAGACCCCCAACTCAGGGCCAAGGGAGTGGGTGTGGGAAACATCCTGTTACATTCCCTGTTACATACCCATATCCACTGGGATATGGGTGCTCATGCCCAGCACAGTACGTGTCTCTTCCCATGCCCCAAGTACAAATTCACAGCTCCAAGGAGCCGGGGCTTCCTGCCAAAGACAATTTATTGCATTTCCAGAAGAACACAGCAGAGAAACCAGCGTCCCTACAGCACGCACAAACCTTCTTCCAATACATTGCTTTCCCAGGGCATAAAGAGAAAGAAGGGTTTGGGAGAGGCAAAGAGAGGCTTTGGGAAAAGCCTCCCAGAAGCAGGAGGGTTCAGCGGGGAGCCCAGCGACCCCTTTCCCCACCTTTCCTCCCCGGGGACAGGCAGCCTTACAGAAAGAGTGGCTTGGGAAGGCGCGTGGTGCAATTCCCGTCCTGGGAACGAGCCCCGCGCCTGGCTTTTCCCAGGCACAGCCTGTACAGCGCTCGCCCGCAGAAGGGAAACGGCTGCGATCGCTGAAAGGCTGTGGGGGAGAGGGCTGCGAGCAGCACTGCTCAAAAGCACGGCGGGGGGGACGGGAGGCACCGGCCCTCACCAAAATCCTCGAGGATCGCCGGTGCCCTGGGCTCTGGGACACTCTCACACGGTGATACACACGTGGGAACTACCAGTGCCTCCCCAGTGGAGAAAGCCCCACCTCTCCAACTCATGGGTGCTCCAGGGTTACTAAAGAGGATCCTGATGAGGGTTAAACAGGCATAAGGATCCCAGAGTAGGAATGGAGAGACAGGGAGTCGTGTGCTGTACAAGAGCAGGATATCCTCCCTAATCGCTGACAGCCTGGGCAGCTCCTGCTGCAGGAGCTGAGGATGCTGCTGCTTGGAGCTTTGGCAAAATTCCCCCGTGGTTTCCAGTGTTGGAGGATAGATGGAGAAAGCAGGAGGCACCTAAAGAGCTGGTACAGCAAAGAGATGAGACTGTCCCACGGCAGAGCCAAGAGTAACACACTACAGTCCTCGGCTGCACTGGCTGTGCATGGCAGGACACCCAGACCCTGACACCAGGAGGGCAGCAAGGAACCCGTCACACTTATGGGAAGACACACACCACCTCCATGGGCACCCAGCGAGGAGGCTCGGGCCCGCTGGGCAGCACAGGGAGCAGCAACATCCGTGCTCAGAGCGAGTCTGTTCGCTTACGGGCAAACACAGCCGACATGGTCTTGACAATGCCACGGATCCCTGTGCCCTTCTTCAGGGCCAGCTTGGTGTCTGGGATGAGCTTGGCCAGTCCATGGAAGACCATGAGGGCCCCGTGATAAGCCTCAGCTGCAGAGACCTCATAGAAACCACAGTCTAAAGAGAGGGCCAGGAGCCGCCCCTCCTCGCTGGACACCACCCGTTGGTGGTGCAGGTCCCGTTTGTTGCCCACAATGACAATGGGCACCTTCTCCTGGCTCTGCCCCTCCTTGGCTGCCTTGATGAACTGGATTTTGAGGGGCAGGATGTTGAAGCTGGCACGGTCACAGATACTGTAGACCAGGACAAAGCTGTCTGCCCACTGGATTCGCTTCTCCTCTGAGGAGCCATCCTCTGCCTGCTCCTGGGGAAAGAGAAAAGGAAGGGTTGTTTTATCAGGCTCCTTCCCTCCATGCCTGCCTGCTAGAAGAGGGCAATCCTGAGCTTGTTAGGTCAGGGACAGCTAGAGAACAGCAAAAGGGCAGAGAGAAAGAGGAGTACCGAGGAGGGCAGAGCAGCACCTGGCAGAACTAAACAAGGGGGGATGATTCAGCTTTCAGCATCACACCCTAATCCTAACCCTCACCCAGCTGCCATGCACTGCAGGCTGTAGGTGATAACAGCGTGGGGACCTCAGAGCAGCACTTCTTTAGCACAGTCCTGTATTAGCATCAGTGCTTCAGCTCCAGTGCTCTCAGCCAGAGGGCCATGGGCTATAACTTGCTACGCTGTCAGCAACATTGCTGTCCTGTGCTTGGCAGGTGAGAAGAGTTCAGATACTTATGAACCCTCTGATCTGGGAGCCTTGCTCAGCTAAACCTCCCAGCCTGTGGTTCCCCATAGGTAACTTCCAGTAAAGGGTTTTTTGTCCTTGGGGTAGAAATGCGTGATAGCAGTGGAGCCCTCTCACCTGGGAACTGGGGACGTCCCAGATGTGTAAGAGAATCTCTCGGCCATCCACAGTCAGGTTGTGGCTGTAGATGAATTCTGCCCCCCCAAAAAGAAAAAAAAAAAATAGTCATCTTCATGGTATCAGCAGCTGTCACCCTGGACCTTCTGCACCCCAGAGAAGCAGTTCTGGAGCAAAGAGATGGGTCACTGAACAAATGCAACATCGAGCCCCTGGAAGCAGGCAAAGGCTCTGGAGAAAGGCAGGAGAGGATGGGCTGCAATGGAATCCCACAGGCAGAAGCAGGGCTGTCTCTCGACCCCAGTCCCTGTTGGGACCTGGCCTGGCCCTGGCCTGGAACTCACCCATGTCTCCATACTCTCCAATAAAGCGCCGGGTCAGGAAACGCACGGTCAGAGCTGCAGAGGGAAGGACAGGAATCATCAGAATAACCCAAAACCTGGAGCATTCTCCTTTCTAAATCCAGAGCAGGGTCAGGCACCATACCCTTGTAAACTCCTACAAGCACAAATGACCTCTGAGTTTCCCCAGCCACCAGCAGGTCTGTGAGTGCAGCAGAGGCGCAGCACAAACCAAAGCATCTGCACGATCCGGAGCATCAGCAAGCTGCAGCTCAGTGGAAAACACCTTCCCCTGGCTGGCTACAAGGTTGTGCTCAGCTTCCTCACCTTCAATGACAGCTGCACCCCGGGGCTCAGCCCCATCTCACCAGTTTGCTCCACGGGCTGCTCCCTGCCCCTGGCCCTCCCAAACGCTGCTGCAGTTTTCAGCCTGGGAACCCCCTGATCCAGCTCACGGTCAGTTCTCACCTGATTTCCCGACGTTGTCTGCTCCCATGACAAGGACATTTGCTTCCATCTTCAGGGCAGCGGGGCCGGGCACCTCCATGAGGGCAGGGTGGTCGGGGGTGAAGCTGGTGCTCCGGCGCAGCGGGAGCCGCAGCCCCATGCCGAGCGTGGCCGAGCCCCTCCGGCAGCCCCAGCCGTGCCTACAACTCCGCTCGGCACAGCCGACAGCCCAGCGCTTCCCACGGCACCCAGGGGACCCACGAGGCCCATACCCCTCCCCGCAGCCGCAGGGGCGGTGCAGAGGGAACTGCAGGCAGCCGGATGAAAAACTTTGTCATCGCTCAGACTGTCCTGAACATACGTCAGTGGCTGAGCCGGCCCTGCCAGCCCCCAGCACGGCGGGCGGCCGGGAAGCACCAGCTGTCGGCACCAGCTGCTCCGCAAACTGCATCCCAGGAGATGCCCAGGCCTCCATCTCAAGGACTTTGTGCCTCCAAGTGGCCACGTAGCCCCTTGTCCCTTCCCCACGGCGGTGGTGGGCATGTCTGCCAGGAGTGGAGGAGTGTCACAGGTGCTGGGGTGTCTCGTCAGTGATGAAGCAGCTGATGAGAGACGTGAGACCCTTGTGACTGACGGAGCGTCTCATGGGTGCTGGAACTTTGTTTCACCACAGATGGAACACCCCAAGATTAACGGAGCGCTGCCTCGCACGTGACGAAGCATCTCACGAGGGATGGAGTCCCTTGCGAGTGATGAAGCATCCCGTGAGCGACGGAGCATCTCCCGAGTGATGGAGCTTCCCTGGAGCACCGGGGAGCCGCCGCGCAGCTCCCGCAGCCACGGGCGTCCCCCGCTGCCCGCGGCCGCTCTCCCCGGGGTGCAGCGAGGACCGGCAGCATCCTCCCCCCGGCCCGCCGCATCCTCCCTCCCTCCCTCCATCCCGGCCGCTCCCTCCCTCCCCGGCCGGGAGGAGCCGCTGACGCCATCGCGGCGCGCCCGGCGCGGCCATGGCGGCGGAGGCGGCGGCGGTGCGGGTGGCGGTGCGGGTGCGGCCGCTGCTGCCCCGGGAGGCGCTGCGGGGGCACCGGCCCTGCCTGCGGAGCGATGCCGCCACCGGCGAAGTGGCGCTGGGCCGCCGCCGGTTCCGCTTCGCCGCCGTGCTGCCCGAGGCGGCGGGGCAGGCGGCCGTGTATCGGGCCTGCGTCCAGCCGCTGCTGCGCGCCTTCTTCCGCGGCTTCAACGCCACCGTCTTCGCCTACGGACAGACCGGCTCCGGCAAGACCTACACCATCGGGGAGGCCAGCGTCGGTGAGTCTCCCCGGGACCGGCGGCTCCGTGCCCGCCAGCATCCCTGCTCCTCCAGCATCCCTGCTGCTCCAGCATCCCTGCTCCGCCAGCATCCCTGCTCCGCCAGCATCCCTGTCCCACCGGCATCCCTGCTCCACCGGCATCCCTGCTCCACCGGCATCCCTGCTCCTCCAGCATCCCTGCTGCTCCAGCATCCCTGCTCCGCCAGCATCCCTGCTCCGCCAGCATCCCTGTCCCACCAGCATCCCTGCTCCTCCAGCATCCCTGTCCTGACAGCATCCCCACCACCTCCCCGCTCTCCCCACCAGCCCCACATCACCACCTCCTTCCAGCTCCATCCCCAGCCAAGCCACCCACACCACCTTTATCCCAGCCATCTCTCCCAAGCCACCAGCCTCACCAGTGCTGCTGTCCACACCCATTTCAGCACCTTTGCTCTCTCTACCCAAACCCAACTGTATCATCTTCTCCATCATTTCCAGTTTCATTCCCAAACAACCCTTCCACCCTGCCAGCCCCTCCAGCCCAAGCCAACCTCCCCTTGCATCCTAGCCCCCAACAGCCTTTTCTTTCCCCCTGCCTATGTTGCTGTAGCCACCTCCCATGGACACCTTTGAGATCACAGTATCCAGGTTTCTCCTCTTTCACTGTAGGCCAAGTGACAGGACCTGGTCCTCCAGCAGCTCTGAAGGTGGTGGTGATAGTCCTAGGTCCTGAAATAAACCTGAAGGAGAGAGAGGCTTGCAAGTGTTAATCCTGTTAGTTTTTTTGTATGAAGGAAATGAGGAAAGAGACAACTTTTTCATTCTTTCATTTCATTTATTGGCCATTGTGATTTCTTACAGAGGATGTACTATAAACATTTCAATCATCTTTAGTTATTTGCATCATTTGTAAACACAAAATTGTTTCGTACTTTTAATCTACATCGGTTTTCAGTCTCCCAGTTCAGGCTATCATTGCACCAAGTTTGGGAATTGCCATTTTGCATGGCTGTTGGAGACAAAAGGATAAACATTTGAAATTCAGACAGTAGAGTGCTGTGGCCAGATACAAGCAAGCTGCAAGCACCAAAAAAAAAAAAAAAGAGAAAAGCTTCTCAGAGCTAGGAAAGTTATGGAGTCATGCTGGCTTCAAAGGACAGTACACCGTAGCTGCAGGCATGGTGTTTGATACTCACTGAAATGCTGAGGGGCTTTTTCCTTCTTGGGGGAGGACTGGAAACAAGCAGCTTTGCTGGAATCCAGCACAACAGTGGGATAGGATTTGCCCAGAGGTCTTGTGGGATGTTTTACCCAGGCTGTGAGGGCTGAGCCATGGGAGAGTTGTGAGGCAGCTCCTTTCCAGCTGACGTGTGTTGCGGGCAGTCCTCTGACCTCAGCTCTGTCCCCAGCCAGCGCTGGCTCCCTGGACATTCCCTGCTCTCCATGAGCACGTGCCTCTCTTTGCCAGCTTCCATCAATGAAGATGAGCAGGGCATCATCCCACGGGCCATGGCTGAGACCTTCAGGCTCATCGATGAGAATGACCTGATCGACTACACGGTCCGAGTGTCCTACCTGGAAGTGTACAAGGAGGAGTTCCGGGACTTGCTGCAGGTGGATACAGCCAGCAAGGACATCCAGATCCGGGAGGATGACAAGGGGAACATTGGTATGTGTGGCTCTGCACAGGCTCCTTTTCCCCCCATGTTGTAGGCCAGAGCTGGGTTATCTATGCATGAAGGCAGAACCAAGTCTTCTCCCTCCATCCCTTTGTCTCCTGCAGCAGTTTGCTGTGCTTAATCTTGAAAGCTGGTCTGGGCAAGGCCCAGTACGGGCAGGGTGAGAGCAGCAGGCTGTGCAGAGGAGCTGCATCCTCAGGCAGCCCATCCCTCCCAGCCACGGCTGCCTTTGCTTTGCAGTGCTCTGTGGTGTGAAGGAGTCAGAAGTGGAAGGGCTGGACGAGGTGCTGAGCCTGCTGGAGATGGGGAACACAGCCAAGCACACGGGAGCCACCCACCTCAACAGGCAGTCGAGCCGCTCGCACACCATCTTCACAGTGACCATGGAGCAGCGGCGTGGGGCTGGCCGGCTGCCCCTGCACCGCCGCCCGCCCGCCGCGCCCGCCGCCGGGCAGGTCCTGGTGTCCAAGTTTCATTTTGTGGACCTGGCAGGCTCAGAGCGAATTGTGAAGACGGGAAACACAGGGGAGAGGCTGAAGGAGAGTATCCAGATCAACTGTGGCCTCCTGGCCTTGGGCAACGTCATCAGTGCCTTGGGAGATCCTCGGAGAAAGACCACCCACATCCCGTACAGGGACTCCAAAATCACCAGGTACCACTGGGACCAGCACATCTCCCAGGCTCAATTTACAGGTCTGCCCTCTCTGCAGGCTTTCATGTAGGAATCTCTAGGAGCAATGAGACCAGGATAGAAATGCAGGCCTAGCTCATGGCAATGAGGCTTGCATGAGTCACGCTGCTGAAGCTGAGATGAGGTGTTGCTGTGGGTTATCCTGCCCTTCCTGCCTGGCAGGGAATAAAAAATACTGCCAGTAGACTTGTTTAATGGTCCAGTTAGTTCTTAGCTTGAGCAGGTGGCCTTTGCTATCTCCAGCAAGACCCCTGCCAGCACATACGTAGCAGTGATCACAGAGTCAGGGAGCTCCCAACCTCAGGAGTTATTTGGGTGGAGACTTGCCATGGTGCAAACTGTTAATCCTGTGCTTAATGATTCCGTTCACCTCACTAATGGCAAACCAGCTACAGAGCAAGGACATCGTTTTCCCTGGGCTTAACCTCTGAAAAGGGTTGAAAACATTCTGTTTCCTGTGTTATTTTGTATTTCCGCTGTTTTAATCCGTGTGCTCTTCCTTAGGATCCTGAAAGACTCCCTGGGGGGCAATGCCCAGACCGTGATGATAGCCTGTGTCAGCCCGTCATCCTCTGACTTCGACGAGAGCCTCAACACGCTCAATTACGCCAGCCGGGCTCAGAACATCCAGAACAAGGCGGTGGTGAACTGCCGCAAGGAGACGGAGCACATCGAGGAGCTCCACCTGCAGATCAAGAACCTGCAGAAGGCGCTGGAGCAGCGGCAGCGCTCCGAGACCCGCATCATCCACCGCTCGGCCAGCGCCAAGCGCCGCGCGCCCGACGCCACCGCCCGGCTGCTGGCCGAGTGCGCCCACTACCGCACCTGCACCGACGCGGCGTACCGCCTGCTGATGGAGCTGCAGGAGGAGAGCAGCCTGAGCGTGGAGCAGGTCCTGCGCGTCAAGGAGTGGCTGTGCGCCGTGGAGAGCGAGAGGAGCGAGCTGAGCTCCGCCGGGCTGGATAGCGGCATCGAGAGCACCTCCATGGAGGAGCAGGGACCGGAGGCGCAAGGTTCAAAGCTGGCGAAAGCTCAGGTAATAGTGGGGCTGTACAGCTCTGAGGTTGGCTTGGTCTCATGGTCACGGCACCCCCAGCACAGCGTGATGGAAGGGTCAGGAGTGGGAGGGGAGGAGAAGTAACCTGAGCAGGAGGCCCTAGGGAAGCAGAAGGACATGGTCCTCCCAGCGGGCAGGGAGAAATCAGATTCAGCTGCAGCTGAGAGATTTATTACACAGGAAGAATCTGGGTCTGCAGAGCTGTTGTGTCCATGCAGAGTCCAGCATGGGAAGGGAAGGACAAAAGTGGATGCTGATGCTGCCTCTCTTTTATTTTGGGGAGCAGGTGAGCACTGAGAAGAAGTGTGAGTCCATCAAAGATGAGCAGGTGGCCAAGCTGCAGAGGCAAGTGGAACGCCTGGAGGAGGAGAACCGTGATTTCCTGGCTGCCCTGGAGGATGCTATGGAACAATATAAGCTGCAGGTATTTTTGGGCTTTGCTCTCTTTGTAGGAACCTGCCCCAGTCCTCTCCTTCCCACCCAGGGGTGCTCAGCCCAGCTTTCAGGCTTTTCTGCAGTGGGTGTCAGATCAAAATGTATGTAACCACATTTTTCTCATTGTTTCCTAGAGTGACAAACTGCAGGAGCAGCAGGATAAGATCTCAGAGCTGCATGTGCATTTGGAAATGGCAATGCCAAACCTGTGTGTGCCGGGACTGCTGGAAAATCTTCACCTGGTGACTGCCAGCCAGAGACCTCACACAGCCCCACTGGATGCTGCCCATGGCCTTGGTGGGGTTCCCTCAGGGCTGCTTCCTGAGCAGAGTGGAAGAGCTCTTTGCAGGAAGGTGAGGGCATAAGGCTGTGCCATTGAAGAACTGCTGCCTCTTCACTTGGCTGCCATCCACTGTGGGAGAGCTTTTGCCCTGCATTTCAATGTGATCCTTGTCAGAAATGTAGTCCAGAGGACTGTGCTCAGTGTTCAAATCCAGAGTTTTACACTCTGGCAAAAACAGCCCAGCTTCAAAACAGGCTTTTGCTTTCATGTTGTGGGTGAGTCCCAGATTTGTTCAGTGTTTGAGCAGCAGAAGCACGGGCAGCTGGGTCTGGCAACACTCTGGTTCTCCTGAAAATACACTCAATCCATTTTGTTGCTTTTCTTTATGTCTAGCAGAGATGTTCAGCTGGGAGCTGCTTTTTCTTAAGCTGGTTCTCACACAGCTTGTTTCCTCTCTTTCCAATTCTGTGCCCCAGAAGCTCAGCAGCAGCTCCTTGCAGAAGGAGGAGCCGACGGGCTGGCACCTGCACCATGCACAGTGCCCGGCTGGTGATCCTGAGGTCAGAGATGTGGTGCTGAGGAGGGAGCTCAGCCAGGACTCAGAGAAGCCATCAGAACTGTCCTCGGGAGAGGAGATGGAGGAATGGGAACGGAAGCGGTCCCTGTCCCAGCGCCGGTGAGTTGGGGCTGTCTGTCCCAGCCAGCTGTCCCTGTGCGATGCCCTGGCAGTGACCTGGCTGTCCCACCACTGCAGCTCAGCTCTCGTGTCTGATGTAGGAGCAAATGCTGCCTGTGGGGTCAGTGATGCTGCTGAGACACCTTACTGCTCCCTGGGGAGCTCATTACCATCGTTCCTGACCACAGCTATTGTTTCCATCTCCTTCTGAAGCCTGTGGATCATGAGGGTCCTTACTGGGAACAGCTTTAGCAGTGCCCAGACCAAACTGATTAGTTTGCTTCTCCCTCTAGAAATGGGATCCAAAATTTGAGCAAGAAAGAGATTTTCAAGTTGAGCGAGGAGCCAAGTGGAGGCAATGCCCACTCAGTTCAGGAGGAGCAGATGGAGCTGTCAAAAGGCAAGTAGCAACTGTAGGTTTTTGGACAATCTTCCGTGGGCTGGTGCTGCTTCACTGGGTGATCTTGATGTCCCACCTGGATGGTGCCCAGAGGACAAAACTGGAGCAAAAATGGAGCCCAGCTGCTTTTGTTAGGGAGAAACTTGAACTCATAGGGTCTGGCAAGGGTGTGTGTTTTGGTGGAAGTTTCAGGTGACTCAGTGCTGTGCCAGACACCAGCTACAGATCCAAGATCAGATTGTTCTTCTGTCACTCGTCTGCTAAGATAGGGCTTTCCTGACCTGGGAATCTGTGTTCCAGAGGTCTGTGGGAAGCGGGAGTCACTGCTTGGTTCCTGGGAGCGCCCGTCAGGGAAGGACTCCGAGTGGAGGCTGGTGCAAGCACAGCAGAAGATCCGAGAGCTGGCAATCAACATCCGCATGAAGGAGGAGCTGATCACGGAGCTCATTAAGACAGGTGCAGAGCTACTGGCAGGAATATGCACCCATTTCCCATGAAACCTCCTCCTAGCTATGTTGCTTAGTCTCTTCTTTCACCCTCATCTTCTCTCTGTGTTGCTTGTGCTCAGTCTCTTCCCCTATAAGCACCATGGCCTTGTTTCTCCATCCCTCCAGCTGACAGAAACCCTTCCCACTGGTTTGTCCCTTCCCTGGAGTGGCTGAGGGAAAGGGAACATTCAGTCTCTGTAGCCAAAAATACTTGGGGAGAGGGAGGAAGGGTCAGGATCCTGGCTGTGAGAGAGGGGGCTGTGTTGCAGGCAAGGACGCCCAGGCTCTGAACAGGCAGTACAGCCAGAAGATCAATGAGCTGGAGCAGGAGGCAGAGCAGGTGCGGGCAGAGCTGAGCGACAGCCAGAAGCAGCTCCAGGAGCTGGAGGGCAAAGAGCCGTGGGACCCTGGGGAGAAGCGCAAGCTGCAGGAGTACCGCACGCGCGTGGCGGCCGCGCAGAGCAAGGCACAGGTGAGGGGGAAGGGCTCTGCCCACCCCGGCGCTGAGCAGGGGCAGAGCTGGGGGCGTCTCTGCACAGGGCAGTGGGGAGATGCCGAGGCCAAGGGTGCTTTTCACCCTCTGGCAGGTTCTGTGCAGGAAGAAGCAGGCGACGGAGAGGCTGGTGTCGCTCTCGGCGCAGAGCGAGAAGCGCGTGCAGGAGCTGGAGAGGAACATCCAGCTGATGCGGCGGCAGCAGGGGCAGCTGCAGCGGCGCCTGCGCGAGGAGAGCGAGCAGAAACGGCGGCTGGAGACAGAGGTCAACAGGGGACAGCACCGAGTCAAGGTAGGAGAGGGCAGGAGCAGCTGTGCTACTGTGAGGATGACAGTGGGTGTGCTCTGATGGGGTCTGTGGTTGTCTTGGAGAGCACGGAGACGGTATCCAAAGAGCTAGAGGAGAACATAACCTGTCCCTCAGCCCCTGGCCGTAGGGCAAACATGTCCCACTCCCTCTGTGTTCATGGCTGCATTTTAACACACAGGAACTGGAACTGAAGCACGAGCAGCACCAGAAAATCCTGCGCATCAAAACAGAGGAAATCGCGGCTTTCCAGAGGAAGCGGCGGAGTGGCAGCAATGGTTCTGTGATCAGCCTGGAGCAGCAGCAGGTACAGACAGCAAGCCTGCCTCTGCTTTCCTGTTCAGAGGGCATGCTTGGCACACTGCAGGCTGATGGGAGAGATCTGAAAACAGGGACCTGAGCCCACCCTGCCCTTGAGAAGGACAGTCCATAATGTGATCTGCATCTAGTAGCAGAGGACTTAAGATCTTGTCTCACCCCCAGAAACAGGATCTCATCAAAACCCTGGCATTGGTAAAGAAGCTTTGAAATTTTGTTTGTTACTAGAAGGGTGGTGAGAGATGTGCCCTCCAAGAACTCCTTGACAGCTGAGAATTTAGTTTGGCTCTGCCTCTTGGAGGAGCTGGAAGGATAAAACCAGCGAAGTCTGGGCTGTGGAGTTTAGCAGAGATGGAATAGGGACTCTTGTTCAGATCTCAACCCCACTGCTCTTTAGTCCTGGGCGTTGCTGCTGCTGTCTGTACACACACACTCCTTTTGCTCCTCCCTCCATTAGAAAATTGAGGAACAGAAGAAGTGGCTGGACATGGAGATAGATAAAGTTCTGGAGCAGCGGCGAGCCCTGGATGAGCTGGAAGATGAGCTGAGGAAGCGGGAAGCTATTGTGGCCAAAAAGGAAGCCCTGCTGCAGGAGAAGAATGGCCTGGAGAGCAAACGGCTGCGCTCCAGCCAGGTAGGACAAGAGTGTGACACCTCAACCCTTTGCTTGATTTCCAGCAGAGGTGGAGGCTGGAAGACCTGGGTGCCATCCTCTGTCTGGCACAAGGCTGCAGGCCAGGATGAGGTGGTGTTGAGAAGTGGGTAGGAAATCTTGTCTCTATGAAAGAGTCTGGTTGTGCTGTGCCTCTGAGCTTGTTGGTTTGGTAGCCCTTTGGCTTATGTCTGCCTGGGGGGTCACTTGACCTAGAGAGGGGAGTAGAACGGGGCTGAGGGCCTGAGTTACCTTCAGAGCAGATCCCCTTGAGCATCCTCTGCTGCAGGCCCTGACAGATGACATAGTGCGCGTGTCCAGCCGCCTGGAGCACCTGGAGAAGGAGCTGAGTGAGAAGAACGGGCAGCTGCGTCACGGCAGTGCCCACGACCAGCAGCAGATCCGCCAGGAGATCAACAGCCTGCGCCAGGAGAAGGACCAGCTGCTCAAACAGAGGCTGGAGCTCGACAACAAGCTGCGCCAGGGCACGCTGCTGTCCCCTGAGGTACCTCTGCTGGGGCTGGGGAGCAGGAGGTTGTAGGAGAGAAGTAAAGGCTGAGCGTGAGGTCATTGGCAGATGCTCCCCCACATCCCAAAGTGTGCATGTCCCAGCTTCTCACCAGCACTACTGGCATGACAGGGAAGGTTAGGGCAGGGTGAGACAAAGCAAACCCTTTGCTAACTACAGCTCTGCCCTGGCAGGAAGAACGGATCCTGTTCCAGCTGGATGAGGCGATCGAGGCTCTGGATGCAGCCATTGAGTACAAGAATGAGTCCATCACGTGCAGGCAGCGAGTCCTGCGGGCCTCGGCCAGCCTGCTGTCCCAGTGTGAGATGAACCTCATGGCCAAGCTCAGCTACCTCTCCTCCTCTGAGACACGAGCTCTGCTCTGCAAGTACTTTGACAAGGTGGGAGACAACTGCCCTCTCTGCTGGTGGGAGTTGTATTTCATTTACTGGCTGTTAGTGATTGCATTATTAGCCAGCCAGAACACATAAACATAACACAGCTTGAATGCACTTGTTAACAGAATTGATGATCTGACCAAACTCTTGTTTTCCTCAGTTTCAAGCTTTCTCTATGCATCATCCTGTAGTTTTGCCCTGTACTCAGGCCACAAAGCCATAGCACCATGACCCCCAGCTGGGAGAGGGCCTTTTCTAATCATAGGATGCATGGATCCCTGCAGCCACACCTTGCTCTTCCCTCCACAAGGCAGCTCTGACATCACAGCACTACTAACCTTTGTAAGCTGTACCAGAAAACTAACATGATTGGGGCTTGGTGGGGCAGGAAATCTTCCCAGGCATGAAGGAGCTGAAGTGTTCCTTGCTCTTGGGCCCTGGCCAGGTGGTGACACTGCGAGAGGATCAGCACAGGCAGCACATTGCCTTCTCAGAGCTGGAGATGCAGCTGGAGGAGCAGCAGCAGCTGGTGCACTGGCTGGAGGCAGCCGTGGAACGCCAGCGCCTGGAGATGGACCGCCAGCTCACCCTGCAGCAGAAGGAGCACGAGCAGAACATGCAGTTACTGCTGCAGCAGAGCCGTGGTAACCCCCTAGCTCTCCAAATGGGCAGCAGTGCTCCTGCTTTTGTCTTTCCCAGGGCTCCCAGGCTGAAATAGCCTTGTTTTTTCTTGTAGAGCACATGGACGAGGGGCTGGCCAGCAGCAAGCTGCAGTATGAGGCGAGGATTCAAGTGCTGGAAAAGGAGCTGAGCCGTTACATGTGGGCAAACCAGGAGCTGAACCAGAGACTGAGTAACGTGAACCTCCATCCTGGACAGACCAAAGGTGAGAAGAAACACAGGCTAGGGCTTTGCTCTTCCTGCCAAGTTAAAAGGAAGGTTCAGTTCCCGTGCCTGGCAGTGAGAGCTTGGAGCAGTCCAGAGCAGTGCATGTATAGGTCCTTCAGCAACTGCTATACAGGCACCAGTTTTGATGAGGAAAGTAGAAATCCTGATACTCACTTCTCTACCCTCAATTTTTCCCAGCAGGAATGGAGAGAAGCATTCATGGGGCTGGGGACAGAGCTGCCCCTGAGCTTGGCACCTGTGAGGAATTCAGCCTCAGGGAACAGCCCGTGCTTCCAGCTGAAGAGAGCCCTCGGGCCAGGGATGAGAGCAGGGACCTGGTGCACGCCCCTTTGCCCTCGACATGGAGGCGTTCCTCGCTGCCCAGCGACAGCCCCGGCGACCCGCGGCAGAGGGACACGGAGCACTCGCTGAGGGCGGGGCAGCCCCACGAGCTGCTCCCCGCACGGAGCCTGGCTCCTGCTCCCAAACCCCGCCGGGAGCTGCGCAGAGCCAGCCTGAACCTCAGCCCAGTGCCTTATCACCCAGCCATGATAGACGTGAGGAAAAACCCGCTCTAGAGCCAGGCTTAGCACTCACCTGGCACAGGGCAGGGAGCAGCAGGTATTGCTGACCTGAGCTTGACAGCCCTCCTGCCCCACAAGCCAGCCTGGCTACAACCCTGTTACATTTCAGAGGCCTGAGGAAGAGGAAGATGTGACTTGTTACGAGGGAGGGAGTTGAGTGTGTAAGGCGTGGGAGCACCAGCCCCCATTCTCCCTGTTGCTGCCAGTCCAGGCAGCACTGACAGGATGCTTTTCCTCTGCTCCCTCAGCAGCTTAAACACTGTGAAGCAGGAGACACTTTCCTTCCAGGCCTCTTAACACTAAAAACTTGTTTACAATGTGGAATTCTCAGCTGAAGGGCTTGCTCAAGCCCTGGCAGCCCTGGAGGGAGATGCTCTGCAATCCTGCAGAATTTGTACATATTTTTTTGTAGTAACTTTGGGTTTTTTACATTTCTACTATAACTTTTCTAATAAAGCAGAGTGAGTTTTATGAAATGGTCACTTGTCAGAAGGGCCACTTACTCCGGGGATGTAGGAAAGGAGTTGTATTTAAATCTCACTGCATGGGAAGTCAGCTGCTGTCACACTCTTGGCCTAATGTTTAAGTATGTGCTTTGTTGAAGTAGTCCCAGCCACATCTAGTAGGCTTCCTACATTAAATTGCCACAGGAAGAGCATCTCCAGCCAGCAGCAGAATTGTCTGAAAAACCCCTGATAAAAGTAATGCTGGTTCTGTTTTTCTCTTGCAGCCTCTAAGCTGCAGGGTTTTCATATTCTTGAGAACTTCCAGTCTGGATTTAAGAGAGACTAAATACAATCCTGCAGCTTAACACAGCTCATGAAGAGGGACTAAGTTTAACTCTGGCAGAGCAAGAAATGAAAGCCCAGATATCTGCTTTGAGAAAGGCAAGGGGCTGTTTGACCACTTGACCCTAAAAAACAAGCCAGTGCTTCAGCCTGAAATGAGAACAGCCACCACAACCACTACTTAAGGAGTAACACACCAAGTTAAAAGCCAGCATGTAAGAACCACCTTCTGATCTCCTACATCCTTGACCTTGCCTGGCATGACAGTGAGGGGGGGATATTATTGAGGGCTCTGTATGTGGCTGAGCTCTGCAAGATTAAGTTTAGACACTTCTTTCCCTCCTGCTGAAAACAAAAACCTTCAATAGGGAAAATAACAATCCACCCTAGCTGGAAGTAAGTTGTAGATTTAGAGCTCCAAGCTTGTGTCACTCCACATCCTTGAAGAGGTGCAGCTCTCCCAGCAGCAAAAGTCACTGTTAAGCACACGATTCTACCCCTTTTCCCAGTGGGAAATTAACAGTTTTCCTACAACAAACAGTGTGTCCAGGAAACAAGCTCCCTCAATCCCATCTACTCCCTCAAAGCCTTAAAGCCACCTAACAAACCTCTGGTTTGCCATGCCTTGTTTAAGGATGACCTCACACCATTTTCATAGCTCTCCACCTCCTGTGCAGTCAGTAGACACAGTGCGTGAATTCCCCGAGATCCTGCTATGCACAAACAGGTCACTGTCCCAAGGGGAAAAATTCAGCCCTTCCAACATTATGCACAATTTCAGCCCCTTGTAGGCTACATCTCTGGCTCTTGGTCTCATCATGGGGTTAGAAGACAAATGTGTCACAGGCAACTAAATCACTATTTAATCCATGACTCAGTTTGGTAAAGAGTAGTCTTGAAACTGTCATTTCTAGTTATTCCATCCAAGTTTTACTTCTCAAGGACACTTCCCCAGCCAATTCTCTCTGGCTTACTGCAAGTTTGCAGAAAAGGACAATGAAGTCATTCCATCAGCATCTGCTTATCGAGCAGTAGCCAGGAGCGGATACACCAAACCATTCATGATCTACAAAGATGTTCCCACTTAAATTATCTTTCCCTTTTTCTGTACTCTTGGCACTTGACTAATTAATTAATCCACTTGTTATTTTCCCACTAAGCTGTGGCAAACTGGATGCAATTAACAGAGGGATCCATTTAGTATCAGGACAAGACACAGCAGGAGCACGCAGCTTGTTCTGTACCCATTCGCCTCCAGCATCCTCCTTCCTGCAGCCCCCATCCCTCAAGCCAAAGACAGATTTTGGGTTAAAGGACACAATGAAAATTTATACCAGTTTATTTTACAAGAAAGCTGTAGAATTCTAAAGTGACAATTCTCCCTCTTGACCTGGGAGAACTGGACCTTCACTACAGAACTCTAAGCTTCCTTTAGCAGAAAGACCAAGCAAGGCTTTGAATGGATGGAAGGAACCATACATTTTTAGAGTGGTCCTTATTTCTACTGCCATGAGCTTGCATCCAGTCTCCTACTGGATGCTCCAGTCCAGCACCAAACACCAGTCTTTGTTAAAAGGTCTGTTGTACAGCTGGGATAATACAGAATTTCCCATGCTGGCTTGGTCCAAACTTCAGCTGAGCAGCTTTTTCCGTGAGTAAGTCCTGCTAAAGCGAGGCCTCCTGGAAGCCGTGATGTGGAATGGAGACAGCTCCTGGTTGGCAGTAATTTGGACAGCATCAGGTTCCTCTTCTACAAAAACAGAAAGAATACATGAAAGCCACAGTTTACCAGAATTCACTGGTGATTCCAAGAAGCCAAATACCAAGTGGAGACAACAAGAACTGGAAGTTGCACTTCCCATGTAGCTATTCTCTCTTCATTGCTACCTCTCCTTCCAAACTTCCCAGTTCATATCAAGTTTCTTGTAAGCATGTGAAATGGAGACACTGAACACAGCAGTAGCAGATACAGTCACAAGTTTTCTGCCCAAAGCCCAACCCTCATCACAGCATGATTTTGTTTTTAGTAGCTGGAGGCAAGCAGAAAGCACAACCAGACTGTTTGAGCCCAGCCTTTCCTCACTTGCTCTTACCTTGAACACACTTTCTCCGAGCTGGCGGTGGGGACAGCAGTGGAGACTGGGTCAGGGCTAGAAGGCTGCTGGCAGAAAGTCCACTCTTCAAGGGTGGAGTGGAGCCTGGAAAAGCACAGTGAGATGCTGCAGCAAAACCACTCAACAACTCAAATGTTTAAGTCACACCCAGCCTTTATGCTACCTCAAAACTGACATCAGTGTAAGTGATATTTTGAGTTTATCTGAAACAAACTCTAGGCTGTCACAGTGGTGTTTTGGCATTTGGGAAAGGTAAATGGCAGTCTAGAATCAGCTCTTAGCACATTTAATTTTCTTAGCTGGTTTAGCAGAAAATCACTTCACTTGTATTAAACACAGGTAATTCACATCCTGGAAGAAAACTGTTACAATCACAATGGTCTAGAAATACAAACACAAGGTCTGTAGGTACAGAAGGTCTCTTAAAGGACCATCTTAAGGCTAAGCACTGTTACTACTTCATGTCCTGAATATGAATTAATGTTATTTCAAGGTTTTGCCTTTTTTCTGTGATAATGTTGAGTAAGACACTATCTCTGTGTACAAATCTTCCTTTGCAAGAGAAAACAGACACCAAAGCTTAGTGCAATGACTACAGAACAACACCTGCCACAGCCTCTTAATTTCTACAGTACTGGATTAAGTGTTTGAAATTCACAAGGCTTTGTTTACAGAGCTGAACAGCCTGTTTCACCAAGGTTAGCTGAATCCTCTGCACCCACAGCAAAAGCAAAGAGGCAGCTTAAAGCCATACACCTACTGATACATTATTGCTAGCAAGGGCATCATTTCTGGCAGCACTTTGAACCAGCCCACCACCACAGGCAGACAACTGGAGCAGCAATAAACACCAACATCCACAGGACTAACCCTGCTGAGACTCCAGTCTGAAGCACTGAAGCAGCCAAGCTTTACACTTAAGATGTTGGCTTCAGAGCTGGATGCTTGGCAGAGGCCAGTGGTGTCAACACAAACCTGAACAAATCACCAGCTGGATGCAATTGGGATCCTCTCTCCTCAAGTTCTCAAACTTTCCTTTTAGTTCCTCCAGCTTCCTGCTCTTTCGTATTTCTCCGATCTCTCTTCCATCATTAATACTCCTCATATCCAGTCTGCCTATCCACATAATTATCTTCCATGTCATCTACAAGCCACTCCCCTCTCACCTCACTCTCCCTCAGAGAATTACACAGCAAACAATTGTGTTCTTATTTCAGTCTAAGCCCCATTTTTAACCACATCTGAATTTCAATGGAGTGCCTTTCATGCCATTTAATTACCTGACAAAAGGAAGACATCATCATCCCCAAGACTACTGTGCTGCTCCAGTGTTTTGAGAGCACAGGCTCCTGGTTTCTCAGGAAGTACAGAGTCTGTCCTTGATTTACTTCTGTTGCCCTCATCTGTGGAAAAGCCAGTGAGATCCAAGCTGTCCCTATCAGCACGTGATCTCTTGACACTGTGATTCTCCTCCTTTTCTGGTGATAGGTAAGTGAAGACACGCTTCCGAGATGTCAAGCCAAAAGTTCCCATGGCAGAGTCCTCATCAGCCCTTGGTTCAGAGTCACTAGGAGATGACTGATCCTGGAGCCTGCAAATCCCTTCCAGTTCAAATTCCCCAGGAGTACTTGTTACTTTGCTGCTGCAGTGTTCTGAGATCCTCATCGTTCTCTCTCTGCCTGCTGGCAGCCGTGTCCGATCATCAGCATTCCTCTCGCCCTGACCACAGCTCACGTTAGCAGTGCTGCCTGCTGCCCTCTTCCTCCGAGGCCAGTCATTGATGGCATCAGGAGTAGTCTTCCCCTTCTGCTTTGGAGAAGGTGTCCGGAGAACTCCTGCATCCAATGGGAATGGGGAGGTGACAGCAGAGGCACAGCTTGTTGGGGTGTATGACTGGCATATGTAGGTCTGTCCTGCACCTTTCCCAGGTGTACTATGGAAAGAACGGCAGCAGGATGGAGAAACACAGGCAGCTGCCAGCTTTCCTGGGTGCTTGCTGCACCAGGTCATAGCAAAGTCGCTGAAGGGGCTTTCTCCTCCCCTGGGTTTGCTGGCACTTGCTTCAGGCTGAACTTCCAACGACGAGCAAGAGCCAATTTTCTTAATGCGAAGCTTGGGCAGGCCCGAAGCTTGCATTTCAATTTCCACTTCGTACGTCGGCGAGCTGGCAGAAGGAAGTTTGCAGCGACTTTCAGGAGTGGAGACCTTGGCCACCAGCTGAGGCTCTCCCATGCGCGCCGCAGCCTCCCGCTGCCGCCGGTCTGCAGTGCAGCGCAGGGAATAGGCAGGGGGAGACTTCTGCACAGGAGGTGAAGTATGCAGGGCAAACCTGGAGCGTCTCCTGAGACTTGGAGCCTTCAGTCCCATATATTCTTCCCTCAGCAGAGTTCGTGCTTCCAAGTCATCACTAACTCTTTGCCAATCACTTAGGAAGGACTCACAGGTGTCTGCACTGCAGTTCTCCCCCTTAACTGACGGCTCACAGTCTCTCTCAGCGTTCCGCGCATGTTCCTGCCCTCCAGCAAAAGGCTTTGGAGACAAATGGTTTTCCAAGTTTTCCAAGTCCTCCCCTGAAGGAGATTTTTCAGACACTCTATCCATCTGTTTATTTTTCTCCAATACAGAAATATTTTCAGTAACTTGGGACTGATGAAGCTGAAGGCTTTCTACAGAACAGTTACCACCACTATCATGATGACTGTCCCCATTTTCTGTAAGTGTTGCACATGTGAGGCTCTCTGCTCTAGAAACTGGTTCACCTTTGGCCTGCTTTGATGTGTGAAGCAGAGATCTCAGTGAACTGCCAGCAATACCTGGAGTCTTTTGAGAAGATGGTTTAGATGCACCAGGTCCCCAGTCAGACTCCCTAGCCTGCATGTGGGAAGAAGAGCAGCTTGTCACAGTGTTTGTGGAACTTTCATGGAGTGGAGAACTGCAGAGAGGCTCTGCCCTCACAGCAAGTTGAGGTATTTCTGTACTCAGTGGGCTGGTACATAACTTTGAACCTGGATCTTCAAGTTTCCTGGGCGTCCTTTTAGGTGCTTGAGATAACTGATCTGACTGCACCTGAATTTCCTTTGTGAGGATTTGCCTCCGAGCACTAACTGGAGATGCTGATTTTGAGAGGTATCTCAAGGAACGTCTTGGAGTCTGAAGTTCTGTAAAACACCTTTCTTGAGTGGCAGAGGGGGAAGAAGAAGCAGTTGGATTTGAATCTGTTGGAGGTAATACAGAAGCATTAAGCCCTGTGAACCCTTCACGTTTTGGTGATTGCAAGCCAGGCTCTTTGCAGGAAGGGGAAAGTGTTAGTGCTGCACAACACTCCTCAGCAGCTACTTGCAGTAAGTGAACCCTCTTGCTGTCAGTTAGCGCAGATGGAGACTTGACCCTTTGTGCAGGATGAGAAAAGTACTTTCCCAAACATTTAGCTACAGGCTGCTTAGCTGCTGGACTTTTGCCAGGTGTCTTCTCCAGCTTCTGTGGCGTCCTGTGGGCAATGCGAGGCGATCTCCTCAGGAGTTTACTGGCAGAATTTAGTGCCTTCTGGGCAAATTTATGAGGTGTTTTTCTAGGAGTCTGCAAGGGACAAAATAATAAATTAAAGAATCATGCTTGTTCTACTCCAGGAGTACTATCTATCCATCCTCATATTTACTTCCCAACATCTGAAACATAAAAAACCCATTGGATGCGACTTAACGAATGCTAAATTTATAATGCTGATGAATGGAGGAGAAAATGAGCATGGGAAGAAAGAGAAAGGGAGGTAACTGTTTCTACCTGACATGAGGGAAGCTCCTCTAAGTGTAAGGAACCTTTTCTTGTTCTCCTCCTTCCAGGTGAATGCTTCACTGCAGGACTACACATGTCAATGACTGCACCAAAGAAAAACCTCTTGGGAGTCTGGACAGGGGGGCTGCTCTCTGAATGCTGGTTAAGGCCTATAAAATGTAACAGTACAATTTAACTAACACCAAGTAATGTGCCACAATTGTCTGAATCACGTCAGATGTGTGGAAAAATAGTGCAAAAGCTCATATTCCTAGCATATTCTTTTCTAGCCAAGTGTTAAAGCTTCACCAGAATTATTGTTATTTCCCATTATGAAATTAATATCCATCTCTAGAAAGAGTGCTCCAATGGTAAAAAAAAGATACAAAATACTTCGGCCTCTTATTCTATTTATAGCTTGTAGCTTTAGATAGTTCTGGTTCATGACTAAGGATTCTAATAAGTAGAACATAAAGAACTAAATGTCACCATTTTTAGCTGATAATCCTGCTGAGAAAGCCTGCAAAGAAGATCCCATCAGTCACTGCTTTATGCTGCCACAGAGTAGACTGAAAGTAAGCTATAGGATTTCTGTCCCATATTTTACAAGGATTTCACTGCATTTAAGGAATGCAGACTGACAATCAGTGGTATTCTGTTAGATGGGCCTGACTGGTTTCTTAAGTTGGCAGTGAATTCATCATAGAAAGAGCTGCCTTACCACCCTCAAAATTCAGATTACCAATTAAAAAATAATTACTGAGGATGAATTTCTGTCTACAGAAGGTATTACATGACAGCTCTTAGCTTCTTACAGTCTCTTGTAGAGCCAAATCAAATCAAACTCAGAGCTATCCAAGCCAGCTTTTAGACCAGCAGTATCAGTCTGCTCAAATCCCACTCAGTACCTTTTACATCCTGCAGTTTACAGCTCTCCTTTTCTTGTCCCTGGTGGCGGTGTGGTGAATTTTTTGAGCTGGGCTGTGTAGTGGAATAGAAAGCACCAGTGCAGGTCCTATTCAAAGACAGCTGTTTGATGCGTGGGCTTCTTCTCAAACCTGCTTCTGAAAAGGCAAGGACAAAGGAGACTGAGCCTTCTTTCCCCCTCAGCAATGGGCACATCACCAGGAACAGTTCACAACTGCAAGGAACATACTCTCAGAAGAAACTTCTCTACAGATACGTATATCACCCAGGAAAGCAAGCAGGTGAAGAAAAGGTTCAGTTTCCTTGAGGATTTGGAATATTTATGCATACAAATCTCCTTCTAAAGTATGATGCCCCTCCTCTAACTCATGATTACTCTCATTCATCTTCAGCAACTATATGGAAAGGAATGCTAGAAAAGCCATATTCAAAGCAAGTTACATCCACGTTAAAAGATGGGTTAATGCTCTTGTCTCCTTTCACTAGCAATTTCATTTTCCTGCTTGCCCAGACATGCTGGTTTTTTCTTCCCTTCTGGGAAAAGGAACAGCAGTAGCCAATATAAGAGAGAGTCCCCAGAGCCAGGTGGCTGTCTGTTACAGCAGAAATCAGAGCAGGGTCACAGCACAACATGGTGAAGTTACATTAAAAATAAGCATGTGCTGGTTTGACAGTAATTATAGCAGCTCAGAATCTTGTTCACCTTTCAAGTCCATTACGTTTTTTCATTTTAAAGACTTACTACCTACCTCTCTTTCTTAACTTCTACTGTCCAGGCCTGTTAAAGCAGTGAGTAGCAAGTGGCTCTGTCAGAACAGAACTGTACCAACACTTTTGGACTGACTTCTCATGAATTAGCCAAATCAAGGCACACTCATCTTACAAGCTATGACCTACAGCCAAACCACTTTTAATAAAAAATCAGTGCTTACCATATATGGCCTTCTCTGGAGATTCTTCTACCACACCAGTGTCACAACCTGGATCAGAAGACCTTGAGAAACAACAGACATTTTGAGGTTAGCATACTGAGCACATTTATAGGAACAGAACCAGTGGTCTATTCTACACTAATTTGTGGGCTACTCTAAGTGAGCAATTAGTGAGCACTTTGCCTCTTATTGAGGCATCTAGCTATGGGTAGCTCCCTAGATGTACAGGTAACAGTTGTACATGAAAGAAAATGCTGCAATTCAGCCTAGACTCCACAAAATGCAGCAGAAGCCTTTTCTTCAGAAGCCCTTAAATGAGCAATTGAACCTAAACAGACATGAGCTGCAGGAATTAAAGCAGCCTGACTTACATGATGAAGCAAGCAGTATTTCCCCCCACTTAAGCAATGGCATTTAGCTTCCACTGGTTCTCTTACTGCCTGAAGTGAAGATCATCTTTGACCACAACGATACCTGGTAATTCTGCTCACAGCCCTTAATTAGGCATCCATTAATTAGACAGCCAATACTGACTGAAGAAATTCAGAAAGAACTCACCTGCCTTTGATCTGCTTGTGCAGGAGTCGCCTGGACACCTGTTTATGCAGTGGTGTTTCTGCAACTCTCTTGGTCAACAACTTGCGATGATCTAAAAATCATGCAAGAGCTGTAACATCACACATTTATAAAGCACTTGGAACAAAAAAATAAACACAGTGTGGTACAGGCTTAAGCTTAAGAACAACAGTCAATATAAAATCTCTGTGCTGTCTCCTGGCACTCACAAGCTATCATTATTTCAGTCCAGTGTCTACACCTCCCTCCTACTCCCTCAATATTATTAATAGTACCATGTCAGACATAGTTAACCTACTGAGATAATTTAATTCTTTATCTTTATTTCACAGATCCTTTTTTAACCAAGCATTTTTAACTTTAATTTACTTTATGAGATGTACAGAGTTCAGTAAAAACAGGTTTCAGTTTCAATACCATCACTATTCACCCTCCAAACACCATGGCCATGACCTCCTTTTATCCTTTATTAAAAACAGATCATAATTGTTTCATAAAACTGAGAATGCAAAAATAGGAATTTTAGCAAAAGCTCTTCCACAGCAATCCCACATGTGCAAATCACATCCTACCTTTGTTGCCCTCATTGGTGCACTTGTATTTTAGGCCTTCCACAGCAGATACTGACTGGCTTCTAAGCATCTTTTTCAGCGACCTTTTTGATGGTGAGAGTATCTCTTCATTGAAGAGGTTCCTCCTGACCTTTGTAACCTCTGAGGCAAGAAAAGCAAGAAAAGATCAAATTACAGGGAAAAGCAGAAGAAAAAGAAGAAAGAAAAAAAAATTACCAAGGTAATTTTGTCAGGCCACTAGGGATAGAACAATATACCAGCAAGGAAAGACAACTTTTTAGAGGCTAAAAAGCTTTGAAAAGTTTTTTTTCTGCTACTGGAACACGTCCTCTGTATCCATTCCAGCCTTCTCATCTGAATTTGTATTATTTGCATTATTCTAGCAATAAGCTACAAGCAGATGCCATAGCAGAAAAAGCAGACAGTCAGTGTCCCATGTGGAACATTAGGCGCACTACAAAATCTCAACCAAAGCACATCTTGGTTCACAGAACACACGTGAGATTTATTTTTATGAAGTATTTGTGGGATATATCCTATTTTCAGATACAGTTCGTTCTTGCCCCCTTTTTCTTTTCAGGACAGAGAAGATGGAAATAATTTCAAGAGTCAAGGTTTTCTTTTGAGGACACAAAATTTAAGTTTTCTGAATATAGGTACACAGAATACCACATTTTTTTCCCCTCAAAGTTTTTGCACCACTCAGCAAAACTTCCTTCAGATTTCCAGCATGCCTCAGCATAATTTCATCATGGCTCAGTAAAATTTACAGGGACAACATGTGCTGAAGATGCACCTTTCCATGATCAAGCCAGAAGTCAATATACCTTGCACTGCCTCTTTCTGCAACAAAGGCATCTGCTGGGACTTCTCAGTGGCAAGGTAAGAATGCAAGTTCTCCTGAAACAAACAAGAAATCAGCCTCAGCAGCAGTGCAATGTTATGTTTGAGTATCAACTATAAGCTCTGCACCACATATTATTTCAACTTCTCCCTCAAAACAATTTGCTTTTTGTACAGCTGATACAGGGCACACTTACTAAGGGAATACAGAGCAAGAGTTTTTGCAGTCAAGCATCACAACTCACACACAATCCTTCTGGAAGAGTTTTACCTTTCTGATGGGGTTCTTGGCTACTTTGGGAATCTCAATTTGACGCAAGTTCTGTGGTGCTTCTGTCATGCTCCTGTGTCTGGTTAACACATTATTCCTTTAGAAAATACACAAAATTACGTTAAAATAAGATCAAAACCACAGTTATCAACCTACTGGCAACTAATCTTAGGTGTGACTCAACAGATATAAAGTGTTTGCCTAAATTCAAATTGCAAACTGTGTTGATACCTCACTTACTACTACGCTGGGGTATGATTTGCAATATAAAAAGCTATTCCTAAGGTTGGTATTGGAATTCATTCACAATTTGCTAATATGAACACAGAATCCCCAACACATCCCCAGTAAATCACTTTTAACTTCAACAATATACATAACATGCTTTTCTTCTCATAGAAGATGCTTCTGAAATAAATCTACTTTTGCATAAGATACAAATACAGAATCAAGATTGTATTTTTTGTAGTCAACAAAAAGCTGCCTCCTGTTTGGAATTACTACCTTCTCTTTTTGGCAGATCTGGTGCGCAGCTCCTCCAGCTGATCACTCTCAGTGCAAACAGCGCTGGGAGTTAAGACAGATGACAAAGAGGGAGGAAGGCCTGGGGATTTGCTATCCAGAGTCATAGAGTCATCACTGAAGAAGTCTGAAGGCAGAACAGATGCCAGCTTCGGAGGTATTTGTGTACCCAGGCCATAATAAATATCTCCAAGGGTCTTTGGTATAGAACTCATATACCTGGAGCACCAGAGAGAACCAACAATGAAATACACCCCTCCTCAAAACTGTTGGTATTTCAAACCCAAGGTGTGAACTAAATCCTTGTTCTTACACGTCAATTTAAAAACAAACTGAGTATCAACTGGGTTTTTTTAATTTGTTTACTTGCTTATCAGCTACCTTTTCTTTAACCAAAATATGAGTGTAATAAAGAGCACGCATCTAAATTTCTGAGAATTACGAAGATGCAGTAAATCAAAGCTGCTGATTGCTCTCTACTCACAGACAACATCTGACCCAAACCATAGTCCCCAGCAACACACAAGCCATGCCAAAGAACTCACAATTCTAATATTTCCTCTAGAAACTTCGTAAGATAGGCTGGGTCTTCAGTCAGACATAAAATGCGCAGCATATCTGTCACCTGGAAGAAAAAGTCAGGTGGCAAAATGGATTAAGGTGTGACAGCTGCAGCACCAGATATTCTAGTAAGGAATATCAAGTGTTAGTGTAAAATCAAAGGAAAAGCAGGCTCCAGGTCTGCATTCCTAGTGCCATGCAGAAACACAACCTGGTTTGTACTTTACTTGCCTCTTCCAACAGCTGCTCCATTCCCTCAGCGTTGCTTTGCAGCGAAGGGCACTGAAGGCACAACTCAAGGCGCAAAAATACCTGCAGTCGGCACCTAAGGAAAGAAGCAATTATCCACCACCTCGTCTCCTAATGGAAACAGCAGATTTACTGCAAAAGGTGTGCTCAAAAAAGCAATGGGAAGGGAAGTGGTTCCTTTTGACAGCAAAATTTAGTTAGCATTTCATTTTGGTGGCAAGAGAGATGCCTCATTCCAGATATAGGCTGCAGTGCTTATCACACGGCATGGGTATATTTGCATTTAATGAAATGATTTTACTGCAACCAGAGATTCCCCTTGAAATATTTGCCCCATGTAAACACTTTTCCAGTTGTACAAAAAAGCCACCATTAGAAACTGCTAACCAACTCCACAGTATTTTAGAAGCTGAAGTAAATACAGTGTTTCATACTCTCTGACTTTGGTCTCCTTCTGTGAGCCATGCTGTTGTCTGAGCATTTTGCTGGTCTTCAGGAGATGGTTTCTGACTTTTCCCACACAGGCCACCTGCAGTACAATGACAGCAAGAACTTCAAAACTGTTCCCTGTCCCTGTTTCCAAAAGAAAAGTTATTCTTTTGGAAGTACAGTTTTTTTATTTTCTTTCAAGGAAAGGAATTACTTATCCTTTTAGTATCAAAGTTATGTCATAGAACAGTTTAGAGCCTGAAATCACAGAGGTCCCTTGCTCATAGCTTCAGGCCTTCACTCTGGATCCCCTTTGGATTTGTCTCTCACAGTGTTTTTGTTAAATTAATAAAGGTTTACCAGTTTTGGTTACAGATTATTTTAAGCCTATAAAGAGTGCTAAAGAAATAACTTGAACAATTTCCCTTTCCTGGCAAAGCCAGGCCTAGATTTGCCATGTAATGCAAAAACAAAAGGTGCATCTTCTTTAAAATACAGTTTGCAAGAATGTATTTTTTAAAATAGCATCTTTGAAATTAGAATTTGTAAGGAGGTCAATGTAAAGAAAAAACATCTTGCAACATTTAACAAAGTTGTAAACTGATAACTGAACTGGATTTTCCTGCCTTTCTTACAAGCATCCAGTTTTTCACTACTGAGTCCTCACAGACAGAAGCAGTCAGTGACTATGGTGCAACTCCACATAAAACTTCAGGGAACATGAAGGAAAGGTAGCCCAAAATAGTAAAAATTCTTCCAGATCAGTAATAACCCTGCCCACATGCTCTTACCTACCTCTTTCTCTTTGGCATCTTGAATTTTCAAGAACCTTTTAATGGCCATGATCATATTCTGGGCACACACAGATGAGGGAATTCCCTCAGCAACAGCCTTTTGGTAGTTTGCAGTCAAGTGGGCCTGCAGCTCCTCCTCTGTTTGGAAGTCTGCAAAGAAATGGTCTCTGTTAACTAAATGCATGTTCACCACACCTCACTGATAAAATACTCACCCCAGCTGAAGCAGGGAACAGAGGAGGTAATAAATAATAAATATTTCCTCCAGCAATGATACATCCAGACCACAGCACACTTAAGAGGCAGTCCCAGGTTCAGGCCCATGACATATTAAAAGCTAAATCAATCCTATAATCAACAAAGTTTGCTTAAGGTCAGCAAACTTTCAGGCTACTGTAGCAGTCAAGAAATGCCCTGTATTTCTGCCTAATTATTAAATAGAACTACATTTCCAGTTATACCTTGATGAGTGCTTCCCTCTATTTCTTTTAGTTAAACAAATTTAAAAAGTAAATCCTTATTGCTTTTTTCAGATGGATACAAGACAAGAAGCTAACCCCAGAAGCAGCTGTAACACTAGTTTGTAAAGAATCAGAAACTAAATGGCAGAAGGGTGGGAAAAAACGTCTACTCTTTGCCATGCCGAAATAGAGAAACTCAAACACTGATCTGCTCCTTGGTACTAAATGCTCCATTATTATCTTTTGCTCTCCACTCCATAAAAATCCTCTATGACTCCTATATTCATATAGCTCATATGGGATGTATCAGGTCAGAAAGATAACAGGACTGAACACACACCAATTGATATTTTAAGTGCTTTTGCCTTTCCTTCCACCTTTTCATCTGATCTTTTTGCTGAAAGCTTCTGTGGAACCTTCTCATTCACTGCTGGTGGCACAGCATCAGGTTGAAACTTCTGAGCTTTTACATTCAGTCTTGCTGCATTGAGCATCTGCAGGGATCTGGGCATGGTCTTCATCTTCTGCCTCACTGGAGTTCGGGGAACCCCACCTACAATGCCACAAGAGAGAAACCATCAGGCACACTGGGGCAGGAACTCCACCCAAAGTAGAGAACACTCTGTATTACTGTGAACTTAGTAACTTCCTTACTTAGTTCACAGTAAGTAACTTAGAGGAAAACATGGCCCAGAAGGTTGGTATTTCTTCATGAAATCAACATGTAGGCAGTGTAGCAGGCAGCTACTTCTCCAAATAAAAAGCCAGGTGCATATTGCTCTGCATAAGAGCTTACATAGGTTTAATCAGAAGTTATATATATATATATATATATATATATATATATATATATAGGCAGCAATCTTATGTCACAGAAATAGAAACAGCTGACTGAGGAGGACTTGCAGATACATGAGGCTAGGGTAAAGTCAACTGTGGTTAGTCTAGCAAAATGCAATGATTAAACTCTTCTAGAAGAAAAAGTTTTATTTCTCTAATCAGAATAAAATTGAGAGGCTGCAGTATTTACTAGTAGTTGGAGCAGTTCCTGTATCAACAGCTAATTAAACTGCAGAGCTCTGCATGCTGCTTTTAACAGCTGTCAGTCCCTGCACAGCCTTGAATTACAACAATTGGGGTTCTACTGTAGAACAACTCTAATGCTAATAAGGAAATGAGATTGTCCCTAAATTAAAAAAAATAATAAAAATCTAAAGCATGCTATTACTTGGAGTGCAGATCTCTGGGGTTCATGCATCATCTTTTATTGACAGCATGCACCTATAATCCCAAAGTATACATACGTCTTTTTTTGTTATTTCCTGGTCCAGCTGCAGCAGAGGTTTCACTGAATTTTCTCTGGTACAGCTCAGATAGACTTTCTGAGAGCTCCACATCAGATTGGTGTGCATCATCCTTCCTGTTAGCACAAGGAACCTGCAGGAGCCTTTATGAAAGAAAAATACCATTATCAAAAAAAGGTGGGAGTAGGAGGCATAGATAACCTTTCTTCCCTGTGGACAGAAACAAGGTTTTTCTAGATTCCAGTCTGCAGCAACACAGTGCAAGTAGCACACACTTGCAACTCTTCCAGCACCTGTTCCCCAACACTCTTAGGAGATGCAGAAAACCCATACCCTCTTCAAATGCTAGAAACAAGCACTACATTAATGTACAATGGATATGGCACTGACCTGTACCACAAAATTAACTGAGCAGCTTGGTGCTTTCTAAACTATCCTGCGTTAGGTTCTTTTGTTTCATTCAGCAAGCTCTTTGAAGAAAGCAAGCTTATTCATTCCAAATAAACACCAACTGTGAGAACACAACCACATCTTCAGTATCTTGCACTGGATCTCACCATCCCATGAAAGCTGAAGTCTATCATGTCACAAGCAGCTTAAAGTAATTTTAAGTGACCTTTATAACTCCTGAAACTACCAAGATTTTAGTCCATGCAAACTGATACCCAAACATCCTGCTCCCAGTTTCTTTTGTCTATATACCCCAACAAGAGATAAGCCACCAGTAAAGTGAGTACAGAAATAAAAGCAGTAGAGAGACACTTAATTCTAGAACTCTAAGCAATGCTGCAGCCATACTCCCTGAATAGGAAGCAGAAATTATTGCTCAGGGACATTGAGAAAAATACCTGAATGACTCCATCAGATCCGAGCTTGCTCCACAAGCATTGGATGCAGGGTACCACGCTTCCAGCACGGAAGGATGCCAGCCCCCTGTAAGGGACAGCTCCCGTTGGACCCACCCTGGCACTGGAGTTTCTTCTCCTGTAAGCAGACACACACATGCACAAAAATGAGAAAAGCTGAACTAAGTGGCAGAAGGTCCCAGCCTTCACAGAAGCTCTAAGACAGAGGTGCCCAAACCTTTGAACCTGGAGACACAATTTCATAGCCAATACATCAGAAGATGAGATTCACTCTAACACAAAACACACATGTAAAAGCAGCCTCCTTGCTGCAGTGCCACCCAAAGGCTTTACTGGCAAGGGATGGCCCATGGGACACATTGCAGGAAGCCTCCTTCTAAAAGCATGTCCTCAGGCACATGTAGCTGTGCTTTATCTGCAAGCTAATGGAAACTAACACTGTCAACAAAACAGAAAGCTACACCCACATAGATTTCTTCCTGCATCACATCACAAGGCCTTAGCTACAGATGACACGATGACCAAGTCCCAAAAAAGAGACTCCTCAAGCAGAAAATCAATAACTTTAGGTTTTTTTCTACTACAGATCTGGAGATGACCAAAAGATGGTGAGTTTTGCATTTCCTGACACCTACCCAGACTGGCCAGAGAATCTTCTACTGACATGTCAATTTTACTCAGCACACTATTCACAATCTCTGGCAGGTGAGTAGCACAGTTTTGGGAAGAGTCTTCCACTACAGTTCCTTCAAGGCTGCATCCCTGAACTTCAGCAGTCTTCTCAGGACCAAGCACAGTCAGAACTGCAGTATCCTCAGAAAGTGGAGACAGAACAGCAGTGCAGGGGCACCAAGGTTCAGACAAAGATACTTCAGCAATCTGCATTTTAAAAGAAAAAAAAAAAGGGAAAAGAGAATAGTTTACATTATCCAGAAATACAGAGACCTAAGGAGCACAGATACTTTACAAGCAGCTTATAGAGTTACATGATCTAAAAAAAATGTTCTGAATTTAGCTTCAAATGAGCAATTTGCAGTGCAGTGAATTACTGTCTTCACAACATGATACTGTCACACCTTTTGTCACAGCTCATTTCAGAGCAGGTATGAGTTTAAGGCAAAGAGGAAGATTTACCATGTGCAGTCCTTCAGCCACCAGACTCCTCAACAGCTGATGAAACAGAGACCTGTTACATTCTCCCTGCTCAGCCTGTGAGCTCTGCAGTATCCAGCTCTCTGTGAGGAAGTGGCCAGCCTGTGCCAAGCTCCAACCTGTCAAGCTTCCTTTCACAACAACGCTGACTGGACACTGCAGCTGTCTTTGGCTCATGGCAAGAGGTTCCAGGATCACAGCACAGCTTTCCTGCTTCTTCCCTCCTGAGCAAGGATAGGATAAAGAAAAAAGTCTGAATGCAAGTAAAAAAAGTTTTTCCACCAAGGTGAAGAGACAACTTCAATGTCAAAAAAGTGAGTTCCAAGATTAAACAGGGAATACACTCTAGAGTGTGTTACAGAACTGATCTCCTCCTCATGCCCTAGAGGAGCTGAGTGCATGGAAAGGCCCCTAAAGAACAACCACATGCATGCTGCTTTACAGCTAAACTGTTTTCTTTGGAAGGGGTTTTTAATCTGTATTCTTATTTTAGCTAAATTGAATAATTGTTTGAAAAAAGGGAGTACACCTCTATAAGGTGGAACCAGCAAAGAGCTCTTCATCCAAACTTCTCGGAGCATGGAAGACTGAAAAGGCTAAATCAGAAATGTGGGTTAACAGTTCTCATATCAGAAGAACTAGAGCACAAGCAGAACTTAAAAAAAAAAAAAAACAAACAAACCCACAAAACACTTTTAGGCTTTTAAATATCTGAAGTTACTTCTACACACAGTATTCACAAAGGAAGCTCATCAAGGACCCTACATGAAAGATCAGTTACTATCATGCACATCTATATTTTTCTTTTTTTTTTTTTTTTTTTTTATTATTACCAGGCACGCTGAGAAACAATGTTCCTTCTTGCTGGGGAAACACTGATCGATACAGGGACGGCCTGGAGAACAAACAGTTCAAAGTGGCATCCAGGGGCAGAAGCGTGGCCCAAGGCACAGCCTGTGGCACTGGGAACCCGGAGTCCCCAAGGAAGCCAGGAGCAGCATCTGCCCTGGGGTGACTCAGACAGGGCACCAAGGTTTCAGCTGGCAGAATGGTGCCTCCCATCTGACAAATCACTTCAGACATTGTCCAGTAGCCACCATGATCCGGGCATTCGATCAGCTGAAATACAAGTAACAGAGAGGTCTCCAGGTAAGGCTGGCAGTGAGAGAGCTTTCATGCAAACAAATGAAGATTGCACTTTTTCAGAAAAGCTGGCATATGAAAGTTATCCATTGCATCTAAACATGGTACTTTCTGAGTTCTTATGGACTTTATCAGCCTTCATAGGAACCTAACCAAGTAAATACTATTCCCAGTGAATTAAAATCCAGCAATACTTTCAAGCTTTTTTTTTTTTTTTAAATCTGGTATCTACACACCTGAACTATCAGGCTGCTTATCTGCAATTCTGAACAGCTGTAACACCCCTCTAAGTCAAAGCACAAGGCATGGCATCAAGACACTGTACAGCTACTCCAGTGCAGATGTATCTCAGTCTCCACGTGGATGATTCCATTCCAGATTTCAGTCCCTTGCTGAAGATTATCCGGCAGTAAGTGAACCTTGGCGTGGTTCCCTACCACTCAAAGATTACTTATGCCAGAAGGCCGCGTGGCAGATGTCCCGCTAGTGCTCACAGCTGAAAGCTGTGCGGTGTAACCTCGTTACCTGAGCCCAGTCGGCAGTGTCCACCCAGAACAGCGTGATTTTCTGCTCTACAAGCAACTCCTGGACACTCTTGGGCAGGAGTTTCTCCGCCAGCTCCTGCGCCGTGGGCGGCTCTCCGGGGGAGGAGGGGGCGTCGTTCCCCGACACGAACTGCCGGAGCTCCCTCCGCGAGTGCGGGCAGGGGGAGAACAGGAACACGGCGTTCACGAAACCCTCGGGCGGCGACTCGGGGGGCTCTCGGGCGGCCAGCCCGGTCCTGCGGCTCCTGCGGGGCGGCTTGGCGGGGGACGCGATCTCCGGGCGGTCCCACTGGAAGTCGAGCAGCGTCTCTTTGAGCCCGCTGTGCGTGAGGGCGGCGCGCGGCGCGGGGCCGGGCAGGGCGGCGGGGGCCCGCGCCCCGAGCCGCTCCGCCAGCTCCTCCTCGAACCGCTCCCAGGCGCGGGGGCCCGGCGGGCGGAACCCGCCGCCCCGCGAGGCGCCGCCGCGGCCGCCGAGCGAGTCGAAGAAGCGGAAGGCCCAGCGGAGGCGGGAGAGGCCGAAGCGGCAGCCCAGGAGGGTGAGGAGGCGGAGGGCGCCGCGCTGGAGCCGCTCGCGGCGCGCGGGGCCCGCGGTGTCCAGCAGGAACACGGCGCTGTGCGAGCACGACATGGCGCGGGCCCCTCACACCGCCGCCGCCATCGCCCGCCCGGTACGGCCGCTCGCGCCCTCGCCTAGCACGGGCCCTCATTGGCTGCCGCGGAGCGCTCACCACACCCACACCCCGCGCCTCCCTATCCCATTGGCGGAGAAAGGGGAGCGGGAGGGCGGAGCGTCGCGGCGGCGAGCGCGGTGCTCGCTGCTGATTGGCCGGCCGCGCGGCGAGCTGTCCCATCCGATTGGCAAGAGGCAGTGACGAGAAGGTGGGCGTGGCCAGCGCGCGGACAGAACCGATTGGGCGCCGCCACTGGTTTAAAATTTAAAGCCGTCAGGGCGCGCGTGCGGTGACGTCACTGGGTGTGCGGCATGACGTCACCAGGGCGGGGCGGCGGTGGCAGCGTGCGCCGGGCCCCGGGCAGCAATCCCGTTCTCGGCCCGGTCCGGTCCGGTGCCGCCCGCCCTGCACCGGGGCAGGCTCCGCTAGTGCCGCTAGAGGTCCGCGCCTGCCCGCACACCGGCACCTCCCCATCCCCGCTGCCGCCCGCGGGCAGGAGGAGCAGGGACAGCGGCAGACAGAGCCTGCTTGCAGGGTCCTGCCGACACGGCATCCTCCTCTCTGAGCCTCCTTGGAGGACAGTAGGGACAGCCCAGGGCCCGTATGGATAAAATTCAGATTTAAATTCAGATTGCACATTACCAAAAAAAAAAAAAAAAATAAAATTACTGTTCGGGTGGACAGGCGTTCAAATAGGTTTGGCAGGGCGGTGGTGGTGTCACCATCCCTGGAGATGTCCAAGAGGCATCTGGATCTGGCGCTGGGTGGTGTGGTTTAGAGGTTGCACTGGTAATGCTCTGTTGATGGTTAGACTTGATTGTAAAAGTCTCTTCCAAAATTCTCGATTCTATGCAAAGGTGTAGAGTCCGAGCAGGGGCTGACGCCTGTGGAGGACCAAGACCCTGGGTTGTCATCAGCTGCTTTGCCCAGGAGCATCTCCTCCCTGCAGGGCTTGAAGCACATCTTGCCCCACGGTGTCAGTGGTGAAGGTGTGGTCACACCGGGTAACAGCAGAGGAATCCCCACAGAGCAGAGCCACCCAGGTGTCCGCTCCACCCTCGCCTCCAGAACTCGAACGGCCCAGCCCAAACCAGCGCCGCCAGCAGCCAGTCGTATTTATAGAGCAACAAAGGCAAGCGGGCACTGCACCGCCCATTCGGCTCTGCTGGTGACTGTGAACACAAGGGGGTTTAATGAGCTGGAACCAGGAGCTGATCCACTCAGGTGGGCAAGAGTAACCTGCCACCAAGAGCAAGAGAAGGACAACAGGTCTCCCTGGAAAAGTGCAGGGGGCAGCCTGCAGCCTTGGGAGTGTGGGCTCCCTTCTCCTGGCCAGGGGCTGACATCTCCTGCTGCTAGCCCTGAAGAAGAGCCAACCACACCATGTCACTGCCATTGTCCAGCCACTGGCATCCATCCCAGCAGTCTGCTGAGGACACTTAGCAGAGTGTGACCAAAACCTGCCTTATCACAGTCCACCGGGGACCCGAAACAAACCCAGGGCAAAGGGGAGTTTCCCAGCAAAGTCTGACAGCTTCCAACACAGGAACTGCTGCTAGCTACCCAAACTCCTTCTCCTTTCCTGCCCACTGCAGTGTATTTGCTCTGGAAGCCCATCCAGCTCTTGGCAAAGCCAGCAGAGGTGTTGGCTGAGCCAAGGTGATGGTGTTTCCCAGTGTGACAGCCAGAGTTGCTCACACCTCTGTTTCTTGTTTGTGCTGCTTACACAGACATTTGCCCTCTCTGCCTGCTCCACAAGGACACCAGCTTCCCTCTCAAACAGTCCTTGGGTTCTTTCTGGACAATCATTTACCTGCTGATAAATGCTGTTTCTTGGGAGGAAGGAGAGGGCACAAGAAAAATCATTTGTGAATTTGGCTCATGTGGTTGTCACTTTGATGCAGATAAGATATTTTTTTAACTTAAAGAAGTCTCACTTTGTCCTGTTTCCAACATTTATCTCCAAGGGGTACTGAATGGTGGAGGCTGAAAAAAAGGATGAGAAAGCCCAGAACTAAGTGAGCTGTTTGAACTGCCCTCATACCACCACTCTGTCCTGCCCCACTGGAAAGTTCATTTGCCTTTCTGCTGAGCCAGCCTGAAAAAAAGTTTTGTTTTGTATTGACTCAGATGCTTTGCTTTCAGGTCATTCCTCAAGGACCTGCACAAGCAAGAAGTCACCTTTGATACTAGGCAATGCCCAGAGTCTCACTTGTGCTGCATCAAGGCTTCCAAGACTCCCAAATTCTCTCTCTCCAGTGCCTTCTCCACCCTGTGTGCCCAAAGGCTACTGGTAGTGGCTGCTTTGACCACTGATTCTGGGGAGCACCCATTCCCTCCTATCCAGAATGGAACTGCCCCAAGGCCTCCAGGCAAGAAGGGAGGCTTTCTGTGTGCGTTAGATTTTGTCTCTATACCTTCAAGTATTTTTAGTGCTCATAAAAGTGAGAAACTTGGTAAGACCCAGCTGGAACCAGTACTGTACAACCCCCACCCAAGGTAACTAAGATCTGGACACTGCCAGACCTGGTCACACATCTTTTAAGCAGAAAGGCAAACGTTCTTTCTTCCTCAGCATCATCTCAGTGATTTTTTGGGGAAACCTTGCAGCTCTTACAGGTGCTGGACATGATGGGCAAAATTCTGTGGTGGAGCAAGTTCACACCAGCCTGAATTTTCCAACAGGACATTTAAACACCTTGATATCTGTGACTGAGGCATGGTGAAGCCTGCCCTGTGTGTCCTACCACACAGTTGGGTACCTTGTAGGGTGGATGCATTGGTGATCTAGCCCATCATGGGAAGTGCTTTGCCAACACTCCTGCAAACACATGTGCTGGCACAGCCCCATCAGCCTTCCCAATGTTATGCTGGCCCTGAAAAGGAGCCTGGAGAGAAGCTGGTCCTTTAATGGGCTCTCACAGCATGGACAGCCAGTGGAGCATGCCAGCCCTGATGAGACTGCAGTGACAAAGTGCTGATCTGCAGGTTGATAAGGAGGGGCAGCGCCAGGCAGTGCAGCAAGGTGAGACTATCAGGCCAGCAGAAAAGCCATTAGCCTTTGTTCCTGGCCTTCACCCATGGGGAGAGGGGCTGGGGACTGCAGGGGGAGCAGTCTGCTGCTTCCTGGGGTCTGCACAAGCTGCTTTTCTGGAGACCCTGCCATTTCAGTTATGCTATATATTAGAAAAGCTCTGCAGTTACTCTTTTGCTAGAGTAATCACAGAGCGTAGCTGCTGGTAGCTACAGTACCTAAGCAAGTTCCCTTTTGTTTTAAAATGTGCTGCCTTTTTCGAGGTATCTGTGATGTAGGGCAGGGCAGAATACCGGTCTTACCACGTAGTTGGCACGAGAACATGCAACTGTCAACAGTGTTCCAGCAATTAGAGATCAAGTATTGTTTGGGGATTTCAGCTTCTTTCTAGCTAGAGATCTTTTGTATCCTGGTGTGTACAGCTGAGACAGCCCTGCAGAAACCCCTGTGTGATGGGAGACCCAAAAACACACCCTGAGCAGCATTGCTCAAGGGGGAGTTCGTCCTTCAGACAACAGCAACATCCACTTGCTTCAGGTGTCCCCAAAAAGTGACCCCAGTCACATGGAGCTCTGCTCATGCAGGGTAAGGGCTAAGGCTTCTAAGATGGGCTTCTCTCTTCTTCCCAACACTGCCTCTACCCTGCTGTGCTGCCTGCACAGGGTTCAAATGAGGTTGGAGAATGATTTTGTGTGGCCGTCAGTCTCTTCAAGACCATCCACAGCATTTTTCTGCCATCTGTCACTTTGAGAAGAAAGCACACAAGAAAAAATAATAAACTCAAATTATTGCCTAATCAACACCAAAATCAGTGCTGCTTGCTCAGCCTGCGGGCCACAATTAGATGCCATCAGCAAATTTGGGCAGCTTGCCTGGGCTGCAGTCTTTCATCTCTTGAAGACTGACAGGCAACCCAGGGATCTGCAGGCAGAGGAAGGAGCTGGGATCCATTTGAAGGACTTGCCTGGCTCTTTGGGGAAAGAGCACATAATTCAAAACAGGAGGAAAAATGGAGTTTTGTGTTTATGTTTGTTAATTAAAAGAAAACCAAACCAGAAGAGGGGATGTTTAGGCCTCCAGCACCATCTCACAGTATTGCCCTGGTTATGCAGCCCCAGCTCAGTTTGCCTTGCCAGGAGGATGCTCTGGGTAAATCACTTTGGGAAATTATGGAACATGTGTCACTCGAACATCCTTACAGCCTTGGTGGGGCATCACGTGTCTGTGCACTCATGCAGGATCTTGGTGCCTGGTTTGAAGCACACACCTTCCTCTTCCTCCTGTTCTGCACCTCAGCTGCTTTTCCAAAAGCCAAGAGCTGGAGCAAAGGGCACCCTGCCTTCACCCACAGTGCCAGCCTGAGAAGGGCAATCTCAGAGCTGGGGAGGGGGTGAGAGGAACACCCAGAGCCAAGAGGGAGGGGATAGAAGGGATCAGGGTGCTCCTGCCAGAGGCAGGGAAGGGGTGTGGGACTGGGCAGAGCAGGGGGCTGGACACTCTGGCTCCACTCCCCAGTCACACTGGCCTCCCCATCTGCTCGTCCCCGTGGAGGCAGGGCTCAAAGGTGCTCGGAGCAGCTCGGAGGAAAGGTGCTGAAGCCTGTCCCTCCTCCCAGGGAGGAAGGTGGGTTAGAGGAACAACCCTGCTGAAGCTCCAGCACTCTGAAACGTGATCCTGCCGGAGGCACCTCCCTGGGCCCCACCTCGCCCTCTCCACCCTATATATGTGACCGGCCCGGGGCGGGCGCGGGGGACGCGGGCTCGCACGGTCCCCCGGCATCCCAGCGGGCGCAGAGGCCAGGCTCCAAGGCATGGCAAAGAACACCTGCATGCGCTGGCGGCTCCCGCTGGTCTGCCTGCTCTGGGAGGTGGCCATGATCGTCCTCTTTGGGGTCTTCGTGCGCTTCGGCGCCGAAGCTGACGCGCACTGGGAGGAGGAGAAAGGAGAGATGAACCTGACCAGTGACATAGAGAACGATTTCTACTTCCGATACCCCTGTGAGTATTTTGGAAGTCTCATCCTTATGCTGGCTGGTCCCCATTCCATCCCAACCCATTCCATCCCATCCCAACCCATCCCAACCCATTCCAACCCATCCCAACCCATTCCATCCCATCCCATCCCATCCCATCCCATCCCAACCCAACCCATTCCATCCCAACCCATTCCATCCCATCCATCCTGTCCTATGCTGTGGCAGAGCCTGTCAGAGGCGCTGTCTTCACCAATTGCTAGAAAGTCATGCCCTGAGGCTGGCTTGGGGTTCACCAAAGAGCAAGAGAAAAGCTCCATGGCCTCCGATGCCTTGGGGCTTTGTCACCAAGAGCAAGAGAAAAGCTCCATGGCCCTCCGGTGCCTTGGGGCTCTGTCAGCAGGGTACCATGACGTCTTTTTTCCATGAATAGGGCTGACGTGTTCCCACCACTCTGCGAGTTTCAGCTTGCTGCCCCCTCCCTCAGCTCTGGATCAGAGCAAGCCTTTTCTGTGCACACAGAGGAACGGCTGTCGAGATCCTGTGACATCTTCCTCCTCTTCCTCCGTCCACCCCCTCACTTGTGCGTTACCCTTTAGCTACTGGCGTTTCAGTGCCAGAGTCCTCCTAAGCTGCCAGGTTCCCAGGGATCTTGGGTCTCTGCATCACAGTGACACAGAAATTTTTCAGAAGGTTAAAGCTCTTCTGGCCAGGCAGTGCCTTTGGGTGGCTTTGATCTCCGGGGCTGGTCATCTTTGTGAGCCTTTCAGAACAGGCTGCTTCTGTAGGCAATTGTTTCCAAGGAAGCAACAGGCCTGAGTCATGCATCTATTTAGAACATTTCCATTAAAAACACCTGCTAAATCAAAGGAGCTATAGCAACCTGTGGCTGCTGAGGATTAGCTAGTTCAGAAAAGGATTTGCTTACAGAAACCCACTGCTCAGTCAGCCTCTAGGTTCATGTATGGTCATGGCTGCCCTGGGCTCTCCCTGGACATCTGCCCTTGGGACTAGCCCCACACAGGTTGGCGTGAAGCAGCAGCAGTGTCTGAGGGCTGCTCTTGTCACTGGTGTGCTGGGAGGACATCAGGAGTCCAATAAAGTGTGTGGGAGCTAAGGAAGTGACATCTCTTCTGTCCTCATATCCCACTCCTGCTCTGCAGTGCCAAATATTCCCCCTCAAATGGCAGGATGGATTCAACACAACTAAATCAATCTAAGGGCAACTGCTCAGTTTAGCTTTGAATTACGTTTCTGTTTCAGACCTGAGGAAGGGCTCACGTGCCCAAAAGCACAGCTGTTCTTCCTCCCTCATCTAATCAGAAATATTCTCTCGCTGCAAAGATGGACAAACATGACAAGGTGGCCAAGCCCTGGAATTTTAATCCTTATGTCCATCCAGTGCAGCTCAGAAGAATGTGGCGGTTGCTCACCTGAAGATCATTTGTAGCAACATATCTGCGACCACTGCTGTCCACAGCACCTGTCTGCAATGGCAGAGGGATAGGAGTGACAAAGGAGCAGCTCCCTCAAGCCAGAGAAGACTGGGAAGGCAGGCAGAGGGAAGTTGTCCTGGTTTCAGGAAACCAATACGTGGTTGTGTCAGTGGTGCCCATTGCCAGGTCCAGTCAGTGTGACAATTCCTTCTCGTTTTGGATTGCACATGGATATTCCATAATCAGTGACTCATCTGCTCTCTAGGGGAAAAGAAATGAGATTTTTTTTTTGTCCCCGAGAGCATTCCCAAAGCCCAAACACTTATTCTAGATAGTTGTGGCAATTGTCCTGCCACAAAAGCAGCTCCCACAAAACCTTTAGGGCATGGCAGTGCCTGTGCTGCCTCTGAGTGATAACAATGTTATTCTAACTAGGGGAAAACAAAGGCAAGGGTTAGAAAAAGGTTTTAGACTGGGTGTAGTTTAAAGAAAGATCTGCTCTTCCTCCTGAGTTCCTACAAAGTCTAACACACAGTGGGATCCTCTGGGTTTTTGGAAGGCACACAGTCCACAGCTTTAACTCTGACCTGTGGATTTCTGCTTTTAGAATGAAAGAATGAATATATAATGCAAATGGCAGCAGATAAATCTAGCTGTAGATTGTGCTGCTTACACTGGAAAAGAGAGAGGGGAAATAAATACAGCTGGGAAATAAATACAGAGGGAAAGTCTATGGGATTGTGTGGTAAAAGCACAGTAAGATTGGTTCTTAGGACGTGGAAAAGTGCTTTTGAAGTGACCTCTGCTGAACAGTGCCAGATGCAGATCTCGTCTCCTTCCTTTTTAAAAAGTGATTTCATAGGCATGGGGGGCATTTTTTAAAAGCAATCAGATTAGCATGGCACTACATGGCTTAAGCCTGTCCAAATGCTCATCCTTAAACAAGTTGCAAGGTCTTCTAAAGCACAAAAGGACAACACTCTCAGCTTCTGCAGAGCTACACTTCATGCAAGTCTTCACCAGCCCTCAGTGGAAGTAGCAGACACAAGCCCTGTGGAAATGGACCAGAGGCTGATGGATTTCAGCACAAGTTTGGGGTAGAGCAGACTTGCAGCCCCAGAATTTCCTTTGCCCTGAGCTTACACCCTCGCTGAGTGCACAGACTTTGCTGGATATAGTGGCTATAATGATTTGTGCAGTGCAAAATGCAGAACATTCTGGTTTAGCTCCATCACTGCTGTATTCATCTACTCTGCAGCATGGGTTTGCTGGTGGGAGTGTCTTAGGGGGGATCCCAGCCTTGGGGTCTCCTGTTTTTTTCTATTGGCTGAGTGGCCTGCAGTGTGAGGGTTTGCATGGTTCAATTTGTAAGTATGCAAGCGTTTCAGCTCACTTAATTGCAAAGCAATGCTTATCTGATAGAAACGTGCAGCATTAAAAAGTACAGCGGGTTTACTGCACCAAGAAGGTCTTTCAAGAGGTTCCCACAGATCTGGTTTCCCCCGGGGAAGGGCATCTGAGGGGCTTGGGTGAGCAGGTCTGACCATTAGTGGGAAGAACTGGGTCTCTCTGGTTTAGGCACTAAAAAATCTCACAAGGTGGGTTTCTGGTCTCAAGGGTGTTTTGCCACGGATTTCTGAAGCATTTAAAAATGTATTTGTAAACTTTCCTTGTTCTTGTGCTTTCCTTGCTCTGAGCCATCACCAGGACCCTGCACTGAATGGCCCTACCCAAAATGACCATTTACGTGTTTTAACAAAACTTTACTGTTCAATCCTCATGATTTTTTTTTAATTTTTTACAAAAGGGGAAAAAACAGTCTGAATAGAAAAATGTTTTCCTCTGTACACTCCATTACTCTCAGGTCTTCTTTTCCACACAGCTTTTAGTAAACATTTACTTTAAAGGCTGAGCCTTTTAACAAAAAGCCAGTTTCTGAAAGCTGAGCCATTTTCAGACTTGGAAACACAGGGACATGAGGCAAACACACATTTTCTCTTCAATTTCCCCCCTACTGCTACTGATGTAATTAGTTTCTTTTCAACACCAAGTGCACGTGGCACTTCCAGCCCTGCTGTCCCCACAGAGCTGACAGTCCCTTCCCTCTGCACAGCTTTCCAGGACGTCCATGTGATGATCTTTGTGGGCTTTGGCTTCCTCATGACCTTCCTCAAGCGCTATGGATTCGGAGCTGTGGGTTTCAATTTCCTCCTGGCTGCCTTTGGGATCCAGTGGGCTCTCCTGATGCAAGGCTGGTTCCACTCTTTCAAGGATGGGAAGATCCTCATTGGAGTGGAGAAGTAAGGAGGAGCTGGGCTCTAGGATGGCACCTCTGGCCTGGCCAGGGGCAGAGCTGGAATGAGAGCCAAGCAGTTGGCAACACCTGTCCCTCAGTTATGTCAAATACAAATCAGTCTCTAAAATGTTGTTTTCCCTCCACATACTTCCACTTGCTTTCCACCTTTTAGTCCAAAGGTACCTGCCATTGTAGAGGTTCTGCTCAAAGGGAAACTTGAGATGAGTGTCACCCCTTAGTGCCAAGCCAGGCACCGAGGATGTCAGTGCTGAGAACACGTATCATCCACATTACCTGAATAATGTGGGGGTGTAAGGATGGGAGGAAGGTCAGTGGGAAACCCAGGGATGCCTCCCAATCACTTCTTTGTCTTCAGGTGGGATCTCTAGAGCTGGGAGTAGATAAGAGTGATTTACAGAGAAGTATTTCCTCATTAAACCACAATTTTCCTTCCCCTTTTCCAGCCTGATCAATGCTGATTTCTGCGTGGGCTCTGTGTGCATCGCCTTTGGGGCCATTCTGGGCAAAACCAGCCCCATACAGCTCCTTGTCATGACTTTGTTTCAAGTCACACTCTTTTCAGTGAACGAGTACATCCTCCTCAACCTTCTTCATGTAAGGCTTTAGGTAGTACCTGCTTTGTTCTGCTCCTTCCTCTCTGCACCTCTCCAAACTGTCTCCCTTTGCTACGGCTCCACCGAGCCACTGCCTTCATAAGCATTTAAAATGCAAGGATTCAGGCAGCAAAAGTAGGCAGATTGTGAAGGAGAGGGGCAGTGGGTCATACTTCCCTGAGAAGGGAGATCTTCTGGGGTTTTACGCGTGAGCCTGGCAATTCAGGAGCACTGAATTCAGGGTCCCTCTGTCAAGTGCACAGACAAGATGGGCATGATGCAAAACAGGCCTCAGCTCCAGAATGAGTGGCAATTGCAGAAGCAAACCTCTGTTTTCCCATGGCTGCAGGTAAAGGATGCAGGTGGCTCCATGACCATTCACACCTTCGGAGCCTACTTTGGCCTCACGGTGACACGGGTCCTGTACAGACCCAACCTGGAGCAGAGTAAGGACAAGCAGGGCTCCGTGTACCACTCTGACCTCTTTGCCATGATCGGTGAGTCAGCCCTCATCTCAGGAGGCTGCTACATGGGGACCACTTGGCTGCACAGGGCTGGGTCCTCCTGTGTCTCTGGGAAAAACTGAAACCAGGATATGGAGTTGAGGAGCTCTGTATCCCAGAGGCCTTTCACCTTTCAGAGTTACTCAGCTCCCTTCAGGCCGAGATGGTGCCTGGGAAGACAAGGATGCATGTTGGTTCCCTTTCTCTGCCAGCCTTTCCTGATGTTGGTCTCATCATGCAGGGTGTGAATCTGGGGAAGCAGGACTACAGGATGTAATTTCTTCCTGTGCAGAAATATCTTCCTAAAGAAGTAGGGGCTTTTTTCAATCCCTGTATTCTCTTTTTTGCCTTTTCTCTTCCTCATCCCACCTGCCCCACCTCACCAGGTACACTGTACCTGTGGATGTACTGGCCCAGTTTTAACTCAGCCATTTCTGACCACGGGGATGCCCAGCACCGCTCTGCCATTAACACCTACTGCTCGCTGGCCGCCTGTGTCCTCACCACCATGGCCTTCTCCAGCATGCTGCAAAAGAAGGGCAAGCTTGACATGGTAAGATGGGAGCACAGAGCCCTGCACTGCCCAGGGGACATAGAATGAGGTTGATCAAAGGTGCAGGAAATACAGGGTACTTGTACTTTGCTGAACAGACACAGGGTTTCAGGGAATGTTGGTGAAATCAGCATCCAGGTAGAAACTCTGTGGCTATACTGAATAAGAAAGTGAGGATGGGTTCTGCAGGGCTTGTAGTGTGGGGTGATGCCCTACCTGTGGTGGACCCAAGTCACAGCAGGACCTGCTGGGCGTGTTGCAGAGCCCTTTTTGGCAGCACTCCCCATCAAACAAGGCCTGCGCAGCAGCTCATGAGCAATCGGGGGGCTGACTTGTTAGATGTGTGGGTGACATGTCTCTGTGACAGCAGAGCTTGCATGACACACGGGTGAGACAATTTCCATCTCATCACAACTCCCCACCCATATCTGTGGATGCAAAGAACGTGTGTGGTACAGGGAGTGGGAGTCTATGTGCACCTGTGCTACAGACAGAAGCTGCCTGTTCTTTTCTTGTTTTTCACCACCAAGTAGGAAAATGGGCCCTGATATTTCCTCTGGAAACATTTTCAGAGCCGATTCTCCCACTTTGCCATTTGCACCATCCCTGGGCAATTGCAATCTCCCTGAGATGCCAAGGCAGGGCGGTTGGTTCTGCAGGTGCACATCCAGAATGCCACGCTGGCCGGCGGCGTGGCCGTGGGCACCAGCGCTGAGATGATGCTGACTCCCTACGGCTCCCTCATTGTCGGGTCCATCTCTGGCATCGTGTCCACGCTGGGGTATGTCTACTTCACGGTGAGTGCTGCTCCAGGGGTCTGCAGCCCTGGTCCTGCCAAGGAGATCAGGAATGGATTGACTTCCCTTTGACAGTTCCTGCTTTCCAGAATCCCTTATGAGATGCACCTCTGTCTCCTTTTACTGCCCCAAAACGCCCAGGAAGTTTCAGACTCGCAACAGGAGCGTGTTTGGAGGATATGTTGTTAGATTATCTTGAGCTTGGCTCACATCTTTGTCTACAAGCCCCAAGCTTTTTAACTGGACTCCTCTTTCTCTGCTAACCCCAGTCCCCCGTGGAAGGAACTAATCCTTTCCAGGGTCACACTCAACTCCCTGATCTCTCTCTACTTCCCTTCCCTTCAGCCTTTTTTGGAGTCTAGGTTGCACATTCAGGACACATGTGGCATCCACAACCTCCATGCCATGCCAGGCCTTATTGGGGGCATTGTAGGGGCCATCACAGCAGCTGCAGCCACAGAGGATGTGTATGGAAAGGAAGGGTAAGATGGCTTGAAAATCTTCCCTGAGAATAGATCTTACCTGAAGCTCTGTGGTCTGGGAGCAGGGAGCAATTAATGGCTTTTGTTAATAGTTCAGAATTGCGGAGAGATGTCCCTCAAAAACATGGGGTGCACTGACTGTGTTGGGCTCACTGAATTGTAGCCTCGTCTTATGCAGCTGACACTTGGTAGCCTCATAAAGTGAGCCACAGTCCCACTGTCTGGCATTATTCTGGGCCACAATGGGGAGGGAAGTGCTTCTCCCTCTCCCCTGCATTGTTTTGTGGGGTTGGGTAAGGCTAAAAGTCTGAAGTACAAAGTAAATGTTTATATTTTGGGCTCCTCCTTGGTAAAGCTTTGCCAGGGGTCAGAGAAGGAAGTGAGCGGTGTTTTGGTCATTGCAACATTCTCCTGGTCCAGTGCAGAAGAGGGATGGGACTAGGGGAGAGTTCCCAAGAAAGCAGGGCAGCATGGTTCCTCCTCAGGAGCCAGGGAATGTCTCCTGCCAGGGACAATCATCACCCTTTCTGCCCTCGGCAGGTTCATCAAGGCGTTTGACTTCACCGGAGTGTACCAGACACGGACACCCAGTATCCAGGGAGGGTTCCAGGCAGCTGGCATTGTGGTGTCTCTGCTGATGGCGTTTGTTGGGGGCGCCATCGTGGGTAAGCCGGAGAGGAGCACTGGGAGGGAAAGGCTGAGCCAGCCTGTAGCTGAAACAGAGGCATCCACGTGCTGCTGTCCACGGCCGGATGCATCCCGGGGGGACGGCACCGAGCGCCGTGCCGGGGCTGCGTTTGCCCCCTTGGGGCGGACCAGCCGCATCCCTCCTGCATCCCCCACGGGCCCCTGCCCACCGCCCTGCCCGCCTCCTTGCAGGGGGCATCCTGAAGCTGCCCATCTGGGGGGACGCGGCGGCCGAGAACTGCTTCGAGGACGAGGTGTACTGGGAGGTGAGGGGGCGCGGGGCGGGAGCGGGGCGGGGGGCGCGAGATGGCGCTGTCGGCCCGCGGCCCGGCCCGGGGGGCTCAGGGGGCTCTGCCGCAGGTGCCGGAGGACGAGGAGAGCGACGTGTACCACATGCACAACCCCGACAAGCCCGCCTCGCCCTGAGCCGCGCCCCGCCGCCGGCCCGCCTTCCCCCGCCGCAGGACCTCGCCCCGCTCCCCGCGCCGGAGCATCGGCTTCTCCCCGTGACGACGAGGGCTCTGCCCTACTCTGCCGCTTTTGTAACGAGCTGCCGTGGATATAATAAAGTCGTGTTCTTCTTTCCAGGCCTGTGCTGCCGTGTGTCAGCGGCCGAGCGGGATGGGATGTCGCCCAGACCCGTCTCTCCCGCCGGCGGTGCAGCAGCTGCCCGGAGAGCCCTTGGCTGCCCGGGGCAAAGCGGAGGCGCTGAGACATTCCTGGTGCCTTGGGGACAAAGTGGAGGCGTGAACGGTGGCAATACATGCTGGATGTGCTAGGCAATATATTAGATAACGCAGTCTGGGAGATATTTGGGTTGGGAGCTGGCACCTTGAGATGGCAATCGAGAAGGTGATGAGCCCCCATGGTAGGGGCTGAGCCCCTGTGGGAAGCACAGGCCAGGCTGGTTCTTTTTGAGGAGGGGATGCTGGGGTGCAGCAGCTGATCCTCTACTCATTGTGTCATCCATGGCAGGGGTGGGGACCCTCTGTGAGTCCAACTACACTTCTACATGATGGCCTCTGCCGTCACCTCCCTTGAACTGCCCCACTGAGGCCCTCACCAGCTCCTTGGGAACCTGGTTTGCATGTACAGCACAGGCTGGCAGTCCCCTTTCCTCTTTTTTGGTTTCAGCCATTTCTTCCAGTGCCATCAGATGGCTCCTTCCACTGTCTCGTGCTATTCTGATGGGAAGAGGACAGCCCCTGTCTCTTAGCTGGATCATCAGGCTTCAGCCAGAGTTGGAGAAAACAGGGACGAAAACCAGGCCTAAAATCCTGCGTGTTTTCCAGGGTGATATAATGTGAGGAATAGGAAAGGAAAGGAGGGGAGCGGGGGGGAAAGGAGGTAGGAAGGCTGATAGGTCTCTTCACTGCATCTAGCTGTAATTCTTACACCTGAGGGGGGGAGTCAAAAGTAGCTATTCACATCCCCTTGGGATATGACACCCTCATTTTCCATGCTGGGTAAAGACAAAAACCCTTTACAACATGTTTCTGGAATTTGTCAGCGGCTGCCAGCAGCAGCATGTTAATTAAATGTCGGCAAAGATGGAAGCAAGAGGCTCTGCTCTAATTGGACACTTTGCTTGGTGGAGCTGAAAAACATTGTGACAGAGGAGGAGGTGCCGAAACACTGTGTTCCCCTGCCATGGCAGGGACGGGGACAGCCAGGCTCGGGAGACGCTCTCTCCTGTACACACATTGCCTCCATTTGGCCTGAAACAACCTCACCATTGAAAAAAGAAGAGTAATAAAAGGCCTAAAATCCTTCGTAGGGTTGGTCTCGAGCACGGCAGCAGTGTGGGTTGCAGGGAAAGGGCTGGTTGGTTCAGGAGGAATTCAGAAATATCGTAGCTGGGCCATCAGGAGCTCCAGCACGCTTGCCAGCAAGTGGTGTATTGTGTATTTATTTGGTGATGGCAAAGGCAGGTCTGACAGGGGTTAGAAATGGTCTCTGGAGAATGATCCCTGCAGAGGCTGAAACATGTGTTGAGCTGCATCCTTTCTCCAGAACAGGGATGGGAAAACATAGGGCTTTTGTTTTCCCTGTGCTGGGATCTGTGGAAGGAGGGAGATCTCCTCCCAGTTTCTCTGCACTGGGAAAAGGGATGTAACAGCCATTTTCTGCTCACAGCTTCATCCAGAGAGGGCATCAGAACCCACCACAGAGATGTTTACTGACAGGCACCATAAGACAGTGTGATTTCAAAAAGGGAGTCCTAAACTTTTCCCCACAAGCCTGGAAAATCTGGAAGCAGAAGCAGAGTTTTTTGGCACTGCATTTCCTACTGTGTGACTGGACTGGTGACCCTTCATCCCACATTATTTGAGTTCTGTCTGTGTCCCAGATAATGTGTGTCCAGCTTTTGTGGCCCTCTGGTCTTTCCTCCCATCAGCTGGCAAGGGTCCCTGGGGCTCAGTAATGGCAAAGACTGGGTGACCCTCAATGCTTCAGCAAGGTGGCCAACCCCCATCTCTGGTGGGGCAGGTCTGTGAGCCCTGGGAGAGGGTCCTGTCCCATGTGCTGGAAGAAGAAGCCCTGACCCAGTTCCCTGGCCCTCTGGGCTGTGCCTCCTCCTCGTGGGAAGAGCCCTAAATTGCCCGGGCTGCTGGGCAGCGAAGCGTTTTATTGCCCGTGCTCTTGCGGGGCTCAGTCTGGTCTCAGTACCTAAATCACTCGCTGGGGCTGGCCGTGCAGTTTTAATTCCTTGGCAAACAATGCCGGGATCGGGCTGGCGCGTTTGAAGTGCAGTCGCGGCCCCAGCAGTGGACGGAGGGCTTCTCAACGGGGGAGCGTGGAGAGCAGAGGATTGGGCTGCTCCGGCGGGCGGGAGAACGTGTGAGAAAGGGGCCGTAGATACTCGCGGGGATTAGGTGCTACAAATTGGCTGGGAAGCACCGGAGGCATTGACCAAAGTCGTCCTGGGGCAGGTTCCCATGGGGGGGGGGGGTGGCTGAAACAACCTGCCTTCAAGGAGGCTGGAAGGCCCAGCCTGGCTGCTAATCCCCTGGGATCTCTGTGGCACAGAGCAGAAAAGAGGTTAAAAAAAAAAAAAAAAAAAAAAAAAAAAAAAAAAAAAAAGGGGAAAATCTCATGTAAAGGTGGTGGTTTCCCCAAGGGGATGATGTTAGAGAGAGAAGGGAGGAGGTGGGGGGAGAACAGCATAGTTTAATCACTTTTTTAATAGGCAGGTGGTGGGCCTTGCTCGCACTCCTGCTCCTGCAAGCTGCTGCAGAGATTTTGGCAGAAGGCCTTTGCTCACCTCTGCAGTCCCCCACTCTTGGTGGAGAGGGGGCCCCATCTGTGGATCTGCCCGGGACAGGACAGGGGGGGTTGCCTGCTTACTGCATCTGTGCCCATGTGTGTGTTGGTGTGCACAGGTGCACGTACACGGTGCCAGCCCCAGATTTGGGCTGAAACGGGCTCAGTGCACACCCCAGCCCCTGGCCACGGCGTATCTGCGGCTGGCAGTGTGCCCATGAGCACAAAGCCTCGTGTGCCCACAGCCGTGCCCTCAGCCCTCCTGACCTTGCACGACTGGCACGCTGAAAACCACGCTGCTGCAGGTGCTGCAGGTGCTGCAGGTGATGTTCACAAGCTGTTGGCCGTGGTGCCACCGTGCACATCCTCCCACCTTTGCCAGGCACCTCCAGCTACCTTTGGGCTGGAGCCAGCGCGTGCGTGTCCGGCCTGGCGTGTCCACGCCTGCGTGAGCGCCGCTCCAGCCCCTTCTGAAGGAGCGCTGTAAATTGTAATCAGATTAGGGCAGCCGGTCGCTTAGGGCCCTTGAAAAGGGCATACGTCCCCTCATCAGTACCTAGCATTGAGTCGCACAAAGGGTCTAAGTAACTCGGCAGGGGTCGGGCCCTCTGGAGCGCAGGGGAGGGGGCTCGCCTTTCTTTTCTCTCTGTCCCTTGTAATTATGTCAATTTGCTAGCCAAATTGTTTGCTTGAGTGGACAGTGGGGGCTTGCCCCCCTTCACACCTCCCCCCCACCCCTAACCCCATTCATGTGCTAATGTGGGAAGGAGCATGGCCTCCTGACTTGGGGAGGTGGCCGTCAGGGAGCAAAGCACAGGGGGGCATGGGCCAGGAGCCCCCCATCTATGTGCCCATGGATGGCTTGGCCTTGCAGCCCTGATGAACAGGGCTCTCCTGTTTACTTTACCCCACGGCAGGGTGTGCAATGGCCAGCCAGCCCCAGCCAGCCCTGGTTTTCTCTGGCCACCCCTCACCTGTACCGCATGCCTGCTCTGGCCGCGGCATCCCCGGGGCCGGGAGCCGTGCCCTCTGAGCAGCGGTTTTCCCGGCACACCTCCCCACCCGCGCACCTCCCAGCATTTGCATATATTCTGCCCGCAAATCCTTGTCAAGGGGACCCTCTTTATTGCCTGTATAGATCACAGGGTGTTAGTTAAGGGGCTTCTTTGTATTGCCTCAGACAGCTGGGGTCATCAAAAGTCCTGTGGTGGGAAGGAGAGACAGGAGGAGGGGGGAAGCTCTGACAATACAGACTGAAGGATTAAAGGAGCATATAAAGTTCCTATTGAGTGAGACAAGAGGCTGTTCACTCCCAAGATTGACAGCAACCAGGAGGCGATTCCCAACACAATGTCCAATTAATTCTCTACCCTCTTCGCTGCCGTCTCCTCCTCCCTCCTCTCCTGGGCTGGGGCATGAGCAGGGAACGGCTCAAGCTAAGATCCTTGAGAAGGTAATTAATTATTCCTGACTAAGAGGAGCTTGCTGAGGTGCAGACCAGTCCCCAGGCTCGCTGGGCATCCATCCCCCTTCCACAGGCTACCATCAGTTTGGGCCACTTCAGGGTAGTTTTCCTCTCTGTCACAGAGCTGTCCCACCAAAGGTCCATCTTCATGGCATGGGCTGGACAATAACCTGGGCTACTGCTGAGCCTGGAAGAGGCAGGTTTGGGGCTAAAGCCAAGCTGACAGTGGAATGCAGCAGGACAAGGCAGCAGCAGGAAAGCCAGGGAGCAGAGCAAGGTGCACGACCAAGATGTATGGGCATGCAGAGCATCTGGGGAGAGGCAGAGCAGCATGTGCCAGGCCTGGGGATCAGATTTTACCTGTGTGTGCAGTGGCAGTGGTTAAAGCATCTGCACCTACCCTGGTTTTGTAGGGAGAAGTGGGTTTCTGGCAGTGAGGGTGCATTGCCACTGTTCCCTGGGCTGGCCACCTACACTGGCCCCAGTGCTGGGCATAGCAGGACATGTAGGAGATATTGTAGGATTCTGCATCTCTTTGATGTACCCCCGTGTACAGGAGCAGAAATCTGGGCCACCATGTGAAATTTCTGCAAGCCACTGAGTACACAAATTGTCTGACTTATCTGGTCTGGTTTTTCCCTTACAAACATCTCAGCCCAGAGGGAGGAAAACACCTTTCTCTGAGCTGGCCATCTTCTTCTTGGTACTCTCTGCAGCAATGAGGCTCCCAGACATGAGTGTCCGAAGTTCTTCAACAGTGACAAACACCTTCAAACGGCCTCATTTGGGAGAAAAAGCCATGCAACCAGGACAGCCTGTTGTCACCACAGGGACATTCTGGCCAGCCTAACTTCTACTGCTCAGCACTGAGCCCTTCCCCTCTGCCACCCCTGCCATGGCACTGAGGATGCCCCGGGCAGCACGGGGTGGAGGGGCACTGCTGCCCTCCCTGCACACCTCAGGAGCAGGGGATGCCCTCAGGATGCCGGCATGGGGCTGCCAGTGGCTCGGCATCTCCTGCCCGCTCCCTCCTGCCGCACACGCTCCCAGTGAAGTTGTTTGAAAGTCTTCCGGCAGTTTTCACGGCCAGGAATAACAGATTAGCCATGATCTGATCAGCCCAGTATCTAAGCTGTATTCTCCCTGCTGACAAGTATTTGAAAGAGGGGAGGGGCCACTTTCAGCCCAACGATGAATCTTTCACCGACAAGAAAAGACCCTTTTTTCTCCCTGCCAGCCGCGGGCTGCTCCGTGCCCTGTTGCTAAGCGAGACCCGGGGCTGCTGCTTGCACGCGGCCGGCTCCAGCCGGGGCCTCGGGTTAGCAGGATCAGGATATTCACACCAGACATCTTGTTTTTTAGGGAGGGCGTTTCTTTTCTCACCCACCTCTGGCTGGCAAATAACAGCTCGTCAGCGAGGCCCGGGGATGCTCCTGCTGGGGCAGCCTGCCCTGGGAGGAAAGGGAAAATGCAGAAGCTGTTGGAGGGCAGATTGGGTCAGGCACTCAGCCCTAAATGTCTGGGGTTTGCTACCACACATGGGGCTGCCGCTATCTGGGCTGTGGAAGGGCAGCCACCCCACAGCCCCCATGTCCTGGTGGTTTGGGGCACAGTGGATCCTTGGGGACACGGATTTGGAGGATGCCTGGTGCTGGTGTCCGAGAAAAACCTGGCTTGGCCTCACGCAGGGGGTGGCTCTGGGCAGGGTATTGCAGGGGAACATGTGGCAGAGGAAAAAAGGAGGATAATCTCCAGCTTTGGGATGCTTTTTTAGTCCCCTGAGCTTCATTCTGCTCCAGAGCACCGTCTTACCCTGTCAGCACCAGCCGTGTGACCCTGAGAGAAAGAAGGGAGAGCACTAAAACAAAGGCTTCCAGGCTATTTCTGCAGCTGCCAGCATGAGGTGCCCTCGCCTAAGACATGGTGCTCGCATCTCCCTCCTCTCCTGCAAGGCAGCGGTACAGGCAGGACTGCAGCCTGCCAGGGCCTGGGCTGGCACCTTCTCAGAGCCCTGCCAGCCCTGCCTGCCCTCGCTCCCAGGCTGAGTGCTGGGGGAGAGAGGAGGCTCTCCTTCCTTCGTGTGCCCCTGCAGTGGCTCTCTAGTGCTGCTGCCGAGCCTCCCTCACCAGCCCTGAGCAAAGGCATCCCAGTGTTGATGATGCATGGCAGCTCAGGCTCTTTGTGAGCAGCCCTGTGCAGGAAATCTCCCTCTCCACTGCTGTACCAAGCCTGGAGAAAACCACTCATTCCTACCTCAGCCTGGGAAGCCTTGCTTGACCTCAGACTCCTGCAGGCCCTTAATCTCCTGATAGAGATGACCAGGGTTTGTTCCACTGACATGCAGGACTGTGGAAGAGACATGCAGGGAGGCTGTTTCCCTTTCCACAGGAAAGATAAACTGCTCTGGCACAGCATCACAAGCTGCACCCTCTCCTCAGGCCATGCCCTGTGCCCAGCTGGTGCAAAAAAAAAAAACAAAACCCCAGGGAAATATGCCAGAGGGGATAGAAAAGTTACTGCTGCTTTGAGCAGCACAAAAAGAAAATAAACCCTGAGCCTCCTGATCTGAAACACAAAATGCTGGATCTATGGCTGTGATATAGCCCCTTTCTGCATCTTTAGCAGCACAAAGCAGCTGACAAACTGGCCTCTCTGGCCCAGTGAGCTCTTGTCCAGTTTGTGAAGGGTCCCTCAATGACAGAAGGGGCAGCACCAGTGCTGATGTCACAGCCACCTCCAGTGCCATGGGAAATGGGACGGCTTTCCCAGTACCTAGAGGCTCTCCTAAGTCACATCAGAGGCTTGGTGAGTTTCTCCTATCTTCCCAGGAGCAGAAGTACCTACATTTGGCATTCTGGAGGAAGGTGGAGCTATGGGTGCAGGTGCTTTATCAGTTTGTGCTTGCCATGGGCTGTTTTCCATTCTTGGCAGAGGGCACCCACCCCAAATAAATCCCTCCTGGACAGCAGCTTCTGAAGGACATGCTCAATTCTCTCTAGGCTTGAGCCAGCAAAGCACAGGCAAGGTCTGCTGACTTTTGAGGCTCTCACACAGTCCTAACCTAATTCTCTGTTACCCTTTTTTCCTGGCTGTTGGCCATTCTGGCATGGGCGAGCTCTCAGCTTTGGGACCTTAGCAGTCCTCTGGTACTTCAGGCCAGATTTCTCACTCCTTTTGTGTGTGTCTGCCAGCCATGAGTAATGTTCTCCACTTCACAGACAGCTCTCCTGCCTTGCTCTGCAGCCAAGGATCACCTGTGTGAATGAGCAGCCAGAGAGCTGGGGGTGGGGCTGGAGCACAACTCCATCCTCTCCTGGGGAGGCTGAATGACTTTTGACATACATTTTAAAGCTTCTTGGCCCACTGCTTGGTTAAACCTGCAAGTGGCCTCTGTTCCTCTTGGATAAACTCTCTGACTCATTGACTTCATCCTCTGCAATACCATGACCCCAGTGCTCACACCATGGACATGAAGACCCATTTTTGACTGCCCCCAATGCTCACACTGTCATGGCACTGACCAGGTTTTTAGGAGCTCTGTGTGCTACACACAGGAAATCCACAGCACCAGAATTAATTGCTCCTGATTTTATTCCTTTTGTCTCAATTGTATCTGCTGGCTTTGCTTCCAAGCCTTGGCTTTGCCTTGGATTGCGCTTGGCAGCTGCTGGAAGGTGCTTTGTGGAGGAGAGCAGGAGCATCCCTGATGGTTTCACATTTCTCTGGGCAATCCTGAACCACTAAAACCAATTTACTCTGTAACTCAGAGTAGTCTTTACACTGGAAATGCTCTATAAAACCCTTGTTTGGGAAGGATGTGGTCTGCAGGGAGATTTGTCCTCCTGACGGTCTGATCGCCTGCAGGAGAGCACAAGGGTTTTTCCACGGCCAGGGCTGAGCAGCACCATGTCTTCCCGAGGAAGAAAGGAAAATTTCCCTTCAAGAACTAGCGGGTAAAACCTGATCTGAGAATTCATGTCCCAGTGATGAAATAAACCATTGTGCAGCAAAGAATAGTACACAATGTAAGCACTCAGGAAAGAAGAAAATAATTTTATCCTGATTTCTAGTGTCTTCCTGACTTGTGAGCACCCTTCCATACTCACACATGTCAGCAGAACACCATGGAGATATATTTATATGAAAATCCGTTTGTCTCCACAGCTATCTATAGCATTTCTCTCCATGCCCTCAGCTCCTGTGCCCGTGGGTTCATTTTTCCTCTCTGGTTCCAGCCCCTGGAGCATCCCTGTGCAAAGGGACAGCATCAGCGCCCTGTGCCCAAAGGAAACCAAAACAAAGAGCCACGATGGGATCCGGATGGGAGCTTGGATGGTTTGGGAGCACATGGGGAGCCTTGAGCATTGCAGCATCCTTTTCTGGGGCGCTGCTGGCGGGGAAGGGGGTCCCCCCACGGGCCTCCCTGCAGACGAGGGCCCCCGCTCAGAAAGAAGTGGCGGCACATCAGTATGCAGGAGTGGTCGCTGCTCGCCAATAAATTAGCATAAACCACTCTAGGAGGTAAATAGACATACAAGGCGCCAGTGTGTGCAGCGTGGGCTGTGGCTTTGTCTCAGCCCCACTATTGTCACGGCCCCTGCTGCACACTGACCGAGTGGGGCCGGTGTGGTGGGCTCTTACACTTTTGACTGCTGGATAAAAGGGGGGAACATAAAGAGAGGGGAGAACTTTTTTTCGGGGTTTTTTATAAGTCCAGACGAAGTTACAGACGTCTGTTAAACGTCAATTACAGCTGAATAAAGACGTCTGCTTGAGGCTTAGTTATGGCTCCTTTCAGCCACCGAGATTTTTCCAGGGCTGGTCCGGGATGCCTTCGGCAACCTAATTTGGAGATTGTAACTCTATAAACAGGCTCTGGCATTAATCAAGGCTGGTGAAAATGCAAATGATGGCATGGAGGGGGCTTGGGGATGGGATGGGGTCCTGTGCCTTGCAACTCAGGGCAGGGACTAAAAAGAGGGAAGCAAAGAGGAAGAAGAAAGGGGCCATGCAGAGGAGTAGGGATCTATAAACAGAGAGCTTGGTGGGGTTTGCTGACTTTCCTCACGGTGCCCTGGGAATCTGGTCCCATCAAGACTCATCTGTATCCAACTCTGCTTCCCACTGATTAACCCTTGTGGTGCTCCTGGCTGTACAAGCCTGGTTGTCTATGTTTTTTTTCCCAGACCAAAGCCAAAACATAAAAAAACCCAGGCATTTAATGCTTTAAAATCCTAGAAGATCACTGACCATTTTGAAGCATGCAGAAATATGGGAGAAGGTATCAGGACACTTCAGAGGCTGCAAGGAATGATTCCTTTTGGAAAGGTGGCTTGTGCTCTGCATGCCTCCCTGTTGCTTATCATGTGGCCTGTTGGTGTTGTTTCCATTTTTGCCATGGGAAAAAGGCCTGTGAACTCTAGCTGGGTGAGGAGGGAATGAAGCCCCTGGTCAGTGCTGTCCATGGCATTAAAAGACATGCTCAAAGAGACCCAAACACACTTCAGTTGGGACCTTGTTCCCTCCAGGACACATCCATGTCAAGAGGCCAAGGGTGGAGGGATGGACTCACCTTGGCCTCATTGGCAATATTGCCTTGTGCCCTGGGATGGGTCAGAACTTGCTGGGGGGAACCATGTCCTATTATATAGCCATGTCCTAGCCAGATGTTGCAACCCAGACTACAAGGAAAAAGCCTGAAAGTCAGAGTGGAAGCAGTGCAGATGATGAGGACCTGCTCTCTGATGTGTGCTATGGAAGAGGCTCACTCCTCCCTCCCCCAGACTATGGAGCATCCTACTCACGCCCTGCCCTGGGGCTCAGCACTGTGCTGGCCCAATGTGCCATGCAGTGAGTGTGGGATGGATGGTCCAGAGCAGCTCCAGCCTTCATCCTTCCCCCAGATCTTCTGGGAATCTTCTATTTTGGAAACATTTGAGAGGAGAGGTGAGTATTTTAGAGGTGACAGTAGCACAGGAGCCCCCTTTTCATTCCACTCCCTTGGGAAAGCATGTTCTCTCGTTTCCATTCTTCGGGGAGCATTGTCTCCCCATCTTAACCCCACTCCTTTTATTCTCTGTTACTCCCTCTCCCCCATCTCATACAAACACACACTTTCCTGTCTCCTCTCTCTCTCCATCTCAGAAAAATCAAACGGGCAGAGAGGCACAGAAACTCTCAAGAGTCCCTTCTCTGATTTCTTGGAGAAACTCTTGTCCATTTTCAATAGACCCAGAGTACCAGGTTCTTCTTGGCCCTTGGGGATGGAGGTGGCAGTCCCATTTATCTCACAGGCCTGCCATGGGACTGGCTTGAGGGGTTGACAGAAAGGTGGATTAATTGCAGAGCACTGAAACAGAAACACACATCCCAGGTCCTTCCCCGTGGGGTGATGATTAGGAAGGAGCCTGCCCCTCCCAAACCATTATCTTGACACTTCTGGGGACTGAAACCTAATGCATTTTCCCCATTTTTTTTTCCATCCACCCATGGCTTCACAGAAATGGGCTGAAAACCCACCAGCATGTTTCTGGAAAGCACCTGAAGGATACCCTCCAACCCAAAGAGACTCTACAGGATGGATTTGGGCCAGAAGATGTACTGTTGATTATGGTTTATACACAGCTGAGCCGTTTTCCTGATGAAGCATCCTGAGAAATCTGTAGTTGGTCCTGGGGAAGTGTGAATGAGGTGCTGTGCCAAGGCTGTGGAAACCCCTTGCAGGAAAGTGGCACATGTTCATGGGTGTCTTTCGCAGGATTTGATTTTTTTTGCAGCAGGATGTGGTTCAGAGGAAAGCCAAGGGAAAGACAGGAGGGTGCAGCCTTGTAGGGCTACAAAGACTGGACTAGGCAGAGATACAGAGCAGCAGGACCTCAACAGGCATCTGGTTGTTATGGGCTGAACTGGGATTGCTGGTTCTCCAAGGCTGATATTACCCTGCAGTCACATCCTTTCGCCGGGGAAGAGGGGTACGGGCAGATTCTGGGGAGCTTGCAGCGCTTCCAAGGAAAGGAAGGTCAGACCTTGCAGTGAAAAGGTGTCACTGAGCCCAGAAACCAAGAGACAACAGAAAAAGAAGGGGTGGAGGTGGGAAGGAGGATGAAGATGAGAGGATGATAAAGGGGGATGTGAATCAGGGCACAGAGCCAGCCCGGCGGACAACGCCCAGGGCTTCCCGAAAAAAATGGAGGATGGGGTGGACCAGCGACAGCTGGAAGATTTAATTGCTCCTCTCCACAGACCTGTTCGGCTCCCTCCCTCTCAGATCTGCATTTCAATATGAGAGCAGCAGTAAGTGGGATGCCGCTGGAAGGGGTTAGAATGATTAATCATTTAAAAAGCAAGATCTTAATTACAGGGTGCAATTTTTGCTATTTAAGGAGTCCATTAGTTTCCAGAAAGGAAAATATATATATATATATATATATATATATACACTGCAGGTTATTCTCCTTTTGAAGAAAAAGGGAGGTGGGGGGAAACCGGGGGGCCGCAGCACCCAGGCTGGCGTGGCCGCCCCTGCCTGGGCGAGGGCGTTGGTGTGCGAGGATGGCGAGGGGGAGGTGGTGTCATTTGTTCCCCGAGTGATATTTTTGAAGGGTGCTGGCTGCGAGCGTTCGCCGCGCTCAACCACGCGTTGGCACAATCTGTGCCGGAGCAGGCAGACGGCTTGTGCTCAGCCTCCCCCGGCACGGCTCCTCCTCCGCCGGGAGCAAGGGGAGCGCTCGGCCGCCGTCAGCACCGCTGACCCCTCGGCCAGAATAGCTCCCAAAGGATGTTTCGGGGGGTAATTGCCGCGATAACATCTTGTCTGCTGGGAGCCAGGTTGAGACCTCGGAAGGCTCATCTTGCCCGCGGCTGGGGCAGCTCCGATCGCGCCGGGGGGCTGCAGAGCGCCGTGGGCCGCAGTGCTACCCCCGGTGGGTGACACGGGGCACCGGGGCACAAGGGGACACCGGCTCAACTGGTGCCGGGACCGGCGGCTGCGGGCTCGGCCCCGTCTCGCCCCGCGCCGCAGCCTGGAGGGAGGTGACGGGGGTTAATCGCCCACCGCCTCCCCTCTGACCCCTCTGTGGGTTTTTCTCTTGTATGGTCATTTAGCCGTCCCCTGACACAAAAGGGAGCGATTAAACACAGCTCAGGCCCTTCATGCTTTAGTGGATTAATTTGCTGATCCCCCACGGATTAAAGGTCTCGACAGGATCAGCGGGAGCAGCGGGGCAGACCCCGGCGGGAGGAGGCCAGTGATAGTCCCGGGCAAGCTCCAGCCCGCAGCAATCCCCCTCTCCGGGGACCTGGCGGTGTCACCGAGCCATGTCAGGGTTCAAGGCATCGGAAGCTCGCCTAAATAGCGCATCCCCAGCCCTCCTGCTCGCTCTGCCGGCAGCCGAGCGCCGCGGAGCCGCTGCCGGCCCGTCGGCTCCCGGGAGCGGAGCCGCTTCCCGTGCGGCCAGCGAAGGTGAACGGGAGCGGCTGCTCCGGGGGAAAGCGGGAGCAGCGCTGACTTCGGGGGGCTGCACCCCAGTGAGGGGGTAGCGTGGTTACCCTCCCCAGGCCTGCGGGAAGCAGAGATTGCATCTGCCTTTAATTACTCCCTCTCTACATATCAGATGCTCGTGCACCTTCTGCACATGAATGCTGATTAATTGCAGGGTTAGGCTCCGAGGCAGGCCGGACCACATTATTTCTGATGTTTGCTCTTTTCACGAGGAGAATAAATGCCATGAATCCACAGTAATCAGTGGCTTTTAGCTTGTCACTCTTATGACACTCTTTACTTAGACCAGGAAATGGCAAATGTGGTGGAAATAAGAACTTTATTATCTTTTTTTTTTTTTTTTTTTTTTTTTTTTTTTTTTTTTTTTTTTTTTTTTCCTTTTCTCCCAAAAGGGAGGTGTGTTGTGAGGAGGGGGAAGAAGGTGGTAGGGGCATCTCGCGGGAGAGGGAGAAAGCGGCTCCATTTTCCCTGTGCCTGAGGAGCTGAGCTTCACCCTGTTCGGTGAGGGAGAGAGAAAAAGCAGCAGCATCTTCTTTGTGAAAGGAGCCTCGGCTGGCACATCAGGCTGGGGCGGTCCTGGAGCAGTGGTGGCATCCTGGGGACAGCAGAGCTGGAGGGCAGTGGGATCTCTGCTACCCTCCGTAGCATCTGTGGCCTTGTCTGAAACGCTGAGCTTGGGCGTGCACCTCACAGCCGCATCCGGGCACTGACACCCACGTGTGCTGCATCCGGCCCCGGAGACACCCCACAGCCTAACCGGAAAGAAACAAGGCTGGAGGGCTCATCACAGAAAGGTTTGGCTTGGAAGAGACCCTAAGGATCACCTAGTTCCAACCACCTCGTTCCAAGGATGCTTAGTCTCCGGGCACGGATGAGCTCTGGGAGGCGAGCAGCAGCACCCACAGCATCTCCCGACCCTCACCCTTCGCCTTCCCTCGCCGGCAAGCCCCGTTCTCCTCCCAGCAGAGCCCCATCGGCTCAGGTGGGAAACCCTTTCACCGCCTCCCTCAATGCCCTGCTACCGATCTCATTGCCACCGCTTAGCTCAGTGCGAGGGCAGCCCTCGCCTTTTCAGCAGCGAACATCTGGCGTGCGGCGGGCGCCTGGCCACGGCCGCCCCGGCCCCCTCCCCGCGCCGCCCCGCCGGGGTTGCCCGCAATTAGGCAGCCCTGAGCCCCTGGCCGCGGCCCCGCTCAGGTGAGCACCCGGTTCCGAGGATGGAGGTGTAATTAAGGTTAATCAGGGGGCCGGGGATCAGGGCGGTGGTGGGGAGACCCAGTGAGCCTAATGGCGGCCGTAATTAGGCAGCTGTGGAGAAGCGGTTAATGAAGACGGCAACCGTTAATAAAGCTCTTCCTGAGCAGCCTTCTGGCCCGGGTAATTGAGGGATTTGCAAGTGCCATCTCCCCCTTAACCCTGTAATGAGCAGGCCCGTGGCAGCCCGCGTTAACCCTTCCGGGGACGGAGGCGGTGGCAGCGGGGCCGCTGCGCGGGGCCGTGCCAGCAGGGCCGTGGTCGTGAGACGCGGCTTTGAGCATCTCCCCTTGCCACCGGGTCCCCAGGGCTCCCTCTGCCCCGTGGCTTCCCCGGGAGCCCTTTGAGCCATGCTCAAAGCGGCTGGCAGAGACTTTTCTCGCAGATGCTGTGGTTTCCCACGCCTGCCTCGGCATTATGCAATCCCCCCCAGCCCTCACCGCCCCCCCGGCCCCACCACCCACCAGCGCCGGGATGTCATCATCAGCCCAGGCCCTGGGAACCCACATTGTTAGCTTAGTAAATAGAGAAATCCCCACTCAAGCATTGCAAATGAGGGCAGAGGGGGAGCCGGGGAACCGCGCCGGCGGGCCGCAGGGTCTCTCCCCTCTCTCTCTCTCTCTTTGAGTTGTCAGATGAATTCAGTGGTTAACAAAGAGCAAGGGAGGGAGCTGAGCTGCTGTCGCAGCTGGGCAGGGCGGTAAGAGGAGGCAGGACTGCAATGCCACCACTCCAGCGAGCAGCCTCGGCCCTGCAGTACCTGCTGCAGGTGGGCAGGAGCCCGGCGTGCCCCCAGAGCTGGGCCTGCCTCAGCATCACTGACTCTGCACCCTGAGGCTTGTACTGCAACAGGGGTGACAGCCAGGGAAAAGAGGGGGGCTGGGGACACAGCCCATCCTTGCTTTGCTTCTCTGCTGCTGGTTGTCCTTGCATGGAAGCAATTCCCCAGGGAATCTTGGGACCTTGCTGAGGTATGGGGACCCACCATACCAAAGTGCTTGTGAGCATCCTGAATGTGTCAGTAAGGAAATGAGGCAGATCAAAAGACATTGAAATGCTTTTATTTTCATCTGAAAAAAAAAAAAAAAAAAAAAAAAAAAAAAAAAAAAAAAAAAGCACAATAGAGCTTTACAGGGCGATGGTTCTGCTTTTTCTGAGTGGGGCATGAAAATCACCTGGTGAGCTAGCTCTGGCAGCAGTGATGCTGCTTTAGTCTGGAGCACAGCAAAGCCTCTCTTTGCCCTTCCAGGAGTTTTCCTTCACCTCTCACCAGGGATCCTCCTGTTTCCCTCTAGCTCTGGGTTTCTGTATGTGCAGGGAGGTGCTGAGAAGGGTACACAGCCCCCTTTGCAGGGTGCACAGGGGCTGAGAGCTGCTGAGTGAGGACATCCCACTTGGCACAAGTGTCTGGAGCCAGACTCCATGCTGAAACTGCTGCCTATTGACTCTGCCCTGCAGCAGACAGGGCAACTGGGAGTCTTTAAAATCTTTTTTAGGATGTGGAGGTTGTGGGTGCCCTGCTCTGCCAGCTGCCTTAGTCTAGAGCCACAAAATGTCACGGACTTTCTGGCACTGTGAGCAGTGATGCTGCTCCTGATGCAAGCCAATGCCAATGCTTGAGGTTTCACTTCCTTGCAGAGTGCCCACAGAGCTGCAGTCCACAGGAATCCCAAGGCTGGGCACAGCCAGAGGCTCAGGAGGAGCCATGAGCCCCCAGCTGGGGGTGGGCACCCAGAGGTGAACGGGTGAGAAAGGAGCTGTTCTCTCTCCTAATAAAAAACTTCTGCTTTTTTTGCACCCACCACTGGATGGTCACAGAAATCTGCCCAGAGGGCACATTTTCCCAGGCCATGGTGATTTGCAAGGGGTTGGAAGATCTCAGTCTTTGATTTCTAATGCTAACCTGGCTTCATTGAACTGTTTTGTTAAGCTCTTCAAATTGTGCCTTTCCATTATAATAACATATTGCATTAAAAAAAAAAAAAGACATTTTTAAGATGATAGCAAAAATGTTTCACTCTGTCTCTTTGCCCCTGGTTTCAGCTGCTGCAGCTGGATTAGCAGTGGATGGAGGAGGCTTGGGGGGCCCCTGAATTCCTGCCAGTGTGTTCATCAGAGCACTGGCAGCTTAGCCACCCTGATAACATGTGCCATCAGGTGCCCTGTACTGGGAGTGAACCTCAAATTCTACTCCATTTTGGGGGTACAACTGGTATCTGACACCTCCATGCCATGGGTGCCAACCCTGTGCTTGGGTATGGGTAGGAAGGGACAGGTCACCTTTTGGGTCCAAAAAATAGGGTCAATTGAGCCTTTAGAAGTCCCCAGGTAGGGACAGTCTAGTGTGGAGCACCAGCCCTGATCTCCAGGCTTTCCAGTGTGTCACATGGTGCTGCAGCCTGAGGCTTGCTCTCATTCTGACCTCTCCCCAGACCTTCTGGACTCTCCTCAGATCATTCTCATAACCAGATTTACTGCTGGTTACACTGGGGGGATTGGAAGGACCCAAAAGCCAGCCCCATGAGACAAACCCAAAGCTTGGACAGATGTTTGTCCTGCCTTGTAAGACAGTGTGTGTGGAGGGGTGGGGAAGAAGATGCTGTGATGAGAGAGCAGCTTGGAGCAGTGGTGGTATTCAGGCAGAATGATGAAGAAACCTCTCCTTGCAGCCCTGCAGTTTCAGGGCCAAGATGCTCCAGATGCTTCCTACCCATGCCAGCAACAACCATGCTGCAGGGTCAGGAGAGCTCCCAGGATTTTCCAGGCACACACCCACGTACCTTGTGGGAAATCAATGGTGCCTCAGCCTGCAGCCCTCCATCCCTCCCTGGTCCCACGGGCTGACCCTGCAGGGACACCCCCAGCCAAGCACTGTGGTTCATCAGCTCCTACAGTGCAGGGTCACCAAGCCGGGAGTCACGGGTGAAAAGTCACTTCCAGCTATTTAGGATGGCTTTCTCTGTTTTTGGAGAAGAGCAAATTCCTATTAGAACATAAATAAAGGGAAGAAAAAGATCCATTAGAGACCAAGTGGTCTCCAGTAGCTGGTGGCTGCTGGTGTTGATCATCTCCAAAACAACCTGATAACAAATATATTCTCTCAGCAGCAAACCTGCTTTGGCAGATCCCACATCAAATAAAATATGTAGATTTTTCATGAGAAGGCTTATTTTTTTTTTTTTTTGGCTCATTGCTCTATAAAACACATTTACTCAGTCACATACAAAATACATTTATCCAGTTTCTTTAAAACAAACAAAATAACCTGTCCTCTCCATCTGGCCCCTCTCTCTGCTCCTTTCTAGCCTGGTCTGCTTCCCTATTCCTCGCAATATGGAACATGACAGGGTATTTTCAATGCTATTTTTGTCCGTTGTGTCATAGCTTATATTTAAAATAGCATTTAAATCTGCCAAGTAGTGCGGTGTTTTAAACTGCTGTCAGACTGAATTTCTCCTCCTACATACCACAGATTTCAGCTACGACTTAAAGACAGCTGAGGGAAGCTTTTGAGGAAGGGGGGAGGTGGAGGTGGTTGGGGACCAGATTGTCTGCAGGTGTGAGGACAGTCAAAGGATATTAATAGGGTAAAGGGATGCTGGAGAGGGGACACAGACCCAGAGAAAACCAGGGGAGGTGCATGGGAATGAAATTGCCTTCCCAAAGGAATCTCTTGCTTGGGACAAAAGGCTGTGATGGTGGGACCAGGAGGCTGCACCCAACAGCTGTGGAAATGGGGGGAGTCTCTGGTCTAAGGGTGAAATGAGAGACCCCCATAAAGGGATTTTTGCTCTGCATTTGGGGTTCACCTTTTGGGTCCAAAAAATAGGGTCAATTGAGCCTTTAGTAAAGACAGCTCTAAGGCAGGGGAGGAGTTGTGCTGTCTTGCTTGCATTGGGGTTTATTCCCCCTTTTTTCATCATTTAATTTTTGGGACATGACTGACATCTGAAAAGCCCTGAGGTGAAGTAGTACGGTCATTGTCCATGCTCAAGGGAAAGGGCCCTTACCCCCTCTTGATGCTCTTGGGGATCTGAAAGTCAGCTGGTCCCTTCCTTCCCCACCACAAACAAACATTTCAGCCATACCCAGCAGAGGGATACAATCACTCTGGAAGCACCGGCCTAACCTTTCCCAGGCAAATCCTGAGCCAGTTCAGACATGCACGACCCCTCTGAAATCATCTGTGCCCAAACCACCTTTGTTTCATACAGTCTTCAGCCCTTTCCTTTAGCTGCTGTTGTGTTCCCTTGCTTCCCTGTTGTCCCTTTCACATTTCCCCTTCTATCCGTGGGCACATCCCAGCCTGATGGGTCCTGAGTGACACCTCCCACCCTCATTGCTCTGCTCTGCTCCAGGAGCACCCTGCCTTGCCTGTCCGTGCCACAGGAGGATGCAGCACGTCCCTGCTGGCAGTCACTGGCACATGAGCAGCACAGGGATGCCCAGGCTGTGGTCCCTCTCACTTCAGCTGCCCCTGATTGCCTTCTTTCCCTCCCTGGCTGCTCTTGACAGCCTGCTTGGGAGCTGTAGGCACCACAGGGAGGGCTGATGGAGCTGGAGCATCCCCCCAGCACGCCTGGCAGGCACCTGCAGCCCCACCCTGCTGCAGGGGGGTTCAGTGTCTCTTCTTCCCCGTATCAGTGGAGGTCTGGAGCAGCCCCACCAGAGCAGTTGATGTTCAGGAGGGGTCTCCTCCTGCACCCCTCTCTCCTCTAAGAGCTCCACAGACAAGGGGTGCAGAGTCTCTCCCAGCCCCTCGCTCAGCCCTGCACCTTCCCCAGTGCTGATGGGACCCATGGCAGATCCTGATGGCTGCTTGATGCTCCCAGATGTCTGGAGGGATGGGTATTTCATGAGGTGCCCCCAGCCTGCAGGTGACCCTACTTTCCAAAGAAGGTGTGGGCTTCTCTCCTGCAGCTGTCCAAGGCTCATTTCTTGCTCCATCTCTGTTGGTGTCTCACCCTCTCCTGGGACAAGTGTGCCTGCCATTGAGATCTCCTTCCCATCTTCTTCTGTCAACACCACCTAAGAAAGGGACAGATTGAAATTTTAGCAATGTGTCCTCTGTGTCAATAGCTCCCCCTCGTCATCTCCTGGGTGGCACAGAGAACTGCTCACCCATCTTCTCCCTGCTCCACACGCAGGCTTCCTCTCCACCCTCTCCCCTTCACCATTTCCCCTTTCTGCCTGGCGTTTTCCACTGCTCACCCTTGTTCCCAGAGGGAGAGGTGACCCTTCCCAAAATTCCTTGTCGTGTCATGCACTGCCACAACCCCTGACACATCCCTGTGCCGGCCCCAAAACCACCTCTGTCACCTGTGTGCCAGGATGGCAAAGGCATCTCTGTTACACCCCTCAGCTTCCTGGGCTGAGGCAGGACAGGCATCAGGATCTCTTCCTTTAGGATCACCTCCTGCCTCCAGTTCAGTCCCGTTCTTTAGCTCCGTTCAGAACAGGATGAGGCACCGCCAGTGGGGGTGCCTGGTTGGGTTTGGTTATTTATTCCCCCCAAAAGCAAGGCTCGGGAAGGGGTTCGGCTGGCTCCGCGATTACATCGTGGCGCGTTAATCAGCCGCATTAAAATTCCGAGACAGCTCCTGCCAAAGTGGCTGCGCGCCGTGCAAGGTGGCTGGGAAACGCCGGGAGCCGTGACAGGCAGGCGAAGGCAGACAAAGAGCTCGCTCCGTCACTCCGGGTCTGCTCCGGGAGGAGAAAACCAGCACACACACCCCGCTCCACATCATCACACAGCCCACGCCGCCCGGCCACACGGGTGCTACCAGAGAGCCCCAAGCGAGCGAGCGTGCGGTGGCCAGCGAGCCTGCCAGTATTCCAGCACCATCCCAGCGGATGTCTAAGGCTGGATGAGCATCCCGGCTGACCCCATGGGGATGGGTGGTACCCGCCACGGGGCACTGGGATGCGGCGGTGGAGGGGACCACCGCCTGTTCAGCCCCCGCCATCCCATCCCTGCGTGCCCGGGGAGCCAGTGTCCCCGCGGGGTGTGAGCCCCCAGGGCGAGGGGCCCCCAGGCCGTGTCCCCCTCCGGAGCCCCTGCCAGCTGTAGTAATGCGTTTTGCCACAGGGTGCCACTATGGCAAAGCTGTAGGGCCGCCGAGCCCTCAGCCCCGTTGTGTAAGGATACCTGGCGTTAATCACGTTACTCGTGGTTTCCTTCTTCCCCTCCGTTCCCATCTCCCCTCATCCCCCCCGCAAGGAAACTGCGGCAAGAGCCCCCCAAATATTCATCCGGAGGGGACACTGCTGCCGGGTGACCCTTGCACTGCGGGGCAGAGGAGGGGATGCTGCAACCTGCTCTGAGGTGTCCTGAGAGTGACACAGTGGAGACTGACGTGTCGTGATGGCATTGCTCTGTCTCCACCAGACCTGGCAGGGAGGAGAGATTTTGGATGCTTTGTGGGACCTTGTGCCGTGACAGTGAGTGAGGGGGATGCTGTGTAACATGGATGTCCAGGAGCAATACTCCAACCATGCTCCTCTCCTTCATTTGGGGTGTTGGGCTCTGGGGATTCAGCTGCCCAACAAAGGGGCTCTGGCTCCATTGCTAGGGAGCAAGAAAGGGCCTGGCAAGGCTACAGCCACTCATCTCCTCCAGCTTTTCTCCGAGGATGGATCTGACCAGCCCTGTCCTCTTGCAGCTGGGCCTGTGAACTGCCTGAGAGAAAGGAGATGCTGCAGCTGGAACATCCCATCCCATCCCATCCCATCCCATCCCATCCCATCCCATCCCATCCCATCCCATCCAACACGCTGTAGGAGTGAGTGGGCTGGGTCCCACGCCCTGAGTTTCTCTTCCCCTGGCACACTCCAGTTCCTTCCCTGCCTCTCCCCAAAGAAGAGGATATGCCAGGTGCCAGCTCAGATCTGCACCCACAGCAGCACCCTAAGAGACCCACTCTGCAGCCACGCGAGGGGAATGGCACAGCTCACCTAGGAAACAGGGCTGATGAGAGCTGTGCAGGATCAGGCCACAAACCTGAGCTTTTTTAGGGTGAAAAGTGCTCTGCAAATGGCAGGCAGTGGGATCCTGCGTGCTGCATCCGCCGCGGGCGGAGAGAGAAAGAAGATTCTCTCCTTCCCTCGCTAATAAAGTCTGGCTGAAATGACACAGTATAATCAGTGTTTACCTGGGAGTTTACATATGGTTTGTTGTAATTATAGTTTCAATTCCTGCTTTTGCTTTTTTTTATTTTTTTATTTTTTTTCCCTAACATCTATTTTTCAATCAGTAAAAGTAAATACTATTTTCAGCCCAATGTAATTCTTCCACTCCCGTGGCCACAAACACAGCGAGGAGAGCGATTCCATTTGCGCGCTGTGCAATTGAGCAGAGAGAGGAGCCCGGCGGCTGCGGAGCATCGGCGAAGCCACGGCCGAGCGGGGACCTGGGCACACGGGGACGAGTCTCCCCTCCCCACCACGAGTCCCCCAGGGCCTCCACCCCACCTGGCAGGGCTACCTTTGCTGGTAAAAATCAGCACCAGGCCCAGACGTTGCTTCTCATCACGTCGGCGTCGTTAAAACCCCAAAGCTGCCTGGTCGCAGGCAGTGGGGAAGGGATAAGAGCCATTAGCTGAAGCATCATTTATTTCAGAGCTGGCAAAGCTTTGTTCCAGCTTGGGGATTGAGTTGGCACTAAAAGCACCGCGATCCCCAAGATTTAATTTCACACACACACACCCCCCCCCGCCCCATTTTTATGTGTGTGATTTATAACAAACCAAGGATGCCGGTGTCAGGTCCCCTTCTTCACCCAACTATTGTCACACACACACACACACACACACTGATTAAAACCACCCGGCCCCCGCCGGTTCCTCCTTGTCCATCCATCAGCCGCTCCGGGGACAAACTTCGACATCCCACTCCCAGCCCACACCTCTGTACCTGCGTGTTCTGACACCCTGGGTTTAAACCAACATTGGATACTAATGTGGTGTGCACATGGCCACCTCTAAACGTGTATAAAGAGGTGTATTTATTTATGCCGTGCACCTAAATCCCTGTCAAAGCAATCGGGGAGCTTTGTCTCAAGGAGGGATTGGGCGTTATTGGGATGCAGAGCAAACACGTTGCCCTAGAGACACAGGGAGTGTTTCTGCCTCGGCCACTCCAGCTGAATATTTGCCGGTTCAGGAGGGGTTTGAACTCGGTGCCAAGGCACAGCCGCTGCCGGGGGCCGGTGGGCAGCTGGGCAATGCTGCCCAGGAGGGGATTGAGAAGGGACCATTCTCCTGCCCAGAGGGTCTCAGCCCCTCGGGGGAATCAGAGGCCAGAAGCCCTGCCTGCACCCCGTCCTCATCATCCTTGCTTTGGGGTTAAAAAATAGGTGATGAGGATGCTTCTCCCAAAGCTCTGTCTTTGGCCTCCACTCTCCCACATGCCCTGCTCCCCACGAGAGGAATGACTGGGTTTTTTACTACCTTGAAAAAGGGCTTTTTCTACCCTGGATGCACAAGCTAACCCCTCTGAATATCCCTGGGAGCAAAGGGGAATGTTGCAGCGAGGGTTTTGGGAGGGGGCCCTTGCCCCCAAGGCCCCAGCACGGCAGGCAGGGAGCTGGGGCTGGGGCTGTGTGGGAGCAGAGCCACCCCACAGCAGCCGGGGCTCCCCGGGCCTTTGGAGCGCAGCTGCACCGAAAAATGCCCTTCCCAAAGCATGGGCGGCTGTGGCCGAGTTTAATTCAAGGCGAGTTTGGGTTTTCCAAAATAGGAGGAAGGAGGAGGAATATTCACTGGGTCAAGAAAAGCATCCCTTTCCCACCACTGCCCGACACTGAGAAGGAAATTAAAACCCAAGCAGTGTTTTTAAAAATACAATAAAATAAAATTGTTTTCTTTCTCACAAAAAAAAAAAAAGCTCTTCTCACCAATCCCAAACATGAATATATTTTCTTAGTATATTTCTTAAAAGTCTACCGCACTCAAGCTTTTTCCCCCCAAATTAAGAATGAGCTGGTTTAAACTCTCACCCAAAATATTTATTGCGAGGAACAAAGATATTGGAATCGTCTCCAGTGCTGGATTTCAATTCTCCCTTTCAGGCTTTTATCTTTTCAATCCAAATTTCAGTGACAATTATCCGATTTTGATTGACATTAAAATTATTTATTGTCACATTGTAGCTGTTTAATAAATTGTGCCTGCTTTATTTTTTGGCTTATAAATACTGTATCTTTACTACCTTGGTACTTAATTCAAGGGAAGAAACCACTTCTGAAAGCAGGCAGCAATAGTCTTAGCTCAGGCAAGATATAAAAATGCCTTTTTACACACATGAACCTGAGGAAAAAACTGATTCCACCTTTTTACTAATTTATATATTTTAAGTCTCTCTGGTTATACAATTTTGCTTTAGTTTCCAATGGTAAAATATGCTTCTGCGAGCTATGTGTAAAACGAAGATTATTTTAATCTCCTTTCAGATACAGAATAATTATTTGTCAGGAACATTTAAAAAATCAGGAAAACAATTCATGACACTTTCATGATCTAGATTTGAGACATTTTTCACCATTCTGGAAGTGAGTTCATAAAAAAAAAAAGGCAAAAAAAAACAAAGCCAGGCGACATCCATTTCAGAGTGCCATTTAAATCTGGGTCGCGTTGCAAATGATTTTCTTTTTTTTTTTTTTTTTTTTAATTTCCACAAATTACTGAAAGTTAAAAGAACCATCAGCCCATTTTACTATTAAAAAAAAAAAAAAAGAGGGAGAAAGAGAGAGAGAAAATTAAAAAATAACATGGAAGAATGTAGCCCTTGTAGAATAAACCTAAAGAAATATTTCCCTGACTGAAAAACGTCAAGCCTGTGTCCCACATATTTTTTTTAGCAGGGGGGTCCTGCCTTTTTGAGCTGAGTTCCAGCGGGGTGCTGCGGGGTGCTGGAGGATGCCAGTGCCCCAGGGATGTTCTGGGGACACAACATCTCGTTCTCCTGCCTGCAGCGGGCAGAGGAAGCTGTTTGCCCGCTGTCTGAATGCCCTGGAAACCTTTCTGGGGGGATCCTGTTGGCAGATAAAAGAGGTATCTGCCGGGGGAGAGTGGGTTTGTTCCCTGTGCCTGTAACTGTGAATCAGGGTGGAGAGGCCAGGACCCCAGTGGGGCTCCTGGGAGCAAGGGAGGGATGCAGGGCAAGGCAAGGAGCAAGGATGCTCTGCAGGATTCAGTCTTGGGGATCTCCTGTGCCCGCTTCCCAGTGCACAGAGCCAGTTCCACCCACCAAAACTATCCCAAAGCCCAAATCTACACCTTAAATCTACATGGGTTTGGTTCCATTCCATTACTGGTGCTGCTGTTTCAGGGCAGCGTTAGGGTCCTGCGGAGAGCCCCCAGGGAAGGGTGAGGCCTTCCCTGCAGGGACACGGGGTGGCCTTGGGGACACAGACTCTCACCCAGTGCCAGAAGGACAGTGGGGCTGCCCCGGGTCTCCCTGCTGATCTTCTGTGCTGCCTCTCCCAGTGCCAGGCGGCCGCAATGGCTCTGGCAGCCACATTTGTTTACGGACTGAATGTGTATTAAAATGGTTCATTATTTTCCTGACTGGCAGGTTTCCAGGGTCTGTGCTAGTTAATAATTGCTGCCAATTAAACCTTCTCGAAATATGCATTGCAGGGACGGGGATGGGGGGGGAGCAACACGCGAGGATTTCTCCCGAGCCCACGGATGGCTCGTGCTGCTGCTGCTGCTGCTGCCGAGCCCCGTGGTGGCTTGGGGACACGGCGGTGTGCCACTGCTTCCAGGGATGGGGCAGCTCAGCCCCCTGAGATGGGAATCCTTGCAGGGCTGTCACTGAAAAGGGATTTGTCTCTTTATGGGTCAAAATTTGCAGCTGGTGGAGGGAACAGAGTAGGATCCACCCCAGTGGACCCCTTGACCTCGCAGGAGCCAGCCTGCCCATCCCAAGCCCCAACCTGCCCGCTCACCCTGTGGATGGGTGTTCCCAGGGTGGGGAGCCAGGGCTTGGGACATTGTCACAACCCCAGGCATCCCACTGCAGCTTCAAGAATGTTTCTTTTTAAAGGACAGCTCCCTCTTTTCCTGCCTTTCCGCTTGTTCCCTTCCGCTGCTGAAACACCCTCTGTCTCTGCAGGCCAGCAGAGCATCGCCTCTGAATTCCACCCCCACCCCACTCCGAGCGCAGCTCCAGGCACAGCCTGGAAATAAAGCTTTTCTCAGGGGTGAAACACAAGCAAACCCACATGGTCCAAAACCCACCTGGGGCTGGGTCTGCCCAGCTCCTTCCACCTGTGACCTCGAGTGTCTTTTACAAGCCATAAAGACGCGAGCACGTTTCCCGACCACCGCTTGAAAAGCAGCCAAAGAACAGGAATAAAGAATCATTATTTAGTGAGCGCTCGCCCCACTCTTTGAAGCTGGGAAGCTCGGCAGAAAGGCTGGGTGTTCAGGCGGGCTGTGGCTATGGGAAGGCTGGGGGGAATGTTTCTCAGATGCTAAAATCGCTCGGAGAGATGCGGGAGCGGGACTGCGTTCGTGGGAAGGACGGCTGACGGGGAACCGCTGCCTTTCAGAAAGGCAAATAATCGCAGCCTAGGTTAGCTCTTCTGTCGAGAGAATAATTGTGCTTCTAAAGGCTCTGATATGATGAGCAGCACTGCTTTGAAATCGAAATAAATACATAAATAAATCAGAGATCTTGGACTGATTAAGGCAATTGCTTCCCTTGCTTTTGCAACCCCTTTGGGTCCTGGTTCCCAGAGCCAATTACATATTTAAAAAGTTCCTCTCTGGAAAAAAAAAAAAAAAAAAAAAAAAAAAAAAAAAAAAAAAAAAGAGGACTTGCAACTCTAAAATAAAGTTTCTTTGTGGTTGCCTAATGAACAGCAAGGGCCAGGACAGTTTACAGTTATTAATTGGTTTTAAATGGCTCCAGCTCTGTATTGAACTATCTTTTTGAGGTGGCCACAATATGTCTGTGCCCTCCTGACTGCCCCACATGGGGTCAGGGCATGCTGGGCACTGCTGGTCCAGGCCCCTTTGTATGGGTGAGCAGCCAGCCCACCTCCCCTGTGGCCTCTCCTCCTCCTCCTCCCATGATTAGTCCTACAAAAGCCCCCCAGGACCTGCCGAGCTCCCACTGCCTCAGACAGGGTGCAGCCGATGGGGAGATGCTGAGGGTGCTCAGCCATTACTTTTCCAAATGAATTCACAATTTCTCCAGCTCTCTGCTCCCTCCTGTGTGACTATGAGGGAGATTTGCTTTGCCACCTACTCCCCATTTTATCCCCCAACCTTGGCACACTGAAAACCCCTCCTTGCCACCCAAACCTCAGCTTATTTCTAGGCTCCACATGGCCACGACATGTGGGAGCTCGGCAGCCGGCACAAGCCCAGGGACTGCCTAAGCTTCTCTTGGCACACCACACCTCACACCACCGAGCACCTCCAGGCACCAAGCAGGCAGAGAAAAGCTCTATTCTTCACCCAAAAAACTCCCAGGGGGGTTAATTCAGCAAACAGCTTCCTTGCCATGAGGTTAGGTGAAATAAATCTTTCTCCCAGCCCTGGGAAGTGCAGAAACATCACCCCTAAAGCGAGTATGGGCTCGAGCCATGGGCCTCCTTGAATGTCTTCTCCCTGTAAACATGCATTATTGATAGCAGAAATTATGTTGGATTGGTTTGGGGATGTAAGGAAACGCTGGAGAATATTGATATTTTCCCGAGTTACTTCCAAACCTATTCTTGGGCTTGAACGCCTTGCGTGTGTCATCTCCAATGAACGGTTTTGAGCTTTAATTCAAAAAATAGCACGATGTTTATAATACTATATAAGGTTTTCTGCTGGCTGTACGCACGGGATTATATATGTGTCGGTGTGTGGGTGCGGATGTGTGTGCAGGGATGTAACGAGACAAACAACTCAATCTGGAGCCGGTGGGGAGGAGGAGCTGCACACGCAGCCCCGAGCAGCGGCTGGTTCCCTTTGGTACCACCTCGGTTTCCCTTCCACCAGCCGTCAGAGCCGTCTGAGCAAACACGTTATCATCGGGACCGATCCGTAGATAAACAGGCGGTGATGTTGTAGGTGCAGGAACACACCTGGGGCTGCGTGGGGAGGTTTATTCTCCAGCTGTTGAATGCTGGAGATGGGCTGGTGCATGACAAGATGCCAGACGCTTTTCAGCACATCAAATCGGCATCTCAGCACTTTTCACGGGCGCGGGGAGGAAACAGTAATTAAGCGACAGGACTTACACCACTTCCGTGCTGGAATCTCGCTGCATTCCTTTCAGCCCCGTGCACGTGTGTGCCGGCGGGCCCCACTACTCCAGGTGCAGCCTCACCCCTTCTTAAACACGGACCCGGTGGTGGCTTTTAGGGTTTTTTTTATAACAGATAAATTATTCAGCAGAAAAAGTGTTTCCCCCATTCTGGGATTTTCCTGCTAACGCCTTATTGGTCATTTCTGTTGGTCCCTGCCCAGCTCTACTGGTTTGATAAAATGCTCTGGAATAATACTGGGAATAGCAGCGTGTGGGAAGGAGAAAGGTTTTAATCTGCATGGGGTCTTCCATCTCCAGCTCTGTTTCTATGGATATCTGAGTGGAGTTTATATTTATCTCTCCCGTTTGAGCCATGCGTGCAACTTTGGAGGAGAAGGAGGAGGCCAAGAGCAGAGATGCCCTGCTGCTGGCTCTGCTGAACCCTGACTCCTTTTGGTCAGCGGTGAGAGCATCACCCAGGTGGTCAAAATCAGCCAAAGTGCCACTAAAGCAAGGGGAAGCTGCAAAAAATACTTGAGCTAGAGCTTAACACAGCAGCAGGCACTGTGTCCAGCAGGGAAGTGGCCCCTCTGCCAACCCCAGACACCGGTCAGGGATGGCAGGGCAGGAGCGTCATTCCTGGTCCCCAGTCGCTGGTCCCCAGCCCCTCATGCAGCTGCCCTGTAAATGGCCAAATTTCCTGGGAGCGAGGGATTTTCCATCTGTCACAGTGTCCTTTGCTGTCAGGAGAGAAGTCGGCACAGCCCTGGTGCCGGGGGGAGCGTGCCGGGTGCCAGAGCAGGTAGGAGTGGGAAGGCAAGCACATGACTCGGCCTGGCCCCAGTGCACCAGCTCCCAGAGCATTACCATGATGGCTCCATCATTAATTGATCAATCACTGGATGACAGTTAATTAAGTAGAAAATAAAGCTGCTCTGCCCAGCCTGGCATTAGTAGGCAGCAGCATTAAGATTTCTGGAGTACAAGGGGGAAATTAAAAAACAAAGGCACAGCTGGAGGAATAACCCCATTGCCGGTGGCTGGGGGTGACAGCCTGGCACAATGTTCCCGGGGTCGGGATGTGCAGGCAGCCCCTGCACAGCAGCGATGGCAGGTTCATGGCTTCTCCCCTTCCCAAGAAACTGGATCTCACCTGCTGCCCTCCAGGCACAACCCCATGTGCCCCTTTCTCCACAGCTCGGGTGCTGCTGCCCAGGCACTGGCCACTCAGCCAGTGCCCTCACCAGCACACAGATCTGCAAAGGGGCTTTTCCTTTCAGTCCTGTTTTCTCATCTCTCGGTCCTGCCTTGTGAGCCTACCCACAGACAGGGTGGGGAAAAAGAAAGCCAGATAGAAAGCATCCTCCTGCCCCCCATCTCATGTGCCCGGGATTGTCTTGATATGAAAAATTATGGTTTTTGTTAAAAACTATCACTAATGAGGCGTCTTTCCTGCCCTTAATTGTTGCCAAGGCGATGACCCCAGCCAGCCATCTTTAATTAACTTAGACTAGATCTCCTGAAATGAGTTCCTCGGGTAAATTGCTCACCACAGCTTTCAGGCACGGAGCTGTGTTTGCCAAGGCCACCCGCTCCGGCACGCTGCCACAGCCACCGGCAGAGGTGATGGCACAGGCTGGTGCCCCCACCTCCGCCTCCCCTCGCCACCATTTGGCAACCCCAAAGCCAATCTGCAGAAACTCAGAGTAATATGGGGATGAGGGTGGAGTGGCTGATGCCTGGCCACAGGGAATGGGATGAATGTGGGCTTCTTCATAAAATGGGAATTCACCCTGGCTGCTGGCTTCTCCCATCACAGGGGCTGTGGGACCGGCCGCACGGTGGCTGGCACCTCTCCAAGTGAAAATCACATTTCCTGCCTGACAGATAACGTCGGTCAAGAGAATGCCAAGGACGATTCCTGAAAATGCCATAATTGTTTTAATCTGATGGCGGATAAAAGATAATGATGCTAACAATATTTAAACGTAATTATAGTTTCCTGCGGCTGTTGGGCTCTCTGAATCCTCTCCACTCAAGTGGCTTTGTTTACGAGCGGCTCCAATAAGGCAGGGCCCATTTTCCTCCTCTGTCGTCTTCACACCTGCCCCTCCATCAAGGCAGGGGATGGACACATGCCAGGGGGCTGGATCTCCTCAGGGGCTGGTGCTGGCCAACTCTGCAGCCCCTCCGGGTTCTCCTGTTTTGGGCCCACCATCATCCATCCTCTATCTCCTGGGATGTGATGCCTGTCTTGGGAAAGGGACTGGGATGCTTGGACCGTGCCAACTGCCAGAGGAGAGGGATCTCTCTTCTGAGTGTGCAGAGTTAGTTTTAGGGACAGGTGGTAGAAGTAAATCCGCCCCCATCAGGGTGGGGCAGGTGTAGGATGGCTTGTTTCTATCAGGCACTGATGTAAGGGCTGTGGCCCCCTATAGCCCCAGATCCCATCCTCAATTCCTCTCCAAGGTGAACTCCCCAGCATCAACATGAAACAACAAAGCAGGACAAAGGAAATTTCTAGGAATGGTTTGCTGATGATAAACTGATAAAAAGCACCAGAGGTGGCTTGCAATCTGCAGGAGAAGAGAATGGAGGAAGAGGGAAATGGTATGAATCTCTACACTGAAGACCCTCCTACACTGGATACTGTTACCATCATCTCCAGGAAAATCTCCCAGTCTTTTGGGGCCCCAGATACCCTGCTAGCCTCGATAGCAGGAGGAGAGGTTGCAAAACAGCTTGATCAAGTGCACAGAAACAAGCGGTGAGAAAAGATGGGATTTAGGGGAGGCTTTTAGAAGAAGTTAAATATGAAATGGCTATTTCAGTAGCTGTAGTTTAGCCTCCTGTGTGAATCGCCCTTTGTAAATAGGAATGGAGGATAGCCAACTTCCCCAAAAGGGCTCTACGGGGGGTCCGGAAAACCACAACGTCCTGAGTTTAATGGGGAAAACAGATAGAAATGGTAACAAAGAATGGGGAGAAACAGCAATAAACCTGATTGTTTGGTAAATAAGGCCGAGCCTGTTGCCGAGAAGGGAAGTTTGAAAAGCAGCTGGGGAATGAATGAATAACCGGTTAAAAGTTAGGAGACAAAGTGGCATAACAAACCCGAGGGGTTCCCAGCTCAGAGCAGTCAGTGCAGGAGCCCCCACAGCAGGCAGGAGTGCGAGCCTTCGGAAGTGCCAGGGAGGAGGGAGGAAGCAGCAACAGGACAATATCCACTGCTGCTCCAACGGGGTAAGATCTGGCACTGTGTAGAGGGCCGTGGAAAGGAACTCATCGTGCTAATGAACTTGGCCTTCAAGTGGAGGAGGAATTGGGTGTTGAGCAGAGAGAAAATAAATCCATTACCTACACGGCAAGAAAACAGCTACATCCATGGAGGAAGAGCACTCCTGGACATGGATAGTGAAAAGATCAGCCTGGGCATTGGCAAGAGGCACATGGCATGTCAGGAATGACTCAGGATAAACCAGAGAAGAGGGCAGGGTAGGTGGAGAGCAGGGTCACCCTGTGCCATGTGGGTCCCTGCCTCACTGAAGGCATCCCACAGGGACTGGGGAGGCAGTGGGGCAGGGTGAGGAGGCATCCTGGAGTTGTGCAATATCTACCCTCTGAGTAGGAATTAAATAGAGTCCAGCCTGCAGAAAGAGGGGCTCGGATGCTCCAGATGGATGCCTGGCACAGGAAGCTGCTTTGGCAGCCACCTGGGGTGCTGCAACCACCAAAAGTTAAGAGGGCTTGGAAAAGTAATTGGAGAGAGCAGAGAGGTGCCTGGCTGCTGGACAGGGAATGAACGAGCCGGGGCTGAGGGCTCTGCAGAAAGTAGGGCAGGAGCAGGCAAGAAAGTGTCCCCTCCCTGTCACTGTCCTATGCCCTGGCCTTGTCTGGGACACCTCGAGGGAGGAAGGAAGCTCTCCAGAGCTGACATTGGTTTGGGCGTGGCCCGGGATCCTCCACTTTTCCCTGGAGCATCTCTGCCCTCCAGAGCCAGGCATGAACCTTGGTAGGGGACCTCTTTGCTAGAGCACCAGGAAGGATCTCCTCCTTCCGAAAATGAACCTCCAGGTTTCCCAGCGTCTCGCCCCCACCCCCGTCTCGCCGGGACGGATTGTCACTGGTTACCCCGTTCGCCGTGGCAATCCACGTGAGACACACAGGGACAGCTCTTTACACGACACACATCACAACCATGAGTGCCCACCCTTTTCCCCCATGCAGGACCTAGGCGCCAGTGGCGGGGCTGGGTCCCGGGGAAGTCCGGCCCCTGCCCTCTCCCGGCCCCGCAGCCCACGGCCACAGCCAGGAAACCGCGGCCGTGGCCACGCGTGGCCGGCGCAGCGCGTCTCCACGGGCTCGGCGCAGCCCCGATGGGGCGCGTTGACATCTGTAACCAACACTCCGGCTCCGGCAAAGGCAGGGCTGCCCGGCCAGGCGGAAAATTAACACTGACATTGAGTTTAATTAAACAAAACAACCAGGCTGCGAGCTGGAGCGGGGACGTGGCAGCAGCTGGAGGAGCCGGGCTGGGCGCGGTTCGGCACCGACACCCGCCGCCGCCCCGCCGGGACGAGCCCACGTCGGCCGCTCGGAGCCCGGCATGGCTCGGGAAGCCGAGGCTGGATGGGCGGCTCCGCTTCCCTGCCTAGACTGCCGGCCAGGGCCGGGAAACAGCCTTTTCCTTCCCAGTTTTGCCCGTCTCTTTACAAAAAGATGCGCGGGGCGCAGCACGGCGGCGGCGGCTCACGCGTGTCCCTGCCCCGGCGTGGAGCAGGACGAGTGCCCGGTGGTCTGAGGTGCGGGGGGGAGGCGAGGGACTCTCCAAGGGGCGGATTTCGTTGAGTGGGATTTGGGGGGATGCTGACCGACTGACAGCCATCCCATCACCGGCTGCGGCCCCACGCCTCTCCCCGGCCCTAAACACAGGAGGTGGGGAACGGTCTGACCCGGCCAGGGAGACCCCGGCAGAGCATTTCCCGGCCAGCTGCTCCGCGACCGGCACCAGTCGCACCAGTATCACCAGTGGCTCCGGTGCTTGCCACGCCTGGGCAGCGGAGCTCCGGGCAGCGCTGCCAGAGGCGAAGCCGTGCCCGCAGGGGCCGTGGCTTTACGCTGCTCGGCTCCGAGATCGGTCGTACGAGGCAGAGCCGTGCTGCCCGTTGCCCTCTGCCCGCTGCCCGCCGCTGCCCGCCGCTCCCACCGCAAGTTCCTCCGCGGAACAGCTGAAAATAGCGCGCAGCCCAGCGCAGGGCGAGCGTGGGGCGGCCTCCCCCGGCCCCCCGACAGCGGCAGCGCTGGTGTCCCGTGTTTGGGGCTGTTTCTGTCGGAACCCCTCACAGCTCTCTGTCCCCCTCCGGGAACTCCCTCCAGCATCAAAGACCTTCGTGTTCTATCCAGCCCTCTGCGTTCAGGTCCTGGAAGCTGAGGACTGATCCCTCTGCCGTCGGCCAGCTCCCAGGCCATAGCTTTGGGAATTTTAGTCTGGTTATTTTATTTTATTTTATTTTATTTTATTTTATTTCACTTTTTTTTTTTTTCTGGGGGGAGGGAGGGCGTGTGAAATGTCGGCTTTGAAGGATATTTGTAATAACATAACCAGCAAAATGAATGTCATATTTTTGCTCCAATGAATTGGATTTCCTGAAATATTGTCTCCGTAATGATGCCTTTAGGCTCCTCTGGATTAGATAACTCTCCAACCACATCAAGAAGGCTAATTATCCCAAAGCCACTTTTCCCCGCGTTTCCACATCTATTTCGCACACCTATGTATGTCTATATTCAGAGGCGCGGCGCTCTGGCGGCACAGCCGGGGCTGCCGCTCGGCAGGACCGCTGGCGGGAGGGGACGGACGCCCCGCGCCCGCCGCCCGCCGTGTCCCCGCGCCCGGGGGAGCCCCGTCGGGCGGGCGTGACGACACCGAGCCCGAGCGCGCCGCCAGCCAATCCGCGAGCCCCGAGCGCGCCCGTCAGCCCGCGCTGACCAATGAGGGGCGGGCGGCGCGGCCCCGGCGGGATCCCCTCGACGGCTCGAGGCTCCCGGGGGGCGCTCCGGGACCCCCCCGCCCCCCGAGCCCCCGAGCCCCGCCGGGCGCTCCGGGGCCGCAGCCCCCGCCGCGGGGAGCGGGGGAGGGACACCCGCGGGGCCGTGGAGCGCCGGGGCAGCGCCGGGTGCCGCGGTTGTCCCGCGGGGCTGGGTCACGCTGTCACAAGCGCGGGTGTGGGAGGGAGCGAGAGCCTCGCGAAAGGGGTGGAGGCTCGAGGAGCAGAGCCCCGAACAAAGGACGAGGGGCTGTCCCGGTCCCACCGAAGCCCCAGCGCTCCGGGGGTGCGGGCAAGGCCGCCTCTGCACACTTTGCGGGCGGAGCCGAGGCGGCCCACGCGTGGGTGCCCCCGCCGCCCCCCACCCCCCTGCTCCGCCCGGCGCGGCTCTCTGTCCCGGCTCTTTGCTTGGGCCGGGGAGTCTGTACTTCGGGATTATTCAGCTCCTGCAAGTTTTTTGTTAGGCGGCCCTGAAAGGCCTCAAAGGCTGGGAACACCATTCTAATTACGGGGAAGCACAGCTTATTTAGAAGATAAAAAGAGACTTGTAGTCTCATAACAGCTTCTTATATCCGTCAAATAAGGATCTCTAATGACGGGGTGAGAGCCAGTGAATGCCTAAAACAAACTAAAAAAAAGGAGTGAAAATAAAGCAGCCAGGGGCTTAAGATATATTAAATTACCCTGATTAGGAATTTAGGCCGTGGCTCGAGTCTGCTGGAGAGGCTGGCGAGGGGGGGGGACGGAAAGTGCTGCTATTCATTTCTGGGGAGAGGGGTCAGTAGGTCGGAGGAGTTCACAGGGCCTGGCTCTATTCTTATGCTAACAGAGAATACAAGCGCTGGCCTGGAAAATAGAAATGAATTTGCAATAATCCGAGCCCCTCTGTTTGCAAGGCGAGCGGCTCTATAGCTAATTGCAGCCCGGCCTCCCCCGCCTCGTTGCGGACAGTTGTAACGATGCATGGGAGATTAGAGCCCGAGGGGCTTGGGGGGGGGGGGGGGGGTGGATTTAAGCCGTCTCCCCCCCGCCTCCCTTCCCTCTGCCCGACGGTGAAATATTCCGGGGCAGGCGCTGGTGTTTGGGCTGGCCCCGCTCGGAGGGAGCGGGGCCAGGCAACTTCTTGAACTTCCCCGAAGGCGCGCAGGGGAGCGGCCGCCGGGCAGAGCGGTGTGCCGGGGGGGGGAAGGGGGGGGCGGGCCGGGGGGTCGGCTCTGCTCGGCCCCGGGGCCGGCGGGGGCGGCAGAGGGGGAAGGCAGCGTAGGTCCCGGAGACGGGGGGACCCCCATTGAGCTGCCGATGACAAGCAGTAAATCGGGGAAGAATAGCGCATGGAAACGCGCCGTCGGGGCCGCTGGCCGGCCCTACAGCTGCCGGCCCGTCTCGCCGCCGTCAGAGCCACCGTCTCCTCGGTGGCATTCCCGGCTCCCGCCACATACACCGACGCGTCCCTCCCCGCACCCGAGGAGTCCCTTCCCGCAACAGAGGGGGTCTCTCCCGCAGCCCGCGGGGTCCCGCCGCCCCCCGCGCCGAGCCCGCCCCGTCGGCTGCTCGGCGGACCCGGCAGCCCCAGACTGTTTCAGGACCCTGGACAGGGGCGGGGCCGCCGTCGGGGCGCGGCGCCTCCGGGTCCCCCCGCGTCCTCCGGCCACGTCCCGACGGACCGAGGGAGGAGCGGTGCTCCCTGGTCCGGCCTGATCTTGACCTCTCGCCTCTTTTCCCCTCCGGTACCGGGCTGGGATCACCCGGGGCAGCGGCCGTCAAGCCTCGGGGCCGTACTGTGGGGACGGGCCATGGTTTTGGCACCGGTTGGAGCCCACTCCAACACAAACACACCCAGCCAGTGCTCGCAAATCGTGGGTAGGGGAAGCCAATGCAGCCGAGGGGCTGTTTTAATGAATATCGAGCGGCTCGGTCAGCCTTCGCCGCCCTCGTCGGCGTGCGGGCTGCTCCCGGTGCTGAGGACAGAGTGGACTCCCCGCCGTGCCCCGACGGTGAAACGGGGTGGCAAAGACTCGGGGTCGCTCTGCCCAGTCCCAGCGACAAAGAGCCGGCCCTGCTGCCAGAAATACAGCCCTCTTTCGTTAACCGCATTCCCCCCTTCCTCCTCCCGCCTCTGGCTGGCCCCAGAGCCGGAGCCAGGGATGCCCCGGGTGAGGGCTGTGCCCGGGCTGGGCAGCACAGCCCTGGACCGAGACCGGGACCGGCTCCGCACAGCCGAGCCGGACCCTGCGCCCCACACAGCCCCGGCAGCAATTCTGCCCAGCGCTGCAAACTTTGCCCGGCAGCTCAGGGCTGACCGTGCCGTCCTGATCCTGGAGGAATCGGACACAGGGGGATGGAGAGCGGGTTCGGGGGATGCTACGGGCCGGGGCCGGGGTTGCCGGGGCCGCCCCGGCTGCCGCAAGTCTCAGGGTCTCTATAAATCACTTTTTCAGACTCTTGGAATTCTCTCACTCGAGACTGAAATTTAAAAGGATGATTCCCATAAGTGGCACACGCCGGACAGAGTCACCCCCGCTCGGCATTGTCCTTGCCACGGGGCTTTTCCCAGAACCTTCGCCTAACACTTTTGTCGTTTCAAAAGACAAAACCTCCAAATTTTATCCGGAGTGCTGTTCTGAAAGGCTGCTTAAGCTTAAGAAAATTATATTTCAGGTACATTAAAAAAAAAAAAAAAAAAAAAAAAAAAAAAAGGAAAGAAACCCAACCCCCAAACTTAAAAAAACCCACTACATACAAAATAAACCATACTACTACTAATAATACTAATACTAATAATACCAAAACAACGGTGTTTCTAATTTCCAGTTGTAGTCGCTGAAAAAAAGAGGCTGCATTATTTGTATTCATAATCTATTAACTGGGTTTGAGAGGAATTTTCAGCAGAAAAAAAATTCATTACGGGGCTGCTCTGTGAATTTTCACTTTCCCGAGGACATACGGGCGAAGGATATAATCGGGGTTTTAAAAATTGTGTTAGAAAACAAATTCGCCGGGGCTTTTATCTCCTCTATGATGGGACACGGAGATGAGCCAGGGCGATTTAATTTCTCAACGCCGGCCGGAGTTTGGATTCTCCCCTCCCCAAAACACTGTCCGGTCCGGCCCCGCGTCCTCTCCCCACCTTGTCATTCCCGGCCAGAAATAAACCACCAGGGCGGAGAAAAGCTGTCTTATTTGCTAGAATAAAAATCGGGCTTATTTACAAGATAGTTTTTTTGGTGTGGTTTTTTTTTTTGGGGGTTTTTTTTTTTTTTTTTTGGTTGTTTTTTTTTTTTAATCGTGTTTATTTGGAAGAATGAAAAGTGCGTTTCTTTGCAAGAATAAAAATCGGGTGTACTTGCGAGACCAAAAAGCCGGTTTCTTTTGCAGAGCGAGGAGCCGCAGCTCTGGGAAGTGTGGGACGGGGGCTGTGCCGTGTCTCGGGGACACGCAGGAGAAAGGGGGTACCACCCTCCCGAGTGCCCCCTAAATGGGGCTGGGGTTCATTCCCCAGCCGGTCCCCCCGGGCTGCGAGCGGCCGCTGCCAGGGGCCCGCACCCAGCCCCGCACCCGCGGCGCCAAGGACCTTCCTCGCTCTCTCACCGCCGACGTGCGGGGATTTTGGGTGCGAGGGAGAGGGACACAAAGGTGCCCGGGAAGTGCCCTCCTATTCCCGCTGTGCCTGCATTGCCACACGGATGCGTTCTCCTCGCCCCGCGGCCCGTCGCACGCCGCTCGCCTGCCCTCCTCGCAAGGACGGGAGACTGTTCCCCCTTCAACGAAAACCCGGAGAGGTGACGGCGGGGCTCTCTGCGGTGCCACCCGCGCCGCAGGACGGCCAGCACGGAGGGGAAGCCCGGCCGGGAGGGATCCCTCATCTCAGCTGCGAGCGAGGGGCGGCGGCCTTTCCCCGCACCCCCCTGGCCGTGGGTGCGGTGCTCGCCCGTGGAGAAACGCTGCCCAAGGTTGTCCGGGGTGTGTGCGGACACCCGCCGCTCTGGTGCACACACGCGTGTGCGGGACACGCACCCGCAGCCCCCGGGTGGTGACCGGCCGGGGTGACACACCCACCCGAGTGGGGACACGCGTAGGGCGCGGGGATGCAGCACGCGTGTGCCGCCACGCACGGGGCAGCACACGCAGGGGTCGCGGACACACCCGCGCCCACAGACGGACCCACCCCAGGTCCGCATCCGTCGTTTGCAAACGCACCCCCCACCCAGGGCGCACCTCGGCCGCTCCCCAGCTCTGGCAGCCGTGGGGATCCCCCACCCCGGGTACCCATTCCTCTGCAGCTTCCCTCCCCAAATTCTCCGGCTTTGTCACTCCCTTTTCCCCATTCCACCCAGCCCACTCAATTAGCGGCGGCGGCGGGAGCGGGGCTGCAAGAGGCGGCGGCGGCTGAGGGCCCCCCGCTCGCTCCCTTCCCTGCACAAGGTGAAAGAACACAGAAAAAGGTGAAAACACAAAAAAATAGCCCCAAAAGAGCCGCTTCCCCAGGTTTGGCTTTATTTATCCCCGCGTATCCTTGTGCCCTGCAGCCCCGGGCGGGCTGGACCAGCCGGGTGCCCGGCGGGGCAGCCCCGGCGGTGGCTCGGCGGGCCGGAGGGTGCCAGGGGGTGATGGGGTCCCACTGCCCGCGGCGGGGGGCGCGGGGAGCCGCAGGTGCTGCTGGCGGGAGAGACCCGCAATGGCTGTTTGGGTGTTGCATTAAAGCACGCTGCAGTGCGCACACTGCGGCCCCTCCCCCCGCAATCTGCCTGTATGCTAATGACATGCAAAGAAACTCATTTGCATGTTTATCTCTGTCAATGGGCAAGCGTGGCGGGCGCGGTAATACGTTTCCTACCGTGGCGTGGAGGCCTCCCCCCCGCCCCGCGCCCCTCACCGCCCCGCCGGGCCGGGGAGGGTCGGGCAGGGCTCTGCTCCGGCCCCACCGCCCAGCCCTGGCACCAAGGCAGGTACTGCCACAAAATGGCTGCCGGGGGGGAACCGCAGCCTCCTGAGCACCCACCTCTGCCCCCCAGCAGTCCCCAGCCCCTCCGTGCCCCCTCCCCGCACACCCACCTCCGGATTTTGTGCTTAAGCAGCCAATCGGGGGCGCGGTACCCTTCCCCCCTCCATCCCTCCTTCTTTCTCCCTCCATCCCTCCTTTCTCCCTCCATCCCTCCTTTTACATCCTCCATTCCTCCTTCTTCTCCTCCTTGCCTCCTTTCCCACCCTACGTTCCTCTTTCTCGCACTCTATATCCTTCCCTCTCCCGCCTCCATCCATTTCTTTATCCCACCTCTATTCCTTCTTTTACACCCATCATCCCTCCATTTCTACCCTTTATCCCTCCTTCTCCCCCTCCATCCTTCCGACTTTCCTTCTCCCTTTCCACCCCTCCATCCTCTCCTTCGACTCTCCATATCCCTTTCCGTTCCTTTCTCACCTCCATCTCTCCTTTCCTCCCACTTTGTCCCGCTGTCCTCAAACCCAGAGCCCAATCGTCACTGTTTCCACGCGCGAGGATATTTTTTGATTTTCCACCGATCAGGAGGAAAGTCTTTTCCATCCTTCCAAGTGCTCCCGACCCTCGCCCGGGTGCTGAGCTCTCGGCAATTTGTGACCTCTGTGGGTCCGCCGGCACCGTGTGAAGTCCCCGGTGGGTGCAGAGCCGCGGGTGGGTGCCCGGAGGGGCTCGCCCCTTGTTCCTCTGCTGAGGGGGGTGAGAGGTGTCCACAAGCACCGGTGGGGAGAAGCAGGGGTGCGTCCATTCGCGCCTGCGGGCCCGAGGAAGGGACGGACATTGGAGGCACCAGTGCGAGTGTGGGTTTTTGAAATAGCCACCAGAAAAAAAAAAAAAAAAAAAAAAAAAAAAAAAAAAAAAAAAAAAAAGCACGGCCTCTCCCCCGGCTCCGGGGTGCGCCCACGCCGCTATTTTCAAACACGCACGTGAGAGAGAAGGGCTCTGTTTTGGGGAGCGGGAAGTGCTCTGTCCCCGCTCTCTGAGCGAGGATGCGCTGACCCCAGCGCACCCTCGGCGGGGACGCGGCACAGCGCGACCTCCCCCGCACCCCACGGGGCGTTTGGGACCGGGGGAGAAACCCGGGGGCGACCCCACGACTGCAACACAGCCTTATGTGCGCTCCATTCCATACACATGTAAAGAACACGTATATAATTTATGAACACGCTATAATTTATGGCGCCGTATTATACTACACGAGGCTGCGTGACGCGATGCGACGTGACAGCCCCCGGCCCCCGGCACGGCCCCGCCGCTGTCCCCGGGCCGCGGGGCCGCCCCGCCCCGAGGCGCCGGTGAAGGGCGCCCGCGTCGCTGCGCTGGGCTCCAGGACGGGTTTGGGGGGATCCCCTCCCGTCTCCCCACCCGTTGGATCACCTCCTCCCTGTCCCTTCTCAGCCTTTTTATCCCCTCCTTTGCTTTCTCGCTCTCCCAAATCTTGTTCACTGCCCCGGTGAAGGTGTGCTGGCTCCTTCCGTCCGTTCTCTCTATTTTAGTCCAGGGAAGTGGAGGGGCGTGTGTGTTTATCCCCACCTCCTTCGCCCGCAATTGTCTCAGAAAAAAAAAAAAAAAAAAAAAAAAATCAGCCGAAAAATCTAAATCTGCCCGAGGCCCCCGGACTCGCCCCATCGTGACCAGTTTATCCCAGCACTACCCAACCGCAGGTACTGCGAAGGGGTTTATTTGTGTGGTCGGTCAGCACCTCGCTCGGTCACCGTGTCATCACACCTGTGTGATGAGGGAAGTGTGACCCAGCTGGGATGATGCCGCTGACCCCCGGCGAGGACTTTGTCCCGGAGCCCCGTCCCGGAGGGCAGAGGGTCCGGGGGTGCCGGCCCTCAAAGGCCCCCCAGCCCCGCGGTCCGCTCCCCGGGTGGGTGTTCCCCTCTCGAGGGGGGCGGAGAGAGGCAGGCCGGGGCAGAGGCAGGTTTGGGAAGGCCACCTCCCCTGGCTTTCCGACTGCCCCCGCCAGGCAGTGTCCCCGCCGCACCCCGGCCGGGGGTGGGTCCGCACGCCCGGGGGAGGTCGGCTCGGGGCTCCTCAGCAGCGTGCCCGAGGCAGGGCTGGTTTTGCCAGGAGCATGTGGGAACCCCTACAGAGAGACACCCCCCCATCACTCCCCAAAACCTGCTGTGTCATCACGCCCCGAAGCGGAGGCAGCCCCCCAAAAGCAAATGGGGGGGGTGTGTTCCCTTACCTGAGGGCTGGCCCGGGGGTGCCGCGCAGAGCGGGGATTCTGTGTTCGGCTCGTTTTCTCCTGCCGTGTCCCGCAGCAGAAACTTCCTCCGGCCGGGGCCGGGGTGGGTGCGGGGGAGCCGGGCTGTGCCGGGGGGACCCCGCGGCCGGGGAGAGCCGCACACCCCGGGCCGTGTTTATATGTAGAAAGAAGGGTAATTTGAGTGCTTATACCAAGAACCGGGGTTGTTAAGTTTGCAGGCAGACAGCTAAACGGTGCCAAGTGCGGGCAGGGAGGGGGGTGCGGGGGGGAGGCTGGGGGTGTGTAAGAAATAAAGAGCAATTGTCAGAAGCGAACAAAAGGCGGAGGATGGAAAGGAGCTGGGAATCCCAGGGCAGAGCCCCTCGGCGTGGACTTGAACTTGGGCTTTGACACCGTCTGCCAGGCGGAGAGCGGCTTCGGGCCGGGCGAGGCGGGCTGCGGGGGGAGTGACAACAGCCCCGGCAAGGCAGAGAGGGGGCATTACCCCCTCCAAACAGCCACCTCTGACTCGGCGGGGGGGCACTCTGCTGCAGAATGCGACTGATCCGCGGAATAACCCAGACGGGCTGAGACCCGACGGGCTCAGCTCACCTCCCGGTGCAGAGCGGGGCGGCGGCGGGGGGACCCCGTCGGGGCTGGCCGGGGCCAGACGGTCGGGGGGGCCGCCCGGTTCTCACAGTCTGCGCCCGAGCCTGGATTCTCTGCACGTCCCGGCCGGTCCCCCCTTTGCTACTATTCAGCACTTAATTGAACATTAATGGCAGCTGGGGATGAGGTCATTGGAGCCGGCTTTTCTCACACATTTTTCATGCAAATCCGCTAAACTCTAAACAAATTTGAATAAAACCCCCTTTGTGCAGGCCCTCCATGGTGTTTTTCCACGGGCCGCTCCGCCTGTCTCCGCACACTTCATCCGGGGAGGGGGGAGCGGCGGGGAGATGAGGGGGTGTGTGTGTGGGGGGGGGGTCTCTGCTCGGGCCTGGAGCGCCAGGCAGACCCAAAGAGGCTCTGTCCTCTGCGAGGCTCTCAAGCCCAGATCGTCCCCAGGGCGCCCACTGCACTAGCAGGGCCCTGCACTGTGCCGTCATCTCCACTTGCAGCCCCCCTACAGCACCAGTTCCCCCAGTAAAATTCATCAGCAGCACCAGTTCCTCCTGTAACACCTCCGCGGCACCAGCCTGCCCCCAGTAGCATCAGTTCTCCTCCAGCTCACGCTAATCCCCCACAGCAATACCAGCCCCCCAAGCACCATCAGCCCCCCAGCAACCCAAATTCCTCCCAGTACCACCTGTGCCCCCAGCACCCCTCGCTGCACTTGGCAATCACTGCCTCTCTGTAAGGTGGATTTTGGGTGCTCGGGGCTGCCCAGGGTAGGAGCACGCTGACCCCCCCGCCCCCCCCGCTCCGCAGCCCCCGCGCAGCCCCCATTAGCATTCCCGCGCCCGGCCCCCTGCCCAGCCTTGAACTTGGCCATGCCGGGCTGCGCTCCTTCTGCCTGCCTGGGCTCGCACAATGCCGGCCTTGACCCATTGTTTGCTTTTTTCGGATTTCAGCTGGGAAAGCGGCCACCTCGCGCAGCCTGCCCCGAGCACGCCGGGAGCGGGGCACAATGGGGAACCCTGCTCTGCAGGCAGAAGGGCTCCAAATCATTTGAGAGACATATTCATTATATTCTTTCACGGGGGTCTGTTTGCATTGGGTTTAGCGGTTACTTCCCAGACGGGGTTCAGACCAAATAAAGATCATTGAGCGGCGAGGGATTCGCTCGGGCTTTCAGGGAAATATGCCTGATGCGGGGCACGGCGCAGCCCGGCTGCTCGGCTCTCGGCTGCTCCCGCTTCCCCGGCGATTTGCCCGGGTTTACTTTGCGCCCATTGCCTCCTCCATCTTGAGACTGCACCAAATCACACGCTCACTTTTGCAAAAGGGAGAGTTTATTTTCAACAGTGCATGGGGTGGGGGGGTGGATTTGAATGGGAGAGAACTACAGGCAGTACATTTCTCTTACAGGAACACAGAGGGTGCAGTACAACAGCAGCAGGGCTGCCTGGCCTGAACAGGCTCATGGTCCTCTGGGCTCCAAGCACAGTGCCTTCAGGAAAGCTGCAGTCCCACAGCTCCAAAGACCCAGGGACCAAGAGCAGCAAGGGCCGAGCTCTGCTCCATGAGCAAAGCCGGGGACTGAAAGCTCCCTCCAAACTTCACACACCTGGTATTTCACCAGATGAGACAGTGACTGGCTCAGGTATCTCTGCCTAAGCACTTTGGTCCTGCTCTGGGGTATTGAGGGCACTGATGGCAACATACAGGAGTGGTGTGGGATGATCCCTTGGCTCCCTGTGTTGCCCTGGCTCCCTCCCCATGGCTGCACAGCTGTGTTTTGAAGTGATGCAGAAATCCACTGTGTTCATGAGACAAAGCTGTCTCCTCTCTGGGGCCAGTGGAGAAGCAGGTTGGGATTGTCCTGGAGAAACTGGAGAAGTCAGATGGCAAGTCCGACCAGGTGGTAGCCAGCTGCAAGAAGGAACTCACAGGCTTCACAAGTTCCTTGTCCACTCACTGGGATCTAGGAAGGAAAGAAAAAAAAATGGAGTGGTTATGATCTCTGTCAGAGAAACGGCCCAGTAGTGCTTGGCTGAGAACAGATCAACTTGGAGCAAAACTCCAATCCTCTTTCCCTCCTCACCACACATTTCTCTTGGCTCTGGACCACCTTACTCTCTTCCTTACCAGGAAAACTGTAGTCCCCAAGATGCCAAGCTCCCCCTGCACCCTCCTCAATCCCCTACCTCTGCCTGCCCCGCACACTGCCAGCCAGGGGAGGGCTCACCGCTTGTCCTTCCTCCCTAGGCTTTGGGGCATGGGATTACTCTGCATGTCAGAGCCACTAAAGGCACAGCCCTCTGATGTTTTAATCTTCGTGTTAACTTTCCCTGCCCTTGGCGCCCTTGCCTGACTGGAGAAAGTGATACCAAGCCACCAAGCTGGAGCCGAAGCTGTGACGCTCAGCCAAAGTCCCCTTCTCGGCTTTCCCCACGCCTCCCATGCTTTGCCCCACACGTCTTGCACCTGGCAGCACCTTCTCCTCCCTTTTTCCTGATTTTTTTTTTCATCTTTTTCCTTTACACTTTATCCATGTTGAGTGTGTATTCCCTAGCCCCCAAACCAGTCCCATCCCCTTCCTATCTTCCCTCTGCTTTGCCCATAAACTGTTACACTGGAAGGAGCAAAGACTAATATAACAAATCCTTGAGTACACTTGCAAAAGGAACCATCAGCTGGCTAATTTATTCTTTTTATTGCGCCAAATTGTAATTTTATAAAATATTGCAAATTTTATAAAATATTTGCAAGCCCATTTTAAGAGATAAATCTTCTGTGTGGCTCTCTAATGAGCCGCCCTGGGAGCAGCCGGCATGTGATCTGCTGTAGGTCGCACCGCGACGTTCCCAGGCTGTGACTGGATGAACCACCGTAACTCTTTGAACTGTGCAAATACTCTACACTCTGGGGTCCAGGCTGCAATTTTCATGGGTATTTTTTCTCTCTCTTAAAAATAGATCTTCTGTAACCCCTTTATTGCAATATTCATAAAGCACTTGATGGAAATCCAAGGAAAATCCCTTCCCTTCTGCAACTTTGAAGCAAGCCTAAAACTTAAGAGAGGCGGAGGCCAAACTCGCCCCATGTACTTGGGTTTGGGGAAGGACCATGGCCTGTGTCTGCCTCTGGGTGCTGAGAGGACACACCCCATGCTGCGTGTGTTTAGGGAGACCCAGGCTGCAAAACGCCAAGGCTCAGCACTTCTTTATCCTGTGTGAGATTAGGAGTCATCCTGAACGTTCCCCCCCAGAAGCCTGGCAAGGATGCTGAGGTCAGGGTAGATGAGATCTGAAGGATGGTGGGTGCATTCACAAACCCAGGAGAGGAGGAGGCAGCTGAACCCTTGTTCTCACCAGGGGAAAGCCTTTACCTGGCAGGTGAAGTCCCGGGCAGGGACAGCCCAGAGCCTCTGCAGGGACAGGCTGAGCTTGCTTTGGCCTACAGAGAGACTCCTCTGTAGTGTGAATAGAGAGGGTGCTCATTGGGGCCAGACATCAACTCAGCCTGGAAAACACCCACTGCCTGCCTGGTGGGCTTGAAACTTCTGGCACTCAGAAACCGAGGGCAGGAGGGGCTGGGCCAACCCCTCCATAAGCTTCAGGAAAACTCAAATCTCCTGCATGCACTTTCTCTCTGGACAGAGTTCAGCCCTGCACTGAGGGTGCCTGCAAAAATAGGGCTCCACCAGGACTCAGTTGCAGCCTCAATGCTGCATTCCCTCCCCAATGCCCTGCACAGGGAAAACATTCCTCTGTGTGTGGATTTACTGTCCATCTTTTTTTTTTTTTTTTTTTTAACTGAATAAGTAATTGAAATTATAGCTCAGCCTCTGCCCCAACACTTGCTCCTGTGCCTCCTTGTGCCCTTACAAAGCCAGCACTGAGGTTTATATGCTGATAAACTGCCCTGCCACAGCAATTCTGGGCGGTGGGAAGAGAAAAAAAAAAAAACCCGCTCAAATAATGGTAAATGGATGCAGAACGCTCTGCCTAATCAGATTCCTGTCCCCTATTGAGGCCAGGAAGGAGGGACCCCGCTCCTCCCCTGCCCTCAGCCCAGCCTCCGCTTCACCGGCTCACACGGAGAAACTTTCTGGACAATTTAATCTCGACAGGGTGTTACTTAGAAAAACCTTTTTCACTGTCAATTTTTTCCCCCCCTCCCTTCCACCCCCCCCCCCCCCTTTTTTTTTTCTTCCCTCCCAGCCTTGATTGAATTTTGCAAGCCCCTGATATCTTTCTTTTTTGTAGGGATGCACGCTGCTTATGCAAATACCAGCCTTTCATACCAGCCTCCCTGGCTCAAGCCCTCCAACTTGAATGTGACCAAAAGCTGTGCTCTCCCCTGCTAACTCCTTAGCACAATTACACCTCCATTCTGCTCCAGGGGCCCGGGGAGGGGGAAAAAAAAATCATTTTAAACTAATAACACGTGCTGTTTGCTTTGGATAATTACAAGGGAGCTTCGGCTTCTAAGAGCTATGAAATATTCCGTTCAGCGGGGCGGGAGGGAGGCTCCGTGTTACGCCTACACCGCGAGTTTTATCTCCTGACGGAGATGCTCGTGCGGCCTCTCGAGGCTCCCTCCATCTCGTGCTCATCCCCTGCACCTGGGCAAGCATTTACATTTCCTACGGAGCAACTTCCCGGTGCTTTGGGCTACGGGAGAGAGGGGAAGGCGCCTGACATTTTCTTTATCTCAAGTTACAATTTCCTGCAAGCATCAAGATAATAAAACATCGGCGATGGGCAAGATGAGCGAAATGAATGCGTCGGCCGAGCCTCCCGCAGCAGCGCGGGAAGGGAAGGGAAGGGAAGGGAAGGGAAGGGAAGGGAAGGGAAGGGAAGGGAAGGGAAGGGGAGAAAGGACACCCGGGGGATGCGGCTGCTCCGCTGGCTCTCGTTTGCATCGCGGCCCTGACGTTATTGTCCTCCTGCCTTGTCTGCTGGGGAAGTTTATGTGGAGGGCTTTTGCTGGGGCGAGGAGGAGGAGGGGAGCTTTCCCCAAAAGCACCCAGGAATCTGTCAAAAGAGGGACAGAAAAGAGAAGAAGAAGAAGAAGAAGGGAGACAGAGAGTGGGAACGTCAAGGACCCCTGACTAATGAATAGCAAGTTTGCCCTTGAACCTCCCTGGGCTTTGCCATTCCCAGGCTCCAAACAAGGGCTGATGCATGCTTGGGCCCAGCTGCAGGGGGACTGGGCTATGGTTCATCTCAGACACTTTGACAGCCCGGGCCTTTTCCCCACATAGCTCAGACTCGCCTAACTACTCCCCTGGCAACAGCTCAGTGCAGGAACCTGCGCTGAGGCCCTGCCTGCTGCATACAGAAGTACGAGGAGGAGGAGGGGAGCCGCTGGGAGAAATTAGCTAGAGACTGGCTTAACCCATCAAATGCTGGGCAGGCATTGCCAGCCTCGGCACCCTTTGCTCAGCCCCAGCACCCTCCACGCACCCCTGGGTGCTCACTGGCCGGTATCTGCACTGGAGCTGGAGAGGGGCAGGGGTGGGTTAGACGTGCAGAGTTGCTGTGCATCACAAATCCCAAAACCTGCTGCTTCACCACGACCCAGTGCCTTGGACCTCGTGAGTCTGAAGGTCCTCATGGTGCCAGGAGGGAGCCAAAGTAGCCAGCTGGAAAAGGCCACCGGACACCGAGAGGAAAGGGCATGGCCTCTCCCCGGTGTGGTGGGACAGGGCATCCCTCCCTGCCAGCCAAAATGAGGGCAAGGGCTGGATGAGAGGCACAAACTTGCCCTGGATGCTCTTTCTGCATTGCAGATCAAAGGCTGGGGACGAGCTGGCCTTAGGGGTCTGCACTGAATGGCTGGAGAGAGCAGGCACAAGCACCCGGCGGCTCGAAAATGCGACCCAGAAACGTTCCCACATCCCAGCCCCATATAAATCAAGGGGCAAAAAAGGGGGAGCTCCATCCCAGCCTCTGTTTTTACAGAGCATCTTTCATGTGCAGCCCCTGAGAGAGGGCTTTGCCGAGCTTGTTAAGGATGGCTCCTGCGCCAGGCAGAGAGGGGGACGCACCATATGGAGAGGAGAAAAAGAAAAGGGGACACTGAAAATGGAAAATTATGCAAAGCAGGAGGAGAGGCGCTGGGAGAAAGGGGGGAGGGAGGCAGCAAGGAGGTGGGGGATGGGGAGACAGGAGGCTGGAAGGGAGCCCTGACTTGGGGAACACCATTAGCTGGCACTAGGGCTGCATGAGGAACAGAAGTTTCCTGTGACCAGGTGCAGGACAGCCCTCTGTACCCTTGGGTGCTGTCAGTGGAGGGCAGTTCTCCAGCCTGGCCTGTGCCAGGGCAATGGCCAGCTGGACTGTGGTGAATGCATTCTGTTTCTGGAGTTGTGCTGCAGTGGGAGATGTAGGAAAATGGGGTCCGTGGTGACCTACTTCAGAGGTGTCCTGAGGATTTCTGTTACCACAGCAATGAAGTTGCAAGCAAATATTAGAGTTTTGCTTGTCATCAATCACAAAAACCAGACTCATGTAAGGAGGTGCCAGGGCATTGTAAGAAAAGGCTCTGATCAACAGCAACCATAGCAAGGGCCCAAACTGCCCTTGGGTCTCACTGCCCGTGCAGTGATGGTGGATGCTTGGGTGAGCGAAAGGAGAATCCGAATTCAGCTGCCAGAGCTCTTCCCCTCCCCTTGGACCCTGCAGAGTCCTGGTGCAGCAGGGTGAGCTGCAGGCCCAGTATGGCTCAGGGATGCTGTGCAGGCATTCCAGTCCAGGCTTGTGTTACTGCCCAGCTTGTGCTCAAACTCCAGCATCCGGCCTAACGTGGTGTTTGGAGAAATGACTTGGTTCTTCCCAACCCAGGTGTAGGGCTCCTTTTCCCTGTCCCAGAAACACTGGCCACCTTTGGGGAAACCACCCACCTTGTCACTGTGACAGCTTATTTTTCCCAAAGCCACTCTGTGCCCCAAACTTGTGGCAGTCTGCTGGCTCCCTGTCATGGGCCACAACCACCTTGCACATCCTCAGTGAGCGCAAGCCCCCTTCTCCAGCCCATCTTTCACCCAGCAAGCAAAGCCGTCCAGCCCCGTGCTTGGTGCTTGTTGCTCTGTGACTCCTGCTTTGTCCCCTCCATGCCATTCCCATCTCCCCATTCAGTGGCTTTTGTTTAGAGCAGCCAGCGTTTTTCCTTCACTGTCCTCAGCATTGCTCAACACCCAGGAACAAGAAATGCTCCTGGCTCATCTCTCCTAGCCCTGTCACAGCCTTTGATCTCACACCCATATCTACCACACTGCTCCCTTTTCTAGCTCCTTCCCCTGTTTGTTCCATCAGGAAACCTTCCCTTGCTGCACCTGATGGGTTTAATGGATCTCTCCATTAAACCCATCCACTGTGCTTCCCTCCCTTTACCACTGGTTAATTTACCATCAGCCCTATGCCCCTAAGCCCTCATTTCAGGCAGGTGTGGGGCAGATTCCTGTGAGGCCAGTGCACAAGAGGGGCTGGTACAGAGACAGGCGTGGGCCTGTGCCTGCAGAGATGGGCACGCTTGCCCTGGCATACACGTGCTCCTGCCTGCACATGCCAACACCTACATGTTCCTGCCCACGTTCCCGCTGCCAGATCCAAGGCTGTGGGATTTCCAGGGGAGCTCTTGTTCTCCAACGGGGCACGGGCATTATCTGCACAGCATGGCTGCAGGTTGGGATTTGGGCTGTTTGGTCTTACAGTCACTAGACTAAAAAAATGCCGTACCCACTTAGTTTCTTCAAGAACCATGCCCTGGAGTAAGTGTGTTGGCCAGATCCTCAGCAAAGCCCTGGAATAAGCTGTAGGCACTGAAGAGGATTCATCTAAGCAGCATACAAAGAAAAATAGCAAAAAATAAAGTTCACGGGGGCACACGAAAAACAGAGCTTCCACCCACAGAGCAGCTGTGTGGGGCTCTGGAGATAGGCAGGCAACGTGGGAGATGTTTCAGAGCTTGCTCTCAAAATGATGCATTTGCAACTGCTTCCCTTTTTCAACCACTGGAGGTACACTGAGCTACCTGCCCTGCAGAGACACATTTCAGTCTTCAGGTACAGGACTTTGTCCTGGGCTGCTTTAAGGCTGGCTGACCCCTGTGGCACCATGATGCAAAAACGAGATGTGCCTTGGTGGGAGAGGAAGAAGAGGGATGTACTCTATCTCTTGGTATTCTGACACAGGCAAGGAACTGCCCCTCCACGAACAAACCCAGGCAAAGGGGCTGTTTGGTGTCCTCACTGCAAATTCCCACTAGGAATGGGTGGTGTGGGGAGAGCAGATGGGATTCAGGGTGTCCTTTGGATCAGGCTGGCCTCAGCTGCTGTGCTGGAAGCTGAACGGTTTCCAGGGAGGATACGGCAAGAACAGTGAGTCCTGCCCAAGTGACGGTCCAAAGCGCTGGCACTGCGTCCTGATTCAACCTCGCCCCAGATTCCTGCCCTTGGCTCACATCCAGGTTCCTTTCTCCTTGACCCATCTTCATCAAAAGGAGCGCTGTTATGAGTCTCTGCTCTGAGTTTCTAGTCTACAAATAGAAGCAAAGCAGCACCTGCTCCAGAGCTGAACATTTCCACTAAACCCTATTTGGATGCCTGTCCCGGCCAAAGAAATCTTTTGGGACCGTGTCACTTGTATGAGATGTTAAAGATTTCAACCTCCAGCAATACCAGACACTGATACAACACTGAACTACACAATTGCTGTATGTCCCTGCACTTCCACCTTGGCTGCAGAGATGCCCCAAAATGGCTCATCTCCAGCAAGTATTTCTCTGGACAAGGACAGGGAGTTGGCTGCCTTGAGCACTGGGGCCGACGTGTTTATTGGGCAGCAAAGCTGGCCCTGCCATCTCTCCCAGGGAAACTGTGCCATGGGAGCTGCTAAAACAGCATTTCATTTCCAAACAGGGCCCCAGAGACCTCTTGTGTGAAGGATTCAACAGAGCGAGGCGGGGTAGAGCAGAACAAGGAGACACAACCCCAGGCTAAAAACAAGCCAGACCCCAGGTTTGATGGACCTCACTGCTCTGCACCAGGGTTCAGGCTGGCCTGCTCCCTTGAATCAGTGCCAATCTCTCCTATGCCACCACTGATGGGGAAACGGCGAATTGGGATTTTTTCACCTCCTTCTTCCCCCCTTTTCCCTCCCCTAACTCCTTTTCCGCATCATAAGCAAAGTCCTAATAAAGCTCCCATCCCCACTGCCAGCCCTGCACCATGCTCCCAGCAGAAAAGAGATGCAAAGCCACGCTTGGAATCTGATTCCCCGGCTTTAAACGCTGCTCTGCCAGCAAAGTGCGACTTGAAAGCTCCCCTGTCACAGTTACAAAGCTCCGAACAGCCCTTCCTCGGATAATCACGCTTATCTCCAGATTAAGAAAGAGAGACCTGCAGCTGAGGCTGGTCACATGGGCTGGGATGTGGGCAAATCTCTTTTAAACAATCCCCATATAGCTGTGACCTCCACCACAGCCCAAATACACCGTCCCTCGGTCCCACTCGAAAACCAGCTCTGGAGACATGACAGAGCATGTGAGAGGAGACTGGGCTGGTGATGGGAGGGGAGCAGAGGGAAACCAGGGGGGAGGAGTGAGAAAGCAACGGAGAAGAGGAGGGTGAGAAAGACGGAAGAAGAAATAAGTAAAGGGAGGATGTGGGAGAGGAATAGGATGTGGTGGAGAGGGAGGAAAAGTGCATGAATGGAGGGGGAGGATGATGAAGGACAGGGAGGTAGCTCTCTGCTACTCTTCCTGTTGGGGATTAGTTGTCCCTGCACTGTCCTCAGTTTAACTCTTCCCACTCTGTTCCCGGCTGGCAGCCTAGCCTGATTACGTGACTCCAGCTGTGCCAAGCAGCCTTGGCAGGGTGAGCACGTTACCTACTTTGCTGCCACGGATTCATTAAGAGGCTTTGCTTGTGTGGGAATAGTCATCCCAACGGGGAAAGGGAAAAAAAAACCCTTCTCAGATCAACCTGGCGAGGAGCTCTGACAAAGCGGTTTTCACAGCCCTGTCCAGAGTTTGGGAGCAGAATTAAGGAGAGACAGGGATGTGCAAACAGGAGAGGAGGGCAGAGTGGTGGGAGGTCAGCTGGAAGGGCTCCTTAGCATGGTCACTGTTCAGAGATGAGACATCGGACAGGGAGGGACTGCAAGCTCCTTGCAGGACGCTGGTGCCTGGTTCTTCTTTGTGATTAAAGACCACCTTGCATCTGGGTCAGGCATGGATGACACATTCACCCTCTGCGTAAATGAAAGGTCTGAGCAACCGCAGAGCGACTTTTTCCAACAGCAAGTTCCCCTCTTACATCCTTGTGGGACTAACACAATCACTTTGCAATGGAGGAGCCCAAACAGCTCTGAAATGGGTGCAGAGTGCTGGGGCTGCACCTCTCTGAGGATGCCCACTTTCTGCTGGCACTGACTTGGGGTTTCCAGCCGCGGCCACCGGCTGCAGCCCGCCGGAGGGACCGCAGTGCTGCCTCTCCAGCTGCTCATTATTCACCCTGTGCAATTAGGCACCGCTGATAAGTCACATGAAATTGCCTTTGTTCTCCAACTGGAAGACCTTCATTTCATGGGAATCCCTTTTTCCCTGCACGTTACTGACAACTGTACCTACTGCTAGAGTGGCAGTGAGGATTTTGGGCTGGCCCTCATAGATGTCCCGTGAAGGTCGATGGGGAGGCGTAGCCTGGCCCTGCCTGTGTTCCTGGATTTCCCTGAGCACAAAAGAGATCTGCTCCTCCTGCAGCCCACTCTGCCCCACCAGGGACTTGTCAGCTCTCCTCCTGGCAGGTGGCTTTGTCGCTTCCTGGCTACTCTACCATCTCTCCATGTCACTTTCCAGCTTCCCTCCCAGTAGCAGAGGAAAGCCCAGTGCAGCTGCAAAGTCAGTGGGGGAAGAGGTCTTAGCCCTACCCAACCCAAACCCCGCTGATGCCAACAGCCAACTTACCTTGTTCATGACCTTCCCCTTTCTCCCCAGCCAGCCCATCAGGAGTCAACGCCATGCTCTGCTGCTTGGACCAAGCATCTCCCACCCAGGCTCCCTGCAGGGCCAGCCCTGCTCTGTCGTGTATCAGCTCCTGCTCTTCATTCCTTCACTGCACTAGAACCCAAGTATGGAAGAGAGGGCAAAGCAAACTGGAGCCAACATGAAGCTGGGTGCTACCAAGCTCCACAGGAGGCAAGCTGTGCTCTAGTAAACTTCCCAAAATGAGCTCTGCTTCAGAGCAGCCTTGTGCCATGTAAATCCCTGCTCTTTCAGCACCTAGCAGCTGCTCAGACGGGACCACAGGGAGAAAAGACATCTTGGCCCATTCAAGAGTTTCTTCCCATTCTGCTCAAGAAATGTATGTGGGCTCTTAAGTCTTGTTGATTTAAAGGGAAGGATGCAAAATTAATTTAGACAGGAAATTAATTAGATGTGAACTGATGTTTACATCCCTACACATACAATGAATTCTTGTGTGAACCTACAGAATGCAGATGGATGGATGGATGAATGATAACAGCAGTCTAGGAATGACATTATGTGCTGGTCCATACGCTGGGGATGTAGAAAGACTTTTCTCTGCATTGGTAATTAATAACTCTATCCTGAGCAAATGTTGATAAATCCTTTATAGAGCACGTTATCTCTGTCTCTCCAACTCCTGTTCTGCATTTCCATTTGCCTGTTTCCACTGCTCCACCCCTGGCACCCACACGCTTCACTTCCCTCCCATATTTTGTAACTGGTAGCAGATTTGACTCCCTTCCTGGAGAAAGAGGCGGAGGTTTTGTTACTGGGGCTTTGTGTGAGTGATTGCATGTGTATGTGTGTATACAAAGATGGATACAAATCCATTGGAAATAAACACCTTTTAAGGGACTTGAGAGAAAGACACACAGGGCAAAGGAGAAGAAAGAGCCTACAGACCCTCAGCCAGACAATCAGCCAAGATGAAGAGAAAGACCCAGTGAACCAAAAAAAGCCTCAGTTCTCTTTTAAACTCTCCATGATTTGCAACGAAAGCAGCAGATCCCATTGCTGGGAAGCCGAGCTCTGGCGATGCAACCCTCACCCCTTCTCCCAGCCCCACACAGCTCAATTACCCCAGGCTGCCAGGCTGCGCGGAGCACACCCCCACCACCCCGCATCTCCCCCGCCGCCGAGACAGCTTTCACCAATGGAAGGAGTACAAATATATTCATTGGCACCTTATCAGACATGCATGCAAAACTAATTAACATGGGGAGACATGCAAGCTGCCACCCAGCCACAAATACACACCCACGAGCATGCACACACACACGCACGCATGCACAAGGCAACCCTTGTCTAGGGGGGACATTCAAAAGGCTTTGTCACTAATTTAGGCATCTGTCTCAGTCTGGTCTGGTCCTCCTGACTAGGCTGGAGTTGTGGTTTTTTTCCCACTCTGTTTGACAATGCTGGGAACATGCCCGGAGACCCCTCATTCAAATCACCCCTTGACAATGGTCTCATTGTGTGAGCATATAGAAAAGGGAAAGGATGGGGGAGAAGATGTGGAAGGGGGGTAAGGAATTAAAATGTGAACCCAAGGAAGTGTTTACTAACACAAGCCTCGCAGCTGCCCCGTCTCTCCTCCACCCCCTTCTTCCGCCCCCAGCCGTTCCAATGGCCCAGCTTGTCCCCAGTTCCAAGCGGGCAGCAGGATGTCGGGACAGTGGAGCGGGAGCAGGGCTGCACAGAGGTGCACAGAGAGCAGGCAGGCTGAAGGGATGAAGCCTCAGGGCATTCAAGTCTTTGGCAGCAGGGGGGCAGGTACAGGTTAGAGAAGAGAAGATAGAGCCAGAGATGCCTTGGAGAGGATTAGGGACTTAAAATGTCCTGGGAAGGACATCTTCATGGAGGAGCAAGAGATTTATTGGTACAACCACTCCAAGGCTTTTTCAGGCTGGAACAAAAAGTGCTTAAACCTGGCCTCGTGGATTTAGAGCAAGTGAGCAGCCTCGCTGCACGGTTTGGACTGCTCTCTTTGGTGCTGCTGCCAGACACGCTACAGCACGAGAAGAAAGGGGGGGAGCAGCAGGGTGTTGGAGCTGGGGGCTCAGAGGATGGACCAGACTCCCTTCAGAACCCCACTGTCTGCCTATTGCTAGATATTAAATACCAGGGGAAAAAAATAAAATAAAATAAAAAAGGGAAAAATGCCCCAATGCCCTGACCAGCCCCCAGGCACGCCTGCGGAAGGAAATAGCGAAGGTGCAGATGGGGAGTGCTCGCCCCCAGCCCCACCGCGCTTGGCTGGCCATGGCAGGCTCCGTTCAGCTGGAAATGCCCAAGAGCCAGCAGAGCAAAGGGAACGGGAGCTGGGGAGGGGGAGAAGACGATGACAACGTTTTCCATATATGCAAATGCATCCACACAAGATACCCAGAGGGAGACAAAACAAAGAGACCTCAAAGAGGCTGGGTCTGAGACCCGCACAAAGCCAGATATCTCCGCACGCCTACGGTGTTTGCACATGAGAACCTGGGCAATGCAAGATGCACTGTTGCTCAGAGGTTCCCCCAAATCTGAGCAGATATCAGCCTAAAGAAAGCCTGGTGGAGGAGCCCAGCGAAAGCTGCAAAGACAAATGCCACAATCCCACATCCTCCTACACAAACAGGTGCACCTTAGGAGTACAAAATATTCCTGTCCTTTAGCTTAGTCAGAGAAGAGAAGAGAAAAGCTGTGATGCAAACGCACATGAGCCCTGCCTTGGTGGGCAGAGGTAGCTCTGCTCCTCTGACATTGCTCCTGCAGTCAGATCCACCCCCTAGACCTTTGTGTGCTTTCCATAAGAGGAAAGCTAGGAAATTCCTGGACATTACCAAACAAGGCTGGGCAAAATGTCACACAGAAACCCAAGAATGTACATGAAGCAAAAAATTTCTTTCTCACAACCACTGCGACAAAAACAAAAGTCACCTGTGCAAACATTTCTGCTTAAAAAAGGGAAACTACTGCCAAGTAAGCAAATCTGTGCTTTTTATCCAAACAAGTGGTTGTGAACAGTTTTATTGCCACATTTCTGTGCCCCAATACACAGAGATAAGCACTCGACACACGGTGACATGCAGGGACTTGGGGACAGAGCTGTTGTTTTAATAGGGCAATGAAGACAGTGAATGAAATAAAACTCTACAGAGATCAGCTTGCAGAACTCAAGGCTGAGAAAATCTATTTGATGGTAAAAGGAAACAAGGACACTCGTGATTCTGCTCTCATTTCCATGCTGTAAATTTGGGCTTTTACTGAATGCAATTAAATCCCCACTTAGGATTTAACCTGGTGAAGCTGAGGGCAGACCTTGCTACAAGACCCACCTCTGAGCTCTTTCCCACAACTTGCTCTGCAGAGGCCAGCAGGAGTTGTGAGAAAACGGAGCAAAAAAGCAAGGGAATTCATAGATCCCTGCCAGTGTGGCCATTTCAAAGCCCCCTTCAGCTCTGTCTTGCCTGTTCTCTCCTTCCCCAGTGATTTGCTGCTTTGCTCATGGAGCTTTGGCTGCAGGGAACAGTCAGTACCAGCCTGGCAAGCACAGAGACTCAATGGTATTTGGGCATCTCCTTTGTCTCTAATGGGAACTGAAAAACCTCAGCAAATGCCCAATACATCCATTCCCTGCCTCTGGTGGCTGATCCTTCCTTTCCAGTACTCTTAGGGTCCCAGTGGGCATCCCATGCAAGACTCTTACAAGAAACCCTGCAAGACCCTCTGTTATTAACACTTCTGACTATTCTCTACATTTCCCTTTATTTTAAGACAGGGCATTTCAAAGGCTTTTGGCCAACAGCACAGTTTAACACACTGAGTTTCCCAAGTAACAAGTAATAGAACTCCTCACCTACTTGTACCACACAGGTAAAGTCACCTCAGGGCTGTGATCTAAAATCCATACATGTTTTCCCCCATGGACATTGAGAGCTGTAAATCTCAACATCTCATTAAACAGATCACTCAGAACAGATTGCCTCACAACATAACTTTTCAGCTGGCCACTACCCATGAGCAGATGATTTTACGTGACATTTATTCATGCAAATTGACGAGGCTGTAGTCTGGTCACCCAGCAAGAGCATAAAAAAATTACAGTTTAGATGCATAAATGCTGGCACCATGAGAGAAGACAAGATGAGACTGGAAACACATCCCTCGGTTTCACACAGAGCACAATGAAACTTAGAGGGAGTTCTCATCAGATGGGGGTTTTCCAGGAATGACCCTCCCCCAAAATGATCCAGGGGAGTCAGAGAAAGGCATGTGCAAGGCTGCAGGGGCTACAGAGAAATGAACTTCTCCTGCTGCATGTGCATGAACCTGCCATGGGGAGAGTACACGCAACATTTTACGTCACTCACAAAGCCTACTCTGTCCAATAAAGTGGGGAAGTAAAACAAAGCATGAAATCCAGGCATAAATTAGCATCCCTCTAGCCTAGCTTTATTTGTGCTGCTGCTGCTGTGGATTAGCATCTAGCTGGCTGACAGGCTGATAGGCAGACAGAAACAGGGAGAAATAAAAAAAAATAAAAAATAAAAAATCAGTAGGTGTCTTTTTTTTCCCTGTGGTTCCTGGGATGTCTGCCTTCAAAGTGCAGGCAGCGTTCATCCCTTTAGGACCCGAATTTTTCCATCTTCCTGTGAGAGCAATAGGCTCTGTAGGAAAGCAAATCCCCCTGGGATATTTGTGCCTGCACCCTGTGGAGCCGGCACCCGTCATCAAAGGCAAGGCCAGTGCGAACCCGTCACATCCTCAGCCGGCACCCCTCCGGCATCCACAGCTCCCCTCTGCAGAGAGCCACACAGCCCCGGCAGCAGCCACGGTGTGGGGCTGGGAGACCTCGGGGATAGCACCTTGCCACAGGCACACACAGGGAGCAGACGCCTCGGGATTAGCTCTGGATCATGTTCACCATTGCTGGGGGCAGCTGCTTCCTTCACCGCTCGCAGCCACGGCTGGGTTTGGTACCTGATCCCGGATGACATGACCAGGATCTCACGCCGGCATCTCCTCTCAGTTTGTGTCAGAAATGTGTCACTGCCAGCTCCTCGGGCAGGAGGACCTGCAGAGAGCTTCCATCGGGCTGACACACAGCCTCGCGCTCCTCAGGGCTGCATGGCAAAATGAGTGGTCGTCACCAGAGACATCCCTCCTCTCAGGGCTTGGTGGCCTCCTGCCCATCCGCCCTTTCCAAGCACAGCCATGAAAACACAGCACTAAAGAGGTGCCAGTCTTGAGAGCCACCACCCCAGTCCTTCCCAAACCAGCCCTGACAAAGGAGCCTTTCTGCCCTCGCAACATCAGGCAGCAGAGAGGAGTTGGGAAGCTCCTCAGTGTGACACCTGTGCACAAACTGGGGGAACAACAGCAGTAAACTTGGCTGTGGTAAAAGCAAACTGCAAAGCCCATTTCCACCCTCACTGAGCCATTCAGAGCTTGGCTGAGCTCTCAGGTTGCAGGAGATTTCTAGTCTTTGCCTATCTTTTAAGGAGCCAAACACAGAGCTCAGTTTTTAGGCTATGGAAATCAAATTTTCAGCCACTTTTCAAAGGTGGCCTAGAAAACACAGACTAATTCTGCAAGCTATAAAGCAAGTCCCTCAGGAGTACAGCATGCAGTTCAAACACCCCCGTGTCCCTCTGCCTGCCACCATGACTCTCACTGAGTAGGTCTGATCAGAGGATGCAGGTGTGAAAACTCCCCAAGGTGCAGAGAATCCCTCCTTGGCAAAGCCCTTGCAGCTCTCAGCCCCTCAGCCAAGTGCACTGGCTCTGCTGATCACTGGTGCCACAATCCCAGTAGATTGGTACTGCCTTTGGAGCATGGAACAGGCAAAGCCTTTCTTGCAGCAGGCATCTGTGGCCAGTTCTGCTTGTTCCATGCCCAAATGGGTCAACACAGGCAGGTTTTCCCCAAAGGAGGCAGAAGGGCACTCTGCAGAGCTTTGAGACAGCTGCAGCTGGAAATAGCCCAAGCAGAAGAGATGCATGCCTGTTCTTCCAGCCACGCCTTCCCTGGAGTGCTTGATCCAAGTCTGGAATAAAGCACACCATCACCATCCTCATCCCACTGCACACAGCAAGACAGTCCCCTCCACATCCACACACCCACAGAGGTATCTATGGAAACATCCCATGGTATCAGTAGGGCGGTTTCCTTTAGGGGTAGGAAGGAAGGGAAGAAGGATGGAGTGTAGAAACCGGAGCCTTTGTTTCCCAGCACTCAGCCATGCTGTTAATTAGGTAGCAGAGACCAGCCACTTCCTACCACATCCTCAAGCTCTTGCAGCAATAGCAGGCACTCCTTTTGTCTCTGTCCTTTGGGGATGAGAAGGAGGCAAGGAGGCAGAAGTCAGTCAGAGCCTACAGAAATGCAACAAGCTGCAGGAAGGATCTTTCCTTTGCAAGGGAACAGGCACCTGATGGGCTCCCCAGCCAGCACTCATCTACGTGAACCATTTGTTTCCTCCCCAAGCTCTCAGCCTGCTCTGACACATCACCCATTCACCTGATTGCAAGCAAAATGACTCAGATGGGTCCCAGCCTTGCACCTACTCAGAAGCCCTCTATTTCTGCTCTGCTCCTCAGTGCCACGCCATCAGAAAGCTCAGCCTGGTGACCACACAAGACCACAACTGCCTCAAAAGCTTGGTACAGGTCCAGACTCACACATGCAGTTTTCCCTTTATTCTGAAGAGCTCCAGTACACTTCTGCATAAGATGTATTAAAACTCACACTGGCAACAGCACATTCAGACAAGCGGCCACTAGGACCAAGGCAATACCTATGAAATGTATCACAAATGGACTGAAGGAACACATTCCCTTGAGTCACTGGTCCAAGTGGCAACTTGGGACATGTCTGCAGCAGCCTGGGGAGATCCCATGAGGACACCACAGAGACAGCACCTCCTCCTCTGGCTCTTAAGCAGAGTCTTCCACAGTACTGCACACAGTACACGACCTCTTAGTTAAAGCAAGAACCAAATAAATTTTAAAAAGCTTTTTTTTTTTTTTCTGAGTCTTGGCAGCATGGCAAATACTGTTTTTCAAGCTGTTCCCAGAATGACACAGAGCCACACATATCCACAGGCAGAGCCAGTCTGCATCTGTACAGCCTTGTTCCCACCACTTTCATTAGCACATACAGAGATGTGCATCCCTCTCTTGTACAATAAGGTGCCAGGGACCAACATCACCAGTTATTACCTTCCAGACCACAGACCTCTGTGCCCAGGTTTCTCTGTGTCCAGGGCCATACAGCAGTGGCTGGGGCCACTCCTGAGAGCCCTCAGTATGTCTAGGGGCTTAAATGAGACCCAAGCCAGCCGCTATCCAACCCAGTGTGATCCATGACACTTTGAGTTGTTAGGGCCTCTTTCACTCCCTGTTTGGGTGTCACACAGCATCCTGCATTGTCAGCCTTGAGCTTTGAGTCTTGATCCCCAAAATTGCTAAGACTCATTCCAAAAACCAACCAGACTGATAATGCCTAAGCCCTACAAGGTCTTTGACTCACTTCCAGAGTTTTCCCTGCAATTAAGATGTCCCTAAATACATTTCTTGTTAGCATAATTCTATTAATTTTAAGTGAGAACTGAGACTTTTAAACAGTCCTTGATTACAGTTGCTGGGGGTTTGCAACAGACACCCCAAATCCCACGGTTTGCTCTAAAACCCCTGTGAATTATTCTAGTCCAGCTTTGCCAGCTGCTCTTCTACCCAAAAGGCACCTTCCCTTGAGAGCAGGATAGTAGAAGAAGGGAAGAAAGCTGGAAAACAGCCATTTCTGGGACTACAAATGAAATCAGGAGGAACAGTCCCAAAAGCCTCTCTTAGCCTTGGCCACCAGAAGCAGCTACTCGTGAAGCTCCCACCAAGTGAGAGCCAAAGGAAGAGACACATTGATCCTGCCCTGCTAGATTTTATGCCAAGCTTGTCAGCAAGGCATGCTCAGCCTTGGCTGCCCAGGAAATGCAAACCTCTCCTTTGTGTGGCTTTCTGGACACCTCCTGCTGCCCTCTCTAAATCCCAAAGCCAGCAGCATCCCTTGCAAGGTGCACACCATGCCAGAGGCAGCCAAGACGTGCTCCTCGCAGCCTCCTGGCCCCAGGCCCTCTGCCAACACCGTCCCAACATGGGGCACGCAGGCAAAAGAGCTGCCAGAGGAATCCACGCCAAGCAGCACTGAGCACGACCTTTCTGCTTTACAATGGTAACCTGAATCCTAAATACTGGATTTCTAGGCACACATTAAAGCCATGAGACAATGGAGACGGCGAGGCTGGGGCTGGCTGCAAGCCAGCTCCATGCCGGCCCCGCCAGCGCCCGATGTTTCCCATTTCCTTCTTTTTTCACCGTGGCAGATAAGCGAAGTCGCCCTAAGCCAGGAGGCAGGTGCATGCACAAACACACCCCTGACTTGGGGACTGTGTATGACTCACCCCCCACAGAAGGTGGATGCCCAAGAAGACCCAGAGAGGTGGTTGCTTTCCTCTCTCCCTCTCTCTCTCTCTCATATGAGCATTGCTTCTCCTTTAATTGGTTTCATTCATGGCGGCCCTTTGCTAAATGTAATTATGCCAGGCTCTCTCCATCTGTCTGCGTTCAGGAAGAGCCATCGCTCTCACTGTTTTTATCTTCAATCTTTATTTCTGCATTAATCCCCGCTCTGCAGCTCACATGTACAACAATGTCCAGGACCTCCCGAGGACATACAGGCACATAATGAAGAGCAGGATTTGTCCCTGGGTCTCTCCTGGCTGGAGGACATTTTTTCACAGGGAAAGCCCCATACCTCAGTCACTCTGTAACATTTACATCTCTCAATGATACCTGCACAAGCCAGTCTTTTTGCAGACACTCAAGAGTTGTCTGTGAGCCCAGGCAAGAGGAGATGGCTTGATTTTGTCTGCATCACAGAGATGTCTCTGCCCTGTCTTCCCAAGCCCGGTACGTAAAGGTAGCAAGATGTCTGCTTAGGTTGACATGGACCGCTTTTCACGTGGAGACAGCATTCAGTCCCAAACTACCACGCTCATTTTCCTTTCCAGAAATGCAGACAGGGTGAACACGGCTGAGCACAGGGATTAATAAACCTCAGCTCTGCAAGGACAGCTCATAGCTGCATAGCTGAGGCTGCAAAGCGCCCAACACACCCAGAAGGATTTCATCCCTTGGGATTCATTACCCAAGGTCCTTACACCTTCATCAGCCAGGGTAGGTAGATCTTGGGGGAAAACACAATGCTAAAGGAGCTGCTGGTTTATCGAGAGACCAAACCCAGTGACACAGACCCTGGGCAACCAAGCACCATCTGGTGACCGCCAGCTCCCGACACAATAGCCCACGTTGGCATGTTTATGATAGAGACCAGAGGCAGATTCCCATTATCCCCATCAGATCCTGCGATGTGGTTTCAGGAGAAGGACCATGAGAAGCAGATGGGATGGCAGAAGAGAAAAGAACGCAGTGAGACAGACAGACAGGAGAGATTTATATGAAGCTAAAGCGCATACCCATAAACATGGGATAAGTAAATAGCATGTAAGTATGAAATTAAATGCAGGGAATCCATGGCATCCAGTAATCAGTCAAATATCTCCTTCACCTCTTTTTCAGTTTATCATCGGCATTTTAAAATGAGATATTTATGCCAATAAGTAAGCCAGTTGTATATTGTAACCCTGCAAATATTGGCTTGGATCTGAGAGATTTGTCCCGACAGACAATTCATTTTTACAGTTATTTTTGGACTCCCGGCTTTCGTGGAACACCGGCTCTCTGTGTTGGATTTTATGCCCCTGAAATGTATTTACAATGCATGGCATCTGTATTGTGCATTACACACTTAAATCATTGCATTTCATTCATCGCTTGTAAAAAAAATATTGCAATATCCTGAAGCTCTGAATACTCAAATTCAAAATATAACTGCTGCATTTTCAGAGTAATGCTATAAAATAATGTTGTATTTTTAGATAAAGGAGAGAAAATTGATCATGAGGAACATGGATTCCCAAGATCTGGGAAGAAGGGGAGTTTGGATTTCACACCACGATAAACGGGAAAAAAATAAAACTAAAAGCTGAAAAACCCACAAAGGTTTATTTTCTAAACAAGAACATAGAAACATTTTGTCACTTAAACAAAGGGAGGAGGGCGGGGGAGGCTCTGCATCCTTGGCTTGCTCTCTGCAATGGACAAATACTATCAGAAACAAAAAGCATGGCATAGTTAGCAGGAGCTCAGCGCTTTAGAATTAATGGTATGTATTTAAGTTCCTTTTAGGGGAAGCCTTCTGCAACTGGGGGGAAAAAATTCTTGGTTTTAAAGGCTTCTGTCATTGTTGCCCACAAGCAGAAGAGAAAGGCGCTTTCTTTGTCATCCGGGGGTTTGTGGCAACACCTTAATACGTCCTTTTCATAGGTGAAGCTGGGCGCACAAAGCAGCCGCGTGCCAACGCGTCCCCCCGCCACCAGCAAAATAAATAAATGGAGGAACGCGGGGACGGCGGCCGTCGTAATCCCTCGGCAAAGAGGCAGCGAGGATGGTCTGGCGGGGTAAATATCGCACGTCTCCTGCCAAACCCCGCGTGGGCTATTGTCCCACCACCCCTTTTAGATGTCATTAAGGATTTTTCGCATACAACCAAACGAGCGGAGGGGATGAACGCGCTCGCTTCTTCCCCACCAGTTGGAGAAGCCATGACGAGGCGGCTCGGAGCAGGCGCAGGAAAAACACAGGGCAAATTAAGGAAGTATGTTAATTCAGTTAATATCACAGAGGGGCTGGCGGGCGGTGGGGGGGGAGGTGTGCGCACAGATTTTCCGCCCGAGGAAGGAGGTGGCAGAGAAAGAACTGGGGCATGCCAGCTCCCGTTATTGTTCTGCCTTCATCGGTAATTAGCAAGATAAGGAGGGGACGGCGTGAGGGAGGCAGCGTGGCGAGGACAAGGCAGCGCTGCACCCCACCTCATGCCCATGCGGCCATCTTACAGGCGGCGCTCGCCTCCCGCAAAATGGCCGCCGGGGCCCACGCTGCCTCAGGCATGCAGCTGGCCCATCCCGGCGGGCTCCTCTCCGCCAGCCCTGAGGCAGTGGGCACCCGGGAGTGGTCGCAGCCAGTAAAGAGGGGCCCCAGGAGAAAAGGAGTTGCCATGGTGGGCCAGAGTGCGCTGGCGAGCGGCCATCTTAGGCCGGACCCTGTTCACGGTGCCAAGGCGCCGGGCACGCGGCACTTCCATAGTTCTTTCCCCAGCCCCCCTGGCTGGAAAAATCTTGGAACACTTCTCCTTCACCAGGCAGCACACATTGCCTGGGCCCTGCTCATGGCCACAGAGGCAGCTGTGCCCTTGCCATGGCTTCACCGTTGGACACCAGTGGGCTTGTCCCCACACAGGCAAGCACCCGCCTCGCTGTGTCCCAGTGAGTTCTAAAGGCTGCCAGGCACTGGACTGACCCTGGGAAGACACGGCCTGGACAGATAAAGAATTCCGAGAGCTACAAGACAAGATGTCACCTGTCCCAGCCATCAGAGAGTGAGTTATGGACAAATTATGCCTTTCTCCTGGCCAAAACAAAATAAATCCCAAACCAAAACTGCAGAGATATCAGTAAAGAGGACGTGAGCTTCCTAAAACCTTAATTTAACACAAATTTGAAACAAGGTCAGTTATAAAACGCATGGTTACACAGACGACATAGACAAAGCTACAGATACATTTCTCACTCCGTGGGAGCTTTACAGTGGACACATCAGTGTTGCTCAGTTCTCCAAATGAGCAACACCAAATACCAACCAAGGAACCCTCATCTCTGGTCTCGGGCTGCCCTCAGGACAAGACCAGCAATTACTGACACTAAAGCGGTATTTGGGAAGCATTTCACATGTCTTTAGCTATGATGGGACTATTTCACGCGGTGCAATAGGCACACAAGGCACATTGAAAATTCGGCATCTGCTCCAGTACTCTGTAGAGGACTAGAGGGTGATTGCAACCGCATGCAGGCAGGGCCATGTTATACATCTCAGCTAGACAGTGAAACATAAGGGATGGCAGGCTAGCTGCTCCGCTCCAGGGTTGTCTACATGGAAAACCACACCATTATAATGACAGCACTATAGGTCAACTGCTGCTGCTCCTCGCCACGCTGGAGCACATCTCCACTCTTAAACTGGCTTTCTCCAGTTCAGCTTAAACTGCTTCCAGCGTGACATCACTGGTATACAGGAGAGTCCTGCCTTCTGCTAAAGTAAATACCCACGGAGGTTGTACGCGTACAGCTCCTTGCTTTAAAATCCGCCCCCCAACCGTACGTCTGTAGCTAGACCTGCCCTTCGGCTAACCTTTCTGTACTCTGCACACTCCTGGGCTGTTCACAGTGCCCGTGAAACACTATTACACCCTGCTTCCCTTGGGTGCTAATCCTGCTTGTCAACCCAAAGGCAGAAGCAGACGGTGGCTTGGCATTTTGATTACGTTGTGATCTGTTTGAACCTTCCAGACTCTTTTGATGTCTGTGCAAATTTGAAAGGGGGAGCCTTCATCCCCCACAATGAAACTCTGCTATTGCATGGTGAACCATCTCAGGACTCCTGTGTCCATAGCCATTGCTAGATTTGAAGTGGGAAGGGGAGTTTCAGCTCCTCCAGGAAGAGTCTGAATTTCAGACTAACCAGTTCTGGCCCTGAGCAGAGAACACTACGGGGACAGCGTGTTGCTCTTCAAACAAATGCATGCGTAGGGGAGTGTGCGCATGCACAGAGACACCAGATTTATACAAATAGATGCATTCATAGGAAAATGCAAATAGCATCCTCTTCCATCCCAGGCTCCCTTCGAGCTCCTGACATCCCAAGGTTTCAGAGGAGTACAACGGAGCCTCAGATCAAACATTAGCCCTGCGGGGGTTCCCTCAGGGAAGCAGCCATGCACTGGGGTCTTTTCCCCGCTTCCATGTGAGGTTTCCCGACCCGGCCTTCCGTGGGTGCTCAGTTCTGACACGCGTACGACACACGCGCACGCATGCAGAGCCTTGCTAAAAGGTGCTCTGGGAATTGAGCTCCACTTCCTCTTTCTCCTGAATCAATTGTCATAAACCAGCTTTTGTTTTATTTTTAACAAAGCGACAGAAATAATCTCCACACACAGCCCTTGCCACTCCCACGGCCCTGTCCTTTAACAGAACAAGGTGTCCAGGGCCCCTGAGGACATGGGCACAGGGACACAGCAGCAGAAGAAAGACCAGGAATGGCTGCTTTCTAGGTTCAGAGAAATCCTCTGCTCCTCTACTGACCCCATTGCTTGGCAGGCAGAGAGGTGGTGGGATGGGAAGCAGACTGGATGGTGGGCAAGGCACTTCCAACCTCACCAACCCAATCTCCAGTTGTTCCCCTCATCCCCTACCCACTGAAGTACCCACTTTCAACCTGCATTTTACCTCACACTCTGTTTCTCTTGCTCCTCAGTGAGCAAGAGGTGACTCCTGCAGCACCATTGCAGCAATCAGTGGTTTGATGTGCAGTGTGTGACAGCCCGAGCTCTGCCTGCCTGTGGCAAACCCCTGTCTCCAGCATGGCCAAGGACTCATCTCTCCTGCTCCTCCTCCTCCCATCCCACATACCCAGGTTCAGGACTCAGACACATATGGAGACATTTCTTGATGAAACCTATCAGTGGGTGAGTGGCAGCTGAGCAGGTACTGAGCAAGACGTGGGGCCAGACAGCAGCCAGGGGGGAAGGCAGCGGGTGGAGGGAACGTGCCTCGGGAGGAATACTCACAAAGGGCTGCTTTCATTAATAAAACATTCCCCCCTCGGTTGCCTTTTGATTTGGGTGTAAGAATTAACCCCATCTGCCCAACAGCACGCTACCAAGTCATCTCTGCTGAGGAAGGCCGTCTGACGTGTCTGCTCAATTGCCTCGCTTCCCACTGCCCGCACTCCTTGGCAGCCCAGACCCCTCCAAACAGCTCACCAGTCTGGCTGGCTCTGCCCTATGGAGGAGATCCTCTTCCCACAACATAGATTAGACCCAGTGAAAATAGGCTTAGTGAAAATACCATTTCACTATTAATGCCAGCCACCCCCCCGCCCCCCAGCTTCACACTCTCTCACACCCAGAAAGATTATAACAAATCCTGGTCACCCTTTGCCCCTGCTAACTACTGCTCCAGTCTTTGCACTGCATGCCTTCTACCACGAGTAGAGAGCTGGGCACAGGGAATACTTATATAGATACACACACATCTATCTAGTCAGCACTGGAGGTGTTCAGCTGCACAACACACATCTCCCTGCACAGCATCTCGCCTTGTCACAACACCCCAACCCATCCCTCTCTGCTGTAATTGCAGCGCCTGGTCCTTGGGCATCAGCAGAAAGTTGCAGCAAATCCTGTGTTGGCTAAAGCACAATCTGTCCATTCAAAATTGGTGGGGGGTCGCTTTTAAATCACTGAGACATTTCTATTCCCTTTCTGTTTAAAGTAAAACCGAGATGCAGAGATGCCTTCGAACCGACAGCCCCTTCATTTTTCCAGAGGTGTGTTTTAATGAGTGACTCGCCTTCCAAAAAGGGGCCGGCAAAGGGGAAGGACGGCAGATTCTCCACACAAATTCAATAGCTGGTAGGTTGCCATGGGCTAAAGCATTTCTTTGCACACATGAAGGGAAGGGACTCCAGAGCACTAAGGGTTTTGCCTCCCATGAGTTATAGCTCTACCCTTCAAGAGCGGAATAAATGCTTTATCCCATTGCAGCCTGCGATGTATTCTACATAGATGGATTGATTTCCCCTATTGTTCTTAATAAATCCTGGCGCATGAAGAAACTCACTGCACAGCCATTTTTCCTGCCTTGTTCTAACTTGCAGAAGTAGTAAGGGTCAGATGTGACTGCAGTGGGAAGCAAAGGCCGTACGCGAGGCAGTGCTTTGCTGGATGCAGCGGGTGTGCTTGCAGGGGCTTGGTGGGTGCAGGCAAGCAACTCCCTGTTTATTCCCCCTTTGAGTCAAAGCTGAGGAAAAGGAGAACCATGGCTGGGTACTGCAGCACTGGCGTGGCTCTGAGAGGAACAGCTGCTGCACAAGCTGAGCCTGCACAAGCCTCACAGATCTGCACAGGGAAAGGCAAGGCTCTGGCCCTGTCTGACTCGAGCTCTCAACTGCGAGAGATAAATACATATATTGTATTGTCTGATAAACACAGGGCTGAATGCTGCGCCACTGTAGAGCCTTCCTAAGCACACCCAGCTCTCTGTCATGCCCTGTCCATCAGACCTGTCCCTGCCTGTGTCCCAACTGAGAGGAGTCTGCACCACCAGCACAGAGGCTCCTCTGTTTTTTCGTTTGTTTGGGGTTTTTTTTTTTTTAATCAAAATGCCAAACCAACTCCCTTCCAATGGCTCCCAATGGCACAGACCCCCAGATTGTTGTTAAAAGGTTCTCTCCCTCCCTACCATCTTTCCTACTCACAAGGTTGACACCCATCCTCTTTAGCTGCTCCAGGAGGGTGTTTGCTGGACACAGCTTCACTGGTGTCCAGCAAGGAGGCACTGCTGGGCTCCAAAGAAGCAGGTGGCTCTGCACAATCCTGCCTTGGCCACCTGCCTCCAGCTCCATCCAGGCTCCCTGGATTATCGCTGCTGGTCTTCTCTACCAGCAGCTAACAACTGGCCCTGTTTCAAAAGCCTGGCTGGGAATTTGGGTGTGGGAGGGAGGGAGGGATCAGGTGAAGGAGCTGGTCTCCCATGTGTGAGTTGGACTCGATCCTTCAGCAAGACTTCCAGGGACTCACCTCTCCTTGCTCAGGTGGAGACGTCCCAGCCCTTCCCAAGGCATCCCACTCCACGAACTCTCAGTCATGTCTGATTAAGGAAAAGAGAATTTGTCTCAATTAGAAAGAGGTTCCCATATGCATGGACGGATGTCAAGTAATTACCGCATGTCACTCACGTTTGGAAAAGAGACCTTAAATTTGGGGCCGTGCAAACTTGCACACACAATTACAAGTGAGTTACAGACCTTGGCATGCTCCAGAGCATACGTTGTGCAGATGCTTTCAAGCCCATCCCTTGGCTGAAATACACCCAGCCACGTAAAATACAGCCAGACACGACCCCGTTCTCTAATAAGGAAATAAAGCCGAGTGGACCTGCATTGCCAGAGCCCAGACAGCAACACTGTCTCTTTAATTTTCTCCCTGGCTATCTCATCCTTTGCACAAACTCCTTCCTCCCCGTGGCTTCTTCCAGCCTGGTGGGCAAAGTGGGAAAACATCATTAGGGAGGAAAAATAATTTAGTTTGTTAATCAGTATCCAGTGGTGGGAAACAAGAAAGACAGAAAGCTGGGCTGGCGGTTAGGGCTTAGGAAGGGCCAGCACAAAGCCCACCATTCATGACATCTGGGGCTGGGATTCTCATTGAATTAAACAGACACAAAGAGCAGAGGCATTTCATGCTCTCTTCACAAGAATTATCATATCTCCCTGGCACTAGGAAACCTTCAGCACGGGAGAGGGGGAGAGAGAGAGAGAGGGGAAAGCGGGCAGGCTGGGTAGAAATATGGGGCAGGGTAGAAGAGGCTTTGTTCCAGGGTTGGATTTATGGATGGGATGCGGCGCGTTGCTTTGCAGGGAGAGACAAGGCCCTGGCGCGCTGGGTCTAATAAGAATCAGCAAATGTGAAACAGGGGGCCCCTGTGTACCATGAAGCAGGGAAACCCACGTTTGACAAGCCAACAGAATAACCGCTCGCGTCTCAAGGCTGTGGAAGGATGCTGACGTTCCTACGAGATGTGTCGTCTTGTGTGTGTGTCAGCGAGGAGGGGGAGAAGGGGAGAGGCAAGGAGTATAAACAAGAGACCAGGCAGCATCGTTCAGTCATGAAAATTAATTAGCTGATGTGCAAACCATGGCTGCCTCTTCCCACTGCCCTGCAAGCATTCCCCATAAAGCTATGGTGTGTGCAGAGCCTGTGACTGGGAATGACAGGGGCAGATTAGGCAGCTCCTTGGGACACAAGCCTGGCAGCAAGAAACCCACAGCCCGTGCAAAAAAGGTGAGGAGGGGATGATTAGTGTCCTTGGGGAAGGGGCAGAGCACAGGGACCAGAAGAAAGAGAAACGGAAGAGACCGGGCACCAAGCTGAGACCAGGAATCATGTTGCTGCAGCAGCATAAATTGGGGTGGATCTCAAAAACCAGCCATTAAAAAAACAGGGGCTGGTGGACAGCAAAACCATTTAGGGTTTAGATCACAAACTCTCTGGGGCAGGACCTGTCATCTCCTGCAGGCTCACACCATGGAGGCCTGTCCTACTTGGTCTCTGGACATTACCAGAAGATCTACTTTAAATACTAATTGCTCCATGATCAAGACCTGTGAGCTGCTGGGAGGCTCCCTACAGCATTACCTGTGGGAAGAGGGGATAGATCTCTGACCTCCGATCCCTAGGGTAATTTGACCCCGTGCACCAGTGCCACAAGCAAATATTACTACCCAGAGACGAAGATGAGCAATTCCTGACCAACTCCACATATCCCATCCCCAAGCTTTCAGATCCTACTATCACACCATGCTTATTCTTTGGCTGGAACAACCACAGGAGAACGAGGATGCCAGGGAAAAGGGGGAAAAAAAGGGAATGAAGGGATGCAGAAACTGATCGGTAGGGAAAAAACAGAGAAGACTCTTTGACATGGGATGTACACAGTGAACATAGAACGTGCTGGAAACAAAGGGATGCAGGGAGAGAGGAGAGGCTGGGATGGGCATCTCGGCAGACATGTAGGTAAAAGTTGAAAAGGAAGCACTAATTAGCACCCAGACCATCACTTTCCATTAATAGCTTGTCACCGTTTCCTTGATGTTGCTGAGAGCAGGGAAGTTGGTATGTGTGATGCTTACCTGTCTCTATCTCATTAACAGAAGTGAGGGTGAGAACAGATGTTTATTGCCTGCATTCAGATAGACAGGCCCTTTGCTGAACTGAGGGGCAGGAGAGAGGGGGAAAGTTATGAAAGAGATGCTCATGAAACACAAGCCAAACCCAAACAATGGAAACCCAAGCCCAGGACACTTAGATACCTGCGCCGATCCAGAAACAGCCCCAGGCAGGTATCAGGTTCCAGGAACTCTGGAAACACAAAATTGCTCGGTCAAATAATTATAACCCAGGGCAAATACACTGCCAGCTGGGGGAGAGTGCTCTGGTATCGGCACAAGATGTGTGCAAGGGGCCGTGACTGCATTATACCTGAGAAAGTAAAACAAAGGGCTGCTTACTTTCCAGACTGATTTGCTCAAGGTGTCCACTCCACTCAAAACCAGACAGTCTAGCATCCTACTGAGAGCCAGAATGGAGATACCCACCAGTAAACAAAGAAAAGAAAAAAAAAAAGAAAACAAAAAAGTGCTATTTCAAGCAAAGATAAATGTGCTTTGCATATAATCACCTTTGGAGTAATTCTTCCAGCAGCTAAAAAAGAGATTATCCTTCCTATGTAAAACACAAAGGCCTCTCCTTTCCCTCCAACATGTGGAATGGCTCCTGACAGTGACATGGGAAAGAGGGAGTGTGCAAGGCAAGGCAAGACAAGGCAAGGACGCCAATCAGCAAGGACCTACGAGCTGGTAGCACACGTCTGCTGGGGCGATGATGGGAGCTTGTGTGCACATTCCTAGGGACACCCTCGCTTCCACCAGCACATAAATTCACTACACAAGCCAAAGGTTCCTCAAAAGCAGGAGCCCAAATATCCTTAGGAGGGAACGAGGGAAAACCAAAGGCAAAGAAAACATCAAGGCAGGGACTGAAGGAACAAAGGCTTCCCCCCTCTCAGCTTGGAGACATCTTCTTGGCCATTCAGATCAAGTGTAGGCTCTGTTGACTCCCCCACCTATTCAAACGAACACTTTCAATAGTCTGATAGGTCTTTTCTGCTCTACAGCTTCTCTACCCCTGTGTTTGACGTCCCCAGCCAATGCAGTTAATGCCACATGCAGAAATACTGCCCTGAAGAGCCCTCGCTCAGATTGCGTGGTCAAGCACTTCAAAGTTAGGAAACGTCCAATTTATGGCTGTCCATGCAACCTTAATTCCACCTCGCTGTGCAGCCACTCTGGACAGGAAAAGAGGGAGTGAGCTAAAAATAGGCTGTGACCGTGTCGTCAGCCTCGTAAGGGCACGGGCAGGGAGAGGCTGAATTAACGTCTCATGGTCAAAATGAAATCAGGTACCCCCCGACTTGCCAGCGCTTGCTTTGGTGCCTTCAACCATGTACATTTTTAATATACAGAAATCACGTGCATTCTAAACATACAGAAAAATGCATTATTTATAGCTAATAAATAATAGATTGTTTATATAAGCAAAAAGAAAAACAATTGTAGGCAAGTGTAACAAATTCCCCTTCCTCCACCCCGCACCCATCCCTGCTTCATCCTGTGCGGGCAGAGAGATTTCGAGCCCCAAGCCTCAGCACAGATTTCTGCCACTATGAAATACAGGACTAATGTTATCTGGCAGTGGCAGAAGGCTGCTCTCCCGGGGCCGGCACCGAAGAGGACTGCTGGGGCTGGCAGTGCCCAGGCCAATGCACCCACATACCCTTCACTTTTTCCTCCTGGCACCAGAACACAGAGGAGTTTTCTCCCAGGAGAAGGGTCTGTGCTGGAAGGATATGACCTAAAGGTGGAAAGGGGTGATGGAGCTGGCTGTGAACACCCTACCAACCTTCCCTGGCTGGTCCAGAGCTCTGCAATAAAGTGGTGGGAGTCCATGGTTTCACCCTGCTCCTGATCTGTTATTATTATTCCAGGGAACAATAAATTTTAATTTCAGCCCCCCCCCCCCCCCCACCCCGCCTCACAAGAGGCAAGCAAAGGGAAATCGTGATTCTGAACAATTCATAATTCAGCTAAACCTGAAAGGAATTTAAGGGACAAAGAATAGGCATTTCTCGACTCGAAGAGCTTCCCCCAGACGAATTTCAAGGGCCCACAGCAAACAATGGGAGTGTCAGAGGTTCTCAAAAAGAAAAAAAAAGTTCAAGAATCTTTACAATAAAAAGTGTTAGGCAACACAGAGGTCAGAGCCAGCTCCTCCTATAATAAATTGCACGACTACCCTACATTAACTATAGGAGACATTTTAATGCAGTGCCTCAGCTTCGTGCTAATTATACTTTTTCACCATATTTTGAACCTAAGAAAAAATGTCATCAGTTAATTATAACAGATGAGGGAGTGTGAAGACTTCCTCAATAAATAATGCCTTGATATCTCATATCCACACAAGCTGTGTGCTCTGCTCTGAAGGTGCCCAGAAATATGTCCTCTCAGGAAATATATCAAGAACTGATGGTCCCATAAGCTGGCTTTGTTTCCAAGCCTTGATTTTCAGCCCAATAATTAAGTGATTTTTATGGATTGGGGAGAGTAAAGGTCGTGGGACTGCTGGAATGATGCCAGAGAGAGTAAACGTTTAAAAATAAATAAATTCCTAAATCAAAATGAGATACAACAGATCTCAACAAATTCCCTCCACGCCTGCACAGGTGAGCACACAGACGCGATTTGGTTTCTGGACCCACGTCCCATCCTTGCTGCATTCATATCATCTCCATGGGAGTCTGGCATGCACTGAAAAAGCCTGGTTTTAATGAAATCACTGCTGCCAGCATGCCACCGGGAGCCAGCCACCGCTGTCCACCTACCCCGAGGAGGAAGGGCACCATGCTCCTGCTGCTGTGCCACCCTGGGCGCTGCCCCCGGCTGCACCCATCCCTGCCAAGCTGCTGGGCAGCCAGGTCCTTACAAGGTTCCTCAACTAAACCATCTTTCTTTCAGTTCCCTTCTCCACCTAGCACCCCTCACTTCCCCCTCTGAAGAGCCGGGATTTGGCGTGGGAAAGATGTCTTTGGGCTTTTCACAAATCCACTATCCCCTTGAACCAAAACCAATTAGCCTGGCCCAAGGTCCTGCCATTGAAGGACTGTCCCTTCTTTTCAAACCCCCGCGGGCTCAATTGCTCTAAGGAGCCTCGATGTGAATGAGCAAAGCCCGCTTAAAGTGGTACTTAAGGCCAGACCAGGGTGAAGGAAAAGAGAAAGCCTCTATAGGAACAGCAAGCTGAGTTTCCAAGAGACAGCTAACTGCCGGAGATTGTGTTCTTTTGCTCCCCCCATTTTCTTTTTTTTACCCCCACTCTTCAGCTTTCAAGGCAAACGCTCCTAACCAAACCTGAGCCCCTGAATAAATATTAGAAAACACGAAAGCCAGAACTTCGTCCTGACTCTTCACGGATGCTGGGAGCCCGGCTGTGGGCAGTGTGATGGCCCAGCCTCATATGCAAGCTCTGGTCAAAACGTACACTCAGAGGGACAGGGGGATGGTGAGAAGCCTGAGATGATGTTTTTCCAGTTTGGGTCCTGGCAAACACCTTTCCAAGGTGACCAGGCTTGTGGGCACGAAACACTAAGATCCCCAACCTGGACAGGGTGACCCCTGTACTATGTGTTGGGGAAGCCAGCGTGGGGAGCCACATGTCCATCTCATGCTGGTGGCCCCTGGGGACATCCAGAGACTCAGGGTGACGGAGGGGCTGCGATGTGGCAGCAGCAGTGTCAGGGTGACACGCGGTACCCACACCACAAACGGTATGTGTGCAACGCCACGTGCCAGGCGCCTCAGTGCTTGCACCTGCAGATGCCAAATCAGCACCTTCCCTCCACCCAGACACAAGACTCTTTCCAGCAGGCAGCCGTGATCCTTCCCTGGTGGACAAGCAGCATCCATCCATGGCCACAGGTTGGACGGACCCTCCAAGCTCCTGGGCTCTGCCCTTTCTCCGGCAGCACGGACAAGGCCAGCAGCAGGTAAAGGGAGGCACCATCCGCTTGCATCAAGGGTGGGGGGAGGGCACGGGAGCCAAGTGAAACAAAAGAAATGGCTGAGCCCAGCCTCAAGAGTGGAACTCGCCATTGCCAGGCAGTTCCACAAAAATGCCCATTGATGGGATTTCATCCATAACCAAGCGTTCCTGCTCACACAGCCTGGCTTCCAGGGGAGCTCCTTCAAACAGCAGGGCCTGAACAGCCCCTTCTCCACCTGACCCCAAGCCCTGCTGAGTTTGGCTTCCCCAGGTGCAGGGCGGGCAAGTTTTAGGAAAAGGTGGGAAATTGTGAGCTGGAGCACGCAATCTCCCAGAGAATCACTTCCCTCGGATAAAACCCGCAAACTGTATTTTCCAGTTATCCCCCAATGGCACATGCTGATTCTTCTGTTTCTGTCTCCCTCTGCCCATCCCCAGCTCTGCCTGAAGAACAAAGACATCACAACCCAGCTCCAGGAACCTCACCCACGTTTGGCCTACGCTGCATCCTATTGCTCCACCAGGAGAGTCCCACTGAGAAGAGAAGGAACCAGGAATGCCGGGACATGGATTCTTATCTCAGCATGCCCGAAAATGACACCTTCCCTTCTGGGTTTTGCCTACGCAGGGGCAAAGATCCATCCTAACCAACATCTACCCTTACAGGGCAAAAATCAAAGCCACAAAGGGAACTGTGTGCAGCCAAAATCCATCCCTGGCCCAAGGACAGACCCTTGGGGACCTCCTTTTCAATATGGCACTTAAAAAAAAAAATAGACAGAGAGCAGAGACCTGTCGGTGGGCTGCCGGGGACTCTCTAGATGCAGCGGGTATGTCACAAGCAGAGATTTTCTGGGGGCTTCAGACACCGCCTCACCCCCCACCCACACACACACGAGCTGGGGATTCTCATACCCATCGCTGTCCCCCATCACTCACTGCCACCTCCCTTGTTAATTGAGGGGGTACTGTCTTCACACCTCCTCGAGACACCCATAGGCTCGTGCCAACAATGGGGGCAAATGTGAAGCTTTAAAGCACCAGAAAAAATGCAACAGCAATTTCTCTCTCCTGGACGTTAAAGGCCAAATCGCTCAGTCCCTGTCTCAGTCCCCTTTGGGGGAACTGCTCTGGGGTAAGTGCACCAAGTACATGGCCTGAAAAAATACCTGAAAAATCAGCTCAGGAGAGGTAATTTTGTGCAGAAAAAAAAAATAGTAAAAGTCAAGAGTGGTTTCTGACCAGCTGATTGAATAGCAAGGTGAAAAAGCTTGCATCAATCCTTTGTAAGAGTTCTCATGTAGACACGGATTTCCACACTTCCATTTTATTTTATAAAATTATATATATATATATATGTATTTATATATACACACACAAAGACATTTATTATATGTGTGTATATTTTTTTCCTCAGATCCTCTTTTTATATTTTCACCTTTTGCAATTACAAAAGCCAGGGACAGAAATACCTCCTGGGTTCTGCCAGTGCAGAACACTCCCACCAAACAGATTTTCTCTAACATGCTGGTTGAATGATTCCTCCTGAATTACATTCATTAGGAATTTGAATGTTTCTTTCCTCCATCCCCCATCAAATCATTACTCCGGAATAAATGCATTCATCAACCACCTTGCTCAGTTCCCTCCTGCTTTGTTCAGTCTAGTTTTAAAGCATCTCCACTGAAACCGTTTGCACCTGACTCGATGCTAGCGCACGAAAGGGGGAAAAAAATAAATAGGAGAAGAATTGAGCGCCACTCACAATATTGTGAAAATAATTGGAAAATTATTTCTTAAAAATAGCCGACATAATAAAGGAGGGAAAGGACTACATTCCTTCCTCCCCACCTCCGATCTCTTCCACAATTTCTGGGATTGCATCGAGTATACATATTCCAGATGGGCTGGAGAGAAGGAGGTTGGTTCTTAATGACACGTCTTTCGCTGCCTTTGGAATGAATGATTCATTCGGATCTTGCCGAGACTCGGTGCCACAGTTGAGTTACATTTCTAGAAAATCCGTATCTTTAATTCTGGCGCTGCGTGTGGGACCCAGCAAATCATGGAATTACTGCTGTAACTTCGGATTAGTAACGCTTTCTAAATGATAGTCTAATTCCAGGCCTTCATGCTTTTCAGCGTTCACACTCACACAGCCTTTTCCCTGGGAGGCTTCCTGCGGAATTAGTGCTGGCGTCTTCGTCTTTCTCTGCCCTTTTTAATTTCTCCAATGACTTCTCATTAGAATACATAATAACAGCTCCTCAGAACTTTTCTTTCTCCCGGTATAGCCAAATTTCAGGCTGAGATCCTTTTTTCCTTACTGTGGTTATGGCGGTGCTTTGCTGGCCCTGGAAGGGTGCACAGGCAGATTTAGCTTTGCGGGCCTACGTGGCATCTGACGCCATTACCCCGTGCGAGGGAAGGTGGAAAACCTGCCTGCCAGCTGCGGGGGGCTCCCACCTCTGGCCGCCCCCGCACGCCGCCGGGCACGGGCGGCTCGGCCCTGCGGTGCTCCCCTCTCCCTCGGCAAGGGATGCCCACCGCGGAGGAGAGGACGGGGCAGGGTACCCGCGCTCCACCTCGGCGAGCAGTGGCAAGGCGGCAGCGTCTTTCCCAAGCCCTCCTCATCTCCCGCAGCATCTCCTGGGGAGGCGGGGGGGTGCAGAGAGCCAGCTAACAGCCCGCTCGCAAGCCCTGCCACAGGAAGGTTTCTCTCCGCAGCCTTCCCGGAGCTGTCACGACCCGTGTGGGTTGGCGGCAGCGCGGGGATGATCCCTGCGGGATGCGAGCGGCCAGCGCCGGGCCAGGGGCTGGTGGCGATGTTCCCAGCCTGCCCCAGGGTGCCGGGGGGCCCGGGGGACCCCGGTCCCGGCCAGGGGCGCTCGCCCCACGCCAGCTGGGAAAACGTGCCGGGGAGGCTCGGCGGAGAGCACGGTGCTTTGTGTCGCCATGGGAACGGAATGCAGATGTGCCAATTGCTTTTCTTTTCTTTCTTTCTTTTTCCACCTTTTTTATTATTATTATTATTATTATTATTATTACTTGCCAGACATTTTAATACATATTATGTTTCAACTTCTGGGGCTTGCAGCGGAGGTGAGGGAGGCTTTGTGCCTTGCCAAGCGCTCGGCTCCCAAGGAAGCCCCAGGGCCGGGCGGCTGCACGCTGGAGGGGTGCACCCAGCAGCGGGACCCCTTCCCCGGGCATCCCCCCGCAGCTACGGACAAAAGCAACAGCCACCACGCAGGAAAAGTGATCACATTCTCGCCAACTTGACCTTCCAAAGGGAGGCCAGGATCAAATCCAAAGCCGAAAAAATAGAGCAGAAAGGAGAGAGAGAAGGAAAGATAGCCAAAAGCTGGGGAGTTTCGTGGTCTGATCCGTAGGCTGGGACGGGGGGAAGATTTATTTGGGGAGGGCTCTCGCTCTCTCCATGCCCCCAGAGCCGCGACACCCCGCAGCCTAGGAGTGAATTTCGGCGTGCATTTAACCGAAAATTGAACCCCGGGTTTATTTAGCAAAGGAAGAATTGACGCAGGGCTCGCCCCCCTGTCCCCGTCCCTCCCGCCTGCTGCCGCGGAGCCCCGGGCTGCCCGGAGCGGCCCGACGGGGAGGTCACGGAACCGCAGACCTTACCTGGAGCCCCCAGGGCGGCGAGTCGGGCCGTCTCTGCACTGCCGGTCCTGGTGCGGCCGCTTCCCCTGGGCGAGCAGGTCTGGAAGTCATTTCTACTTTCGGTTATCTAGCTTTATGATGGCTCCACAACACTCATACAGCTAGATAACCAAAGACAGAAACATCCCTCCGTCGGGGATGCCGGCCATCCGTCCGTCCGTCCGTCCGTCCGCTCCAAGGTGCGGGCACGGCCGGGGCAGGGCGGCCAGGAGCTGCCACCGGGAACCACACACACATAAAAAAAAAAAAAAAATAAAAAAGGAAAAAAAAAAAAAAAAAAAAAAAAAAAAAGAAAAGAAAGAAAAAAAAAAGAAAAAAAAAAAAAAGAAGAAGAGAGAGAGAGAAAAAAAAAAAGATAAATACGAAGCGGAGAAGATGAGCCGGGGCAAAGCCACGGGCGCATGGCGGGCTGCCGCGGGGGCTCGGAGCCGAACCGCGCCGTACCGAGACAGGTCGGGCTGTGCCGAGCCGAGTCAGGCCGGGCCGGGCCGGGCCGGGCAGCGCAGGGCCGGGCTGGGCTGAGCTGAGCTGCGGGGGCCGAGGGAGGCGCTCGGTGCCCAGCCCGCCGGCCCGGCCCGGCGAGCGGCACTCGCGCTCCCGCCCCGCTGCCCAACTTCTACTCCCCTCGCATGGTAATCGCCCCCTTTGGGAAGTGACGTCACGCCACGCTCAGCCAATCCCCGACCCCTCATTTAAATCAGCGCCCCCTTTCCCGCGCTTTCCAGCCCGGGATGGGCTTTGCAGCGGGCCGGGCTGGGACGGGGCGGGCTCGGCACCGGGCGGCACCGGCCCCTCCGCCGCAGCCCGCCACCGGCAGCCTCCTCCGGCCCTGCCCCGGCCTGTGCCGGGGGCTGCGCCGCGGGTCGCTCACCTCCCCTACCCCTCCCCGCTTCCTCCCGCCCCGACGTGCCCCCGCGGCACCTCCGCTGGGCTGGGGGAGAGGCGAGCGGCATCCCTGCACAGCCCCGCACCTGCAACTGACCTCCCTTTCCCCCTCCTCGGCACTCCCCTCTCTCCTTTTCGCCTCTCCCTTTCCCCTCTCTTCCCTCTCCCCAGTCCCTTCTCCCCTTCACTCTCTCCCTGCCTGGCCTTTCCTTTCTCCCTACCTTTTCCCTTTCCATCCATTTTCTTTTCGTATTCCCGACTCCTTCTCCCATTTTTCCCTCTCCTCCCCGTGCACCGCCCCCCTCCCGTGCCGCGTACCTCTCTCACACCTTCTCCTCCCCCAGCAATGTCCTTCCCGTCCGGCCTCCGCACCTGCGGGCAGCCCGGCGGACCCGTTCTCCGCAGGCAGGCGCGGGGCCCGCCCGTCCCGAGGCGTGCCCCGGGGACGCACCCGCGATTCCCCCCCAGATCCTCTCTGCTCCCCGTTTCCCCACAGTTTTAATTATTTCCCCTCTCCGGGTTCTGCTATTTCCTGCGCAGATTCTTAACGCGATGTGCGTGTAGCGGCGAATCCAGCACATAACAAATAATAACAGCAACAATAATCGGACTAAAATGCCAGGAGGTAAACACGATTATCTGGGGTGCTTAACTGACCTGCTCCTCAGTAAAAAAAATATATATATAACAAAATAAAAAAATTAAAATTTTAATCCCTCACCGCTTCTGAACATCGCCTTTCTTTAAATCCCAGACGAGGGTAAAATGTGACCTGCTACAAAACGAGGGATCCGCGGAACGAAGCGATCTCGGCGGGAGCAGCCGCGGCAGAGCGCTGCCTGCCGGTCCCGCCGCCTCCGTCTCCCGGCGAGCTTCGCTCGGATTATTTATTTCTCCCTCTCTTCGCCCTCCCCCTCCCCGCCATCCCCTTAAAAATAATTTTAAAATTAAATAAATAAATTCTACGAGCTCAATCAGGCTAAAAGCTAAAGGACGAGGGCTGCCAGCCCTTGGCGAGCCGGCGCTTCTCCCGGCGCCCAGGCGAGCCCGGCCACCCCTGCTTGGCTCCCGGGAGCTGCCGGTTCCCTCCCGCCTCCTGCCTAACGAGAAACGGGCCCGGGGGTGCTCTGGCCGCCCCGACGGGGCTGGAGAAGGTGGGGAGAAATATTTTCTCCGTCCCCAGCCCCTCGGCGCCTTCCCCGCGGCCCGGAGCCGCTCGGGAGGGGACTTGGCCGGCGTTTATTTTAACCTAACCTGGAGACAGGGGGAAAAATTTGCCATGAATGGGATCGCCTTAATTTTCCGGCCTTGGATTTGCTCCTAATGTATCGGTTTTTCTGGTAGGGTGGTCGCTGCTAGGATGCTGGCGGCTGGGGCGGGGGAAGCCGCCCGTCCGCCTCGCTGCCTCGGGGGGCAGCCCGGGGCTGCGGGGACGGTGGCACCGAGCGGGCACGAGGGGCTCGCCCGGCCCGGGGACCGGCCTCGCTTTACCGCCACGGGGGAGGCCCCGTTTCTCCCCGCGGGGCCCCGGTGGCGGGGAAAAGACCGGGGCGCCGCCGACAGCTTTCCCCGTTCCCGGGGCCGTTCGGGCGGCGATGCGGCCCCGCTGCAGCCCCGTTGTCCCTGCGGCAGCGGCGAGGGGGCCCAGACGGGCAGAGCCAGCCCCGCTAAGCCGCAGCTCTGCCCGGCTGCCGCCGTGCGAGGTCTCCCGCCCGCCGTGCCGAGCCTCCGGGCCGCCGTGTCGCTCAGGCGAGGGTGCTGCGGGGAGACCACCGCACCTCGCCGGGCTTCTCGGGGCTGGAGACGGGATCCCCTCTCTCTGCCGGTCAAAGGAGGTGATTTTCTTGGCAGAAATATATATGATAATGTTTTTCTTCCCTGCTCTTTTTCGGCAATGTCTTGCTCTGCTCCGAGCTCTCGCCTTGACCCTCTCCGCATAGGCAGAGCCCCAGTACGTGGGAGATAATACCTTGCGCTAGGGGTATTTTTATTTGTTTTTAGCCTTTGAGTGTAGCTGATTTAAAAAAATAATAATAAATTGGTTATTTGGGGGGGAGGGTTTGGGGGGTAGGGGTTGTTTGGGCTTTCCTTTTGGCGCAATTTTAGCAGGATGCGTACAAAATGGCTCCTTGGCACAGCGCAGAGCACCAGCGAGAAGCCTAGGGAGGGATCGGCGGGGCTGCCCTGGCTCCGGAGCTCGGGTGACAGCTCGCTTCCTCCTCCCCTGGGCCGCCCACGGGGGCCGCAGGACTCTCCTTCATCTGCACGAGAGAAAACAACCCGCGGCTGCGGGCGGCCCGACGGGGCGGGGAGGGCCGGCGGTGCCGGTGTGGCTCTGGCCATGGTGCTGCACCGGCCCCGGCCCTGCGGACCTTCCGCCGCACCGGCGGGCAGCACGGCGCCGCTGCCCGTTCCCGCCTCGGGTGACCCCGGCCGCAGGCAAGGCGGGCGGCCCCGCTGGCCGCACCTCGGAAGAGCCCGGTCACCAGGCCACCCCTGAATTATTTAACGTGATCGCCCAGGAACGAGTCCGCTGCCTTTCCCTCTTCTACGTCCTGCACGTCTGACGTCACTTTTCTTTAATTAGGAGAAGTTATTTTTAGCCAACCTGGAGTAACCCCCCACGCCTCGCAGCCTCGAGCTGCATCTCCTTCTAATTGTTTTTTTAGGGTGTTGGTTTTTTTTTTTTTCTGCCCTTTTTTTTTTTCTTTTTTTTTTTTTTTTTTTTTTTGCTTTTCCTTTCACCATGGGGGCTTGGCAAAGAAGCGGCAGCTCCCGACGGGCGTGAAGGAAACGCGTCGCTTTGTTTAGTAATTAAAAGCCGCCTCTGAGCAAGCCCCGGCGCCGAAAAGGCAAAGCGGCTGCGTCTCACCCCCGGCTCCTCTTTTCTCTCCGGCCGTCGGGGCCGGGACACAGGTGGGGACCGCCCCGGACCTTCCTCGCTTGCGGGGCGAGGTTCTGCCCGTCCGGGGGCCGGGGGTGGAGGCACATCGAAGGGATCCGGCCAGGTGCAGACTCTCAGGCCACCTGCACTGCTATGATTCGGGTTTCCTTAAGGCTGAGGCCTAAAATGCGTTTCACTTCCAGGGTGATACAGGGAAAAAAAAAAAAACAAAACAAAACAAAACAAAACGCAAAAACCAAACAACAAACCCCTGGGATATAAGAGTTCGCGGGAAGGCAGGAGGCAAAAAAAAAAAAAAAAAAAAAAAAAAAAAGAAGAATGAATGGGGGGAAAAAAAAAAGAAAAATTTTAAAAATGAGGATAAAAACAGAAAGAAAAAGAAAATTATAATAAACGAAGATGAAATAAAATAAAAATGCCTTTTTTTTTTTTTTTGGCAAAGAAAAATGCATACAGCAAATGAAAAATGAAATAAATCCTCCAGCACCAGAAGCCGGTGGCAGATCAGGGCACGAGCAGCGGTAGCCCCGTTGCTGCTCCTCAGGGGTAAATCCGAGCAGGGGAGCGGGATGTCCTCCCCCTCACCCCTAAAAACAGGCCCAGCAGCAACACCCTCTGCACCGGGAGGAGGAACTTCCTCGGGAGCCCGGGATTTCTCCCGCGGCCTAAAGCCTGGCTGTCCCGGGAGGCTCGGCCTCATCCGGGCGTTTTGGTCGGTGCCGCTTCTCCGACCGGCGAGAGGGGAGGTTTGGGGGAAACTCGGCAGCCCCCCAGCAGCGCTCGGCCCCAGCTCCCCTCCGTTCCGTCGGGGCTCAGCCAGCCCCGGGCCCCTCTCCCGGGCTGCAAAGTCCCGGGCATCCAGGGAGAAGCTGCCGGAGCAAACGCGTCCCCGGCAGCACCAGGTCCCCCGTGTTTCCCACTCGTGCCCCGCCAAGGGTGAGCCGGGGCCAGGGAGCGGCGCGGGGCGGTCCCGGTCCCTCGTGGTGCCGGCACCTGGAGGCGCCCAACTTCCCGGCGGGAACCGGCCCAACTTCGTATCCCCCCTCCCTCTCTCCCTGCCTCCCTCCTCCCCCCTCCGGCAGCCGCCGTGTCCCCCCGGAGGGGACTGTCCCCCCGCACCCTCCCGCCTCCCCGGGGCCGCCCCGCCGAGACGGCGATGCCCGGCCGCGACACTCACTCTGCTGCCGTGCGGAGGGCAGGACGGTGGTCCCCGGGAGAAGCGGACGGCGGGGCCATTCCCCTTCCCGGGGCGGGCGGAGGGGCGGGCAGGGCTGCCCCCGGCCGAGCAGTGGCCCCCGCAGCCCCCAGCCCCGGGCGCTGGCCGGCGCGGGCGGTGGAGGCGGCTCTGCCCCGGCTCCGTGCGTCTTCCCGGCTGCTGCCGGTGCCGGCTCTGCTCGCTGGCCGGGAGCTGCCGCCGCCGGCAGGCTCTGCCCGCACTGACGTCAGCCCGGCAGCCGCCTATTCACTCCAACCATGGCGGAGAGGAGGAGGAGGAGGGAGAGGGGGAGGGGAGGAGGCGGTGGGAGGGAGGGGGAGAGGAGGAGGACGGGAGGAAGGCGGCGGTGGCGGCGGGGGCTGGTGGCTGGCAGGCTCCGCCGAGCAGAAAGCGCAGCCTCACCCCTTAATTACCCCCCGAGGACGGGGCTGCGCGGGGGAGGGGGGCCGTGCACCCCCCGAGCCCCCCGGTGAGCCCCTCTGCCTCCCGCTCCCCCGGGGCCGCCGCCGCTCACCTGGCCGCCCCACCGGGCACCCCACTCTTCCTCCAGCCCAGGGAAGCGATTCTCTGGGGGGACAGCGGGGCCAGTTCCCCTCCAGACCCCGCCACCCGAGTCCCCTCTTGGAGGTGCCCCCCAGCCCTTGAGGAACGGAGCCCGTGAGGGCGGACAGGGAAAGGGCTGCGGCCGCCCCCAACCCTCCCCTGGCCCGGGCAGCTGCCACCGTCTCCCGGCCTCGCACCGCTGTCCAAATGCTGAAAGGACCCGACACGGCCCGGCACGGCCCGGCACGGCCCGGCCCGGCCCGGCCCGGCACAGCACGGCACGGCCCGGCCCGGCACAGCACAGCACGGCACTGCCCGGCCCGGCACGCCTGCAGCCGTCGGGCAGAGCCGGGTCACAGACTGCCCCCGAGCCGAGTCCCCGATCCTGGGAAGGAGGTCCGTCCTGGAGCCGTACCGGGCCGTGCCACACCTTCCCCAAGGCACAGGCCGAGCCCCGAGCCCGGTTCGCCCCGGCAGCAGCAGCGCAGCGCCCGGTGGCCACAGCGAGCCGGAGCCGGGGCGCGGGCACGCAGGTACCGCCGGCGCGTCCCCCTCCTCTCCCCTCCGTCTTATCTTCCTCATCGTCCTTACACAATCACACACACACACTGCATCGCCTGCAGCCTCTGCCGTAAGGCTCAAAAAGCGCCCCCCAAAAACCCACAGCCCCCTCCACCCCAATCCCTCCTGGCACACCTTTACTTCGCTTCTGACCTCTCCTCTTCCTTCCTGCGTTTAACCTGGCTTCTATTTTTTATCTCCGATTCACTCCACCGACGCCCCGGAGCGGCTCTGGGGAGTCTCTCGCCGCCCCGATGAATACACAGGGATCCCCAGACAGGTTTTCTATGTAGGAAAAAACAAACCGATCGAGCCCGAGAGATCTGCAACAGCCGAACACGCCGCCTCGCCTTTACATTCGTGTTTTTAAATTCCCCCGTTATTTTTCTTTTCTGCATCTGCGAGTTGCCACGAAAGGAAATACAACCCCAAATGCCACCGCCAGCAGAAATTGGAGCTCGTTGCCAAATTCCGTAGTATTTTATTTTAAAGGCAATTAACACCATTAAAAAAAAAAAAAAAAAAGGCAAAAAAGCGCGTCTTCTCCTCTTCCCGGGGAGTGTAAGAAATCCTTTTGCTCACTCAGAGTCGAAAACCTAATGGCATTGTCGTTAAACACGAAAAGGAGAATATTAAGAAATTGCAACACTCCCTCCCGAGCGCTCCCCCCCCCCCCCGCCCAGTTTATTTGCCCTAATAATTAATTCACAAGAGCTTAACTTCGGTGTAACCCCGGCGGTCTTTTCATTAAAAAATCCCCGCGTTTCCTATTGAATTAGCTCTGCTCCATTGTCGCTGAAATGAAGACGCCAAACCAACTTTTACCCTGAGCATTTTCTCACCAGCCCAAAGAAAAGTCTCTCTCCTTTTTCTTTTCTCTGATTTTTTCTTTCTTTTTTTTTTCCTTTTTCTTTCTTGATTTTTTTTTTTTTTTTTTAATTCAAGCACCCAGGCGATGGACGTGTCCTGCAATTTAACTACTTTCAAATTCTTTGTTCGGGTCCCACCGGGGCTCTATTGTCACCCTATTGAGAGAGCTTATTGCCAAGTCAAGCCTGAGCGAATTGAGACACGCACGGGAGGAGCCCCGGGGGCTGGGAGCGGGATCCGTGGGCTGCTCGGCCCGGGGGGACCCCGACCCAGCCCCGAGGGAGCGGGCACGGAACGGGGCAGGGGCTGCCGGCAGCTCCCGGGCCGGGATCCCCGGCACGGATTCCACAGGAGCCGCGGCCGCCAAAGCAGCCCCGGACCCGCAGAGCCCGGTGGTTGTGATGGGGCAGCCCCGGGAATGGGCGCCCCCCGGGATCGGGCTCCTTTGAACCCTCAAAGCATCCCCCGCAGCAGCGCCCTGCCTCAGGAACCACCGCTGCCGGCAGCAGAGGGACTTACCCGGGATGCCCGCGGTGCCGCCAGCTTCCCTCCTTGGCTGCTTCTCCCGTAATCCCGAAACGGAGGCTCCTCTTCTACTCTCAGCCCACCCCCGAGCCCTCCACCTCGGAGCCGGCTCCCGCCTGTCTCCCGTCGCCCTCTGCAGCGCTCACTTTGGGAGCTCCGGGGCTCGCTTCCCGAGCAGGGAGAGAGCGGGATCTTGGGGTGCTTTTCTTTTCTCTTTTCCTTCCCTCTCTCCCGACTCCTCCCCAGCCTGGAAAAGGGGTTGCGAGCTGGAATAGGGGGGGTTCGAGCTTCACGGAAGGGTTATTTGAGGAGAAAAAAAAGCTGAAAGAGCAGTGCTGGGCACGGATTCCCACGTAAGCCCGTACGTCACCTATAAAAATTGCCCGTTTCTCCCGTTTCTTGGCTCCGGGGGGGCAGCTGAGACGTCTCTACCTGTGGAGGGAGGAGGTGAAACCCCGTTAAAAGCGGCACCCCGTTAAAAACGTCCTGCTCCCGCTGGGAGGGGAAAGCAGAACCGGGGGATGCTGGAAGGCAGGGGCCGCCTCTCTGCATCATCACCCTCTGCCCCGTGGTGATGTTTGGCCGCCCTCCGCTCCCCCAAAACACCCTTCCGCAGCCCTTCTCAGCCTCTCGATGCCGGGGAGAGAGGGAGGCTTACGGGATTCCACGCCGATGGCACGGGGAGGGCCGCGGCGGGGACAGGGGAACACTGCGGCCACCGCTTCCCCCTCTGCACCGCGCTCCTCCTGTTGTGACCAACGGCGTCTCCGCCGTGTCCCCGGGGGAAGAGGAAGCCCTTGACCCCTGGCCCCAGGGGCAACGGGGTTAAACAAAGTCCCACCGCCCCATTATCCGACAGACAGCACTGAGCTCCCGGCGGGGAGCGGGGTCTCCAAGAAGCTGGCGAGAAGTCGCAGCTCCCGCCTCCGGTACCGGACCCCGACGGGGCGCACCTGGATGGGGATGCTTCTCTAACAGACAGAGATGAAAACAAAAAAAACCCTAGAGAATAAAATACAATAAAATAAAAAAGATTGTACACACCCCATTCCGACTTATGCACTGCATCCAGCTCTGCTGAAACGGCGAATTTTTGAGGTTATTTCGGGTTGTTCACAGCAGTGATTTTTTGATTTTTTTTTTTTTTTTAATAATAGTGCGTGCCTTGCCGAACCTTCCTGCCCGCACTCGGGTGAGGCACAGGCAGCCCCGGCCCGGTCCTGCCTGCGGGCAAGGCAGCAGAGCTCGTTGTCATCAACCCTCCCCAGAGCGCTGCCGCGAGAAACATTTAGAGAATTTATTTTTTCTATTTACGCTTTGGAGAGAGAAGGAATTTTTTTTTTTTTTTTTTTTTTTTTTTTTTTTTTTTTTGGTGGGGTGAGTTTGGATTTTTTAGAATTTAATTTTTTGCGAACACAATTTAAAAAAGGAGATAAAAGACGCCAAATAAGAGAATTCGGCGTTAACACAATGCATCGGAGTGGAGGACCAAGTGCACTGGGTCCTTTCCTGGAGCCATCCCGGAGCTAAACCGTTGTTCCCTTCACTCCAGGGCAGCGCATGGCTCTTCCATCCCGGCCAGAGCACCCGCAGTCTTGGAGCATCTCTCCCCGCCGGCTCCGCACCCCGCGCGCCGCCGAGCTCCCGCAGAAAGACCAGGAAACCTCAAGTCCCCGGTATGGAGGTGGCCGAGGACAGACAGCCCTTGTGGCTCCTGGCAGGCTCAGGCAAAGCGGGTGCCTCCCGCCGCTGAGTGACACTGGGTGAAGCGCAACCCCCACATCGAATCCCAAGCTGGGGGGCAGCAGGGACTTTGGGGGGCACCGAGGGGCTGTGAAACGCATTCTAAGCCGCAGATCCCCGCATCGCGCCCTGCGTGTGTGAGCGTTCCTGGCATCCCACACCGCTCCCATGCTGGCTCTGCCTTTTCGGAGAGCGGAGGGCAGCGGTTCCTCACCCTCCATCCCCCCGATCCTGAACCCCTAACGGGAGGGTGATGAGGAGCTGGAGTATTGGAGAGGAGGCGCACCCAGGGTTTGGAGCTCCGCGGGGGCCGGGAGGGGCCAAGGCGGGTCACGGTGCCCGCTGCCCCTGCCCGCTGCCGCACCTGAAGCGGGGAGCGGGACGGGACCCGAGCGGTGTCCGCGCCCCGACGGCGCCGCGGGGTCCGGCTCGGTCCGGCCCGGCCCGGCCCGGCCCACAGCGGCGGCGCCGCAGCGCCACCTGGCGGCCCAGCCCGGCCCGGCCCGGCCCGGCACGGCACGGCCCGGCAATGTCAGCGGCGGGCTGGGCTCTGCCAGGAGCCACCGTCCCGGCCAGAACAGCTCCTGCGGCGTCCAGCGAGCCTGCACACACCTGTCTGCACCTTGGCAACTCCTATTTCCCTTCTTTGTCAACCTACATCCCATTCCTTGCCCCCTGAATCCCCGGCACTCCGCACCCAGCTGCCCTGCAGCTGGCATCCCATCAGCTGCACGTGTGACCTTTCCCCTGCACCCTGCACCCCATTCCTAGTACCCTGCACCCATTCCTTGCACTTTACATCCTAGCACCCTAATTCCTAGCACCCTGCATCCCCCGTTTGGCACCCTACATCCCATTCCCTGCACCTGCGGCCTTTTCCCTGCACCCCACATCCACACCCTGCACCCTACAGCCCATTCTTCTCACCTTACATTTTATCCTGCACCGTACATCCCATTCCTTGCACCCTATGTGCCCTGCCTTCCATCCCTGCATCTATGGCCTTTTCCCTGCCTGCAACCTGCATCCCTCATTCCTTGCACCCAACACCCATTCCCAGCACCCTACATCCCACTTCTTGCACCTGTGGCCTTTTCTCCGCACCCCACATCCCATTCTCTGCGCCCCATTCTCTGCACCCTGCAGCCTACATCCCATTCCCTTCACCCTACATCCACTCCTCACACTCTGCATCCCATTCCTTGCACCCTACAACCTCTTGCCTGCACCCTACAGCCCCTTATCCCGCACTCTGTGCTCACGTTCGGTTCTCCATCCACTGCTCCATCCCCAATCTGTCCGTGAGGCTCGGGGCTCTCAGGGTGACAAGGACCAGCGCGGTGGGTGCCGGCCCCGCCGCCCTGAGCATCGCAGCCTGCTCGCACGCAGCCGCCTCCCGCGCCCCGCCTCCTTCCTCGGGCCGGTTAAACTCACGAGCAAAAGGCGCACCGCGAGTTCGGTGAACCCGGTACCGGGGCCGCGGGAGCCCCGGAGCCGCGGCACGGGCGGGAGGAGCAAAATAGCGAGCGCCAGCACCGTGCTCTGAGAGCGACCGCGGCAGGACTCGAACCTGCAATCTTCTGATCCGAAGTCAGACGCCTTATCCATTAGGCCACGCGGCCACCTCCTCTCCCGCCATCCCGCGTGCCTTACTGAGGGAATCCCGGAGGGCCGTACCATGCGCCGGAGGGGGGCGGGACGGGACGGGACGTCACCGCGGCCGGAAGCTCCCCCGGGCGCCCCGGTTTGGATCTGCCCGCCGGTCCAGGCCCCGGTGGCGCTTGCGGGGACCAGGTGGGAAGCGGGGGAAATTTGGGGCGGGGAAACATCTGTATGGGGGAAACATCTGTAGGGGCCGACATCTCTGTGGAGGGCACGGCTGTATGGGGTGCGGCTTTAAGGGGAGACGGCTTTATGGGAAAAACATCCGTATGGGGAAATCATCTGTAGGGGGGAAAATCATCTGTACGGGGGAAACATCTGTATGGGGGAAAACATCTGTATGGGGGAAAACATCTGTATGGGGCACGGCTGTATGGGGGAAACATCTGTATGGGAAAACTGTCTGTATGGGGGAAAACATCCGTATGGGGACAGAGCTATATGAGAAAACGCCTGTATGGGGTCACAGTTGTACAGAGGAGTGCGTGACTGTACAGGACAGTGCGTGCATGGCGGGGGTGGTGGTCAGTGCTGAGCTCAGCCCTCGCCTTTTGTCCCCCCGCAGCTCCAGCTGCCCGTGCCGGGGCACATCCCGGGGCAGGGGGGACGATGAGACGCGTGTCCTTGATGCGCTCGGTGAGGGGCTGCAGCCCCCAGCCCCGGCGATGCCCATCCAGCTCCTCGGCCAGCCACCCACTGCCGCAGGAGCCGAGCCCGGAGCCCGCTGCCGCGGGCCAGCGGCGCATGAACCCCCTCAACATCCAGATGCTCTCCAGGACCCTCCACGAGCAGATCTTCCGGGGGGCGCAGGTGCGCTACTCGGCGGAGGAGGTCCAGCGCAGCGTGCGGCACCTGCAGCGCCACGACCTGTGGGGCAAGGAGACCTCCACGCTGCCCGACGTGGACCTGCAGCTGCCCCGCATGTACGGGGACAACATCGACGAGCACTTTCGCCTCCTGGCGCAGAAGCAGAGCTTGCCCTACCTGGAGGCGGCCAACGAGCTGCTGCGCTGCGAGCTGCCGCCGCTGCCCGAGCAGTGGGCGTGGAGGCCGGGCTGGACCCGCTACGGCCCCGGCGGGCAAGCGGAGCCCGTCGACTTCCCCGAGGAGCGGGCGCTGGTGTTCGACGTGGAGGTGTGCCTGGCTGATGGCCACTGCCCGACGCTGGCCGTGGCGGTCTCCCCGCACGCCTGGTGAGATGCAGTGCCAGCGGCAGCGACGCCGGGGCAGCAGCAGGGCTGCGGGGGGAGGCAGTTTTGAGAGGATGGGGACGGTCCTGAGCAGAGCCTCTTCCTGCAATCCACTGCTGGCGTGCAGGGAAGACACAACAAAGCCCCAGTGTGGCTCACACGTGTGAGATGTGGCCTGCTTAGCAAGCACTCCCCGGGGTTGGTCGCCTCCCTCTCACAGGTGGGGTCCTGCTCAGCACCCCGTGGCACCGTGGGTGCTTTGTGACAGCTGCGGGTGCCGTGTGTCCCCTGCAGGTACTCGTGGTGCAGCAGGCGGCTGCTGGAGCAGCGTTACTCCTGGTCCAGCCACCTCACCCTGGCTGACCTCATTCCCATGGAGAGCCCAGCAGGTGCCAGCTGTGCCAGCAAACAGGACTGGATGGAGAGAGTAGTGGTGGGACACAACGTGGCCTTCGACCGGGCATTCATCAAGGAGCAGTACCTTATCCAGGTAATCCACAGAGCCTTTGCTTTGTACTGGCAGCAGCAATTTCTTATCTGGGTAATCATTTGCATTGGCTTTTGAGGGTTATTTTGGCTGTTCTGCACAGGTAGCCCAAGTTTGTGCTCACTTTGCCCTGCAGAAAAGGTTGAGGCTGGATCCCTTTAGAGGAAAATATTCTTGCACCCTGTAGGGCTGCTGGAAGCTGCAGGGTGGCAGCAGGGGATGTGGCAGGAACCTTTGAACAACTGACAGCCTGCACTGGGGATGCTTTTGGCTCTCAAAAGGGGGAGTGTGGGAGGCAAAGTTTCCCTTAGAAGAAGCAGCTTGAGCAGAGGACTTGTAGCTCCTCCAGCATCTCCCAGACCCTCTCTTTTCTCCCACTGTGTTGTGTCCCAGGGCTCCAAGATGCGTTTCCTGGACACCATGAGCATGCACATGGCCATCTCGGGGCTGACGGGCTTCCAGCGCAGCCTCTGGATGGCTGCCAAGCACGGCAAGAGGAAGGGGCTGCAGCAGGTCAAGGAACACATGAGGAAAACACGCAGCAAGGCAGAGGGGCCGGCGGTGAGTGGGGGAGCTGGGCTGCAGGCAGTGCTCTGGGTGGCAGGGAACCGTGTGCCCCTGTGAGGGGCTGTGTGCTCTGCACTGGCAGAGTGGGAGCTGTTGGAGCAGCTCTCCCAGCACGGCTCAGATAAGGTGGCCTTGGTTTAAGCTGGAGCAGCAGCATTCTTTACTCCTCCTGAGCTTGGCTGCAGCTGGTCGTCCTCCCACACTGTCTGACCCCCCATTGTCCACAGATCACCTCGTGGGACTGGGTGCACGTCAGCAGCATCAACAACCTGGCTGATGTGCATGCGCTCTACGTCGGGGGGGAGCCGCTGGAGAAGGAGGCACGGGAGATCTTTGTGAAGGGCACCATGGCTGACATCAGGAGTAACTTCCAGGTGCAGGAGGCCATCTCACCATCCTTACGGGCAGCAGGAACTGCAGAGGGGAGCTGGGTGGCAGTAGCTGCTGGGGTAGCTTCCATTTTGCTGCCCTTTCTTGCAGCATTGGGTGTGCATGGGGATGTGACCTGCTGTGTGCTCCTGCAGCCCCTGTGCCTTGCCCTGTGCTGGCAGAGGGGTGGCTGCTTTGCCTGCTCTCACCTCCTGCTGTCCCCAGGACCTGATGTCATACTGTGCCCATGATGTCCAGGCCACCCATGAGGTGTTTCAAGAGCAGCTGCCACTGTTTATGGAGAGGTGAGAGCTGCCGGGTTCTGGCTGGTATTGGCCAAGGGGCTGTGGGCTTGGTGGGCAGTGGGGAAGGTCATGGTCCCTCTGGGCATGAGATGTAGCTCCTTGTCCTTATGGTGCCCTGAACTTGTTTTCAGGAGGGACTTCAGACTCCTCCCATGTAGGTGGCTGAGGGAGGTGAGCAAGGTTCATGAGGCAGTCTGGAGCAATACAGTTTTGGGGTTGTTCCACAGGGCAGGCAGAATATACAGGGATCCTTAGGGTTTAGGGGAAGAACATCAAGGGTTGTGTGAGGCTGCGAAACTCCAGATGAAGACATGTTCATATCCATTGTGGTCTGGTGCTTCCAGCACCAGTCCCCGCTGGCAGAAATCTAATTCCTTGCTGCTTTGGGGTCCAGGTGCCCCCACCCTGTCACGTTTGCAGGGATGCTGGAGATGGGAGTGTCCTATCTGCCGGTCAATGGGAATTGGAAGAGGTACCTGAATGATGCTCAGGGTATTTACGAGGAGCTGCAAAAGGAGATGAAGAAGTCCCTAATGAACCTGGCCAACGATGCCTGCCAGCTGTTACATGAGCACAGGTACCCCAGCCTGGGGCTGCAGGAAGGAGCTCAGGCACCAGGTGGTCTTGGGGGGCTGTAGGTGGGTGTGAGGGAGAGGAGCAAAGCTGTGATGTGACAATGGTGTGTCATCAGGTACAAGGATGACCCTTGGCTCTGGGATCTTGAATGGGACACACAGGAGTTTAAGCAAAAGAAGAACCCAGGGAAGAAGAAGAAAGGTCAGGATGGGAACAGCCAAGTCTCCCCAGCAGCAATGGATGCAGAAGAGTCAGCACAGGAGTGGCAGGAGGGTGAGCACAGGTGATCCCTGGGGATGAGGGATGCTCCAGGACTGCCTTCCCAAGGGTGCCCAGACAAAGGGACAAGGTTTGTTGGTGCTGCAGGGTGATTTGTTGCTGGCCTATGTCCCATGCTGCTGCATGTGGTGTGGGGGACTGGTTTGATGTCCTTGTGCCCAGAAGGGTGGCACAGAGGGCCCTTTGCAAGCCAGTTCTCCTTGCCCCACCAGACCCTGGTCCCCCCAGTGAGGAAGAGGAGCTGAAAGTCTCTGCGAGCCAGCTCTGTCTGGAGCGCCTGAAGGAGACGGTCGCACTGCAACCCAAGAGACTCCAGCACCTGCCGGGCCACCCGGGGTGAGTTGGGGACCCTGTGTGTCCCCAGGGCTTTCCCTGCACTTTCTGACCCATCCCTGCCACTCCCCAGCTGGTACCGCAAGCTGTGCCCACGCCTGGAGGAGGAGGGGTGGGTGCCTGGCCCCAGCCTCATCAGCCTGCAGATGAGGGTGACCCCGAAGCTGATGCGCCTGGCCTGGGATGGCTTCCCCCTCCATTACTCGGAAAAACACGGCTGGGGATACCTGGTGCCAGGACGGCAGGACAATTTGCCAGCAGCCCCTCTAGAGACCGATGGCCCCTCCTGCCCACACAGGTGAGAGGGATGTAGTGGGGTGCTGGGCTGGGAGCTGCCCCACGGGGGTGTTTGGGGGCTCCCTGGTGCTCTGCCCAGCTGCTGCCCCAGAGCCTTGGGCCCCTTGTGGGTGTGTCAGCCCTGCCCTCTCCTCTGCCAGGGTGATTGAGAACCTGTACAGGCAGCACTGCCTGGAGAAGGGCAAGGAGCAGCCCCAGAGGCTGGAGGCAGCTGTAGAGGACGAGCTGCTGCTGATGGACGGCAGCACAATGTGGCAGAAGGTAAAGGAAGAGATGAAGGGTTCCCTGGTGGGAGGGAGGTGTGAGGCTGTGCTTCTTCCTCTGTGCATGCAGTAACCAGCCCTGTGTGCAGCTCCAGGGGCTGCAAGTAAGTAATTCCCTTTAATAAGGGTTACTGGAGGATTGGTGTTTGATCTGGCTTCCCCATGGTCCCTCTCTGCTGCAGGTGGAGGAGCTGAGCCGGACTGAGGTGGATCCAGAGGAGAAAATGAGCAAAGCACACCGGAGCCTGGTGCTGGTAAGGGGGGGTTTCTGTGGAATGGGGTGATGGATTGGTCTCTCTTTCCTTTATTTCCCCCTCCTGCCATGCCTGAAAATGTTCTTGGCATTGCCTCACTTTGCTGGTCGCAGGAGGAGATGGAAGAGCTGAGGCAGCCCTTGTTCCACCATGGCAATGGTCCCTACAATGATGTCAACATCCCTGGGTGCTGGTTCTTCAAGCTGCCTCACAAGGCAAGTTGGGGCTCCTGGGGTTCTTCCTGGCCCTGCAGTGCTGCTGGGACCCACGTGATCAGAGCCCATGGGATTGGGTGGGGGAAATCCATCTCTGTAGCTGGGACAGGAGGCTGCACAGAGCTTTGCTGATGTGGAGTGGTGGCTTGCTGAGCCCTGACACCTCTTCTTTGTTGCTGCTAAAGGATGGGAATGATAACAACGTGGGGAGCCCTTTTGCCAAGGATTTCCTGCCCCAGATGGAGGATGGCACCCTGCGGGCTGCTGTGGGCCGCACCCATGGGACAAGAGCCCTCGAGATTAACAAAATGATCTCGTTTTGGAGGAATGCTCACAAGCGGATCAGGTGAGCAGCTGCTTTCATGGTGACACCCCTCTGGGTGGAGGCTGTGTTGAGACAGGGGAGTTTGTGTGGATGCACGGGGCCTCAGAATCTCCCCTGCCTTGTGTCCCCTCAGTTCCCAGATGGTGGTGTGGCTGAAGAAAGGGGAGCTGCCTCGTGTGGTGACCAAGTACGGTACCCAAATCTGGACTGTTGTTCCCTTTACCCCGTGCCAGGAGGGCTCTTGCAAGGTGATGCTCATCGTTGCCTCTGTCCCAGGCACCCTGACTATAACGAGGAGGACAGTTACGGAGCCATCCTGCCCCAGGTGGTGACCGCAGGCACTGTCACCCGCCGGGCGGTGGAGCCCACCTGGCTGACAGCCAGCAATGCCCGGGTATGGCCACACTTGGATCTGTGTTGGGAGTGTTTTGGGGCTCCCCCTGTGTTTTGGACTGATGGGAGCTCTCGGCTTGGGTTGGAGTTGGATATAGATGCTGGAATTTGGGGTAGCAGGGCCAGAGCTGGAGTCCTCTGGCTGATGTGCTTTCATGTGGGAGAAGGGAAGGCGTCTGCAGCGGCTCTGGAGCTTCAGGATGTGGTGAAAGGGGAAGAAAACAACAATGTACCAGTTTCTGTCTTTTCTCAAGCTCCCCTTCTTCTCTGCTGGAGTAACCAAGCGGGTGATGCTCCACATAGGTCAAACCTGGTTTTGACATTGAGAGCAAAGCTTAGGGGCACAGGGAGTGCGATGCCAGCGCTCTGTGGCTGTGGGAGGAAGGCTGCTCCCCGTGTACCATGGAGGAGGAGAGGGATGTGCTCACCTGGGCATCATGTGCTGCAGGCCGACCGGGTGGGCAGTGAGCTGAAAGCCATGGTCCAGGTGCCACCTGGTTACTCCCTGGTGGGAGCAGACGTGGATTCCCAGGAGCTCTGGATCGCCGCCGTGCTCGGCGAGGCGCAGTTCGCTGGCATGCACGGTGAGCCGGGGCTGCGCCGCGGGGGAGCAGCTTTGCAGGACAGGGTGGCGATCCCCCCATCCTCACCCTGACCCCGTTTGGTGTGCAACCTCTGCTCCACAGGCTGCACGGCCTTTGGCTGGATGACCCTGCAGGGCAAGAAGAGCAACGCCACCGACCTGCACAGCAAGACGGCCGCCACCGTGGGCATCAGCCGGGAGCACGCCAAGGTCTTCAACTACGGGCGCATCTACGGGGCGGGGCAGCCCTTTGCCGAGCGGCTGCTGATGCAGTTCAACCACCGGCTGACGCAGCAGCAGGCGCGGGAGAAGGCCCAGCAGATGTACGCCGTCACCAAGGGCATCCGCAGGTGGGTGCTGCCCCCCGGGGACGGGGCGCGCAGGGCTGGCGGCAGCGCTCCGCGGGAGCTGCCTTGCTCGCTCTCCCCTGCAGGTTTCATCTCTCTGAGGAGGGAGAGTGGCTGGTGACAAAGCTGGACCTGGCTGTGGACAGGGCGGAGGACGGATCGGTGTCGGGTCAGGATGTCCAGCGGCTCCAGAGAGAAGCCATGAAAAAGTGAGGTGGTCTGACCCTGCACGGCTCTGTGGCATCGGCGTGTGAGGCGGAGAGGGCTGCAGCCTGATGGGCAGGGGGCAGAGAAGGGAGATGGGCTCTGGGTAGTCTTGGTCTGCCCTTTTTGCTCCTCCAGGGCCAAGGAGGTTTGATCTGGGGGCTGTCAGCCTCACCCACTTTCCCAGTGAACAGTTAGCAATGTCTCGTCCTGCTGCCCCAAACCAGAAGGGAGTGTTTGAGGGTCTCAAATGGTGACCTGCAGCCCCCTCCCACTCTTCCAGCAAACCTCCCCTCTGCCCCACAGGTCCCGAACGGGGAAGAAGTGGAATGTGGTGGAGCAAAGAGTGTGGGCTGGAGGCACTGAGTCCGAGATGTTCAACAAGCTGGAAAGCATTGCCTTATCCCCCTCCCCACAGACCCCAGTGCTGGGCTGTCACATCAGCAGGGCCCTGGAGCCTGCCATGGTCAAGGGGGAGGTAAGGATGCAGCTGAGATTTTGGCTTTGCTTATCTATTTCAGAATGGGTACCTGATGTTCAGCCCCTCTTAAGATTTCTGGAGACCCACTAGGCTCTTGTAGCCATTCAGGAAACCCTTTTTACCTTTATCTCCATGATATCCTTCTATCTCCAAGAAAACCCAACTACCTTGAGTTTAACAGATCTCTCCCAGGAGCTGTCCTGTACAGGTACCATGCCCTTGACTGCAGTGCTCTCTTACTGTCCATCTCATTGCTTTCACCAGTTCGTGACCAGCAGAGTGAACTGGGTGGTACAGAGCTCAGCTGTTGACTACCTGCACCTCATGTTGGTTGCCATGAAGTGGCTCTTTGAGGAGTTTGACATCAACGGGCGCTTCTGCATCAGCATCCACGACGAGGTGCGCTACCTGGTCCAGCACCAGGATCGCTACCGGGCAGCCCTGGCCCTGCAGATCACCAACCTCCTCACAAGGTGAGATGTCTCCTGGGGAGGAGCAGCAGTGACTCTGGAGCAGGACAGGCAGGCCCCAGAGGCTGGGGTTGGCTTTGCCTACAGCAAGCTGGTGCAGAGCAGTTTTCTTCTGCTCAGGGCAGGTTGGCAGCACTGGAGGCTGCAGTTCCTTCATGTGTGACTCAGGTGGCTATAAATGGACCTCGGCTTTGATTTCCAGGGATAATGTGCTGGCAAGAGGGGGATATCATCAGCTTTTGGCCCTGCAGGGCTTGGGCCAGTCACTGCCGGGATGCAAGTGCATCCCTTCCTGCTCCCTTCAGGTCTGCAGCTGTCACATGGCAGCAGCTTTTGGGTTTGGTTGAGGAGCTGGGAGCCTGAAACTATCCCATCCCTCATCCCCTGCTGCCTTCAGGGTACAGCAAGAGGCATGGCTTATCTCTGCTGTGAGCACCAGCACTGTCACCCCTCCCACAGTGTGAGGTGTTCCTGCTGCTTCCCTGCCCCACACAAAGCTCAGCTCAGCTTAGAAAGCTCCTGACCTCCAAGGGCTCCTGTTGATCCAGCTCTGGCACAGCCAGCTTTGCCAAATCCCCCTCCCAGCACTCTGGGGTATTTGGTTACACAGGAGCTGGCCAAGGTGAGCTGTTTCTCCTGTGTGGAGGCAGGAATGCCACAAACAGCCTTTCTGCAGCCACAGCAGGGACAGGCACCCTGACGTTCCTGCCTTTGTGCTGGCTCCTGTGAGCACAGGGCTTCCTGCTGGGAAAATCCTGCATCTGCTCTGCCTGCCAGGGAGGATTAGACAGCAGTGAGGGGCTGGATTCTTCCCTTTTCCTGAGGAGGCTCCATTACTTCCAAGGAGGCACCATTACTGTGCCTCCCATGCCCACTTTAGCAATATTTGACCCTTTGCTATCCAGGATGTACAAAGTACCTTGTCCCCCAGGTGCTGAGTGATGTGGGTGCATAATACCCTTTGAGGTGTGCTGGATAGTGTTTGGTAAATGTGGAACTGGGAATTGGAACTGGGTGTGATAAGGCCAGTGGTGATGTCCAGCACTGTTCCACCTGCTTTCCTGTTCTCCAGGTGCATGTTTGCCTACAAACTGGGCCTCCAGGATCTGCCACAGTCCGTGGCTTTCTTCAGTGCAGTGGATATTGACCAGTGCTTAAGGAAGGAGGTGACCATGAACTGTGTGACGCCGTCAAATCCCCTGGGGATGGAGAAGTATGGCATCCCTCAAGGTGAGTGGTGTCTGTGCAAGCTGCCCCCTGTTATCTCCTCTGCACGAGCCTTCCCAGCTTAAGCAGAGCACTTGGCCTCAGTAGCCATTCCCTGAGGGCTCCTGTGCTCAGCTGAGGCACCTCATGAGCCCCTTGGTTCCTGACACATCATCTAACCTACACGGCAACCACGGTGCTGGAGCCTGCCCCTCTTTCCTCAGTCCTTGAGCAGTTTGTGCTGCTGCTTTCCAAATATTTGTGATGGTGATGAGCCAGGCCTGGCCCTGTTCTCCCATGCTTTGTGCCCCCTAGAGGAGCCCTCCTGTGCAATTTTAACACAAACCACATTTTATTTTTTCTTCTCTGAAAGGAAGCACTTCAACACCCTTGTCTATTTTGCTCTGCAGACCCAAATTTTCCATCTTTCACTCCTTCCCTGTTCTCCCTTAGCCAAGCACAGCTCTGTTCAGAGAACTGCTCTGCTGTTGCTGGTGCAGTCCCAAGGCCTCAAGTCATCCCTATCTGCACGCAATGTAACCCTCTAATTGCTACAAGCAAACATTTAACTCTTGTTTGGGAAAGCAGCTCCTCCTCACTGTGCAGCAGCTCTTTCCCAGATAAGGGAAGAACCTGCCCTCAGATTTGTTCTCTTAGTCACGGCACACACCAGATGCTCCACCCTTAAGTAACCTTTATTAGGGCTCTTACAGGCAAAGGGTGCTTTCAGAAACAGGATTTGTGCTCTGTAGGCAAAAGGGGCACTTTTCACCAAGAACAAGGCAAATTAAACAAGTGCATCACAGTCAGGGTCAGCAACAACGTAACAGCAACACCGTGCAAAACCAGCCTGGGCAGAGGAAGCTGTGGCCTCTCACTGCTCAGGAGCTGCACACAGCAGCTTCAACTCCAAGGCAGAAGAGCTAATGTTCCCAGCTCCCTGCTAGTGCTGGTTTCTGCATTCTCACCACCACTCCAAAAGAAAAGTTGGAATAAATCTAGGCCTTTCTGTGCTAGATGCTCTGAACTAAAGCAGATCCCAACCATCAGTCTCTTACATTGCACAGTCTGAGTGTACTGCAGGGAACTGACTGTCCCCTTGTCTTCCAGGGGAAGCACTGGATATATATCAGATAATTGAAATAACCAAAGGCTCGCTGGAGAAGCAATGATGACACCAGAGTGCCAGGACAATTGTCCAGACCATGTGCCAAACCTTCCCTGTCCTTTCAGAAGCAGATCTTCTGGCAGGGACTGATCCCAGTTGCTCCCTTTCTGTTTTGCTGTAAGAAGGGATGTTCCTGGGGAAGATTTTTGTAGCAGCACATTCAAATAGCAGAGGCACTTCTGCTGGAAGCAGCCAGCTGTAAAACCTGAGACAGGGGCCAGAGTTGCTCCCGTGGACACAAAGGAAGAAGAAGGCATAAGTACTTGGCAAGAGAAGCAATAAACTGTCACCTCCATATCTGCAGCCTCCGAGACCAAGGCGAGTCCACCATGGCACAGGCACTGTGAGGAGGCAGTGGCAGCAACCCCAGTTTATTTTTTTCTCTGTCTCTTCTTTTTGGGTTCCTGGTTCTCATCTGTCTGCTCCGCTGTGCTGCTCTGGAGAGGGGAGGGAGAGAGCAGCAGTAGAGTGTGATTGTTTTTGTAGGAGTAGTCTGAGGAATGTTTACCTAGAGTAAGAAGCCAGCTGTGCAGAACAGGGTTTAGCTCTTTTTTTCTCACTAACAAAATGACCTGAATATGGGATTCCTTACTTTCCCCATGGGCCACCCCTCCCCAGTTCATGCTGGAACTAAGACCACAGGCTACCAGTGGCATAGAACATGGACTTTGTCCTGGGTTTTAGCTTGTTGAAACACTCAGGAAAATTTGGACAGAAGCACCAATAAAAACCTGGACAATCAACAGAGTAAATTGTTTATTTTTCTTAACTAGAATGTTGCACTGCCTTCCCCAGCACTACATAGTAGAGATGGGTCTGAGGAGAATGATGCCTTGCAGAATTTGCCCTGCCAGGTCTTTAGCTACAAAAACTTGCATACAAAACCACTTTGCATCGTGCTGCCAAGGTCTGATCCTGGCCAACAGTTTCATTTCCCCAAGACCAGGGACACAGAGCTGGTGCATGAAAATAAAGGCTGTTTGAGGCAGAGGGCTGGGATACAAGGAGTGTTCTGAGAGAAACTGTCCACTCCTCCCTGTCAGCTTAGTATTAAAGTGAGAGCTAACCCAGGGAAGACAAGCTGTTCTAACCTCACACATTCCTGCACAACTCACAAATGCAGCTGGCTTCTAAAGAGGAGGAAACCTCTCAGTAAAAGCAGCTGAATGAGTTCTGACCTGGTCGTTGTGTGGCTCGTTCTCAGCATCCTGCGAGTCGCGCTCCTGCAGGGCGCTGTCCAGCACGGACGCGTTGATGCGGAAATCCCGCGAGGTGCTTAACTTCATGTACTGCATCAGGTTCACCTGCAGCAACCCAGGGGAAACCAGGCAGGGGAAAAATTAACCCATGAGCACCTTAAGTTTAGTTTTCCACCCTGCCCAGTCCTTTGCACAGCACAGGACAGAGTCCATCACAGTAACAATGCAGGATTGAAGCACAGGGTGGGTGAAAAAGCACCTGCACCCGTGCAGTCCAGGGGCCAATTGATATTTTCCTAAAAGCCAAGTCATTGCCAGCTGCTCTCACTCTCATGTAGGATCTTGTGGTACATTTCATGACACAGATGGGGAGAATGAGCAAAGAACTTTGGTGCACACTGAGGTGTGGTGTTCCTGCTCCATCAGGAACCACAGGTCACAGGCAGGACTGATGATGGCACAAACTGGTATCAATGTGGCAACACTTCAGCAGTGTTGGGCCAGGAGCATGGGCAAGGGCTGAAAGCTTACATCTTCATAATTTGAGCATTAAGGGACTTGAACAACAGCTCTCCACCATGCCATCAATCCCACTGTTCCACTAGGCTTGGGTCACAGAAGATCTCTGCTTTACATTACCTTTGACTTCTTGGAGAGATGGATGAGGAACTTCTCATATTGCTCAATTGCAAAAATCAGGTTTGGGATTGGCTTGGTCTCCCGAAGCACCTTGGCCTGAAATGTGAGAGGAGTGGGATGGGTCAGATTTGGAAGGGCACAATGGCACTGTAGCATGACATGAAGACCACAACATTCCCAGTTCAGAAGAGTTCAGCAGCCTTGCTCTGTACCAGTCCTGCCCCACCCAGCAAGCCTTGCCAGCTTTGTCCCTAGTTTTAAATTGACTCCCAGGATGGTTCTGCAGTGAGGCTCTCCTGTGCATTGTTTTGTGCTCTGCCTGCACTCCACAGCCCTGATATCCCTGTCAGCAGCTCCTCTGCTCCAGCTCTCCAAAGGCATCACAAGCATGGGCTATCCAAGCAAGGAGCACCCTGACGTTTCACCACATTGTTGTCCTGCTTATTTACCACCACTGGTGTTTGTTCCCCATGGTGACAGAGTGGTAAAGGACATGCAGCACTTCAGCCTGTTTCCATACACTGAGGGCTAGGAAGATCATACTTGTGGCTTTTAAGCCCTTAACATCACAGGAATGTCTGGGACAGCTGACGAGACGGAGGAAATGCTGTCTGGGAGCACAAAGAAAGGACATCAAGGACCTGGAACCTGCCAGCCTGCTCACTTGCTCCCAAACAAATAATCCAGTTATTTTCAACAGCTTTAGTTTAGTGGAATCCATTCCTTTCTTCATCTTTAAATGTACTGATAAAATTAGGAAACACTACAAGAGGATGCAATCGGTTCCAATAAATTAGCCCGTATCTATAATTTCATAGCTTACCCCAAATGGTAAAAATATCAGACAAGGCAGAGGTCTATCCAGATTGACTTTTGTTTCATGTCCATGAGACTTTAAGCTGCATTTAGTGAAGATGGCTTTTCTGTTGTGTTTTTTTTTGTTTTTTTTTTTTTTTTTTTTTTTGGTTGTATTTTGTTTGTTTGTGCTTTTTTAGACTTTTCTCTGAAGTTACTCTGAAGTAGACTATATTTGATTTTTACTTAAAGGCCCAAATGACAAATTGTCTGGTGATCTGTAAGCCACCAGGTACCTCAAGCCTCAAGGTATATGATCCTGCATCTACAGCCCATGTTCTAATGGAGTGAATCAGTCTCACCATTACTGTGGAGACTGCAGCAGCTTCATCCTCTTTCTTCTTCTTTTTCTTCTCTTCTACAAAGCTTAAGCTCTCGCTGTGGATGTTCTGAAGGAGCATGCCAAAAGATGTGTCATTAGAGGGTAAGCAGGGAAGAAAGGCCAGCCAAGAAAGGCCAGAGAAGTCTTTGCTCTAGCCAGCTAACAGCATTACCAGCTAGGTAGCAGAAAGGTAGCAATATAAGGGTGAAATTAGGTGTGATCTCAAAAAAAAAAAGAAACCAATTTCATAATTTATACAGTCAGGAATGTGCATGTATGAGAAGTCCCCAGTAGTGATGGCTCTGCACACCATGACACCTTCCCCAATATGCTGTACAATTCCTGTGGTCCTCACACAAGTACCCAGTTCCTCTCCAGGCAGATAAATCCCAGCTCCAGCACTGCAGTCTTTGGCACCCAGATTACTTCACACTATGATGACTGCAGTGTTGTTGACCTTTATTTGCCATTGTGGTTAACAGCAGTATTCATCTCATCCAAAAAACCCCACATGAACAGAGGGGAAAAAAAAACCCAGCTAAAACCCAGCTCCTTCCCTGCTCAAGCAGCAATCAGCATGCTCAGTCCCAATGGTGCTGAAATGTCTTATGCTATATTTGACAAAGTAAAGCTTGAACTGTAAGAAACTCAGGTCATGTCAAGAAGATTAATAATCTCCAAGGGTGCCCGTGTACTGAAGCTGATACACCACTCAGCATCAGATAGGCTGCCTGTGATTCTGCCAGTTAATTCAGGCCTTACCTGTACGTAAGTAATGAATGAGTAACACTGTGGGGTCAGATGGGAACCTGAGAGCTTCACCTGTAAAGGAGCAGAGAGAGAGGCTGGTGTTACTCCTAACTCAAGGCAATGAGCCATTTCCCCAGAAATCTGCTCACACTCACCAGCTTTTCCAGTCTTCCTGGAATTGTATTCGAGCTGCTGCGACAAGCCTGGATATACTGCAAGGAAAACATGAGTTTTTCTAGGTGTGCTGTTCCCATCCTCTATCCAGGCTCATGCAATGGCACAGTGGGGAGGGCAGGATTTGCACAGCTATCCTCCCCAGTGGCTTGTTATATCCCAAATGCCATGTCTGCATTCCAGAGCTGTGAGAGGAGAGCTCTGGGGCAGTCACCACCTTGTCTCAAAGGAGCTCCACAGGCCTGTGTTTCATGGCCCAGCTCCCCCAGGTCCTGCTTCAGGGCAGGGCTGGTGAGAACACCGTGAATGCCCTTCACTGTGCACACAGTTGTGTAGAGGAACCCACAGCACACACTGGAAACAGCAACTCCAAGCCATGCAAAGCCAAATTCAGCTAGAGAGAAGCTTCCTTTTTATCTCCATTGGTACAACGATCTGCTCAGAAAGGTCATGAAACTGAGGGCATGAAAGCCAACAGGACAAGGGCTCAACTCCTGCAAGAGATCAACAGCCCAGTCCCAAGCATAGCTGCTGCCAGGGGTCACTGTGAGCTTGCTGCAGCAGATGGGGAGAAGGTTTTTAGCTCAGAGGCAGCCCACTGTCAGCAGAGCACACTCACGTGTTTGATGAGGGAGGTGAGAATTGCATATGTCTTGCTGAGGCTTCTCAGCAGTGTGTCCACACAGCTCCCTGCTGGGAGTGCAGTCTGCACCAGCTCATGATAGACTGTCAGAAGAGTTCCCAGCTGCAGAATTACACCTTTCTCCAGGGCCTGAGTTTGGTTTGATGCCTGAGAGGAGTCTTCTAGAAGAAAAAGATGAATATCTAGTGAATATGTATCTAATGAATCCAGTTGTGCAGGTGGGAGGCACAAAAGACCAGCTTTATGTCTGATGCATAAAGCCCCAGTGGGGCAAAGGGAAAATAATCACTGGAGAGGTTTTATGACAACACCCTTATCTTACTTTGTTCATGTGGAACCTCCTCAAGGGAGAGTTTAACCTGATCTCAGGTGATGCTATCTCAAAATCCTCTGGTATCTTTTTGCTCTCTGTCTTTATCTGTTTTTGACAAAGGTGTAACAATAAGAACTGGATCACTTTCATTACCTGATGTGTCTGACCCCAGACTGGTGAGTTTCTTGATAAGCCAATCCACCTCTTCAAGGACCTTATCTACCTGACCCAGAACCAGCAGCTGAGACAGAAACCAAGAACAAAACAGGTTTTTGAAGGAGTTTGGCACAAGGGGAACCTGCAAGCTGCTCCAAGCACAGTAGCCCAGACACTGCAGGTGTCACACACACACTGCTCTGACTCACACAGACAGTGGGGGCTGCAGTCTTGGCATTCACTGTGGCAAAATGGCACCGACCCTCCACTTCTATGTCCTGGGCAGAGGAGGGAAAACAAGTTCTGGTGAGTAAAACTGTAACTGCTGTCACATAGCTAGTGCACCAGAGATGCACTCAATTCTGACAGCACTATGTGATGGAGAGCTCAGCTGCTCCTGCATCATACCTGATCTATATCTCCCAGGCAGGCGTGGATGTCTTGTGCAAGCTCCCGCAGGAGACCGACAGGGCTCTTGTAGAGAACATGGACACTGAAGAGCAGAGACAGCAAACCCTTGCAGCAAGAAATATCCTCTGTGGGGAAGAGAAAGTGACACAGTGCCAGGTGGAGAGCTTGCCTAGCTACTTAGGAACATCAGACATGCAGTGAGGGAAAGTCTCAGACTCAGTATGGATTTAACAGTAGGTGAAAATCCTGTCAAAATACCCCAGCTACAAAAGCAGGGTGTAAAACATCAGGCATCCCATATAATAGGGCAAGGGGAACTATGGCCCACTGGAGCTGTTTTGTCATAGAAAAATGGTGACCAAAAGCACTGAGGAAGTGCAATACAAACCCTGGCAAGAGTACTGTCTTTCCAGAGTTTAAATCCTGATTTGAACCTCAGTAACAAGGGAGAAAAGTCATGTGTGTGAGCAGCTTCCTTTCCTTCAGAAATGCTAATAGTTTTAGAGATGGAGTTCCCTCTCTAATACTCATAATCACAACGTTCTGGCCAGCTGCCACAGAATGGGACCTGAATGTATCTTGATGAAGAAGTAAAGCCAGGACAGAGCATGTAGGGGTCTAATATCAGACATGACACATCCCATCTAAACATGCTCCTCAAAGCTTACTTACCAAGAGCATTTTCTTTGCAAACTTTGACTGTCCAAGTCAGGAACTGAAGGAACTATTTAGGAGGAGAAAAGATATCATGACTTTGAAACAGAATTCAAAACACAAAACTACTACTACTGCTACTACTACAAATTCAAGATAACGAATCACAGCAGAGGAAGATGAGTAGAGAACCCAGCTGTGCTCTGTGAATTTCCACAAGGGACACTAAGCCTACTAACAAGTCAAAAACTGAGACCTAGGGCAGGGTAATGGCTATATATTCCTTTGGACAGAGAAACAGCTCCATTTAATTTAAGGTAAATGATGACTCCAGACTTCTGGCACAGTTAGTGCAGTTCCTAGCTTGTAAAATTGGGGCACTTTAGAAAATGACTCCTTGCATGGAAGGAATTAGGCACTCAGCCAGTTTGGACTGGACACAAGTCTGCTGGCCTTTTTTGCCTCGACTCCCATGTGGAGGCCACACCACAACTAGACTATGTTAGGAGTCCCTACTCAGGCAAACAAATCATTCAGGTGCCCAAAGGCAGAATCAGAATGTGCAGGAGTGGGACAGCAGGACAATTTCCTCTTAAGTGTCCTTGCAGGTGTGTGACAGGAGAGCCCTGAGAACTGTCTCTTTGTAAGAGAACTGTCCCTTTGACCTGGTGTGGCCTGTGGGAGGAGGCAGGACACACATGCCAGAGCCCACAGGTGCCAACCCCAGCTGATAATCTCCTTCCCAGACCTATGGCTATGACACCCAGCCACCAGGTGAAGGCTGAGGAGAACCTGCTGCGAGGCTGGATCCAGGAGTTTGGACAATGTGGAGAGAACGGTGATGAGTGACTGCGTTTCCTTGGCATTGAAGTCATCTTCAGCACTGCTGAGCTGGTTCACCAGGGACCTCTGGTTAGGGGAAGGAAAACACTCCCTGAGTGTGAATATGTGTTGCATAAGCAGATAACCAGAAGCTGAAAGCAGATAAAGAGATTGGCAGCAAGGAGAATGACAAAGAGTACAAAAACAGGACTCTTCTAGGAACAAGTGCTGATTTTTGATAGGAGTGCTTACATACAGGCCTGCATATGGTCAGTGTGACTTTTAGAATACTCAGGGAAGTTTATGCTGAACTGAAGAACCTAGAGTTCTGTAAATAGACATGCACATCCACCCAGCTCTGTAGGGCACTTTGAAGAAGCTTTCCTTAGGGATCAGAAACTTCACTGAACTGCTAGTGAATCAGTGCCTCAATTACTATCACATACTCAACCCCGTGGTCAAGCAACAGAGAGCTAGCAGTGTTTCCTGCCAGAATCCCAAATGCTTTGGAACACTTGCAGCACACAGTGGTACTCACCTGAAACTGTCGGATCTGGAAGGCAGCTCTCTCTGTGACATTAATATCCGCTTCTTCTGCGTCACCATCAGTAATATCTGGCAGAGACAGAGAGGTGCAGAAAAAAACCTAAATGCCAAGAGCAGAATACAGGATTTATTTCCAAAAGTGGGAAAGACTGTTCACAGCTAGAGGAGGAATAAAGACTGCAGGACCACGGTGAGCCGAGAAACATGTTAAAGGCAAACTTCAAATAGATGAATGCTGTATCAGACCCCAACCATCCTCTGCTGACAGACTGAAAGCTCTATAAAGGCAGGTAAAATGTATCTCTATAACTTGTCTCTGGTGTGAAAATCTATGCTACTAAACCCACCTTGTTACTGAGAGACAAGAAGCAGACCTATCTCTCCTCCGTTATGGATAGAAGGTGCTGGGTCCCTACCTGCCCATACACGGGCTGGAACCTGGAGGGTGGAAACCAGAGCAGAATTGTACCATGTGCCTACCCAGGGCTTGCAGAAACTGGGGGATCCTGGCAGAGTACAGCTGCTGCACCGTGTTGAAGATCCGCAGCAAACCTTCCAAGCACAGAAGTGAAATGCTTTTGCCCTTCTTCTTCCCTGATTCTTCAACAACGGTGGGAATTGAAGTGTACCTCCAAAGCAGAACCCTGTGGGATGGGAGATGAGATTTACTCCAGTAAAGCTGGCTGCACAGGGCCAGCTCTGAGATCAAGACAAGATTCTGCTCTTGGGATCACATTTTTAATATAACTAAACTGGAAGGTCTTTTACCTAGAGGAAAAGAGTAGGGGAAGAGATCTTTTTTAAGAAGATTTTATTTCGATGTCAGCAAAACAGCTACTGCACTCTTCCTGCACAGCTAAATAATTTAATTCTTTCCAGGTGCCAAGGGACCTTCCATCCCTTTTCAATCCATCTTTATACACTCATTTCCTCCACTCAGCTTTCCCTCTTTCTCAGACTACCCTGACCACTGGTGTCAAATCCACCAGTGACAAAAAGAACTTTTCTTGTGGCAACTTGGGTCTGTGAAATGTCAGAATTCACTACAGGGCTCTGTATAAATAAAATCAGAAAGGTAAAGGCAGGCAAAGCAAAGCAAAAAGCTGTGAGGAAAGCAAAATTGTTTGGCCCAAAGGAGACTTTTCTATTTGTAGGCAAACATCTTTTGCCTGCTTCCCTAACCCTACTTCTTCCCTTTTTTGTTCCCTCTCCTTTCTTCTCATTAGTTCTGTTGCCTGCACAGATGATCTTATTCTGCTTCAATGTCCAATCACGCAAAACATGTAGCTCACATGTAGTCCTAATGACTGCAACAAAAATAGCCTCTATTATTTGGGGTGAGACACAAAACCGGCATTATGCATGGCAGGGGTAATTTGCATTTTGTGCTCTCTGCTGACTGGGCTCTGAAAAGACCCCATGCAGATATGACCTAGATTCCAAAAGACATTTACATGGTTCACATTCTTGGATTTCCAAAGGATTAGATGCATGAATGTCTTCAAGCATCTTGCAGAGGTCCCAAACAAATGCTTTCTAAAGCTTGTGTCCCTCATGCATCTGTTTTGTTCTGTAGCTCGAAGTGAATTTTAACTTTGCTGCATTCCAGAGGCCTCAAGAATCCAGCCTGTAATCATTTTAACTTCTCTATGACAATAAGTGATGAACAGGAAGCCAGAAAGAGGCTGAAAATGTTTGATGGCATTTGGTCCTTCCAGGCCAAGTTATTAAAGCTGTATCGCTCACTATGGCACAGAAACTGTGGTGCCTCCCCTTGATTTCTCAGGAGCACAGGAAGGCAGTGACCTCAACACAGCAACAACAACAGCTTGAAACTGCTATGGACTGCATTCTTCCTTCAAACCCCTACCTTGAGAATCAAAAAATCCCCCCAAATGCATTGCTGATGTCTCCACATGGCACACTGACTTACTGCGTGATTTTGCAGAGGTGCTGGAACATCTTCTCTGGATTTTGTCCGTCTGGCCCGTCCGTTTGTCCTGTCTCCTCCAGCTGCTGCACCTTCTGCAGGGCCACACTGACAGCGTAGCGCAGGAACTCCGTGCTGGAGCGCAGCACTGCCAGGCTCTCCTCGTGGCTTTGGGCATTGTCCCTGCAGGCCCAGCAGAACTGTCAGGGAACTGGGGATGCACACAGGAAGCTCAGGGATGCCCTATGAGATCCAAAACTTAATATGCATTTGCAAATTAAATCTCTGGCTGAACTGAGGGTGGAAAAGACCCTTTGTTTCGGTAGCTTGTAGTGAACACTCAGAGGATAAGAGTTGCACCAGCCTTTCCAGGCACACTAACACATGGTTTGAATTGATGTCTGGCTCTGCTCCACAGAGGACTGGACACCTTCTCACCTGAACAGAGCTGTGAGCAGAGTAGATACAAAACCCATGGACAGGAAGCTCCGTGCAGTTTTGTTGCTCAAGGCAGATTTGTTCTTTCCAGCCTTCTCCTTCAGGATTTCAGAGAGTTTGTTGTAACACGTAAACAGGCCAAGGACATCCTCAAACTTGTTCTTACTGCAATAAAACAGTAGAAAGCATTAATGGAAGAAATGAATTCTTGGAGTTTCCCATTTGAAGCTTAGCTGCTGAATTACACAACGACGCTGTCTAAATGAGGAAACCTATTACATCTCCCTGCCTCCCTAACAGTGTACACCTCACCCAATCCTCCTCAACCTGCTCTTCTACAAAATGTCAGATCCCATCTTCCACAGCACATGACATTCCAAAGGAAAACACTCCCCAAGGCTCTGTGAGTGGCTGTGCCACGAGGCACTCATGCTCAGATCACTGATTCTGTGTTGGCACTAAATCCCGTGCCTGCAATGAGGCTCCAAAGAGCTGGGCAAATAATAGCACAGCTAGTGCTAGAGGGTAAGATTTAATGCTTTACCTGAAATTCCCAATGTTGAAATTGTACTCAATCAGAACCTCACAAATTCCCATCACCTGAATGGCATAGATGTTATTTTTCACACCGACACCAGAAGACAGCGAAAAATCTGCTGATTTATCCTGAGAGGTAAAGGAAACAAGTGAAAAATCTTTTCAAAACCTGACAAGAACTCGGTGTCTTCTCCCACTGAGTCAAACTGAAAATCAGATTTACCAGTTCAAAGTCTTCCAACTCGCTCTTGATCATTCGTCGTGTGACAGATTCTAACATCTCTTCAAAGTTTTGCTCAAATCCCACGCCCTCCTCCTCCTCCTCCTCGTCATCTTCAGCTCCTTGGCACAGATGCACAGTGCTCTTGTACCAGGCAAGGCAGTGCTGGATGCAGCAGAGCAGGTGGGCCTGGAGGAAGCAGCCTCAGTCACACTCAGCCTCTGAGCTGGAGGCCACTGGCAGAAGTGGCCATGGGCCAGACTGTTGTGGTGGGGTGTCAAGGGCTGTAGCTGCCTTTGTAACTGCCTTGAGTCTCGAGGATGTGCCTCATTCCCAAAGTGAGGGGATCAGCAATCTCACACACAGCCACCCAGTTCCAGCTTCAGACAGTGCTCTCTGCCCGAGCTCTTCTAGATGGGATGTAAAGACTCAACTCCCACTACTCCCTCCACCCAAGCACCTCAGATACTGAAGGAGATGGAAAGGGAATTTCCAAACGGACTCTCACTCTAGCTGACATGCCTGCACCCTTCCTGGCTTTGCTACTGCACACAAGCTTCCTTAGGGGATAAGAAAATGATTAATTTGAACTTGTTCCCTTGGAAATCCAAGATCGTTGACATCTCATCTCCAATGATTTCAAAGGAGCAAAACCAAAGGACAAATTCTTCCCCCTGCCACACAAACACACCCTGCACAACTATTTTATGTGGAATTACGTTAAAGGAGGGGAAAAAAACCCCGCAGGGTGAACTCAATAGAGGATAACAGAAGAACACTATTCCTAGAGCATTTTTCACACAGGTCCCCACAACCACCATGCTTGGGGAGCTCTAATAAATAGCCTGAGGCAGGGGTGAGATGCCCAGCTCTGGTGCTATTAAAGAATTGCTCCAGGCTAGAAGAGGCTGAAGAAGCACAAGGTATTCAGCTCATGTAGGAGGACAACTAAAATGCTAGTAACAGATGAGCCTGCAGCTGTGGCCAACCAATATAGCTCTTACCAGTGGTTCTTGCAGAAAGATTTGATCTCCTTGAGCCATAATACATCCCTCCAGTTTGAGTGGAGGCAGGAGGTCTGGCTGGGGCAAGTAATATTGCTTTATCTGTCACAGAAAACAAGAAATAAAAATAACCAGTTACTTGGTAACTGAGCCTCTTAGGATGCTTGAAAACAGAGTACAATAATCTTTGTACCCCATTCTAGAGAGGAAAACCTGGCACTGTGATAAGGGGACTATACAAGTACATGAGCCACGTCATCTGCTCTACTGGTGACTAAAATCCCTTCTTGAGTTGCTCCTGTACCTCAGCCAGGACACGTCAGTGCCCTAAAACAAGATTAGCTGACCACTTGCTGTTGTGTTGCCTCAACAAATAACATCACTTGTACCCCATCACTTGCAGTGTTACCCCTCCTTTAAACAGTGAGGAGAAATAGCTGCTGCTGCTATAGAAAGTTATAGATACATAATGATGCTATAAAATTTTACACCTTTATGCCAACTTACTATTAAGTGCCTTCCGTTACCCAAAAGCTGTCTTGGCTCTGTTCATGTTTCTTTCTCAGACCCTATACTGTCATGGGAAAGCTGGAATTAGTCAGCATGAACTCTTTGGATGATTAAAGGGAAGAAAATTACTTGTCTCAAAGAAAGCACAGCCTGTCCAATGGATTGAGGAAATGTGATTGTCTTGTTGCCATGAGCAACACTGCTGGGGGATGAGTTAATCCTCCCAGATCCTACATGGACTTGGGTATTCTCCCGATGGGAGGACAGCAGCAATAATTACTGTGTCAGCACATATCCTTGGGGAACTACGGCAGGGTAACTGCTGTGCATTGCTAGGGAACAGGGAGAGCACAAAGAACTTCTCTGGGCTCACGCTTCCCACAGCACCTAAGCACTGAAGGGCAGCAGAGCTCCAAGAGCTCCTTCCTCTTCCACCCTACGGCAGGAAATGAACCTGACGTTTGCCCAGTCTGCTCTCTCAGCGTGGCAGGGGTCTGAACGCCTCTTTAGGGAAGCCTCGCAGCACTCAAACACGTTTCCAGTGTGAGGGAGGATGATTTCCCCAATATTTAACCTGAATTGTTTGCCATACTGGTTCAAGTGCAGGGTTAAGAGTCCCTGCAGCCCCACCACGGAGCAGGACTTTACCTGGGACAACAGTGTTTCCATTATAGAGCTGGCCAGCTGGGAGTTCCTGCGAAGGACATCATAAAAACCCTGGAGACAGGAAGGAAGGACAGGTTGGCTGACACAGCAGAGAGAATGAACCACAGAAATAATAAGTTGGCGTCATAAGATAGCAACGACACTCTGGCACCGCAAGGAACCGTGAGGAAGTAACAATGTGCTCAGTGTAGAACTCCATACCTGGCAAAGCAAAGGCACCACAGAAAGAAGGTATGAATCAGAAAAAGTATGAATTTCCTCACAGGGGCCCTCTCACAAGCTGTATCTCCCTAGCAGCGGTGGCATCGAGCCCAGAGTGACTTTCACTGCTATTTAACACTAGCACAAGATCCAACTTCAAACTGTGAAACCCTGCTTCAAAGGCAAAACAAGCCAGTGGGGAAACTGTAGGAGGCAACAAATCCTGTAGACTTGAGAAAACTCAGTGGATGGATAAAGCAGTGAAAAAAAGCACAAATTTTCTAGCAACAGTGACGAATATACCCAAAACTTGCAGCTCATCAAAGGTCAATCCAACCCAAGACAAGAAGGAAACAAAACCTCTCTGACCCGTACAGTTTTTTTTTCTCAAGGTGGTACCCCATGGTTATAACACAACCTAAGATATGCACCCAAAAATGGCCCTTTATAACAGGCCTATCACAACAGACTTAAGGACAGCCAAGCTTTTATAGAAACTTGGAAAGGAAGAGGAGAAAAGACAGATCCCTGATGCAGTCTCTAAGGAAGTTTCTCCCTACCCTCCAGACAGGGTTTTCTTTGGAGCCCATAATTAACTCTCAACAGCTCCACATCTACCCAATGCCTGTTATACCACTCCTCCTCACAGGGCATCAAACATCCTTCCCATTCCCTAGGCCCTACCACAGCAAGAAAGACTTTGACATATCTTTGCTTTTCAACAATGCATGAGCTGAAGAAGATACATCACTGTGTCTTTGGGTGGTTTATAAGGGTCAAAAAAAAAAAAAAACCAACAAAAAAAACAGCAGCAGAAGGAGTGAAAATCTGTTACACACGTCCCATGAAGAACAAGACTGAGCTGAAAGGCCGTTTTTCACAACAACATGGTTGTTATTTACCTGAGGCTAGAGAAGAATCAGACCACAGAAGAGCTTGTGGCTGTTTAAGACACAGAAGAATCCATGTTTACCTCGTATAACATGAGCCGAACGTCTGCCTGCTGTCTCAAACAGCGCCTCAGGCTGCCCAGGATCTCTAGGCAGAAGGCCTCATTAGCTGCAGAATTGTAGCAGGCATGAACATCTGCCTGGACCTGAGAAGGAACATTAGTCACATTATTCTGGTTACAGTATCACGACACAGGAGCAAGGTGGTAAGGGTCTGGCCCCTGAACAATCACTGAGACAGTCCTTGTGGTGTTGCCAGAATCCTCCTCATTGTCATGGAGCAGTGGGAATGCTCCCCAGAACACTGGTGCTGTAAGAGAGAATGACTCTGAGAAGCAACATCTCTAGGACAGCTTCTCTTTGCACATTGCACTTCCTAAAGCTTTCCTCACAGAAAGGAAATCCATACTGAACCTTTATTTCCATTCTGGGGGAACACTTCCCTTTTGAGTCGTTTCAAACAGTGCATATTGAACACCAGACTGTCTCACATGTCCACACAGGGACTGCAGAACAGCACTTACCTGAGTGGCACCAATGGCTTGGCTGCACTGGGAAGAGGATAAGCTGCCCAGAATCTTGAAATTTCTTAACAGGAGCAAAAAGCCAGCGACTGCAGCTTTACGAGCATCGAGCTGCCTGGGAATTGGGACAGGAAAGAGGGTTACACAAGGAAACATGGAAGCAAGAAGCTCAGAAGCACATAAAATATCAACTCAGCAATGAAAAAAGGCCACAAATACAGAGTGACTGGGCCCTGTACAACTGTATTTCCCAAAAGGGCAGTACAGTCCCAAACAGTCAAGAGCTGGACTCTGGAAACTCCCCTGCTCTACACTCTCACAATATTCAATCTCCTTTCTGTCCATACAGTGTTCACACTCAGGGAGAGCCCAGGCCAAAACCCAAGTACTGAATATCCCTTGAAAGCTGGGAGACTGTCCCAGAGTTGGAAAATTCCTAATAAAAACCTGCTGTTTTGCTCATAGAAAGGCTGAGTCTTTCCCAAGACCAAGTCCCTTGCTTTGAAAAATAATCCTAAATTTTTCAATTCTGTATTCATAACCAGGCAGCCACTGGCCAACAAAGTCCAGTCTACAATCACAGGATGGTTTGCTCAAAGCATGACCAAGACAACACCTTGTAAGGGATCAGTGGTTCCTTCCAGACCCTCCCTGGATATATTCAGCTGTGCTAGACACATGTTGGAATTGGTTTGAATTCTGCCTATATATCTGGAGTTCCCAGCAGCTTTCTGAGCTTGCAAAGCCCATTCATTTAGATGGGGGTTGGGATTTGTGTCTCAGTTCAGTGGAGCTGTGACTGTTCCAGGCTAAAGGGACAGGAGATGTCACTATCTAGTTATGGGAAAAACACTGTAAGAAGATACTTAGCAAAAATAAAAAATACTTCTGCTCCAAAACCATAAATGAGTTGTAGAATTTTTTTCAAAGAATCCTCTCCCCAGCTTACCTGGAAAAGATGGCTTTTTGGAGAACAAGTATCAGGGAGTCCCTCACTGACATGTTGACTTTGAGCAGAGGCTGGAAAGGAAAATAACCTTTGGAGAGAAAAGCAGTAAGGCATGCCAAGCCCTTGGGGCATATGAGCTCATCTTCCTCAGGCCCATCTGGCCCTGCATTTCCAGTACAGGAGGAAGACCAAAACATTTTAAAATAGACAAGAAAACCCATAGAGCTGTGGCAGTGAGACACGTTAGCAGGTTAGTGAGGACACAGTGCAAGGGGTTTAGGAAAATAACTGTGATCCCCAGGTTGGACAAAGCAGGTAAAAGTTACAACACCAGGGCAATATCTCAGCCCAGGCAAAGAGGAATACTGACATGGAGCTTGGAAGGAGAAAAATCAACGTGACAGCTACAGCTGTTCAGCTAAACACTGTAGACTTAGTTTTCTACAGGGTGCAGCATCTGGGCATCTTCCAGATGAAAGGCCAGCACAGAGCAGTTTTGGTCCTACACCATATGCTTTTTGCTAGAGGGCACATGCAAATCCATGCTTGAAGAACAGTTCCATGCTACACCGAACAACCCACAGCAGAGAAGGAAGGCTTATTTCATGAGGAGGGTTATCAGATCATGCATATAATTGTGGCCCAGAGCTGTCACTGGAACTAAGCTAGCAAGGAGATCCACAGAGAAATGCAAAGCTTTACCTGTACTGCCCGGAGGAACCCTTGCACTGTGTCAATGGGCAGAAAGGACAAATAGTCAAAGGTCTCTGTGACTTTGGAGGACGAAGTCTGAAGCACGAGAGGAGCAGACACAACAATATTGGACAGCAAGTCTGAAAAATAAAAGGACAAAAAGAACAGCTGATGCCAAGGGGCCAGAAAAGCCTGAGCAGAAGATGTCTCTAGAGCTAACAATTACAGACTAATCAGAGACCTTCCATGACACAGAGAGGTCATAATAAAATGAGCATTGACAAACTAAGTCTACTGCAGGCACCAATGATTAAAAATGCTCCCAGCCCAGCTGAAGGGCCTCACCCCACCAGAGGGCACTGAGGTGTAAGGGAAGAGGCTGCAGCACTGACATCCCAGCAGCCCCAGTGGCTCCCAAGGACGAGGAGAAGGCAAGACTGGGAACGTGGAAGAGGCAACTGACTGATGATTTTGACTTTCTGTGCGTCAGCTGTTCCATGGCAACTGCCTGCAAACATATTTTTCACCTGTGATGAATACAAGGCAATCTGATGCAGCTGATACCTCAGTCAGAGGAGAAGGAACAACTGATTTTCTTGGCTTCAGGTCACTTCAGCAGGAGCTTCAGAAACCAAATCACAACCTGGGCTGCATCAAAAGCAGCTTGGCCAGCAGGCTGAGGGAGGGAATTCTCCCCCTCTACTCCACTCTGGTGAGAGCCCTCTTAGAGTACTGTGCCCAGCTCTGGGGTCCTCAGCACAAGCAGGACACAGATCTGTTGGAACCAGGGGGACACAAAAATGCTCAGAGGGCTGCAGCACCTCTGCTATTGAGATGGGCTGAGAGAGTTGAGGTTGGTCAGCCTGAAGAAGCAAAGAATTTGGGGAGAGCTTGTTGTAGCCTTTTGGTACAGAAGGGGTTTATAATAAGGGGACAAACTTTTTAACAATAGCTGTTGTGATAAGAATAGGGCTAATTGTTTTAAACTAAAAGAAGGTAGATTCAGATATAAAGAACAAATTTTTTACAGTGGGGGTGGTGAAACATTGCCACAGGTTGTCCAGAGAAGTGGTGGATGCATCCCTGGAAACATTCAAGGTTAGGTTGAATGAGACTCTCAGCAAAGATCTCCATGCTCGTGGCAAGGCAGTGGACTAGATGACCTTCAAAGGTCCCATCCAACTCAAACCCAACTGTGTGATACTATAATGTGTTTTGAGGAGCTATGTTGTGACTGTCCACAAAGCAGAGCACATTTTCCTCTCTTTCCTGTTACCTATGAAGTGGCTGATAGGAGATGCTGCATTTGTGAGGACTCTGTTCAGGACCTGCTCAAGAATATCACTTCTGATGGCCTCATGGACCTGAATGAGGAAGAACAATAAAAAAAACAATCAAAACCTTTAAGATATTCCTGTACTTCACAGCATAGGCACTGTACAGTACAAAGCAAATCCAGATCTGTCAAGTAAGCAAGGATGGTCACCAGAAGTCCCCTTCCAGCTAAGTCCATACAAGTTGATTCAGATTTCATCCCAGAACAATCAGAACCAGCACATCAAGGCACACACAGTACACTCAGAACATAATGGTTCAAATCATCTATGGGATGAAAATTTATCAAATAGGTGAAGATGAATGGGTTTCAATCCCACCTTGTCAGATTTTATTTGTACCTCTGATTTTCTCTACCTTCTCTACCTCTGCAGTTTCTTGGAAACTGTAACAGGGATTACACAAGTATCATGACAGCTGGAACAGATTAGAATTAGGTCTTCCTGAGGATGACCTCTTCTGGCTGGAAAGGGGCAAATAGGAGACAAAATCCAGAATTGTTTGCAAAACACTCACAATGGATATAGCAGGCAAGGTTTTGAGACTGTTTACCAGGAGAAGAAGAACAGAGTTGTTCTCCCCCCACCAAAAAAAAAAAAACCAAAAAAACTTCTCCAAAACCTACATTACCTTAAATGTTTCCAGCAGGATACTTGCTCCCAATCTGCAAGCCTGCTGGGCTGGCATTTTTGAAAGGCCATAACTGTTATCAGCAGCTTTTCCTCCAAAGGTCTTTTTTGGTTCATAGGATTCCATTAAGCTGAAGCCAAGATCCACCAGGCCCTGAGTAACGTGGTCCCAACCAAATGCACTGAGGAAAACATTAAACAGATGAGGAAAGAAACAACTTAGTCATAGGGAAGTTTAGATTAGAGCAGAGGTAAAATCTTCTGCAGCCATTCCAAGGACACTTGATGACAGCAGGGAAGATGACAGCCCTCACAACCCTGTGATTGTCCTTAGGCTGAGGAACAGGTGCTCAGCACAGTCCTGGTTCTCCATGAGAATTTGTTTCCAGCCCAAAGGCTTCCTCACCATGGGAATGACCTCAGGTCTGACCTGAACATAACTGCAGGCTACAGATGGGATGCATGAGTACCCTACTGATGTCAAGATCTTCAAGTTGGAGAAAAAGAGAAGAGAAATGCCTTCCATCGAACTAAAGGACAACTGGAGACAAACCAGAGCTATCCCACAGGGTGTTTAAAGGACTAACCAGTGAAGCAGGTTAAACAGTGTACCTATTCCTCATCCCTTGATCAGAACACAAACTACAGCCAGCAGCATGACTCACACTGCAGATTAGGCCCTGATCAGTTTAATCCTTTGTACCACCAGACCCTGAGATTTGAGGTAGAAGGAGCAGATTTATACAGCCGCATGTTGTTGGGGTTTTTTTCATTTGCTAATATAAAACTGGGATAAAACCTTTGGATTTTGACACTGATCCCTGCCGGCACATGGTCAGGAGTATTTAGCATCCCAGAGTGTTTTAACAAAGCTGAAACTCTCCCCACTCCTAAAGCCCATTGAATGTTCTGCAGCACGTGGCAGCAACTCACCTATTTTTCACCACTTCCAGAATGACAGCAGTTATATCATATTGTTGAGGAAACAAATCCTGCAGAAACTTGGAGGCCTGAAGGAACTGCAGGTCCTTGCAGCTTCTTGTGATTGATGTTTTCAAGAAATCAAGTATCTGGAACATAAAATCATTAAGTGTGAGGAAATGATCTTTGAAATGGGACCTGTATAGTCTTGGGTATGTTCCAGTAAGAGCACCAGCCAGCACCAGACACAAGTTCCACTACAGCCTGCCAAAAATCTTAACTCACTTCTTTGTCAGGACAAATACACCAGTCTCATTAAGTGCCTCAAGGAGGGTGACTTGCTGCCAGATGCTCTTCATGTGGCCACCACAGAGCCAAAACATTAGAAAAATAAGACTGCTTTTCTTCTCATCCTACATTACCAACCCACAGGAATCACTACTCTGGAAAACTGTGATACTGCTCTGGGGTCTTTTACAGTGTTCAGTAAATACAACATACCAATGATCTCGCTGCCTACCCACGAGCATCCTGAAAGCATTTTAAGCCTAATTCTGATGGGACTCTGACCTAACCATGCTTCCTTTCCTTTACAGGGAGTGCAGAGTGCATCCCCATGGAAGCTCTCTGCAAGGTAATCAAGCACATACCTGCTCCTGCAGTCTGTGTTTTACAGCAACTGACAGCAGAAGGGCCACGCTGAAGGGACACAGGGCTCTGCCAGGGTCCTTCTGTTGCTCAGTCTAGGAAACAGCAAGGAGCAGCGAGAAAACTTGTTATCTTCAATTGAAACACCCTGGAAACTCAGGAAGCCATCAGGCACATGTCTCTTCAAACATATCACAGCACTCGCTAAAGAGAACATGACTGCAATCATAAAAATTGTTACATCCCTTGTCCAGATAATAAACTAAGTTTTTAAACCCTGCTTCAATATCTTTGCCATACCTTCAGATGTCTAATTAGCTCCTTGCCCAGGTCCTGGTCCAGGCTGATGACAGAAACAATGTGGAGAATAACGGTGCCTTCCACATGGCGGAGCTGGTCCAGGGGCATTGTGGCCACCTCAAGGTCCACTGACCTGTAAATTTTAACAGAAAATAAGAAGCCATCCAAAGTCAGAAACCATTCCTTATGGATGAAGAAGAATGTTCTTGTACAAAGCTTAACTGTTCAAACTGAAGGAGCCCTGGGCAGGACCAGTGTGACTATGAATACCCAGGCAGTAAAGAAAGGGGGTGACAGAGCAAGAACTTACTGTGGAACCCTCTGTTCCTCCTTCTGTCTCTCGTCCAGCTGATTGAAAAAACTGATGATTCCTTCCAGAACAGTCTTCTTACTGCCCTGCAAGGCAGGACATTACATTAAGCCATTGCAGGGGCTGCAGTATCCCAGAGAACAATACTCAATCCCACACCTATCACAAATCTCAGGTTATCCTTCATTCCCCTCATCCATAAGGCAGGTGAGCGCTCCTGTATGGCTCATTTCCAGATTTCCAGTTTTCAAATTTCTTTTGACTGCACTTATTTCTTTTGACTGCATTATCAAATTGCTGGAAGAAGCTCAAGCTCTCAGGTGTTCTGATTTTTTTTTGAAGTCGTTATTAATTAGAAAGGATCCTTTATGTTTTAATCAATTGGAAAGGTTTTCAAACTCCTAACCTTAAATCTAACAATACATTTTGGCCAGTGGACCCAAATGACCCTCTATAACACACATATAATTTGTCTTTGGATCATTTTGGCATTGACTTGGTCACAAATGAAGCAAGGAAAAGAGCCAGATCATCCTGATAAAGGGCAGAGATGTCCCTGGCAGTCTCTGCTCTGGAGAAGAGCACAGGAGATGACACATCCCCTGTACAAGTCACACTACAGCCCAGTAGACAATCATAGTGCATGAGCTATTATTATAGCATGCAGATTACAGAGAGGGAGCAAAACCACACTGAAAAAACCCAATCCTCTCTGCTATCTGCTAGGTCTGTGCTCATCCCTTATTTCCCAAAGGTTTGCTTCTTTTCCCACAAGGAAGGCCAAGATCCCATCTTTCTTTGAGCAATGAGCTTCTTCAGGCTAGAGAGAGTTAGAGGAAACAAAACCTACTGATGTTCTGCTGTGTCCCTACCCCGTGGTTTGGGAACAATCAGAATCCCTGCCAAAATCTGGACTATAGATCACTCTGGACATTTTTTCTCTGATGGAATAAACCTGGGGGAAATCCAGCTCCTGTGAGCTTTTACCTTTGCAGAAAGCAGCAGCAGCTGATAGACCAGAGGGGGAATTTCCTGCAGGTCTAATTTGGAGAACATCCTAAGGATCTTTTCCACCACAAATTGCAGCTCCTCTCCTGAGAGTGGAATATCCCTGTTGAATGAAATATTTCCTTTAACATAAATATATTGTTTATTTGCCAGGGCTCACTCACACATGGAATAAAAGCCATGATGCCATGCCCAGATGTGTTTTGCATCCAAATGGATCTGGTGTGGATGCTCATGGACCAGCCATCCATGGTGCTCTGGTATGGTCAGACCTCCTATTTGTACATGCCCCAAACTGCTTGTGAAATAGGACACAGAGAGAACCACAGCACAAGTCGATGCTGAAGAGAAAAAGAATTACCTGAACATGTTGGCAAGATGTATTACACACCGAGGATCCCACCTGGTAAAACAAAGATGTGTTGGAAGATTGAGAGCAAGCTGGATTATCATTTAGCTCTTCCCTCCTACACAATTACTCAACGTCACCATTTCCCTGCTACATTCTGATATTAAAATTAGAAGGCAGATTTCCACCAGGAATCATCAGCACCAATCTAACCCCCCTCATTCCCATAGCTCTGAACTGCCCCAGCCCCTTTAACAATGAAAACCAGGAAAGGAATAAGAACAAGCACTTCCTGAGACTAGTTCATGCAACAGTCTAACGAAATCTGGGAACAGGGCTGTCCTAGGGTGACGTTACGATGTATCCCCAATCCTCTGTTGGGTTTATGCTAAATATTACACTCTGTACCTTTAATTTGGATCTGAGAGTAAAAACGGGGTGGGGGGAAGTGCAGAGTTTGTTTTCAGAAACCTCTCTCCCTGTCGGACTGGCCTTGAAGAGTGGGAGTCAACACACAGACATGAGACAGAGAGGGGGGTTTTATGGTTGTTTGTTTTTTTTGTTTGTGGGGTTTTGGTTTTGTTTTGATTTTGAGGTTTTTTGTTTGTTTTTTTTCCTTAGCTCCCATTTTTGCTTTGCTTTGTAGTTAGTTAGCGTAGCTTAGCATAGGCTAAGAAGCTTCAGATTCCTTTTTTATTCCTTTTTTTTCCCTTTTTTTGCGTTTCTTTAGAACTGTTCAAACCTCCTGAGACTGAAGAACCGGGGGGACTCCGGGGGAGCTTGCAGCTGGGACCCATCCAAGATCTACCCTGCACAGCAGCTTTTCCCAGCGCTGGAAGAACTAAAAGCAGAGCAACCACCTACAGGAGGGACTCCTTTCCTAATCTGTCATCTGTCCAGGGTGGCACGAAGTCCTTGTCATCTGGTATTGTTCAATTTATTGTGCTGGAGAGTGTTTTGCCAGTTTCATAAACAAGTTTCTTTCCACTTCTCTCTGAAGAAGTTTCTCCTGAACCAGTTGAGAGAGGGAAGGGAGGGTTTCCCCAGGAAGTTTCCTCCCAAATTTGCCTTAAACCACTACAAGGGTGCTCCTTTGCCTTCTGAGCTAGAGAAGACACTGTGACAGAGGGCACAGATTCAAGGATGACAGGACACACAGCTCCTGGTGGTGCCTTTTTCCAAGCACAATGTGAAACACAGTGTTTTGCCACATAACCAAGACCTGCCAGACATACGTACTTGCTGGAGCAGAGGGTATTTATCAGCTGTTTCTTAAACTCTTCCCCATTCAGTTCACCTGAAAATGCAAAAGTCTTAGCAGCTGATTCCAGAGGAAGGGAGGACAAGCTGCAGAGAAGGAGTTGATAGGGGTTACCTTTCCCATAAGCCAGGTTCTCCTTTGAACTGGCCAGTGCTGTGAGAAGAGTGGAAAACAGCTCCAAGGACTTCCCGTTGGTCAGGCTGCCCCCTTTAATGACATCCACAAACAGGTTGGCAAGCTCTGCTAACGCATGGCCTGGCAGCTGGCGGGCCTGGGAGAACACACAACAGGAGAGAGCCTGAGGCAGTACACAGAACTCCACATACACATCCACACTGTCACCAAAAGCCAGCAGAAGACAGAATTTCTTACAGGGAAATGCTCCCTTTAAAGGAAAATTCAGCCCTGAGATCTCTGGCTTGTACTGTCCTTTACAGAACAGAGCAATAAATCAAGATTATGTGATTATAGGTTTAGAGTTTTGAGCCTAAGACCAAATATCTAAAGATAATCAAATTCACACACAGAGCCAATTCCAGTACCAGCTAACTTAGTCTAGGGAAGATCCATGGAAAAAGAATACAACTAATTTTCCTCAGTGGCTTAGTGAAGTATCTCAATTTATATATTCAATTACACTCAGCAGAGCCCAGGACAGCCAGCCCAAAGGAGCTTTACCTCCAGCATCAGCAGTCCTATGATTTCAGACACCGTGCCCAAATGCAGGTCCCCTGACTCCACTAGTGGGACGCAGTGCTGGTAAAGCTGCAGCCTCCTGAGAACACCGCTCCTCTGGGAACAGGGGGAGCCTTACAGCAAGCAAACAGAGGGACAAAAGAATAGGGGGAAAAAGTTATGCAAGTAACAACATGTTGCTAAACTCCAGGAAATCAGCAGGGATAAACTGTCACCTGGCTACAACTTCCTATTTTACCTATCCGAAATAGGTAATAAATAAATAAATAAATAAAATTTAAAAAATAAATCAAAAAACCAAAAACACAAAAAACACCACCACAAAACAAAACAAAACAAAAACACCAAAAAAAACCCCCAAAAAAACCCCAAACCTAAAAACAAAAAACAAAAAACAACCAACCCCAGATAACAGGAAATGAGATACTTGGATTAAGTAGCCGGTCACCCTTTTATCACATCCTCTGGTTCACTCAATCTGCTGCCGTAGATCAGGAAGTGTCAAAATTCTGAGAACCAGCTTGGCAATTAGCTCTCCTCTGGCTAGCTCAGTCCCACTGTAAGATACCTAAGGGCTCTCAAGATAAATCGCATTGCCACGGGCTCATCACAACTCCAGTCCAGTTTGCTTTCTCCCCGCATGTATTTATGGATGCGGTGTTTCCCTGTGACAGCCCTGACGGGGGTTTCTTACCAACAGTGACACCTCGCTGCGCTGCCGAGCACGGGCTGCACCCCCCGGCACCCCCCAGGGCTGGGGCCGCAGCCCCCCGAGCGCCGCTCGCACATCACCCACCTCTGAAGATCGCTCTCAGCAAAGCCGCCGTCTCCCTCCCCTTCAGGGCCTGCCTGGTCACCATGTCGCCCAGCTGCAAGAGAAGGGGACGCTGTGAGCCGCCCGCCCGCGGAGCAGCCGCGGCCGCGCATCCCCGTTCCCCGCGGGCACGGCGCACCTCGCCCTCCGCCAGGCTCTGCAGGGCCTCCTGCAGCCGCTCGGGGCCCTCCTCGGCCGCCAGCGACAGGATGCGCTGGGCCATGGAGCCGCGGGGCCGCCCGGGACCGCCGGGCCGCAGCTCCGACCCCCGAAATTCCCGCCCGGAAGTGCCCGCGCCTCACCCGGGGAACAGCTCCCGCCCCCGGCGCGCGCTTCCCGCCCCGCCGCCCGCGGGGCCGCGGGTTCGAGTCCCGCGGGGGCAGAGTGGCTGAATCGCGGAATCACGGAGTGGGTCAGGTCAGGCGGGAAGCGACCGCGGTGGGTCACCTGCTCCAGCCTCCCTGCTCACGCGCGGCCGTCCTGGAGCACATGGCACAGGAGTGCAGGCCGATGGTTCTGGAATGTCTCCAGCCAGGGAAACTCCACAGCCCCCGTGGGCAGCCTGCACGGTGAAAAAGTTAATGGAGTGGGGTGCAGGCACGTGGGGTGCAGGCACGTGGGGTGGACAGCCGGGGGTACCGGGGCATTTGGCACAAAGTGCCCATTCAGGGCCACCCCGCATCGGGAGCGAGTGCCACCCACGTGGGGTTCAGAAACATTGGAGTAAACCCCTTAATTCCGGGGGACGTGAGGAATGTCCCCTTTAGCGTACCAGGAGGTGTAGCGTGCCTTTAAGCAGCGGGATTTGGCCAAAGGATCCGGTGCCAGCAGAGCGTGGGAGCTTTCGCAAGCCCCGTGCTCACGTGGAGCGGAGTTGATGCTGCTGAGCGAGGGGAGCGGGTTTGACATGGGGCTGTGGGGAGGGGGAGGACCACACCTGGAAGAGAGATGCTTTTAGGGCTCTGTCACAGTTCATCGGGGTGGGTCCTTCTTGAGATGGACAAAACACTCACTTTGTGATGCCAGGGGTTGTACATGTATCTGCAGAACTATTTTACCTGTGATAACCATGCTGGCCAGGATGCCCAGGTGGCCCAGGGATCACAGGTTCTCTCTGGCACCCCAACAGAACATTATTGGGTCTATTGAGGAAACCTCATGCTGCTGATGTATCCCTGTTACGCGCTATCTTGCGCTGAGCTGCCCACAAAGGTCCAACGAACTGTAGGAGGGATCTGAGCCTTGCACCACGGCTGGTGTGGAAAGGGGAAGGGAGGGTTGGGGGTCCCCTGAAGAGCAGTGCCTCTGGCCACAGCAGCATTGCTCAGGGTTTTGGCACAGGTCCGAATTTTCCCTCAGCAGCACCCCCACCTTTCATCTGGAGTCTCGTGCCTTCCTCCTCCTCCCTCCTTCACATCGGGGTCTCAGCTTCGCTCGCAGGACAGCCCTGTGTGGAAACCAAATCCGTAAATCCCAGAGGCATTACAAAACATGCCTTGTGTAAGCCCCTTCAGCCCTGCTCTGGTGCTTAGCCCAGCCCGGCCACCTCCCCAAAATCCCCATCATGGTAAGAGCCTGGCCAAGCTGGGCTTCAGCACAGCTCCATCCTCACCACATCTTCACCCAGCTCCCACAACCCCTGACTTAGAATTAAGGCTGCAAGGGCTCTCCTGCCCTATGTAGCTTCAGCATGCTGGGGCATCCCAGAAAACCCATTTTGCCATTCTGCTACACCCACCTGTGGACTCACCTTTGTTTATCCCATATCCTGGGGCTCCTCTTCCTTATGGGTCTGTGGCATCTCCCTGGGGGTGGAATGGGTTCCAGTTCCCAGAGCTCCAAGCTCATCATCAATCATCACTTGAGGGCATTGTAGAAATTTTGCCTGTGTCTTTTTTTTTTTTTTTTTTTTTTTTTTAAAGCTGAAAGGGGCCTTGTATGCATGCTGGTTTGGGAGGCCTCACAGGGGAGGAATTGGAGAGCCCCAGAGCATCCTCTGCCACAGACCCATCCCCGCAGCTAGACCCAGCCCACACGGCCAAGTTCACAGCAGGACCTTGCCAGGGTTTTTGGGGCAGAAGCTGGGGAAGAGACCTGTCCCGCTCACCCCGGGGAGCAGGCTGGGATGGCAGGCTGCCCACCACCTGCCCCTGCCCCTGCCCCGTGCTAATGAGCGAGTTACACAACAAGGAGCTTTTATACTTTGTTAATCAGGTCCAGCATCCAGCCCGCCTCTCCACGCACACTCCGGCTGGCGGTGGAGCCCCAGCTCCCTCCTTCCCTCTCCTCAGCTGCCTTTTGTAATGTTTTAATGGGGTTTCTTTCCTGGGCTGTGCTGACTTAATTACAAAGCTGCAGTGAGTTGATGCCTTGTGACGGTCTAATCCCAACCCGGTGACTCTACAAAGCTTTCGCCCGGCGTCCTTGCTGCTCCACTCCGGCCTCGCCACCCCTGCATCCATCTCAGCTCTGCACGCCGACCTTCTGAGGACAGCTCAGCTTTTCCTCTTCCTGGTGAGTATCCAGGACATTTTTCAGCTGAAAGGACTGCATTGAAGACCGTCATCCAGCCCTCACTCAAGCTGGCACCTACAGAACTTGAATTGGTTTGAGAGCCTGGAACAAGGGGACGCCTCTCCCTTTCCCAGGAGATGGAGGAAAAGAGGATGCCCCTGGGAAATGGTTGAGCTGGAGCCAAGCATCCCTCACACAGCCTGGGCTCAGAGCTGGTGCTACAGCCAGGCAGGGGTAGATGCTGGAGGCAGGATGAAGGCAGCCTGTTCTCATTCTCATGAATGGAAACAAGGTGTTTCACCCAGACTGCACTGGAAAGATGCTGAGAGGTTTACAGTCCAGCCTTGCAGTCGGTGGAGCAGTGAGACTTGAGACTTTGGGAAATACTTCAGGGATAAGTATTTATTTTGGTAATATGATTTATTTTGGTGGTAGAAATAAAAGGATGAGCTGGCTGCCTGGCAAAGGTTGGATGCTCACCTCTGCCCATGTGAAGGTGATCTGAGATAGAGCAGTGCTGGGTGAGCACAGATTGAGATGCCCCCAGCCCAAAAGAGGAAAGGCAGAGTGAGAAAAACATACAGAGGTATCAGATGATCAATACACAGATTTTTAAGCTGCTTTTGCAAACATCCTTGGTGTTTCTCCAGGCTGCTTAGCCTCCTTGGGCAGGCAGGAGGTGATGGAGCTGAGGAGGGTTGGGGATGTTCAGAGGACACACACTTCTGTCCCCATCTGTGCAAGATGGGCAGGGAATGGTGCATAAGGGGGGGCAGTGGAGACCATTTGGAGCCATGCTGATTCCTCCTTCCCTCTGCCAGTGTCCTGCTGCCGACAGAAGACAGAGGACAACATGTCTGCAGTTGTGAGTACTGTCCCCACGCTGCCCCATCCTCTGGGCTCTGACCATGCCCTCCTTGCGGTGCTGGGATGGGGTGCACAGGGTGCACCTTAGTTGAAGCAGCACACAGTCCATCCCTATCCCACTGCACCCCCTTGGGTGCATGCCTGGGGGCTCTCGCCTTCCCTGTAGCTCCCAAGGAGACCTGCAGTGCGGCAGGGAGCTGGGGGGCTGTCTGGGGAGCCCCCACATGCTCTGCTCCCCCCCAGACGGGCACGTTCCGGATCGTGTCGGAGGAGGAGCAGGCCCTGCGCAGCAAGCTGGAGCGCCTCACCACCAAGGACCACGGCCCTGTCTTTGGGAGGTGTGAGAAGATCCCCCCCCACACCCTGCAGAAGGTGAGGCAGCTGTGGGGAACGGGGGTCAGGTGCAAGCTCGACTGTCTCTTGCATTGTGGGGGGATGCACTTACCAAAATAGCTCCAAGCTGGGGGCTTGAGTCACCCCGCCCTCCCCATGCCGGGATGCTGCAAGGAGCGTCACTGCCCTCCCCCAGTCCCTCCAGGACCCCTGGGGTGTTTTAGAATGTGTGCACGGTGTCACTGGGTCCCCCCTCTGCCCCCCCCAGGCAAAGGATGAGCTGAACGAGACGGAGGAGAAGAGGGAGGTGGCAGTGAAGGCGCTGCGGGAGCTGGTGCAGGAGCGGGCGGGCGGCGAGGATGTTTGCCAGAAGGTGGCCGAGAAGGTGCAGGAGAAGGACGACTCCTTCTTGCTCCGCTTCATCCGTGCTCGCAAGTTCGATGTGCACAGAGCCTATGACCTGCTGAAAGGTGGGGAGGGGCCCTGGGCTGTGATGCTGGGTGAGGATGAGGGTACACATCCCCCAGCAGCTCCCAGTCCTGTGCTGGTGCCTCCTAGCCCAGACTGGGCTGTGCTGGCAGAGCAGGACCCTGACATGGGAAGGGAATGAAGGGAGGGGATAAAGAGAAAAAGTCAGGGTTTGAAGAGAGAGGATAAATAGAAAAAGTCAGGGTTGAGAGGCTTGGAAAGAGTTGGGTTGGGGAAGGAAATAAATGAGGGTGACACCAGGCATCCTGCAGCACCAGGACAGTCCCATTCCTTGCAAATTTAAACAAAACAGAATAAACCCCTCACATTTGGTGATGATTTTGATCATGCAGCAAACCCAGCTGGCTTGGGCTGCATCCCCTTGAGACCCCCGTGCCCTGTACATGCCCTACACTCCCCTCTGTGTATCCCTGTAAGGAGCCAGTTCTGCAGCCTCCCGGTGCTTCTGTGCATGGTGCCTGGGGGGTTCTGCACCCCTGGGGCACCTCTAGGTCTGGGGACAAGTTGAGGCGCTTCTGGTACCCTCTCCTCACACTGAGAGTGACCCATAGGGATGGAGGGGGAGCAGAAGGGCAGCCCAGAGAGTGGCTGCTGACTGGAACCTGCCTGGCTCCAGCTCTGCTCTTCTTTGTGTCAGCTTAGGGGATAATGAGTTGTAATTATCAGTGCTGGCTCTCAGACGAGCTCTTTTGTTTGCCTGAATTTTTCCAGGATGAAATTCCTTATTTTGTGCCTGCAGGGTGCCAAGAGAGGGTAGATTGGGGTTTTTACCCAAACAGAGAGAAAGGGGAGAAGGGAAATGAGGGAGGAAATTAACTTATCTACTTGTTGAGGTGTTGGAGAGAAAGCAGGTGTGGGAAGCTCCTGGCAAGAGGAGGGATAACACCAAGCATGCTGGGGCTGGTCTGCTGCTGAGCTTCTTTTTCCCCCTTTGCTGGAGGAGACCTTACCCACGTGGGTCACAGGCAGAGCTCTCCACAGCTCTCAGTTGGCCTCAGCACTGACATCTCACCATCACCAGCCCATCCTGTCTCTGGCAGCTCCCCCAGTTCCCGAGGCCGGGTGAGCAGCCAGTTTTCCCAACTTTTGCCTCTCTCCAGGCTACGTGAACTTCCGCCAGCAGTACCCCGAGCTCTTTGACAACCTGAGCCCCGAGGCCGTGCGCAGCACCATCGAGGCCGGCTACCCCGGCATCCTGGCCAGCAGGGACAAGTACGGCCGGGTGGTGATGCTCTTCAACATCGAGAACTGGGACTACGAGGAGATCACCTTCGATGAGGTGAGCCCAACTCAGAGTGGTGCTGCTGTTGGGCTTGTCCCTCTCGGCACGTCTGAGCACAGCATCCTCACACACACACACACGCGTCCATCCAGCCTTAAAGGTGGAAGCAAATCTGTGGCCCTTTGAATTTATCCTTTGAGGGAGCCTGGGAGAGCATGGTCTACCCCAAGGGATGCAGTGCAAAATGCATGCCAAACTCAGTGTTGTGCATCCCCCAGCTCTTGTGACAAGGGCTGGAGAAAGGCACCATGCCATTAAAACAAGGGCAGAGGAGGAAACTGAGGCATAGGACATAGAAAGGGCTTCTTGGCAAAGAGGTCTCTAGACATGTAACTCACAGCTTCTCCCAGTTTCCTTTTCTGGTCAGCTCTGAATCTGGTCTCAGTGTATCACTGATCCAGATCTGATGTTCATGACTTGAAAAGAGAATGTGGTCAATCCCTCCCTGCTCTGAAATCTGGGGGCTGGCTGTGACAAGCAGGCTGGAGTCCAACAGACCCTGGACAACACTCCATGGAACTCTTCCTGGGTACCCCCTAGGGTCTGTGGGAGGTGAGACCTCATACAAGACCCTGCTGTCTCTCCGCTCCATTAGATCCTTCGTGCCTATTGTATTATCTTGGAGAAGCTACTGGAGAATGAAGAGACCCAGATCAATGGATTCTGCATCATTGAGAACTTCAAGGGCTTCACCATGCAGCAGGCATCAGGGATCAAACCCTCCGAGCTCAAGAAGATGGTGGACATGCTGCAGGTGAGGTGGCAAAGCCTGCGTCCAGCAGTGGCAGAAGGGACCCTGGGGAAGCAGGGAGCTCTGGGGCTGGGATTGCCACCATGCTGGAACAATGAGGAAGTATCCCAGAGAGGCTGTTCCCTATCACCCTCTCCCTGCCTTGCCAGCTAATTGGCTTAATCCTGCAAAAATTTTCCCACCCCATCTCCTTGCCTTCTCCAATGCCTGACCAGAAGCAGTACTACCACTCTTTGCAGCATCTTATCCAGACCATGCCTGTAGGTCTTTCCTTATGAGCCTCTCAGCCCAGCCTGGTCCAGGCTGGGTGGAGACTCACAGACACTCCAGGATTTCTGCCTTTGGACAAAATGCCAAAGACACTCGGCTCTTCCCAGGGAAGGTCTTTCTCCTAAAGTGGGAGCAGTGAGCTATCTGGGAGGTTCTTCAGCTCCCTGCTGCTCCTGAGGCTGGGATGGTTATCCTCTGGGCCAGAACAGAAAGGGACCATCAAACAGAGAAGGGGACATGGAGCAAGGAGAGCTGAGGCAGTGCTGGTGTATCCATTGCTGCCTGCTCAGATCTGGGTGGACAGCACCATCTGTAACCATCTGTGTCTGGGTTTGGGATCCTAGGACTCCTTCCCAGCGCGGTTCAAGGCCGTCCACTTCATCCACCAGCCTTGGTACTTCACCACCACCTACAACGTGGTCAAACCGTTCCTGAAGAGCAAACTGCTGGAGAGGGTGAGTGTGGGAGAAGGGCCTGCAGGCAAAGGCACGCCCTTGGCTGAAACGGAGCCCTTGGGAAGAGCTGCCCTGCTCCTCTGCTGAGGGCCACTCCCATCTCCCTCCAGGTCTTTGTGCACGGCGAGGAGCTGGAATCCTTCTACCAGGAGATCGACGCCGACATCCTGCCAGCAGACTTTGGTGGCAACCTGCCCAAGTACGACGGCAAAGCGACCGCAGAGAAGCTCTTTGGGCCCCGCATCGAGGCCGAGGACACGGCTCTCTAAGGCAGGAGCCTGCTGCCCTCCCCTGCACCACAGCACCAGGGGTGGCCCTCCAACCCCAGCCACCTCCCTCCCGTAGCATTGGTTGAGTGACTGCTCGCGCCGAGGCGCTCCGGGCGCGTTGCTCCGCGCCGCTCCCTGCTGTCCCCACTCCAGGCAGCGGGCTGTCCCTGTCCCTCCCAGGCACTGCATCCCTCCCTCCGCAGCCAGGGGAGAAAGGAGGCCACCAGCCCTCTCCCACAGCACTTCCTGGAGCTTCGAGGGGAGGACAGAAGAGTGTCTGCTCTGGGAAGGGAGGGCTACAGTGAGGGAGAAATAAAGTGTTTAACAGCAGAGCTCTGCAGTCCCTTATGGTGAGGAACAGGGGCACGGCTTTTTGGGTGCTGGATGCATTGCTGGTTCTAAGGGGACCAGAAGGACCAGTGTTTGGCAGGAGACTGCCATCCCCTCATCAGTGACTACACTTTGGCACTGGGACCAAGGAACTGCCCATCTCCATTCTCCCTGCATTCCAGACCAAGTCCCTTTCTTGCCTGGGAAAGGACCCCTGGTTCTCCATTATCTGCTCTAACCAGGGAGAAGAAAACAGATGCAAACAAAAACCCAACTAGGGTCCCAGGTGGAGCTGTCTCTGCCTAATTCCTGCTTGGGCAGGGAACAGAACAAGCTGCAGGAGCCACTGAGACCAGGAGATGGATTTCAATCACAACTGAAAGACAAGCAGAGTGTACCCTCCTAAATCTTTCCAAAGCCTCAGCACAGTTGTTTCTCCTGGCACTGCACTGTGAAAGGAAGCTCAGTCAGGGAAGCCCCAACAAAAGTCATGGAGGGCAAAGGATGGTACCTGTGCACCTGACACTGATTACACCTTGCTCAGGTGGGGAGGAGGGAGGCATAAGTAGCTATCCCAGGCAAGGGAGTCTGTCCTGGTTCATGAACCAGTCATCTCCTCCAAAAAGCCAACTGGACACCCATTCCCAGACCATCTCCTCCCTTGGCCAGCAGCAGGGCTCAGAGAGGAACAAGTTCCAGGTCTCTGCCCAGGTTACCCTCTCCCTGAGCCTGGTCCCACAGTGTATCCTGTCCCCACTCCCAGCTCCAAATGGGCCCTTCTCAGCAGCCAGATCAGCCCCCCACCCAAAGCTGGCTGAGGTGGAGGGTGCTGACAGGAGCCACATTCATCAGGGCACTGGCTCAGGCTCAAACCAAACAGGACATTGGCTCTGGAGCCCCAGGGAGGATGGGGCCCATCTGGGGTTGGATGTGTTTGCTCCAGCCTCAGCTGCTTGGTGAGTCCATGCATGGCGAGTCTCAAAGCCTGAGGCTGTGCCAACCCTGTGCAAGAGTCCAGAGACAGAGCAAAAGGCACCTCTCCACCTCCTTTGGCTCCTTTCTGTACCTGGAGCCATCCCAAGGAAACCTCGTGTGACAACCCTGCAGCCATCAGGCCAGTGCAAACACAACAGCACAGCTTGCCTGGGAGGCAGAGCAATTGCAGCTTGTGGAAACAAGGGGAAAAAAAAACCATCCACAGAGACAGGAGTATCACATTGCTGCCTCTGGGATTTGGACTGGGAGAGTCACAGCTCTTGGGAGGTGCCTGTGGCTGCTCACCCCTCCTATGACAAATTATCAGCCAGGAGCTTGCTTTGATGGGGAGACAGAGCACAGCAGAGCTGGGAGCTGAGTGACTGACCGAGGCAGGAAGGAGTTTTGAAGTGGATCTAACAGCTAATTCACAAGGGCAAAGAAATGACAGATGAAGCCCGTTGTCTCCCACAGAGCACCCAGTCCAGCTACCCCAGCAGGTCACCAGTCCCAATCATCCTCCACAACTCTCTCCCTTGGGCTGTAGATAACAAAGCACACTTTGGTGAGTTGTTAGGGTCAGGTGAGTAGTGCTTTTGGCAGGGCTTTTTTATGCCCTAGGCTCAAAGGTCTCACTGTCCTGGCCAGAGATGCTGGCTTGTGTTTCTTCTGCCAGCCTGAAAGATTAGGAAATGCACTTGCTCTCACATAGGGAAAAAGAAGAGATGTTCTATTCCACTGGCAAAAACAATCCTTCTTCAGTAGTTTCATGGCAGATGGATTTTTTTTTTTTAAGCTGATGCTCTACCCATTCTCCACCAGAGTGGGATCAAAGACCTCTTCTTGGCCAGAAGACAAAAAGCAACCAGGAAAGGCTTGAGCACCGCAAGTGCTTGTATCACCTTCCCCCCAGCCAGCTCCCCAAGCTGGGCCTCAGGGAAGACTGAGAGCCTCTGCCAACATATGGAACTTCACACACAGGCACTAGATGTAGCACTGATTTCAATAAGTCCTTTATTTTTAAATAAAGAAACCCCACTGAATCAAAGATAACAAAATTACATTTTGTTCTGCAATGACTTCCATTTTACAACACACAAGAACAAAAATTAAAGAAAAAATCAAAGACAGTTTTATATATATTTATATATAATTTTAAAGGTAAACATCAGCAGATATAGAAAAATTGCATTGCTAGTTGCAAATCATCTCCCCTGCAGCTCTCAGCTCCAGAGAATCTGACTCAGAACATGGCAGCAGGGAGGGTGTCTCAGTACATATGCTTCTTCAGGGCAGCATTTAGAGATAGTTACAGAATAAAACTTTGCCAAATTGAAAATATTTTCATAGTCAACTGCTCACCAAGAACACTGGAAGTCACTCTGCCTGTTCTAACACAGCTGCATGAGAAAAACAAGGGCACAGGTCTCCTCTTCCCAAGCTCTTTACAAACCTTTTTGGCTAGGAACTTTCAGAGAAAGGTTATGCTTTCTCAGGAAGAATGGCTAGAGATCTGTCACTGGGAATTACAGTCAAGCTGTCATGTAACACAACAAGAAAATATGCCCCTTTGGAAAGTTGTTGACTTGGGCAAAGCAGTAGGATTTGGTTATATCAAATAAAAATGGGTTTTATTTGGCTTTTTTTTTTTAATTTCAAAGGTGTTCCAGTTGGCAGGAACCATGAGAAGGGTCAACATCCCAGCAGAACTATAGTGGAGATCCTAGAAGAAAATTCTGTATCTCCTCTCTAGTCATGCAAGAAGGTTGCTTACAATGGAAGCTTGTCAGTCAGACCAAAGCAAAGGGGCTTTGTGCCACCTTGACAGATGTTCAGGATAACTCCAGAAACCTTTCCAGCAGAGCATGGAAAGCTGGCAACTGCTTTGACTCATTGATGGCACTTGTGTCTAAGCTCCCCTAACAGCTGAGGAACTCCAGGCCTGTGTCACTCCCATTCCCAGTGAGAAGAGGGTACAGTAACAGGACACCCTCCCTTGGGCTGGTGCTGCTCTAAGGCATTCTAAGCTTGGAGGAAAAACAAAGTCCTCACACCAAGAAGGGCTGTTTGCTTTTCACCTAGAAGCCATGGAAGAGACACTGCTTTGAGTCATTGTGGCTCCAGCACCTTCCCAAACAAACCAACCCACGTAAGGGATACGGACACATGGGGTATGACTCAAGCCAGAAACAAGATGTTCTTTACAACAAATGACTTACACAGACAGCACAAGACTCAGGCCTTCTCTGGTCTCACAGAAAAAAACTGAAGAATTTCAGTAAGCTCCAGACAAGCACAGCACTTCCAGAAAAACTTGGAAGCAATCCAGGTAACTAAACTGCCAATTAAGTCCTGAAGATGGTACTCTCTGCTCTTTCCTTTGAGATGTAGCCACTTGAGCAATCTACCTCCAGCTATGCTGCTGGAGTGTTAATAGACACAAAAACTTTGGGATTGCAGGATAACAAGTCACACATTAAGCAAAGCAAACTCTGCTTCTATGACTCAATTCCTACTGCTAGAGGAGCAGAGAGCTGAAAGTGATCCACTGCTTATATACATTGTTATTTTAAGCCTTGAAATTGACTGTAGCCAGTTGTAGGCTGCCCACAAAGGCCCTTTAAGTAAGCACTCAGTTGTACAGTGTGCATCACTGGTGTGTCTCAGCAATAGTCTCTGAAAAATCATTTACCAAGAAGCAAAGCCCCAAAAGCTCTGACAGAGCTGTCACTGAAGTCTCTAGATATGCTGATGTCAAGGGAGGAGGGAAAAAAAGGGCAAGGCACCACGTGTCAAAGGGCTGTGGTCTAGGAACTTGTGACAGACCCAGGACAGATGACACAAAGGTAGCTTGGCTAAATTCAGTACTGGAGTTAATAGTTCCCAACATTTTTACTTAATGCCCTGTCTTTGTAACCCATATCTTCATAAACAGGAACTGCAGAAAAACACTCAGGAAAAGGACTGCAGGGAAGTTCAAGTGTTTGCCTTCACAGTGCAACTACAGCACTGCCAGACCCACCTGACAACACCTTGATCTGGAAGCTAACAAAGGGACAATGAAAAACGCTGGCAGAGCTCTTGTAGTGGAAGCTGAAGTTCCTTGCGTTCAGTCAGAGCAAGTCTGAGCTGCTTATTTACCATCTTCAGATATCTCCAGAAAAATGGCAAAGGTGATGGTTGGACCAGCCTAACCATCAAAGAGTAATAGTTCTGCAACTTGCTGTCTGATTGAGAGGGCCCTCAGGGTTCATGTTCAAGTGCTACTTACATTCAGTGATGGGGAAGGTGTGTTTACCAGGAGACTACTCATGGAAGAGCTCTTCTAATGATTTTTCTAATCCCAGTTTGAAACTAAGCAGAGCACATGTCAGATTCACCATGTTGTGATCTTGAACTGCTCTATCAGACCACACTGCAATGATCTACAAGTGCACACTTCAGCAGCCCCATGTGTTTTGACAAGAGATGAAAGACTTCACCTCTAAGACTGAAAAATTCAGACTGCCTTTAAGGCTGGGTTCACTGGGAAAATAAAGACCACCTGCCCACACAACAAGATTAGTATTGCCTTATTTTGGGAGATAAGAGTATTTCAGATTAGGACTGGACAAAGTCACTTGTCACTAGGTATCAATTATCCATCACTGTCAGCAGCAAGATTTAATACATAATTTAAAGGTCTCTAGATAACATGAACTGTAGCTTAATTCTCTCCTCTCCTAGTTCCCCAAGACCTCTATGCGACTGCTGCAAGTCTGACTACAAGTCTTCTTTGAAAGAAGCATCACATTTGTTGAGATGGAGAGAATAGTTGGTTTTTTTTACACTGCTTCCACCTACAGGCTTAATAATCTGAACCTCAAGCTCCAGAAACCTTGCACAAAAAAGCCACAATAAAAGTTGTCCTTCCCCAAAGAAGCCAGACTCAGTCAAGTCACAAGTGACTTGAATAGTTTTAGATTCAAGTGCAAAAACAGGGCAAAGGAGCAAGACAGAAACCCACTGTACTTCTGTAGTTGAGAGTTTCAAAAAGTCCACAGCATTGGCGCTTCTGATGTAGGAAGGCTTGGGTTGTGGGGCAGGAAGGAGTACTGCTCAAAAGGCTCTCCATGTTTCAAGAAAAATCTCTACTTGATTAGACAAAGCTACAGCTCCTGCTGCTTTGAGAACTGCCCAGTTGCTCACCTCATTTTGGGAGACTTAGACACCTAAATTTATACTGTATCTATTTGATGTGTACATGTGTTGTTTACACTCCACTTCTGCTGAAGTGAGAAGATATTTAAGTCATACCCAATGAATATTACATGAACACTACTTAAGCAAAAAACCTGAAATGTCTTTCATGACATACCTTAGTGATGCAGTATGAATAAGAGCATAACAACACAGAGACAAGATATCCATCAGCTAAGAATATCCTTGCGAACTGATGCCCTAAAATAGTTCTTAAGGAACAGCCACAAGCACAGCCAAATATCGCTGTAGCTTTACTTAGTTTCATCTTCTCTTTGAAGAAAAAAAGAAGCCCAGATTTACTGACTAGAGAATGTGCAGATATCCACAGTCCATTGTGGATCACAGGCCAAGCTGTTTGGCCTAAGGCAAATGAAAGGAAATTTCCTGATATGACAATGCACCTTTGCTACAATAGTTAATTATTGCTTTATTAAAATGAAACCCCACCTACTCAACCTACTGCAGTTCAGGGACAGGGCAGTCCAGAAGGCTTGTTCCCCAGGTTTGTTGTTACCAGACTGAAGACTTGCAGCTTGTTTCACCCTTAAGCTATAAATTAAAGTGCCTGGAACACAGACCAAGGCTGAAGCAATAAAGTGCTGATGAGGGAAGTGTGACAGGAGAAGAACTTCACTGACACTGTGATAAAGAAATCCTAAGGATGGATTAATGACACAACAATATTGACAGAACAAACAGTAAGGAAAAAAAAATTACCACTAGTTTCCGTCTCCAGATTGTCATGGGACAGCTTTCCTTTAATAACTATCTTGGCACAGCCCATAACTGCCACTTGAGAGAAAAGCACAGGTGAGTAGCCAGCTTTCACACTTCACTCTGCATGTTAAAACTAGAAGGGGATGTCTGGTTGTGGAAAAGAAATTCTAGAGAGAAAGAGCCCAGTGCCTTACTGGAGCCAGTAATCTTACAGCATTACACAGATGTGGAAGTAGTCAGCCATGCAAAGATGCCATTTCAGTTGCACAGGGCTGGAGACATCCAGTTCCACATCAACAGTAAGGCAAGTCAGTGTCTCAAACCCACTCGATGCTCTGAAAGCTAACAGGAAGAATTTTGGTACTATTTACGCTGACATAAGGGGAGTAAACCTAAATAGATACACCCTATCCCCCCACCAATTAATCCCTAAGAGAGCACAACAGCTCTCCATGAAATATTCTTTCAAACAAATTGAGCTCACAGAAAAAGTCCTGCAGATTCTTAATCACAGGTTTCCATTTGGAAGCCAGAGCCAACTCTAAAAAGCCCCAGGTCAAACAAAGAATCCAGTACTGAAAAGATAACAGTATTTAAAAAGAGGCAAAGATGACAAGAAGGTGACTGATCAGGTCCTGGAGTGAGAACATGCTTACATAGAAACATTAACTGGCATTACCAGGCTGCATTTTCTCTAACTGGAGACCCAGCATAAAGCCATCCCAATCCACTGACAGCTCAAGCATGGAAAAGTTGAATATTTTTAAAGTGATTCACTTGTGCAAGTGCATTCCTAGGTACTAAAAGGTTTCCCTTGAGATGGTGCAAAGCTGACACTACACTTGCAGTCAAGCATCTGTTTTTCCAAGCCATGCTGCAGTGGCTTACAGACTGAACCACTCACTGGTTTGTGGCTTGGTACAGGGATTTTTCCAGCACCCAGACAGAGAAGAAAGCCACAGTTATCATCTACACCTAAACAAATGCTGCAGATCAAGTTTTTGACCAGCAGGTAAAGAGATTTTGACATGTGAAACTTCTGCTATATTAAAGCAAGCAGTCTTTAGCTCAGTGGCCCTGTAACAAGCTACAGTCAGCAACCCAATTCTTCAAGCAGAGCAGTAAATTACAAATCCACGTGACTGGATATCCAAAGAGGCTCTGACCAGATGTTATCCTCTGCTTTAACTCCATTTTGGAAAAAACACATGGTGATTAAACCCCAGCTATAGGATATCAAGAATGGAAACCTGAAGCAGCAGGTGAGGGAACAAGATGTTCCCAAACAGAGAGACATACTGAAGTGATCCAGAGTCTTTGGGTCAGTTACTCCTGGCCAGACACAGCCTGCTCAGCATCTGAGCAGTGAGGCTTTGTCTTCTCCCACTGGCAGATGGCATTGGCATACTGTACCACCAGCTTATCCATCCAGGTAAGAGGTTCTGGGAACAGCACAGACCCCTCGAAAAATCCCAGGTGGCCTCCATGAAGGGGCAGCACATGCATGACATTCTCTCTTTTCTCTGGAAAAGAAAAAGAGGCAGAAAGTTCCAGAAGGTTAACATCTTCAAGCTGAGAATGAAAGCATCTTGAGTTGCCAGAACACAGGCTGCCCAAGAGATGCTGCTGGCTGGGTCCTAACAGCAATACCTGTATTGATGTAAGAATGGTCATTCTTTAGCAAATGAGCACCTTTAACTCACACTCACTGGAACTAGGACTGTTTGTATCATGTCAAGCTGCACTAAGCTCCAACAGTGCATGAGCCATCTTGTTGCATGGACACTGAAAAACTCTCAGTGCTTGCTTCTATCTGAAAGAAGCTGGGGATAAATTCTCTGCTCACAGCCTCTGACCAGGAAAAGAATGAACCCTGCCTCCCTCTCTGTGCACCCACTCTTTGTGTGATGAAGCAGCAGCAGCAGCTCCCTCTTCTGAGCTTCTAAGGATAATTTACCTTTTGCCTTGTTTGAAGACAGACAGCTCAACTCCTTTCAAGGGAGAGATCCCAGTTCAGTGCCAAATGACAGAGCCATGCATGCACTGTCCCCATTTCATCAGGAAAGCAGGGTGTCTATCTGTGCTTCATCCAGACTGTCACCACCACCCTTGTCCCTACTAAATCCCAGTGAGCAGTGGAGATGTGAGGAAACCTTTTTTCACCTTTTATCAACATGACCAGCAGGCACCTGAAAGGACTGAAGCTCTTCCTGCTCAGGGTTAGCCTTGTTAGCACACCTCCCACAGCATTACAGGTGTAAGGAGGCAAATCAAGCTGCTTTGAAATCAGGAACTGTGATGTGATAAGCAAGCTGTAGGTACACAAATATGCAGAGCTTGAGGAGACTGTTTCAGCATACCTGAAAGAGCTCTTGGAATTGATAGAAGACTCTCATGGACAAGAGGGTCATCAGCAGCATTAACCAACAGAAGAGGAACATAGATCTGCATCAGGAAACATGACACGAAATGACAAAACCAAAACAGAAAGGGGTTACTATTTGAATGTCAATCTACCATCTGTAAAAGTATTTTAGCATAATTCAATTAAGATCTCTTATTCTAGAGTTAATTTTTTTCCTCCAACCCAATTGTAAGAAAGAGGCAGAGAGCAAATAGACTGAGTCCTCATCTTTAGAACTGAAATAACTACACTTTTTTTTTTTTGCCTCTGCATTGCTTTGCACATCAGGCAGCTATTGCCAGCTCTGTTATGGACACCTTGGGTAAAGTCCAAGAAACTCCCTTGGAACATCTCCATTCTCTGGTTCAGTAGAAAAAGGAGGATTTGATCTCAGTTACACTTTGGCAAAACCTTGCTCAAGCATCTGCCTGTCAGTGTCCTGAGTCTCTTCCACAGTATCCAGTAAGCCTTTCTTCCCTGAAGGTGCAGGCTCCATGCAGGCACCTACTTCCCACTTTATACTCATACACTCAGAACAGTTCAGCTGAATGTGTGGCTTTATCTTCACCTCTTGGGTGCTACCACCTGCCAGAGTTATAAGCTAAGAGAATTTAGCCCCAGTGTTAGAGGTAGCAAGATCTGAAATCCCACTCCAATATACTGTGCCTGATTATTTCTGAAAACCCCAGCTAAGATCAACAACAGAAGCCACAGAGTACTTTTCCTCCAGTGCAAGAGCAATCTGCTGCAAGAGCTTACCCTGTGCAAGTACTGCAGGCAACTTTCCTCTTCGTAGTACTCCTTCAGTGAGCTGTAGCCATGGAATTTCCTAAAATAGAACAGATTGTCTTTAATATCACCTGCTTTAGCCATGTCACTCCCCAAGAAACAACTCAGCAAGAAAAGACTGGGCAAGAATCTACTCCCCAGGAAACTACTGGGAGAACACATGCAGCAACAGGAAGAGTGTCTCAATTTCCATAGACAATTTCTTTATATCCAGTCTCTTTGCAAAAGCCTTTGGCATCACATGCCTTGATGGTTTCTGTGCCTTCTCAAGCCCTCTGAGAGCATGGGCAAGTCAAACACGCAAACTGAAGACCAGCAGCCTTCAGGGTGTTTCTTTTAAAACATCCCACTTGACTAAATTGTACATGTGGATGAAAGGAAGTTAGGATCTTGTTCATCTTTCCCTAAAAGTCTTTTCAACTTATAAACCTCAAACTTACCAGACAAGTTCCCCAGAATTCACTGTGGATCTACTTCTTTTCCCAATCTCTTTGCACTATCCCAAACCAAGAATTCAGTAAGCCTATATTTAAGTACCTTTTTAAGTACCTTTTTTTTTTTTAAATAAAAGGGACAACACAGCTGTTGATCTAAACTAGGAAAGCCTCAGGGATGTGGGACAAGCAGGGAGATTTCTCAAGGAATGGTGTTTTTTCATAAGCAGCCCAATCATACTCCTGGTTTGCCAAAAGTGTCATAATTCTTTAGCTAACACTTTACAGCTGTATTTTGGAAAGGGGTCAATGCCTGATAACAGGACATGCCATGGTATGAACACTGCCACTTCAAGTGCTATGTTGTTGTCAAGGACACAGCCAGTAACAGGCTACTGCTTATTAAAGCAGAGCACTTAATGAGGTGTTAGTATGACAAATAAGAAAAGTTGCATTATCTCAGCCAGCCCTATTGTGTGCTGAGAAAGCAGCAGTGTTTTATGGGGAGAAGAGTTTTCAAACAGAGCAAGGGAAACCCATAAGCAGTTCTGAGCTGCTTTCCACATTCCCCTTTTTTGTTGCTTTAGCTTGGCAGCAGAGCTGCCTCTTCCAACCTTAGTGAAGGCTGCAGGTTCAGGTGTTAACAATAAATAAATTCTTCCTGGATGATTTTAAAGAAGCTGTGACTGTAAACAATTGTTTTTTGTGTGTGTGTTTTTTTTCCCTCTGCTAAACTTTCTTTAATGTGGAGGCAGGTAAGAATTTGAAGTTGTGTTCACTGTATTTCAGCAGACTCCTACAGGCACAGGAAGGGGCATGGGAAGAGAAGGAGAGAAGGTACTTTGAGTTCTACAGAGGAGCAGAGAATTGCCCTTCATACCTCATAACGTTATCATCGATCTGCATAAGTGATGTTGCTGTATAGAGCTTGCCCAGATCAGCATCTGACAGGCTTTGTGGCTTCTTCATGTTGTTATCTCCAAAAAGAACTTGCCTGGAAGAGTGACAGCAAGAATTACATCCAAATAACACAAGGGCAGCAAAACCATGACCTGTTCAAGGACAACTGAGTTTACCAAATCTGACAAGATAAGATTACTAGTGGGCTACATAAACATGAGGCTCTCCTGGGAGCAAGAAAAGCTTATTTGTCCACTTACCTTTGCAGCAAGACGTAACAAACCTTAACAGCCTCCTTGTAGGAAAAAAATGTTTTTCTTATCTACTGAAAAACTGCATAAGGAGCCTCTTAAAAAAACCTTCCCAGAACAGAGTGCACTAAGGGTATTTGGACTATAGGCTACATGTTAGAGGGAGGGTTCTTTGGCTTCAGACCAAATCTCTGGGTGGTTTGGGTAGAGCACCAGCAATACTGGGCATAGCATCTCCTGCACCATCTGGTTCTAAAGCCCCCCAGCACTGACTCCAGGCTACCTCACACACAGAAATCACCTTAGCAGAAAGCTATTTACTATGGACACTTGTCATAATAGGTTATTGCCCTCAAGGGAGGATGTGTTTCTTTACCAGAACAAACTTCTTCCCTAACAAACATAAAAGCCCCAAGTTGGAAAGGGATTTTTATCCCTTTGAGAGGCAGCTGCAGGGCAGAGCAGCAGCTCTGCCTAGGAGACTAGGTTTGATTTGGGTGGGTTGGAGCACAAGTGATTATGGAAAAAGTTTACTTAACACACTTCCCTTCAAGCCAGCACCAGCTTTTTCTGGGTTAATAATTTAAGTACCTTTTAATGGGAGCTTACCTAACTTCCTATGTCAAATTTATTCAAGTTGTCTAAATATTTGTAAATCTGGAATGAATCATGTGGATCATCCTACACTGGCTACCCTCCTTCTACAAGTGCTTCATACTGTACAGGAGTGTAAACAAAGAACCAGAAGTCTGAAGTGACACATGTTTCCTTCAGTGAACTAGGTCTTAAGATATTCCCCTCAAGTCAGGCAACTTCCAGTACACACAGATGAGGTCCTTTCTTGCCTAGAAAGTACCACCCAGAGAACTTTTGGTGGGGAAATCACCAACCCTGAGCATGTCACCCGTTTAGCACACAAATTTCTCTGTTATGCAAGAGCCACGGATCAGCAACAGCAGCACAAGGATCCTACAATACACTTGCACTCCAGGAACAGCAATGTTAAGTGTTTTGCTGGCTACATGCTCTTTCTAGAGGAACAACTAGAAGCCAGAGCTACAGGTTTGACTATTTGCTTATTTGCTAAGCAGCAACTCCATACTGCAGATCTTGAAGATTAGTCCTACCTCTGGTAGGTGGCAGAACAAGAGGCTCCTTCAATAGGGAATTCTTTGGCTAGAAGTGAAACAGATGCAGAACACTCCACTTTGAAGTCTAATTGCAATGTTTTCCTGTGCATGTCTTGTTTATTCATTAAGCAAATTTCCACAGAACACAAAAAGACAACAATGTCTTTCTTCTAACAAGATGACCAACACGTATTTGTCTATTTTACAGTATAAGGAGATTGACATTCGCTGTTGGTTCAGCTAAAGATCCATCACAGACCTTGTGCTAGGAGTCCTGTTTTAAAGGACCAGGCAGACAAATCCAATAGAGCAACTGACCCAATCAATACTGTCAGTGTGAGTGTACTGCAGTACCTGTGAGAAAGGATGATCTTCTTCATGTTGTCTGCCATTAGGAAGTTATAAAATCTTCTACAATGATCCCACTGCATGAAGGTTTCCTGCGCCCTAGAAAAAACACAGTGCAGAACAAACAAAGCTGCTAATGGAGCTCTTGAAAGATCAGATTAATACACTGTTAACATCTTATGGCAGCCTGGGGGCTGAGTAAACAAACCTCCAGGCCTTCCCTGCCACAGCTTAACCTTTTCCAGGAAATGACTTCCACTCTGATGAAGTTTGTTAGTATCAGAAAACAGATCTGCAGTCTCATCTTGCACAATGCAATTAGCAGTTTTGATCAGAGCATTTAAGAGCCATCAATCAAGATCCATAACATCGACAAAAGGATTTTAGTATCCCTTTGCAGAAGTTGAATGTAATTTACATAATGGGACTTTCAAGGAAAGGGATAAAACCTGTTGCTCAACAGTGTTGTCTGTTGTGTAATACAGCTCTCCAGAGAAAATAATTTGTGCAGATGTTTCCAATATGTAGAGATACTATTATTGTTACATTTCATTGGCAGGAACTGTAGGAATAAATACTAGTTACAGCTGCAAGTGGCATCTGAGTTGAAGTCTTTACCTATTCTCAATGCAGAAGAGCACTTCACAGCTTATCTGTTGTTAGAACAGAGTTGTGTGAGCTCTGCCAGATACCAGCACTCCTTTGCTATGCAGGGTCATGGGCAGGTTAGAGCTTTACTCCTAGCAGGGTTTGCTGTTACTGAGGGAACACAATCATTTACTGAGAGACTGAAGAATGCTGGGAGCAGTTTCAGCTACTGAAGCTCTCCCACCACTTAAACATTAACATACCATGAGAACTACTGTAGATTTAGCATGACCTTCCAAGCTATAGCCTTCAAGTCCCCTACTGTCGTTACCGATTAGGAACGGTGGTAGTAACGACACCCTACCAGGCAGGAGCAAGCTGTTTTCTTGTAATTAGCTATGCTGGAGAGTATGGATTAACAAAAAACCAAAAAAATCCATTATCTTTTTGTCTAGCCAGGCTATACACACCGCATTTATGCCAGGCCAAGGGAATGAAAGAAGATAGGAAAATGCACATTTCTTTCTTCACCAAAGGTTTTCCAAGCAAGCCTATTAAGCTATTACAAGATGTTTGAAGTTAAAACTGCTACATTTTCCTGTGGTGTACAGCTGTACTCCTATATATGAAGAACTACAAGCATTAAAAAAAACACAGGCAGCTTCCAGTATCTTGAGGATTGCCCTGGTTTCAGAGCTGAGGTCTCTCCCTGCAGCCCGTAGCTATGGTGAAGATGCATTCCACAAGATCAAGAAGCAGAATCAAGCCTATGCAGGCAGAGATTAAGGAATAAGGAGACCTGTCCCTGTTTAGCCTCAGGGAACACATTCCCTAGACTCTGTGTTAATTCATTAAACTAAGAGTCTCATTCTTCTGGCAGATCCTGGTATTGCTGTTGCTCTGGAAAGACTTTCCTATTTGAGATTCTTGGTTCACTTTGCTCACTGTAACTTTTTCCTTATTAAATCTATTTCGGGAATAAATGCCGGACAAACCAATATTAAAAAAAAAAACGTAACTGTAAATGAACTGGTCATGTTACCAGAGTAATCCACTTCCATGTAGCCCTGAAGGCTGGAGCAGCTATTTTAACGTACCAGACCAAGCCCAGGAAGCCAACAGCTTCACCATTCCATCTGGAGGTGTTTTGGACCTCCTCCCTGCCACTTCTATAACCAGGGCACAAGGCCCTCCCTCCTCCTGGTCTTCTGCTCAGTAGACGTTGCTTTCTCCTAGCTCTTCAGCTAATTAGCACTTAGAGCAGATGCAGATATTAGGAAGGGAGACACAAGACCTGAAAAGCCTTCCTGCTGGCTGTCCAGTAATACAGAGCAGATGTTTTGTGGCAGGAGGTTTGCTAGGAGATGTTTACCCAGCAGGTGGAGGCAAGAGCTCAGCAATCCACACAGCCCACACCATGGGGTGCATTAAACTCAGGGAAAAAAAAAAAAAAACCCAGCGAGTTGTTTTTCCACACAAATATCCAAGTGGAGAATTGTTAATCAGGTTGTCCTTGCCATGCAAGCATAACAGCATTACTCACAACAGCATTTTGGAAATCAGGAATACAATATTGCATAATTGTACAAGATGAACCAAGTGGACCTCAGCCAGATTATTATCCCAGCAAACCCTGTCTGATGATTGCAATTAAGGAGCTGGCTTCAAAAGGATGCTCTGTGCTCTATGCCAGAGCCCCAGGACAGCTAAGAACATTTTACTTGAAACAAAACAGAACAGCTGTTCCTGTAGCATCTGTTCAGACTTTAAGGGTGTGAACTAGCAGCAGATAATACACTTTTTTAGCAGTAGTCACATCTGACCTCAAAAGGGATTTGAGATGGCTGGAATATCACATGCATATCAAGCTTTTACTCATATCTTAATGCTTCCAGAAAAGCTTTTTGCTTTTACCTGTAAGAGCCTGATTCATAAAAGGTGTCTTCAGACTGCTGAATAACAAACTGGTCCCTACACAGGCAGAGCATCATCAGCATCAAGATTTCCAGCTACCCTGACCAGGCTGTGAGGCTGAATTCCATAGCAAGCCCCTCTCAGACCTGCCACAGTTTCACCATTCATATCGGCCCAAATGATCTTGACCCAAATACCTGAATCTCAACAGTCCCTTTTACCTTGTAAGTAGTCTCATGGCTCAAAACTGCAGGTGAGTTACTGCAGAGTCAGCTACACCTTAGTAATTGTCCACATGTACAGACAGTAAAAACTGGAAATAGCAGCTTAGCCAGTCACAGTGTTTCAATCTTCATTAGCTGTGCATACATGGAAAGGTTCAACTACATTAATTGAATACAGTTTTCAAGCAGCACTGCTGTGCCTGGACCCTCCATCAGTACATGCAAGTGAAGCCATCACAGCTCCTAAAGTGCCACAGCCTTGGCTTCCAGGTGGGGAGACATTATTATTTTCAGACTTTAGGGCTTTTCCTCCCCACCCCTATAACACAGCTGCAAGCACCTCCCCATGCCCTAATCAGCCTGTTTCCCTGACACACACTGAGAGGGGAGCAGAGGCTGATAGAGAATGTGCTGTCTCTTTCCAGTGTCCCCAGGTAAGAGCTGCCAGAAGAAACTGCACACTGAAGCCTTATGAACCACGGGATAGTTCTCAGAGTGATGAGACAGTGTAAACTATTGCTTGCAAACCTGGCATCAGCTCAGCAGCTGGTCACGCTGCCCAGCCTGCCTAGTTAATTACACCAGGACTGCACAGGGAATGCCTCCTCTCAGGACCCTGTAGCCATGAGACAGCATCCCATGCTCAGTCCAAAAGCTGCCAGCATGTACCTGGCCAGGTACACAAAGCCTGTTTGCATTGCTGACAAAGCGTACTTGTGCTTGCAATCAGCAAAGCTTCAGGTGCTCCTTCAGGAGGGTGCCAGTCTACACACTCAGTCTGTCAGACCAGCTCAGTACAAGAGAAACACCCATCTTCACCTGGCCCTTGCAGAGATCTGCCCCCTCCTGCACTCCCAGGAGAGAGCAGCACGGAGAAGGCTCCAGACCTACCTCAGTGCACTGTACCCCTGGCACACGCTGACACAGCACAGGACTCGCTCCTGGTTGGCCTGGCTCTCTCCCAGGTATTTGCACACTATGTTTCCACCCAGGCTGAAGCCCACAACAACCAGCTGGGTCTGAGGGTAGGTCTTCTTGATGTAATTCACCATGGCACCAAATTCCCAGGTGCATCCTAAAAAGAAGAACAAAGTTAAAAAAACATCTGATATATTTGAATTCTCACTTGAAGCTTCAGTTGCGTGCTTTGAATTCAGTTTCTTACCCTTTCTGACTTTTCAATAGCCTTAAGGTTTTAACAGCTCTGATTCACATGTGTTCATACATCTGTGAGTCCTGTGCAGCTTAGCTCATGCTTAGTTCTGACACAGTGCCAAAGCAAGATGAAATTTAGATGCTTAAAAATCATGGCAGCAGTTAACATGACAACCAAAACTCTTCCTTTCTAATACAGCTTTAAAAAGCAGAGTCCAGCAACTCTGGGCTTGACATTACTATGCAAGAGTAGCACACTTTCCTGAGGCAGTTTGCCACTTCTGAAGTGAAGTAGGGTATTTGGAATGCAGTTTGCTCCTTTGTTTTTAGCAAGACCACCAGGATCCCTAAATCCACACTGCTGTTGGGAGGGGAAAGGAGTGGCTTGTCAGGAAGAGCTCCCAGCAGGCTGCTGCAGAGCCTGACTAAGCAGGAGATCTCTGGAATCAGGGAGAAGGGTTTAAGCAGAGATGTTCAACCCTTTGTAGCCAGTGAATAGGTAAAGACTGCAGCTCCCTGAAAGACACGTGGGTATCCCCACATCAAGAGAACAGTTAAGTGTCTCTACACAGATCTGTTCCACTGTCAGCAAACACCCACTTGCATCCCACAGACTGCAGGCACTGAGGGATCCAGTTTCTGGCAGTACTGGCATCCTCCAGTTGTTTGACAGACTTGAAGATCTCCACACATATAACACATATAATCTGAGTACCTACAACTATTTCCCCTGCTTGTGAGTATGGGAAAAGGAGATGGGGAGAAGCAGCTGCAATAGTGATGGCATTAGTACACTGGTATCAACTGTTTATGCAGCTTGTTAACCTTCCCTTTGGATTTAAGGCTGCAAACCACAGAAGGCATCACATGAACAACAGAAATAGAACTCCAGATGTTTCTTCCTGTCCGGAGTCAGAAACTCAGCTCTATCCTGTGGAACTTGTCCAGGGAGATAAATCCTAGGATTCCAGCATTCCACCCTGTACTAACCTAACACTGCTCCACTGTGCCCCCACCCCAGCTGTACCATCCTCAGTAGACATCAGACTCCAACTTCACCTAGCTCCGGAGTAAACTCTGAGCACCAGGGTCTGTTTGCTTCAGTGGAACAGCAAGCTCCTGGCTGAGTGTTTTAGCAGGGTTTGGGCACTTCCTTGTGAACATTCTTAATGTGCAATCTTGAATACAATAAATCCTGCACTGCTCTGGTTTCCTCTGGAAGAAGCCAGCAGTCAAAATACTTTAGTGTTTGACCTTTGTGATTTCAGGGCAGCTCAGAAATCCAAAACTAGAAAAGCAACAGGTCAAGTGTGATAAAGAGGCTGGGATTCAGCAAATCCCAAATTTAGGCTACTTGCTCCTCAGCAAGTATGCCTGGAACACAGCAAAGCTGAAACGGCACGGAGTGATTTGGGCAGGAGGGAGAGTAAAGTCTACTGGACTTGCTGACACTTTACTTAACAAGCAACTCTGCCAAGTGATTTACTGTCTTACTCAAAGGAAGTGCTAAGCATTCTTTGCCCTTTCCAAGGCTATAAAAGACTCAGAAAGGTATGTCTCAAGAGATGCACTAAAGAATAACACCCTAAGGCCTAAAGCAAAGCTCCACAAAAGCAAACTCTTAACTTTTATCAAAATAGCAAATGCTTTAACATTAAAAATTAGTTTTGATTCAAGACATGGTAGTTTTGCAGTCATTAACAACCTAGGGCCTCACTACAAATGAGGGTATTTGGTATTCCTGAAGTGTTTCCCAAAGAGGATTATATTTAATAATTCTAAAACAAGCAACAAAGCATTACAGCCTATTTGCCTACCAGACCGGGCATCTCAAAGCACAGTATTTCTGTTCTGGCAATTTAACTGTTGAAGATAACTATTCTGTTAATCCAAACTCTAAGCAGTAGCTTAGCTAACTTTAAAAAATAAAACCTAACACAAGTCTGCTAAACAATTGACAGTGCACCCACAGATACTTACAGTAAAGAGGGAGATGAGGAGGGCTCAAGAGAGCTCAAGAACAAGCAGATTAGGTCACAGGCAAAGAGGCCCCATTCTACAAAGATCACATTACTCACCAAAAGGGCAATTAAGACCAGCTAGAGTCACCCTTCACACAGTTTCAAATCATTTATTCCTTTTAATTTCTAGGTTAAGAAAAACTTCCTTATACTCAAGGTGAGAGCCATAATCATGGCAAGTTAAGCAGTACCACTTCTGTAGCTTTACTGTCATACTCCTGAACTGTTGCTTGTTGTTGTTGACCTGTGTTACATCAAGGAGCAAATCCTCACATGTCTCTCCTAAGACATAAGTGTACTTTCTGGATAGGCTAGTACAAACTCCACTTAGGTTGCATCTTACAAAGCCTCAGAAGTGGCATTTATCTTTCAGAGTCAGGTTTGTTTCACATTCTATGAAACTGGCAAATTCAGAATCTCTAAAATCATTTCAACAGGTAGACACAAGAGGGTTTTTGTCCCTAAAGAGTTTTCTTTCATAAAAACTGCCTCCTTGATGACAACACGTGTAAAGAGCAGGCAGAAGAGACAAAAATGAATTTAGTATTAGCCTCCTCTCTTGCTCCCATCTAAGTTGAGTTTAATTCTTAAGAAACAGAACAAAACTGTTTTACCCCCATTGGGGTACAGCAGTTCTGTTATCCTGAAGGAGGCTGATCAATCCCTAGAAGTTCCATGAGCTTGAAAATAAGCTCCCCAGGTGCCACAAAGTACCTACCATATGTGAACATCCGTGGTGAAGTGAGCTCAATGTTTGGCAGGGCTCCCAGGTGATTCAGGACAGCACATCTGTACCCATTTTTCTGGGCATAGTCAACAAAGGTGCGGATGTACTGCTTCTCACTGTGGTTAGCAATCCCCGGGCAGATCACCATCGTGACATCCTCTGTGCTCAGAAAGAGAGGGAAGTTAAGTAAATGTCACTTCATGCAAATTAAGAGAGTCAGAAGGTTCCCATTTCAGATCCGTGGGAAACCACCTACCACAAGCAGGCTACAATTCCTCCTAGTCTGCCAAAAATCCTGTATGTGACAGGAGACCAGCAGCTCCAGAGTTACAGATGTGAGAAAGCAGTTCATGCTACGGGAGATGAACAGTTTTTAACTTCAGGGAAAGCTGTGCAAAGAGTTCTCCAGGCACTGCTTAGAGACCAAGAGTATGCTCTTCTGTCTGAAGGACATTTTTGATGTTACACATGTTCTGCCTTCTGACAGCCTGTTATGACGTGTGTGGAAGCTGTGGAGCCCAGCACTCCAAGTAGACTGGTTATGCTATTTCCCCCCCATTTCCCTTCTAGAGCTGGGTGTAATACAGATATTCTAAATGAAGCTCTGCCAAGCACAGACATTCTGATCAGCTGACACTAACCATCATCTACTTTGTGGCTAATCTAATGATATTTGATCTGCTGACACTGTTCACTAGTTTAACAAGATATCATTTCATCAACCAAGAAAGTAATTGCTGTAATTCAAGTAAGCACAGTAAATTACATTCAGGATTATCATATGCACTTCAAATTAACTGTAACTCTCATGTGCAAAGCTCCAACATTACCAGCTCTAGCCACTGAATTTTTATCTCATTAGAAAAGCGCTGCTCAGATTCTCTTCAGCAATAAAGATAACAGCAACTGTTCTAGTGCAGCACTGTACCATGAAGATCTCAACACTGACAGCTTAAAAAAAAAAGAAATCTGCTTTTTCTGAGGGCCAAATGAGAGCCATGGGCTCCATCCTCATCTGTCCCCCAGAGCACAGAATCAAGGTTAGCAGCCAGCAGCTGTTGGACTGACCTCCAGTGCAGTGCTCAGAGCGTGGCTCAAAGAGATCAAAGGTGGCTGTCGCTCCATCTGGCATCGTGAGGTACTTGCGAAGTCCATATGGATGTGGTGATCTCACTCTCCCCATTTTTCCATAAAGAGCTGTCTGGATATGTCCACTCTTTCCCCAGATGAGGGGTGGAATGTACCTGAAAGGCAGTAATTTAATTGCTTACCCCTGCTGTGTTAACGAGCCCTTAAAAACACAGAAGCACTCCCATAACAAATCTCTCACCAGCTCCCAAATATAGTAGCAAATATGGAATTGTTTTTGCTCTGACTGAACTGGCAGCACTGATCTTTGCAGCCTTACACAAGAGGAGAGACCAAAACACTCTCAAAGCTGAAAAATCAGCACTGATAGCAGCAGCAGAAGCCAAAACCCAGACAAGCCCTATATTGAGATGTTAGAGGAACAAATGCTTCTCACTAAATACACAGACACCTTGTGCCTTAGTGAGATTGGGAGTGCATGTTGCCAACCAACCAAAGTCACTTCCAGAACTGTACAGTGCTGTAAATCTGTTTTAATTGAAACACTGAAGCCTCCTGGGTTGAGCCACATGAACTTGACTATAGGAGCCAGTGGAAGAAACAACAGGATTCACATCAAGTTCCAGAAAACTGAAAGCCCCAAGACTTGCTAGTTGGGACCATTTTACCCAAGTTAAACCATGAGCACAGTACAGGTTAATTTTGCCTTTCAGAATTAGGTAAGGGTCGGGACAGTGTTAGGAGAACCAGTCAGAACTGACCAAACTCCCCTGAGTAACAAATCCCTTTCAGTAAGAGGGGTGAGTCTACCAATTACTTATGCTTATCAAGGGTGTAATAAAGCTGTGTGACAAAGCAGATTGTCTCTCCTTTCCTGGCTTACAGGCCCTCAAAAAAGATATGTGAGAAACACAGCTATGAGCTGGAAAGCATTAAAGGCTTAGGTATCAGATTTTTTTAGCACAAGCAGAGCCACAAGTGGTTTAACAGGAAACACACTGTGCCCTAGCACCACCACCATGTGGGCAAGTCACCTGGTCACTCAGCAAAGGGGGCTGAGCCAGTGCCTTGAAAAAGAGAGTTACATCAGCTCTGAACAGGAAAGCATGAATGATTTATTGTTGAGGAGAACAGCAGTCCCAAGGGACACACTTCCAATTAAAGAACCATGGTCTCTGGTGCCCAGACCAGGGTATCCAGAAGCTTGAGAGCTTCTGACTTCACCTTGGATCCTGAGGGATTAGCAACACCCTTCCCTGTTGTGTTTAGGGCTTCCTGCAATTATTCCTTTTGACTTTTAGAGAGCATACAAAGCAGAGATCACATTCTTCCCCGTTCACAAAAAGCTAGGCAGCTCAGGACTCAAATATACTAATTAAGCCCACAATCCAGTAGAATGTGAGAGAAACCCTATGTTTGTGCTCTGACACTACCTACTCATACAGCTGGACCTTCCCCCACGCCAGCTCTTATGTGTCATATCCGCAACTCCCTCTTGCCCCACACACTGCTTAAAAAGACATCCCATCAAATAAAAACTACTTAGGGTTGTTTAGCAAGACAAGAGCAGCAGTATGCCCTCCTTCTCCCCATTCTTTTCCCTCATCTATGAGTGGGACTTCTTACAGTCGAAGCAACACAACAGTTTGCTGTCGTTTCCCTCATTTCTGCAAGTGCACTTCCCAAGGAGATCCAAACCAGATTCCTGGAGAAGCAGATATTGCTTCAATAAAGGCTGCAAAAGCTGCCAGCTGATGTTCACAACCTTGTAAATTAGCCCTCAGTGCATTCTAGATTTGATCACTCAACTATAAAGCTTTTCAAAGGATCCAGACAAGGTCAGGAGTAGCATGCCTCTTCTGTCAGCCCAGCATCTTTGCACTGGGTCTTGTCAGGCAGAGTGTACAGCTGTGCACATTCTCTGCAGTGACAGAGGCTGGACCAGCTCATCCTCTGCAATAGCTGCTAGAGATGGAAAGCAGTCACTGGGTCCACTCTCAAAATTCACAATACAAGGGTAGATATCCATTGGGACAGGGCAGTCAAACTAAATCAGGCTGCAGAAGAACTACATGTGGTTCTGCTCAAGTCACATACAGCTCAGTGCAAGGGTTTTGAACACAACTATTATGCCAGATGGAAGAGACACTGCTCTCCTAACATAAGGAAAAACAGCTGGCTTCACCCCAGTCATTTACTATACCACCAGTTTGTATCAGTAGCTATACTCCACACTAGACAGTGCTTAAATGGCTTTTTGTCTTTTTTCTTCCACAGACATCCTTTACAGATAGTGCTTGCTGGCTCCTTCTGAGGGGAGCTGACAAATACAAACTATAATAAAAATTTGCAGCTCTTTTAGAAGAAACTCAGACATCAAAATTGCTTTAGGGTTTCTAATCTTGGCCGAGAACATGGATTGGAAAGTTTTGGTGATTCTGCTTCCATACAGTGTTTTTCAAATCACAGACTATCCCCAAATCTTACCCTACAGGGCTAACAGGAAAGCAATTTGACCAGCTACAGCAAAATTATACAGCTATTACTGATTACTGCTACCACAAAAAAAAAAACCACAACAACAACAACAACAAAAAAGAAACCAACAAAAACACACACACACATTAAAAAAAAAAAAAAAAAAAAAACAAAAAAACCCACAAAAAAACAACCCCCCAAAAAAAACCCCACAAAAAAACCCCACCAAAAATCAAGGATCTCTGCAAGCACCAATCCTATCCTCATGTTTAATCTACAATTCAGTTTGCAGCTATAGGTTACAGCCATCCACTGGAACAGATGCAGCAGCACATACCACAGGATGCTGTTGGAGTTGAAATCAGAATAGTCTTCAAAGCCTAACCCTACTGCCAGAGTTTAAACAAAGGCAAATAGTTTCAAGCACACTGCTTCCCAAAAGTGCACTGCTTCCCACAGCCTGCCTCCTCGGGTCACTGATGGTTTCTCTGAGGAAAGAAACCCCTAGACCTGCCTTTGCATAACCCAGCTGGAGGTTATCTAAGTACTGATCTGCAATAAATCAAACCTATGTACTGCTTTTACAGGCAAACAGCACATGCAGTTTCCTTGACATGTTTTTTATTTAAGGCAGGAATCCCTTTTGCTCCATCCATAATGATGGTCGAGTGACAACTACAGTTCCCACATTTCCCTCAAAGCTAAAACCCTGTGAAACCCAATGGACAAGGGAGCATTCACTGTTGCTCCCTGCAGAATGCACAAGTGTTTGAGCATCCTATTGACCAAATAAAATGCTCAGTTTATCTTTCCTGATGCTAACTCCAGTCAGCTGCTTAAGCATTGCTGCCTGCAGCAAAGATGACTTGTGTTAGTCACTCTGCAGGTAACTACATTCTTTTAGATAAATATTCAAAGGCTAAGCTTCAGCATGACTAATGTACATAGTACTCTGATGGCAGAGATTTGTAACTTCTACCGAGGCATTAAGTATATTTCTAGTTTGCACAGAAGTTTTAAAGCAGTTGAAGCTCTGAAATACTTGCAAGTGCTCAGGCAGAAGCTTGTTATCTAACCAGTCTTTTTGTTTAGGCCCATCAGCCTTTAGGCAACAGACTTGTGAGGCAAAACACATCCCTTAAGTATCCAGGCTCAGGAGACTGAACACCACAACACTTTGAACAGGGAAAGGGAAGAAAACTGCTCAGATAGTACAAATCTTGTATTATCAGTGAAAAACTAAGACAGATTAGAACTTACCTTACCAGACTAAGGCAAAACCAAGCAGCTAATAAAAACGTTACTTCTGTTTACCAAGACAAGTTGCCAATCTAACCTACTACAAAACCCTGTAATGCCTTTACAGTAAGAGTGATTATTCTCTTTTACTGAATTCAGGTAAAATCTCTTCTCAGCTGAGGACAAGGTATCCTTATAATCTATAGCAGAATCAGACATATGATCTGCCTGTCACACTGTTTCTGTTGACCCTCCATTTTGCCAATGGGCAAATCTATTTTTGAAATCTTCATGTGACTTTTGTCTTTCACTGAGACAAAAGCTACAAGAACTTCCAAGAGCAAGTACTGAGCCTAATGGTGCAAGACTGTACAAGGCTGAAGGATGGGTCATCTTTTTATACAAGGTTTGTGTGGACTTTCAGCTTGCTTTTACTAAGCTGATTCAAAGAAGAGAGCACAGAAAGAACTCTTCAGTCCTGAAGGTGCATGATACCACACTGGTGAGGGAGAAAACTTGCCAGGAATTGTGCAAAAGCCTTTATCCTCTGAAAGGACAGATCAGATCAATTTTATTTAAGCCTATTATGTGAAAAGCAGTTCCAGAGACATTTGTATACTCAACCCAGCTGAAAAATCCTAACTACCCAGTGCTGATAGCAAGAGCTAGAACAGATTGTTTTGTAGTGAAGTCAACATTCTTCCTAGCAAACAGCTGAAAAAGATGCTTCTCCAAAACAATCAGCCTGCAGACAGAAGAGCATGTACTCACAGAATTCTTCTTGAGGTTTACCTTAAGAAAACAAGCTCAGCAGGATGCAACACAGGGAAACACCACCATGCAGACTGAGCAACTAAATAGTATTCACTCTAAGGAGCATTTGAGTACTGTCCTTCAGATTTTATGCTAAAACTATAATTACTGCTAAATTTAACCATGTCTTCCAAACAAGGGCCCTTTACTCAAAGGCAGGTGGCTTCCCTCCAGCATTGATAACAAGTAGAAACAAGGAAAATGTTCAAGGACACAAAAGATTTCCAACTCCTTCCTCTCTGTCTGCTATAAATTGAAGTGGTTCTGAAAAGCAGTGTACTGCAGAGATTACTCCAGCACAGCATGGAGATGGTTCAGTACACATTCCTTGGTGTCCTGTTCCAGAGAAGCTGCTCCCAGATGTACAAAAGCTCAGGAACAAACACCATGTCCATAAAGCAGCATTTCCCCTGTTATGCAATAGTGGCTTATGGTGACAGGAGCTGAGCAGTGAGAACACCAGCCAGGAGGATCTCTTGCCAAGGCCTCCACACAAGGACAAGGACAGCACAACGACCCAGACAAGCATGTACTGATAAAAAAAATCCAAAGGAAAAGCTGTGCTGTACCAAAAATGGAGATTTTTACTTCTGTGAACCAAAAATGGCTTCCGAGCTCTCTCCAGACCCAAACGCTCTTAACTGATTCACTTCCCAGTTTTGATTTGGACAGTTGCAATAGATAGCAGCCACTCTGAATAAAGAAATATTTGAAGCAATTCTTTCTTCCAGTAACCAGCCCTGTAACCTCCAGTACCAGGACACTACAACAGAAGGCAAACAGGGGAACAGGCCTGGGACAGTAGTTAATTATGAAAGGCCACTTACATGGCCCAACAAGTACAGAGTTCATCACTCCTAAGTGAATTCACAGCCAGTTACATAAATCTGCTCACCAATGTTAGTGTTTGAACTCCAAACCTGCATTTCAGCTGTGCAGCAGAGCCTCACATCTTGATAGATGGCTGCCCACGGTGCTCGAGAACAAGACCATTCCTAGGTTTTCCCAAAAATTTCTCCTAGCATTTTAACATTTAAAACAATTCCAGCATGTGATTGTAGATTAAGTTTAGTGGCTCTCAGGCAGTAGATTATTATTTTAGAGCATATACATAATCCAGTATGCAGGAATTTAGGAAAGCAGCAGCTGTATAAGCAGCTCACACAAAGCACATAAAAACTGTGCTATTTTTATTAGCAGGCATCAGCATTCAGGTCCTCAAAGATGTGAAGTGGAAGTTCAGCAACAGGCTTATTTCTGGAGCATTGCTTCATTTCATCTGAGGAGATTACCACTTTAAACATTAACTCTTACTGGTCTTTATCTGCTATAGCACACTGGATACTGATGGTGAGAAAACAACTTGTTAATGTCATGACAGTCTAAGAACTTTTGCCTGCACTACAACAGGCAAGAGACTATTTTTCCCCTTTACAGAGCAGTTTAGAGGTATTTAAAGAATGCTTTACAAAATCAAACTTTGTTTGAGCCTTGTCCTTTATTTGATGCTAGGGAATGCAAACTGAATTCCAATCAAGGAAACTCATATAAAAGTCTGCAGGGTTCAACCCTCAACCCCAAATATGTAGAAAGCACCATTTTCTGCACCAGCTCAGCTAGATTGCTCAATGTGATGAGGACACAGCAAGAAAATTGCAACAAAAAAATTTAAACAAGTTATGGAGCTTCCACATTCCCCGAGTCTCAAAAAAGAAACAAATGGAGTAGAAGTGTTTGTTTGCTGCCCACAGTACCTGTATGAAGTCAGAACTATTTAAAAGTACAGACTGGCTTCCTTGGCTAAACCACCTCCTTCACTATTTAAGAAGCTTTTATTTAGCAAAGTGCCCCTCCCTCCCCCACCAGTGACTACAAGAAGTATTTTTGTCAAAACAAGGTATGAGGATTTACAGCACTTAGAATCCTCCTTGCTGATAAGAGCTGGAGAACATAAGGCTGCTGCCAATGCCACAGCACCCAGCACAAACTCAGACCCCCCAAGGCTGCTTCTCTGCAAGGTCAATGCTTCAATTTACCAACAGGGAGCTGCCATTCTCCTCTACCTCTCAGCATGTTCACCTGCCAAAGCTTCTAGTTCTTCTAGTTTATTATTCTCCTGGAAGTGTTCCTCCCAGAGTAAAACACCTAAGAGCTGACAGGGATCAAACACTGCTTGCTATTAGGGGGAAGAAAAGAACACTGAAAAGCTTGAAGACAGCTCTTCTGACTACTTATCTCCTTGCATCTAAGAGAAAAGCAGTGACAGTGTAAAAGAGTCTTCTGGTACCAGGCAGCCTGCTCACCCAGCACAGGTTGGTGTGCAAACAAAGGATAAGAAGGATCTAGGCTGGATCTTTGACAGTGTTTACTAACAGGCTTGACAGTCATTTGCCTCAATCTTTGAGGAGCTTGCCTTTACTGATGATAAAGTGTGCAGACAGCAAGGATAATTATTTTCAATACGGATGACACGTGCCACATCTCTACAGAAATAAAGATACACACACTTTGTTAGAATAAACTGTAAACAGCCAAAAATGTCTGGCTAGTACAGCAAGCACTGGCCAAATTTACCCTCATGAATCAAAGAGCCAGCACTGCATTTCTACAGGAATAGGAGCAGATGAAGGACTTTCTGTACCCTTTTGAAAGACAGGAAAAGGACACAGCTGCCACCAGCAGTTAGACCCAAGTGCTCAAGGGCACCAATTGCTGTGCTGAATTGCAAGAGCTTCCATACAAGCAGCAGCAATTTGAATGGAAAAGGGTCTGATTAAGCTACTCCACTTGGGAAGCCGAAGTACAGAGCTGGACAGGGCCAGAGGAATGGAAAAAGGGATAAGAGAACATGAGCTCCAGGAAGACAGATTCTCTTGCTTTCCAATATTTGGTAGATATGTAGACAGTTTCTGGCAGTTTACACAACTGTAAAAACCAGTACTAACATCTGCAAGTACAAGGTACCCGGCGCACAGCCATCTCAGGCAATTTTTACAATACAAAGTTCTGAAATTATTCATCCACCACCACTTGGCTTACTGAATGACACCACAGTTACCATGCACTGAATTAGACCAGAGGTGAGGATTGTGCCATAAAGGGAAACTAAAGCCCAAAAGTGTTTACTCTAAGAATTTTTAAACACCTGCACAGATAGAATAACTTTTCTTGTTCCCTTCTCCCTGCCAGCCTGTTTTTCACAGCAGTGGGCTCACCCCTTCCTCACTTAAGCAGGAGCTGAACAAACCAGGTCTGAAAGCCAGTTCACAGCTGTGAACATTCCTCTGCACAGAAGAATTGGTCTTAAAACAGATCTGACAACAAACCCAGTACTAATATAACAGGAGGGATTGCTGGGCTACTTATTTTGCTTTCATGGTAGAATCTGAAAAGAGCTGCTTAATCAGCTTTCCTAACACTCTGAATAATTAGCAAGTAATCAAAGCCTTGCAAGATTTTTCGGTGGAGTATGGCACAAGCTGTTTTCACATAGCTTTTTCCTAATTATCCTACAAACTGTTTCATGCATAATTGCAGGAATTTAAATACATTTGTTCCCCTTTAGTCTCCAGGTGACTTTCATGCCTAAAGACAGGATTTCTTTGATTTTTAATTTCTATATCAAAAAAAGTCTGTGATAACATCACTAGAATAGTGAAAAGAAATAATCACATATACATCTTAGAGCTGTCTTTCCTGTAAACTCTGTCAATTCCCAGCAGCAATTATATTCCCAACATTCCTGTCTTCCTTAACAGAGATATAAAGGTAAGAGGACTGAACAACTACCAATTCACACATTTTGTTCTGGTTTGTTTCAGCTGAGTTTGTTTCCTTTTGTTATGGAAGTCTTTCAGACAATATTTTGCCCAAGAACCAGGTACTGGAGGTGACTGCTATAGTTTTCAGAGAAGCTGGGAAGCCTGAGCTCAGCTGATCCAGAGAAAGCAAGCAAATCAAACTTGCACACTATTAACACAATATCAGGGTTCTGCAAGCAGCTCATCACTCTTGCAATTAATGCACAACAGATGTCTAAATACTGCTGGACATGTTTTGCACTTTCACTCTTTCACAAATGCTTTGTTCTCCAACTGAAAGTCCAAGACCTGGCCCTAATACAGCAGTGCTAAGAGTCAGTGCTGTGAGAATAGAGCTGAAATAGCAGAAAAATGGACTCTAAATTAGCTTACAATTCATTTCCAAAGACTAGCCTGATACTAAAATGCCCTCAAGGCTGATAATCAGCACAGCTTCATGCTTGCTCCTTCAGTGACTAGAGACATGTCATACTGGAGTGCAACACTGGGATGGCAGATATCTGAAGTACCAAGTAACTCGAAGTTCCTCAATGTATTTTTTAGAAAAGGAATTGCTTTACAGTTAAGGCAGTAGACATAATCAAGAATCCAAACACATTTATGTTACCACCAACCTGGAGCGCACCACAGAACCCTCTCTGTGTTCCAATTTCAACGGATAATGCTTTGTTTCATCTAAAAGTTTACAGACCCCATGGCCTAACATACCTTATGTAATCAAGGCACCTAACACAGCACTGCTAAAAGCCTCTCATCTCCCCTAAAATGACTATCCTTAAGTCAGCTTGACTTTTGAGATCCAAAAGGAAAGTTCATGCAGCTGCACTCAGCACTTACTATATAATTGATGTACTTAGAGCTTCTAAATAGGACTTGCAAGTTTTCAAAGTGATTGCAGAAGAGAAATACTGTAATCAAAGTCCTTGTCCCTCCAAAGCCTCATGAAATTGTACTAAATGCTTGCTATTATTGGAGAATGTTCTTGGTGAAGCTAAGGGCAGCTACACTGATTCTAGAGGTCTTGGAATGGAAGATCAGGGATCAGCCTGCTCAAATACACAGCTGACACAAGGTCAATTTGAAAGTATATTCAACAGGCTTAGAGCTGGCCTCTGTGTCATTACTTTATTAAACTAGTTAGGATGTGCTCTACCAGTAATAAATTTCATTAGTTTTCAATCAACTTGAAGTACTTCAGAGAAGAGCAGGCACTTTAAAACTAATAGACAGCCCTGTGTTCATTATGAGGGCACTGACATACCATGAAAATGTTTCCTTCCTGTGAGCCCCAACAGACTCCTTCCCTAATAAAAAGGAGTACAAGAACATGAACAAGTGCTGACTGCATCCATCCCTCCCCCATTTCCACAGATAGTGGGCTATTGCTGCTGGCATAGTATATCAGCATACAGCTTCTATAAAGATGGACAGTGATGACTTTTACTATGCATCTGTAGAAAACTCCACACAACAAGGCTTGGTCTTAAATCCAGGTATCTGAGACAATAAAGAAATGCTTGACTTAGAAAAGCTTTATTTTACTAAGAGTATACCCTGATATTCATTTGAACCACGGTCTATGACACGAGGAAGAATGGATAAGTGCAGCTCTTCTTCCTATAATACAGGTCAACATGGAAAACATATACTACTTACTCTTTGGTCAGAAGTGGGCAGGATTTGAGTAGAAAGCGAGCCAAAGCAGAGTCCTGGTAGATGAGCTCAGGAGGGGCAGTGGGGCTTTTTAAATTCAAGCAGCGAACAATAACATACAGAACAGCAGCAACTGCAGCCAGCTTCACCCCATCAAACACTGCTGGCAGCTCAGAGGTTTCCAATATTGCACTCATTTTTCAGCCTGGAGATAAAAACAACGTTAAAGCTTTTAGAAATACAGTGTAGGATATGAATATCAACTGTCACGTTAACTATACAATTGTGCTAACCAGCTAAATTCATCAGTTAACACTGTCAGGAAATCCTAGCATACCAACTCAGACTAGCAACTTTTAAGTTGGAAGAAAATTTACTTGGTATTTTTCTAAACACCCTAACAAACAGAAGAAAAAATGGATGGTCAGCTGTGAAGGAGATTTAATCCTAATCACTGCTGCCCTAGAATTGCACCAGTGTCTCAGGTGTCAACCCCTCGTCTGCAGCCAGTCAATACATGCAGGACCTTGGCCAAGACTACGCAGGTCAAACAGAAGCTGGGTGAAAAGCCAGGCTTATAAAGGCTCCTTGGCAGCTTTGGACATGTGTTCCTTCACAGGTGTACAAGCCAGACCTGAAAAGGTGCACCTGAAAGAACTACTGTTAGTTCCTCAGCCCGAGTCCTGCAGTTCCATGAGAACACTGGTACTAAATCCTGCCTGCACTTAAGACGGTCACTTTATGTACTGGCATCCTCAGCATTGCTTTTTATTCACTGCAGTTCTGCAGCTGAAGGACTAGGTTAATATCTACTCTCTTTCAAGGGCTTCAAAGTAAAGGAACAGAAGCAAGAAAGTATAAAAAAATATACACTTCCAGCTTGAAATCAAATTCTCAAACTGATCCAGCTTATTTTGAACATAAAGTTCAAACAGCTGGCTGCATTTATTGTTGAAGGGGCAGGTTTTTCCCCTTCCTAAGTCACATGGGCAACCCAAGTAAGATAAGTAACAAGCCAAGTCTTACCAATTTCAGTTTTCTTCAAGCTAGAAAAAACTGCCAGTCCTCAGCAGACTTGTCACTGATCCACGTGCTGCCCGAGCTAGCCTGTGGTAGGGGGGAAAGCAAACTGATTATTATTGATAAAGCTGCATTTCTCAGCTGGAAAGGATGAACACGAGTTTATACAAAGGTCTCACCACAGACATGGTGAGCTATTAGTATAGTCAGTCATAACCAACCCTGATCCATCTGCATCAGAAATCTTTTGCCAGTGGATGGATTCCAGACTAGATCGCTTGCCTACAGCCCTACAGCTATTAACTCATTTGCAGTATGTAAATGCAATTTCATGAGCAGAGAGACTTCATCTCTGCAAGACACTGTACTCAGAAAACCTACCCAAATCTCTTACTATTTAAAGGACTAAGATTAACAGAATACTCTTCTCAATTCTGCAATATCTACAATGTTACATAAGTGTGAAGCCAGTCTGAAAGAAGTTTCCTGCTGCTTTTATTCAGCCTTAGCAAGGCAGCTCACTCCTACAGATGGACACTTGTAAACAGTCTCTGCTTGTTCCCACACTTGCTTTTTAAGATGTTACAACATATTACTCTTCAACACAGTGGGAGCCACAGGAGGCTCAGACACAGCCACCTAATTAATGCTAGTGCACATGCAAGAAGGCTTGTTACAAGAATTTGATGATGCCAATAAAAGAGAAAGCTTTTAGCCTGTGACCATAAAAGTGTAAGCAATACTTGCTATTAGAACTGCCTTCCCACAGGCACAACAAATCAATGGGGACTCAGAGCTTCCAGGAAAAGCTCCAGAACTGTCTGCTCTCTACTAGAGCTGCTGCTCCCAAATGGAAAACACTATCAGGACAGACCATACCAAAGCCTTACTCTCCTTTATAGCAGAACTAAAGAGCCTGGAAGTACTTTCTGTACTTAGTGTAGCTACACCAAAATCCCTTGGAACACATGTCACATCAGCTACTGACTAACAGCATGCAGGAAAGCTGCAGGTTTCTGCCACCACAACCATCTGCACAGCAGAACAGAATGAGGGAAACAGAGACATTTAATCTTGGGCAATCCTTCAGCTTTTGTTTTCCAATTCTGAGCTTCACAGTAGAAGGGAAAGGATGAGCCACAAAAAGCCTTCAATTCTTCTACTCAGAAGATTGCACAGGCATCACGAGAGGAGTTCAGGTACAATGTCTAGCTGCACAATGTTTTGTCACACCTCTACCTGGTAAGCTTTCACCAACACTACCATCAGTTCTGTAGGAGACAGCAGGCAAACTACAGCAATGGCTGCACCAGGGAAGGTACAAATGGCTGAAGAGCAGACCAGGTTCCTGAACTCAAGGACAATCTCCCTCAGATCAAACTCCCAAAAGTTCTGTTGACATCTTCCTATCATTATTTTATTCAAAAAATTAAGAGACACTAGTACCTAAGACCATCCTGACACCTGGATTTTAAACTAGTTTGCTTAATTAGTGAAATTTTTAAAATAAAACTGAGCACAATTAGTCATTAGGATTTTGTACTAGTGACTCAGTATAATTCATCCAACTAAACCGTATCTCCCTGAGAATGTTCTCTCCCATATAATCTTCAGATTACAAACACACCACATCTTTTCTGATACTTTTATATCTCATGTTAGCCTGTCAGTCCCTTAAAACAGCATGCCAGCTTGCCATTACTTTCAGAAAAATCAGCTGTTGGTAGGCAGCATTATGCTTTGACACTTATGAACTAGTATTTTCCATTTTAGACAGTCTAAAACACACATTCACAGAACTTACGCACCTCAAACATGTGCTAGAGGTTCATGTAATTGTCAAAATCTTTACCCAAAAGCTCAGATCAGCCTGTAGATGTAACACAAAGCTGGCACTGCTTCAATTGCACAGCTTCCTGCAGTGATTGTTTAAGCAGTGGATCTAGTCCTTGAAGACTCCATGCCCTATGGATTCAGCTGTGCCACTTGAGGCACTTCCTCTAAAGTCTGGTATTTCTGATGACCTAAACAGACCTGTCTCAGCCAGGGCAGATTTGCAAGGGCTGAGTCAAGGCACTCGGCTCTAAAATTTTAAGGGTTTAGCTTACTAAAATGGATTTGAGCTTTGCCTCTAATCACATAGGACAAATGTCTCCCTCTTTAACCAGCTGGGATGAGGTCACCTTGCTTCTGTTTTGTTAAACCCTTTTTGCATTGACCCAATAAACTTGTCTGTTAAACAAACAAACAAGCAAACCTCACCACACAGAAAACCCGCAGATAATCACAGGGTTGAGCCAGACAGATTTTAATCTAGAATCTCCTCTAACTGGGGCAGCATTAACCTATATGGCCAAACATTTGGCTTTTTCCATATAGAAAACACTGGAGTCACTTCTGGCAGGCTTGGGAAACTTACCCAAAAGCATACCACTGGAAGCAATCAAGCCTTTTCATCCATCAAAGCATTTGAGATCCACATTGAGGAACCCAAAGAAGCTGAAGTTCTTGGCCCCAAGGATGTTATTTTGAAGCATCTTAATTGCACAATTCTTATTTCATTTTTAAATCAATTATAGGCATGACAACCCCAAAGACCAACAGCCCCCTCAAGCAATGTTAAGTCCCAATTTTAACTGAGGGATAACTTTAAAATCAATTACTGGAAAGTGAGTGCTGGACTTGTGGTCTTTTCATTTGCCCTTCCATCACAAAAAGCTGAAAATCATGTAACAGGAAACATTTCAGCATCACTGTTAACAGAGTGCACTTCATCTGTACAAGTATAACAAGAAAAAAAAAAAAATCCCAAGTCTCATCCCTTCCAGACAGAAACAGACACAAGTACAACAAAAAGCCAGTAGAGCTACAGCAAATTCTTTGTGTAGCCTTTCAAAAACACTGGGTTTTTGGGAAAGCCATCATCAAAATATTTATTTGTACAGTATGCAAACTCACAGCTATCAACAAATCCAAGACCTGTACACATTTCAGTTCCAGGGTTCCTGTGGAGAGGAAACTTCCAGGGACAGAAGTCACTGTGACTCAACAGGGCACGCACAGGATTTGGTAGCTACCAAGCTTTACAGCTCCTCCACCCACAGAAGCAGAGTCTGACTCTTCATACTGGAAAGCCAACATTAAAAAAGCAAAGATATTAAAGGAAGCTGTTCCCACAGGATCCTCCCCCCTCAGGCCTTTTAACAAGCCATTGAAAGCCTTGCAGAGTAATTTATTTCACTGAAGCATTAGAAATGCTTTGGGCTAATGCAAGGATGCAGCTATATGGAACACAAAGAGCAAAGGCCTCTTTGAAAGGGGCTCTGCTAAGGAGATATTCTATTCTCCATTAGATGGACTGAAGAATCTTGAAGGAATGCCATTTCCAGGAAGGGCAGCTTGGTACAAAAGCCTCATGGATGCCCCCCCACCCCTCAGCATTCTGGCTCACCAATGCTCTCAGAGTTCAGCGGGACATCAAAAAATTGCAAACATGCCTGGCCCACAGTGAGAGTCTTTAAAAATTCCCTTTCCTATTCAGTGACAGCTTACCAAGCAGAGTAATACTCTTACCCACTAGGACTCAGAAGAGCCAAAGAGGCCATTTCTGACAAATATAAGCAGGTAGACTTTGATAATTAACATATCAGACATTTCTCAGACTGATTTCATGTATTTGGGCATCTGCTTGGGAATAGAACTCTGAAAGCAAGTATATCAGACAAGAGGAAAGCAAAACCACCCTACTTTAAAAAGTTGTGCTTAGGCAGACTGGGATCAGAAATAAGGTGGGTTTTTCCCCCCACCTTTTTAAGGAGGAAGGCTGAAGTTAGTTCTTTATGGAATGCTTCAGGAAATTAATCACCCTTAATATTAGCCAAAGCTAATGACTCTTCTGAAAGGTATTCTGCAAAACCAGAAGGTACAGGCTTGTCACTATCAGGTAAGATATTCAGAACCACATTATGGGGAAAGCAACTTTATTAAGGAAACGGTAAAAAGTCAGAGTGCTGTATAGTTGTTTAAACAAAGACAGGTTTTATGCCAGCATATTACGCAAATGTCACTCCAGGAAGTGCATGGAAGTATCACACTGCTGAGCTTTCAACAGTTTAAATGCAGAGAATGATGTTTAGAGACCCTCCAGATGAAGAGGAACACACTTGAGAAAGGCCCTGAAGTACGTGTCCTGATGGGAAAGGCTGCCAGACCAAGCACAGGAGGACAAGCTACACAAGTAAAGAACCTGTGCAAGTGGACTTATGAAGAAAGCCTCAAGTTTTATTGCAGTTTCATATCCTCTCTTTTACCCAGCACTTGCATTAAAAAGGCCTTTGTTTTTAAGTGGCAAAGAGTTAAGCCTAAACTGCTTTGTTCCCTGAAAATGACATAGACACAAGTATCTCAGGGCCACACCAATACTATGCCTCATCAGCTTAAGCACATAAACCAAGTCATAACACCACTTATCTTGAGACTGGCACGTACCCAGCCCCAAGATCACCCAGTGCAGAACCTCCCATTACCTTCAGTGTGGCTCAGAGAACACGTCAGAAGCAAATGCTGAGATCTTGATGCATCACTCGCTACTTCTGGCCATTTAAAAGAGCCAGCTGAGTCTCAGGCTTCAATGCACAGAGGGTATAATTAAGAATTAGCTGAGCACTTAAGGCACTTAAGTTTAGGGTTAGATGTGGCAATGAGAGATAAAGTGCAGTCCTCAGGAGTTTGGCAAAGCCCACCACAGGTTTGTTGTCCAACATGTGACAGATTTTATCTCCAAATAAAGAGGGCACACTGACATGCCCCATCATAAGGACACTTAAAAGAACACTATTTGCACAGCCCATTGAAGTCCTCAGTGCAAATCCTTCCATGTGCCAGGACCATACCCAGGCCAGGATTTGGCTGGTTGGCAAGTACAGAAACCAGCAAGTATTGTTTACACCCTGTTCAAAAAAATTTTCTTGGCTGGTGCCTTCACTGGAACTTGACCTTTTCATCAGTTACAATACTTGGCTCATACTAAATTTAGAGGTACTGTGAGGTTACTGGGATAAAGTTCATAGCACAAGGAACCATCAGCACAGTCAGAAAGACAGGTGCCTTGAACTTGAGCTTTTAACCTTGCCCTTGAGGAGTTCTAAACCTTCAGAACAGAAATCAAGCACTGCAGAGGGCTCGGTGTACATCCCAAGGCACGTTTCTTAGAAATGCATCCAAGAAAAAACCTACAGCCAAGAGGGCCAAAAGCTCTTCAGCACTCTCCCTTCTCTGAGCAGGTTAATTTACAGTCAAATGAGCCTTGATTTTCACTTCCTTCTAACTACAGAACTGCCTTTGTTTTCCCACAACATCATTTTAACTGATCAGAAATAACTCTACTTCAGGACAGGCAGCTTTTATACATTACCTAGGGTTGCTCTGTAGAGTCTTTGTTACATCACATTATCCTGGTTCCTGTTTGTGTCAAATGGAGTGAAAACCTCTGCATTAGCTTTTGTTGCACACACCTCATGAACATGATTAAACCAAGATCAGACTCTGACTTCACAGAAATCAATTAATTGCAGTAATCAAATAATTATGTGTGGCCAAATAACACAAGCCTTTCCTTTAAGATAAGGTGAAGAGACTTGAGACTGTCTCCCTAACCACTACATTATGTAACTACAGGGCAAAGCTTCAGGTCCTTGTAGAAGGGGTCAAGATAACTTTAAGGTACAGAGAAATGCTGGTAACACCCTTCCACAGCCTTACAGCACTAGCAGGTGTCCCTTGCCTACCAACCTAACTGTGCAAGGGAGCAGCATTAAGCTCAAGGGAAGGAGTGGAGTAAACAGACTGTAGAGAACCCAACAAACCATGCTCAGTAGCTGAGGGAATGCTGTTGGAATCAAGCCACAGAGAGCTAAACGAGCTAATAAAAACTGCATTATAGACCAACCCTCCTCAAGGAAGTCTGCTCTATTCCTTCATTATATTTTGAAGCATCACATTGTTAAAGCCTCATTTATCCTCTGACTCTAACCCCTCCATTCCCACGCTGCCACAGAGCTCAGCTGAACATACTGGAGGAAAAGCTCCAAGTCCAAGCACATCACAGCTGTTTGCTCAGCTAGAGGGTTGAGTAAGTGAGGAACATGCTCCACACACAGCAGGGAAAGCCCACCTATAACAAATCACAACACAGGTGAGAGAACTTTATTTGAGAATGGTCTAGTTCAAGCAGTCTGCAAAAAACCCATGAAAAGCTGATGTGCTGTGAAAAACTGAACACGATGAAAAAAGCTCAGGTGCTGTTTCACTGAGGTCTTTAAATACTTTGTTTTGTTCCCCTGATGAGCAGCTCCTCTCCGCAGGGGAGCAGAAGATTTGCAGAGTCATTCTCTCACAGCCTGTCCATGAGAGATAGAAGGCTCGCACTAGAGGAGCAATGTAATTCACGCAAATACATTGAAAGTGAAGCAAAAATGTTTCAGGACAGAAGACCTGCACACAAAGAGACAGGGGCTGACCAACACACAGCTACCACCACTGCTGAATACTCAGGTTGTCCCAGACTGCAACTAAAAGAGAGGTTTTAGAGCACTACAGCAGTCACCAGCAATTCAATGTGCAAAGGCTACATTGCCCTCTCCCCTGCTGAATCAGAGTGACAGGCTAGGGGTATTACAGTTTCATGTTTTAGGACATTTTGTCCTTACCTCTTCCAAGAAGGTTCACTGTAAATGACTGTGCATGTGCTTATTTCACTTAGTACAACCCTTCATATTCACATATGCTCAACAAACACTTCACAGAACTGGGTGTTCCAGATAAGGGAGAGCCAGGCTTGAACCCTCTTTGCAAAAGCTTTTTGGAACCTGCAGATCTATATAAAAGCATCTTTGAGGATGCTTTGAGGTAAGTTTAGAAGCAGGACAAGCTGCTGAACAGTGAGCCTCTCAGTAGCAGTCACTTGTCCCTTCCTATAAGGAGCCTGGACTATACTTTTTGAGTACTCGATGCCCTAAATAGAGCTGTAGCTCAGTTACTTGCAAATAAGACATGAGACATATCAAGAAGTTTGGTGTTTGCAGGGACTCAAACCATATTAGCAGAGGAAGCTGTCAATGTCATTTATTTTAGTCAGACTGAACCCATGATAAGGAGAAATTAAAGCATTACTCAACAGCAGAGAGAGTAACAGGCAACTGCACTTCTTGGTCAGTCTAGAGATACAGATAAAAATCTGTTCTCTGCCAAGTCTGGCACTGCCTTCCACTGCCATTATCTCTAAGAGCTCAGGCACAATGACGTTTCAAGCACCTGGTTTGTACTCAACTGCTTTGCAAAGCATTTTCAATTACTGCTGCCTGATACTGGCATAGTAAGGCTGGCAGTCAGAGACAATCAATATTATTAAGTCAACTGAGAGAGCTGAAGGAAAGATAAGCCCTTGGGTGCAGAAGCCTTCCTAGAGCCAGAAAAGGCTAAGACAGCTGCCCCACAGGGTACCATCACTGCCACCCATATATGCTGGGCAAGTGGGACTTTGCATCTCCACAAAAAGGACAGTGTGCCCTTGCACACTGAAATTAAATCAATTCAAATTCAATCAATCAGCTGAGCTTGATCAGATGTTTAGCTGCATATAAGCTTAAACTTTGCAAGATATATGGGCAGAAGAAGGGGAAATACTTGCACAGAAAATCAATTGATCTACAGCACATTAAGAACAGCAATTCAGAGCTGTAACACATCATGAAATACACTCTTCCAGAGAAACTCAGAAGTGGAGATGAAAACTCCAAAGTACTACGAAACAACGATTACTTAGTCTTGTGATTAGATGATTGCTGAAAAGTCCAAGTGACCAGTTTCAGGCTGGGCTTTGCACTTTCCACTAGGAATTACAAGCATCCAAGAATCTGGCACTAACACTCATACCAGAGACTGAAAAATCCTGTTCTTGGTTAGCTTAATCCAAGTTCTGGTACTGCCAGAGCTGGCAGTGTGAAAGTCTGGAGGAAGAGGCAAGAGATATGGAAGAAGAAAGGTAACAGGACAATGTAAATCCAGTAGCACCCAGGCATTTCATTGCTCTAAAGCAATCATTTCCCATCCTACACCAAATCCCATCTGGAGTATAGCTGGAACTTAGTAGACTCAGAAAACATCTTCAAATGCCTATGTCAAGGTCAAAGGGTGTTATTTTGCCACCTTTCGTTCCCAGTGCCACATCCCAGAACAGCTCTCTCAATGTGTTAATTTCTGAGATTTCACATGACAAGTTTAATAAAGCAGCTTTACGAAACCCTGAGAGTTTAAACCGCTATTCACTCCCTGAACAGAGAAATGCAGCTTTTACAGGAAGAGTTGAGCAAATTAATTTTTAAGTTTAACTTCTTCAGACACCATTCTGGAAGATAAAAGGTTTTATCCACAACCTCCACATCTTTCCCACACCTAAAAAAGACAGTCTGGCACAGTCTTAGGTCAGCCTCATCTTTTGTGCAGCTAATTCACTCAGTAACACAGAGGACCTCCCGTGCAAAAGCAACTATTCTTAAGAATAAGACAGGAGAATGGAAAAACTCAGACATTAGCTTTTATTTATCTTTTCATAGCCTTCCTGTTCTTACTCTTGACTTTGAGACCATAGTAAATGATGTCTAGAATAAGAAGAATGGCTACATGATCACTGATATAAGAAAAGATAAGAGAAACTATTGAAACTTCTTTTGTGATATCAGAACTAAGCAAGCACCTCAGAGAGCAGGTGACACATGAAAGATAAGACAGCAACCCAAGACTACTTATCAATAACAAAACTCCCTACAGAGGAAATATACGTTATCAAAGACAGTCTAAAAATGAGATACCACAAACACAAACAACTGAACTGAGTGCTTTATGGACACCATATCAACAGGGACTAGAACATGCCAGCCTAAGCAATATTATGAACATGGCTGAGCGTGATAATTGATAAAGAAGGCATGTAAGATGAACACACTGTACCAGATAGCTGACTAATAAGCCACGAACATTTGTTACAGAAGGATGCAGCAGTGCTGTGAAAGCCAAGAAGCAATCTAAGAGGCTGACAGGAATCTTTAGTATTTGCCAGACCAGTGACAATTGTTCCTCAACAATAAGAGGAAGCTGCTATGAATTCTCTGAGGGAACCTACATGAGAATGCGAGTACAGAATGCAATCCTTCCAGCCACAACTGCATGAATAAAGCTGCTCCTGACATATCTCTGCAAACAAGTTAGCATCAGGTGAGAGATCTCAGCAGCTGTAACTCATCAATTGTGATAGATGCATCGACACATCCTGCGCTGAAGGAGATGCACAAGTTTCACCTGAAGGTGCAGGATGGAGCAGAGTCCCATCACACAGGGTAACAAGCAAGTACACAGCACACAACAAAGGGCAGTCTGAAGCTGATGCAAGATGCTCGTAGCAGGGTCAGGACCTTGGAGCGTGAGCACCAGGGAAGAGCCTCGTTTAGCGGGTGCAGTATGACCTGACAGGGAGCACAATCCCCCTGGCTCTCATTCACGCAAGGACCAGTCTCAGCTCCCGATCGCATCCCACCCCGGCCTTCCCTCCCTGCGAGCACAGGGATGTGCTGCTGCCAGCCCAGCTCTTGCCCTGCACAGCCTCGCACCCCCAGGGGGGGAAAGTGGAAGCTGCCACCGCACCGCCACCTCCCAGAGCTTCCAACGTCGGGGAGAACGGCGAGGGGAGCAGACACTGACCGCCACAGCCCCACCGAGGGACATCCCCATCTCCCCCTCGGCCAACAAACTCGCGGGGCCGGGCACGCAGACAGTGCACGGCAGGACGGCGGCTGGGCAGGGCCGCGGGGCAGACCCCCAGGCCTGCCGAGAGGAAGGGGAAGGAGGCCCGGCCGTCCCCTGAGTCCTGCGGGAAGGGGCCCCCGGGCGCCCCCACCTCACCTGCAGCCCCGGCCGGGCACGAAGCCCCCGACAGCTCCCGCCGCCGCCGCTCCCGCCCGTCTGCCGCGGCCCCGCCGCCCGCTGCCCTTTAGCGGCCGCCCTCGCCCTCCCATTGGCCACCGCCGCGCCGCTTCCGCCTAGGCCAGCGCGTCGATTGGTCAGAACGCCAGCTGAGGCCGGGTGCTCTATCACTGACACGTGGGTGCCATTGGCTGGAGAAGGAGCGGGGGGCGGGACACCGCGGTTCCAATGGCACGGGCACCTGTCAATCAGACGGGGGACGGTGATTGGCGGCGGCGGGCTGGGGGCGGGGCTATCGGCGCCGGCGGGGACAGCGGTGCCGCTGCCGTGACAGAGCGGGGCCTGGGGGCACGGCGGGCTGCGAGGGGTGGGGGCAGCCTCAGCCTCTGCCTCACCCACATTTTCAGTCCGCCGCACGCCGCTTCCTGCCGCCAGAGCCACCGTGACGTGGGGGATGCAGCCTGGAGAGCGGCTCTAGCTGAAGGACACGGTTTCTCCTCAGTGACATGGAGCTCGGTGGTCTTGAGGACCAAAAATCCCTCCAGGCTGCCGATAAGCCGCGTGCTGTACCCGGGGCTAGATGCTGGTTACATAATACTGCGTCTTTCAGAAACAGTGTTTTCGAGCCTGAAAAATGGTGGCTGGGCCCTCAATACGCTTCATTTGTTTATCGTGGGCCCACAGGCCAGCTCTGTGTGGCAAAGACGGGGACCACCCTCGGGCTGTGCCAGCAGCAGTGAAGGGCCTTCCCTGGTCCCTCAGGGTGCTCAGCATCGTCCCACCGAGCAGGGTGTGTGATGGGGACAGTGAAACCCTCTCGGAGGTAGATGGACCCTGCCCCATCTGAACGGCACTGGAGGAAAATAAACGATAAGATAAAAAACTGTCCACAATGTGATGTTTATAAACCTACTTTTTTAGTATTCTCCTAAAAGAGCCATGCATTACGTTGCTGGTAACATCAACCCTTCTGAGCTGTGTTAATGGTTGCTTTATATAACTGGATGGAAAAATCCTTCCTCTCATTTCAGATATTTTGTTTCCTCTGTTTACTGGGTGTTGGAGCTTCCTACGTGGAGAAAGCTCTCAAAGAGCAAGTCACATTTTCCAGGGCGCTGTGTACGTGGAGAGATGAGTAACTGCTGTAGCCTGAGTCACAGGGAAGGAGGGAGCTCTGGGTAAGGGCAGAGAGGGAAATTCTGGAGTGAAGGTGGCAGAACAAACAGCATCCTCCTCTCCTCCACACTTGCTACCGGTGTGATCCCGCACCACTCAGTTAAACAGGATTGTATTCCTTATCTTTTAATTAACCTTGTGGAAATACCCTGGGTTTATGGTTGCTAAATTTGTCAGTGGCTCAGCTGGGCTGAGGTTTGGTGTGTCCCAAGGCAGCTGAGTTATGCTTGTGATTAAGTTAACAGATAGGCTCAGCCGATAAACATCCGGTATCAGACACAACTAAGTATTTGAGGAATGTGTTTGAGTTTGATTATAGAAAATTGCACTCCAATTGATTCCAGGTGTACCTTAGCCTCTTTCACCATCTGATCCAGGCAGGAAAAAACAGATCCAGGCAGGAAAACACACCTCAAGCTGGAGCTGAGCCTCCAGGCAAGGCTTTTAAGTCCTTGAGACTATTGGAGATTTCTCTGACCTGAGAGAAGCTCAGCTATTAGAAGAGAGCTTTGGTATGGACCTATCACAAAAAAAAGCAAACTAAACTAGCTGCTCACTTCTTGCTGAGGAGAGGTGAACACTGAAGAGGTGGCAGCATAAATTTACAGGTGGCTGTGGCAGTGGGAGCCAAAATCCTGAGCTGTTTTTATTGCAAGGAGGGAAGTGATGGAAAAGGTGCTGTGTCTCCAGAAAGGAAGGGAAGAACCAGTGCAAGTCATTGTTTTTTGCTCTGGGCAGTGTTGAGGGGTTCCAGCTGCACCTTGTAGCGTGGGAGCAGGGATGTCTGGGAGGAGGCAAGCGCATTTTGGGAACGTAAATCCGACTTTGGGCTGTTGAAACACCTGGTGAGCCATGGCCTGTGACCGAAGCTGCCCTCCCTCTGAGTATGGGGAGTTGCTCTGGCCAGTGTGGTGTGGGCTCTGCAGGGTTGGAGCTGGAGCAGCCCTGTGTGCCTGTGCCCTGGGTGGAGCGCTCTGGCCCGGAGCAAGGCTGTGCCACTCTCAGTAAACAGGTCATACTCAGAAAATGCCATCTGAGCAGGAGCCTGAGCCGTTCCCAAACAAAGAGTGCTGGAAAGAGCTGAGCTTCATTTCATGAGCCTTCTAGGGAAGGATTTAGCTGCTTCAGCCCAGCAGATATTTCTGCCTGCTGTTATTGCTGAGAGGTGGGATGGGAGTGACCAGGAACACCCTAATGCTTTGAAGACAGAAGGATCCTTCTCTGAGCAGTGGGGCTACTGCAAAAGGGGACAAATGTACATGCTGGAAACTGTAAGCACAGCAAGAACACAGCTTTGCCTTGTGCTTTGGGCAGGCAATTACCTCTGTACAGAGAGGCCAAAAAAAGACTGACGAAAATTCCACGTTTTTTAATGCAGCAATTGGAAAGGTACCAGGCAGAGAGAACTCCACATGCTGCTGAACCAGCCTGAGACACCCCCGTGCAGCACACTGTGGTGACAATCACCTTTTGTTCTTCACATCCCTCTCTCTTTTGGCTGTTGCTGCCACAACTCTGAACTCTTTTTCTGCTTCATTTCCCCTGGCCCAGCTTTTCTCCTGCTCAGCAAACGTGCTGTGCGCTGAAGGACTCCCGCGGACTTTGCACCCCTGAGGAAACCTTTTTGCCAGAGGAAACATCAGGGTGTTCATCGATGGCAGTGTGTAGCAGGAGCAAAAAGGAAAACACCTCTTAGGCAGGGTTTGATTGCCAGCTGAAAATAAGCAAAGTGCCTGTCAGTGACATGTGAGCACAAAAAAAAAAGCTTTGCAAAGGGAAATAAAGGCAATGCTTTTTCCTCTCCTGCTCTGCCTTCCCTGCAGTGCCAGTGAGGCTTTGGCTTGTGGGCTGCAGAGCTCTGTTCCAGAGCCTGTTGGATCTGGAGGCAGAGTGCTCTTTGGACTCTTACATATTCTCTGAAAATGGTGTCTAAAAGAGTAATGGGCACTTTGCAGAGCTCTAAATAGACCAGGCTCTGTCCTGAGGAGCTGGCAGCATACAGAGGCAAGTGCCAGGGATGGGAGAACGGCTGCATCATACAAACCAGCTGGGGAGGTGGCACGTGGCCCACCTGATCAGTATTTTTCCATCACATTCTCATTCAGCTGCTCCTTGCCAACTTCATCTCTGTCACGCTCCTCAAAAGCTTCTACTCTGGGTTTATTTAGCATGCTATTTATTTCCTAATTATAGAACTGAAGTGACTGACCTCAGCCCTTCTGGGTACTGCTGTCCACCTTTTTGTCCCCTCTAGACCACAGGCTCTGCTCTCCTCTAATGGCTGAAAGCCGTTATAGAGACTTTGTGACTCACTTTTTTTGTTTTTCTCCCAAATCCTAGAGGGCTCAGACTGCTTATAAAGAGAGCTTTAGTGATCATTTCAGAGCAGATGGGCTATTGCACTCCTGAATTCTTTAGGCCAAAAGAAAAATGCCACTGAGCTGAGCACTTTACCAGGCTGTGTTCTGCTGCTTCTGTCCACAATTTCCCAGCAGACAGCTCACTGCTTTTATCCCAAATCCAGCCACAGCTGCTGGCCAGAGGAAGAGGTTTTGAAAACCACTCCCTGGCATCAGCAGTGCTGCTGGTCCTGCTTTTGGTTGCTCATGGCACTTGAACCCTGCCTGGCTCCACAAACAGACTCGGTGGTCTGGGAGAAGGATCCATCTGTATCTCCCTAAAAGGAATCTGTGCCACAACACTACTGAATTTTCCAGGGAGTCTAGTTAGGTGAAATTCCTACCTTCAGGATACCCTCTGCACCAAAAACTGCCAGGCTGAGCAGACCTGGTCCCTGCCGCCACATCTAATGCCATGTCTTGTTCAGTTAGAGCTGTTTCTGCCCCTTTCACACATTTTGATAACTTAAGATGCAGCTGCAGGAGCCAGGCGGTGCTTTGGTGTGGCATTTGTCCCTAAAGCCACCTGCATAAACAGGGGGGTTCTGTGCAGGGAAGGTGGCATCAGAGCAGCAGGTGCCTGGCAGGCAGTGAGAGCAGGGAGAGGAGGTGTCTGTGAGGGAAAGCAGGGTGGATTCAGACAAATGGATGTACTGGAGCCAGAAGGATGTATGAGCTTCTCCTGGAGAGTTTCCAAGATGTCATACTGAATAAAGGAAACCGCTGCTCTTCTGTTTAATCCCAAGTGGTCTGTCTGACATTTGCCACTAAAGTGTGTTCCTGAGGTTGGAGTCTGGAAATACTGTGATTGTCCTGCCTCAGAAAGCTGGCAAGGGAGTCTGCTAAGGCCACAATTTTATGGGGGTTTTTCAGTGGCTGCTTGCGAAAGGCTTTCTGTGGAAAAGTTTCCATAGAAGTACTGGTGCCTGAGGAGAATGCAGAGTTGCAATCCTGCAAACTGAAATGCTCAGTGAACTGAACAATGAGATTAGCAGCCCCTTGTAAAAATCCAAATTTTAGTATTGCCTGAGGAATGGGGAAGGGCCTTTTCCTAGAGAGCAATATTCATGGAAATAAATTGAGCGGAGGCGGAAGATTGATTTGGTGCCAAAATCGTGGGAGTTGGGATAGATCTGGGAGGGAGGGAGACTACAACAGTGTTTGGATGATGGTGAGTACAAAAGAAATGGTTACAGTTGTGATTTGGGAGAATGAGTGATGGTGTTTGGGAGCAGAGAGCCAGAGCTCTGTTTCCTGGAGGTGTAGAAGGAAAGCAGGGGTGAGAGGAAACAGGCTCGATGCTGGTGCAAGGAGTTGGGTTGTGGGTGAGGCTGGTGGGGTCCATGGGAGCATGGTTTGGTGAGGTGGGTAGGTAAGCAGGAAGGTAGGTGAGCACTGCAAAGAGCAGTGGGATGGCTGGGGTGAAAGGCTAATCCAGAGCATCTCCATCTGCCTGATGGTTCCTGGAGATGGACTGGCAGTCACAGCCAAGCAGTGAAGGTCTGCCACCGTGGCCAGGGGTGAGCTGGGGGTGACCACCCCTTTTCCATGCACAGGCACCTGGAAGGCTGCAGATCAGTGTCCCAAGAAAACAAAGCAACTGCACTCCATTCCTCTGGCTGACTTTACCTGGCTTTGCAGGAGCAGCACTTCCCTTTGTACCACCTCTGAGTTAAAGCATTGCATGGGCTGGAGGAAATAAATGGTTGCTGCTGATGCTGTGTAATGACCCCATCTCCAGGCTGACTCCACCTTGGCTCATTGCAGGCTCCACCTTGCAAAACTGATGTCTCAACTTTTGGGAAATGACGTCTGATTTGCCACACGTCTCCTCAGAAAGGACCAGCTTCAAGGTCCTGACCTCCGGAGTTCCCATTAAATCCATCCTGGGATTTGGCAGTAATGCTGCAGGAGGATTTTGTCAGAGTTGTGCAGGGCTGGACGTGTAGGGAGTGTGGCAGGATGGGAGGATGCATGGCTGAGTGATGATGGTGAAGGTCTTCGTTCCTTCCAGCTCAGAAAGAGCTACTGCCCTGGCGGAGGCTAGAGGGTGCTGTGCTGCAGGGAATGGGTGTCCTCCTCCTTCCCTGCCCAGCATCCCTTCAGAGCCAGGTAAATTTGCAAGAAATGCTGCCTCTGAGCTGAGATGAAGACTAGGTTGTTGGCTGGAGTTACAAACAACCTCCAGGGCTTTTTTTTTTAGATCAGAATAGTTTGTTAGTTCATTATTTAGCACCCAGAAGGCGACACACAGAAAGGGTGACTTTTCTCAGATGGGTGTAAAAGCAAAAAGTGGGTAAAAGGAGTGTGAAAATGAGGAACAGATCAGAAGATAAGGAAGCTGAGTGGAACAAAAGCAGAGAATGGAAGGGTAAAGAAAGAAAATAAAAGGATAAAAAAATAAAATAGAAGATGAAACCAATGCAGAGGATCACATCCACTGCTGTGTCCAATTAAGGGCTTCAGAACTGATGAATGATGAAAGGGAGATTTACTTGGGAGAAAAATAAAGGAGCACTTCTTGCTTGCGGCAGCTGAGGCTGCAAAACCCCCGGCTGATGGGGCAGGATCAGCTCCTGTTTACCCAGCTGAGGTGTGGCTAATCCTGAGCACCACAAAGAGCAGAGCTGAGGAGTGAGAAGAGGCCGGGGGGAGCACGGGAGACAGGGCCGTGTTTGTACAGCAGCTGACAGGCAGCTGCAAGCCCAGGCAAAAACACGACATGCTCCCGAACAAGCAGCCCTGTGAGCCGAGGGCTGCTCTCTGGAAAGGCTGCCAGGAACCACAGGCGGCAGGAGCAAACGTGCCTCCTGCGTGGGGCTGCACGTGCTCTGCAAAACACAGCCCTGCCTGCCTGCCTGTGCTTGGGGGTCACTGTCCTCACAGCTGGCAGAGCTGCTCTCCCTGTCTGCCTGTGCTTGGGGGTCACTGTCCTCACAGCTGGCAGAGTGCTCTCCCTGCCTGCCTGTGCTTGGGGGTCACTGTCCTCACAGCTGGCAGAGCTGCTCTCCCTGCCTGCCTGTGCTTGGGGGTCACTGTCCTCACAGCTGGCAGAGCTGCTCTCCCTGCCTGCCTGTGCTTGGGGGTCACTGTCCTCACAGCTGGCAGAGCTGCTCTCCCTGCCTGCCTGTGCTTGGGGGTCACTGTCCTCACAGCTGGCAGAGCTGCTCTCCCTGCCTGCCTGCCCGCCTGCAGCAGGTGGGGCAGATGTGCAGGTGTAGCTGGAGCGGGAGGAAGCACAGGTAGATATATTCTTACGTTCTCAGGTCTTGCAGAAAACAACTTACCAAAAGGGAGAAGATGCGGGCAGACAACAGAGGAGGAAGACTGCAAATGAGCCCCATTCACAGCCCCTTCTGGGCCATGGGGAGGTTCTGGTGTTCTTTCAGGTGAATGGTGTGTACAGCACAGTGTCAAGAAGCCAGTCCTGCTCACAGAAATGAGCCACATCACATCTTGATGCAGGTGACCTCCCTTCTACCTCAGTCCTGAGGTGGGTTAGCAAGGACTGGAAGAGAGCTTCCTAAACTGGACACAGATTACCACACAAGCCCCTAATAACTGCTCTGGCCCTACCAGATGTGCCGAAGGAGGTGCTGGGGCTGCATCTGTAGGTCTCTGGGGAACATCTTAAAGAGATAAAACAAACCTGGCCCAGAACATGGACCAAAGGGAATGCTGTGGTAGGCTGCTAAGCCCTGTTAGGAGCTGAAGGGTTGTTGAACCAACATTTCCACTCTCTGTCTACTCTGGATGTCTGCAGTGAGAGTCACTGGTTTTACTGCTGGGGCTCTCAGAGTAGCAAGCCATTGCCAGCTGGGGGCATACAGAGGGACTCAGCACTGGAGTTGCAGCTGCTTAAATCTCCAAGAACACTGGGAGAATGCAGAATAGGTGGGATCTACTCTTATTAACTGATCTGTGGGGCAGGACAAGAAGGTGAGAGGGAGCAGTAAAATGTGAAAATGCCTGCAGGGGGAGTTGATGGCAGAAGGCAAATGGGTTCATGCTCTAATAAAGGCTCTGTTGGAGGCTGGACAAAGTAGTTGGTGTGATGGGAGATCCCACTGAGAAGGAGGGGTGACTGCAGAGGACATATGGAGTATGACTAACTGAATGCATGTTGTAAAAACATGTTAGTATAAACCTGGAAAGGAGGGAGAAATACTTGGGAGACTTTACAAGGGTCACACAACTAAGTGCTAGGAAATATCCCTTGGAGGAAATTTGTGAAGCAGGTGGGGGAAATGGGTGGATACCCCTGCCCAGCAGCCCACTCTTGTTTCTTCTAGGAAGCTCTTCACCACTCCAAACAGTGTGTATGGGAACTGCATGGAGACATCTGTGGATGTGCAGAGCTATCAGCTGGCTCCTTGCCTGGAAGTTGTTGTCGCTGCTGAGAAAGGAGGTAGCACAGCCCCAGGCAGAGTGCTCAGGGACACAGAGTGCTCAGGGACACAGCTGGCCGGCTGTCCCGTGGCATCCCCTGCTCCAGCCTCGTGTCCCCTGGGGTGCATGCTGCCCCTGGGACTGGTTACGTGTGCTTCTCCATGGCGGGGCTGACACCCTGACCAGGCAGCAGCCCGCTGAGACCGTGGCGATGGCTCTGACAGATGGGTTTCATTGAGGACACATGGCTGGCTTGGAGCTTGTTTTTATTTCCTTTTGAGGGAAGGAGGAGCCATGGGAGAGGAGTAACTGAGTGGCTGAGCCGGCTCTCCTGGACACAGACCGTGGTGCCAAACAAGCTCTTGCTGCGGTTTCCGCTGCGGCTCTGGAGGCTGCAGCCCAAGGGGCAGGAAGTGGTTGAGAAGGAGCTTCAACTGTTGTGCCAGCAGTGCAGGATCGATCCAGGATGGGAGAGAGACAGAATCATAAGGGGAAGTCTCTGATGGGATGAGGGGGATGTATGCCAGCCAGCTCAGGAGCTCCTGCAGCAGCTCCAGTGAAAGGCACCAATCACCAGGAAATTCTTTCCAGAGCAAATATCCCGCATCAGTGGTCACCAGCCTCTCCACGTAGAGACACAAGTGGCTCCAGGTGACCTCTGAGACCTGCTTTGGCCTGGGGGAGCCAAGGGAATAAGGAGCTGCTTTTGAGATGTGGTCACTCTGGATTCCCTCACAGGGTCAGGTGTCTGTGTGAGAGAGAGGAAGGTGTGCAGGGACTGGTGCTTTTCTGCTACATCAGCCATGGTTGTGCGGCTACTGAAGTGTGTTTTAGAAGCCACAAATATGCTTCTCTCCAGGAAGAAGTGAATCCTAGAGCTGTGGCAGTGGCCCTTGCCTGCCAGGTTCTGGGGGATCAGAGCAAGCGGGAGCATGGAGAGGGTGGGACGGGCAGAGTTCAAACCTTCTCATTATGCCTCGAGATACAGAGATCAAAAGACAACTTTACAAATTAATAAGGCCTCCACCTGGGCAGAGCCTCTCTTGCATGGTGGGGCAGGAGGGGAGTGTGCAGTAATGAGCAAACTGCCTCTTCTCCACCAGCCGGTAGGACAGGTTCTGGGCTCTTGCAAACAAACCCTGTGGTCTAGCTCGTTAGAGTTCATTAGTGCTGTTCCATATTCATACAGCATTAGCGCCATAAGGCCCCTGTGTTTAATCAGACTGTGAGCTTGCCTTAAGCCCTGCAGGTGTTGGAGGACCTTCCATCAAGCATATGCCAGAAGCACAGGCATCACATTGGTGGCTTGAGTAAGGAAAGGTCCTGTGAGTAAAAGGGTCTTGGTAACAGGGTGAGGATCAGAAACCTGCCACAGAAACCTGCCTTATCAGAGGAACCTGGATAATAATGCTATCAAGTACACAATTCAGTGCTTTGTGTCAAGGCAGGAGCTTTCAAATAGCTTCCTGAAAAGGAACAAAAGAGCCATGGCTTATCTTCCTGTAATATCTGCTGGGTGCTGGTCAGGCTGCTCCAGCTTCTAATCCATCATGGGTTTCCATTAAGCACCGAGGTGTACCATGGAGTGTGGGCTTGTGTTACAGGTTGGTGCTCCCAAGCAACAGGCTATAGAGAGCAAGGCAAGTCTGGGAACGTGGAGTGTGCCCCATCTGTCCTGGGCAGTGCTCTGAGATGAGCACCACAGGGAGCCTCTGCCACAAAGGTCTTTAATCCTGCCCCCAGGTCGATGCTAATCCATCATCAGTGCGGAGACAGGTATTTCCCAGGGTAATTCCTGCTGTAGCATTTACAAATAACCTTTGGAAGTGGTGCTGTTACCACTGGCTGATGAGGCCATGTGTGTAAGAGGCCAAGCCTGCATGTCTGGCTTTTGGATGAACAAAATAAAGGGAGATATGTCCTTCCCTCGAGCTCCTCCAGCCCTTGGTTTCCCATCTGCTAAATGAAGATGAAGGCAACACCTTTTCTGCTGGAGATAAGCATGGATAAATCCTTAAAGACTGCAAAGGATTCAGAGAGGGGGGTTATATAAAGGTGCTTATATTAAGTACCTTACACAGACACACCAGCTCTAAGCTGGGTATAATCTTGTTTATTTAGGTTAGAGCAAAGGACTTGAAGTTAAACTGGCTGGAATCTCATCTGAGCTCTGACAGGATCAGCAGTGGGCAGCAGAGCAAAACCAAGGGATAGTGCTGCCCTTTGCCTTCTTCCTTTTAAATCAGAAAGTTTCAGATATCCTGAAGGGCTTTCAGTAGCCTTATGGAGCTTTCCATGCCCCAAGGATATTCAGTATCTAGGTTTTTTGATTAGTCCTGAAGTTCCCGATTCCTAAACATCAGCATCCCCTAAGTGTACAGCCTGTGTTTAAAGAAACTGTTGCCCTTTTGGTGGAAAGGGCAAAGAGTGTGGAAGCCTTTTGTTCCTCAAGAAACTAAACAGAGAAAGTCTGGCTGCATGCAAGGATTGTCCCAGCCAGTGGATGACTTCGGCAGCCGTTGGAAACCACGCGCCGGTAGGCCAGTGGGCAGTGACGCTGGCTGGGGCTGCAGGAGGTTAGAGATGCTGGCACAAGCCCTTGGTGATCCTGTTAGAGGGATTAAGAGCAGACTGGAGCTTAATCCACTGCTGTGGTGCCGCAGATCGTTTCTCCTTCCCACTCGGAGTGGCTAACACGTGTGGCAGGATGGGAGGCTTCATCCCACGCAGCAGGAAACTTTCCCAGGACCTGTGCCGTGGCCTGAACCACAACTTTGGACTCTAAAAAAGGGTTGTACCTGGGAAGGATGGGGGCCACCTCTGTCAGGGATATTTTGGGGGCTCTCAAAATAGGGGTGGGACAGGAAAAACATGTTGCAAGGAGTGTTGTGGGAGCATTTTGGGTGGGGAATCCCACTGGGGTGTAACAGCTGACTTCTGAGATAGACTTAAGCCAGTGAATTCCTTTACAGAACAGATAGTTTAAACAATAGGAGCTACTGCCTAGAAAAAGATCCATTCAAGGGCTGAGCAGGACTTTGCTGGGGGTGGAGAGGCATCTTTGTTATCTGATTGTGGTGGGGAGAGGTCCTATGAGTTTCTGAGAGGGAGTGGAGGGAAGGAACATGAAACTGTGCTGATACCAAAGCTGTCCCTGCACATTCATCATCCATGAGATGCACCGTGGTCAGTTTTATGACAGATGGGGGCTTTATGCTTAGGCAAGGGATCACCTGTGCATTGTTCACCTCTCTTCACAGAGGTGTTCACAGGAAAACACCTTTGTATAAGATGGAAAATAAATAAGATTGCATCAGAGAAATGCATGGTCCCATCTTCACCTATTTTCCTCTTTATCACCCCAGCTACGGGAACCAGGCTATCTGCTATCAGCACAGCTTGGAAAGGGTTAAGCACAGCAGAATCTGGCAGATCTTCCTGCAGAAGAAACCAAACCCAGTGGTAAATACTGCAATAGCAAGGCCTAAGTAGTCCCTGCAGAAGGGAGTGAAATTACGCCTGACCTTCGACCTACCCAACTCTTTCAAGTAGAGCCATCCCTTGCAAAAACTTGGCGGCTGTAGGAGCCCGGGCGTGGTGTTTGCCTGTGGGAGCTGTCTCTGTTCTTCATTTCTTTCCTGTCCTTGACAGGTTGTTCCTCTCTCTTCTCTGCCTCCCATGTCCAGAGCTTCCCTCTGCCCGCTGGGACAGCAGAGACACTTCCCAAGTGTAGTTTCTCATGGGATGCCCCTCTCCATTGCAGGTCTCCAATCAAAGAGCCACTGGTACTTGCAGGAAGCACTGTCCCTGTGGAGAGCACTGCTCCATCTGGCCTCCACAACTCGCTTTTTAATATCCTTTCCCATGCACGTTCCTAGGACATTGGCATTCATGCCTCTGGGGACAGAAAGAAAACATTTTGCTTTCTGTTTTTAGAGAGGCTAATGCTTTTTCTGCAGCTCCCTCTGGGTCTTGCATTCTCTCCGGGACTAATCCAGGCAGTAGCCCCTCAAAAGGCTGAACAAACACCCTTGTCCTACTTGCTTGTGCACAGCCCTGGGAATCTTGCCCTGCACTCTCCTCCTCCTGACCTTGTTTTCCTCAGAACACCACAGCAGTAATTACCCTGAGGTTGAAGGGTTATTCGAAAGCAAATACTGTGTCTTGTGTGCTCCCTCCTTTCCAGCTGTTGTTTCTCCCCACAGTGGAGTTAAACTTTACCTGGAGTTTTCTTTGTGTTGTTACTAATTTAGGGAAACACCAGCAGCGAGGGTGGTGGGTGTGGGTGGGAATACGTGTCCAGTTCCATGTGTTTCTCATTCTCTGGTGCCCTGAGAAGTCAGCAGTGCAGTGGGGCACCTGGACCTGCCACTGGGTCCCTCCCTGGGGTGCCACTTGTACTCTGGGTGCTCTCATGGGCACTGGTTGACTGCATCTGACAAAAGCATTAGCTGGACACTGGAGTGGAGGTGGGAAGGCTGGTCAAAGTGCATGGCATGCAGCTGGACTGCCCAGCTCAGGATGGCTGGGTGGCTGCATTGCCAAAGGCAGAGATGTAGCAACACTCGGAAGAGTCAACACATAAATATGAGCAGCCCAAGTGTCTGAGGTGGGTTAGTTAATGCTGAAATAGAGGGTTTTGAAAGAAGAGATAAGATCAGCTTCAAGTTTAGGAGGAGGAGGGTTTGGAGTGGATTTCCATTACAGGGTCAAATGATCCAGCATTCCTGTGCTGTGCAATGCTCTTTTCCAAAGAATTTGCTGCTGAATATGGATTTAGCCTGAATATGCTTTAGCCTTCCAGGGCTAAATATGTTTCTGCCTTCCAGGGCCGAGCTCCCCACAGGGCACCAGTTCCTCTCAAGAGCCTGACTGGGCTTTTCCAGCTCTTGGTGGCTGGGCACAGCTCAAAAAGGAGCTAGTTTGTGGCCAAACCAGTGGAGCTGTGGTGTAGTGCTTTGGGCAGAAAGCTGCAATGTCACTGAATCCCTTTCACATACTCGCTGGACCTGGCTGCAAGCTGTTTTTCTTGATGCTAGTTAGGAGGAGCTCGGGGAAACCCCATGCCACTGGCACGCTGGATGACAAGGATGGCACAGGGCGCTTGTGTTCACTGTCCATCGGAGGGGAAGCCCTCTCCGGCTTTCATCCCACCCGGGGAGAGAAAAGCGGGGTTTGTGCTGCAAAACAGCTCTTCCTTTGCCAAGCGCTGGCAGCCCCCAGTGCGTTCCGGTCCAACACGGCACCCTCTGCCTGCCAGCCAGGGCCAGGAGCCACGGGCGCTGCCAGGCTCAGGAAGTCCCTACCGGCCACCCGAGGGCCGAGATCTGGCGGGGTCCCCCTCACTGAAGCATCTCCAGCGTGGCCGTGGTGGCTCTCACTTCCAGAGACACCTTTGCCGCCTTGCTGCCCGCGCCGCCCGCAGCCCGGGGGGCGCGGACCCTCGGCCGGGCCGTGTCCCGCCGGCGGGCCCGGTCCCGCCCCGGGGGCGGGCGGCGGAGCACGTGGGGCCGCGCCGGGCCGGGCTGAGTCACTGCCCGCCCCGAGCCCCGCGGCGGAGCTGAGCCCAGCGCTGCCGAGCCCCGCGGAGCCGAGCCCAGCGGAGCCCGGCGGAGCCCAGCCCGGCAGAGCCGAGCCCAGCGGAGCCGAGCGCAGCGGAGCCCAGCGGAGCGGCTCGCCGGGGAGCGCACGGCGCGGCTCGGCGCGGCTCGGGACGCAACATGAGGGCGGCTCGGTTGTTTCGGGTGCTGCCCGCCGTGTCGCTGATGTTCCCACTGTGGATGATCGTGTCCGGTGCGTGCCGGGGAGACGGGGTGCCGGGGAGCCGGGGATCAGGAGTGCCGCGGAGCCGGGATTCCGGGGATCTGGGATACCGGGGAACCAGAGTTCAGGGGATCCGGGGTGCAGGGAAACCTGGGTGCCGGGGAGGCTGGAATGCGGAGTGGTGGGGATTTGGAGTGCAGGGTTCTCCGGTGTGTAGGGATTCTGGGGTGCAGGGCAGTCCGAGGCACAGGGCAGCCGGAGTGCAGAGAATCTGAAGTGCAGGGTTGCCTGGTGTGCAGGGGATCTGTGGTGCAGGAGAGGTGAGTTTCAGGGGATCCAGAATACCGGGGAGCCCGGAATGCTGGGGATGTGGAGTGCAGGGGGTCCGGGGTGCAGGGGTTGAACGGGGTGCAGGGGTTGTCTGGTCTGTAGGGGAACGCGAGATGCCAGGGATCCGCGGTGCCGGGGATCTCTCTAGCGAGAGGATCTGGGGTGCGGGGTGAGTGGCTCCGGGCTGCCCTGCGGGTTGCAGGGCACGCAGTGGAGGGGGCGTGCAGCCCCAGGGCTGCTGCTGCGGGAGCGGAGGATCTCGGGTCCACGGCCCCGTCCTTTCTCCCGCGTCGCGGGTCTCTCAGCCGGGCTGTCCTGTGCTTTCAGGCTCAGATAACCGTGCTCGCAATGTAAACAGCGTCCCTGGGACCGCCTGGTACTGCGCGCCCGTCTGGCCTGGCCAGGGCAGCCCCGGGGAGTAGCAGCTCCGTCATAACTCCGTGGGTCATGCCTGGGGCACTTGGCTCCAAAAGGGATGGATGAGACCAGGGAAAAGGGGAGCAAAGCCTACGAGCCGGCTCCAGGTCAGGGGACAAAGGGCAGCAGGACGGGGTGAGAAAGGCCCTGTTTATGTTTGCTCTCCCTGGGTGACTGAGGTGCCCTTTTTTGCCCTCCTGAGACCTGAATTCCCCCAGCCCCGCTGGGATGAGCTGTCCCAGTATTCGGAGGATGTTATTTTTGCCTTCATGCCAGTCTGTGGGTTCATATAAGCAAACATTTCCAAAAGCAGTGGCTGATCTTTGTTGCCTTGGTTCCTGAGTGTTCAGCCTGTGACAGCTCTGTCCCTGACTGGAGAAAAATGTGTGTGTGGAGGATGGAGATGCTGAACAGCTCTGAAACCAGGCCTGAAACAGTCCAGAAACAGGAGCATATGAAACTGCTTGCTACAGTGGAAAAAGTGACCTGTGTGCCTCACTGCTAGGCAGGGGGCTGGCTACCCACACCCACCACGTAAGGGATTATTCCTGGGAGGGGATAAAAGGGAGTCCAGTTACTTGCAATAACTAAAGTATAAAGCTTGGACCCCTCCTGCCCCAACCCTGGGAGGAGACCTTGGTGCTTTGCTGCCATATCACAGCCCAGACACTCCTGATGCTGGGGAGCACCCGCTCCTTGATGCTCTGTGCCTGGGGAAGCAGCTGCCTCCCACTGTTGAACAGAAGTAGCTCAGTCTGTGCAGCCTTGACTGGCTGCTGGGAGAGATCCTTGGGATGGGATGGATGGATTTGCCCAAGACCTGCGGAGGGGTGGAGGGGCACAGGGCAAAGGCATCCCTGCATATCAGCAGGAGCCCTCTCCTCCCATGCTGTAGCTCAGGGCAGCGCATTGATGGAGCATGAGGTCATGCAGAACAGGCTGGGCAGCACAGGCAGTGACTTGAACTGGTGCCCAAGTTTTTCTGCCTCCTGGGGCTGGGCTAAGGGAGCTACAGCATCCTTATGAAAACCTCCACCTGATGCTGGCCTGCCTGCCACCAGTGTGTACCCTACACATGTGAAGTATCAGGAAGAGTAGGATTAACTCGAAGGAATCCTGCTATTAAAGGACTAATGAGTAGGAGCTCACTGAGTAGTAGCTTAGGCAAATGAGAACTGTTGTTTGGTGTCGTTCTGGGCAGTGAGCCCACAGCTCATCAACTTCCACCTTCTCCAGGTCATGCAGGTAGTGAAGGGTTATTCCTAGGTCTCCACCCAAGTTCAGCCCTTGTTCTGACTTCTGCAGCATGGCAGAAAAATGCCTGGCATCAAGGGATATGCTGTCCTGTTTGACGAGGAGTTACTGAGGTTTTCAGCCAGCCCTGTGGAAATCTGGTCTAGGTTTATGGAACGTTGCTGCCTTGCAGCTTTTAGGCAGAATGAATTGAGGGTGGGAGGAATTTCAGCCCAGCTCTTGCAATCTGATTCAGCCCTGCAGTGAAGTGTAGAAAGTTGGAGGGTACAGAGGGATGATATCATTCACTTCCCTCCTCAATAGGACAGGGTGGGTGTCTTGGGTTGTGGGGAAAAGAAGGAGAAGATCCAGAGTGGGTACTTCCCACGGGCTGTTCAGTTTTTCATGAACTGCTCTGGTGTGGGTCATTTCCATGAGATACAGTCCGTGAGGAAGAGACTGCTCCAGCCTGGAGTGATCTGTGGGCTGCAATGTGGATATCTGCTCCACCATGGTCCTCCATAGGCTTCAGGGAGACAGGTTTTTTCCATGGTTTGCAGTAGAATCCCTGCTGCTGCACCTGGATCACTTCCTTTCCCTCCTTATTCTCTGCCGGGGGTGTCTGTGGGGTTGTTTCTCTCGCATTTTTCTCACTCCTCTTCTTCAGCTGCTGCACAGTGTTTTTTACTTTATCTTGGATATATTATCACAGAAGCAACCCTAGTACTGGTGATGGGCACTAGGTTTGAGCAGCAGAGTTTCTGTTTTGGCATTGAGTGGGACTGGCTGTCTCCAGTATGGGAGCAACTCCTGTTGTCTTCTTGCTGAGCCACCTTGCCACGTAAACCCTGCACCGTGGCAGGTGCTGGAGATGGATGAACAGGCAGGGAAGATGGTGCAGTGAGCTCCCTGGGGTAACTGCCTGTGAGCCAGGGATGCCTTGTGGGAGCTGCTTAGAGAATGATAGAGGTCTGGCAGGCGTCCTGCAGAGATGGGCCTTGTGCTTCCTCCCTGCGTGACTCCAGCATCTGGGAACTGAGGCATGCGAGCTCCCCCTACAATGATTTTTTTGGTGTTCTTACAAGTACAAATGTACATTAGCAAAACCCAGCAACAGCACCAGCACCATTCCCTTGAATTCTCCTGTCCTTCTCATGCCTGAGCAAGCCCCAGCCTGGCCACTCACATTTCCCAGCCAAGTGTCAAAAACACTTAATGCACCAAAACCTGGTTTTCCCCCGTCTTCACTTTGTTATATAGTGTCTGTTAAACCTCTTTTGTAATGTGCCAGCACAGGGCAGGTCCTTGCTGCTGCTTATGCTTCCAAGTCTCAACCACTATTTTTGAATGCCAGGAACCCTCTGCAATGTCCAGCAGCCTGTCCCTGCCAGGTGTTCTCTTCCCTGTGGGATTTGCAGCAGACCAAATCCTGCTGCTGGGCTGGGATGCTTTCATGTGCATGGGGCTCTGGTGGATGCTGCCTTAGGGATGGTTTGCAGTGACACCTGCCTTTACTGCCAGGTGACTTCTGTGACGTGAACCACTGTCAGAATGGGGGCACCTGCCTGACTGGGATTAATGAGGCCCCCTTCTTCTGCATCTGCCCTGAGGGCTACGTTGGGATTGACTGCAATGAGACAGAGAAAGGTGAGGAGCTGACCCTTTCCCAGGTGCTCCATGTCAGCCAGGAGCCTTGCTGAGAGTTGGTGTGCCCTTGTCCTAGCCCTGCACTGCTGGCCCTCGGGTTCCATCCTTCTGATGGCTGATGGACACAGAGCAGAGGTCTGAGTAGGGATATGGTGATGGGATGCACTTGGGGGGAATGCAATGTCTGTGGGGAGTGGAAACCCACTGGATGCTCTTATTTTCCACCTGTGCCTATATGACAGTTGTTTTTCCCCTTCTCCAGGGCCCTGCCACCCCAATCCTTGCCACAACAATGGTGAGTGCCAGCTGGTCCCAAACCGGGGCGACGTCTTCACTGACTACATCTGCAAGTGCCCTGCGGGCTACGATGGGGTGCACTGCCAGAACAGTGAGTACAGCGGGGGGCAGGCAGGGGAAGCTTGTCCACTAAGAGCTTGGGGACCCCTCGGGTGAGAACTGGGGAGTGTGTGCAGCTGTGGCTGTGTGGGGCACCAGGCTGTGTCAGGGATCATGGACTGTTCTGGCGCTTGCAAGGTGGAGGGAAGGACCATGGTGTGGGGACAGGCTATGTCTGAGCCTTGCTCTCCGTCTCTGGAGGGACTTGGTGCCTCAAGTAATAACACAAAAGGGTGCCTCAAGGCTCAGCCTGCTCCGTGCAGGTTCCCAGCCTTGATGTGGCTGTGTGTCCTGGTGCACCTGCATGGCTGCACTCAGTGGGGACACAGCATCGACAGGTCCTTGAGTTAGAGCTTCAGCTTCTGCCACCTTATCATCAGAGACCCTGCCATAGCCCTTGTTCAGGGGGTGCCTCCCTCTCTTCCCACTGCACTGAATGAGGAGTCTTCTCTCCAGGACTGGTTTTGGGATTGCCTCCTGAGCTCCTCCTCTCTCTCTCCTAGACAAGAATGAGTGCTCCTCCCAACCTTGCAAAAATGGAGGCATCTGCTTGGACGTGGATGATGACTACACCTGCAAGTGTCCTTCTCCATTCTTGGGGAAGACCTGCCACGTCCGTAAGTCCTTGGCACCAGCTGTACTGAATTCCCTTTCCCTCCTGTTCTCTACAGTCTTTCCCTCATTGCCAGGAGGGATCACACCATCCTAAATACTAGTTTAGGGTATCTAGAGGGCAACTGTGGCTGCCCTTGATGCCAGCAGGCCTGGTCCTAATGGAGGGAACATCCTCAGGAAGGTGCTTTCTCCTCTCTGGAGTGCCCCAGGAAGGCTCTTGCTCCTCCAGACCTCTGTGCTATGAGGAGGACTGATGGTTGGTGTGGTTTTGGCTGAGGGATGAGGAGGAGAGGACACCTTGGGGACAGCCAAGCCCTAGGGCTGGCCTCCCTCTCCTGCCCTGTCCCTAGACAAAAAACAAATGATCCCTAGTTCTGCTCCCTGGTTACTGTATCTCTTTGATTCTGATCTCTTCTCTGTCCCCAGGCTGTGCTGTTCTCCTGGGCATGGAAGGAAGAGCCATCTCTGATGCCCAGCTGTCAGCATCCTCTGTCTTCTATGGCTTCCTTGGCCTCCAGCGCTGGGGGCCAGAGCTTGCCCGCCTCAACAACCACGGCATCGTCAATGCCTGGACCTCCAGCAACTACGACAAGAGCCCCTGGATCCAGGTACCTGCAGCAGGACTGGAACTCCAGCACAGGGAGCAGCCTGGCAGCCATGGCTGGTCTTGCAGTGCTGCTGTCACAGCATTTCACTGCTCCTCGTGGCAAATGTGGGGCTAAATTGCTGCATCAAGCTGCCACCCAGGGGCATCTTGGGATGTGCCTAGAGGAGGCAAGTCCACTGGAGGAGGGTGGGACATGGGCTGATGATCCCCTTTGCTCTGCCCACCTTGGGATGCAAGGTTGGAGGCATGCAGGGCTTCCTCCACAAGGGAGTTCCAGACCCCTGGGCAGGCCCTTTCCTTGTCCCAATGCCCACCCTCCCACATAGACTTGGTGGTCCCGGTGGGTGCAAGGGCTGTGCACCCCATCCTCACTGCACCCCACTCATCCCCTTCTCCCCTCCCCAGGCCAACCTGCTGCGGAAGATGCGGCTGACCGGGCTCATCACGCAGGGCGCGCGCCGCGTGGGGCAGCAGGAGTTTGTCCGCGCCTACAAAGTCGCCTACAGCCTGGATGGGCGGGAGTTCACCTTCTTCAAGGATGAGAAGCAGGATGTAGACAAGGTGGGCTGTGATGCTCCGTGTAGGGGGTGTCCCAGCTGCCCCCATCCAGTGGTGCTGTGGGTGCTGAGGTGGCTGTGAGCTGCACCCCTGTGTGTGGGAACGTGCTTTTGACCTGGGGCAAAGCTGTGTTGGGAGCTGATGGGAACTCTCCTAGCAGTGAGATGGCACAGGCAGTTCCAGTGCCAAGCAATACTCCCTGCCTCTGTTTAATTGACCATAATAAGCATACCCAAAGAAGCAGCTCTGACTTAAATAAGTCATTTAGATAGTATCTTTATCACTGACACACTGTGGGAACTGGGCTTGGTCTGGGAGTGCTACTGAGCAGCTTGGGTAGCTCGGTGTTGTATCTGCAGCAAGCACTAGCTGACACCGTGTCTCTCAGAGTGGGAATACTTATAGATTGCAGCACTCTCTGCTCACAGTTCTTTATGGCAGGTGTCTCCTGCTGGCTTTTTGGGCATCCAGGAAATGGTTGGGAGTATCTGCTTTGTTTTAAAAAAAAATTGAAAAATACCTCGTTTCTGCAGCAGTGGAAAAAGTCCATGAAACACAATTTGATTCTATTTGTCACCTTAAAAAGAAAGAAGCAAGCCACCTCTGTGCTTGTCATGATTTGAGGAGCATTGTGATGCTGGGAGTGGGTGTTGCTGTATGTGTGGCTCTGTGGGTGTGAGGACCAAGCAGGGAATGTTGCAAAGCTCTGTTAGAGTGTTGGAGCTCCTCCAAGCTCCTGCACTATCCCAGGGCACGAAAACAGAGCCCAGCTTCCCCCTCTGTGCTCTTTTGCCATTGGCAGTGCTGAGATCTCTCTGTCTGCTGTGCAAGGGATTTGAGAGCTGGGGCACTGAGCCCTGATCGCTGTTGCAGGTTTTTGAGGGGAACAGCGACTATGGCACAATGAGGACCAACATGTTCAACCCTCCCATCACGGCCCAGTTCATCCGTATCTACCCCGTGATGTGCCGCCGCGCCTGCACGCTGCGCTTCGAGCTCATCGGCTGCGAGATGAACGGTAAATGTCCCCTCCCCGGGGGCTGCAGGCAGGGGGTGACATGGGGCAGGCCATCACCCCTTGGCCTGCTCCTGATCCCGCAGGACAAGGGATTTGTCAGTGCTTGTTTGCTTGTTTTTCCCTTGCTCTGCTGCCTGGAAGTACCCAGGGGTGTGTTTGGGGAGCACAAGCCATTAATCCCATCGGCTCAGCCAGCTTGAGCTGCATTCTCACGCTGCTGACACCTTCCCAAGCCAGGAGTTTTTACTGTGCCCCCTCCCCGTCTGAGCTGGGAACACACTGCTTTTCCTGCTGGAGAGCTTGAAAAGTAGCAGAGGATCAAAGTCCTCTGGGATGTGTAAGGGATCATCAGCCTGAGCCCTTTCCCTGTACCTCCTGCGTTCCTGCCCTGCAGCACATCCCTGGGAACTGAGTGGGACTCGCGTGTTGGTGTGGGAGTGGGATGTTGTGGGAGCTTGGGTCCTGTCCTGCTACTGCGTGGGTGTGGTGCCATCCGTGCTTTTGGCTGGGGATATCTTTGCGTTGCTCTTTCCACATCCTTCTCTGCCTCCTGCCAAAGCTTTCTGTATTCCAGGGCTGGGCTGTGCTGTGCTGTGGGGACATCCACTCATCCCTGCAGCAGGAGGCACTGTGAGCCAGGGAATAGCTGGGAGCTAAAAATTCCAGGAAAAGGCAGCTCTGCGCATCTGCTGAGCATTTCCTTGCCTGGCCCCGATGCTGCTCTGGGCAGTGGAATGAGAAAGTGGGGATAGCTTCTGACAGGTCTGCGGGGTTTTGCTTGCAGCAGTGCTGTTGTCTCTTTCCTTTTCACTGCCTGTGTAAACTGTTGTGTTACAGTGTATTTCAACACGGCAGGTTGCTCGGAGCCTCTGGGCATGAAATCCCGCCTCATCTCCGACCAGCAGATCACAGCCTCCAGCGCCTTCAAGACCTGGGGCATCGATGCCTTTACCTGGCACCCTCATTACGCCCGCCTGGACATGACGGGCAAAACCAACGCCTGGACAGCCCTGAACAACGACCAGTCCGAGTGGCTGCAGGTGGGTCTCTGGTCTCTGCAACCTCATGTCTCCTCACCAGCTCCTGCAGCTGTGCCTAGCCCCACCTCCTGTTTCAGGGTAGCTGGAACAGCTGGGTTGGTGTGGCCAGAGCCTTGTTGTGGGTCACAGAGCCCAGCAGTGCTCTTGTTGAGCGGGGATTCACGGGCAGGTCAGTCTGGGACCACAGCCACTGGTTTTAATAGCAGTCCTAGAGCTCTGGGTCAGAATCAGTGCCCATAAGGACAAGGTAGTGCCGTATCTACACCTTCTTATGGGGTGCATCAAGCCTGTAGCACCCCAGTTCTGTCTGACCCCATGAGGAAATGCCATCCCAGCCTGGAGTGACCATCCCAACACCCTCTGGCTGCCCAGAACACCGTGTTTCTGTTTTGCAGGAAAAAAAAATCAGGCTTGCTTTTCTCTTCCCAGTCTGGAAGAGAAACAAATAGTTTTGAAATTTCCTTCTCAGTTTCCTTTCCTTCCCTGTTTTTGTACTTTTCACATGATTCCATGACATAATAGGACAAAGCAGTTTAGATATTTGTCCCGCTTTTTATTTGGGAAATGATTAAAAGCAGCTGCCTCACAACTTAAATAAACCAGCTTATCGAGATGTTGGCTGATGATGGGGTCAGGATGACACGCTGAGCTGGGCTGTTGCACCAGAGACTGCCTGGTTGTGTGTGTATAGATTTACACATACACTCAGGATTTATGTGTATTGTATAGCTGGGACTGCCCTCTATGAGCGTGAAAACAGAACTAAATTAATGAGGCTTTCAGCTCCTTTGGTGGTTTATCCTGTAACGTGCCAGCAGCAGTAAACAGTGTGGCAGAGTAAAGAGAATAGAAATTGTCTCACTTAGAACCCAAATGTCAGATTATGTTGAACTGCATATTTTCTCAGCCAGAATTACTTTCCACTGGAAATACATTTCCTCTGTGAATCCTGTGTTTTTTTTGAGTCAAGATTTTTTTGCTGTCCTTCCCACACTGATGTTTCCAGGAAAAAAATGTGGAGGTGACAGGGGTGGGCAAGGGAGCTGAGACAGGTTTGCCCGCACTTCTGGTTGCTTTGAGGGATGCTGTGAGTGTTGAAGGATCAAATATTTCACAGTCACGTTTTGTTATTTGGCATTGGCGTGGGGGTCAAGTGGTGTTTTCTCTATTTTTGATCCCTGAGGGCCAGCTCTTCCTGGCTGCCTCTGGAGCATGGAGGGTGCTGTGGGGTGGGAGCACTGCTCCTGCAAGGAGCTGTGATGAGCCTTGTCTCTGCCAGATTGACCTCCGGGACCAGAAGAAGGTGACAGGCATCATCACACAAGGAGCCCGTGACTTTGGGCACATCCAGTATGTGGCAGCCTACAAGGTGGCCTACAGTGACAACGGCATGAACTGGACCCTGTACCGGGATGCCCGGACAAACAGCACCAAGGTGGGTGTGGGCAAGGCGATTTCCCAGAGCTCAGGCATGCCAAGGTGGGGAGGGGTAAGTGGTGGGGCTGAGGTCACAGAATCACAAAAACAAGCTGAGTTGGAAGGTACCCACAAGGACCATTGAGTCCAACGCCTGGCCCTGCAGAGGACACCCCAAGAGTCACAGCATGTGCCTCAGAGTGTTGTCCAAAGGCTTCCTGAACTCTGTCAGTCGGCGTTGTGACCGCTGCCCTGGGGTCCTGGCAGCACTGATGCCCACCTTTCTCCTCTAGATCTTCGAGGGCAACAATGACAACTACTCCCACAAGAAGAACGTGTTTGATGTGCCCTTCTACGCCCGCTATGTCCGCATCCTGCCCGTGGCCTGGAACAACCGCATCACCCTGCGCGTGGAGCTGCTGGGCTGCGATGAGTAGGCACGGGGAAGAAGGACGGGGCTGCTCTTCCCCGCTGCCCAGCCTGCACCCTGCCTGCCCCTGCCCGCTCCTGCTCTGACCTCACACCCCCCTCTCCATGTCCCCACACTCAGGAGGTGGCCAAGAGGGCTCCCCTGCCCCGTGTTGGTGCTGGGGTTGCAGTGCTGCACTTGACGGGTCCCTTGCAGGTGGGACGTGGGGGTGGCTCCTGCCCTCTTGCTGCTCCAGCCAGGGCTGAGATCCCCTTCTGCAACTGGGGCTTTCTTGGGGACGCCATCCTGCAAATGAGGCCTTGCTGGGGGATCCTGTCCTGCAACCAGGGCTTGGCTTTATCATCTCAGCTAAGCCTGGGGACAAATTTTCTCCTTCTTGCTTCTGCTTCCAGCAGAGAGGCTGCAGCCAGTGGCAATCCCTTGCCTGAACTGTGTCTTGGGGCTCAGCAGTTTTCAGGGTCTTAGGGCAAGCTCCCCTGGCTTGCAGCCTCCAATGTCCTTCCTGCTCCCTTGTTGTCTGAAAGCAGGGGCTGTGAAAATCCTCTGAAAAAACTCAGCTGTTGTCCCCTGCCCATTTTGCTGGGCCCTGAGTCTCCTTGCCTGCGATGTCAGCACCACATAGTGCGAGTGGAGTGATGAGATGGCTCCTGTCAAGAGGCACCAGATCCCCACTGAGGGTGGCTCTACCTGCTGGGTGCTCTGGCAGGCACCACAGTGGGCATTTTGGCAGGCTCTGTCCATTCCCCTTCCTGGGATGCCAGCTCCAGCAGCCTCCCAAGTCTCAGCATTGCCATCATGCCCAGCTTACTGCAGGTTGGGGTGCCTGGCTGTCCCTTGTCCTCAGAGCCCAGTGGTGACCAGGGGGACTATGATCTGGTAGTGGGGAAAGTTGATTTGTAGCCACAAGGATGTGGAGAAAAGATGGGAAAAGTGGCAGTTAAACCACCCAAATGCAGTGGGCAGAGAGCCATGCCATGACCCTTTTTGTAACCTCATTTTTTTCCCTTTACATGGGATGGAGGGGAGCCTCTTGCAATGCTCGAGCCCTTGGGATTAGCAGTAGGAGATGAGTGAGAGCCAGGTGGGAGCACGGGCAGGCTGTTCCTGGCTGGCAGCGATGCTTCCCCTGCCTGCTGGGATGTGAGGCAGCCGTGGGCTGGGCTGGCAGTGGGTTCGTTTTGGCAAGGGCTGAGGGAGCCTGGGGGGGATGGCAGTGATGGCACCACTCTGGGGTGTCTCTGACAGTATTAAAACCAGCTGAAACTTTGGGGGTGTTGGCTCTTCTGCTCTGTGCCTCCCTGAAAGCCATCTCCCAAAGCCCGGCTGGTTTGGTGATCCTCCAGGATTCCCTCTGAGCCCCTTGACTCCTCCATCCTGTGGGGTGGCCAGCTGCTGTGCTGGCCCTGCACATCTCCTGCCTTCACAGACCCTCCTAGCTCCCTTCCCTGTCTGAAAAACAGGGTATCTCATGGCTTTGTGTGTATCTTTCCCACTGTCTCCACCCTATCGCAGCTGCTGGAGACTGCTCACAGCTGGCCAGGCGCGGCGGGATGGGACTTGGGGAGGGGAAGCCTCTATCAGCACCCCACACCCTGTGTCTCCTCCTTTGGCTTTGATCCTGGAGCAAATCCCCCAGCTTGGAACTAGATCAGCTCTTACACCCAAGCACGCTCCCAGGGCTGGAGGGAGCTGTGGATTTTGCAAGGTCTACCTGCAGAGCTGTTCCTAGCAGAGCCCTCTTGGGGAGGGCTGGGGCATGGATGCTGCTGGAGCAGGATCTGCCTGCTCTGAGGATGTGATGAGCATCACATCCTGAAGATTGTGGTGAACAGGACAGAGGAGCTTTGCTCGTGTCCAGAATCTGCCACACTGGGCAGGGAGCCCTGAAGTCGGCATGAATAGCCAAGCATCACCTATGTCTTACCACAGCTCTCTGTCCCTGCAGCTCTGGACAGTCTTCCTGCATCTCCCTGCTGCCAGCAGTGCCCTGCTCAGCCAGGCATCTCCTCCTTGGGCCTTGCCTATGGGAGGTGGGCTCATGCCTTGCCGTGGGAGTACCAGCCGTGGGCATCAGAGGAGCTGGGGATCTGCTTGCGAAGACCAGGCTGAATTCATTGTGGCTGCGGCTGCAGCTGCCTGGTGACAAATAGCAGCCACAGCTAGAGCCAGGGACAGGGGGGACAGCCTGCCCAGTTCACCTCCAGACATGCCACCCTTATCATTGGAAAGCTGAGGCAGAGATAAGAGCAGTTCGCTTCGAGTCCAGCCAAGACAGCCGCGAGCCAGGGATATGGCAGAGGCTCCATGAGGAGGGTGACGGAGCAGATGCTGCACATCAGAGCGGGGGGTGCATCCTCAGCCCCTGGCTCCTGCTTCTGCCTGCCCATTGCTGCCCCCCAAGCAAGCCCCTCTGAGCCCCTTCCCAGCCTTGTGGCATTTCCTTCATCCCCTGGAGCCCCAGGATGGGGGGATTGGGAGAGCGAGAGTGCCCTCCCCACCATGCACAGCCCTTCGCGGCTTGTCCCTATCCCCGGGATGCTTTTCCGGGACGCGGCGGGGTTGCTGGGGCAGCAGGAAGGCCGGGATGGCCGGCACGCTGCGGCACCCTGCTGCCTGCTGCCTGCTGCCGGTGCTGCCAGCTGCTGGGAGCTGGTTCCTCAGGAAGCAGCCGTCAGGGAGAGCATCCTCTCACCACCACCTGGAAAGCCCAGCACAGATCACAAGCTCCTCCATCCCACCAGGAATGTGAGTGTTCCTGCTGGAATCATCCTGTGCCAGCAGTGTTTCATGGACAAATCTCTGGTGAGGCCACAGCAGAGCTGTCAGGCGCTGGCTTTGAGGCAGGGAAGACGGGGATGACACTTTTATGGCTCCCGTTCAGCCAAATGCTCAGCCAGCCCTAGACATGTGCCCTAAACACGTGCTCCCAGGTTAGAGCTTCCCTGACCCAGCACAGCTTTGCTCAACCTGAAACCTGTGGTCACACCCAGGGTACATGTGTGAGAACAATAGAAAACAAAAAGAGGGGGAGAGGTGGGAAGGAATGAAGGAGATTCCTTTTTCCTCAGGGACTGCTGGTGGTCAGATCCTGCCTCATGCCTCTGCTCCCTAGGAGGAGGTAGAGAAATCATTGGCCACATCCAGACAAGTCATGGCCTAAGGTGAACCGGGAGCTGTTGCTGAAAAGAGGTGCCTGGAAGCATCCCTGTCCCCTTCCCTGCTGCCGCTCCCCTCCTCAGGCCGGGCAGAGGACGGCTGCTGGCAGGCGCCGTGGCAGCACTGGACGCTGCGGGGCTTGTTCCTCGGATCTGGAACAATGGGATAGCCATGCCAGGGAGCAGCGTGCCCCGACAGGGCTGTCTGTTTTCTGCGCAGCCCAGGGGTGGAGAGAACCATCCCGATTGCTGGATCACTACAATACCTTGGGCAAGCAGCTGCAGCAGAGCACCGGCGGCCAGAGCGCAGCTGGGACACCATCCCACCACCTCCTCCGGCCAAGCGGCAGGGCTGGGGGTGGCAGGGACCCTCGGCCAGGATGCAGGCAGTGCAGTGGCCCCATGCCGGAAGATGTAATTGTCCCTCCATTGTGGGCTGCGGGACAGGCTGCTCCGGGCAGGCGAGCAGGCGGCGTGCCCGGCCGTCACACCCCCGTGTCCCCGGGCAGCCCGGCTCCGCCGCGTCCCTCCGCGGGGAGGGCTGGCTACTGGGTGTGCGGGGAAAAGGAGAAGAACAAGGAAGAGCAGTGCCTCCAGACCGCGGGTCCCACAGGCATCCCTGGTCGGGGCTTCCCACGGGGATCACGGGCTGTCTGTCGTGCCGGCGCTGGCGGCAGATAACGCCGTTTCCTTGCTGGCTGCTCGCTATCAGCCTGGCGGCGACGGGCAGACACGATCGCACCCCGAGCGCTCCGTGCTGGGCGCTGCCGGGAAGGGGTCCCGGCCCCCTTCACCCCGCAGCCAGCCTCGGGCCGTTTATTTTTACACGAGTTGTTTTCTTTCCGGCTTGAAGCCATCCTGCACGGCGGCAAGAGCCGGGCCGGGGCCCCCACGCCTCATTTCCTTGCCATAAAACAACAAAGTGGGGGGTGAAGCAGCGCACTGGCCTGGGACAGCGGGTCGATGGGTCAGGGCACACGCCGCATCGCAGTTCCTCTGTTTGTCCCTTCTGTCTATCCCCTGGCCGGCATCCCCTGGCGGTGCCGCCGCCGTGCTGCCCTTCCTGAGGACTCCATCCTCTTGGGTCTGCCTGTCTGCGTGCCAATGGGAGCTGGCATGGGGGGCGCCGCCAAAGTTTAGGGATGATGCCCCCTCAGGTGGGTGCAAATGGGCACCCCAGAGTTTTTGCCCTGATTTCTGTGCCTCTGCTTTGTGCCCACAGCCCCAGGTAGACCCTGACGGGGCTGAACGCTGCAACTCAGCAATCTCTCCTGAATTCCAGAGCAGGCAGGCACTGCCTGCGCATTCCTGGGCACAGATCACTCCGTGCCACAGCCCACCTGTCCCGAGCTGCTTGTGCCTGTAGTGCCCCTGCCACGTGTGTGCTGGACACCACCTTTGTCTGGGGACCTTGGCTAGTCCCCTCCAGTGAGATGTGGGACAAGGGATGTCTCTTCTTCCCTGGCACTGTGGCTTCACTGGGGCTTTGCTTGGAACATCACAGCATCCCACCAACCCCAAGAGGGCACGTTTGTCCCCACTGCTATCCCTTCCAAGTGGGGAGCAGTGCAGGCAGCTGGCACACCGCAGATAAGGTGTGTGAACAGTGTGTGGGCAGCATGTGGGCAGCGTGAGGCCATCACCCAGGCATGGTGGGCAGGTCGGGGGCCGGGGGCACCCACCCCAGCTCCGGGCTGCAAGCAGGGGGTTGGGAAAGGCGTGTGTTTCCCTTTAAGAGGCAGGCCCTGGAGCTGCTTCCTCTCAGCCCTGCAAGAGCCCTAAACACAGTGCATCTGCCTGCAGCCTGCCTGCACGCCTGCCTGCAGCCTGCCCGCAACCAGCGTGAGTAGGGCTTGGCCCCAGTGCCGGGACTGGGGAGGGCTGGCACCCCGGGGCGATGGGCACCCTGCTTGCCGTGAAGGGCAGGGGGGGATGGCATTGCCATGGAGGGAGCCGGGCATCACTGTGATCGGTGCCGGGCATCGCCGTGCCGGGTGCTGCAGCACGATGCTCACAGCACTGCAGCTGAGAACATCGGGCACGCTTCACGTCACGGCAACGCTGGGCTCTGGGGGGTGTCAGCAGGCATTGGGGTGCAGGGGGGCCCGGGCTGGTGCCCTGCAGACCGAGGTGTGAAGCTGCCGTGCCTCGAGCCCACCCTGCGGCGCGTGGGCAGCACGTGGCCGTGTCCCCGCGGCTCCGGTGCCAGCAACGCTGCGCTGCTGCGCCGGCCCCCGGGGCTGTGCTGGCGCTCCAGAGGGTGCGCCCTGCACCCTTGGGCACTGGCTCTGCTGGCCCCAGTGGGTGGCAAGTGTGGCTGCTCCCCACTGTGAGCAGAGGCACTGACTGCAGAGGAGAATCTGGGATTGAGCAACCTGCGGTGAGAGCAGCCGGTTTCATGCCCCGGACCCTGGAGAGCATCACCGTACCCCGTATTGGACCCTTCCGGGTTGAGCATCTGCTCTCCCGCAGCCCCCTGGCCCGGGGTATGTTTGCAGGCACTCGGAAGCCTTGTCTAAGCAGGGCACAGATGTCAGACTCCCCCCTCCCACCGGTGTTAGAAGGGGTCTGCCGGACGCTTGCCTGGTGCCTGGCCCCCTCTGCCGGCTCCGGGAATGCTCACACGTAGCCAATTCTGCTGGTAGCACCCTGGGTGAGCCCGGTGCAGGGCACCCTTGGGTGTTCTGGCCCGCGGAGCTCGGGGCAGTGAGCATTTCCCGTGCCGTGGGGCAGCCAGGCTACCCCCCACCCATGGGACGTACTTTGGCAGTCAAATGTGTTGCATGGGGTCGGTGCCAGCCATGTCTGTGATGCAAAGCAGCGACTCTGGGTTGGACTAGGGGGTCCTTGGCCAGGACAGCGAGTGCTGCCGGGCTTTGTCCGGAGCCGGGGCAGCAGAGGCAGCCCGAGCTCTCTCCCTCGCTCCTTGGTCGGGCTGCACGCTCGGCTGCCTCTGTAAACCGAGCTTGCTGCTTTACAGTGGGGCTCAGCCACTTCTCTCCCCCTGCACCCCTACGTGAAGTTTTCCCAGTACTCCCTGTTCAAAGGACACCCGGGGATCCCATTCCTCCAGCTGACCCGTCCCCGACTTGGTCTCGGGCCAGGTGCTCCCCACAATGGGCACCCCCACAGTGGGCAGCAGCGGTGAATGTGGTGGTGTGTGTGGTGTGAGCCAGGCGGGAGGATGAGGATGGAGGGGACTGGGAGCACCGCCCGGGGGGCGGGTCTGGGGGCACGGCTCAGGTTGCCTGCACTCTCCCCTGCGGGCAGGAGAGCTGCTCTGCTGGCTCTTCCCACCCCTCTCCTTGCCCCCCTGGTATGGAGTCTTCTTGGCACCACTGCCAGGCAGTTCTGGCTTTCTCCTGGCTATTTGGGGGTGTCACAGCAGTCCTTCCCCCTCTGCAGCCCAGGCCCAGGGTTCGGACTCACTTCCCAGCCATGCTGCTGCTCCCACTCCTCCTGAAGGCCACCCTGCTGCATCTGGCCAGTGGCTCCTACCACCCCTTCTACAATGGCTTCTACTACAACCACATGATGAATGACAATGACGACGGGCAGGACAAAGGTATATTGGGGGCAATGGGGGCTGGCAGGTTGCCACAGGAGGCTGAAGTACCTCCCCTGCCTCTGGGTGGGGTGGAGACGCATCACTTGCTGGGTTTTGGGGGCCAGAGGAGCAGGTGGGAATGCTCTAGAGATACTTGGAAGATGCTCATGGTAGAAGAGGTGGTGGCTGGAGGGAAGATTTGGGGATGCTGCCCAGGTCTGGATCCTGACCTGCCCATCACACCTTCCTTCTTCCCTCCAGTGGATTACTTCAATGGAGCCAAACTAGTGGTGGAAACCTCCCAAGACCCTGTCTACAGCTACAATGGTGCCAATGTCACCCTGCCCTGCCACTACCGCTACGAGCCCGACCTGGGACCCAAGCGCAAAATCCGCATCAAGTGGTCCAAGCTGCGGGATGACTACACCAAAGAGCAGGACGTGATGGTAGCCATTGGCAAGACCTACATGGCCTTTGGGGACTTCAAGGGCCGCGCTCACATCCGCCAGGGCAGCCGGCACGAGGCCTCGCTGGTCATCAGCGATGTGCGCCTGAAGGACGATGGCAAATACCGCTGTGAGGTCATCGACGGGCTGGAGGACGAGAGCGATGTCGTGGACCTGCGGCTGCGAGGTGGGGGCTTGCTGGGGACCACACCACCCTCTGCACCAAGCCAGTGGGCCTGGCCTTCCTGTGGTGCCTTCTCCTTTTGGGCACACAGCATGGCAGGGGGGCTGGGGAGTTTGACCATGGCAGAAAGGGGCTGGGATGCTTGGTGTGATGGGGAGGTGGCTTGGGGCTGTCTGGCTCTGTGGCCTCAGGAGTGAGTGAGCCCAGAGCTGTCTGCCCAGCTGGGACACCAAGGATGCTGTTAGAGTCAGAGTTGGGAGTGACCCCAAGGCCACAGCATTTCCTGCCTTTACCCATCCATCTTTCCACTGTGCTGCATTACATGGAGCTGTCCCCTCCCCTCCCAGCTCTGGATATCCCAAAGCATCTTGTGATGATCCTTGGTGACTGGTCCAGCCTCTCTTGCTCATTTGTCATGAGGGACCTGACTCATCCCTGACACTGCTTTTGAGTTCAGAGCTGTGGAAATGTCCCCATTGCTTGTCCCTGCCCCACCCCCTTGGTCCCTGGACCCTGCCTCCCACAGTGACTTGTCCCTCCCAGTCCCTCCCAGTCCTTGTGACTGTGTCCGAAGTGGTGATGCCTGTGGCTTTGTTGTCCATCCATCCCCACGACAGAGGTTCATTCATCCCCATGCTGGTGGTTCGTGTGTCCCCTGGGATCATGGTGGATTTTTCCCCATGATGCTGACCCCTGTGTCCCTGTTCCTGAAGCCTGTGTATCCCCACGACAATGATCTCTCCATCTCCGCAGGGGCGGTCCATGCCTCCCTGGGACCCCTGTCTGTGTGTTCCCAGGACCGTGGTCTATACAACTCCATGGTGGTGGTCCCTGCGTTCCCATTATAGTCTATGCATCCCTGTATATGCAGGTGCTGTCCCCGTTAGGGGGTCCTTGTGTCCCCAGGACCGAGCCCGTGTGTCCCTGTGCCACCAGATGTCGCTGGCAACTCGCTGCTGGCGCCTACTTGTCCGGAGCAGCCCCATCCCTGCATGCCTGAGCCTTGTCTCCGCCACACTGAGGCGGTCCCTGTCCCAGAGCCTGAATTTGACACGGGTCAGGGACCCCTGTGCCTCCTGCTGGCGCTGGGCTCGGGTTGGGTGGGTTTCCCACGGAGCCAGCTGAGTGTCGCATCTGCCTGCAGGCATCGTGTTCCCCTACCAGCCTCCCCGTGGGCAGTACAGGCTCAACTTCCACGAAGCCGAGCGAGTGTGCCAGGACCAAGGTGCCATCCTCGCCAACTTTAACCAGCTCTTCCAGGCGTGGAGCGAGGGGCTGGACTGGTGCAACGCGGGCTGGCTGGCCGACGGCACGGTGCAGTACCCCATCCGCCTGCCCCGCAAGCCCTGCGGGGGCGTGCACCTCGCCCCGGGCATCCGCAGCTACGGCCCGCGCCACCGGCACCTCCACCGCTTTGATGCCTTCTGCTTCTCCTCTGCTCTCAAAGGTGGGCTCTGGGCCAGCGATGGGGGCTGGGATGCTGGGGAAGGTGCTGTGCGTCCCTCCCTCTTAGGGCACAGGACTTGGCCTGAGTGGGGTTGTTGCAGGCAGCGATGCTCCAGATGGGGATGCTCGGGATGATGCTCGGCGCTGATGCTCCCCTCTCACGCTCCGCTTTCCCTCCTAGGAGAGGTTTTCTACCTGGACCGCCCGGCTGGGATGACGCTGGAGGAGGCCAAGCAGAGCTGCCAGGATGCAGGGGCCGAGATCGCCCGGGTGGGGCAGCTCTACTCCGCCTGGAAGTTCCTGGGGCTGGACCGCTGCAATGCCGGCTGGCTGGCAGATGGCAGTGTCCGCTACCCCATTGTCACGCCCCGGGCCAATTGTGGCCCCGCGGAGCCCGGTGTCCGCAGCTTCGGCTTCCCCAGCAAGGGCAGGTTTGGAGTCTTCTGCTACAGAGAGAGATAAGGAACCGGGAGGGATCCTTCTTGGATGAAGGATGTTTCCAGCCTGCCAGTGCCCAGTGTTGGGCATTTCCAAGGGCTGTTTTGGGGGTTACTGGGGGGAGGTGGGATGGGGGGAGGTTTCTTTTTGTTTTGTTTCCTTCCTTTATATTTTCCACATCTTGCTCAGCAGCAAGCATCTTGCAGCTGCTTGGGGTGGCAGCCAGCTGGGCAGCATGGGACAATTCCTGTCGTGGGATGTGTGCAAGGATGATCCCCATGGGCTACTGCTGCCATCCCACTTGGCCGTGCCACCCCATGGGTGGTGGCCCCTTCCTGCAGTGGCAGGTTGTCACTGACACCCACCTGCCCTTCCAGGCTGGTCCTGCCACTGACTTCATGATGCAAAGCCATGAGAGAGTGAGGCAAGGCTGGATTTGGCCAGAGCAGAGAGCGGGTATCTCCGCTGCATCCTGGCCCCTCTTCCAGCCCCATCCATGTCCTGTGAAACATGCCATTGTGCCTGTCCCTGCCAGAGCACAAGTGCCTTATCTCTATGTGCCCCTTACTTGGACCTCATTTGAACTCTGGTGCCTTCTTCTTTGAGCATTGGCTATGAAAAGATGTGTTTTTCTGGACATCTTCTAATAAAATGATGGAGAAAGTCCTGGAGTGACATGGCTGTGTCCCCCTCTCTGTCCCAACACAAGAGAAAGGTCTGCTATGGAGAAAGGATTTGGGGATCCCTGGCTGTCTCATCCTTGGCTGAGCATCGTCTCATTAGTGCTGGCTCAGCTCAGCTCTTGCAAGGGCCTTGTGTTCCCTTGTTAGTGAGTGCTAATTAACCCCCTGGGTGTCAGGACTGAAAGCTGGAAGGTGAAGCAGTTCCTGCTGACCATGGGTTTTAGATGGGTTTTAGGCATGTGGGTTAACCCTCTCCCAAACTGAGAGCTGAACAGGGAGGGCAGGGTCCTGCTCCAGGTTCCTCCTTCAGTGGGGGCTTGGGACACCCCTCCCACCTCCGTGGTCTCTTGGGTGCTGCCTGGGGCTGAGCCATTCCTGTGCAGCTTGGAGCACCCTCTTTGGGTTTTGCCTTGCCACGGGAGACCCCTTTCCTCCCAGCCCGCCGGACATCCCTCTTCCCTAAAAAAAAAACAAACAACACTGACAAAGTGCCCATTCCGATTTCGCTTTCTTTATTATTTATCATTCTTTCAAAATAGGATATGTTCAAAAATATAAATAGGTGCAGGGAACGCTGGTGCCCCGCACGGTCCCCTGGAAAGAGCACGTTGTCCCGGGACGGGCGCTGCGCTGCAGAGGGGGCAGTGGGGAAGCAGAGAGGGGCTGCAGCCCCCAGCACCCAGATCCTGGGTCTCAGCATCCCCTCGCCTCCCTCCTCCCACAGCTCCTTCCACCACAGCCCCCCGGCCCTCCCCACCCATCCTGACGTGCTGCAGCAGTAGAAGGATTCTGGGAAAAAAAAACCAAAAAAACCCAAACGAAAATAAAACCCCAAAAGGTGCTGCTCACCCTGGAGATTAAATAACAGAAATAATTACATTGTTCGTGGATAAAATCAGGAAAAAATAATCATCTTTATTATTTAACTTAACCCCCTGCCCTTTGCAAACCCACCCCCCTCCCTGTCCCCAAAGGCACGAAGATAATTGGAACCGGACGGTTAGTAAAAATGCTGAGATCTAATTCGTTTTGCTTTGGTGCTTGGAAAAACAAATTTTTTTTTTTTTATATATATATACACAAAGGTGGGTTTGTCTTTAATATATTTTTTTTTCCTTATATGACAAAAAAGCAACAAGAAGAAGAAGAAGAAATCGACTCTGTTAATATAACTGTTCCGTTAAAAATCTCTTTCTCGCCCTCGGTCTCTCGGCCCGCTCTAATGGGTGGGTCTGTGCACGGCGCTGCCGCTGGGTTTCGACCGGCTCCTGGGGTTCCTCTTGTATAGCCTGCGCTGGTAGCTGGAGGCTGTGGAGGAGAAGAAAAGGCACCTTGTTGGCAGGAGCCGGGACAGAGAAGCTGCTTGTCCCACGCTGGCCGCCGCGGCCCCCGGCTGCCTGGAAAAACACGGGCAGCCGCAGGCAGCGCTGCCCGGGGCCGGCGGTGTGTGCCCCGGCGCCAGCCCGCCCGCACACGCACAATCGGCCCTTCTCTCGCCCTGCCCGGGTTTTGCTTCACCCGGGGGAGAAGGTGCCCTGGGCTCGGCGACAGCCTGGGCAGGAGCATCATCTCAACAGCTGTTTGTCCCATCCCTTCCCTGTGCCCAGGCAGCAGGACAGCTCTTCCCCATCTCACCCACTGCCCTATCCATCCCTAAATCCCCCAATATGCATTAGTAGTGGGCTGTGCTCAGGTCACAGGAGGGGGAACAGCCCTGTCTGGCTGGCAGGGGCAGTGTTCCTGCCTGATCTTTGCTGCCAGTCCCCCTGGAATCTGGCATGCTCTGGTGTGATAATTGCAGGAGGGTTTTGGTGGAAGCAGCAAAAGCTGGTTGGGAGCAGACCAGGTCTCTTGATCGCTGGCAGTCTATGTCAGGAACAGCCTGCAGCTCTCCAGACCCACAGCAGAGCCAAAGGAATCAGCATCTTGGTCTGCACCAGGCAGCCGCCCTTGGACACTCCTGCATCCCTCCTCCTTTCATCTCCTCCTGGGGCAGAGGTTTGTCCCTTCAGCCCTTGTTGGCTTTCCCTGACTGTGGGACCAGTGCTTCATCTGCTGTATCTGGACTTGCCCAGCTGGACCAGGACCTGGCAAGGAGGCCACTGGACAGATGTGATTTGTCTGAGGCCAACAAAATTCTTGGGAAGCTGCAGGCAGTTAGGGATGGGACAGGGGTGTAGGCAGGCCTGGGAGTGGGCTGGGACACCAGTGGAAGAAGGCTGACTGCCATCAGCTGGAGGCCTGACAGAAGGAGAGTCAGGAGCCCAGCCCTGTGCCTTGGCTTGTGTCTGCTGCAGGACTCCTGTCTGCTCCCAGGGCAGGGGGCACTGGGGAAGGGCTTGGGGGCCCCATAGCTCTCCCATCCTATTCTCTCTGTTGATGCAGGTTGTGCCAAAACTCACTCTTTCAGAAGCCATTTATTTTTCCTTCTCTGAGTAGCATGGGCCATTGGTAAGCTCCTTATTGCCCTTTCCTGACTCTGGAGCTGCCCCTACTCTGCCCTGGTGGATCTCCAGGGCAGTCCTGCAAGCCAGGCTCCGTGGTCCACACCTGCCCCAGAAGATGTCAGCTCCCATGGCCTCAGGACAGGGGAAACTTTCAAGAAGTCGAGGGAACCATGCTGTCCCCTTCTGCCTGGCTCAGAGTTATCCTGCACCCTGAGATGATTGCCCTCATTCCCAGCTCCTTCCAGCTGCAGGGAGGCCTCAGCCCCAAGCCGAAAGCAAAGGCACCAAGACGTACGGTTGAGGCAGGATATCCGTGGCTGCTCCCACTGCCCGTCGGGCTGGCAGCGGATGGTGGGCAGGTGGCGCTGGATGTAGCCCTGGTGGCACTGGTACCGCACCATGGCGTTTATCTCGTAGCGATCCCTCTTCCCACCGAAGGTCCTGGCGTTCTCCACCGCAGGGGGCTCCCCGCAGGCCACTGTGGGACAGGGGCAGAGAGTGAGGGAGGGAACTCCTGGCTGGCTGAGCAGGCAGCTCACACCCAGGGCAGGCTGGGCGTGCACTGCCTCGTCACTCCTCCAGGAATAAAAACCTTCACTGCCTTTGAGGTTGCCGCTGTCCACAAAGCTTAGGGGCAGGGGGATATGGGAATTCTGTGATTTGGCATTAAGCAGGGGTCTGCCTCAGTGCTCCACTCCTGCCTCCTGGAGAGGCTGAGAGCTGAGCATCACAACAGCTGCCTGTGTCTGTGGAGGACACAGAGTGGTGTGTGGGAGTGATGCTGCAGCCAGGGTATGACTCTGCCTGGGGATGTTGAATCTTAATGGCTTGTCCTATTTATTTTCAAGTCGTTGTGAAACTTTCTCCTAGAGCCAACTTCTGTTTCTAATTCCTTCTATCTCTTTGATCACCCTTTGCAGTAGCAAAACCCACATTCCTGGGCACTGGGCACTCCGCTCCAGACCCAGAGCCACCTTCTGAGTCCCCCATCCTTGTCTGTGTGGCACAGGGTGCTGACCTGTTCCTTTCTTGCAGGTGAAAGGAAGGTGATAGTTGCAGGGAACGTCGTTCCATTCGCCTTTCTCGTGCCAGATCATCACAACACAGTCCTCGCCCGCGGAGAAGAAGTTATCGGGTTGGTTGGGCCGCCAGTTCTCATATTGCTGCCAAGAGAGGACAGTCCTTCATCTAAGGTTGGGCCCTCCTCTCTAGTCCCTCCTTCATCCTCACCCCACCTCTCCCACACCTCTCTCCAGCAGGGCCTGTGGGTTGCCAGCACTGCCCCTACACCAGCTATTTCTGTTGTGATGCTGCCCGAGACCCGACCAGCTTTTCTAGAGGTTTGGAAAAACCGTGAGCCCTACAAAGTTTAGGGTTGCCTCCACTCAATGCCCAACCCAAGCATTCAATATATAAGCCACATGGCCCTTCCCACCGCCCCCCAAAAGCTGGTGCTTGCTTGTGCTGTGGGCTCCAGGCTCACCAGGGAGTGCCCGTCAGACCAGCGGAAGTCGTTCTCCACAGCTCTGTCACTGAGGCCGATCCACTGGTAGTCCTGTGCATGACCTGGAAGAATAGGAGGGGGAGAAAAGAGTTGTGGTTGTCCTACACATTACTGGAAGCATTTCTTTGCCATCTCAGCTGACCCTGGCCCTGGAGCCTCTGGGTCATTTGGCTACCTCCCAGTCAATATTCCCTGGCGCCCTTTTTCCTTACATCATGTTTGTCCAGCTCCCTCCCCGCTCAACCTGCCATGAGCATGGGTGCACCCATGCAAGGATGAGGCTTTGTTAGGATTGGTATGAACACCAGTGGGGTAAATGGAGGTTTTTACACCACTTTGGATAAATCTGCCTGTAGAGTCAGAGTCCAGTGGTTGGTCCCCTGCCCAGTTTTAGGCTGCCCTGAGCACTCACTGTTCACAAATTCTTGTTCCTCTGGGGTGATGATGCTGCTCAGGTGGGCTTGATGTTGTCGGCATCTGGTCTCTGCATCCATCCAAGTCTCCCTCTCTTCAAAGTGCCTGTAGCAGTGGCCCTGGAACTTGGTCCAGCCTTCCTCACAGTTTTCCAAGTCTGAAACACACAGAGGAGGGATGAAAAGGAGTTGGTGCACGTGTCTGAAAGCTTTCAACTCACCTCTTAGCAGCTCATGCTCCCACGGTGTGGGACAACCTATGGTCACTTTCACTAAAAAGCACACCCTGACACAGTTGCCTGTAGGAATTCCCTGGGAAAATTGTCAGAACACATCCAAGACATGCAGAGAGGGCAGCCTGTGTGGAAGCCCCTGTGTCTGCAGTGACACAACCAGCGCTACTAGAAAGCTTGAATGTTACAGACTTATTCCTGAGAAAGCCAATCCCTGTGTAATGTTCCTGGAGTCTGCTTTTGAGGAACTGATCAAGCAAGAACACTTCTCTTCCCACTTGTGCTGGCCTGCAGAGTTTTCTTGCTTTGGAAAAAAAAACCCAAACCCCATACCCAGATGTCCAGAATCAATGCATATGTGATGAAAATGAAAGAGGGGACCACCAGGTTTGGGTGGTTCCATCACTTGATGTGATTCTGGAGCTCTGGAGGAGAAACAAACCGACCAAGATGGGTGAAAAGAAATGGAGACAGTAACTTACCATAGTGGAGAGAGAGAATTAAACCTCAATGAAAAAGCTTGGAAGCTGCTCAAGAAGTACAAACGTTTCTCAGCTTTTCAGAAGATCTTTTACCATCTGATAAATACTGAGGAACTGAACACACTTACTAAGAAAAATAAAATCACAGATGGGGGAAAGTAGAGACAAATGGAGAAACCACCAGAAAAGACCTTCAGCAGTTCCCATGCAATGCAACACTGCACATCTGTCTGCTACATGTGACTGAAGGAAACAGAAAATGAAATGTGTTTAATCTCAGCCTTTCAGATGCCTGATCCTTTTCTAAGAGAAAGGCCATGCTTTCCTACCTAATTTTTTCTTACGGATAAGTATGACATCAATTTTCAAAAGAATGATGAAAATCTTGTTCCCTGGTAAGGACACTGTCATGGTGACAAAAGGGACTTCCTGTGTGTATTGTTCACCTACAGTGTCTTGTTGTTCTTGGAGACCAACAGCAAGGATGGTCTGTCCCATGGGACTATGAAGATTTACACTCCCCATGAGTTTTGGGGCATTGGTTTGCTCTTGCATCTCCCAGGCATCAGAGCCCATAATTCAGAGAGAAGAGAAAATGAAGTCTGGCTTGGATGAAATAAGATCATTAGCATTCACAGGGTGGAAAGTCTCCCTGCATTACAAGGATTTTCAACAACAGGTGTCATGGAAGGGTAAATCAAGAACTGATGTGGTTGTATGGGAAAACTGATGTTAAGACAGCACAATTCCTGCCCAGAAGGTCCAGTGATCCTGAGCCTTCTCCTTATGGTCTATTCCATATGTTCATATTGGAAGCAGAAAGAGATGTGGAGAAAGGGAAGGAGAAAATCCAACATATATTATCATTACTCATGCCAAGGTGAAGAAGATACTGCAACCTTATTTCCCTTTTGTTTGAGCAAGGCAGGAGTGCTTCCCCTCAGCTTTAAGGAAAAAACCTCTTTTTCTTTCCTTGTAGAAACAAAAAGAAATATTAGTGCAGGTCAGAATGCTTAATTTTGATGGAAATACAGGTTGCTTCCTGTTTTCTCAAAGATATATTCCCTGCTGATTTTGCCACAGGAAGCCACGTTGTGGAGATGACAAAAATGTCATGCTGTGTCAAATCAGTGGAGATTCCTGGAGTGAACGATACTTCTCTCAGCTGTATCTTCCCTGAGAGAAACACAACCATTTTTCATGGCTCAGTTGAAGCATCCTTCCACGAAATTCCAGTCTAGCAGAAAAAGTTTGCCTGGGGTGAAGATGTACTCAGAAAGTCCCCTACTGTTATAGATGAACAGGAAGACCCTTGACCCAAAGAGATGGCAACTCCTATGATCAGCATCGTTATGATCTGTGTGGAACTTCACCAAAGAAACTTAACAAAGAGAAGGCTGAAGAAGACACCAGAAACTCCTGCTTAGGAATCTTAGAGGACATGGTGCTGGGAGGAACAAACTTACCAAATCAGATACACAAAAGCCTCAAAGCTTTTCCCTTGTGTGCTTTAAGCTGCTGTTAGAGGTTAGCTTACTGAGATGAGGGCAGCACTGACAGGAGCACCAGGGATCAGCTATTTTTTTGCGGGGGGGTAGTGTGGGAACAAGGTGGTGCAGCAGTTAGTAGGATTAGCTGAAGCCAGGGAGGCCGTACCGATCTCACACAGGTCCCCTCCGTAGCTGGGAAGGCAAAAGCATTTGAAAGAGTCGATGCCATCAGCGCAGGTGGCTCCGTTCAGACAGGGGCTTGAGTGGCACACATCGGTGTCTGCAAGAAATCAAGGGCTTCCATTAGGGCTCTGGGAGGCAACTCCACCCACAGGAGAACTTGTTTCCTTGCTTGTTTAGGAGGGAATATCAGTTGTTTTGGGGGGGACTTGGGAGGGTTGTATTTCATAATATACTGCCACTGCTGCTGCTGGAAGAATGAGGGCAAGAGGCCCAACCCACGCTACAAGGAAGATATTGGTTTTCTGATGGTTGAACAACACTCTGAAGATATCAGAACAAAGCTCAGCAGGATGTATCCAACACACAGCATTGGCTGTGGTAATTTGTCCTTGTCCACTGACTCTGTCTGATGCATCAAACACGCAAACTTGTGTCTGTGTCTCCACCAGCTAAAGGTCTATGAGGAAGAATGTGGAATTCTTCCATAAGTGATGGAAACATCCTCAAATAGATCTCTATCTCCTAACCAGCTTTCCTGGTTGTCCATCCTCACTAATTGTTTCTTCCTAACCATAATTTAGATGAAGTTCTGCGTCAAGAAATTTCTTCTTAGTGAGGCTGAAGAAAGTGCAGAGAAGAAAAAAAGTGGGTTCAAAGGTGGCTCAGAACCCCTCGACTTTTTCTCTTTGAGGATCTTAGACCTGGCTATGGGCGCTTATTCCTTGGTGAGGGATACTGGAGTGCAGTGAGATTTTCTCCAGACCTGTCCCCACTATGTGCTCTTCTGCTTCTGATGAAGATGGAAGAAGCTGGTAAATCTTTTCCAGCTGTGAACTGCATCCTGGTGGAGAGAGCTTTGGAATCAGAAGAAAGGTCATTCAGAATGGAAAGATTTCAGATACATTCAACTCAGAAACAAGGAGGAAGACAAAGTAAGAAAATGGAAACACATCCGTGTGGGTTGGGTTCAATGATGGCTGGTTAGATCCTCATGCGAGGCAGCATTTTGTTCACACTCAGGAGAAATGTAAGGCTTTAAAAGTGATGACTAACACTCCGTGCTCTTCTTGTGGATGACAGGGTTAGTGAGGAAACATCCAAAGATGATAAACATGCTGGCTGTGGAAATAGCAGAGCGGAGCAGCGACTCCCCAAGATCTGCGTTCATCTTCTGTCTGGGGTGTATTTGGTTGGATATTGTTTTCTTGGAGCTTAGGCCCAGCTGCTCAGTGTCCCCAGGCACAAGAGAACAGATGGGCGTTATACCCCCTGTGGCTGTCTAGTGACTCATTGGCCAAGGCCTGATACGTCATCTAAAAGCTGACATGTTCTGTAACGCGCCTAAGAGATGGAAAAAAATCCTTTCTGACCTTGGATGGTAAATCTGTGTGTGCTTTGGAACAGGGAGATTGTCATCTTTACTCTAGGCTGTACTACTGTGAGCAGTGAAATCATTCCTCAGATGGCTGATGAGCCTCTTACTCCAGTTTTGCCATTCTTCTCTGAGAGAAGGAATTTTTTCACTCTGGATTGCCCTTCTAAATCTCACAAAAGCCTTTTTGGATTTCCTTGTTCACTACAAAATCAAGATTATTAGTGTTTCCATGATACTAGTAAATACTTCAAGACTTTCCAGAACAAAATGGGAGTCACAAGCCTAGAGGAAGAATAGAGGAGCTGAACTTGGCTTGAGTATTGCTTATTAGTCACACTTGGAGTTCCTAGAAGACAGAGAGCATAAAGAAAAACAAGGTGTCCTGAGGGGTGATTGCAGCTCAGGAGGCCCTTTGGGCTTCCCAACAGCAGTGGCAGCAGAAGTTCATGTTGATTCCAGTGGGCTCCAGCTGAACACGTAAGGAAAGGCTTTCCTTCATTCGTCAGGCTCCATGAAGTGGAAAGAACACAGCAGAGGTGGGAGCGAAGCACTCACACGAGCTAAAGCTGAATGTTTAGCGGGGGATAATGAGCCTTCAGCTGTCTTCGGCCATGTGGAATGAAACTTGGCGTGTCCAAGATCTCTTCTGAGATGCAGGAGGCCTGCTGTGTGCTGCCATCCCTAGTCTTGGAGGAGGGGGGGAAGCAGGCACACGTGTGCAAAGTCATTGCCACAAATTTCCAGCTGGGAAATAAGTCTGGAGCAGAGTTTCCTTTTGCAGATATCGCATATAATATGGTTGCACATATTATATATGCAGTAAAAACAAATCTCTGATTACAGTAAGTATGTTACATATCCCTCCATATACATGTATATTTTTATATGTAACACATAGAGAAAGGGTGTGTACTTGCAGGTAATGTTGGAGAAACAAACAACAAATGTAAGTGAGACAAAGGTTTTTTTTTTCCCAAGATGGTGCTTCAAATGGCTGGAGAGAAGGTGTTTTAAACACGTGATGATCATAAACACCAAACTCCCCTTCAGCCTGTTGGCACTGCTGAGGCAGTGACCCTCTCTCCATCTACATGTAGAATCACCTCACCAAGCTAATACTGGAAAACTCAAATATATCGGTCAGTTTGGAGAAAGTGCTGCTGATTCTGGTCCTCCCAGAAAATCTGGATCTCAGAGAGGGTATTCAAGAAAGGTCTAAATGGTTAGACTGGCAGTGATGTTGCCTCTGGAAATCCCGGCAAATTGGTTTGTGGGTGTTTGTTTCTAGGATAACCCATCCAAGCCACAAACACGATTTACAGGAGGCGAGAACTCCTTAAAAAAAAAAAAAAACAAAAAACAAAAAACCCAACCAAACACACACACACAAAAAAAAATCCCATCTATCACATAACACTTAAGGGTGGGGTTTGTGGTGTTTGGTTTTTTTTTTTTTCCTTGTATTTTTTTTAATAGCTTTTTATATACTATAAATGTGTCTACTTCCACATTGTTTAGCGCTGGGTGAGGTTAGCAAATCACTGCGCAGCATCTCAGCCGGCTGGGGAGCCTGCAGCACGCTGGGTGTGCCAGCTCCGCTCGCTCGGCACGGAGCGAGCCCCCACCTCCGCAGCGCTGCCTGCCAGGTACCTTGACACTCAAGGATTTAGACACGAGCTATTTATTTGCTTGGCTGAGCAGTCATCCCAAAAGTCAGCTCCGCTTTGCGATGCAGCTCAAGTGCTTATCAGCTGACAAGGAGACAAGACCACTGCTATTATTACCCCGAGCTAACAAAGGACAGCGATAGTCGAGGAATGCAGAAGGGAGGCAGCCCTCGCTTTCAAGAGCTGCAGCTGTAAAACAAAAGACGGGGAGAAAATGCCTGGCGGTGCCAAGAATAGGAAACCCGGTTAGAACGTGTTATTAACTCGCTTCTTGAGGATAATGCAGAATTAGCAATTCTTCTTAAGAGGATTCATACTGCACTTAATATTGCCCAGAAGTTGCAAAAATTCCTCAATTCTACTGTCACAACAGTTTCTATTTTTTGCTACTAACAGGACCCAAGGTCTAACTTTCAGATATCTTTTTTTTTTTTTTTTTTTTTTTTTTTTTTAAATAAACCATTTGAAACAAAAATGGCCAGTGTAAACCAGGTCTTGCATCTGGAAGGTGTAAGCTGTTGGCTGGAGAAAACAAGGGGAGTTACACAGCTGCAACACAAAGCTTGAATTTGTTCCACCATTTTCCTCCTAAGACTTCTTCTCCATTGCCAGATATACACTATATTTAGTCAGAATAATTTTCTTTTGGTGCAGCTAAAAACAAGAGAAGTATTCTTGTCATTGCTGCCCATGGTAGGGAGAGGTTTGAGCTAGATCATCTTTAAGGTCCTTTCCAACCCCAACTGTTTTATGATTCTATGATTCTCCCAATGCCTCTGAAAAAGGTTTTTTGTACTAGATCATGGAAATTGGAAAGAGAAACCTGGAAGAAATGAAAGAAAAATAGATTGGTCCTGGTTTTGCTCAGAAGGCAAATGACATGTAAAAGTGAGCATGCAGTGTCAGTGGTGAGAAGAAAATGCTTTTAAAATTCTTCATCTCAAGCTGAGACAACAATACCAGAAACAATGCTACCATTTCCTAAAACAGTGCAGTCTGTGCGTTTCTCTTCATGGCTGCCTACATGGAAGATGAGCAAGAATATCCATTAAACAAGGTCAGCTTTGTGCTTAAAACATCTACTAAGGAGGAGCAGCTGGTGAACAGAGAGGATGCTATCACTCAATCCCTGAGCAAACTGTAGTTTCCCTGAAGCTGTGAGCAACAGGCTTAGTAATATATTCTATGATGTTTCTATATCCTCCTGTTTTTGTGCTACAGGGCAGAAAAGGTCAGAGAGAAGGGCAAGGCATTTTCAGGATGCCAACAGTGCCTGTTGCGCCCCTCACCCTTTCTTTATAGGCCTCCTTGTAAGTGCAATTATCCAAACAGGGAATCAGAGACCAACTAGATAATTATCTCCTAGAGATTGGGAAAAAAAATCCAGGCACAAATTAAATTTGCTTTTCAGAGTCTTCTGGGAAGTTTGAACTACTGATCTGATAGCTCAAACATCAAAGAAAAACATTGGAGCAATCGTAGGGTGACTCCAGAAGAAAAGAATAGGAGGAGTTGGGGAAACCAGTTCTCTCACATTTTAAGTTAAATGCTAGTATTGAACATCACATAGCCAGCTACTGGCTCACAATGAGCAATTAAGTCATTAAGGTAATTAATTATAATAATTGAACCAAAGCCTTCATGTAGCAGAAGGGGCAGGCATTGCTGCAGCCTTAAAAACCTCTCTATTTTAGTAGAGACCATCAAGTTTCCAGGAGGACCTGTTGATCTACTAGAACCTTCAATTTGTCCAATGCTCTCATGGAAGGGGAGCTCAGGAAATTTGGATATCTCTGTCTCCAAGATATTATGTCTAAAAGTAAATGGATGTGTAAATAACACTAGTCCAAGACTGTAGGTTACCTCTGCAAAGGAAGGTTTTGTTTAAGCAAATTAACTTCTGATGCACAGCAGACAGGAGACATCGAATCATCTGATCAGCCACAAAGGGAATGTGCCTCTCAGCCAGGACTGGGGCCTCCATCTCCTTCTTGAGAGCATAATTTGCATTCCACATTCTGAATCAGGGGAATATTTTCTTGACTTTTATTCTGGATGATTTTCTCTGGACCAACAAAACTCAATCCCTTGGACTTCCAAGTTGTGAAGTATGAGGAAAGCCCATTAAGACCTTTCCTCATTTGTATTTTAACCTTCTGCTGTGTGGGGCCATAGGCAACAGATTTCATGGACTTGTTTCACCAGAGACAAGCAAAATTTAACATAAAAAAGATGCCATTTCAGCACATTTCTCTTTCCCTCCACAATTGGAGTGACGTTTTAAGTCATTGACTGGTCTGAGAGCTCCAAACCGCAGCCTTTCACTGAAGTGCCAGCATGTATTTTCAGCTAATAATTATTTGTCTTCAAATGCTACCAGAAGCAAAAAGACCTGCTGAGTTGGCAAAACCCTGGGTGAGGAAGCCAAGCCTATGGACAATTCTTTCAGCTTGTGGGGTTCCTGTCCTCATGAAGGAATCAAATGCTGACTAAAGACATGTACGTGCACATCCTTCAATTTGGTTAAAAACTAAAACATACTGGCACTCCTAGTGTTAATCTTTGGCATTCTGGCTCTGGCTTTTAGAGATACTTTTAGGCTCCAGCAGAGCAGAATAATATAATTCTTCTTAAACCATCCCACTAAATAGACTGCTGGATCTAACTGAACCCTCCAACAACAGGGCCAGAGGGCAAAATCCACATTTCTTCCTGTTCCTCACTCTAAGCTCCTGTAAAGCTGAATCAGCTTGACCCATTCTTTAATGTCAGTCAAAATCCACTGCACTGCTTGGGTACCCATTGCACCCTACAGACCCTGAGCACAGCACAAGGCATGCATATGGGAGCTGATATTTTTTTGCAAGGCAGCCACAACATGGGAAACGGCATTTTGGGATCCAGCCTACGGTTTTTCCTTGTAGACTTTCCATGTTCACAATCCCCAGAGCTCTGTAAAAAGTAACAGCCCAAAAAAGGAAACCTAGGATTCCTTTTCTTTCTTTTTTGTACTTTTTTCTTTTTTCCCTTCTTTTGTCATGTCTTTGCTGTAGTTCTCTAGAAGAGGTTTGCCTTGTTGTAGGGGTGTTCTGAGTTCATGGTCAACAAACTTTTTTGCCACTTTTTTTGCCACCTGGATAAGCTTCCATCATACCCTGACCAGAACTGCATTTAACTCTGTAGGGACATTGCAGTAAAGTTTACCAATAAAGAGAAGTTTTATCCTAGAATATCTTCCCTGGTGGGAATACCAGCTATACACATGTGTTCAAGCCCATTTGTAATTTATGAAGTGTACAATTAAACTTCATGCAGTGGTTGCTTACATCTTGCTGTCTCCTGCTAAGGAACCCCAGCTGCTACATTGTCCTCTCTGTGACTTTGAGATACACATATTCCAATTTCAGAACATTTTTCAAGATTCTTCACACATGAGCTGCTGAACACATGGTTTTCTTTCAAAATACTTCACAAAAATGTTGGCTAACAAATGGTCTGAGGAATCTGGCAATTGCCTTGTGGTTAATTTTTAAAAAGAAAAAGCAGTGGAATAAAACCCATATTTTGGGGCCAATTTTTTTTTTTTTTTTTTTTTTTTTTTTTTTTTTTTTTTGTGAGCCTCACTGGCTTCCTTCCTCCTCCTCAATGCTGCCTTTGCTGGCTTATTTTTGTCTCTGGGCTTGGACGTGGCAGTGGGCATGGCCCAAAAGCAGAGCCTACTTTGGCAAGAAGGGTTTTTGGGTCCACGACTCCTGTGCCACCCTGGCAAGCCCTGGGTGCTGTGCCAGGCTGGAGCAGCGCTGTGGGAATGACCCTGCTGATCTGCCCTCACCCACCCCTGCACATCCTGGGGGCAGCTGCTCAGCACAGGCAGAGGGGAGTGCAGATGTGCTGTGAGCAGCACTGAACAAAGGTTTGTGATTACCTGTGCTCTCAGAGGGAGGGAGCAGAGGGAAATGCAGAGACTCATTGGAAACACTTTGGGGATGTTAGAAACCAGGCTGAGCTTCACAAAGCCCTGCACTTACAGACCCTTACAGAGTCCAGAGCTAGCTATGCTGAACAGTGTAAAATTGACCCAAAAGAAGCAGTTTAGGAGGTAATGTGGGAAGGGGTAGAATTGATGACACTTTTGCCAGAAGGAAGTGAGCAAGCCCCTTTCCACATACCTTTCATGCCATACTTAAGCAACATGTGGCCCTACACAAACATGTGTCCCTTTGAGAACTGAGCACATGCAGGACATTCATAAAACAGCACAAGCACTGCTGGCTTTCCAGTGAGGCTTGTCCCCAGGTGCCAGCTCCTGATGGCAGCAGAGGGAAACCAAGCTGTGTCCAGGCATTCTGCAGCACATCCTCTGTTACTAGGACTGGGCATCTCCCTTGGTCAAGAGGCACAATGTCTTGCATCTTGGTTTTTTTTTCTCACTGCAGTGCACTAATGCTTTCACAGCACGTGTACTCTTCTCAGGAAATGCTCGTCAGAAGCCAGGAGAGTGTTTTCACCAAAAATGGTTAATCAGGGTTAAATATTGTGTCTGTTTGTACTTGGCAACAAGGGGGCCCAACCAAAGACAGAGCACTAAAACACTGAAAAGGCAGGGTGGAGGGAAGGGCATTTATCAACAGAGCTGACAGAAGCTAGTGATGCTCTGAGCATTATCTCGCACGTTTATCCCATTGTAGCTGCAGAGAGCAGCATAAGACACAGACCAGAGGGTGGCCACATGCTGAGCAATACTTGGGGCTGTAGGCAGCAAGTCAGCCCCCCACAGAAAGAGAAACAGGACTGAGACTAGCAGCCCATCTTCTCCAACTTCTCAGCTGTATGCAGGGTGGAAAACTCTGACAGGTGTTTGGAACATTGGAACAGGCTGCCCAGGGAAAAGGTTGAGACACCATCCCTGTAAGGATTTAAAAGACATGTAGAGGTGGCACTGAGGGACATGGGTTAGTGGTGGACTCGGCAGTGCTGGGTTAATGATTGGACTCCATGATCATAAAGGTCTTTTTCAATTTAAGCAATTCTATGATTCTGTGATCTTGACATGTGGAAAACCCCATATTTATGGCTTTCCATCAGAACAATGTTCTGTCCAAGTCTGCTTCCGTGTTAATGTTCTCTGCTGCATAAAAACCAAAAAAAGTGACAGCTATGCCCCCTCCTTCCCTTCTACAAAGCTTTCCCTTCCATATGAGACACATTACCTTCTGTAGTGGGTCCTAATGCGTCAATTGCTTCTTGTGAGACTTGGGGCAGGGCAGCAGTGGTGGTGGCCAGCAGATGGGGATTGTCTGGAGCAACAGCTGTCTCTGTCTCTTGTTCTGACACCACAGGAGGGGAAGGCTCCATTTCAAGCTGAGCCTCTTCAGGGTTCCTGAGTCCCTGTGTTGGTTCAACATCTGGAGTCCTGGTACTAATTACAACGTCTGGGACAGAGGTTTCCCCTGAAATGCCTGCGATTGAGTGTGTCACAGCTCCAGATGTTGTGTCAGGAATCTCCTTCTCCTCAGGAATGCCAAAGGGCTCCCCACTGGCCAAAGATGTGGCAGCTGTTTTGATGTCAGCAGCAGGCAATACAGAGACTTCCCCACTGGTTTCACGGACTGTGGATGCTTCTATGCTGATCTCAGAAAATGCCTCACCTCGGGCTTCTTGACTTGTGGGTGTTCCTATTCTAATTTCAGGAAATGCAGAAGTTTCCCCACTGACTTCTTGAACTGTGGATGTTTCTATGAAAATTTCAGGATAGGCAGATGTTTCACTCCTGGCTTCTTGACTTGTTGGTGTTTCTATGCTAAACTCAGGGAATGCAGATGTCTCCCCACTGATATCACGGACTGTAGAAGTTTCTATGCTAATCTCAGGAAACGCAGATGTTTCACCCCGAGCTTCTTCACCTGTGGATGTTTCTATTCTGATTTCAGGAAATACAGATATTTCACCACTGGTTTCATGGATTGTTGAAGTTTCTATGCTAATTTCAGGAAAGGAGGACATTTCCCCACTGATTTCATGGACTGTTGAAGTTTCTATGCTGATCTCAGGAAACACAGAGGTTTCCCCACTGGTTTCATGGACCGTTGAAGTTTCTATGCTAATTTCTGGGTAGGCAGATGTTTCACCCCTGGCTTCTTGATTTGTGTATGTTTCTATTCTAATTTCAGGAAATGCAGAACTTTCCCCACTAATTTCATGCACTGTTGAAGTTTCTATGCTGATTTCAGGAAAGGCAGACGTTTCCCCACTGGTTTCGTGGACCGTCGAAGTTTCTATGCTGATTTCAGGATAGCCAGATATTTCACCCCTGGCCTCTTGGCTTGTGAATGTTTCTATTCTAATTTCAGGAAACGCAGACGTTTCCCCACTGATGTCTTGACTTGTGGATGTTTCTATTCTAATTTCAGGAAATGCAGATGTTTCCCCACTGATTTCTTGTATTGTGGACGTTTCTGCGCTACTTTCAGGAAACGCAGAGGTTTCACCACTTACTTCTTGACCTGTGGATGCTTCTATGATAATCTCAGGATACCCAGATGTTTCACCCCTGGCTTCCTGACTTGTGGATGTGTCTGTGAAAATTTCAGGAAATGCAGAGGTTTCCCCACTGATTTCTTGAATTGTTGATGTTTCTGTGTTAAAATCAGGAAATGCAGATGTGTCCCCACTGATTTCATGAATTGTGGATGTTTCTATACCAGTTTCAGGAAACGCAGATGTTTCACCACTGATTTCATAAGCTGTTGATGTTTCTAGAGCACTTTCTGGGAGTGCAGATGTTTCCCCACTTAGTTCACCAGATGCAGAGGCTTCACCACTCGGCCCCAAACTGTAGGGAAACGTGACAGTTTCCCCACCCAGTTCCTGTGATACCGTTGGTCTTGTCACCATTTCTACTAAATCAGAAGTGACTAAAGTGATTCCTGGAAGCCCTGAGGCCTCCCCACTGATATCAGTCACTGTTGAAGACTGTCCACTTAGATCTGTGGCTCCAGAAAATTCTCCGCTGATGTACGGAATTCCAGATGGCTCTTCACTCAAGTCTCCTGCCCCTGAAGGAAACCCACTAGTCTCCACAGCTCCAGACCCTTCTCCAGATAGTCCTCTGTCTCCAGAAGTAAATCCACTGATTTCTATCATCCCAGATGGTCCCTCTCCCACTTCTTGTGCCACTGAGGTCTGTGTTACAACTTCCACCAAAGTGGTATCCACAAGAGACACCGTGGAAAAGCCAGAGGTGAGTCCACTTTCCTCTCCAGACAGCAGACCACTGGTGACACCAGCTCCAGAGATGTCTCCGCTGCTGTCCGTCACTCCACTCGGATATCCGCTCATCTCCAGCACTCCAGAAACACTCCCACCAAAGTCTATATGCCCGGAAGGCTCACCACTGATATCTGAACTCCCAGATACCATGCCTGATCCATCTTCATCTCCTGAAGGCAATCCACTGGTTTCCAAAGTCTCTTTTGCTTCTGCTTCTGTAATTGGTGGAGTTGTTGTCACTTCCTCCAAAGTGGCATCTACAAAGGTAATGCCAGAGGCCTCACTGCTTCCATCAATACCAGAAGTAAGGCCACTTAGGTCCACCAGGCCACTGATCTCCTGTGTTCCAGATGTTTCTCCACTGGCATCCAGTCCTGAGGGCACCCCACTCAGTTCAGACCCTCCTGAGGCCAGCCCGCTGAGCTCGGGTACCCCCGAGGTCTCCCCGCTGGGCTCAGCTCCTGAGGGTAAGCCTTGGACTCCACCACTGCTGTCCCAGCCAGAGGATGGGAACCCAGACAGATCTCCCTCACCGCTGACTCCGATGGAGCCTTTCCCCTCCTCTCGCCGTTCTGTCACTGTTGTCACAACTTCCACTAGGGTGGTGTTCACAAGAGAGACGGTAGGAAAACCAGAGGCGAGTCCACTTTCCTCTCCAGATGACACGCCACTGACTAGTTCAGTGCCAGAGGTTTCTCCGCTCACTCCAAAAGGCAGCCCGCTGCTCTCCACTCCAGATGGCATCCCACTAATTTCTGGTATCCTCGAAATAGACACCGATATCTCCTCCTCTGCAGAAGGCAGGCCATGGATACCTACAGTGCCAGAAGACACACCTCTCTCCCCACTTCCTCCAGGTGGGAAGCCACTGGCATGCAGGTCTACTGATGGTAATCCGCTCTCTCCAATCCCTGAGTGGTCTCCACTGAGCTCAAAAACTCCAGAAGCTGGTTCTTCACTTCTATCTGGAACTCCAGGTACCCACCCGGATGCCAAAGGTTCACCACTGACTTGATGCTCTCCGGATTCAGTCACCTCCCCTGACACTTCACTGACAGAAGCATTGGTACTTGTTTCCTCTGGTACTATGGTAGCTGGAGGAAAAGCAGATGGACTTACTGGAAAAGAAAGAGCAGACAAAGAGAAGGAGTTGGGAAAATTATTTATAGTTTGTGAGGGTCTTAACCCTCCACCACCAGCCCAGCATGACACAGGATACAAGGAGGCTCTGAACCCACCTGAGAGCAGTGACACATCGGTTGGAAAGACCTCTGTACCCCAGGCTGTCTGATTCTCAGGCTGAGTGGCAGACTCTGTCTCCATGGTCACCTCCTCCCCAGAGGGCACCCCCTCCACTCCAGGGATCACTTGTGTTGCCAGCACATCTTCAAAGAACGGGGTGACCCCCTCCTCCTCCACAGGAGGCAGAGCTGGAACAAAAAGGCATTGGAGAGAGTTTCCAAAAATTCACAATATAAGATGCCGGTGAAGTGCCTCACTCAAATCAGCACCCCAACATGCCCAGCCTCCCTTTTGAAATCCCTTTCCCCGAGGGGAGAGGTTTCTGCGCCCTGCAGGGGCTGGGAGGGTACCTCTGAAGCAGAAGGCGTGGTGCCGGGACAGCGGGTCGGGGAAGCCCGTCTGGTTGTGATGCTGGTACACGGTCCTGACGCCCGGCGCGTCCCCGCCGCAGGCGGGGCGGGGGCTGACGATGGGGTAGCGCAGGCTGCCGTCGGCCAGCCAGCCCGCGTAGCACCTGTCCAGGCCCTGCTTCCAGGCGGCGTGGAGCTGGCCGACAGAGGCCAGCGTGGCGTTCTGGCTCTCGCAGTACTGCTGGGCTTCGGGGAAGGTGAACTGCTCTGGCTGGGTTGCGAAGAACACATCGCCTGAGGGAGGGGAGGGAAAACGCGGGTGAATCCCTGCATCCCAGCCGTCTACAGACAGAGGTGGGGGTGCGGAGCGCATTTTTGCTGGGCAGCAGCGCCCAGGGGACACGGGAGGATGTACCCTTGAGGCTGTCGATGTAGCAGTACACGTCGTAGGTCTCCGAGGCCGGGCGCATGCCGTACGACCGCACACCTGGAGTGTTCTCTTTGTCTCCTACGCAGTTATTTCGGGGATTCACAATGGGGTACCTATCAAAAAAAGAAAGAAAGGAGGTAATCCAAGGTCAGCCTTCTGTACCCAGGACTGAAGAACCTCAGTGTGCTGGGGAGCGGGACATGAAGTCTTCACTGTTTGAGGTGCTCAGAGCCCCCAGTGTGACTCAGAGAGAAGTCCATTTACAGCTCAAAGCAATAAATACAAATTTCCTGCTACTCTTCCTACACACCAGGAAGGCTCGCTGGTGCAAGATGTACACACAGGTTAGGAAATGAGGAAAAGAAGTGGACAAGAACATGTCTATTGGCCACTGAATATCGTGGCCTGGAGAAAATTTTGGGTCAGCAAAGCTTTTGATGTTGATGAGGAGAGCAGCAGGACAAACCAGAGTAAAGCCTCAATTTCACGGTCGAGGAGTCGTTTTGAAGGGTGTCTTCCCCAGGTCAGTGTAACTTTACCTGACTGTCTGGTCCCGCAGCCAGCCAGCATCACACTGGTCGAAGCCAGCCTCGTAGGCAGCCTGGAGCTGCTGGGGGGTGGCAATCACAGCACCGTTCTCCAGGCAGGCCTTCTGGGCTTGGACAAAGGAGAAGGAGTATCTGCTGGTGGCTGCACGGTAGTGAAACACCACACCTGGGGGAAGAGAAGCTGTGGTGAGACAGCAGGTACGGGACCCCCCTGCACTGAGATGCGTGACTAGAAATGGTCTTCCAAGAACCAGTGCAAGGACCAAGCCCTCTCAAACCCCCTTTGCTGGAAATGCCTCATTCATGGAGCACTGCTGCCACTGAGGATGATGTTTGGGGATCTCTTTAGCCCTCCTCTAAGGTCTTCTTGCCTTGACTTTCCCTTTCCCTGGAGTCAGAGGGATATGGGAGCGCAGAGTGTGACCACTGCAGCCCACGCATCAGCCAGGTGAGCCCTGGTCAGCACATGATGGGGTGGCCCACAACCTTCTCCTCTCCCCTCCTGCTCTACTGTGATGGAGGTGCTCAGCCTGTCCCTGACCCCAAAGAGGCCTGTGCACCCCCAGGGACCTGGATGCCCTCTGTGATGGCAGAATCCCAGGCTGTTTTCAGCTGAATGGTAACCTCTAGAACGAACTGACCTTCAGGCTTCTTGGAGTCTTGGTGACTCACCTGTGGGGGAGATGGGCTGCTCGGGGAGGTGACCGGCACCAGGGGCAGCTGTCACTCTCACAAGCTGATCTTCCACTGTGAAAGGCAAGGCAGACTCCAGTCCTGGTGTGGCAGTCACCCCCATGAGCTCTTCCACCGAGCTCACCTCTGCTGTTCCAGTGGTACCAGCAGTGCCTAAGGCTATGGTGGTGGCCTCTTCAGGTACAGTCCAGACTGCTGTCACATCCTCCCTGGTGACATTTTCCTCCTCTGTGGCAGCTGTCTCTATGGTGACAGCGGTGGTGAAGAGCTCGGGCAGGGCAGTGAAGCCCTCGTACAGCCTGGTGCCGGTGGGTGTGATCTCAATGGGCTCCAGGGTGGCGATGCTGCCGCGGGCCTCCTCCTCCGTGGCATTGTGTGACAGAGGCAGCTCCACCTCAGTCTGGGTGACAGTCTGGACAGTGAAAGCGCTGCCCAGCTCGCTCCCTAGCTCGTCGATGAACTGCCCTGGGACCGGGCTCTCACTGTCGTCCCCTGCATCAGGACACAAAGCAGCAATCAGAGAGGATAATGTCAGCCTGATGAGGTGAACTGCACTGGTGCTGCCTCCAAGAAGGGACTGGGTATTTCTGGCTCTGAGAGCACTAGGGAAATCCTGCCAGTTTGGTAAAAGACACGGCTTTCCTTCCTCCACTGTGGCTCTGCACAATGCCTCAGCACGGAGCACATGGTGACGAGGCACGGAGCCACCCCCTGCTCCAAAACTGGTTAATCAGTGGGGACATTGCCCCCGCTCCTTCCAGTTCTCCTTCCCGGGAACACCTTGCCCATATCCAAGTCTGTACTGACCTCTAGTGCCTGCTGCAAGGAAGTTAAGGTGGACAGAGGGAGCTCGGGGAGCTTGGATAACCTCCACGGCAGACCTGTCTGAGCCGCGGGAGAAAGACAACAGGATCCTCACTCGGTGCGTGACACCTCAGCAGGATCACGATCTCCTTCTGCTCTGCCCACGTGATGACTTGAGAGCTCATCCCACATTAGCATCCTAACCCATTGCCAGGACAGCCAAAGCCACTTGCTGTGCCAAACACGTTCAGACAGCTCCCACCTTTCCCCTTCCAAATCACTTTCCTGCTCAAGTCACATCCCTTAGGTCTAGGGGAATGTGCTTAACATGGCACTGAGCAGCTCAGCTGACAAAGACTGTGGTTTGCAGAGCAGCATGAAACAGGACTGTGAGGGCAGGTAAGGGAGGGGTGGATCACGTCTTGCATGTGCAGCAATACAGGTCTTGGCTGGGGAGGGAAAAAGTATGCCCAGGCAATGCCTGGGTTTTCCTCTAATAATGCTTTCCCTGCTCTATTTCCAATTTCATTTTACTACTAGCTCATTTTAGCCAGTACCTTTCAGATCTCAAGGATTCAGAGATTTCTACAAAGCTGCTCAGACAAGGACTGACCATATGCAGCATTTTCAGAGGCAAACCCTGAGATAACCAGAAGGCTGTGGCTTGGTGGACCAGTCTTTAGCTTGGCCACATAACTGGGTACCCCCGTGGGTCTGGGAGATGTATCTGGGCACAACAGATCTGATCAGAAGGGTTTCAACACATATTTTAAAATGTTGTTATTTTTTTAACTATGGCAATCCTTTTTGAATGTTGGGCTCTGGTTGCCCTGAATAGACCATATACCACTGTATTTTCCCCTCTTCTTGCTGCAGGGAGAAGTGTGCAGTTAGAAGAATAGGGGAGCAGCTGGGATGCTCTTCACTTCCTGGGTGCAATTTTAATCCACTATTCCCAGAGACTGCATCAGTCTCAGATTTCTTCCAGCATGGAAACTCAGTCACGCATCTGTACCACATCACATCTCATCACTGCACACCTCCTCAGGGTCAGACCTGTTCCCTTTCTCCTTCACTTCCTTCTCCAGCATTCACAGTCTTGTATATGAAGCACCTGAGCTCTGCTTTGTGTCTCCAGGAGAGCTTTAGAAGCAGGAGGGTGTGGGAGGACTGAAGAGACACCGATTGTGTTACACACACCTCTGCAGAGCTCCCCAGGTCAAGCAGCCTTTCTGGATCTGCTTTCTACCTCAACACGAGCAGAGGACTTAGTCCTTTGCCAAACTTACTTTCTCCATTCTCTCTCTTTTTTTTTTTTTTTTTTTTTTTTTTTTTTTTTTTTTTTTTAAGAACTCAACAACATAGAAGCAGGAGGTTGTATCTGTGTCTTGGGTTATGGAACCAAATGTGTATTCTATTTCATCTATTGAAAGCAGTTGGGGAGATGTTTTTCTTTATCTCTTGTAACTCTGAGGGGAGGGGGGTGGGTACCTTCTGATAGTGGGCCAGCTGTTAAAACCAGGTGGGGCAGTGTTTCTTATCTCTTTCACCACTCCTCCTCCCTCCAGGGGGATATTTCCTGCTAGTGGGCCATTAAGGCTCACTAAGGACATGACTCATTCCATCATCCCAGTGTGAGATGCTCCACCCAGTAGAGGGGGAGCCAACCATTCCTACCTGCATAAAAACTGAGAGGTAGGAACACCAGGGATCTGGTTCCACCTGATTCCTGCAGGAAGACCAGACCCTTCTTGCCATCACTGGACCTTTTTATCTCAGGATCATCTCTGCTCCACCAGAACCACATCTGCCACTCCAGGAGGACTTACTTTGGACTGCTTCCAACACCCTGACCAACAGGGTGTCAGGTTGTATCTCTGACTCTGTCAGGGTTTCTAGGATTTTTGTTTGCTTGCTTGCTTGTTTGGTTTTTTTTTTGTACTACTACATTTGCATTTTTTAATATTCCTAGTAAAGAACCATTACTCCTATTCCCATATCTTTGCCTGAGAGCCCCTAATTGCAAAATTATAATAACTTGGGGGGAGAGGGTTTACAGTCTCCATTCCAAGGGGAGCTTCAGTGTTGCAATAGGACATGAAAGGACGACATGGACTCCGTGATCAGAAGGCTGAAAATGACTCCAATCTATCTCTATTGCCCAGGAACTTCTTCCCTTTATACTATTTTACAAAGAACCCACCCAAGGGGTGGAAGAAAGACAAGCTTCTTCGGCTACATTGGTTAAGTAAGAGGGACACCAAGCGAAGATCCCTCCTAGGTAAAGGAATGCAAACACAGGATACAATTAGGGAAACATGTCTTTTGTTGACAGAACAGTGCTAGGAAAGAGTTTTAGAGAAATCAAAACATCACAGGCACGAAGCATGACTACACTTCAGCTTTTCCCTGGCAGACACCTCTCTTCCCAAACCAAGACAGCCTGGCCAGGGAGCTCCTCTTTGCTGGTGTGCAGAGGCACTGCCCGGTGCTGGTGCCCAGGTGTCCTAGGTTACAATGTAAAATTGTGCCCAAGGTATGTATTCTATCCCCATGAGCCCTTGGAGCCAAGGTGGGGCAGTGTTTTCCTTATCTTCTGTTAACGAGCCTAACAATGCCTTGCCACATGACTCCTATATAACTTCCTCTGGGAGTTATCTCTGTTTAATGGGCCATCAAGGACCCACTGCATGACTCATAGAATGAGATCATCCCATTGTGAGATGCTCTGCCCAGGGGGAGGAGCCAAGCATTCCCACCTGGATATAATCCAGGGTTTGAGACATCACAAGCAGCTTTTATCCACTGGACTCCCAGAGGAGACAAGAGCTACCAGACGGAATCACTGCTTTGACAAGGACATTTCATCTGGTTCCACTGGATTCCTGGAGGAAGACTGGACCCTTCTCACCATCACTGGACCCTTCTCTCTCAGGATCATCTCTACTCCAACAGAACCACATCTGCCACTCCAGGAGGACTTACTTTTGGACTGCTTCAAACACCCTGACCAACAGGGTGTCAGGTTGTATTGTTCCATTTATTTTATTTTACCTTTTTTATCCTCTCTTCTCCTATTAAATTGTATCTCTGACTGGGAGTCTCACTGGTTTTGCTTTCAAACCAGCACAGCAGGGCACTCACCGCTGTAGCAGACGGCATCGTAGCGGGAGTCGGGGTGCGGGTACCCCGTCTGGTTGGGGTGCAGGTACACCGTCCTGACGCCCACCAGGTTGCCCCCGCAGTTGGGCCGCGCTCTGGAGATGGGGTAGCGGACGCTGCGGTCGGCCAGCCAGCCGGCGCTGCAGACGTCCATGCCGTCCTTCCAGGCCAGGTACAGCTCTCCCGTGGTGGCCAGGCGCGCTCCCAAGCTGCGGCACTTGTCGAAAGCTTCTTGGAAGGTGAACTTCTCAGGGGCGGTGGCGTAGAAGACCTTGCCTGCAATCACACCACCCCATTAGCACTGGAATTGCCTGTAGATTTTGATCCCTTTCTGTCTCCTTCCCTCTCCTAAGGGTTTGGATAAGATGATGACTTCTGTTTATTAGAGCTGAAATGCAAGCCCCATGTTGTTGACTTTTTAAAGACCAGAAGAAAGTGAGTCTTACAGACCAAATGCAGATTTGAGCAAAACACACCACACCAGCTGGAGCCACAGGGCAAGGGGGAGATAAAGGATAATTGCAGTTCTGTTGTGCTGAATATTTCAATGGATTCATGTCATAAGCATGAATGGTTGACACATCTGAATGTCGCACACTCAAATGGCTGACCAGGCAGGACGGTGTGGACTCTGGTGGAAGTTAGACAGACTCCACCCTCTGTATTGCATTAGTCATTTGACATTAATATTGTCCAAGGTCTAATAAAAAGACTGTAGAGAACGTCTGGGCTGTTCAGGGTACGTGCTTTTGCAGCTTTAACCTGTCTTTTCTCTATTTGCTGTTGTCCAGTCTAGGCATGATCAGGGCTTTGGCTGCTTCTGTATCTAGTAGCAATAAAACCCCCAAATCACCTTGCATTTGCTCTGCATAGCAGTAAACATCATAGGTTTCATCTGGCTCACGGACACCGTAGGTCCTCACTCCTGGAAATTCATCCTTGTCGCCATAGCAGCGCTCCCGGGGCCAGTGGATGGGGTACCTGAGGGAGAGATTGTGGATAAGGAGTGGGAGGCAGGACCCTGGCAGCCACAGAAGGCTGGGAGGGAGCTGCAGAGGACTGCCCAATGTGGTGATTTACAGCTTTTCCCAGGTTATGGGGAAGGGAAAGGATGATCTGCTCTCCTGCCCTCTGATGGTCCTTGAAACACTGAGCAAAGGCGTCAGGACACGGTTCCTCCCCAGCAAGGGATGCACAGCTCAATCTGGCTGAGCCAAATTTGTGCATCTTAGCACAGCATTGCTTTTGTTCAGGGAAGATGGAGCCATTGTCCACTCAGTTGTCACCACCAGCTGAGAAGGACACTGGTGGTCACTCTGCTTTTCTACTAGAGATTTCCCCCTAGCAGAGAATGGCTTGCAATCCACCACCCCCCTCTGCACACCAGCAGTTACGACAGCTGCGATTTAGCAACCCTTTTCAGTTGGTGGCCTCATTAAAGGGATCCTTCCTAACAGTGCTGCTGGGGCTTTCCCTTCCCCTGCATGTCTTCTCACCTGACAGTCTGGTCAGCCAGCCAGCCAGCATCACACTGCTCGTACCCATCCTCGTAGGCAGCCTGCAGCTGCTCGGGGGTAGCAATGACAGCACTGTTCTGGATACAGGCCTGCTTTGCCTTCTCAAAGTTCAGGGTGTACCTTGTGGAGATTGCTCTGTAGTGGAACACAATGCCTGGAAGAGACAATGGACATCACTCACAATCACCAGCCCTTTACCTTCCAGAGAAGGCACAAGAAAAAGGCAAAATTAAAGCTCGTCCTGTACAGTCCTGCAGTGGAACTGTCTCCCTGTCTTATACAGAAGGCAAAAACCACAAAACAAGAGAAGGATTGTACAAACTTTTGTTATTTTATCCACCTGTTACTAGGACAGGCTTTGCGATATGGCAGTGGAAGTTTTTCCAGAACAGCCCACTTCTCCAGATGAGGGCATCCCATCTCCTAAAATGTTTGTAAAAAATTAAAGGTCTGATAAGGGCCCTGTTCCAGCTTTACCTGCTTGAGCAATAGCCCACTGTATCCAGTACCACTTCCTGCCAAAGATGTTGTCTTGCTGTCTCTGTAACTTACCTTCTGCCTGAAGAGTAATTTTCTTGCCATATTCTGCCCTGAGTCCTTTTACTGGTTTGTTTATTCTGGTCCTAGCCTGCTAAAATAAATCCTAGCCCGTGGCTTCTGCTCACCCACCCTTCACCTTATCTGTGACCTGAGAGAAAGGGCTTATTCCTATGAGGAGAACATTGCATTCTCTGCCTGTGTGCCTCTCCCTCCCTTTCTGTCCAAGCAAAGCAGCAAGACACTGGGAGAAAAGAGCAAGGGCAGGACCCCACCTTTCACTAGGACCTCTATGGTGTCTTGTCTGTCCTCGATCCCGTACATCACTTCGCAGCGGTAAATCCCGGTGTGGTTGGACCTCAGTGCCTTGATCTCCAGCGTGGCGTCGGTGGGGATGGCGGGGTAGTTGGGCAAGGAGATCACCTCCCTGTACTCGCCGTTGAGCCGGATCCTCCCCCCGGTGGCCACCAGCAGGACAACCTCGGTGCCGTTGGAGAGCTTGCTCCATTTGATGCGTGGGGTCAGCATGAGGCTGGGGTCCTGCTCCTCCGGGATGTTGAAGTAACAAGGGATGTTCAGGGAGCTTCCCAGGATAACACGCAGGGGAGACTGCTCAGGTATCTTGACTTCCAGGCCATCACTGCTGTCTGCCAGTTCCCAAAGAGAGCAATGGTTACATCAGTAACCCATGTAGCACAAAGTATCCCACATTTCCATATGATCCAGTGCCTATATCTGCTGTGCAAACCTGTACCCACATATTCAGACACGACCTTTTTGGTCTAGTCTAGGAAGTCTATGGCAATGGCTGCTTTTGAGATCTGGACCAGTGCTGGGTATGGGGATGAGGGGAACAAAAGGGCTGTGCTGCAGCATAGCTGCTGCCCACGCTACGAGATCACACCTGTAACGTTTCAAAAGGGAAATGCTGACATTCTCTTAGTTTCCCCACAAATCTGCAGCTGTCTCCCTGGCTTCCCGAGCACCAGAACAGAGAGAGGCTGTGGCACAGCAGCCATTCAAACAGAGGAGCCTTGTGTGTGTACAGCACAGATCTTGGGAACATTTATTTCTGGGGGCTGCCTGTCCTTGGGGATGGGACCAGAGTGCAGAACATGGCTCAGCCCTGCTTTGCCATGCCCTGGGCACGTACCTGAGAGCTCCACAGAGTTGGCTGCGGTGATGACTTGCAAACACACAAACACTAATAGTAAAGTGGTCATAATTTACCTGCAAGAAACAACACAGGGAGAAAGGATTTGTGTATGTTCACAGGGAGCTGAGGGCTGTGGATGCTGCTGTGGGGCAGTGCAATGCTTTCAGCTGCCACTAAAGCCTCCTGCACTCCTCACACCAGCAGGGAAAGCCTGTCCTTGGGGAAGGATTCTGCCTCAAAGTGCTGCTTGCTTTGGGAAATCCGTCCATGAGACAAATAAATAAGATGTTCTGCTATGTACAACAATCTGATGTGTTATTTTACATCACTTAAAACATTGCTTTCCCACTCTCTCTCTTGTGATTCAGTCTTACCTATGGAGCATAAAGACAATATTACAACAGCTCTTCACACACCTGCTAAGTATTTATTCAAGAGGGACCATCACATCCACTAAGCCTTTGTCTCAGAACAGGAGCTGTCCCTCCCTGGGCATCCCAAATCAAGCCAGTACTGGCTCTCAGGCCAAATGACTGGAAGAATTTTGTATTCCTTAAAATGCTGTGAAGGGAAATTTGCCCTCTGCATGGTGGAAAAGTCAAATGTTACAACTCTTTCATCCAACATTCCTGCACTGAGAACCAGCATATCCTGAAGTGCAAATTGATCCAGAACTAATACAAGAGATCCACAGGATACAGTTCTGGGCCTCTTAAATCTACCTTAAAATATCTTCTTGGGATCCCTCAATTAGTCTGAGCAACCTGCTTCCTCTGAAGGCTTCAGAAAAAGAAAGAATCATCCTGCTGGCATTGAGTGACAGAAGCAATATAGGGAGGCCGGCTAATTTAATCCTAACTGGATTACCATCCAGTATAATATCATGCCATGTTAAATCTCCACAAAGACTCAAGCTGGTTTCAATATTTCAAATAAAAACCAGGTCCTCTGGCAACCCAGCACAGTTCAGCATCGCATTTCAGCCCTGACTCAGAAGGAAGTACCACACCTACTGAATCACTGGTGTTTCCTTTGAGGTCCAAATACTGTCTGTTTCACTCCTGTGATCTAGAAAGATTCCAGATGACTTCAGCTGACAGGTAACATTCCAGGTATATGCCTATTGGACTTGTAGAAAACTCCATTACATATTCTCACTGGCACAAGAAAAGGTCAAAAATAAACCCCATCCTGTACAGTTCAGCATTAACCTTTCACTTATGAAAAAACTGACCTTCATGCACTCATTCATTTGAGTCTGACACTCCACAAAAACCTTATCTTTAGTGAATAGAGACAGCTCTACTGGCAGAAAATAGAGAACACCTTGGCAGAAGAGTGTGGAGACTGTGGTTTGCAGCTGTAGGGCTGAACAGGATCAAATGGAGATATCCCATTTCCTGCTGTGCATAGGAATAAAACTTCAGGTAAGTGCTAACCTCAGGGAGAACTCTGGGAGCTGTGCATGTGTTTGGGTGTCTCTCTGGTGAGGTCTGCACAAACAGTGCATTACAAACCTCTGCTGCAGATGAGAGTTGACTTCACCATTTCCCTCCAGGGACGGGCAGTGCGGAGCTGGCTGCCCCGCTGCAGAGGAGGTCAAAGGGTCTGGCAGCCAGCACAGGGTCAGTGGGAGGGGGCTGTGCCCACAGGATGGGCTGGGGGAGGCAATGAAGTGCCTTCTGCTTTTCAGTGGAGCAAGGGGAATTGGAAACACCATCTGCTACTGACAAACAGCCTGAAATCATCTTGGCCAAGAGGCCGTGCCCAGGAGCACTCAAAGAGCCGGCTGAGTGAGCTGCTGGCCACTGATGTTCCTTCATAATCTCTGCTGGGGCGCTGGGGCAGGTCCCAAGTACTGAAGCACTGAGCCCACAGTCAGCCAAGATACACAAGGATGAGCCTCATAAATACGTTCTAGTTTGATTGACACAAATTCCAGGCAAAATAATGGAAAATCTGATACAGGGTTCGGTTCATTAAGCACTGAAGAATAGGTCTAAGACTAATCTTAATTAAGGCACTTGTGTATAAAACAGGTGCTTCTAAGCTTTTTAATATTTAGCGTGATTCTAAGCTTGTTTGATAAAGCTGCCTGCATGGCTGCAACACAATGTAACTAGATTTTGATAAGGTTTGAATTTTTCAGGGTTCTATGATATGAAGATGTGTAACATCAGCAGTACAGCCATTAAAATGGCTTAGCAGAAGCCAGGCTGGTGGTCCCTAATGGGATCCATCTGAGGGACACTGAGGGAAATATTTCTAATGGGCATTTACTGGGGTTGGTATCAGATCCAATGGGTTTCCATACAGAATGTATTTTAGTAGAATCAAATATAAAATTGTACAAGAGATGCATGCCTGGCTCTGGGATGTTGAGTCCTGGAGAGAAGTCACCCAGGAGAGCTGCTGCTATTATCCAGCAGTAAACCAAGCAGGAATTCCTCTCTGTGCATTAGAGGTGAACCATGGGAATACTTTGCACACCTCTGGGCTCTCATGAAGATATCAGAAAAAGCTGGTGAAGAAATATCCACTAGCAAGGATCTGAGGGCTGGACAGAATGCTGTGTGGGGGAAGATTAGAAAGTAGGAAGTTTGAACCTAATTATTGTAACAAATGAAAAAAAGAAAAACTGAGTTGACAACTGTGCACAAATACTGTTTCAAGCAGAGGCTGCTGGTGCTAAAGGGCTCTTTAATCTAGCAGAAATTCATGACCAGAACTAATAGCTGGGAGATATATGCTGAGTAAACTCAAATGGGAAACTAAGCCCACATTCTGCACAGTGGGTGATGGATCACTGAAACTGGTACCAAAGGAAGGGATGGACTTTCTATCACGGTGGATCCTGCAGGGCAGAAGGGATTTGGGTAGAGGATACTCACCTAACCACTAGTAAAATACCTGTTCAAGTAGTAAATAAAAACTCTTAGTTCTCCAGATGCCTTAGATGAAGCACCTTTCACTTGCATTTTGCCAGAATCCAAGCTGAATAGCCTTGAGTGTCATGAGATAAACTCAGCCAAGAGAGGCAAGCAGCTTTAGACCTGGGCAACCTACTAAAGAATAGAAACATACTAGAGCAAGGAGACAGAGATGTTTAATATAATGGGAGCTGGCTGCTGAACAGAGTTATAAAAGTTATAAAAGAGTCTGTGGCTACAGCAAACTGGTATTGTTCTGAGTTGATATTTCTGTGTACATTGGCAGTGGATAGGAGGAGAGCAGGTTCATCTGCCCATCACAGGTAGACATCACAGAACAGAATGCCCTAAGCAGAAGAAATCTCCTTTGTCCCAAAAGCTGAGACAAGATCAGGTACTCTTAGCTTTATTCAAGTTTTATACTGATCTTCCACAAGGAAAAACAGCCTCATATGACAACAGCTGAGACCAGTGGTATCTTTGCAGTTTGGTTTAGCCATGGAGGAAAAATTCCAACCTCCTCCTGTCCCACAGAAGCCCAGAGGAAATGGATTTTCCTTGTGAGCAGTGATTAACAAATCAGAATAACAATGTTTTGGGTGTATTCTGCGAAAGTGTTGAGTCCCTGCCAGTAAGAAACCCAACCTACTCCTCAGGGTGCTGTTTGCAATGTTGTTCTTCATTTTTCATTCCCCTGAAGCATGCCAAGGAGATCCAGCCCTGAGTCTGCACACAGCTCTGGTTGGGATTCACTGAGCTGGGAATGCCTTTGATTTATGTCCCCTTGTTACAGCAGTGGTTCCATGCTGCAATACTTCTGCTCTGTGGTGTCTCTAGTGGGATGTCCAGGCACATGCTAATGAGTAAACGGCTGCTTGAAGAAGCAGTTCTGGAAGCAAGTGAGTGAGGAGGGAGATCTGTGTGAGCGGACGTGGATGGCACAGATGGTGGAGACCTTGGTCTGTCTTGACAAGGGAACTGGGGAGGTTTTTTCTGTCATTCTAAAGCAACATCTAAAACCACTGACTGTCAGGGCAGAGAAGGGTGACCAGCTCAAGTGTGGATGCTGTCTCTTACAGAGGTGTAGGTTCAGACTGTGCCCAAGGTGCAGTTCAGTGTGGGGGACTGTCAGTGTGTGCTCACTGAGGTGGGATCTGGCACAGAGGAAAAGTGCTCAGGGATATGTGGCTGAGCTGCAAGACTGAGTAAAGGCATGGTACAGTCTGGTGCAGGCTAAGCAGTGGCAGGAACATCCCCTGCTCAGGACCTTACTGGTTGGCCCCTGCTGTAGCTGAATGGATAAGGAGGGAAGTGGACTTTGGAAACACACTGGGAACACAGTAAATGCCCCTACCCTATGTGTCACAAATACCTCAGGCCTCTGGACATAACCTCCTTTGATTACTTCTTTGAAAATCATGGAGATATTCTGGCTACTAGAAAAAGATGAGCTCCTACTCCCACAAGAACTACCAGAACACTGCTGGGAAACTCCAACTCAGTTGCAGGGTCCTTCTCTTCTGGCAGAAGTCATCCTGAAGAGAAGTTGTTCTGCACACACCTTGGAGCTGAAAAGAGAAGTTTGTCCAGGCTCTAGTGGGGAGCACTGTGAGGGGTCACTCTTCAGCACAGAGCCTTCCAGACAGGCAGCAATGATCACACTATGCTTTCTGCCAGCTCCATGCTAGAAAAACACCTCCCATTCCTGCAGATTGCTCTCCTGCAAAACTCCATTTGCACTTTCTGAGAGAGCAGCTGGAGCAGGCAGGTTTTGTGGTGAGAAGAGAGGAGGAGGCAGGATGAGTTACACAAGGTCACAGCTGTGCCCCTGCCTCAGGATGGCTGTCCCTGTGTGGGGTACTCAGCAGTCTGGAGCAACAAGAATCCAACCAAACTGCCACAAAAATTCCAGCCATCCTACCATCTCTAACCAGCACCCAAGACAGAAACAAGGCCCTCTCCAATTCAGCCTGGGCCAGGAAGAATTCAGGAAGGAATCCTTGCCTTTCTGAAAAAGGACAGGGTTGGGAATTGCTGGTATGCTCAGGAGCTCCCCACCCCGGAGAACAGCTCTCCCTTTCACTGAAGTTTATTGCCACTCTATTTCACTCCTGAGACTGTGCTTCTGTATCAGGTTGTGTGCAGTGTCCTAAACTGGCTGCATATAAATATGTTTATTCGAGAATCTAAGCGTGTGTGGAGGGAAGTGTGCAGACAGCTTTAATCCCTTGCTCTTCCAACCACATCCCCAGCTTCTCAAAGGGTTGAAGAACGTAGAGGGAGCAAGAAAAGGAAAAGTCACTACAGTGGAAGTTCAACAAAGTACCTACACAGTCAGACTGTACAGTGGAAAATAGCCAGATGGCCTGCTTGCAGCACAGTCGAGAGGTTTGCTTGCTGGAAAGCATTTTCCTCTCTAGTTTATTTTAACTGGGTCCCATCTGCAGTTTTTCCTGTGGCCTTTGCTTGCTCCAGACCATGTTAATCACACTTGTTGCAATTGCATTTTTTTTTTTTTTAGTAGGGGCAGATGGGTCGTTTTAAGCTTCCTTCTTTGTCAGTTTTGGAAAGCCTTTAGTACACTTACAGTTTGCTTCTGGCAGCTGATAACATGTCACTCATTACCTAGAGTATGGTATGCCTGGACATAAAGGCATATCCAAAGACAACATTTCCTCTAAAATTATGGATATACAGAGGCTCCTGAGCAAGAGTTAAGTTCACCTCTGTTTATTTGGCCTTGGATTCTCTCTCTTCAACTGGTTTTCCATCCCCAGCTTACTCCCCATCAGGGAATGGACCTTAGTTTCTCTAGGACGTGTGGTCACCTCCATCCAGCCTTCTCTCACCATTATTATTTTCAGGCACTAGCACTTGAGACTAGGCATTTGGTGAGGTCTGAGGAGACCCCATCACCTAGCAGGGGCATCAGGAGAGCACATCCTATGCCTTTGTAGGCTTCAGAATCAAACAGTGGTGTCTCCTCTCCTCTGTAAACCTACAGGTTGTTCCTCTGTGATCTCTACAAACAAACATTTATTGTGCCTTTCTGTGTTCTCAGCCTCTGTGCTGGACTCAGGGTTTTTCAGTTAAAAACCTCAGCCAGATCCAGGAAATGGGAGGGAAGGAAAGGTGGGTGGGGGAAGTGAGTGAGGTGGGCTAAGCCAGTTTTATTTCTTCTCTTTTAAAATAAGGCAAAACTTTGGAACAGAAATATGGCAATAAATGCACTCCTGTGATTTTTCATGGTTTTTTTTCAGCTGTAAAGAAAATAGGAGAAATGTTCCATTCTCTCTGGCTTCCTAACCATTCTGTAAGGTCTTTATGTGCAGAGCAGCTAGGATGCTGCTCCTGCCTGCTCAGTTTCTGAAACCATCCCTGCAACAATAAAGGAATTTTTTTTCCCGAATCGGGAAGACACATGGCAACACCTGCTCAGATATTTTGTCATCAAGGGATGTGGTCCTGACAGCCCTGCAGCACTGCCTGCCTGGATTGCTCCAGGGGATGGCAAACTGGTGGCACTGTGGCATTTCAAGTGCATGAAACAGAGAACATTTATTGAAGATTAGGGATAATGTGAGGTTTCACCTCAAGCCTCAGCTGGCTCCTGTCCTCAAGCACCCCTTGCCACTGCAGGTTTGGACATGATCAGACACAGCTCTGTTGATGCACCCTGGTGATGGTACCAGGGTGTCTTTAGCCATGGCATGAGCTCCAGAGCTCCTCTCTGTCCTCTGACACAAACACCCAAAGTTGGTGCTATGCTCTACCCTTTTCAGTGTCTTTGTGACTTCTCTTCCAATAAAACAGTTGCAGTTTGTTATAGTCTGACTGTTTAGCTGATTATATTGCTCACATCCTACAGGAAAAGCCAAGATGCTCAAGGCTGTAGGCTCATGCTTTCAATGAGCAAGATGCCAGAGGAAGTCTTAGCAAAACCTAAACAGTCCTGGGCTAGGTTCAGATGGTGATCCAAGCTCAGACAGATGGGCTGGAACAAAGCTCCTACCAAACACAAAAGTTTTCCCAAGCATTTATCTCTTTTCTGATATCTGCCACAGAACAGCTCTCATCTTCCCCTGATTTACATTGGTTTTTACATCATATCTCTATTGAGTTCAGCAGCAAGTTAAACACACAGGCTCCAGGACAGCAGAAGCCCATACCACCAGCCATTCCAAAACTATCCCTCTTGCAGGAAAACCAGAACTATCTGCCACTAGCAACACCCACCAGGGTAACTTTTCTATCCTTCAAGGACAGAGACATTTCAAAATACCCAGTATGGCAAGCAGATGACAGCTGGAGCCTTTCAGGCAAGGTGTGGGATCAGCACCAAGCCCTGGGCTGCCATGGCTCCAAATGTCTGCTTGATATGGAAAGCCAGAGCTACACTCAAAGAGGCACTGGAGCCTCTGAATTCAAGGGAACAATGAGCCTCTGAGACTGGTGGAAGCTCACACTCAAAATCCTCTCTAGTCCAAGAGGAGGAACTGAAACTTCCAAAGAGCAGTTAATCTTCTCATAAAATAGGTGTCTCAGCTGAGAACCTTTAAAGAGGGGCTCAGCCTTTTCTGTCAGCTAGCAAGGGAGCCTGGAGCACTGTTAGACATCTAATTTTTAGAATTGGTGGGTGATTATGCACTTCATAAAGTCTCCTTATATCCTGTACACTTTTTCTCTGGAGCTGTTGTCAGCCTTAATTGAAACTCCCCCAGACATGGGAAGCAACACCAGCACAACACAAAAGAAGAGAAACCAGATCCTCCCCAGATGTGAGGAGTGAGGATGGCAGCTTGGGCCGTGATCCAAGGAAGTCAATAACAGGTCCTTCAGCTGACAACTTCTTCCATCCAAATGCACTGGCTCGCTATATATCCCATGAAAACCACAAAAGCTGTTGTTTCTGTACACCCAGGATCTGAGCTACCAAAGCCCAGTACAGAGGAGGAGGAAAAAAAGATTGAGGGGCCTGGAAAATCCTCTGAGGGAGCTTGTGCAGGACAGGCAAAGCTCATCTGAGTGGCAGCATCCACTTGCCCCCATCACAGGACATCCAATTGCTCTGCTGGAGCATGTGGGTGATGTACAGGTTGCACTGGAGATTTTCCCTTGTGCAGAATTTGACTTCTCACTTACTTCAGGAGAAGGCTGAAACCTGGTTTGTGCAAAGAGGGAGCCTTAACAATGAGAGATCACCCCTCTCTGGCTGCAGAAGAAGATGTGTGTGTGACTGCAGAGCAGCAAATCTCTGCAGTGCTTCTAGGGCTGGCAGAAGATTCCAAAGAACCATGGAATGGTTTGGGTTGGAACAGACCTTAAAGAGTTCACAGACAACCCATCTGCTCTGACCCAGCTCAGCCCTTCAGAAGGATGGCTTTCCAGAAAGTAATAAAGTGTTTGAAACCAGGTTTTATTAGAGAATCTGTAGGCATGGAGACCTAAATCTCCACAGAGTCTGCTCATTACTGGTACTCTGCTACCCAAAATCACCTTGAATGCTCCTAAGAAATACCGTGTGGAAGTTCACCACTGGGTGGCACTGGAAGAGACATTGCAAAGCCCGTTCCTGCCAACTTCACCATGATTTTTCCAGGTAGACAGAAAACATCATGGATTCACAACAACCTCAGGAGACTCAAGGTGAGTGCCACATTACCATGTGTGTGGCTGTAGGGTCTCTCTACACACTGGATCACACTAATAACATGTGACCACGTGGCCCCATAGCATTAATGTCACTTCATGGGAATGGGCACCTCTCACAAGACACAAAACTGCAGCAACCTCTTGCTAAGGACACTTTCTACTGATGTGGTACACACATCAGACTCCACCATGATCTTTGGTGAGGCTGTCCATGCTGGGAATACACACAGCTGGTGATATTAAACCTCCTCATGGTGTCACATCTTGGACACAAAAGAGATAGGTGAGCAATCATATCCTATCTGGGCCTTGACTTAGAGAGTACTGCATGCTGCTGGTGCTTAACAGCAGTAAAAGCAACCTTTCATCCAACCTGGAGGAAGAGCTTCCAGCTTCATCACAGTCTCAGTATCTGCCTCTTTTTGGTCCCCATTTTCTCTTTCCAAAGTTGGCACCTGAAAGTTTTCTCTGCATTAATTCCAGACATTGTGTAAACACTGTGCTTAGATTTACTTAAATGAGGCTGTTTCAGCCCCAGTTTTCCTCCCAAGTAGATTTCCTGTCTCATAAATTCAAGACATGAACAGTTTAGTTTTTCTAGGAAGGTGGAATCTCAAATTGATCCTCCCTTTGGGATGACCTGGAAGACAAAAGGGCAAATGGCATGGGAGAGAGCCTGGGGTTTTCTGGTTACTGGCTGAAAGAGGGGAGCCATCCTGCCACGTGCTGTTCAGGATGTAGTGCCAGTGCTCCAAGAGACTATTACTATTTGCCATAAATAATTTGCAGCTTTTCAAATCTACCAGTTTCCTGGCATATTTTTTTTTCCTTCATAACTCCAGAAGATGGAGAACAATCTTTTCTTACTGAGCAAATCTCTGGCATTCTCATTGGAGAAGCAAGAGATTATTGTTTTCTCCTATATCCAGACCTTCAAAGTATTTGTGACTCCTTAGAAAGGCACATGTATATCAAACGTTCACACACACTCTTTGTGCAAGGCAAGCAGAGGAAGTCCCAGGAGAAAAGAGCTTTTCCTCTCAGCCTCTACTCACTGGGACTTCAGATAATTTCTCTGGCAGCAACGCGAACCCCCAGCCACAATGCAAGTGTGAGTTTTGCTGCTGCTGCTGAAGGATCTCACACACTCTGGTGCCAAAGGAAGGTCTTTACCAGAGCACTGGGCTGGGTTTCACCAAAGTGGTCTGTTGTCTAGGAATGATATGATCACTCTCAGTTCTGGAGGTGCTGGGCTCACTTTGCCTTCCAGCTTATGGAGAGGGCACACAGTATAAAGAGACCACAAGCTGCACATTCAGACTATAAATGAGGGTTTTGCTGCCTTGGCTGTGTTGAACAAGACTCTCCTGCTTCTCCATTTACTCTGCCAGCAAACCTCTGACAACTAAATTGAGCACAAAACAGCCATGTCAGCTTGTATTTCTCTAGGAGGTTGAATGGTACAGGAAGGATTAAGGAAGAGAAGCAGCTTTTCACTCCCATCTCTGGTTCTAGGAAAACTTAATCAATGGCTGGGCATTGCACCCCCTGAAACTGCCTCATGCATGACAGCAGGAGAATGGTTCTCTGTCTCCTCTCATTTCCTCCTTGACCAGCTCTCCCAGACCACTTTGTCCCCCTCTTGACAGCTTTAGCAGTGGTGAAAGGTTTTGTGCACCACGGACAAAGCGCTGCCTCTTGGTCCCGTCCAGGGATGGAGCCAAGCAGGGCAGGGGCAGTGCCCGAGGCTGCTGTCTGGCTGTACAAACCAGGGGCTTTCCTCTAAGTGTGTGGATGGCTTAAGGCCCTGTCGAAATCTCACCAGATAATCTCCTCTTTCATGTTTTGCCTTTATATTCATCCCCAGTCGCTCCCCCAGCCATTGCCATCTCATGGCACCTGGTAGTCATAGAATCACGGAATGGTTTGGGTTTGATGGGATGTTACAGATCATCCAGTGCCAACCCCTCTGCTGTGGACAGGGACAACTTTCACTACACCAGATTACTCAAGGCCCTGTCCAACCTGGCCTTGAACACTTCCAGCAATGGGGCATCCACAGCTTCTCTGGGCAACCTGTACTGGTGTCTCACCTCCCTGACAGGAAAGAATTTCTTCTGAATATCTAATCTAATGAGTCCATTCCCCCTCGTTCTGTCACTACATGTTCCTGTCCCAAGTCCCTCTACAGCTCTCTTGTAGCCCCTTTAGGTACTGGAAAGTGCTCTAAGGTCTCCCTGGAGCCTTCTCTTCTTCAGGCTGTGCAATCTTTGCTCTCCCAGCCAGTCTCTACAAAAGTGCTCCAGACCTCTGAGCATCTCCATAGCACTGCATCCCTGTACAGTTCCTTCCTTTTATTGTGCTCAAGCTGTTCCTGTACCAGGAGACCGTTGTGGTGTGCAGTGCTCTCTTCACTCTTAACTAAGACACACAGTGTGTGTTTAACTTAATTTAACTGGCTCAGTCAATACGTTCTCTGTTTAATTTAGCACTGCTCCATTCCTTTTGGGGAACAGAGTGCAGCCAGCGGTCCTGTCCTGCCCCAGTCATTCCAAGGGGATTTCACTGTGCAGGGGACACAGAGGGATGCTCAGCTCTCCGTGCTAGGGGCACTTCCATTGGGCACGGACACTCATCCACTGCTCCTATTCACTTGTCAGGCCACTTTGTCCAAACAGTAATTCCTGCCTTTGGTTCAGACTGTCCTTTTCTTCTTGGGAAGAAACCAACGGGGACTCCAGGCAGAAAATAAATCTCCCTCTTGTGTTTTTTCTACTACAGTGATGCTTTAGAACGAAGCCAAATTGTACAGCGGAGAACAAACCACGACAAGAAAGAAGATAACCACAAAATGGTTCACAGCCAAACATGCTTGTCTTGGGGCTGCCACAGAGAAGGACCATCCATCTGAGGCCTCTAAAGCTTTAAGTCCTATTTCATGAGACTGGCAAGGGAGCTAGAAAGAAAGGAGCAAGGTGATGGAGAAGATGCCTAAGAAATTGTCCTTTCTCAGCCTCTGACCCCTCCCTGCAGTGGATGTTTTCTAGGTGATGAATCCACCAACCCAGGAGGCAAAGGTAGTGGGATTCCTCATCCTAAGAGAGAGAAGAAGTGGAAGAAGAGTTTCAGTCCCTTGTCTTGAGATTCCCATTTTGGCTCAGGCCAAAACTTCACCAAGAAAACCCTTCAAACAAACACTTCCTAAAAAAAAGGAACAAAGATAAAAGGATAAAATTTTAATCATATGGGACTCATTGCTCAGTCCAAAACTCAATCACAGCCTTCTTTTTTCCAAAGGAGGTCTTAGTGTCCTCTTGAAACTCTGCCTACACTGAAGGGTCTGTTCCCTTCAAACCCATGGTGAAACAACCCTAAAGAACAGAGACACTGCACTGGAAATACAGCCAAACCCTGTGACCTGAATGTATATTTTCTGTGTAGAGATCCTTTAATCTTATAAACCTTATAAATGGGTTTAGGTATGGTATAGCTTAGGAGAAAAACGGTGTGGATGTGACACTGAAAGAGAGAGCACGAGGAAGACAATTACCCTCTCCAAAATGGGTTTCAGTCTAGGGTCAGTGAATGAGTATCAATAATCTTTTCATTCCAGCTCACATCTCTGGGCTCCACTGAATAACCCCAGCACAGGCAGATGATAGTCTCTGCCTTAGAGATCTTGGAATCCAGAAAGGTGCTGCTGGCCAAGCCTAGAGAGCCTAAATGTGAATTTTGGGAGACCACGGGAATCCTGAATAAAAGCAAGGCTCTTACATGAAATATAAAATTATTCTGTAAGCTGTAGATTGTGAAGGGAAAGAAATGTAACCTTAACACAAGCCACGGACATTTGGAGAGCTGCTCTTGCTAAGCCCAAATTTGCAGTTTGCTAAGCAAAGTCTGTATGTCATACCTTCAAAAAGAGAAAGTGAGGCATGGAGGAAACCCAAACAGCAATTAGATGGGAAAAACGAGTTTTCTGAGAGGTAAATAAATTCCTGTGTACAAGATGTGGCTGAGGGAGAGCTCAAAAATGTTGTCCAGTGTTTGGTGAAGTATTCTGTAAGGGCAACAGAAAATGTTGTTTTTCCAGAGATATGTGGAACACCTTAAAACCAACAGTGCCCACATTTTAAGGAACAGAAAGGCATCAACACAGATCCCCTTGTAGGCAGAATAACTGCCTAGCAAAGTGTTTAGAATCTGCAAATATGGTCCAGCATTGATGGAGGAGATGTGGACTTTAAAATGGAGCATGTTATGCTGGTATTTTAACTCAAATATGCAACAATACTAAGAGAAACTTTACAAAAGTAAATTTGTTTTGTGCTACTGGCATAAAAGACCAATTCAAAGGCAAGTAATAATTATGATTTAATTTAACCTATCTTGTCATTCTTCCAATAAGATGGGCAGGTAAATTTTCTGGTGGCCAGATCCAGTTACCACTGGAATCAGAAGCAGAGATGCCATTTACCTCAGAGGTTGGGAACATTAATCCCAAGTTCTTCTATTAAAACTTAGTCTAGACAGGTAACTGCTTTCAAGTCCTGAAAAGACAGCAGGAAGAGCCCTCAAAAGGGTGTCTAAATCCTCACAAGTCGGCACAGAGAACACTGCTTTCAGACAGAAGAAGAATTGATTCCTTAAGACAATACAACAAGGAAAATGCTCTATGGCTTTTGCACACAGTGTGAGGATTGGATGGAATCATACACAACATTTGGGCAGTATCACACAGCAGCCTGCAGATCATGGAAATTGCACAGCAGCAACTGAAGGGCCATCACAGCAGCAGTGTACATTGATGCACCACTGGAATAAACCACACAACAGGAGAGATGTTCAGAAAAATAGCTGAGAGCTAAATGTTCAAACAAAAAATACTCCCTAACATTTAGGATGAGCATTCCTGCAAACGCAGTTGAATGAGTCAACCTTTCAGTTAATGATTTTTAATGAAAGCATAATGGGAAGGTGAGGGCCTACAGTGATACTCATTTTGGCCCCTTAAGTTTGGTCCATACAGACTCCAGCCTTGTCCAGCCCATATCTGGAGTCCCTCAAGCTTCCTGTGGGGATTGGGAATGTACAAAATCCAGGCTGGACATCCTCTCCCCTCAGGCTGAGCCCTGTGCTTGCTCTCTGCGCAACCCAGTGAATCTCCCTCCCACCATAAGGATGTTGCAAAAGGGAATGAAAACTAAAAGCAAGGACTTTGGAAAGCAAGAGACACCAGACCCACTGATCATTAGCAAATCTAACAGATTGCTTCTATATGGCACTTTCAAGGATCTTGAGTACAGGTTTTGACACTCTAGCAAAGGGTATGGTGCTTTCTCCTGAGATGCCTGTGATGAGCTGGGAGCCCAGTGTCCCTCTCTGCACAGTGCTGGTGTAGTAGGCAATATTAGCAGAGTAAGAGCCCTGCAGCCTGAGGGGATCACTTACAATGTCAAAACTATGTAGTAAAAACTCTGATGGTCTGCCAAATTTGCACTGTATTTCAGAATTTAGAGATGCAAATGGGTGAGCAAGGCACATAATGGAATTTGCAGGACTGCTTCTCTCTGTCTTTGGGTACCCTGCTGTAAAACTGGCTTTGAAACCCTAAAGCAGCTTCTGGAAAAGGACTGATTTAATAAGGGAGATAAATCCAATCAGCTATCTGAGCATCGAATGACCCTCGTACCCAACCAGTTTAGTAATATTATTGTTTAATGATACCCAACAGCACAGAAGAGAGAGATATCTCTGATGGGTGAGGTACTGCATGCAGATTTACAGAAAACCAGCCAGCTGCACTAGATGTTACAGAACAGAAAGCAATCCAGTTGGAGAATAGAAGAAACTGGAAATGAACCATGCCAGGGCTGAAGAGGAGGTGCCAACCAATGTATTTATCTTCACTTTTGCCAATGCACATAATGGAAAAATGAGCAAAACTTCAGTGTTAATCTGAGACTGCAGTGTGAGAAACTTTCCATTTCAAGCATAAAACCCGCAACCTTCTTGTCTTCTCTGCTAGACTGTGATTCTGAAGTTGCTAAAACACCCTTTCTCCATTAATACCTGAACAGATGAGATGTCATGGAATGTGCGGGAGGAGTGGAGAACCTTAGCATCTAGGACAGAAAGGGCTGAGTATAACATTCATAAAGTACGTGTGTTTATGTCAGTTTGACACAGGAGGAGGCCAATGGCAATTGTATGCAAATGACCAAAACAAGAGCAGAAGTGAGGATTCCTGTGTGGATTTAAAAGCTGAAAAAGGGCAGTGTGATATTCAGCAGAGGCCAGCTCACTCGAGAACTAATTTCTCAGGAAGGCTTCATAGCCCACACTGAACTTTGAAGCCTTATTTCTCAGAGGGGTGATGCTGCCTGGGCAAGATAATTCAGGTTTGTTGTATGTGCCAGTGAGAGCTGGAAGCACAGCATTGAAGGTGAGCTGAAATGAAGATCTTGGTTGACTCTGAGTTCTTCATGTCTGTAACCCACATTCCTACCTGGATATGGCAAAAAAATTGCCAAAATGGTCCAAAACACATTCATGTGCTGATGGGTACAAAGGAAGGTGCGTGTGCCTATCTCTGTGCTGATATGCAGATGATTTTGCAGATGAAATGGGTACAGCACTGCAGAGGGGATCAAGGGCACCCTGGGCTTGGTCTGGAGCATTTGAAAATGCTGGACAGATTCAGACCTGAGCAATGAAGACCTTTCTGTCCTCTTCTAAACACATCTCAGCATTATTGGTGGTGCTGAATCCTTTCATGTCTCCTGTAACAGGCAGGAAGCCACACAGCAGGTGATCTCTGCTGTAAGTAGCATCAAGGTGTTTTTCAGGAGACAATCTGCAGGGAATCTGGGAATTATGAAGGCACAAGGATTTTGTCCTGACTCTGGAAAAGTGGCTCCTGGTCTTGGAGGACACATGGAAGGGTCACAATCCCATGGGCTAGCTGGCTAAGCAAAGGGGTGATCCCTTTTCCTGCTGACACACAGTGATGGTTGCAGGGTAGCATTAGCTCTGTGGCCACTGCCCACCCTGTGTTTTGAGAGAAGGCCCAAGAATCAGTGGTGGAGGGCTAAGCTGGGAGCCCAGTGTCCCTCTCTGCACAGTGCTGGTGTAGTAGGCAATATTAGCAGAGTAAGAGCCCTGCAGCCTGAGGGGATCACTTACATATCAATTACTGTGAGGCAGCAGGGTATTATTTATACAATAAGTGCTATACAAAACAGCAGAGCAATATTTAGAGGGCAAATACTATGGACAGGAAAGCTACAATTTGTTCTGCAGCAGCAGGATGTTCTGTGCACTCCAAAGTGCCAGGCAGGATGAGGGTGATGCTTACATGCCAGCTACTGTATGAGGACAGGTTATTATTTAAACCCCAGATACAATGGAAGGGAAAGAGTATTATTTACTAACCAGACCGAATGCAGTAGCAGCAGTGGCAGTAACTGCATGGTATAATTTACAGCAGAGGAAAAGACATCATTTGCAGACCAGTTATTACAGAATGGGAGGGTGTTTGTTGTGGTAGAGCACTGAAGTATTACTTTGAAGCTGAGCACTGTGGAGGTACAGGGTATTATTTATACACCAAACACCAGAGAAACTATTTTTTGGGGGGTAAGTAACAGTGACAGTTAATCATTTATATGAAAGCCATTCTGTAATTTCCAATATGTAACCTACACGATTATTTCAACCTTGAAACTGTGGTGCAGATGATGTAATGTTAATTATACTGAGATCTACAGCTGCTCTACCACAGGACTGCTAAGCTGGAATAATCTTCTGCAGTCAGTAGATTTATGCCAGCAAAACTACTGAATCTGCCCTGCCCTGTGCAAAGCCTGTGGCGCTCGGGGATTTCCAGGGGTGTTTATCCCTGACCCTGTGCAGGGTCCCAGCAGGAGCTGCAGGTTTTGCTGTGGATTACAGGTTATTCAATCACCAGCACAGCCACTGCTCTCTCAGCAGAGGTGCACATGATGGATGGGAGCTCCAGCTGGAAGGGATCAGCAACATTTTCATCTGCTTATCAGATGCTGGCCTTTGCATTTTTTTCCAAGCATCTTTCTCATCCAGTCTGTGACCTAACCTCAGGTGGTAGATGTTCCTTGGTTATTTCCTTTTAGTCTCCCCTACAGATTTTTGTGTCCTGTCAAGTTATTCCTATTAAGTCAAATCTGCATGACCTACAGCCACGACAAATGATTCCTTTTGTCTTTCAGTGGTTGTCTACACTACTAAATAAACAAATAATAAAGTGTCCAAGTCTTCTGCCCACTGGGCAGTAACCAAGGGCACTGGAGAAACCAAAGGCACATGAAAATTTCCAGACCAAATGGAACCAAACACACTGGTGTGTGTTCAGACCAGTTTCCTGTCTTAGACAAGACCTATATTACCAGCTTCAGAGCAAAGTTTTCATCATCGAAAAATAGGGAGTAAATTGCTGAGGAGGAAGTTTCTTTTTAACACGAGGCATTTAGTGGTTGCCTTCTGCCTTGAAGCATGGGCATTTACATTCCATATTCTCCCTCTAATGCACCCTAGGTTTATTTGGCATGGCTTAATAGACAGTTTTACTCCTCTCAGGCCTAACCCGTGAGAGCTACCCTGCCAGAAGAAATTTCCTGTCCTGATCACTTCATCCCCATGACATGAGGTGGTTGCTCTTGCAGATGCCATTTTGTCACTTGATGTGGCCTCTGTTGAAGTGAGTCCCTTTCCTCCAGGACCTGCTCTACTCAGTGCTGGGCACAGAGGAAGGCTGGGCTCAGCTTCCCCACACCAAGGAGTGTCAGGAGATCCCTGGCTCCCAGCTGGCTCCCTGACAGCCCAGTGGCAACCAGGACTATCCCCGTGCTCATGGGTCATATGGTGCCTCACCAATATCACAGCAAGCACTGGGGTCAAGCTGTCCAGACCTCTCATGGGACATCCCCTAACCCAAGTTCTTCACAGCAATCACTGCTCCTTGCCATCATGAGCCCCCACACAATTAGTACACAGTGACAACCTGGCAGGAACTGAGCAATAAGGTAGGACTATTCATTCACCTGAGCTAATTTTGGGTCTTGTCCAAAATTTTTCCTACTTCAGCTGCCCCAGGTATCCTCTGGCTTCCTCTATAGACTCATGGAAAAGCCATGACTTGCTCTGCCTTGGTTAACATAAAGAGCAATTACCAAGGTGAAAACCCAGAGGATTACATTTGTCAGAAGTCTTTCATTACCCTGCTTTCATCTCTTGCTCCCTTCTCTCAGCAGAACTCTTTCTGTGGCTGTCCTCCAGCCCAGCTCTCCAGCACAGCAAGGTTTTCCCCTCAGCCAGCCTCAGGAACTGCCAGAACTATGGAAACCCACAGGGAAAGCCAGCTTCCAGGCTACTTCCATGCAGGGTGTACAGCAGGAACAGGGCCTTGGTGGCTTCTGGATGTGGCTGTGTGACCAACATGCTCAAGCCACAGCATCTCCCTTTTCCTTGCTTGGTCACAGCAGCAGAGACATGGCTCCAGCTGCCCCCATCTGTGTGCTGGATGGAGCCTTTGGGAGCATTAGATGGCTGCAGCTGATGGCACAGCAGTTGGGCTTGTAAAGCAGGGGAAGGAAGTGGGAGCAAGGCGGTCCACGGGGCTGCTACTTAACACCTCAGGGCATTTCAACAGCTAAAGCACATGGAGGGTCTTGGGGTGCCCAAAGCAGAATGACTCTGGAATTTCTCATCCTTCCCCCACCCCTCTGCTCTCTGCTCTGCACGGAGCAATCGTCGGGGAGGCGGAATATCGTGCAAGGGAGACGTGGACATTTTTCTTAAAAAAGGAAAGTCCAGTGAAAAGCACACGGAGGGAAAAAAAAAAAAAAAAAAAAAAAGGAATCTCGGTGTGAAGCGTCTCAAAAAAGGCTGTGCGGGTAGCGCGACAAAACCCCCTGCCTATTCATCAGGCCAACAAAAAGCTTCTTTAGATTTATACTGTGAGCCCATTGAGAGGGAGGGGAGGGCGGCAGCGCTGCCACACCGCCCTTGTGCACACAGCCGAGCCCGCAGCCCTGCCCCGCGCACACAGCCGCCGCTGTTCTGCCCACTCACAAGGAAGCTCTGAGTTTTTAAAAAGTAAACTGTAAGGTTTCCGTTGTTGCACTGGGCTCAAGTATTTTTTTTTTTTTTTTAAATATATAACAGCTCCCTCTCTTTGCTGTCCCTCTCTCTCCTTCACTCTTCAAACAGCCCCGGCTGCTCTGGGCTGCTCGGCAGCCGCCGTGCGCTGGCTCCCTATGTGGTCCAGAGCCGCTATGAACACGGCTTTTGTTGCTGCTGCTGGGAAGATGCCTGAGAGCTGCACACACAGCCCGGCTTGTTCCACACGTGGAGGCTGCAGAGGGCTCGGGAAAGGGGGGGAAAGGAGGAGGAGGAGGAGGAGGAGGAGAGCAACTTGGGTTAGGTTGTCTTGTGGTAGAGCAGCCATCCCACCACTGGCAAGGGAAAGGGGGAAGCAAGGAGACGGAGGCGGGTGGTGGTGGAAAAGATGCCTCAGGCAGCTAAGAAAGGTCCCGTTGATTTTTAAAATGGGACCAGCTGGCCCTCCACCAGCCCACGTTGCCGCCGGGTGTCAGGCAGCACGGGAAGGCAGTGAAGTCACCGGGTCCGTGCAACTTCGGCTTGCAGAGGATCTGCCCCGTCAGAGAGGGAAGAGGAAAGACCAATAATGGAGTGGATTTTGGAGTTCTGGGGTTCCTAATCATTACATGCATTCCTGGGTGAGACCAGAACGCTGAGCAGCTCAGCAACAATTTGACCCTTTTTTTTTTTTTTCCTTTCTTTCTTTTTTAAGTGTGCATTCATTTGTTTCTGTCTTTTAAGTGATACCATCCATTCTCTTTTCCTTTAAATCCCTTGATGATCCTCACCTACTGGAAGTGCTTTATAGCGGTGAGCTGCTGTTTGCTCTGATGGAATCTAAATCTGCTGAATTTTGTTTAGTGTCCTTAGAAAGTCTTTCCCTCCACCTCTTTCACACCATCAATTTCCTATCCTGTCTGCTCTCTTTGCCCATTCATCCTCCAGGCCTCATGCTGCTGTCAAACCAGGCTACTGTACACAGAGGTGATTATATGAAACATTAAACAGCAGTTCAAGTGGAACAGATGGAGCTTTCCCCCAAAGACTGCTCAGGCTGCAGAAAGAGCTCAGCCTCTGTCCTGTCCAGTGATGGTGGCAGGTGATGCCTCCCCTTTTCCACTCTGACAATGACTTGAAACATCTCAGAAAGGGGGCAATGTCCCCTTTGACCTGTCAGGCAGATACAGTCTCTTCAAGCCAGCAGGAAAATATAACATCAAACAACCAAAGCAAAGAAAGAAATAGTTCAGCTTCCAATAGTGCCTTTGCAGGATTTGAAATCCCACAAATTTTAGTCCCCAAACCGCTGGCCCCTCTGCCCAGCTGACATCCTTTACCAGGAGCTTATAGATGAAAACCAAAGTAGTGAGGAATGCTAAGAAATTTCTCTCTCCCAACAGTTTCATTGTGGGATGTTTCCCCCTTTCCACATCTGGCAAAGCTATTTTAGAAACCAAGGAAAGCTTTACAAACTGACGTTTTCTTGGCTAAACAACTCCAAAGGGAAAGGTTAAAATGTACTCTTTATTCTGTGTGCAGAGATCCACTGAGCACAAGATTTAAATGAGAAGTCTTAAAGAGTAGTAAATTAATGGAAAGAAGTAATTTCTGATAGGGATTCTGAAAAATAAAACCTTTTTTTTTTTTTTTGCTCGCTCTACTTCTGGAGAAGAGCTCAGCTCCCTGAAAATTATTGCTAAAAATATGCTTCATCTGTGAACGGATTCGGAAAACGGGCAGGTCCTGAGGAACACACGGAGCAGCTCACTGGAAGCAACCCAGGGGACTCTGCCAGCAGCCAGTCCCTGACATCCTCACATAAGGGAGAGCTGTCAAACCCTTGGGCATGCTGCTTCTTTTCATTCTCTTTCTGAATTTGTCAGCCCCTCCAGAGCTCAGCACCCCTCCAGCTCAGGGGTCTGCCCTGTGGCAGAGCAGTGGCACTGAGCAAAGCCATGACCACAGGAAACCCCGGCGCTGGTTGGGACACTCGCCACAAATCAGCAGGACAGCAGCCTCCATCCCCAGAGCTCGGGAACAGGATCAGACACACCACCTGAGCTCCAGCAGCAGCTGAAACCCACCACAAACAACCACCGATGGGTCAGAGGGTCTGCTGGGGAGGGAGAACGGGGATACCCCTGCCTCTGCTCTCCCACCTGATGGTTCTGGCTGCAGGGTCACTGAGTCCATCCTTGCTTTCCCTCCCTTCCCCAAGCCAGCCAAAAAACTTGGCACACAGCTGTAGCCCCTGGCTATAGGTCTGCTCCCCATAAGGTGTGGGATACTGGTGAGGACCCAAGGTGCCCAGGTGAAGCCCAGGCACAGGCACCCCTTCACAGCAGCGCTGCTCAAAGGAGGGAAAATCCCTGGCTCAATCAATTTTACAAACTTATCTCACATTTCTCTGCTGGTTGCTCAGCAGGGAAACAACCAATCCACTGACTGAGAGCCTGCTTCTGTAGAGCACTTAGGAAAGTTAAGGAAAAGACACCGAAGAGAGAGAAGGGAGGAAGGAAAGTGCGGTACGTTACCTTTAACAGTTCAGTGCAGTGCTTCCAGAATCTAAGTCCCATACACCTGGCAGAGAAATGAGGTCTTTTTCGGTGTTCAAGAAGTAAAGAGCTTGCCACTTCTTGCTGTTACTGTATGTCTTCTTCACAATCTCCAGATGAGTTTTCCTGCGTTTTTGGTTGTTTTTTTTTTTTTTTTTTTTTCCTTCCCCGGTTCCCCAGAAGAAATCAAAATTCCCTATGTGGTATTTCAGGTCCTTTCAGGCAGTGGCAGCAGCAGCAAGCTTGAAGAGTAAGTACTGTGTGTGAATGGCAAAAAAGAGAGAGAGGGTTTCAGACCACATTAGCTGCCACTGGCTGCAAAAGAGACCATCAAACTCCTGTCAGCCTCCTTAGATACCTCTTGAAGAGCTGGCACTCTAAGTGTATTGGATCCTCCTCTGGATTTTAGAGTAAAGGTAGGCAGGCATCCAGGGGGCAGGGGGAAATAGGAGGGCTTATGGACCAAAAAGGAAGCCCAGCCTCTTGGAAAGAAGGAAAAAAAAAAAAACCAAAAAAAACCCACCAACAAACCAAACACCCAACCCAGAAAAGAAAAGAAAGGGGAAAAAAAGCATTACAAAAAAAATACTGTAAGTGGAGAAAGCCGAATGGGGAGTGGGGGATTAAATTTAGCCCTCTGGTTTGGAAGCAAACTGACTGGGGCACCACAAGTGGTTTAGAGAGAAGAAATAGTTTGTGTAATAAAAAGAGAAAGTGGTTTATGCAAACTAAAATAAGATGAAGCTAATTAAGGAACCTGAGAAAAGCATGTGTGTCTGCAGTGCAGTCAATATCACTGCAGTCTGAGCAGAAAGGAGCAGATCCACTGGGAAGTCCAAAGACAGTAGCAAACAGGACAGTTCAGGGAACTCCTGCATGGCCCCACTTGCTGCTGAGGTAGGGAGGCAGGTGATGGAGGAAGGAAGGGATTCCCAGCACTGGCAAAAGGGAAACACCTGGAGCATCAGTAACTGATAAGTGATATAAAGGTAGAGAAAGGAGGTGCCTGGGAATGAGCTTGCTTAAAGGTTATTTGGGGTAAACTGGGGAGAAATGGAGAGCTGTACACACACCTAGTAATGCTGGAGCCTGAAAAGACTACCCCAAAACTGAGGATGATTCCATAACTGAATCCTTGACAGTAGTGAAATTGTGAGACAGTGCTGAGGGGACTGTAGTTTGTTTTGTTTTGTTTTTCTGTGGCATTGTTGGTACCTTTGAGATGGATAAAAAGCTGTGGCTGGGGAGGAAGAAATGGGTCTGTGACTGCAGACCTAGACCTTGGCTTGTGAAGGGGCCAGATGACAGCTGGGAGCAGGTGAGAAAGTGCTGAGGTGTTCACAGTAGAGAAAAACACTTTGGTTTGAAAAATCTGTTGTTTCTAATATAGAAGAGAGCACCACCAGCTTAAAGTAAAGGCAAAGTCTGAAACTGAGCACAGGCAGGTCCCCCTGTGCCCTCCTCACACCGAAACCACATGGCTGCCCTCAGTATCTCTCCTTCCATTTCTTTTTTAATATGATCTTTAATATCTGCACTTCCCGCTCTTTTCCCAAGATCCTGCTTTTCTCTCTGATTTGTGATATAATAGTTTCTCCTCTCTCCATAAATTATTTTGGTCCCATGCCTCACTTCAAAACTTGCTTTCTTGACTGCCTCACTTTTTAACCTGAGGCTCATAACCACCAGCTGTGCATCCATCATCCTGACAGGTAATGCTCCCAGACCACAGAGCATGGAGCCTCACTTCTTCCTGCAAGTACCTCAGTCCATCTCAGAGATTCAATACTGAATTTTGGTTGTGAATTTCCTTTTCCTGTGGATTATCCCCCCAAACCTTTCTTTCCCCAGATTTCAAAGTTTTCCATGTGCCCATATGTTAAAAGTCCAAAGGGCAGTGAGGGAAGGCTTTGTAAAGGATGTTGTTAAGGACAGTGTCTCTGCCACCTTGAAACACTGCTTTTGATGCAACCCAGGACATGTTTGGCTTTCTGGGCTGCAAGTGCACACTGTTGGGTCATTCTGAGCTTCTTATCCATCAACACCAAATCCTGCTCCTCAGTGAGAGTAAACTCTCAATCTGTTCTCTGCCCAAACTCTATTTGTGCATGCTTCCCCCACCTCACAAGCCTCTCAGTCTATACGAGTCCTGTCTGTTCACATCAAATTTAATTCTCCATCTGCTGACAAAAAACCAGGGCTTTTCCTGCCTACTCAAAGGGCATTGCATCCATCCACAGGCTGCCACCACCTGCAGGTGCTGGGTGGGCTGGGGCAGACAGGGCTGTGCTGGATCATCACCTGCCTCCCCCTGTCACTAGCTGGGGTGTTTCCTCATGGGCAGCACGGTGTAGCCATAGCAATGAAAGGAGACAGGCAAAACACGCTGCAGATGGGGCATGACAGCTCATGCTCTAGGCAGGACTCGGTATTTCCAGCTGGGTGTAAACGACACATAGACAGGATCTATAAAATGTGACCTGGCTGATTTTGCTCAGACTCACGTACGTGAGACACTCCGGGACAGCCCATGCCTGACCACAGCCCTTTCTCCCTGTAACATAAAGATCTTTTGGGAAATGTACATGTTTAGTTGTTTTGCTGTGGAATAACTGAGCCCTCTGTACCCTCTGCTGCTGCTGCCATGGTTTGGCAAAGGAAACCTCATTTGAACCTTGGGTGAGCTTAAGCCAGGGAACAGAGAAAATTCCACCTCAGAGCTGACCAGTTAGGAAAATGTGATGCTCCACACATAGCGGTTTCTTAGCAGCTTCAGGAAAGGGGTAGAAACTGCTCAGTACCTGCTGGCTGTCCCAGTTTTTTGTCTGCATCAGGAAGGATTGGAAAAACAGCTAAATATGTTCAGAGAAATTGTGATTCATAAGCTGCTCTTGTGTTTGTTTGTTCTTTAAGCTGAGGAGCGGCCAGGTAGAAAAAAAAGTCGCATAGATGACTTTTGTTTTTTGTTTAAAGAGAGAAAGCAGCAGTTCATGGCTCTTTGAAATACAGGTAACACATTGCAAAAGTGCTTGCAGTTGGGTAAGATTTTTACATGTCATTATAAAGTTAAAAGGAGGTTTATGTCTATTCCCAGTTAAGTTTGGCCTTCAGGGAGCATGAATATTTGAACAGAGAACAAACCCTGTGGCCAAGGAAAAGTGGATAATAGCTTTTCTGTGAAAACTATTGAATATCCAGAATTTATATATTGGAAGTCACTGAATGAAAACGGTCAGAAAAGAGAAAAACACCAGACAGAAGAAGGTTGTATGATTAAGGTGATAGTTGCAGTTTTTCAAAAACAATGAAAGTTGAGCTTGGGTGGGTTTTCAGCCTAGAGAGAGGGAAAGAAAAAATAAATAGAAAAATAGCATAATAAAGAATAAACCTTTCAAACTACTTGTAAAAACTGTGCTAATCATACCACTCTGGTTGTGAACTGCTGCTCCTTCCTTACAATTACCAGAGCAATCACCTCACAGCTCTCAGCTTGTCTTACTCTCAGAATGAAAAGGAAGCTATTGTGTCCCTACAGCACTTATGATTTCTGGAATTATTGTGTTCTATTAAAAGCTAATTTGGCACTTTTAAAAAACCACTGCAGGCATGAGAAGGGGCTGTGGGATCCCAGCGGCTCTGTGCACAGGTACAGTGGGGTGCATGATTTCAGTCTATGAACACCCCTCATGTTCTGAAGATTTAGGGTCAATCCAGGACCTTTGGGCTTGTGTCCCAGAAGTGTTGTTCATGCTTTTACATGTCAGTTGTCTGACATTGCAACAGACACTTCTTGATCAGCTGCCACAGTTTCCTTCAGTGATCGATTTTTGAACTCTCCCTGCCCTGCGGGGTGAAGCTCTGACACGAGGCTGAGCTGAGGCACACAGGAGCAGTGTGCCCTGCTCGAGGCTATGGATGAAGCCAGTGTTAGAGCCAGAACATCTCCATTCCCAGCCCTCTTCCCTCTTTCAAAGCCAGCAAAGCCCTTATCTGCTGCAGCAGTTCAGGGATGTGTGAGCTGCTCTGCTAAGCTGCTTCTCTGGTCAGTGATGCTCTGTAAGAGTGAAGCTGCCACCCCAAAATGTCAGCTTTGACCCTCACTTTTGGGTTCTGCATTTCTCCAAGCCAAGACCCCATGATGGGGAAAGGATGGTGTAATATAGAAATGTCCATGTCATGCCTTTTATCAGTTGGTCCATGTGGGGACACAAGTCACTGTGTGGTCTTACTTCAGAGTCCCACTGGAGGGATGAAAAGAGACAGGGCTGACACACCTCTAGCTAAAAGTTAGGAGGGGCCTAAAACCTCCCAGAAGAGGCTTTGCCTACTTAAATTTTATCCTGAAAGCATGGAAGGGGACTGAAAAGAAATGAGTCAACATCTGGGGGTAAAAAGGACCCAGAGGAACCTCCCCAGCAAACACAGCACCTGTGCCCCTTTCTTGCAGTGTGAATATCAGCCTTGTCGGTGCAGGTGGAAAACTCACCCCATATTTAAAAAGCCAGCCCCATACACACACACACAGCTTCTCCCAGCTCTGTTTGCATCCCGGATTGGAAACGCTGCCCTTCCTGAACCTCCTGTGCTGGACAAAGTACCTATTGAACCTGCAGTGGCCAGGAGGCTCCTGCTGAATGAGCTGCCTTCTGCTCTCAGCCCATCCCAGCGCTGGCAGACGTAAACAGCGGGGCTCGCCCCCACCCCAACATTGTGGCTTGTTCATCCCCCGACAAAAATAGAACCCCGGGCTGGCGGGTGGGATGGTGCACACAGACCGAGGTTTGTTTGGCAGTGGATTTTTTTAAAAATATTTTCTTCTTTTTGCTTCTCTTCTCCCCTTGGTGTCTTTCCGATTGCGCAACAGGGCTGTACGAGGGGAGTGGGGATGGACACATTTGGTTGAAGATTTGGCATTGGACAACACCAGATCACCAAGATGAAGCCTCTTATGCTTATCCTGGCTGCCCAGCATCTCATCTTCACCCTTGGATGGCCAAAGGGAAGGTCTGGAGGTGATGGGCACCACCAGCTTAAAATATGTGGTGTTAGGGCTCATACCAGCATTTGGGCTGGGGCTTGGCACATGGGGGATGGCCAGTGTCCTGGGGCTGCTCATCCCTCTGTGCTTCTGGAGGGCTCCCCAGGGATACTTGTTCTTGTGTTTTGAGGTTCAAGGAAGGGCTGACATCTCCTAGTGAGGGAGAGGGCAGTGGCGAGGGGTGGAACAGCTGATAATCGCATGAGACGTGACTTCACAGTCCATGGTGCACAAGGGACTTGCTGTCCCTCCTGCTACCCAGCCCCATGCTCACAGTGTGTGACACATGTCCAGCCTTCCTGGCCATCCCTGGGTGGCACTGAAACAGCTTTTGTACAGGAAGCACAGTGTGGATTGCTCCCTTGGCCAGGGCAATGCTGTGCACAGCTCCCTTGCCTCGCACACAACTCACAGCTGTCCCTTTCTCCTTTTTTTCCCCTTTTGCCACTTTCATGCCCTCACCTCACCTTGTTAATCAGCTGCTTGGACTGAACCTAACTTTGCCCCCCTCCCAGCCTCCCTTGATGGAGACTTGCAGGCTCAGCAAGGAAGCGTGGGGGTGGGCACCGCGCAGAATGTTTGTACAATGAATAAATGAAAACAGCGCTAATTTTATGTTCCTCCCAACTTGGGACGGAGCAACACGGGAATACAGCCCCTTTTGTACGGGCATGGGACATCTCCTCTGTTTGCTTTTCTCCCAGAATGCCTCTTCTCACCCTGCACAGTACAAACAGGTCGCTGTTGACCTTGGAAGCTGGCGGAGGGGTTACGTCAAGCCCGGCAGGTTTGCTGGGCTGGGTATTTACGGTCTCGCACCCTCTTGCTCTGGCAAGCGGTGACGTACACTGAGCACTCCCAGCTCCCTGCCGGCCTCCCAAGGGGGGCTGGCCACCTCTGCCTGTGGCAGCAGGGAAGCCTGGAGGTCTCCCTGACCCCCAGTGAAAGTTGCTGTTCAGGGGAATTCTGCAGAGAGTTTCTCCTGTACCTTTGTTTGCTCTTTTTGTGGAAGGAGGTTTTTTATGGCATTTGTTTTGTTCCAGTGGAAAGTGTTTGCTTGTTTGAGGTCAGGAAGAGGAAGAGGCAGGGAGTGCAAAGAGCAGGAAGCAAATAGGCTCTGGTAGCAGGTGTAGCTTCATCTGCCTTCTTCAAAAAGATTCTCTGGGCTTGGTGGGATGTGCCAGGTGCTTTGGAGGTGGGGGAGGCCACTGGAGAGGCTTTTGATCTGAGCACACCATTGCCCCTTCACAAGGAAATATTGAGCTGATTTGTTGATGGTGAAAAGAAAGCTCAACAGAAACACCAGAAGCAACCTGACCCATGGAAAGGGCAGCTCTGGGAACGGCTTGTCCTCTGGACAGGCTTTGCTGAAAACAGGGGGGATGAATCTGTGCATTTCAGTGCTCAGGGGTGACTGAGGCGCTTCCCACCCAGAATCACTTGTTTCTGGAGGGTAAAGCTTTCTCCTGAAAGCTGGAAGGGACTTCTGTACTTCCCACACTGAAGGTCATGACCACTGTGCTGGTAATTTAAAGCCTCTGCAGAGAACTAGGCCAAGGCACTTGGTGGCAAAGAGCTTTCCAGGAATCCTCCAGGCTGAGCAGATTCAGCTAAGGAATAAAGGGATTGCAGGGAGACTTGGCTCTGCTGGCATGCGACAGCCCAGAGGTCATTTTTTAAGCAGACTGTCCAAGAACATTCACAGCAGGCAGTGGGCTTTTCTTACAGTAGTTAACTGGCTTTCAGTCCTCAGCAAGAAGTGTGCACTCATCTCTTGGCCTCTTCTGTCATCCTATTAAGACAAGAATCCCCTTGAGCCTCTTAACCCTCTCAGTCCTGCCCAGAATATTCATTTTCCCTTTCCCATTTATATCTCACTTCTTAATTTGCAAATGAAAGAGGTTTCATTCTGGTAAACAAGAAAATGTTGTAAAAAAGTCAATCGCAAAACCAAAACCCCAATAAAGCTTCACTCAGCTGGACAGTAATTACACAGACCCACATGTAACAGATGTAGATGTAAGATCAGTGCTGGATGTTGCTATCTGCAACTGCTGGAGCTGTCAGAACTCAGCTGTGCAAACCTGTACAAATGGAGAAGAGTGTAGGGAGCTTCTTGAGGCATGACACATGGAAACCTCGATAAATTATCCAACCTCAGGGCTGGCAATGAGTAGGCAGCTTGTTCCTTCCACTTCTCTTGCATTTATTATTAGTCTTTCTCTTTCTTTTTCACTTTAACTAAGAAACCTCATCCTCTGGTTCCACCATTTCACTCTTTGTTTTCCAGTCTTCAGCAAATGTGTCTTGTTTGCTGAAGAAAGGACATTTCTCTTCTGGACTGTAGGTTGGGTAGGTGGAGCTGGAGTTTTAGGTTAGAAGGCCCAGAAATATCCTCAGGGTTACTCCTAATAGCACACCTCTACTTTTTCTACCAGTGGAATGTATATAACCTGCCTCACCTTTTAGCTCTGAGTACTCAGAGTGGTAGATGCACCTTCCATTAATAAGACCGTGCTTAGAGAGGAGGTTGTGACCCCTCCCATCCTTTCCCCAGCACTGGACTGGGCTTCTCAGAAAAGCCAGAGTTAGGGAGATGCTCATATGGGTCTCCATTATCAAACACACCTCCAGACAGCCTCCTCCTTTTCCTCAGCTCAGTGTTGCTGGGCCCTTCCCTCAGCCTGATGTCTCTTTCTGCCCTCTGCTGAGTTTCTAGGTGGAAAAGATGAACAACAGAGGTTTGAGCCTGGGCTGGGGCACATGTGGTGTGGCTGGTAAGAAAAACTTGCCTTGGCTTGTGCCTGTGCTAGGAGAGAACATTCTGAACTGCCCCAGGTTTTTGCGTCCGTGCTGGGATTAGATCCGCACTCACTGCCAAATGCTGGGACCAAGAAAGGCTGCAGGGGAGAAGTCCTCAGAACACCTTCCCAGCAATCTGTACACTTCTGCTTTACTGACTGCTATTGCTTTCTTAAAAACCCAGCTGGGACCATGCTTGGAGCTCTGAACAGGTCTCTCTTTGACAACTGCTGCCTGCTGGCATCTGTACATTTTTGGGAAACATCCCCCACTGGTCTGCAAAGAGGTGGCTGCAGCGCTGAGGAGACATTTCTGTGCCTCTCTCCAGGGGTTCCTGGTGCCTGAATCTGGGTCAGGGTTGGACAGGTCCACCTGAGGAGTTGCTATAGTGGAGAGGAAAGCAAAGGACTAAAATCCAAATTCCCCCATCTTCATCAGAGCAGCTCTGCAGATCAAGGGCTCTCTGGAAATGTTGTTCCTCGGCTGGGATGTTGAGATCCCAGTGTCAATATTTGTGAAGTAGGAAGGGCCCTGCCAGATGCAGCATTGCCAGAAACAAACCCCTGTGCACAGGGCTGGGGCAGCTGCTGGGGCTCAGCCTGGGACACCCCACACTGCTGCAGAAGCCCCTGGCAATCCTGCCTTGTGGGGCTGGGGGAGGCAGGGGGATGGCTATACTCACAGCCCTAACCTGCCCCTTTGAGGTTTGGGTGAGATGTATCCTGTTCTCCAGAGAAGCAGGCAGCAAGCATTGCTCTGATGCTGCAGAGTTTCAGCAAAATGCATGAGTGAATTGACTTTGATATTGCAGCAGAGTTGCCTGAGGGCAAGACCCTTGATATCTGCTCAGGAATGATGCTGCTCCAGCAGTTACTGTGTCAAAACCACTTCCTCTGAGGGAAAAGTTAAGGGTGACTTGACTCTCACAGCCCTGGGACAGCTGAGAGTGGACAAGAAAGTGAGACTTGATGTAATGACACTGATGTCACTGTCCACAGGAGGGGACCCACCACCTCAGAGAAAAGGGGCTGGGAGCCCAAATGTAATGCCAGGACTCTTCAGGTGAGCCTTCAGACCTGGTGTAGTCACAGCATCAAGACCAGCTGTTCCCAGAGCACAGCACATATTCCTTCCTTCCTTCCTTCCTTCCTTCCTTCCTTCCTTCCTTCCTTCCTTCCTTCCTTCCTTCCTTCCTTCCTTCCTTCCTTCCTTCCTTCCTTCCTTCCTTCCTTCCTTCCTTCCTTCCTTCCTTCCTTCCTTCCTTCCTTCCTTCCTTCCTTCCTTCCTTCCTTCCTTCCTTCCTTCCTTCCTTCCTCCCTCCCTCCCTCCCTCCCTCCCTCCCTCCCTCCCTCCCTCCCTCCATGTGGGGATAGTGGTGTTTGTTATTGGTTTTTAAAAACAACAACAACAACAACAACAACAACAACAACAACAACAAATCCCAAAAAACTTCTTGCATGAAAGGAGTAGCATCCATGCTTCATCCTGTGGGTCTTGTGCTTCACCTTCTGTCCCCTTTTTTCCCAAGCACTGTTAGAAAAGGCTGGATAGGTGTCCTGGGTGGCAAGGAAAAGCCAGATCCACTGCATGGGAAAGAGGAACTGAGCAGCAACTGAGGCTGCAAAGGTGGAAGCAGAGTTAGCAGACCAAGGAAATCCCCACACTAGAGAGTGAGGGCTGTGGATATGTGCTACCCTACCTCTTTTCCCTGCTTTCTTCAGCCCCCACACGGAGCACAAACATTCAGCAGACAGCCTGTCCTTCGGCTTGGGACTACTCAGGTGGGAAATAGTCTTTCAGGGCTTTGTGATTTGTTTTACCCTTTCCTTTGTTGGGTCCTTTTACAGGAACCCAAAAGTAGCTGTTTTGAAAAGACAGCAGAGACTGTGTGGACCTTTGGTAACTTTTTTGACGACTGTGAGACCTGCCAAAGAGCCCGAGAGAAAGGATCTTACTGTGTTGATTTGTTTTCTTTGGTTTATGGGGGAAAAAAAATATTTCACACATAATTAGCGCAGCCACAGAGAGATTGTATTAAAGGTGCTTTACTGGAAATTTCAAGGGACAGAACAAGGGAAACCTGTGTTAACACTAGCAGCCAGGAGAAGGACCTTGCCTGAAAACGGTGGGGAAGGACAATGCAGAGTGTTCAAGCTGCAAGAAAGAAACTGTTCAGGAGGGCAGCATGTGCATCAGGGGCTGGGATTAAACTAAGCTACTGCTGGCCAAGATGCTCCTGCTTCCCTCCCCCAGCCCCTGTCAGGGCTGCAGGCTGCCAGCCTGGGTGGTCAGCTCAGGGGGAGACTCCACTCCCATGGATGGAGGAGAGCAAGAACCAAGAGTCCAGCTTACTGCTCACTGTCAAAATCCTTGGTGTCTCCTCCAGCTAAAGCCACCCAATTTCAGTTTTACCCCCGTGTCAATGTATAAAACCAGCCAGACCTTCTATCTTGAAGACCTCTCCAACATAAGAGCTCTCTCCTGCTTCCTCCATCTGCTGAAACCATTCCAAAGAGAAAAGGAGTTCTTTTAATGCAAAAACTTCCAGGACAAACCCAAGTTGCTCAGCCTTGTCCATACTCTAGTGAAAAGCCCACCACAGGCCTCTCTCTCCCTGGGCATTTCCATGAAACCAGTCACTGGGGGCTTTGCATTCCCCGGAGTTCTCAGTTTCTTGGTGGACCTTGCTTATGTCCAAAAGGAGAGTTATGTAAGTGAGGCATGATCCTATTCAGGTGGCATTTTTTGATCCCTGGGGCTCAGTGAGATGCCAGCAAATGAAAAACTTTAGTTTCTGCTTTACTCTAGTTTGAGGGACACTGATACAGGAGTAGAGGACTGATGTGTCCATGAGACCCACACTGGTACCTTACTGCACGGCACCTTCTGTTGAACTGTCTGAGCTCTCCACCCTTGCTGAGGTGTCACTTTAACTTCAGACACACAGAAGTACCATCATTTAAAAGCAGAGATGTGAAGTGCACAGTCCTGCCCAAGGCCATGTTAAAAATCTCTGCTTCACATGTATTTAGCTGCCCACAAATCAACCTGCAGTGCCCTGCTACAATTGTTCCCAGCCAGGGGAAGCAGCATTTAGACTCTCCTGCTCTCAAATCCTGCTGTTTCTTATGAAAATAATGTGCTCACTGCTGGCTGGTTTGTCTTCCTTATTGTTTCTGCTTGTTTGGTTTTTAAAGCTTACATCACTCTGTGGCCAGCAACATCTTGGGTGTCAAACAAGAGCCACTCTTTCCCGGGTTACCTGAGGGCATGGCCAGGACTGAACAGCAGCTCTACAGAAGGCACGAATATACTGTGGCCATTTATTTCCTGCTGTGCTTAGGAGAGGAGTGAGGCATATTTGTGGTGGTTGCTATTAGACATCAGGGAGGAGCAGTGCCTGGTGGTTGGCAGAGGCACGGGCATGGGCTCCTGGGTTATGTTCACAGCAATGCCACTGACTTTGAGGGGCAAAGTGACACGACCTGGGCTCCCCATCCTTGACAGGGACACCAGTGTATTTAAATATTCCACAAGTGAGCTGGCAGCACCTGGATAATTCAGTAATTCAACAGCAGCTCCATTGTTTGTGTGTCACCTCAGGTGCCACCGAGTGTTCTCTGGCTGTACGGTGGTGCTTGGCACAGGACACACACTTTGGGGTGCTGAGCAGGGAGGGCTGTGCAAGGAAAGCAGTGCAAAAAGCCACTCTGCACTGTATTCAAGCTTTGCCTCTCCCTTTTTCTTGGGATCTCATCTGTCCTCTTCACCTTTTGGGCTTTACACCTTTCCCTGCACAATATTCCTTGCTGGAATATCTCTTAGGCTCTCCTGAAGCTTCTGACCTCTGTCCAGGAAGGTAATTTTTTGTGTACATCCCTGACTCCCAGCTCATGTTCCCTCTGTTTTTCCATGTGCCAGCTTTACAGCAGAAGGCAAAAATGTACTGAGGCTGTTCATTTCCTGCTCTGATCAGGAGAGGAGGGAAACCTGTTTGTGGTGGTTGCTCTCAGCCATTGGGGAGAAGCAGAGCAGGTTAGTGCAGGGACTGGAAAGGTGCTCAGGCTTGGGCAGGAGGATCTGCCCAGGGAACCCACCTGCCACAGGTGAAGGGGCTGCACTCATGCTGCTGGGGCTGAGAATGGACCTGGGGAACAGGGCATGCACCAAACCCCTGCTGGCCAAGGAGAACTGGGCACTGGGAAAACGATTAAGCAAATGAGTGTTTATTCCCATTCCTAAGCTGTTGCCTGTAGCTTGGGATGCTGATTAATTGGGAAGTGGTACCAGGAGGCAGGGCAGGCTCTGGGACAGTGTTTACAGCACTCCTCCTTGGCACAGGGTGAAGGTGGCCAAGAATAACCTTCTGCTAGCCACCAGCAAGGTGTGCTGGTTGGATTTTTCCATTTGCCCTGCATGTGGCTCTCATCTTTGTCCCCTGACTCACGCCAGCCCTGGAAAAGCCCTGGCTCCACTTGTCCCCGAAGAGGCTTCTCTATTTAACACTGCTCAGGTTGTGGGGAGGTGGTTGGGGTGCAAGAAGGACAACACCCATCCCTGGGAGCCCCGCAGACACTCAGGCAGCGTCTGTCTTCTCACTGCCACTCTTCCTTTATTTAAAGCTGCACTGTTTACACCCCAGTCTGGACGGCAGAGGTGAAGGACTGGCCCATGTTTGCCTCAGGGCAGGAGACAAAAGATGGAGGAGGGAAGCAGGGCTGATGGCAGAGCCAGCCAGGTCGGCAGGGATTTTCCTTTGATGTGTGTCTCCGGGCAGCACTGCTCGGTGCTGCCGCAGCTGCTGCAATTATGGCACTCTCTTCCTTGCCAATTTTCCGTGTCCGTTAGTGCTGAGGTTGGTTTGTGACATTCATTCTTTCTCTGCTGACGTGGGCAAATGAGCTACTGGTGTGTCTCTGATTTAGGAAAGCCAGTGGTCCAGCAGTTTTGCCACAGCCATGCAGAGTGTGGCACACCACACGCAGAGGAGAGCAGGCACCAGAGCAAAGCTGGGCAGCACAAGTGGTGGGAAAGGGAGAGCTGCAAACCCAGTGCCCCAAAGCATCCCTCCCTTCCCACTGCCTGGGATCAGGGCTGCTCCACACCCCAGGGGTCCTTCCCACTGACCCCACAAACCACAGTACTGGCCTCAGGCATTCCCTGCCTCCATGAACACCTGGGCCAGCTGCATGATCCCTGCCCCAGCTCAAGGCTGGGAGTCCCTAACCACTCAGAGTAAAGTCCAGCACACTCCCTGGCATTTATTCAAGTGGATGCTGAGGGCATCACCTCCCTGCTGCTGGCTCTGCCAAACTCTCTCATTTTTGTCCTCTCTGACAGTCTCATAACAAAGAGGCCTTAATTTTGTCTTGCCTGCATCACTTTAACCTCAAAGGCAGCTTGAGCACAGGAGGAAAACTGCCTCCTTTCTGTGTGATGAGGAGTGACTCAAGGACCCCTTCTGAAACCCAACTTTGAGTAGGAACCTCATCTGAAAAACATTTGGCAAATGAATACAAGCATATAACATGAAACCACAGTTCAATTATTTTAAGGTCCCTCAAAGCAGCAAGCCTGCAGAGAGCTGATGGGAAAGTTCTGCCTCAAGACCAAAATCAGTGGTCCAGGATTAGAATCCAGATGAGAGAATTTGGGTTGATTGGGAATAAATGGTCACTTTTCAGTACAGCAAAAGAAATGACATGAGATTTATGAGGCTGGATGAAGAGGAGACTGGTCTGGTATAACAGCTTCTGGCTTTCTGGACAGCAATGTATTTGCCTCCCCCACTCTGGATCCAGCTTCTCCAGGGGCCTTAGTCTGCACTGCAGGGAGCTCTTGCTGAGGGAATGCAGTGTAAAGATGGAGAAAGAGGTTTCCTTTCTAGGTGTGCCCATGAGCTGCAGGGGAGTGAAGGAACTGGTTAATAAGAGCTGAAGCCTCAATGGGACGCTTGACAGAGCTCAGAGCAGACTGACCTCAAACACACTCAGACATCATTTTCTGTCCTGGGGTGATTGCTAGTGCTGTCTTCTGAGAAGCTGCCAACCTGCTGCTGTTGGAGACTCACAGGTTCTGACTGCAGGGCCTGTGGCTGCCTTCATATTTCACTTCACACATCACACACCTCCGCACAAGTTCCAGCACCCAGGGGGACCGAAAAAACACCAGCAGAGAGAAAGCAAGAGTAAGAGAAAAAGAGATTTTAAGATTTGATCAGAGATGCATTTGCCCTTGCTGTGTTGGCTGGAGAGGCACCTGCCTGGCCAGGTGTATGTCTGGGATGAAGGAGGTGCAGCTGGCAGCAGAGTCAGGGCAGGTCTGTGTTACTGCACTCACACACTAAATTCAAGTGGCTCTTAATTTAGGTGGCCCTGACTGTCAAACCCCCAGACTGCAGTGATGTGGACTGTGGGCTGAGTGGTGTGGTGGGATGTCTCTCCTGGTGACCCTCTGGTGCACTGGGAGCCTCCCAGCTCCCTGGGGTGAGCCTGGATTCTGGCTCCTTGCTGGGGGGAGAGGGCTGAGTCCACAGCACTGAGAACTGGACATCTGGGCTGGGTTCCTTCCAGCACTCGTGGTAATTCATTTAAAGCTACCTGGGATAACTGTGCCTGGCTGTGCTGCTGGCAGTCACACATGGCCTGAGAGCAGCCTCTTTACATGAACTCATGAGAAACTGACTCAGTGACTTTAAAGGATGGGACCAAAGCTGCAGACAGCCCTGGGCCTGAAAAGCAGGAGTCTTGTTCCCAGTCCAGTGCTTAGCTCACTAAACAATCCACTTCAGATAATGGAAAAGTCCCTCTTTAAGACCAAGGATTGCATTAGTGTCTCAGCAGAGAAGCCTGCTGAGCTCTCATCAGATGTAGAGAGGGATTTTATGGAGGATGTCTTTTCTCTGGGCCCTACTCCAGCTGCTAGGCATTTGTTCCAGCAACTCACCAGTGAATCTTCCTAAAAACATCAGTGAGTTTGTTATAATAGGTATCATGAGGTGTCCTGGCTGAAGAGGAGCTAAACTCCCCAACTTCAGGAAAGGCAGGAACAGAACTTGAAGCAGTAGGGTGCTCTCGTTTGAAAATGGCCAAAGTTTCTGAAGCTCTTAACCAGAAATCCATAGGGATTTTAGGGAAGTCTCCTTAAACAGTGCCCATGTGGGAAAAGCAGCAGAAAGATTATGGGAATGCAAGAAGTGGCCCTAACACAGCGCTCCTGCTTAGAGTTTGAAGGCACCAATGAGGGCATAAACCCAGGGCTCCTGCCAGTGATGGCAGGATGAAGTCCTCTGGGAGAAAGTTAAGATTCATCAGAAAAACAGCATGAAAGTGCATGGAGATGGGTTGCTGGCTGATAAAGCAAAAACACTGAGGACTGTGTAGGCTTAGAGTACAAACTGGATTAGCTCTACCTGTTGGCCATGATTTTCTTTCAGGCCCTGGGCAAGAGGACAAGAATTTAACATACCCTCTTGGTCTTAGTAGTAGCACAGATAGCATTGCAACTCTTCAGATTAAAAAAAAAAAAAAAAAAAAAAAAAAAAAGACATCTATGTTTAATTTAAAGCAGTTTGTTAGGCCAGTGAGCAATCTGCATAACTCTGTGATTTGAGGAGAGAAGAGGCAGCTCTGGTCATCTTGTCCTGGCTGCCAGTGCCCTGGAGCTGGTGACCACAAGCATCTGGCAGGGAACAGTGACTGAAGGTCTGGACTTCTGGAAGAACTGGAAGTCCTGCCGCTCTCTGTGCACAGAGCACTCTTGTCTAGCAAGGCTCAGAGTGGGCCCTGCACTTTGCTGCATGCTCCTCAGCTTAGCTGGACAGCTGTTTTCTACCTGTCACCCTTCCTAAATCAACAGGCTCCTTTGCTTGCTGCTTTTGTATTTTTCCCCGAAGAGCTCAACAGACACATGCTGTTCAATCCTTTAATGGAATTCAGTGGGAGTTAAACTGTTATCTGGGGTTAGGTGGTTATTTGTGGGGTCTGAGAGCAGCCTTGCACTTGGGCAGTGCAGAAGTCAGGCTACAGACACCCATGCCATCTGATGGAGACACCACTGCTTCTCCTGAGCTAGCAAAGCTGAAAGCTTGGTGAGGTGGTTGGAGGGTGCTCCTCTCCAATTCCCTCCCCTCCCAAGTTACCACACCAGGATCTTCAGGGACAAGAGCAGGATTGCTGATTGGGAGATCACAGAATCATTAAAGTTGGAAAGACCTCTAAGATGATCAAACCAAACCATCAACCCAGCAATGCCAAGTCCACCACTCAGCCATGTCCCTTAGTGCCCCACCTACATAGCTTTTAAATACCCCTGGGGATGGTGACTTAACCACTTCCCCGGGCAGCCTGTTCCTACACTTGATAGTCCTTTTGGTGAAGAATTTTTTCCTGCTATCCAGCACCAGGAACCTGACTGACAGCAAATTGCCACTCACTCATAAATGACTCTAAGGACTGGTATAAGTCAGATTGCAAGTTGCTTTAAGTGCTTTGTACTTAGGGGAAGTTATAAATTGCAGTGCTGCTCCTTCCATGGGTTACCTACACCCTGCTAGGAGGAAGGATGCTCTGTGTCATACAGTGTTGACCTGTTCAGTTCCCTGCACTGCTTCTGAGGGGACATTGTGGCCTCTGGTGAGTCTTGTCCTCTCAGTAACTGGATTTCCTCTTAGAAAGGAGAAGTGGCAGCACTGCCCTAGCACAGGCATGTGATGGTAATGCCTTTGAAGAGCAGAGCCACAGGAGTAATGAAAACTGAGGAATGAGTTCAGAACTGACTACCTACTGCCCAGTGAAGCTGAACAGGGAACCAGTTTAAAGATTTATCACTTGTGCAGCAATGCAGCACATTACCTTTCCTCTCCCTTTGCCCAGAGAGAGGGGACACGCTTTGCATGCACAGGGTGTTTCTGTGACAGAGAAGGGTGACTTGCACAGACCCCAGGATTCCTTCATAACTGCAGAGGCATGGAAGGAGTAGTTGTGACATTAAATGACAGGAAATCCATGAAGCTAAATGTTGTTGACGATGCTGTTTTGAGTAGAGGGCTGTGACACTTCCAGTTCCCTTGGAATTAGATGATACAAGGGATTAGGGATACAAGCATCATAAAGTCACCCCGGGACATCTCCCATCCAGCTTAACCAGAGAGTTCGTGGGACCCATTTCAGGTTGGGAGAAATGGCCATAAATAATGAGCTGAAAGAGCTAATTCAGATCCAAAGCATTAAAACCTGAAACACCCCCTCTAAGGATGCTAAAAGACAAGGAACTAGTGTGGCTGCATTCACTAGTGTGATTACCTGCAAATGAAGGCAGCAGCTCTGACTCATGTGCTTATGGAGGAGAATTATAAAGAGATCTGTATTTCCAATTATTCCCCAGGCTGGAGGACAGGAGCTGGGAGATAATGGGCAAATCAGATTCAGAGGTAGAGAAAAGCTGTTTCTCTTTCTCTGCATGGCTGCATGAAGCCCACAAACATGAGATTTGAATTTTCTTATCTCCTACATAGCATCAGCTTAAGAAAACATGGGCATGACTCCACTGATAATATTCATACATAGGTGCTGTCTTGGCAAGCTTTTGCACCTTACCACACCACAAACAGGGCTTAAGGCACTTGCTGCTGGTGGATCAGGGGACATCCTGATCTTAACCCTGATCCCAAAACTGATTCTGAGGCTGCTCAGCTGCTGAGCTGGGGAATAATTATATAAATAAAGGCAAATGAAATTTGGTTTCACGCAATTCCCTCCAGTTTCTCTCCTGCTTGTTGACGGAGAGGAAATGCTTTTCAGATGCCAGCTGGTGACACTGCTTCATTATAAATTGCTCATGTCCCATTTTTAAATAGTGGCTGCAAGATATCCATCCAGCTCTCAGATCAGGCTGTCTGTCCTCTCTGGGGCATCTACCGCTTCCTAGGCTCAGACTTGGGTAAGAGTTGTCTGAAGATTTAGCACCTTTGCCTGCAGGCAGGCTTGGAAATCTTGAGACTGTCCAAGTGACCCCTCCCTTGTCCTTGTTCTGCATCAGCCGTGGGAACAGGGCCAGCTGGAGACCTTTTCCGAAGGCAGCTTTGCAAGGACCGGGTCATGTATTCCCCGTGCTCCCCCTGCTCCCGCCGCAGCGCTCTGTGACCCCTCGAGGCCTCTGAGAGCACCGCCGTCCCCACAGCCCTGTGTTAAATACCACAGCAGGGGGGTGTGTGTGCGGGGTGTCTGCAGAGCTCCCCGCGGGAGGAGGAGGAGGAGGGCTGGGATGGGATGGGATGGGATGGGATGGGAGCGAGCACTCCCCGGTACTTTTCCATCCTCCTCCTCGCAGGCTGCTGGCTGCCTCGGTGGGAGCTGTTCGTAGGGCTGAAGCCAAGAAGTGCCTGTGACATGGCAAACCCTCCTGTGCCAGGAACCACCTTTTCAGAGCGTTTTCTCCCTCATAGTCATCTGTGTTTGCATTTCTCTCTCCCAGGTCTGCTGGGAAGGGAGGGCAGCCAGCAAGCTGGTGGGGATGGAGATGTCAGCTGCATGGAGTGAGGCAGGAATTTAGCAGTCCCTGGGCAAACTCAGCACTTCAGACAGGCTGGCTGCCATTTGCACACCTTTGAGGATTCCAGCCCCTCAGAGGTGCTGTTGGTTTAACTCCTCCAGTTCCAGGCTACCACAGTCCCAGGGGTGACTGTGGTCTTTTCCCTCTCAAAAGGCATCTCTTTTCATCTGCTTGTAACACAAGGTTTAGAAAGATGGTGATCAAAGTAGGAGGTTGGGAATTTACCCAAGGGCAGGACAAGCTTTGTGGCTCATTTCTGAGCTTTTCTGAGTGGTTGAGACAGTTTTTGGCCTGTGTTTGGGCAGGATTTTGAGAAGCAGTATGTGTCTTTGATCAGAGGTGTTTTATTTCATAATGGGACCCTCCATGCTGTAAAATTAATAGAAGTAAATAGTAAGTCACCTGTTAAAGCAAAATTGAAAAGAGGTCTTGAGAAACCATCTTAATCTTAAGACCTGGAGATTTTTAACCTAGTCCTAAGGGCATTGGTGACATTATAGATGGGAGCACAAATGTTTGTGAAGATCCTTATAGAATCCTGCTTGACCAAGCTGGCAGTGTCCCATAGTAGATATTTCACAAGCAATAAGCACTTCAAGGAGGAGAGAGGTTATTATCTAATTCTTTAGCCAACTTCAGTGCACCTGTTGATTACCATTGGGTTACGAGGTTTGTCCCAGTGCAGATGCAGGGTGTGCTGCAGTGTGGTGTCTGGATAGCCAGCAATTTACAGGGGTTTTGCCCCTTCAGAGTTCCCTCAGTGGCTTGCATGGCAATGAATTTCTTGTCCCTGTGTGAGGACAGAGACTGTACTTGAGGCAAAGAGCTGGATCCTGTGCCCACCTTCACCAGTCCTCTGTATGGTCTTGGGTACATCCCTTCTGTCCAGTTCTGTAATGGCTTTTAGCACAGACACCATCACAGCCTCTGCATTTACATGATGAGGCAGAAGAGAGCAAGAGGACCAGGCTGCCACAAGGGAGCTACATTTCCTGGAGAAGAGCAAGCAAACCAAACCACCAGTGTGTCATTTCACCAGAGCATGCTGACACCGGATTACGCACACACCACAAGTGACAATAAACAACAGGAAAAATACAGTCAAAACCAGTCCTGGCTGAAAAACCCAACCATGAACACTGCATTTTGTATTCAGCTGGCACTTGTGATTTGCTGTTTTTTTTTTTTTTAAACATGATGTTCCTTTGGGTGGACAACAGAAAGCTGTTTGGGGAAAGTGGAGCTCCACGAACCCCTCGGGCCAGCATCCTCACAACCCACTCCCCTCCACTCTCCTTGTCCTTTATCTGCCTGGGCTTGTCAGTCACTTCTTCTCTGTCACCACTTTCCTCCTCTTCACGACCCAGAACGCTCCGTGGTCTATGGCTCCGGCTGGAACAAGTGAGGACCTGTGTCTGCTCCAGCTGGAGCCAGCTGCTGTGCGCAGAGCGATTGAATCCATAAATCAGAGATGGAAAGGAGACGGGGGCACGGCGGCCAAGGAAAACACGCACTGCAAACGCACGGGGAGAGGAAAAGCTTGTAAGGTCCCTGAAACTGGGCAGCACTTGGAGTGCTGTGGTAGATGCCAGGGAGACACTGTGGCCTGGTTTTGCTCTTGGGGGGCTGCTCTGCCAAGCTCACCAGGACAAGGTCTGGCTACATCGGGGCAGGCAGCAGCCCTCTTTGCTCCAGGGATGCTCTGGAGAGTGAAGAAGGGCTGGGATTTATGAGCAGTCCTCAGGGGATGGTGTAGCTCTGGGTGTTGCTGAGGGAGCAAAGAGCATCCTGTCTTTCCCATAGTTTAGTTTATTACAAAGCTTCCCCCCAGCTTGCCATTACTCCCCGTTTCTCATGCAAAATCTTGCACAAACCCAGCCTCACTTTCTGGCTTCTTTGCCTCAGTCCACCTGGAGAGGAGATGCAGCTTGGGATTGAAGTGATGGGAATGGCTGTTCAGCATCCTGGCATCCCCACCACAAACCCTGGCATGGAGCCAGGCCCTCAGCATATTCTCCTTCATGTTTTTAAGGAGTTATTGAATCAACCCCAGCCAACCCATGGGCAATCTGTGTGCTGCATCCTTCACTCACTTGGCATCTAAATTTAGCAATTGGCCACCAGAGTCCAGCGCCCTGGGTTGTATAAAGCATGTTTTCAAAAACAGGACAATAATGATGTGCTTCTCCATAGACATTTCCTTCACAGGTAGATCTTTGTCATGCTGTGTGCACCGTCATGGCACACACAAATGTTTTTTGTGTAGGTTCCCAAAGGCTGGAGGAGTGTTTGTGTGCAACAAACATGACCCTGAAGCACAGCAAATGGACCCTGGTGCCTTTGGGGGAGAAGAGCTGTCTCCTGCACAGCCAGCAGAAATACTGGGAGAGGAATACAGCTTTTCTCTAGAGCAGTGTCCTCTGTTTTGACACTGGCTGTGTCCAAAAGGCATTACCATTTGGTAGTATTTTTGGTTGCAGGAGCTGGGAAATCCCAGTTTTGATCCCAGTGACAACAGGGTTAAAAACCAGCAGCTGTGGAGCTTGGTGTTGCCTGGCTTGGTGATTTGGCAAAAGGATCAAGGTCACACTGTGCCCCAGAGTTTTCCATGTGCTTCTCCCACCAGGTTCAGTTTATCTTTGAACATACTGACCAATAAAAGCTTCTGTCCCTGTTCTGCCCAGAGTACCTGCACTGATAACCAGAGGGTATCAATCCAAGAGTCTAAGAATGTCTCCAGAGAGTTGAGATATGGTGAAGAGATTTCAAATTTCCCCTGAAAACCAGCTTCATAGCAATTATGGAGACACTGGAAGTGTGTTTGTACAAGCCTGTAGGGCACTGAATTGAGAGGTGAATTGGCTGTGAAATGCAAATCAGCCATGCTCCAGTGAGTAAGTGGAGCCACACTGTTTTGTCCTGGCTGAAGATCTGATCACTAGGACATAGTTAATATACTATAGAGAGCAAGAAATTCAGTTTCCAACAAGGAAAAAGAGAACCCAAACCCTCACTATCGAATCATATGCCCAAATCCACAACAGGGACGTGCATATTCATGTTTATTTTCCATTTTGCACTTATTGGTAGGGAACCAGCTACAAATATGTTTCAGGGGCAGAAACCAAGGGCCACCTACGTCAGTTTAGTGCAATCTCAGAAGTGGGGTCGTGGGAAGAAGGTGCTGCTTCCTCAGGCTTATATGGATATACAGAATTCAGCCTGAGTTTACATGGGCACAGCTCTGCTGCCTGGTTGCTGCTATGGTCTCTATTCCAATTATTAGTGTCAAAAGAAGGAAGGAGAAAGAAAAAAAAAAGAAAAAAGAAAAGAAAGAAAAAAAAAAAAAAGGGAAAAAAAAAGCCCAAGGGAACATAGTCTGAGTGTGAGAAGTGAAAATGTTAACACAGGCCAAGGAAGCTTTTTCTCCTGCTGAAAATCTGTTGTGCTCACTCTGGAGCAGGGAGCTGGCAGCGGGGCCAGAGCTGTGTTCACTCTGCTGAGCCTCCCTGAATGGCCCTTTTCAGCCTGCAGTTTCTGAAGAAAAGGGGGAAGGAGCCAAAACCGGGGTGGAGTAACATATAAATACTATGTGTAAGCAATGATATTTTTTTATTTGGAAGCAGACCAATATAGTTGAGACTCACCTTGGATAACTTGCAGTGGGGGTGGGAGAGCTCCTCCCACCTATGCCCACTACAAAAAAAAAACAATTAGGAGGCTTGGGTTCCTTGCTGGCTTTTGGGGACTGCCTGTGCAGTGCAGAAATTCTTCCAGCAGCTTCTTTTGCTCCCAGGTGCTGGGGTGGGTTTTGCCATCTCTAGATGTGACAAACACACTCCCAGCTTCCCATGGGTGAGGCTTGCAGCGAGTATTAATGAAATATATGAGGTGGGACTCACGTACAGCATAGCAAGAACATCCACCCAGGGAGCTGTCACACTGTCACAGAAATACTGTTGTGCTGAATGTGGCTCTGCTGCAAGTCCCTGTTGGGCACCTGCTCTAGTCTTGCAAAGGACACCTTAATGTGATGTTGCCTACAGAGAATATGACTTGGGAAAATAGAAAGATAAAAGAATGAACCTTCAACCCTCCCCACCCCTAGATGTTCCTGAGCCATTTCTTCCTGGAAAAATTATGAGCAGAGAGCTTCATTATGAAATAACCAATTTATGTATTTATAAGCAGGATTTACATGCTGAAGCTCTGCAGAAAGTTGCAGGGAATTGTGTAGGAACAGAGCAAACATCATGAGTGTTGTGTTATGAGTCTGTAACATGGTGTTGTGTGCTGGAGGAGCTGTGCTAGGGAGTGATGATGTTTTCCCACTGCATCCCAGACCCAAAATCCCACAGAGCTTTGCAGTGTCCAGTGTGAGGCTGTCCAGCTCAGTAGAGGGTGATATTAGTATTAGGGATTTTATAAATTTTCCTCCCGTTGAAAGGTCCATTCTTAATTCATTTGGGCGACAGGCATAATTTAAAAAAATCTTGGAAGGTCAATAATAGAAGAGATATTTTTCATGTCAGTATTTTGAGTTTATGTTCCTGTGACAAATATCTGAAGGTGGTGAAGCCAAGTGAAAGATTTTGCTTGCTTTTAAAATCTTCTTCTTTGGACCAAGGACAATCTTCTTTGTTTCAGTGTGGACATCTGCAGTGGAGCAGTGGAGGTGACTGTCCCTTGGCTCAGTGGAGAATGGCTCCTTCAGAAAGGTAAAAGGGGGAAAAGAAGGGGGGAAATGGTGAAGTGGGCTCATATTAGGCACTAGCAGATGGAGGAAAGGGAATAAACAGGAGCTGTTTGCTTTCCCTCAGTGGGAGAGCCTATCTGGGCAGGCAGGAAGGAGGGGATGGGAGGTGCAGGCAGGAAGGCTGGCAGATGGTCAGGCTCGTGGAGGGGAGCGGGTGGCTCGTGCAAAGGAGGCTGGAGGGGCTGTGTCAGGCACAGGATGGGGTTCCCTGTTTACTCAGGAAGTCTGCAGTGTGTGTCCCCTTCCTGCACTGAAGTGGCACGTTCTGTTCATGATGCCAGCAGCTAAGGGATTTCACCCATCCTCCTGAGGCTATTCCTTGCCTCACTGGGGGACAGAGGTGCTGATGTGGGAAGGCAGAGCACTGGCATTTCTTGCTACAGAAGAGGGAAGAAGAGGTTTGGTCACTGGAAGAAGCATTGCTCGGTCCTCCTGAAGCACGGGACAACTTGAGTTTTTGTCTTACACATTGGTCCAAACTCTGATCTCAGCTACCCCATGAAAGAAATCCTTCCCTCCAAAAGAACCGTGTAGGTTTATGGAGGTGTTGCTCCCCTCCTGATTTTCTGTTGTGGATCATGAAGGTTTCCAGAAGATGTGCTGTGGCCCATCCCCTTCTTTGAGAAGACCCTTGCTCTTCACCAGTTCTCAGTCTCACCTCTCACTGCCCCAGCAGATCCATGAAGGATCTGCTGGAAGGGGACCATCATGTAAAGTTGCTTCACCCAATGGAGATGGTGGGTTTGGACCTTCCTGCTGTTAACATCAGTGGGAAAAGCATTAATGTATCACAGGGGGAAACACTTCTGAGTTCAGTGGATGGAGCTAGGATAAAAGCTATAGAAACATCTGTACTGACATGGAGCTTTACTCGTGAAAACACTTCAATCCAGCAGTAACCACAAGTCCTTCAGACCTTCCAGAAGGGGAGGGACCATTGCACACTGGAATCTGTAGTTCCTTTGAGCTGCAAATGTCTAGTCTTCAGGGAGAGGAACCTGTGAAGTTTCATGTGAAGGGATGGCTCCCCACGACGCTTTCATCATGAGACAGGATCACTTTTAATTCACCACATCTCAATGGTTGCTTCATTTTCTTTCCTTGAAAACAGAGAGAAAATCCTGTCTTTTCCTTGCTGCCTCCTTTCCCCTTGACTCTCCTCACCTTGGGATGATGCTTTGCTGCCCTAAGTCACCACATGAGAATCTCCCAGTGCAGGAGCATTCCTGGTTCAGGTTCATTCCCTGTATCCCCTGCTCCAGGTGAGGGGAGTGGGTCAAGGAGCATGGCAGTACACCAGTCGTCCTGACAGTGACATGGTAAATCCCACAGCTGGATGCAAATGGGAGCAGCCCAGAGCCAGCAGCAGACTTTCTTTCACCCCCAGGCATGGCTGGAGCAGCACCAGCAACAAAGAGCATCGTGCCCAGATGGGTGACGCAGGCAGGCCCAGGGCTGTTACCCACTTAAGTATTCCATGTCAGGCTGGTCAGATCACCTCAGTGTGAAAATTATTCAGGGGGTTTTATAGCATTTTTCAAATAAACATGCAGTGCAGACTATTTTCATTACTTTCCCAGCCTCCTGTAAAATTTGTCAACAGAGTGCTTGAGGAAGAAATTAACTGTGTGTGTCTGGGGTGGAGAGCTCAGCAACGAGAAGGTGTTCTGCCCCTCAATGCTGGCACTACTGCTTTACAGAGTCCCCGTGCCCCTTTCTCAATGCAGGAGCCAAGAAAATGCTCTAGATCAGGCATTAACAGCCTCCTGAGCTCAGGGCTGTCTCAGTATGTTAAAATAAATCAATACCAGTGAGGCTAAGAGGGATAGATTTTTCCGTGGCTGGTAGGAATGAAACAATGCTTCCCATGGGCACCTCCCTGGGGATGGAGATGAAACTCTCCCAGGAAGAAACTTCAGTCCCGTCCTCCTGGAGCATTTCATCTGTCTGTGTGTCCCTGGAGTGCCCGGCCCAGCGGCCGGGTTTGTGGCGGGTGAAACCATTAACACTCTGGGAGCATGAATGCCCCACTTCTGCAGGAGCAGCCCAGACCTGAAAAGGCTCAAACATCCCCCAGCACATCAGGGCAGCTCTTGCTCAAAAGAGACTTTTTAAAGCATTTCACATAAGGTTGAAAAACACCCATTAATTAGTGACGCCTAATTTCTCTTTGTCCCTTAGGTGGCGGAGATGCAGTCTCAGGATCTTCCTTTTCATTTCTTCCTGTTTCCTTTCCCAAGAGCCCATTTTTTTTTTCTGTGTGTTTTCATTGTTGCCAGAAAGACCAACAGTGCTTCTCTATGGGGCTAAATGTGGGAATAAAAGCTTGTGTTGTGGCTGCCATTCCTGTCATGTTGGGAGATGCTCCAGAAACCTCCCTGGTGAGCTGGGACCTGCATTGATCTCCTGCAGCCAGCCAAAAGGACTGTCTAAAGGCAGTGATGGCAACACAGAAGAGTGAAGTCCCACAGCCATCCATGGCTGGGATCAGACCCCTATTGCATCCTTTTCCACACCAGCCAGCAGAGCCACCCCAGAGCCATAGACTCTCAGGCCTTCCTTTAGCTAGAAAGCTTCGTTTTTATTTTGATCAAATCAAACCTTATTTCTAAGGCTGTGAGGCCTCAACAAGACCCTCAGAAGAGCTCTAGCAGGAACAAAGCAGACTGCACGGAGAATGGCTCTTGAAAGCCCTTCTTCACATATATGCTTTACTTTGCTGCTCTGAGTCAGCATTTGGCCTTACACCTCTGCTTTTCCCAGCCCAACCAGGAGAGTGGAAGAACTGGAGTTCCTGAGGATTTAGTAACTAATGTGACTAAGGAATAAAAACAGTGATTCATGTATTTATTTCTGAGCTTGAGCTCTCTTTTTGAATTGCTGCTATTTACAGGTGGTGGAACGTTGTTTCTGGGTGAAAATATTTGCTAACCCCTGTATTCATTAAGCGTTACCCATCCTCTGCTCACATGTCCTCACCCTAGAGGTGCTATTTTTTGCTGTTGCTCTTTTAAACTGATTTCCTGTTCTTAGTTCAGAAAGGGGAAAAAACCAAAGTCAACACCCTCAAGAACAAAACCAAATCCAAACCAAAATCAAAACTTGGTGCAATTCAGCTCCTGAGTGGCACAGCATAAGGAGCAAACAGGAAGGTGTCATTGGATACTTCTTAACCCAAAAATCGCTGAAGAGAGGTTCTTTTATAGATGCTTTGGAGTTGCAAATGTTCTTAAAGAAGTTGGGGTCACTCCACTACCAAACTGATAGAAATACTATGCTCTGGAAAATAACAGCATAAAGAGGAGACTGTTGCTCCTGTGGGAATTCCCAGTAAATTAGACTCCAAACTTTTCCAGTAGTGAGATATTCAAATAACCATATCTAGCTTTCTCTTTGTGACTGATATCTCCTCCTTTTCCATGAGCACCTAATGTAGTGGTAATCCTGAGCACCTAATCCCTACCCCTGATGTAACCCAGTCATTGAATTTTTTGGGCTACCCAGGTTAAAAAACCCAAATAAATACTGAACTGTGGCAACTCCAAATGTTTTTTTCCATTAAAGCTGCTTGGCACAGTGATTTCCCTCCTGTCTCACCCTTTGGACAGCTGCCTCGCACTTTATCCACATTTAGGTCCAGGACGTCAAGATGTCTGAGCCCAAGTGGTTTGGGAGTAAACAGGGCTAATGGAAATACCTCTGGACAAAGCCTCTATATTTAAAAGGTAACTATATATATTGTGTGTACAGACTATTAATGGGGCTTTTGGCCACACAAATTAATTCAGTCCCTGGGCTTGAGAGCACATTTGGTTATTAGTCATCTCCCTGACCTCTCTGAGATGAATCCTGCTAGGAAGGGCTGTATGGGAGCTACAGCTTGTGTCCAAGAGGGCATAGACCTTAGCCAGATTAACCACAAACCCACTGGGATGGGTGGTTTAGACACAGGGCTGTTAAGGAAGAACAGATTTGTTCCAACTCCTTCCAACGTCACCAAATAATTCTTGTCATTAGTTGACATGGATGCTACAGTCTGTGTGGGAAAAAACCCCACCAGATTTATTGAATCCTTTTGTCTCCTCTGATTTTACAGTTGTGCTTTTGTTCCTGTCTCTCTCATTGGTATTTCCTTGGCAGCTCATGAGGGATTTCTTTTTTTTGAATGATTGAGCTCATTTTGAGCCAAAAGAGAAAGGAGAGACAACCATTCTCCAAAGCTCAGGAAATGTGACATCACCCAAAATGCAGACCCAGCCCTTTGGCGGCCAGGTGGTAAAATGAAATATTCTCAGCCATCTCAGCATCTCCACTGCAAGGAAATTAGAAACAGAAACTTGGGATGACAGCCCTTGGCAGCTCTATTCAGCTCTGGTTTGGGACGCTAAAAAAGCCAGCTCGGTAAGGCAGCTAGAGAGAATAATGAAAGGGCCTAAATTTTGCCAGGCTTGTGGATTTCTGCTTCGCCACTGAGCAGGAGTGAGTGGTGACTCACACATCACTTGACACAGTCTGGCACTGCTGGTACCTCGTGGGCCTGGGGAACCGTGGAGCTGCCACTATCCCAGCCAAGCCCACCGCCTCATCTCGGCAGCTCTGGCACGGGAAGGGCAGCGCTCGCACACAGAGGGGCACGGGAAGCTGGCAGGAAAGTGGGCATTTTACTCTGCATCCAGACAGGCTGCAGAGCATGGGAGCGAAAACACATCCAACAGCAAGAGCCACATTTAGGCTAATTTTGGGAAGAGCGTGCTTCCGTTTCAGCAATGGGCATTAGAGATGGGCATCAGAAATGGTTCTCAACCAGAACTTTGAGAAAGCAAAATGTGACCAGAAGTCTTGCAGTGGGGTAACAGGCTGCTAGGGTTGTGGAAAGCAGAGCTTTGTCTCCAAAAGGTACGTCTGCTTATTGGTAGAAAGAATAATTTCTGCCCTTGCCAGTTGACATTTTATGGCCTGGTTCTATTCAGGGAGGTCTGGTGGGAAAGCCACCAGTTCTGATGATAAAACCTTTGCCTCTGTGCTTTTTAATGTCTTTATGCTTCAATTAGTTTGACACAAGCTCTTCATCTCAGAAGTGTATTTGACATTTTTATGCTGCTGTGTGGCACCTGCCATGTGCAGAACAGGCAGGAAGCTGTCTGAGCTGATGTGTGACAGCAGAGTCCTGCAGGCTGAAATTTGTTCCAGATAGGTACCAAAGGCTTCAATAACCCCACATACCTGATCATCCACACCAAGGACAGCACAGATGGCCACTGAAAGCAGTCACCTGTCCATATATGTGGTCTAATTCTGTTGCAACCTCTGGGCATTACAAGCCCATCTCCACAGAGAGATGTCAGCTGCAGTGTTTCAAAGAACCTTCGTGATCTCTTAGCAGAGATATTGATATATCCTCTCCCAGCACAACAAAGGTCACCTTGAACTGAGAACCCAAACCAGCACAGGAATAAGAAATTAACCACATCTACCTTAAGTGTGCTGAAGTCACCCAGCCCCTTCTCAAGGCTGCGTGCCACCTGGAGAAGGAAAGCCTTAGAAGGGAAGGATGGACCCAAGCTGCTGATGGCAGCACCATAAACAGCCCCATGAGCACAGTGAGTGGGCCATGGATCCCCTGTACAGTAGCACTCATACACAGTGGAGTAAATGCTCTTTGCTGCAGCAGCATCACACAAAAAGGAGAGAATATCTAAAGCCAAGTTTGTGGCCAGAATAGGGCAGCTGGGTTGGCCTCCAGTGCTAAAGCCTCCTCTCCACCCATGGCTGGATGCAAGTGCAGAAAGGGTCTCAAAGGCATTTGGAGCTTGCTGGGTACCAGACTCCGCTGAGCAGCAGCAGCCTGCAGTCCTGCAGGCCAGGGTACATGCTGAAGGAATGAGCCATGGTGCAAAGGACTCATCTCCAGCTCCACAGCTGCTTTTGAAATAAACTGGCTTTGGTATCCTTACACTGCACCCTGAATCCCTGCATGTGGGATTAAAAGTGGAAGGAACAGCCACTGGCCCTCGACAGAGAGCTTCACTCCATGGCCAACCTGTAGTCACAACTACTGCATCCTGCTGGTGCTGTGATGGCTGTTCGGTAGAGATGGCAAAGATGGTAGACATGGGGATCAAACACCTTCTTTGTACTCCCAAGACACTCTCCCTTCAGCTCTTGTCTTTTTTGCTTATTTTCACTCCATCTGCAGAGTAAATTTTTTTCTCAGTAGCATCTGTGATTGCTTTCTTTAGAATTAACCTGGGGGTGACTGCTTCTGTTTGTTTTTAGAGGACAGCCTATATGGAAATGTTTTTTTCCTCCTCCACCCCAGGGCCAGGTTCAGTGACGGGGGAAAATGCTGAGAAAAGCAAAGAGAGGGAGAAAATAAAAAGCCTGGCTCTTAACTCCCACACATGTGAGGAGACCCGAGAACCAGGTAGAGCCTTCTTGTGCTGAGTCCTTAAAAGCTTCATTGTGATGTCTTTGCAAGAACATATTTATTTTGTTTCCTGAGCCGTATGAGCAGGGCATTGTATCTGCTGGATTAAGGCAGCTCTGTGCTGCTCGGAGAACTATGAAATCCCTCCTCTGTCAGGCTGATGTGAAAGGATCCCATTCATCTGGGCACTCCCGCCCGGTGGGGTCTGCTTAGCATTCATCCCAAAGTGCGACAGAGCTCCTACTGCTGTCTCTGGCTCACGCCGCTCCTTCCCCGCTCCTTCCCACATCCCCGCTGCCCCACATGTGCCGGCGGCCAAGAGAAGAGAATAGGGAACCTTTGCTCCCTGTCTGCTCACGGGCGGCTCTCTCCTCATTGCCATGCAGCGGGCATTTGCCCCAGTACCCTACTTCACAGCAGCAAATGCTGCCGGCCCGCCGTGTGCCAGCGACGTGCGGAGCAGCAGCGCCAAGGGATGCGGGAGGGCAGTGACGACACGTGAATCAGCAGCATCCCTGCCGCTGTGGGCAGCATCCCTGCCGCTGTGGGCAGCATCCCTGCCGCTGGGGAAAGCATCCCTGCTGCTGGGGGGCAGCATCCCTGCCGCTGTGGGCAGCATCCCTGCCGCTGTGGGCAGCATCCCTGCTGCTGGGGAAAGCATCCCTGCTGCTGGGGGCAGCATCCCTGCTGCTGGGGGCAGCATCCCTGCCACTGTGGGCAGCATCCCTGCTGCTGGGGAAAGCATCCCTGCTGCTGGGGGCAGCATCCCTGCCGCTGTGGGCAGCATCCCTGCTGCTGGGGGCAGCATCCCTGCTGCTGGGGGCAGCATCCCTGCCGCTGGGGGCAGCATCCCTGCTGCTGGGGGCAGCATCCCTGCCGCTGTGGGCAGCATCCCTGCTGCTGGGGGCAGCATCCCTGCTGCTGGGGGCAGCATCCCTGCCGTGGCAGCCGGGCACCGCCGGGAGCGAGCGCTGCGGGCTGGGAGGGACGGAGGGACGGGAGCGGGAGTGGGTGAGAGCGTGTCTGAGCGGCTGTAGGTGTGAGAGTGTGCCTGTGTTTGCACGGAGGTCAGCCTCTGCAGGGGATGTGGTGCCTGGAGCTGGGAGGGCCGGGAGGGGATGTGAATCAGGGAAGCAGATTGGTGTTGCGGATGCGTGGAAAAGATCAAGGTCTTGGTGCTTTCTTGTTCTGTGTTTGCTTCAATGGCAACTGGATGTTGAGTTTTGTTCATAGTTTGGATTCCTGATATGAAGCCAGATACCATTTATTTGCTCTGACTTTTCTAACATCTGTCTAAGGTCTCACTTTTTTTTTTTTTTTTTTTTTTTTTTTTTTTTTTTTTTTTTTTTTTTTGGCAACTACCAGTCAAAGACAGTGTTGGGGGAAAATTGTGAAGACAGCTCTTGAGAATTACACATTGTCCAAGCCAGACACTAAGCAATATTTCCTTCCTTGCTTACACCTTATTGAGATGAAATTGGACTTCAGCTTGAACATCTGTGCCTAGAAAAGCTCCCAAAACATTTGTACTTGAGAGATAAGGATGACTCTAAGTCAGCCCAGCCCATGCAGTGTGTGAGAGAGTACCTGATAGTCAGAGCTGTTTCTCTACATGATGGTCATTTCTATGTATGCATGAATTTACAGCCTTGTCCACTGAAATTTAGCATCAAGAAATGGGTTGGTCAGCCTGAACTGGACCTTTACCCTTCAGGCAGGCTCTGCTTTTGCAGGACAGCAGTGGAGATGGACTTGGAGGCCAAACTCCAGTCAGGCGCTGGTGTCTCATCCTCTGCCCAGATCCTGGATGGGATGGGGTATAGAGCATCCCCCAATGGATTGTTCCATCTCTATGTGTGGCCCTTGCAGCAGAAGGAGCTATCTAAAGTCTCCTTGAGAAACCAAGAGCCTACTGACAGCACAAGGAAGCCTGCCAAGCTTCACAGTGTGTGGCCATATTGGACGTCAGCTTTGCCCATCTATAACACCATTTATTGTTTTTAGAGGGAAAAATATACGTTTGTGAGCACAAGATTTCCCAGGCTGACTGCTGCTTTGGAGAGGGGGAGAAAAGAGTCTCTGGCGTGGCTGGAAGGCACCGCTTTGCTGCCTTCTGGGCCCCTCTAGAGGCATCACATTTCACTCAGGTTGTCATTTCTGGTTACACTTCCAGCCCTTTCTATTAACGGTGGGCAAGAAACAAACGCCCCTTTCTTCCCACCGCAGGACTCACATGGGTGTGCAGGGGGAAGCCAGCTCCTGAAGAAAGGACTACTGAAGAGGGACAATCCCATGGCTCCCTCCTGGTGATGGCTTGGCCACATCCTGCTCGGGGAGAGCGCGCCTGCGTGGATACCTGAGCGCTGACCTCACTGGAGACATGACGCAATCACGGAGCTTGAGAGAGAGAAAGCCCTGGGGACCGGCGGCTTAGACACTGCTGCCTTGTGCCTGGAACAAGACTCCAGTCTTCCAGCCTTAAGAAGCTCCAGTCAGTCATGCAGGACGCTGCTCAGGGCTTGCTGGAGGCTGTGGGACTTGGGGAGGCTGAGCGCTGGCTGCAGTAGGAGCCCCAGACTCCACTGATGCCTCTGGAGACCTCTCCCAGTTGTGTCTCTGAAGCAGTGAGCAGGGATTCCTGTTGTCCTGATATTTGGTGTTTCCAGTGGTGTGTTTCACAGCACCAGCTGTTGGATGCAGCAGAAGCAGTATTTGCCACTTCCACATGGTGTTGTGTCCCTCTTTGCTCCTTCTGTCTCCCCCATGCGTTGCACTTCCCCTACAATCAACAGAGTCAGATTCAAGGAGCCAACCCACCTGTGGATGGTTTGAACACATGCTTTACAGACTGACATGTGACTTCAGCATGTCACTTCTGGCTGTCACTTTATCACCTGAGGCCAGCACACAACCACAGCGCCACCAGCTCCCTTGAACCCTAATCTCATTTTTTGGTGACACTCCCTGGGTTCATACAAGTGGGAGCAGGTTCACAGGCAGGCTTGCGCAGCCCCCTGGGAAGGAGAATATAGCCTCAGATATAAAGATGGTGAATTTCTTTCTGAGGAGGAGATAAAATCTGTTTATTCAAGAGGACTCCTTCAAGAAAAAAAGAGGTTGAGAAATAAAGGGCTTCATCATGCTATAAAAGACAGCAGTCTTATGACAGCTTGTTTCATGTGGCATTTGCTAAATAGAAGCCAGCTCTGTCTAAGAACGGGTTTTCCTGAGAAATTCCTACACTAATGTATGCAATCTGCCTGTGGAAGGGGTGTTGTGCATCCTCTTGGGGCCTCATCCAGCATGGGTGTTAATTTGTCAGAGTTCCCTGGGGCTCATCTGGGCTCATCATCTCCAGAAGGAATAGTTCAGGCTTCTGCAAGCTCTGTGCATTAGCTGGGCTGTGCTGGCCAAGCTTCATACATGTATAGTGGGGAGCTAAGCATGCAAACCACAACAGATGTATTTCCTGAGTGTAATTTGTACCTAAAAAGTCAGCAACCTTGCTTCTAAGCATTGCCAGACTCCTGTTCCTCCAACCACACATATGTGATCCAGCTAGGGCAGAGGTTTTACTGGTACTGAGTACAGAAGCTGTGATCCATCCAGCAGGGCCAGCTCAGAGATGAAGGCCCTGATGTGGTCCCAGCTCCAGTTTGGCTCTTTGGGCTGCAGGTGGGGCGGATCAAAGAGTTTCAAGAGCACAGGTTTCTGGCTGTGTTAGTCAGCTCCAGGTCTACTGAGTGATCTACTGCTTTAGCTGGCAGGCGTGAGCCCCAGCAGGGAACGCCGTGCCCGGGACTGACCACCCAGCCAGGATCAGGTGCAATGCAAATGCTGACTGGCACTGAGAGGAGCAGACTCCAGCAGAGGTTCTTTAGTCATTGTATGATTCACAAATTGGCAACTGTGAATCCGTCCTGCCTTGTGTGATCTGAGGCAGTCTGTTGTCCCTTGTCATCACAGGAAAGATGGGCTGGGAGACAAAGCAGCTCAGAAGGGGACTTAGAGACGGAAAGTCTTTGATGAGAGAAAAGAAGCATCCAAATGACACTTTTCTCAGTAATTTTTGCTAATTATAAAGCCATTGACTGCTATTCCCAAAGCCTCCCTGCATGAGGGAGCTTAATCACCGATGACAATTTTTTGGCATTTTTCAGACTTGTCACTGACGAGAACACACACCAGACACTCCACCCAATGGCAACGTCTGCCTTGACAAAATGAAGTCTCCACGTTACTCTCAGCTCCACCATTCACTCTGTTAAATTCTCTGTTTGCCCCACTAGTCACGCCACGATGTTACCTCAGGGTAGCTACAGGTCTCAGTTGTTTACAGAGCATCCTTCTCACAAACAGTACAAACATCTTCTCCTTCCAAAAGTCTCTTTGTGGCCTGCAGTGTCCAGGAGAGGAACAGACAAGAGCCCATTTGCAGGCTGTGCTATTCTGATTGGAGATTTGGATTTCTAAACTCCTCAGTTCGTGGAACCTCCTGAACACTTTTGACACTGCTGGTGTGGATCTGGAGACTCTGTAGACAACTTTAATCCTCAAGATAAAACCAAGAAAGAAACAGTGAACAGGGAAAAGAAGGAACTGCTTTCCCAGGAACTGGCCTGTAGGAACCTGGGGCAAGCTGTGCCTTACCTTGCCAGACCTAGGCCCAGTTTAAAGCTTCACCTAAGTGTCAAAGCCAGCCCTTCCAGCCAGATGTGGGAGCAGTCTCAGCTGTGAGCCAAGTCTCCTGTGCTGAACGTGCAAAGGTGCTGGCTAAGCCCCTTCCCTCTCCATACATAATCCTAATTGCCAATGCTTGGCAGCCGCTCCATCCTGAGCAAGAAGGGAAATTCATATTTTGTGTTTCAAATGTGTTTATTAGCCAAGAAGTTATCACCTGAAAGTGGACGCTAGGGCATGTCCAGAAACCTCTTTCCCTAAGGTTTCCACCAACAATGTAGGCACTGTAAGGCCTCATGGCAGCTTGGTACCAGCTTCTACGGCTGCTAAAGCTGTGCAGGAGCCTAGAGAAATCCAAGGGTCTTTTTTTTTTTTTTTTTTCTTTTTTTTTTTTTTTTTTTTTTTTTTTTTTTTTTTTTTTTATGTCACAGAGCAACATTTTGAATGGCTAACTGAGAAGGAAAGTTTTTTGAAAAGCTTTATGGTCACCGGAGAAAATTTGTGAGTTGCAGTGTGTGGCCGTTTGATGATGGAGAGCACGTAAAACGTCCTCTTGGGACGAGGCTGGCACGCTGGCTCTTTCTGCCTGTGACCTAGTGCACATTCATGCTCTGGCCTCAGAGTGTGAATATCCCACTCATCTGACTTCTCCACACCCCCAGCTAATTACAACTCTGCATTTCCTTAAAGAACCCCAGGTGCAAACATACAGATTAGAGGCGGTTACAGGAATAGGTTAGTTGGCTTGCAGAGCTAAAAGGTTATTGTTGTTTCCACGGGGGCTTTGCACAGTGTGCGTGTGTCTGTCCATATATATATTTATATTTCAATTATATTTATGTTATTATTTCAATTAGAACCATCCATCTCTTCATAATGCCTGATTTCATTCTGCACTGGATTAAGCCCTGGTTGAATGCCAGCTCTGAAATGGCATGAATGAGTCCTCACAGCATGGGGAATCTTTCATCATGAAGGTCTTGAAATAAATGTCACCACCACTCTCATCTCTTTCTCTGAAACCCTCCTTTGCCCCATCCCTCCTTCCTGCTCACTGAGGACACTATGGCAGTGTATTGACTTGTGAAGAAAGAGACTCTTCTTAGGTACCATACGTGCCCCTCAGCAGGAGGGAGGTTGAGAGCCATGGACAGTTTGTATTCATCTGCCCCTTGGGATGCTGTGACAAGAGTCTTGTCTTTCCTGACCAAATAAAAATAACTGAAAGGCATCATGCTCTTCTGCTCAGATGCAGTAGTGAAGAGGAGGCATTATGGGTTTTTTGCAAAGCCAGTTTACCTGAGCCAACCCTTAGCACTATTCAGGTGTCCTGCTTTCCCAGGGTAAACACATGTTTGTAGTTAGAAAATGCGAGATCAGTGACTGTCATGATCATACCTGACCCATCACTGTACAACCAGAATGAAACCTCAATAAAATACCTATTTAATTTAAAAATAAAACCAGGCATCCATTCAGCCAGCTGCAAATAGTTGGGGTGTCTGAAAGACTACATATGACACCATCATATCAGACCATTTTTGTAATCCAGCACAAGAATTTGGAAGGAAACATCTCTCAGCTTTCCTGGTGGCCTCTACTATCAGCACTGCCCACAGCTGCTTGGGGGGCTTTTAGCTGCCACAAGAGGCTCTTGCAAGGTGAAAGGATGAGGGTGTCACAGCCTAATGCTTTGCCATCTCATCTTGGGGCATCTTGTATTCTAGACAAATTCTTAGGAAGAAATGACATCAGGATGCCCAAATGAGGAGCGTGTGAATCATCATGTGGAAAGCCACGTCTGAACAATAATCAAATTCCTGAGGATTCCTATCTTCAGACCTCTCAGATGCACCCTTGCCAGGAGGAGGAAGTATAATTCAAAATGAGACAGTTTGAAGTCTGTTCTCTGAGTGTCTAGAAACCATTTTACAGCTTCAGTCATTCTCACATGCTGCAGTTATTGCCTTAGTAAATGTATCAACAGGGAAGCGTAAACTGCTTTAAAGTCAAGGAAATTCCAACAACTGGATGAGCTGCTGTGAGCACTGGTGGAATGAATCCCAGGCTCCTGAGGGCTCGGGTGATTCAGGCTTTGCATTTTCATGGTTTGTGATTCCACCAGATTTCCTTGATGCAATTATTTTCTTGCGACTCTGCAGTCTACAAATTCTAAATATAACCTTGCACATAAAATAATACCCTCATTTCTGAAAGAGTCCCTTGTCAAAAGTCCTGCCAAACAGTTGCTTTTTATATTATATTAGTCATGAACTGTGGCTGACAAGAAGTTCCTCTTTGCAGACCACTCCCAGAAATCTTGTGGAAAAGTCCTATTTTTTTTTTTTTAAATAATTCCAGCCTAGCTGAGCATATCAGGCAGGAAAACATTAACATTTTCCAGAAGTGGATGATGTCTCATGCTCCCTTTAATGGTCGTTGATGGTCCTTTAACAGATGCGTGGGAGAGATGCAAGTGACTGAGCTGGAAAGTGGTGTCATTGCTCAACATCAGTAAAGACACATGAGGCCAAGCTTTGAAAATATCTTTTATAATCTAGGAAGGATGAGGGAGTGAAGCTAGAGGTCTTCTGTGTTAGTTAGTGGCAAGGTGCCATGCTGAATCTGAGGTTCAGACTCCCACCATCTATCTCATCCTTTATGTTTTCACAGCTCAGGTGCTGAGCAAGGTGAAGATTTTAAAACAAGCACAAGATTGAAAGAGTTCTTCAGGGCTCCCCCACCCAGGGATGGAAGAGACACTCAGTGCTGAGAGGTGGAAGAGCTCTGCCATGGTCAGAGCTGTGGGTGTCTGCTTGGGTCAGTGCTAGAGAAGCTTCACCTTCATCACCCGGCTTCACTCATTCCTGCTCCTCAGAGTAAGGCAGGAGCCATGACTGCAGCTAATCAAAGGAAACAGGCTTAGATGATTGGAATGGAATGGAATGGAATGGAATGGAATGGAATGGAATGGAGTGGAATGGAATGGAGTGGAATGGAGTGGAGTGGAATGGAGTGGAGTGGAATGGAACAGAGTGGAGTGGAGTGGAGTGGAGTGGAGTGGAGTGGAGTGGAGTGGAGTGGAGGGGAATGGAATGGAATGGAATGGAATGGAATGGAATGGAGTGGAATGGAGTGGAGTGGAGTGGAATGAAGTGGAGTGGAGTGGAGTTGAGTGGAATGGAATGGAATGGAATGGAGTGGAATGGAGTGGAATGGAATGGAATGGAGTGGAATGGAACGGAGTGGAGTGGAGTGGAGTGGAATAGAATAGAATAGAATAGAATAGAATAGAATAGAATAGAATAGAATAGAATATTTCAGTTGAAAGGGACCTAAAATGATCATCTAGCCCAACTTTCCTCCACCAGGAAAAGCAAGCCCCTATCCTTTTGCTGTTCTCTGAAAGGGACAACAGCTGCAGCCCTTAGGATATCATTCCTCATAAGCTTGTGCACTACAGGGACTCCCGGACCTTTCTGCTTCCCTGTCATTTAACACTGATCAATGCCTCACATCACCTGAAAGCCAAGGTAGTGGGATTTGGAGTCAAGCACAGAGTGGCACTGTGCAATGGGGTGTCCATTGCAAACCAGGCTGGAATTTGGTCTTTGCTCAAGCACTGCCAGGAGGAAGAGAAGGGAGTAGAGGTGCAGGGTGTGGTGCCACTGCAATTTTCCCATAGGCAAAACCAGTTGAAGTTCACATCCTCCAGCTACTCCTTCTCTGAAGTGAGGCAGCTGGTCACCCTGCTCCATTGTGCCAGCTCGTGTCTAAGTGGGTCAGGGATCTGTGTTTAAAAATAGCCCTTGAGAACAAACACAAGCTTTCTTATGAACCTTGAAAATTTCACTGATTTTGAGCACAGAGCAGGTAGTTGCTCATCAACAGGAGTTTGCGTGAGGGAAGGAAAAAGCAGAGGGAGTAGAACCTCTCTTGGCTAGTTTTCCACTGAAACATGGATTCAAAGTGAGTGCACGTGGGAGTCAGCAGGGGCACTGCAGGGAACACTCACACTGTCTAGGATTAGCAGAAAGCTAATCCCACTAAAGGATAACCCACCTTTTCTCAGCAAACACACAGGGATCACCAAATATCAGCCCTGCCCCTGTACCCTGTGCCTGAACCTCCTGCCAGGCTGGTGTGGGTGGTCAAATGAGCCTACAAAGCAAGTGCTGGTGTCCTCCCCGTGGCCAGCTGGGAGGGGTGCAGCTCTTGTGCTGGAGGATGCTCTGCAGAGCCCATGGATAGCCGGGGGGATGCGTCGCCAGCGACACGAGGCCGGAGCTGCCGTCGCTATGGTTGCTCTTCAGGGACCCAAAGAGCACATTCCTCATCCTTGAACTCCAAAGTGTGTCTATTTTAACCCTCCTCTCCATGGCAACAGAGACTAAGCAATGCCATCTCTGCCTCACGTACCCCCTTGTTGTTCCTGTGAAGGGCTTGCTCAGAGCCGACCACCTGAACCAGTGGCTCACAGCTAAGCCAAGCCTTCCCCACCCTCTACATTTCCTATTTCCCACCCTCTGCAACTCCTGGATGAAATTCTTTCAAGAACAGCTTGCTCCTTTTTGGCCTTGGTATTAGAGTTAATAAATCAAACTTGGATACAGCTCTCGAAACCTTCCCCCAAGATGCCTTTTAATTAAAGCAGTGGAAAGAAAAGACCAGTCTAAATGTTGTAACGTTTTTAATTAGTGAAACCTTTATTTTATTTGCTAAACAACAAGATTACATTTAAGTCCATTAAAATGAGTCCTTCGCTGAAAGGCTTTGCAGTGTATGTGAAAGGGAGATTTAAAGGATATTAATAAGGGCTTAAACATCTTAAACATGCTAAAACAGTTGAAGAATGGTATTTTTTAATGGAAGAACTTATAACCTTTCATTCCCACCACAATGTGTGTATATGTTTGTGTGCTGATGCCTTTGAAGTTTCCTCAAACAAACAGGCACCTGCCTTCATCCAGACCCACCCATTCTTTTATCCCTACTGCCATGGGGAACTGTTATCCTTTCCCAATAATTCCAAATAAAAATGTGTTTCTCAGACAGGAAATACATGCTACAATCATAAATACTTCACCTGCAAGTCCTCTTATTTATGGTCTCATGAGCTGTTTATTGCAGTGGAGGACCCTCTCTCCTCGGAGATGTTTAGGAAAGGGATTTTATAATATCTGTAAAAACTACTTAACATTTTCAGAATCACATTTTTACAGCTATCAGAGATATAAAAGTACCCAGGTCAATTCCTATAAATCCAAGAGGGTGGCAAACGTTCCTTCTTGTACAAATCTTTGAGTGTTGTCTGCTAATGGGTCTCCCTGGTCCTGACTTAGCACAGCAAAAAGTACTCACATGCTTTCTTCCTTGGCAATCCACCCCAGGTTTTAATGAGCAGTGTTCACAGGCTCCTCTTAACCTGCTGACTGAGGAAGCTGCTCAGAGAAGGCAGAGTTTGCTTTCACAGAGATGTAGCAAAGCTAACCTGCTGTACCTGCCTCTCCATGAGTTATCTCGAGTTATCAGGAAGCACCTAATTCTGTCATAGATCTGCCATTGTGGAGAGATGTATCAGTGTAAGCTCTCCAGACACCTGGGTGTCCTGTCCATGATGACCTGTTTTCTTCTTGTGGGTTTTTTTTTTGTTTGTTTGTTTTTGGTTGGTTTTTTGGTTGTGTTTTGTTTGTTTGTTTGTTTTGGTTTTTTTTTTTTTTTTTTTTTTTTTTTTTTTTTTTTTTTTGGGTTTTTTTCTTTCTCAGGCATTCCTTTATGGCCTCTTGTTAGTGCACATGGAACTGGAGAGACTTATGTGTTGTCTGTACATTATAACAAAGCAACAGAAGGCTAAAAGGGGTCTCAGGCACAGAGAACAGCTTTTTCATGGTCAGATGATTGAGAGGAGAGGATGCTGCTGGAAGTGCTTTTGACACTGTCAGATGTTGACTGTTCTTGCCTGTTCAAAATATCTGGCCTGATTTTAGGACTCTTGATCACATAACTCCATTTCCTCTCTTCTCTCAGAGACCATGTCCGTGGTCATCATCTACAGGAGGTTCTTTCAGCTTCAGATCATGTTCAAGCCAAAGCACTTTCCAAACCCAGCTGCTAAAATCAAATCAAGCCAGGTTTAATCCATCCATCCCTTCCTGGATAAAGGGAATAGCATTGGAGGGGTTCTGGGGCACATCTCCCAGCATGATACAACTCTTTCCCTGCAGCCCTCCTGCAAAAAAATAACCCTTTCCTCCACCCTTCAAAAGACCTATTCCTTGTGATAGAAAAAAGCACTGATTACTGTTAAAAACCCAAACCCTGCAGGAAAAGCAGAGAGGGGGAGTTTATGGCCATTGACCTTTTAACTCAGGTAGGTTTATAAAGAGCTGTCTTTCTGTTGCACCACTGGGATTGTACAAATTTCTTGGCCATGAATGGGAGCTTTGTAGGATTCTACTGTGTGGTCATTCACGGGCAATCTGTTGGTCTTTTTAGACACATTTAATAAAAAAAAGAAAACTCACCTAAAATACAGGAGGAGGGGGGCAGGCTGAGTATCAGCTAGCGGCCCAATCAATGAGCAAATGTGTTTGGGTCTCCTCCCGGAAGAGAAAGCTTGTTTTAGGAATTTAGCCTGGCACTCAAGGGGTTCTGTTTGTGTAGCCCTTTCATTTTAAAAAATACAGGCAGGCAAGTAAGAAGAGATGGCTTGGAGCAGGCATGGGGAGAAGAGACAGGGAGCGGAGGGAAAGGGGAACCAAGGGGGGAAAAAATGGAACAACTATTAGAATTGAGAAGAGGACAGCAGTAAGGATGAAGGCAGAACCAGTGTATGTTTTCATTCTGTGGGCACCACATGATTCTCCAGCTGATGGAAAGTTGCTCCCTGGGATGGAGTAGTAACCCCCAGGGTTAGGAGAACCCTGGTCCATGTGTGGTGGTGCACAGCAGTGTGCCAAGGTAAAACAGCTTAGGCTGAACACCCAGACACCAAAACTCCACCAATCAACATCCTTCATCAGGAATGGCACCATGTGGAGTGAAATCCAGGGGTTTTTTTTACTGTTTGTGTAAGAACAAAGCACAGTGGGGCACTGGGCAGGACTGGGATGACTGGACTCCAACATGCTGTAGATACATGGGATGAATCCCTTTCGAGTTTCCCCTGGTACCTGATGGAAGAAGAGCACTAACTCTGCACTTGCAGCCTCCAATAAAGCTGCCTTGCCAATCCAGCCAGCAGCTTTGCTTGGACATGGTGCCTTCCCTTTCAAGTAGCTGCTGTGAAAAACTGAAACAACTCCCCCCATTTTTCAGGGGTGAGGAAAGATAGCTCTCGTGTAGAATGATAAAACATGCTTAGCTCCTTATATGACAAAGGTAATGTAAATGCCAGGCCCAACCTTTAGCTAAGCTCATTCTCTCTGTGTGTGTGCTTTTATCCATATATAATATGGATATATAAATCTTTACCTAACTCATCAAAATACTGGTACTGTGTAATTTTCACCTTGCAACATGCAGCTTTTAAATTCTCTGCATCATCCTGTAGGGATAAAAAAGGCTCTCACCTATGCTGGTAGCCCTTCCTATCTATAATCTATTGGCCTTTCCTCCTCAAGAAAATTAAAGAGTTAATCTGTGAATACTTACTAAGAACATTTAAGGATAAAATAAGTATGTAGCCTGGGGATAAGAAATGTTCAGTGTTCTTCACTGGTGCTCTCAAAGAGCTTAAAGAAAATATCTCCCACCAGCTGGTCTACAAAGTGTGTGACTTGTACATTTGTAAACCTGGAAAGTCAACAACCATATATGATGTTAATATTTGCCAGCCAGAACCCACAAGTCATATACAGAGACCTTTGCTCTGTCCTTGCTAAGTTGAGGACTGGACTTTAGTTGTGACTGGCTGAAGGAAAAAAAACAAATGCCCTGTGAAGGAAAACTTTCCATTAGCATAAAGCCAAAAGCATCAGCCAGTGAACCAGCTGGACGTGCCTTTCCACCAGGGCACTTCAGGGGCAAGAAGGAGGGGACTTGGGGGCATCCCACAACACATGCAGGTAGTCCCTAAATTAGACCAGCCCCTGAGCTGGCCAACAAGTGGTGGAGAGCCTGGGCTGGAGATCAGCAGCTGTGAGGTCTCTGTACCCACAGTACTGAGAAAGTGATGCCTGCTTTGGGGAAGCAATGGCTCTTCATCCCTGAGGAGCAACAGGGAGGAGATGAGGTCAAATACTTCAGATCCTGTTGCATTTCTAGGCCTGGGGCTGTGTGTCCCTCCTGAAATGCTTAATTCCTAGATACACACTGGGGAAATGCTGATGTCTCTTTTTCAGGGTCTCTGTGGAGCTGAACCAGAGGCCAAAGCAAACCAGGGTTTGCAATCAGTTACTCCATTGAGGGCTGGGGCAAGAGGATCACACAGCTGCAGGACATGGATGCTGAAATGAGGGTGCCTGCCCAGCCTGTAGATCTGCAGGATAGCAAAGTATTGGGAGGGAGGATGGGGGTGTGGAGAAGGATGGAGATGGAAGTGTGGAAATTGCAGAGATTGGAGTTTCCACTCTGAAGTTCTTATAAGGTGCGAATTTTGGCAGCTCTTTGTGGCTTCCATGGTAACCTGAGGAGCTTGGAGCCAGGATGTCTGGGGAGAAAGATGGCAGTGGTGTGTTTTAGAGCCCTGGTAGCTGTCCCCTCACTGTGAACAGGGAGTCTCTGGCATGATGCAGCACACAGGGAAACACCACAGACCCTGCCAAGACTGTCTGCCCCCCGAGTCATGGATGGCTCAGCCCTGGGTGCAATGCTGCCTTCAGCATCACCTTTTACCCCTGCTCACAGAGTTCACCAGCAGAAACACCTCTGTGACCAGCCAACAGCTTTTGACAGCTGCACACACACACGGAGGTCAGCTCCTCATTCCCCTCCTGGCTGCCTGGCCTGGGCAGAGAAGCAGCAGAACAAAAGCAGAGGTAGCTGATTTTGATATACTTTGATTTTTATATGATTTTGATATAAACCTCTACTCCTCTCCTGCTTAGACAATGGCTCTGAAGCTCGTGTACATTAAATACTCATCTAAATTCCCCAACCCCAGACCTCCATAGTGCAGAATCTACCCTGACCCTCCAGCCAAGAGCTCTGTTCCCAGAGGAAGGGAGGACAGAGAGATGTGCACAAGAGGTAGGAACTAGGTCCTGTCAGTGTCTGGCTGGAAGGATAAATAATCAAAGCAACAGGGATCTCTGGAGGAAGGGAGCCCAGCAGGCTCATCCCTTCTGCAGACACAGGCTGCAGGACCCCAGTAATCACATCTCTGCTTGTTCAGTGAGAAATGAACAAGCTCACCTGGCTTTTCCTCCGCTTCTCCCCTGCCCCCCTCTCAAAAAAGAAAAACAACCCAAAAAACCTAACAAAAGGGAGGACCAGGAGGAGATTGTACTTGATCTTGGGCAAGAAGAATAGGCTGGCCAGGAGACAAGTACATATCCTGCACTGAGCATCCACCACCTAACCAGTGCTGGATGTGTTGTCCAGTGTCTCAAGGCAGGGGTGCTGCTCAGAGAACATCAGCACATGCTGTGCTCTAAAGGAAGCTCAGAGTCCTCTTTCCAGCACCTTCTGGAGCTTACATCTTTAAAAAGCACAACCAGAAAGTTGTTTCTGAACGGCCAGAGCACTGAGATAATTCTTGCTACAGACAGTGTGAACAGGTGAGGTGTGGCCTTGAGGGACTCTGTCCAAGGAAGATCAAGAATACCCCAGCTTTCCCCAGCCCTGACAGCTCCAGAACTAGAAACAGAAACATCCTCTCCATTTGTAGTGAGGCTTGGAAAATTCTTATGCTCCCTGAAGAGCAATCCTTCAGGGCTCTCTTGCTACTCTCCTAGCAGTAGGAACAAGTTTCAGTGCCCAGGTTTCAGCCCTGTGTGTTGCCCTGCAGCTGGTTGGGTGGTGAGAGGGGTCTGTGCTCAGGCTGGCCTGGGGAAGGGACAGAGGGGCTTGCATTGCTGGGACACACACAGCATGCTTTGGGACAGAGCACAGCCCAGACTGTGGCTCATCCCAGAGCTTGGCCAGCCCAGTGAAGGCTGGAAAGAGCCCTGGGATGACAGAAGGAGTTCTCAACTCTTCCTCTGACTACGGCTTTTGTGAGTCAGGTTGTGTTTGCATAAACTGGACCTGGTTGCTAGCTGCAGGTTTTCCTGCCCATAACCACGGTGCCTTTAAAGACTTCCAGCTGTGCCATTATAGAAATTATTATGGTGACTCCATCTCTACCTTACTGCAGACACATTCTGGATGGAGCAGTCAGTGTGTGATAACACTAAGGGAATAAGATTATTTGGGCAATTTTTCTTCTTTTGACAGCACTTGAACTATGAAAGATTTCAGTAAGAGCAATTACTGGCAGAATGGACATGGAAAGGGTGATTTTTTAAAAGCAAATATTGGAGAGGGTGTTTGGAGTGAGGGATTGAGAAAGAAATTTGACCTGTGTCCCATCAGATCAAGCACTGCAGCTTTGCCACCACAGAGGTCTTACAGTCTCAAACCTGGGCAGGGAAGGAGTTCAAGAACTCATTTTGAACAAACACATGCTGCACAGAAAGCTGTGTTTTCTTCTCAAGCAATGTGCAAGCAAAAAAGCAAAAGACTTCAGCAATCCACTGGCTGACAGGTTTCTCCCCATTTCCATCGAGTGAAGGGAAGATATTGGCCAACATGCCTTATCCAAACTGGGGGTGTGCCAGGATGTGCTGAAATTCTGCCCAAATTCATAGCCTGACTCATCCTGAAAGAGTTTATTGGGTGGAAAGTGCCCCCTCTGCAACCTCCATGGCAGAGCCAAGAGTTACAGGAGCCTTTGGGTAAAGCCCATGGCAGGGACTTTATGGAGGAATCCTTGACCACAAAAGCCTGCAGATGTCTTGAGACAGAAAGCCTCATTCCACCCTGCCTTACCCACACAGTGGAGGTCAGGAGATGTGCCACATATCCACCCCCTCCCCATCTGAGCTGCAAGACTTGCTTTAGGGCGTGTTGGCATTGCTGTGACAGGCTCAGATTTTCTTGTACAGCTCAGATTCACCTGCCAGACTTCCCTAGGACAAATGACAATCTCTCCAGAGCCCAGCAGTGGCACAGGCTGGCACCTCACCCACTTACAGTTGGAAAGCACAACTGCCAGAGGACTGAGCACTGGGAAAGGCAGGACTGTCTTGGAAGGGAAAAAAAATAAAAGCCATGTTGGACATTTATGGCTTTTGGAAAAGAAATGTCAGAGCAACAAAAGAAAATCCAGATGTGCTGCATTTGCCTGGTAACAGGCTAATTTGAGACAGCCCCACCTGATTTCTAGCAGCTTAGCATTTCTCTTGCAGTTTATTATCAGGATTTCCTCATTATTAGCTCATCTTTAGCAGAAAATACTATTCTTGCTTGGCACTTGATTTTCTTTCAGAAATACTGTTTTTATCACTGTTCTTTCAGCAAGTTTTCCTAAGAAGAAACTGGAGACCTTCAAGCTCAGCTGGAGTTTTGCCATGGTCTTCTACAAGAATGCAATGTTGGTGTGAGGCAAAGGGCTGAGAACAGGGCTGAAGGCAGCAGCATCTCTCTCTGCAGGTGCTCTCCTCCACTGCAGCAGCTGTGATCAGAGCAGTGCAGAGTCACTGTCACACTTACACCAGGCATTGGCATCTGTCATGAGAGGGCTGGAGGGGTACTGGACTTTAAAGCAGGCACAGGGTGCAGGATTAAATCCAAACCCCCTCCTGGTTAAGGGCAGTGGAGTGAGAGAAGCCACTCTGGGATGGGGAGCTCACCAAACAGGCAGATGTGCCTTTCCCTGCTCATGGATCCCCTGATAGAAATCTTTGGATTCCTGGTTTGTTTTAACGAGATAGCTCCAGAGGGGCCTACATTAAGCACCTAACAGCCAGTCCATTTTGCAGCTGTCTGCCCTGGTGGGGATCCAGCCTCTTCCCAGTTACACTCAGACACTCACACCTGGCAGGTCAAGGGGATGCTGAGCTACAGCTGCTGCTTTGTCAGCAAAAGCATTCCCACCCTGCTCCTGCTGCCCCTGGGGCTGTTCCATGGGCACAGCAAACCTGCTGCTGAGCTGAGCCACAGGAAGGCACATGCATGCAAACCCCGTGATTCCTCTCATTCCTGAAGCCTGCTTTCCCCTGCTAAGCACAAAGCCAGCCCAGCTTCCTGCCTGTGCAATGAGGAGAGCTCATACCCAGCAGGGCAAACCTGGAGTGAAGCGGGTTTCAGCAGCCTGGGCTGGAAACAGAATGAATTTCAGACATTTCTGGAATTTCAACTACTTCACCAAGCAGCTGTGCTCTGCCACAGGTGCTCAGTACTAAGGGCTGGCAGGAAGGGAGCTGATAGCACAGGGAGAAACAGAGGTGGGGAGGCCAAGGGCAGGCTGGTCCCATCTCAGTGCTGGCTGCAGCCTCCTGCCCATCTCATTGCCCCCCTGCCAGCACCTCGGGGCTTCTGCCAGGCCCCTCTGAAACACTGAAGGGGACCAAGTAGGAAGAGACAATCTTTGTCCCTGTCTGATAACACATTTCTGAGAGACGTCCCCATAGCCAAGCTGTAAATTCTGCACTTGGGGCCATCTGAGCCCAAGGCAGATGCTGGCTGAGACCCCTTGGCAGACAGTCCTGGGACTGGAGCTGCCTGTGTGTGACAGCAGGCACGAAAGCTTGGTGGCCCATCACAAGAGAGATTTCTCTAAGGGGTGGAACAGGCAAAAAAAAAAAAAAAAAAAAATTAGATCAGCTCTTCAAGGTTTTCAGTGGTGTAATAAAAGTCCCTGTGTCCTGGATGCCAGGGAGGTCTGGGGGAGGGGGAAGAGAGGGTGAAAGTGAATTAAATGGGCCTTTCAGAAGCAAAGAGAGCACTTAATCTTCTCTAGCCCATTGAGTGTAGATGCTGTTGAAGTGTCCCTGCCATGATAGCCAGCAGAGCTCACCCATATTGTCTTCTGACAGCCCCAGGGGAGGGCTGAGCTGGCAGAGAGGAGCAGAGCAGGAGGGGAAGGGTGTGTGCTGGCTCCAGAAACAGGCACCAGTTTATACCTGCAGGATGAAACCAGGAGCACGCTGTGTCCAGGAGCACTAGGATAGTGTGTACCTCACCTAGGGATGAAATACAGCTTATTTCAGCTTCACCCTCCTGTGAGAGGCATTAGCTACAAGGTGGGGTGGTGGGGAGAGCATGAGGCTGTGAGGTGAAAGCATCTGAAAGTCACCTTCTCATGTGGTCACCAATGATTCCAGAAGGGAACCCAAGGGTCAGGGTACAACTGGGAAAAACAGGCAGATGTTTCTGTTCCATGTTCACTTAAAATAGCACCAGGGGCAGCTTTCTACAGGACAGAGGACACAGGTAGGCAGAACAGCCCTTAACCTGAGCCCTTAGCTAAGCCTGCCCATCCCACCACCAGGGTTCTATAGGAACAGGCTCGTCAGGTGCTTCTTCCTTTTGTATCAGGATTTAGGTGACAGAGGAGGGAAGAGAATTTTTGTCAGGCTGCTGGTGTACAGCCAGCAGTACCCGTAGAGCCAGGGAGCATTGTGCTGAAGTGCTGTGGAGATGAGGAGGGTAACAGGAATAACTAAAAATAAAAAAAATCTTTGGATTCTAAGAACTTAAAAGAAAGGTTTCTTTGAAACACTTGGTAGCTGCAGCTGGGGGTCAGCAGTGCTGCCTACCTGAGGCCGTGTGAACTAAGAACGTTAATTGTGCCTCCTGGGTATGTAAGCCTCTTATCTACTTACACACAGAGCTCTATCTGGGCGGGGGAAAAAAATGAGATTATTAGCTACTTTTAATGAACAGCAGTAGGATGTGCATGTTCGCTGCTCTTTGCTGGAAGATGCTTTCCTCTCTCTCTGTTTTCCTTTGTAACTATTAGCTGCTTAGCATATGAGCCAGGACTTCAAAAGGGGTGTAGGTGTCAGAGGAAGGGAGATGGCTCCTATCCATCTTTTCGGGGCTGAAGGTGTTCTCAAAGCTTCTGCTCTGCTCCTTAATGCTACAGGTGCTTCTCAGTTTCTCAGATCTGCTAGCTCAAAGGTGTGGGGCTCTCCCTGCCCTGCTTAAGTGACTCCCTGTTTAGCAAGGCAGCCTTTGAAGCTGCTGTCCTCAGCACCTCCTGGTGCCCTTGCTCTGCCTGGTGTGCACAGACAGTGTGGATGGGCCAGAGCTCCTGGCAGGCACAGGGACCTCAGAGATGGAAGGGGACGGTGGAGGTTCTGCTCAGGGTGATTTAAATGCAATTTGGAGGCTGTGGAAGAGCCTCTGTAAAACCCAGGTTTTTATGCTGGAGGGTAGCAGACTCTGGTCTGGGTTGTGCCCATGGCTTGGGGGGTCAGGCCTGGCTGGGAGTTACCCACAGTTTTGCTCTGTTTTTAGGAGCTTAGGAGACAGATCAGTGTGAAACCAGCACCACGCTGGTGCCACCCCCTGCTGCCCTCTGCCTCCTGCCACCAACAGAGTGGGGGGACATGCAGGCTCACCAGTCCCAAGGGCCTTGTGTCTGGAGCAGGAAGCTGATATGGACAAGCCTATCTGCAGGAGCAGGAGATTAAACCCTCAGCGTGGAGTTTCCCAAGGCAGACTGACTCCAGCAAGGGGCTCGAGGGAGCCCTGCCTTCCCTCCTGTCGCCAGCCCTGCCTGTCACCCTGCCCCTGCTCTGCCTCCTGATGTGATCCCTGCTCTGCGTGTCCTTCTGATCTGAGGGTGACTTCCACCAGCTGCTGCCTGTTTCTTTAATGTCTCAGAGAACTGTGTTTGCTTTTCAGATTCCCTTTCCTGATTGTTTTGAAAGACAGATGCCCTCTGCTCCTTGCTCCCATTAAAAGCCACGGCTTTTCTTGCTTCTAGTGGGCTGTAAACATCTTTCCTGTTACAAACATGTCCTTTCAGTTGCTCTCTGGCTCTAGGCAGTGTTGTTTTTCTCTTTCTCTTTGTAAGCTGATTCTTGTTTATTACCCTCTTATCCATAAGCTGCTAAGGCGGGCAGGCAGAGATGGGGTAATTTCCCCTCTTCTAAGCTCCACTTCCTAGCTAAATTACACCTGGATCTGCCACTAACGTTAAGGATGCTGTACTTGAGAGAGGATTCAGGCCAGGGTGAGGGTTTGAGAGCACTGCAGGGCTTTCTCCTTGCCTTCTTGTTGTGTTTGCACCTGGAGGCTATTGGGAACTTCAGCTGTGGGGAATCCACAGTGGTCTGTGGCTTGGCCCAAATGATTTCTAAGCAAGGGCAGGGTGAGAGGGAGGAGCAAAGCAGGTACCAAAGCAGATTACAATTCTCCCTCCTCACATCTAGACTGAATCCAAGGAGCTGGTCAGTCCCTCTCCCTGCAAGAGCCAAGCACACCATAAAGATGGAGCTTGAGGCAGGGGTAGGCACCTTGCAGCTCTGATTCCTTGTCCTCATCCTGCCCTAAGAGACTGATTCTTCTCCAAATGCTTCCACAAACTTTCAGCTCCATTCTCAGCTTCAGTTTTTAAAACTGCCTCCCTCACTGCACCTGAGGGCTCATCTAACATCTTCCTTGCACATCTCCCTTCTTATCCCAGCTTAGCTGATTCTGCCCATAGGAAGCAGAGGTGGGGGGAAAAAAACCCCTGCAATTGAGGGTCTCAAAGTGGTTTGCAAAGCTCTTCTGTCCTTACAGTGAGGTTGCTTCTGGTGGTGGGAAAACTGAGTCAGGGAGCAGTGACGGGGTCATGTGTGGGAGCACCAGAGCAGAACCAGTTTTCAGGATCCTGGGTGCACAGCCCACTCTGCCCAATCCCCAGTGCACAGCCCACTCTTCCCACTGCTCTGCTTCACCCCCTAACCAGCCCCTGCAGTATAAAACAGGCTCTGGCTGGCAGTAGTTGCTTTGTGCTGGACTCCAACAGTGCCAGCCCCGGGATGCTGATGATGGTTCAGGTTGGGGGGGCCATGAAGTGCAGAGGGAGCTTTTAAAATGCTGCAGGGCTTTGGCATGAGGCAAAGAAATGCAGCAGGGAGAAGGCTCTCTTCCAAATTTATATATATTATTAAAAAAAAAAAAAAAGAAAAAAGAAAAAAAAAAAAAAAAAAAAAAAAAAAAAAAGGAAAAAAACCCCAAAAGCTGGAGCTAAAAAGGCAGCTTGAGGAACGGAGCTGCTGGAGTTTTCCGAGAAGGCTCCCAAGATGCACAATGGGAACATCTGTACCTCGGCTGGCGCCTTGGAAGGGTCTCAGGCCGCAGAGCGGGGCTGGCGTCAGCCGGCTGCAGCCCGGCCTTGATGCCTCCCTCTCCCCAGAGCTTTGCCTCGGCTCCTCCCGCCGCCCCTCTTGCCTCGCAGCCAGCCGTAAATCCCCTTTCCCACCTCTCCTCCTTCACCGCGGGCTCTGCGGGTTTCCAGCAGCCGAGCATCCCGCAGCAGGAGCAGGGGAGAAGGAGGTTTGGCCCTGGGAACAACTCTCCTCTGTGCTGCCCGTGAAAGGCAGTTTCATAAGGCTCTTGCTCAAAACGTCCCCTTATTGGGACCTGCGAGCGGGGCAGCCCCACTCTGGGGACAGGGACACAGCCCAGACTGCTGCACACACAGACAGACAGACAGACACAGAGTGTCTTGGCTTTGGCAGTGTTCTTCTCCCGCTTTTGGGGGTGCAGACAGTCAGGACTGATGCTGGTCCTGGTCGTGATCCTGATCCTGATCCTGATCCTGATCCGGATCCTGATCCGGATCCTGATCCTGCTTGGGTAGGGTTGTTGGGGGGCTGGGGGTGCAGTCACTTCTCTCTGCCTTCCTGCCGTGTGCCTGCTCCTGGTGAGGGAGTGGGTCAGTGCCCAGAATCCTTGCTGGAGGCTGGCAAAGGCTCCCAGTGCAGCAATTCCCATGAACAGTGCTTTTGGGCCCCCTGGGGGAGGCAACGGTGGCCTGAGAGACAAGTCCGAGGGAAAAATTCCCTCCCCTGAAATTCCCATCAGCTGCTCCATCTTTCTCTCTCCCCACAACCACTGCCCCTGTCCCCTCCTGGGGGTCTCCTCAAAGCTCAGTGCTTACCTGGTGCCAAAAAAGGAGGTTGGACAGGAGACAGAGCTCACCTGAGACTTGGTTCTCTGCAGGAAATTTTCTCTCCTGAGTGAAAATGCATGTATGTTCAGTGTAGCATGGGGTACAAAGCACTTCCCTCACAAGGGGGTATCCTGAGCTTACACAAAGCTAAATTGTGGATATGACAGGGGTGTGTAGCTGTACTGAGGTGTTTTTCCTGACGCCGGACATAACTGCAAAATTTGGGGTTTTATTTCCAGGGTTGGAGGCAGTGGGTTGTCAGGTCCCCAGGCAGAAAGGGTGAAGGTTTCTGAGGGTGGGATTTCTGAGGGAGGAAGGTGCCATTTGTAGATGTGACATGAGCATGCATCTGTCCATGGCAGGAGCATCATTTTGTTGTTGGAGAGCAGCCCCCATGGAGGAGCCTGGGACTGAATTCCCAATTTAATGGGTTGGTTTGGTTAAGATTTCCTTCACTGAGGGGGCCCTAAAAGACCAAAAGGAGGCTTTTAGGCAGTTGTTTTGTTCATGTGCTCATTCTCTGCATTCATGCCCAAAATGAGAGATGATAAGGAGGCCTCTGAGTGCTGTTTTGCCCTGTTTTTATAGCAGGCAGTGATGCCAGAGGCCACAAGGACCATTCCTGCCTCCTGCTGACATTAGCTCCTCAAGACTCATTGGTAAGGTGTCTCACTCCAGGACATTCTGCTGGTGCTGAAGGCAAACATAATTTCTTTTCTATTACTTCCAGCTTGATCTGCCCAGTACCAAAAAAACCCCTAACCCTAAAAAAACAACAATATAAAAACAACGGTAAAAACTTGGCACAGTTCCTGGCCTTTGTTGCTCCAACCCTGCTGCCTGGATGGCTCTGCAGGGCCTGGAGCAGTGTGAGTTCCTGTGAATGGACAGCACTCAGGGCTTGTCTGGGGCCGGGCAGAGACGAGAAACCATTTTTGGGGAAAATCTTTCACCCTAAACTGCATGCTAATGCCATCTTAAAATGACAAAAAAACTGCTGCTCTGTGTCGCTCTGGCTTTGATGCTCTCCATCACTCTGCTGTTTTAAGAGACAAGAAGATTAACAGGGACTCTGGCACATCCCACTGTGCCACCACGGAGTGGCCCTGTGTGACTTGGCCCCTGGAAGTTGCCACTCATGGCTGGGATCCCAATCTTATAAAGGCAGGAGTGGTTTTCAATAAAAGGGAGAAGGTTTCCATCCTGGACAGGTGAAGGCCAAGTGCAGACAGACCCCAGTGCTGCCCTGGAGCATCTCTGGCTGTTCCTCCCTGGATGCTCCCTGCATCCTTGTCCTGCCACATCCTCCTGCCCACAGCAGGGCTCTTCCCTAACAGGCACAACTAATGTTACTTCATGGCCCTGGTTTTGCATTCCTAAATGAATTCCTACCCTCTGAGTAACACTAATGGGTGTTAGCTTGTCTTCCTCCTCTTTGCCCCTGTCTGGTGCTCAGGAACTGCAGCTGTACATTTTTTTTTGGTGACACTTAATGGATGGTTAGTCGCTATTTTACTCAAATGCATTCAGGATGGAATTGCCTCTTTGTCCATTTTCTCCTGTTTTGAGGCTGTCACCATAATAGCAGCAGAATTTTAAAATACTAATGGATTCAGGAAGACCTGAGATATGGGAGAGAGGCCAGTGCTTGCAGAACGTTATCGGGCCTCGAAGATCCCGAAACACGCAGGGATTTAACTGAGTGATAGAAGGGACCTGCACGCTGCTTTTGTGCTTGTGAGCTTCCTAAATACATCCTGGGAGCCCGGGGCAGAGCCGGGCCCCCTCCCGTCCCATCCCAGCCTGTGAGGGGATAATTCAGGAACCAGCAGCCCGAGGGCACCATCTAGTGAACAGCCGGGACTGCAAAAACCCGAAATGGGCAGAAATGGAGCGAAAATTGGAACTGGGGGCTCCCCGAGGGTCAGTTCAGGGGACTGAGGAGTCACACTTTGTGCTTTCCCTCTACCCCTGCTATTTTTAAATTTTCTCCATCAGGTTCCCCCAGAGAAGAGCCTTCACTGCACTGCACCCTTTGTGGCAGGGATATTGGCCTGGAGCACACCACACTTGCTGCTCTGCCCTGGGCACTGGCATTGGAAAGATGATGGGGTATGTTTTCTTGTTTGGCAGGGGGAAAACCAGAAAAGGGTTATTTCTAATGCTTTGTGAGGGACACAGGTGTGCAGGAGCGGGGTGGGGGAGGCAGCTCTGTTGTGGGGCAGGTCTGAGCTGGAGGCATGGGATGCTGTTTCAGCTGAGATGAAACCTCCCTTTAAGAGGAAATTTTAAAAAGCACCACAGGTGCTTTTTAAACATCTCCCCATCATCTCCAGGGTGAGCTGAGAGGGCAAAAGGAGAGGCTGAAAGAGCACAGATTTGGTGCACAGCGTCAAGGTGCCTGAAATGATGCAGCAAATGAGGATGAAGGAAACACCACACCACACTGCTGCTGTCCCCAGTGCCAGTGGGCCAAGCTGGTCCTCTCCCCACATTGCCTTACTGGGAATTGCACACCTTGACAGGAGAAAGCTGTCCTAGAACTTGCTGTTCCCCAAGGAAGATGGGTTTCTGCAGCCCAAAAGGGATTCTCTTTGCTACCTACTGCCCTTGTTGCCAGCCTGACTCCTGCAATGTGCCCCTGCTCCCACTGATTCCATGGCCAACCCCAGTCCCCCAATCCATAAGATCAGTGGTTGTTATCTGGCTTTCAGATAAGGCATGGGCTTATGCTCGTGCATTCCACCTCACTGTCCTTGGAGCCTTTTTCCTGGGCAGCTGCTGGAGGAGAGAATCCCAGGGCAGCAACAAGGAAAGGTGACATCCCCAAGAAAGACCAGGGCAGTGACCAACCCCTCAGCTCCTCCTTTTCCTGGTGGTTCTGTGCTCTCCATAAGTCCCTGCTGATCTAAAGGTGGCACCTTTGTGACCTGTTGGCATGCAGTCCCCAGCTGACCCCGTGAGTGCAGGGCTGTGGGGTGCCTGTGCTGGGGGGAGCCATTCTGGGGGTGGCTGCCTGCACAGGGAATGGAGGGGAGCTATCCTCGGGGGCTTCTTTGTCTTTTTCTGCAGTAACCCTTGCCATGCACCCAAAGAATTTCTGGAGCAGGGTCTGAGGGGTACAGGGGTATCCAGGTCAGGCCACCCCACCTGTCCAGCTCACCCTTTGCATTCCCCTTTGGGGCCAGCTCTCTGGGGAGGATGGAGCTGCCGGGAATTGTGCCTTTCCCTCTCATATGCACACAGTCACGATGGTTAGTTAAGTGGCTTGTTTTTCATTAGGAAAAGACTGTTGCTAGGGCACCCTGTTCCCCGGCGTTGGTCGGGAAGGGGTTTTGCAGCCAATCCGGGAGGCTGTGCTGGGGTTTGCACACGCACACATCACGCACACCCCTCCTGCAGCCCAGGTGCTAAGCGGCTGCCAGATGTGCCTATTCATTTCCACATCACACCTATCCGCTTCTTCCGGCCAAGCCGCTTATTAGGGCTCCTGAGATTTTAATTTAGAGTTGGCTGAGAGTTTTCTGCCTTCTAATTTACCCACGGGGAGTAGAGGAGAGGGGTGGGCGAGGGTGCTGGGGGGGCGGGGGTGCAGGGAACACGGGTCCTCCCTCTGCTGTGACTGCCTTGGTCTCTGGTGAAACGCCTGAGTGAAGCCTCTGCTCTCTGGCTGCAAACAGGGTAAATGGTCCTTCTGCATCTCCACAGCGAGGGGACAGACTGCCTCAGGTTAGGGGCTTGCTCAGGGCTGTTAGAAGCTACCTGCACTGCTCCACCCAAAGACATTCATGTTGTGTTTTTTAGGGGTGTCCTGTCCAACACCAGGTGTTGGTGAGCTCCTCTCGACTCTGTGATTCTGTGATTTGGGCTTTACGTGGCATTCCAGCCATATGCACCGTGATGAGCAGAGCCAGCAGCAAAGCAAGCCAGGTGTTTGATCAGGGGATGCTGCTCCCAGCTGTGCTCCCCATGCAAACAATCCCTGCCAGCTGGGAGAGGTGCTGGACCATGGTCAGGCACTGGGGATGCAGGGCAGGAGGGCCAGATATATATCCCTGACACAGGGCTCCTGGTACAGCTGCTGTTCTGCCATGGTGCTCTTCCAAGCACTCTATGGGTGTCCAACATCCACCCAGCAGAGTCTCTGGTGCACAGACAAGGGAGGGAGTGAGCAGAACCCAGGATGTGAGCAGGATGGAGCCTTTCACAGCTGCAAAGCTCTCACTCACCTTGGCAGGAAAGGAAGAGACACCGAAACACACAGCAAAAGGTGGACAATCCACACAAGCCTCAGTTTTTGAGTGCCCCCCATGAAAACCCCCATGTAGCAGGAGGAAAGCTCAGTAAAAGCAAGAGAAAGGGTTGGACTGTGCCTCCTGCACAAGGAGAAGCTGTTGCTAGACAGAAGTAAAAGCCGTCGCCATCGGCTCCCATTGGCTCAGCCCCACTCCAATGACGGCCTTATCGGTTACCTGCACTCGCAGCTGCCTGGAAAAAACTCATTTGACAATGTTTTCCCCCTGATAAAAAAAAGCCCAGTGCTGGATTCATGGGTTTGGGTTAATCATTGTTCAGGGGTTGTTGAGATAACAGCTGAGTTTTCTGCAGATTCTTCAATTAACACGAAATTAAGGGTAAATGGTGAGCCAGCCCAGCTTTCCTTCTCCAGCCTAAAGATGCTCAGCATCCCGACGCTGAGCTCCAGCAGGCTGCCCGTGAGATGAGCCGGAGCGTGTGATGAGCTGGAGTTTGTTCAGCCATGGCAGCTCCGAGCTGGCACGGAGGTGAATATTCACAAGCACCTGTGAAAATCCCGATTAGCTCTCGGAGGCTGAAAACGGGGAGGACGTTGCCATTTAGATTATTCAGAGCAAACATCGTTGGCAAGGAGCAGATTTCCACCGCCTCTAACCATCCATGTGAGCTTTGCCCAGCAGCAGCAGCTCTGTTTTGGGGGGCTGCAGTACACAGTGTTGGGGTTTTCCAAGCCCTTCAAATCTGATGCAAATAGGGATTAACCCTCAAACTTGTTTTTCACCTTCCCCAAGACGTGGAGATCATGGCATGGACGCAAGGCTTGCAGGCAAACCAGCACCAAAGGGCAGCTGGTTTTTGGCTGCCTGGCTGCCTCCAAATTTGCCTCCAAAGCAGGGAGGGTATTTCAGCAGGAGGCTTAAATCATGGATGGTCAAGATCTCAGAAATGCCTTTTTTTTTTTTTTTTTTTTCTTAATTATGCCTTAGGCTGATGGCAAGGCAGGCTGAGACACAGGCTGATAAAGCCTTCTCCAGGTTCACCCCAACAGTGTCTCACAGTGACCATCACAGGGCTTAGTGCAAGGCAGTGAGACAGGGGGGCTGGAGGGGCAACAGGCTGGGGCTCAGGTGGACAAATAATTTGGGAGCCATGGAGAGCCCCATATAAGCTCTCCACAAACTCATGTAGACCCTGAGGGGATGTGGTTACGTGGGCCAGGTTTTATGGTTGTGAACAAAGCTCTGCTCTGTCCTTCCTCCAGGTCTGCTTTCCCAGGAGCAAAGACAGCACTGCTACATCACTTTTGGAATGCCACCATCTACTGACAGTGGGATGCAGAGCTTTCCCCTTTCCTAGAGCTTTGCTTCCCTCCTCCCACCCTGGGGGAGGTGGAGATGGCAGAGAGGAGGAAACAGACCTGCACCAGCTGTGCTCCTGCTGCACCCCTCTGTGCCCCGTGGGGTTCAGGTGCTGCTGACATTGCACAGCTCAGCTGAGCTGCACCCTGAGGCTGGCACAGAGGATGCTGCTGGCCCTGTTTTACAGCTTGCTGCATCAGGAACACACCTGAGACAAACTGGAACAAGCAGGATTTAAAGGCCTATCATGGGAGCACATTTCCTTTCCTGTCCAGACACCCCAGGTCACTGTATCTGTTGCAGGACAGTTGTGTTTGGGCCACTGTGAGGACAAAGATTTTTAGACATGTCTGACACATTTCAAAGCACTTCTGAGCTGCTCCTGGCTTTCTCTGCCAGGCAGGGAGGAGTTAAGATGGGAAGTGCAAGTGTCTGGTAATGGCACTGATGTGTGCGTCAGGTGTGTCTACGTCACCCGGCTGCCTTGGCCGCCTCCCAAGGCTGGGGCTGAGCTCTCCTCACCTTCCACCAGCTGCTGGGAAAAGCCTGGGATGGTCTAGCCTGGCTGATGGGGTGGTGGACTCCATTCCAGTGCTGGCTGTTGTACCCACTGTGCTGCACCAAGCTCCCAAAGTCCCCAGGGTGCTGGCAGCCCTGCAGCCTGCTCTGCCCCCTCCCATCTCACAGCCCAGGCAGTGGGACTGTGCTCAAGGGATGCACCTGACAGCTGCAGTTAAGGCACATGGCAAAAAATTATCAATTTTCTATAACCATGGCTGTTGAGTTCCCTGGTGAATCAGCTAACTCCTTGTGTCCAGCCCCAAACCCCACTCTGGTGCTCACACACCCAGCTGGGGCACATTTCTGCAGCCACATGTCACCTCCAGGCACAGTCACTGTTAATGAGCATTATTATCCTGTCCCCACGCCACCACAGCAGCCCATGCCACAGCTCACATTCCCACAGTGATCTTGCTCCCAGACCTGGGCTCTGGCTGAGCCCATCCCCTGCTCCTCCTGCCTTCACAGGGGTGTCCCCAGAGCACAGGGGACAAGACATTCCCCAAGGAACGACCTACTCCAGCCACTCAAAGCATCTTTTCCAGTTGCAGGTGGGTTTGAAGCCCTAGAACATGGCATGGTACTTGGGCAGCCATTTGCCAACCTCATCCCTGCCCCTTCACTCCTGGAGAACTGCCAGATCAAATCATGTAGAATATACACAAGGGTTTTAGCCAGAAGAGTTTTTAATTCGGAATTGGACAATTATGTGAATAACTTACTTAAAATGAAGTGCATTTGATGCTCTTGTCCAGGCTGGACATTGATTAGACCCAGACTTTCTTCTTGAACTTCATTGTGCAGTTGGATCCCTATAAATCTATGGGGCCTGATGGGATTCATCCAAGAATCCTCAAAGAGCTGCTGAATGTCATTACAGAGCTGCTCAACTATTTTTGAGCAGTCTTGGGAATCCAGAGAGGTCCCAGCTGACTGAAAGCTGGCAAATGTTGCCCCAATTTTGAAGGGCAAGGATGCTGGAAACTACAGCCTGTCAGTCTCACTTTGCTGACAGGTACAATCATGGGAAGTATTCTCCTGGGAGGTATTGAAAAACACCTGGAGCACAATGCACTCACTGCTCACAGCCAGCATGGCTTCATGAGGGCAAAGTCCTGCTCCTTGAACCTGATTTCCTTCTATAACAGGGTACCCACCTGGCTTATCAAAGGACACCAGGTGGTGAAATCTTTATGGACTTAAGCAAAGCTTTTAATACTGTCTCTCACAGTATTCTTCTGGACAAAATATTCAGCACACACCTGGAGCTGAGCCCTGGAACAAGCTCTCCGGGGAAGTCATCACAGCACCAAGCATGACTGAGTTCAAGAAGTGTTTGGACAAAGCTGTCAGGCACATGATGAGATTCTTTGGGTGTCCTGTGCAGGGCCAGTGCAGGACTCAACGATCCTGATGGATCCAACTCAGCATATTCTATGAGTCTATGAAAGAAAGTGAAGAGCAAATTGGTTGTTTACTGGCCCAGATGCTTTGTAGCCTTTGGGCATCAGCAAAACACCTCAGTCCCTTCACAGACAACTTGCCCTTGCTGTCTGGGAGGAGGACAACCCCACAGAAAGCATGGGGGGTGTTGGAAGCCCCTATTACATGCCCAGGGGCTCCTCTAGGCTGGCACAGGACCCTGCTCACCCCCAAGTGACAGATGAACACGGTGCAGTCACAGCCCTTATTTCTGTGTGACAGCTCAAGGCTGCAGACAGCATTTTTGGGAGATTGCTTGTGTCCAAGTGTCACCATGTCTCCACCCCTGCACAGGGCTGGGTGCTGGGCACAAGCCTCAGGGGAGAGGTCAGCAGTCACCTCCACCTTGAACAGCTGAAGGCACCAGGATGGCCCAAAGAGCATGGAGGAGACACTGTCCCCCATCACAGGCTGCTTGCTATCAGGTCTGTGGGCCAGTACTGGTCATCCAGGTACTGGCTGCTGTCTGCAGCAGGGTCTGTGACAGGGCTGGGGGGCCGGGGGGGCAGGCTGTGAGCCAGCTGCTTCTCCCACTGCACCTCCACCAGTCTGTACAGCTCCATGGCTGTCTGAGCGTCCTCCACCGACGAGTGTCCTTTGCAGCCAACCTGAGAAAAGGGAGGAAAAGGCCTCGTTAGAGAAAAGGGGCAGCAAAAATCTCAGGTCATGTTGTCTGCTCACTTGGAATAACCCAAGTGCTGTGGGTTTTGGAAATAGCAAAGGTTTGACGTAGCCAAGGTCATACAGGCATCTCTTCCACCCTTTTTGGAGGGCACAGATCCTGTCCCCATTTTACTGAGATGCTTAATGGTCAGCTTGGGAAGGCCTCAGCTCTCCCAGCTTATTTACAGCCAGGAGCACTGGGTGAACAAGGTTCATCTCCACCTCACAGAGAACACACTTGGAGGTGGGAGGACCAAGCTGACCACACAGCCTAACCCAGGGTTGTTCCCCATCTCAGGGTTCCTGGTGCTTACCTGGATCTTTTTATGGAGCAGGTACCTGGCCAAGTTCTTGAGGGACACATTGGCTTTGACAGGCAGCCCTGCTCTCTTCTTCAGCACAGGGCTCTGGCTGGTGTCTCGAGTCCTGTCTTTCGGGTGGAAGTACTTCAGGGCTTGGAAGTCATTGTGGATGGCGTGTCCTACCACAATCTTGTCTTTCAAGATCTTCAGGATCTGGAAGAGTCACAGAGGGTTAGACAGACACAGCAGCGAAAGAAACACCACTTAAGAATAAAATAAGCCATTCTGCATTAAATTCAGCTCCTTGGCTTCTAGTTTTCAGGTTCCCAGAAGGAATAACAAGCAAGCAAACCAACCCACTGCACAGCTTCAGAGGCTCCCACTCCTGTGTAGTGTCTCTGCCTCAGAGCAGCCTAGCAAAGGCCACTGAGAATCCCAATTTGCGTCTGACAGGTAACAGAGGCTTTTTTGACATTTTTTACTTTCTTTTTTTTCCCCCCTCACCTCTGCCTGGGCAGCCTTGAAGGGAATTGCATTCTTCATGTGCTGCTTGGTGATGCCGCTCCAGCGCGTCCGGTAGTCCACGATGGGGAGCTCGGGCCGGACATACTTGTCATAGATGACATCCCCCTCATAGTTCACCACGGAGCATCGTGCCAGCTCGCTCAGCCTGCCCTGAGGACCCGTGCCCACCATCTCACAGTCGATGGCCACGTACTTGCCCGGGCGCAGGACCAGGGAGGACGTCCGCACCCTCTTGGGGCTGCCATCCCCCTGGGACAGCAGCACGGAGTGGTGCCTGGCTATGCTGTCTGGAGAGGCAGATGGAGACAGGGACGCAGACACGATCCGTTTGGGCTTGGGGACCTTGTCACAGCGCGGTGCCGTGGTGCCATTTGCCTCGGTGAGTGTAGTGTGTGCCTCCAGCCCCGACTCAGTGCTCTGACTGCCCAGCCGCCCATGGGGGCTCAGCAGCCCCTTCTGCTCCAGCACCGCCCGCCGCTCCATGAAGCGCTGGTGCTTACGGCTCTTCTTCTTGCTGCGACCCTGCGGCGAGCTGGGACCCTTCGGGGCCTGAGCGGAGCCGCCCGCGGTGGGGACATGGGTGCCCTGCAGGGTGGGCGCGGAGACCTTCGGGGCGGGCAGCAGCGGGGTCATCTGTCCTTTGCCCGGCGGCATTCCTGCTGGAGGGCGCACGGGGGGCATGAGTGCCGTGCGGACCCCGTGCTCCCCTGCCAGAAAGGGGCGCACACAGCCCACGGCAACCCGCCCCACCCTGCGGGGTGGCACAGCCAGGAGCTACGGGGCAAGGGAACGGGGGGGGGGAGGGGACACGGACACACCGTCACACCCTGTCCCCACGCCTTTGCCTCCTCACTGCCCGCTCCCACACTGCCCCATTCCCGGCCCCAGGGCCCTGCCCACCCCCTCGCCGATCCGCAGCCCCCTGCCCACCGCACTACCCCCTCTGTCCCCCATTCCGTACTCCCTAGGGCCCTGTCTGCCCATTACCCGGGCCCTCTCTACGTCGCTCCAGGCCCCAGCTCCCTGCCCGCCCCGTTACCCACCCCTGGGCCCCTGCCGGCCCCACCGGGCCCCTGTACCGCCCCCGGTGTCCCCGCTGTCCCCGCTGTCCCCGGCACTGACCGCTCCCGGCGCGGCTCACACGTGTCCGGCCCGGAAGCCGCCGCGCGCACATGCCCGGGCAAGTCCCGCCGTGACCGCGCCCCCTGCTTCCCCATTGGCTGCGCCGAGCGTCTGATTTGCATACGGGGGCGTGGCTTCGACCGCTCCCGGGGGCCGAGCGCTCCGGGGTTTTGGGGTTTTTGTGGGAATATCGGAGCCCCACACCTGCAGCCTCCAGCCGCGACTGGGTGATGATCAGGGCTTCAAGCCTGTCCCACCTCTGCCCCTGGTAGAAAGGGACCCTCCGTGGTGGCGGGTTTGGGGTGGGATGCCCAGCTCCACGCCCTGGAGCGCAGCCCGGCACGGATGCGCTGCAGTTTTCCTGTCTCCTGACCCTGCGGGCGTCCCTTCGTGCTGCAGGTGGGGCGGGGTGGGCTGGAGCACGGCAGCTTGGGGTTGGCATCCTCCAGGCTCTCCCGGGATGCTCCCCAGAGCTGTGGGGCGCAGCTCCGGCTGGGGCAGGGTTGAAGGTGGGGTTTCAGACCTGCCTCGCGTTGCTTCACTCTCAAGGCTCACCAAAGCAATGTCTGAGGTGGTCAGAAGAGGAGAAGGGCCACAGGCAGCCCCAGCCACCAGCTTGTCCCCATGTATTCGGCATCGCTGGAGAGGCCGTGTGCCCTAGGGCAGACTGTGACTTGTTGTGGTGGGATGAGCCATACAACAACAAAATCACTAGTCTTCCACAGGGAACCAGGCACCGTGTCCATCCTCATCCCTCTGGGCCTTGCTGGCAGTGTTCCCTCTCCCTGCTGCCGATGGGGCTCACAGGACAAATGTTTTCACACCCCACCATTCTCACTTTCCACCACCCATTAGCTCCTCTAGCCTGGTCAGAAAGAAAAGATTTAGATTACCCTGTGACTTATTTTTTTTTCGTATTTCTTTTCTGTTTTTCTTTTGGTCAGTAAACCTCTTCCTTAAATCAGTTGCTCCACGTTTTGCATTTCTTGCTTCCATCCCTGTTGTTCAGCTAATTAATCTCCCTTTAATGAGAGTCATTGAAGTGTCTCGCAATATCTTGCTTGAGAGTCCTGTCAGGTCTCTATGTAAAAATTTATACTATTTTCTGTTGGTTTTGGTGAAACTGTGCATTACAGCTCTTGGAGATTGTTCATTTCGTATTCCTGGGCTCCCTCACCCCGTTTTTCTCCCTGTAAATGAGGTGTGAGCTTACTATCACCACACAAGTGGGAGCAAACTCGAGCCTTGCTGTGAGGGACATGGGCTTGCATTTTTCCTCCAGCTCTGGCTGGATAAGGAGGTGGTGTCACTGCCTGCTCTTCTCCCTCACACCCTGCATTATATGATGAGAGATTCAAGTGCCTGGCTGAGAGCTTTTCCCGGGACACACACTGCTGTTCCACTCATGGGTCTGATCACTCTTGGCTTGTCCACAACAAACCCATCCATCTCCCTTCCTTTCGTCCCAGGATGTGTAGTTTGCATTCTCTTTTACAGTGCGAAGTTTTAGCTGTATCCTCATGATTACAAGGAAACCCCAACAGAAGAAATTATGGCATGTGGGGAGGAAGTGAAAAGCTTTGCTTGGTTTTACCAAAGTGACCAGACTCAGGAAACCAGATAGTCCAGGATGCAAGGGGACAGTGCTATCATTTTTACTTCCTACCCCATATACAAAGATGGAGGAGAAAAAAAGTCATCCTTGAAAGACAAGTCAAAATAACTTTGAAAGTGTGCTGTGGCATCCTGTGATCCCACTGACCCCTGGATCCTCACCAGACAGTTCTCCCACAGTAGATATTTCTCCCTTTGGTAAAAGCCTTGTGTTGAACAGGGATGCTACTCACCTCCCCAAGGTCCTGGGGCCATGCTGGGGATGGAGGGGTGGGCACCAGATGGTAGAAATCATATTTCAGATTTGGCAGATGAGCTGAGATAAAGGCAGAGCGTGCCAGAGCCCGGGAGAGGTTTCTGCGGTGTTTGCACAATTTGAAATAATAAGGAAATCTGTAAAACTCTGGGTAGAGCACGACTAGAATAACAGGCTAAATTTGTCAGATGAATAATTTACTAGAAGTGATTGGCCGTGCTCCAAGTGAGATGAGCACCAGCCTGGTTTCAGGCTGAGCAGCCTGGGTGTCTCTGTCCTCAGCCGGGAGCTGGTCCCTCTCCTGCCGCCTGGTCATTGCTCTGCCATTAAAGCTGGTCTCTAGACAAGGTGCCTTTCCCCAGGCCATCACTTCCAAGGCTGCAGGCATTCCCACAGAGCTCCTGGGTGCCCTCCAGAAGGTTTCTGCTCTTTATTTTCAAGGCACTGCTTTGCAGAGCAGAGGTGGGTGTCTGTCTCTGGCTCCAGGCTGGTGGACTCACCCATCCTCTGCCTCTTTCCCTCCTCCAACCACTTCTCTGTCCTTGGCCATGGTGCAGAGTGGATGGAAGAACAGACACATCTTGACATTTGGGATGGGAAGGGAGATGAAGTCCCAGTGCTGAGAGGAGATGGCAACTGCAGCCTCAGCAAGCAATTACCATGATCATGTTTATGAATGCAGATCAGTAATTCCAGGTAAACTCCCCAAGAACAGCGCTGCAGGCGAACAAAGCCTCCTGCCCACCCGGGAGCCTGCCAGCAGGCCCTGCCAGTGCCAGCACATTCCTGCTGTGACTCTAAACTGCTTCATTTCCCTGTGGCAGCCTGGACATGCATTGTTTTGTCTCCTATTACCTTGATGCCAGAGCTCCTCTTTGCAGCATTGGTTGCACCCTGTCCTCCTGGACCTCTCTGTTCCTCCTCTGCCAAGGGGGATGATTGGTGGGAATGGGACAGGTTAACTCAGGGAAGGCAGCAAGGACCCAGCTTTGCCTCCAGGGGTGATGAGGGATCACTTCATCATCCAGGGCTCTGCAGTCTGCCTGGTGCCTCCCTGTCACCCACCTGTGGTTGGGGAACCTCACCAGGGCTCCCTGAGCTGCTCCTGTCACTCTGAGTAAGCTTGTGGCAGGGCTGGTTTGTGCCCACCAGCATCTAGAAGATCAAACAGAATCTGGGAAGCTCAGAAATAGGTTGGGATAGTGACCAGTTGCTGGACCTGAATTCCTTTAGAGAAAGAAAGTGGCATCATGATGGAGCACCTGGGAATACCAGCACCATCCTTTGGTGCAAGGGGCAGCCAGTGCCATGTGGCTGAGGTGTCACCAGCCAGCAGCCTTAGGCCACCAGCCTGAGGATGTCAGAACAGACAGGCACCTTGCCACTCCCTGGCCTTTGCTGTGATGGGTCTCAGAACACTGCAGCCCTGTTGGTCCATAGCAGAGGCCCAGCACAGGGATTCCTGCAGGACCCCACCGCTGCCATGCTGAGATCCCCATCCTGAGCCCACCTGTGCAAAACCTCCAGGAGACCGTGTCCCTCCTGGCTAAGGACGGGGATGGACTGTGTGTGAGAGCACCTGCTCAGCTGTGAAGACTACTCAGCGCTGGAAAGTTGTGCCTGGAAGGCAGAAAACCTTTTCCTTTCCCTTGGAGCACCAAGAGCCTCCCTGTTCCTCTGACATCTCCTCCAACACTCCATGGGAATTGCCTGTATCCCTCCGGCATGGACAGATCTCCTCTTCAGTCATATCCTGGAGGATGTCAGTGCTCCAGGGACGCTGCCAGGGATAAGGAGGGGTGGATGCTCCCAGAGCAGGAGGTGAGGGAGGATGATGCTGCCATCCATCTCCCCCCTCACTCCCCATTTTCTGGCTCGCCCCCAGGAGAGCAGTGAGCAATTATGGTCCACGCGGAAGCTTCATTATTGCCCTGTCGTGGCCTCGTTTGATGAGATGTTTTATTGCCAAACTTATTAAAAGTGAAACGTGTGGTTTCTGCGCAGCAATTTCCTGTCTGCAGCGATAAGCCGGGCTCTGCCCGCTGTGTAATAAACAGTTATTTTATGTACAGCTCTGGCTGGGGTGACAGGGAAGGGAGAGGGCCTGGCTCGTGTTAATTGCGATGGTTAATGGGATCTATCCTGGGAGCTACGTGTCAGGAGGTGCGTGCCCTTCCCCTGCCACGTTCTGTGACAGGGGTGACCCTCGGCGGTTTCGTGCTTGGGGCGTTGGCAGGGGGGACAGTGCAGGGTCTCCCCCCCACAGCACATGGGAACAAGAAGGATTGGTCTGAAAGCTCCTCACCTGCCTGCTCTCAGCCCGTGGTCACACCCTGAGCAAATGAGGGACCTGCTGTGCACCCCCCTGGTGTGATACTCCATCCCCTGCAAGGGCTGCCCCTGAGGTCCATTGATCCCACTCCTGCAGGAGGCTGGAGGGAGCTCCAAAACCTGGGAGCTTCACTTCGTCTTCCCCAGATCCTCCCATCTGCCCAAGAACCTCTTTGTCTGCAGCGGCATTTGCAGGTGATGCTGGTGGCCAAAGCCTGGAGCATCTACTGTGTCACCTCCCACTGTCCCTCCTTGGCTGCCTGCAGCAGACAGGTGCTGGAGAAGAGACAGTAAATTCAGGAGCAGTAGATTCAACAGGCACACTAATGTCACAGAAAACCTGTGTCAGTGCTGAGCTTGGAGCAGCAAAACTGATAAATATCAGCAAAGCTGATAAATGTAGTTTCATTTTGTCAGAAACAAAGTGTCCTCATTAGGTGTGTGGTCTGTATCTTGGTTTAATTACATCTTTTAAATACATTTTGAAAGGAAGCAGCTTTTTAAAATTCTAGGTGTCAAAAGTGCATTTACAAAAATCCTGATTGCCTTTTTTTTATTATTTTCCAGAGCTGGCCAAAGCTATTAGTTCAACTCAAGCTGAAAGTGCATAACTTTCCCCAATAAACAATTTGTCAGAAAAATTCCTCCTGGCTCTGAGAGACCTGTTTGTTATTTGTCAGCAGTCAAAACCCTGTTGGGTATTTCCCATCTGACTTCTTTCCTTAACAGCATCTTTATTGGTCTGGGAATTAAGAGCGGAAGATGTGATACTTGCTATTCATTGCAGTCATCCCAAATGCCACTCATCTCATCAGGCCACGGCTCCACAAAGCAAAAGCCCCTCTCCTTTTCTTCAATGCACCATTTCTGGGTAACCATGGGGCATTTCATCCCAAATTTCCTCCCTTCATCCTCCTGATCCTGCAGTGTGCAATGACACCCTCAGGCTTGGAGTCACACCCTTGTCTCCTGCATCCATCCCCATCCCTGCTGCCCATCTCAGCCTCTTGCTGGGCAGACTCCCTCCATTGCCAGCTCGGGCCCTCATTAATTTGTATTGCAGCGTGTGTTGTGGGCTGACGTGTAATTAGAGCTCCTGAAGCCTGTCTCATGCTGTAATTGCCATGACAGGGGCCACAGCATATCCGCTTGTTAATTAGTAAACCACAATATCCCGGGGGCTCGTTGAGAGCCGCCTTAATTGTATTTCAGCTGGAACAGAGGGATAATTACCCTTTGCTAGCACTGCCACTTTTAAATTCTTAGAAAAAAAAAAAAAAGAAAAAAAAAAAAAAGAAAGGAAAACCCAAATCAAGCTCCTCTGCTACTCTCCCCCCTTGGCTGCCCAGGGACCTGGTTTTGTCCCCAGGCTGAAGGGGAAGGGCTGTGGAGCTCAGCAGTGTGGGAACGGGATGCCAAGAGATTTGCTCAGGGACACACTCAAACTGGTGGTGGCTGAGCTGCCCCTGCTCTGAGGGCACTTCTGTGTCCCTGCACACGGGAACAGAACTCCCACTCCACTGGGAACCCTGTTGGTGGATGCAGGCTGGCTTGCTGGGTGTCCTGTTTGATTGGAATCCCATCCTGGACAGCGAGCAAGGCCCTGGCATCACCACCAGGAACCTCCACCGGCTTGGAGGAACAGCCTGTGCCCAGGGAGGAGTGAGCCAAGGTCTCCCTCCTAACTTCCCATCAGACAGAGGGGGCTGCAGTCTACTCGGAATGGGAGTGGAAGCTGATGCAGGCTGCAGGAAGGAGGCTGTGGACCTTGCAGGGCTCAGTGTAACTGTACATTGCTGCCAAGGGTGTGCTTGTATTCCCCATCCCCAGAACTCTTAGAGTAACAGCAGGACCTCAGTGTGCTCAGTGCTGGAAGTCTCTTTTCCTGCAAACCCTACAAATCCTACAAGCAGTGTGGGATCAGCCTGCTTGGCTTTAATGGACCCCAGAGGTGAATCATCTCCCTTCTCGATTCCTTTCTTGTCAAACTTCACCTCACTGGGCAGCTGGGAGTCTTCTGGGACCTGGTTCAAGCTTTTTGCTTCACAGGAAGGATGTCCCTGCAAGGTATGTGTGTGTCTGTGTCTCTTGCAGCAGTCATGGGGGACCATGGAGCTTTGGTGACAGACGGAGGTGCTGAGGTCAGCATCACCCTTCTGTGGGCACCACGGGCTCCAGAGCACCTCTTCAGAGGAGCTGTTGTCTGGTCAAAGCTTTTTGGGGGAGGTTAACCTGGGAAAAGGACCTGACCTGTGACATCCATCCCTTTTCCTGTGCTTCTCCCCCAACTGACACAAAGAGCTCAGCCATCATCAGCCCTGCTGATGTTTCCTGCTGTTCAAAAAATTGTATAATGGACAACTGGCCTTTGGGACCTGGTTTGTGAATTGGCTTAAATAATAGTCCTGGCTCTCTCCTGGGAAGCTACACGGAGGTCAGCCTTGAAGAAAAGATCAGTACAGCGGCTCCAAGCATTAGTAAAAAGACATAACCGAGGCAAAGAGCCTTGAACATAATTACAGCCTAAGAGCTGTGATGGGAGCTCAACGACCTGAAGCCATCTCCTGGACCTGAGTGGAATCAACAGATTGACACTGCTGGGTCCTGAAGGCTGGTTTTTGGAAGCCACGCACCAGGGTTGAATGCCAGAGCAGGCAGCGAAGCAGCACAGGTGCCCATTCCAAAGACCGGAGCTAGAGAAGGGTCTCAAATGCCATGGAAGAACCAGATGGAGGCAACCACTGGAACACTCTGCACGTAATTGAGGGCACCTTCAAGGGTGAGCACGGGGTGGCTGCCCACCTCCAGAATGCTCTCCACTGCTGCCATGCTAGTCACTGTCATTAGAGCTGGGGATGGAGTTTATAGTTGAGTAACCACAACAGCTTTGCACAAATTAAACAACATACTGTGGGTTAATTAGATTTCTTACCGCTGCCTCCATTAACCTGGCCCTGTCATCTGCTGTCAGGGCCCCTTCAAAATTCTTATTCAAGGCATTATCACTGGGAGATGTGGGTGGCTAAGTCTCTCCCTGGGCAACCTTACCAGTGTGGACATGTGTGGCACATGCCACCTTCTCTTCTTGGAAACCCCTTGGTGCAACAGTTGGGACCAAGTGGAGAGGTAGTTGTCCTCCAGGAGTGCAGAGGCTGGGCTGGATATCCCAGCTGGCATTTCCCACCTCAGATGATCTTTAAGAAAAAATAGGTGCTTTTGCAGCAGTCTGTCTGTCATTATCCACAGGGTGCTGTGTGAATGCAAATAAACAAATGAGACCCCTTCAACAACATCTGAGAATGTGTCTCCATATTTTGAAGCCAATTTCCTTAGACTGTGTCAGGGCCTGTTTTGTGTTTGCCAGACAATTATGTGGCTAATGAGGACAGCCACGGTTACATCAGGCAGGATTAGCAGGAATAAGGCATCAAATGTTGCAGTGCTTAAGACAACTGCTAACTAATGGGGGCTTGGAGGGCATGTCCCATGGGCAGGTGTTCCTCACAGGAATTCTGGTTCTGTTTTGAAGGAGATGGAGCAGGCAGTGGGCAGCAGGCAGGCTGGCCAGAAGGTGAGGAAGGCTTCTGGTCCCTGCATGGTGGCTGTGCCCATGGGAAATGAGAAAGTAGGAATATTTAGGGAAAGTAGCATCACGCGCCTGACCCCGAGTTTGTCCCATGAGGCAGAGACAGACATGAGTGTTTTGATGGAGAAGGAGTCACCAGCCAAGAACACCCCACAAGTGCAACAAAAGGAGATCAAAAGCAACAGGGCAGCTGAACCTCACCACTGAGATCACCAAGAAATTGGTATTTTAGCTGAAACGCTCCCATCCTGACTCTCAGCACAGGTTCTGTGCAGTGTTCCTGCAGGGCTGTGGATGCCTTCCACCCCTCGAAGAGGGTTAGGAAGGAAAGCAGGGACAATGCCTGGTGTTGCAGTGAGACCCCACTCCCTAAGTGACATGGGGACACATGCACTTTCAGATGCCTCCTCCCAGCCACCTCTCTGCCAGCTCCTCTTCTGCCTGCTCTGCCACCACAATCTCCCACCAATCAATGAACCAGATTCTCCCTTGAGTGCTGGGTGGCTGCGCCACTGCTCCCAGCAGGTGCCCTTGGTCATTTTCAGTGAATTCCTACAACTGGGAGAGCAGCCAGTGTGACTGCAATGGTGAACAGAGTTTATTCCCCTTTGGACCCTCCTCCTCCTGAACTCATCCCACATTTCAGCTGTGTCTCCTACAAAAGCCTCTCAGCTAAAGTGAACGAGGACAGGCTCACCTGCAGATGGATAGATGCACAGCCACAGCTGTGGCAGAGGTGCCTCCACATGTCCATCTGAAGGCCTGAGCAGGAGACTGTGCAGACACAACACCCTCAAGATATCAACCACCACTGAACCACATTTCTGTGCCAACCCTCTGATGCACCCTCTGGTTGGATCCCATCACAGCAAGGCACAGACCTGAGCACCTCATCCTCAGATTCATCTCCCTCTCTCGTCAGTGCCAACAAGGAGCTTAATCTCAGAGCCCAGTGGTTCACCAAGTCATCCTGAAGTCCAGAGGCCTAGGAGAAGCACACACAGCTCATGGAGACACCCTAAACCCTCTTGCTGACTCTGTTCCATGCCCAGTCCTGGAGTCCCAGCCCAATCCCAAGCTGCTACCACAAACTGCAGGCCCCAGCACCCCAAGGACCCCTTCCCTGTCCCTGCAGCGGCCACCACACCTGTGCCTTCCACCTGCCTTCCTGGAAGAGGATGGCACATGTGCTGAAGAGCTTCCCTTGAGCACAGCCACTGGATTGCTCTCCGGATGACTAATTTGCACCCTAATTGGTGTGGAAACGAATGCCAGAAAGCACTGGAATACCAAGAAGTGAAGCTCTCCATCTTGGTTTCCTTCAGGGAAATGGTCTTAATTAAGTGTCTTGCAAACAGAGATAATTCCCAGCTATGTGTTGAAACAGGAGCTGGGGTGGAGGGTGCAGCTGAGAGCGGCACCTTCTCCTTGCTGGGTCTGTTTGGCCATTGCAAAGCTGATCCAGGGGGTGGACTCCTCAGACCTCTGTGTCTCCAGGGCTTAGCCAGCCCTGCCAGGACCTGCACAACATCCCACACGGCTTTTGCACCTCCACTAGGGTTCCTTAGCCCCAAGAGCACCTTCCCATTTTAACAGTCTATCCTGTACTGACTCCAGTGGTGTTGACACCATCCCTATGATTTCCACCAGTATTTACATTATGGTTGTTCAAGCTTCATGTCACTCATTAATCAGCCTTGAGCTTTCCACTGGGGCTCCTTCTGTGTGAATTTACTCTGGAGAAGCAATTCCACCCCCACTCCCCTTGGTGGGTAGTCCCAGCCATCCCACACATCTGGCAGCCCTTCAAGCCCTGTCAATGGGAACGTGCCAGGAGGGGTTGCACATGCCAAGCAAACTGGAGTAGCCTCATGTTGCTTTGCTGGGCATGCTGGAGCCCATGGCAACATGCCAGCACCATGGGAGACACCCAGCAAGCCCTGGCACAGGTGGGAAGGGGACTCTGGGGATGCAGGCTGACATGGAGAGCTGCTGGAGCTGGCACTGCTGCCATCAGAGCATGGCTGGCATTGAGATGCCCCAGCCCCTTCCCCTTCCCCATGGCCTCGCTGTGCACAGCTGTTCTCTTAGAAATAGCTGTTGCCATGGTTTTCCCAAAGAAAACACACCCCCCCCCCCTTCCCCACCAGCACTCCCCACCGCCTTAACCTTGTGACAGCAGTGATGACGCGGCTCCCTAAGAAAGGCCACTTCACGTAACTATGGTAACAATTAGCTTTCTCTTGGTTTTACCTCGGGGGTGTCGCTGGGGAGAGGGACCCAGAGCTGCTCTCCTGGAGCAGGTGCTTCCCCTGGCCTTGCACCCAGAGCCAGGGCTGTCAAGTGCTGCAGCATCCCGGGCAGGTGCGTCACCGGGCATAGGGATGTCTGCAGTCTGCCTTTATCTCAGGTGCTGGGGACAACCCCCACTGTGTAGCTGGATGCACCCTGGGACCCTACAGAAGGGTCCCTAAAAATCTCAGCAAGGCTCTGCTGGCCTCCAGTAGTGGCTGGTGCAGGGAGATGGTGGGGAGCATCTCCCAAGGCACGGGAATGGTGGGAGCATCTGCATCGCCTGGGCTCACTCTAAAAGCGTGGGGAAAAGAAGGGTGGGAAGCAGCCTGTTGTGCTGGAGAAGGATTGGGAGCCAGCTGGGATTTTGGGGTTGGCAGCATGGCAGGGGCAGCCCTAGCCTGAATGAGAGGTCTGCAATGGTGCCTCTGCTCCCGGCAGCGGGAGGGTAAACACGGTGCACAGCCGCTCCTTAGGTACATACGAGTCACAGCTGTCGACTGCAGCAACTAAAATAAGTGTTTTCCTGCTTTTAATTCCTCTGAGCCCAGCAGAGCCCACTCAGCACCAGGAGAGGAGCTGGAGTCTATTCTTAGCTCTGCAGGGAAGGGAGCAGGAGTCCCTGCGTTGCTGTCGTGCAGGTTTGGGGGCTGCCACATCCCATCCCTTCATGGTCCCCAGGTGCCTGGCCTGACCCCAGAGTGGCTTCAAGGCAGGAAGGACTGCACCCCAACAGGGACAAGGTCCTACTTTTTAGCCAAAGAGGAGTAGGGGAGACAGTGGGAGGGAGGGAAGCCCCAGCACCTCCCTCAGCATCACTGCAGGATTTGGCATCCCTGAAGGAGAGGCTGCAATGCAGGTGGCTCTAGAAGGAGTCCCTGTTCTTGCAAAGCTGCTTTTCTGCCTGGGCATGGGGAGAGTGGGGGACCTCAAGTCACAGCTCCTGCTGCCTCCAGGGATGGGAGTTTTAAGGGGAGTAGAGGAGTCTGAGCTGAAATCATCCCTCACCCCATGCTGTGCCAGGGTCAGACTTGCTTTGTCCAGCCCAAGCCATGAGATGCTGACACTGCCCACCTCAATACTTCCCACTGTTTTCTGGCAGCAGCAGATCATGGTGGTGAGGGGGTGAGGGAGCCACTGGCCACCAGCACCACACCATCCCCACATTGCACTGTGGGTCCTGCTTCAAAATGCAGGGAGATTGGGGGTGACCTCCAAACCAGTCTGCAGGAGCAGCAGGCACAGTGCAGGGAGGAGAGCACCCATACTGGTCACACCGTGGCCAGTCCAGCACTCGGCTCTGCTCTCCATCCCAGCTCCATGAGGATCAGGGTAGGATGGGGGGCAGGCAGGGATGCAGCTGTGCATGGGGGGCCATGGGCAAGAAGCCCCAGCTCCATAGCAACAGGTACTCTCCACGTAATGGAGTCCTTTCCAGTCGGCCTCCGCAGCCGCCAGCCTTATTCACATGGCCATAAATAATTCAATTTTCTCATTCACACACATGAATGCTGCGGGCCGGGGCTCCGGGTGTGCTCAGCCTCCATCTGTCTGGGGGGGAAGGGGAGGCAGGGCCTGATAATAGACTCCAGCATTTGTTTAACATGGATGAGTGTGGCCAGATGGCCTGGGGACAGGAGGAGGGGATGGGGAGGTGGGAGGTGAGTGATGCTCCAGGGTGCTGCTGGCACCCTGAGCCTCCCCTGGATGAGAAGGGGAGGAGAGCAGGGGACTGTTGTGGGGATGAGCTGTGGCACCTCCAAATCAACTCTGGAATCTCCAAACCAGCCTTGGAGTTGTGGACTTTTGGACTGAGTGGGTTAGGCAAGCTCAGGCAGACCTTCCTCTCACTGGGCCTTTGTTTAATTTCCAACAGGGAAGGAGGAATGAGAGAAGAGCTGAGGCTTGCCCTGATCCCTGGTGAGACTGGGAGCAGGGGCATCAATCCATGATAATCTGAGATAATTTAGCAGGCAATGGTGAAGGGGAAGGGGCAAGGGATGCTGCTGGCCACCATCCTGTCCCACACTGCCAGGCAAGGGCCAGCAGCCCCCAAAATAACACCAGAGAGTAACAACCCCAATGATGGAGACATGTGGCAGCTTGCTGGTGCAATTAGCAGGCTCCAGGCCATCCCCTGGCAGGGGGACAGAGGGCCTGGCAGGAGAACACAAGGGAATTAGCAGGGTTAAGAGGCTGTGCTGGAAAAAGCCTCCGTGCCAAGGAGCCAGCGCCTGCTGCTTGCACAAGCTGAGCCAGGTTGGGAGGTGAGGGATGCTGGCTACTGCCTGGTGGCATCAGTTCCTCACCTTTCCTCCCTGTGGCTTGGGCACAGCTCAGCCTAGAGCATGCCAAGGGTTTGATCACAGCTGGCACCTTCACCCCCTCTCTGTGTTTGAGCAGAGGGAGCCGTCGCTCTGGCACACAGCAACATCCTGAGCCTTGGGTGGGCTCAGACCCTGACGGGAGAACACAGACCAGCGAGAAGCCTTGAAGGTGGAATGGGTCACTTCATCCTAACTCTCTCTTCCATGCCCAAAGGGTTGGGCTTCTCATCACCACAGCAAGGTCCCAGCTTCATTCCCCACCCAGAGAAATCCCTGTTGGATATCCCATCCTTGTTTAAGACCCTGGCAAACAGTCATTTAGCCTCCAGCTCCTGCACCATCTCAAACTGAAGCTTACAAAGCTGGCAGAGGGAATTTGGATGATGCCAGAAGGAGGGTCAAGAAAGAAGCCCGCGCTCCGGCAGCGACATCCATCAGCAGCAGCGTCGGAAGAGTTTTCCCTGAGGGAACAGGGGAGGTGGAAGCGCTTGCCGGGGGAGCTGGGAGCGTAACCAGCTCATGTGCTGGCATTCCCCAGTTCCGCGACGTATTGGGGTAGGACACGTGTGTGTATGTGTATATTTGGGTGCCCTCACACACAGGCAAGAGTTCCCTCCTGGTTACACGCTGCTCTCACAGGATTCTGAAGCAGTAAAAGAACGTCGGTACCTCCCTGGATCACCGGGCACAGCCGGCAGCTACTCCACAACTCCTCCCGTGCTTTGTACAACCCCCGCCTGCTCCGTGTGCTCATCTGCATGAACCAGACCCCCCCACCCCGTGCCTGCTCTGCTTGCACCTTTTAGAGACGCTGGAAAAACAGGCAGCCCTCACCCGTTACCCATCTAATTAAATCAGCTCCTGCTTTCCGTGGCTGCTGCTCCAGCAGCCCCTGCCCCACACAACCTGCTGGGAGGGGGTGAGGCTGACGGCACACCTGGGAGACAGCCCCCGACAGCTCTCTGCTACAGACCCTGCACCCTGCTCTGAGCATCTTCCAGGGGGCTGCCCACAGAGCAGCAGCCTCAGCTTCCCCAAAGCTTTCCAAAGCCAGGTGAGTGCACCCGGGGCTGCCCTGTGCCACACTGGGGTGCTGAGCACGGCCACAGCTCCCCAATTTACTGGCTGCCCCCATAGCAGCAGGGGACACAGAAGTGACAGAGCATCACAGGGGCTGTGGGTGTTCCCCCCAAATCTCCCAGGCCATGTGCCAAGAGGACCAGGCTGTGCCCCTGCACTTCTGCTCCTGCCAGGTGGGCAAATGCCAAGACCTCCCAGGCAGAAATTTCCACCTGTCAGACAATTCATATTTGGCTTCTTCCACCCAAAAACCAGGCCCAGCCTGAAGCCCTCTGCATCTTTTGAGGGATGGATGGCAGAAACATGCCTCTGCTTATTCCTTCAGCTCCCAGCACTGCAGGAGCAGGACAAGAACAGCCTAACTCCAGAGGGATCCCAGGGGCAGCTGCATCCCTGGGTTTGCTCAGGTCCTCAAGGATGGACCACAGAGCCACTGGAGCATGGACCACTTCCCCACCTGCCCCACGTCCCCATGCCATCTGTCCCTGGGAAGGCTGCAGAGGCAGCTTGCTGTGGGGTTTGTCCCAGTTGTTTTGCTCCCATGACAGCCAGCCCTGTGGGACCAGTAGCTCTGTGGCTGCTGGGACTCCATTCAGGCTCCAGTGGATCTGGGTCTGTAGCAGCTGTGGGCTCGGAAAGACCTTCCAGGACTACTTGGTGGGAGCTACCGAGGAGTTTGGTGACTTGCAGGGTCACCACTGGAGTATGCCCTGTGGGAAGGGACACAGCCTTCCTCCCACTGGGAATACACACACCAATCCCTGCATGCACATCTCCACCCTGCTCTTCTCCAAGCCTCTCACAGGTCCCAGAGCCGCCTTCTACCTTGTTCACTGCCTGCACATCCAAGCGACACCCAACAGAGGCACTTACCTGCTGCTTGCCCCATTGGAACTAAAAGGACGGTGGGACAAAACCCTTAGGACAGGGCAGAGTTGGTCCTTCTTCCCCCACAAGGTGAGGAGGACAGCTCCTCTCCTTCTCTTGCCTGCTCCCTCAGCATGCCCCGTGTCTCCTGGCATCACCCAGGGCCCCTCAGGGCTTGGCCATGGTGGGTTTCGGGTGCATGACACGGCACCAGCTCTCAGGATCCCCTTGACGAGGACCACAGCAGGGGCAAGGCTTGTTCCAGGGAGCTGGCATAGAAGGAAGGCAGATACCCAATGGTGGGCATCTTCTGAGGTGGTCTGGGAATGCCGTCTGGCAAGGGAGGAGGACGCTGTAGACCCCGACACCTCCCAGGCAGGAGCATCCCAGCCCCTCCAGGCAAGGAGGGACCTTCCACCTCGGGGGGTTTGTTGTCCCAGGGGTCGTTCTGTTGTTCTGTCCAAGCTGGGGACACCCATCCAGGCTTCGGATTCCCAGGGGTCCCTTCAGGCTGCAGCCCTGAATACTGCCAGCGGCATTCGGGGCTGCAGCCCACCGGGGTCCCCAGCGGGACGGGGGGGCACGGAGCGCAGCCTTACCTTGGAGCAGCCGCTACAGGGGAGGGATACGGGACCCAGCTTGGGACGCCCCGGTCCCGGGAGAGCTGCAGTGATGGAGACAGGGGATGCAGGGATGAGGTGAGACGGACGAGATGGGATGCGGTGGGTGGTGGGTGGATGGATGGATGGATGGATGGATGGAGGTTTGGGGGCTGCAGGTTTCCCCGCTCTCAGGTGCGGAGACAATAGCCAGGGCTCCTGTTGCAGCTGCAGACTGTCTCTTTAAACCCCTCATCAGCCCACAGGTGGCCCTGTCACCACCGTGGTCATCCATGACGTCATCGGGAGGGAGGGAAGGGGAGGAGGAGGAGGAGGGGGGAGAAACGCGATTCCCCTCCACAGCAAAAGTCCCCGAGCGCCCATGGCAACAGATTGCAAATGTCACTGCGCATCAGCCGGGAGGAGGCTGCCGGGCTGCCCCCCCCACGGGGGACACGGCGGGGGGACGGGGCTGTCACGCCATGGGTGGCACGGGGGGCACGGGGCTGTCACCCCCACGCGTGGCACGGGGGGTGGGCAGAGCTGTCACCCTGCGGTGGGTGTATTGTAGGGGACAGGGTTGTCACCCCAGGGTGGCACAGCGGGGACAGGATGGTTCTCCCGTGGCTGGTGTATGGGAGGGGACGGGGCTGTCCCCCGCACAGCGACCTGGCTGTGGGTTAAGCAGGTGGGCAGCTCCCGCTCTCACCACGGGATGTGGAGCACTTGGGGCCCTCCCCAGCCCCGACACCCTGCGGCAGGGGCAGGTGCTGCTGCCCAGGAGGCGCTGGGCACGGCTTGTCCCCGATCCCCTGCCATCCTGATCCCTGATCCCCAGCAGTGACACTCATCCCTACCCCGAGAGGAGCAGGCACCCCAGTGAGCCCCCTTTTCCTGCCCCTCCGGTCGTGCCCGTGCTCTGTCCCTGCAAGGGGCTGTTCTGCAAAAACCGGGAAAACCTTGGAGGGTGTTTAAAGCAGATCTTGCCTTCAAGCAGAGACAAGACAACTGGTGTGTTGGAACAAGAAAAGGGGGTCCAACCCTGAACCCACGGACCCCAGGCTTGTGGACCACATCCCAGTGGTGGTGATTCCATTAACAGCCTCTAAAATTTGTCCAGTTCCACTTCAAAATGAGCCTCTGAGCCCAGTTAGAACCAGAGCAAGGGATGTTTTGGTGACAAAGAAAGATTTCCGTAGAGCTGTGAAGGTCCACCAGTGCTGCATCCTGCAAACTTGGCTTTGATGGGGCTTCATCCCAGTGAGACCTGCCCAGCATGGGGAGAGGGGCTGCAGCTCCCATGGGCAGGGGGGGGCCAATCCTGGCTGTGTTGGATAGGACCTGCTCACCCCTTTATGAAAATGTACATGAATCCCCTTGCAATGGGAGCCCCAAACTCTGCAAATGTGAATAAAGTCATGCCCCAGGCTTGGGGAAGAACAAAATATTTAATTATATCCTCGTTCTTTTGGAGAGATAACACCCAAGGACTCCCTCTGTATCCTTTGGTCTTTTCTCATACCAACAAGAGTTTTCCCCCAGCACTTCTGATCTGATAAGTATTAAACTTCCCCCAGCTGGTTGTGTAATGATCTTTAGGGTGCTTTGCCCTAAAAAGGACCCCATGGAGGCAGCCAGTTCCCACAGAACTGCCTCATCCCTGCATACCCTGGGGTTTGGTGGCCTCTCAGGGCTGCAGCATTCCTTCCCCACACCAGGATCCTCTACAAACTTCACTCTCTTATTTTACAGATTAAGAAAAAAAAAAAAAAAAAAAAAAAAAAAAAAAAAAAAAAGGGGCTAATTTTCTTTCCCCCCCTGCCCTCAGCTTGATGAAGAAGTCAACAGCCACCAAGCCCGGTGGCCATGAGAGGGTCTGGCTCAGGACCTGGAGGATTTTCTTCCTCCACAAGCATTCCTGTGAGGAGGTGGTCCTAATTTTCCCACAGGGATTTTGTGCTGGGGGTTGTGTCTGGCTGGTTGTGCCAGGATGGGAGCAGCCCACCCCTGCGCCCTCCTCAGCACTGCTCTCCTCACATGCCCTCTCCAATCCTGGGAAAGCAGCCGCGCGATCCAGGGCTGGGAAACTCTTGATAAACAGCCAAAGCAACAACAGCAGAAGGGTCCTTGCTTCAGGAACAGGAAAATAAACATCCAAAGCAGCCCAAATGAGCTGCACTGTACTATTTTTCTTTTTCTTTCTAACCCATCTGTTGGCTCTGGAGGTGGATGTGGCACTGGCAGGGTACTGGTGGGGCTGGTGATGCCACAAAGGCACAGAGCATCTCTTTCCTTGGCACACTGCTGAAAGGACTTCCACCGAAACCAGCCCAGTGGCATCCAAAGCCATGCAGGAGCCCTGCAGCCCCCTGGGCCAGCCCCCAGTAATGCCCATACGAGTACCCAGTAACCCTCAATCCCCCAGTAGCATCCACACCAGCCCCAGTATCAGAGCTCTGGGTGTTGGACTGTTCCTCTGGCCAGGGACGTGCAGAGGGACAGCCCACCCGTGTCCCAGCACAGGAGGGTGGGGACAGCCATGTGACCCCTGTTGCTGGGCCCAAAGGAGTGGCACAAAATGCTGGGAGAGGTGGGACATGTCCCAGGAGTCCTGGTCTGGCACTGTGACCCCACATCTCCTGCCTGCCCCCAGGCCAAGATAAACCAGGACTAACTTTGTCCACAGCCTTGTGCCTGCAGTGAGATTTACTGCACATGATTCAAATCCCTGCCACTGGCTGGAACCTGCAAGGGTCTTCTGACCCCTCCCCAGGAGTGGGGAGGGGGCACAGCTGTGAGCAGGTTGCTGGGATGAAGTTCTTGGCTCTGTATTGGCTCCAATTGCTGCTGTACCAGCGGCTCTTTTGTCCGGTGAGCCGCCTTTTGGTGGTGCCTGTGCTCCGGGGCCGCTTGTTTTCATGCCAGCTGCTGTGTGGTTGGATGTTCTTCGGCATTTAGCTTGATCCTATTAAGGTGGATCTCAATTAATTAGGCAGGAGGCAGAGAGACAAAGAGGGACGCCGGGGCCATTCGTTTTAGTCTTGTCATCGCGCCTCCTGCCACCGGCAGGCAGTGTGAGAGCAGGGAGGGACGGGGTCAGGCTGCTGGGCACCAAACCGCTGGGAGATGGGGACGGGGCAGGCAGGTGGGGAGCCAGTGGGGTCACCCAGAGGGTCCCCCAGGATCTGTGCCCGCTGCTCAGGGATGCCAGGAAGGCTGACATCCCCCATCCCCACAGGAAGGCAGCTGGAGCCACACAGGTCTTATCCCCTTGGGGCAGTGGGGTCCTGCTCTGTCCCACTGCTGGTGAGATCCTAAAGCATCCCATAAACACACGAAGGATCCTTGGGGATTCAGCAGTGTGAGCTTTGCTGCAGCAAGAGCATCCCCCTTCCACCCAGGTGACACTGGCTGGGTGCTGCTGTGGCATCCCTGGGTGTCCACCCGCCCCACAGGCGGGGGGAACACCCTGCTGGGCTCTCCAGCGCCCCAATTCGAGCACCCTGCCCTGTGCCCCCGCCCCCAGCTCCCACGCCTGCCGGTGGAGTGGCTCCGAGAGCCCGTGCATCCGCTCAGCCTCGGCAAGAGGCCGGCAAATGGATCTCAAGGGCCCCCTGACATTCCTCCTTCCCTCCCTTTGAAGGAGAAGTGCCCCTCAGAGCTGCCCTCGACGCTAATGCACGGGGCGGGAGGGGTGCTGCTAAAAGCCAAGGCGAGCAAAAGGCTTTCAAGCCTCTTGGAAAGGCCAAAGAGGTGCCCGTGGGTGACCCCAATCTCTGCTGTCGGTGTTGGGGTGTACCCCAAAATGCTGGAGGGAGGTGTGATGTTCCCTGTGGTGTCCTTGTGCTGGGACTCGGGGTACAGGGGGTGCAGGGAGGGATGGGGCCCTGCCAGACCCTTCCTGGGGATGGAGGAGCCCAGGATGCTCCAGGCATGGAGGGATTCAGGGGGCGTTTAGGTGCAGGGAGGGGGTGAAAGTTAATGTAGGGGACTTGGGGATGGTTGGATGGGGCTTGCAGAGTGTGCTGGGATGAGGTGGCCGGGGTGGAGGAGGGATGCAGGATGGGTCTAGGGTGGGTACAGAATGGGTGCAGAGGGTGCAGGATGGGTGCAGAGTGGGTGCTGGATGAGTTCTGGGGTGCTGAATTGGTGCCGGAGTGCGGGCGGGCAGGATGGGTGCTGGATGAGTTCTGGGGTGCTGGATGGGTGCAGGATTGGATGCTGGATGGATGCTGGGGATCCAGAATGGGTACAGGATGAGTTCTAGGGGTGCAGTGGGTGCAGGATGGGTGCAGGGTGGGTGCTGGGGTGCAGTGGGTGCAGGACGGGTGCAGGGTGGGTGCTGGGGTGCAGCGGGGGCCAGGATGGGTGCTGGGATCCAGGACGGGCGCGGGGGGTGCCCGGTGCAGGGGTCCTTCCCGCTGCCAGGTGGCGCGCCACGCCGCTGTCGGCAGTCTGGCCCGGCAGGCCGCATCTCGCTGGTCCGGCGGCCGGAAGCGGAAGTGCGGTGCCGCCCTCCCGCCGCTGTGCCGTGGCGGAAAGATGGCGGCGGCCATGGCATGAACGGGACCCGGTGCGGCGCCAGCGGTGAGCGCAGCCGCGACCTCTCCCTGGTCCTGAACCGGCGCGGAGACCACCGCGGCCCCCGGTCCCCCCGTGTCCCTTCATCCCTGGGACAGCGGGAGAATATCTGGGATCCCCGATACCTTTGGCGGGCGGGCTCTCGGCTGCCCCCGGGCTTCCCTGGAGCTCAGTCCCTCCTCAGCCCAGGGGACCGGAGCTCCTCGCTTCCCTCTCGGCAGGTGGGCCCGGACACATCGCGGATGATCCCTCCTGTGTCCCTTCGCCCCGAGCTCCCTCCGTTCTTTCCAATTTGTACCGTGTGTCTGCTGCTTGTCAGGTCTGCGTTAATCCCTGGCTTCCTGGACTCCCTTCCCGGTGTATCGAGGCTCCCTTTGTTCCCTTGGTGTCCACCTGTGCCTGCGCCCCTTCCTGGCTCCCTCCTTCCCCTCCTGGTGCCCCGCTGTCTCTCTCTGTTCAGCAGGCAGGACCGCCCGGGAGGCATCTCTGGACTGCCCTTGTTTTCCTGGTGCCTCCCACTGAGATCTTTCTCCCAGTCTCTCCACCTGCTCCCTGTGCCCTCCCGTGTTATCTTCCCTTCTCCCTCGGTCCCTTTTAGGCAGCCCCCGCGGGTGCCGTGGGTCCATGCGAGCGGGTTCCCTGCTCCCTGAATCCCAGCCGGGTCCCAGGGCACGCGCGCTCTCCCCGCAGGATGAAGATGAAGATGAAGTAGAGCTCTGACCATGGACCATGAGGCCCCCACCATCAGGCCCCGGCGCATCCAGAACCAGAACGTCATCCACCGCCTGGAGCGCCGCCGGATCAGCTCGGGCAAGGCCGGCACCCACTGGCACCAAGTCCGCGTCTTCCACCAGAACGTCTTCCCCAACTTCACCGTGGTCAACGTGGAGAAGCCGCCCTGCTTCCTGCGCAAGTTCTCCCCCGACGGCCGCTACTTCATCGCCTTCTCCTCCGACCAGACCTCGCTGGAGATCTACGAGTACCAGGGCTGCCAGGCGGCCGAGGACCTCCTGCAGGGCTACGAGGGGGAGATCCTGGCCAACGGCAACGACCAGAGGTCCGTCAACATCCGGGGGCGGCTCTTCGAGCGCTTCTTCGTGCTGCTGCACATCACCAACGTGGCCTCCAACGGGGAGCACCTGAACCGCGAGTGCAGCCTGTTCACGGACGACTGCCGGTACGTGATCGTGGGCTCGGCCGCCTACCTGCCCGAGGAGCCGCACCCGCCCTTCTTCGAGGTGTACCGCAACAGCGAGTCCGTCACCCCCAACCCCCGCTCCCCGCTGGAGGACTACTCCCTGCACATCATCGACCTCCACACGGGCAGGCTGTGCGACACGCGGACCTTCAAGTGTGACAAAGTCATCCTGTCCCACAACCAGGGGCTGTACCTGTACAAGAACATCCTGGCCATTCTCTCCGTGCAGCAGCAGACCATTCACGTCTTTCAGGTGACGCCCGAGGGGACGTTCATCGACGTGCGGACCATCGGCCGCTTCTGCTACGAGGACGATCTCCTGACGCTGTCTGCGGTGTACCCCGAGGTGCAGCGGGACACCCAGACGGGAATGGCCAACCCCTACAAAGAGCCCTTCATTAACTCCCTGAAGCACAGGCTGCTGGTGTACCTGTGGAGGAGGGCCGAGCAGGACGGGAGTGCCATAGCAAAAAGAAGATTCTTCCAGTACTTTGACCAGCTGAGGCAGCTCCGCATGTGGAAGATGCAGCTCTTGGATGAGAACCATCTGTTTATTAAATACACAAGTGAGGATGTGGTCACGCTGCGGGTGACAGATCCTTCCCAGGTATAGAATCACGGAATGGTTTGGGTTGGAGGGGGGTTAAGTATCATCTAATTCCACCCACCCTGCTAGGGATCCACTAGACCAGGTGGCTCAGATACTGCCTCCCTCTCCTGGCTGTTCATTGCTTTGGGACAAGTGCTCAGGCATTACAGTGCTGTGAGCTGTTCCTTAATGAGCCTGTAAAGGTTATTTAGGATCCCTAGTACCTGATTCTGGTGTGACTGTATGATGCCTCTGATACTGAATAACCTCGGTATCTTTTATTTTCTTAATTTCATTGCTTCCTTCCTCCTCACCTGCAAAATGAGAAAGATCTGATGTGTTAGCAAGTCCCTTTCTCCAAGGATTGTTCCCCATGCTCACAGATGCTGTTCAATACTCTTTCTCTCCCCAAATCCCCAACTGAATTTCTTTTCAGCCGATATTTTATATGGTCCATTTAAATTGTAGAGGTAGTCTCTCCCTTTTCTCATGTATCTTCAAGCATGTTTTTCAAATATAATAGTCTTCATTTTCCCTGGTACAATTACCATTTTTGTTCTGCCTACATACTTAGTCTTTCAAGCTTCAGTAAGAGGTAGTATTTATGATCTCTCCAAATTGGAGTAGCAGCTTTTAGATCAGGCTAATGGGCCAATTGCTTTTCTTTTCAATTTAGTACTAAAGAAGTGGAATTAGAGCAAATGTACCTCAGTCAGTGCTGGGTCCCTCCAGATGTTCCACAACTCTCCATGTTGATCATCTCTTTTTACTGCTTTTAGAGTGGTTGGTCACATTTTGAGCCCTGTGAAACTAAGAGGGTTTTTTTTAGCTAATTTTTATTCCTTTAATCATCTTAGTTTTATTCTGTTGAAAGTATTGAGCAAGAATTTGTGATAAATCTCCAGTGCAGCCTGTAGGTCTGATTGTTGCCCAGAGGTTTGTTTTCTCTGATGCATTTCTCTTCCCCACATCTCTGCCAGATCCAGGACTGAGGTCCTAGAAGAAATAGACAGTAGCTGTTTGTGTGTTGCCTTTTTCCAGTTTTTCCTGGGAGATGACTCTGGCTTGTTTTGGTTTATTTTCCTCTTCTGTGGCGTTTGTTTGGGGGAGTTGCTTTGGGAGGAAATAGGTGAGGCTTTATCTAATCTATTTTGCCCATTGCTGTAAAGCTGAATGTCTGTCTCAGAAATATGAAGGCTGTGTGGAAGTGGCCTGCAGGGTTCTGCTCGTTGCTGGTGTCTGGAATCAGCTCCTGACCCTGATGTAAATGTTTGTGGCAGGCTCAGCTCTGCTCTCTGCTGTGATTTGCAGGGCTTTTGTGCCTGGTTTGCTGCAGGGAGCTCTCGACTCTCTTCATCCCAGGGTTACTTTAAGATGCAGTTTGTGGTTTGTTTGCAGTGAGCCTCGGGCGCTGGGTTTTGTGCTAGAGGAAAAGCATCTCATTTCTCAGTTCTTCCAGGAGATAATTCCAGATGTGGAGCAGTCTCCACAGACCTGTCTGAACGTAGGCGTTGTGTTAGGACTTCCTGAATAAAACTTGGCTCACAATATAACTACAGCTCCCATTTTTCTTCAGTCTGTCAGACAAGGAACATGAGGTTTCATCAAATTTCAAGCTTCTCTCTCCCCTCTGTCTTCTGTGCCAAGAAGGTTGAGGAGCTGAAGCCTGTTCATGGTTGTGGGTTGTGTGTTTTTTGTCTGGGTCTGCACTGTATCCTTTGAGATCTTTACGAGTGTGCTCTGCGTAGGTAGCTTGGGGGTTTGTTGCTGTTGTAGGCTTGTGTTGATAGGCTTGACAGCATTGCTGTGTGGTTTTTGTGGCACTCAGCTGCTGCCTTCCATGCTGTGATGATGTTTTGGTGGTGTTACAGGTGCTGCAAAAGCAATGAGGGTTTCCCTGCCCAGGGACATCCTGTACATGTGTCTCTGCGTTAACCTGGCAAAGGAACTTTTTTTATTTGAAGTTGGAGGATACTCCCTGCAGTCTTCAGTGATTTAAAGAGTTTTTCCTTCTGCTGTCTTATCTTCTCTCTGCTCCAACCCTTCCTTTCAGAATGGCTTCCCTTTCCTCAGGCAGTAGTCTAGTGTGCTTTGTTTGGACGTGTGGGGGCTGGATTGTATTATCACAGTTTATTTGGGGCTGTAAAACAAACAAACCTTGTGATATTTGCAGGTGGGTGGAGTGAACAGTGCCTGGTCATCCCTAAGCATTGTTTGGGAGCAGGAGGTGAAGCATTTAGGAATTGCCTCTATTGACAGAAGACTTAATCAGATATGTGTCTATACCACGGGAATTCCCTTTGAAGTGGGGGCAGGTTCTTACTTTGGGGTGCCAGCTCTCCTGTCTCTAATGAGAACTACTTTTAATGACCAAGAATTAAATATGCCCTGTCCCAATGGGATGGGAATGTCATCTCCCTTTGATGTAGCTGCACTGACACAATGTCACCTTTTTTCCCAATTTCTTGCTCATTCAAGCCAGGATTCATTGCCATTGCCAACCCACAGCATGATACAAGGGCCATCTTGCACAAGAATGTCAGCATTAAGAAGAAGTCATTAATGTCTTTCAGATTTTCATTTCTGTGTTGGCAGGGTACCTGGAGGGCACAGCTTTTTGTGGGCAGTGATGGAGTGCACAGTACACTAAAAAGGCTCATCTCTGTGTGATGCAGATATTAAGGAGGGGAAGAAAATAATATACCTATGCAGAGGTAAAAAAAAATTCAGGTCAGCTGGTACTGGATCTGAAGTAATTTTGTCAGCAGGAAGGAAAATTAAATTTGGCACTTGAGTAAGTGTTTTGGATTTGGTGGAGGACAGAGAAGAAGAGAAAACAGTATGGTTGCATCTAGTTCAAGTTGAAAAATTGGAAGCCCATTAAGTTTTTGTAAATAATCACAGCTGAGAGGTGGATAATTTGGTACATGTACATGTTGTACATTTCAATAGGAGAATGGATTAGTGTGAGGATGTAGGATTCTCCTGTGCTGTGGAGAAATTTGAATAGGGTCTGTGGTGTGTGGGGAGAAGGAAGGGACAGCTTCCCCACCTGTGCTCTCCTGGGTAACCTCTGCCTCTCTCCCCAGCCATCGTTCTTCGTCGTGTACAACATGGTGACCACGGAGGTCATTGCTGTGTTTGAGAACACATCTGATGAGCTGCTGGAGCTGTTTGAGAACTTCTGTGACCTCTTCAGGAATGCCACCCTGCACAGTGAGGCTGTCCAGTTCCCCTGCTCAGCTTCCAGCAACAACTTTGCGAGGCAGATCCAGCGCCGGTGAGCCATTCGGAGCATGCTTTATTCCGTATAGACACACGCTCACCCCCGTCCGCTGAAGGCCAGTATCAAATACCAACCCTGAGAACACCAGTTCCTTTGGTCCCCTTTGCCAGGTGGTGCAAGGGTCAGGACTATATGTGGTTCATCTTGCAGCCTGATGCATTTGATTTTATGTTCCGCAGCATTTACCGTGTTAGAGGAAGGACCGGAGCAGTTGCAAACTGCTGCTTAGAAGAAAGGAAAGGAATTTTGAGGGAAAGATATTTCTGTCTCTCCTTAAGTATTAAGCTTAACTCTTTTGGAGGTTATTAAAGTGTTACTGCCCAGTAGCTTTGGTCCCTGAAGATATGATTTGTCAAGATGTTGGCATGATCCCAGTTGGGTGTATTTTGCCAAGTGACGTTCTCTGAATTTAGTGTGTACCAAACTGTTCTGTAGCATTTCCTCGACATCAGTCACCAGCTCATGGTTCTCATCACTGTAGAAAGGAAACTCATCTGCTTAGATCTGTTGTGAAAGCTGAGAAAAATACCAAAATAACCTGGATTTCTAGAATATGCTGTAACAGTCAGATGTGGTTTAAATGAGGCAGAGTGTGTTATTTCTTTAGGAAAATTTTGTTGTGACTCAGGTTGTTTTGTTCGTCGAATGAGTTGTTTCTCATCTTCCAAAGTACTTGGCATCCACTTATGGGCATCAAGCTTCTGTTGACTTTAGGCTGATGTCACGTAAGTCTGACGAAGTTGACTATGTCTGTAACTTTCTAGAGCAGCCTGTCAGGAAATCCATCATGCTTAATGGGAGAGAGAATGAGAGAACTCAATGAAGACTCATGAAGAACAACTCCTGCCTTTTGTTAAAGTAGAAAGGAGAGTCTTTTCATCCCCTTGCTACAAGGGCCTGTAACAGGAGTGCTGTAACTTCCACAGCAAAGTGCCATAGAGCATAGTCCACAGTGAGCTGGCTTCTGGCTGAGTGTTTATCCTCCTTGTTGTATGACGTCCCTGCAGCTGATCTGACTGTTCTTGCACATGTAAAGTTCCAAATTTTACTTGGAAAAAGAAATCCAGCCTGTGTCAATCTCTCCACCAGGAAGAACTTTCAGCTCGCTGTAGTTTCTGGAGAGCTTTATGCTTCTCATCAAGGTTCTTCTTCTTCTAAGGTTTCTTCCTTTATGTATTTAAAATAATGGCTGGAGAAAGGAGGATTGTCAAGTCAACATCAAGGGCTCAACTGTTCTGTGAAAACCCCCTGGATTTTGCTCATGCTGTTTCCAGGCTTCATGGTAAAACTTGGATAGACTGATAAGCTGCTAATCCATCTCTCCCTGTTTCTGATCCTGTTCATTTCCTGTCCTGCAGAGCAGCTGGGTCCAGACCTTGTGGGTAGGCACATTCTTCTCCTTCTGTCACTCTGGACATTCTGAGTGAGAAGGTAATGATGAGGGAGGATGAAAAGGTCAGCAGAACTGGTTGACGCTTGAATCACTGTGATACATCTTTGGAAGTGAGCTGTTTTAGTTCTTACACTGCAGCTGTTTGCTTTCCCTGTCAGTTTTCCTGCTTAGTTTGTTTAAGGTGTGCTGTTCACCCGTGGCCTTTGTGAACAGAAGGTGTCTGTTGTTTTGCTGCAGGTTCAAGGACACGATTGTGAACGCCAAGTACGGAGGGCACACGGAGGCCGTGCGGCGCCTGCTGGGGCAGCTCCCCATCAGCGCCCAGTCCTACAGCGGCAGCCCCTACCTCGACCTGTCCCTGTTCAGCTACGATGACAAATGGGTGTCAGTCATGGAGCGGCCCAAGACCTGTGGTGATCACCCCATAAGGTAAGGGATGGGCCAGGGAGCTGTATGTGAGGAGAGAGTGCAAGGAGTCACTGTAAATCACCTCTGCGTCATGGCATCAAGTGTGCAGGGTAGATGGAAGCCTTTCTCTTAGGAAATCCTTTCACCAGGGAGTTTATTTCAGCAGTCCCACAAAACTTGGTCTCTCTCCTTTACAGTAATGTGGATGTGTGGGAGGGCTCTTCATGTTTTCTCGCTGAGCTGCTCTGCTCTGGGGAAGGTTTGGGTGGTGAAGTCTCAGCCTTTTCCATATGAATGGTCTTGTTCCTCCTCCTCTTCTTGCAGTGCTGCCGTTGTGTTTGGGTTGCAGAGTGATACAGCTCTGATGTCTGCTTTCCTATGCTGGAAGGATCCTCTCTGAGCATGTGGGTTTAGTTGGCAAGGATTATCTGGTTTGTCCTGTGAATTAAATAGTATCTGAGCTAGGTGTTACTCAGAAAGCTTGTGGTATTGATTGAGCTCTTTTCAGACTTCCCTTGTTTACTGTTCTCACCCTGGGAGCTCTACTCCTTTTCATAGTCCCTTCTCTCTGTGATCTGTAGGAAATTTCTGTCTGTAGTAGGAATTTTAGCCAGACGTCAGGGACATTCTGTGCCTCTTCTGTCTGAGTCTCCAATACTGGCAGAGGGAGTAAGTCTGAGCTTGACAATAAGGAGGTTTGCAATGCTTCTTGAAGAAACATCAGGACTATTTATTTCTTTTCGCTGGCTTGCAGCCATGTCTGCAAGGGGTAGTGGTTAAAAATCTAACATCTCCAGCTTGAAAGGCTCAAAGAGCCTGAGTTATCCAGGCAGAATAGTCTTTCTGCTCATAGTACTGCAGAAGCAAACCTATGCTCTGAAAACAAAGAGAGCCTTCAGTGCCTGAGTGCTTTGTTTAGTGATTGCACACATGTTGGGGGCTCAGGCAGCCTAGGGAGATCTTTCTGGACCGCTTCCCAACTTTATTTTCATCAATGCATTTTCAAAAAGTGGTTTCATATCTCCCCTGGCCCTGACTCAGGTGGCGGGGAACTTCTGATTATTCCTGCGCTCTCAATTCCCAAATTATGTATATTTAATTGATTCTTCTGCCTGTATGATTTGGTTTGATCTCCAGCTTCCATGTTATCTGCAAAGAAAGCCTGCCCTTTTCCCCCTTGTCATGCTTGACGTTGGAAAACTTGCAGGGTGGCAGTTGTCTGCCAGCGCCAACCTGCGCCCGGCTCCCGCGGACAAAAGGCAGCAGAACCGCAGTCATTTGCTGCGGTGGAGTCTTTGTAGTAAACAAAGCCAAGTGCCACCTTCCCTCCCTCCCCTGAGCAAACCAGCGTTTCAGAGCCAGAGCTTTTAAAGCTCAAAGCTGTGCAGAGTCAATTAGGACTTGAATAGAGCCTCGGAGCAGTGGGGCTCCTGGTTTTTGGAAAGTAAGCAGAAGATGAGGCGCTAACCTTAACCATTCAGTAGCTGAAATAGTACTGCTGTGGTTCTCACATGCAAAACAAAGGGATTAATAAAATAATGCCAGCTGCCTGTTGGGGTTAGAGGGCTTGGAAATGAGGGAGCACAGGATCTGTAATATAAGTCCTGTAATTGTCTGGAATGGAAAACCCTTCAGTAGCTAACAGTGTTTTAATCTGTGTGAGCTAGGAAGGCTTCCAGGCCTTTTTCACATCAATTCAATATTTCCGTGCCCTGTGTTCTTTTAACCCTTAGTGCTTTTCTGCATCTCAGAAGGTTCAATTCTGCCTACTTAAGAAGCCAGTGGTTGTTTGCTGTCAGGTGGGAAGGACTTTAGGTTCCCCATCACCACCACCTTCCAGTCTCTTTTCAGGAGGCTTGAAGAGATATTCAGTGGGTGAAATGATGGCACTTGAAGGAAGAGCCTTTAACACAGCTCTACTTATAGCGGGGGGTCTCTAAAATCCATCTAGATGGCTAATAAGGAGCCATTTAACCAAAGAATTGGTCTGCAGACAAATCTTCCATTTTCCTACGGTTTGAAAAGGCTGGTCTTGCTGTTTCTGTTGACATACAATTTTATATTGCAGTGCCTAATTTATCCCCAGAATGAGAGCCTATGGAAATGGCCTCTGATTGCAGAGCACTTTTAAAAATACCTTTAAAAATACCAAACTGAGCACATCTTTAAGATTACAGGGAGCTTCATCTTGAGTAGTAAATTGTTGTGAATTGGGGGAGAGAGGAACAGATGGGGGACTGTGCTTTATTTAAAGAATGACCCTCTGCATACCCAGCCTCGTGTAGGAGGGAAAGGGCTTTTTGAAAAGCCAAATACCAAGATTGTGACTCTCTTGCTGGGTTCTTGTGTGCAATTTTCAGGCAAGGCTGGCTGGCACTTTGATTCAGAGGAAGGGAGAGGAGAGTGGCCCTCCAGGAAGAACATGAGGTTCTCAATAGGCTGTGTTGTTAAAATGTGGAGTATGTCTGCTCCTGAAACAGCATCGCTGGTATCTGTCATCATCCGTTCTTCCAGGCTGAGAGCTGAGTGCATCGTATTGCTGGCAGGGGGGAGATGTGCTCCGACATTAAAAGCATTCTTGGAGTTAAAATCAGAGGAAAATGCAAAATACCCACATGCACTAAGTGTTGTTGGAAAAGAAAACAGCTGGGAGGCATAATGGCAATTCTGTGCCCGAAGCTGGAAGAGGTCTAATGAAAATGGTCTAACAAACAGAGACAGTTTCGGGGTGAGGACTTGAGTTAGAGCCCAGCTACTTGGTGAAGGTACCGCATCCAGAAACCTCCACCATTACATCCCAAAAGCCTTCTCCAAAGTCTCAGGGAGGGTGGAATCCCTGCAGAGAGTCCCGTGTTCTGACAGCAACAGAGGACAGTGGTGTTACCCAGGCTTATGTCAGTTACACAGAGTGTGCAGGGGAGGTTCAAGAAGCAAAGAGCTTCCCTGGACTCACCTGTCTCTTCAGTGCTGTTTGTCTCATCCCCCTGAAAGTGTTCCCTCTGTGCTGGATCTGTGTTTCAGAGCTTACCTGTTTGGAGATGCATGTGAGCTTGACCCACAGGCAGGTGTGTGGGTGACAGCAGAAGGTCATAAGGTTTTCCTTGACCTGTCTCCTTGCTGTGGTTATTGAATCCAAATCATCAGGTACCTCCTGCACAGCCTATCTCATTCATGCTTTCTTGGTGGCAAACTAAAAGGAATTGCAAAGCCTTGCTTGAACTGTACAATACAACACGGTACCCTTGAACAGGATTGGATCGACATCCTTGACTGAACAGGGAGGTAGCAGGCACAAGGACAGCAGTGTAAGGTCTTCCCTGGCAGTACCAGGGGGAGGAAAGGGTGGCCTGACACTTTCGTGAAGGCCATTGCCAAGGGAAGGGAGCTCAGTTCTGTACAGTATATCTGCCTTAGGGATCAAGGGGAGCAGCTTGCATTAAGAGAGGATGGAGAGCAGCACTGGTGGGGTCTGAACCAAACTGACTCCCTCTTGTGAAGTCAGCTTTGTCCATCAAAGTGACAGGCAGAGCTCTCTCATTGCTAATAATAAAAGTAATGCTTTTCTAGACAGTGGAAAACAACTGCCCAGAGAGGGACTTTCCTGCAAAGCCAAGAGCCAGACACCCAGCTAAGGACCTTCTGCCCCTCGGGGAGCACCAGAGCTTGAACAAGGCACTTGTCTCTGTGTGCAAAGAGCCCAGATGGCAAAGTCAATAGTCGGGAACAGCCATAATTGACTTTCTCTTCCTTTCAGATTTTACGCTCGTGATTCTGGCCTGCTGAAGTTTGAGATCCAGGCGGGGCTCCTGGGGCGCCCCATCAATCACACGGTGCGGCGCCTGGTCGCCTTCACCTTCCACCCCTTCGAGCCCTTCGCCATCTCGGTGCAGCGCACCAACGCCGAGTACGTGGTGAACTTCCACATGAGGCACAGCTGCACCTAGAGGGACTCGGGGCCGCTCTCCTTGGCCCTGCCATGGGTGCACCAAAGCCAGGGAACCAAACCTCTTCTGGGGAACCAAAGCATCTCTCATGGAAAGAAGCCTCACCTGGGAGCTTCCACCAGTGGCGTCTCGCAGGGCCCTCAGCTCAGCGGTGCAAAGCTGATCCACCCCACTTATGGGGATGGATGCTTCTTCTGACCTTGTTTGTACTGCAGAGATCCCCCTGCATTCATGCTGCTGTCCTTCCCTGTTCCTGATGATGAACAAGGCGTAGCTGAGGTTCCTTTCTTGGTTTCCCAGAGGCATGGCTGTTCTCTGTCCTGCTGTGGGTCTTAGGATGGCAGAGAAGGAGCTCTGCATCACACTTGAGGAGCTCTCCCTTCTGCACTGGTGCTCTCCTACCTTGTTGGACAAATGGGCTGTCACAGAGGGAAAGGGATGGGAGCCATGGGGAGGGCTTGAATGCAGCTACCCTTGTTTGTATCTTCAGAATTGCTAGGGAAATGAGATCCTGCTCTCATCCACACAGCCTACTCATGTCATTTTAATATGCAAGAGGTCAGGAAAAAAAAGGTGTGGAAAATCAGTTGAGAGACACCAGGTGTGTTCCTGACTCTTATGCAGGTCGCTTAATCTTTGTGCCTTAGTATTGTAAAAGCTCCTAAGCGAGAGGTGCTGTTACACCAGCAGGCCAGGGCAGCTGGTTGTGTCTGTAATGCAGGAGGAGGTGGGTGCAGGAGGAAGGTGGGTGTCTGGGAAGTGTGTGGGGATCAACAGCAGCTCCTTGATCATGTCAGGAGGACTTTTCTGCAGCATGGGGGTTAATCCTCATGGCCATCTGCAGGTTCTGCTGTTGAGGGAGCTGCTGGCACCCTCCAGTGTGTTGGAGTACCAGCAGGGAAAATTAGTAGGATTTGCCCAGGAGGAAGGGTGGAGACCTGTATTCATGTCCACTGCTGTGGGTGGGCAGTTTGGAGATTAACTTGTTGACTTAGGTTGCTTACCTCTGTCTGTTTGATACACTGTTCTCTGTGAGAACCCAGATGCTGTTTCCAGGCTTCAGAGCACAGCTGGCCAGTGTGTCAGTGTTGGCTGGACCATGGCAGTATTTGTGCTGCTGATAAATCAAGTTCCTGGGTGTAATTACCTGCCACTGTGGGCCAGTGAGGATGCTGGCCTGCCCTTCTCTCTTAAAAATGGAGTTTTTGGTTGTAGGCCAGCATTTAGGGGGTTTTACACGAGGGCTGGTTTATGACTACTGCCAGGCAACACAACCATCCCAGCATCACAATGTGCTCCATCAGAAGCTGGAGCCTCTTCTTGTGCCATTCCTTTAGCAGGTACAGTGGGGGCAATAGAAAATTGGTGCTAATACACAGGAGACCCTCTCCATTAAAGGACCCTGTGGGTGTCTTGATTGGACCAAAATGAGCTGTGGGTGATGTATTTTGGCCACATGCCTGTGAAGAGGAGTATTGGAGTCATGTGTTTGTTTTGCTGGTGATGCATTGGAGAAGAGCCATGTGGGTGGGGGTGCCTGCTCATGGTATGAGTGGTGGACCTCAAAATTAAGGGTGTCCTGGGGTCCTTGAATCAGCCTTTGCTCTCTGCCTCACCGTACTTTTCTCCTGGCCTTGCTAAACATATTTCTAGGGAAGACATTGCATTTCACTGCTCTTTTCCTGATGTTTGCACTGTTGGTGTCTCAGGTCTGTCAGGAGTGCCGGCGGGTCAGGAGACTGCTAACAGAGGAGGTGTCAGTGCTTTAGCTGCAGGTTCCTCTCGTCTAATAACACTATTTGTCAAGGTTTTAGGGTTTTATCCTGTGATCTGTTCCTCAAACATTCAATTAAAGCTCCAAGTGGAGAATCGTTTGCACACTGTAGATCATGGATTTGCCTCCCTCTGCACCACTCTCACAGCTGTTCACACTTCAGTATGAGACTTTCCCCCCTCCCCCCCAAAGCTTCCAGCAGCTCCATCTGAGACTGTGTTTACTCCTTGGTGTCACAGCCTCAGGAAGTCAGTGCTTACTAAATTAGCTGTCAGAGCTCCATTGAGACTCTTCTTTCAGTGGCAAAAATATAAACTTCAGCATTTCTGAAGTAGGGGCTTTTGCCAAATTCAGGCTGTCCTGTGTGAAGCAGAGAGTGTGGCACGGATTGTTGGGCTTGGGGCTGAGAAAGAGATCTATCTGTTCTTATCTCTGCCATTAAGTTCTGAGGCTGGGGGCAAATCTCTTCCTGCTCCAGCTGGTGTTTTCTTCTCCGTAAATGAGGCCAAAAACATATTTTCAGCTTTTATAAAACACTTTGAGATTCATGGATAAAAAGTGCTGGATAAGTGCTAAGTATTTTCTTATTATGTTTGCAGACAAACTGATCATACTGAGTACTAATTGCCTTGGAGTAGCATAGCAGATCCTCTGGTCTTGGCTGCTGCATTTTATATCAACAACAGAGATAATTTTATTACAGAAATGTATGGAAAGAAAAGTCTCTCATGCTTGAATTTTTGATGCTTTTATTTAAGAAACAAAAAGTGTGTGGTGGGGAGGGTGGGAGAAAAGGGGAGATATTTTCTACCTGATATTTTTCCTAGGTTAGGGTAAAGATTTGTTAGCAACACGAGACAAAAACAAAATAAACAGAATTTGCTTTAAGAGTGTGATTTATTGTCTTTGCCTTCCAAAAATCTGAATGGTATAGATGGGAATTGCTGCACTAAGAAGAGATGGCAGGGGTGTGCCTTGGGCTGTGCAGATGTTTCACATGGGAGCTTGCTGCCTCTTCCTGGCACTTGGAGTACAAAGTGTGCCTAAGAATGTTCCCACCTGAGGCATTTCTGTAGTTCCTGCAGATTTCTCAAATTTTTGTCCACATGAACTAATGCTGGGAGAGGAATTCTTGGTCACATTTTGTGTATTATTACTAGCCCAGCTTGTATTCAGAGACTCTTCTGCTATTCCATTTACAGCATTGATCTAACATCCTGGTCGTTTTCTGCATAATCAAGGGATGAAAGCTTGTTGTGGTTTAACCCCAGCTGGCAACTCTGCCCCACAGAGCCACTGGCTCACTCCCTCACCAATGGGCCTGGGGAGGGAATTGGGAAAGTAAAAGTGAGAAGACTTGTGGGTTGAGATAAAACGCTGATTAATGGGTAAAGCAAAAGCCACATGCAAAACAAGGAATTCATTCCCGCTTCACATGGTCTGGCAGGTGTTTGGCTGTGTCCAGGAAAACAGGGCTCCATCCTTTGTAACTGCCCCAGCCAAAACCAGCACAAAGCTGAACACACCTTGCTTGGCAGAGCAGCCTGTCTGCTGCTTTTAGGTTGGGCTGAAGCACTCAGATTTTCCATGGGCTGCTCCCTGCCTGCAGAACAGTCTGGCTGAGAACTCTGCAGCATCCCTGTTTGTGTTAGTTCCTCTAACCATCTGCATCTGGAGCATGAAAGTGATTTTCCTTTGAACCTTTCCTCCATTTCAGATGCTTTCCTGTGCAGACCTTGAGCACACCAGAAAGCTCTTGAGCCCATGGCTTTTCAGATAGGCACTAAGTGACAAGGAGATGCTTGAGCTGGAAACTGTGTTTGACTGACAGCAAAATCCCATCTTTCGTTACTTCTTGTGCTGCCTTTGCTTTAAAAGAAAAAAAAAAAAGTAGTGAAAGCAGGACAGTTGCATTATTTCTCATATAAAAGGCATTAGACAGCAAGGCACAGAAATGCCATTAGAGTCAAACGTATGGATATGTTTAAGATGTGTCCCTACTAAAGACTCCTACCAATTAACCTTCCAGTGCTCATGGCTGGCCCTGATCTAGCTGCCTGTGTGTACTGACAGGACCTTCCTTTTTCTCAGGTGCTGCATCTATTAAGCTCTTCCCTTGGTCATTTTGACCCAGCTAGAAGAATCAGATTTCTGATGCTTTAAGAAATCTCTTTGTTTTTCTTCTTTATGATCTGTCTTGCTGCTTTTCTGCCAGCTTTTCCTGCAAGGATCTCTCAGGGCTGCTGGCAGAGAGGTGGTAAAGGGATAGCAATGAGAGAAATCTGCCTGTTGTCCTTCTGTGAGCCTTTATCAGATAGGTGCATGCTGCAGAGCAAATGATGTCCTGTGGACAACGGGACAGGATTTTGTGGGTTTACTTAGTCCTTACTTTGCAAGTTCCAGAGTCTGTATTATTGATGTGCCTGAATCTTGTGCTTCTCTGTCTTGTTACATGATTGTAAAAGCTTTTCTGCTCAAATACTCCTCAGGAGGAGGGAATGGTGAAATAGCTTTTTATTTTTGTATTGTTTTCCCTGCTCCAGGGCTGTGGGAGCTGTGGGCTGAGCTGTGCAGTGCAGTTCCAGCCTGGTGCTTGCTCAGGCAGCCCCAGCCCCTGCTAGAGCTGTTTGCAGGCCAAGGTCTGATTTGACTTTGTTTCTCTTAGGGAAGAGCTGTACTTACTGTGTAAGGAAATGAGTTCTCAGAAAAATACTGATGTGGGGAAAACACTGAATGGCACCTTTTTTTTTTTTTAATGATGTTTTGACATAAAAATACTGCAGTTTTAAACTAGCAATCTGGAAACTGGTAATTCATGGCCAACTGCTGTGGTCTTGCATGTGAGGAGAACTGGAAAGAGACACATTGCCCTTGGTTCTGGCCACTCAAGGCTGTGCTGCAGCATCTGGGTGACTTGTGGGTCCTCACTCCATGAATGAGTTGAGGACAGTTATGGAGGAATGTGATGGGATGGCTCATGGATGCCCAGGACCCTTGGATAACACTACCAAGTCCCCAGCATTTGCTGCATTCTGCTTTGTCCAGGTATGAACTGGAGTTTTTGGAGGAGTTTATTTTTTGTGGATGACAAAACTAGTTTGAGTTCAGTCTTTTTAAAGGTAGGAACATGTTATTTCTACTTTCCACAGCTGTCTTCTTTCCTTCTACTCAGCAGCTTTGCAAAATGCCAAATGTAGTCCAGAGCAGGCCTGGCTTTGCCCAGAGGACTCCCTAAGCCCCTGTTTTTGGCAGTGGATTGTTCCCTCTGAAAGCTACTCTTGCACAAGTTCATCCTTCCCTCAGCCGGTGTCCTTCCTCTATCCAGGTGTGTTGCAACAGCATCAGGTAGGGAGGCAGAAGGGTCTGAGAGAGTTGGGGGTCTGAGCACACTGTCACTGTCCCAGTGCCTGACTGGGCAGCAGCTTCTGTCTCCCCTGGATGGGGCAGGGGAGGGTGCCCTGGCAGTGCTGTCTGTCATCCAGCCCTGGGCCAGAGCCCTGCCAGCCTGGGGCTGCTGGAGCTGGGATGTGTGGGACCAGTTGCCTAAGGAGGGGTGGGAAGCAGGCAGGCGGCAGGGAAGCCCTGCCAGGGCCATCTGGCTGCAGTTGGATGGGATTTTAGGGTGTTGTTAAGAGCAGTGGGCAGCGCTGCATCCCTGTGAGTGCCTGCTCGCTGCCGCTGAGCCGGTCATTTGATAGCTCCTCGGTGCTCCTCGGAGGCCTAAAATGGAGCAGTGCCGGATTAGATGTACCCGGTGCCCTTGGTGAGCTCCGGGGAGATACGATCCTCGTCCTCCCGCCTCCGACCTGCTGGCGCCCAGCGCCCAGTGCCGTCGCCACAGCAACGGGGAGAAACAGCCCATCCGCATGGAAACGGCCTTGCTGTGCCCGCCAGCCGCCTCGGGAAAGCTGGCGAGCCTGGAAAGGTGAGGGGCACCAGCACCTCTGTGAGCAGCAGGGAGCCTTGGCCCGGGCTGAGCAGACATGCTGTGGGTTACTGCAGCGCTGGCACTGTCCCTGCCTGTGGGACTCCCACCCCAAAACACAGGCATTGCCCCCAGTGCAGAGCCAGCACGTGCTCCCTGCTCTCTGCCTGTGACGGATGATTTTCATTGCTGCTGCCCTATTTTTTTGGGGGCTGGTCCTGAAGTCAGTGTAAGGTCCAGATTATCTGTGCTGATACCTGCAGCAGCGTAGGTAGGTCACTGGTTCACCCCTGACTGGTTAGTACTTAATGCTGGTAAAATCCCTCTTTGTAAGGAGGAAGGAGCAACTGGCAGCTAAACAGGGTCTCCTGTAACATAGGGCAGACAAATGTCATCTCGTCAGTGTAATTGTGCAGTGCAGCCTGTCTGGCTTTGGGCAGCAAAGTCTGAGTTAATCCTCATTCTGCCTCCTACCCCTTAAATCCCCCATCAGCTGCTTCCCCAGAGAAGGCTCAGGTTTGAAGGTGATGTTGGTGCTGATCTGCTGGTGCTGATAAGGGCTGGGGAGAGCAGCTCTGCTGTGCAGCTGCTTGTGGCCAAGCAGGGTTTGTTCCAATTTTACACTGGCCCTTTGGTGACTGTGTGTCTTGGCTGCAGGATCACTTGGAAGGGGATCTCCCTGGCCAGCATCACTTCTTCTTTGGATGGATTTTGGTAAACGGGGCTGGTTTTACAACCATGTCCAGGGACAGATTGTCCCAGAGCATCTCCCAGGGCTGGAGAAAGCTGCTTTCCAGCCACTGGCCTTACTGAGAAGTCCACAGGGCTGGCCAGTCTAAATTTGCATTTCTTGGTCAGTTTGACCCCGGCAGATCAGGGAATTGCTGTGGATTTGGCAGGAACAAAACAAAAAGGCAGTGCCCAGCTCTTGCCAAGGGGCTGTGTGAGAGCCTGGTTGGCAATTAGGAGAGCAAGTTGTGTGCCTGCAGGCTGGTGCATGAAGAGATGAGTCCTATTTCACCTCACCTTGGGACTTGCAGAAGGGGCAGAGGATGGGAGACAGGTGGATAAAATATGTCATTCTCCTGCCTGGGGCCCCAAGTGTTATTTGTTACGTGGAGCCCTGTGTGGGTGGGAAGCCTGGCCTGCTGCTGTGCAGAAGAGCCCCTTGTGCCCAATCCTTTCTCCCTTCTGCTTATATTTTTTTTAGAAAATCAAGTGGTGAGGTTGCTGCTGGAAGCAGCTCTCCCAATCAATGGCTGCTAGGGCTCCAGGGTTGCTGAGATGTTTGGGTCCAGGTGCACAGCCTCCACTCTCAGTAGATGTGGGCACGGGAGGAGGGTTATGGACTATGGAGAAATTAGAGGATCCTGCCAAGTGGCACTAGTGCAGGGGAAGCTTGGAGAACTCAGCAGAGGTGTGAGTGGTTTCAAAAAAACAAAATAGCATCGAGGCTTGGCTCCCCTCTACATCTCGGCAAGAGGACCCTGCCGCCCCGCTTCACCATCAGTCTGGGGACTTGGATGCTCTTAGGCTGTTCATTAGTAAAACCTCTGAGCAGTTCCTACTGCCATCAAGTACCCATTAATGCCTCTTCAGGGAGAGGAGAGCATTGGGAAAGCACAAAAACAATCCGAGGGCCCTTTATCTCCTTTTGGTCTGAGAGGTCATGGGCTGAGGTTGGAGGGGAAGAGGAGCCAGGTGGGGATGCCAGGCACGGAAGGCAGCACCGTGATTATCTGCCAAAATCTGAGTGCAAAAACATAACCTGATTTGAACTTCTACTTCTTCAAGACTCCCGGGGGTGTTTTAGGGTTATAAACACCTACTCACTGACCTGCTTTGTGCACATCTTGAGCCAGGTATTCATTCCCACACCAGAGGGAAAGCCAGCAAAACCTGCACAGATGTCTTTAACAGCTGCAGCCGGGCTGCCATAAGCCACCCCTGCTGCTACAGTTTATTAGCACTGCAGGGTCTGTCCCCTTCTCCCCCTTCTCCTTGCCTGCTTGTGTGTACAATCAGCTGTTAAAGGACACTGACATCACTTAACAGTTTAATTGAATCTCACAAAGGGATCCAAATTGGCTGCCTGACTCTTGTCACTGAGATGCTCATGGAAGAAATAGTAAATGACCAATTCAGCAGATAAAGCTGCAGCTCTGGGTAAAGTCCTTGTTGCTGGGGATAGGGAAGTCATTCCTCTTTGCAGAATAATACACTATTAGGGAGATGGCTGAGGGCTATTTTTCCAGGCCACCAGGTGCCATCCCTGTCCAAGGGAAGGGTAACTAAGTTAGACTAACTCCCCAAGGTGGTGTGGCACTCAGTAAGGGGTAAACAGACCTGAGGCAGCATTTTATCTGTAAGTCAGGAAACTCTTCTGTGTTTTACACAGCGATTTACAGGGATACAATTGAGAGAGGTCCACATGACTGTTTATTCAGAATGGAAGGCAAAATCCCAGGAAAGACCAGGGTTGAACCAGGATGAAGCTTTGCAGCCAGTAGCAATTTCTGAGATTGTTTCACAGAAGAAGTTATCTTTGAGTGTAGGGAATCAAAAGTTAGGAGGGACTGGAGAGAAAAATGTCCAAAAACAATAGGGAAGCCCAGAGGGAGAGGATATGACCCTAATGAGAGTGCTAATGCTGTGGCCATGCTACTGACAAATAAAGTAATTGCTGCTCAGGAGGAATGTGAGCCAGTAGAAAACAGCTTTCCACCCAGACGCCAAGAAAAGCAATTAGAACTCGTAAACACCAGTGTCTGACTAAAACCAGGTCCTTAATTAATAGTTTCATTTGAAGGGTAAGGAAATCATTAAGCACTATTGGTGTCTATTAATTCCCTGCAACACGAACCACAATAGAGTTTTAAACCTTCTTCCACAGCGTGTGCAGGAAGGAGCACCTGAGCCCTTGTTTTGTGTAGCTGTGCTCCCTCACCTCACTGACTGCCCCAGAGCCCCGGGATGTGCTGCAGGATATACAGCTCAGACTGTGCACTAAGTTAGGACATGGTTTTGGGAGTGCTCCATCAGGAGCAGGAGGGAAGGTGGATGGAAAATGTGATTTCAGTAAAAAGCTGTACAACTGAAGTACTGTGCCGGGGAGCTCAGAGTACAGGGAGCTGGGGGTCTGGAAGATTTACATCATACTGTACAGATCCCAGCCACGGAGCCATGGAGAATAGTGTCAGGCTCTTCTGTCCAGCACAGAGGGTGTTACAGGACTGTCAGTCAAAGGAAGAAGTGGGGGTAGCTACCAGAAATAGGCAGGCAAGGGGGGGACATAAAGCTTCCCACTGCATAAGCAGGGGTGATGCACTGGCAGATGTCCTAAAACCTTCACACACACCCAGAAACCAAGAGTGTTAAGGAGTGACCTTTACAGAGGACACAGCCTTGATTTTCAGTCTGGGTAAGACAAAGATGTATTCTTGTTTTCTGACTCTCGATTCACCCACATACTCTTCCCTGAATTCCAGAAGGACCAGAGATCTCTTCACAATCTTACTTTTGAATTTGTTCTATCATCTTCATGTGACGTGGGCACCTCTGCATTGATGCAATGAACAGGCTGTAGTGGAGAAGAGCAGTGTTTGATTTTCTGTGGGTTAGACAAACCTGCCAGCACAGCCTGGTCCCCCTCCTTTGTCAGGTTGGTCGCTGTGCTGGGCACAGACACCAGCTCAGCCTTGCTGTAAGCACATCACACACCCCTTCCCCAGACAGCTGCCTGCATACTCAGAGAGTTCATCTTGGCAGTTTATGGCTGACTTATCTTTTCGAAAAGCAGAATATTAAGTTCCTAGTGCAGCCATATTTCTGGAGAGAGGGGAAAACTCTTCTAGTGTGTCAAACATCTGTGGCAGAGCCTCTCTTTCTCACTGGCAAATCTGTGATAGCTCAAGGAACTCCCCTTTAAGATCACCTACCCTCCCTTCAAATTCAGAGAGCTGGACTAAAGTAGATTTGTCTAAATCTTGTTTTCTCCTGTCAAATGCAACTCAACAGGCTTTTCTAAGCAGTGATTTCTTTCAAAACCTGCTGTATGCCACTCAGCCCCATCAAGGAGGTTCACTGCCTTGTTGCTATGGCACCCTTTCTCTACAGAGGGAGAAAATAGTTAACTATGCAATTTAAGAAACTAGAGAGGAATGACAGAATGAGAAATAATAGAAAGGAAGATTCTGCATTTGCAATAGAACTGCTGGCTGCTCTAAAATACACCATGTTTACAGGTGAAGTACTTGCCCAGAGCACGTTGGATAGGGCCAGGGCTTCTCTGGCAGCAGGGATTTCAACGAGATGCCCTTTGCTAGGCACTGTGCCTCTGCCATCCAGCACATCAATCCTGTAGTCACTTACTGCTGTTACCTTCCTGCTTAATGCTCCTGACATATTTCCTTGGCAGAAATTCTGGATGGAGCTGGGACAGCGATAATACATCACAGACACACAACAAGCTCCTGCTGCTTGTGGATACACAGAGCTACAGTTCAAGATTTAGGTGCTTTATATCTCCTTGGCAGCATTTCATTATTCCTTGGACCTAGTAACCCCTGCTTGCTTTCCCCAGGACCCCAGAAAATCCAGTTTGTGGTGCACAAGGCAGGGCCAAAGAGACTGCAAGCATCAAACCTGGCAAGATCCCAGCAGCCCCTTTAGAAAGAGCGGTGCTGTCCTTTGCCAAGAGCAGTGGCAGGTCAGTACAGCTTGGGTGAAACAAAGCACTGCAACAGATCTTTGCCAGGAATGGATCCAGGCTGGTGCTCTCTGAACAGCTGCCTCTCACAGGGCACATGTAGCTCTGTGAGCCAGGGGGAAGGAAAGAGTTACCCCATGCTTGTTTCCCAATGTGAGCAGTGAGACAAAGAGGGAAGGAAGATGACCTGACCCCGTGCAGTTGTTTACTACAAATGACTACAGGGAGATCGAGATCTCAGGCTCTCCTTCTGCCTGACAAGGGCACTAATGGCATGGAGGGCTAGACAAGAGCCACATATGGTGGTAATAGGAAGAGAGCAGTTGAAAGGCAGTAATAAGCCAAAATATTTCTGGGAACACAGCAGGAATGGCTGTCAAAAGACCAACATTTTAATCAAGAAACTTTGTAGACAAGAGGCTTCCTATGAAGGAAATACACGGATTCCTGCTTTCACCAGCAGCTTCTACCTCCTGCATTTTTAAGGCTCAGCACGGTCTCTCCAAGCTTCCCTCAACAAGTATTTCCAGGCAGTGTGGCCTTCCAGAATCAGTCACAGAAGCAACATTCAACTGAGACCCTGATGAACTGCTGTTGAAAGCTGTGTGTCCCTCACACTCTCCTGACTTTCCGTGGGCGGCAGCCGTTGTGGGGGACCGGGCTGTTGTCGGTGATGGAGATGACCTCCAAACCTCCCATCGTCAGCCCCTTGATGGCAGCCTGCAACCAGACAGCAGATGACAGTTATCAACACACACAACAGCAGAGAAGGGAAAAAGCTTAGGGCAAGACAGTTTCGTCCCCCATCTGAAAATCAACTTGTTCCAATGCTTCTCACTTCATAATTCTTAAAAGTAACTCTTATTAGAAAACCCTGTTTAAACTTATCTGCTCTACCCCTTTCTTGATTATTCCCATTAATTTTCCTACTTTAGCCATAAGAAGTCCCAAATATAGCTTTTATTCTTTCTCCAAAATGGTATTACTCTAAAATTCTGATGACTCTAAAAATTCGTTACTGGGTACGTGGGTGAGGAATCCTTTATATCAGCTTCAGAAAAACCAAGTTAATTGAGACCAGCCTGAGTTCAGAAAACATCCATGATAGCTGAGAAAATGAAGCATGGAAAAGAAACTCCAACACCTACTTTGCGTCCTGGTCCCAGTCCTTTCACCATGACTCGCACGTGCAATACACCCTTCCCACGTGCTTTCTGTGAAAAGAACAACTGCTTAGTGTTCTCTTTGGCATAAACTCTGGCTCCCTTGGTGTCTTTCATTTCATAATAGTATTTAAATAAAAATAAAGATTAGGTAGTAAGGGATACAGAAGACATATATGGGGATCATTGTAGAGACACTAAGAGCAAAGGAGGCTGGGGTATGGCTGTGGCAGTTCAAGAGAACTTCTGTGCTAGACTGTCAGCTCTGCACACAGAGAAGGCTCTCAAATCAAACTATCTTTGACCTAAAGCCAGGGCAGAAAAGGACATATCCATGGATACATGACTGAAGTGGCAAGGGACTAACAAGGACTAACTCTAAGCTGTTTTCCCTTCTCTAATGTGGCGACTTCTCCCCTGTGAGCAGTAGGTTCTTTCTGGAGGGTAAATGAGAAGAGCAGGCAAGCTTTAGATTTGCTGTGCAGGAGTCCACACCTCCAGTGCAAAAATTCTAGGGGCTTGCAAATTGGAAATGAAGAACTGCTGTACAGCACAGCCCTGCTGCCACCACGTGGAGGGAGCTCCTCTGGCTCTCTTTCTCATTGTGTTCTGCTGCAATTAACGTACTAACTACTTCAACAGTGACAGGATAAATCTGTCCAAGCACAGCTACACAGCTATTATGAAGCTCCAACGAGCACAGATTAATAGTGAAGATGTTCTTATATCCCTCCGAGTCAACCACAATAAGCTGTTGGCCAGCAGTGACACCAAACTCCTCTGGCATGAAAGGCTGGAGTGAGTTCCCTCTAATTTAGGATAAGGATTTTCAGTTTAACCTTGCCTCATTCTGCTGTAATGAGGACTGTGACAGAGCCAGCCTCATCTCCTCCACCTGGACACCCAGATGGTTTTTTTTTTAGAAAGGGTTACAATAAACCACACGCAGCTAGAAACTACAGGTGCAAGAACATCACTTTCTCTGACTGGAACTGCTGGCTGGAGCTCAGTTCTGTGGCAGAGAGCAGATATCAAACATCCAGACAATAACTACAGCTACTTCTCAGTCCCCTAGGGTGCAAAACTTGAACTGCTGCTGATTCAGGGGCGACATTCCCCAAATGACTGAGGAATGTTCACTTAGGAAAACAGGAGGCTATGCAGACCGGTGCTAGGAAAGGACAGGCTCCAAGTTACAATCACACATTTCCAATCCCAGCCTGCACAGCTCAGCTTACGCTCAGGGCATTTCTAACAGCTCTTTCAAACACACTTTGTCTGTGTGCAAAGGAAACTTGGGACGCTGCTCCAGCACCACAGAACAGCTCTGGAGTGCTGCCTGCGAGCCAGGCCTGTGCCCAGCTCCGGGGGCAGGCAGTCAGTGCTCCCCTCGGGGGTGGGAATCACGGCTGGGACTCACCAGTGCCGCTGCCATGGCCGCGGTCTGTGCCGCGATGGCAGTGCCCTTCTTGGCGTTCTGGAAGCCCTCTGTGCCGCAGGAGGTGCGGGAGAACGGCTGGTTGTCAAAGCTGACCACCTGGATGTGGGTGCTGCGGAAGCACAGGGGCAAAGGGGAGAAGCAAGCTGGAACAAAGCTTTATTCTGCAGTTTCTCGCTCACCTTACTAGCATGGCTGACTGCAGGACTTCTGTCTCCCTTTCAAAGTATCCCACTTAAAGCCACTGCAGAGACCAGCCAGCAATGACCTTCTGGTCACCTTACAGACCTGGACAGAACCTTTCTGGAGAAGGTGTGCTTTATCTAAGTACACACCAGACCCCACTCGGCCCTTTCAGACCCACCTCTCACTGCATTTCATCTCTTCTATTAAAAAAAAAAGGCACAAAACACTTCTAGAACTTGAAAGAGCCTTAAACAGCAACATATCACAGGCAGAATCACTGATGAAACACAACTGTCTCTCATGGAGAATATAATCATTTTTTCAGCACCTGTACAGAAACAGTGCTAGACCAGTGGGCTGGAAGTAACCTGCTGTTAAAACCATCAGCATCTTATTATTCATATCAGAATGTAACCAAAATGTATAAAAACAAGCTCATTGCTTTTAAGACACTCCAAGGACAGTTATGCTCCGTGAACATTGAAGTTTAAATGAGTTATCATGTTCCCAGCCATGAACACCACTCCCTCGGCTGTTTTTCTCTGAGCCTTTAGATCAAAATGATGACAGGCCAAACCCCGGGTTCTAAGCTTTTATTTCACACGAGAGCAGGAATGGAGCAGCTCATTTGCTTACTTGTTGTACGTTGCTTTGATGTGAGCTATCGGGACCTCTTCATAAACCTTGCCATCCCATCTCATAGAGTTCCTCTGCAGGACTGAAGAGCTGAGAAGCAAAACAAGAGTTATCAGGCCAAGCTCTTTAAATATTACGAAGTTTCATTTCATATCGGGAAATAAAGAAAGAAGGGATCAAGCCTCCGAAAAACACAAGCTGCGTTTCTGATTGAGTCAAGTGGCTCCCTCCCCTCCCTCGGCTAAAAACCCACCGAAGGCGATAAAACCTCGCAGCAAGCGGCAGATGGCAGCGCCCTCCCGGCGCGGCCTGGCCTCGGCTCTCACCTCTGCTCGGTCGCGCTCTGCTTCTCCGTCTCCTTGGCAGCCGCCCCCGCCACGTCCTGCAGCCTCGGGGGGCCGGTGCGGAGCCCGCGGCACAGGGCGGCGGCGCGGCCCCTGAGGGAGACAACCGCCGGTGAGCGCTGGGGGCGTGGGGGTTCGGATCTAGCGATAGAGGGAAGCCCCCAGCGGCCACCCCGCAGCGAAGGGGGCCCTCCCCGCTGTCCCCTCGCTGTCCCCCCCGCTCCCCACGGCTCGTCCCGCCCTCTCCGCTCACCCCCAGCCCAGCAGGCGTTGCCCGGCGACCGCCATGGCCGCGCTGATGGCGGCGGCTCCGACCCGCGCCGGGGAGCGGCCGCCGCGGAGCACGACGGGAGCGAGGAGGGGACATGGCGGGGCATTGTGGGGCGCGGGTGATGGCGGCGCCCCTGCGGCAGCGGGCGGCGGGCAGCGCTCGGTGGGTTTGTAGCTCTGCCGCGCGGCGCCCGTGGAGGCTTTTTGGGGCGATGTGCTTGTTGAGGCTTCCCCGAATCACGCAGCCTCTGGAAAAGGTGGAGGAAGAGATGGCGGCGCTCATGGAGCAGGTAGAGGCGGGTGTGTGTGTGTCTGCCTGGGGGTGTTGATGGCGAAATGGCGCCCTCAGGCATGAGGGGAGAGGAACATCAGGGGTGATGGCCTTGCACACACCGTCTGTGATGTTGCTCTCCGTGTGCTCTGCGATTTGCACCTCATCTCGTGGGTGTTGGTGGTGTTCCCGTGGTCTTTCTCCATGGTGTCGGTGTCCTTGTCTCACGCTTCTGCTGCAAGCAGGGAAGCCCTGCTCAACCTCAGGAAATTCCCATTGCCTTACGTTTACTGAATTGGAAATCATTTAATTCTGCTTGCTAATACCTATAGTGCTTGTGGCTTAAGAATTCTTTATGTTGCTCTTCTAGATAGAGCTGGAGAAGAGCCACTATTCAGATCATGAAATCCGTAAGCTGGAGGAGGAGGAGCAGCTCAAGAGGAAGAAGGAAAGCTTGTATGATGAGGATGAAGCACATGGCAAGACGGTCATCATGGCTCAAGACCTGGAGGAGAAGTGGGAACAGAAGTTTCTGCAGTTCAAAGCTGCCCCACGGATAACAGGTACAGCCTGGAGTTTGTGCTGGATGAGAACACCTGGATTGTTTGCCAGAGTGCAATTCAGTAGAAGGAAGGCATTCTTGGGTCTCTTTTCTGTTTGTTTTAAAGAGAGTCTTGACTCTGTGGCAGCACATGTGCAATTAACTGTCTGACAGGGAAATCAGTGTTCCTGTGCTGCAAAAATGTGTGTGTTCACCAGGGCAAAATTATGAAAATAGGTGTGGTTTCCAGACAAGAGAAATGTTTGGTCATTTACTTCCCAAACTCTGCTTAGTGCTCCTGTTGATTTTTGTGAAGGTGGAGATCCAGGTTGCTTCTTATAGAGTCCTTCTGGAAAGGAAGACAGCAGCTGAATCCTGCAATGGCTTCCAGAGTGACTGAGAGCATTCCTGTCTAGATTTTTGTCTTATTCCATGTATGCATATTTGTGTATGGTTGCTGGGTGTGAGGTGCAGAGGGTTGGTAATCAAGGGGATCAGGGCACGCTGCCAGGAGACTTTGTTTCCAGCACGTGTTGGTTTTTGGCAGATGCTGATAAACGCAACGATCGAACGTCGTTGAACAGGAAGCTGGACAGCAACCTGATGCTTCTGGTGAAACAGAAAATTGGTAACGAGGAGCTGTGGCTCCTGCCTCAAGTGGAGTGGCAGCCTGGAGAAACGCTACGGAGCACAGCTGAGCGGGCCATGGCTACGTTTTTGGGTGTGTAGCTTACCCTCCCTCCTGCTTGTCCCAGTGTTTTCCTTCCAGTGCCCTGGCTGAGGGATATTTGCCGTCTACTGTAGTGAAATCTTCTCCCATCTTCTGGGAAAAGGCATGTTATGGCAGAGGGTTAGCACACTGTGAGCTGGGATCTCTGGCTGCCAGCAGCAGCAGTGGCACGTCTGGCCATCATGGTCTGATTTTGGGGTATCACCAGACACCCCTGAATGTCTGGGGTTGCTTTGGGCTTCCCTTTCCCTCTTGTTGCCCTGTAGTAGCTTCTGTGGCAGATGGGTGATGATGGCAAACATGTGTCCTTGCTTTTCACTCAAGATTGGCAAAGATTGGTGAGATTGAAATTCACCCTCTCCTTCCATTCCTCCCTCTCCCACTGAGAGGACTCTCTGGTCTCCAAATGAGCATTTTTTTTCATGAGAAAAAACAACAGTTTTTTCACAGTTGTATTTCTGCCAAAGAGGGAACAGTCAGTCTGAATCACATACAAGGAATGGCTTATGCTGCATTTTTGTCATGCAGGGAGCAGTCATTGTTGCTCTGTGTTCTTATGTCTTACTGTCTTTCTCTTGCACTGCTTCTTGCAGGAGATCACATTCAAGCCAAAGTCCTGGGGAATGCACCATATGGGATTTACAAGTATAAATTCCCCAGGGCCATCAGAACTGAGAATAACGTGGGAGCCAAAGTCTTCTTCTTCAAAGCCTTTCTCCAAAGCAGTGATTTGTCCCAGGCAGAGCTGAAGGCAGATTACCTGTGGGTCACAAAGAAGGAGTTGGGAGATTACCTGAAGTCGGAATACCTGAAAAAAGTCAATCGATTCCTCCTGGACTTGTAAGCAATGGCCTGTGCTCCAGCTGATGGGGAAGATGTGGGATGTGGCTCCAGGGAGGAGCACAGCTGCTGCTTTGCATGGTCTGTGTGTATGAGATGTTCACTTGGGCTCTGGAGGATAATTTGCCTTTGCCTTATTTCCCAGTTCTCTTCACTGGCCCTGTACTGAATAAATATTAAAATCTATACTGGGAAGTGAAGCTTTCCTGAGGGAGTTCTTTGCTCTTGTTGAATTCTCCTCCTCCACCTCTTCTGGAAATTCATGTTGTGATCCTTACCTCTCCCAAGAGTGTGGTTCCCTGGGGCTGTGGTACCCAGAAGGTTTGCATTCCTCTCCAGACTCCTGTCACAGGCTCAGCCTCAAAGGGTTTCTCCTTGCTATAACTAATGTTTGTTGCTGGTACCTGCTCTCTGATAAGAGCAGCACTGGAGGGTTATCAGTGGGAACAGACCCTCCTGAACACCAGCCAGGACAAGGTGGGTTTCTGGGGAGGTATAAGCAAGAATATTCATAGCTTATTGACTTTTAGTGTTAGCTGCCTCTGGCCTGGAGTCTGTGATGCACAGTGGCCGTGGAGGACATGGATCCATGAGGAATAGGCAGCTGCCTCCTCCTGAGCCTCAGGTTACAGCAACAGACACTAAAGGAGGATAACAGCAACAGCAGCTGCTTTCTGTCTGGGCTGGGAGGCTCACTTTTCTGGGAGGAGAAGGTGCTTTAGCACTGCTGCCTTGTGGGAGCAGCCTCAGAGGTGTCTCTAGGGAGTTCTTGGCTTGCATTCCCACTGCATCAGGCCAGCACTGCTAACCAGCACAGCTGGGTCTGCCTCAGGTAGCCTGACCCTATTACCCCAATTTCTTTATTAGAAGATCTATCCTGAGCTTATGTGGTGCTGTCTGCCCTCTGGGGCTGGTTCTGTGTTGGAGGTTTTTTGTGGTTGTAAATGTTGCTGTTCAGTAGTCAGGAGTGCTGCTGGACTTCTCAGGGAATGAGCTTCCTCCAGCAGCAGGGAGAGAGGGAGGAAATAACTGTCGTTAATCATCCGGAGAGAGTTCGGCCTCCAGAGGTGGAACTGGAGATTGCTGTATGTATTTTATCAATCCTTTGGGAACTGTTGAGCTCCAGGCCTCAAATTAAAGTTATCCTTAATCACTCTGCAAGCCATTGGAGTGGAGGGTAGCACAGCAACTTTCTGTTTTCTAATGCTGGACAGTTTGGGAGCTGCAGGTTTGCCATGAATTACCAACAAAACTTGATTCCTGGAAGCATCTTCACAGGCCTGGCAAGGAGGCTGAGTCTGCAGCAGAGAGCAGTGGCAAAGAGGAAATAAGTGTGGAACAGAACACGTGCCTGTAAGACTGCAGATTTTTGGTTGCTCTCCAAGGCCAGCACTGCTGAAGGGAGGCCTGTTGCCTCCTCCAGGACTGGAAGATCCTGCAGCAGGGGGAGGTGAGTGTGCCCCTGCCTGTGGGCAGGCATGGGTGCAGTCAGTACAGGTTTTCTGTGCCACCCTTGTTTCAGGCTGTCACTGGCCGCAGAAGATGCAGCAGAGCCTTTGTGGCTACTGGCCTAAAGCATGCCCTTAGCTAAAGAATGCCCTGTTTCCCACACCAAGGCAGGTTTTATATTACTGGGACAAAACTTTCAAAGCATAGAAAATGCTGTTTATTCTGTGCTTGCTCCCAAAAGACAGAGCACAAATGAAATAAAAGGCCGTACAGAAACCTTGCTGATCTTCAGACCCAGGCAGTTCCTATTTCTGGATTACTCATGCTGCAAGTCTTTGGGCATTGTCTGTGCTGAGAGATGTGTAGCTCCTTCAGCAGTGGAAAGGTCAGAATCAACAGCATCTTTCATTTTTTAATATTTTTTCCTTGTCCTCAGACCTTCTTATACACCTCCTGTGTGGTCTCTTCTTCCCCAGCCTTGGGGAGAGGGAAGGCAGGAGGATCCTAGAGGATGGTTTCAGTCTTCTCATTTCCTCTGCTCCCAAACTCCTGCAGTAGGTCACTGAGGCTGTTCTTTTCCTTTGCGAGCTCGGTGGCTGCAGGCTGTCTTTCCACTCAGTGTGAACCTATTCCCATACTCAGAGCTGCAGAGGTCTGAGCAGGCTGGTGGGATATGTTTTGCTGGTAACTGCTGAAAGGGCAGCACAAAGCCTTGAGAGCCTTTTCTGAGAGAGCAGAAGAAACCTGTGGAGTGGTGGCTGTGTGAGAGCTGCTGCAGCCAGGTGTGCCTCCTGCAGTCCAGCACAAAGAGCAGGGGGAGCATTTTTTACTGAACATGAAACACAGAACTCCCCTTGCAAATGTGATGGAGAACCACCAGTGTTTGTCTGGGTGTTGAGGGAGGCTGGAGCTTGTTTGCACCCACACCCTGGAGGGTTTTTCTCCCCTTGACAAAGGTCCTCTCACATAAGATCTCTGCCAGAACCTGAGGCAGCAGCAAGTGCCTGGGAAAGAAACTAAGTTTGTTGTGGTTCTTCAGTGCATGGCACTGTGAGATCAGTTGAAGAGCTCTCCTGTGAAGTGTGCACTGAAGAGAGGAGTTTTGGAAAGGACCCGTAACTCCTCACTGTGAGAGCAGCAATGTGCGGCTTATCTAAGCAGTGCAAGGTAAGATCTGTGCTGCTGTTACCCGCTCCTGACTGCGCACACCAGAGAGGAGGCTCCTGACTGCTCAGGCTGCAGAGGCTTTCTGCTCCTGAAAGCTGTTTTTGGTGTAAGATGCTTCCATTCTTGAGAGTTATACACAAAAACCTCATCCTTTCCAAGGGGAAAGGAAGCATCTCAAGGAAGCATCGCTGGTGTGATGCAGTCCAGTAGATGTTGCTAAAAATCTCCAGTAGCAGACACAAATGGAAGGAGCAGTTGCATTCTAAAGCACTGGCATCTAAGCCATTGCTTAAGCCACCATGTTAGAAGAGAGCTGAACGGTTTTTTTGTGGCAAGTTGATACTAGCACTCCCCTCCAATGGAGGAAAAAGAACAAGTCCTAATAAAAACACTTGTCAGCTTTACACATGCAGTTTTCCTTTACTTTTACAAAATTGTTCCCTGGCTGATATCCCTCCTTGTCTGTATAAGTTTTGGGGTTTGATGCTCTCTAAGCAGAGCCCTGCTTACATGCCTTGTGATACAGTGTGAACTGTTCAGAACCTCACACTTTCTCACATAGTGGGAAGCTGCTGTCTGTTGCTTCTCCTGGCTGGCCTCAAGCAATGAAAGGCTTCAAAATTGGGGAGATAAATATGTGCAGAGCTCGGAGAGACCTTTGGAGCCACAGGCTACACCTCCTCCTGCTCTCTGAAAACCTGTAGGAGGAGAGTTGCTATTCTCCCGAGTACAACCATGAGCAGGGAGAGCTGCTGGGGTGCAGATAGCATCCTGAGGCATCCCTGACTGCTGGGGCAAGGGGTGAGATGGCTCAGGGAGGATGGGAATTGTGCTATCCCAGCTGGTGCAGCCTTTGAGCTCACTCCCTGTCCTGGAGGATGAAGCATTTCCAGCAGCAAGAGTTCCTTTGCCTTTATGTTTAAGCTCCCATTTTTGTGTTGGAAGGGATCTATCTCATTGGAAGGATTTTTTTCTGCAGATGCTGCCCTTTCCTGCTGTGCTCTGCTCCTTGCAGGGGATGCAGCCTGGGCTGCTCTGCTCATGGCAGCCCAGAGACCCAGCACGAAGTTGTGTGGGAAATCTGCTTGAGATCACCAGTGACACAAGTGGATTAGATCCCATCGTTTTGTTTTTTGAGGACACCTTTTTCCTCCCTTTTCTTGTGAAACCCCTGTGGGTTGGTATAAGCAGCATGTTGGAAAGACACAGAGTGTGGCAGTCAGGAGGCAAGGCTTGAGTGAATCTCTGCAAAAGTAAGAATGGATGTAAAAGAAGGGGTGCTGCTGGGAAACTTGTACTCAGGGTCAAATTTCCCCAGAAGCTGTGTTGATACTACCCAATCCTTGCCATCAATCTCTCAAAAAGGAAAGCCAGGAATTTTTGAGGTGAGTGTGAAATGCTGACAGCAGGAACCCCCTTCAGGTAGTTCCAGCCACAGCTTTGCTGTCAAGGCTACTTTCCCCTAACAGATCTTGTGGGGTATAAATCCTTTGTCAGGACTTCATAGGCAATGCTTGAAGACCCAGGGGCATTTTTCAATTGAATTATGAAGTGTCTTTCAGCAATATTAAAATGAAGCTTCAAAACCGAGGCACAGCAATGAAGCCTTTATGGAGAGAATGCAAGACTTTAGCACTTGCTATCACAGCCCGCTCCAGGAGCAGGACTGTGTGCTGCCACACCTGGCTCTTTACCTGGCTGCTGAACATCCAGTTTCATAATTAACGGATGCAAAAGTTGAGGAAAAGATTTTTCAGTTAATAGTTTGAAGCTTAAGCTGAAATCTGTTGGAGCTTAAGGTGAGAACTGGTGTTGAAGGCATATCATCTTCTGAGGGGCTGCTCTTCCTCTCAGGCATCTGGGCAGAGGGAGACTGGGGGCATCATGACATGAGGCATGGGCCAGCACTACTGCTGCCCGCCTGCTTTCTGCTCTCTCTCATCTATCAAAGTAATTATACCCATTACATTTCTCCTTTCAGGTTTTACCCTCCCAAATGTTATTCCTCAGCATTAAACCTGTGAGGTGAGTGAATTATTGGGGAAAGGAAACCTAGATATAATCCAGGTTTAATGGGCACATAGAAAAAACCACACTGAGTTTGGAGGGTGGCTCAGCCAGCATCCTGCTTCTGCAGGCAAATAGAAATTTATCTTGATGTGTGTATATATCTAGTTTCGTGATCTGTGAGCTCTTAATAATTGGTTTGGTGACCTGCCGGCAGCGTTCTCTCTCTGTAGAGCTTTCCTCAGTCCCCAGCTAATATAACGGGTCACAAATCCCATTTGCTTTTGAATTCTGAGTAATCCTTTTGTTAATGTCGCCTATTGCTTTTCTGGACGCGCTGGAGGAAAGCGGAGCCGTGTGCTAAGCAGTGAATCTGGTTCTGCGCCTTCGGGAGCCCCCGCCCCGCCCCGCCTGCCCTTCCCAAGTGCCGCTGCAGCCCGCTTGTGGCAGAGCCAAAGCGCCCCTCTGCAGAACAGCAGCGGCTTCCCAGCTGTGCTGCTACCAAGTGGCACAGGCTGCAAATGTTGGATGAGGTTGAGGAAAGCAGGAGCTGATGGGGAGCGGGCAACCAAGCCATGAGGGGTTTGGAGAGGTGGGAAACGGGGCGTTCAGGGTGTCTGATCCCACCAGTGCCCTGTGTGGAGGGGCAGTGAGTCCCCCATTTCAGGGGGTGGGACAGGTGACTGCCGGGAGTGGCACCCATGGGGACCCACTTTTCAGCCTCTGCTTTCACCAGCACTCACAGCTCAACATCCAGTCTTGTCCCTCCTTAGGGAGTGTGGTGCCCCAGACAGTGCCTTCCACCGGAATGCTGGAGGCTCCTGGGCTAGCAGGGGCAGGAGGCAGTGAGCAAGATGGCCATTACCTGTCCCAGTTCTTTCTGCATTTCATATCCCTGAATTTTCTCTGCCTGCAAATAGGATTATGGTGAGCTGTGCCTGTTTTGCCTGTTCTCTCCTGCCCTTGTGGGTGGATAGTTATCTGAGCCCTTTCAGAGGAACAAGAAGTTCCAGACACCCCCCAAGGTGATACCAGGTACATCCCTGCTGAAGGAAGGGAGAGCATCAGCTCCTGAGATTGCCTGATGACAAAATAAAAATCACCAGCTACAAGGGGTTGGTGGGGCCTGTGCTCCTGCTGCAGTGGTTGCCCATGGATTGAACTGGGTGGGAAACTCCAGAGGTGTGTCCAAGCACCAGAATATTCCAAGTCACAAAGTCAGTTTTTCTTGATTACTTTTGTTTGTTTCCTGATTTTCTCTGAGTTTTCAGTCTCCTGCACAGCTGATGAGCCTCACCCTTCACCCCTTTCCCTCATGCTTCCATTTGTCTCCCTATTTTTAGCCTGTCTGTGGCACTCTTCACACAATGCCTGTGTGCACTGCTTTGATCAGAGCTGCTGACGATGATGACATGACCTTGGAGGCAGCAGCTTGCAGCAAGTCAAGCTGTGTTGTATTTAGTTAGCTTCTTGTAGCTGGGCATCGTGTCACAACCCAGGCAGGCACACAGCATCGCCTCTCCTCACTCCCATGCTGTTTTCCCTGATAGGTCCCACCAGGATTTGGGCTATTTGACTCCAAACCCATTCCCTGGCTCTGGCCCAGAGTGAGGAGCATGGCAGGGAATTATCAGTGCTGGGAGCTTGATGCTCAAGTGTCGCTGGCTCTTATCTAAGATCCAAATTCCTCCGAGGATGGAGGTGGATGCTGCCTGCTGCCCGTGGAACAGCTCAGTGCTAGGCACTAGATGGCAGGCAGTGACTGGTAAATCCTTTCAGTGGAGCTTTATTTCCCTTTCCCCTTAAAATAACCTCCTGCTCCAGCTCTCATGTGCTGCAGCATGGGAACCTGGAGCATGGAATAAGGATCAACAATTTTTAACTGCAGCGTTCAGGCTTGTACCTCACATGCTGAAGGATCCCAGTGATTGGCAGATGGTTGTCTTTGCTCCACTGAGGCTTGACAAGTAGCAGGAGAGTCCAAGGAGCTTCTAGTGCAGGGAAAAGAGGCAGGGAGCAGGCAGGCAGCATCTGAGGATAGAGGGTGGATGGAAGGCAGGTGCTGAGGTTTGCCCAGGGCACTGTGCAGGGGTTAGGGAGGGATAGGGGTGCATCCATATGGAATAGGGATAGAGGCAAAAAATGATTGTGTGTGTTTGACGCAAACAAGGAGAAGTCAAGAAATCCCTAAGGATGAATTTCCTATAAGCCCAATTGTGCAGCAGTTGCTTTGGAGAGGGCAGTGTTGAGGTTTCAGCCACATGCTGTCCCTCACCTTGTGAGGGGGAGGGTGGCCACCAGACTCTGGCTGTGGGGCTTAGTCACTAGGGAGAGCCTGATCCTCTCTCCAGATTGGCACAGCATGCCTTTGGTTTTGCTCGAGTTGGGCTTTGGGGTTTATCCCCAAAAGTACACATAAAAGTGGACGCACCTAGAAGAATATATGTATATACCCTCCTCTACCCCAGTGATGCAGCCCCATGTGCTCCCATGCACTGTCAGGAGGTGGGACTGGCAAAATCCCTTCTTTATTGGGATTGGCCAGAGGTGTCCCTGGACCCTGCTGTGTGCTGCTCCCACCTCTACGAAACTCAGGACAAGACAGCACCCATGGTGCTGGGTGCCTGGCTGTCCTGTTCCCAGGCACCAGCACAGAGCCATGGCGCCTGTGCCACACTCTGGGTGTTGTAGGTCCTCTGTAAGCACCTTCCAACAAAAAGGGGATTATCTTTAGCTTGTTAGAGTCCTTGCAGGGAGGGAGAATAAGGCTCTTTGCTCTGAGACGTTCTCTTCCCTGGGATTACAAGATAATGCATATGAAACGACATTAGCTCAGCCAGGTTTATGGATTATTTGAAAATCAAATTCTTTTAATCTCATCCACCATCTGGCACCAGCGTAACAGCCAGCAGCCAGCTCGCTGCCGTTTCCACCCTGACTGTGTCAGAGTGGCTGAAGTGTCACAGCTAGTGAGGGGACACCAGCATCCCTGGCTGTCACCGTGCATCCTGGCACCAGCACCCAGGCCCGCCTTGCCCTGATTTCTTCCAAGACAGCATGGAGGTAACGTGTCTCTGAGGACCTGGAGGCTGTCCTTGGCACGCACTGGGAATGAGCAGACGGACGAGGAACATTTCACTGCTTGTGCCTGTGTGACCATGAGACTCAAAGCCAGAGGGGTTCCCTGGCCTTGGATAAAGGTTAAGATCAGAGCAGGGGAAATGCCAGTCTCACTGACGTGATTTGCAGTGATCTCCTGGCTGGGCAGGGAGGCATGAGGGTGCAGGATGCTGATGCAGAGTTTTTTTCCAGGGAGGTTGTGTTTCCCTGTGAATATTAACTGGGAGCTGCCAGGGTTGTCTCCATGGGAGAGGCAGCGAACGCTTGTGCTGTTTGCCAGGGGCTGTACAAGCAGGAATGCTGTCCCCGAGGGCCAGGGCAGGGTGGGACAGCCCTCAGAGGTGCAGCATGGAGCATTTGTGAGGCGTCACCATGGACAGCACCACGGAGCCCAACCTGTCTCCCTCTGCCTACCTCACAAGTCAAGGAACAGATGGGACTGCAGGGTGGGGAGGGTTCTGTGTGGGAAGTTGCAGCTACCAGGACTGGGGATGTGTCAGTGAGTGAGGGGTGTGTGCTGGGTACTCTTGTCCCCACTCCAACCCCACATCTGGTTTTTCAGATGCCAAGCCAGCTGGGCTGCAGAGCTGCTTGGTTCTCCTGTTTTTGGTTTCTGTGCTGAGCCTCAATGCAACCATCCATCTTCTCCTGTCTCCTCCAGAACACTTCTGCACCTACTACCGAGGAGCGCTCTAATCTCAGTATCCATTTAACATGAATAAAAAGCCTTCTGGGACAATAGGTCACGGTTATACAATTTAGCTCAAGTAGAGAAAAGGCCTTTATGGCTGTGAATACATGAATACTTAAAATATATATATAACATTGGTTAACATCAGGACTTATAAGCATAATATATATATATAGCACTGGCCTAACAGTCTGTGCCTTGATTCCCTCCACAGAAGGCTGTGGTTGCTCTGCCTGTCACTGCTGGCCCAGTGGCTCTTCATGGCTGGAATCACAATTCGCCCCGCTGCCCAATTTTTGCAAGGCTTCTGGTGTGGAGAGCACTTGTTACAGGCAGAGGGAAACAAGGGAGGGAGTTCTGTGACTGCTGCTCAGTGGGAATCAGGATGGGAAAGGTGAGAATACGGCACCTCTGTCCACAGGTAAAAATGCACACAGAACCACGCTGTGCCATGCACTAGTTTGCTCCCATGATTTGTGTGCCCTGAAGACAGTTGCATGCAAATAAAATAAAATAAAAAAAAGAAAAACAAGAAAAAGAAAAATTAATAGCTTTAAAGAAAAGGAAGTGTCATTTCTGTAGGTACTTAATTACTAATTATACAATCTCAGCATTGTCTGTGTCATTACAATTACTTGGTTTTTCAATACATTGTAGCTTTAATTAAAAAAAATCCTTATATTCTTCTTTTTTCTCCTCCTTTGTAACACAAAGCTATTTTTTTTATTAGTGCCAATGAATAAATTAATTGCGTGACTGTTACTTTGTCACTCCTGGAAGGGTTATTTCCAGGTTGTTTGTGTGAAGGAGCTGGAGAATGGTTGTGAAATGTTGTTTGATACCAAGACTCTCGGGAAGTGGCTGTCTGGGACTGGGGATGCTGGTGGAGGTGGGGATTTGCCAGTGCTGGGGCACAAATGGCAAGAAGGGGATGCTAGGGCTGGATGGAGGAAGCTGTCAAGTACTGCTGGTTATCCCCTTGCTTATTTGCATGTCTGTGAATAAACATATTCCATTTGGATGCAGAAATGGCCTCTAGAAGGCATCCTCAGACCCTCCAGAAAAGAGGTGAATGGCAGTGAAGCTGTGGCTGCTTCCGTGTGCTCCCCCTGGTACAGGTGAAGGAAAAACCCCAGGGGGCTGGGAGCTGGTGGGTTTGGCATGTCACCCCCTGCCCCACCACGTGCAGGGGACACTGCAGCTTCCAGGCAGGAAGAGGGGAATTTAGCATGCAGCTAGTGATAGGGTCTTAATAGATCTGCACTTATTATTTGGAAAAGAAAATCAGGATTACAGGCTTATGAAGGATTTGCAAGCATGAATGTGTATTTCTGCATATACTGCTCCTTTTGTAAACCCATTGTGCCATTAGGCTGATATAGAGTTATACCATTACCAGCATGACATCAGTGTTTCAGATAGTCTTGATTAGAAGACCCAGCAGCTGTACAGAGGAAAACAGGGCATTCCTACAAGCCTGCTGATCCTCTCCTGTTTGTACCTCGTGGTTTGCCTCAAAACCACGTTGATTTTCAGACAGCATCAACACCACCAGTAGGACAGACACCCTGTGAGCACTGGCCCACCTCCTGGGCCCATCAAAGTGACCACATTGAGGCTTTTAGTGTTTCAGCTGCCCTGTCCTGTGGGTTTTAAAGTAGCAGCAGGAAAGTGGATGCATGAGGATCCTCAAGTGTCTGCACTCAGCTGTAATGGTGGAGAGAGATTTTGGATTGCTCAGAACAGGCTGGGTCACTCATGCATGTATGTGCAGGGGTCTTTCAGCGTGCCTGAAACTGCATTTCTGGTTTTGGCTGAAGTACAAAAAGATCCTCATAAAGGTGCTGTGTCTGCTGGCTTCAAGTACTGCATGTCCTCAAGGACAGTAGCTGCCAGGTCTTAGCTCTGGGAGCCTTGGAGGTGTATGAGCTACCTAGAGCTGTAAAGAATTTTATTCAAATGTGGAAAGCTTCAAGAGGCTGCCTGTATTTCATAGGCTGCAAGTTTTGACCCCACATGACTGTCAATGTGTGGGTAACCTTAGCAAACACAAGCCCTTGGCTGTAAGCTTCCCTAGAGGTGGTCCTTGTAAGTAGAGTGTGTCCAACAGAACTTGGATTGAGGAACAGGAAATTGAGAGGTTATGAGATTTCAGAGCCTCTATGTGTCTAAGTTTTGATTTTTACTGAATATTTTCCCCTTTAGTTTAAGCCATTGTGTTTTTTTTTTCCAGGGAAACATAATAAGACCCCATGTGTTTCTAACTAAATGGCAGCCTGTGCTTAGTAAACAAGCCAGGGTCCAGTTTGGATAGGATCCCTGCATTGATGTTTCTGGAAATCAAATAAAAATTGAACTAAGGCAGCTTGTTGCTGGAGCTGCCCAGAGCTGTTTGTTTATTGGGCCAAAGGGAGTGAAGAGCCCCTGGAGCATCCAGGTCTGCAGGAAGCTCTGTGGGACTGCAGGATATTCCTGTTCTGCTCTGATGTGGTCCTCTCCCTGCTGTCAGTCAGCTGTCACAGCATCCCAGGAATGATCCCAGTGCTGGGGACAGCCAGTTCCATCCATGGGCTCCCCTTAGCACTCCTGCCTCTCCCTTTAACAGTGATTTCAGCAAGAAAATTTGACTTTTCCTACCTTTGTGGTCCACCAAATGCATCCACCTAGGGGTATCCCACCTCCACGCTGGGATGGAGAGCATCCCTTCAGAGTAAGTAACCTGCTGCTGCCAGATGTGCTGGGCCCTTGGGCAGCACCACTTCCATTTTGCTTCCTCTTCTTGCTGCAGGTTCCCTCCCCTCTCATTCACTGATCTCCTGCAACACCACTTTGCTGACACCTTAGGCTTGAAGTGGGATCAGTTTCCTATTTGTCCTGTCAGGGTCCTGGTGCCTTTAGAGCTCAGATCACTTTTGAGTGTGAGATTCCAAAATATTTTGAAATACTTGAAAAACAGTGTCCATTTTCTTTTCTCTCCATCAGAGCGTATGTCTGTGGGGGTTTTGTTATTTTTTCCTTGAACTTGTTTAAAGTTTCTTTTGGCCATAATTTCTTCTTGTGATGTAAGTGTTCTGACAAACTTGACCCTATGCTGCAAAGCAGTTCTGCATGAATGATCCAAGTAGGTCAAGCAATCTTCCTCTCTGCTTCTTTCCCCTCAAGTAAAAAATGACCCCACAACCACAAACCCAGTGTGTAGAACCCAGTGCACACCAGAGACCCTAAAATAACAAGCCAGTGTGCACACAGCCTGCTGTTGATGTGTGTTGATATGGTTTCAGAGGTCCTGGTGCTCCTGCTGATGTGTGCTTTCTGAGGGCACCAGCGTCAGCAGCCCTGTTAGCTGTGAAATGAGGAGGGTGACTCATGAACTGCACCCACACGGGCAGTGTCAGTACCTCGATGGCCATCAGGTTTCTAACCTGGTCAGCAAATGAGGGGCAAAGAATGGAAATGAGAATGACAACCAGATGTGAATCTGAGGGGCAGGGAGCAAGTGAGATGGAAAAGGCATCTCCCTCTGAGCCTGTGTCCCCACACATTACCAGGCACAAGCTTCAGGGAGACCCAGCCCCACAGACTGTGAGGTGTGAGCTGCTGCTGCTCTTTGTAGATGCTGGAAACATTGACTCTGGACATGTTCTCCAGCAGGTTCCAACTTTCTTACCATGCTGAGAGCCTTGGAGCATCTTCCTCACCTCACTCTGCAGAGGCTTTTGAGGGGCTGATTCTTGTGGGTTGGCATCTCTCCTCCTGGTTTTGCCATGAAGATTTTGTTTGCTGGTGCAGCAAACGCTCCTTAGGTCAAAACTGCAAAGGGAAGCAGATGAAAAGTGTTTAACAGTCCTGAAGCCGTGCAAACAGCTGAGGAGGCTGGTCAGAGGGAAATTAAGATGCTGTGAACCTCATTGCAATGATTAATGGCTCTTTTTATATGAAGATGTTCAGAAACTGACATTTACTGAAGAAATGAGAGTGAGGTCCTTAGAATAAACTAGGAAGAGTTGTTTCATTTTTTTTTTTAAATAAAAAGAGGTGCTTCAGCCAATGCAAGCAATTAAGCATTCCGAGGTGTTTCTCCCTGCTTGCAGTCTGTAACAGAAGAAAAAACATGGAGAGACAAATAGCTTGGTTTGGATCATGGGACAACCAGACTGGAGCATGATGACCTGCAGCTCACGTGGCTTTCAGGAAGTGCTGAATGGGGGTGATGAACCAGCCCATCCTCACTTCAGGGTACTGCTCTGTGTGTCCTTGACAGCTCTCTGAGCTTCTCACAGCTTCAGGGACAGGAGATACTGAGATGGCAAGAGACAATCTCAGTGACCACCCTCATCAGCAGTCTGGCAGCAGCTCCCAGTCCAGCCCACCCTCACCAGCAAGCAGAGCAGTCAGCAGCAGCATTCTCAGCACTCATCTCTGTACCTGCATTCTTTGAGCCCTCCCCCATCACCACCCAAGGCATGGAAAGCAGCCTGGAAAGCTGGGGGGGGGTCATACCTCCCTAGATGCACTCAACAGTGCTATCCCAAGAGCAAATCTGATATCACAAGTCAGTAATGAATTAGAGCTGGGCTGTAATGATTTCTAAAAACGTTTTCTAAGGCTGGCTGTCGATGCCACAGCTCAATCTTAAAAAGGATTTCACTGTTCCTAAAGCAGAATCCAAGAGAGCACTCTGCATCTGTTTACCATGCAGAAGAGTCAAAAATGGCTCTTCTCCCTCCTGGGTCCCTGCAGCTTCTCTGGCAGAATTAAAAGGCACATGTGGAGCTTCAGTGCTGGGGTGAAGAAGAGTGGGAACAGAAAAGAAGAATCCTCTGTTTCATCCCACCTGCTCTGTGATGGTGACTTGCCCCGAACGGTCTCAGGAAAATCCTGTGTAAATGGAACATAAATGTTTTATGAATTCAGCCCTGGTGGAGTAAATTAAAGGGTCATTAATGGCCTCATTAAAGAGCTTTGCACTTTGTTCTGAATTATGAAAGCTATCATGCAATGTTAAACTAAATGGAGTTTTCAGTGAGATTTTAAAACTCTTTAACTAGTTCCCTCTCCCCCTCTGTCTCTCTCTATTATTTTCTTCCCCCTTATTTTTGGTCTCTGAGAAATGCCTTTCGAGGGAGCTGCCTGTAGTGCTACAAACTAGATTTCAATTATAAATCTTCTTATGCTCCACTAATTGCCCAGAATTTTTCTCGAGAGCTGCCTGAGGTTAATGCTGATGAAGAAAGAGCCCTTTTGTCTTTTCTTGAAATGGTGCCTCCCTCCCCCACCTCTGACGAGACATCAAGCAAGGAATTACCTATAATGACACCCAAATTGGATGCAGAGAGCTGCCATGGGGGAAGAAAGGCAAATTTGCTGTGGCTTTGCCTTTGATAGTTGGGGGAAATCCTTTGGCTCCTCCAGTACCTCCCAATGTGACTCTTGGTGGACCCCAGGAGCCTTCCCTGTCTCTGACTCCATCAGCAGCTCAGCACTGGCCCCTGCCCTCGGTAGGATATCAGCTGGTGCTCAGTGGGGTCAAGAGAGTGTAAGAGCTCACCCTCAGCAAGATCCAGCAGCCACCAGGGCTGCAAGGACATTCCTGAGAGCTGTAACTGCTGCAGGATCCTGGCTGTCACCACAGGGTCCTTGTCCCCTGCCCCAGGTTTGGGGATGAGGAGCCCTGAAGCCTCTTCTGCAGCATGGCAGTGACTCCAGAGTAAGATCTGTTTTATGCCTCTGTAAATGTTGCTGTGGATAAACAATTGCCAGGTTGTTTTGGATCAGGCAGGAGTTTGCTGAAACCATTGCTGGCCAAAGGATCTGGGTGCTGGGTGGCCAGGTCCTGCCTCTGCAGGTGGGGCAGGGGCACAGGAGATAAGGGCAGTGTCTCCAGGTGTACAGGCACAGTGCATTTGGAGAGAGAGATTTTGGAATCCATGTTCAGAAGCCAGCATCTTCACTGCTGTTGGGTTTGAGTGTGTGGGAATAAAGAACCATCCCCTGGTCACCTTCCTGCCTTTCCCCAGAAAAGGGGAAAGGGGAAATCCCAGGGGGATGCTGGGAACCCCACACCTCAATGCAGGGAAGGGAAGCACTCCATGTCTGGGGACAGCAGCCTCTTGCTTAAGATCCAGGTGCACTGCTAATATGGGCAGAAATTGTTCAGCAAAACAAAAAACATTGATTTGCACAATACTTCCCTCTGCACACAGCTATTTCACCACCAAGAGAAGATCCTCAGGCTTGGCCTGGAAATTTTTGTGATGCTGGAGGCAGAGCTGGGTCTCCCTGCAGGACATGGCTGGTCACAGCTGGGGCACTTTCCCCTCCCCAGCCTACCTCTAAAGCTCGTTGCTTGGACTTAGTGACTTAGCTTGCCCCCTGCAAGCTCTTCACACAGCTACACAACAAATTAAACCCCTTATTAACTAATTAAGCTATTTCTCCAAGCAGGCAGGAAAGAGAAGAGGTTGTTATTATTTCTATTTTTAAATAATCTGTGAGAGGCACCTGTGCTTGAGTGGAGGCTCAGCCCAGGTAAGGCACGAGGGGTGGACAGGGCCAGCTTAGAGGCCCTGCTGCAGGAACCAAGTCTCTTTGCTGTTTACTTTGCCACATCTGGGACAGATTTAGGCAGTGAAGGTGGCAGGCTCTGGGCAATGCAGGCTGTGATGGCAGCAACACAGAAGAGCCCAGGAGGATGCTGAGCTCCATCAGTGTGCAACTCCAGCAGGGAGGACACAGGAGCCCAGGGGACCCCACCGCCTCTGCCAGCGAGTGCCAGCTGAGCAGTGGGTTTTAACCCCCACCCACGTGTCTCTGGAGGCTCAGACCCTCCAGCAGAGAGCTGGCAGCCCACGCTTCCCCATGTGGAGTTGTTTGAGCCACATTTCCCCAGCGCCCAGCTCCCCAGAGCCTCCATCATCCTCACTGTCTCTTGGGACAACTCACACTTGTTTCTTTGGTTTTTTTTTGGGGGTGGGGGGAAGCCTCCTTAGAGATCAAGAGTCACCCCAGAGCAGCCATTGATAGGATCAGTCCAGCTCTGGGACATCCCAGGATCTCTCCTGGCCATCAGCCTTCCCAGTGGGAGTCACAGGCAAGAGCTTTGCTGCCACGCCAGGCTTCACATTGTTGAGGTTTGCTGGGTGCTCCTCAGGAGCACGCTGGCTGGCTCCTGGCAGCCTGCACTGCAGTGCTTCCCTGCCCTCCATCTGCCTTCTGGCTCTCTCCCTCTGAGGTGGGGACGCCGTGGCTGCTTCTGCTGCCCATCATGTGTGGAAGGACTGGGAATGTTGCTCTGCTCAGAGATGCTGCTGCTTGCTGGCAAGCTCTGGCCTCCTTCCCCTGGATGTGTGTCACTGGGACAGGGAGATGCCTGAGAGCTGGGGCCAGATGAAAACCACTGCAGATGAACCACTGATGTGAGGGCTTTTTGGGCCTGGTGTGGGGGTCAGGAACCGCTGGTGCTTCATATCCAGCTTGATGTTGGCTCAAGCTCAAAAAATGGTGTTTGCCCTAAGGCTGGGAGTAGGTACTGGGCATGTCCTGGGGGAGCTGGGCAGAGTATTAACAACAACAACAACAAAAAAATAGAATCAAAGCCACCACCACCAAAATGCTCAGGGGTGGGGGGTACTGGCAGCAGTTGGGTTGGTGGGGAGCTTGGTCTGTGGCCATTCTGCTTTTTTACTTCGTAGATCTGTGTAGCTTGTATTTCCTTTCCTCTGAGGGCTTTGTTTGCTTGCTTGTTTGATTTTATTTTCCCCTTAATGCCTCCCTGCAGGGTGTGCTCCAGGGGTGTGGAGAGCTGACCTGCTCTCTGGCTGGTGTGGAGGTTTCCTTGCTGGAGGCTGCTTTGGATGCCTCCAGCCTGTCACATCCCTGCCAGATGCAAACTTTCCTTTGGTGCTCTTTGCTGCTGAGGGGCATCTCTGAGCATCTCTGACCTCAGGAGAGGGGCTGGTGCTCTGGTGAGGGATGGAGACCATTGCACAGGGTGATTTAGAAAAGCTGACAGGCTGCAGTGGCAGCCCTATAAACCATGTTTATGCTGATGGAATTAGCGGAGCCGTGGCCGTGCCGCGCTGGAGCCCTGCAGCTGCAATGAGCATCAGAAGGGGCAAAGCCCTGCAGCAGCTGCCCTCAGCTGCCAAATCCCACTGTGGGGGGGCTCTGCAGGCAGTGAATGCCTGGTGGTTTGTAAAGAGGGGCTGCAGTGGGGCAGCAGAGCGTTTGGGGAAGGGGGGAGGATGATGCGATGGGCTCTGTTTGACACCTTTGCCTGCCATGTCTGTGGACATGGGCTCTGCACGGCCCCAGTTGCCAGCACCTGCTGGGCTGTGGGCACAGGCTCCTCTGCAGCCCAGTGCCACCATCCCTGGGGACACGTGGAGTGTCGGGGGGCAGGAGGCTGTGACACTTGTGGGGAGGAGCCTGGCGGAGGGTGTGGGGTGGGTGCTGTGGTGTGAGTGCCTGCAGAGTGTGCTGTGGCTTCAGGGATGCTGCAGCGACCCATAACTCTGTCAAGTGCCAGGGACAGCAGGATCCTCTGTGTATTCCACAACAACTTCCCACGGGTGCCATGAAGGAGAGATGCTGGAGAGCCAGAGCTGGGCTCTGCTGCCTGCAACATGCTTGGGATTTGGAGGGCTCTGTTTGCCCCCAGGTGGGCAGGTGGCACTGGAGGAAAACCAGGGGTGCCATGCCATGGATGAAGCAGCAATACTGGGATAGAAAACATAGAAATGCCATGGCTGGTGGGCAGATCCAGGGGTTGCACCACATACACTGCCCTTGTCCCTGCCACTGTCCCTGCAGGGCTGCTGGTGCTGCAGTGTGGCCCTGCTGTGAACAGGGAGGTGGGAAGGGTGTGGCTGGGATGCAGAGAGCATCCTGTGCCATTCCTGGCCTGCACAAGAGGGAGATGGAAGGGAAAGGGAGCTTGGCAGTTCCTCAGGCGGGGAGGTTGCTGCAGGCACAGCCGAGGAGCTGCAGAAACGCTTTGCACTGTTTCCAGCAGAGTGACTGATGGGGAGTAGGGAAGAGGGAAGGATATGGGTGGGGAGTGGACTGAGCAAATGACTTCACTGTTGGTTAAATTTCTTCTGCACTAAAACATTGCAGAATTTGGGGAGAGGAAGCACAAGCCTGCCATGAAAAGAATCCCATGTCCAGCTGTGGCCAGACAGCGAGGGGAAGGTGCTTGCAAAGTCATTGGTGATGCAAAGCCACACCAGGAAAACGTGGGATAGGGCATGGCAAATCCCACCTTGTGCACACGCCTGAAAGAGAAATCTCTTTCCCCTGTCTAATCCATTACCACATGCTTATTCCTATAACAAATAACTGAGTCAGCGGGAGAAAACCAAATTCAATTTATATCTCAATCCAAGCAAATATGAAAAGGCTGCCAAATCTGACAATAAAACAGCAGTGATCTCAGATGTTTTCCTTCTATATATTAAGAGAAAGGAGAGCAGAGGAGATTTGGGCCATGTGGCCATAGGTGGGGGTGCAGAGGGACTGGTGGGATGCCTCAGAGTTTGTCCTCAGGTGATGAGTACAGCTTTTGCTCTGAGGGACACCTGCCAGACATGCTGGTACAGATGTGGCTCCAGAGACACCCTGGGGACAGCAAGGGGCTGGGAGCAGGCTGGCACTCCCCGTCACCTTTCTGAAACTGTCTGAATAATCTCTGGTGGAAAAAAGTGGAGGCTTCCCACATTGTGTTGCTCCTACTGTGTCTGCTGTGGGATTCTCAGAGGCATCCCCCCTTCCTGCTTTGCAAACACTACAGCTGTCTCTGCAGCCTGAGGGCATGAGGATTTTTCTTCAAAGTTTGTCAAGTTTTCCAGCCTTTCAATGAAAGCAGACCCATGCAGTGAAGTGCTCTGTGCCGGGGGATGCTCTTTCCCAGGCAGGGTGGCAGCAGCACTGTGTGCCCAGGGGCTCCCCTCTCTGCACTGCCCAGCGTGTGATGAATGGGTGCAGTCAGCTAAAACACTGCTGCCCCTCTTGCAGGGAGAGTGCATTGTCTGTCCTCCAGCCAGGCCTGCTCCACGTGACTGGGATTTATTTCCCTTGGAGTGAGGCAAACCTCTTTGCAAGTCCCTTCATTCCCATTTGAGCTGCCCCATAGTGGGGTGTTCAGCTCAGCTCAGCCAGGCCTGGCTTGGCTGCAGCCTGGTTTTGGCTCCCTGCTGTACCCAGGTGTGCAGTGGCACTGAGGACATTCTGCTGTGCAGTGGCACTCAAAGGATGTCCACAAAGCCAGTGGCAGAGCTGGTGTTCACACATGCTGCTCCTTCCCAAGCCAGGTGGCCTCCCCAAGCTGAGCTGTGCACCCCTGCCCGTTCTCACTCAGGTGGTGCCCAGCTTCCAGCAACGGAAGTAGGAACAGATGGGAAAGGGAGAATAAACAAAGAGTCAAAATAGACACTTTGATTAACTATTTTCCTAGAAGAAGGCATTTAGCAAGCTCAGCTGAGCTATAAATACCCTATAATGTTCCTCTAATATGTGAGGAGAGCTGGGGAATGGGAAGGGGGGGATTTTCTTCATGTAAACAAATGTAGAGAAAATAGTGGCAAGAGGAACAAAAGGAACTAATGAATTCAAGTCAAACACCCTGGTTTGGCTCAAAGTTGAGGCATTTCTTGGGCAGCCAGTGACCACATCCAGGCAGTTTGTTAGCCTCTCCGGAACCCAAACTTGAGACTCTTTGTTCCCAAATGCTGGGGGGTTTTGGTGCTTGCCATTGTTTTTTTTTTTTTGGTTTTGTTTTTTTGTTTTTTTTTTTTTTTTTTTGTTTTTTTTTTTTTTTTTTTTTTTTTTTGTGGGTTTTTTTTTTTTGGTTTTTTTTTTTTTTTTTTGGTTTTTTTTTTTTGGTTTTTTCCCTTTAGCATAAAAAACAAGTTAAGTAATGTGAGAGTGAAATCAAACATTTCGTGTTGAACTAGAATGAGTTTGTTTGGTTTTCAGCCTCAAAAGTTCCCACTTGGTGAGCATTGCACATGAGTAAGGACTGGGCTCAGTCTGTGGAGAACAGACAGAGGATGCATGATGGGGGAATCCATGCAGGGAGCAAGGGGGGACACAGATGCCTGGGACAAGCTCTCTATTAGACCTGTATTTTGCTCAGGAAAACCTTGTGCCTTCCCCATGCTTATTTGCTTTTTACCCACTCAAATCACAGAAGAGCAAAAGGGCAGGGAAAGGATTGCTGTTCCTAGGCTGTGTTAGGAACAGTTTTGTCTCATTAAAATCTGCTTTCACCTGCTACTAATTTTCCTCTCATTACAAAGGCCTGGAATGATTTGTTTGTTTGTTTGTTTGCCTGAGTGAAGAGTGAAAAAGAGCTGTTAGAGCCTCATGGTGAGGAAATGACAGCCTGTGCTGGTGGGGGCATGCTGGGAGCTGAGACAGTGATGGGCACGGGGAGAAAATTGCAGCAATGAGATCCTTCCTGGGCTTTCACAGCAGCCTGGGAAGGGTGGGAGAAAGTTTGAGAGGGAGCTGTGCTGCCTCCTCTGCCAGTGGAGGCAGGGATGTGGGCAGTGGCTGCTCCCTGGGGCATGTGGGAGCTGCTGTGGCATGGCTGCAGCCCCATGGGTGGTTTGCATAGACAAAAATGTGCTGCTGGAGGATCCAAAATAGGACCTGCTTGCTCCTGCTGTCCTGCCTTTCCCCAGATGTCCTTAGCAAGCACGAGTGGCTCAAGGCTGGGGACATCTCTCTGTCCCAGTGAGGAGATATTTATGACCCTGAAGCACTGCTGAAACACTGCTCCCATCCCTGCAGCTGGCAAAGGCTCCCACCAGCACCACAACCCCAGCAGGAGTGGCCCTGCCGAGGTGTTTGTGCATTGCTTTGGGGAGCTGCGATGAGGAAATGGGAACCAGCAGGTGCAAGGGGAAATGACCTCAAAGGCTGAGGGGTGGGGATGCATGACGCCAGGTCCCATCCTCCCTGCAGGCTCGGCATCCCGCCGGCTGCGCTGCCCCTGCCTGGCCCAGGGAGCACACCACACGAGGGCTGTGTCTCGTTACTGTGACAAGTAATTAGGGTGACGCAAGATGCTAAGAAATTACTTTATTAGGCAAAGGCAGCCTATAAACGTCCTGGAACAGCCAGACACTTTAAACATCTTCAACCCGTGTGTGCAGGCAGCTGCTCTCCCTCCCGCCCTGGCTCTGCTCATGCAGACCAAAGGAAGATGTGGGACCCAGCGAGACATTCCCCTGCTCTGCCTTAGCATCCTACCAGCTGGTGACATCCCCTAAAATTGGAAGCTCAAATTGCAGCAATGACCAGGGACGGGTTCAGCCTGTTCTCCCTCTGGTCCCCCTTTGTTTGACACCATCCTTTCCTTAGAAGCTCCCAAAAATCTCCCCTTTGGGGGGGATGGGGCATTGTGGTGGCCTGGCCACAGCTGGCAAAGCCCTGCTCGTGGCTGCTGTTGGCATTGGCCAGCAGCTGTCTGGGATGGGCTCAGTGTTAATAAATCCACAGCGTCCGCACTGCTTTAGTGTTGCTCTAATTGGAGCCATAAAGTTAAACTCAGCCTCTTAGGGTTCTGCTGGGAGCTGGGGCTTCCATTTGCAGGTTCCCCCGTGCCGTTAAAGGGCACCGTGCTGGCTAATAGGTGTTAAATTGGTGCATCAGTTTTTAATAAGCCTCTTAATGGCATCGTGCAGATCCTTGGCAGCGCGGGATGAGGCTGCCTTAGGAAACCTGCATGCAGGGAAGGCAGTGCTGGGAGCTGAGGGCTGGGGAGGCAGGAGTGACGTGGGAAGCACTGGAGTGACCCACGTCCTGCTCTGCTGCATCGATCCAGGTCACTTCAGGAAATCCAGAGGGTGGCCTGGTCTGAAATCTGGGGCACAGGGACAGGCCAGGAGATTGCACTGCCCACAGCCCATGGCACAGCACAGGGTGGTGTGTCCGGTCCTACAGCATCTGCTTTTGGGTGACTGGGAGGTCAAGTGGCATTGCTGGAGCTGCACACAGCAATGGCACTGCCCTGTATGATTTGTCCCCTCGGCTAATGCCAGAGCCACCAGCTGCATTTCCTTCATCAGGACCTTCCTTTTGGGGTGCTGCTGCTGAGGTGTCACCTCCAGGTGATGCATCTTGCTGCCCCCCACCCACGGGGATCATGGTCTCTGTTTAAGTGCTATCACAGTAATCTCACCACAGTGTTTCTCTTTTCCTGATAAAATTTTCTTAATTTCCCATACCCCAATCTCCCCCTTGCCCCTGCCCCAAGACAAAGAGGTTTCTCTCTTCCCTCTATGTGGTTGCCCACCTAGAAGTGACATCATGAATGCGATCAGGAACTGTCCTGCAAAACAAGCACTGAAGCCATCCAGGCTGCTTTCACTTGGGTAATGCTTAGAAAAAGGACTAAGATCCCAAGAAACAAGCACACTATTTTTATCTAATCCCTCTGCTTTAATAACTGAGAGTTGGAGGGCTTTCATTATTCGTAATTCAGATGAGGCTGTTTTGAAGAGTCCCTGGTGGGTTCTGTCTTCTGCCTCCAGCTCTTCTCATGCCTCGGTCTCCTCCCGCCATGTGGGACATGAGGAAGCATTTGCTGAGCTCATGATCACATCCAAACAGCTCCCCACTGCCCAAGAGCTTGGTATGTAACCCCACACTCACTCTCCAGGCTCATCAAGGTCTAACTAAGAAACACCCACGGAAAGAAAACACTTTGTCAAACTCAGCTCCTCACAGCATCATCCCCCTGGCACAGGGCGGGATGGGTTCGCTGTGCTCCAGAAGGGAGGCAGGGTGGGATTTGTCACCTCCAGGCCAGGCAAATTTGAGGCCAAAGCAGTGGAAGAGAATGAATGCAATTTTTGTCAGCTCCATCCGTGCCGGCAAATGCAGATCATGAATTACACACCCGCCAGATGACAGGCTGACATTTTAGCTCCAAACATTCTCCTATAATTAGAGAATCTAATGCAATACAGGGAATGGCTCCATTTTACACACACATTATCGTAATGCCTTTAAATAAGATAATTGATTATGCCTCTGCATAAGAAAGTAAAATATTCGGTGTAATTAAAACCGACATTCAGATTTTGGCATGCTGACAGGTGAGGCCATGTGTCATTTTATAAATCCTTAAAGTGATATTCACACCCACATCCGAGTTCCCAAAGTTTGGGGAGAAGAAAAAAAGAAGCCCTTGTCACTGGGTTGCTTTTTATCCTGCATTCAAATGTGTTTTGAGGAGGGATTTCTCTTCTTTTGCTCTCATTTATCTTCATTTCATCCTCATATCATCAGCTGACAAAAACCCCTGAAGTCGTACCGCTGTGAGCAGCATGGCGTGTTGGTAGATCCCATCAGATAAGCAGGGCTTGGCCAGCTCTCTGCTCGCAGCAGCCCCCTCTGAGGCACTCACGCTGCTGGACTGGCAGGCAGCGCCTTGCAGCGCGGCCGCCCCGGTGCCGAAACCGCTGCCGGCTGTTGAAAGGTTCTCCTGGAATGGAGACGTTCACATAGAAGGAAAATGCTCCGTGGTGCAGCAGCTGCCAAAAGCCTCGAGGTCCTTCCAGATGAGGGCTGCCTGGGAAATGTGTCCCTGTTGCGGTGGGTGGGTGGGTGTGGTAGGGGATGTGGCTGAGGGGACAGGTGGTGGTGAGCCCAGGGACCTGAGCTGGAGGATTCTGTGGATGCTCTGTCCTTGCCAGCTGGGCTGAGGGGCTCTTCTTCCTCTACCTGTGCTTTTATGCCAAAGACAGGAACACTAATTGCTTCTCCCGTCCATTTTTATGGTTGGAGCTGCCTCTGAGGACTGTGTTTCTGATCCAAAAAGTTGGTGCCAAAACCTGTGTAGAGCCCTCTGTAAGAACTCCTGTTAGGGACTTCATCCTGCTGCTAATGGACGAGGTTTATGTGACAAATCACTGCTGCTGCCAGGTAGTGAAACCTGCCATTGCTGGTCATGGGGTTGGTGATAGGGTTTGAGGTCTGGGGGCTTTTGAGGGGATTCTTTAGGCCTCAAGAAATCCTCTAAGTCAACATGGATGCTGCTCTGTAGCCTTGACATTTGCTGACTGTTACACCTCGAATCTTCACAAACAAAGGCTTGAACACCTTCAGCATCCCTAAATTTGTCCCTGTTGTCCCATAACATGTTTCTGGTGAGATCTGGGCAGGACTTGGGTGAGGTATCTCTCTCTCTGCCCTCTGTGCTCTGGATCCCTCCCCATCTGCATTCCCTATGAAGACAAGGCTCCTCTAACAAATGGGAGGGCCAGGGCTGCTGCCACTGAATCCACCTGTCTGGCAACATGAACTGGAATTATAGAATTGTTTAGGTTGAAAAAGACCTCCAAGACCTTCAAGTCCAATAGTTAACCCAGCATTGCCAATTCCACCAGTAAACCATGTCCCTAAACACTACACCTACAGGTCCTCTTGCCCTCAGTTGCCAACAGCTGCCACTCCCATTCCCTTCCAAACAACCAGGAGTGGTTCCTCCTCTCCAGCCCAAGTTACCTGTCAGTGAGCTGTGCCTTCCAGCATCCCATTCAGTCTTAAAAGGCTCAGGAAATCTGCCAGGATGAGGTGGTGCTTCCAGCCCCATGGGGGCTGCCTGGTGAGGTTTGCAGTAGGAAAGGTGCATGAGGGTCCCATTAGATGGCTCATTCCTGCCTGTGGATGCACAGGGTGCAGAATGGCCCATGTTAGGTGCATTTCAGTGACACTTGCTCTATAATATTGCTCCCAAACCCTTCAGCAATGACTTTCCCTGTTCTGTACCTGCCAGTCCAGCCGCCTGCCTATCACTCTTTTCCCCATGGGCTCTATCCAGTGGTAATTAAAATTCACCAGTCAATTAAGTGGCTCCCAGCCTCCAAGCTGGCTGAGGAGGCCTGATCCTGCTGCCCTCCTCACTACCGCGGGACAGAGTCCCTGAGCGTGGCTCGGGTGCAGCCAGCAGGGCAAGGGCAGGGAAGTGAACCACTCTGTTGGAGCAACCTCCGGCGGGGTGCAGGGTGGGATAGGCTTTCTCTGGCTTGATCCTGGTCCTGTCTACTCCTCCATCTCCCTCGAGGTCTCAGCGAGTGTGGTGTCCTTGAGGGAGAGAGAAAGCCAGACCCTGCGAGCTCCCGCTGTGGGCTTGGTTCTGGCCGGGGAGGAGCGCAGCCCGCTCGGCTGGCATTGCCGGGCTGCTCTGGCTCCCTCCACCACCCTTCAGCCCATCCCTGCGGGCTCGGCTGGCATTGCCGGGCTGCTCTGGCTCCCTCCATCACCCTTCAGCCCATCCCTGCGGGCTCGGCTGGCATTGCCGGGCTGCTCTGGCTCTCTCCGCCGCCCTTCAGCCCATCCCTGCGGGCTCGGCTGGCATTGCCGGGCTGCTCTGGCTCTCTCCGCCGCCCTTCAGCCCATCCCTGCGGGCTCGGCTGGCATTGCCGGGCTGCTCTGGCTCCCTCCGCCGCCCTTCAGCCCATCCCTGCGGGCTCGCCGGGATGCGGCCGGCAGCGCGGGGCGCCGGGGCTCGCTGGGATGCGGCCGGCGGCAGCTCGCCCCTTCCTCCGCTCTGAAGTGTGCTTGTAAAATTCAGCCAGGTGCCTGGAAACACAGAGCAATGATTAACCGTGCTGGGTAAGGGACTGCCTGGCCCCTCATGGGACAGCCTGGGTGACAAGGAGGTGCTTGGGTGTGACGAGAGGGGACAAGCACTGTCCTGGCCATGTGTGGGGGGCAGGAGCATGGCAGGATGGGCAAAAAGCGGGCAGATGTGGCACCAGCCCGCAGCAGCAGTTCATGGCTGCCAGAAATGACACGAGGTGCCAGCCTGAGGGGAGAGCAGATCCCAGAAGTGTCTCAGCTGTTCTCAGCCTCCTGCTGAGTCTCCTGCTGTTTCTCGCGTAAGAGGATCCCCATCTTCCCAGTGTGCCTAGTGCTGCCAGCCCCTCCAGGTCTGTGCCCCCGCTGGCTCAGGGCGAGCAAGACCCTTCGAGCAACGTCCCGCTCGGAAGTGCCACCGGGACATCCCTTTGCATCCCCAGCTCTTGCTGTGCCCGGAGAGGCGACCCGGACGGCCTCGGGGTCCCCGGGGTGTCCCCGCCTCCCGGTGTGACAGGCAGGCTCCCGCAGCCCGTCTCTCACTCCGGCGAGCGCGCTCCCCCCGCTCCGTGCGCTCTCTGCTCACCCTCGCACTCCCACGTGCGCCGGGATGATGCTGCGGGGAGCGGCGCTGCCATCAGCGTTAGTCACCGCTCCCGGAGGAGGAGGGTGGGAGCAGAGGAGGAGGAGGAGGAGCAGAGCCACCATGTGGAGCAGGACCGCGGTCCTAGGGACAGCCGCTGGCTTGGCGCAGCGTCACCGCTGACTTGTCCTGCTCCTTGTGTCAGGAGCTGCCTGGCTGGGGACTCTGAGTAGGCTGTTATAGGGCACTGATGCTGACACGGCTCCTAGGGAGTAGAAAAAGCACCCTGGGAGCATTCCAGGAGGGAAGGGCCAGGTCATGCACGGAGTAGCTGATGTGTGTCTGGGATTAGGTCGAGAGAGGGGCAGATGCACAGAGGTGTTTCCCTGCAACGGCACCAACACATTTCTGAGCATCCCTTTTTTGGGGAGGAGGAGCTAGGTTTGATGATCATGAGGACAGATGGATAAAACTGGAAGAGATGGGCTAGAATGGGAAAAGCAGAGCACCCCAGAGGGGTCTGGCTTAGTGATGTGGGTGAGAAAGCAAGGCAGGGACAAAGCAAGGCAGTTGTAGGGGTCTGAGAACCATATGTGTGTGTGTCTGCATCAGAGCCTGTTTCTGCCTTGCCCAGTGTTCACTGGGACACTGCACACCTCACTGTGTGCCTATTTATATTTACCTTAGTCATGGACCACATCTGGACTTCTCTGTTTGCAGCTGTGAGCTTTGCTTTCATCCTACACATCATCAGGTTGTTGGGATTACTTTCCCCATGGTGGGCTGGATCATGGTGGGATTAAAAAGATCATCTAGAGTGGGGGAAAGAAACTGTGCTTTGAGGATTAGCTGTTGCACCAAACTCCAGCTCTGTTTTATTTTCCACCAGGGTTTAGTTGCTAGGTTCCAACTGGCCTTTTTCTTCCTGAGCACCTCCAACTTGCCAATAGATGAACAGAGGGCAACACCAGCTTTCAACAAGGGCTGTGGACCCTGAAACACCAATACATCCATAGATGACTAATGAATCACAACATCACTTATGCATTAACTTCTTTGAAATGCAAAGCACTCCCTTGATATTTCAGCATTTTCCACCTAGTCCAAAGCAAAACCCAACAGGCAAAGAGGAGACAAGTGGGAAGCTGAGCAAGGTAATGTTTCCACCTTGTGTCTGTTACAATGATTGCATCAGCTTTAATTACAAAGGGACTTTCTGCCCTTTAAAGCAGCTTGGTACACATCACATTCTCAGCTTTCCTGCCTCCGGCTGGCTCTGGCTCTGAAACATTTTCTTTCATGCATTCTAAACAGTTTGTAATTAACAATCACATTGTTTTCCTTTGAATATCGATGGAGATACAGAAAACAGAGATTGGGAGCTGAGGTGCTGATATGGCTGAGTACTATTTTGCTTCCATGCAATAACTTTTCTCATTTTACAGCAAATTTTGTGCTGATGAAAGATTCAGGGTAGTGGAGAGACTTTGTTCACCCGTCAGCCTTGAAGCTTGGGAAGCTGGTTCAGACATCTGGAAAATATCCTGCCATGTCTATGGGAAAGAAGGAAATTTTGGGTCTGCTGCCCTGTAATCTTTGGCCTATGTTCAGTGCGTGCCTATGAAGAAAAAGTCCCTGACACCATTGCTGCTTTTACAAAACATCCCTTAATGGGAAACCAGCAGAAAAAAAAGTAAGTAAAACCAGGAGTATCTCAGCTCCACAGCTCCCTGAGCTACTCAGTCAGACCAGAGGGGGCTTAATTTGAAGCCTTGGCTCTGTAAACAAGAACCAGATTACAAACTTCTTCAGTTCTGGTGCAAAGCTTGGATGGGAGGATTGTTCCCTCCATCTGTTCTTTTCATTGACAATCTGCCTTTAAAGCCATCGCTGCATAAATCTGGAGGAAGCGTAAATGCAGGAGCACCTGAATATTGTTTAACAGATGGGGACACACATTTTTCAAGCTATTTCCCTTACATTTTCAAGAGATTTCCCTTACATTGCCCCGTTTATTTTAGAGGGTACTTTTCAGTACTATCCTTGCAATGCCATGTCTGCCTGGGAATAAGTTGGCATCCCAGACCGAGGCTTGTGGCTAGCCAAATTGATTTTCAGGAGGAAACTTTACTGCATGAACACTGCTGTGACATTTTTTGGTTTGCTTTCACCCCTTTCAGTGTAATTCCCTTCTGACCAAACTCACATTTGTCATCCAAGCCTTTCAGGAGGACTGTGAGCACTCCCTGTTTCCTTCTCCCACCCTGGAAAGGCTTGAGGAGATCATCCACGCACCTCACTTGAAACTCATTCTGGCATAAACAAACAAAAGCCTGCAGGAATAAACACCAAGTCAAGTTTTGAACCCTTTGGATCCCTGCTTCACGTATCAGTCTCTTCCTTCCCTGACAGGCAGTCTGGCAGCTCCCATGCTGTTGACAGCACTCTCTCTTGTTCTTCCACCTTCCATCCCACAGGATCCCTAATGCATTTAGCACCGTGGCTTTCAGCTTTGTTAGCTTAAGGGCCACTACAAGTTTTCTGTCAGCAACACAGACGTGGACTGTTGAATGTCAGAGAGGAAATTACTTTTCTTTGCAACCTTTTCACAACTCCCTGCAGTCACTGGACCTCTGGGTCTCAAGGACCACGGATTGAAAGCCACTGATTTACCAGGCAGCACACGGAGTTCACATCAGGTGATGTCTCTGGGTGGGAATGGGCTAGCCATCAAATTTAGCAAGCAGCAGTATTACATGCAGATACAGGAGGGAACAAGAAAGCTACTAAAATTGCAGTAGGACTTTAGATATTCCTGATATTCACTCTGCCCTGCTACAATGTCCATCCTTGTAGTGAGCAGAGTCCTGGCTGGCAGACACAAAGATTTGCCTGAGGAGATGAGCCTGAGTCCTTCACCTGCTCTCCAGCACAGAGGCACAACAGATGCTGCACTGCTGACCCCAGACACTCTGAGTTTGCCAGTCTGGTCACCGAATTCAAACAAAGATATTAAGTGCTGTTTTCTTTTCACTTGCCTTCTGGCTCTGTAACCAGTAGGTTGCACTCAAATAGCACTCACACCTTTTATTTATTTTTCTCCAACCACAAGATCTAGAACTTTTCCTTTTTGATATATTTTTTCTCAGTATAAGCCAAAAGGTGAGAGTCTTACTGAACCATGTGTCTCCATGAACTGGGGCTTTAAGGGGGGTATCCAGTATTGGGAAGTGTGCTCTGTGTGTGTGAGATTTGGTAACACCACCAGGAGGCAAAACCCAAAGATGATGTCATCCAGCCATGGTGGGAAGGCACAACGTGAGGATTGTGTTTGAGGTGTAGGTTCAGCCCAGGCTGGCCTCCCACCTCCACTACCCCTGCTCCTACCATGGGAGTCAAGGGACAGATCATGTCTTCTAGGAGAGATGGGCAGTGCTGTAGGGTGCTGGACCAGCAGCACGGAGATGTAGGACAGAAGGTGGATGGTGCAGGAAGGAAAACAAGATGAGGGAAGAAGGGACAAAGCTTGGAAGTGGGAGAAACACATGTGGAGCAGGCAGGTTGTCCCCAAGAAAACCTCAGTTGGACCTGAGCACCTGCTTGTTGTCTCACTGACCCTCATTCCTGTTGATCTACTGTGCTGGACTTGGGGAAATGCAGCAGGAAACACAAGGCAGCTTCCTGTGGTTGGTTACGTGGTGCAGCATGCCAAGAGCAGAGTCCTGTTCTCCCTGGGCCATTAGATCTCAAAATCCAGCTACCAGGAGAAGTCTGAGCCTAAGAAGAAGGGGAAAAAAGAACAGAAAATATGGTCATAGACAATGGACCCCCAATTTCTCAGCTTTCATATCACTTCCCCTTCCCCCTCCTTCTCCCTTCTTCAGTCGTTGTATTCTTCTTGGGAGAAAGTGTCTGTTGGAAAACAGAGAGAGAAAACGACAAACACTGCTGTGGAATTATTTAACGAGCCAGAATGAATTGCATTTGAAATCATTTAAATGGGATCTGGGAGTATTTAACTGCAGCACAGGAACTTAACAAGAGTGGGAAAGGATTTTGTGCTAATTGCTGGCAATGATATACCTACGGAGAGAGAACATGCAGCAATTAGTAAGCAAGGCTGTAATTTCAGCCTAAGGTCCCTGTCTGCCCTGGAATATGGCATGGATTATCTGCTGGATGGAAGATAGGGGCTCTGATCCACAGGTGACCAGAGAAATGAGCAGATGAGATTCTCATTAAGTACTCATTAACCAAGTTTTAACAACACTGGGATGCAGGAGATGGGTTTGGTCAGACCCAGATGTCCTTTTGCATCACCCCAGGTTTTAGTCTTGGTCTCCTGTTCCCCGACCTGACTGGTAAAGCCAAAATGGAAGACAAAGCCTCTTCCCAACCCACTTGCTCTTGTCCAACCAGAGGTGGCAGGGACTCACCCTGAACACAATGCCTGCCTAGTGGGGCTACAACTCCTGGGTTGAAGAGCCCAGGAACCAATTTGATCATCCCTTGATGAGAACTCAGCAGCTTCAGGCCATCCAACACTGCTGGATTGGGGGAACCAGCAGGACAAGACCAGAGAGCTAGGACTGGGATGCAGCCTTGTTCATAGCCTGCATAAGGGCAGAGCCTGTGGTGAAGAACCATGTGCTGGGGGCATGTGATGTTGGTGGAGTGGGATAGGATGAGGGATAAGGAAACAAGGCAAGAGGAGATGGGAAACTTTTGCAATGACAGGCAGACAGGAGCCTGCACCCACCACAAACACCCCAGATGGCCCCAGGTGTCCTGCCCTACCTATACTGATGCCCATATAGGAAAAACCCTGTGGTCCCACTCTGCCAAGCCCACAAACCTGGGGTACCATTGATGGCCAGCATCCAAGGCTCAACTCAAACAGAGATGAGCTGCCCTGGCTCTTGAAGGGACAGCCCCTGCTGGCAGCAGCCCTGGGAGGGTGTCCTCACTGCAGGGGAAGGCAGACAGCCTGCAGCTCTTGTCCTGAGCCCAGCAGCTGCAGGCAGCCTCCGCCAGCCTCTGCTCATTGTTCCCTGGTCCTGCTGCTCCCCATCTCCATTCTCTCCCTGTGATGTGTCTGTCTGTGACTTTTTGTCTTTCAATCAGTTTTCATCTCAGTAATTCCCATTCAATGGTTAGTCCCTGATCTTTCTAATTGAGATCAGAGCTTCGTATAATAGGAATGGGGGGAGGGAGACTATTTTTAATTTGCTACGTTCCCATTAATAACAAGTTCTAATTAAAAACCCTCCATCTTCCATCCTCCCAAGTTCAGAGGAAAACTCTCTACGACTTCTGTTGGAATCTTCTCCTGATAAATTGGTACCACAGCCTCCTAGAACAGCTGGTCCTCTTTAGCAGGCATAGTAATTAATGGGAATAATAAATGCATTCAAAGCAGGTTCATAACCCTCCTTTCTGTGCACTCAGACATCTCTTCACATTGCAAGAGACACACATCAACATTTCCACTTACAAAACAGGCCCCAAAGATCTGCCTACGTCTAACAAGCCTGGGTTTCATTAGCACTCTCTGTCCCATGATAAACCTTGTGATACAAAGGTTCCCCATGGACAGGGATGTCCCCTCCTGACTAGGGATGAGGTGGATGTACAGAGCAGGAGCCATGCCTGTGTAGAGTCTCTGTGTCTCTCCAGGACTTTCTGCCAATTCTGAGTTTTATATCCCAGCTCCCCAGGATCTGTGGGGAGGAAAGTCCGGTTCTGCCCTTCCCTGGGAGCCTGCCCAGTGGGGAAGGGTCTCCAGTGTTACAGGGCATAGATCCATGCTCAGATGGGTGGGGTGAACATGGGAAGAGCTCACCTTCTCCTGGGCTGCTGGACTGTGCTGCCCACTCAGACAGGACCAGCCCCACCTGTGCCTGTGCTCCTGGCCAGTGCTGGCCTTGAGGCTACAGCAGGGGAAGGCAAAATGAAAAGGGATGTCAGGGGGACTTGCCACTTGCACAAGGAGACAGGAGACCAGGATTTTCCCTTTTCTCCAGCTCCTGTTCTGCTCTGCTGTGTCCATTGTCCTGCCTACCATGTGTTGGGGTAGGCAGATATTATTGCCTTGCAACTTCCACGCAGTGAGACTGAGAGAGAAGGTGGAGTGGATGCCAAGTGAAGGCTCCATGAGCTGGAGGTGACACCCTAATGTTCTGATTTCCCTTCCTAGCCACCAGATGAACATATAGGGACAGTCCTCTCCAGAGAAGGAGATGGGGCCATATCCACCTGGGGTCAGCAGACGCAGAGAAGCAGAAGCACAAGGTCTAATGAACTGCACACCCTCTCCTCCCTTTGTGCAGGTCTCCATTTACACCAGCTGCTGATTTGGGCCTCCTTGGATGTGCAGATCAGCTCTGCTGGGGATGGATGACCCCTCGCTGTCCCTTTCTCTTGCTTTTGTTCACCGCGAGTTAATGGAGTTAATGGACTCATCTCGGGTGTGGCCAAACCAGGAGCCATCAGTGCAGATATCCCCAAGCTGAGCAATCTGTCCTGAGCACTGATTTCAATTAAAGGGTCATTAGCTTGAAATCTTATCCAGCCCAGCTCCCATTTGCCAGCAGGAGGTCCTTCTCCTCCCCATCCCAAGCCCTGCTCTGCGGTTAGAGCGCGCTGCTCCTGCTGGAGCCCTCCAGTTTTGCTAAAACACAGCAGCTGCTGCTAATAAACAAACATATTGATCATAGAGATATGGGCTGTCAGGGACTTAATTCATGAATGAAATGGGCTTAAGAGCGCCCGGTAGGCAAGGGCTCTGCTTAAAGAGCTCCTCAGCAAGATGGTGCTTGGAGCTGGGGACCGAGAATCGCAGCAGCTACTCAGCACTGGGATGTCAAAGCCTGGGCCTGGTGTAAGGGTCTGGGGATGAAATTTCTGTTTGGGACTGAAAGGAGCAGAGCAAGTTTCCCCCTTTATCCTTGTAGGCCTTTGCTAACAGGGATGTGGTACAGTGAAGGGCTCTGTGCTTCCCTCCTGTGAGCAAAGAGGCTCCTGGTTCTGCTCTGTCCTGCAAGGACCATCTGGGCAACCTGAAAATTCAGGGCTTTTGAGGAGAAGACTGTCAAATACCCCCCCAAACCAGTCCCTCTAGTCTCTTGTGGGTCTGGAACTTGTAGAAAAACCAGGGCAGGACCCATGCCCACCTACAGGAGTTTGTGATAGCCATTTCAGGGGGCAGATGCAGCTGCAGCATCACTTAGAAACTATGTCAGAGCCAAGAAGGGGAGAGTATCACAGCTCCAAATGGCCAGCATTTCTATTCTCCTGACAGTAAACAGGTTTTCCTAGGTTTTGATCAAATTTTCCTTCCACAGACAGACAGTAAAACTCTTTCTGCACATAAGACCAAGGCTGTTTACATCACTAATGCTGCCATTGTTTCTGAATTGTCATCACTGTGTGGAATCAGACTTAAACAAGGTAAAATCAGTTCAGAAATGGATCCTGCACAGCCAGGGACTATAATTAAAACAGAAGTATATTTGAATATACTTTATAGGTGCAATAAATTACACCACAGTACATGAGGATATAGGTTGATCTGTAACTGGTTTCAATCCTTTGGTATTGGCCACGATGAAAGCAGTTGTTAAAATAGGTCTTAGTATTTATGGTCCTGGGATGTGAAGGCCTTGCTGAGAGTTTGATGGATGAACTTTCAAGGACAGGAATAGTTGTCAGCCTGAAATATTTATCAGTCTGAAATCTCCCTGCGATTCATGCCATAGTTTCATACTTCCATTTTTTCTTCCCATTTTCTGGCTGAGGTTTGTAGCTGAGGTTCCCCAGACAGAGGGAAGGTCTCTGCTGTGGGGCAGCAAGCCCCACTCTGCTGATGTTATCTGCTCTTCCCATGCCAGCAGTGGCTGCTGTTTTAACCAGCTGTGGTACCCTGCACAAGCCACGCTGTGCTGCCAGGCTGCTCCTGCTGCCCTTTGCCCCAGGGGCTGTGTTCCGGGGCATCCCAAAGAGATCCCTGCTCCTTTCACAGCAGGACATGGAGAATATGTCTGGACAAACTGAACTCCTCCCCTGGTGTGTGTTTAGACACTCCTGCTGTAATGCCTTTGCCATGGACCTCCCCCAGCCCTCCAGCCAAGGAGAGGCCAGGGGAGCTCAAGGCTGAAAGGATAAAATGGGATCTCCATCACTCTGCACCTCACTCCTCGCTGAGAACAGCACAGCCCCATTTGCTGCCTGATCTGCAGTGTCCCCTTGGCCCCTGGCATCAGCAGCATGCCTTGGAATGCTGCCTTCCCTGATGAGAAGGGCAGTCTGGATACATTGCTCCTCATGGCTATGGGAGGGGAGGAGCTGCATGGTTTTACACCAGCACAGATGAACTTACCTCTTCTCTTTTGCAAACACAAACCCAAACTCAGTGGAATGTGTTTCATTTCTGGCCCATTTTCTGTGCTGCTTTTACAAGTCTGCTGGGTTTTGCAGCTGAAGTGTGAGGACCACGAGTAATGCACGAGGCTGCTGAAGAGCCACGTCCCACTGCAGGCCCCAGCTGAGGGTGAGAGGGGCTGCTGAGCAGGGAGAATGCTGGTTCCATAGGGATCCACTGCTTGAGAAAACACCGAGGACCATGAGCTCAGCTTTCTTTCTAGACTCCTCATGTCTCCAAGACATCCAGAACCTGCAAGTTAATAAATGTCTAGACATTATCCCCTGAGAGAGGGGATGAAAACTCCCTAGGATTCACCTGCAGCAAATGCCAGCAAAGCACATTTGCTTGAGGTTTCTTGAAGCTACCACGGAAAGGTCAGATCTCTCAGTGAGACGAAAAGCTCCCTTCTTCCTTCTAGCTGTTCCATCAATACTTGTTTTTCCTCTCCATTTACTTTTACCTTCCTGTTCAGAAAAACATGCAAAAAGAGGGGGAAGAATGCAGCTTCCCATGTCAGCAGCTAAGCAGCTTCTTCTGCCAGTGGCCAGAACAAAGACCTCAGTACACCTTGAGGACAATACTGGAGACCAGTGCTGACCAGGGCCAGTGCAAAGGCTGGTGTGAAGCTGAGCTGCAGAGGGGACATCTGATCTTTTCCAGCCAGAAGCGAGGCATGGTCCTTGTCCTTCATGTGCTCCCTTCAGCCTGGCTGGCTCCAGGGTCCTTTCTGAGTCCTGGGGCAGGAATATGCTGTACACAGGGAGAAGGGAAGGTGGGAACAATAGGAAGCCTATGTGCACCTTGCCTCCTATGGTTTTATGACAGCCATTGCTTTAGGCCTTGAAGAGAGGCAGCAGGAAGGAACAAGGATCCAGTTTCACCCTTGAAATGATTTCTCTGAAAATAGGGACCACTGTTGTAGCTTTCAAGGGGATGCCTGGAACTCCACTGGGAGGAAAGCAAATAGCTCTTCAAGCCTTTGGACATCTGTTGTGGAGGTCACTGTTCTGGTTTGGATGGCTCCTTCTTCCTGCAGCCACTCAACATAGTCTGGCCATGGGCAGCCACTGCTCTTCAAGGTGGGAAAGAAGACCTCAGTGTCTGGTGTGGGAGCAGGAGCTCCTTGCAGAGAACTGGAGCCCTCTCTTGCTCATTTAGTTAATGGCTCTCTGTTGAGTTATTCACACAAGACCATTTGGGAATAATATCCCTTAACCCACTGCTGGGCCCTTTGGTGGAGATTACTGCAGCTGCAGCCCACCTCTCTTCCACTTGGCACTCCCACCCCTCCCTTCTCCCCCATCTCTGTCTTGTTTCTCTCTCTTGGTTGTTATGGCCTTCATCCAACAAAGCACTTAACCAGGTGTTTCATGGAACAAGTCACCTGGCCCCCTCCGTGCGGCGCATCCGGGAGACGGACGCAGGAGGCATCTGGCCACCTTTGCCCTCTGGACACCTGGGGCTTTTGTGGCATGGAAAAGCTCTTGGGCTGTGGATAGAGGAGCTTGGAAAACCCTTGGGTGGCCCTCCTGACCTGCCGACCATGGTCTGCAGTCCTGACATCTGCTTGTGTGTAAGAAATGCAATAAATCACTGAGGATTTCCTCCCTGGGCTTGGGGAATGGGAGCAGTGCTGACCCCGGGACAGGGCTGGGCCATCCGAGCTGCTGCTGCTGGAGAAAGGCTGAACTTTTCAGAGCTCTGCACGGGAGGAGGAGGTGGGAGTGATGGGTGCTGCCTGGCCACGGTGGGCAGCTGGAGAACCCTGGGAAGCCCAGATAGGTCCCCACACTTCTCAACTTGCTTAGCTACTGCAGGTGCTTTTGTAGGTGTGTTTCTTATTCCCCATGGACATTCTCACCCATCTCCCAGGGCACACAGTTTTGCACAGCATCCAAGTCAGAGAATTGTCCAAGCCCACAGTATTAGAAAAGGTAGGACATTATTTTTGCTGCCACAGAAAGGAGTGTCTCTGTGTGGCTGAGAAGTCTAACAAAGAGGTAGAAATATTTCCTCTGTGACCAGGACCAAACCCTCAGCCTTTTGCCCCAAAAGAGTGCGACTCAAGATTGGCTTCTCACACTGGTGCAACATCTCTGCTGCTCAGTTCTCTAACAAGCCACAGATAAGACAGTGGGGCTTACATTTCAGGACTTAAATATTCAATTAATCAATGGAATATTCCATTAGTGTAATAATCACTTGGCATCGCCTGATCTATAGGTACATCTCAGCTGGGCCTCACAAATTGATTTCTGATGAAGTTCTAATTGACTGCACAGGCAGAAGAGGACTGGTCTGAGCGTGTTGAAGCAGGGCTGGTGAAGGCTCTGGCAGCACCACCTCCCCCCAAGGAAGGGGAAAAGCAGGGGGAGGTGTGATTTATGCCCCATTTATCACGACAGCCTCTACCCTATCCCGTTTTATTGCTCCCAAGTGAGGCATGAGAGCTTACAGCTTTAATGCAGAAATTTGCAGGCAGCCGGAGACCCCCGTAAGCTGCTGACAGCTGCTTGTCACTTATGCAGTGGGTGCCAGGGGTACCCTAAATCCTCAATCTCCTCACACAGGATGCAGCCGTGCCACGAGTCCTGTGGGGAGGTCTCAGGTTTCCTCTGGCACGTGTGTATTCTGGGCTCTGCCACCCTTCTCCATAGAGCTGTGGGGGTTTCTTCTGCTGATGTGGCTCAGAGCATGAGGGAATGGAGCCTGGAGGGGGGCAGTGGGTGATCCACGTGTGTCCTTCTTTCTTGGCTGTCCTGCAGCCCCTTATCCTGAATTCTCTTCTGCCTGAGTTTGGAGGTGGTCCCTGAAGGATGGTGGCACAGCAGGAACAATCTCTGTTGCCAAAGGGATATCACAGAATCACAGAATATTTTGGGTTGGAAGGAACCTTAAAGACCATCTAGACAGGGCATAGACAGGGACACCTTTCACTAGACCTGCTTGCCAAAGACCTCCAAAGGCTCTAACATGACCCCACCATAAAGACTTACTCAAACCCTGCCCATGTTGGCAGCCTGGCTGTGAACTTCTATAGCCATGGTTTGTGCCTGTCATCTTTTGGTTGTTGGGAGTTTTGCTCCCAAGACAGAATTCTTAGACAAGGTCACGCTGTTTGTAAACTTAACGTGTTTTCCACACACTTTCCCATGAGAGGGACTTTGTGTGGTGGTCTCTGCGAGTGACCAATAGTTCCAGGGGTCCCACCTCTAAGGTGGGCACATTTGTAAAAGGTATAAAATAGGTTTAGAAAGTAAACCTAGGGGCTCCTCCTGTAAGGAGTCCACACAGCCTTCTGATGAGTCTGCGTCTCCTTCATTGTGTCCCACAGCGACAAACTTCGCTTGCTGGAAGAGCTGAAGGTCATGGCAAGCCCTGGGAAAAGCGTGTGATGAGTCTGGAGGCGCAGGCACTCAGAGATCCCAGCCTCCTGGTGGGATGGGATTGCCAGCCTGGCTCTGTGTGTTGCACCAGGGGATGGTTTCTTACCCCGAGGCCACTCCTGACTGCCATGGTCACACACAGAGATGTGCAGGGGCACGAATGACTCGGCATAAGCTGCTGTGATGGTGAGCAGCAGCACACCAAGGGCTTGGAGTGCAACACCAGCGCTTCTAACAGCACCCTGTTTCTGCCCAGGCTCCCACTGCTGGCTCGCTCTGCACCCTCCTGAAGGAACTAAAACGGGAAGGTTTAGGGGTTTCCCACTCTGAGCATCAGCGGTGACAAGGGGACACGACACCGGTCCCCGGGTGTGGCTGACTCCTCCTCTCCTCCTGCCTGCGGGGGACTCACGTGGCTGAGCCGGGGAGGGGAAAGGTGACAGGTAGTGATTTCAGGAAGAATGCAAACAACAACATCAACGAAAGCAATCAAAGCATGTGTGGCTGGCTGCTGAATTTTAAGAGAAATAGCTGCATTTTCAAACATACAGGAATGACTGTAACTTCCTCTCCATCCCCTGCCTGCATTAACTTAAGAGACAGCCGGGTGCTTAAAGGTTACTTTGCAGGCAATGACTGTTCTGTAAAGGGCTACTCATCTCTAACAGAGATAGGTTTTCTTTTATTGAACATCAGGCAGAGTGGATGAAACCTGATAAAAACCACAGAGTGATAGCTTTCCCCCCCCTCCCCTCCCCCCTTTTTCAGTGAGGAATAATAACCAGCAAAATAAAAAGGCAGTTGCCTCACTGTATGTCTGTTTTAAGCATTGGCTTTGTGTGACAGGGAATGCAGCTTAGGTAGATGCCCAATGAGAAGGATTTTGAAGGAAGACCTCTGAATCATCAGATCTGAACCTCTCTCAGCACCATCACCATTTCTACCCCCATTATTTCTAGCCTCACCTACTTATGGTACAGGAATGAGTTTTCAGTGGTTGGAACACCATGTGTGGAGTTTATGTGACAAAATTGTCCCCAGGATCATTAGGGTTGGGTGGGCAGCATGGTTTGGAGGGGTGGTTTCCGCCAGATCCTGGGAGTCCATGAGTCACTTTGGGTTGTGTCTCCTTCCTGTCAACAACAAAAGGTGCCCTGGGATTTTTGTGGCTCCGCCCAGAAAAGATTTTTGGCTCAAAAAAATTGTAATGGCAGCCTCCTACATGGGGAAGATGATTTTCCCTCATGCCAAACCCAAGGAGGTGGGCTGTGAACCAAAGCCTCTCTGTGGTTTGTTGCTTCAGAGCAGTCTTGAGTGATGAGGTTTGAATGATCTCTAGTTTGCTTGTTTTCGCTGTTTTTTTTTTTTTTTAAGGGAGTGGTTTTAATTACTTGGTGAGCAGAACCAGAAGTATAACCCATGCTGGAAATCTAGCTGAGAGGGAAAAGATGCAAATGGGAAGGAGCTGAAGGAGGAGAAACCCATGGCTCTGACATGGAGGGACCTTTCCAGCAGCTTTTCCCTTCCACTGTCTCCACCTGACATCCTCTGAAGAGACCCCTTCCCCATCCAGCCTGGGCACCTGGCAGAGAAACCCCCTCCCAGCAGCCCATGAGTGCTCGCCTTGGGAGGCATCAAGGACTTCCATCCTTGTGGAGGAAAACCCCTCTGGGGCTGTCCCCAGACTTCCCTCTGTGTTTCCCTAAGCTCAGGATGTTGTTTGGTGGCCATCCAGCTTGCTGATGGGCTCAGCAGACTCAGAGGGTGTCTTTTGGCTGTCCCTCCTGGGATGCACATTGGCTCCTGATGATGTTCATTGTCTGTGCATGGAGCAGACCACACGCGTGGCTTCAGCATGGCCAAAGCACAGCCCTCAAGAGCTGAGCATCCTCGGGTAACCCCAGCCTGCTGCTGGTTACTGCAGGGCCTGAGGGATGAGGATGCCATGGACACATAGAAAAGTCCTCTCAGACCCTCCAGGACAGAATTTGGCCACAACCATGAGCATCTGGTGCTTATATCCGCTGCAGAATGAGAAGACCCTGATCTCCAGAGCTGTCAGCCCTAATTTTATCAGCAACATGGAATCTAATTAAAATTCACATTATTTTTTTTTCAGAATGCTATTTGTTTGTCCCTCTCGTTTCTTTGAAAGATGCATGACATATGGGGCAACCACGCTGCCTGTGCTGAGAAAGCATGTCCAGTCCTCTGTGTGTGTCAGATTCCCACACAAATATGGAGACTATTAGGCAGAAGTTATTAAATGTCATTAATAATACGCTGGAATGTGATGGGAGGGGATTTACTTTTATGCCAGAGCCTTGCACGTATGCTCTCACCACGACAGGGAGGAAGGAGAAAAGGGGAGTTGCCCACAGCTGGGCTGTGGACAAAAGTGCTGAGCTACAGGTACCAGACCCGTGGGGCTGATGTGGTGCCAGGCTGGTTGGGTGTCAGGTCTGTGGGAAGTGTTTGGTGAAGCCTGCTTGGCTTTTTCTCAGGCACCTGGTTGTGGGGATGTCTGAGAACAAAACCATCACCAGGAAGACAAGGGCTGGTTCTGGGATTTCTGTTTTGTCCACTGAAAATAAAAGAAAGAAACAAAGAAGGAAGGAAAGAGAAGCCTCTTCAGATAGAGCTCTAAACATCTGATTCAGAGAGAAATGAGCAATGGAAAGAACTGCTTTGTACAAGTCCTGTAGACAATTTAATCCTTCCCTCTGGGCAGGACTGTCCCTTGCCTGTTGTCTCACCCACACTGCTGCTCTGGCTAGTCTGGCTGAGCTGCTTTCCTTTCTCCAGGATCAGAAGGGCTCTGCCCTCAGCTCCTGCTGGGGTTTTTCCCCATCCCTGTCTCTTTGAGGTGCTCTCCCCGCCAGGTCCCAACCCACCTTTGGCTGTGGCTGGGGAGCATGTCTGGAGACGTTTTTTGTCAGAGTGATTTTGGCTTTTCCCCCATGGTGGCTCCCCAGTTTGCTCCTCCAGCCTGGTTGTAGGGCATGAGCAGGGGTGAACTCAGACCCTCCACCTGCTGTGGAAACCAGCATCCCTCTGCACCCATACAGGACATCCTTTTCTACCCCTCCTTCCCAGGGGATGAGTTTCAACCTCTCAAAGAAAAACACTCTTCCTCTCCCTGTCCTTCATTGTTTTCTGTGCAATGAAATACAGTTTCTCTCCTAAACAAGGCTACAGGCAGTTTATTAACTTCACTAATTAACCCATAATCAGCGCTGTGTTCTCCTCTAATCACACCCTTGGTTCACGGAGTGCAGCCCTGCTATAGCACATGTATTTATAAAGGGGAGGAAACAGCCTGTGACATGGCAGGAGCTCTCTTTGCAGGGATAATGCCAGTTCACTCAGGCATGTGCTGTGATCTCTCTGGGGCAGGGAACAGGGGGCTCAGGTGACTCCAAGGGGTGACACTGAGCTCTGGAGCCTGTCACCTTCAGAGCACAGGTTCAGTGGCTGCTCAGGTCACTAATGGTCACAGGCTGTCACTGCTGGTCAGCACTGGTTTGGAAAGCCTTGAGGTTGGAGGAGAAGCAGACTGGGAAGTCTTGTAATCTCCATCTCTGCTTAAGCAGAACTGCTCCCCAGGGGGTAATTTTTTTCCTAATGTTTCCAGCTGGGTTTTCCTGTCCATCCAGCAGTGATCTTTCCATGTCCCAGATCTGCTGAAAACAAAACATTTTGGGGAATGCACCAGTGCTTTTTAATTTATTACTTTTTTACCTTTACTACACCAGGTACCACCTTCTCCAGCACCTGCCTTTTGCCCTTCCCCTTTTTGTGGGTGGATGCTCAGCTCTCCACTCTAGCCAAGCAAAATGGAGTTAGCTTTTTTAACATTTCCGTGTAAATCAGATTTCTGATTATTGCTGCTGCCCTCTGAACTCCCTCCAATTCATCACTCTATTCCTGGTACTGAGCTACACCGACCATGAAGAGACAATGTTTGAAAACATCCTCAACCTGGGTGGCGATCTAATGAGACAGCATATAAAAATATCGTTACGTGGTGAGCTGAAGGCATTGTGCAGCTCTGTAATCATTTTCAAGATGGTAAAATCATTCTGCAAGGACAGCCTGTCTCCACTCTGATAAAATCAGGGCCAGAAAGGCAGTCCAGCTTGGAAGAACAAATTGCAGAGTTGGGGTTTTTTTTCTTTTTTTTTTTTTTTTCTCTTTTTTTTTTTTTTTTTCTCCAAGGATTTATTTTTAAGTAAGGCAGCTGTCACAAAGTGGGACAGATGCTGAGAAGAAGTGAAAACAAAGTGGTGGTGGTGTAACCAAGTGGAGAGTGGATGGTTCTATACTCTGCTCCCCCTTTGGTTCCCTGGCTGTCCCTGCAGTGCCCTGACACATCATGTCCCAGGTACCCCCAGCCACCCCAGGCTGCCAGTGCTCTCTGAGCCTTTTTGGACCCACAGCAGAAGCCACTCTCTGCTTCATCAGCAGGTGGGTCCTTCCCACATCTCTCTGCTTTGCTGTGAAGCTGCTCTTGTGTTTCCAGCCTGCTCTCCCTCTCCATGTCTGTAAGACTTGCTGTGTGTGAAGGGAGATGAAGAAAATGAATTGGGCCCAAAGACAGAAGAGGAGCCAGGTGAGGAGGCTACACCTGTGCTAGAGGTGGGTCTATCTTAATGTTCACCAGTTTGCCCGTCACTGGAGCACCTGAGTGTTGAGGGCTCCACAAAACAGCCCCCAGTATCCTTCCACCTTCCAACCCCACGGGCTTTTCTTCTCATCTCACCCAGTGCCTTCCTTGCCTTGTTCATTGCTGTCTTGCAAGCTGGGAAAGGTGAATTTAATTACAGGCTAATGAAACTCACAATGCATTTCCTGAAAAGCTGCAATCTGAGCTAAGAGAAGGTACTTCTGTTTACAGATCCTCTTGGCATTGGTGTTTTTTTTTGTGTTCCTCTCTCTTCTGCATGGTAAACATGTATTGTATAAATCCTTGGCATGTTCGTGGGATGCTCAGAATGTTGTCTTGACTTGCCATTGTTCGGGGTAATTTATGCTGTGTTAGACCTCACCCTTTGGAAAGGGTCCAGAGTCCTGGTGATGTAAATCTTCCTGATTTATGTCTCCCCCTCTCAAGAAAAAAAGAAAAAAAAAAGGAATTTAAGAAGTCCCAAAGACAGGAGAATTCAGGACAATTTGCACCAATCATTTGCTCCTGGCAAGGAAGGTTGGGACGATTTGGGGTTGGTGAGCACAGACCTTTCATCTGTTTGTAGAAAGAAGGAAAATTAAATCTCATGGCCTGTTTGTGAAAGGAAATTGCCCAGAATAGCTCTGACAGAATAAGCTATTCCACAATAGCTCCCCATGCGGACACTCAAGCCACTTTGTTCCAGGCTAATTAGTGTGCTTCCAAGCGGAGTAATTATTCTGGAAGGGAAACCTCTCCTCTCCCACAAAGAGTGTCTACATGGAGGTAACTATTTGGGAATGGCACAAGCAGGCCATCTGAAACCATGGCTGCTCCACTGACCAGTGCTCGCTCACTGAGACACCCTGGCCTTGGAAAGGTCCCACCATTTGTGGGTGGGATGCTTGGGGGGTGTTGGAGGAGGGCTGGGGAGGCAGGGAACAGGATGGGTGTATCTGGATAGTTACCCAGGTCAGGTGGGTTTGGGTGGACTCCCCCCATGTATGCTTACAGGCCCCAGAAGAGGCAGTGATTCAGAAATAAGAAAGGATTACACCAATCCCGTTATTTCATTTAGTCTTTTTTTTACTCCACTGTTTTATGACCACACTATTAAATGTCTGCTCTGAGGCCTTTTTTTCTTCTCTCAGATCAACTCACTTTTTTCCTAAAAGCATTCTTTTTTTTTTTTTTTTTTCTCACCTACTTTGCTACTGACTCACTGGAGAGCCTAGATTTAGTCTGAACGTTTCTCAGGAGACTGCCTGGTGTCTCACATGGCTCATTCCCCACAATTCACAGAGAAGTTCTTTTAATGAAAGATGAGGACTTCTGTGAGCAGGGAGTTGTACCCCAAGGGGCAACAGTTTAGCCAAAGCATTGGGCTGGTTTTGACTTCCTGGAGATAGTTCTGCCCTTCTCCACACTGCTTGCATCAGGCTCAGTGGAGGCTGACTCAGGTTACACCTGAGGTCAAATCTCCCAATAGCAACCAGTGCGAGGATCTGCATCTCTTGGAGCAAACCTCCACTTGCCTGGTTAATCTCTGAGCTCCTCCTGACAAAATATTGGTGATGAAAGCAAAAATAACAGAGGAGATCCTAGGATCCATCTCCATCTCATCCAGAACCCTGGAGATATTTTATAATCTGCTTATATTCAGGGCTTGGTAGGTATGGTTCAGCCCAAAGAATCCTTGCAGCTGCAGTTTTGTCTTGGAGTTGTGGTGTCTCAGCTCAATCTCTTGCTCTTCACACACTGTTTGGGAGAAGGGAGGCAAAGTCCTGCTCTGTTTTTCTGGCATTTGTAGTCCTTTACTGCTTGGGTTACTCTTCCCCCAAAGCTTAGGCCTAAGCATGAGATGACCTGGTGTTTGGAGGGGCAGAAAGAGGGGCTAGGAGGGTTGAATGACTGGATCTTTTCCTCCTGGATAAAGTTCAAAACAACTTCTTAAGCATTTTAGTGTTAAAGAGATTCTCCACGGCCACAAACCCTGGCATGGACTGTAATTACACATGATCTGCCCACTCTGGAAAATTGATACTTACATGGTCCACTGGGCTTGTGTCCCTCTCAAAATGCAGATCAGCCATTCCCTGTGGGACAGAGCACTAAATGAAAACTGATGGGAGCATTTTTTTCATTAATGATAATTTCTGTCTCCTTAAAATCAGACTCCATGGGGTCCCAGAGAGACTCTGGGGCATGTGATGAGAAACAAAGTGAGATTCTTCAGTGTCTGGCTGGGATATGTCTCTGTTTGAAAGAGTTTGGAGTGGACTCACAAGCCACTGAGGAGCTCAGGTGTGCCCAGGGGACTGCAGGTCTCAGTAGTGCTGAGTCTTCTGGGTCTCCAGTGCAGGAAGCATTGAAAGAAGGATGGAGACAGTGTGGATGGACAAGGGAAATGACTGGCCCTTGAGCTGGCAAGGAGGAAATTATTACTGTAGGAGAGGAAATTATTACTGTAGAGAACTAGTTGTGTCCTTACTAAACCTGCTGGGTCCTCTGACCTAGCACAGCTCCTGCAGACCATGGGCTGTGATCCTGGGGTCCCTCCTCTGCCTTGTCCCTGCCTCTCTTCAACCAGGAAAGAAGACAAAACTGGAGAAAGCAGTGCCTGAAAGAATTAATAGAGGAGGCTGACAAGAACTAGAGGCTGATGTAGCTCATTAATAGCAGAACTGGTCTTTGTGACCCACAAGGCCCCAGCCAGACCCACATCTCCATAGGCCTGGACAGGGCAGATCCCAAAACTGCAGCAAGGAGAGGGAAAGTGTCCCCTGGAAAAGAAGTGCAGTTTTGCCAGGAGGTAGCAAAGGAGCTTGGGGAGCATCTCCTGCCCCCAGCCCAGTCCTGGCCCTGCCACACCGGCCCCAGAGAGGCAGGAGAGACTGCCTGAGGGAGGGAGTGGCAGCACTGGGGGATCCTCAGTTTCCCTCCAGCAAGGGGGAGAGGTAAAGCAATTGCTGCCAGTGAACATCAGTCTGACACCTCTTCAGTACCTGCAGTGACTGATATCTCATTATTCTGAGAGATTAATTATCTGAAAATAACTGTGCACCACCAACTACGAGATCTTCTCTCTGCAGAGGAGTCCTTTCCCCTTCCAGCAGCAGGCTGGAGCAGGGAGCAGTTGGGGGATTCCTTTGTGGTGCCCCAACCTCCCCAGCCTGGTGCTTTCTGCAGCCACCAAACCCAGCCAAACCCCAAAAGCAGCTCCCAAAAAGACAACACAGGGAGCAGTGTGGCCAGGGCAAGGCAGTGGTGACAGCTAAGGAGCAAAATTCGGTTTGAAGGAGCAGGGGGGCTCTGCAGTTGCACATTTTGATGATTGCAGCAGGGTTTAAAAGGTGCATCCTGGGGCCCCCACCTCTTTCTGGCATGAGCAGGGCATCCCACAAGCACCTTTCCATCTGCTGGCAGAGCCTCACAGAAGCACAGGCTCCTCCAGAAGCCCATGTCTGGTAATTTATCTCCCAGACATCTTCTCTGTCTCTGTATCTTCCTTCTGAGCTGACCCCTTGCTCCAGCTAAGATTTTTCTCCTCCTGAATTATATTTCATCTGTTTAATCTGGAGAGATGAGCCGTGTGGAGATTTTGCAGATCTGCCTGATTTCTGCCACTTTGTCCAAGCTTCACCCACTTCAAAGGGTGCAAATGCAAATATTGACAAGTTCAATAAAAAGACCCATCTAGCACGTAAACAGCTAAACAGGCTGTCTAATGAAGGAGTGCAGGGAAGGTACTTGAAGAGAAAATCAGCATTTTAACTTATTTATCATGCAGGCCTCTTTCCTAAACCCTAAATAAACCTGAAATATGGGCACATGGTGTTGTGGCCCTGCCTCAGCACTTCCCAACAGCCCTTCCCAGCCCACGTAGGGGAAGTAGTTTTCCCCTTGGGACTGGAAAGCCAAAATCCCCTGTGTTTACTGAGCTCAGCACTTTCCATGGAGTAGCATCAATGGGGAAACACCCCAGGTCCCTCAGCTGCCCCATCCCTGCAGCCCTGCCTGCAGCCATCCCTTTGCTCGCTGGTACCTGATATCTTAATTCAGCCCTTCCTTAATGACATTTGCAAAGATTTCCAGTGGTGGAGCAGGATGCTGGCCATGGTTTCCACCATGGATGTGTTTCCCAGCCCATGGATGTGCTCCCCTTGTCCTGGATCAATCTCCAGATCGGAACTGGCACGGTTTGATCTGCTCATTGTGATGCAGGGGAGGGCACTGAGTCCAGGGAATGAGCCTCTTTGGAATTAAACCTCTCTAATATGGTTACAAATGGCTGTTAACCCTGCTATCAATGGGAAGGAATGGTGTCCAGAGGTGGTGGGGGAGAGCAAGACATTGTTCTCATTCTCTCTCTGCTAAATGAAAACAAGAGGTGCTTGTTACCAGCAGTAATTAGGCTTCCCCAGCTTCCTCATACGGGGTTAGGATAGTTATTTCACATTTGCAAAGTGCTTTGAAGAAGAGAAACATGCTATGGGTGCTGCAGGTGCCAGCACCATTGCTTCCAGTGCTGTTTTTTGTTTTGCTCAGGTAAGAGGGTTGGAGCTATGGGGCATCTTCCACCCAAGGATTTCCACCCACCATATGCATAGGATGCAAGTATTATTGTTGTGGCATTTTGGCAAATGGAGAAACAAGGATGCAGGGCATGGGAGCTGCTGAACATCTCTCACAGAGTTGGGATTAGGAGGGAAGAGTCCTATTCCACATGCTGTTGTGATCTCCACCTGGGAGACACTTGGACTTGAAGACACTGGTGTTTGGCACTGACTGACAGTGCTGCTGTAGGGGCACAAGGTTCCCTTTCAGCCAAGTTCAAAACCTGACTCTTTCAAAAACCTCTGTGTGTGGGATCAGGGTTAAAACATTGTCTGGATCATTAGTTTTTTAACCTGAAGGACCCAGGAGGGACCCAGGTGCTCAGCTCTGGCTGTGTCTCTCCCCCAAATCAAGTCAAGCCTCAAGCTCACCCACCCCCTTCTCCAGCATCCCTCTAAGCCTTAGGAGGAACTGGAGATATGACATGTGATGGGGATGTTTCACCCCAGCAGAACCCCTGGTCTGGATCAGAGGACCCTGGAGCTATAATTTTGTTGGAGACACCATCTCCACTCCACAGGGCTGCCCAGTGCCAGGAGAGGAGGCTCCCTGGCTGCCTAGCTGAACATCACACAGCAGACTCTGATGAAAACTAATTTTCCCCCAACCTTCCCATTTTGTCTTCACAGCAGAAACAGGAGGCAGGCTGTACAGAAAAGAAGAGAGCTCTACCAGAACAAGCCTGGCTTGGTTCCCACTGCCAGTTTTGTTTCCTCCATCAACAATCAACCAGGACAGGAGCATCTGCTTCATTCAGAAGGGCTCTTAAGCATCATCTGTGCACCCCCACACAGAAGCCATGAGCCTTTTCCCCAAAACAGTTCCCAGTGCTCTTTAGCCAGAGAGTGCCTGCAAAGCCCCTTCTAGCCCTACTTCCTACAAAACTCCATGACATTCTTGGTATGATCATGGACAGATGGAACCACTGTCTCCTGAGCTGAAGTGGAGATGTGTGCAGTGCCCAGGGGTGTCTCCAAGGAAGATGAGCAGAGGGTGGGAAGGCACCTGCCCAGGGTGGGCCATGGAGGGTGGGGACAGCAGAGCCACAGGACCTTCTCAGAACACAGACAGTCCATGCTTCTCCTTTCTTCCCTGTGACAGCTTGACAACCTAACAGGAAAAATGAAGTCAGTGAAGAGAGAAATGCTATCAGGAGCCCTGTGCTAAGAGGGCAGACAGGCCAGATTGGAGGAAAATGAGAAGCTGTCCGGACTAATGCAATCATTTATCACATAATCTTGCTCAGCAGTTGGGCAGGGAGCCTGGCAGTGCCTGGCACTCAGAGGAGGCTCTCTTGGCCCCTGGTACCCTGCCCCAGTTGGTGAGGGTTGTTTCCCCTGGCTTCTCCAAGGCTTGAGGTTTCCCTTTGACCGCCTTGTTGTGCTTGTGGTACCTACCTGCTTCATTCTGCTCTCGCTGTTGTTCCACACACACTTCCCTCCTCCCCAGAGCCAGACTGGGGCTTATGCTGCTCTGCTGTGGACCCTTTTTCAGAAGAGATGACACCTTGTCGGATCACTGCTCGTGCTGAGACATCTCATCACCAGGCCATTTTGGCTCCACGCTGCGTTAGCCCCTCGCCTTGAACCTGGATTTACTGCTTCCTCATCCCTTCCTGCTCCCTCATCCCATAAAATAAGGCATTGCTGAAACACCACTGCAAAAAGGGGTCAGCACGGGAGCGTTACCAGAAGGAAGCAGCAGGGGAATTTCCCTCCCTGCTCAAGTTGCATCCTGGGGTTTGCTCGGCGTTTGGGCCATATGCGAACCACACCCCAGGGGAATGGCTGGACATCAAAGGGTGGCTTCTGGCGAGGATGAGCTCATCTGCCCCTGCTCGACCCTTCCCGCGAGCAGGGGGTGGGAGCTCCGTGACCACCCGGCAGCTCTTCCTCAGGCAGGACTCCGAGTGTCTGGGGCAGGAACCCCACTGGCTGCAGCTGCTCTGGCTCTGTCAGGACCTGCTCTTCCTCCTCTGCAGCCTGCAAATCGGAGGAGGACCAGCACTTCCCTGTCACCCGTGAATCCCCTGTGCTGCCAGCAGGGCACTCATCACCGCTCTGTCCAGCAAGGCAGCATTTCACGCTGGGGATGGGTTATGCAAAAAGTTTGCACGTGGAATTTCAGCACCTGGCCGCGGGACGGGGATTGCCACTGAGCCACCTCTCCTCTGCAGCCAAGGATCGTGGGCTTTGCCATTAACATCATCTTCTGGATCTCTGGGACAGTGATGATGTGCCAAACCACACAGATCATTTGTACAGCCCCTCACAGCCCAGCACTCAGCTGGGTAATTACCAGAGCTGGCCACAGGACGAGAAAGCCGATTTCAGCACCACTCTCAGATTCTGTTGTTTGTTTCTTTTCCAAGGAAAAGCAAATACTCAGGCACTGAGAAATGAGGACTTCGTTGGTGTGCAAGGCATGGCTCAGGGCTGGGGAGCAGAGCTTCCTCTCCCTTCTTGAATTATTTTCCCTCCTGGACACTTCAGCATCCCATATCCCTGAAGCTCCATCTGCAGACCATCTCCCTAGTGTCCTCTCACCTTTCCTGGCTGTGGAAAACAGCTTGTTTCCAAGAAACATTTTGGCTGGGACTAAGATTTTAGCACTGTTGCAGCCAGGTCCAGCAGTTGTTCCTCCTTCAGCTGGACTCCTGGATGGGCCCCTCCATGTGTCCAGCTTCATTTCCATCTCCTCACCACCCCGTTTCAGAGCATCTTCAGCTTTTGAGCGGGAGCTGCTCCTCTCTGAAAGAGCTCTGTGCCCTTTCTTCCTCCCAGCACAGCCTAAATCCATCTGGAAGAGGTGGAGCCCTTCCATGCCTTGTGAGATCCTCCTCAACAGAGCTGACCCCCCTCCAGCCCTTGCACTTCCCATCCACAGAGCCATTTGCCACCCAAACATCTCCAGCCTTTCCTTCCCTCTCTTGCAGAGGAACCATCAGGAGGAGGACCTGCAGTTCCTGGGAAACACAGCCCCTCCGTGGCACCAATGAAGCCTGCCAGGGTTTTCCAGCTCTGCCTGTCTGCTGAGGCAGGGTTGATTCAGGTCCTAGGAAAAGGGGGAGGTTTTGTCAACATGCCCCCCATGATGGGGATCCATCAGGTGTGTAACAACACCAGCCACCTCTTGTCTGCCTTAGCAGTGGAGAGGGAAAATTTCTTGGACCGCTGTGCCCTCTAGGAATAGGAAATGTTAATTATTATTAATGACACCCTGCGACTTTTATTATTAACAATTCTAATTAATTGGATTATTGCTATTTCCTCTCTTGAAGGTGCTTGGGGGTGGCACATAGAAGTGATGGACTTTGCTTTCAATACAGAAAAGGGAAAAGAGGGGCCTCAGGTGATGTTATTTGAGTAATATAAAGTGGCAGAGGTGACAGGAGATCTGGGAGGCTGATCCTAGAGGGAGCAGGGATTAGCAATGCCAGCACCAAACCCTCCACAGAGGGTGGTGCAATTCAATGTAGGGTTTTGCTGTTTTCCAACTACGAAGACATAAAAGATTAAAACTGGTCCCTAGTACAAAGACTCCTTAGCTTTTTGTGCCTGAATCAGCACTGAGTCTCTTCAGGTTTTTGGACAGGCAAGGCTAAGGTCATGAGAAAACTGGCAGCAGACAGTCTCTGCACATGGCACAAGAGTGTCTTTGTCCCCAGATCTTTGTCTTGTCACAGTCAGACAATCCATGGAGATGTCCAACACACCTGTCCATCACACCAGTTCCTCCTTGCCTTGAGCTTGGCATGAGATAGTCTTCCTTGTGGTGAGACCCACCATCAAATGTATGGCACAGCACCAGTTCACCAAAAATAGCCCTGAGGAGGGAGAGCAGCATGCGTGGGGCCCGTGCGCCTGTGTCCACAAACCCATTTGCTGTTTTAGGTGTCAGAAATAAATTTTACCACTGGAGTCTGCAGCATCTGATTAGTGAATTATTCAGTTTGGAGATTGCCTACGCCATGACCTCATTAGTAACCCCGAGGTGAGCAGGACGCATTAGAGTAACCACCAGGCTGTCACTGAGGAGCAGAACTGGGGCATTAAAATGGATTAAAGTGCTTTACCAAGAACTGCGGCACAACTCATAAAAAAAAAAAAAAAAAGAGAGAGAGAAGACAAAAGGGAAAAGGGAGAGGAGTAGAAGGGGGAGAAAAGAAAGAAAGACCAATAAAATAAATAAACAAACCATCCTGGCTGGCAGCCTGAGGATAAACAGGCAAGCAGGTGGAGGGGTGCAGGGTTCCAGTGTGTGGAAAAGCATGAGCTTTCTCTCTGAAGCCAGGGCAGGGCTGTGGTTAGGAAGAGGCACCTGCAGGGTTCTTCACTGTCTGCTCTGCCAAGGGAGCCCAGCATCTGCTCAGTTAAACCAGCCCTTAGGCTGCCAGCCAAATTCCCCTGGCTGCCCAGGAGAGCCTCCTTTTTGACCCCTGTTGGGCTGAGACCCAGCCTTGGACCTCCTCTACATCAGAGAGGTGATGTGGAGCTGAAAAGAAGGTCCTCACACAGATCTCTAGGAGCTGCTGCCCATGTTGGGGTCCTCAGTTGTTCCATGCTGCTGGCTGCAAACAGGAATCTGGTGGGAGTGTGCATCCCCCAAACCTGCCCGTGAGCGGGACTTACTCAGCTGACATGGGGAGGAAAACATGGCCCATGGTGATCATTCAAGGACCATGGTGACACCATGGGGCATGATAGAGGGAGGTGGGGTGAGGTACCCCATTTTGTCTCTTCCTGACAAGTCTACATAAGGGAAAGGGGGATGGGTTTGTACCACACTCCCTCAGGGGCAGCTCTTCTTTCCTGGGGGGAGGCATTGGCTGATGTGAACAGCTTTGATCTGGGGATGGGCTCAGTGACTGATGTGGTCGCATTTGTTTGCTCAGCAGCAGTTGCAAATAATGGATGCTAAAAGGCTTTGTGGTTCATTGATGGCCATGCTCATAACCACATGCTCTTCATCCAGTTCTGGGGGAGAAATGCAGAGCTCTCCTTTTAACTTCTCGGGTCCTTAACCCTGCTTTCAACTTGGTGTGGCCTTGGTGCTTCTGCTGTGTGCACACCAGACCCTGTTGGTGAGAGATGCTCCAGCTTGGTGGCTGGACCCTGAGAGGAGATCATCCATGGGCCTGTTCCTTGATCCCACCACTGCAGCTGCTAAAACCTTGGACTTACAGCTGTGAAATGACCCAGACCTCTATGAGGTCTCTCTGTGGCCATGCCCGTTGACTACACTTGGCCTCTCCCACTTCTTCAGTGACAATACTGGGAGCATCTTATTTCCAGCTCACATCAGCGACAGAATTCTAAATGAGATTGTGGGATTTCCTTGCGCCATCCAGGTCTCAGAGGCATGGAGAGCTCCCAGGTTACTTCAATACAGCCAAGTGCTAACTTTCCATTTAGCTACATTGGTTCAGCTTGGGCCCATCTATAATGGGGAAGACCCCTATTCAATACCTTCCCCAGGTGTCCAACCCATCCTTTGTAGGCCACCTCTGCGCATGGGCTATCTCTGAGCCAATGCAGGAATGGGAGCTTGGTGTGTGCCACTTCTTCTCTGTGGGGTTTTGGACATCTGGAACCTTACAGAGCAGGGCTGTGCTGGCTGTCCCTGCCCCATCTGAACCCATCAGGTATGCCCTGGCCTCTCTTGGGAGGCTGTAAGGGGAATAAGAAGCCATAATGAGGGTAGGACACAGCTACCTGAGTTTTATTAGGTTTAATTGTCCCCGTTTTATTATACGTGAATGCACCAGGAATGTTAATTGAATCGATTTCAAATACCCAGAGCAAACGAGCCACTCGATAGAGACGAGCTGGGAAGGGAGCGATTCAGGCTGTCAGCTCCCGGGGCCTTTCCTTGAATCCTCCCTCCTGTACCCACCAGGCGAGGAGGGGAGATTTGTTCATTTATTGCTGGTTAATAATGTATCCTCATGCAGCGTGTGTGCCGAGCTGTTTGCATTGTCAAGTCATGTGCACTGGCGCGGGCGCTCCGCTCTCCCCTGCGCCGCTGCCGGTGCCATCTCCCAGCCTTTGCTTGATGGAGCCAAGGCAAGGATGCAGCAGGATTGAAAAATGACTGGGGGAGCCCAAACAGGGCTCTCTGTCACCGTCCCAGCAACTGCTGGACTGTATTAATTGAGCATCTATCAGGGGCAGGCACGGTAGTAGATCCTCTCCCTCTAATTAAAGCAGCCACATTGGCTTCGTTTTGAAGGCCGGCCAAATTTCGCTTCAGTGATTTCCAGGGTGGCTGTCCTAGTGGCAGTCTCATCTCCCATGAAGAATTGTCCTTGTCTCAGTTTAGCCATCTCCAAAAAATAATCAGCTTAAAACAGAAGAAAGTGCTATATCAGATAAACAGAACACTCCTTGAATTTAATTTTCCTTTTTCCAGGCAGCTCTTTTTGATCTGCTGTGCTGCCACAGATACACAGGGATATGGACAATCTGGATTGCCAACACTGTCTCAACAACTCCCCATTGGATCTGTCTCTCTTGGCATCTTCTGAACTTGGGGGCCAGGTCTGTAGGTGGATTTTGAAGGACAGAAGATCTGCTCCCTTATCTTATGCATGGGTTTCTTTCTTCCATCTTGTGTTTCCCATGGGAGCTGCTTGCAATCCATGTTTCCAGTGATGAACAGAGCTCCATGTCATGTCTCTTCACAAGATTTCCCCCAGCCCCAGTTACTTGCTTAATTACTTGGAAAACCCCTTCTGCCTCCCTGGTGAGGACCCTGCTGGTGAGTCTCCTTTGCACACAGGCTGGCAGGTGCTGCATGCCTGCTCATGGGACACAGCTTGGGGTGTGAGTGCAGACATGGGAGCATCCCTCAGCATCTCCAGCTGCACCCTCCTTGGCACTAAATAATCTGTAAGGAACCTTGCTCATCCTCCTGGATGGATTGTCTGCTCATCCTCATGGATGGATTGTCTGCTGTACTAAAGATGGACCCTCCTCATCCTGTCACTAGAGACGGGCACTTTGCAGGGGACCAGTGTGAAAATCAACACAGGGCAAGAGCCCAATCCCATATTTCCTGCATCCCAGCCCAGCAGGCATCAGTACCCTCCCCACACTGGTGTTCTATCCAACTACAATCAGCACCCAGCTATGCCTCCAGCCCTGGAGCATCCTCTGCCCAGCTCCCAGACAGCCAGAGGAGGGTGGCATCCATCCCTGCCTGTTTTGTAAAGCAAGGCTGGAGTTTTCTCTTGGCCATTTGCTAAACAGCTGGAGTGCTCCCTGTATCCAAGGAAACCTGCCTTAACCTGCTGCTTACAGGGAGGCTTCAGCTGGGCAAGTTTCCCTCGGCTCCCAGTGCTCCTGGGTTAAGGTTTTAGGATATCTGTGAGGTGACATCTGCCTTTTTCTTGTCCTCCCAGGCTGTTGTGCTCCCCACTTTGGAAATGGAGCCTGTGTAGAACAGAATGGGAAAACCCCTGCTTTCCTCATTTTTTGTTGCCACTTAGTTGAAGTTTCACAGAAAGAGAGGCAGAGCCTGGAGGCTGTTTTTCTGCTTCTACTTCACTTTCCTTTCTTCTTCTTCCCTACTCCCAACACTTACAGTGGGCGAAGTGCAGTGTTACCACCCACCACAGAGATGCTCTGTGCTGCAGCTTCAGCTGGGGTCAGGTGTGGGAGCTGAGCATCACTGGGAGAGATGTGTGTGAGAACCTGGGAGGAGGTGGAAAGAATAAAAATCCAGGAACTCTTGAGAGGCTGGGAGAAACCTGTGACATCAGAAGTGTCTGTGGCTGTATCTGGGACCTTCCATCTCTCTCCCAAAGCAGGAACGCTTACGAGCAGTAGATGCAGCAGAAATCAGGCAATGCTCTTGTATTTCTCTAGACCCTTTCTCTTCTATTGGCCTATGTTTACTCTCCAGATGTGGTTGTCAGCAGCTCCTTGTCCTGCCAAGCCACTGCTGCAGCCCTGATGCTCCAGAGGGCAGGTCTCTGCCCTGCCCTGTAGCACCTGAACCCATCCCATCCCACCCCATCCCACCCCATCCCACCCCATCCCATCCCATCCCATCCCATCCCATCCCATCCCATCCCATCCCATCCCATCCCATCCCATCCCATCCCATCCCATGTGATGCTGTCAGCATCCCACACCCTGCATCCTGCTGTCCCTTCTCCCCTCTCAAAGCAGCACTGATCCCAGCTCTTCTTCAGAAAGCTCACGGTCAAAATCTTCCCCTTTTCCTTTCCCATCTCTCCTGCTTGGCAGCTGGGTGCAGCAGGAAGCTAGGAGAAAACCACAGCCCTGTGGGGTAGATCAGAGCAGCTGGGAGCTCATCCTGGGGCTGCAGGGGTGTGAGAAGGTGGGCAAAGCCCAAGGAACAAACCAGGGGGATTTTGCCCAAAGACAATTTGGGCAGAGAAGGGATGGAGGCCGTACTGGGTTTTTCCAGATTTAGCAGCGGCATGCTGAGGCGAGCAAGGAGGAAAGAACTTCAGTCCCCTCCCTGTCCCCATCCAGCTTGGCCAGCCCAGCCCCAGACAGATTTTGGGATCACACCGCTGCCCTGGTGCCGGCGGGCAGGGCTCTGGTGCCCTCTTTGGCTCCGGTACCGTCTGGCTTTACACCGGCACATCCCGTCAGTGCATCCCCGAGCAGCTCCGGGAGGATAAATGGTGCCGTGGGAGCTGGAGGCTGCTCCTCTCCCTCCAGCACACCCATAACGATGGTGCAGTAATGGCTGGGCTGTGCTAAAAGCCTTTTCCTGCCCGCGCTGGAGCGGGGCCGGCGCTTTCCCAGAGCCGAGTTAATGCAGCGGCAGCTCCGGCGGCGCGGCCCTAAGCGGGGTTAACACAGCGCTCCCCCCGCAGCTCCCCACGCTGCCGGGAGGTTAAACCCTGCCTTGGCCCCGCAGGAGCTGCTTGGTCTTCAAGCCAAGGCGAGAGTGCCAACGCTTCCCGCTCTCGGGTTAAGCATTTCTTTGGCTTTCCCTAAGGTGGCAGTGCGAATCCCGGCACTGCAGCATCCTCCCGCATCCCGCTCCTCCAGCTCCGAGGTGTCCCCTGCCTCCCAAAGCGCTCAGCGCCGTTTCGTGCCTCAGGCTCCAGCCGTGATACCCCGCAGCCTCACTTGTCCCCAAGCGGCTGCGGGGGGACCCGGGGTATCGCGACACTGGTGACCGCGACCCGCCCCCGCTGGCAACAGCGATAACCCACACAGCCCCGGGGAGGAGGGTGCGGTGCGGGGCTGGCAGTGAGGAACAGCTTGAAGACAGATTTGGGAGGGTTGACAAAGCTTCCAGGGTCTGGTCAACAGGAGGAGAGATGCCGGGGAGGAGTAGAAAGCTGGAAAAAAAACCCAAAAACAACTTATCTCGGTTTTCCACCAATAGAGAGAAACAGACATTATTGCTTCGTGTTGGTGTGGAGAAGTTTTTAAAGGGTGATAAGAGGGTGTCAGGAAGCCTTGGAGGCAAAGAGAGGACACTTTACATGCCAGCCTGGTGTTTTCACTCCTGGTTTGCAAGGTCTCAGCATTGCCTGTGCAGTGCAGTTTGTCTCGGGGCTGGCCAAGGGGATGTGTCCTGCAAGGGCAGGCCCTGGCCATGGCAGTGCGGTGGCTCCTTCACCCACGGAGCCCCACTGCCACCCTGCACCCCTGAAGCTGCTGGGATAACCCCTGGGGTCCCATCCCCCTCTAGCAAAGACCCACCCTCCTTCAGAAGTTTCAGCGTGCAGTCTGTAGCCTGATTGCTGACTGTGTGATCCTCCAGCCTTCCAGGGCACGGTGGCCAAAGCAGGTTAAAAACTATCTGCTTGGCACAAATACCCTGTAATTTCCTCTCTCTCTCTGATCACGAAGTGCCCCCTTAGGAATGCCAGACAGCCCTGGGCTGCAGGCACAGATTTGGATTTACTTCTGTTGTTCAGACCAAACAGCTGCTAAGGGCGTCAGTTATACAGACATGATGATGTTGTCACTTTATGTATCATTTTTATTTCATTGCTCTCCAATGTTTGTAATACCCCGGAGCTCAGAAGCTTAAATAACAGCTCTCCCCATATTGATTTTATCCTTCGCCATTTGGCACTCATTCATTCCTTTCCCTTGGAGTTCCTAATAATCAGGATTTCAACTGAGCAGCATCCTGCTCCTTGCTTGGGCAGTGGCTCTGGCCAGCCAGAGATGGCACGGGAAGGGATGGGAGCGGGACAGTACTTTTGTCCAGAGAGGGGCTGATGCATGTGTGATGCTGCATTGCCTCTTGGACTCCTCCTTACAAAAAAAAAAAAAAAAAAAAAAAAAAAAAAAAAAAAAAAAAAAAAAACCCGAAAGAAGTTAGCACCATGAGCAATGTCTTCACTCCATTGCAATAACCCTGAAGGGAGCTGTGCTTAGGAGCAGCCCCCTCTGGCAGGATTTTGGGGATGGAGCAAAGAACCTGATGGTGCTGAAGGAATTATTCCATAACAAAATATGTTTTTTCATCCCAATGCAAATTGCCTGTGAAGCTGACCATGCACTCTTCCTGTGTTTTCCCTGCATGGAAGTTTCTTGGTTGCTCAGCCTGGGGCTTCTGTGTCTGAGCCATGGGACTTGGACTTTGGATCATGCAAAACCTTGTTTTCCTGCTGTTTTGATTGGGATGTGGTGGTGTCTCCTGTGGCAGGACCTGTGAGAGAAGGAGCTCTCTTCTTGCCAGTGTTAATAAGCAATAGGTGGAAATGTTTATCATAACTTGGTTAGATGCTCTGACACATCACTGTGGGAGGTGAGGGAGTGAGGGGAGCCCTGTAGCAAGATGAAACAACTGCTGTTGAATCTGCCTGCTCAGCACAGCCAGGTCTGTCCACAGACAGGTCAGGCTGGCACAGCCTGGTCTGCAGGCTCAGCTCAGCTGTTTGATTGTAGAAATTCCATTTGAATAATCTGCACATGAGATGGCTGCTGGACCCACCTCTGTCGTGGTGGGAAGCAGAGGTCTCCATCAAGATGCTCCTCACTACAGCACCAGGAACAACCCGCTGTCATTTCAGGTCTCCTTGGTCATTTCACCTCTAGGGGCCATCTCCAGATTTCAGCTGCGTGCAGTGTTCTGTGTGTTTGAAAAAAATAAAGCCATCCTTTAATATTTAATCAGTCGTTAATCACTTTTATTTATTTTACTCATCTGAACTGCATCACGGGTGTTTCACTGAGAGTTATTCATTGTTGGAGCTCTTTGCTGGGGGGAAGCTCTCCATTGTTTGAGACTGGGGACCAAATCAGCTCTGTCTGGGAGAGATCTGTCTCCAAGCCTGCAGGGCTTTCCCAGAGCCTCCCCAGCTCCCTGGGAGGAGCATGGCTGGCAGGGCTCTGGTTAATGCTGCTGCTGGGTCTGCTCTTGGTGTGCTTGGCTATCACAAACCACAGCCCTGCCTGGCAGGGTGCTGAGCAGGGGGAGGGGGTAATGGGAAGATGGGCTCTGGGGACCCCATCCCGCTGAGAAGGTGGGTTGTGTTTCCCATTAGCTGATGCTCCTGTGTGGTTTCCAGCACCAGCCCAAATGCAGAAGCTTGTGGCAGGCAAGCTGGGATGTGCTGTAGGCATAAGTCTTGTCAACCTTTCTGTGTAAGGACAGGGAGTGCCTCTTTTCAGACTGATGGGGTGATGGGGGAATTGCTCAGCCATGGGCTGAAAGGTGTGGGCACTTACCCCTTTCAGATTTCCCTGCACTGTGAGATCTTGGGCTTTGGCTTTTCCCTGCTGCTATTAGATGTGTCAGAGCAGGGGTGATAGAGGTGCCAGTGTGAAGAACAATATGACACAGGTGTCCAGATGTCTTCAGGGCTTGCTGGTGTCCTCTGCTGCTTTCCTGCCCTGCAGTGTGTCTCAGATGAGCTTAGGGACCTCAGGTTTGACCTTGCTGGTGCCTGTCACCAACCAAAATGACACGAGAGATCATTGCAATTATTTGGCATGCTGCTGCAAATGCCTGCAGCCCTCTTCTCCTTGGCCCCCTATGGTTCCCCCAGCTGGCTGCTTCCCACACATGTCCCAAATCCTGCAACTTGCCTGCCCTCCTCCTCTCGATCCTCCATTTTCCTCTGTAATCCACACCTCATCCTCCTGCAGCCTCACTGCAGGCTCCCCACCTTTGTTCACCCCACACACTTGCCTGGGAAGGTTAAAATAAGCTCTACCTGGAGTTTGTTCAAAGACTAATGTACATCCTCCCTTAATTATTGATCTGTTTATTGCAGATACTTTGGCAGGACGTGGCCACAGCTCACACACCAGGCTCCTGCCCTCGGTTCCCCTTGTGGCTCAAGGGGCCTGAGGGCAGTGTTAGGGGGGATAACCTGGGGTCCTTATGCCCCCACCTTGAGGACAACCCCACCAACAGCCCTGTGTGCCCCAGGGTCTCCCAGGCTAACCTCTTCAGCCCAGTCCCATGGGAACAATAAAGGGCTTTCCTGGAACCCCCCCTCCAAGTCCCTCTTTCTCCCCAGGTGAGCAGAGCTCATGAGATCCCTTTCCCCCACAGCAAGGCCCCCTCCTGTAAGGTGGTGTCAGCTCCCAGTGTGTGCCCAGGAAGCCTGGCACAGGGGCTGAGGAGACAATGATGCCATTGAGCCCCAGCTGCTGCCATCCCCGGGCAGGGAGAGATGAGAAGCTGCATTAGCGGGGTTGTTACCGACTCTGCAAACCCGTGCTGGGAAACAAGTGTGGCAGTGCCCAGACTGGAGGGCTCAGAGGCACAGTCCTGCTGCTGGGGCTGCTGCCAGCCTGTCACCTTCTGCTCCAGGAGCTCCAGCCTTCAAGTGATGCTGGAGAGGCATCAAGGTAGGAGAACACAGATGCCAGCAGCTGCTGACAGGGAGCAGCCTGTGTTTGCTTCTCTCCAGGGTGAGGTGAGGTAGCTGGGACAGAGCCCTTCTTGCTCAGCCCAGGGCTGCTGGCTAAGCCAGGATTTGTGGGTCCTGGTTCCTTTGGGTTTGGCATGGTCACTTGTCCCTGCATGGTGGGTTGGGAGTGGGATCAGATGTCTCACTTGCACCCATTATTGGATGAGAAGACATTTAAAGTGATTGAAGGTTTCCTGAATCCTCTGATGGGCCAAACGACCATTTCAAGCAGCTGTTGCCCCAACTCATCTTCAGGCTGAGAGAGATAGCAGAGAATTTTGAAATGGTTCCCCTTTGGGGCCTCAGCCCTCTCCCCAGTCAGCTGTGGGGGCTGCAAATCCCTCATCCCCCTGATGCTTGGGAAGGATATAAGGTAAAAGCTGCCTTCCCTACCTTGCTGTAGATAATAGCAACTTCACCAGATTTATTTGGGAAGCAGAACCCTACAAAAAGATTTTGGCAAATCTTTTTATGAAGAGTTATTATATTAGCTTCCTCTCTGCTTAGCCCTGCTCTGGTACCCAACCAACTCCCCAGAAAGAAAGTTCAGTAACAGACTTGGAGGCATAAACCAGGCTGGGGAGCTCATTCTAAAGCAATCTAGCTTCCTCACAAGGGTGGATGGGGATATGGAACATGTTTCTCTGCCCATGTGCAGGGAAAAGATCGGGGCAAGGAGGAATCAATTCTCCAGTGAGCTGTGGTTCAACCTGGAGGCTTGGAAAGGGTCTGAGATGAGCACTGTGACCTCTCTGAGGAGGTGTGTGTCATGGACACTACTCCTTCTGTACAGTTTCCTCCCCAGCATGTCAGCATCAGGCTAAGTTTCCATGAACCAGGCAGTGGTTCTTGGGGGAAGCTCCCAGGGGTACAGGTGCCTGGCTGGAGGATTGGGATACTTGGGTGGAACCTCACAGTGCAAAGGAGCAGGACTTGGCAGGGATGTAGCTCTTCCTGCTGTTCTTAAAAACATGCTTGAAAAAAAGCTGAACGCTTGTGGCCTAATTACTCAATTGAGTTTGATTAATTTTAAAATCTGGAGCAATTTGTCTTACACCAAGGCCCTGCAGTGTGGGGTATTCCAGGCACTCTGTGACCCCACTGCAGTCCCAAAAACTCTACTTGTCTGTTAAGAGACATGAACTAGAAACGTGGGATTTTTGAATGAACAGGCTTGATTTGGGGAAAATCATGGGGGAACATGATGGATGCTTCTGCTCCTTTGTCCTGGCAAGGCTTGTGTCTTTGCCTGCCTGTCCCAGCCACTCACATCACGAATTTCCTGACTGGTGCCCACAGGCGAGCGGCTCTGAGCGTGTAAAATGCCCCGAGAGAGGTGCAGATGGCAGGACATCAGAGCAACAATGCCGGGACTGTAATTCCCCTTATCTGCCTGCAGCATGGCCATCTCAAGTGCCTCCTGGGACTCCTTTGCAGCTCCCTCTCCCAGCAGCTGCCCTCAGGCTTTGCAGCTCGGGCTCTGCTTCCCCATCCCGGTCTCAGAATGCTCCTCTTTCCCCCGGCTGGAGAGGGGCCGGCTCTGCCGAGCGCTGCTGCCAGATCAAAGCCCTGCCTTGATTCCTTGATGGCAGCTATAATCTGCTCCACGTCATTCTTTTTCCTATTCCTTGGCCTTTCTAAGACCTTCGTTTCAGTTTTTTTGTTTTTGTTTTTGTTTGTGTTTGTGTTTTTTTTTTTTTTTTTAATTTAATTGCAGACATCCTCCCCAGACCACCTCTTGGACATTGCAGCCACGACAAGAGCTTTTCCCTGGCTAGGCACATTAAATTCAGGAGCTGCCTAGGTGGGAGACTGGTTCAGGTCCCAACACTGAATGCAAGCACAGCAATATTTGTTATCTTCGTGACAAGGCTGTTTCTTTGGACCTCACTTGAATATGTTTTCTCCTGATTTTTTGTTCCTGATAATTTGAGCAGTTCTCAGTCAGGGACTTTTCCCCACACTTTGCTATCAGCCTTGTAGAGTTTAGGGACAGGACATCAGCTGGAATGGCTTCATCCTGCCCTTGTCCTGACACGTCCACAGCATGGCCAAGGTCAACTCAAGCTTGGAGGGTTGCTCTGCAGTGATGTCCCTGAGCTGAGACCTTCACTTTTCATCACACAGCTGTCACAGCCTGAAAATGATTGTCCCACACACCTTTCCTTGCTGCTCTTCCTGCTGCTCTTCCTGCAGGTTCCCAGGGCCATGCTGACCCAAGTTCAGGATGTGACCTTCCCCGCTGTACACGGGTCCTCCTGCCAAGCACTTGCAAAGCAATACAGACATCAGATCAAAAGATGCTTCCAGGTGCTTCCCAGGGTGGTGGGAACAAGGAGCTCTTCTTCAGGGAGCAATGTTTTTGATGCTTGTGTGCCTGCACAGCTCAGGTGAGAGGCAAATGCCTCTTGGCGCCGCAGGGGCTGATGTTTTCCTCCTGCAGTTGATCTCAGTGATGCCATGGTGGATGCTGTGCCCTCAAACCAACCCTGACATCCCCCCCTGAAAGCTGGCATGAGCACCTGGGCACTTACTCTGCAGGCTGGACCCTCTCCAGTGCTTAGCTTTTGGGGTCTCTCTGCAGAGGGGCACATGAGCCTGTGGGTGCATTTCTGGGGCAGAGCACAACCCCCTTTTCCCTGCCTCTCCTGTCCCAGCTCACACCCCGCTCTCTGCCCGCCCGGGGCTGCCTGTCAGAGCTGTGCAGAGTGATCCTGCTGCCGAGAGATCTGCAGATCCTCCTGGACGGGAGGGGGGCTAGGAAAATGTCAGCTCATCATTTCCAGCGGGCGGGAGTGGTGTTCTGGTAAGAGGGAGCGGGGCTCAGCGCGGGCCGGATCGATACGGAGAGCAGAGCCCGGGCGGCTGTCGGGGCTTGTGATGACTGAGCAGATATCGGACCACGGATCTCTCTCTGGTCATGCCCCCAGGGGCTGTGGTGTTTGCGAGCCTCAGGAGGCCAGCAGTGCCTTGGGCAGCCTTTACCTGTGATGCGGGGTGGCAGGGGGAAGGATTGTCCCCAGGGGACGGCCAGCCTGAGAGTGAGAGGACAAAGGCGGCTCTGTAGGCAGGAAGAGTAGAACCAGGACCCAAACAGCTGCCTTCGCCTCTGTCTGTGGTCTGGAGCTCCTCAGGCACTTGCTAGCCCTGCTCTTTGGGATGAATGTTTTGGTAGCAATTTGTGTCCCCATGCCGAGGGCAGCTGGGCTGGGGCAGACAGGAGCCCTCTGCAGAGGAACTTGTGTTTAGTTTTGGCCGAGTGCATCCCATGGAATTTCTGGAGGCTCCCAAAGGCCAGAGGAAACTCAGCCCCTGAGCCCTGTGGGGCAGAGTTCTCACAGGAAGGACTGATTTCATTCTTCTTGGAGATGCTTCTTGAAAGAGCAATTTGCCAGCATCCCTCACAGCAATAACAGCAAGGCCTCTGCTTGAGATACCATCTCTGTGCTCTGACAGCCCCATCACTCATGCCCTGCTCCTGCCTCCCTCTTCCACAGGGACAGGAGTGAGGGATGGAGGCAGGGTTGGAATCAGGAATGATGTGTTCCCACCATGAGCAGCTCCCAGCTACCCCTGACCTCTTTTGGGTCTGGGTGGGCAATGGTAGCTCTGCCCTTGCTGGGCATCATATCCTCTCTGTCCATGCACAGGTGAGGGGTGCTGGGCTTGAGCAGAGGGAACAGGACCAGGGGCCACCCAGTGCTGCTGCTGGGTGAAGGGTGGTGGCTCATCTGCCTTCTCTGGCAGGGACTTTGCTGTCACTGCAGCCTCTTCCTCCTGCCCTGCCCTGGGGCACCCAGCTGGATGCTCTGCTCGTCCCATTCCCCCACTTGGCCTGGCCACCTTTCCTCTTCTAGAGCAGATTTATCTGCTAGAGGCAGAGGGAGACGTGGCTTGGCACAAATCCTTCTCATCAGCTGCTGAAGCAGGGCCTGCCTGACACCAGGTGGCAGAGTGGGCTGGGACAGCCGTGGGGTGGGTGGGGTCCTGTGTCCCCCAGACCCGGGACAGCCGACCTGAGACTCCCCAACTTTCATTGGGTTAAACCTGGGCTTTGCAAGCCGGGGGCAAAGCTGGTAACTGTATTGCTGGGGAGCTGGAAACCTCCCTGTCTGTGTTTGTGCTTTGTTAGCAGCTGTGCTCTGCTCCAGGCCAAGGGGTGACCCCACACCCTGGGGCACAGAGGGACAGGGTGCTCCTGTGTGCAGCCCCGGCCAAGCAGTGCCACCCTGGCACCTCCAGGTGACAGTGGCTTCCTCCAGGTCCCAGAAGAGAGCCTTGCTGTGTTGCAGGACTGCAGTGGGTCCCCAAGGTGGGTGTGTGCCCCTGAATGCGTCCCCACCCTGTGACTCACCCTGTGGTGACATGCCAGGGTATGCTGATGGCCTCACACTGGTTTTATATGTGATGGTGTGGTTGATGTCTAGTGCCACAAAGAGTCTGTGACCTTGCACCAGGTCCAGTGTAAAGGAAGCCCTGGTGTCATCCTGGTTTTGGGTGTAGTGTGACATCGCTGATGCCCGTGCTGCTGGGGGATGAGCCCACATGCTGACTGGGCATTGTGAGGTGCCTGGTGTTCCCCATGGGCAGGGGAATGTGACATGGTGCCCTCCACCAGTGTCTTCTGCAGTCTGGTCACAGAGCTGAGCCACAGGGATGGCATCTCTCTGATACAAGTGGGGAAACTGGGGCAGGGAATAAAAAGTATGTCTGGGTATTTTCCTCTCTGGTGCCTCTAGATGGGAGATGATTCTCATGGGAGTGGGAATCTACAAAATTCTCCCCTGTGCTCCTCTTTCTTGCAGTGCCAGGCACTCCAGTGACCTCTTTTGCTCCAGGCGTTCCACTTTAGTAACTCAGAAGAAGTGGGGCTCAGGGAGAAAACAGCCTTCCCACCTTGATATATCTTCTCTAGCCCAAGGGAACTACTTCCCCTGGGGTCCCCTGGCAGGGGCAACCCTGGTGAAGCTGCCTGGCTCCCCAGAAGACCCTGTGGGAGCAGTACTGATGCCTTGGAATCACTGCCATTCCCAGGGCTTCTGACGTGGCTGGGCAGCAGTGGGTGAGGATTGCCCAAGCAGGAGCCCTGCCCGTGTCCCACTGGGACAGGCTCCCTGCAGAGGGCCGTGGGTGCATGAATCCCAGCTGCAAATCCTCTCAGTGTGGTGGGGTGTTTTTCCCTCTTTCCTTCCAAATCCTGTTTCCCCTTTCAGAGCAGGATGACTCTGGGCGTGTAAGGGAGTCTGAAGGTGTTGGCTCAGCCAGTGCTGTCTCTCTCTCTCTCCTCCTCGTGCAAAGCCCTGTGCCTGGCAGAAACAGACCCTTGAAATATGTGGAGTCCTACACCTGTAATTCCTCCCTCTGCCCGTGCTCCTGCCTGCAGCACCATCCCTTTATTGCTGTGTCTCTGTGCAGAGGAGCAGAGACATGAAACTATTGGGGAGAGAGAGAAAAAAAAAAAAAAAAAAAAAAAAAAAAAAAAAAAAAAAAAAAAAAGGCATGCAGAAAAGCGCTGTGGAAAAGCAGAGCAAATTAAGCAGAGCTCTGATCTGCTTGGGTTTGTGCTTGCCAAAAATGCACCATGCATCTTAATTCGCTCTGCTGTTCAGCTCGCACTCACTGCTCTCCTGATGCCATTTCGGCGCTCTGAGCTCAGCCTTTTCAACACTTCAGTCTTCCTCTTTCAGGATTTTTTTTTTTTTTTGCATGTCTGATTGCAGAATCTGCTGCAGGAGGGAAGGGGGAAGCCAGGGGAGGGAGGACGGGAGCCCCGACCCTGGGTGCTCCTACCTGCACTTCCCGGCAGCCGGCTTGGTCCCCAGTGCATTTTTTAGGGGCTTGGGAGGGGGTGGGGGGGGGGGGTGGGGGGCGGTGCATCTTTTCTAGAAAGTCCTTCCTGGGTGCTCTTCAGCCGATTTTTTCACACCCAGCCGTCTGATCTGCCTCTCGCTAGGATCCTCCAAAGAAGAAGAAGAAGAAGAAAAAAATTAAATTGCTGTAATCCACACTGGCTTTTATTCTCTTCCAGTTCAGTTTAATCTCTCTTTCCTCTCCACCCTTATGTCCGGGTTGGGGGAGGAGGAGGGGGGGAAACCCACCCAACAACCAAGCGAAAGGCAGCATCGTCCTCCAAAAGAGCTTGAGAAAGCCGGAGCCGAGCCAGAGCCCCTCTGCTCTCCCCCACCACAAATTTAACCCCAGCTTCAACTTTTCCTCCGCTCCCGGGGCTGAGCTGGGCTCCAGCAGTGGGGTTTTTCCCCCTCTCTCCTCCCCCCCCCCTCCTCCCACACTGATTTTAGCGGAGAGGGAGGGGGGTGGGGAATCCTTTTTATTGCGGAGCCCGGTTCTCTTTGCAAGCCTTCCTCCTCCTCTTCCTCCTCCTCCTCCTCCCCTGCTTTTTGTGCCCGCCGCAGCAGGGCTGGCCAGGCCGGGGGAGGGAAGAGATGGGAAGGGGAGATCGCCCCCTCCTCTCCCTCTGTCTGTTTTTTTTGCAGGTGTGTCAATTTTAATTCTGCCCAGTAGGTGGGACTTGGTGACTTTCGCACCGTTTTTGTTATTTATTTATTTCTCCGGCTGCTTCTCTCCCTCCCTCCCTCCCCTCCCATCCCTCCCTCCCTCCCTAGCCTCCCGTTGCGATCCTCCGGAGCGGCTGCGGGAGCGGCGGGCGGCCGGGCCGGCATGCATCCATCCCCGCCCGCGGCCGCGGCCGCTGCCCTAGCGGGAATTACAGCCTCTCCCAGCCAGCTGCCAGCATGATTTCATCTGCTGGAGGATTTTTTCAGCTGATCGCTTGAGGTTTTGTTGTTGTTGTTTTTTTTTTCTTTTTTTTTTTTTCTTTTTTTCCTCCCTCCGTCTTTGTTTCCTTCCCCCCTTTCCCCCCCTTCCCCTCCCTCCATCCCCCCTTTCCTCCTCCTCCTCTTTTTTAGAAGCAGCAATCGGAGATGGATGTCTCTCTTTGCCCTACCAAGTGCACTTTCTGGAGGGTATTTTTGCTCTGGAGCATTTGGGGAGACTATCTGCTTTCGGTGCTGGCTTGCCCTGCTAATTGTCTTTGCAGCAAGACAGACATCAATTGCAAGAAGCCGGATGATGGGAACCTCTTCCCTCTCTTGGAAGGGCAGGATTCAGGCAGCAGCAATGGCAACACGAGCATCAATATCACGGACATCTCAAGGAACATCACTTCCATGTAAGTGGGGGTCCCCCAGGGCTCCCCCTCCCGCGGCAGGGTGCGGGCTGGGCTGCCCGTGCGGGGCTCAGGTGCCCCCGGCATCGCTGCGCTGTCTGGGCTCAGCCCGACTCCCCGGGCAGAGGATGCAGATCTGGCTTTTCCTTTACCCCATCCCCCCCCACCCCCCAAAAAAAAAAAAAACAAACAAACCATAAAAAGCCCAGCAACAGTTTGGCCAAGGCTTAAGAGGAATAAAGTAAATGAGATCTGATTCCTTAGCAGGAGAGAGAGCAGCAGGCAAAGATGCTAAAGCTGCTGCTTCCTTTAACTGTTTGCTTCTGCAAGGGGAACGGGGACGCCACAGCCACACACCGCCACATATTTACCCAAATTGGGCAAGAAAAGCAAGTTCTGAGCTGTTTTTTCTTTCTTGAGACTTTGTATCCAGTTAAAATGTCGTTATTTTTTTAAGTCCCCACATCAGAGAATGCTGCCTTCCCTGCCCTGGCTGAGTGTATCTGGGGATCTGTGGTTTCGCATTTTTAAGAGGAGGAAAAAAAAAATAGGACAGTGAGATGTCCCTTAAGTAGCTTATTTGATTCACATTGTTGTAATTTTGTAACTCGTCGTGGTGCCGCGATAGGATTTGTGCGTTTTAGGTTCGGGGTGGTGGCGGTGGGGAGAAGCATCGGAGCAGCGAGATATTTTTAGTTGAGCACTTTGCGTTTGTTTGCATGCTTGTTTATCTGGAAAATCAACTTGAAGTTGCATTATCCTTGTTTGGAGAGGCAGTTAGCAAAGCCCGTGTTAATCTCATCAGTGTGGAGTCGAGAAAGGAATATATTTCCTTCTCTTGAATCCATCATGCTCTGTGTGTGTGTGTGAAAAAAAAAAAAAAAAAAAAAAAAAGAAAAATTCCTCATTGCTTCCAATCTCTGCTCTTTATTTTCCAGTACATTTTTGGGTGAGATGAACTCTGAGCCATTTCATTATTCTAATGCTAATTGAAATGTGAGCATTTAGGGAAATGTAGCCCCCAGAGCAAGTTGCCAGTGGGAGTTGAGCAGAGAAGAGGTGGAATCCTTTATTCTGGCAGTTAAATGCAGCAAGGTTTGAAATGAGTAATGGAGGGTTATTTATTTATTTCCCCCCCCCACCCCCCCCTCGATGGCACGGTTGCATGGAGGGAGAGGGCTTTGGGTCTCTTCCTGAGGCTGTTTTATTTGGTCACAGTGCAATTGCAGCAGAGCCATGGAGTAATTGCAGTGCCTCTCTCGGAGATCTGCTCATCACCTTTGCTGGGTAAAGATGACGGGAGCTGCTTTCCCCGCTTGCTTACAGGTCCATGCGATGCCCAAGCAGCTTTTCAGCAGGTCACTGACCCTGAATCCCCAGCCCTGCCTTCCCCTTGCCAGCAAACCTCCATGAAAACAGCAGGAATGGGGAAAGTAAATGGGGGGAGCCAATGCAACACTCCACTTGCAATTGCCCCATATTTATCCTGCGTCGTGGTGCTGGAGTGTTTTCCCTGTGATGCTGGAGGGATGAGGGTGATGCTGGGGAAGTCGGAGAAACTCGTGATTTTTCCCTGTGCTCGCTGTTTGTTGTGGTTTAGTTTTAACCCTTTGGGGCCCGGAGAGCAACAGGAAAGGCTGGGAAGGGTTTGGAAGCCACCAGCGTGAGCGACTGTGCGTCGTCAGATGCACAGACATCTGAACTGCTGTGAGAGGTAGTATTACACGAGTGCTTTGTGCCCAGAAAATGTCTTTACTGCTTTGAAATGAAAAATGCTGATAAGCAGTCTGTAAAAAGGAATGGGAAAAAAAACCAAAAAGCAACAAACCCCAAATGGACAACTCCAGAAACAGATATTGGGTATTTTTTTTTTTTTTTTGGAAAGGAGCTTCTCTTAAGTTGGGGAAGGAGAAGAAGGTGCCAGTTTTTGCTGGATTCGTATGCCTCTCAGCTTCACACTGAGCAAAGCGTATTCCTTCACCTCCTGCATGGCTGCTGGACCCGTGCCTCCCTTTTTGGGCTTGGGAGGGCTGAGGCACAGGGCTGGGGTGACCCCCAAAATGCTCTCAGGGGCTGAGACTGAGCACGAATGAAAACTTTCCACAAGGGTCTGTGCTTCCTGGGAAGGCAGTGGTGGTTTGTAGGGGTTGCTTATGGGAGCAGAGGGTTGATTTATGTGGCAGAGATGCTTCCCAGCAAAGGGGTCACTGCTGGGAGCCAGAGTTGGACCACGTTGTGTGGGAGGCATCAGGTCCTGCACCCTTTCAGGCTGATGTCAGGCCTCTCCTTGCCAGCCCTGACATCATGGGTGTTGGGGTGAGGGTGCCTAGAAGCCCAGGCTGGTCATGGCTGAATCACTCCTGGCATGTGAGGCTGATTCAGCTGGGCAAGGAGCAGTGTTTTCCCCCTGCTTGCCACGCTCACCAGGGACTTAGCCTTGTTAGGCAGCTTGTGGGCAGCCAGTGGGCAAAAGCACCTTCTCCCACTGGGCTGGGGGAGAGCAGGGGAGGCTCAGTCCTGTCCCAGTGGCTGAGGGATGCAGTGCCACAGCTGGAGCCTCCCCACAGGCCCTGGGGAAGGTGGTGGTCGCTGCTCCATCTTGTTGCTGGCGAAAAAGCAAATGGAGTGTGGGGTGGTGAAACAACCCTGTGACCAGGCAGAGCTTTATTCACGTCCAAAAGAGAGCTCAGCTTCCAAATCAGGGCTTGAGTGTTGCTGATGAAAGACTGCCAGAGCCCATTCAGAGAGCTGGCTTAAAAAAAACAACATGAGCCCTCTTGGAGGGCCTGTCCATGTTACCCCCTTGAGCGAGGGCAAGACCCCTCCATGCCAGCCCAGCCCAACCCAACACTGGGGGCTGAGCCATCAGGAGTTTTGGGTTATATCACTTCCCAGTGGCTGATGAGACCCCGTGAGGTGAGCACAACGGAAGAGGAACAGGGGACACCCAGCCTGCGGTGCTGCCCAAGGAGGGAAGTCGGAGAAACTCGTGATTTCTCGTGGGGCAGACCAGCCCTGTGGTGCCCTCAGTGTGGTAGCCTGCCATTGAGCCTCCTGTTGCACTCTTCAAAGGAATGGCCTTGCTTGAATTGCTGGTGCTTCTGGCTTCCCACTCATCCTCCTTTTGGTAAAAGTCAGGGCTGGGTGGATCCTGCCCTGGCTGGGCTGAAGGGGACAGTAGCCCACAACCTTCTTGCAAACCCAGGTGGTGCCAGGTCAGTAGTGAGGCAGGGGAAAGGCAGGAGGCTCCTGCCCTGAGATGGATGAGGAGGACCTTGGGTTGGCTGATGTCCCTCTGCCCTTTACCAGCATACCCAGAAACCTACCTGATTTGGGGTTGCAACCCTGGAGATGTGACCCTGCACACGGATCCCTGTGAGAGCTGCCAGCAGCCCTGCCTAGCCAGAGAGCCAGCTTGGACCTGGCTGACATGGCTCCAGGTTGGAGTCACGACCTGTTACTTCCCCCTCCCAATTTCAGGGGAGGGCACCATGGTGTTGGGGTATGTCCCTGCCCTCCCTTTTCCTGGGTGGCCTTCTCTGTGTCCCCAGCCAGGTGCGACTTACAGAGACACCCCAGCTTCCCCCAAGCCATCCTCACCCCCGGGCCGTGGGGCTGTGCTCACTGCAGATGCGCGGGCAGAACTTTGATCCCGGGGAGCTGCTGTGGCACAGAGCCCCCTCCGCCCCCGCGTGCCGAGCAGCGTTTGTCACCGCGGGTCCGCAGCCTGGCCCCGCGGGGGGCTGGCTGGCACACGGGCCCGGGGGCTGTGTGCCGGGATGACAGCGGGCGCTGCCTGCCAGGGGCCCGGGGCCCGGGGCCGGGCCGGGGACTCACCCCGCTGGCAGCGTGGGCAGCGCCTGCGTGCGCCGGCACCGTGCGTGGGGAAGGACAGACGGAGGAGTTTGCCATCTGGGCCTCCCTACTTCTCAGCTGTTGCTATGGCACTGCGGAGATGCTGCTAGGCGGGCGGTGGTGGCCCTGCGTGTGTCACCCCTGGGCTCCCTCGAGGTAGGGAGATGTCCCCGGTTTATAAAGCCTCTCTCTTTAGCCAGCCTCACCAGGGGAGGATGGGGGCTCTTATGGTGAAATACGCTCGATGGGCGGATATTCAGGGTGTATCTGTGCGGCTCGTAGCTGCTTTCAACAAGGTGAGATGGATTCAGAGCAACCCAAGAGGAGGTGGAGCACGGGATTTTTGGGTCTGGCTGGCAGGGGCAAGAGGAAGCATCTTGCTCTCCTCCACAGACAAGGAGGGCACCTTCACTCTTTCCCGTCGGGCTGTCCCAGCGGTCCCTGATAGCATCCGCTCTATCCCGTGGGCCTGGCCGGGGGTGGGAGAGCCACGTCAGCGCCGGGAGCCGTGGGGGGAGCGGCAGCGCAGCCCCCACTCGCTGCGGGAGCGGGGAGCATGTGGAGAGGGGGAGAGCGAGGGGGTGCTCGCAGCAGCAGCAGCAGCAGCAGCAGCACCCCTTCCCTGCTGGTGCAGGGAGAGCTGAGGCACAGGGAAGGCTCTTGTGCGCCCATGGCTGGGAAGGAGGCGAGAAAGAAAGGGCAGGCCTCTTCCTGGGAGGGCTGGAGGGAGCAGAACTTGCTTCCTTGACCCAAGCAGCCACGAGACAGGCTCCTGTGACGTTCAAATTATTGACTGCTCTGCTTCAGGCAACAGGCACAAAGTTTTCTCCTCTCTGTGAATCAGCCACGTTGTGCCCAGTGTGCCTCGTGTACTACTGCTCTCCAGAGATGGCTTTGCATTCCCAAAGCCTCCCATGTCCGGGTCCCAGAGGCTTTGGCTGCTCCAGAGACTATCAAGAAGATCCCAACTTCAATCCCTCTTGGATTTGCAGGGCTCTTGTTCATGCAGAGCATCTATCCTGAAGGATGTTAGGATGGGGGAGGCAGATGCAGCACCAAGCTTTGCAGACAGAAAAAGGGTGCAGAGATATTTGGGATGAAGAGTTGGGCTGAGATACATGATGTTGATACTCTAGAGGTGATTTAAGCCAAGAGCACTGATCTGTATCCTCCCCCTTTCCTGTGGGCTGTTGGCTCCTTGCCCTGCTCTTACTGTCTTTCTCTCTGCTGACCAGTCCTGGAGAGAGGCACTTTCCGGGCACAGGTGATGTCAGGTATTTCTTCAGCAAGGAGACAGTTTTGGTGCCTGCCAGCAATTCCCAGACTTTTCCTGAGCCAAACAGGGAGCCTGAGCTGCTGGCCTGGCAGGAGGAGCTGGTGGCCCAGATGGTTTCAGGGTGCATGTGACATCTCCCAAGTCCTCATGTCCTGCAGGTTTTGGGGCAGTCTAAATTGGTTCTGACTGATGGCTTATCTCCCTATAGTTGGAGAGGTGAGACAGAGGTGTTTCTGGTCTAGGGCAGATGTTTATTGGGAGGAAGAAGAGACTGAGGGAGGAGCTGCCTTGTTGTCCTTGGAGGCTCGGAGGGGTGTTGCCTCTGTCTAGGGGCTTTTGCAGAGCTCAGTCAGGGAAAGCTTTCTGGGTCTGCTTTATGTTAGTAGCTCACCCCTGTGAAGCAAAGCATCTTCACGTGCTTCTGCATGAGGCTGCCCGAGGTCTCCCACAGCCTTGTGACCATCCATGCACCCAGCAATGCAGTGAACCCCCCAACAGTCCCTGAGGTGTCCCATGGGGCCACCTTTGGGGAGCCCTGCAGGTAGATTGAGCTTGGTGATGCTTTCTAGTGCCACCCTGGCACACTGGCTTGTCCTGCTCAGTGAAGAGCCCCTGTTTGGTGTTTCCAGGAATTTATGGCTGGATTTGGTGCATCCCATTTAGGGGGCTGCTGACAAGTGGGATATAAACCAAGCCCTAAGCCTGCCAGACTTCCAAAGTGAGTGTTACTAGTGCTTGTAACTCGGAGTGTAATTACCCGGCAGTGTTAGTGTTTAGTGTTTCCTGCAGAGGGGGTTCCGACAGGCTGTGCAGGTGCTTTCTAAGCAGGTGTGTTTGACAGCAGCCTGTGGGCTCTGCTCTCCCCAAATCCTCTTGCTCTCCCCAAATCCTCTTGCTCTCCCCTCTGCACCAAGGGGCGCACAGCAAAGCTGCCATCGGGGAGGTGCTGTGGGCGAGTTCCTCGCTCAGAGGCGGCACTTTGTGCCCGTGGCTGGGTACCGCAGCACTTGGTGCCCACACGAGGAGGCGAGGACCAGCAACTCGCTCACCTCACGTGGTTCTCCAGGCTCCTGAGCACCGGGCGTGCAGCACCAGCACCACGGCTGCACCGGGCTGTCCCCGCCATCCCCCCGAGAGGAGACGCTCCGGGCTGAGGCTGTTGGTGCAGGAGCGCTGGCAAAGAGCAGCCCCGTGGATGTTTCACAACTCCCGGCCGAGCCTCCACTCTGTGCCCCGATGGGGCGGCCGGAGCCCCGCTCAGCCCCGGCTCCTCTGCCCGGCGCCATCCCGGCTCATCCGCTCCGCTATTCCCGTCTGCAGGCGGCTGTGCCGCTAGAGGGCAAGCGGCAGCGGCAGACAGCCCGGCTCCGGGATGCGGGATGCGCGGCCACGGCCGGCTCGGAGCCGCACCGGAGCGGCGCGGGCTGCGGGAGCGCCGGGGGCTGCGGGGGCCCGGGGACCGGCTCACCTCCTGCTCGCTCGAAAGGGCTTTGCTCTGGGTGCCCGTGCCGCTGGACCCCTCTTGGGCTCTCGCCTGCTCCCTAACTCGGCATCCCCATTGCCGAGCGGGCACCCGCTGGTGTCGGGCGGTCCCCTGGAGCCGAGCGCGTCGCTGGGTCACGGCTTTGCTCTCCGTGCTGCTGCGTGGGGACGTGGCCAGTGCACCCACACTGCCCACGGCTCTTCCACCAGTGCTGTGGATACAGCCCCAGCCTGTCTGTGAACTGAGGGGATTTGCAGCTTTTTGGACGGTGTGTGCAGTGAGGAGGTGTTGCCGGGCAAGCCGTGCTGGTCGGGGTCATGACCTACCCTCTGTGAGCACCTTCGGGCTGTGAGCCTGCGAGGAAGCCTCTGATAAAGTCTGTCCGTTTTACTGATGGGGAGGCTGAGGCAGTGGTGGTGGAACCGGGCAGCAAGAAGCAGAGTGAGGATGGAGATCCTTTAGCCCTGCACTGGCCAGGGTTTAGGCAGAGGCCAAGGATGGAGGGAGGGATAAACAAGGCTGTTCTCTTGGTCCTGTTGTGTTTAGCAGACATGAGAGAGGTCCGTGGAGAAATCCTGGAGGCAGAGACAAGAGGGCACAGAGCTATCTCTGAGGGCCTCAGAGTAGGTAAAATGTTCTTTGCTCCTTTGATTAAACCTCTGCTGCACAGGCTGGATGGAGGTCAGAGAGCTGACGATGCCACATGTCCTTCTCTAAGGGAGGAAGGCTGAGAAGAGCCTGGTGTAAGACAGAGCAAGGGTGAGTGAGGGCAGGAATCTGGCCTTGACCCTGTAACATCCTCCACGTGCAGCTCCTGGGATTATCTCATTTTCCCTGGCAGCCGGGCCAAAGCGGGGCTGGTTATTTCCTTGCTGGTGCCAAGGGCTGCCAGCATGATGGAAAGGCTGTGACACCCTGTGGTCCTGCAATGCAACAGCAAATGGACCCCCAGCATCATGGCAGAGGCCACATTTGGGTGGATGTGTGTTGGGGAGTGGGTGATGGATCATGGGTTAGAGCCATGATACTGCTCAGGGCCTGGGCTTCACTTCTGTTGAAGGAAGGGGGACTAAAATCTCTCTGGAGTCCCCTTGGAACACTGCACTGGGTCAGTGCCCAGCTCACATGGCTACCCCACCAGCCCTGCTGTGCTGTGTCCTTGGGTATCCCCACCCCCCATGTACTACCTGGTTTCCAGGCTTCAAGGAATTGGGGGGCCTTTCCTGTTCCCCTCTATGTGAGACCTGGCTTGCCTGGAGGGGTGGCACCAGGGAAATATGTGCTGTATTTTTAGCTTGTTTTTATGTGCTGTAGCAGTTGAGGAGCTGAGGGAGAAGCCAGAGCCATGTGTACAGCCAGCCTTCCTCCAGCTGCCACCCAGTGTTTTGGTATGGTGGATAATGGAGCCTGGTAGTGACTGTGCCCTTCCCTTCCTGTACCTGCATGGGACATCACCTCCAGCTTCGGTCTGCCTAAATGAAAACTGCCTTTTTAATTAAAAACAAAATCCCCAGCAGCAGAGCAGAGAGGTCAGGAGGGATTCCCAAGTGAGTTTGATAGCACGTGTGCAACTCGGGGTGCTCATTCTTGACTACAGGGCTCGATGAAGTGACAATTAAATGGTCTTGGGGTCCCAGGGAAGGATGCAGGGAGAGGCTGAGCCCAAGTGCTACCCCCTGTGCAGCCTCCTGCCTGCAGCTCTCCTACAGCTCCCTGCTGGGCTCAGTTGTGCTGGGAAGGGCACTGGTGCCTTTGCTGGCAGCTCTGCACTGTCCCTGGGGGACTGAGAAATGGGTAGGAGCAGATGTGAGCATGGTGAAGTCCCCATCCTTCTGGGTTGTGCAAGGCTGTCCCTTAACTAGTTCTCACCAGGGGGTTCCCACTAGGAAATATTAATGTGGAAATGCTCAAACAGATGCTGGGAATCTGAGTGCTGCTGAGGACCCTGCATGCTCAGGGTTTGCCAGGATAAATTAGGAATATGAATGCTCAGCTGAGCTGCAGGAATGCCAGGCTCCAACTCCTGACCCTGCCAGGACATGAAGCCACATGGGGGAGATCTCGGGTGCCTGCAGCTACTGAGTTTTCTTCTGCTCCTGCAGCAGCTCTGGCCTCATCCCCCATCCCATGCTCTCCATGGAAATGCTGTGCAGTGACCTGGGCTGGGAACAAGGAGTCCTGGCTCTCCAGTCTGTGATCCAGCTGTGCAAATGCTCCCTTGGGCTGCCTGCCCTCCTCCTGCCTGCTCCTAACCCAGGCAGACAAGGCCAACTTGGGCATCTCTTGTGTCCCTCCAGTACAGATGGGATTGCCTGTGGGGAGCTCTGTCATTTGTGTGGCTGGAAATATCTCTCTTGTCCACAAAACTCTTTCCTCCATGAGTGTTCCTGGGGTAGTGAGGTGGATCCTGGTTTTTGTCTATCTCATGTCTTGCCTGTGCTCTCCCAGCCAAAATATAATCCCAGGAAAAGTAAGGTGAAAGCCCCCTGAGTCACTTGGTGGCTGCTGCTGAGCAGCCTGTGCAGCAAGCAAAGTTCAGTGGGACACAGGGTCAAGGATGATGTGTGTTCCCAGCTGCCCGGCCTGCTGAGAGCATCCTTTCCTCCTGGGGCTCTCTTTGTGCCTCTTTAGAGAAGCCGAGTCTTACTGGGGACTGTTTCCTCTCTTGAGTCTCACATGGCTCCGGACACATCGGTGCTTCCAGCCTCCCGGGCTGTCCCAGACTCTGCAGGGGAGAGGGCAGCGTAGCACAGAGCTGAATCAGCATCAGAGCAGCTCCCTTGGGAAGTGTTGTGCCCCTCATTTCAGGTCGGGGCAGATGCTGAAGGGTGTCCTTGGGAGCATCAAAGCGAAGCCTGAGCCTGCGGAGTGCGGGCAGGGCATCTGCAGAGTGCAGGAAGGATGGATAGGTAGGGAGGGGCAACAGGGAGCTCTGCAGGGCTGGCACCGAGGGGGTTAATGGCAAGGTGCAGGATCCAGCTGGAGTGGATGTGGGAGAGGCAGAGCCTAAGGAGGCTGAAGAGGTATCAGGTGGAAGAGCTGAGCTGTGGATGTGGAGATGTCGGGGGTTGTGTGTGAGGGAGGCAGCAGTCGCTGCTCCTTGTGAGATGCTGCACATTGGTTCTGAGAAGAGGAGCTGGAACAGGGATGCTCTCAGGTAGGAGGCTGTGTGGGTTGCCTGTGCTGGCTCTGGGCAGTGGGAGGGATGTGAGTGTCTGGAGCTGGTCGCTGGAGCAGCCCTGGCTGCCGCTGTGGTGGTGGGCTGTGGTCATGTGTGTTGGTGTCTGTACCCCCAGCACCTTGTGGGTTCATCCTCTGGCTCTTGGTTTGTAACTGAGATCCCATCCCAGGGCTAAGAGGAACCACTGTGGGCACCCCTGCCTGGAAATCCTCCTCTCTGTGCCTTGTCCTGCCTGTGCTCCCCTCCAGCACTGGATGGCTGAGGTGTCTGATGCTCCCAGCCTGGTGTTACCAACAAGCCCTTCCTTCCAAGAGGGATGCTGGTGGGATCCTCACGCTTTGCCCCAGGCTTGTCCCCAGACCCAGGCAGACTGCCCAGCACCCAGCATGTTCTGGCCCCAAGGGAAGGATCCCTGCCTTCCAAAGGGCACGGAGAGCATAGATTTATTTATTCGGAGACTTAATTAGCATCTTTAAATATTAAATAGTAAACAAACTGCGTCTAGTGGGATCAACGTTTACAAGCAGGGATTTTTTTTTTTTTTCTCCTCTCTGGGACATGCACTTGTTTTTTAAGTGTTTGGGGAGGAGCAGCTGTGTGTGGGCTCTGCTTGATGGGTGAGGGATGGATGCTTCTGGTGAAGGAGGGGGAGAAGACAGGGATGAAGGGGCAGGAGGGCTTGGGAAAAATGTGACAGAGAAGCAGGGGTGTGTGCCTGGAGCATTGATGTTGGGGAATTGCAGAGCCAAGTGCTGGATTTTGGCATTCCCTGCAGTATGTGTCATTCCCTCCTGCCCAAGCAGGTGGAAGGGGACAGGCAGGAGATGGAGGCTCCTGCCTTGGCACAGCTAATTGCAATCAAAAGGTGGTGGTCCCTGCAAGGGGAGGTGGTTTGCAGATGATCTGCATCCTATTATCTCTGCAAATGGAGGCCTGCCTGGTAGTAGATTACACTGGGGGTTATTTATTGGCAAAGCACTGTACAGTTTTAATTTTTCCTTTTTGCTTATTCAGGCTTTAGCTCCAGAGGAAAATAGCCTGGGGTGGCTTTGAAATGGATTCTCTCTGCCCCATTAACTTATTCAGTGAGTTTAATGGGCCTTTTTTTCTCTGAGCCTTGAAGCCATCATTAAAAGGCAGAGATTTATAAAAGCAAAGATACTCCTGAGCTTTAGTCAAACTTTGGGGGAGCGGGAGGGGGGCAATGGTGTTGCTGCTGTCTGTGGTTCTGGGGATGATGTGAGTTGCTGTTGTGCCTCTCTGGAAGTTTTAATGGATAAGGGGACCAGCTTGTTGGGGATGCTGCCCATGTACCTCTGCTGAGGATCTGTGGGATCAGCTGGGCTGTGAGTGAGTCCCCACCTGCAAACGATGGGACCTTATCCGGGCTCCTACACTTTGGGATATTGCCCCGTGTGACCTGTGGGGGCTGCAAAGCTGCATCTCTCCAGGCTGAAAGAGAGGAACTTCTCCTGCTTTGCATAGGCTGCTCACAACTTTATTTTCACCTCTTTGACACCGTGCTGGGGTTGGGCAGTGCTCGATGCTTTCATGGGTGTCTGTAGTCAGTGCTTGGAGCTGTTCCCCTCCATCCCTCTCTCTGCTAGTGGCATGAGTCTAATTTCACCCCTGTGCTGAGCAGCCCTGTGCTGCAAGAGCTTGGGGTTTGCAATCCTGCAGGGATTGCACTTGTTTAGCACATGGCTTCCTGTATCTGTTACAAAATAGGGGAATGTCTGGAGAATGAGACTGAGATGAAATGTCTGAGTGAATTCCCCTTTTTTTTCTTCTAGGATCGATGTTTCCATTTCTTGTTTTGCAAGCCCCCTTTTGGGGAGTAAATGTAGGAGCATGTAAGGTGTGGGTTGGCACGTCACCTGGGGGCACCCTCCTGCTGGCATGGCTGAAGCTTTGGCCCCCAGGCCCTGATGTGCTGCAAATGCCACTTCTGGAGGGGCTGCCTGTGCTTTCCACCACTGACAGGAAGCAGTGTCAGGGAAGAGCTGGGGGCAGTAGGATGTAAGTCCTGGCTCACTCCTGGACATTAAGTTGAGCTGTGACCTCCTGGGCTGGCAGAGACCAGCCATGGAGTGCTCCAGAGTGGCAATGTCACAACATGGTGGCGTTGCTTTGCTGGGACAACTTCTATATGTGTCTTTCCTTTTCTTGCTTCACGTGCAGTGTGAGCAGGCCAGGTGTAACCCTTGTGTCTCTGTGCCCAGCCTGGCACCTGCCAATTCAGGACAGCCAGGCCTGGGGGATTTGTGATATCTGGAGACCCAAACACGCTGAACACCCCTCACATTTCGTGCTGTGTGCTTGAGGAGTGTGTCCCTCACTAGCCCTGCTGCAATTCAGGAGTGGGGGCAAGGTGTTGTGGGACAGGGAAAGAACCCGTTTGCCCAAAGAGATGTTCTCAGGGTCACACGTGTGGGGCTGACCCCAACCCCTGGCTCCTGCTGGGTGCCAGAAGCAGCTGGAAAATGGGACTGCAGAGTGGGTGAGGTGACTGGTGTGTGTCTGTGCTGGTGGCCCTGGGGCTGGCTCACTGCCCCCACCACGGGGTGGAGGGACAGCAGACCATGACCCTGCCTGCCTGGCACCAGCCTGGCAGCCCCGTCCAGGCAGCAGGAGGAGCCTTGGCAGGGGGAGAAACTGGGGAGGGACTGTGGGGCTTGCCAGGAGGAAGGGAGGGCCCCCAGCTCCAGGAGGAGATGTCTGAGGGTTTGTTTGTAGCCTCCCTGGAGGCACTGACCACCAAGGCTGCCCTTGGAACACTGCCCCGGGGCAGTGGTGGGACAAGGACACACTGGAATGACCCAGAGGTTTGTTGTGGCCAAGCAGAAACCAGCTGCACTATGAAGCCCTGCTGGGACAGGGCTGGTGCCCCATGCTGGCCTGTCTGTGACCTCCAGAACAAGGGGGAGGCTCCTTGGAGCTCCATCAGCTCCCACATCCCTCCCCAGGTCGCAGCGGTCAGGGCAAGGAGGCGCTCATTTCCTAATAAAGGCCCATAAAATGCACTTCTCTGCTGCCCCTGTAAATCCTTGCCTCCCCCGTGCTACCTGCTGTGTAAATTGCTGCTGACCCTGTAAATCACCCTCTGCTTTGCTCTGCCTCCCCTGAATCCAGCCCTTCCTTGTAAATCCTCTGTCCCCATTAGTTTCCCAGTGCTGACCCCCTTGCTCTGCCTGTGCTGTAAATCCTGAGCCCTGGTGTGGCTGGGGGAATGGGTGGGGTGGTGGAGGGCAGCTGTCCCAGAATGGGTTCATTTCCCACCAGCTCCTTCAGGACTCGCTTGCCAGTGGGAGCTGGTGGAGGACATTTTGCCTGGCTGCCTGCAGGGAAGGTCATCCTTGTGCTGCAAGCAGGGCTGGGCTGTCATCTTCAGCTGGGCTGCAGCCAGCTGGCTCTGAGCTGGAGGGTGTTGGTATCCCAGCCCTCAGCAGGGCTCCTGGGGATGGCTGCTCCCCCAGGACGCATTTCGGAGATGTAAAAATAGCGGGAGCAAAGAGAAAATCTCCTTTTATCCCTTGAGTGCTTGGGGTCATGCCATTGCTTAGCTTCATGTAAGCTCCCTTCAGTGGGCACTGAAGGAGCTGTGGGCAGCAGAGGTCTCTTGTGTAATGGAGAATTGTCACCTGGGCTTCTGCTGGATGCTGGTGCTGAGTCTTGAGTTGCTGGGACGACCATGCTGTGGGGTTTTTCTCCCCTGAAACAGCACATAGGAGCTGACAGAGACCTGACCTGATGGAGGTGTGGGAAGCCAAACATCAGCTCAGTGCCATGACCTGGGTGTGCTAGGATGTGCCAGGGGAGGTGTCAGTGTCTGTGGGAAAGGCTGTGTCTGGAGCTCATGGCTTGTACAGGCTGGAGGTGCTGCTGCTTTGCTGTGGCTGGCTGGAGTGTCCCGAGGGTGTGCAGGCAGCTGGCACCCAGGCAGGTTTATTTGGTGTACAGATTACTGAGTCTTTCTAAACCCTGGTGAGCAGAAACCAGTGACACTCCAGCACAGCTGCCCTTTTTCTCCTAATGGGCAGGAGTGAGTGATACCCTGAAATGCAGGAGCAGCTCTGCCCCACTCCCACAGAGGCCAGCGGGGCACAGAGCAGCGGATGCACAGTCAGAGTTGGGATGGGGTCACCCATGAGACTGTTCTGGGATGGTGCTGTCTGAAAAGCTGCTGGGTGAACACAGGACTCAGAGGGTTCTGTTTGGCTGACTGGGGAGGAAAATGCTGCAAGAGATCTGAGTGCCTTGTGATGTGGTTTCTGAGCACCTCAGTCCCCAAGGTATGAGTGGGAAACTGGGGTACCAGCCTAGAGCAGGGGTGTGCAGCCTTTTCTGACCTTTCTCTGCAAGTCCCAGGCCTGGAGGAGCTCCTCAGCTGCCTGAGTGGTTCAGGGTTTGGTTTACAGAAGTGCTGGCCCTGACCCAGCATGGGCTGTGTGTGTCCCCTGGAAAGGCACCGACCTGTGTCACTTGTGGCTCAAGTCTCCCTGGTCACCCTGAGCATGGCTGCCAGAAAATTTGCAAGAAAAACATGGAGATGCTCAGGATGGCTGAGTCAGGCATTGATATTAACTGTTGGTGATGCTCTGTGATGGACCTGGGCTTGACCCAGCTGGGTGTTTCCTTTAGACCTTTCTCCTGCTGCCAAACTTTATTTTTAATTTGTTTTTCTCTAGCATCTTGTGTCTGAGCTGTGTATTAACACTGGGCTTATGATGCTGCTGTGCTCTGCCTTTGGGAGGAGGAGATGATGTGTTTGGTGGGAGCACAGGGATGCTAAACAGCAGTGGGAAAGGCAGGGGGCAGCGGAGGAGAGCAGAGGCAGATTTTCAAAATCCATATAAATAGCAGAAATAAATTTCCAGCAAACGCTTCCAGTCCTGCAGTATTAAGAGAGTGAAGCACTAGAGGATAAGGAAAGCATGAGCAATAACAGCAGGGATTTAGAAAGAATAAATCTTGCCAGACAAACCTGATTGCTTTTTCTTTTTGATGGAATCACAAAATTAGTGGCTGAGCAGAACGTGGAAATCCTAATATATTTGGATTTAGCAAAGCATTTGATATAGTGTCTCACCAAATCTTACTCTCAAAATTAGTTCAGTTTGCCTTGGATAGGACACTGCCAAATGGACTGAGAACTGGCTTAGGGCCCTAAACTAATAGTGATGGGCTGTGTTTGGGGAGAGGGGGAGCTGTGGGAGCAGAGCTGCAACCTGGCTATTCTCACTGAAAAAAAATGCAAAGCAAAACAACAGAAACCCCCCGAATAATAATAATAATAAAAAATAATCCAGGATTGTGGTCCGAGTTTGAGGCACCTTTTTATGGGAATATTGACAAATTGGAGAGAGTTCAGAAGCAAACAGAGCAGCAGGGAGGCGGGGGAAGGCATCAGAGGGGTCGGGTTACCCGCGGAGGGGGGCTGAGAAATCCCAGGGCTGGAGGCATTTCAGGGAGGAGCAGGTGGGGCTGGGATGGACGTTTGGGACCTGGCAGGCAGCAGCACCTCAGCCCCCTCGCCCCCACTCAGCCGAGACTGGCTGAGCTCCCATTTCACGGCCCTTTGCAGATATGACCGGATAAGCAGGGAGAATATTCACCGTGACTGTCAGAAAGAACATCCCTGACCGGGGGAGCTGGGCACGGCTCCTCAGGGAAAATCTTCAGCCTTGGAACAGGCACGAGGAGATGGCCCTGGGTGATTTGTGTCAGTAAATGGGGAATTTTTTTTATTTTTTTTTTCCCTGGACTGTGGACTTGGATGGGAAGCTGAGAGTTGATTGTAGCTGCTTTGAGGTGCTGCCTCCAGCGATATTTATCTGCACCTCACAGGCATTCATTTATCATGGGGGAAAAGGCTGGGAAACTGCTGGTGGCAGCTGGAACGCAGATGTGTCCCCAAGGGAGGATGGGCCATGTTTAAAGGTTCTGGAAAAGTGATGACCCTCTGGTCACTTTGCAGAGGAAGGACAGGACAGCTTGACGCCGCTCACAGGATTTTGTGTGAGGACTTGTCTGTAGAAACTGGGAAGGATGAGGTCTTCCAGGAGGTTCATCCATGAAGCTGTCTGTCCAGCATGCTGAGCTCTAGGAGTCCTTCAGCACTCAGCTGGGGTCTGTGAGCGGTGCTGAGGGTAGGGAGGCTCTTGGCATAACTGCAAGGTTCCCACAAGGTGAGGAAACCTCTGGCTGTCAGTAATGCCTTGTTTGGATCCACCTGGGTGTTACCAGGGCTATTGCCAGTGGGATGGCTTGGTTGAGCCAGGCTTTTCTGCTTGCCTTTTAAAGCAAATCTATGCCTTTTGATACAACTGAAAAGGAATTTTTGGTATGCAAAATGTAACTTGCTAGAGGGAATGTTGCCTTGCATATGGAACAGCCACCCTTGTGAACCAGTGTGGTGGGGCAGGAATTAGCTGGGATGAACCAGAGCTGGGGGAAAAGCCATGGAGCAGAGCTTCCATGAAGGGCTCCTAGAAGCTGGGGTGGCCTTGTGTTGGTGTCCAGGTCTCCCTGTGAGACCACAGGGTTTCTTGAGCCCCGCATGGTCCTTCAAGTGCTCCCCTGCTTTGCATTTCTCCCTGCCCAGAGCTGAGCCTGCTGGGATAGGGCTGAACCAGGCAAAGTTTGGGAGGTATTTTTAGCTGTTCTAATTGTGGCAAATAAATGCCATTCTTACTTGTTGGGATTGAGCTATGGCTAAATCACAACTAGTTCTAATGATGATAATTACCGGATTTCAATATTTATAGAAACGGGTGCTTCCTTCGTATTGGCAGATGCTGCTGTGCTCTCACCTTCACAGATCGAAACCTTGGCTCATTATCACTGCACCTATTTACTTACTTGCACATCTTTTAACCCACAGATGACAGACAACACATGAGAGGTCTGCAGAGATGTGGGCCCAGTGCAGATGCTGTAGTCTTTGGGTAGAAGCTGTGGGATGAATAGGGAAACTCCTTCTGAGGACCTCTGGGTTGGGTTCTTGCTTTTTGGGAACTCACGAGCGATGTTCTCAGGGCTGCAAGCTTGCCTGGTTCTGCCAGGGCTTAGCCCCCAAGAGGTGGCTGTGGCTGTGCATATTTTTGCCTGTGTTAGAGCTGTGGATGCTGCCTGGGATTCCTGTGTGCACCAGCACACATGCACGCTGCAACTGGGACAGAGCTGAAAGGTGAGGCTGCACAAACAGCTCCAGCCCTGTGGTGCTGGACTTGGAGGAGCTCATGGAAAAGGCTCTGGGAGGTTCCTGCCTGCAGCAGCAGCGGCTTCTGGATGTCTTGGTTTAGTAACATCGTTCTCCAGTCTGGGACTGCAGAAGGATGAGCACATTTAGGAGCAAAGGGGTGCAGAGCCATGTGTTTGGGTGAAACATGTGCCCTCCCCTAAGCCTGGGATAAAGGTGCAGATCCCCCTGGGCTGTGTCAAACCAGGCCTGTTGGGTGATTGCTGCCTGCAGATCCTCACTGGTATCTGGCCCCATACACCCATCAGGTCTGAGACTCCCTCCTTGAGCAAGGTGTAGAAAAGATTCACTTATTCAATTTGCTATCTCTCCAGTGCCACATAAGCTGTATTGATAAATTAATCTTATATTGTTGTGACTAAACAGCCCTGCAATTTTTTACACTGTGCAGTCTAATCTGTCTTGACAGCTGTATCATTAGTTTATATTTGTTGTAATCTTATTCACTGTGCTGGCTGTGGGGAGTTTTTATTTGAGGCGCTGTGCTGCTATGCATGCAATGGGCACAGCTCCCTGCTGGGCATCTCAGGGTGCTGTGGGGTGCAGCTGGGGTGTACCCAGGCAGCCACCTGGGTGCTGTCCCCAGGAGCCAGCCCCAAATTCTGCTCTGCTGCCTAATAGCAGAATCTTCCTGGTAGCAGCATCCACAGGCCTGACTGGGCCTCACCAAAGCATCCCTGCTGCTGAGGTTTTGATGGAGACCTCCAGGTTAGGGTAAGGATGGAGAAAATGTGGCTGTTGGAGGAACTGCATCCTAAGGCATCCTGAAAGTTCTGCTGTGTGATGAGAGATAAGTTGTTTACTTGGTCTGTGGTTTAGTTTTCCATGATAGAGAAAGGTCCCTGTTCCATTGCTGAGGTTACCTCTGGGTCACAGGGGATAAAGGGACTGTGGGAGCTGGGACTGCAGTCTGTCACCCAGGGCTTTGGAGATGTTGCAGAGGGGATGGTGATATGTGCTGGCATAGTGTTGTGAGTTGGAGGTGACAGAGTCACGGGGTGGCTGGCTGCTCTCCTGACTTCAGCCTGGTTTTGCTGTCCTTGGTCCAAGTGGGGCTGATTCAGGTCTCTGTTGATTTTGTAGAGTCCCTTTGCTTTGCAGGCAGCTCCGTGTGCATGTTCTTTCAACATCTCCCCAAAACTGTGCAGCAAGCTGTTTGGGGTTGGTGCAACGAGAGTTCTGCCAGCAAGGAGCAAGAGAGACTGCATACCCTGGGCATGGGACAAGGAGGGGGAGGCATTTTGGCTTCTGCTTTTTTTTTTCCTGCTCTAAGTTCTAGTGGTAAAGGATAATCCATTGTCTGCCAGGACTCTGCCAGTGTTATCAGCAAGGAATTGACTCTTGGTGTCAAACCTGAAAGGTGTGCAGGCAGGGCTCTCAGGTGGGACTGGGTGTGTGAAGTGGATCCACTGGAGCACGTAGCAATTGCCCAGCATGTTGCTCCCTTTGCCACATGGAAAAGATTCCTGTTCTGCCTTCCAGCCCTCTTCACAGTGCTCGATGGTTGCTGTTCTCGCCCTGCTTGCTGGTTAGTTTCATGTCAGTGCTGGGAGTGCAGAGTGGGCAGGAGAGACCTCCCTGGAGGCTGCATGGTGGCAGGGCCAGTGAGAAAGCTCCTGCTACACTTGTCTGTGGCCAGCTCCTGCTCCAAGTGAGGGTGTTGCTGGGGCAAATTGCGGCTTCTCTCTGTTTATAACCCTCTCATCCCTTAGCCAGTGTGAGAGTGTCTCAATTATCATTTTAATCTCTTCATCCCTGGGTGAATTGCAAGTCCCTGCTCTTGACTCCCAGATGGGTCTCACTCATTCATCAGTGCCAAAAATTGCTTTAAGCTCAAGGCATTCCCTTGAAGTAACCTCGTGTGCAACTTGGAGTAGCCTCCAGTGCTGCCAGATCCTAGGAACTGGTGTCAACTGGGAGCCACGGGGAGTTTTGGCCAGTACTGCTATGCTCCACCCATACTGATGAGACTATTTCCATGGCAACCACGGGATTTTTCAAAGGGGAGTTAGGGGAAAGATGTGAATGGCCAACACCAACCCAGCTTAAAACCCCCATGAGCAGAATCTGTTGGTCAGTGCTTGGGGTGGGGGGGCTTCAGGAGGTCTTGTATTGCCTCTCACCCAGAGGTTCTCTGGCTTAGTGAATTTGTGTGGGACCTCATGGGCCAGGCAGCCCAAAATGTGGAAATGGGAGCTGGTGCTTGCATTGCATGGCTGGGGAAGGTCAGGATGCCCTCATGGGGCAGCTCTGCCAGGGCTTTGGGGCTGACAAGGGGCAGGAGTGTGCCTGGATGGCTGTGTGAAGGCAACATGTGCTGCTGCTCTCGGGGGAGCCATGCAGGATGTTGCAGCTGCTGATGCACAGAGTCATTTCCCAAGCTGGTGGCATCCCTGTGCTCACTGTCAGCAAGGTGATTTCAACAGTGCTGGGGGCTGTGCCAGCTCAGGTGGGAGTCAGGAATGTCTTACACCTGTTCCTGCTTTCTTGCAGGGTCCAGAGTCCTGGAGAGGGAGCTACAGCTTTTGGCCTTGGAGCATCCCAATGCTGCTTTGTCTCTAGGCTCTGCCCTCCCCTCTCTCCTTATCCTGTTCCTTCACTTCTGTCTCCTGCTTTCACTGAGAGCCAGCAAAACATCTGGAAGGGCTGTAAATTATGATTTTGGGGCAGAAAACTTTGGTAATGTGGTGACAGGTGCAAGCCTGGCAAAGGGACACTGTGTGTCCCATCCCAGGGGCTGAATCTGAGCCTTGGCATCACAGCAGGAGAGATCAGAGTGTGGCTTGACCCAGTGCTGCTGCAGATATCTGTGGGTTTGGTGGTGGCTTGAGTCTGGGGGCTTTGGGCAGGTCTGGCTTCCTGGCAAACCTGAAGGGGTTTGAGGTGTCTGAGGTGGGTGCAGGAGGCTCTGAGTGAGGTCAGTGTGGGGTGTTATCAAGGTGTGGGTTGGTGGCACCCGGTCCCAGCGCTGCAGCTGCGAGGGAGGGAGCACAAAGGCAGCCCTTCTCCATCCCACTGCAGTCCCCACAGTGGGAGGAGGAGCTGGCTGCAGGGGGGCTGTCCCTGCCAGCTGCTGTCCCAGTAAGCCCAGCCTGGCACACGGTGTGGGTTCTGGAGCCCAGCTGCTGCTGGCTGTGAGTGAGCCAGCCCTGTTCCCCGGAGGGCTGCCTGCTCTGGGGGCAGACAATGTCTGTATTCTTTGTGCAGAGTGAGTTTTCCTTCACTGATCACCCTCTGGGCACGGGTAGTTTGCTTTGAGGATGGGCTGATGCTGGGACCCTCTGGGCCCTCCAGCAGCTCAGGGATGGAAACAAAGTTTGAGCGATTTCTTTGCAAAAACAAACAAAAAGTAATAAAACAACATCTCCCTGGAGGGACTTTGTCTGATGATCTGCTTTCTGGCTTTAAAATTGTTCCCTGGCCCTCAATGACACCAAAAAGACACGTGTCCTGTTAAATACATCTTCAGAGCAAGTGGTGAAAGGGCAAGCAATGTCAGGAGGTGCATTGTAACTTCCTTGCTCCCTGCCTCTCCTCAGTTAATACTGAGCAGGACCTTTGGATTCCTCAAACACCCCTGTGGGATTTTATACCTGTCAGTTTAATGCCAGCCTCCTGGAAATCCTTCAGCAACAGGAGGCTCATTTTCAGGAGCACAAAGCTATCGGGTTCATCATATTTTTGCTCATCTCGTGGATGTCATTCTGTGTCACTGCTGTGGCCTTAAACCTCTGTGCAAAGCCCCAAGCCCCAGTGATGGACATCATCTGCAGATGGTGCAAGGAGACCCTGCTAGTGCAGGCTGGGGATGTCAGTGCTGGGTTTGCCACGTGTTGGCCACACTGCAGCAGCTCAGGTTGTGTCCTCCTGCCTTGCTCCTGGTGTAGTACAAATCTTGTCTGATTAGCAGCCAGTGCAGCTCAGCACAGCAGTGTGTTTGGACAGTGTGAGCTCAAGGGTTTCACCTCTGGCCCTGGTGAAGGAGGTGCCCATGGTGAGTAAAGGGCTGGGCCTTGGTTGAGAGGTGTAGCCCTGGTTGGTGCCTGAGATGTTTTGGTTTTCTGAAACTCATTTCCCAGAGAGTCTTCTGTCAACAAGAGACATGTTTTTCTAACTGTAACCTTTGTTTATGTCCCTTTCCCTAAGAGGGACTTCTTCTTGATGTCCCTTTGACTTGACCAATGTGATTGAAGAAGTTTGTCTTTGTTTCACCAGTTGAGATGCTCTCTGTAGAACAGTATAAAAGGGAAGAAATTACCGGAGATAAACGGAGTCATTGTCAGCCTTCTGAAGTCAGAGTCTGTGTCATTGTGGTCTTTAACAGCGTCAGAGAGGGGCTGGTCTTGGTGTGCTGAGAAGCTGCAAGTCAAGGTGTCAGGCAAGCAGAGGCTCCTCCATAGTTCAGCTATGCCTTTATCTAGAGGAATGGTAGATGGAGCTGAGAGAGGAGACAGAAACCATCCCAGGATTTGCTGTTTGTGCAGCTGGATCAGCTCTAACACAGCAGCCTGGTTAGCAGTGTCTCTGGCTGTCAGAGTGTCTTCTATAAGATTTTTGCAAGGTGCTTTTTTCACATTTATAAGAACAAAGAATGCTGGGAGAGGAGCTTTTAAAATGTCTGTTGCCTCCCTGCTCTCCTTTCTTCCCCTCCCTGCCTCTCCCTGCCTGTGTCATGTTTATAGGCACGCTGGTTTGCTTTTCCTTTTCAGAGCCAGCTGACTTCCTACAAAATCCCTGTTATCCTGGGAAGCCTTGAGCTCTGAGTCACCACGTCTTAATGAGTACATCCCCCTGCTCCTGAGTGATGTTTCTGCTCCTACACCTCTGCAATAAGAGCCAAGTCTGTGTGTGTGTGTCCCTTGCAGGAAAAGCTTAATGGAGGGAAGGGAGAAGGTTGTTTTCATGGCTTCTCCTGGAGAAAAGGGGACTGAGGCCTTCTCCTGGGTGATGGAGGAGCCCCTTCATTGCTGCTGGGGAGAGTGGGCAGAGCTGGCTGTGATTTATTTGAAGTGCAGATACAAGCCTCAGGGGGGTCACAGCAGTTGGCTCAAAAATAAATGGTGTGGAGAATTTATCTGGTTCTTTGGCTTTATGGGGAGCAGCTGGAAGCTGAGCAGGCAGATCTGTGATGCTGTGGAGGTAACGAGGGCATTGAAAAGTCTCCTTTCAGGTTGGAGTTACCCTGCCCATGGCTGTCCTGAGGGCAGAGGCTGGGAGCCTGGCCTGTGGCCAGCCCAGCTGGGCATTGCTGCCTGATGTTTGAGATTCATAAACATCTGAGGAGCCAAAATGCTGGAGGATCGGAGTTCAGACTCCTTGGGAGATGTTTAGAAAAAAAAAAAAAAAACCAACAACCCAGCAGCCTCACAGGAGCAGGGTCCAAGTCCAAAAAGGTTGTCTCTCCCCCCCACTTTCCTGGCCAGCGGCTGTCCCTGTGTTTGGGGAGTGTGGGAAAGCTGGAAGTGGGATGAGCTGCACTCTGGGGGTGGTAGAGCTGTGGGGGAGCAGAGGAGGTCAAAGCAGGATGGGGGACTATGGGAGGGCCCTGGATTTGGCTGCTGGATGGCCACAACTGTGCAGAGGCTGAGGCAAACCCTTTGGCACCCATGGTTTGAGCTCCAGGCTCTGGTTTCTGTGCCACTTTCAGGATCCAGACATGAGAGCAGTGCCCAAAAAACTGCACCTACATCGAAACAGGGTTAGAATGAAGCTCATGAGGATGTAAAACTCCCGAAATGAGGCTCACATGGTGGCTGTGGTTTTTGGGAAGTGTGCTTGTGGGTTTGAGTGGGTGGGTGGCAGCAGGTCTGGGTTAAGGACTGCAGCCCCCTCCAGCCATGGCACCAGTACAGCCCCATTCCTGCCTCTCACATCTGCTTTTGCTGGACTCTTGCTCCTGCCTCCTCATTCCCAGTGCCATCCATCACAGTAACAGCCAGTTTGTGGGAGATTTTATTTTCTCCTTTTCCTCCTCCATCCGTTTTCCTGTCTTCAGGCACAGCGTGAAGTGCAGTGAGTGCATGTGGCTGGCAGTGCTCCCTTTTGGGTCCCAGCTGAGCCACTGCAGTCTACCAGAATATTGTCTTGACCATCTCCAAAGCCCTGTGTCTTTTTTTTTTTGGGGGGGTGTCCTTTCTACCACATGCTCTTTGGCACTGCTTTTTACCAAGAGTGATTCCTGCCGAGCTGAACCTTAGCGATCCTGTACCTTTAGTACATCTCATTGTCTTGCTAATGTGTGTAGGCACTGTGCTCTTCAGGGGAGAAACAGCTGCCTTTGGAGTAGAGCTTGGCAGCCTTTTTTTGGCCTGTATATTAATATATATATTTATATATATTTTATATACATATATATTTATGTATTTATATATATATATATATTTATGTATTTATACACACACACACACACATATATATATCTATATATCTATATAAATATTGTAATTTGGTTTCTGAAAAGCCCCAGACCTGTTTGGAGATGGAAGTGTGAGGGAATTTGACTTCCACTTGGAAGTTGCAAGGAGGGTTTAATAAAGCAGAATGTGATTACTGAAGCCGATTTTGACCAGGGTGCTGCTTCCTCTCTAAAATGCCGTTTGATCTTTAAAGACCACAAAATGCTGCACACTGCTGGTTCTCCCTGCATATGAAATCCTATAGATAAAGCATCCTTTCCTTTGGCATGGCAGGTGCTGGGAGATCTGCTGAAAAGCAGGAGCTCTTTTGCTTTACATGAGTGCAGGAGCCCAAAGGGTGCTGCTTCGCCCTGAGGTTTGTGTGGTGTAAAACTTCCAGGGAAAGGTTTATTTTTTTCCTGTCCTTGGGTTGTCCTCCCATCCTAGCCAGCTGCATGGCTATTTTGGAGATGTGGTATGATTAGACATGCACAGGTTGATGTTAGCACTTCTGAGCCAGGAGTCTCTGCTCCGTGTCCCCCAGATCCATGTCCAAGGGTGGGAAGCACCTACCTGGGCACAGGAGACTGGCTTTGTAGGTTCCCTTGCCAGAGAGTAATGAAAGAAATGCCCTTTTAGTGAAATATAATTGGTTTTGCCACTCAGAGGAAAAGGGGAGTGAGCTTTTGGCTAGTGCTGCAGGTGGGGAGTGAACTCTCACTTTTAATGATGATTCACCCAAGGTGACTGTGTTTGTGTATTTGTATCCCTGTCTGCAGGACAAAACTGCTCATCCCATTTCATGCTTTCTCACTCTAGAGGGTGTTTGGGACTGTGCAGGGGATCAGATAGTCACGGGAATAAATAAGAAAGAGTTAGGGAGAGAGCCTGCAGGAGCTGGGAGGTGCCAGGGTGGTGAGCAGGGAGTTGGTGCTGGACCAGGAGCCCAGCTCTCCCACAGAGGGGTTTTTGGGGCACTGTCCCCTCAACCCTTCTCCCTGTGCAGGAGATGCTGCAGCCCTTGGGATTTTTCTCCTGAGGTTTTTGCACTGCTGCTTATCTCTGAAAAATGAGGTTTCTTCAACACTGGAATGGCTTTGAATACTTCAGCCCTTGCTTGGGACCCCAGGGCTGCTCCCACCCAGGAGTAGCTGAGTAATAGCGATGGAATATTGGGGCAGGTATTTGTTGTGGTGGCAGCTGTACTGCTGTCCACAGCACTTCTCCAGCTCTGCTATCCTACTTTTCACCTATTTCTTCCTTTCTGAAAGTATGTGCCTGGGAATAACTCCCTACACTGAAGAGCTCTGGATGCAGAGTGTGATAACAGGAACATACTGCTTCCTGTGTGCTGCGGCCATCTGTCCACGCTGCGTCCAGGCAGCCTGCTGTCCTCTAGTAACACTGACACACTGTCCCTGAAAGGAATGCTCTCTGCTCCTTAACTCATCATCCAGAGCTGGTGGGGGATGCAGAAGCTTGAGGAGATCACAGAAGGAAACTGGTGAATGCACAAACACGGGGCTCAGAGCACCCTGAGAGGATCTCCTCTCCCTGGGACAAAAGCAAAGCGTCAGGTCCTGGTGATGCTGGCACTGCTGTCTGGTTTTTGTGTCCAGATCCTGTGCATCCCTGTGGGTGCCATTCAGGATGGAGTAAGTGCAGAGCCTGGGAACAGAAACCAAACCTGTTCAGCATAGCTTAAAGCTGTTTCTCAGGGCATCTTCCATGGTTAGGTGTTTCCATATGACAATCTTTGTAGACTGTGTAGCTGTAGCAGCTCTTCTGCACCCTGTGGATGCTCCTGGCCAGCCTGGGGCCAGGCAGATGCTGCTGGGGTGAACATGAAACTTGTCTGGACACATGAAAAAAGTGTTCTGTGGGGGAGTTTTCTCTGAATGTTTTGTGTCCTGTGACTTGCTTGTGTCTAGCAGTGAGGTTTCTTCAGAAAAATTTTTGAGATGCCACTGTGCTGTGGCTTGCAGGGAGCTGTACTGTTTCCATGTCTTCCTCAGCTGGGGACTGGGAAGTTTCCCCTTTGCTCAGCCCTTCTGGAAGGGTCTGATTTAGGTTGCTGGGTTGGATGTGGCTGGGCCCATGGGATGGGGGCTGAGTGCATCCCTGTCCCACCCTGCTGCACCCAGGCATCCCAACAGGAGCTTGGCAGGAGCAGCACAGAGGGAGCTGTGTCTCAGTGGTGTCTTATGATTGCTTCCCTGACAAATCACAATTACACTGTGGGGTTATGCTCATAATTGTTTCTACAAAGCTGGATTTGCTTTCTCTACCCCCCCCCCCCCCACTTTTTTTTTTCCACTGAACTCAAATTACCCTTAATGATCCACTGCTGGGTGACCTTTCCATGCTTTTTGGGAAGGGGAAGACTGTGCCTTAAATGGGGAAAATGTTGTCCTTGTAAGTCTTAATTCAGCTGCACTTGAAGTTTCTGTTACCAGTTCACTTTTATAAATTTCATATTGAGGGAATCAAGGCCTTTGTGCCTCTAGTTATTAAATTATGTGATAAGTGCCTTATAATACTGTGAAAAATGTTTTCTTTATGGCTTCCTCAGCCCCAAGTAGGGTGTGAGGGAGGGATAAAAGCAGCTGGCAGTAGCCACAATGGCTGTGCTTAGCCCTTGGTTGGTGTGGGACCTGCAGCAACTTTCAGGGCTTCCCATCAACATCTGCAGCACCTCTGCTTGGAGGAGGCAGCTCTTACTGGTCAAGGGTTCAGACATGTCTTTCCTTTATTCCCACTGCAATCAAATTCACATTTGCATGGTGTGGAGCTGCTGTGCCAGGAGGTTTGTTTATAATGCTAAACATCTCAGGTAATTGAAAGCTAATGTGTCTGTCTGGATTGGGAGGTTTAATGTGCCTGGGTGACGAATCAATTTTCCTGTTGCACTACAAGAGACAGGAGGCAAATGCTCTGCTTGCCTTCCCTATACATACATACATACATACATATATATATATATAAAATGTAATTGTGTGTCTGTTGGGGTGCTGCCTGATTGCTGGCACACAGCTTATTCACTGCCCAGCATCCAAACATGAGTGGTAGCACTTGCACAGCAGGGACATGTCATCTGCTCAGGCACTGATTGGAGCTGATGGCATCCTTGGGAAAAGTCTCTCCCCCCTCCAGTTTGGGATAGACAGAGATTTGGGGAACACATGTGTACACGTGCTGTGTAATACCTGGTGCTTGTCAGGTGCCTTTTTTTAGCTATTGACCACAATGCCTGAAAAGCTGAGAGAGATTAGACCTCTGTTATCCTTGTTGTACCAGGAGGGTGAAGGAAGGCCAGACACATTAAGTAGCCTCAAGTTAATTGCTTGGTAAATTGGTATGAGGCTGTTTCTTCACCCCTGCCTTGTGCCTGTGGGATGAAATGAGCCTGGCTGTGCTTGAATCCCAGTGGATATTCCAGTCTCCCTTGCTGCCTTAGCCCTGGGCTGGAAGGGGAGGTCACTGATCTCTGTCTGTGTGATGTTGGGGCGAAGACACCCTCCTGCCTTGCTGGTTCCACGGGGGATCTGGGAGAGGGGTGAGATGCTTGCAAGCTGCTGAGCTGACAAACAGGGATTCATGCTTCATGGATTTGCTGCTAACTGGGACACAGCACAGAGCTGGGGATTGACCACTGGTCTGACTGCAGTGGCCTACAAGGCCTTCAAAAAGTTGTAAAGCATGTGTGTGGGTACATGAGATGTGATGCAGGGTTGATGTCCTAAGGTCAGCTTTTGTCAGGCTAAGCCTATGCCTTCCTTTGGAAAGGCAGCTGATTTCCTCAGCAAAGAGATGACTTTGTGCTGAGAGGTTAATAGGATGCTGCATTACATCACAAGTGGTTTGTTTTTCTGGAGAAGACACTCTCTGGCCCAGGTGTGCTAGGTGAAGTCGTGGTGGGAGATGTTGAAAGAGGAGAACTGCTGAGGCTCCCTGGAGGTGATGTCAGCTCATGCTCTTACTGAGGAGGCTGGCACAAGAGGCAGGAGTGTGCTCATGTGCTTTTCTGCTGGGTCTGTGGGGATGCAGAGTCAATTGAGGGTGGCCAATGGGAAGAGCTGCAGTAACAACCCAAGAGACACTGCAATGCCAAGTGGGGTGAATATAAATGTGGGTGTAAAAAGGCTTTTGCTACCAGCTAGGAAATCATGTCTGTTGGAAATGACCTGCTGGATAGAAATGCTTGGTGCAATACTTAATAATGGGGCAAACACAAGCTTCCTGGCTGATGGGGCTGTGATAAGGGCCAGTGTGATCTCAGGCTGCAGCTCACGGTTTTTTCAGTGTAACTGGGGAGCTGCTCATGCTGTTACACAAGTGAGGTCTCCTGGAGACTGCTCTGTGTTTCTGGTCACTCTCACTGAAGGAAAAAGGACTTAAATAGGCTGACAAAATAGCCATTTTCTATGTGTCTATCACAGTGGTTCTTCTTGCTCTGATCACCAAGTGTGAGCATTAGCTGTGCTGGGTCTGAAATCAGAAGGAAAATAACCTCACTGCCAGGACTCTGCCTGAGCAATATATCTGCATCACCTCTGGGACATGAGTTAGTGTCTCTTCAGGGCACTTGAGACAATTTGCCTTGCACTTCACAGGTACAGATGTGCTGCCTTAGAAGAGCTGGCATCATGTAGCTTGTAAATGATTGCTGGGTGGGCCTGGCTCCTGCTTGGAAAGGAGGGAGGAAGAAGTGCCAGGAAAGAAAAAGAGCTGCTTAAGCAAAGACAGTTTTGACACAAGAGAAAATGGATGTAAAATGCAAGCAAGTACCTTTGGGTAAGGAATGAGAGGTGCAGTGTTTCAGTCTGAGTTGGGAGAGCAAAGCCCTTGCTACTCCCAAGGTGAAAATTGCTTGGTCTGTAGAAGGCATGGTATAATTCAGCTCTGCAGTGCAAGCAAGGGGACTTGGACCAGCAGGACCCTTCTTACATACAAGGAGTATGAGAAGGAAGTGAGCATTTAAATAAACATGCCCTACCCTCCATTCTCCACCCAGAAAATAAGTGAGCAACATCATCTGTGTTAGTGATGCACCTCATATGGTCTGGATTAGAAGCTGGACATGAGTCTAGGTGGATCTGCACGTGGTGAGCTCCTCAGGATTTGTGAAGTATGCTAATGCTCTTGAAGCCATTGGGTCTTGCAGAAGAGCAGTTTGCCTTAGTAATGACTGAGGAATGCCACAGGAATATGTACTTAGAGATGTGCAGGGAGGAATAACTCTAGTCCACTGACTGTAATTCATACCTCAACGCCTGCCTGAGGAGAGCAGGGCAGGGCTGGGAGCTGTCACAGCTGTATTTGGTGTGAACCAGGCACCCGTGTTCCTGCTGGGTTAATGAACCGAGGCAGAGGAGGAGGGAAGGTCTCAGTCTTCGGCAGCAAGTGGGAGGATATAAGATTTCTAGGGCGAGCAAAACCCTGGAAGGAAAAGAGGGGGAGCTAGCTGAGATACTGAAGGACATGAGAGGGACTTAAGTTTCAGGGGTGGAGTTTCTCCGCTTGGTTGGTTTGCTTTCCTGTGCAACCGCTGCCAATTTTGCAATCACAGCTTGACTTCTAGAGCTTTCAGAATAAGATGCATTTCTGTTTTGTTTTTTAAGTGGGTTCAGGTTAACCCAGCCAGTGCAGTTACACTATTCTTTCTAAAGCAACAGGGAACCAAAGAAAATATTTTTCCTAGTGTATCTTTGAGGTGCCTGTAAACCAAGACTGATTTGTCACTTCTAGGAGCAAGGGTACAACTCATGCTAAGTTGAACAATCAGAGGGAAAAGGGGAAAAGCCATTTCTGCAAATTCCTCAGAAGGGATGCATTTGTGTATTTTAAAGGACTCAAAGACCCTTGCTGACCTGTGCACCTAACTGTTATTTCCCTGCATTGCACTCTACATAAAGCAGCTGCTGGTTTGGGGGATTACCCTATGTGTGTTTTTCCACTGGTGTTTTTCTTGTCTCTCTATGGGTGTGATATGTCTATGTTAAATAATGAACTAAAGTATATCTGGCTCAGGAAGCTCTTGGGCTTTTTTGGGAGGCTGGAATACAGGTTGTGGAGTTGTATTTACAGTCTAGTGTTATGTCATTGGAGGGGAGGGGGAGGGCTGCCACGGGGAGGCCCAAGACCCCCTTACACCAGTGCTGAGTCATAGGAAATTCACGCCTGGGCATGTCGCTGGGAACAAGCTCAGGTCTTTTTCTGTCTCTTCTAGAATGCTGCCCACATGGCTTTGAGTGTCAGGTCAAAAATAACCTTGACTTTTTTTAGCAAACACAATCAATAAAACAAGAGCCAATCTGGCCGCTGCCTCCTTCCCAGCTGTGGTTGCTCCATAACTCCTGGCTTGGGACTGTTCCATCCCTCCCTGAAGGTCATTGCTTGGATGCTGTAGCTTCAGCTTGCCCTGGTGGTAAACCAACATCACCCCATTTCTCCTTCCAATGCTCCTTCTTTCTCTTGGAGGACCCTCACTTTGCTCTGTAGGAGTTGCAGATGGGAAATGCTCAGTCCTGCAATCTCATGGCCCAGGGCCTGAGCTGGCAGCCCTGCCTTGACTCCAAAAGGTTTCACTGAGCTCTTGGATCTCCTGACTGACTCCTCCCAGTCTGTGTTCTGTTCTGGAAATGTTCACAGGGGCTGTAGACATTGGCAGGGAACATGAAGTGGCTGTAATAATGTCCTGTTTCTCATTCTGGGACACAGGCAATCCGAGCTGATGAGTAGGGCATTGGGGATGAACTGTGACTTATCCTGTCATGCAGCAGCACTTGGGAGCTTGTGCTGTGTCCTTAGAATAACCCCTCTGGGCATGCAGACAAATTATAGAACATGTGGAAAGCAGAGGTGACTCTTTTGGGTCTCTGCTTTACTTGGATCTGCCTGGCGAGAGCACAGAAATATAAGGAGATTTAGTCCAGGCTTTCTGGTTTACTTTTTTTGAGCTGAATGTTATTTGAGGTGTGGCTCAAGTAGGTCCATGTACTTCCTTCATGCTAATTCATCTGTTCTTGTGCAAGTACAAAGCACACTGGAGGGGGAATTCGTGGCCCCAGTGACTGCTCTGTAAGTGGTCTAAGATCCCTCTTCTGCTTGCTCACCCTCTGGACCACCATGTGGGGTCCTGCAACCTTCTTGCCTAGAATTACAGGATAGCTCTCAGTGTTTTCTCATCACTCCAACCCATCATCACTTGGAGAAGTTTCCCCTCTCCAGGGTCAAGTCCAAAGCCAACTATTGCATCAAGGCAGATGTGAGCTTGGGTGCACATGTTCCGAGACTTCAAAGTTGGGCTTCTTTCACATATTGTCCGAGGGGACCTGCCAGATGTTTTTCCCCCTCTCAGTTGACTTTTAGAGAGGACTACCTCCACCTGCTTCTCAGAAAAGACCCTCTTGAAAATGTTTGTGTTTCTGGTGGGAGGGTTCCTAGAGTTTAATCTGGGAGAAAGCCAGAACTGGCCAAAGACTGCCTGGGAGATGAGGGCTGAACTCCTTTCACACAGCATTGCAGCCTCTTAGCAGAGGCCTGTGGCCACAGCCAGGCAGCCACACTGCTGCCAGCATCACTCCTGTGCTGCTGATAACAGGGGACCCTATTCTCTGGGGCTGCTGATCTGTCACCTTCCCCCGCCTCTAATATTTACTGAAAACGATCCTGCGGTGACAGATCTATTTCTGTTTTTGTTCTCTATAACATACCTGCCAGACTGCCCCAGGCAACTGAGGAATTTGTAATAAAGGCAATGTTTCCAAACTAAGCTTGGTGCTCTCCTGCCAGCAGCGCTTCCAGCCAGCAAAGACCAGGACCCTGTTTATCCACCCCAGTTAGAGACTGGATAAATATGTGACTTTTTCCATTTAGGCCCTAAGTTTCTGTTGAGAGGTTTTATTTGTTTTCACTCTTTTTGCATGACCCATTTCAATCGTGTCTTTGTTCACTGATGTGTGCAGTGAGGGGCAATGGCTTGGGTGAGGATATTCAATGGCTTGGTTGCACATTCTGTGCTGGAAATTGTGGGTAAATCCATGTTATTCCACTTCTCCAAAACGCTGGGAAAACAGAATGGGGCTGGGTGGTAGGGTATGACATCATCCCTCTGTGTGCTGTGCCTGGCATGAGCTCAGCAACCATCTGGTTGTGCCACAGCTGAGCCTTTCCTTCTTCTCCACAGACACATAGAGAACTGGAAGAACTTGCAGACGTTGAACGCCGTTGACATGGAGCTGTACACGGGACTCCAGAGGCTGTGAGTATGTCCTGTGCATTGGGGAGGGGAATGGGCCTGGGCAGACCCTTCCTTCCAGTAGAGCTGTGGCTTCCTTCCCTCTGCAGCCTCCATCCTGCCAGTTTAAGCTGCTGGATCTACTGCATTTTGCTATGGGAGTCCACAAAATGGAGATGAAATGCTTTTTGGTCTTGGCTGGGTCTGTGAGAAGGAGGATTGCTAGCTCCTGACAGCTCTGTCAACACACATCAGCCCTGACCTCTCCTCTCCCCTGCTGTTCTGGTTCTGGGCTTATGTGTTGCTCTGACTCATTCCAGCCCCACAATGTAAAATTCCAGCTGTCTCCACCAATCCTTCATTGCTGGGCTGTTGGTCCTCGTTTAGTGCAGTTAGCATCATGGTGCTGCTGTGCAATGAGGGAATTGCATCTCCCTGCACAGCTCTCTGAGCATGGAGAGAGGTCAGTTTTGTGTGTCATGGAGGGGAAACTGAGGTCCATGGGATTGAAGGGACTTTGCATCTGCTTGGGAAGCCTGGCCAAGCAAGGATGCCACCCAGTCTCCCTCCTACATCCTCTGGATCTGTGAGTGCCCTGGCTGCTGCATGTGTGAGATGCAGAGAGTTGCTCAGGGCAAATCAGAGACTTTAATAATGTGTTTCACTGGGAGCATTACATTAAGTACAGCTCCCATGTGGGCTGGAGGAGCTGTAGGGGGCTGAGCACTCAGTAACCAAATTCCAGCAAGCTGTGCTTTTAACACACAAAACCCTTGTAAGCAGGCTGGCTGTTGTTCTCTCATCACCTAACAAAGCAGCAGAGACAGCAGATATTTACAGAATCACAGAACATGCTGAGCTGGAAGGGACCTACAAAGATCATCAAGTTCAACTGCTGGCCCTGCAAAGGACCATCCCCAATAGTCACACCATGTGATTGAGAGTATTGACAAATCCTGGTCATAGTGGAGACAGACTGATAGAGTTTTTCCAAAGTAGGCTGTGAAAAGGATTCTTCTCCCTTCAAGATCCATAGTTCCCTATGGAAAATATCCTTCCTTATCGGAGCTGCAAGCAGCAGGGTTTCCTCTTGGGTATGAAGATGGGAGATGACTTTGCTCGTGGTTAGGTTTGCTGTGCAGTGGAGATGGAAGGAGAGCAGAGGAGCAGGAGATGGTCTGTGCCACCCCAGCAAGCCTTGGTGGATGTGGGAGCCTCACCTCGCCCAGCAGCCGCTCTGTGCCGAGCCTGTGCCCTGATGAAATGCCTAAATTCCTCATTGCTCGTAGCTCCTGGAGGCTGCCTGGGGACAGATGTTCCTCCTGGGAATGGGGTGGGTGGAGTTGTGGGCTCCCAGCACACCTGGTGTGCTGAGCAGGGCTTTACAGCCATTGTCTGCCTTGAGTCCATCGCTGCCCTTCTGCATCTCTCCGCAGGACAATCAGGAACTCAGGACTACGAAACATCCAGCCACGAGCCTTTGCCAAGAACCCCCACCTGCACTACATGTAAGTGCCAGCAGCTCCTGCCCCCTTTTGCCTCTTCACCCTATGGAAATGTGGTTCCCAAGGCGGATCCCCAAAGTGCCTGTGGGGGACAGCAAGGAGAGGGAAGGGGAATGCTGATGGGGAAAGAGAGGCAGAGGTGGGAAAGGCCACAAGATGGACAAGCAAAATGCACAGGGATGTGGAATGGGCTGCAGTGCAGGATGGGGAGAGCTGCTGGGAAGCTGAAGGGTTTGTGTTCCTAAAAGCTGCCCTGGCTTTGGTGGCCTTGGCTGCTCTAATGGGGGCTCCATCATTACCAACCCGGTGGCCGCCGCCCATTTCCCTTTCTGCCGAGTTTGGGGCCGCCCCAGCACTCAGCCAGAGCCTGCCCTGCTCATTAGCTTTTAACCAAAGGCTGCTTTTCTGACACAAATCCTGGGTCTTGGGGCTGCCAGCTCTGCTAATTATTGACTTCTTAAACTGGTGTCTGCAGCAGGCAGTAGGGATGTTTTGTGCCGGAGAGGTTGGAGACCTGTTATCCTGGGATGTCGCACAAGTGTCCAGCTGCTGGGGCATCGTTAACTGGAGAAATTCACAGGGAATCTCCACATCCTTGAGGCCAAGGGCACCTGTTTCTTTTCTAGATGTGTATTTACTTTTTCCAAGGTGATAAAGCAAAGCCTGAATTCCAGGCCACTGTGCAAGGTGCTCCGTGGGCTTGAAATATTTTGTCCAAGTGACTGTGTCCAAGATCAAAGCCCTCTCTGCTCCACTGTAGATATGAAAGGTGAAAAGGGTTTGGTGAGAGGCCCTGGCTTCGGGCTCGAGCTCATGGGCTGAATGGGAGGCTGTGTTTATCCCTGCTTTTTGGAAGGCAGTGCTAGTGGCTTCTCCAGTGAAAAAGTGCATCCATTTGAGTGTGTGGGTGCATTGGGCCATCAATACAGACTTGTTCCTGGGGCAGGGAGATGGATGCGACCTGCAGAGCAGGATAGATTTGTCTTTTGATGTCTGCTCAGAGATGATGTGAACTGAAAAACCCAAAAGCTGCCTTTTTGGAAAACCATTTACAGTTGCTAAGTGACAGTAAAGTACTTGCTAAATAGAAGATCTGGAGTACCAAAGGGCATGAATAGTTGAGGGCATTGTGAACATGAACTGAGCCTTTTTGAGCTTAAAGAATTGCATATTTTCATAATAAACCCTCGTTAGTGCTGACCACTGGGATATTCCTGATTTCTGCTCTTTGTTATTTTGATTTGTAGCGTTTGTTTTGTGTTTTCTGTAGTTGTTTGTTCCTGGGAAGTGTTCTCTCTGAACCACTCTCAATTGATTTTTTTTGAGGGCTGTTTGTCAATTGTGCAGTTGCTGTTTATGTATCTAGCAGATAAAAGGAATAACTTTTGATTCCTGATGAAATTAGTTTGGATGTCGTAGGAGTTTAGAAGGCCATGTATGCTTGCTTTGAGGCTGAATGTGCCATTAATGTGTACACAGGCAATTGTTGCTGCTTTTCCCCAAAGTGTTTGTTTTTGTCTTTTGGAATTACTTTTGTGAGTGGAAAAAACCCCACATCCATCTTCTGTCAAGAGTTAGGATTGGAACGTGGTGATGAAATATGTGTTTGTTTACTGCTTGGGCCCTGTAAGATTGATCATGTTCTTAACATCTTTCTTTCCTTGCCTTTTGGAGCTCGAGGCGAGTAAGTATATTATTTGTTTGGTGTTTGCCAGTGGGTTTTGATGCTGCTCCTGGGACTTGGCAGCGTGGATGCTCCCTGTGGGGGATGCTGGACAGTCGAGGATGGAGACCTGGCCCTTGCAGGGCTGGTGGCTCCCTGCTGCTTCCCAAAGGCTCTCAGACCATGATGCCACTGGCAGCCAGGGTGGCTCCTGAGGCTCTGCACAGCCTGGCAGGTGCCTGGTGCCACCTGGGATCCCCTCCATGGCCTCAGCACTCTGCCAGAACATCAAGGTGCCTCCTTGGCTGCTCTGCCTCCCTGAGAGCTCAGCTCAAAGGCCTGACATTTTCTGCAGCCTCTGCACGTAGGAGCAAGGGATAAAAGGATTAATGGAAATGTCACTCTGCTGTAAGTCTTGGGCTGCTGTAGCCAGGTATAGTAGAGGATGGGAGTGAAGGATACTGTCCCAATCCTCTCGTGGTGAGGCTGCATGCTGGGCTGGGACCATGGGAAGGTGCTTAAGGCTTGTTGAGTTACTGCTACACATTTTTGCTGCCACTCTGGTTTTCTTTCTCCTTTGGTGGGTGTTTGGATGGTTGCTGGTGGAGCGGAGTCAATAAGATGACAAATGTGTCTAATAAATGACAGAGTGGCTTCAGTGCCAGGGAGGGTTGGCACAGGGTGGTGGGCGCCCTAGGCTGGACCTTTGCAGGGTGTTACAAGCTGGGTCTGAGCAATTTTTCACTTGAAGCTTGTGCATAAATTCTGAGGTCTTAAAAGCTCATTTCCACCCCCACACTCCTTCCTTCCCGTCCTGGGTAAAATCAAAACTTCCTGCTGAACTGAGTTTTTTCCCAGTGCCTTTCATCAAGGTTTCCTCCTCTCAGATGGGCCAGATAGCTCTGCCTTCTCCCAGTAACATCTATTTCTGGCCCTTCCTCTGTGCACGCGCTCGTCTTCAGACCCCAGCTGTGCAATCACAAGCAGATCACTTATTCCAGCTCTAATTGCAGGAGCTCAGGTTTGTGAGGGTTTGGGGGAAGCTTGTCTTGGCTTTTTCCCCCTTTCCCTATCACAGAGTTGGGGAGGAAAGGCGGGAAAGACGTGGAAGGGGATTTTCAGCATTCAGCTGCTCAAGTGGTAGACCTCAGAGTACTCCAAAGTGCAGCCTGGCAGGGCCTTGCCTGTCCTTTTAAGGTTTGAAATTAATTGTTTTAAGTGCAAAGGGCTTGAGGCTGATGTAATCAGTGGAGGAGCAGTGGGTGACTGTGAGCCAGAGGTGTGAATCTAGAAATAGCTTTGGTTTCCTCTTCCTTCTCCTTGAATGAGGCCAATTAGGGCTCCATGGCCTGTCTGATCATTGGTGATCTGAAGCCTGTTGTGGCTAGAGACAATCCAAAAATACAACAGTGGATTTTGCAACGTGGATCTACCTCTTCTGCTGGTGGCTGGGCTGAGACAGTTCAGTCCTTTTAAAACAAATACCATCTGGGTGCTGATTAGGGGTGGATGTGTGTCTGATCTAAATTGGATATCTTCCAATGTCATGTACCCTTACCTGAGATCATCTCTGTGGGAGAAGTTGCATTGGTAGGTCCCTGCTCCAATTTCTGTGCATGTTTGACAACCCTTTGGCTATGGGGATTGTCCAGGGATGGTCCTGGACAATCTCATGCACTGGATGTGAGGACCAACAGGTCTAGGCTGTGGAAGACTGAGCCTTTGTAGCCAAGGTTTCTGGGTGTTAGTGTTAGCAGGTGATGCAGCTGAACAGAGGAAATGTTTGTGTTGACAGAAAACCTCAGTCTTTGGCTTGAGGCTGTACAAGAAAACTCTAGGATGGTGTGGTTCCTAAATTTGAGAAATATAAACCATCTGAATACTGTGACACATTTACTGAATACTGAACACATTTACTGTGTTGCTGTGTTTAGCATAGCTTGGTGAGGAGAGAGCCTTGCATGCTCTCACTCTCTCTGTCCTCCTATGGCACTGGAAACCTTTGGTCAATTTATTTGAACTTGATAGAGGGTCACGAATCAAGAGGTTATCAACTTCCTATGCATGTCATGAAACGAGGCAGAGGCAGAGTAAAGAGAAGTTGTTGTAGTGCCTTGTGGGGAAGAACTCAGCATGAACATGTTCCTCGTTAGGCACTGGGAACTCCAGAGGAGAATTCAGCTTCATAGTGCACCAGGAACTGGTGCATAGGGAGGACAGGACCTTCCCTGGCTGTGGGACAGTAGTGCTGTGCATGCAGGAGAGCAGGGTCCCAGCAGGCTGTGCCTGCAGCCAGACAAGTTGGTATTTGCCGTTCCTGAGTCACCTTTCCTGGGAGCAGACACTTCAGAGGCTGTGATTCCCCCTGAATGTTTTCCTGGGCGGCTGCGTACTCAACCAGCCAGTCAGGAGGCACTGCCTTGTATTTGCAGAGGGTAATTGTGCACACCTTATTTATTGTGTAGTAAAGAAAACAAATTAAGGCTGTGTAATTACAGAGACAGGCATGCTTTTAAATAAGGCTTAAGTAGTCAGATTTCTATTCAGAAAATTAATAATTGCCATTTCTGTCTGCATCAGAGGCTCTTCTTAAACTGTCTTCTGGAGGTTTATACATGCTCTAAATTAGTTTGTGGGCCAGCCCAGACACAGCTTCTATCAAAGGGCACTCTCTCGGTGCTGCCTGCCAGAGTGAGGACAGGGTTGAAGATCAAGCTTTCCCTTCCAGTCTTCACTCAAAGGTCTTCAAGATGGAGGCCCTGGGCTGGTTCATACTGTGTGTAATTGTTTTTTGAGTATGGTGTAGTCAGATGACCAGCTTCACGGGTGATTTTATCTGTGTGATCATGTTGGTCTCTTTCTCCCCAAAATGAGGACTGGGGAATAACTGGAAGGTGCTGGCAGGAATGCTGCAGGGACATGCTTTGCCTGTTGAAATCTGAGCTGGATGATCCATGGGCTTCTTTTCACAGGCAAATTTGAGCTGTGATTAATCTGGAGCTTCCCAGTATGGCCTTTGTAGGTTGTGGTGTTTTCTGAGGATGGGGTTGGCTTCAGTGTTCTGGTTTGGTTCAAGGCAGTTGTGTAGTGTCAGATGAACTGGCACCTTGGAACTGAATATAGCTTTTAGCTCTGACATGGGGATTCCCAGAGTTGTGTTACAGGTTTAGGTTTAGATAGGAAAAACACAAGGCTGCCTCCCCTGAGAATTAAGGGGTCTGAGGTTTGAAGATGGTGAGTTACCCTCTACCCTCTGCTGTGTCAGGACAGGACTCGTAGCACTCCAGAGACTGAGGCTTTTCAGAGGGCTGCAGGCAACCCTCTGCAAGGCTGGCAAGCTTCACTTTCCTTGCTCTGTGAGTCTGGGAGCTTGACTGAGATCTTACACTAAGCAAAGAAATAAACAAAGTATCAGATGCTGAATTATTCCAAGTGGAACACGGTTTTGGTCATGTCTTGAGGGTCACTTTCACCTGCTCAGTAGTTGATAATCTGTTTTGCTCTGAAAGGGCCATTCTTAGATATGAATCAGGGTTAAACTCTCTCTATCTTGCTCCATTCCATAACGAGCTCCAGGCCTTCTGCCTTCCTGCAACCCTCCACTTGATTCTGGATGTCCTATTAGTTTTCTGCCTCCTTCCTGATGGTTTCTTCCAGTTTTGTCCTTCCTTCACTGCACTGCTGTCATACCCACCCTGGCAGTCCCCTCCTAACCCAAAGTGTTGTGTTTTGATTGGTCTTGATTTCCCACCCATGCTCCTGAATCTGTGCAGCCTCACAAGGCTGTGTCTGTCAGCTGGGCACTGTGTCTGACAGTGTGTGAGCTCTTAGTTCACTGGGAAGCTGGAGTAAAATGCATTTACCTAAACCACCTTCTTGACAGTTAAATGTGTTTTGTCTTGCATTTCCTAAATAGGAGTTCAATTTCTCCACGAGTATAGGCAAAATAAGAAGTATGGGAAAGATTTAAACAGCCTTGAAGCCCTATTAGGTGAATATTCCTTTACTCTCCCTAAGCAGGCAATGGCTTGGGTACCTTTTGATTCCTGTTTGTACTCTGAGGATGTTCCTGCTCCAGCCCCTTCCAAGATCAAACCACTGTGCTGCCATTTACTTAGGGAGGCATTTTCCCCCGTATGTCTCCAGCCCTGTAAAATTCTGGGCATGCCTGTAGCACAGCCACTAAAATAAACAGCTGTAACATCTCTGCTTCCATAAACTTCCCTGTTCTGCTCCCCATCTGCTTTGTCCCCTGGATGCCAGTGTAGTGCAGGTCCTTGCTGATATGCTAATTGGCAGCAGGGGTTTGATGGCATGTTTATTCCCAGTTTACTGCCGCAGGTGACTGATAAGGAGCTAACTGCAGCTACTCCTTTTGCTGCAGTGGCAGGGGTAGGTCCTGCGTTTAACCAGCCATTGTGCACAAGGCCAGAGGAGAGACCAGCTCCCTGCAGGACTCTAGCTTCCCTTCAGGCTGGGTTGAAATAATTTGACCTGCATTCGGAGGGCTGGGTAACTAATTTCTGGCTGCAGGCTGCCTTGCTTGGCTGTGGAGAGAATTTATTGTTCTGTGATAGAAGGGGGAGCAGTGAGTTTGTGACTGATGTACTCTAGTAGGACCAGAGAGAGAGTTCCCAACTCAGGCACTTGGTGCTTTGGGCCAAGATTCGTCCTGCTTCAGTTCTCCATCTTAAAACCTGGAATAACATTTATTTTCTCTGCTTTTATTTGATCTATTTGAGGCTTAATGCCTTGTATGATTTCTAATGAAACCTGGCCCTGAGCTGTTGCAATGTAAGATGAGTTACAATAATTCTGTCACAAATAAGTTTTGCATACTCAGATTCTTATGTAATGTCTACCACTCTGGTACCTGGCCTCTCAGGATTTTACTGTGGGTTTGCCTCTCCTTCCTTCCTTTGAAATGTTGAGATGATCTTTCCAGTTACATTGGGAGAGTTATTCCCCTTTCTGAAATTCGATCAATTGTCTTTTGACATGTGAAATGGGCAGCTGTGGTTTTTGAAAAGGTCCTGTTTTTTTCCCATCCACTCTTTAAAAAACTCCACAGACAATGCTGGGAATGTTTAAAATGAAGCTGTTCCTATAATGATGCAAGGTTTGTTGTATGTTGGGTTTTTGTATTTTTTTGTTTGGTTGAGATTTTTTGTGGGATTTTTTTACAAGATTGGAGTAAAATGTGAATTCCAGACAAGCTGATGGATTTGGGGGAGTCAGCCTCTGACCTAGTCTTTGCTGTGCAACAGTGGCCTGATGGATGTCTCATGGTGAGCTCCCCTTCAAAGAGAGGCACAGCATCCCTCTTGGATGTGATCCTGAAAATGAAGCATGGTTGTACCTTGGTCAAACCTCACCACATCTCTGAGACCATCACTAGCACAGACTGAGCTGATTTCTGGAGATTTGGGCATGACAAGGAATGGATCTTGTTTCCAGGCTTCTGAGATCACTGCAGCATGGAGGGGCTCCAGAAAAAGCCTCTGACTGTCCCCCTTGCTCCCTCCCCAAACCTTGTGCTGCAGAACATTTCTTACCTGCCCATTCCAGTGTGAGAGGGGCTGCAGAGGGAAGAGGAACCCTCCCTGGGAGGGAGTACCTGAGGACATGGAAACCTGCTTGAAAGCTGCTGGGGGAATGAACAGTCATGGCAGGATGAGTGGAAGTTAAGTGACAGAAGTTATCTGTCCTGGGATTTTTCTTTCCATGATCCTGGTTTACTAACAGTATGATTACAGGGCTGGTTTTCTCTTTTTGATATACTGGCAATAAGCACCGGGGCAGAAAAATAGAAACATTAAAATCATATGGTATTTGAGCAATAAGATACGTCAGGGCATGAATGATGGGACATTAATTCATGATGGTGTGTGACAAGGCAGGAATTTAAATGTCATAAGTTAGGCGGTTGTGAGTTTTATTGGAATAATAAAATTTTATTAGAATACTGGTCAAAGGGTGGAGTTTCCCACCAACCCCTCCCCTTATTTGTATTTGGGAAGGGATGAGTTGTGAATTACGTCAGATGCAAGGGACTGTGGGGTGTTAGAAGGCTGCCAGTGAGAGCCAGAGGTGTGTCTCTCGGGGGAGCTGTGGGTGACCGCGTCTTTAGCCGTGCTGCTGCCTGAGGATGACCGTGTTTCATGCCTGCTGTCCTCCAGCACGCCTGAAGCCATGCTGGGGCGTTCCGAGACTGCTGCCCAGGGCGCTGGGGCCGTGCCCGGTGCCCTGCACCCCGCGGGGCCGCGCTTCAGCACCACGGACAGGGCTCCTCCCGGCCCTCCTGCTCCGTCCCCAGCGCCGGCGGCAGCCTGGCCTCGCACCCAGCTCCCCGCCTGCACCGGAACCTCCCGGCTCCCCTGCCCTCCCAGCCCAGCCCGCAGTTTTCCCTCTGCCTCTTCTGCCCTTCTCTTGGAACGGGTTCCTTCACCTTCCAGCCCCAGCCTGGCTCTCGGGGTGCCTGTGCCCTCCTGGCTGCAGCTGCAAGCTGGCTCAAGGCACGGGGTGGGAGCTTGCCGGTGGGGTGCCCAGGCTGGTTTCACTGCCAGCAGTGTCTTTTTTCTGCCGTCTCTCCCGCTGTGCAGCCAGCCTGCCCAGCTGCCTGTTTGACAGCTGCAATACCTGCAGTATCACCGGGAGTGTTCAAGGCCAGGCTGGATGGGTCTCTGAGCAACCTGACCTGGTGAAAGGTGTCCTGCCCATGGCAGGGGGTTTGGAATTATATGATCTCCAAGTTCCTCTCCAGCCCAAACCTCTCTAAGATTCTGTGAATATGAACTTTCTGAGCTGCAGTGATTCCTGGCACTGACTGTGCTCTGCAGCGTGAATTTGGGTTTGTTTTGCAGCACCACTACCCAGCTGCTGTCTGGGGGTTTCTCACATGAGTAGTTCTCTAGGACATCTGCCATCCAGCCTCGCTGCAACCACAATCCATGGGCTTTGGCTAAATGTTTGCTGTATCCAGTTGTGCGTGTTGATAATTGTGGGTAATTTGCTGTCTCAGAATAATGAAGGAATGCCTGCTGCACTCTGAAGCACTCAGTGCTTTGTGGTGATCGCTCTTTTCATTTGAAAATATTCCTCACAGTGACCAGCAAAAGATACTTCTTTTTAAGTCCATAATGTATTGAGAAGAATGGGTAAAATGTAACTTTCATGTGCAGACATTCCTGTTTATTTTGACAGACAAAGGCAAAGCGTGTTTCTGCTTTTGGAGTGATTATGTGTGTGGAGTGCAGCAAGCAGGCTTCACTGGGCTCTGGCTGGATTAAGTCACCACCAGTTCCCTGTCCCCCTCAGCCAAGCATGCTTTGGGCTGTCAGGAGGCACGGCTCAGGTGTGGCTGCAGGCAGGTCTCTTCTCAGAGCACGATCCCTCCCTGTGTGCTCAGGTGCTGCAAACAGGTTTTTGGGCAGAGGTGCTCCTATACCCATGCTCAGGTGTGTCCTGGGCACCTGCTCTCTCCCTGCTCCCCATGCCCACCCCACGGGCATTGAGGGGAGGCAGCAGCCTGGGGGGAGGCAGGTCCTGCCTGGTGCTGTCTGTCTCCCAAGCTGAGTGTTTTCCTTGTCATTTGATGAGGCATAGCTGGAGCATGTCAGCCTCACCTCCCGCTGCGGCCGGGAGGCTCCGCGCAGCAGGGGAGGTGGCAGCTGCCATCTCTGCTGGCTGATGGCGTGGGCCCTTCACTTCCCCACCTGTGCAGCTCCTCGTGCTGGCCCACTGCCCCTGCCTGTCCCCAGCTCTGGTCCCTCGTGGTGCCCAGCTGCTGCTCCCAGTGCTGGGGGTGCAGGTAGCTCTGCTCCCTGCCGAGGTGGTGTGAGTGCTGCAGGCTAATGGCAGGCTTTCTTTTCATTAGCTGCTGTAAACACAGGGCTCTGGCAGCAGCCTGCTTTTCTGAGCCCAGGAAGGCCATTTTTCCTTTTATCTATAATTTAGTGAAGTGTCAAGCCACAGAAATTTTAATGATAATAAGCAGCAGAGGAAATTTATTTATTCGCTGCAAAGGTGGGTTTCGTTCCAGGGTTGGTTTTTTTACGCTTCCCTCACAAGAAATGTTGGCTGCTCATGTAACCTCACTCCCAGTGTGTTCAGGCTACCTTTCCTGAGAAGCTCAGCACTAGAGTTCCTGCTTGGCTAAATGGCTTTCCAGCCCCTCTCCCACACATGACATTGGGGCCAAGCAAACTGGGAAAGGAGAAGCAAGGATAATATACTGAGGTGGGAGCATTCATGTGCTTGGTGAGGTGTAATGGGATTCACGAGTTTCCCATCTTCCTCCTGTTGCTGTGCATCTCTTACATCTGCTTCCCAGACCAGCCTCTGTGGTGGATTTGACTGCTGAGGAAAAACAGGGAAGGGCTTTTTTGGGATGACATGTAGTGCTTGCCTTCTGTCAGCCTATGAAGATGCCAGTGCTGACTGGAGATAAAAAGTGGATTGATGCCATGTGGAGGGACCAGGGCTTCTTCCTGAGGTTCAGGAAGGCAGAGAATGGAACTCTGGGCTGGCCAAGGAGGAGCAGGGGATAGGATGAGTCTGTGGCAGGGACATGGGCCAGGCTGGAGAGAGAAGGTTACAATAAGGGATTGGAACAAGGAGCCTTTAGGGAAGAAATGGAGAGCAGAAGGGGGATGGGGTGTAGAAAAGGTGACAGGGAAATGGATCTGGAGAGGAGAGGGAGGATTGACTGGGGTAGGGGAGAAGCACGTGTGTGTGGGAGATCTGCAGGTGGAAGCAAGTGTAAGGGAGAAATGGGTTTGCTAGGAAACACGTGGGAACTGTGCCTCTGAATTAACCAGAACCTTCCTCACCCCTTTCGATGTGGCTTTGGAGGCAATATTAGAATCTTCCTAATTATTTTTCTTGGACGAGTTTTGCTATCCTGATGATATTAATTATTCTTAAAGGTCAACAGCACTCACTTGAATCCCCTTCTGTTCTATCATGTAATCAGTTAATTAATTGGAAACCATTTAGCAGAGTCTGCCGAGAGCTTAGCCTGCCGTATGCCCTGTTGTTTTGCTATTGCTGGATATATATATATGAAATTTTGTATTTATACCCCTTCCTTTCTTCAGAGGCCCTGCAGAGCTCTTGGTACCATCCCAGTGCATCCCTGCCTCTGGCATCCCTCCCTGAGTCAGGAAAATTGGGGCTCAGGTCCAGCTGTTAGTTTTCTCTTTGCTAACCCCTTCGAGGTTATTCAAGGCTCATTGATTTCTGGGCATCCAAGTAGGTGGGGATATTTGAATTTATTTTTTTTTTTTAAATATAAATTTGATGTAAGAGTCCTCTAACAGCTGCGTTTACAGTCCTTGTTCATGAGGAAGGGGGTGGGGGACCAGAACCTGTCCCATCACATCTGTGCTCAATGAGCTGACATTGAGGGTCTTATGTGGACCTTGCCCAGCTCTCCCAGTGTCTGCCTGGGTGTTTGGAGTGGCCTCCCACTGGGTGGTGCCTCTAATGAGCACCTGTGCCTGTTGCTTCAAGGATGTTCATAGAATCATAAAGGTTGAAAAAACCCACTAATATAATCAAAGCCCAATTATCCTGTACTCAGAGATGCTGGGAAATGCCCTGTGGGCATCGCTCTCCTTCCCACACCGTCTCCTCAAGCTGTGCCTTGCCACAGCTCTGAGCTCTTCTCTCACTCAGAGAGGTGGACTTGGCTCTGGGTTCACTGGAAATCTGTGAGCAGAAGGCATTTTCCAGTCGTTCTCTGTTCCCAGCTTGAAGAACAATGCAGTTTGAAGCAAACAGGGTTGGGTAAACCCAGCCCCTTGCTGGAGCTGGCAGCTGGCAACCCTTGTCCTCAGCCGGCACGCATCTCCAGCATTACTTCTGCATGCCAAAGCAGGAGGAAAGCCCAGTGTACTGAAATATTTTGGTCTAATGGATCTAGAATTGCGGCAGTTTGGGACAGAAGAGATGAGGTGGGGGCAGTGCAGCCCTGAGGACCTCTTGGCTGCAGGAGGGCAGCTATGGGGGAAGGCTCTTGCCTGTTGCAAGTTGGTTTTTCTTTTCCTTGAGCAGAAGCTGGCCTATTCTGTGGCTGCTGTTGGACTCTGCCCTGCAGGGAAGCTGGCAGGCAAAGGGAAAGCAACTGCAGAGCTGACCCAGCTTTTAACCTTTCCTCAAGCCCTCTGAGAGTCCAGATGTCTTTGGAGAAGAGCAATGGAAACTGCACATAACAAGGGCGAGATGAGTGTAGTGCAGAGGGCCAGATCCCTGCATCTGATCTGCCTGGAAGCACAGGGGACAGTGTGACCCACATCTGGTGACGCCTTCCCATCTGTACCATGTGCTGAACCCAAACTGTGAGCAGCAATAAACTCTGAGGGGTGATTTGTCTCTGAACAAAGCTTTGTGCAGTTGGGAGATGCCTCAGAAGAGACGACTTGGAGGGTGTGTAAATGTCATGGGGTAGAAGGTGGCCTTTAAAATAAAGGCTGGACTGGGCTGAAGGCAGCAGCAGGACATGGCTGCTGCACTGCAGAGGCACTGGGAGGAGAGGTGTGGTGCAGATGTGCTGCTGGCACTGGCTGTGGGAGTCCTGTGACAGAGGTGTGGTGCCTTAATGCCTTCCCACTTGCTCTGCAGCTTTTGGTTTTTAATGCTGTTGTTTAAAGAACAATGCAGGAGACCGGTCTCTTCCACCTCCCTCAGCCCTGTTTCAGTGTGAATTTGAAAATCAGGGTCCTGCAGCTGAGAAATACAGAGGGATTGGTGGTTCCTTTCTCTAGGACCACACCTCCAGCACCAGTGGTGTGCATGTGGAATGTCAGGGTCTCTTCTTGTGTGTCATCCATGGTGGTCCCTCTCTCCTCTCTGGTGCAGGATGCTCTGAGTTTGGGAAATTATTGCAGATTCTGACTCTAGCCTTAGAACAAGAAGTGGTGTGTGGGGAGTGAGATGATATGTCATGGCACATGCTTTGTGACACGTGCTGTACAAGGCAAAGGACAGAACCTGTGGACAGGAGAAAAGATATAGTTTTGCTGCCCAAGTGCACAAAGGAAGATTGAACCTTGGAGACTTTTTGGTTCTGCTGTGTTTGGGGTCAGCAAAGCCCTTGCAGGAGGTTGCTGGGGTGTTGCTTGAGGAGCAGAACTGAGCTGTAGGTAATGCCAGACCATGGCTGAGGATCTCTGTTAATTGTCTCACTCCTCCACAGCACCAAGATATGTGTCCTGGTGCTGAGCCTGAACAGGGAGCAAATGCAGGAGAGCTCCTGGCAGCTATGAAATCTCAGGCTGACCAGTTTAATGGCACATCCTGTTCTGCTCACTCTGTTTTCCGTGCCTTGCACGCACTTGGCAGTGCTCAGTCCTTTTCCAGGCTGTCTCAGGCGTGTCCTGCTGGGACTTGGGGCTGAGCTTTTGGAGATTCCAATCGAGTCTAATATTTGCAGAGCCCGATTTGTGGGGAGGCCTGTCCTGCCACAGCTTCTGGGACTTGTTGGGGTAATTTTAGCACATTCATTAAGGGTGGACAGTACATTTTTTTTCCTTTAATGAGCAAAGCTGCTTACTAAACAGGAAGAGGAGGGAGGGGGACGGGGAAGGCAGGGAGGGTGATGGGGAGTGTAGCAGTGCTTTTAGAGGTCATTGGAGTTATCTGACAGGGATAAGCAAGCCCCCAAGTGACTTTCCAGCATTTCTCTGGTTCAAACCCAGAGCTTTAGCAGCTTACTTGCTGCAGATACAATGCTTGAACAGAGCTGACCCTAGAGCAGCATGTGAGGCTGTGACATTCTCCTCTCCTATGGCCACCTAGGACATTCTCCTTTCCTGTAGCACTGCTAAGGCTGCAGTGAGCTGTGAGATGATGGGAAGCACCTGTTGTGCCCAAATATCAAGGGAGTCACATGCAGTGCCACCAGCATGTCCAGCACTGGGGACCTCAGCTGAGGATGTGCATCTCTCCTCACATTCCTGCCAGGCACTCGCTCGTGCTCCCTCAGCCCCAGCTGCTCTGGGAAGTTAATCCCTCCCAGTCAGGATTTTCGTAGTGGCACCATGTTATTAAAACGTGTGAAAAACTTCTCCCATGCAGAAATAAATGTGTCAGCTTGGAAACAAGGGCAAGTGGAGGATGGAGCTGCATGGAGGAGGGACAGGTGCAGAGGGTCCCTCCCCAGCAGCAGCGTTTCTGCCATTGCGTTGAGCTGAGCTGCATAAAATAACTTACAGTTTAATTACAGGGGCTCCTGCTTGTTGGTGTCATTAATGAGGCAACTGGCTTAATTTAGCTGAATAAAAAATGGCTTTAATAGTGGAAACACTTTTGGCTGCTGGGTAATTAAGGGAAAAGAAAAAAAATGCTTGTTCTGGTCTGCACAGATCTGGACTCCTCTTTGTTCCACCCTCACCCATCCTTTTTTTAACCCCAGGAGCTCATTCAGGACTCCATGGGGCAGTCCATGGCCCCATCTGTCACTCATGCTGTGACAAAATGGCAGAGGTCACCTCCCCTCCCTGCCCATCACCAGCAAGGTCTTGGCAGTGCCTGTGGGAGCTGTGGGAGAGTGTGTGGGACATGGTGTGTCCCCTCCTGAAATGTAGGAGGAGATGGAGGGAGGGAGAGAGCAAGAACTGGGCTTTAGCTGTCACTCAGTGGGAACAGCCTGCCCTTGAGGTGTGCAGTGAGGTGCTGGTGGAGAAGGCAGGTGGGGATAAGAGTAGGAGCCTTGGGAGCACGGCTGCTGCAGCAGGAGGACTGGGGAGGGGTGTTGAGCCTGAGCCATGGGTGGTTTGGGTGACTCTGCTCTGGACCTGGTCCAGGTGAGCTCTATCCAACCCCCCTCTCCCTACTCAACTCCTTTTGGAGGCAAAAAGCACCCTGGCAGCTACTTCTAGAGACTGTCTCCATGGAAAAGAGCATCTTGTGAGTGATGGGGAAAATGTCCCATGGCAAAGAAGCAGTCTGAATATGTTCCAGGAGTGCTGGTGGCAGATCTGTCCTGGGAGACACAGGCTCCTGTTCATTGCTGAGAAATATGCAGGGAAGGCATTTTGCTTCCCTCTGCCTGAGTTTCCTTGACGTGTGATGTGCTGTATTTTGTTACAGGTGGAGCTGATGCATAGGCTGTTATAAAGGTTGTCTGGCACACTGCTATGGGACTGCTTCCACTTTCCTATAATTCTGCCAAATTTTAATTGCTCAGGCTGAAGTTTTCTGTGTTGGGTGTCTGCTCCTGGCTGATTCTATTTTTTATTATTTCTTTCTAGTTTTACATAAGAGCTTTCTCCAATGTTTGAGGTGGTAGAAGCGAGGTTGGGGAAAAAACCTCTTTTGCTCAAGCTAGAAAATGCTGGTGATGCTGCTGTTACAGAACATTTGCACCCTCTTTTTGTGGAGGGAAAGAAATCTTGTCAAAGGGCAGATTTTGCTTGGAAGACTTGGTTTTGCTCAGGGACATCTTAGGTCAGCAGAATGGCTCTTGGTCCAGTTGGAGGGGAGAAGTTTTGCAAAGGACGTTCAGGAACGAGTAAGGGAGAGAAGTAGCAGCTCTTCTTGGGACACTGCTGTCGGTGTGGGAGGGTGTAAAAGTGGGGAAGATCATAGGAAATTTGGGCATGGATAAGGAAATGGAGGCTGAGAAATATTTGGGAGTGGTTGGAGAGCAGTGAGTAGTGTGATTCAGCCAGCCAGGAGGGAGAAGGAAATGGGAAGGAGAGAGCTGGCACTGCCCAGCCACAGCATAGGAGTATAGGGCTTCTTGTCACTCCAGTAACAGGGATTTGGAGGTGGAAATGCTGCAGGAAGGCAGAATGGGCCTTTGAGAGGCCTTGATTTGGAGCTGTCAGAGGACTAGTTCTGGATGTAAGTGCCTTGATTTTCCCCAACCCTCCCCATTTTTGCTGTACAGAGCACTGAGAAACTTGATGTGTGCAGCTGAGGTTTGTGACTGGGGGGAACCTTTCAGGCACCAAACAGAAGGTACAAAATGCTGGAGCTCAGAGCCTCACCTGTGGAGCCATAATTTAATCTCCTGGTGTGCATGCACTGTGATTCCATCTCTAATTACAGAATCACACGCTCCCTTCCCCAGGAAACCTGTCCCATCCAGCATGTGGGATGGATCTGTTCTGGGGAGAAATCACTGCTGTGCAGTGAAGTTTCTCTGGAGGAGCTCTATCTTCTGCAGCACAAGTCAGTAGCTGTACCCTTTTGTATGTGGAATCCCAGTCCTGGCATCTCTGACCTTTGGCGTTTTTGTGACCGAGGTGGTGTGTTCTCAATGTGTGTTTGTGTGCAGCTCCTTTCAGTCTCTGGCCCAAGGTCTGTCTCTGAGCCTGAGGAAGGACCTTTGTGACGTTTTGAAGTGCCCAAGGTGTCTGTTTCCAGTGACAGACACGTTCCTTCCTCTATGTGTCCGGCCTGATCTGAAAGGGAGCCGTGGGTGTGTGTCCCCCTGACCAGCCCTGCAGAAGTTGATGGTCAGGTCAGATCAAACACTGGCTTTGCCCTTTGGGAGCAGAGTCTCCTGCCAGATGTGTGCAGGGGAAGAGCCATCTCCTCTCTCCCAAATGCTTGCTGTGGGTTATTGCCTGGGGGAGGGAGGAGGGGGTAGGAGTTGGTTTCCAGGCACTGTGGGGGATGAGAAGCGGAGCACATCTGCCTGGCAAAGCCCCTTGCATTAGTGAGGATGTATCCTTTCTCCATCTCTCTGTGTCCTAAATTGTAATAACACGATCATGCTATTTTTGATTCCCTTATTTGCGTGGAAAGCCTGTTGTTTTTTCTCTTCTCTTTCAGAATCCAATTTTCTCTTGACATTTCTGCCTAATGTAGCAAAACATGACCTTTGAGAAAGGACATTCCAGCGAGATTCACTCCCTCCTCTGCATTTCTGCCTCTCTCCCACATCTTGCTGTCTCTCATGCATCCCCTTTACGCTTTCTCCTTCTCCCTGGGCTGGGGGAGGGAGTTTACTGTCTCACTTTTCAGTAACAGTGAGTTGCTCCTTCCCCTCCTACTTTTCATCTGTCTTTGCAAAATTTCCAGGTGCTCAGTGCTCTGGGGTGGATAAAGGAGGGAGTCTTGTAATATTTTTCTTCCCCCCTGCTTAGCTTTACCTGCCATTTTTGCCACCTTCATCAGAGGCTGGAAGGAGTTTGTCTACAGATGTGGGAATGGTGGGATCATAGTCATGTGAAATGAGGTACCTGTGGTTTGCCATGGTTCCCACAGCGGGATAGTCTGATGTGAAGCAGAGCCAGAATTTAAAAAAGGCAGCACTGTGCCATCATTGTGTTTGGGCTTGTTCTTCTGCCAGGCTCGTGGAGAGCCTTTGGGACGACGCTTTGCTGTGTGAGCAGCTTCCCCACTCCTAATTGCAGAGTTCTGTGCAGGTGGGACAGGACCAGAATTGCTTTCCCCTTGCTGAAACTCAGTGTAAGGGGAGAAATGAATCTGTCATCCCAAATCCTTGTGCATCAGACCTGTGCCAGCAGGAGGATTCAGGGGTTTGCTCTCTCGGTTTCAGCACTTAATTGCAAATCAAACAGGGTTTGGGGGCTGAGCCCTGCACAGCTGGACTACCTTGGGTCATACCTCCTCTTTGAGCAGCCCAGGGCTGAATGAACCTCAGGTGATTCATGCCTCTGGCTCTTCATTGCTCTTCCCAGTGGGCCAGGCTGAGGCAGAGGGGCTGCCCTGCCTGCCTGTGGCTCACAGCAGGGATGGATTTGGTGAGGGATGTGGGGCAGCACCTCCTGTGTGTTCTGGAGGCCAGCAAAGAGATTGGGCATTTGGGGTTCTCCCAGAGCTTGTGATCACCTGTTCCTCTGCTCACTCACCCCATGGGCTGGTCACTGATTGGTGGCTGGCCAGGTGTCCCTGGGAAGGCTGTCCAGAACAGAATGTGTTTCATTACCATCTTTTTGTGCTGTTAGAAACCAGGGGCTTTTCTCCTTCTGCTCACCCTGCTCCAGACACATTTCTTCCTCTTGTTTTTATTAATTCAGTTCCTTTTACATTCTTTCATCCTCTCTGGCTTTCAGCTAAAGAGAAGATGTCTGCTGGGTTGCAAAGCTCTCCCAGGTAGATGAGATTTATGTTTTTGCAAGTTTGGGCAGATGGAGAGAGGGATGGGGAGCTGTTGGCTGCTGTAGCAGTGGTACCCCTGGGTGCAAGCAGCACACAGCCATTCCGGGACACCTGGAACGCACAGCTACTGCAGATCAAATGATAACACCTTGGGTAATCATCGTGCTGTCATTTGAACCTGGCTGTTACTATTTTTAACGTGAGGTTTGCACTTAATTTCTGTTCAGGTTCTGAAATTAGACTTGTTCTTTTTGCTTATGGTTGGTTGAGCTCCAGATTCATGGGTAAGAATCAGACATTGGATTTTTTTTCCCCTTAACATTGCAGCAGGATATAAATCATTTTTCCCCTTAAAAAAAAAAAAAAAAAAAGAAAGAAAAGATGATGAGAAATTTTCATTTGGGTTTGTCCTCATTAAAATCTCTCATTATGAAATCTGAACTGGAGTTCTAAACTGCTTGACAGCCTCCCCATCGAGGAGGACGATGAGCTCTGTGGAGGTGGTAGGGCCATGTGCAGAAAGAATTATTTACAGTGACTACTTTTTTTTTTTTTTTTTTCCCCTTAATTTTCAGAGACCTCTCTGGGAACCGGCTCACCACTCTGTCATGGCAACTCTTCCAGACACTGCGACTCTTTGAACTGTAAGTCCCACCCTGGGGGCATCTCCTGGGAACAGACAGGAGGCTGAGAGGAGGAACGATTTCCAAATAGAGCTATTTTGAAGCCAGTGAATAATTACCTAAAACTCCAGTGGGCAGCAACATCCTTGGGAGGCTTTCCTTGGTATGGGAGCACCAGAGCAGAACTGCTTCTCTTTTAACTTCACAGCAGCTGGCTAATTAACACTGGGATGATGAACAAGTCATGCTTGGAGTAGTAAATGGTTGACTAACTCTGGGAGCACATTGGAAATACTTACTAGGCCAGATTTTGAGTGAATCTCTTCAAACACTTGCTCTCATCTGTCACAGGCTAGGACTAACTGCTTTTCTTTAGTTGGTGCACATGTTTCACAAGACACCTCTGCTTTTTAGGCCCATGATTCCCTTTCTCTCTAGCAATGGAGACACTTCCCAGCTCTGATGTGGGAGATGAGGAGATAGTTGTGTCTCCTGGGGCACTGGTGGCCTTCAGCCTGCTGAATTATTGATGGAGCATTCAGCATCGTGCTTGAAGAATAAGTGGACACGAAATCAATGGAACGTTGCCCTGATGACCTGTTTTGTTGAATTTTAGAAATAGTTGTTTGGTGGGTATAAAAAAAAATATATATGTGGGATTTGTCCCAGAGGATCCTGGGAAGCTCCATTCATCCTCACAGATGATCAATAGAGCTGTAAGCTAGAAGTGACTTATGAAAGAATAAAGACAGTCTTTCAAGTGGGAGTAAGTGTGTTATCACCGGTGTTACTGCAGTGTATTTTATTTCTGTCAAATTGTTAAATGAAAAATACTAATAGTGATATTAGAAAATGGAGAAACGCCCTTCTGATGGGGAAATTTGGCTTGCAGAGTTAAAATGCTGAATTCAGAATTTCTCCTTGCTGATTACAGCTCTAAATATTTTTCAAGCCTGGCTCGGGTTTCAAGTTTAATAGCATGAGTCATTTGTATTCTTAGACCTTTACTTATTGTCATTGCACTGTCTGGCAAAACTCAGATTGATGGTTGTTACCCAAGAGAGACCCAAGAGTGGAGGAGCAAATGGGGCTGCAGTCCTGAGCTGGAGGCACTCGCAGGGCCTGGGGTAATGGTCAGCCTGCAGATTAATGGGAATGCTTCCAAAGGCGCTCATTTTTATGTGTTTTTGCTTCATTTGGTCGTATTTTGTTTCTTTAGGCACGTCCCAGGTCTACCAGCTCCAACCAGGCTCAAAAGACCAATACCAAGCACAAAGGGAATTGAGAAGCTGCTTTTTGGGCAGCAAAGGGTACTTCACCTGATAAATGCATCTGTGTTGTCCTGATATGATGATCCTGGCAGGGAGCTGGTGTGCTTGGGGTGGCTTTGGATGGCGTCAGCAGAGTCACTTGGGGCCAGCACTCTGCAGCGTGGCGAGCGGGAAGGAGCTGAATTGCTTGGCTCCAGCTGGAGCTGTGCTCAGAGCAGCTTTCTTGGAGATAACAAACCCCTGTGAACAAAAGAAGTAGTGCACAAAGAAATGCAGGAGATCACAGGGCTGGCTGGTAGGAAGCCATGGTGGGATGGGAAAGCAGTGCTGGTATGGTGTGTGTTGTCCATGGTGTCCCACAGGGATGCTTGGCATCGTGTAGGGCAGGAGCCTCAGCTGAACCTCTCCTGCTCCAGGCTGTGAAAGGGGTCTTGGCAAACCAACCTCTGGCACCAGCTCCAGAGAGCAATTTAGAGCTACAAATGTGCCTGCCCACGGGGGCTGCCTTGCTGTTGGTCAGGCTGGAGTAAGAGCCTGGTCAAATTAATTTTTCCTAAAGGCTTGCTTTAGGTGCTTCCTGACAGATGTTCCCCTCTGAGTTCCTTGTAAATAAGGGCCCTTCAGCCACATAAGCACAGCTAGGATGAAGATTACCAGAATCATGTGGTGATGCTGTTCCCCAAACATGACAGAAGAGGGATATTTTATCTGATATTCACTGGGATGTCAGATTTAAGGGGCAGGGGGATGTGCCTTCCTGGGGCCATGCTGAACCTTGGAATTGTTAGAAAGAAGGCACCACAGAGGTGTAGCCTGAGCTATGGGCTCTGAATAATCATTCACATAGAGATGTTGGGAATTAAGGTAAAGGTAATTACCTACTGTGAGGTGGTTGTGGTCCTGGCTGCTGGAAGGATGGGACCTGTTGGTGAGGAAGAGCAGATCTCCAAGATGGGGAAAAATTACTAGAGGATCCACAAAAGTGGGAAATACTGTAATTTTTTTTTTTTTAGAAATGCAGAGGATGGGTGAGTAAGAGAGTTTTTTGGCACACTGAGCTCCAAGGAGGCTTCCAGAACCTGGAAAGGAGATGGAATACATGGCCCACATAAAGTGAGTGTGAAACACTGGTGAAAGCTAGAAAGGGAGTTGCAGATTGACATCAGCCAAGGACTTGAAACTGAGCCAAAACTCTCTGGAAAGGGAGAAGGTGGTGAGCAGCAGAGGCCGATGCAGAGACAGCTAGCCTGAGGAAGACAGGCTGAGCAGCAGCATTTGTACACAGCAGAGGAGTGGCTAGAAGACTCCAGGGACACAGAGAAGCCTGGCAAGAGCCCCCTCTTCTCCAGAGGGCTATGTCTGTGTGGACGGTTGGTGAAACAAGTGAGTGCAGAGGCTCACCAGAGATGCCTTATACTGAATTCCAGTGCCCCTGTGCTATCAGGAAATCATGGATCCAGAGGAGGGAAAGTCATCCAAGCCAAAACCGTGACTTACAATGAGGCAGCTCAGAGCAGAGGAGCTTGTGATGAGGGAAGCAGTGGGAGGATTGTCTCCAGGAGAGGAGCTACAACTGAGTGTGACATGGAGACTGCCAGGGAACACGAGGCCTGACAAAGCCACTCACAGTGAACAACGAGGAGTAAAGATCAGAAGAGTACTGGGCAGGTGGATGGCAACTTGGGGCTTGAAATTGCTGCTTGACTGCATTCAAGGCATCACAGCCTCATGAACGTGGTATTGCTTTAAAGGATTTCTTGTTCAACAGAGCTGAGATTTTCCCCTGCTGACTCACCAAAGAAAGGATGGCAAAAATGAGGCACACTTCCAGAGACTATTATCTCTTGCTCATTCTGGCCAGAAACAAGGCTTGGAATGGTTTCCAGTAACTCCAGCCCTAATTCCCATGGCATGGGCTGACCTTGACCAGCAGGGCTCAGGCTAATGAGCACACAACTCTCCTAAGTCTGAAGCTGAGTGTGCGCAGGGAAGCATCTGACACATGCAACAGCTCATAAACATTGGACTTAGAGCCTTTCTTATCCAGAAGTCACAGCTGGTTTCCTCTGTCATGTCCTTGGCTTCCTTTGTCATGTCCTCAGAGAGCTTAGAGCTGACATTTCAAGAAATTCCTTCCCGGAAAGACCTAAGACTCTGGATCCAATTACATCTTTGGTTGTATAAAACCTTGTAGTCCTGAACATCTTGCTGCTCTGCCCGACCCATCAGCATTTCTAATACCAGCAGTCCCTGCCAAGTTGCCCTGCAGTACATTTCTGCAATGCTACAGCAAGAGGCTTAGGTGGGGATGGGGCTCAGCAGCATCTCTGTTAATGTTATGAGTCCAACTTCACATGGTCTGTGCCTCCAGCTTTGAAAGCTATCACCACCAGCAGTCCCAGTAATAGAACTGTGGCCAGGCAGTGGGTACTTGCCTGCTCTCTGCATTAGCTGAGCCAGCTGCCAGGCAGCACACACCCCTCCCTGTCCCAGCCCTTCCCTTTCCATCCTAGCCCCTTCTGGCAGGGGTTCAGAAATAACAGTTTTGGTTGGACCACCAAGAGAAATCCTGGTTCTGGGAAATTAATAGGAAGAAAAAAAATTAGATTTTTCTCTCTCTGCTGAGCGCTCCTTGCTTCTCAAGCTTAGGGAAGTGGCCTCTGTCCCAAGGTAGGAAGAGCGTTTTAATTGTAAGAGTATGAAACCTTGGCAGGAATTTTATGTGAATCGAAACAGACAGGAGAAGTGTGGCAAGGATCTCTGCTGCCCTCTGAGAGGTTTTAGCTGCAGACAGCTTTGCTTTAGCTGATGAGTGGGGAGGCATGGGACAGGGCATGTGTCTCATTTAGCTGCCTAGTCTGGAAAAAACTGCTTGTGTGTGTGAAGTCCCTGTCTGTTCCAGAACACATTGGAGTGTTGATGGCATCTCTCTCCCACACTAGTCAACCCTGGTGAAGGCTGCCCAAGCAGTTTTGGGAAATAGTCGGTACAGTTCTCTGCAGGGAGCAAAGCTGGGTTCAACCAGGCACCAGCAGCATCACTTTTGTTGAAGAGTTGACTTGATGCTTGCATGGCTCTAGGGTTGCAGTTTTGATGGGTCATTGTCCCATCAAATGACAGCTCCTTTCATGATTGCCACAATTGCCCTCTTTCCCAAACATAGTGTGCCTATTTAGGGAAGGGGCTGTGCCCTGAGTACACCCTACTATCACTCTGCTTATGGTGCTGGTGGATGGCTCTGTCTCAGGTGCAGGTTCAGCCTCTTTTTGGATGAACTCCTTGAGTCACAGAGCAGCTCTGCTTGCACAGAGAGCCTGGCTCCTGTGCAGCTGTGATATTTGCTATTTCAGTTTTAAGGAGGGCTGAAGAAGACGTGGGGGTGTGCACAGCTTCTGCGTGCCTGCAGCCAAGGGATGCTTTGGCAACAACTGCAGCCTGCATGTGGAAAATGCCATTTGGGTTTGCTTGTCCCTTCCAGGAGTAAGTTGTGCTGGATGTGTCCCACAAAGAGCCCCTTGCCTTAAATCTCCTGGGGTGCTGCTGCACCTGTGGTCTGCAGCACAGGGCAGTGTTCTCTGGTCCAACAGCGTGTCTTGTCCAAAGGGCACCTTGTGGTCCCCAAGGTGCTTCTCCTTCTTCAGGAAGAGAAGGTGCATTTAAGTCCACAAGCAGGGGGTTGTAGGTAGTGGAGGTGGGTTACAGAAATGTAAGAGGAGGAGTTGGAAGCAGCTGCATCTCCTAATGGTCCCTGCAAGGGAAGGGATCTGAGGAGAGAATTGGAAGTCCAGGTTTTTGGGTGGGTTTAGGATAACCTGAGTGTGGAGCTCCCTATGCACCTCTCCGGAGAGCTGGCTGGCATGGCAAGGCAGGCAGCAAGCAAGGAGGAAAGGGTTTTCTGCATGTTGGGAACGCTTTAGCAATGCGTTTAGCAGAGGGCGCACACATGTGCTCCTGCTACCCACAGAGCCGTGCCAGCTGCCCGTGGCACTCAGCACATCCAGCCCGTGATGGGAGTTAATTTGTGCAAAAGCCCCTCTGGGGGTCTCGATTAGAGCGAGTTACATCGCTGGTGTTGGGGCAGGTTGTGGGCAAGTTCTGCCCTGAAGCCCGTGGCTCCTGTATTATTCATGGCCCTTCATGAATTAGCAATGGGCCAGGAAAGCTGCTGTCTGTTACTTACAGAGCTGCCCTTAAGTGCCAGGACAGCAGCCTTGTTTTGTGAGGATACTTGCAGCGGAGCAGAATTTGTGCCCCATTGCATCTGAGCTCCCCCAGCTCCCTGCCAGGTCCCAGGGTACCTCCCCAGTTACCAGATCTGCCATGGCTCTTTACCCACATGCCATCCCATGCCCTGTTGGTATCAGTGATGCTGGGAGGATCCTGAGAAGGAGATTCATGGTTGTGTAGAAGAGGATGTAAAGTCTGTGCAAAGCCCTGGCAGTACCTGTCAGAGCATGCAGGGAATGTCTCATCACTCAAATCCCACCAAATCACTGCACTAATCTGCTCTGGTCTGTTAAATTTAGTGCTTTGGCCTTTGAGTTGCTTGTCTGAGCCTTGTACCTGTGTCACAGAGGTTTATGTGCTTTTGGTGGGAAAGAAATGAACTAATGAAAAGCCACAGAGTGAAGCTTAACTCAGCATTCGCTCTAAAAAAAAAAGGTCAGATGACATCTTGATGTATTTGAAAATGCAAAGTGGCATCATCAGTGTTGAGGTTTAGCAACCCTGGGTGCTACCAGAAGACCCCTTCAGTTCCCCCTTTTGCAGCACTGTATTGACAAAACAGCAGCTGCAGATGTTTGGAGGGTTGTTTCCAAATCCTGTTAGTCGGTGAAATTAATTTTGTAAAAGCAAGCATGAATTTTGCAGTAACACACGGAACAGAGCAGAAAAAAAGCTTTCCCCTGCATGATGGAGGATCTAGATATCTCATGAAACAATGGTTTGACTTTTGGAGATGCCCTTCTGCTTTGGGGTGACTGAGCTAAATTTTGGCACTGCTGATCCCAACTTTCTTTGCTTTACAGTTGTGTGGGGAGATATTTTGCTTGTTCAGGCTGTATCTCCTAGTTTTCCTCAAATTATCGTTGCAACCAGCTTTGGTAACTCAGTCCTGGCTGAGCACTGGGCTCTTCTCCCTGCTGGGACTTGCCCTTCTTGCATGTCCACAGAGACCTGCAGAGCTTTTAAAATGTAAATGAAATGGTTAATAGGTTGGAAAAAATCAATTATAATAAACATTCCTGGTATATAAACTATGTGTAAGTGTGGTTTAAATGAAGTACATTAAAGGCAGTGCTTTTCTCCATTTCTCCTGGCCAGGTCAGCAGGGTCTCAGCACAGTGCTGATTGATTTGATTAAAATGCATGTTCCCCTGCACATTAGCTTGTGTTCTGGGTCACCAGGAGCCTTTGTCTGTACAAGGAACTTGGGAGAAGAGCTGCCAGCTTCTCTGAGTGTTTTTGGGGGCTTGAATTGTGCTTTGCCCAGCAGAGTCTAGGATCACCACTGAAGTGGTGAAGGTGTAAGGATTTGAAGGTGTAAATCAATATTTTAGGGCAGTAAAGAGCTGTGTGCTCCTTTGCAGAGGGGTGACTCTTTTGGGTGTCTGGCTGACAGTGGGACCAAGCCACAGTAGTGCAGACCTTGTGGTGAGAGCCAGTGAATGCATCTGTGTGCTGCCCTGGGAGATGTAAAATCCTGTGTGCACTCATGGAGGAGACTGTGCAAAGGCATGGATGTGTGACTGTGGAAAAGACAGGAATAATGAGTGCCAGAAGACCCCAGGCAGATAACGCGGGGAAAATTCTACTTTGGCTCTTTCACCACATGCATGGTGGCTGTCCTCCTTGGGGATCCCAGAGCTAGGTGACAGCTCTGCTCATCCTTCCCCACCCCACCATCCTCTCCCACCTCTCTCTGCCTGCAGGAGACTAGAGAGGAACCTTTTTAACTGCAGCTGCGACATCCGCTGGATCCAGCTCTGGCAGGAGAAGAGTGAGGCAAACCTGCAGTACCAGGATCTCTACTGCATGACCATGGATGCAGCCATCATCACTTTGAAGGAGATGAACATCACCCAGTGTGGTAAGGATCCCTGGGCTGGGCAGGAGGGAGGCCAGGAGGGATCCCTGTCCAATCCACCACCTCAGGTTCAGCTATTTTGGGAATCTGGTATAGCAGCATTCCCACCATGTGGTTGATAACAAGAAGGTTGAAGCCGGCTGGGATAGTTTGTGGATTAAAAATAGAATGTCTGGGTAAATGTGAGGCTGCTATTAATGTGTGTATGAAAGATATTGGGTGATTTGGGGCATTTTCTTTACTGCAATGCTGCTGCTTGACAAAGTGTCTGTAGTGAGCCTGTGTGATGTCTTGAAAAGAGCTGTTTCATGTAGATCTTCCTGTGCCTAACGAATCCTGGAAGCAGCATATTGTTAAAAGATACTGCCACTGAATCTTTTGTAATTACTCTTAGGAAATACATGTCTCTATTCATTTCCTTTTGTTTTATATTTCAATTGAAATCCCATATCTGTGGGGAGGAGCCAGAGGTAACTTTATATCTCTTTCTATTTCCTGCTGATGTTTAAAAGAGTCCAGCAGCCCCAGGAGCAACACGAGGCGTGTTCAGTAGTTATCCCTTTTTCCTTCACCTTGTTCACACATCAGCTGCCTGTTTGGTGTCAGGTTTTGCTCTGCTATTGCTATTACTGGAAAGCATCCCTTGCAGAGTAAGGAAAAAGAGTTGTACCTTCCACAGAGCAATTAAACTGTCTGTGCACAAGCAGCTGTCAAACTTACAGGCTGAAAAAAAGGAGGAAAACCAAATTTGATTTTTTTTTTTTGTGATCATCCTCTGCACTAGGGCTTTGGGATTGTTACTTGTAGCAGAAGTAGACAAACAGCATGCACGTTTCGATTTGCATGACTTGTTTTTTTTTTATTGTTTTGTTGGTTAGTTGTTTGTTTGTTTTTTTTAACCCCACCCTGTCCCTTTTAGCTCTGGAAATTGGCCAAAGTGTGCCTTTGTGTGGATGAACTAAAAAGATTTGAGAGTGCTGTAATTTCCGCCCTACATGGGATGAATAAGCTGCAAGGATTAAACAACAACAAAGAAATCCTTAGGGATCGGGGACAGGAGGAGATATGGCTCCATCAGTGGTGGCATTAAACTGCAGGGGACAGCAGGGTGTTGATTTGGGAGCAAAAATGTGTTGGTGTGCAGGGTAAGCACCTCTGACCATGCAAACTCCTGGAAGGGCAGGGAGCCACAGTGGTCTTCTTCCCTCCAGAGGAGTCCTGTTCAAGCATTAGGACTCCAGGGATGTTGTAAGGATACCACGTTTATCCTTGTCCTCTGGTGCTGAGGGCAGGCATGGCTTGGTGTGGCCATGTTTGATACCAGCTCAGCCTGGAGCATACATGTCCTTCCCATCTCCCTCTCTGCTATTCCTGCCATCTGGGCAGCTTTGCCAGGTCTTGACAGCTGCTTTCTTTCTTCTGGCATCCCCTGAGTTGGTACAGTGCTCCTTCCTTCATGGTGTCACTCTCTGATGACCATGAAAGGGTGTGTGTGTCCCCATCCATGGCTTTGCCTTGGCATGATGGATGCAGCTGCCCTATGATGGGATGGGACCACTGGTCAGTTCCCCCTGCCCTGCCTAGTTCAATTTGCCTCTGAAAACCTCCCCTACTCAAGAAGACTATTTGGCCTTCTTGCAACCAGCACTGTCTTGTTTCACATAGCAAGGATATTTGGTGCCTGTGGCACTGAGTAAGGAACTGGTGTAAATCAGAGCCACTGTAAATCAGTGAATCCCTCTGCTACCACTGAGCAAGAACAAGGGCACCTTCTATTAGGAGAGCTGCAGTTAATGTGAGGACACATCCTTGGTCATCTTTTCTTGATTGTTATAAATTAGAGGGACACTTTCTTCACCTGGAATGCTGAGCACTCTGTGCCTTGTCCCTGGAGTTGGGGATGCCTTGGATCCTCTCCCAGTACACACAGTTTTCTCATCCCAGGTGACAGCCCTCGTGAGCAGCTTCTGTGGGAGTAGAGAGATGGGTATGAGTGTTGTGTGAGAGGAAGAGTGGCCAGAACTGGACAGCAGCTTTTGGGTTCTAAGCTGATGAGAGGGGCTGCTCAGCTGGCACATCCCCAGTGTCTACATTTTCCTCTGTCTCCAACACCCCTCCTTTTCTTGGTAGGGCAAGGCCATGCTGTTGCCTCATGCTACTCATCTCAGGGTGCTGGAGGCTGATTTGGGAAAGAGCTTGGTGGGACCTGGGTCCACACACTTCCTGTGGCTGGGGGTAGAGAATTCTGCCCCACAGCTGAGTGGGTTTTTTTGGCTCCTCTAGACCTTCCCGAGATCAGCGTGAGCCACGTGAACCTGACGGTGCGGGAAGGGGAGAACGCCGTCATCACCTGCAATGGCTCAGGATCGCCGCTGCCGGACGTGGACTGGACAGTGGCTGAACTCCACTCCATCAACACCCACCAGGTAGGGGCTGCAACGCCTCAGTGCTGCCTCTGCCCAATGTGGCAAGAGCAAAGCAGCTGACAGGGTTTCCCGGGTCCATGCATGCAGAGCAGAGGTTGGGTAGATGGTATGAGGAGAGAGAAATTGTTGTTTCCAAAGGAAAGCTGAAACCATGCTCTATCCACATGAGAAGCTGGGAACTCCCTGAAGGGAGCAAAACCTTTCTTTTTGTCTAGAAAGTGAAGGTGAGAGCTTCAGAGCTCAGTGCTCCCTGGTTGAATTAACTCCTGTCCTCTGATGGAACCCCAGTGAAACTACCTGTTTGCAATAGCTAAGTGACAGCTAAGTAAGATTTTCTAGAGGCTGGCCGTGCTTATCAGTGCTACAATGCCATGGCTCTCCCCTTCCCAGTATTTCCTCTTACAAGATGTGGTGTATTTGGCCAGGTGAGGAAATACCCAGATCACCCAGATTGCAGCTGTCTTTGGGTTTTGGAGACCTCCTCACATGGAAACTGTGATCCTCCTCTTCTGGGGGTGGTAGAGGGGAGGAAAGGAGCCACCAGATACTGACTTCTGTCTGTATTTCTCTCTGGGATTTTTAGACCAACCTCAACTGGACCAATGTTCATGCCATCAATTTGACCTTGGTGAATGTCACCAGCGAGGACAATGGGTTCCTGCTTACCTGCATTGCTGAGAACGTGGTGGGGATGAGCAATGCCAGTGTGCTGCTCACTGTCTACTGTAAGTACCAGTGGAGAGACTTTGTCCATACAGAGCCCAGAGGGGCTGCTCTGGGAGCTGTTTGAATGCATGGCCACTTGCTACCTGTGTCACACAGGTTATGTGGGTGAAGATTAAGAGGAGCTGAGCACAGTGAGATGGAGGTGGATGCTCACACAGCTCTCTCTCTCTCAAGTGTCAGTAATTTTGCTTTCCTGATGCTTCCATTAATCCAGAAATGAGCACAAGAGCAGGGAAGGAAGAGAAATGCCACAGTGGGGATGGTGGGTATTTCCTGCCTGTGTCTTGGAAGATTCAATAGACTAAAGGAAAGTCACAGAGGGACTAAAAATCTCTTAACAAACACAAAGTTTCCTGTCCTGATGCTGTATAAGAGGTTCAATGGCACCCTTGCTAAAGACAATTTAAAACTTGCCAGTAATTTCAGGGATGTTAGTGCTTCCTCTCAGGTCAGATCCTACAAAGTTAAACTGCAAATGTCATATAAGTGTGCATGTGTTAAATTTGAGTTGTTCACTTTTATCTGCAAGTAGCTCTACTTTCTTTGTGCTTTCTAATATAGCAAAACCCTGACCTTAAAAGGAAGTTTACACAGCTTTGTGGTCTCAAGCAGCTGAGATTTGCTATATTTTGCTGTGTCTGTAATATTTGCCCTTACTCTGTAGTTTGAAAATCTGTCCCCTACCCCCAACCTTGCCATGCAGAGCATAGACTCTTGTGGGATTCTGACTACTCTTGCTAAACCAATGCATGCTGCGTGATGCTTTACTACTTTCATCTTCCTTCCAATAAGTGCTATTGATGGATTGAAGGATGGAGGTAATTAAAGTTCAGCCCAGCTCAGAGCTGACTGGTCAGCAGACGGGTGTTTTTTGCACGGTGTTTTGGCATCTGTTCCTCCACACCTTGAACAGACCTATGCCCATGCCTATTTTCACCCATGAAATCCTCTAAGCTGCCAACAGATTCTGCTACCTCTTGTTTCACAGAGCCATCGCTGGGGCTGTAATTTCACACTGAAAAGATCTGGGTTTGTGCGTGTAGGTGGCTGCCTGTTTTGAATCCCTTTGCCAGGAAGATTTGAACAAGCCACATGCAGATCTGGGCTTGTGAACGAAGGAGGGTGGCTGGGACACGACTCTGTGGTTCAGGGTAGATGGGCGCTGGTGGGAGAATTTTGCTGAGCTCCAACCAGCTCTGCACCTTCTTCTCTTCTGTCACCTTCACTGACTTAAAAATTCACTGTGTTTTTCACAAAGATGGGTCTGAGTTGGTATGTTGGTTTTTCTCCTCTTGGATGTCCAATGGATTATCTTTGCAGCTGGATGGGAAAGGAGAGTTTTAGGGAAGGTGTCATGTATCTTTGCACAAAACTTGTTCCTCTAGTTCAGACCTTGCCAGCCTTGGGGTTTGGGACCTTACGTGTAGGCGTTGTAAATGGGGTTTTAGAAGCTATAGCAGAGCAACATTCGAATTCTTGGTGTGTCCCAAGGGGAAGACAGTGCATATGCAATAAATTGCAGGTGGAGTTCCTGCTTTTCTTATCCCTCTCCCTCTCTATTCCCTTTAATTAAAACACCCCTGGAGGCTGTTCGGCGAGTGAGAACTCCTTTGGGATATTCAGGCAGTCAAAGCCCCCAAGGACAGACAGTCTCTGAGGGATGTTTGCTTCCACAGCTATACAATCCAGAACTGCTCAGTGTGACTTGAGAGCTCCCATAGGCACCTTGCACATGTGTAATATAACAGTGCTACGTCACCGTGTCCTCCTTAATGGGGACAGGCAGTCTCCCCGGGATCCCCTGGGGGAAGGAGAGGAGAGCAGCAGTAGATGCGTGGGACAGGACACTTCAAGCTTAATTGTTTCTGGGCTGGTGAAATTTCCAGCCCTGTCTTTCATTTATACCCCTGTTTGGAAGGCCAAGAGGCCTGGCCATGGCCCAGACCCTCCTTTGAGGGAGGGTAGAGTGGTTCTCGTGACAGCGCTGCTTCTTTGCAGACATCCCTGGGAAGAGTAGAAGGAACAAGTGATTTTGGAGGTTTTCAATGCTCTTGGTTTCCGTGGTGGACAGAGTGGTGACGTTGGGTGGAGGTTGCTGTCAGCCTGCCATGTTTCTCTCTGCTAGATCCCCCTCGCATCCTTACCCTGGAGGAGCCGGTGCTACACATGGACCACTGCATTGCATTTGCAGTGCATGGGAACCCAGCTCCCACCCTCCACTGGCTGCACAACGGCCAGGTCCTCCGGGAGACAGAGATCATCCGCATGGAGTTTTACCAACAAGGGGAAGTGTCTGAGGGTTGCCTGCTCTTCAACAAACCCACTCACTACAACAATGGCAACTACACGATTGTGGCTACCAACCAGCTGGGCTCAGCCAACCAAACTATCAAGGGACACTTCCTTGAAAAGCCTTTTCCAGGTAGGATATTCAGTTTGTCTCATCAGCGCTCCTTGCAATCCAGAAGTCTTATTATGGCCCTGCCACTAATCCTTGCACCTCAATAAGGCCTTGACAACCCAAGTTGGCTTTGTCTGAACATCAGGTTGGGAGAGGTGACCCCTGGCAACCTCTTCTTTTGACCAGTATGATTTCTCCTACACAAGCGAGGAATGCTTTGGTGTCATATGAACTCTTTAATGTTGGGAGAGGTGCTAACTGCTTTAGATAATTTTATTTTGTAGCATATCCTGCAGTGTATTTATTTGTTTATTTATTTTAAAGATCTTTAGGAATTTCAATGGGAATAGGATGTAAGTTTGGCCAATTATTTTGGATCTCTTTTTGGCTGCCCCAAAGAAGTTGCTGAATTTTTTAGAGGGAAAGTGTTGTTCTGCTGTGTGGTAGTCATAAGCTATAGAAAGGAAAAGCCTTTGAAGTGATGCAGGCTGCTTTTTTTTTTTTTTTTTTTTTTTTGTATGTGTGTTTTTTGGGGGGTTGGGTTTTTTTGTGTGTGTATGTGTTTTTGGTTTTTTGGTTGGTTTTTTTGTTTTGTTTTGTTTTTTGGGGGGGGGGGCTGGTTTTGGTTTTTGTTTTTTTTTTTTATTTCTGGCTTGCATCTGTGAAATGATGATAGCTGGATGCAGCGGCGTCAGGATTGTTTTCTTTCCGGATGCAAGATGTGCAATTCCAGTATGACAGGGCTACAAAAGATGCGACAGCTCAATTAGTCACTTTGCATCAGTTTGCTGGGATTTCTTAACTGATTGCTTGGAATTCCTTGTTGTACTCCCTGGTGATTCACAGCTTAAGTGCAGGGAAAAAAAAAAAAAAAAAAAAAAGCGTTTGAGGACATGAAGATCCATCTCTGGGAAGCGCTGTAGAGACTTTTGTGGTGGCCTGTCTGCTGTGTAGAAGCATCTTGGTCTGTTCCCTGACAGTGCAACACCACGCTGGCCATCATGGAGTTAAGATCTCTGCTGCCTTCAGGAATGATGCCATGAGAAAGTGGCAGCTCTAAATTGGCCCCTGCAGCCCAAGAAAATCCAGCAAAATAGGGCGTTTGCTAAATATAGCAAAATACCAACGGTACTCTCATTTATTATTTATATCACACCATATATGTACACAGAGTTTTCCCGCAGGTCAAATATCATAAATGCAAACCCAAATCTCTGCCTTGAAGATCTGACAATTGAACAAATGAGCTGATATGGATGGGAGTGGAAAATTTGTATTCTGACTTCAAGGATGCTGCCCTGTTTGACTATCTGACCTATTTATGTTTCCTTCTGTCAGGGCAGAAGAGCTTATCAAATGTAGGTGGGTGAGGAGAGGTGTGCAGGTTTGCAGTCTCAGCACTGTCAGGTCCCACCTTTGTGACTCAATTTCCCCATCTGTGAAATGGGGGCAGCTCCTAAGTAGGTGCTGGACCTGCAGGAAAGGGAGGCAGATATGCTGCACTGGAGAGCTGGTTTTGGGAAGGGACCTGAGCCACTCTGTGGTGTGGAAATGCACATTGATATTTGAAGAGCATCATGTGTTAGAGGCTCTGGGAGAATGGCATTCTGTGAATATATGCAAAATATATTTGCCCTTGTGAATGCAGCTCCACCCACGCCTCATGTGCTGTTGGTGTGGGTGCTTACTGACCCTGAACCATCTCTCAGCAGGAGCTGACCCATTTCCTTTATTTCTTCTGATCCGAAGTCCCAAGCCATTCCTCACCCTGGCAGACCCTGTCAGCCCAATGCAAGATGTAATTTACTTTCCTTGAAGCTTGTTGCTTCGTCCACTACCACAGCTGACATATACATTCACTGCAGCTGACATTTATAATTTCCCATTTGAAGGTAGATTCCTTCAGAAAATGCCACACATTGAAGGTTCCCCAGCGTGGCTCATTCAAGCCCCTTGTTGATTACAGCAATTCACACGTGCCAAGGGTTTGCTGTCACTACCCAGGGTGAGATTATTAGTCTTAATTAATTAACAAAAGCACAGTGTCTGGAAGACTTTCCATCAGCATAGAAAAGGATCTATGACCATGTATTTTAGAACTCCCTGGTCAAAAACCTCTCACTGGTAAGAGGCCACACTCTGCTTTCCAGGCTGAGAGGAGCAAGGTGCTGTTAGAAGCTGGGATCTGGGACATGTAAGCTCCATGCCATATCTGCCTTCTCTCTGATGCTGCAGGGCAGTGGCTCCCAGCACAGATTTGTGTCATATCCTGTAAAAATCTCATTGCATGTTGTCATTGGTATCTCTGCCATAGGCTACCACCTCCTTATTTAATCCACAAAGGTTAATGTACCTGTGATGAGTGTTCAGTTCTCTGGGAACTTCTCACAGAACTCAAGTTAGCTGAAATTTCTTGGCTATTTTTTATGCTTGGAAAAAGAGGGTTTAATGGAAAAAAACCCCTTTATGTGCATTTCTGTTGAATTTGCTTAGTCCAGCAGAGAAAAATGGAAAGGGGAAAATGTAGAAGCAGCAAGAATTTTATGACTAGACTCTGCCTTAATAGAGAAGAAAGACTCCAAATAAAATACTTTTTTTTTTTTTTTTTTCTATTTTTTTCCCCTCTCTTGCTAGAAAAAGCCAAGGAAGGTTACTCATCTGCTTGACTTAAAAATATTTGTTCAGGTTTTTTCCCCTGGTTTGGAAAGCCGTGTTTGTCACCTGGGGTTTGTTTTACACTGCCCTTCCAAACCTCACCCATGTTGCAGTGTGGGGGTTTCAGCATCCTTCCAGGAGCCCTCTGCCAGCAAAGCTGTGTAAACTCCAGTTAATATTGGGCTCAGTTTCTTACATGGGAGAGTGAATTGGAGGCTGGCGTGATTCTCACTCTGTGTAAACTGAGTGTCACAGAGGGCTTTAGGCCTCACTGTCTGGGGCCTCAGCCGCCTCCAGAGCTGAAGGAGCTTTGCTGAATAGACTGGAGCAGTCAGCAGGCTGACAGCAGGGCCTGCTGTGCTGGTCTTGGGCAAGAGGCAGCTCTTGGTCAGCCACAGCCTCCGTGTCCAGTTCAGAAAATCTCAGCTGTTCTGAGTGGCTTGTGAAAAGCACGTCAGAGGAGGTCTCCTCTAACTCCCAGCTCCAAGCTGTGCTCTCCTCCGTGGGAGTTGGTCCTCATCCTTGAAGGATTTTATCCATTTTTCCTGCCATGCAAGGAAAAATCTGTTTCTGTCCCCTCCACCTCCATCCTGCAGAGCCCTGTGTGTTTGTTGAGCTTTGCCCACCTGCTGGAAGCAGGGTTGTTACCAGTCATTCAAAAGTGCTGCTTGTTCTCCGTTTTGGCCTCACAGCAGTACCCCTCCCCTCCTCTATCCACCCAAGGTTCTCCAGCCTGACCTCCAGCATGTCCTGCTGGCACATGCGCTGCAATTTCCAGGAACAGTTGCCCAAGAGGAAAAAAAATGATGAAAAGTTGGTTTCCTGGGCTCTTTGGGGTGGTGGAGTATGTCTGAGGTGGGTGGGGAAGGAGACCCCTCTCCCTTTGCTGTGCTGCTAACTGTGTTGCTTCTCTCTTTGTCCTTTCCACAGAGAGTACGGACAACTTTGTCTCAAGTAAGTGTCTCCTTGCCTTTTGAATACTGTGGCTGGTTTGTTTCTCTGGTTCTCCCTTCCCTTCTCTGGTTTACATAGCAAAGATGCGAAAGTCAGAAGCAGGTTGGTGGAGGTTGCACAAAGCCCTGGCTTCCATGGACAAGATTGTTGGGGAGCTTGTGACCAGCTCAGTAATCTCATGAGACCAGGAGATGTTCATCTGTCTGTAGTGGTTTCCCAAAGAAGGTCCTACAAAGGAAATGATGGTTGGTTGTGGTGTAACAAAAGGGATCTTAATTTCATGCAGGCTGGGCTGTCCCCAACAATAACATCTCTCTGGTGTGGGCTGGGATGAGAAGCAGGACTCAATTCTGTCATGTTTCTTCAACAGATTCTTCCCTCCACCCCTCAAAACACATCACACACTACACACCACAAAAATCATTCAATTTACTGGTTCTTCAGATCAAGTTTTGCTGGAGTCAGTTGGGTTTTAACCCCACTTAGCTCAGTAGATTTCTGAAGACTAGGAGGAGGGCTCAAGGGTGGTGGGAAGCTATTCCAGGCACCCAAATGTTCCTCATTTGTGAGGCTGGAACCACATCAGCATAGTGCTGGTCTGTGTTTTCTCTGCTGATGCGCACAGGGAACTCTCTGGTGGTTGATTTGTGCCTTCTGAAAAAGGAAGCTGCAGCTTCTTTTAGGGGTGAGCTGAATCTCGTTAGGCCAGGCACTGCTGTTGGAATGTGCTGGTGCCTTGGGAGGCCCATGGGAGCCACACTGAATTTTTTGTCTTTGGTGTTTTGGTTTCAGTTGGTGATTATGAAGTGAGTCCCACCCCACCGATCACTGTGACCCACAAACCAGAGGAGGACACTTTTGGGGTGAGTCTACACAACTGCTTTGCATTCATCCCTTGTTATTGATGACTCAGTATTTGTATTTCTCTGCTGTTTTAAGATGTTTGCAAGGAAAACCTCATCCTTTATGACTCAAGGCAGCTATCAGAAGAATTTTGTGGCTTGTGTCAGGCAGGTAAAATACTGACACAAACCATCTGATCCTCTTGGGTCTGCAGTATGGAACCAGGGAACTCTTTGAAAACAAGGCATCTTGTGAAGTCTCTGCTGGCAGGGTCAGGAATTCTCGCTCTAAAAAAGAAGCACCCAGAGAACAAACAAACAAACAAACAGGCAATTGTGTGTTTTGGACTGTTATTGATCTGTTAAGCTTAGCCTGGTGAGGGACCTGGGTTTAGTTTGGTTCAATTCTGTCAATGTCTGTTTGCCCTCTCTCCTGCTGTGCAGGACATGCCTAAAATGAAAAAGGAAAGTAAGTCTAGGGCTTATCAGATCTCAGCATTGTCTTTCTTCTGCAGAATCCCAGTAGAAAAAAGGGGAAAAAAATGTGTGCATTAGTATTAGAAGAAAAAATTAGCATGTTACACAATTGCTCTAATTCTGTGAAAGTTTTAAGATACTGAAATCCTTGAGGTGTCAACAGAATAAGCAAAACTCAGTCCACCCTGGTTTTAGTTCTCATCTAACAGAAAACCTCCTTTAACTGAAGTGGAAGCTGTGAACAGTGAGGCTGGAGTAATAATGCACACTGATTATTAAATATAAAGCACAGAAAACAAGCTGGGGATGAAAATAGAGTGTGGTAAAATAAAAATTTAAAAATATCATAACAAATGGACCAAGAGCAGGGAAAAGGATTGCAAAATGAAATTACTTCTTCTTGGTTAAATGATGTATTTTCTATTATAGCAGAATACAGTTTTGTAAAAGGAAGCAAAGTTTAAATGCATCACAAGGCCTAGTACAGAACAATTGGACACATGCCAGAGAAATTGTTGTTTACATCAATGCAATAAAAGTATTTTGAGCAAAGACTTGAAGGAATAAATATTCATAAATATTAAAATAAGCCTGGGATTGTAAACCCTTTAGGGCAAGGAGGTTTTCTTTCTCTGCTTGTACACTGCCACAGTGGAACCACAGCTCTGGTGAAGGACTTGGACATTGTTGTAGTATAAATATTTACTAGTAAAATTACAATAAATAGGGAACAGTTAGAGGCTTTTGAAAAACTCAGATGTTTTAGGAGGAAAAACTCCTTAGTTCTACTTAATTTCTTCTATTTTCTCCTAGTGTTGTGTTATTTTCCCTCACTCTGTCCTGAGGGATGTTTGGATGGAGGCAGAATTGTGTTCCCAGCTGAGCTTTGAATAGCTTTAGTGTTGTAATGTCATGGCACAGAGGTGGTGTCAGAAACGGAGGCTGGGGATGTGATGCAGAGAAGGGAGAGCCCAGGCATTGGAGCAGAGGTCTTTTTTCCCTGCAGATATATGGAGTGAGAGACTGGGGAAAACTGGTGCCAGAAGAGCATCACTGATGGGAAGATCCCAGACCTCCCAGTCCTGCAAAAAGCCTGTAATGCCTCCCAGCTGTGCCAGGGCCTGCTGCTTTAGCTTGTGTTTTGCTCCATAGCTGATATCCACAGGGCTGCAGCAGATGGTGTGAGCCTATGGAAAGGTTACCCGGGCAAGGAGGTGCTGTATTTCTGATTTAGACTCCTAAACCCCTCTGTGTTGACTCTAAGGCTTTTTCCTTCCAGGTTTCCATAGCGGTTGGGCTGGCAGCTTTTGCTTGTGTCCTCTTGGTCGTCCTCTTTATTATGATCAACAAGTATGGCCGGCGGTCCAAGTTTGGGATGAAAGGTAGGTGCAGTTGCTTTGCCCTAGCAGGAGGCACCTTCCAGGATTGCCCAGCTCTTGTAGCACACGTGGAAAGGTGTTGTGGATTTATTGCTACCATGCAAAGCCTTCTCAAGGGAATGCAGCCCTCCTCTCTTTGTTGAGAGACTAATGGAGACAAGTTGGGCTGGTGGTTCTCGCCTGTGTGAGCTTTTGTGGGCAGAAGTGTGGATGTGTGTTCCTTATGAGTACATAGCTGCATCTACAGGTTGTCCAGGAGAGCTTTGAGCCTGCTCCCTCCAGCCCTGCATTGTGCTCAGGGCAGCAGGATCTTGGGTGAAATCTGTTTTATGGACTTGGTGGTGCACAGGCTTCCCCTGCACCGGCTGCAGAGCACAGGGTGTGCACGGTGGACAGAAGGATGTGAAATTGGTTTGAGTTCTGTTGGGAAGGCAGGTGCAGCCACTCTGTGCCTTTCTGTGAGTGGGGACTGAGATGCTGCTGTCACTTAATGCCCATTCTGGGAAGGCAGTGGTGTGGAAGGTCTCTTTCTGATGACTCTCTGATGAAAGGTTTCCTCCACTGTGTCACAAATAATGACTTTAGAAATTTATTTCCAGTGTCACTGATAGTGACTGGGAAGTGAGAAGGTGTTTGATGCTTGCCTGGCAGAACTGGTCTCTGTCCTACTGACACCAGCTCTGTGATGTGACAGAGCCTATGCCACAAGTAGATGATTCTGTGCCATCTGCTTTTTGTGACTCTGCTGGTGTCTCCAGCTGGGCAGCGTTGGTGGTGCCCGGTGAAGGCTGAAGGAAGAACCTTCACATGACAGAGCAGTTCCCAGCCTAACTGGTGGCTCATGCATGCAATGTTTGAAGCCAGGCTTTGACAAACACGAGCTTCTCCCAAGGCTCCCGAGTCACTGCCTATTTCCTGGTCTTGCTGTGGTCTGTGCTGCAGGGCAGGTTGAAAGGTTTGGGAATGTTCCCTGCACTTGCCTAGGGCTTTGTTTTCTTCACATAGACATTTCCTGAGTGGGTCCAGATGGGATTCTGGCTGGAGTTTCTCCTATGCATCCTATAGAGATAGAAGACAGGACATTTAATTAAATAGTGAATCTTCTACACCAACTTAGGAATATTTAGTCCATATGTCCAATGATAAGAACCATCTGGTGGAGTGTACTGACTGGTGGGTGGAGTGGAGGAATGGAAGACATGGTTCCTGGGATCAATTCCCAGTTCTTCTAATGACTCACTTAGTGGCCATAGGCAATTAGCTGTCTTAACCTCTGTCTCTGCTCTAATTTCCCCATCTGGAAAACTGGGATGATGTTATGTGCTTTCTGGAGGGATTTGTCAGAACACTTTGGAAGTGCTTGGGCATGTGCCACTGATGGATCTCTGAGATACAAATATGAAAAGGAAAAGTAACATCTGACTCTAGAGGAAGAATCAAAGAGGAGTGAAGTGAGCCTAATGTGAGTAACGAGTCTTGGTGAACAGATGTGTGTACGTGTTTAGAGGTGTTTGCATAAGTATGTCAGTGGATATTCTACATTCCCAGAAACCGGAGGGGTGCCATGATGGACCCTGGTGTGTGCACTTTAATGGAGACAAAATTGTTTAGCTAGAAGAGTCTGCTTTCCTCATCATCATGCTGTATTTCTTCCAATTCTGATATGAAACCACAACCCTGCAAAGTTTCTACAAGTTTTATTGGCTTTGCTTGGAGAAATGGAGTTGACAGAGGACAAATACATCTTCAAAACCAGGGAGATTATTAAGTCACAATTGTCATAGGCACCACCATAACCTACTCACACTGCCCAAACTCTGCTCTGCTGAGTTCACTCTTGGGCAGGATGCATCCTTTATGGCACCCAGTATGTTATCATTTATTAAGGAATAAAAAAAATCCAAACCCTGAGTCTTTTTGGGCAAGTGCATCCCTGATTCAGGAGCTGTTTGTTGCCAGCTGATATGTTGCCACTTGTTGTTGAAATCCCAGCTTGGCAGGCCTGCAGGAGCAGGTTTTTCCTGTTGATTTTGTCAGAAGCAGAACATTGTGTACTCGTGTTGGACATGCTACCTAAAGCACCTCATGAGTCTTTCTGAGTACATCTTTTTCCTTCTGCTTCTCCTAGTGTTGAGCAGATGGTTTATTTCCTAGAGAGAGGTGAGCGTGGACTGACAAAGCTGGATGTCACGTTGGGTTTGGAAAAGCTCCCTGGGCCAGCCTGCTGCATTGCCCACCAGCCTTAGAACCAGGCTGCCAAGTGTCCAACATCCCAGCTGGGAGAGAAAGTCATTGTGACTTGAGGGGCGTGTGCTGGGAGAGGACTCCGAGGGGATGGCCCGTCCACCTTTGTCTTCTCCTGGCTGGCAGCAGAGCCTTGGGGCAGGGCAGCAGGGTCCTGCCAGAGGCAGAGCCGGCTCCTGCTCCGGCAGCAGCGGAGCGCTGGGAGAGCCCGCGGAGCCGAGCGTGCCCGGGCCGGGCTGCAGCGCTGGCACCAACAAAAGCTCCTTTGAGAGCGGCGCTGAGGCGCTCTGCTGCTGGCTGAGCTGGGCCAGCCTGGCTCCCGGCCATCCCTCTCTTTGCCTTCCCCTGCTCCCTCCGGAGAGGGCATTCATTAACACGGCACGGCCGGGGTCAGAGCCCCTTTCTGGCCGCCTGCAGCTTTGGCTGCTGGAGCTGGGAAGGGAACAAGGGTGGGCTGAGGCAGCTGGGGGGAGCCTGGAGATCACTGGAGCTGGGGTGGCGGAGGCGGCAGGGAAGTGGCAAACAAAGCTCCTTTTTGTGAGAAGTGGTGCTGCATGAGCAGCAGAGAGGCAGCGGAGGGAAAACCACTGGGAAAAAAAAAAGGAATGTTAAAACTGAGACTCGTTGAAGTTGCAGAAATGCAGCTGAAGGGTGTTGCATCCAGAGGGAGGGCTGGGATGCTTTTAAAGCCTTGCATTAGTGTGGGAAAAAGAAAAGGGTCTTACCAAGCAAGAAATTGAAATTTGGAGTGCTTTGGTTTACTCTGTGTCCCAAGGGGTGGTTTTTTTGGATAGGATAGACCACTTGGGAATAAGGAGCCCAATATCCTGCTCTCGGTCACTACTTGCTCCAACGCTGGGGCCAGTGTCCCACATTCCCTGACTGCCCACCCAAAGTGGAGGGCTTTACAGCCTCACCTCCTGGGGTCAGGCTTGTCACTGCAACCCTTGTAAACAGTGTCTTCCAATCCGAGTTTAATCTCAGCAGATGACAGGAAATGAAATTTTGTAGTGCAGTAAAAAAGCCACGTGCAAGTCCCAGGACTAAGAAAAATTAAATTTCATGAAAGAATAATAATGGCACAGAAAAGATCTGGGACATACAAAATATTTGGATGGCACAGTGATGAGGACTGTAAATACTTGGGTTGATGGACTGAAATATATTCCCCTTTTACTTGTTTTCTGTTACATTTGCAAGTGCCTCAGGATGAGGGACGTGTGCTCATGCATATCTGTGATGTATTCCTGGTGCTGCACAACTTCAATAAAAATCAAATGCAGTTAGCTGAGATATGCAGAGAAAGGTGCTAGAGAAAATCCAGAGACAAGAGCACTTGTAGATTTGCTGAGATTAACTGTTTTCCAGGCTCTGAGATTAAAAACTCTTTCCATTTTCCAAACAAGGTTTTCTTCCTCCAGTGGAGCCAGTGCCAGCTAATGGTTCAGACTTGGTTACAGATGGCAATGAGTCGATTGGTTTTTAATCTGATTTCCTAAAGAAATAAGGTGTGTGATCGGGCTGCCTCTCTGCACACACACAAATGTGTGTGCACAGCTCTGCCTGCCTGGATTTCCCCTTTCTGTGCTGCAGCTTCTGGGATGTGCTGGCCAGTTCCACCCAGAGGAGAGGGAAAAGGACTTACAGAGGCCTTTACAGGGATCGTGGAAGTAAGGGAACTTAAGAGAATGACAACTCAGGTGATGTCCTGCTGATAAAAATGCCTCAAGCCTTTCTGGGCGTTGGAGAATTCATATGGAAGCTCAGCCTTGGAGAGAAAAACACAGGGATCAGGCTTTCACAGGGTCTGCTGTGGTGGGTGGTGTGCACGTGTGTGCACATGCATATATATGTGTTTTCTTTCGGAATAAGCAGAAACAGCAAGAAGGTGGGGGAGAATGGAATGAACAGTAAACAAACACTGCCCACGCTTTCTGTAATGTTTGAGGAATCCCATCGCTATCAGCTTATTTGGTATTTGCTCTAATAGCCCTGATCAAAGTGCTGGCACTGCTGATGTGCATGTGGATGTCAGAAATACTTGCAGAGCTGTTCCATTGTAATTTAGTGTTAGTTAAAAGGTACTTAAAGCAGTTGCCTATTTGATTATGATTGGGGGCCATTAACATTTTTTTCCATAAACAGATGGTTACTGTCCGCTGAGTTGATTGCAGAACAATTCCAGAGTTCTAATTCAGGAGGAGCAGCTACTACAGATATCTTGGTTGCCTGGCTTTTTGCTTTCGTTGATTTGGGTTTTTAATTTTTTTTCTTCTTCTTCTTATTTATTTATTTATTTATTTATTTATATTATTATTATGTAATTATTGCTACAGCTTCAAAGGTGAGGGGATGTGATATATATATATATATCAGAGCCATGACCTGCCTTTCAGATGAGGCATAATTCTGTCCCATGTTGCCTTGGCCAAGCCTGGCTATAATAATACACTGATTTTACTTCCCCCTCCCCCAATTATTTGTTGTATAGGCATGGACAAACCCTCTGCAGCTTGGAGAGCCTGCACATCAAGGGTTAGCTGCTCAGGAGAAATCTGTGATCAGGGCCCTTTCATTCCTTCCTCCTGGGAGCCTGCCATGTGGTGGGAGCAGGAAGAAAGAGCAAAGTACCATCAGTCTGGCACAGCTACAGGAGAGAAGCAGCCATACATCAGCAGCCAGGGCTAATTACAGGGATTTGGGGATGTATGGCTCTCCAGAGCAATGGACTGGAAATGGGAATCCATTGCTGCTGTGTTGTTGAGCTGGGTGTGAGATGTGCAGAGCCCTGAGGGGCTGAGCCCCCTGAGACATCTGAGCAGAGTGGCTGCATGGGACTGATGGAATTCAGGGCTTCTCCTTGCTGGTATCCTTCAGTTGGTTTGCAAATACCCTTGATAGACTTCCACTCCTCAATATTACTGGGGTTTATTTGCCTGGGAAGTGGATTGAAAGGGCATGTGGTTTCATTGGGACTTCCTTCTATAAATACCTGTTTATACTCTGCTGAAGTGCAAGCTGTGCTATTTTTATGTTTATTTATTTAATGCCTTCAAGGTGATAAAGCATAAAGCTCTTTGAGCTGCTGAATATTGCTTGCTATGACTATCTGAAAGTAAGTTGTAGGCAGGTGGGGGTCAGTGTCAGTGCCTTCTCCAGCTAACAAGCAACAGGTCAAGAGGACAAGGCCTCAAGTTGCACCATGGGAGGTTTAGATTGGATATCAGGAAAAATTTCTTCACTGACAGAGTGGTTGTGCATTGGAACTGGCTGCTCAAGGAAGGGGTGAAATCACTGTCCCTGGAAGCATTAAAAAAAGCTTGTGGATGCTGCACTTAGGGACACGTATAATGGTTGAATGGTTGAACTTAATGATCTTGGAGATCTTTTTCCAGCTTTAATGGTTCTATGGCAAGTGTCTCACCCTCTGCTGTGCCATTCAGTCTGTAACTGGTGTGGTGGCAGCAAGGGACAACTGCTATGAAGCCCTGGGTTCCTTGGCAAACCTTTGAGAGGTCCCACCTGTCCCCTGAGGTGCTGTGACTGTGACAGGCTTCTGCTTCTTCTTTTTGCAAAGGTGAACCCACTCTCACTCCAGCAGTTAAATGCTCACACCCCTTGTCCCTCAGTCCCAGGTGGTGTTGGCCTGGTGAATGCTTGGAAGGTCACACAGTTCCCTGGTGCAGTGTGAAGGAGCAGGGGGCCACCCTTGGCTGGACAGGTGCATTGAATGACCCTGCAGGAGATATGGTTAGCAAAAGGTCAGGATTTATTTAGATCTAGAAATAAAACATTTTCCCACTCCCAGAAGAATTAATAGGTTATTTATAAAGGAAATGTAAAGTGCACTGACCAGCCATTATTTATTTCAGTTGCTTTTACAAAATCCAGGTGGTTTTTTTAGGCCACTGCTGAAAGCAGAAAAAAATAAATAACCAGCAACCTGACAGATCAGTGGTGTTCAGGTGACCCAAAAGCCCCAAGCCTGCTTCACACCATATTCCAGCAGGCTCTTCCCTGTGCCTGTCCTCCCTCACTCAGGGTGTCTGTGTTTGCTCCAGTCCCTGTTGGGTGCTTCGTCCTGGGTACACCACTGGCCCTGAGGGAGCCCTGTGGCAGAGCTGGTGTCTGCCCAGGGCAGCTCAGCATCAGCAGTGTCTCCTCATGAACTTCCACAAACTCTTCTCTTATTGTGGTGTTAAAATCTGCATGAGTGGCCCTCATCTTACCTGTGGTTCTGCATCAGCTGAGGTGCTGGGAAGTGATTGAGTGATTGGTGCTTATTTATTTTTTTATGCATTTTTTTTTGATTGAAGTGTGTAGTCATGGTTTGTGCTTGTGATGTTTTGATTTCTCTGAAACTCTTTCCCAGGCACTGTTCTGTCAACAAGAGACATGTTTTCCTAGCTGCATCCTGTGTTTGCATTCCTTTTCCTAGGAGGGACCTTCTCTTGATGTCCCTCTGACTTGACCAATGTAGTTGAAGAAGTTTGTCTTTCTTCCACCCCTTGGGTGGGTTCTTTGTAAAATAGTATAAAGGGAAGAAATTCCCGGGCAATAAAAATTGACTGGAGTAATTTTCAGCCTTCTGAAAAGTTCGGAGTCCGTGTCGTTGTCAATCTTGAGCAGCGTCAGAAGTGTCCCTTTTCCACCAGCAAAGCATTAACAACTGGGGATGCTGCTTCTTGTAGCACCATGCTGGCTTCTGCTTTTGTGTAAACCTGTAGGAATGAGAGGGTGAGAATGAGCCATGGCTGCTTCCCTCGGACCACAGGGCTGGGAAGATGTCCTTCACCCACTTGCCATCCAGGAGAAACTGAATTGCCCCAAGTCCTCATCCAACAGCTTGCACCCATCTTTGCCACAGCTGTGAGACTGCCCAGCCTCAGTCACCTCAGCAGCCTCCCCAAAGCACCCTGCAGAAGGTGCTAATCCTCACAGGGCTCCTCTCCACAGCACTGATGCTCCTGCCTGCCCTTTATTTGCCTCCATGGCTCCAGCCTCCGTTTGCTGCTTGTTCTGATGGTGTCTGTCTGTCCTCTCATGGCTTTGCTTAAGTGAAAGATGCTGGAATGACAGCACAGAGCCAGAACAATTTGGTTGATCTCCAGAATGGGTAGTACACACAGCAGCAGGATATTTTGTTTAACCAATATGACCAAGTCTGATGAAGACCCACCATCTCCACAAAGCTTGTGTCCTGTGCACTCTTGTGTGTCTCTCTGCAGGCAGCCAATGACCAAACAACTGAATGTCAACTTTGATGAGGCTTTATTAGGGTGCAGGGCAGTGTTGGAAGAACCAGAGGACTTTAATTAATATTTTAGTTGTGGTTTGTGTGTACTGCACTTGTTCAGTTATTCTTTGAAAAAGATTTTGCTACTGCTAATGCTGATAAATGGTCCCCTGGGAGGATGTCCCTGTTGAGTTTATCACCTCTTCCTCCTCATGACTTGCTCTAGGATTGTTGTTCATTTATGTGGTATTTAGCCAGGGATGCAGAGATCTGTCATGCTGTCTTTAAACCCTGGAGCAGGAGAGCTTTGCACTTTGTCAAGGGACAGGTGACTGTGATGTAACTGCAGGATTGGCAAGGGAAACCTTTGGCAGCTGTGAAGGCAAATGGAGAGAAGAAAGAGAAAAGTGCTGCTTGGTTTTGAACCTGGGATGAATGTGCTTGAAGGAGTGCCTAGAAATTCAGAGGCAGTGGAATAAACTCCAAAGGGAATGGATAAGAGCTGTCACCTGGGCTGTTCAAGCTTTGACTGGCAAAAGCACTGGGGAAGCAAATTGTAGAGAGCACTGGAGCATCTGATGATCTAATGGGCTTGTTCCATCTCCAAGTTCTATTTCTTGTGGTGCAATAGAGAGCCTGTCTATGTCCAGGACAGTTCCAAAAACCTCCATCAGCAGCACCAGTATTTAGCATCTGTTGAAAGAAGTGGGATGCTCAGGCATCTAATTTCAATCTACAACCATGCTATTAAAAATCAATGGACCAGAAGATAATGCCTGTACACAAAAGCAGCTGGGTAGTATTTTGTGCACAGGAGAAATAAATCACATTTGGAGGCTCATATTTTGTGTCTGAGGAGCAAGGGTTATGATCCAGCTTCTGTTTGGGACAGTGGTCTTCAATTTATGCCATGGCCTTGGATGATGTAGTAGAATAGAGGGACAGTCTGTTACCCTGAATCTCTCTTGTGGCTCAGGAAAGGGACTCAGGGTGTCACTCAAGCTGGCCACAGGTTCTTCTTTGGACTCTGTGTATGAGACATGGATGCTGTCAGGGTGATTGAGGGGCACCATGCTGGGAATGATGCCCAGTACACCCACAAAAACTCATCCCAGCCTGGTCATCAGCTGCCAATGTGCTCTGCTCCACACTCGGGCTGTGTCATAGGATCTCCCCTCTGCTTCAGGCTTGTGGCAGGAGAAGGGCTTCGGAGCTGGGCATCTTCTATGTCTCACACCCCTTTGCTTCCTGTATCTGCTGCAACCTGGTAGCTCCAGAAAAGCTTTATTTTGTTGCTTTGGCCCTGCACCTGCAGGAGTTATCAGCCTCTTCTGGAGGAGACTGTTTCATATGACGACCCTCACACTGCAGCCCAGCATCTCATGCACCTTGGTGTTGGGGAGGTTTTGTGGCTCTGCTGGCTGCCCTTGGATCTTGCTGAAAGACCTGACTTTGTGACCAGCAAGGGCTTTTCCCTACCAAAAACATGAGAAAGCCATGTTGGATCAGATGCACATTTAGGCCACAGTCTCTGGGCAGGTGGTTTTGCCACGTCTGCCTTTGATGTCACTCAAACTAAAGCAGTGCACATCTTCAAAAACTGTAGAGGGTGAAAAATCATGCAGTTACAGCAAAGAAAGGGGTATATCTGCTTGGACTTTGGATTAAAAACTCTTTGGCTTGTTTCTCATTCCATGTGAGCAACCTGTAAGAACCTCCATCCCCATCTTCTCTCCGTGCTTAGCTCATGCTTCATCCTCCCCAGCAAACCACAAGCTTTTCCCAGCCTAACGCAGCCAAGAGTCAGACAAGAGGCTGTGAATTAGTGTGAGAGGAAGAACATTGTTTTCCTTCACTCTCTTTTCCCTTCACAGCACAATTCACACAGCAGGGGCTGAGATGTCGGTGCCACAGCAGCTCCAGGGTGGGCAGTGCCAGAGGGGCTCCCCTGCTCATCCCTGTCCTCCTCCTCCTGCAGGAGCCTGCAGTGCTGAGACAGCTGCTGGGAGCAGGATAGGGGGGAACTGGCCTTTTTGTTGCTGACAAGACAATTCCACCCCGGTGCTCCAAAAGCTCTTGTGACATCCCCAATTTTCCAGATGGATAATGAAAACCTGTGAGCAGGGCCATGGCGGCGGCTTCCGAAGCGCTCGCCTGTGGAGCTGTGTCCATTGGTTTAATATCTGCTGACAGGGCTTAATAATCATTACACTAAGTGGAGCTGGCACTCGGGGAGGCAGGTAAAGACACTGCTGCCCTGGGGCTGAGACACATTTCTCACCATGCAGAGGAGAGATGGGAATCAGACCTGGAGATCCTCATCCTGATGGGCCGATTTCTACCTCTCCTTCTAGGGTGTGCAGCAATGCAGGAGATGCTGGCCTGGTCTCCCCATCTGTTGCTCAGGTGGCTGTTGGCACCCTCTCCTGGCATCCAGGGATGCCCTGAGTCTGGCCTAGGGGTTCCTGTGCTTCCACTGGGCCACTGCTTTGGAAAGAGCAAAACATCAACTTTTCCTCAATCAGAAGTTGCATAGTCTGTGCAAAAAGCAAAGCGTGTCTTTATCCAATGTGGTTGTAGTAATGATATGAAAAAAAACTCCACACCTATAATTCTGAGGTCTAGAATCAATATTTATTCTTATTGATTACTTCATTTCTCTAACAATTTTTCATTTGGTTTTTGGGTAAATTCCCATGACCATCCTTGTGCACACAGCAGTGGGATGCTGCAGCAGGTCTGAGTATCTTGTAAGGGAGTCTGGAACAGCAGGCCAGGGCAGACACTTCTACTGGTGTGGTGCTGTGCTGGGGAGCTGGCTGCTCAGACCTGTCAGGAGAATGTGTTTCATGCAGAGTCTCTGTGCTGGTCACCAAAGATGCTCTGGGGCTGCACCCAGGGGCAGGGTAGGTTGCTGCCAGAGGACTGCTCAGTTTGTTTATTTAAGTTAACTCACAACATGCTTTTACATCCCATCCCCCTGGCTGTTCATCCCTGGGGCTGTTGCAGCTGGCTCTTCCTGCAGTGCTAAACAAGGGCATGGATGCAAACCCTCCTTCATCCCAGCCCAGTCCTTCCAGCACCACGACCACATTTTTTTGTGGTTGCCCTTTGCTGAAGCTCCCTGGTGTGTGGGAGTCTCCTGTCCCTGCACCCAGGGATGGAGCTCCAGAAGGTTGAGGATTACCCCAGGTTTGGTCCCCCAGTGCTGGATGGGGACACCTCCTCCCTGTGCAGAGCATGGTCTCACTGTCCTGCCCCCCTGCAGGCTCAGAGCCCTTTTGCAGCTTGGGCTCACCACAAGCCCACCTCGACATTAACTCTTTTCCAGGTTCCTGCCTCCCAGTAAATTGGTGATTTATCACCAAAACTTGTTTTTATTTTATGTTTTTGAAGTTTATATCTTGTGGTTTGTTTGGGTTTTTTACTTCTGCCTGTGTTTGCTGGCTGAGGGATGCATTGCCCTTGTGGCTTTGTGCCTTTGGTACCTCTTGACTTAGGAGAAAGCAGCTGGGCTGGTGGGAATGAACCACCTCTGCTCAGTCATTGAGCCTCATATCCACAGTGGCTTCAGAAATTGTGATGGTCCCACCTTATCCCTTAAATAGACACATATTGCCATGCAGACTGGCTTAAAGTTCTGCCATAGTTATGCCCACCCAGACTGGCACTAGCAGGGAAGAGCACTGTAAATCAAATTTACTGTTATATTAGTATGAAAGTGCTCATATGCAAGCCAGTCTGAATTAATTTTTCAAGAAAGTTTTTCTCTGAGACATTATCAAATATATTACAGTCTTCATTGACTAATTTTGTAATTCAATCAGGGGAAAATAAGGCATTGAAGGTAGTTCAGCATGATTTGTTTTTATAGACCAACTGCTTCATCCTCTTGATTCTACTATCATTTACCTTCTTAAATAATTTTTTCCTTTGATTTTTCACCATAAATTTAAAGTTAGGTTTATTAATTTATTCTTCACACCAGCCAGGATAACAAATACAAGTTTTATGCATATATGTGTATATAAAGGGAAAAGTCTTTACAGATTTAAAGAGCTTCTGCCTTCTTGACAAGTTCCTCAGCCTGGAATTAAATTGGTTGCAGTGTTTGATAATGAGACTTCATGCCTTTTGGGCTGCTGAGTGTTTTTCTGAGTATCCTGCTCAGGTCTGTCCCTCTCTGTGGTACGAAGAGAGGAAATATTGCTGAATTTTCCAGTAATAATTTTCTTAGTTGCTTAACTGTTATTCTATTTTCTTTCTCTCTGTTTTTATTGTTTTTATTTTGGTTTATGCTTTAGTTATGTTTAAGGAGTATTAATTCTTCTATATCCTGTTTGTTCTCAATCTCCCTTGATCTAAGGAACTGTGATGGAAATTGAAATTAGATACAGCCTTTTACTTCTGAATGCCTGCAGAAATCCCATTCCATCCTCCTGCTGCAGGGCAGCTGGATTTTAGCTATTTCTTCCTTTTAAAAATGTTGTTATTTAGTTCTTAATAACAAAACATATTGTCTTCACTATGTTTCTTTTCTACCTAAATCCATCATGCTGCTGGTGTATTTAGGAGCGATTTGGGCTTATTCTCTCTGCTTGAAGATTTCAAGTAATGCTCCTTGGCTGCTTCTGTCTGTTAACGTGATATTGGAGTTAATGGGATGTCAGCATGTGCCAAAAGCCCTCATCAGCAGAGCACACGTGTTCCACTCTGGCATATTAAAGCTGAAGTTGTAAGGGTAAAGCAAGGCACTTTCCTGCCTTTTGATATGTATAGGTAAAGGCATTGATTTAAGTTCTGCTGAACTCGTTGTGATCAGGTTGCACCAAAAAAAGTCACTTCCTCTTAAGTGCATCCCAACAGAGAAGCTGGAATCCAGGTTGGGTTCTGGGATGCTCCAGCAAAGGGCCTCTCACTTGGGTTTGCTCCTGCCAGAGCTTTGCCAGTTTCAGATGAGGGGTTTGGGGCCAGCCTTATGGGCAGGCTTTGTGTTAATCTGCCAGACAGGAATGAAGTTTTACTTTCCTGCTAAAAGAGGAGAGGTGCTATTAAATTTTGTTGATTGAGTATTTTACTAGGATGTGCTACTGGGTCTTTGAATGTCTGCCAGGTGCCTCTCTTTTTTTAATACCTTATTTTGTTATTTCATTGAGGCAAAACCTGGCATTTATTTACCTGCTATTAGACAGCTTGCAGAAAGCTGTGCAAGCTCTCCTTTTGCAAAAGGTACATTAGTTCAAATTCCTGGTTGCTGTGCTGCTCTGCTTTGATACCTGCCTTTGGAAACCTTCCTGGATGCAGGCAGGGAGGCACCATGCTGTCTGAAACTGTGCCTCGAGGATGAACCCTGGTTTCCAACCAGTGGTAAAAATGTATACTTTATCCCTGGATCAGGCTTTACTTTTAAATTTCTTTTTTTGCAAAAACAAAATTTGTGGTTTTCAAAACCATCAGGCTTTTGTTCAAATTCAGGATCCTCTAACATCCTCTACTCTTAGTGGAGAACCTTAAGTTTTGAACTCAGCACCTGAGTGTTTTTCCCAGGAGCCATTTCCAGGTATTTGACTGTCAGAAGTCAGCATGTACACACACAAGGCCCTGTGTACTTCAGAACCTCTGAGCTCTCTTCTGTGGCACACGAATGCTGAAGGTCTTATGGCCCTTGCAACATCAGTGTCTGCAGTGCACCATGACATACAGAGATGCTGGGAAGTTCCAGGCAGGGAGATGTGAAGAGATGAGTGTGTGGAAGGAGGAGGGAGAAGCGATGCAGCAGTCCAGGCTCTTATTGGAGAAATTCTTCATGTCACCCTTACCAAAGCAGGTAAAGAAGGAGGAAACTCCTCTCTCTTCTCCCATGGAGCACAGGCATGGAGAGGGGAGATACAGGTGGGGAGGGGCTATATGAAGCTGTTCATAGCTGGTGGTAAGTGCCAGTTTGTTTATGTGGAGCTCCAGAGCCCAGGAGTGGGCTCTGAATGGCTGGAGCTGCCATTTGCCATTGGGCAGGCTCTGTAAGGATAAATAATCTTGGCTGCAATTTGCGCTAATGATGTCCCAAGCACGCTGGCACGTCTTGATCAGTGGGGGAGGAGGGAAAGCAGTGCTTCTGGCTTTTTTTGGGGTGTGAATGGGGAAGGCAGGAGGAGGCTGGGGAGAGGAGGGAGCAGGAAGTGTTTCCCATTTTGGTTAGTGGTGTGGGAGATGGAAGGTTGGTGGTTGAATTTTAATTTCTTTTATTGGTCTAGTAAGACAGTAGCTATGGGAGATGTGTTACCCACGGATGTGGCTCCACTGTGCAGGCTGCAGTTCTTGAAAGTTTTACTGAAACATTGTCTTGATAAAGAGGTTTGGTTGATACACAGTGCAGCACAGTTCTGTCAGGTTAAATTATTGAGAAGGTATATATAACTGTCTTGATTAGGAAGGGGTAGAACAAATGCAAAATACACAAACTTATGCTAGAGCAGAGCAGAGGGAACTGTGCGGAAGCCCACAGTTATTTAACCTCATGTCTCCATCACAGTCAGATCAGATTCATTAAAGCCATCTCAGTACCCTTCTGAATGATCACAGTTTGAAGATTTGAATTTAAACTTGTACATTTAGAGCCTGGAAATAGGAGTGTACTGTATGTGTTTTGAGTGAACAGAAGCACTGCAGGCTCTGTGCTCATGCCTCGAGCTGCAGCTGTTGAAGAGCAGGGGGTCAAACACATTGTGGTACCAAATAAAATCTTCAGGATATCAAGCTGTAATTTCCTAGAAGCTGTAGGCTGAGGGAAATGTTTCTAGTAAATATTGGCACCTGGAGGATAAAGAAACTACAAGTTCTCATCTGTCTGAGGTTGTTTATCCCTGTTTCTGGGGTGTATCACAAATGCACAGATCAGGCTTTTTCTGTGGCTCTGCCTTTCCTTCTGCCTCAGACATGGGAAATGTGGGCTGGGAGGTGGGGAGATGCTGTGCCTGCACTTCTGGAGGAATGAGGACCCAGGGATGCACCCATGTTCCAGCCTCCATCAGCTGTGACAGCAGCTCTGAGACCTGCCATCTCAGTGGTACTTTTTTTTGTTGGGGGTGCTCCTCTTACCAGATTAGCTGAGCTTTACTGAGAAAGCAGCTGGCAGATAATTTCATTACTGGCCACCTGTTGTGAAGTACATATGTACCAGCATTTTTTCCTAAGCATAGGAGTTTAAAAAGTAGCAAAGGGAATTAATAGACAAATCCTACTGAGATTCCTCTAACATCCTTCGTCAATCCCGGGTTTAATGTCTAATGAGTGCTGGGGTGTGCATGATGGGAGCAGGGGATGGTACTTAATAAAGTGTTTCATTGGAGAAAAAGAGCTTTACTCACAGTAACTCAGTGGGTAAGTTTGCATGGTCTTGATGAGAAGACTGGGACTGAGACAGGCTGGGGACTGAGACAGGTGTCCTGCTGTGAGCAGCAGACCAATGAGCCATGCAGAGGATGCAAGGGGCTAAGGGTCAGCCAGGTAGAAATGATGCCTTGTAGACTGTTAAAATACCATGGCTGGGTTTTTATTTATCCTCTGCTAAAAAGTCTGCCTCGGACAGTTCATCAGTTTGATGTTGGAGTAGCTTTTGAGATGAATCACTGCAGACTTTCTTCCTCCACAGTCACCCAGGAGGGGTGGGTTCCTCATTAGGTGGATGCAGAAGCATTTGGAGCTGCATCTCTCTCACCTCTGGTAGCAGAATGAGCCTCAGGACCATCCATTGGACTTGGTAAAAGACTGGGAGACCCAAAGATGGAGCATGCTGAGGGTGAAAGCATCATGAAATGCTGTCCTGAGCATGTCCTTTGAAGGGCAGGTGTGAGTGCTGACCTCCTGCCTGGCCTTCAATCAGCACAGGCTTGCCACAAAGTGGAACCTGGGAGTTTTGGAATAAGTCTAAGTGTCTTTGGAGATAAATGTTCCTGGCAGATCTCTGGTGAAAAGTGCTTCCTGTGCTCCTTTACCACTCTCTTTGTTGGAGATTGTTATTATTAAACTTTGTTATGGTGTCAGCTAGAAGAGATGAGGTGTGAAGGAGGTTATATTATCAGAGCCTTCTGCAGGCAATAAAAGGTAAAAATGAGAGATTAGAGATGTTTTCAGAAGATGAATAGACGAAGAGCAGTGGCCTGAACTTCAGGAAGATTTGTAGATGGGTTTAGGGAAGGCTTTGGCGCATAGAGGAGGATGGTGTCCAGCAAGGGGGAGTTCAGGGTGTGGAGTGGAGAAGTGGAGCCATGTTTCCAAGAGGTTTTGTGTGCTGTGACCCCAAAGGTGCAAATCTCTAAACATCTCTGCTGTGAAGGACAAACTCCCTGCAGAAGGTGGCAGAGAGCTTGTCATGCTGCCATGGGGCAGAGTGGCCATGGTAGCTCCTGCCTGCACTCTCCTCCATCCTCTCTCTCTTTGGAGCTTGCCTTGCTGGCTGCTCCCCCCTCCTGCCCCGTTTCCCCCTGCTGTCAGGCACTTGGTCCAGCTTTCTGACTGGAGAATTTTCCTCACCCGGGGAATTGGCCAACACCCTTTAGTGCAAGCCCTGGACCGCATCCCTGGTCTGGAAGGCTCACACAGCTCGTTGTTGGCAGCTGAGCCACAGCCCCTCGGATGTTTTTCTCCTGACAAGAGCAGCTTGTGCAGATTTTCTGATACCACCCTGCGTGCTCTGGTTGTTCCCTGAGCCCCAGTTAGTTACGGCACTTTTCAGCACGCTCTGTGTCCATCATCTCACTGGTGGACGTGGGTATTTCATGCAGGAAAGCTTCCTTTTTGGTTTTTATTTTATTTTTTTTTTCCTGGAGAATGAGTGAATTAAGCCATGTGTTTACTACCACTTGAGCAAAGTGGTCCCAGGCTGGGCCATAAGATATACGACTGGTGTTTAAAATTAAGAGAGCAAACATCAACAGAGAAAGCTGGAAGCAGGAAAAGGAGCCTGGGTAATGGAATTACATTACTTCCATGCTAATATGACCTTGGAGATGGTCTACTGCTCTGGAGGGATTTGGGAGAGTAATATATTTGATAGCATTATCTGGGAGGGTGTGCATTTATCTGAGCATATGTATATCCAAGATTACATATTTGTGTGTATGTGCATGGTGCTTATTCTATCAGTTTGTTCTCTTTTATCCATACATCTCTCTGTGACACCCAGGGATGTGTTCCAGGCAATGCTTTGGGGTCCTCCTGCAGAGGGTTTAGATACTAGGGAAGGACTTAATGCCTTCTCCTTTAAACTGCCACCTGGAAAGCCAAAATAAAAAGCATTACACTCCTTAAAATCAATACACGGTGGCACCCCCCTCAGGGATTAGATCTTCACTCCTTAGTCTCTGTTGGAGCCAGGAGGGCAGGGGATTTCAAAGGAAGAAGCTGCTACTTGCTAATGTGCTCTCTTTGTGCCATTATTAATGTGGAGAGGAGCAGCAGCATCTCTTTTTCTCTCAGCTCTTGGGGTACCACACCAAGACACATTGATTACTTGAGGTATCTGAGGCTCTGGCTTTGAATGGAGAGATTTCCAGATCAGAACCTTTTTGGATACCTGTTGGTGGCCAGAGTGCTGTGGTGCTGGGCAGGCTATAAATTATTAAAATCAATCTTCTATAATCAGCAGTCACAGTAGAAGTGAGTTATAATGAAATGGGTCCAGCTGTTTACAGACAGGCAGTGTGGGAGAGGTGAGAAAAGAGCAGGATTTTCCCTGTACCAAACGATCTGTGGGGAGCTGCTTCTCTGGGTCAGGATAACCAGAAATGTGCATGTGTCAGGGGCATCTCACCATTCCCTCCAAACTCTGTGGTGCTTAACTTTGTTTTAGGCAAGAGCAGTGATTTCTTGCCTTTTCAGCTTTATTTTTTGAGGTCTGTTTTCATTCTGGAGGATGTGTGCAAATAGTCATATTAAAAAAAGAAAAAGAGACAAATTCATGGTTATGGGGGAGGGACAGCCTTGGGTGATGTGGGAACTTTGTGTGTGAGGGTGGCAATTGCTCAGGGAAAGCAGGTAGCCCTTTCCAGTCTTCCCTGGAAGTAAAACTGGTGTGAAGGGAATGGGATGACAAGAATGAATCCTTTAGTGGCTAATGAAGCTGTGGTGTGGATGTGGTTTCTGCTGAGGCTGCTTTAGCCACTTTTTGGGGCCTTCTGCTGATGAAGATCATTGTTTGAGTGTGGCCAGTATCCAGCAGCTGTATCCCACCCAGCATCCTCGGTGCAGCTGGGCTCTCTCCAGTCACCCCTCACCTCTGCATGCCCCAGGTCCCACCCGTGGTTCCTCACCTCTCAGTCCCGCAGGTCCTTTCCTTAAAATGCAGCTTTTTGCCCTTTATTTTGACACAGTTTACGTGGAAGAAGGTTGTGTATCTAATATGATGTTTAATGTTGATGGTCTGTTGCAATGATTCTGTCACATCCTGAATCTCAGTGAGGGGATGAAGGGATCCCATATGGAGGGATGGGCCCTGCTGCCTTCTGAAGAAAGGGCATTGTAGGAGGTGGTTTGGGGCTTCTTTGAAGGATCTGGCTTGGGGCTGATTTGAAGGATCTGGCTTGGGGCTGATTTGAAGGAGCTTTTTTGGGGCACCCTGGGCTTGGCTCTGAACTGGCCGTAGTTCTTGTGGCAGCACGTAGGGATGAACTTTTGCTTGCAGTCCACACAATAGAAACTACTATCCACATCCAGGCAATTAAAATGTATTCCTCAGTGCATAAAAAAATAATCTAATAATAATAATAATAATAATAATGGTGAAATGAATGACATTCCAGATGTCTTTGCTAACCGGCCTGAGTTTTTTAAGTTCAAAGATGCATTGTGTTGCAACCCCTGTGAGTTGGGGAGTTTTCTTCCCCCAAGTGCTTCAGGCTGTGATGAAGGTTGAGCATCTCTGATCAGGCAGCCTGCGTGGGGCATGTCTCATCACAAGGGAAACAGGCATTAGTCAAAATGCAGCCCGGAAGGGACGAGAACAAATTTGCAAAACACTCTGCCTGATGCCTTTTGGAAGGAATTCAGAGAAGAGCAACTAAAATGATTAAGGTTCTGCAGGGAATGTATTGTAAAAAAAGATTAGGAAAAAGAAAAACTAAATATATAAAATGCAGCTAGACCAGATTGAAGGGAAGCAATCCCCAGCGGTGCATATTTAGAAGAGTTGAACAATGAAGAACTAAAAGGACTATTTAGGATGCTGGAAGGAAAACATGGGGTGTATAGAATCAATTAAGCAATGAAAAATCTGGGGGCTACATATCTAAGTCCTTTTTCCAAAGGAAAAAGACTCTTTCCCCTTTGGAGCATGAAAGAGTGTCTGAAATGGATGCTGCAGCCTTTGGAAAGTTTGCAGTTGGTCTGGGGGCAGGGGGGAAAGATGACAAAGTGCTCACCACATGTCACATGGGTGGAGATGTCTTCACTGAGGTCCCTGCATGGGGGGATGTGGGTATGGAAACCTCCTGGGCCCATTGGGCTTCTATTTTCTCCTTGGATAGTGTGGAGGTGCAGCTGAGCAGCCACCCAGCCCTGGACTGCCTTCTCCCTTCCCTGCTGCCGTGCTGCTGCACGAAATAGCAACCTGGAAGGTGTGATAGGGACAACTGGCTGCAGTCTCCCTGCCTTGGCTGATTAATTAACTCTTCAGATTAATTTCCTTCCTGATTACCGCTTGATTAATTCCTCCTAACTCTGCGAGACCTCCTCACCACTTAATCCTCTTTATAAGCCCTCAGAGTGCAATGCTTGAAGTAAACATCAAGCAGGAAAAAAAAAGCAAACACTCTGAAATGCAAACACAACAGTGCTGCCAGCAGGACCCCTCCCTGTGCCAGGAGCCAGCCCCTGTGGGCTGCCCCATGGCTCCCTGCCCCAAGGGCCCCTCCACACTCCCCCTCTCCTCCCAGCCCCACTTTCCTCGTCAGTTCTCCAGCGTGTCTGTAGCAAATTGCACAATTTCACTTGTTGAGCCTGATAATTAGTGACAATATTCCTGGTAATTTGCAAAGGGGGCAGGAGGAGGGAGCGGTGCTCAGCTGTGTTCAGCAGCAGGAGAGGAGGTTTTTTCCCCTCATCTCCTCATTAAAAGGAGCATCTGAACTCATGAGGCAGCTTTTGATGTAAGCTAGAGCACGGGATGCTGTGCTGGCCATCAGGGTTTGTGCTGTCTCACCAGCCAGACCTGTGGCATGGGGCAGAGAGAGGCTGGGGATGGCAGGAGCCACCAGCTCAGAGGAGAAGGGGTGAGGGGTTAGTGAGGACACCAATTTGTGGATTTTTGGTGGTGCAGGGGGAGGCAATGGGGTCAGAGACCAGGGGGATGATCAGGCTGAGCCTTGGCTTTAGTCTGAACAACCCACATACAGAAGGCAGCAATTCTGATCATGCTGAGGATTTTAATTTTTTTTTTTTTTTCCTGGGCATCTACTCCCAAAGCCCTCTAGATGCTTCAATAAAATATAAGTAAATACGTAACTTATGATGAGGAAAGAAATGCAGCCAAATGAATCCCAAAACAGGAACAAAAAGCTTTTCCTCATCTTCCCTACAGTCAATAACCCAACATTTACCCCTGGGAAACATAATGCTTAAAGAGCAGCAACACTTTCTTGGACATTGTTTTTGAGGAATGTTTTGTGGTTGGAAGCAAAGCTGGAGTATGCACCAGCTAAGTTCTAGTGAATTTGTTGTTCTTGTGACCTCAGCTGCAATGCACACAGGAAGAACATTTTGCACCCAAGGGCCAAGCTTGCTTTTTGTTTCATGGTTGTACAGCATGTGTCATTCCTAAACGTGACCTAAACTAATGAATTTGGCTGAGTTTGAACCAGCAAGTGCAAAAAAAAAATGAAGATGGTGTGTGTGGCTAGAGGGACAGGGAATGATTTATTTCTGTGTTGATGGAAAACAAAAACAGATCCTGGAGGTTTTAGGGGCTGAGGCTGTTCCTAGTCTGCAGCCTTTGCTGCCTTGTGCTGCCCTGTGCTCCCTGGTGTGTTGCCACAGTCATGATGTTAGATTTTGTCTCTAGATCTGTTGGAACCAAGTGACTCTGATGAAGGAGACTGCACACAGAGAATCCATTCTCATATCAGAGCTGCTTTAAGCACAGCCCTCCAAGATTATTTCGGTGCACCCGATAATCTTTGGCCATGAAGTCAGTTGGGCCTGAGATTGTTTTGCTCTATGTCACCGCCTCTAAAAAACACTCATTTTGGCTGTGTGAGCTGTGTTCCAGGTGGCATATGACAAATTACAGCTGTGCTCTGCTGCTTCAGCTTGCATAAGTCTGCAGCCCAGCCTGGGGTTCCCTTTGGTGCAGTGTCCCAGTTCCCGAATTGCAGGAACAGGTTAATGGTCTGTTTTGACTCTTTCTGAACTTGTGTGATGATATTCCTGCTGAGATGGGGTGAGGAAGGGATGTCCTGATAGCCTGCACCCCTGGGAGCTGTGCATGGCTGAGGTTTCTGGCCCAGGAAGTCCCATGTCTGAGTAAATGCAGCTGCTGGTGGATTAGGAAGCCTGAATTGACCTGAATTCACCCCTCCCTGTCTCCCTTGTCACCCATTTGGAGTTGAAGCAAGTGGGAACCCACAGCTCCTACAAAGCTCCCCATTTTCCAGGTACTGGAAGAGCTACCCTGTCCTGAACAGTGATTGTCCTTGTGTCTAAGATCTGCAGAAATCTCCTTTAGGGTGTCAACAGGCAGGGTCCTGCCTTTGTGACTTTTGTATGCTTGTCACATTGTTCATTGTAAAAAAAATTCCCTTTATTTGCCTTTTAATACTACTATTAAAGCTTTACTGCCAGCTGATCTTCAATTCCTACAAGGGATGGGGGAGAGTAAATTGGAATCTTTGATCTCATTTGCTCTACTTTCTCTGTCCTTGTATCGTCTTTAGGGCTCTATTTCCTTGGCCACAAAAAAAAAGTCAATATGAAAGTAAGAGGGAAGAGGAAAAAAAAAAACCAAAATCCAGAGTTTATTTTTGTAGTGGTGAAGGGATTGTGCATCCCAGCAGCAGTAACAGCCTTGAACTCTGTCTGTGGATCAGAGGTGTTCCCAGATGCATGTGGGACTCTTTTCTCAGGAGGGCAGCTAATGGTGGAGACTTCCCCAGCAGTTCATCTGGACTAAGAGTGCCATCTGGATCAGAGGAAACTAACTTCTGAAAAGGGGGAGAAGGGGAAAAATGGCTGTTCTTACTGTATGTTGAAAATCTAGCCAGAGGCAGCTGGAACAAGGCTTGGTGGAGCAGTGCTGGCACACTTTTGGTTTCCTACGCAGCTTGGAAACAGCAGCAAGAGAGAGCTGAAAGGCAGACGTGCAAGGAAGGTGGCAAGTCTGGGAGAGAAGGGAAAGAACAGACCAAAAGGGGTGGATGAATTTGTGGTTCGTGCAGAGGATCCAGATATGCATATAAATGATTGTTGAGCAATGAAACCGTAGTTTTATAAGATGCTGCTGCCAAAATCCGCAGAAAAGGTGCTTCAGTGCTGAAGGAAATTTCTCATTTTGTAAGGTGACCAGAGGGCAAATGCACAATTCTTTTGGTACCACATTGTGTCAGAGCCTCCCTCTGCACATCCCCCTCCCTCCATCTCTCACCCTCAGGCGACTTCACCTCTGTAGAGATGACTTAGCACATGAGGGATGTGGAGGGATTGGATCCTAATCAGATCATTAGTGCAGCTGTGAAGGAATATAATTTCCCATCCACAAGCCATCACCTCTTTCATCATCTTCTTTATTTATTTCTAAATAATGTATATATACTCCCCCCTCCATGTGATTAAAAATAAAGTCACTCTGTTGTAAAAGGCAAAAAGAGAAGTAAGTCACGTTTAAACAGTGTGGGAAATGCTCTTTTCTCCAGAACCAAACTCTTGCAAAGATGCACAGATGATTTGAAGTTTAGTTCTGAGGTAGACAGATGCATTCTTTTCTGCCAGCTAAATGATTCCATTACATCCAGAATTTACGTCCAGAATCCAGGTACTAGACTCGTCTGTTTAGCACAGTGGGCTTCTGTGGCCAAAAGGGAACAGAAGGGATATGAAGAAGTGCATGTATTGAAAAAAACCCCAAATCCATCAAACCCCAGCACCAGTGCTGCTGTAGCAGTATGGCTTAGGACACAGGCAACACCTCTGGGTGGTGCATGTTTAGCCCAAGCTCTATCACCAGGTTTTGGCCAGTGTTCTGCACTGCTCCAGGTGTTGGTGACATTTGAGATGAACTGAAGAAAAGGTGGTGTTTTATGAGCAGAAGGTGCGACAGGAACCTTGAGCACCTGTAGAGCTCCTTGAACTATAATAGAGAGCAAAGACTTTGGTGGGTGTCTTGGCCTCCTGTTCCTCCTCTCTGTTAAATCATTGCTCCCAGGCACAGCTGACTTTTGCTTAAGTCTGCACTGGTAGAGGCCCTGGAGAGCCTCATTCCCCAGATACCAGCTTTTTGATTGCCGTGGAACGGGGTGGTTGGTTTTGCTCTTTCACGCCTCTGACTTGCAGGTGGTCCCCGTGTGGTTTCATAAGCTGCCCTGGAAAGCATTTGAGCTACAATGTTGTACTAATTCCATAGACAGGAGCTAAATGCTGCATGTATGGCTGAGGAACTTTATATGGTGTCAGCTGTAATCTGAATGAAACAATTGAAACGTGACATGTGCAGCCTTTTGGCGGACTGTGGGGTGCTGCTGTCACCCAGTTTTGAGGAAGGATCCCAACTTCCCACACAGACTCAGGGAGAAAGTTTTCATGAGATGTTGGAGGAACTCTGGAGCAGCCAACACTTGAGGGAACATTTTTTTAAAACTTCACAAGTGGCAAAGAGCTCCAAAATATCTGTTAGTCTGCAACTACGCAGGAACAGGAGGACAACAATTGCATGAACCCTCTGCAGTGGCAAGTTGTTGATGCAGACTTGCTCTTAATAGCTCTGCCTAACAGCATCCAGCTTCTGGGGCTGAAACTGTAGTCTTTCATGCATAAGTCTTGCTCTGCTGGCAAGTAATTTTGCAGGCTGTGGCTCCATCCTGGACTGTCAAACCACAGGATCTTCTTGGTGAAAGCTTGTGTGCACGGAGCTGCACTCATGTGTGTACCCTCAGGTAACTTGGAAGGGCATTGTCCTGCTAATGGAAATACAGATTTCTGTGTTTTGAGCCATCTGATAGACAAGGTTATGGCTTTGTTTGTGTGTTTTCAAAGGACAGGGGGAGGAGGCTGGAGTGGGGAGATCCTGCTGGGTGGCTTGAGAGTGCTCTGCCTGCATAGAGCTGTCTCAGCAACATCACCATTCCCCACTTGAAATGCTAAATTATTCTTCTCCTCTGTTGTGTGATTGTTTTATGTGCTTTTCTCAGCAAAATCAATCAAGAATTGATAATTTATAAGCTCCTATTTGCATTTTTTTCACTCTTCAAGGGGAAAAAAAGAGAAGGATAAAGCACAAGGTATCGCCACAAGTAGAGGAGTGGGGGGGATGCAGAGCTGAGCACCACCTCCCTTATCTGGGGGTTGGGAGTATGCTCATTGCTTCTGCTGGTGAGGGGGTTGGTCTTTGCTGCTGACTCCTTAAAGATCTGCCCTTGCTGCACACTGGAGAAATGGTGATATAAAGGGTGATGATAGGAGGTGTGAGCTTGCCTGTGGGGAAAAACAGGGGCTCAACCTTGAGAGGTGCCAGGCATGGTCATCACCAGCAAAGTTATCTGAGTGTGAGTGAGAACAGAGCATTGCCAGGTTTGTGCATTCCTGTGTGTACAGAGTGCCGTGGAAAGAGAGAGATTGGACTAGGCAGGTAGAAGGAGAAAGCTGGGTTAGCTGCCATCCCAACTTACACTGAAAAAGAAATACCCTGTGGCAGCATATTCCACACTTCTAAGCCTGAACCCTGCCTGCTGTCACAAACATCCTCACGCACACAGGGATGAGTCCTGCTGCCTGACCCCCTCCCCACAGCCACTGCTGCCCCGTGGGCACATGTCCCATCTCCATCCCCATCCCACCCCCCTGAACTGCAGTGAGGACATGGCAGGAGGGAGCCATGTCCCCTGAGAACTGCCCTACTTTGGGAATTTTGTGGGAAAAAAAGTAGCTATATTGTCTTAAAATAGAGATAAATATTATCGCTTTGCAGAAAGAAAAATAGAAGAAGTGAGAGACTGCTTGAATAAATAAATGGATACATACTTAGATACTGTAAATAACTGTGTAGGCAGATGGATGCACAAGTCCATAGACATGGATGCTCATGCAAAACAGTAGACACATCAGTTATATGGCCCAGATCCTGCTCTGAACTCTTTGTCCCCTTCACTGGTGCTCCTGCCAGAGGAGTCATTTGCATGGTGAGCTGCTGCTTCTTCTTGTGAAAGCTTGATTGCCAGTCTCTGTACTCTGCAGCTTTCCAAGCATTGCATCTTCAAGTTGGAAAGCAGCCTTGGAAGAAAGAGCTTAATAAAATCATGAAAATCAATTTATGAAAGCAGCCCAACTCAGACCTGCCTCTGGTTGAGCTCCTGTGGTTCCTGTTCCAGCAGGACAAAGGGAGCTGAGCTGTGGGTGAACCAGCCCCAGTGGTTGGTTTGTGCCCCTCTGGTTGTCTGGTATTCCTGGATGCCATGGCATCTGTTGTGCTGCCTCTTCTGCCTAGCAGGGTTTCATCCTTGAGCAGATGATCTAGAAACACAAAGCAAAATCTCAGAGTGAACTGTTGACATCCTTCCTTTGTAGGGTGTTAAGAATTCTTTTCAAGTATTCTATATTTGTCCTGAGTGTTTCAAACCATGATTTGGAGAATTTGTCTAGGGAGGTCTGGAGGGATTGGCTGGCTCCCAGTGTTTTCCCATCAGATACTCCTGCCTCAGTTTTCAGCTCTTGTTCTTCTACTCATGACCTGAAGCAAAAGCTCTGTAGTTGCTTAAATGGAGATGTGAGATTCTTGCAGTTTCCTAGAAAGACTTGGGTCTTCAGCTTGTCTTTAGAAATGGCAAAGGTTGGTGTGGGTGATGCATCTTCAGTGCAGTTCTGTCTTTGCCTTTCTGCCAGAATTACCCTTTATCTGTCCCAGATTTCTGGTATAACCAACACTGGTCTATCCCAGTTGACTCAGTCTCTTGGAAAATAGGTGTTACTGGATGGGTCAATAGCTGGTACACTTCAAAGTATAGCCTGTGGTAGGTTGAGGGATTCTGAAAGCTTCTCTTAACCTGTGGGTTATATTTCAGATTGCAATTTAGACAGTCATGTAGCTCGGCATGAATTTGTTATGTCCCAGTCTCTATCTGTGTGATAAATTTTCCATCCTCAGCCACTGATGCCCATCTTGAAAGAAAGCCAGCAAGGTTTTGTTATCATTTTACCAACCAGCTGCTTCTTAGTAGGGAGGGCTAAGACTTGACCACACTGCTGAGAAAAGACTCCACTCCCTCCTTCGAAGTTCTGAGTAAAGGGCGAAAAATACTCCCGATTCTGTCTTTCCAAGCCTTCCTCTGATAGGCTACTGGCAAAGATGTGTTGGTTCATCATTCTGCCAGAGACTGTGCCGAGAGCTTTGTTAATTATAGCAGAGCTGTGCACCACCCCCGTGTGCTGGACGTTCAGTCTGTTCCTCGCCGCGTGCCGAGCGAGGAAAGCGGGGAAGCAGCTCGCTCTTGTCTCTGTTTGGCAGGAGATGCTCGCTATCTTTGTAGTCCTTGTGAGAAGTACGTCAGGGCTGGACAGCCTGCGTGAATCCCCTGGAGAAGATTCCTCTCAGCCGTGGGAGAAGAGGCTGGGTTGATTTATTTGGGAATTACCAGGAGCTGGGTTTTCTCTGTAATGCCCTCAGATAGTCAGTGGCCAGTGGAAATCCCTCTGCATCCAACCTCTTGGTTTATGCTGGTACTTTGGCCATTTGCATTAGAAAATGTGCTTTTGAAGAACTGTGTGCTTCCAGCAAAATATCCTGGGGATCTTCTGGTCCCTTCTTGCCATGACTTTTTCCCTTGCACTTCCCACCCTTCTCCAAGCTCTCATTGTGCTGCAGCTGCAGGTGAAACGAGCAGCTCCCTGCACCGCTGCTAATGGGGCTGCAGATTGATGGCTCCTGGCTGCAGAAGCACTTGTCACGGGCTTGACAAGCTGCTCAAGGTTGCCTGATGTTGCAGGGTGGAGGTGGAAGGAGGGAGCTGCCGAGCTCTGTGCTCGTGCTTTATGGCCCTCCTGGTGGGACTGGTAGGCAGCCTGGCATAGCAACCGCTCAGGGCATTTACTAAGTGATTTATGAATTTGTAAATTTTCTGAGGCCCCAAAGCAAAAGTGTCTTTAATTAAATTTTGATTCTCTTCCCTCTTCCCCCCTTCCCTGCCTTTCCCTTCCCTATTTTTGTCCCTGCCTGTGGTTTGTTTACTGAGACCCAGCAAAGCTTTTGGAGAACAGGTAGGAGTCTGTGAGCATAGCCAGGAGGAGCAGAGGATGGCAAAGCAAACAAGCAGATGGCGGATATGATAAAGCAGCCCCCGGCCGCTCTGCCAGGCTCAGAGAGGGCTCTGCAATGCAGTTCAAGGGTCCCACAGTAAGAGCTTCCTGCATCCCTCTGCTCCAGACTCAGATTTGGCAAGGTGGCGATGGCCAAGCTGTGTTCCTGTGCTCTCATTTGCCATGTGCTCAAATCCTGGCATTGTTTAGGGCTACCTGGAGAGTCGGGGTGCTGGGGAAGAGACAGCCTTATGTTGCTCTGTGTTGCCATGCTGCCTGTGACACACACGTGCAGCCACCCATCTCTGAGTAGCGGCCCCTCCGGGGGGGAGTACATGAACCAAAGGAAAGAAGGAAGCTTTCCAGTATTATTGCTTTGTTTTTCTTTGAAAGAAAGTTCTAGAAGAATAAAATGGGAAATTGGCTTCGCCTTTGTAGTCAAGGGACTAGAGGCAGCTCCCCCAGGAGATGCTGCCTTGGCGTTGCCTAGGACTTCCCCCATCACCAGTTTTATTTTGTGATCCCTCCCCAGCCACTGACTCAGTGGCAGTGTCCTTACCCAGCCAAGCGATGTCAGTCCTGTGAATAGATTTCTATCAACCCACTCATCTCTAAAGAGCTGCAGTTAAAAGGCTCTGGAGACATAATTGTGTCTGCGTAACAGCAGCGATGATTTCCTTGAGAGGTAGGATGAAAAGTGGCTCCATTCCACTACTTCTGCAGAGACTTGATAGCTGCTTCTAGAAAGGGACTTGGTTGTGGTCCAGCAGCCCCCACCACCACAGCTTTCCCTGCCTTGTGCTGCCTTCCAGCTGCCTGCTTGTGCTGTCTGCAGGCACGAGCCATGGTCTGTGGGGTGTTACCAGCCCCATGGGTGCCTGCAAGCAGGAGAATTTGGGAGTGGGTTTGACAGGGTCTGCTGCAGAATGCTCTGGGCAGCCTGAAGTGGGCTTCATACATGGGGCACTTGGCCTGATGCTCAGCAGACATGTGTTACCCTCAACTAGAAAGCCACCAGCCTTGTGCACGATCACATTTCTGTTCCCCCGCCCCCCCTCCCCGCTTATTACCACGCTGTGGGTGAGGATGCTGTTTATCCCACTTCTTTTCTGCTCCCTTGGTGGTGCAGATGGAGAATTCACTCAACCTCCACATGTCTTCAGGTCTGGCTTCCCAGTGTGGATGTGTTGTTGTGTCACTTGTTGTGAGCTACAAAGCTGTCGAGCCAGGGATGTGTTTTGGGGGCACGGAGCAGGGGGGCAGGGGGGCAGCGCTTAGTCACCGAGGTGAATGCCGAACGCCCCATCCTGCTCTGCCCTCCTGGCTCACAGGCTAACATGAGGCAGCTTCCCTCCCACCTGCCCTGGGGATTTTGATGAAGTAGCTTGGGAGAAGGATGTGAAATACGTGTAGGGAGACAGGGATTTGGCTGCTGGTGTGCTGGTGCTTCTTATGCACTCTTGCTTTAAAAGTTGGTGACTGAGGCTGCAAGAATCAGCAAAATCAGAAAGATTTGAATCTGAAGATCCTTCCTTAGTGTCATTTAATATTGTCAGGCCTTTGCTTGCCATGCCACGATGGTATCACTGTTGTGAAACACAATCTCTTGCATCCACTCAAGAGTTCTTTTTAACATTTTTCCCTTTCTTCATGCCTCTCTCCTGGAAAAAGGAAGATGTTTGTTTTGATTGCCCTGCCTCCAGGGCTGGCACCACATTCAGGTGCTGCTTGCTTCACATGGGGCTTCATGTGACTTGTCCCCATTCTCCAACCACCCACTGCATCATGTCCATGTGGTTTACTCCCACCCTTTGTTGCTTTTCCCAACCTGCTCTGTTTCACTGGTGTCTTCCAGACAGAGGCCACTGTCCTGGTTATCTTTTCTCTTCTGATGTTGTAGAGGACAGAGGTGGATCTGGGAGTGACTCCTCTTGGGGAAGCTGGCAGATGAGATGTGCTCTGCCCCAACCTCCACGCTCACTCTGGGCACTAGCTGCTTTTTTGTCAACCAGAATCAGTGGATGATGCATTTCCACTTGTTTTAATTGACGATTTAGACTCTTGATGCAGAAAAATGGGTCTTGTAAGCTACCTGTGTCAGGCTGATGTGGGGCAAGAGGCCAAGAGTTTCTGGCTGGGCATTGAGGGAGCGGGAAGGAGCTGGGAGATACAGGGCAAGCTCCTTGCAAGGCCTGTGGAACAAATCCCACCCTAGGGCTGCCAGCCCAGTGCTGAGGTGACAAGTGATGCATTTGTGAGCATCTGTATTGAAATGCATGTAGTGTTCCTCGCTGACCTCCAACAGGAGCCACATCCGTGCCTGGAGCTCACTGGTGAGGAGGGGAGTGTGCTGTGCTCTTTAGAAAGGGAAATATCTTCAGACCTTGGAGGAATTAATTATTTTGTATGCTGGACCCTTGCCTTCTGACAGATCTATCTGAATTACAGATTAACTGTCAATGTGGGGACAGAGGAAGCCATTTCAATGAATTGCTCTCTAATTTATCGGAGGGGTTGTTTGGGCTGGTGGATCGACAATGCAGCAAGTTCTCTGAGTGGGGAGCTGTTTTATATCCTTCTCCACATCTCCCAGCCTTTTATTCCTTGCTTGTTTTATCTCCCTGTTCACAGAACCTCTCTCAAAGCTAATGAGGGTCCCAGCAAGGCCAGTGGAAACCCCAAAACTGTGATACTTTACACACGAGCTGTCAGCCCCTAGAAAGCTGTGATTTCAGAGCCTTTCTCCAGGGACTACTTCTGTGACTTTTAAACAAAACCATCACCTTTATGACCAAGGGCTATAAATTTTGGAGAAAGGCATGACATCCTGGAAAACGCCAGTGCATTGATGCAGCAGTTGGTATTAATTGAGCCAAAAAGTATCAGTTCCTGTCCCGTCAGTTTTGCCTGGAGAATGTCAAGGGCTTTCCTGTACTCTTTAAGTCTGCAAAAGGTTTTTGTAAAAACCTCCAAAACTCATTTCTTGTTGATTCTGGGCCTTGTAGCAAAGCTTAACACACCCAACACTGTTACTGATGTGAGCATCATGGGCTAGGGAGCACCAGGGCTACCCAAACACCAGCCTTGCTTCCTATCCCAGTTGTTCAGCACAAAGGAAAAAGGATTTGTTTGTTTGTTCATGGATATTTCTGACATGGACTTCATATTCCAGAAGAGTCTCATAATATTACGGGAGCAGATTTGGGATTTAAACCATTATACAAGTTAAATATGTTTTGATTCTGTAAGCAACACACTATTTATCTTGGGATAGAATAAATCTGGGAGGCTGATATCACTGCTGGAGATCATCTCAAGGAGGGCTGTGGAGGGGAAAAAAAAAGTGCATTTACTTTTTGAGAAGCGTAAGTTTTAAATTTTCATTGCCCTCATGCATGAACTGAGGCAAACTGTGAGTGCAAGGATTTTTATTATTTTTTGACCATGTAAGGATTTATCTTTTGGCCTGAAAGCAAACATCGCAAGTCTGATTTTAAATTTGGGTCTGCAAATTCACACCCTGAGTAAATGCAGCCGCCTGCTTGCTGGCAGGGACTGGACACATGAGGTGTCTGCTGGAAATGGACCCATTGGCATGTGCAGCCTTGATGGCTGCTTGATGTTTTCATAAAAATTCCATTTCAAAACAAAAAGGTCAAAAGTTGACCAAAAAGGCTACAACTGAAGACTATTTTTGTTTGAAAAATTACAAGCACTATTAATTACTGCATGAGAACCAGATGGTACTGACCAGTTTAGTTTCATGGTCCAAGCAGGATCTTGAAAGCAAACCGAGAAGAAAAACACACAGCAAAGACAAAACATGTGTTGTGCCAGGTACTTTACATTTTGATAGCTCCTTCCATTTGAAACCTCTGAGCATTGCAAAGTAAGGCACTTTTTTGTTTAATGGCTTTTTTTTTTTTTTTTTTTTTTAAGCTTAACAGAATATTAAGCCAAAATAAGGAGGCCTGAAAATTAACGTCTTTTTATGGCTGCAAAATCCCCTGGTGTCTTGAGAGTCTCATAAATGGATATTTGGAGAGGGGATGCTCAGCTCCCTGGGTTTGGAAGGACTCTGGTTACCACTGGAGAAAATAAATCTTCTTGGTGCAGGGGCAGCTGGGCTCCAGGGAGAAGGGGCTGGTGTCAGCACGAGGTGATGTGGCTGCAAGATAGCCTTGACAGGCTAATTGATCTGGAGCCTTTGCCTTTCCTGCCAGGGCTGCCTGTCTCCTTACCCATAATCCCCACCTCTTTGATGGCCTGTCAGGAATATGGGACTTGGCCCAGTTTTACATTTATCCAATAACATTATGAAATTGATAGTGACACTTCCATTGGCACTAATTTCAGTAAGAGATTGGAGCCAGCGGACAAGCGGTTTGCTCTCATGGCGGCTAAGCTTTCCAAGTGGATCAAGATGACCCAAGACTGATCTTGCAGTGGCCAAGGCATGGGAAGGGAAGTGGTGGGAGGGGGATGGAGGTGGCTGGTGGACTCGGAGCTAATGAGAAACATGCCTAATGCTTGTCCTCAGCCTGCAGTGGTCCTGGCTTGTGCTGCAGAGCTGCTGCTGGCAGGGCTTTTGCTCCATGGATGGTGTTTATTAAGCAGCATTGGGCATCAGTCTCTGCAAAGGTCAGGAGAAGCCTCAGGCAGGAGGGCAGTAGTGGTCCCAGCTGTTGACTTTCAGGCCTTCAGTGCTTCTCACTGTTTTAAGCATTTCCTGGCACAGGGTCAGGCTCCTGCAGCATCACGCTCTTGGCTCAGGTCAGTGATCCAGCACCAGGTTGGACATGCTGGTGGTGGGGCTGCCAGTAGCCCCCTTGCCAAATATCACTGGGGACCCTCTTGTGCTAAGGGAGCTCCACACTGAGTGGGTTAGATAACACATCCCAAAGCTTTCACACAATGAAGGCCACAGTGTTGAAGGTGATGCAGTTGTCACAGCCTCAATGCACACTGTGTGCATGTTCTTTGCCATCTGAATTGCAGAATAGATGGAGGTGAAGCTTATCCCCATCCCTGGAAGTGTTGAAGGCCAGGATAAATAGACCCTTAACAACTTGGTCTAGTGGAAGGTATCCCTGCCCGTGGTGGGAGGTCAGAAGTAGATAATTTTTAAGATCCCTTCCAACCCAAACCATTCTGTGATTCTATGACTAAACCACTTCTCCTTTCCTCTCTATCTGGCACCTATTCAGTCAAGGTCTGGTCTGACGTGGGGCAAAGCATCACTGGTGCTGAGCTGCAGTTTGCTTAAGATGACCCCTTGACTCGTCAGGCAGCTCTTTCCTCATTCTCATGGTGCATTTGCATTTTCACCCAAGCAAAGGCTTGGGGAGAGTGTTTATCAGTTTGTCACAGTCCCCCTCTTCAGTGGCTGGAGGCCAGGAGAGAGGATAAAAAGCCTTAGGCTGATGATAAATTAGAAATGCAGAAAGAAAATGTGTCTGCTTGGTGCTGAGCAGGCAGCCCTGCTCCAGGCTTGGGTCTTTGTGTGGTGTCACTCTGCATGCTCATGAGGAGGTGAAATGCCACCAGGGCCACATGTGGTAAACCCAGCCATAGAGTCCTGAGGCTGTGGGGAAAGCAGATACTGCTGCTGCCTTTCTCATGTCCCCATGTCAGTGGATCTGGGCATGCCTGGCTGCCATCAGTGTCCAGTGAGCTGCCATCCACTGCAGCGGGGTGCGAGAGGGCGAGCATCTCCCTTCTCACAGGTGCTGACGTGACCCAGGGCTCAGCAGGTGCTGTGAGCACTGCTCTTACACAGCCACACTTCTTTGGGAGATCTCCTGACACCTCCCACAGAGAGCAGGGGGAGACCTGTGCTTTGGAGCTGCAGCTCTTGTCACAGGAGGGGCCAGGAGCGAGGAAGCGGCTGCACGTGCGGGGCTCGAGGGGTGCGGAGGTGCTGGGGCTTCCTGTGGAGAAGCTGTAGGAAATGCTGCAGTATATAAAGCGTGTCTTGCGAACAGAAGAGATTAGAAAGCTGATATGATGTTATTCCGATTGATTTTGCTGTTGTATTTATACCTGGAGGTAAAGAGCAGACATACTGGAAATCAATTGGCCCCATGCTCTTCCCAATCTCTCTGCAGCGCCGTTCGAATGAAATGCTTATATCATTTTTACGGTGTGTCTGTGATAGGGATGAGTGAGCCAAGAGATTAATAGACACTGGTGAGGCTGTTGCCCAGCCACTGCCTGGCTCCTGCCTTGTAAAGCCTGTGCTGCTCTGGAGTTCAAGGTGCCCCCGAGGTGACAGCTTGGTGACTTTGCTTGGGAAAAAAAAAAAAAAAAAGCAAATCTAGTCAAGAGGAACGAAGAGGAGAGAAAGGTGAATGGCAATAAGCCCATGATTTGGGGCAGACAGGATGTTGCTCAGTTCTGCAGCTGAGGGGACTGGATGGAGACCTGGGGGCAGGAAATGAGGTTTTGTCTTCAAATGGAGCTGGTCCTGTACAGAGGGATGGAAATGATGGCCTTGTGCGTTGAAAATAAGGCAACAGGGATCTGGTTTAAAGTACTGTAGTGAATCCAGTACCAACAGCCACCCATCCTGCCTTACCAACCCTTCCTGGACCTCAGCTTTGGGGCCGGGGCAGAAGGGCTGCAGCAGGGCCATGCAGAGATGTTCGCCACACATAGATGGGATACTGGGAATGCAGAGATGCTGCATTCCCAGTATCCCTGCTCACTCCTCCTGCCTTATCCAGGTGCAAGTTTCTCTGCTGCTGCTGCCTTTGCCATGCCAAGATACCATCACAGGAGGTTTCTCTGCAAGAATGGATGTTTGGTTTGCAGCTGGCTCCTCCTCACAACCTGCAGGGAACATGCATGCCCAGCAGTGGAAAAAACAGCTTGTTACCAGCAAATGGGAGAAGATAGGTGGGAGGAATGGTGGAAGGTGACTGGGTATGGTCTGAATGCCAGCACCAGCATTGCCAGACTAAACACTATCTCCCTCCCTGCAGTGACAATTGAATAAAACAGACTTTTCTTCCTCTCCTGTTGCCTGCATTATTTGCTAGTTGTTTCACCTGATCTCAGCAGTGAAAACGTTTTTCTCTTGGCAAATGAACCAACTTCCCAGTACCCATATGTTATATGATGGGAGTAGGCATTGGCTTGTCAATCCCTCAGGCAAGTCCTTGCATTGCAGGTTCTAAAATATCCTTCTGGTCATCCTGTGGCCTGTTGGCAGTTGCTTTGCTGGTCAGACACTTTCTGAGTTGAAGATGTCTGGTAACACTGGGCTGGAGTTTAAGCCTAGATGTAAAAATTCTTGCTTTGCCTTCCTGTGAGTGCTGGCTGTCTTTGCTGTTATGCACAGCTCTGGCTTGTCAGATCCCCCCCTTTTTAATTATCAGATTGTATTACCATTTTTACTGTAAGCATTTTCTGTTTCTTGCTCTGCTGGATTTATGCATTTGTGCCATCGTACACATTGACTTTATATTTTATATGATTTGATCTTAACATTTCCAGTGCTTATAGGATTGGTGTCTAAGCTCAATAAATAAACTTGAGAAGGAGTGGGTAAGGGAAGGACATGGGAGGAGTGAGGGAGGTTTGGACATCCTCTACACCAGATGGAGTGATGCTCCAAAGAGGACTGTCAGGATGGCTGGAGGCTGGAAAGGGTGAAGGGGGGATGTGCAGGGCTGCTGCAGCCCCTCTGCCCTGATGCACCCCCTCTTGCAGCAAGAGGTGCCTTCTCCTTGCTGCAATCACCTGAGAAAATCAGAGAGAGAAGGAAATGTCAATATGTAAAGATGGAAAAGGGCTTCTGTAAATGGCAGTATTTTGGCAGCTTTGCATCAGGAAAGAAAGTGCTTTAAGGATTGCCTGTGTAGGAATCGCCCACTGACAACGGATCTGACAGCATTTTTATGTGATAATGCATCTGCAGTGTATAAGGGGCTGGAAGGTGAAAGTGGGGGAAGAGACACGTGTCCAACCCAAGCCGTGATGGGTGCAGAGATCCCAGACCTGTCCCTTCCTTATACCCTAAAGTTCAGAGGGATCTTCATCTCCTTGAGGCCATCAGGATCTCAAACCCATCATGTTGCTGAGGAGAAGTGAGAAGGGACAGCTGTTTGCTCCTGCCTTTTTTACTGGAGGGGCTGGAACCTGAGGATTTGGAGTACATCCCTTAAAGAGTTCCAATTTATGTTCTTGATGTCTTCATCTGCCTGCAAATCTCAAGCATTTGATTTTTCATATGTGCTGTTTCCCCAAAAGCTGATGGAAGAGTCTGTGTGCCCTGGGCTATGGCAGAGAAGGGACTGGCACCTTTGGAAGATCTTCAGCACCAGTGGTGTTCAAGCAGGGCTGTGCTGTTCCAGCCAGCCTCTGCAGCAATGCCCTCTAGGTCCATTGGCATCATGCAGGGATAGCTTGGTGTGAATTTGGGATGTGGAGATGGAATTGAGCTGTATGGGATATGGGAAATGCTGCTTGGACACGGCTGAGGAGACGGTGACAAGGTGCTGAGTGCTGGAATTAGGAGGGGGATCTGAATAAAGCCCACTGCTTTATACAAGTGAGGGGTCTGCTGTGGCTCAGGGGAAGAGGTGCCATGTGATAGACCTCCCTGTGGTTGGGATTGGTGACTCTGGGGTTGAGAAGTGGCTGCTTCCCATTGTAGGAGGGCAGAGAACAGGCTGGAGCCTGTGGCAGGCTCCAAATGGGCCCCGCGTAGGCACCAAGTGCTGCCTTGGCCCCCTGCCCATATCTGTCAATAAAAATTAAGAAATTGATTTTCTTTTGTTTGCCTGAAAGGACGAGGCTCTCTTTATGAGACAGTAAATGCAATCTTGCTATGAGCATGGCTGGATTTTTAATTGTATTTATTGTACTTTTGCTTATTCTTTTATGAGTTTCAGTTCCCCTCATTGCTGGTGCAGAGATCAGCCCTGGGGTGTGGGTTGATTTCAGCTCCAACAAAAGGTTGGTAATTTTTTAAAGTTTCTTTTTAAATTTGTTTGTCTTCCTGATGAGCTGAAGTTTGAGGTTATTTTTACCCTTGTTTATGTGCTTGTGTGTAGCTCTGAGTTGTAAAGCTGGGCTGAGAGATGTAGCCTTGGAATTACCTACTTGCCAGTTGGTGATTTGACCTTTTGAAGAACAGAATTTAGGATTATGATTGGGGAAATATGGAAGTGCCAACAGGGGTTTAAAGTCAGGGGAGGAAGGGATTTTATATACTATATATTGGAATTTAATGAGGTCTGCTTCAGTGCTTGCTATACAATGCATGGTGACCCACTTTACTAGGAGAGCTTTTTTTTTCCTAGTTATGGGTCATATACAGTTCCTAATTAAGTAGGTTAATTATATGGCTCCTTTATATTACAAAGGGAAGTGGAGATGGCACAATTAGCTCTTGCAGTGATCATTTTTGATCAAAAAATGGTGTTCTGCACGACAGCTCCCAGAGGTGCGGGTAGGGAGAGGGGATTGCCCTGTGGTCCTGAGCACATGCATCATTCTGCCTCAGCAAACTCAGTTTCTGTCGTGAGTACTTGGCCTGGGATGTGCAGGGTGTTGTCCTTTCTGAAACCATGCTGGAGACCATGGCCCCATCCTGAGCCAGTGCTGCACCCACAGTGCCTCTGGTGCTGCCCAGACCTGGTCTGCAGCACTGGAGAGGCCCCTCCTTGGAGTTTCTTCAGAAGCACCAGAAAGGGAAGATGCTGAGGGCTCTGGCTTCAGGTAAAAAGTGCTGCAGCCTGTGAGGCTGAGTGCATCACTCCCTGTAGTTAAACTGTCCTTGAAAGAAGTTTCTTTAACCTTTCCTTTCCCAGCCTGGCAGTGGCTGAGCCCCCGCAGCATCCCTGGGTTATCTGTTCCAGTGCTCAACCAGCCGTACCGTGAGGCATCAGGGAGAACATTCAAACTCTAATCTCCCTCAGTGCAATTTAAACCTATTATTTCTTGTTTTATCCCCAGTGGACGTGGAGAACAGCTATTATACTTCTCTTTGCTGCAACCTTTTACATATTTGAAGGCTGTTATCACATGTCCCTTCAGTCTTCTCCTCTGAGCACAAAGTATAATTCTTTCAGTTTTCCCTTAGAGGTCATGTTTTCTTCACCTTCAGTTGCTTTTGTTGCTTTGCAGAGGTTACTGTGATGCCAAGTTGGAGTTCTTGTTGTTTCTTCACCTGTTCCTTGGGGCATTAATTCTGTTACAGATATGTGAAAAGTGACCATTATCTTCTCTAATCTATGGTTATTTATACAGTACCCTATATTCCTGAGCCTGTTTTATCATAAAGTATAGCTCTTAGCCTTGATAAATAATTTCCCACTATGATAGGATCTTGCAAACAGGGGTCCCTAAGCTATTTATTACTATTATTATTTGCTTTATTTTTCATGAATAACAAGCTGTCTGTATAACACTGTGAATGAACCAGGCAATTCACAGAAATGGACTGAAAGCTAATCTTGTTCACAGAGCTTCCAGGTAAACAGGGAGGTGAAGGCAAACACCAAGCCAAGCTCCAGTTTAGCCAGAGGGAACAGTGCTGAACAGAGAGTGAGAGATTTTCTGAAAAGCAGAGATTTTTGGGGGAATCTGGAGGAGTGTTTACAGAGATGGTAATATCAGGGTGGATGCAAAGTGAGAAGGTGGATGGATGGATGGATGGATGGATGGATGGATGGATGGATGGATGGAGTGTAGCCTGACTGGGAGCATGGAGGAGAACAGAGGGTGGAGATGAGGTTGGGAATATGGTGGTGCTTGAGTGAGGGGTGTTCTTGGGAAAGAGGAATTGGCTCTAGGGGAGATGTGGGAGGGAAGAGAGAACAGAATTGCTGCTTGTGGCATTTCCAAAAGTAACATTTCCAAGCTGATTCACTGCTCTTTGGTAAACATCAGATGAATTCGGTGCTGATGTCCAGGTCATTGTGGCTGACTCTCCCACTGGCCCTGTGAAGGGGCAGGTTGGAAGTGGCTGCAGTGCTGAGCTGGAGCAGCAGCTGCTTCTTCACTCAGGGGTAACCCTGGGAAGCCCTAACATCTCCCCAGCTGTTCCTCACAGGGAAAAGGAGTGATGGAGAGCCTCCATCACTGCTGCTGGTACTGCTTCCTTGTCAGGAAAACTGCATGGGGTTAACGTGGAAAACAGCTCAGCTCTGTCCTCACAGACAGTGTGGATGCTGCTGGCTGGTGAGAGCCCTGCTTGGAAGGAAGGAGGGCCTGGGAAGAGCCTTTCAGAGTACAGCTGTAACAGGTTCAATGCTCAGAATGGACATGGACTTCATAAAATTTTAACCAATAGACCCTTTTTATAGTTAATGCCCACACTATGTTGGTTGGTAACACAGGCTGAGTTATTCACAGAAACAGCTACTGCATCACTGTTCTGAAAAGCTCTGAAATATTTTATATAATGTTTTAAAATCACAGGATGGTATGTTAGGAATTACTCCAAGCTACCCTTTGTCTATTATTATACATTTTTACTGTACAAAACTGTCTTCTTTTCTATATCTCTCTGCACATTTCCCTGTCAAATGGAAGGTAAACCTAAATCTCCAAAATCTGTACTCTTTCTTTTTCTGCTTCATTTTTTTCCCTTTAACCTTACCTGGAAAATGCACTGGTGAAACCAGTGAGAATTATTCCAAATAAATCCATTCATCAGCATTACACGTCAGAAAACTGAACCTGTTTGCCTACTTAAAAGCAAAAAAAATATGTGCTATTGCCAAGATAGATTTAAAAATTTGAAGTCTAGGTAGCTGCTTTATTTCCAGGAATTGCTAATGGCAGAGTATATTTTGAATCAGGGCAATAGCCACACCTATAAAAGTGATTGGTGGCTGTTTGATATCCAAGATGTTTTTAAAGTTTGTCTCAGGCTTGCACAGTGAGTCCAGCACTCGTCTGAGTCTCAGAGTGACAACAGAGGGGCCGTGGGCTTGGAGGGAACTGGATCTCAGCAGTGACCAGCCAGAAGAGATGGGAATGAGAGGATTAATGTGATAAAGCAGCATGACTGTGGCTGTGGGAATTAATGTTGTCCAGATTTTTACTCCCCCACCACACCCAAAAAACCCACAACCTAATAGGACAAACTTGGAGAAGTCCTCCACTGAAAATTGCCTTTAATCAAATTACATCCTTTGGAAGATATTGGGATGAATTGTATGTTCTAGGCCATGTCAGATCAGTGCCCACAATCACCAGAAATGTTTTGGAAAGTTGGAAGGCTAATGCAGTGAATCTGTTGTGAGTGTTCCTTAGGACTCTTGAGAATGTGATTTATTTTTGGGTTTTTTTCAAGACCTGGAATTGGAGGCAGTAAACTGTCCCTGGATTACTGCAAGAGTAGAATATACTTTACATGTGTTCTCCCTCTGGTGCTTCTGCCTTTGCAGTTCTTGGGGTTTCCCACTTTTGCAGAAATGTGAGGGGTTGAGATGGAGAATCAGAGTTCAGTTCTGAGGCTTTTGAGGGTTGGTAAGTCTTGTGAATGGGTAAGCCTGGTGACATTGACCAGAGCTGGATGACTCAGAGGCTGAGTCCATTCACAGGTCACAGTGTTCCTTGGGGAATGGGAGTGCAGCTATGGAGCAGCTGAGATGTGGTTACTTCTTGCCTCAAAGATCTTGGATATGTTTGGGGCATGAAACTAAGATAATGCATGAAGAAATTCCTCCTAAGAAGTAAACCACAGAAAAAAAACAACCCTGTGGAGTGTAAAGAAAGTCAGACTCTGGGTCTGTTTATTGTCAGGGAAATGGCCACAAGAACATCAGCTAATAGATGCTTGCTATGCTTATTTTCACAAGTACCCAACCTCAAGGATTGTCCCCTGCTCTTTTAGATGTAGCCATGTCCTTTAAATCTGCCTGTGCTAGAGAGACAATGCCACGATCTGTGTTCCCTAAAAATGAGGAGGTGCTGAGCAAGCAAGAACAGCAAGGGTCAAATGCTGGCAGGGCTTTTTGAGTCCCTGAGAAGCACATCCTCAGCAGGGCCTGTGTCAGCCTGGTGTTTGTACCATGGCTGGTTATATCCTCTTTGTTCCTTGTCACAAAGGTGTGGTTTCTGCTCTCAAAATAGAGGGCAATGAAAACTTCCTTCACATAGAAACACAGAATGGTTTGGGTTGGAAGGGACTTTTAAGATCAGCTAGTCCAACCTTCCTGCCATGGACAGGGACACCTTCCATGAGACCAGTCTGCTCAAAGCCTCATCCACTATCATTCACCAGAGGCCTTTCACATCCTCCTGCCTGATGAGGTGCCGCCCTTTGGAGCAACACCTTGTCTTCTTCAGGAAAGCAGTAAGCCCCCAATAGGCTCTCCCACTGCAAGGGAGATCTTTATGGTCTTTCCTCAGATTATTTACACCAATCCATACCAGTTGATATTTTTTATGATTTTTTTTTTTAACTGCACCTTGAAATGCAGAGTTCTCCCCTTCCCAACAGCTGGGCTGGCCAGCAGTGCAGGGTGTGGCTGAAGTAATGTGCACACGTGAATTGACATTGCGAAGGAACAAAAGCCATTCAAACCAAAATTGTCCATTTGCTTTTTGAGTCTGGAGAAATACAATGTGTTTAGTCCCAACAGAGGCATCTTGCATCAAGAGCTGAATTTTGCCTTTACACCTCAAGAGCTGGAAAGTCACGCAGGCCCGGGGAGTAATGTTAAAAAAGCCAGAACCTGCCAGAAGGAATTCACAGTAAAGGGAGAGGTTTTTTTTTTTCCTCGTGACTAAAACACCTGTCATAGCTGCCAAGACTCTGCTAATTACACAATAACTTTATTATATCCCACTTGGAAGAACAAACAATACTTGAAGCTCTGGAAATGAGCAGCCTTTAGACTAGATTAATGCAGGAAGAATGGCTGCATGGAGCCGGCGTTCGCCTCGTCCTCCTGGTAGCTCTGGAGAGTAAAATGGCTTGAAGACTCTCTTCTTTGTTGCCAGTGCTACATAATAAAGTAATTGTGCAATTAGAAGCAGATTACTGATGGGAGATGAGCATTTTTTTAGGCAATGTAGGTAAAAGGCTGGCTTCTCTGAATAAGCTCAAAGCCTAAGTGCGGCATCTCTGCTCCTTTTTACTTGAGCTGCTGGTAGTCCCTGGTAACATCCAGACAAGAGAGCAGGAGTGTCACTTGTTGAGTGTGGATTTTCTTCCCATGTTAAAATATTAAAAAGGTCTCATGGAAGATTTCACTCTGGTCCCTACCTTGTCCAACACCAATGCAGCAAGAATGGCTGCAACAGGTATTAGAGGGTCTAAAACCAAAATAAAAAGTAAGGGATAGAAGGCTTCCATTGCTCCCATCTTGCATGCCTGACTACTTTGCTTCATTTTTTTGTCTGTCTGATGGTGCTGTGAACTTTTGGGGGTCAGGAGGGTAAGGGGAAGATGCTGCCATGTGTAGTGGTGGTGGTGGGAATGAGCCTGAGCTGAGCAGGATCTGCTCCAGTACATTGTGGTCCCTGTAGGCATCAACCTGTCTGAAAGGCTCAGTGAGTTTGCCCAGGTGAAGCTGCAGGGGAGCAAAAAGATGGGCAACACACTGGGCAACAGACATATCACAAATATGGGTTTGAGGTAAGCTAACTCTTCGGGGGTGATATTTCTCCAGTCTAAGCCTGGTTATTATTTCTGCCAAGCTTGTGATGCCAGAGTATACAGGCACCACAGCAACTGCTCTCTCATGACAGCCCTAGGAGAGGATTTCTTGCATGACTCACCTCTGATGTGGTGTCACCTGTAGCTGCTTAACCCCTCAGGATTGTTAGTCTGGTACCTCCAAGTCAGGAAGGAAAACTTGAGATGTCTTCTCTACCCTGTGAGCTGCCCAGAGAAACTAAGCCCGGGGATGGGACAACTGGCAGGAATGCCAGGACAGGCTGGTGGTGATCCACTGCCAACCCACAGCAACCCACGAGCACGTGACCAACAGGCCTCACTGCTCCCCTGCCCTCTCTTGTCCCACGTTGGAATTCTGGAAACTGAGAATTTCAGTGTTTTCTGTGCTGAAAGGCACTGACCCCCACGGTCCCTGACGGGTGTGTGCGCTGTTCGCAGGTCCCGTGGCAGTGATCAGCGGAGAGGAGGATTCAGCCAGCCCTCTCCACCACATCAACCACGGCATCACGACGCCCTCGTCGCTGGACGCCGGCCCGGACACGGTGGTGATCGGCATGACGCGCATCCCCGTCATCGAGAACCCCCAGTACTTCCGGCAAGGCCACAACTGCCACAAGCCAGACACGTGTGAGTGCCCGGCCCAGGCCTCAGCGGTGGGCTGGGGGGTGGGGGAAGGAGGAGGGCAAGGAGGAGGAAGAGGTTAAGAGGATGAGGAAGAAGAGAAGGAGGTTTTTGAGGAGAGTGGGTCTTGGTATGGTCCAGAAACCAAAGTGAATCTCAGGTTCTCAGAAATCACAACATACATGTAGATGCTTCCAGAAAAGACTTTCCACTCTCACCTTCACCTCCCTTCACCCTCCCTCCGCCACCCACCCGTCACCTTCCTTCCCCCCACCTGAAAGTGCCATTCCAAGCCGGGCTCTTCCTCATCAGCTCCAAGCATGAGGTCCCAGGTGTGAGCAAGAGCCCACTGGGAGCATGGGGATGGATGTGACCCCTGCTTGGCTGGGGAAAGGACCTGCCTCCCCTTCCTCCTCCAGCAGTTTCCCAGTCATGGGGCTGCCTCTTTGGCCCCACAAAGGGCCAGAGGGAAGCTCAGGATACATGGGCATAGGTGTGGCAGATGCCTGGAGCTATCTTTGTCTCCAGGAATTTTAGATGCTGGATGCCTTGTTTTTATGGGCTTCTGTAAAGCTTCTGCATCTTTCCTGTACAAATTTGGATCATGAACTGGGCTCATTAGACAAGCAGAAGGTGATCAAGCAGCCCTCTCCACTTTGTGTTTCTAAATTCTGAGCATAAAAGAAAAGTGCTCTGTAAAAAGGATGCTTTTCTGGGAGTCCTGCACCACTTCCCACACGAGTGGTGGGCTGCAGCCTTCCCCAGCATGCGGCTCACAGGCGGTAACTGAGCTCTCCCAGGCCTCTTACCAGCTCTGAGATGCAAGCTGAGCAATGCAGGAGGTTCGGGTTACATTCCTCTCTTGCTATTGCACATCCTTTTGGTGTCTCGGTTCCAGGTAGAACTGGAAAAATAAAAATTCTGCAAATCAAAAGGTGAAAAAGCCCTCAGCTTGGGCTATCTCTGTGGCCCAGCCAGAAGCAGGGAGTGCTGTGCTGATGTCAGCTCTGCTCTTCCTTTGGCTGCTGCTGACTCACAGGTGCAGGAGGCAGAACTCAGCCCCTGCAAACAGGGAGAGGGCCCATCTCCCAACCTGTGAGAAGCCATGTGGCATTAAATGCTCAGGAGCACTCTGCTCCTGGCCTCTATTCCTCCAGCAGGAGAAGGGGAGCTGCAGCTGCTGCTTCCATGGAGGTATCCCTTGGGCAGCCCCCACTGGGCACCCTTGTGGGTCCTGCTGGCTTGTGTCCAAGCCCTTAGCACCGTCCTTCACTTGCCAGAGCAATGGGGTGTACCCAAAGAACGTGCCTGGCTTTCCCCTTGATATTCGTTTTAATGTGCTAAATTTGGTCTGTTTGTAGAGAGGGGAGGAGGAGGGCGGTGATTAGGCAGGAGTGGAGAAGCTGAATGTAGCGTGGTTTTGCTGTGCTGTTAATTATATATTTTACATTTCTTATAGCACCTCATCTCAAAATGATTTACAAACTCTGATGGCTTGGGAGGGAGGGCTCCCCCGCTTTACTTTTTCTTCCTTTCCCTCCTGTGCTGTCTCAAATCTCTTTAATCTGCACGCCGACCATCGCAAGACGTGGGTGCTGTCGAGGCTGTGCAGTAGCAGAGCTTAAACCTCAAAGGATTAAGTTTTGCTCTCAGCCTTTGCCCTGTGGGACTTGTCAGAGCTGGGTGGGTTGCAGGGGAAGTGACCCGCAGCAGGATTTGACCTCAGAGCTTCATGGGGCTGTTTGAGTAGGATCTGAAGGGTTTGCAGAGATGCTTGGGGTGGCATCTGGAGGTGCTTCTCCTGTGAAGGGTGACACAGGAGGGAATGCTCCAGGTTTTCCAGGACTGCAAGGCAGTGGGGCTGAAACCAAACCCCACAACACTGGTACTCCCTTTGGAGGATAATAAGAGACAAACTACAGCTGGTTGCTTGCAGGTTGAAAACCTTTATTGTTTTAGATTTCTTTGTCATTCACAGGGCAAAACCCAGTCCCTGACTCCTCAGGCAGAGTTGAATTTGGTGTGTGTTTTGTATTTTAGTCCCGAGGCCTTAACTTGGTCAAAACTTCTGACTTCACTGGTGGCTTTGCTTGAGGCTGGAAAGTTTCATAATACACCTATTAAATTAACCATGCTTTGGGGAGCTTTTGCTGTAGGGGGTTTGTTTGATCTGATGTGCTCTACTCAACATAAGCCTGGGCTGGAGAATATTTGTTGCTCCTGTTCTCCCCGTGGTTGTCATGCTGGAGGGTTTTTCTCTCCCGCTGTGCAAAGCTTGGACACAAACATTTCTCCATTTGCTGTCACTTCTAAAGAGAGCTCCTCTGGGCTGGGGGGTGCCTTGACACCCAGCTGAGCCGGTACAGATGCAAACTCCTGCCATCACCTCCCCCAGAGCTGCCGCCCAGCTGTGAGCAAAGGTGTTCTGTGACACCCAGCATCTCTCCTTTGCACTGAGCTGTTGCCAGAGCAACCTCTTCAGCAAGAATTTTCTCTCTCCAGCATGAAGCTTTTCTCCTTCCTTCCTTCTGCAAGCATCCCCATGCTCTTGGATGCTGCCTGGGTCGAGGACATGCCGATACCCATTGCCGTGCTGCAACGAGGGGAGCAAACTCTATATGCTTAATGCAGTATTAATAGTACATTGATGTGATATAGATTTCTGTCACCCTCCATACTAGCAAGCATCACTTATCATGCAGGGATGACGGATGTTTATTCCCAGCCACTTAGCTCTGCATAATGGAATTGCAGCTGAAATATGGAGAGCAGCTCCCTGCCTGCGGAGCTGGAGGCCTCTTGCTCCCTCTGTGCAGTGCTGTCCCATGGGATCATCTTGTTAATGTGTCCTCAAGGAGACAGAGACGTGTTCTTCACTGGGAATGTGCTGTCCTCGTGTCAGTGGGATGAAGGGCACAGGAACCAGCCCTCACTTCTGGCTTTCTGGGATTTTTGCAGTTGCCTTACCCTCTTTCTGTTACTGCCTGACTTAGTGCAGAAGTGGGACAAACTTGACTCATAATTCTCTTTCTCCTCCTGGATGAGGGGTTCTCAAAGAGCCACGGAAGACACCAGCACCATCCTGTTTTCTCCTGTTGAAGCATTTAGTTGTTGAGAAGATACTCCCCCATCTCTGTTGTAACTCCATGCCGTGCTGGGCAGCACAGGGTTTGCATCCTGTCCTTGGCCTCACCTGGAAGGTTAAGGAAAGAGTTTGGCAATGTGGACAATCCCACCACAAGTGGATTTCACTCTCAGAAGTCTCACAAGATTTCAGTCTCACAAGCGGATTTCAAAAGAATAGGCTAAAACTGCCTTTTTCTCCTGATCTTGTGCACATGGAAGGGAAACCAAGTTCTGCTTGCAGAAGGAGCAACTGGTTGTGTTGAGTTTGCACCTCTGTATCTGGAAATAGAGCAGAGGAGAAGAATGGGACTTGTGGCAAGCACAAGGGGCAGGAAAGTGATGAGAGTTTAGGACTACATAACATCAGCCTATGGTCAGAGATTTTGGTAATGCAAAACATGATTCAGTCTACCCACATTTTTGGCCAGAAGCCGGCTGTGTGTCCTTCTGGGCAGGCTTGGCAGTAACAGCAGCTTCTCACCTTAGCTAACTCTCTTGAAATTCAGGATTTGAATTCCCAAAATTCAGGTTTTGTAATTATGAGTAGCTGGAGATTTCTGTGGTGAGATATTGGTAATGTTTCAGAAGAAACATTTTGGAAGGTTGTTTTACCTTAATAATAGTAATTAAGTAGTAATTAATTCTAAGCACAATGCATCAGATGCAGACTGGTTCTTGGATCTGATCTCTCGAGCTTTACTCAAATGCCACAGCACAGTTTTGGAGTTGTTCAGTTCCCTTGTATTTCTCACTTAACAAAACAGGTCCTCTGGAGAATGACACAAATTGGAGAAAAAAATTAAACCCCGACGGAGAAAATTGATCTGGGGGGCAGATCCCCACCTGCGTCCCAGCAGCGGATGTTCAGTTGCAACAAGTACTGTGAAGCTGGACTTTTGAGGCAAATTCTTTGGTTTTGGGGGAGGCTTTTGCCAGCCACGACTGGAGCTGGCTGTGTTTTCCAGGACTGGCGCAGTCTGGGGACTGGGATGCATTCTCCACACGGGTGGAGCAGCCGTCCTTTCGCAGAGTCCTAATGAGGGTTTTTTTCAACCTCATTTATTACAGGCTGCCCTGACATAATTACATATTCGAAGTTAGTAATTACACGTATTCATGCTAATTAAGTAATTAGATATAATTACACTAACTGTAAATACATGGTAATCGGCTAAAAAGAAGTACTTCAGAAAAAAACAAGGCAAATCACACAATAAAAGCGCCATCAGCACTCTTTCACTCAGTACCCTGTCTTTATCTTGTGTTTCAGTGCAGCTTAAAGGGAACATCATGGTCATTTAAAGAATCATATTTCTTGAACAAATAGACTTTCTTACCTCTGCTTTCAATAGATCTCGAAAACTAAAAAGGATATTTACTCTTAGCAGTCTTAAATTTTTTTTTTGTTGTTTGCCTAGTGTGTTTTGTTCATCCTGGGCATGGGAAGATAAAAAGTATGCAGCATTTCTATTTTCAGTCAGTTCATGGTCTAATTTTTGCCAAAAACAGCAACAACATAAAACTGAAGTCGTAAGTGCTTGTAGTTTTATTTGCCTAAAAAAGAAAACTGAAACAGTTGGTAGTAGAAAAGAAACTTTTTTTTTTCCCCAGGGATAAGAGAATTTGTCAAAAATTCTTTTTATGTAATATAAATGTGGACTGCATTGAGGGTGAAGTGACAGCAGCACTCTGCTTCCCCATGCCCAGCCTGGGGCCAGGCTCTACAGGTTTCAGTCCCTCACACAGAGTTCTGCTGTTTCTCCAAACTATTCTTTTCCTCTTGTCTCCTCTAAAATGAAGCCCCCAGGCTTTTCTCCAGAAGGACCCAGCTCCCACTACTCTTCTGAAGTAGGCATTTGTGGGTGAAGCATCTTCTGTGCTGGAGCTCTCATGGTCTTACAGTCTTGTCCTTCTCACTCAGCTCGATATTTTAAGGGTTTTAAAATATCTCAGTGAGATATTTTAAGGGTTTTAATGAGGACCTGTTTACTCATTTATGTGTGCTTTGCTACTCTGTGCTGTGTCTCCTCACTGTTTGTAGCAAAGCCTGGGCTTGTGGCTGGAGACTGTGGAAGAGCCCTGACCTCAGAGCTCAGCTGCCAACAGGTGAAGGTGTTGGGGGTCACTGCAATGACATTCTGCTCCCAAATTTCCCTCCCTTCTGTTTTGTGGTTGGCTCTCATAGAAACGGCTCTGAGCTCCAAGTGTTGATGTGAACATCCTGCAAAATATTTGGACGTTGAAGAAGCCTTGTGGGCTCTGGCTGGCTGTTCCCAGAGCAGGTGTTGTAGGTATCTGAAAAAATGTGTGAGCAACCAAAATTACTGCTTCTGTCCCTCACCAGAGGAGAACTAAACTTCCCTTGTGCCCAGAATCACCTTCTTGTCCCCTTGCCAAGGCTGCAACCTCTGACCAACAGGAGATACACCATGGACAGTGGGACTTGATCCAACCTTCCCAGCTCTCAGTTTCCCTGCCTGGGACTATTTTCTGCTCTGCATCATTTCTTCTATCCCTGAAAGATCAAGTGGAAGAAATATCCACATTTTCCAGAAGTCCAACCTACCTTTGCAGAAGTGGAGTATCCATCCCACCTATTCCACCTGCATTTTGAGTTTCAGTCTCACACTTCAGACCTTCCTGCTGTGATGGTGCTACAGAAATGAGTTTTCTTCCAGATGTTTTGGAAAGGCTGGCAAGATCCATTGCCTATACCTCACCCCTCAGCCAGCTCTGGAGATGTTGTCTGCGTGGTTGCACCATGAGGAAGAAAAGCAGCGTGGCTCTGCCTGCTTCCTGCCTGTTTTAGGAGGAGCTGCTGGAGCCCTGCTTGCTCCAGATGGGATGGGCACCTGACTTGGTTTGAACACAAGCCAATCAGCTCCTGCTGCTGTTTGGATTTTAGATCTGTTCTCTGCTGCTTTAACGTGTGTTTACTGGAGATATTTGTAGCAACATCCAGGATCAAAGAGGGACTAGCAGGTTCCAGCCCCAGCATGGGGAAGTGATGCTGGTAGTACAGCTGAGTGGTGATACACTGGTTCCTGGTGATGAAGATCCATGAGGAAGAGAAACCCTTAAATCAAGAAGAATGTGGCTTTGGGCTGTGGATGGTGACTGCCCTGCAGAGAGACTGCTCTGGTGGTGGAAATACTGCTGGATACAGACATCAAGGGGTTGACAGGGAAGTATTTTCTCATACAAAACTTCTTTCTCCTCTGCCTAAAAGCATCTCCACTGGACTGTTTAATCCTGATGTCTGTGGGGCCAGCAAGCAGGGTTGGCTCGCCTGGGGCAATTTCAGGAAGGGAGCTCCTGATGTGTGAACTGTCAAGAACTTAACAAGCCAGATGAGAGGAGGTCCTGACCTGTTTTCCTACTGGATTTGGAGTGGCTCTAGTGCAGCAGGCTGCTCTTTTTACCTGGAAGCCTCATCCCTGCATCAGTTGGGTTGGACGGGAGTGCCCAAGAATGCAGCACCTCATGAAGGATGTGTATGTACACCCTGATACTCCACCTTACATCCAGCTCCCTGCTCATCTCATACAGGGTCTCACACCCTCCCTCTCCTCTTGCAGCATTCCCTGGCCTCCACTCACACCCTCCAATCTCCCTGTCCACTCACCCATGGTCTGGCACAAGTCCAGACTCATCATGGCAGGGTGAGAGGAGTGGGACACGATAGGGATAAAACCAGCTTTACATTCCCTGTTACCAGCTGTGTGTTTGGGTATCAGTGCTTCTCCCTATCCATTTCTGCTTGTGCTGTGCTTAAACCTGAAGGAGGTGTCTGTGCCAGAGAGAGCAGGGCTCTGTTCACCAGCCAGCACTCCTCATGGGTGTGGTTTCATCCCTGCAAGACAAGAGGTAACAACACAGTGCTCAGCCTGAGGCTACTGCAGACTCAGGCAGCCCAGGTGTCAAGAGTGTCCTCCTAATAGCTCGTTGATTGTGTGAGTTTTGCTGTGGGTCACTGTAAAAAGAGCTGGTGTGTGTATATGTGCATGGCCAGCGTGCTAGAACTGATTTCTTTTGGCCCTCATTTCAGCATTTGTCTTGTTTTTGAATGTGTTTTTTGGGGCTCATAATGCTTGGCTGTTGGGAAAGTGTCTGGCAGCTGGAGTACCTCTGCATTCCTGGGATAAACGGGATGTGCCTGTGGTACCTGGCCATGGGGTACCCCTGAAGGAACCAAGAGTTCCCAGAGTTTGCAAGGATATTGTGTTGTGACTTTTTAGTCTCTGCAGGCTGCTTTTCAGGTTTAAAATCTCTCAGAAGTGTGTGGGGCCTCACTGTGATCAGACTGGAGGTGTCTCTCTGGTTTGGAGATTGCAGGCTCTCATTGTTTGTTCATTGTCTGGCTAAATTGTGATTCCTAATGAAAAGTAGCTGCAATTGTTTAGGAGTTGGAGCAGTTTTGCATGACCACACACACAGCAGGAACATTCTTAGTGGTGCTGCCCTGTGGGACAAGTACAACCCAGAATGTAGCACAGAATCTGCACACCAGTAGAGGTTAAAAAACCCCAAACCTGTGCTTAGTGCTGCTTTTGGGCTAAACAGCCCAAAACACCCCATTCAGTCCTGAAACCTGGGGAAAGACTCATGTAAATAAAATACTCTGCCTAAATAGTTTCTGTGTGGAAGGAGGCTTTTGTTTCCCAGCCCTGTGTGGTGGCTGGCTCTGAGGAGATGGGGCGGGCAGAGAGAGATGGCTCCCAGCAGCACTGGGCAGGTGGAGCAGAACACAACTACTTCACATAACAAAAATGCAGAAATTGTCATTTTTGATTGCTGGACACTCCCAGTCCACCTCAATATCCTGCTGTCTGTCTTGCTCCTGTTGGTGGGTGCAGACAGGGAGTGAGTCAATGGGATGAAGGAAGGTGCTGCTGCTCATGGAAACACCACTTTCTGCTGGTGTGCTCCCAAAGCCCTGACCTGAAGCAGCTGTTTCTCACCGTGGTTGACAGTAAAGCACTGCCCTCGTTGAACAAGCTGTGATTTGCTGAAGTGAACATACCCATTGGAGAACTCAGCAAGCCCATTTCCATGTGCAGCTGATGTAAGATTTGTATGCAAGCGTCTCGAGGTGAAAAGTACATTGGAGTCACAGCGTGTGAGGATTGCTCTCAATGCCTGGGCTTGTCTCCCATTATGGCAGGGTTTATTGCATAATCCATTTTTATACTCCTGCACACTCATTCCTAAACACACTGCAAATTACATTGTGCTGAGCCTTGCTTGAATCTGTTCAAGCCCTCTCTCCCTGCCCCTCCCTGGATCCATCTCTTTAAGAGGTGGGAACAAACTGAGACTCAGTGAAAGCATGAACATTTCTCTCTGTACCACACCAAGGATCAGGCTGTCCTGCTGTCTGCAGCCAAGCATGGTCAACATGGGATGCAGTACTCAAATTAAGTGATGATTTACAGTTTCATGTAGACTCAGCTTTTTCTGATGCTCGTTCCAAGTTCCTTTGTTGATGCTGCAGCAGCACCTGAAGTTTTTTGTCACTGCTGTGGGTCTGTAAAAATGTCACACCTTTCTTTCAGCCCTACTAACCTATTTTTCCTCACTGAATCAGAGCACTGAGTCTGAAGGTTACTAAACCTACCTATTTTTATATATAAATCTCATATATATGTTTGATCTATTTCAAATGCACTGGTTTATAATGTATGGACCCCTGTTCTTATCTTGTACTTTTAACAGGTTTTACATCATCCTTCTCTGTCCAAACATCATACTCTTTTTTTTCCCTTTGTGAGATTAAAAGGACCTTTTGTTTTCCTCTACAAACATCTCCTAAATTCAGGACAAGCATTTTTTTCTCACTCCCATATGTGTGTCAGGAGACAGCTAAGTCTCATAAGTATATATGGCAAATTGCAATTAGAAGAAAACACTGGAACCAAATTTCTTCAGTCCTTGTCTCCCTTCTCCCAGCCCTCCTCACCACTCCACCTCCCTCTTGCAGGACTAAGCCAAGCTAATCCTCAGATGAGCAAGATCTTGGGAAAGCAAAGAGCCAAGGGAGGAAAAAGAAAAATCCTTCACACTCAACTCTAATAAGGAAATTATAGGCATCCTACATTATGAATTGGATGAATTTTTAATGGTTAGAAATGCAGTTGATTTATAATGCATCCATCCTGGACTGCAGGGCCTGTCGCCAGCTAATAAATAAATGACAGGCCCCTTGTATTAAAAGTATCAGTCATTCTATGTCTCTGTGCTGTAATTGATGAGGAGCATTGAGCAAGGGAGGTGGTGGCCATCAGGTATGTGCAAGAGCAAGGACCTTGTGTTTCAGGCTGTACCTGGGGGCTTGGCATATGAGAAAATTACAGCCCAGTCTTGCAAGGCCTTCTCTCACATGGGCCATGGCTTCTGCTCTATCCCATTGCTCACATTCCAGAACCAGAGAAATAAAGAACTTAGCTGGGGCTGTGTGGTTTTGAAAGGTCATTTTAAACCCAGCTTAAGGCCCTGTTTAACCTGCCTTATGCTCTAGAACAAGCTGGTTACCCTGGACAGCAGGAATGGCTCCACCTGAGGTGGCTGCCCAAAGATTCCTTCCTATATGTGGAATGAGGTAGGAGGCTTTGGGTCTGCCTCGTGTGAGACTCCTGGTGAAGGCTGGGGGAGATTGTGCCCTCTGTTCTCTTGACAGTCCCAGCTATTGGCACAGCCAGGGTGAGACAATCTCAGAGTCAGGGATCAGCATGAATTCATACAAATCCCACCACAAATGTTCACACTGAGGCTGTGCTAAAAATAAGTTCTGGGCAAATCCCAGAGATGGGGTGGGACTGTTCCGCTCTCATGCCAGATCCCAGCAGAGCCCAAATGTCAGGGGAACATTGCTGAGAGCACAGCAGGCAGCTGAGTATTTGAGGGATGGGGTGTATTTTATCCCCTTCTTAACGAGGAGAAGTAACCTGGCATGTCATATCTCCACTATTTCCTGGAAGGAGGCTTTTCTCCTTCCAGCCCATCAAGGGGCTGCTGAGCATCTTCATCTCCACTTTATGGATGAGGAGAGGCAGCTGGAAAGACATCAATTTGCTGAAGGTCACGCCAGGTTGCTGACAGCTAGCAGCCTGGCCCATGTTCAGCCCACTGGACCATGTTGCCATGTTTATGAGTCCCCACCTGAAGTCCTTTCACAGCCAGTCTTTTGGAGTCAGAGGGTTAGATGGATAAACACATCCTTCGAGCTGTCAGCTGCATATTATGATCTCAGAAAATGGCAATTCTGAACTTTTCCTGCTCTTTTCCAGATAGCTTAGATCAAATTCTCCCTTTCCACCTTCATGGGGGCCATGCTACAGTCTTAATATGTTCTGCTTTTCTCTCTTGACTACTTCTGAAAAGACGTCTCCTTGCAGGTCTCCTTCCACGTAGGCATTGCCTCCTGGCCAGCTTCACTGGAGTGTGCTGGAACCCGAGTGCTGGGCTCAGAGGAAAAGCAGTCATTTTTCAACTTGGCTTCAGTTCCTGGCTGCAGGAATTAGGCAGGGAGGCTGGGATATGAGCCTGGCTGCCCAAGGAAAGCACTGCTCTCTAAGATGCAGACTTTCATCTTGACCTGGAGGAAGGAAACGCTTATTGCCTTATTTATTACATTTCCCCATAGCAGTGTAAATACCATATCCATGATAGATACAGATCTTATGAATAATATAGAGATTTGAACTAAGTAATTGCTGTGCTTTTTTAATACAAGAGATCCTCAGTGTCGAGCAGTATTAATGATCTGTCTTGACATGGGCTCTGCAGAGGGCGATTGCAAACCCCAGTTCCGTGAGAATTTGAGAAATTGGGGGAGAAATCCTAATGTGCTGTTCATCCCTTCTGTTCCCTGTGGGACACTTCAGAACGAGTATCCTGTCTGCTGATTTTTTCTCAGCTTTCCCTAGACCCTCTAAGGACAGGAAGGCTAAGTGGGTTTTGGGAAAACAAATCCCTTTTGTAGGCAGGCTGGGCTGGGCTGTCAGAGGAGGCAACTTTCGGAGGAAATGTAATACAAAGATCCTAGCAGCTCCCTGTGGTCACTAACAGTTCTCCAGACATTTCTGGAAGAGCAAAATGATTAGTTACAGTGAAATAGCTAAATTCAGGCTGAGGTCGTGATATTTTATGTGTGTGCTGATCTGAGCCTTGTCTCTTCTCTATAGCTTTAATATGAAGCTCTCCTTTCACTTGCTCTCTGAAACCCTGGTGCAGCCTTGCTGCTGTGTGCTGTTAAACAGGTGACTACGTTATTGTGGGAAGTTCTCTATAAAGTCCACTCTTTCATGCCTTAGAATCTTTGGGGATGAATTTAAGATATTAAGAACTATGGAGATTTAACACCTTTTTTTGCAATGACATTGTTGTGGGGAGAGGATAAGGGAATAGCAATCACAGGATGTGGTGTGGGTCACTTTGTGCCTTGCATCACTGGTGGCAGGGAGCTGGCAGCCCCACTGGCTGGTCTTTCTTGCTCCCTCCTGTAGAGGTGTTGGTGTTACAGCTGCAGAGCTCCAAGGCCTCTTTAAATAAATGGAGCTGTCTGAGAAGGCTATGAATGCCTTTTCAATTTATTTTTTCCCCCCAAACATTGCACCTCAAGTCTGAGTCAGGCTGTTAACCTTTTTCATTCCTCTCTTTCTAGACACGTCCTGCTTTAAGGTTATTTCTCATCCTTCTTCCACCGTCACCCTTTTAACAGGAATGAGGGCAGGGGAGACAGAGGACTCCATAGCCCATGTTCTCACCTTGTCAGTCCAGGAGGAGCAGGTCTTGCTGACCTCTGTGGGCTGTGTGGAGCAGGGACCATGGGCTCAGGTGTTTCTTTGATACAGGAATGGTGGCTCATTAACACTCTGTGCCCCGCAGATAACTTTTATTGATCATCAGCTGCTTAATCAAAAACTCTATCACGGTTTGTTTCGATTATTTTTTCCATCCCTTCATCTCTGGAGAATTGGCTTAGCCAAAGTTAATGTACTCATTATGCAGTTGGGAAACCACTGCTATGTAAATCAAGAATTTAGGAAGGTTTGTGCCCTCCTCCCCACATGTGGCAGGATGAATATACTGGTTATATATTCCTCTGCCTGATGTGGTGAAACAGGCATGAAGGGAGTTTGGCTGAACAGGGTTTTGAGCAGCCTGGGGTGGCAGAACTCTCCTCCCAGATTGCACAAAGTTCAGGTTCCACATCTACATCCCCACAGTGCTGGTACAGTGGGATACAGCACTGCTGCTGTACCTGGTCCTGTATCTATACAGATCTGAGCACCCCTGAAATCAGCGCCCCCAGGTATGTTCTTGGGTTACAGCTGGAAACTCTGTGAACAGTGGCTTTACTCTTTTGGAAACTGTCAGAGCTTCTGGGTGAAAGGAAGCTGTGCAGCAAGTGGCAAAAATATTTATTAACTTCTGCCACATATGTAATGAGCAGCTCTGAGAAGTGTGAGACCAGTTTGAGCATGACACAGGACAGACTTAGGAGGGAAGCCCTGAGACAGGAGGGCTGCTTGTTGTGCCAGTCCAAACTTATTTCTTACTCTAGTTATGATGGATGTCCTGATATGATTCATTTTCCTTTTGTCTTTTAATGTTTACTGCATAAAATTATTCTCCTTGATCCTACACTCTATCAGGGCTACATACTCCATGCTGGCTATGGTGTTGCAATGACCTAATTTGATTGCAGAGGGTCGTGTCCTGTATAATGTTGTCTCATTTTCTCAGTAGTCGATGCAAACTCAATTTTATTTTCTTCAAAAAGAAGGGAAGAGGAGGCAGGAGCCCATAATCCACAGCCAAGCTTATACCTGCAGCACTTACCTTGTTGCCTGCCTGTAATGTCCTGTGTAGTAGTTCAGCTTGGATGGGACCTGCAGGCTTGTTTTATTTATTTATTTTCCTGATGGTGCTGAGGGGGAGGAAGGATGGAAGCTACAGCAGAGAAGGGCCCTCATTTGTAGGTGCTGGCACTGCTGATTAGCCTCAAGGAGTCATTAATCCAGCAGGCTGGACGCTCTCTTGATGGAGCTTATCTCAGGAGGGGAGGGTCAGCTGTGTCTCCCTGTGGGCCCTGGGTGAGTGTTCAGCTTTCTCCTTTAGTCTCCAATTAGATGCTTGGTCCTTTGTACCACTGTGTTTCACCTGCCTCAAAGACCCTTCACCTGCCTGCCGCCTCTGTAATTTACGAGTAGCTGAGAGGGGAGAAGGAGGGTCTGGTCTCAATTTGTGTGGCTCATTTGCATGTGAAATAAGCATGTCCCTTCAGCAGAGCTGCCAGCAGTCTCCTGGCCCCTGCTCTCATTCAGCACGGCTTTGACAGCTCCAAGGCTGTGGCTCGGTGAGCGGTGGCAGGGCTTGCTCATAAACTGGAAGTGTCACTGTGTTTTTGCAGAGCTCGTCCAGAAAATGGTGTTTTTCAGCAGCTCATAAAGGAGGTGTCAGCCTGGGATTCAGTCTGTGGAAAAAGAACCTGCTTTTGCAAGCTGCAGAGTGCACAAGCTCTCAGCTCTGGCTCCAGGGCTATCCCTGCTGGCTGGGATTGCTACTGGGGCAAATTATTCAGCTGATGGTTTCATTGCTAATTTCCTCATGGGTCCTGGACTCTCCGATTCTGTATTTGTCTCAGGGTATTCCTCATTCTCAGTCCTGTCTTTTCTTGTCCTGTTGGGCTTTCAGTGGGCTTTTGATTGAAAATAAATCTGTTGTGGTGAGAGAGGAGGAGTCAGAGGTGCACTGGCAGGCAAAATGTACGTAGGGGTTGAATGAATAAATCAACTGGTCTCCAGGTGTGCCACCAAACAGGCTCTCTTGTCATGATCCAAGGATTTAGTGGGATGAGGCCAGGCAGTGGAGTGGCAGTGGTCTCTGTGGCTGGGCAAGGACCAAGGGAATAGAATTGTAAATCTTGAGGACAGGAAGAGAGGGAGGAGACTGGACATTGGTCACTCATGTGATCCTCCTTGGAGGAATACCAGGCTCTATGAAGGAAGCACAAATCTAGGCCTGATTTTTTCTCCATTTCCAAATATTTAATCAGAGAATCAAATATGATGTCTTTTTAAGAAGAGGCTGGCACACGGCAGCTGGCTGAGTGTTGCAATCAATGCATCCGCTGTGGAATGTTTCCTGCAGAAGTATTACATCCTCTCTCATTTACTTGATGATCTTTAGGGTGAATCAATCAAAAGATGCTGCACACAAATAGTTCAGCCTGTGATCCTCTGGGTGTCCATTACAGAGGTATTTGCTCCATGTTAATGGACCTGTTGATTAAGAAAAAAACCTATGTGGTTGTTGGGGTTTTTTTTATATATAGAAAGCTGTTACTTGATGGCAACTGTTAGCATTGTTTTTTCTGCCTCCCCACCTCCCCAGCACAGCTCTCATTCTGTGCCAATGCAGGTGACTGCAACAAAACACAGGTCTGCACTGCTGTGGGGAAGAGACACATCTCACCCAAGCAGTTATCTGAGGAGAACCTTCTCCTGGGGGTTGGGAAGGGCAGAGACAGACTTCTCTGTACTCAGTGGGTGATCTCACCACTCTGTCTTGTTCTGTTAATTGTGTTTCTGCACTCATCCAGCTTGGCATAGAATGTCCTGTTGGACTTCAGGTATATCTGCAGAAGATATTCCCCTGAAATCCTCATCAGGCCAAGGCTCAGCAGCTCCTTGAGGAGTCTGATTGGGTTTTACACTGGCTGAGTGCATGGGAGTTTTTATTTGGGTCTGTAAAGCTTATAGTCTGCTGAAGCAATAGTGTTCATTTTTTTTCTCTACAACATGGACACTTGTCAAATCTCCACATTTCTGGGTGAAAATGTGCCCATGTTGCAGTGTTAGCTGTTGCTTTTCTGATGCTAGCATGGCAAGAACCCCAGCTGGAATTTTAATCATTAGAAGATCAGGATGATGCCTCCTGCACAGATGTCCTTACCTTTGACAGCCAAATCTGAAGGGACCCAACCCTGTGCTGACTGAAGCTATCCAAACGAGGGAGCAGCATATTCAGTGCTGCCAGGGCTCTGGTGTGGCACTGGGAACACATCCCAGGACAGCCCAGTGTGCTGAGCTGTGTGACACAGCTCCCTGCAGAGGCAGTCACGCAGCAGGGCTGAGCCTGAAGGGCCAGGCTTGTGGCTGTGGGCTGCGTTCAGCCTCATGCTGGGAGTTGCCAGCATCTGTTCTGCATTCTGGGAAGGATGTTGGGATCTTTCCTGCTCAGCTGGGGGCTCTGGGAGCATTTGGTCCTCTCCCAGGCTGCTGGTGCAAAGCAGCCACTGTTCAGTTTGGTGGGCCAAGCATTGCTTCAGGCTCCACTGCAGAGGGGACCAGCCCCCCCATGTCACTTGTTTATCTCTGTCATTTATTGCTACAAACCAACTCACCCAGAGCCGTCCTTCCCACAGCTGGTGGGAGTCAAAGTGCCGAGGCTGTTAGTGGATTAGGGCAGCAGAGTGAAAACCATTTGGCATTTCTATCCTGATTCTTCTGGGTGCCTTTAATTAGCATGATTGCTCAGCTCAGATTTTGCCATGTTCTTTAGCTCCCCTGGTTAGGATAATTATTCCCCCAGCTCCTTTTGTTCCAATTCCTGATCGCTTACAAAGTCTCCTGTTAAAAGCCATTAAATCCGTAATGTGAGAGTAAATGTTCAGCAGTGTGGTGCTCTCAGCCCCACACGTGTGAGCTCGAGCTCTCAGCCCCTGTCCTGCACTCCTCTGCTCCCTGCCACGTGCTCCCTGCTGTGGCATCACTCTCTGCCTCCCTCTCACGCTTCCCCCCCCGGACATCCCACGTGTCCCACACGCAGCAGGTTTGTGTGCACACTCTCCCTGCTTTCTGCTGGCACTTTTGGCATCACTCAGCTTGGCTTCCTCTGTGCACAGGCTGGTTTTGACAGTGAGGTTAAATTCTGGGCTGTGGACTGTGATCTCTCACATTTAGTTGCATGTGCAAATATGGAGGTGCCATTAGAAGTGTATGTTCTTGCATATTTTAGCCGTGGTGTGGGGAGTTCTTGCTTCAAGGAGCAGCTAAAATTGAGGGGGAGATATTCTAGCTGGGTGGAAAGCAGGACTTTTGTTGGTAGATGATGGAGAAGAGGAAAGACTTGTTTTCCTTATTTTTTAACTAAAACTGTTTTTCTCAAGCATAAAAGCCTCCAGTGGGAGGAGAACAGGTTTTTGATAGCTCTGTTCCTGGGAGTTTCCATGTTGCAGTGCCTCCCCATCCTGTGAGCTCAGCCCCTTCACTGCCCCTCATCTCTGCTGATGTTTGATCAGCACATGCCAATGGCTCAAGTGGGGCAGGCACACAAAGGCTTACACAGAATGACGTGGTGTGAAATAAGATTGGGCTCAAGTGCTTTAAATGCCTTGTGCATTTAGGTGAATTGATGTGAGAGAGAGAAGGGAGAGAGGGAGACTTATTTGCAGACCCAGAACGAAACTGGGGCAGAGAAGGGTCTGGCAGACATGTAGTTTGTTAAGCTCAGAGCTGATTGCTTGAGCAAAAACTCACAGCTAGACCACTTGCTAGAAAAAGCTTGTCAGAAAGGACTCCTGGTCCTTCCTCCCTCCTTTGAATGATGACCCCTAATCAACAGCAGACACACATTTTGGGCCTAGATCTTGAGCTGCTGCCCTGCTGTGTTGTGCCAGACCTTCCCCACTCTGCAAAGCTCACCCTCTGCTCTGGGGTGGAGGGTTTCCTTGCACAGCAGCTGCCCCCCACAGGGCTCCCTCACTCACCTCATCAATGCTTTGCTGCCTGCAAGAAGCTTTCCAGGCATTTCATACGTTCTCTTGCAAAAACCTACCACATTTCATTTTTGTTTGGTGGGAGCAAAGCCCCTTCTCCTGCAGAGTGAAGGCTGCCACAAATACCTGGCACTCGTTTGCTTGGTACTATCCAAACAGTCCCACAGGAGCTCCGTAGTATCAGCATAAACCCATGTTTTTCTGTCTTCCCCTGGGAGAGCACAGCCTTCCCTGTGCCCTGGGGTGTGTGTTTTAGAGCTTGTGAAATACTGAAAGATACCAAGACGTGGTCTCAAAACAAAATCTGGAGCTGGGAGCTCTACCTTACGAAGTGTAATAACACCCTTTGACATATTTTGGTTCAGAAGACAACTTATTTTGAGAACCATTCACTGGGGCAATTATCAAGACCTGAAGAGCTGTGGTGGCAACTTTGTTTCCAAAGCAATCGGCAGAGTAGGAGCACTGGAGAGACACAGACGAAGAACAATAATTCCGGACAACACAGCATCCAAACAGCCTAAAAAGAATCAACAAAACCTTGTTCCTCGAAACTCCCTGCTGCTCTCGCTGTGTTTTAGCCCTCAGCTCTTCCTGTTCCCATTTACAGCTCCTCTGTAGTGCTCAGTGCTTCCTTGCCTGCTGAGATCTCCTGCACTCCTCAGTTTCCATCCTCGGTTTGTAAACTCCACAAAATCGTGTTTTCCCACAGGATGTTCTTCCTGACACTTCAGACTCTCGGGCTTGTACAGCTCCTGGGCTTCCTGGAGGGCAGCTCTGGCCTTTCTAGATGACATAAGGTGTTGCTGGAGCAGATGGCAGAGTAAAGAGACTTGAGCAAGCAAGGATTTATTCTGGGCCTTGATCAGCTCCTCCCATCCTCTGAAGAGCAGGAGAGCATCCCTGGCAGTGCCTGGGCTGGGAAGGTCCCAGCTGCAGGCTGCAGCAGTTGTGTGCAATCCTGTCCACCATCTGTGTCTCTTCTTGGTGTCTGCTGTCATATCCCAGCACTCTGGCTTTACCAAGCTCTTCTGTCCCCTTCTAGAACCCAGAGCTCCTTCAGAGGATGGGAGCCTCGGAGCTGGGGCTGCTCCCAGTTGGATGTTCAGGACTGTCATTGATTCCTTTGAAGACCTTGCAGAAAACGTGGTCCTGCTTTGTGCCTGTGTAATAAATATAACAGCTCCTTCCTCCCCAGGGAATGAGCGAGGCATAACAAATTAATGTTTATGAAGCACTTTCCAGCTGAAAAGAAGTTTGAAAGAGAGCTGTTGCTGTTCTAACTCAGGGGCTTCCTTTACTGGTTGGCTCTTTGATGTGGTGATCTGTGGTACTGGTGGATCAGCTGTACCATAATTGGAATTAATCAGCAATTAAGGAACACGAGCCCAACCAGATTCTTTCCCAGTGGATATTCATTTCTGGGCACATTAGTCAGTGGTTTCAATAACTCTGGAAAATGCTTAGGGTAACTATTGCTATCTGAAGCAGCTGGGGAACAAGAGGCAGTGTCACAGGGACACGGATACCTGTCAGGCAAAGTGGAAATAAGAAGCTCTTGTAGCACTGTGCACCATGCTTAAATTGGCAGCACTCTGAGGGCTGACTTGAAAAAAAAAAAATTAAAAATTGACATAAGAATATATTTAAAAACCAAAGTGATGAAAATAATGTATTACTTGCTAGGATGGGATCTTTCATGCCAGGTGCCTTGGGCTTTGTGGAGTGCAGAGGGAGTGAGAGTGCATGGCGGTGAGAAGAGGGGATTTGTGGAGGCAGGGAGACAGGTTTGTCTCCTCCCAACAGTGAGAATGGTAGAGAAGAAGGTTCTTGGATGTTTCAGTGCAAGCACAAGGAGAGACAGAGGCAGGGCAACAGCTGGACAATGCCCACGATGTCAGCTACCACCAGCTTTGCAAACACTTGTTCTCATGGCTGACCTGTAACCCCTGAGAGTTTTGCCACGTGTCTTTGCACGGCTGTGGGTATTTTGGGGGACAAAAGAGCCATTCTCCGTGTTCAAGGACCTTCTCTGTGACCCATTACCACTTAAATGAGGCAGAGACTAAGCTCTGCATGTCGTGGGCGAGACTGCTGGGTGCCCAGCCTTTCCCCCTTCCCTGGTCCTCTTACAAGTCATTTCACATACTCTGGCTTCAATCTAACAAAAACAAAACCGATGAGGCCCAACTGATCTGGCTGCTTTCCATCATGCAGTGGGCCTCTGAGTGGCTTTAAATAGCTGCACCTCCGTGCAGGCTGGAGAAAAAGCACTGGCTGTGCCTCTGGACAAGAGGGTAGCTTTGGCTCAAATCACAGGCCATCTCAGACCTGAAAATAGCCTTTTTTTTTTTTTTTTTTTTTTTCTGTCGTCCTCGGTCTTAAATAGATTTTTTTTTGTCCCCTTCTTATTTTTCATTTTATACCCCGTTAAGTGCTTTCCTACTTTGGGACTTTTCCTACGGGGGATTGGTGGAGAATCTTGGAGCTCTGCCTCCTGAGCTATCAGGCTACATCATTTAGTATCTTGGAACTACTCCATCCACTAAAGAGTTCCAGAGAAAACAAACTTGTGATCCTGGCTAATATGGACATGGCCTGCTTTAGTGGTGGCAACAGTGGAAACGCAACGGATACTGGAGTTCCTCTGGCCAAAGGTTTAGTCAACCTTACAAAGTCTTCAAGAGCTCACCCCATGGAAAGCTGCGAATACTGCCCTTTCCTCAAGGAAAAGCTGTTTGTCCATTGAGTGCCTGCAGTGTTCTCCTACCCCTTCCTCTGCTCTAGCCAAACATTAAGAGAAATTGATGTGGAAATGGGATCTTCTGGATCCATTTGCTTCCTCTTTTCTCTTGCTCTCAGCCCGTCTCTTCCTTTCCCTGCCCTCCAAAACACTCACAGTGCTCGATCTTCTGTTTGTGATTTTGGGTTGTGGACAAGCACGAGAAGATGGCACAAGCTGTAGCTAGAGCTCCATCTAGCACGTTCCCAAGAGGCTTCCTGTGACATCCAATCTCATTGATTAAAGTGGGAGACTCTCATGCCAGAGGTTTAACCATGGAAAATTAAAACAGATACAAGGTGAGCTGCCGTGGAGGGGAATAAGGACCCTGTTTACATGAAAATGAAGGATTATAAGAATTTCTGTAGCTCTCAGAGCCTTCCTCATTTAAGAAGAGGTGTAACCTACTTGAAGACCTGCTTGAGGTCTGTGTATCAGTGTGAAATTCGTCTGTGGACTGAATTTTCTTGAGGTTCTCCATTGTGATCAACACTGTTGGACTGATGTGAATGAGGTGACATCTGGGCTCTTTGACTTTTCCTTGGACAGTAGAAGAGATGATATGGTTATCTGCAGCTGAGAACATCAGGGAGAGCCTCACAGTGTGTTTCTGCTGAGCTTCTGTGACCTGCTTTGTTGTGGGAAGTGAGGCCTTAGGCTGGTTTGCATCTCACCCTGTTACATGCTGTGAGGGGAAGGAAAAAAAGCGGGGTTTATTTCTTAGCCTGGCAGATGAACCCATCCATGACAGGAAACCTGGGTTGTTGTGTTGCTTACCCCTCAGATATAGACACAGCAGTGCTGACTTTGACTAAAGGGATGGCTATTTCCTTTGCTCAGGATGTGGGCCAGGCTTGATGATTTTCATGCTTTCTTTGATGCTATTCATGCTTCATATCTGCACATAGAGAAAGATAAAATGTACACTGTTGTTGGAGTCTCCTACTGCTTTTCCTTTATATCATAAATTTTGCTGTAACTCAGAAGAGAGCTCAAATCTCTGTTGCCTAATGTGAGCTGCGTGGATAGCAGAGTTATGTTTGGCCAGCTTGTTGCCCTTAATTTGCTATTTTTGTTTAACCCATTTTTGCCAGGCATTACGTAGCATCCCGTTGCTTTTCTCATCCGTTCCCACAGCAATTTATATTGCTGTTTCAGAAGCAGTTTCCATCCCTGGGTTTCAAAACTGGTCTGCACCACTCCTGCTGTGGCAGATAGGGATGCTGTGAGGAGTAGTGCATCATTTTCTGCGTCATTCCCTCGCCTCCCCATGTCACAATCCCTGCTGCTCCTCTCAGGTGATGTGGAGCAGCCTCAGGTCTCCAAAGCCTTAGAAGCATGCTCTATTTGAATAGTGGCAATTTTACCAGAAGACACACAGGGAAGGCAAGGTGAAAATATCTGGTTTTCCTCCTTAGTTTTGCTCTCTCAGTGGAGGAAGTGTGTTCCTGGCAGGGCAGTGTCCATAGGCTGGATTGGTATGGGCATGGGGCAGAGTGGCCAAAACCCACTAGCCAGGGTGTTGGGAAACACAAGACAGCTCTGGAGGACTAAGTGGATGGCCAGGGTTGAGGACAAAAACTGATTGCATGGTTTGGTTGCCTTCAATTTTCTTGTCCTTTCATTGCCACATCCATCCAGCCTGCTTAGAGAAATGTCCCATCTGCTCCCTCCATCTCAAGCTGTTAGAGCTGCACAGCAAATCTGAGCTCATTCCTCCTTCCCTGTTCTCCAACACTCTCCATACATTTATTCCACTACCATACGATGGCTATTAGTAGATAGAGTATTATGTTTTAATTTAAAAAGTGATATCACTAGAACTGGGAGAAGCACAAAGTTTAGTATGTCAGACCCTTCCCAATTTTGTAGGTCTTTGGAGATGTTTTTGATTTCGATCTACAGGGTGGAGATTTTTACCTCCTTACTATTTTCAGACTTGAATGTTGGAGTTTCCCTACAACCAATGTCAAAGATAGCATTTTTTCCTCCCATTTTCCAGCTGGCACTGACAAATGTGAAACTCCACAAAAGTTATTGTTTTTAAAATTTCCCCACCTCCTTCTAGGAACTTGAACACTTCTGTTTTTGTTATTTTTTTTTTCCTTTTAACAAGAAAGAAAGAAAAAAAAAAAAAGTAAAGCAAAACCTCCACATTTTTAAAGACATTTCCAAGACAGTTTTTCAGAAGCTAATAGCTGTGATGGTAGATGACATTTGTCATAGCAGCATCCAAACTCTGAACCTGTTGAGATTCACCCATTTTAACCCTGGACATCTCTGTGAGCATCATCCATCTCACATCTGTCAGTGAAGACATAAACCTAGCAAGAGCCTTGTTGGTTTCTGCTCCATACAAGAGAACGGGGTTAAAGGTAGCAGCACAATAGGGGAAACAGCAGTGAGGAAGAGAGAAAACCAGTCAGGAGAGAAGCATGTTTTTTTTCAGATTCTTTGGGGACTTTAATAAATCAGAAGGAGAGGATGCCAAAAGGACCGGTGCTGCATTGCTCTCCCAAGCCAGCGGGACGTGTGCTCAGCCCTTCAGCTCCAGAAACGTGGGCTGTCCTCCTGCCACGCTCCTCGTCGTCCCTCGGCGGCCCCTCCGTGTCAGTGGTGGGGGAACCCCCACTGCAGCCCCATTTCTGCAAAGACCCTGCTGTCACTGGAGATCCCTGCAGCTGGGATTCACAGCACAGCACTGATGACGCAGAGCAAAGCCCTTGGAGTCCCCAGCCTTAAGTCTTGCTGATCTTTCACATGTCCCTTCGCTGGGGCTGTGTGTCCCCAGTGGGTTTTTAGGTCTGTGGGATGTAGCCCGGCAGAAGTGAAATTGCCTTAATTTAGCAGAGCTAAGAAACGCAAAGAAAATAAAGCAGACAGGAGTTCTCCTTGGAGATACTTGGTATTGTTGAGGATAGACTTTCCCAGCTATCCTTTGGTGGCCATAAAATATATTTATATTATGAAAAACAAAACACGATAAATAGTGACGTTCTGGGATGCCGTGTTTATTTGTGTCCCAGTGACTCTGATCACTTTAAACCGTGAGAGTTGAGCTGGGCTCTTTCTCACTCTCATTTCGTTTACTAATGATATTTCAACACTTGGAATTTGCCTATGAATCTTGTTTATGACACATGAACCAGAGCAGAGCCTGGCTTACTCTCTCCCATGTGGATCAGCCCTTAAGGGCCACTGAGAATAACAGATAGTTTCCCCCAAACAAGATTAAGCAGTTCCAAACCAAACAAACAGCTTTTGTCTGCGTCCTCAGGTCCATCAAAGGCAACATGTTTGATGTGCAGATGGAGTAATATAGTGCAGTGGAGAAATCTAAATAGATATAAAAGACAAAATAGAAAGAAGAAATTGGAAAAGAAAAATCTTCTGGCTGGTGTAGTTTTGGTGTGAGAAAATTTCCTAGCCTGTTTGAAAGTACTCTTCCTATTGAGATCAATTCATAATGGCATCCAAGCTGCTCCATGCTGCACTGGTGATGCCAGACTTGAGTTAACTTAGCTGATTTGTTCAGGATCCTGTGACTGTATGAGGTACAGGAGTATTTTCTAAATCTTAATTGTGTAGACAAGACATCCCAGTAATTTCTTGTAAAAACCCTTTAGACCCATGAGAATTTGGTATAGATGAGAGCAACCCTCAATGTCATGCCATGCACATCTTGGTCATGGCAAACAAGTGAATTTCCCTGGCTGGGCCATCCCAAGGCAGGTACATTTGGAAGAGATGTTTGATACAGCCCTTTAAAGTATTATATTTGCCCTGTGAGTTTTCTGGAATGAAGGAAAGAGCTTGCCTGTGATCTCTGCTCCCCTTATTTTTCTTTCTCATCTGGCCAGTGTTTCTGGCAAATCCTAGACCTTCAGATCACTTTTAGAGAGGTGGGGTTGTGTGAGGAGAAGATGCCTCCAGCATGCAGGGTTTGGTGTAGATGGGACAGCTGGGATGAAGAAAGGTCTGTGGGGTTATGAGAGTCAGATCTCCCCAGCCTTGCAATGGTACTTTTAGGCTTCAAGAATGTTATGCCAGATTAGATAAATCATAGAGAGAAAAGTAGGCACAGGAAGGAGTCTCCCTATTCCTCACTGTCTGCCTAGGGAAAAGATGGACTAGGTAGGAATTTGGACTTAGTGGGAACCTCTGGAAAAGAGTTGTTCCCAGTTGTCTGTCCAGACCTCTTGCATGCCCCTTGTCCTCAGAGCACTTGTGCCTGCACACTCCACATGAAATGATTGCCTGTTCTTTATGGAAAGACAGAGTGAGGTAGCCCTGCCTGGAGAGGACATTTTGGCTTTAATTTAATGGCAGCCGTTTGCTAGTTATTCATTTGGTTCTTTTTTATATAACCACATGTGTGTCGATATCTCTCTCTTTTTTTCTAGTTTTGCTCTTTTTTGTTTTTTCGTTTACTTTATTTTGCTTTTTTCTTTTTTCTGTTTTTTTTCCCCCTTTAGGTTTCAGAGAAATTATGTTGAATCCAATAAGCCTCCCTGGACATTCCAAACCTCTTAACCAAGGCATTTATGTTGAGGATGTCAGTGTTTATTTCAGCAAAGGACGTCATGGCTTTTAAAAACTCCTTAAAAGTCCCTGTTCTGATGTCAAGTTTATAGGCTGTGCCCTCAAAATGGTGGGAAGCAGTAAGCGTGGTCTGTATGGATTGAGGTCTCCTCCTAATAGGACTCTACAGCCCTGCCTGTACGCACGTTAAAGCCAACTGAAACTGTGGTTTTCTGTCACCAGATAACAGGGTTGTTCTTTTCCTCCAATGGTCGCTGTGTTCGTTAAATATTCCTGCAAGGCACAACAGCAGCAATGAGAGCAAATAAAGAGAATTAAAACCCAGTTGAAAGGAGTCATCCTAATAACAGAGTAAATAATTGTACTTTTGCTTTAAAATAAAACACAAAAATAAAACAAACAAACAAACAAAAAACCCAACCAAGCCAACCAAACTGGCATCTTTAGTCATGTCCTCCCTGCTTGGAGTTTTCCTTGTAAGCTTGTGTCTCCGCAACACCCAGTGAATGCTGCCGTCACCTCTTACGTGGCCCCGCCATGGGAGGTCTCCCAGAGCGAGCTGAGGTGGGGAGCCTGGAAGAAACTAAAGCAGAATGAAGACTTTTGGTAAGAACAAAGGCAGCCCCGCTCCCAGTTCTTGCACAGAAAATAATGTTGGAAGGAATGAGGATGGAAACAAACAAACAAACAAACAAAAGTATCTTACTTCTCTGACAGGAAGAGAGTGTGGTTATCTTTGAAGTGCACATATCCTAGGAGGCTTCTTTTATCTGTCTGTCTGTCTGTGTGTTAGAGCGGCTCATTGGATCTGACCATATCGTTGTCGTACTCTGGTCTCTCCCTGCTGCTTAAATGATGAGCTTTATCTGAGGAGTTGCCTGGACTTCCCGCGTGGATGGAGAATCCATAGCGCAGGAGGGTCTGTGTCCTTGCCAGGACTAGAGCAGTAAGCAAAGTGGAAAAGCATATCAGACGCACGCAGGTCCCATTGCTGGGCCTTTTCCAGCCCCCTTTAGCTCTGTCCTGTATTCCCACCCCACTAGAGATTGATTGTAACCCAGTCGTGTACCCAGAACCATCAGTTAGAGGCTGGCTGACTGAAGGAGAGGAAAAAAAAGGTATTTTGTTGCTTCTTCCCTGGCAAAAAAGAGGAATATCGGTCCTGTTCTGGCCGATATTTGTATTCTCTCCCCCTCTCCTGTCCCACTTCTGTCTTACTTCATCCAAAGCCTCTCAGATGGAAAGGTAAACCCTTTCATCCTGTCCTCAAGAGAAGCCAGCTGCCCTCGTGGCAACTTGCAGGGCTTTCCTTGGACTCTCGTGATGTCACGTGTATGGGAAATGCAGATTTGCTCACACATATCAGTGATAACCTATAAGCAAAGCAGATTTTCTCTAGAGGACAAAAAATATTCCAAAAGCTTCAGGTGTGGCCAGATCCTTTTGAGAGGAATATTGGACCAGGAGCTTGCTCACCAGCCACTCAGCTTTGCTTGCCTTCTTGGTGGCCCGAGATGACCTTATCACATCAGGGGTGTCTCTAAATCACCAGCCCTCAAGGGTCACTGCCACTGGAAAGAGTTACGGTCCCTCTCCACCAGAACTGGGCAGAAGCCTCAGAATGGATGTTCTGCTTCATCCTGCCTTTACAGGTGACCTGCATGAACACCCTGGAGACTGCCAGGAGGTTTTATTATCAGCTGTCCCACAGGGATATCACTGGGAATATTCCATTCTCTTGCTTCTTCTCCTGGTTCGCTAGCATAACAAGGTAAAGTGCAATAGAAGAGTACAGGAGAGATGGTGGCAGATTGCTTTAAGTTAACGGATGTGTCTTAGGGGGCGTCTGCGTTAGCGCGAGGAGACCTGGCTCAGGTTGGATGGCTTCAGAAACCATGACCAAATCTCCCAACAACGTTTCCTGCCCGCATCGGAGCTGGAAATGCCAGAGGGGCACTGCCAGAGAGGACCCGAGGCCATGTGCCACTGACACCTCAATTCTGCAGATTCACAGAGTGAGGAGGAGCTTCGCCGAGCGTGTGAATCACTGGGTGCTTGTCTGAACTGAATTTCCCCATCTCCTGGAAGTCGCCCACCTGACCTGGGGATGTCTTGTCCGTCTGAACTGTCTCCTCTCCCTAGCACTGTTCAGGGGACTCTGCTCTCAACTGTGTGTATCAGTCTTAGAGATGCATCTGTGGGCCTGGACCGGAAGCCTATATCCAAACACCCTAGCAGAGGAAGGGTTGAATTTTGCATCTCAGGTCCATCTCTGCTTAGAAGAAATCCTTTGGACCGTACAACATAATTAAAAGCAGTTCTCCCCACTGTGATCGATGTCTCAATTTGTTTAACACCAATTAAAGTCTCTGGTTCCTCACTGCTGAAAATGAAAGCCAGTCGTGGCTGTTTGCGATTGGTGGCTTTAAGTAGCAAGTCTAAGGATGTTTCTTTTTAAAATTTTATTTTATTTTTAATTATTGTAAATCATTACCTCATTTTCTGTCAATGAGATTCCTCCATCTTTGAGCATTCTTATCTTGCCATAACTATCATCCTGTGCTAATGGGAAATGGGACGGTCCCTTTTCACAGAGACTATAGGGGTGTTCAATGTCTAGTTTCTTAATAAACACTTTATTTTCTAACGAAACAGCTGCACCAGGCCTCTTCTTTGAAGACAAAATAAATAAATGTTCAGAATGACATGTCCTATAGTCTACTTCTTCCTGAGATGGTCCATGTGTGGGGAGTTTGGTTTGTTTTCTTCTTTGGCGGGTGTGGAGGGTGGGATTTGCAGTTGTGATGGGAACATTGCTCAGGCGTAGCTCTTGTTTCTGTCACTCTCATCAGGAACAAAGATGTTTTCTTGCCTGAAACAGGAGCTTAGCTGTTAATGGTCTCAGTTGACAACCTGTTGGTTTTTGTATCATAAAATGGTCGTATTCTCAGGGACAAGCTGGTACTGCAGGAGATTGTGTCAGGATTTGCCAAGACAAGTTTCTATAGGAAGTGGAAAAATTTTTATTAGAAGTCTTATCTCTCAGGGAACTTGAGAGTAAAAGGTTGTTCTGGCTGCAGTGCTTTTGTTTCAAGTATGCTGTTGCTTCGGGTCTCCTTGCTTGGCTGTGCAAATTGACAAAAACCAGCAAAATTGGCTGTTGGGTGTTGGATTGTTGTCCCCTCCTCAGGAACAATTAACCTCACATTCAGCTCTCAAGGGTGTGTTTGTTGTAGAGGCAGTGGGGTACAGGTGAGCACTGTACTCAGGTTCCTCATTAGAAATTCATGTCCAGGTGGTTGGATGCTCCAGGAGGAGAGAGGAGCCATTCTGCAGTGTGTGGGACTTGGCATGGGGGTGTGTCTCAGTAGTTGTGTCTTAGAATTGTAAACAAGAGATGTCATTGATGTAACTAAAAGTGCATGCCAATCTGCAGGTGACAGTGGGCATGAGGATGGGGGTGTGTTTGAGCACATATTGGTGGATGGTGCTGGAACCCTCTTAGAAAACCTGGTGAGAGTTTTGATGAGCAAATTAAAAACATGTTTTCCAGCATCCTTCTGTTCCCATAACTTCCTGGCATGACTTTCAAGTTCTCAAAATGATGCTGTGAGTGAATTTCTGCATGACCTTCCCTTCTAATGAGTGTGTCTCTAAGAGTGATGGGTGCTGTGGTTCACAGGATTAGGTGATGGCTGAGACCTTAACCTTTCCAGGAATGTCTGCAGCAACCGAGACAAATGTTTGTCTCTTAACATAACCTTACACAAGGAATGAGCAGCTGAGCTGCGTTGGATTCCATCCCTGTTTCCTTTTTCTTTCTGAGGTGTGGGAAATAAACACGGGGTTTGGAAGCTCTGTCTTTTCTTCTCCACTAGTGCAGGGTCTGTTATCAGATTTCACAGCCCAGAAACATTGCCAACAGTGGTTGATTAGCCAATTACTCAGGCTGCTGCTATGGTCAGCTTTGGTTCACTTTGCTTTGTTTTTCAGGGCAACTGACTCCTTACGTATGAGTTCCCACAATATTTTTGATGCTGTCATTTCAAAAGGAGCTGGTTTAACTATGGGCTCTGACAGGCATCACAGAGGAGTTGGGCACTTGTTTCTTCTTGTTCTTCCTTCTTGGTTGTCTCTGTTGTTTGATGTACCCGTATGAAGGCTCCATGCTCTTCATGACAGCTGGACCATGAGTTGATAATGCTGTGCTGCACTCTCCCCCCACTCTGGCTTCAAATCACTCCTCAAAAAAAGAGTTGTTACTGAAGGAGCTTGGAATGCTGGTTTGGTAGGGTGAGGGCAGCAGACCTCTAGCAGGAATGACCAGCTCCTCCTGAACTTGCCTCCTCCAGTCTTGTTGTGTGGCGCCTGTGTGTGAATAAGCAGGGAAACAAAGTTTAGGCTCATTGTCTCTAAAAAGATGGAGTCATGTTTCTCTCAGTTTCTGCTTGGAGGGAGCATGATGGGCACAGTGTGTTTCTGGCACTTTAGCTCTCTCCAGAGTGGAATCATTGTGTGGGGCCTTGGGCTCTGACTTGCTGCAGGGCACTGTCTGATGTGTGGGATGCTGTAGGTCATGACTGGGGTATATTGAGTTTCCGCAGCTGTTTATCCACATTGCACTGAGTCCTGATGTTCTTTGCTGCTCTTTTGTTTATTTAGATGTGCATTTGAGGAGTCATGCCTTCTCTCCCAAGAGGCTTGAGCTTGTTTTGAAGGTGGTTTGGTGTTTCTTTCTACCATCAGGTCTTTGTTCTTTCCCTGTATCTGTCTCCTGCTGTCCAGGGAATTCCTGGGAGCTGTGGGGACTCAGAGGAAGCTGCTTCTGCTGATTCAGCAAACTGCAGCAGTGCATCATTGCTCTGCTCTGATTTGTACCCAGAACGAGCTGCAGATCCTCAGGGTTAAGCCTGGCATTAGCAGAGGATAAAGAGGCCTAGACACAGTGGTAAAGCTAAAAACCAGAGGTTTGGAGGAGCAGCAGCAAGAGAGCACACAAGAAATCAATGTTGAGTGTTTTAATTTTTTCCTTAACGTTTGGAAGAGCTTCTGGTGCTGTTTGTGCAATGAGTCAAAGAGTCCATATTAACCATGCATTTACCAGTGCCTGCAGAGCCTGAGCAGTTGGGAGAAAATTTAGCAAACTGTGGGGAAGTGCATACAGCTGCTTTGAAGGTGTGGGTGTAGTTTGATAGGAGACCTGCCCACTCACAGCTGGAAAAGGTGCTTTACCTGGTGAAGCAATGATGAATGTTCTGCTGTTGTGGTGCATTTTGCTTCACCTTTATCTTCTGTGGTTTCGCCAGTGTTGTCCCCACTACTTTCCTTACGACAGGCAGGTGGTCTGATGCCACAGAGCTAGAATAAATCCCAACCCACACACCAGTAAATAACTGCAGAAGGATTCCTTTGCAAAGAGGAGATGATCGTTTTCCCTAGCAGTAAAGCAGACTGCAACTGCATGACAACTCCATTTGAATTTTGGTATTATTTTGAACTTGTGAGTGTAACTGCTGACTAATCAGCAGGAATAAATTTTGGTTGTTCAAAGTGGAGGGATTTGTTCTACGTGCTGGTTAAATTATTTGCTCTGTTGTTAGTGACTCATTTGTGAACTGTGCCTGATTCCTGCAGAGAAGTTGACTTTGTGTGAGCATTTGTTTATTTTTTCAGAGTATTTGGCCTTTTTTCTCCAAGATTTTGCTTCAAATATTCATGTTCTGTGATGGGTTTTGCTCTTGGGTTGGGTGCGTGAATGTTTCAGACAGGTAGTCAGAAATGTAACATGCAGAGACACTGTTCAATCATCTGTTATTTGGGGTTGCCCCTAACCCCATATTTCTTTTTCATATGTTGGGATCAGTACCATCCCAACAGGTCTTTTTGAAGGCAAGAAGAACTGTCACTGCCTGGGCCTTTGGAACAGTTAAGAGCTTGTTTTCAGAGCAAGTAGCTTTGCTGGCTCCAGTCTGAATTCTGGGAGCAGCCTGTGTCTGACCTGTGTGTGGGTTTCCACCCACTGATGACAGAGCAGCCACTGCTGGAGGTCAGGCTCATTCATGAGGAGTCAGGGAGAGCCAGACTGGAGCTGCATTAGGCTCAGTAAACTGCCAAGATGTCTGAATAAAATGATTTTGGCCAGGTCATCATTATTTTAAGTGAGTCATAGATGTGTCCAGGCTGTTTATTAAGATAATTGGGAGAGGGAGGGAGGGATGCTTGCCATGGACTAGGCTGGTGAGGTGGGGGAGTATATTGCAACGTCTGATACAAGAGAGAAGGAGCTCCTGGACTTGCAAGCTGATGTATCCAAGGCCTGGTCCTGCCAGGATTCTGTCCCTGGTGCCACTGTCAGGCGTGTACAGTGACATCATGCTAATGCACATTTCAAACAACACTGATGTGAGCTCGTCTTGCCAGGCTGAAGAGTCATATCTCTGCTAAGGTTTCCTCATGAGGCCTCGTTGCCTGGCAATTTTAGAGATATTCTGGACCAACAGAGCATTTTGGGTTTGCTGTATCAGTGTCAAGCAATATGTGGGGATGATAGGAGCAGTTGTGCACGGTCACTTCTTCCTTGATAGTGCCTGGTCCGGCCCCCTGTAGGCTTCTGGAAGTGGCTGCAGGTTTGCTTTGCTGGACACATATGTTTATTGGATGGTCCCAGAGGTTTGGAAGTTTAAGTGTTTAAGCTCCAGTCACATGCTGAGCACTGCTGGAACAACTCCAGAGGTACGAGTCGCCCAAAGCCACCACATCTCACCACGCACCGACATTGCAGGTGACTGAGAAGGGCCTCACTTAAAGACAGGTAAGTGTCTTTTTTCTCCTAGGGAGCTGTTGTGTCTGATGTGCTGGATTCAGACCTCTAGCAGGAATTATTTTGATGGATCTGCTCTAAATGCATCAATGATAACCGACTGCATTAGACAGTATCAGTGGGAAAGTGTCTGTCCCTGCTCAGGAAAAAGCAGGGGCCCTTCTGGCTGGAAATGCTGCAGGTCTGGCTCTGTGTGGGAGTGGAAAACAGCAGAGCCAAGTGCTGTTGGAGCCCGGGGTTCACGCCCACGGCTGCTCCTGTTTGACCACCGGGGTCAGGTGTGGTGACAGAGCATGCAGCCGGAATGCCAGCAGGTGTGGCAGAGCTGTGGGAGGTGTTTGGCATAGCTGCTGACTCCCTTAGAAAACTTGAGAGCACAGAACTGCAAGGGTGGCTACTTGATGATAGTGCCAGTCTCTGATTTTCATTAGCAATCAGCAAAAAAAGGCTGTGGTGTGCCTTAGCCCTCCTGCCCGGAGCCAGCAGTGCATCCAACACAGAGAGAATGCCTTTTTGGCAGCCATATGACACACTTGCCACTCAGTCCCAACAGATCTTATGGCCATGGCTTCAGAAGAAGGTAACAAAATCCCTGACAGTGTATCTTGGATGAAAGTATCATCCTGTGACTAGACTGAGCTCAGTTTAATCCTGTTAACCTCACAGCGGACTCTTGGGAGTTGGGTAACATCCTCTGTAGGTCCTTAAGCTTCCCTGCATAGCTGTAATGTGTGAAGCATCTCATGTTTTGCCAAATTTCCTTCTCTGGATTCAGTGATGCTGGCATGAACCTAAAACAAAACAAAACAAAACAAAACAAACAAAAAAACCCCCAAAACAAAACAAAAAAACCAGGCAGAATGATATCAGTAACAGTCTCACAAGGGAAGGCAAATAGCTCTCACCAAAAAGACAGAGTCTCCTTAGAAAACAAAGAAGAGTCCTGAGCATAAAATATACTGTCATGTACACCCAAATAGGTAAGGATTGACCATGTGCCTTCTAAGGAAGACCTCTAAGACTCAAGGAGCAAGGAAATGTGGTGATCATGAGCTGCAGATGCAGCACAGACTGAAACCTGGCTCTTTGATCCAAAAGGGCCACTGAAATCAAAGGGCTGCACAGGAATCTATTTGGATGATGCCTTGAAGGGCTGGTTCAACCCTTTGGGGCACATCTGTGCCTTTATTTTATAGCACTGTGATGCTCAGTCTGTCACCCAGATGGGCTGTTGGTGTGCCAGCACAGGGAAGGAGACATCCCACAGCTTGCTGAACACGAGCCACTGAGGACTCCAGCCTCCCTCTCTGAAACCTCTCCACCTCTCGTTCCCCTGTGCTCCCTTCTGAGTAAGAACAGGTCCCCACTGGTTGGAGCTTTAACCAGCTCTCACCCAGCCCCATGCTTAGGTTCCTGAACAAGAAGCCAGAGGATGGTCATCTCTTCAGCTGTAAAGGAAATGCCTTTGGCATAACACCCTTGGAGTTATCCAAAGTGGTGTCCTTGTCTGGAGAAGTAAGTAGATGCTCGCTGATCATGATGCAGGAGGGTGTGTATATTTCTGTTTGTATGTGTAGCAGGAATCAAATATTCATGATGGAAAGGTGGTGTTGGATTTCCAAGGGAAGAAACACGTTCATTAAATGCGATCCACAGCCCAAGGCAGAGGACTGGAGGTCGGGATGGTAAAGCCTTGAGGGGATTAGGCTGTGGCATGCAGGTAAGTTTTTGCTGCAGCTTCCCCATCTGCAGTCCTGTATAAATGATTTAAGTGCCCCACAGTCCCACTGATGGTGTCCATGCACTGGGACTGCCAGCAATGGATGAGAATAGCCTGGCTCTGAGCTGGGTGTGATTCCTGGCAGCAACTCTGGAGACCCTCAGCAGCACATCCCTGTGTCATAGAGGCTGAGCTGAGGTCTCCCACAGAGCTCAGCTGCAAGCTCAGTACAGCTGCTCAGGTTTGGGAAGAAGTGGGGAGGCACAAGGGTCCTTTCCCAAGGGACACGTCCAAGCCCAAGTGCAGGCAGAATACATGCTGCTCCCCGCTCCCTTAAAATCCCCTGAAAAAAAGACTCTTTGTTCTAGGAGATATAGATTATATATATTTTAAGGCTCCATGAATCATTCATAGCCCAAAGATAAAACTGAGCATCAGAGCCAAGGAAAGGCTGAGGCTGTGAGGCGAAGCAAGGAGTGTTCCATTATGTATTGTACTCAAACTTGACCTGGCAGTACCTCCTTGAAATCTTGCCTTTGCTTTGGGAAGCACTCTTTTTCTCCTAAAAATCTGAACTACTCACCTACTTTCAGTAGATAATTGTAGGAAGAGTATAATCAGCTCCTTCCTTTGTTGTGCAGCCTGATGGCTGGCTTTTGAGGAGCTGAAGTGTGTGTCCTATTGAGCATGTGAGAGCACAGTGGGCCTGTCAGGAAAAGCATGGACATGTTGGCTTGGAAGGAGAATGAAAGAGTCCTAGGGATGCTACGGGATCAAGCAGGGTTTAAGGATTAACACTTAGTCTGGCAGAGTGTCAGGTAGGGATTATTGAAGGGTTTGGGAAGAGAGGCTGGGTGTTTTCTGACTGAGCCAAGCACTTCCAGGCTCAGTGTGGCACAAGCCAGCTGTGAATAAGGGCTCCTGCTTGCTTGTGGTCACTTGGTGGTTAGCATGGAATGAGTTTGTGGGTGTGAGCCTCATGCCTGACAGGCAGCTGTCCTTAGCTCAGAAAATGTCTCTGGTTTCTTGGATGGAAGCAAATGCCAATGATTAAATCCAGAGTGCGGCTGTATGGCAGTGATTTGACCTCTTGGCAAAAAGAAATAGCCAACCTGTCTGGATAGCAGCAGAACTCACAGCCAAAAGAGTGGAAAGGGAGGAAGAGGTTTATTTTCTTTATGCTTTGCTGTTGTTGTTTGTTTTATTCTGTAATCTAAGAGAAGGGCTGGAAGTTGAGCTTTCACTTTATAAGACCGTGATTTTCTTTCCTGTATCAGTTGTATTACAGTAAAAATTCATGTTCTGCTTGTCCTGATTAAATGGCAAATGTTGTACCACAGCAGCAGGAAATTCTCATGTTGCTTTGCTATTTCCTTTTTAATTACTGTCACCAATTCATTGGCAAGAGTAATCTTACTGCTCAGGGCTTGAGACACCTTCCCTTCCATTGCTATATGGCCTCAGGGCTCGTAAAATGCACTTTTGGCAGTAAGGTGAAATAAAGAGAACTTCATTTATCTGCAGCCCTTCATTCGTGCCAGCACAAGAGCTTACGAGGCCACAGTCTAGCCTGGGTATCTGGTATTGTCTAAGTTAAGAATAACCCCACTTTTAACTCTCCTCACTCAAAAGTTGTTTTTCACCCAGAGCCTTTCAGGGCACTGCTTTGCCAAACAGCAGTGACAGAACTAGGGAGAGAGTGACCAATGGTGGGGTGGGGTGACAGGCACCCCACAAGGTCAGGTGAGTGGCCGAATCAGAGCATCAGGGCTGGCAGCTGATAGTTTGCAGCAAGGAAACACCATGACATACAAGATGTCTGCTGCAAAAACTGGGAGAGAAATGATTTGGAAACATGTGCTCTTTCTAAAGCTTTTATTTTTTAATAGAGAAAACCTTTCAGGCCCCTTTTTAATTCATAATAAAGAGCAGGTTGAAAAGAAGGATCTTTTCAACCTGCAAATGAAGACAGTGAGGCTTGCTAACTTCCTTTAAAGTTGGAAGGTCACCTTTAAAAATGAATGAATGCAGCATTTGGAGGAAGCTCCAAGGCAGCAGGCCTGGGGTTCAGCACTAGAATAGGAGGCAGAACAAAGATGAAAAGAAGAATCCAGTTGGGATCTAGGAATAGCTGCAGAGCTGCAAATCCCCGTGGTGGACTTGGGTGGAGGCGGTGTTTAAGGGAGCTTCTCTGCCCGCTCTCGGAAAGCTGCAGTTGTGCGTGGTGATGTGCTGGGGAAAGTTAAATTTGGAGCTGGATGGCCAGCTGGACTGCACAGGGGCACATGGACGGATGCTAGCACTGTGGGAGTAAGCTGGGATCTGGGATAAAATTAAAGCACTGCCTGTCTATTTGCATTCAGGGGTGCTGGGTAGCTCTACAGTTGTCTTGCCTGGTTTGGCTGTGTCCCTGCTGACTTTTCCCCTTCCCTGGGACTCTTCAGGGAGTGGGAAAAGGGTGATCACAGCACGAATCCTGGTGATGATTTGCTGGTTCCCAGTGCCATCCCTTCCCACCTTTCCTTGACACAACCTGGGAGCTGCCTGGTGGGAACAGGACACAAGGGGAGAAGTGGGGACTGTATTGAGTGACCCTGGTGTTGGTCTCAGCTGTGTCTGCCCTGGGCAGAAGTTCCCTGTGTCAGGGGAACAGTTCTTAGGATTCACCTAAGAACTGAACACATTTCAGATTTAAGCAATTGCCTGTCTTTCCCTCTGAGCCAAGACGCAGGGGCATCAGACACATGCTATCTGTTGCTTATTAAGTGGTTTAACAAGCCCAGCTAATTACAATGTACTCAAGGATTTTGTAGCTTATGAAGGCAGTCCCTGTTTGTTTGTGTCAGTGCTTTAATACATTAATACACCAATTAAACCTCAGGCGGCGTGCGTGCTCACACGGCTTTACATACAGGGAGGCATGTTGATGGTTTTCACGTCAGCTGGGGCTTCTCTGGCTCTTACAGCTCCAGCTCTCTGAAGGGATGCTTGTGGTTTTGCACTCAGCCTTGTCACTGGAGGGACATGCATCCCCTACATAAAAACATTGTTCTCCCTGCCCAGAAATACGTTGTTTTACAAGACTCAGGCAGACATGGGCACTCCGTTGTTAAGGTTTCCTTTTCTCAGACAGACCTTGGAGAGTTTTTCAGTCTCTTTCCTTCTCAGTGATGATGATGATACAGGCAATTTGTGCCTGAAAGTGTTGTCTTCTCTGCCTCAATTAGTCCTGAGGGGTCAGCAGTGTGAGCTGCTGTCTGTGACACATACATTTACTTGCAAAGGGCGCAGCACATTCATTAAGCCACACGGTAATGAGCAATAATCCGTGCACGAGGTGCCCAGCGTGAGCCAGTGCAGGGATGGGCTGGAGCAGGCAGTGAGGGTCAGAGGTAAAACCTCCTCAGTGCACTCACAGCTCAGTGAAAAGAAAGCAATCGTGGGGGGAGGTGAAGGAAAAATGACAGATTAAAGGAAATTGAGCAACTGCAATAAATACACTTGAAATGGATGTGATTATATTCCCTGTGGAGCTGAAGTGCTGAGGAGGGTCTGCAGAAAGGGCAGCCACACAAAACCAGTGGCCTTTCAGAGAGCTGGCTTACAGGGAATGCGAAATGAGTGGAAGAAAGCTGGCTGGGCTTTAAGGCAGGTCTTTCAGACACAGTTGGGAAGGCTGCCCTAAACATTCACTCTAGTAAAAATAACGATAATAAAAGGCAGGATGATGAGACTGACATACCCCAGGCTGGCTAAGCAAGAGACTGAGACCATAATGGGGCACTGCTGAAGTATCACAATGAAAGGAGTGGGGAGGAAGAAGATTGCAGGAGAGAACAGAGGAATGGAAAGCAGCAGCCATACAGATGCTGAGGGTGTATTTCAGGCAGGAAAGTCCTTTTGCACATAAGCTCCTCAGAAACAACAAAACTGGCCTCACATCAAGGAGGGTTTTGGAATTTTAAGGAAAACAGTGAGCTGGTACAGAGGATATGGAGGAGGAAGTGTTTATCTTGAGAGTGGTATATGGAGAATTTACACTGATGACAGAATAAAAGCCAGCCTGAATCAGTGATAAGAGGAGAGAAGGACTATTATATATTTTTCATCTGCCGAAATTGCATTCAACTTTATGGAAGATGAAGAGTTCATATCAGTGACCAGCTGTTCAAGGGCATGGGACCAGGTGAGCATCCTCTACAGACGGAGAGCACATCCTGAGGGTAAGCACACAACTTGCCAAGCTCTTTGCTGACATTTTAATTTGCTTGTTTAAAATTGGGCAGATGGGTGAGAGTTGGAAAATGGCGGACACAGTGGGGACAAGAGACAGACCAGTGAGTTTGGTGTTTGCCCTGGGAAATTCTTGGGAATCTTCCTAAACTTTAAAGGATGTTGTGGTAGAATACCTGTAAAGCAATGCTGTGTGAAGGCCAAAGTAATGTGGCTTGAAGGAGTGGGAGGTCACACTCAACCAATCTGTTGTCATTTCCTGAGGAGCTCAGTGCCACTATATCTGAGGGAAATTCAGTGGATATGGTACAGTGAGATGTTCCACAAGTATGTGACAAGGACTAGCATCTGAAATAAATGACTAGGAGCAGAAGCATTGACAAATGCATCGACAAAACAAAGAACCTGTGTAGAAATCTGCCCTAAGAGACAGAAAAGAGTTGTTGCTAAAAGTGTTTCCAATTGGAAATAGGTAGAAAGATATGGGTTCTGGAAGTCACTGTTAATCACCTGTGTTTTTCTTGACGTCTGCTAGTGATCTGGAAGAAAATGCTGAAGGCAGGAACCAGAGTCCTTCCTGCTGTAGCATCACGGACTGAGGGATTTTTCACCAGCACTGACTGTGCTCAAGGTCCCAAACATGCCCAGAACCTCTCCTGATTTGGAATGTGTTTGAGGGAGGAATCCCTAGAGGGGGAAGAGAAGCAGAGAGAGAAAGACTGCAAGTTATGCCACTGAGACACACCACTATACATTAAGAAAGGATAAATGAAGCAAACTGGGCAGCACAGGAATTTTTTGTTCATTGAACTCCTTCCAGAAATGAAGATGTGATTTTTAACAGCTTGGTAATTATTCATTTCTTCATTATTTTTTATTTTTTTTCTTCTCTCTCTACAATTCCAGTTTCTAGTTTGGAGACCTCAGATGACTTGAAGTGAGCTCTGTTTGCAGGAGAGTTGCAGCCTGGCTGCATAAATGAACAAGTCTGAGTGAAGTTTTGAACTCTAGGTGCTCATATGCACTCAGATATTGATCTGGGTAGATTTTCCCACTACCTGCTTAAAAAATCTCTGCCCTGGGAAAAGGTTAAGAGACTTGATTTAAACTCTTGATTGATAAAGAAAAGACTTCAAGGTGACCTTTTCAATGAAAGCTGAATTTGGGGTCACTTTCCAAGCTCAGATTGCAATACGGAGACAGGATTTGTAGGGAGATTGATGGATTGGATTAGTGGCCTCTCATTTTGCCATGTTACCATCCCAACATCTGGTGCTGGCCCTTCAATTAAGGTAGTTCAGGAAAGCAACATATATAATCTTGTTCAAGGTATTTTTGGATGAAACAAAGCCTGTCCTAGTGAGGAGAAACAGCTAAAGGTATTGAAGATCTTTCCACCATTATACCCCACTCAGTGCTCTGCAGCATCACCCACATATATTCATCTTCAAATTGCTGTTGACAGCTTTGGGAGGTTCTTTTTATGCCTCTGCATCCTCAGGTAATTGAAAATCAGTATTGCTTTTTCCCACCTTCCCCAGAAATCTTGCTGATTTTGGTCCTTTCCACTAGCAGTATGTTCTTGCCGTAAAACTTCATAATACACATTTAAATTTAAGCTGTTAAGCCATATTATCATATATATATTATGATATATATAAAAAGTGTATATATATATACACACTATCTCAGGTTTGTAGCTAATGATCCTCATAGGTTGCCTTCCCCATGTGCCTTGAATACCAACTTAACAATCATCCAGTCTTCAAAGAGAGTTCAGTTAAAGCTGAACATGCACCTTTTCACCATCTGCAATTAATCATGTCTTCTGAGGCTACCAGCACTGCAGAATGTTTTCTTGAGTCTCACCAGGGCCTTTAAGAAGAATTAACTGGGCATATTTCCTCTGGTGCAGACACTGATGTTTGGCCACAGGAGAAAACTGTAGGATTCTTTTTTTTTTTTTTTTTTTTTTTCCTCTTGCACTCATTGAAATTTGTGCTGGATTTTGTGAAAATCCACCCCAACCATCTGGCTCATAATGGTATGAAACATTGCTGAAGGATGACAGACAGAAAAATGGACAAATACATAAGTTTTATCACCCTGTGTTCTCCCAGTGCTGGGAGTGTCAGAGACAATAACCCAAGATGGATTCTCCTTTATAACCACAAAAAGGGCAGGAGGCAGCAGGGACACAGTGAAGCAGTGTCATCAGGGAAGGATGCTCTAACAAGGGCATGTGGTTCCTTAAACAGTGCTGACCTCCTGGTGATGAGGGATTTTCAAAGCCTCACCCAAGGAGACCCATTTCTGGTTCACCTCTCACTGCTCAAAGAGGTTTGTTTCTGCCAAGGAGAGGAAGGTGATGCTGGCTGGCCAGTGCCTCTGCACAGCCAGTGCCTGGGAAACAAGCTGGATCCCACTGTGGAACAGCCTTGGAGTCGATGCATGGCTGAGTTGCTGCCTTTGGGGATCCTCTTCTGCAGGACGGACCCAGAGCTGGTGGGCTCCTTTCTCTCATCTAGAGCTGCTCTGCTGTTACTCCCCTCTTTTTTTTTTCTACAACAAGGGGAACCTTAGAGGAAAAGTGGATTTCTCTTGGTGTGCAGCCTCACAAGAAGCACCAGCACAAAATTCATTCCTACATGTGACTCAGGCACAGGCCAAAGGAGTACAATCATGCACAGACCTGGAGGGTTAAATGAGGACCAGCTGCTCTCCCCATCAGATTAGTAATTCCTTTGTATGATCCTCCTCCTCTTTATCCCTCTCTGCATAATTTGCTGCCTCTTAACAATAGCCTAAATCACCCAAACCACAGTAATTTTAGAGCCCAGCAGGCAGAGCTGTCTCACATTACTCCTCCTTCAGGGGTTTCCTTCTGCAGGAGGAGTTGGTGAGATGGAAAAAGGGATGTGCAGACAGAACAAGCAGGCAGAAAGCTAAGGAAACCTCAGGCAGAAACAAAGAGCAAGGTCCATTCGGGGTGTTAGGAAAATGTGAATTTGAGGGAACACCTCATCAAGACACAAACATAAGAACGCCTCCTGTGTCAGTCCTGCAAGAAAGGGAGGAGGTGGGAAGGAAGGAGAGATGGAAATTGGGCAAGCTAGAGAGAGACTTTCTAACAAAATCATAGTTTGAACCTGAGATCTGTCTTTCAACACCTCATGTTTTTGCTCCATATGGCCTCACTTCTGGAATTTTCTTGTTCCATGGCTTTGGCTGCATTAGCCGCCCATTTTGACTGGGAATGGGGCAAGAAATGATTTTACTGCCTGGAGTTTACAGACAAAAAAAACCCAACAAACCCAAAAGGCAAAAAAAAAAAAAAAAAAAAAAAAAGAGAGAGAGATGATGCTATGTTTCTTTCAAAAAGGAAAATCCTTTTCCTCTTTTTCTTTGTGATGATTGTGAGGACGGCAACAATCAGAAGCTCTTCCAACCTGCCTGGAACTCTAGCTGGAAAATGCAGAACACAAGGCTCTTTCACCAGGTTTTCTGCTCTGAGACGGTCCAGGAATTCTGTCACAACAGATTTTTCTGAAAGTCTTTATGCACTTCCACATCTGGAGGAAACTGCACTTTGTCTAAAAATACTCCTTCATCTTGCACCCAACTTTGGGGTCAGTTCTTGTTCTGGACTTTGCAATGGGGATCACAGTTTAAGTCTGAACCACTTCCACACCAAAGTTCTTTCTTTAATGCCACCCTTCTAATAGTCACATATTTTCCAGAACACACTCAATATATCTGAAATTTTTTATGGTGTGGGCTAGATCCTTCAAACTGTGAATCAGGCTGAGCAATACTGAAACAATAGTATCAAACCCCCCTAAATACTCAAAATTACAAGGACAAGCTTAATGCTGTGATCTGAACCTTTTGCTGCAATATTTGCATGGATGTGCAAGCATACTGCAGCATGGCACTGAGGTTTGATTGCTGGGATGGAAATGACACCAGCAAGACCTGGCTGCTGAGGCCAAAAAGGGCAATGATGTCTGTGAGAGATACCTCCTGCTGTGGTGGTCAGTGCTGGCTGGGCTGAGCTCTGCTGGTAGCTTTTGGAGGGAGCAGTGGTGGTGCCTGGCACCCTTTTGTGTCTGCTTGGGGTGAGGGGGAATCAAGGCTGTTGCATAGATGAGGGAGATTTTCAGTGCTGCTCCCAAATTAAGGAGCTTGAGGAAGAGTCAGTGTAGGGATGAGGGCTGGGAGAAAGGCTCATGTGGCACCAGTTAAGCCAGCCCTGTGTGGCATCTGTCTGCTGGGACACTGTGAGGGTGTCAGAGCACAGCAAAGGCCAAAGCTTGGGCTGAGTTCACTGCAAGCAAACTCCTTCCTTCAAAGGGCCCAGGAACTCAATTCTGGCCCTGCAGCAGCTCAGCCATGGAGGGGCTGCTGTCTGCACCAGGCCCAGGAGCCTGCTGCCATCTCTGCAGTGGAGCACTGGCTGGGGAAGCATGAGGCCCAGGAGCCTGCTGCCATCTCTGCAGTGGAGCACTGGCTGGGGAAATGTGAGGCCCAGGAGCCTGGTGCCATCTCTGCAGTGGAGCACTGGCTGGGGAAGCATGAGGCCCAGGAGCCTGCTGCCATCTCTGCAATGGAGCACTGGCTGGGAAAACGTGAGGCCCAGGAGCCTGGTGCCATCTCTGCAGTGGAGCACTGGCTGGGGAAGCATGAGGCCCAGGAGCCTGCTGCCATCTCTGCAATGGAGCACTGGCTGGGGAAGCATGAGGCCCAGGAGCCTGCTGCCATCTCTGCAATGGAGCACTGGCTGGGGAAGCATGAGGCCCAGGAGCCTGCTGCCATCTCTGCAGTGGAGCACTGGCTGGGGAAGCATGAGGCTCGACGCTGCTGAAAGCAGGCTCTGCTGGGCTCCTGGCTCTGCTACAGCAGGCAGGGGCCATGCAGTCAGCTCCCAGGCTGGGGCACTCCATAGCCCTGAGCCCCTGTGACTCGGGGGTGGAGGGTAAGCCTCTGGGCTCCTGCTGGGAGACATTCTCCGAGCTGCCAGGCTGCTGCTGAGACCCGGTCACTTCCCGCTTTCTTGTGATTATCCATCTCGGCAATAGGATGCTGTTGAGTGTCTGATTACTGTGTTGTTAAAGCCTTAAGCCTGAAATCTGACTATCGCATGGTCCCTTGAGGGGCAGCCAATCCCCCTCCAAGCCCTCCACCAGTAATCCTTCCTTTCCCTTGGAAAAATAGTAAAACAGAGAGACAAGTGGTATCTGTCTGCAGCAGCACTTTCCAATCAAGTGAAAACTAGCTGGAAAATCAAATCAGCTGGTAAGTTGCTGCAAAACACAACTCTATCTCCTTAAAATCTCCTCTTTTGAAGGGATGAACTGAATAGCAATAGCTGCTGATGTAAAACAAACCATTATGCCTCCAATCTCCTCTCCAAGCCCTCCTCCCTGCAGACGCATGAGTCTGAAGGAGGCAGATGATCTCTGAAGACTATTTTCCTCTGTTAAATAAATTCACTTTCAAATAATGTGTAATTAAATGTGTGGTATTGAATTAATGTTTTATTCTGAGTGCTTTGGCAGCAGGGGACCTAGGGGCCTGGCTGGTGGAAAGAAAACATGTTCACCAGAAAGACTCCCTTCTCCCCTCTCTTTCTCTTTTCCTTCCACCCTGCCAAGAATCCCAGTCCTTGTTTTCAGGAGCTGCTGGAGTGTAACAGTGAGTTGGTGAGAACAATGCTTTGTGTAAGATTCCTTTTATGATATGTGGTCATGGGGCTCTTGGGCACTTCACCCAGTGCAATAACCTCTGCAGCCCACTGCTTTCACCCCTCTACCCATGTCTTGATATTCTTAGTCTTCATCCTCAGAAGATGCCAGCTGTCTGCTAACCCTTGTATACAAAAGGCAGAGCCTAAGTGATCCCTCAGGATGAGAAGCTGGTGCTGGATGTCTAAGGAGACAGAAGCTGCTGAGGCTGGAAAAGTGTCAGCCAAAAACTGTGACGATGTTGGGAATCATTGGATGGTTTTTAAGTCTTTTGGCTGGAATGTTAGTAAAGTTTTGGTCCCATCAGCAATGTTTTGTGTTCCCCTGGGAGCCAGCTGAGGAGGAGTTTATTGCTGCAGAGACATTGGCAAACACAGGGTGAATCTGCCCCCAGGCTTTGCAGAGGTGACAATAGCAAGGGGGACCAGAGTGACTGTCTTAACCTGAGAGGATCTTGACATGTGTTTTGAGAGCAAGCAGATTAAGAAGAGACAGAGACTGGGTTGGGGCACAACTGGGAACCCATTTACAGCTGTCTGCTGCCTAACCCCAACCCTGGCAGCCACCGGGACACTTTGGTGCATTTGGTTTCTTTTGGTAAAGTCTTCAAGGTCTCCATGCTAAATGACACTTCAACCTTTGACAACAGCTCAGGTGAAGAAATTTACCTTGTTAGATCAAGGGAAGGTTTGGTTTTTTGAACTCTTTCTTGAGTAATTCCAGAAAGTCATAAATCTGCAGGAAAGAGGGGGAGGTGGATTCTGACTTAAAGGCAAGAGCCCACTGTTGTGCAAGGCATGGATGTGCTGAAGGGTTCTTTCATTTTCTGCTGTGGTCATTGTCAGGTTGAGGGTGATGCTCAGGATCCTTCCTCTTGCTTTATCTCCATTTGTTTAGATCTCCCCAGGAAAACTGTTGGTTCTGCAGGGCTATGCAGTGCTGTGCTTCCTGGCGAGACTGCTCAGCACCCAGTGGCTGTGGGATGCTTTGTATTGCTCTTTTCATAAAATAATTGCTAAGTGGTTTGTACTCAGATTTATGGGATTGAAATGGATGAGAAGGGCTCGAAGCTGTACTTTGTTTTTATAGGAATGTCAGGTGGTTTAAGGTGAGATAGAAGCTTTTGCTTGAAAAGTGATTGTGGAATGGTGCCGAGTGCATTCTAACTTTATTATTTTTCACTTTTTTTTTTTTCCCATTAAGTAAATGAGAATTTGCTTTGGTTTGGGTTTAAACTTTACAAGTATGTCCCACCAGGTAATGTCACCTGCTTCCAGGTGGTTTTCAGGGTGTTTTGGTGAGGGAGCCTGGTGGGCTCTGGACTTGCTTCTGATGAGTTGTTGGTTTAAGGGGTGCTTGTGCTTTGCCTTTCTATCAGCTCTTTTACACACACACCACACACACACACGCCAAAACTCCCTTTCCATTTCCCTTCAGCTCCAGGAGCACTCTACATGTGCACTCTTGGTGGTGGTGGTGGTCTCTGTGTGGCTGCTTTTGGAGCTGGTGCTGCAGCTCAGAGGGTGCTTAATCCAGTCACTGGATGAGCTGCAAATCACACCCCTCTGTGGAGCTTGAGGGCTGTTCTGCAGCATCTCTCCCTCCAATTAGGGTTGGCTGGAGAGAGCTGGAAGCTGAAAGGCAGCTCTTTGGGTCATGGCTTCCTCTCCATCTGCTATTGCAGCAGCAAAAGCCAGAGGAGCTGGTAATGTCCTGATTGACAGAGGTATGCTTGGAAATGGTGGATGTCAGATATTTCCAAAGCATCAGAGATCTGGCATGCAGAGGTTGCTCCTGCTCTGTTTTCCTGAGCTCAATTCCACTGAACTTTAGCTCCTGATGTAGATTGGTATAACTGGATAATTCTTTTAGCCAAGATTGTCCAGCTAAATGCGTCAAGGCCTGTTATTTTTTACCAAGGTCCATTTAGCAGCATGTAGTGCATTAGCTCTGGGTCTGCTGGGTCAGCTGAGCAATAAAACCTCCTTCCCACCTGGGATCTGCACTCATGCCTTGTGCTGCTCCCAAGGAATGAGGAGGATGGTAAGAAAAGAACTGCAGAAACATAAAATAGCTTTCTCTTGAAGTCTTTATGAAGGAGTATGATCATTAGCTGAGCTGAAGGCTGTGCTTGCTCCACCAAGTTCCCAAAAATTCAGATATGCTTTACATAAATCTCTATGATTTGTGTCAGAACTGCTTGGTGCTTATAATCATGACTTTTTTGAGTCCAAGTCCTTGAAGGGTGCCTTGCAGAGGAACTTGGCAAAGAACCAGTGTCTGGGCACCGTGCCGAGTTGTTGGAACGTGTACCTGGGCCCTTTCCCAGAGGTGGCTCATGTCAGAGCTGGGAGAGAAGCCACCAGAAGTGAAGGGCTACCTACATGGAGTCCAGGCAGAGATAAGAAGCAGACTGTTTATGTCTCCATTTTTTAAAATGATGTGGGACTGGTCCTCCCTTTGTTTACGTGTACTTCACAGCAGTCCATGATTGAAATCAATATCCTCCATTGACTTTGATGAATTTGCACCGGGTGAGGAGGGAGACTCGGGCTCTGTGCAGCCTGCCTATGTGTCATCTTCTCTCTCTGTGAGACAAATCTGTGAGAGAATGCCTTGCCAGCCCTCCAGTGGCAGGGCTTTTTGATCTGGTCCTGCCCGATGCGCACGCTCCGCTCTGCTCGGGTGCATCAGGTAACTCGTGGAGACGTTTGGTTCCCATCCAGGCTGCGACTGACTGCCTGACATGAAGGGCTCTCTGCTTGGTACTTACATGTCGTGGTGACAAGATTTCCAATGTCAGTTTTAAGCTTTGTTTATTAGATTTTAATTGTGGCGGAGCAGCAGAGCTGTGCAGTGTCTATTCACAAGAGTTGTTCCAGCAGTGTCGAGGAAGAAATGAATGAATTGCATTGACTAAGTGAGAACTTTGCTACCTTTTTGTGGACAACTTCTGTAGAAAGGAAAAGAGACGATTCTTTGGCATAAATTAGTTGTTACGGCAAATGACTCAGCCACTGCTGAAAAATGTCATTGTTGTTATCATTTATAAAGCGCTGTCGATGCAAATGAGGCTTTAGAAGCTTATGAAAATCAAGACCATATCTACAAAGAGCCCAGGATCAGACCCAAATCAGGATACCCTAGAAACAGATCTAAAATAAGTCAGTTTTAAAACAGGGCTTGAACAGCAAGAGGGGCAAAAAAATAGAGAAGAAAAAGAGAGAAGAAATGCCATGATGTGAAAAAGCAAAGGTAGGGAGGAGCTGGTGATGGAGAAGTGCAGGAAAGGACCTACTTTTGTGGTAGGAAGGACCCATGTAAACAGGGTCACATGTGGGGGGAGAAGAAAAAATTATAGGAAATTGGTATTGGTCTTTTCTAGGTGAGAAGAGGAATCTTCCAATAAAGAGGGCAGGAAAAGTAAAAGGGGAAATGTCTATAATTTTGCTCTATTCCTCCAGCAATTCCTACAGATTGTCTGTAAATTAATAGTCCAGGGTCAGGAAACCCATTAGAAATACAAGAAGATGGACTGCTTGCTGTTTGGGAGTTTGAAAGAAGATGTGAGGAATTAATTGAAATTAATTTAACAGTTGAAATTGACCTGGTGTAAATGATCCAGCATTAGTAGTTTTGCAGTTTGCTCTAACCTAAGTACTATCACTGCTCATGGTTTACTCTGTTTGGAAATTGATTTGTCCATTTTCCTCCCACTGTAGTTATCTGTGTCCAAACACAATCATGTGCATCCAGGTTTCAAGAGTATTAGCAAACCATGGTTTTAAAGATGCTGGTTGTGATGGGAATTTGAAATGCAGAATTTACAGTGTCACTGAACCCATCTCTTCTTCATCTGATGCCCAGGACTGATTTAGAAATGAGACAGTAATTGGAAAATTAAATTCATGAAATGTACTCATACAACTTCCCGACATCCGCTCATGTGATTGAAAAGTGGTGGTTATTCAAAACAAGGTGTTTTCATTGCACACTGTCTATTACCAGCTCCATATTCTCTACCTAGAATTTGGAGGTTGAACTGGGGTTTTTTTGCCTTGACCTTGCCATAAGATAGACTCTGCAATATGAGAGTAAAAGATGGGAGAAAAATCATTGAATCAGTGATGTAAGTGGAAAAGTTCTGATTTTTCCAGGCTCTGTCACAAGGGCCAGTGCAGAAGTGACCCATGAGGACATGGTGGATTGATGTATGAGAAAAGCAGAATTAATCTTGTTCCCTCTTCTTCTTCTCTTCTATCTCATGGCTGTGTTGAATTCACAAGTTTAGCAAACTGGAAGGTGTTTGCCTCGAGGAGAGGAACAGGCATGACTAAGGGCACATAGGAGCAAGTGATAGGGAGGAAGAAGTCTCTGGTTTCAGACAGCCACTTTTCTGACTAAATTCACTTTAAGTACAGATCAAGTCAGCTGTCCTGCAAAAGGTTCAGAGGTGGTTAGGTAAAGATCCCTTTGTAGATCCAAAGCTGCTACCCTTCTGCCTTGGCTCTTGTGGAGAAAAGGAAACTTTCTGCTTTGAAGTCCATGTGTAAGAGTGGGTCTCAGACTTACTGTTGTTAATGTTCTAGCTTACCCCTATGCTGCCATCACTGAGCTGAAGTCATGGGCCATCTCCAACCAGCTGCAGGTCAGGTGCTTTCTGATGTGGTTAACGGGCTATTCAGAACAACTGTGAAGGCAAACGTTTGAAACACCTTCTCTATGTGTTAAATCCTGATGGACAAGAAGGAAGGTGGGGAATCTGCCCAACTTTTATTCTGTGTCATGAAGAAACATGATAATCCCAAAACAAGGACTGGAAGATGCTTCATTGTAAAGTGGAATTACTTCAGTGTCAGGCACTCACATCCCTCCTGTAGGTACAGCATGGCTTTGAATGAGTTTGCATCACGCTGTCAATTCTGCTTATTTTCCTGTCAGGTCTTGCTGTGGCTTCTGCACAGGATCTTCTTATGAATTGTCTCGTTGTCTTGTTTTAATAAGTTAATGGTACATGGGGAGGCAAAAAAATAAAAAGAGTGGCACTTAGGGAGAGGCAGTTTGCATACACCTTGTCTACAGGGCTGACTGCAACACAGCCGAGACGGATTAGCACAGCACTGCCTGCCTAAAACAAATAAACACCAGCTGTTTATCAGACAGGGCTTGGCTTCCTCCAGGAGGAGGTAAACAGATTTATGCAGATGAACCTCTGAGGTGCCCTTGCAGCACAGCATCTTTCATGGCTATTTGGCCTCCCTGATGAGTTACGGCCGGGACGGGAGAGCGCAGCGGTACAAGGTGAGCGCAGTAACGCTGCTGGCCACGCCGTGCCAGGGGGCTTGTCACTACTTTATGGTTAAAGCCTGTATTTTATGGTGGGTGAGAATTAATCATAGTGCTGATCTCGCCGTGAAGGGAAGAATTTGGCCTAAACTTGACTATTTTAGGCCTCTAGCATGTGAAAAAGCAATTTATTATAATGCACTATTCCATTTGTGTCTACAATACTATGAAGGAAAATTTATGGCTATTTGAGGTTGAGAGAAATTGTGATCAGCAAATGTACTTTTCTGATTCTACATTAAGATTGTCCGGTTGCTGTCAAACTACTTAACTTCATGACCCTTTTATTTTTATAACCACCCATGCTAACTTTAAATCCAACAGTGCTGCACAAGTCCACTACTGCAAAAGGATTGCTGCTCCCTCAATTCAACTCTGTCTGCCACAATACCACATTTAATTCTTCATATAAAATTTTCCTGAAACTTTTCAGGTGACTCTTAACAACTGGCTGTAAATTCTGGTCTAGAAGACAGATGGGATATTATTTTAATAATGTAGACATAATTACACAGTTCAGATGCCAGCTTTCAGAAATGTCTGATAATTTATTAAGATGTTGTTGGGAGGAAAAATTGGGAGCTGAAAGTTTTGGGCAAGACCCTGGAGAGTTTAGAAAGAGAGGTTTGCCTCAGTTCTCATGGTGTTATTCATCAAAAGTGTAAAAATTCTTAAATAGTATTGCTGGTTTTTCTGAGATTGTTTCCTTTTTAACTTCATCTCACACCAAACGGGACAATCCAATTGCAAATGCTACATTTCGGAGTTTTTAAAAATATCCTTGGGCTCCTCTTACTACAAGATCATTCCTCACAGCTTTCTTGATTGCTGCTATTTGCGAGACCAAGAATGCAAATACGTGGTTTGTCAGTACAGTAAGACCAAGGTAAAGTAGTGATGAGTGCTATAGAAATGCTTGCCAAGACAAAGAGGATAAACCCCTTTTCCTCTACTCTATTAAGTAAATTGGTGCCATTTGGGCTTTTCTTATGTTAGGAGCTTCCCAACCCAAGTGCATCACTTTACATTTCAACATGTTACATCTCAGATTTCTCAAGGTACTCCTTAAACACTCAGCTAAACCAGGTGGAGGAGGCAAAGTCCACATGTGATTTGTTCTCCCTGGCTGCCACTGCAGGTTTAAAACCCAAGTCGTTTTGGATGTGCCTACCAACCTGTGCCTTAATGTTACTAATATTATTAATATCGGTAAGAAACAGTTTTCAGCCTATTGAACAATTAAGAAAGGTCAATGGGAATTCCCAGAGAGGTGTCTTTCATTACAAGGCCCATTGCTTGTGCAATCTTGCAGCATCCGTCTTCCCAAGCAAGCCAAGGGCCCAGAGATGGCAGCTCCATAAACCTCTGGGCTCCTAATTAAAAAGTTTAATTGCATGAAAGCCATTAGGATGCTTGTCTTCCATTGGCTTTTTGATGCATTAAGTTTTGCCTGTGTTGTTGCTGGGCACGTGACCCCTCGGGTTGATACAGGTGCCTGCTCGGGTTCCTGGGTGGCAGGAGCTGGTGGCAGATTGTGATGTGTCCCTGCAGCCAGTCTGAAACCCAGAGTTAGTCACATCCACCTCCTTCATCTGCAGTGCCCCAAGGGAAATGCACCTAATCTATGGGACCTTTACAGTTCCTGTGGCACAAGGAAAAGATGGAAAAGGCTCAAACATGGTTCAGTTTATGAGAAAACAGATTCAGAGTTATGAACATCCCACAGTAGTGGAAAGAGGGCACTGTCCCACGTAATGCCTCTGCTTAAGGAGGCCTCTCATACATCAGCTTTTGCTCACTGAGCACTGGAGAGGAGTGCACAGCTCTCCACTGGCCTGCCATGACCATCAGGCTGAAGCTGGGAGTGGTCTATGCTCCCACAGTTCTCTAGGGTGGTGGAAAGGTCCACTGGAGGACAGTTCATAGAGAAGAAGTTTTGGGTGCTGTGCCTCCAGAAAATGCTGTGGTGGCTGTGCATCTCTAACTGCTTCTACAGTTCATTCCAAGCATTAAAAAAAACAACCCTTTTTTATTGCTGAGGAGTTCTAGGGGTGCTGTGATGCCAGCAAGGTGCTCAGAGGTTTGCTGTGCCTTAGTGTTGTCCTCAGAAGAGAACAGGTTCTCTCTCTCTCTCAAGCAACCTGTGGCACTTAATAATGACACAGTCAGTGGATATCCCATAGTCACTTCCCTGCCCCTGTAGGTGCCTGGTATCTGGGCAAATTTAATCCTTAGGAATGACCTGTTAGCTGAGCAAAGCAATTTTCATTGGCCTCTGTACCTCTGGTCAATTAAAAGCTACAGCTCTTGTGATTCTTCCTGAATCCTAGGCTGCTATTCTCTGTCAGTGCTCGCTGTTCTAAATGTCAGTGGAAAGGATCATTGAAACTAATGGGTTCAGCTCATCTGTGGTGCCAGTGATGCTATCCTGGGATGACCTTATTTCTGAGGGAACAGTTGTGTAGGGGAAAACTGCAGGGTCAGGGTCCTGCTGCGAGGCAGAACTCGGCACTTCCAGCCAGCTCCTGCTAATGCCTCTTAAGGCATGGGGGTCACTGGTCCTCCTCCTCCCAGGAATGCTTTGACTTGCCAAGGTTCAGTGTCAAAAATCTGTCGTGTTTGAGTTTAAACCAATCCCAGTTGAAATGCAAAACTCAACAGGACCTTCTAATCTCACCTGGCCTTTCATTGGAAGGACATGACCTTTGCTGCACCTCACAGGAGATGGATTATTTCCAGGATCATTCCAAAGAGATTCATGTCTTTGTAGCAGAATTTGCCCCGAAGGTTCCTCTCCCTGAGGACAAGCTTGCCAGGAGCTTGTCATGAGAACTGATAAACCTCAAGTACTTTGCTCGCAGATGTTTTGCATGAGACCGACTCCATCACAGAGATGGCTGTGTTCAGTGGGTGGGGAGAAAGATCCCTGTAGATATTTCAGCGAAGCAATTTCAGTTCCCTTGCAGCTTGCAAGAAAATTGAATTAGTTGTTTTCCATTCACCGAATTAACCCTGATTCATTCTTCCCTCAACCCTCTCCCTCTTCCTCCCCTCCCTCCAACAGATGTCCAGCATATTAAGAGGAGAGACATCGTTTTGAAGAGGGAGCTGGGAGAAGGTGCCTTTGGGAAGGTGTTCTTGGCCGAGTGTTACAACCTCAGCCCCACCAACGACAAAATGCTGGTGGCAGTGAAGGTAAATCCCAAGGGCGAGTGGCAGAGGGTAGGGCAGGGGCTGGCCAGTGAAGCGAGGTTGGATGAGCCTGTATGGGAAAGGGAAGCAGGGGAGGGCTGGGGGCCAGGGGTGGAGATTTATCTGATGCCGGAGATTGTGGTAAATCCACTTAGTCACACACAAAGTTTCAGTGTTTCGCTTCAAGGTTGTCTGTTCTCACCAGTGCCAAAGCCTCCCTTCCTGCTGACACGGCCAGGAGACAGACAGGGAGGGGAGGCTGCTCTGGAAGCCGTCAGCTCCCGTGCAGCTGCAGCAGCACAGGGTGGACCCACCTCCCTCCAGCAGGCACTGCGGCCCTCCTGCTCCTTCTGGATTTTATCTTTTTGTGTAACATGCAGAAGCTGAAACATAAAAAGGCCTCAGCAAAAATGAGCAATGAAAGCTAAGCACGATGAGCCAATTTTCTGGGATCAATTTGCTGCAAGATGGGCAAAGCAACTCGGCTCGGCTCCACTCTGCTCCTGCTTGCCTAGCCACAGGTGGCTCCTGTTTTGGGTATTTTAAGCCAACACGAGTTCAGCTTGGCTTGTGCTGTGCTGCTTGCATCCTTGTGATATTCCTCGTGGGAGCTGTGCCCCATCAGTGTGGCTCTGGGCAGAGGAGAACTCTCAGTGCAGAACTGTGCTCTCCTCTCAAGTGGCACCAGTTGGCAGAGACACAGTTTAATCCCTTGGATTTAACCAATGCTTCCTAACTCCTTGGAACAAGGTCTGCATTTGAACCGATGCTCTACAGGGAAAAAGGTTCCAGCACTCTCTCCAAAGTGCTGGAGGCATCCAGTTACTTGTGACTTATTCTCATCATTGGCAGCTCAAGCCTCTTTTTTTTTTTTTTTTTTTAAAGCCCAGATGTCCCCTTTTGCTCTGGCAGTGAAGTGCAAGATTGCACGTTTCACCTCTGAGACTGGTTAAAGGCGAGGACACAAAGACACCCACATGATTAATTGTTTGATTATAGGGTTGGTACCTGCCTATCAGTGTCAGCCATCCCTCAGCAAGCCTGGCTCCTGAGTCTTTTCAGAGTTTCATTTGCATGTAGGCAGAAACAGCATCCGAACTTGTTTCTGTTAATTGCTACTATGAGCTTACATCTCCAGAGTGCCTTTCATCCTGCAAGATCATACAGCTCCAGCTCTGGAGCAGGGCCCTGGAATCTGGCTTCCTGCCAGCTCTGGGAGTGGCAGGGAAAAAAATCCCTCTAATTTGGGCCACGTTATAAGTCTGAGGGGAAGAAAAAAAAAAAAAAAAAGACAGGAATAAAGGCTTTACATATTAAGTTGAGATTTGGCTGCAATTCCTGAAGATCTCATGCCCCCAGCTGAGGTTGGGAACTACCTCCCCAGTCACTGCAGCTCAGGGCAGCAGCAGGACACACTGGTTAGGGGCAGCTGAGTCCACAGCCCATAGCCTGCCTCTGCCCTGCTCTCAGGGACTCTCTCCCAGGGCCAAAGGAAGGGGCTGTGCTTGCTTAAATGGACTCAGATTTTAGCAGATCTAAAGGTTGCAGCCCTGCAGATAAACTGAGTTTTGATGTGAAGGCATGGACAAGCTTCCTGTTTTATTCAGCTTGCTTCTAAAAGCATCCTAAGAAATGTGCAAACACTATATCCAGCAGAGTGTTAAGGTGACAAAGTCAAGTACTAGAAATGCTGGAGGGGCTGTGTTCAGGGCATGTCCTCTGAACACCTTATTTTTCATTTCTCTGTGGCTCCATTGTGGGGATCACTCCTGTGCTGGAGCCTCCCTAGATGTGAGTGTACCCATTTTCACAGCCTCCCAGCAAGTTGCTGGGGTTGCATCACCCCCTTTTGCAGAGGGCAGATGCAGAAGCAGGAAAACTGAGCTGAAAAGATCTGCTTTAGATGGAGGATGGAGTTCCCTACCTCTCTTTCCGGCCCCAAGGACAGCAGGTACCTGACTCAGAGTGAGCCCTGCTGCAACAATAAACACATGGTGCTTGTGGAGGCCTGGCCCTGATGCTGCACAAGAGGGGATTTTCCAGGTAATATTGGAACAACTGGCACTTCATGGTGACAGCTGCAACCTGCAGATGCTCAGGGACTTGCCAGAAGTTATGGAGGAATTGTGTGATGGAGGCACAAAAATAAATCCACCCCAAAGCTTCCTGGGAGAGGCATTCCACTGATTTTACTGAGACATCCCTTCTCTTTCTTTGGTCCTGGCCTTCTTTCCCTGTTCTATCCCTTCCAGCTCCCTCATTTCTAAATGCTTGGCTGTGCAACCTTAGTAATGGGGAGGGAGTTAATAACTTTTTTTTTGGTGTGTGATATCAACAAACTTACAATCTTAACACCTTATAAAAATGATTGTGTGTGAAGGAGATGAAACCCAAACTCACTGCAGCTTGAAATATTATGTGCAACCACAGGAAAAAGGGGGAGAAAAGAGTGATGGGGGAAGGGACTATTTTCCTGCAGAAAAATAGAGTGGCATCAACATTATGGAGATACTAAATGACTAAAAGTAATTGGGTGCCTGAGATAAGGATAGATGCTTTGCCATCTGCACCATGTAACTAACATTCATCTAAATATCTCTAGTCAAGCTATCCCAAAGGGCAAAGAATTAAAATAGATTTATGCCATGTGAATAGCAGTTTGGGGGCAGAATCAGATGAGGCAGTGTCCTAAAGTTCCCCGCTCCAAGGGGAAAAGCACCTTCTCTGCAGGAGTCTCTAGGGCCTCCACCGTGGGCCAGCCCAGGTGCTGGGTAACAGTGCTGGGCCCCGTCCTCCATGCACAGCTTTCTGATATTTAGCATCCCTTTTTGCACATAAATTGCAGCCTGCAGCTGCTCAGGCCACCTCTGCTGTCTGCAGAGGAGACAAGGCACGGGGAAAGGGGGCAGGTATATTTGTAAGGCAGGTAAGGGGAGAGCTGCCCAGTGTCCCCCACCACTAAAGGGGAACTGGTGCACATCAGACCCAGGGTAAGTGGAATAAGTTTTCTTGGGTCCTTTTCAGCTCCTGTTAGGCTGCACAGTTAAAGCCAGAATTGCCCTAAACAGTCCTGGCATGTGGAGAATGCAGAGAATATGATGCAGACCAGCAAGTCAAAACCAGCCTCTTCATTTTCTTAAATGTTTGCAAAGACCATGCTGATTCTTGTGGCCATTCCATCTTGTCAAATGGTCTGGACTAAAACTTTTTTATCAAGTTCCCTCCCTTGATATCCTGGGATGACAACAAGCTGCTTTCAAACTAACTCTCCAATGCAACTGCACTATAACGCACAGACAAGCTAGAACCCAAGCCTGGAGAATCCTCCCTTATCATCAGCTACATACACAGCAGCATCTTCACGGCAACTCTGCAATGTTGGGCTGGTCCACACCACCTGAAGCCTGCAAGCTGCCTTGCAATGGCAAAATGGCATTCTAAAATTGTGGGAGATGAGCTATTCTCAATAAGGATACTGATTTCAGCATCAGTCTGCCAGGATAGCTGTTATAAACAGCAGGGTATAAAAACATGATTTTAAAAATTATGAGAAAAGACTTGACAGTGTCCTTCTTCAGAGGCAGTTTGAAAAATCCACACAATAACTGCACAGCCAGGCAAATCCATCTTCTGTATAAAGGCAGTGTAGTCAGCTATTTCAAAATAAAAGACAGATAGCAAGGACTGGCTGGCTCAGGAATTTAATAATAATGAGATATGAAGCCATTCACCCCTAGGTCACCAGTATAAATTCTGCCCAAGCTGGGAATAATTGGAAGCTATTACCCTCTGAGGCATGTTTGCTGCTGCCTAGGAAATGAGCTGGGGAACCCACTGGGACAGTAACCACAGGAGCGACACACCAACGTGGTGCCACCAGCCCTCCCAGTACAGACGGGTTCCTCTCCCCTCCTCCTCAGCTCCTCACAGATGCTGTGAACCCTTTGCTCTGGCTTTCCCCCCACTCCCTGCGTGTCTGCGTCCCTCCCTGCAGGCTCTGAAGGACCCCACGCTGGCAGCCCGCAAGGATTTCCAGCGGGAGGCAGAGCTGCTCACCAACCTGCAGCACGAGCACATCGTCAAGTTCTACGGCGTCTGCGGCGACGGCGACCCGCTCATCATGGTCTTCGAGTACATGAAGCACGGTGACCTCAACAAATTCCTCAGGTGCGTGGGGAGGAGGGCACGGGAGGGGCTGTGGGGCTGCCCCACAGCCTCGGTGGAACTGGTTCTAGCTCAGCAGTGCCCCACTGGTGTCGTTATTCCGTGGGCTGAGCAGTGAGAGGTGGTTGTTCCAAGGGCAGCTTGAGGGGATGATGGTACTCACCGCATTTAGGGTTTCAGCAGCCCCATCCCAATTTAGAGCCCTATTTTATCTGTGGTAATCTCAGGAGCTGTGGAAACTGGGGTTTTCTTCTCCCACCTCAGCAAGTTTGAAACTGCAGGAAGCATGGCTGTGATCCTTCCCTGCCCTGTGGGGATGGAAGGATGTGAAGCCACAGCTGTCAGCAGCTCCGAATCCTGCATGCCCAGCAGAGGAGGAAGGCCACTTGCCATCACTCCCTCAGCCACTGAGCTCCTGCTTCAACAGCACGAGAACTGAAATATTCCTTTGAGAAATTTGTTTGTGTCCTTGATCTGATTTGAGTCCTGGGTGTTCACTGGTCACTGGGTCGCATTCCTGCATTCAGAAAAGACCTGAGAAATGTTGGAGAAGTCTCAGGCAGTGCCTGTGGGGTCCATCCCTGACCCCTGGTCCCTAACCTGTGGCACCAGGCTACTCATGAAGTCAGGCAAGGCCTGAAGAAGTGCTGTAATTACCTTCTCTGTCTCTAGAGAGATGCAAATTGCCAGAGCCCCCAGTGGCTCCCATCATCATTCAACCATTTCATCAGCCTGAGGCAGATCATTTGTGTGCTCCACCAGCAGCAAGGGCCAGGGAGCACCTGTGGGAGGATGTTTATGGTGCTCTTCTGCCACAAAACAGAAATTCCACTCTGAAACTTACGTGCAAGTGGAGTGGTACTTACCTCTTGAAATAATTAGTAGTTTTATTTCCCAATATTTACAAAATTGGACCCTTGATATTTTCCTGTTTTGACTGCTAAGTGTGAATATGATTGCAGGAGGAACAAGAATCTTGTGCGTAGCAGGTCTAGATCTGGGGCTGGAATACACTCACTGCGTGTTTTCCTACCAACACAGTTTCTGACCAGGAAACACAAGTTTTTCCCTGAGGTTTTCACTTATAAGCTATCACCCACACCAGAAGAATATATGGAAGGATCCAAGAGATTTCTTCTTTCTGCCAAGTAGTGCCAACCTGTCTCCAGCTTCTTTGGGGAATTCACAGGGCAGTGCATGAGCTGGGAACATTCCTGCATTGATTTTCATCCTCATTTTGGGATAGTTGTGGGTAGATTGAATAGGGTTTTATAGCTCTGTCTGAAGCTCTGGATCCAAGACATCTCTGTCAAGGTAGGATGAGTGAGGGCTGTTGGCTTTACAGAGCTCCTCAGACCCACATTCCAGGGGGAGCAGCCTTGGCTATCTGGGACCCTCTTTCATGGTACCTAAAGGGCTCAGCAACTTCCCAGCAGCAGCAGATTGAACTCTGCCACCAGCATGAAACCATGAGCTGTGCTGAAAGAGTGTTTTAGCCCAGATTGGTGATGCAGTGTTAAGGACAGCACCTCAGCCTTGTGACCGAAGGCAGGCAGTCTGAAAAAGAGGGTGAGAGATGCTGTTCTTCAAGTGCTTCACAAAGAAAAACTCAAAATTGACCTATCCTTTTTCCTGGCAGAACCAGCAACCTTATTCCCTTAGAGGAGTCAGATATTACAGCTGAGGAACAACCTCTCTCACTGCTCTAGTTGACCTCCCAAAGAGTATAGTGAAAAAAAACTTTCTGAGTGTCTCTCTTTCTGAGACACTCTCTCAGTGTCTCAAAAAGATGTCTTGTGCCCACTGCCAGTGCCTGCTGGAATTGCTTCACTCAGCAGTGTGTTCCTAAGGCTGAAATGGTGCTGGAGCCATGGACCCCTCACTCCCATGTCCCTACTCTTTATTGGGACATCTGAGAAACACTCATGCCTGATGAAATTAATCTCCAGTCTCACTGGAAAAGAAAGCTTGTTGTATTATCTTTGGCCTTTATGAAGGAAAAAAAAATTTCCAGGTGTGTGGTCCCTGGGATTGCAGCTTCTCATCTTCCAGCTGTGTTTAGCTGCCAGCTTCTCCTTCCTGTGCAGCCTTGGAAAAAGCAGCTATGTGCTCCTTTCCCTGCATGCTGGAATGTGGTAGGCAGTGACAAAAACCCTTTGTGTCCCAAAGGAACATGGCTTTGGGGACAAGGGAGCTTAGGCCCTGCACAGAGGCACTCAAAATGCCTAAGGGGTCATGTGGAAAGAGAATTTGGGCTTTGTCAGGTAAGGTGTCTGCTGGTGGGGAATGGGGGCTGCAAGGCGGTCAGGAAGGGTTGATGATTCCCTCAGCTTGGAATCCCTCAGCAAGCAGCAGTTTTTATTGTGGAATAATTCACCCAGCCCACAGCAGGAGACAGTGACTCCCAGACACTGGGGGGCAGGGACACTGGGAGTCTGTAAGACACTCAGATGGACTTTTCCTAGTTTAACTGCAGAAATTGGAAAAACAGTAAAATGGAAAAGGCTCACTTTAGACCCAGTTTCCTAGAGAAAAGCACAATAAATAAATTCCCCTCAGTGTTGTTAGACCTTGGTGTGCTTCCCAGAGAACAGAGAGTTTTAGTGGCCTGAAACATTAGCTGGTGTGACAAGGGGAAGCATCAGGATCAGCACGTACCAGCTGGATTAGTGGTGGCATGGGCTGGGATGGCTCCTGGTGCCTCCCAGGGCCACCACACTGGTGGTGCCACAGCAGACCCTGCTGTCTGCACCAGGGCAGGCTGCAGTGGTGGTGTCCTGCCTCCGAAAATACTGATAGAAAAGGTCTTGGCATGGAGAAATACAGGCATGGCCTTCCAGGGAGCATCCCTAGGAATGGTGTGCACAGGAGGCTGCCCACAGGCTGGGTGGGGGGCAAGGCTGGGTGTCCCTGCCACAACCCCTCGCTGCCTCGGGGTCTGCAGTGACCACATCCCTCTCTGCTCACTAAGTGTGTCCATAATTTCCCACTTGTCCTTTGGTTGCTGCTTTTCCAGCCTTTGTTTCCTGTTTGAAGTAGGGATAACAGCACGCTGCCATTACAGACCCACTCTGCAGTCTGTAGTAAGTTGTTGCCATTTGCTGTTAGCTTAGCCAGGCAATAGGCTTTGTTTGAAAGCTTGCAGACTTCTGGTGTTCACCTTCCTGTGAAGCAGCACCACAGCTGGGCTGTTGCGGGACAGAAGAGGAATTTCAGAAGAGGAAGCCAGAATGGTGATTTTTTTTCCCCCAAAAGCCTCCATCAATTCATAATGGAGAAAAACTCCAACTGTTCTTTAACAGGGAATTCCCCCAATGTTATAGCCTCTCTGTTTAAACTCCTTTCCCCAAGAAAAGATGGGCATACCCTTTTCATATTCTCTATAGCCTTCTTGACATTACTAAATGTACCAATATCCTAAGTTAATCTCATAGATGTGTTGATTCCTCTTTCTTCTGGATTATAACCATTAGGGATGGAGAAAAGGAGAGAAGAAGGCAGAGAAAGACATGTACTATATAGGACACACCAAGCATCATCTCAAAGAGAATAGTATGAAAGCCTCAGAGGATTTGCTGTTCTGTGTGTTAGTCACAAGGAGGAAGGTCACAGCAACATCTCTTGCATTTCCCTAAAGATGAGGGTTTTTGTTATTCCAGGGTGAGCTCTTCCAGGGAAGAAGCATCACAGAGGGAGCACAACAGAAAAGCTTGGCACACAATGAAAAAGGGGACAAGAAAGGGACAGGACGGGAATAAGACTGACCTAAAGTCCTGCATTTACTATGCACTTGGTTCAGCAAAATATTTCCTTTTGTTGCCTAGGGTGTTCTCTGCATCTGCTGACATCCAGGACTAAACTTTGCACCTGTGCTTGTGCTGCCACAGTTCACAGTACCTGTGTTACCTCTGGGACATAAAAGGGGTTTTACAGGGATGAAGCTGCTAATGTTCCTCTGAACCATTTTCTGTGATCTTTGGCTCTATTGGTATTGATCAGGGGCTGGTTTGTTGGTGATATGGGGGGGAAAAGAGAGGAGGCTGCGTGGGATTGAAAAAGAGATTAGGCAGCAGAAATATGGCAGCTTTGGAAGAAAAGGGGGTGATATCTCTGCCTTTGGGGTGTTTTCAACGGTATAAGAACTAACTGGAGCAAATGTAAATATCTGGGGACTCATTAGTTTTGCAGAGGTCTTGCCAGAGAAGAATGGCCAGGCTGCCTCAAGCCAGTGGTCCCTCTGTCCTGGCAATCTGTCTCCATCTGTGGCCATAAGAGGTTGTGTGCAGTAGACAGGACAGGATAAGGATACACAGCATGCACTCACCCAGCAAACGTTCCCTCAACCTCCTGTTGTCTCTTAAGCCTCTCTCTCTTCCTTTCCACTGGAGCTGTGTGTCTGTGCTCACCGTGCAGAGCTGGGGGCTGGTCCCCATCCAGCAGGAACACTGCCTGTGTGGGATTCCTGTCTCCTGGTCACTTCTGAGACCCAATCCTGTGCTTTTTGCCTTTTCCTCCCTGTAGGGCACACGGCCCAGATGCTATGATCCTCGTGGATGGGCAGCCTCGACAAGCCAAAGGGGAGCTAGGGCTGTCCCAGATGCTCCACATCGCTAGCCAGATTGCCTCTGGAATGGTGTACCTTGCCTCCCAGCACTTTGTCCACAGAGACCTGGCCACCAGGAACTGCTTGGTTGGAGCCAACCTGCTGGTGAAGATTGGAGACTTTGGGATGTCAAGAGATGTCTACAGCACTGATTACTACAGGGTAAGGCAGCTGCAGTGGCACTTTGACGCTCAGAGCAAAGGGAGATAGGAAATGTTACAGTAAATCAGTTTTTGGAGCCCTTGGGCTCACTTGCAGTTATTAACTCATTGAAACATGTGCACAGAAGTTGATCAAGCATCCCTAAACCACTGTCCCCAATCCTATTCAGTCCTGACCATGCTTGTGGTTCAAACACCCATGCAGATGCCTACACACAAACTCTGTGATACCCCAGCACACAGTCACATGCTTTTGGATGGCTCTGAAGTCATTCCATCCTTACTGCCTATTTTTATTCCTTGTTTTTTGAAGACATTGACAAATCAAAGGTAATCCAGGGAGATGATAAATACCACAGGCTGTGACCTCTGGTGTTAGATTAAAGAAACTTAATACAGGGACCTAGAGAGAAGGCAACTGAAAGACTGACTGATAAGTGCATAAAATATGGAAGAGGAAATAATAGTCAATTTAGGTTTGACCTCAGAACATTTTTTTTCCCAGCAGGGTCATCATTTAAACAATGGAATAATTTGCCAGGGGTAGGTTGCTGAGAGCCTGTCATTAAAGAAGTTCAGGAAGCAACTAGATAAAAACGCCTGGGTTTAGTGTAGAGGCTAATCCTGTACTCATCTCTGGGGAGAGACTTAATGAGCCAGGAATGCCTTTCCAGCCTTTTCTCCTGTGATTTGTGCTCACACTGTTCCCTTGTCTTGCACACTCCCTCTGTACCTGTCTGCACTGTCCTGCCTGCCTGATGGCAGCGTCCCTGGGGGAACAGTGTTTCCCTTCCCAGCTACAGGAGAAATGTGATGTGAGAAGTGTTTGGAGCACACAGGAGTAGGAGCTTGTCTCTGGATCATCCCCCAGCAGGGAAAGGCTTCTCAGGCTAGGGAGCCATGGTTTCTAGCCTGATGCTTGCACTGGGGCTGTTTATTTCTGCTTACAACATGTATGTTTGGATTTGAGGATGATTTCTCCCAGCTACCCAGAAAGGGGTGGCCTATTGATCTGATCCAGGAAGTTTTCAGTATGGGTTAGCTGCCCACTGCAGTTACTGTGTTGGGGAGGAGGGAAAACGTGATCAGATTTGAGCTGAGGCATATCACCTCTCCCAGGCCAGAACACTGGATTGCCACTGGATTTAATTACCAGTGAGGGAACCAGTCTTCAGTGTGCAGCAGAAAAGCCCATGCTGAGAAAAGATCTCAGTGCAGTTATTGGGCAGTGATGAGGAAAGAGAGGTGATATGGTCCCACAACTGCTGAAACTTCAGGAAGGAATGAGTAGGAAAGAGAAGAGCCCAAGGAGGATGAGAAGCAGCACATGTGATTACCCAAGTTCTTGCCTGCCTTCTTCCCTTCAGCCCCGTTAATCCTGCCCCAGCCACAGGCAGTGTTACACTGCTGGAGACAATCCCAGCAGAGCTGCTGCTCCTGCAGCACCAAGAGCTCTCTGTGCAAGGGGAGGAATTGCTTCACACAGCTGAGAGGGCTGAGATGATCTCCACAGGCCAGTTTATTGTCGTGGGATTTTTTGTCTTCTCTGTGGTGGTGTCCTGTAGCCCTCATCCTGTCTGTGCAAAGTGCTTTGCTGAGGACTGCTCCGTGCTGTCTCCTGCAGTGTTGTAAGGCTCTTTAGTGGACTTTTCTCTGCATGCACAAATTGCCAGTATCACTAAAGTAGTAAGCAGTTATCACCTACTTACCAGAGCAAAAGCTGAGTTTCAGACCATCACAGCCTTTTGTTCTTAGTAGATTTTCCTTTCTTTGTTTTCACTTATTTTCAACATGTTTAAACTTTTGATCATGAAGCTAATTCATGGAGGCCTTATCTCTGTTGAAGTCCAAAGAAGGTTTCTAGCAAAATAAGGCGTTGGTTTTTAGGGTTTTTTTTTTGCTAGCAAAATAAGGCTCCAGTTGCCCATATTTACACTGGTGGCATGAGGGGCAGAGGGTTTACATCACTTGCCCAAGGCCAAAGCAGGGATTGGTGACAGAGCTGTGAAGCCTCCCCAGTCCAGCAAAGAGCAGAATTCCAGGGGCCAGGTGTCCCTTCATCCCTCCTCCAGCCACAGTCCAACCACACTCCTCCCAGAACATGAGCAAAGAAGCTCAAGTGGCAGACCCAAACTGCTCCTTGGTCTCAGCTACGAAAGCTGGAGATTTGGCTGAGGAGTTGAGCTTTCAAAGTCTTCAGTGCCATCCCTGGTCACATCTATGATCTGGCTGGTGAAGTTTTCCAGTCTGTTTCCCAGTGTTTGTGCACGGCAGCTTTCCCCTTTGGACAGCCTGCCACTGCCAGCAGTGAGACCTGGAGCAAAGTTCTGCTTCAGTTGGTTCTAGAAAATATTGCTTGGTGTGTCCGAGCTGCAGCCCTGGGAGAAGCTGTAATTTGTCATCTTCTGGGAACACGGGGAGAAATCCCACCCCCAAACTGACACAAAGTGACAGGACTGGAGCTCTCTGCAAGCAGACTGGCTTCAGTCTGCTGGGTCTCTGTGTTTGCTCCTGCCCAGGCCCTGCAAGCCTGGATGACTGGGTATGTGGCTATATTACCATGTTCCAGGCTGAGGATTAGTTCCTAGCCATTTCCTTTCATTCCCATTTTTTAATCTTTTTAAGACAAAGAAAGCACACCATCTGCCTCCCGCGTTTGTGGGATGCAAAATTGCTTTAACAAAGGTGAACTGCTTAATTTTCTGTTACACATTTGGATACAGAAAACAAACACTTGCGTAACAAAAACAGCAGAGAGGCTTGTTCCCCCTCTCTGCAAGCTCCCCGTGCTCTGCCTGAAGACAGATGCACCCTTTTCCTCCTGCATCGCAGAGGGATCCCGTCAGCTGTTGCCTTTTAACCTCATTTCAAGAAGACAGGATGGATGTGGAGGTGGTGGAGATGGAGGTGGTGGGCAGAGGTGGAACAGCACCTGAGTGGAAAGCAGAGGAAAGTGGAGGAACTGGGGAGACAGGGAGAAGGAGCCCAGCTCCTGCCTGGAGAGGGAAGGCGGGGTTGCTGAGGAAGCATTTCTGTGCTGTGTTGTGTAACGTGCTGTGCAATCTTTGGTGTGGGTCTCCGTGGGAAGGCGGGACGGAATAGATCCATGCTGGAGAGGAAAGGTTTGGGCGGATTTCATTTTCCTTGTTGTTTTCTCTAAAAAACCGTGTGAGTAGGCGATTTTTTTTAGGTATGACTCAGGACTGTGACAGCAGGTGGTGGGACGCTGCAGGTCAGGGACACGGTGCCTCAGCCAAGCTGAGGGTGGCACGGAGACTGCAGCAAGTGAGGCACAGGGAGCCTGCCCAGTGCTGTCCTGGAAGATGTCACGGTGGCTGTGGGGGAGTGTCAGGGCTGGGAGCATCACTGGGGCTGAGATCAGAATCCCCAGCTGCTCCTTCACTCTGCCCACTGGAGTTTGGTTGCTCCAAGGGCCCTTCTGTGGCTCTGCACCCACCCAACCTCCAGTAACACCCAGATAATTTTCCATTTTTCCCCCAAAATGTGTAATTCAGTTCCAAAACAAAGTCACATGGCAGCTGTCCAAGGAAAGGGCAGTATTTCTTCATCTTTAGATGAGAACACACTCTTAAATTGTAGTCAAGACTCCTTAATAACTCCCAAGACGATGTCCTGACATGGATGGGACATCAGCAGTGAAGACACATGCCAAACAGAGGAAGGATTTATGTAGACATTAAACTTCATGAAGACATCCCTCTGTCCATATTTCCTCTGTCCTACTCTTCTGGCATCCTGCTCCAAATCCTGGGCTGGGCTTGAAACCTTCCAGGGATTTAGTTCCATCCTTTCATAGAGGTCCTGAGTGTTCTCCTGGTCATTTCATCATGCAGAGCACACCTGCTTGTCAAAAAAACCCCAAACAAAATAAACTACGACAAAACCAAAAACATGCAGGACTTGAAAAGGGCTCTGGAAATGTTTTTTTGTTTTTTGGTTTGGTTTTTTTTGCCTGTTTGTTTGGTTTTGTTTTGGTTTTGTTTGTTTGTTTTTGGGGTTTGTTTGTTTTTGTTTTTGTGGTTTTTTGTTTTTGTTTTGTGGGGGGTTTTGGTGTTTTTTTTTGTGTGCATTTGTTTGTTTGGGGTTTTATTTGTTTGTTTTATTTTGTGTGTGTTTTTTTGTTTTGTTTTGTTTTTAGTTTTTTTATTTCTAGCAATACAGAGATAAACATAATGACAAAAATGCTCCCTGTTTCTGTGTCCTCACCACTCTTTGATGGAGCATTGTTTGGATTTGGGAGAAACAAGGTTTGCAGGAAGAAGTAATATCTTTTAATAGAACACACGATATTGTTGGAAGGGGGAGGAAGAATGAATTTCAGGTGCACAAACCCTCTCTGGGTTTTCCTTTTTTATTGTTATTTTCTGTTGTATCAGTTGGTTTAATAAAAGATTAATATCTCTTCCCATGAACCTTGGCTCTCACACCCTTAGACCATCAGAACCAAAACATTTCTGCTATGACTTTGGCCTTAGGTCAGTGTTCCTTAAAAAGTGTGGGATCCTTCCTCCTCTGAAACGTAAAGGCTTACTGTGTAAACATTTTATTTCTTCTCTTTCTTTAAAATGGCCAGCAACCCCCCCATGTGCTTGATAATTTTCAGTTAACCCATTTAAGGTTGCTTTCGGATGACCATCTCCCATCTAGACCATCTCTTCCTTTTTTTTCTTTTCCTCTGCCATTTGAGATTGCCTTCTTTCTCATGGATGCAGCCATGTATTTTTCCAGTGAAGTTTCCCTGTGTGCAATAGATCACTGAGCTTTAGCAGCTACCTGGATTGTGCTCCTTTGGAGGCCCCTCCAGCATGGTAGATGAGACTGACAGGCAAGCCTTGCATTGAAACTGGATTTAGTCTGACCCACAGCCTCCTTGATGGAGGGCTCCAAAATAATCACACCATCACTGGTGCTCTGCTCCCACCAGCTCTGAACTCTCTGCAGAGGGTCAGCTGTAGACTCCCCCAACTGCCTCTCTGTGCAGGCTTGACAGAGCCCCTTAGATCTCATGTGGATCTGCACAACACCCACTGTCATTCCCCTGGTGCTTTCTTTGTGGTTTTGCTGTGCAGCTCATGCAGTGTGAGAGGTGGATCCTTGCACAGGGGAACTGCTGCCCAGCCCTGTCAGCACCAGGATGGAGCCCTGTGGTGGGTGTGCTGGGGCCCTGGACCATCACTTGCTCAGGGAAATGCCAACAGGCACAGGGGAGGAAAACTCCCTCTGAATTTCTAGCTGGGATGTGGTACTGCCTCACTTTGGGAGGGAAAATCACGTGCCACTCTCAGATTTTATGGTAGGCCCAGTGTACACCATCTGTAAGTCAGCTCTGGGCAGAGAATGATCCAGGCTGTGCACCAGTTTCCTCAGGCTCAGTTCAGTGCTGATGGGTGGGGCAGAGCAAGCTCAGGCCCTGGCCATACTGGCTGTTGTGGGGGATCTCTTGTAGAAAGCACAATGTGTGTGTTGCATTCAGCCCCCAACATCAGCACCATTCCCAGAGCTTCAGTGCAGATGCATCTGTGCACAGACTTCTCCTCCTCTAGCCCTTCTCTGAGGTGGAAAATGTGATGTACTGCTCTCTCTCCATCCTTTCTGCTCAGGTTTTAGGAAGGTTTCACATCTATAATTGTATGTTCTATTAGGAAGAGGACTTAGAAGTGAAAAATGTTTTAATTTTCTCCTTCTTAGCTTTGATTCTGGAAGTACATCTTGCTTTGTCAGACCTGCAAGTGTAGGGGCAAAAAAGTCTCATAGTGACCTGGAGATGTGGTTGATACAGATGTGCCAGTCAAGCACAGCCACAATCTTCCTGTGTGAAATAGCCTGTGTTTGAAAGTATTTCATGCCCTTCTCAGCATCTGTTTATCCCAGGTATTCCATCACCGTAGGCCCTGATTTGTTATTTCTTTCCTTGTTTTTATTGCAATCATCCCCCCTAGACGACATCTGTATGCCTCTTTAGGTGTGGCTGGCTCCTGCCACAGTGTCTCACAACTGCCCTGACTGGGGTTTTGGGGGCAGAGGAACCAGATTCCTCCTGAGCTGCAGTAGGGTTGGAAAGAGGGGAGGTGAGGGAATGGCTCCATGTGGGTGTGTGGGTGAAGTGTCTCTGTGCCTGTCCTGGTGTGCTCTGCGTGCAGGAAAAGTCGGTGTGATATTGAATGTGCTGCTCTTTGGTATCTCTGTGGCTCCTATAAAAACCCCGGCAAATTGAATTTGTGGCACAGCTCCTTATCTCCTGAAAGGAAGATGTAACAGCATCATCTTGTGTTTTAGCCAGACACTTTGCCTCAACACTTCCCCCATTTCTACACTGAGGGAAAAACAAATGTTGAGTCTTTTTTTTTTTTCTTCTGTTTGAAACCTTAAGAGCTCTTCACACAAAGCAGCTCAAGTGCAGAAGAATTAATTGGGGAAATTAGGTTGTGCTGTATTCCTGGCATTTCCTCAGAAACGGTAATTGCCCTAATTCTCCACCCTGTCAAGACCTGCATCCGCACCCTGTTTTCTCCCTCCCCTTTTTCTCAATGTCTACCTGTTGTTCTCCTGCTTGAGTTGCTGTTTTCATGCTGTTGCCATTTATTTCATTCCAGTAATGAGAGGGATGTGGCAGGTGAAGAGCTCTCACAATCTGGTGACATCTTCTTTGAAGCACAGGCACAAAAGAGCGGTTTGTTTTTGGGAAATAAAAACTCCCTGTTCTGGTACTTGACCTCCACGCTCACCTCTTCTCCTGCTCAGGGTATGTTGCTGCTGTCATTGCAAGTCATTTGGCTCAGAATTTTTGTTTAATGCAGTCTCAATATTCACCTCAACACTGACCTCCAGCTGAATCCCCATGTTCCCCCCAAGCCCTCAAATACCTACTGAGAGCTTATCAAACTTGGGATCTTTCAATCAAAGCTTAGCCCCATTTCCCAGGCATTTGAATTGAGGCTTTTGATTTCTCCCAAACATCAGGCTGAGATCCAGAGGGCTGGGAGTTCAAAGCCTTTCATTTTAGCTTCCTGATGGTTTTTAACCTTCCATTTGCAGAGGCCAAAGATGTGGCCAAACAGGGAGGAATTGTTTGTTGTTCAGTATTTCCCGACCTAAAACACCAGAGAATGTATATGACAAGTTTGGATTCAACAGAGATGATTCTTCCAGTCCTTGTCCATGCTGACTGGACTTTGGTTGCTCTTAAAAGCTCTCCTGGCTGATCTCTGCTTTCCTGGGATCTGGGGAGAGGCCTGGGAATAACCAATCAAAAGCTGGAACCATCACTGGGGTAGTGACACCATCCCCAGAAGTCAGAGTCAGTTCAGAAAGCTGGGGTTGTTTCTCATGCAGCCACACCACCCAAGCCTGCCATCTCTGCTGTAAAAACTTGAAATAGCAGATTTCCTGCAGGGAAGTTCAGGAACCCTTTCCTTCAAAGCAATTGTCTTTGCATCAAACTTTACCATGGAGGGCAGGACTCTTCTATTTTCAGTGTTCCCTGGCTGCAGCCAACAGATCTAGAGGGGCAAGAGAAGATGCTTGTGATCTCCATCCATACTTGAGTAGTTTTTCCCCTCCCCCTGACTGTGAAACTCTTTTTCTTTCCCCTGTTTTAATTTGTTTTGTCCAAATGTGGTTCCCAACACCTGCTAGAGGCTGTCTGCATGCAGTGTGCTTGCTTCCTCCTGCTGTCCCCACTTGGAACATCCCACTAGCCTGAAAGCTGTGACAGACAGGGAAAAGAGCTCAATGCCTCATTTGGAGCAAGACAGACTCTTCCATGGTGGAGATCCATCCAAAATGTGTTTCACTGTGGTGTCACCAGAAACAAGGGAGGATTTTTTACACAGTAGGTCAGAGGCACTGATGGTTCTGGGCTTTACCAAGGTGGGTAAAAATTTAAACTACATTTACATTTAAATTGATTAAAACTGCAGCCAGAGCAGGAGAAGGTAGAGAACCTTATGCCAGCATATTATTCCAGCTTCATTATTCCAGCACAGGTGGACCAGAAAGAATGTGGGTTGTGAACAGTTCATGCTTTGGGAGGAGCACTGCCACTTACAGTCCAGTGAGACTGGAATGTGCAAATGTAAAACCCTCCCCTCTCATTGTGTCTAGGTTGTTAAAACCATTTCCTCACTGCAGCCCAGCTGGCCACTGGCCTTCTCCTGCCTTCCCACCTGCAGGACCATGATCTCAGCTCTCCTTTACCACGGGTGCAGCCAAGAGATCTTTTGTGTGGTGACACACTGATCAGGAAAGGTGGGGAGCACCCCCAAACCTCGGTGTGATCAGCCAAGAAACTGGAGGCTGAGATGTTATAAGCCAGTTTAATGAGATCATGGATAAATTATGCTTTGCTTTGTGACAAACTGAAGTCCTCCCTAAAATAATGAAAATGCAAGTATCTTGATCAACATCCCTAATTAAGATGCTTGCATGGAATGAAACCACTACTTTTCTTTTTTCCTGCTGATTCCTGCACGGTCAGGCTTTCCCCTCCTGATCCCTCCCGATTTCATAGTCCTGCCTCTCTCACAGCCCCAGCTGGATGGAGAAAGCCCCTCTTTGCAAGCAGCTTTAATACCCAGGCTGTTTAGGGCTCGGCTGTCAAAGAGAGCGTGTTCAATGTACAATCAAGGGGCAACGATGCACAAAATTGCACACACACACGAAATGGGAATCTTTTCTCAGTGTGTGTTGAGCTTTGAACGCTTAAGTGATTCCACCTCTCTCTTCCCCATCCAATTATGTGGGCGACACATGATAAGACTGCTAAGGGAATTAGTGAGGGAAATCTTTATACTGGCTAATCAATAGTGTTCTGCTCAGCAGAAGGCATCTCCCCACTCCAGCCTCAGCCATGCCCCTTGTCTGCCTTCTGAAAACACAAGTTCACCTCCTCTCTATTTGGACTGTGGAGACCAAGAGTTAAAGCAGCAGTGTATCTGTTGAGAATGGTTGTAGTTAGTTTCTTTCTTGCTAAAAAAAAAAATGAAATAAATTAATTCAAAACAAACATACAGAGAGAACTCCGCCAAACTCACATTTCAGGGTTTGGGAGATGTTTGCTGTGTAAGCCAGAGGGACCTTCTGCCCCTTTCTCCTGTATGGTCCTTACAGCAATGGCCAAAAACCTTATAAGCAGAGACGCTGGATGATAATTTTTCTAAGCATCACTGAGGAAAGACGCCAGATTTTTATGGGCCACTAGACAGATCCAATATAGCAAATCCTCTGTTCCACTGTGGATTCTGAGACCAAATTATCAATTAATGTGAAGCATTAAAAAATCCAAATCCCTTTTAGTTCCCTGCAGTCATTAGTGACAAGATACAATATCTATAGCTCAAATGCTTTGCCAGCATCCCCTGGCAGCAAGGCAGAAACTTCACTCCTATTTTTTTCAAAATATATAAAAAACCCCATATGACATCAGTGGTTTTTACACTCAAATTCAGCTGCCTCTACATATTTACTTAGATGGAGAAATAAATCAGGTTTGGGTTACTCTCCAGGTTAGTTATTTGTTATTGGAATAAATGCATGGTAATAGATCTGACAGAGGGAGATGTTTCCCTTTCAGCCCTGTGTTTGAGGTAGAATTTGCTTTGTTCTGCACTATATTATATTGATGTTTTTCCCCCACTGCTGGATGACTTCATTTGCTCTGCTTCTTTCCAACATCCATGCCTCTGCCACAGCTGGCTTTAGGATGCAGTTTTGTGCATAGACTTCCCTTTTGTTTTCCTCCAACTGTAACACAGAGGCAATTTAAACAAACAGCATGAAACAATTTTCTAAGCCTTTCCCCCCACAATTCTTACCTCAAATTCAGAATGAGCTGCCAGCTACATTCAGCAGCTCAGTTTCCACTGCTGGTGAAGGGTGGGCAGGTGCCCAGATGGACACACCCTGAGGCCATATTTTGGGTATTCCCCAGACAGCTCTCAGCCTGAGTTCCTCAGTAGCACAGCCAGAAGTGTATCCCCAAACCACTGTGTTTGCTAACTGCCTTTCCATCTTGGGATCTTGTCCCAGTGGGAACACAAACATCTCGTTGGAAAGCCAGCAGATGTTATGCCTGTCATTTACTTTTAATGTTCTCACTGAGAGCCCTACCCCTTTTCCTCTCCCCCATTCCCCAAATCTTTCCTACTTTGATGCAGAGAAAAATGCAGTGCTGCATTTCCTGCCCCAGAATTTTGCTTCCCATCCCTTTCTAAACTTCAACTGCTGGCAGGTTTGTGGGTGATGGGGAGCTGTGGGAGCAGGTATTCTCTTCCCCAACCTGCAACAGTACTGATGAGACAAAGACTTTTGGGCCAGTGTAGGGTGATGTGTGAGGTGCTTCAATGTGACATTTGGCCAACAATACCCTTAACTCTGGCTGGCCTGAGCTTGTTCAGTGAAGACATCAGGCCTGGGCCTTGTTCTGCTGGCAGAGGAAGATGAGTCCCTGCACCGTGCCCAGGAGGGCTGGCAATGGACAAGAAGCAGGATGCTGAGGTACCAGATACAGGGGAAGTGCTCAAGCATCCAAAATTTCTCTTGTCTGGAGAAGAATTCTGGGTCCCTCAAGGAATGACATTCTGTGTGACCATTCCATGTGGCCTCACAGTCCAAGGAGAAGTTTCAGGAGGCCAAGTCCCCCTTGACTCCTGCCCAGCTCACCCTCTCTCTGCACTGGTGCAGGTGACTGTGTGGGGTTTGAGGTGGTGGTCCCAGGGGCCAGAGGGTCTCACCTGCGCCACGCCCTCACAGCTAAGGTTGTGTAGCGTTGGGATGTTGCAGCCAGAGAAAGACTTTTGGTTCAGTTAAAGACACGCCCTTTCCCTTCTTGTCCCCTTGCTTCATCCCCCCCCCCCCCATCCCTCCCTCCCTCTCTCACCCTTCCCTTCTCTTTTGTTTGTCTCCTTCCCTTGTTCTCACCCATTCACTGTCAGGAAGGGCCGCGTCTGAAGGGCCAGCTCAGCGCAGCGTGGCAGCGACAGAGACTGGCACCGTCGGCAGCTGCAACAGTGAGTGGATCCCGAACCCTGGGGCAGCTGGAAGCGGGGGACTGGTGCTGCTTGGGCATGAAATGACACCTGGGGTTGTGTGGATTTTTGGGAGTAGGTCGGGTCTTGTGCGTTTGGCAGTGAAGGGGCTCTGGTCTGTGATGGGAACTGCAGACGTTTCTGCTGTAGCCACTCTCTGGGGAGTCTCTGGATGGTGAGATGACATGGGATGAATGCAGAAGTCCTCAATGCCACTTTCCTCTATGGGTGTCTGCACGAGTGGACAGTGCGGGCTGTCCTTGGCCTCTGATGGCAGCAAGTACAGCATGGTTTGTCTCTGTGCAGCTAAACTACCCCATGCCTCCAAGCAGGGTGGCATTTGCACTACTCATACTCACTGGGACTGTCCCTGACCTGTGTTGTCCTCTCAAGAGCTGCTTGCACAGTCAAACTGGCATGGGCCAGACCATTTGACTGGTTGGATTCTCACACCAGCCCTGATGCCTTTTGTGTGCTGGTCTGAACATACTCTGGGTGTCTGAGTGTCTGCAGCTGTGATTGAGTGAATGTCACTCAACACCTCCCACTGCTGCTCCCATCCCTTGGCCAGAGGAGAGGCAGTGAGGAGTTGCTGTGAGTGTGAAGCTCTGACAGAGCAAAGGAGTTTTGTTCTGCCAAGGGTGTGGCTGATGGAGCCCTGAGCTGTGTGAACCTCCTGGGGGCTGGTGACACCTCTGTTCACCCTGCCCTCCCTCCCACAGAGCGAAGCCAGCATCCCGTGGTGCTTGCTGCAGGATCCTCAGCTCAGTGTCCCCCACTGTCACAAGCCTCCTCCAGGAAGCTGCAGGGCTGCTGAGCCTGAGCTGCAGGAGCTTGAGAGAAGAGCAAACATCCAACTTGGTTGTCCTGTGAGATTTTTCTGCTGGCACACAAGGAAATGCTCTGTTGATCCAGAAAGTAAGGGAGATTTTGCTTGAGTCTGTTTTGGAGGTGGATGGAGCTAATCCACCCTAAGACACTGCGTAGAGCAGTGTTGACCCCTCATAGTTTATGGCAGGAAAGTGATGGCTTCCACACTTTATTTCCCAACAGCTTCCCTGTGCCTGCAGTCCCAGAGATGGGCGTAAATATTTGCAAAGTAGGCATGACTGGGACAAATCACCTGGGTCCAGCTACCCCAACCTCCCTGTGGCACCGTGAGGGAGCTGTTTGCTCCTGGCCATGCAGGATGAGCTATGCCACACTGAATATCAAGTTCCACTCCTCCTGCTCTGGACAGTGGATCTTGCAAATCCTTCCTGGGGTCTGTGACAGAGCAAGGCTCTGGCACTTCCTGACTTTGGTTGCCAGAAACAAATGGGAGTGTGAGTTTAGATATTGCTGATTTTGCAGGGGATATGTCAGCAGATAAGATTTGCCACTGAAAGGTGATTTTGTTACGCTGATGCCTTTCTGAGCCAAAATTGAATTGTGGGGTGTGGATGGGAATTTAGTTCTAAGCACTGATGTAATTTTGTATCCTTGGCCCTGAAGGCAGTTTTAAAAAAATTATTTTCCCCTGTGCCCTGACACTATTTTGTTGCCTTTGAATCATGTCCTTATGACAGAACAGATACTGGGGTTGACCTTTGCAATGTGACATAATAATATGTGACTTCTTTATAGCTCTTTTCATTCAAAATGCTCGGTACACTATGAATCTGATCTTGCAACCACTTGCCACTGGGCTTAGCACTCACTGCTCCAAGAAATCCCTGGGGAAGCCAGAGGAGCACAGAAGTGCTACACCTGGTGTTACTTGCAGGATCAGGCCCTGGAAAAATGTATCACATCTGTGAATAACCACATTTTGGAGAGAGAAAGCCTTACCCTCTCATTTATCATTTTTATTTGCTATCAGAATGCCATGCCCAGCACTAACATGACAGCCTCCCCTTGGCTACAGTGTCATGGCAGGTGATGCTGGGGCAGTATTCATAGCTATTATCTACCACTCTGTTGCTTTTTTTAAATTTTTTTCCCAGCTCTAAAAGCCTGTTAATTAATAAACTCCTTTAGCTTATCCTGCACCATTTGATCCTGCAGAAATCACAGCATTTTATCTTATTAGAAAGTAGGAATTAAAGAATTAAAACTACTCAGGGGGAAAAAAGAACATTATCACTTTCCCTGGGCATCACTTCTGAAAAAACCTTGCCTTGTACCTTCAAAGACCCCAAGCTCAGCCCCCAGGGCTTGACAAAGGATGGGGATCTCAGATCAGTGAATGCTTGGGCTGAAAACTGCTTTGTGCTCTGCTATGCCTGTTCTGAAAGGGAGAGCAGAGCCAGGTGAAGGGAGAAGGGTCCAGCAATGAGATCCCAGACCTGGACTGTGCTGCAGGTCCCTTCCCTGCTAGTGATGTCCTCTGCCACCACAGGAAATTCCATTAGCTCTCAGTGCCTCAGTTTGCCATTGTTAAAGAGTGATCCCTGTTTGTGCTCACCAAAGAGATTCACATGAAAGTAAGATTGCAGGGGAGACAGTCATTACAGTGCTGGGAAACAGGTAAGTACCTTAGGAATGTGTTGAGAGTCTGTGAGCTGAGACATTTGAGGTATTGGTTCACAGCGAGTGAATTTTGGGAGTCCTCAGTGGCTGGACAATGAAAAGAAGGAAGCAGGTAGGATCCTTGCACCCATCTCTGCTTGGTTTATTTCAAGATTGGTAGAACCAGGAAAGAGAACTGCTCCAACTTCTTGTTGATGCGAATTGGTTAAATCTGAGGGTGGAGACCCACTAACCATCATCAGGTACCTAAAGACTTCTTCTCTGTTTGCCATCAGCAGAGCACTGCATCCCCACCACACCCTTAAAAACTCCTTTGAAAAATTACTTCATTAGGGGTAAAGAGGTCTGAAAGGGATTCCCTGGATCATCAAATCCACTCCCTTGTTGCATCGATCACATCAGATTTATCCTTTTCATAATCAAGCACCACTATCAAACATTCTCCTAAGGGGAAGCAGACAGTCCCAGAATCTCATTGCTTTAAATTTAGCTGCCCCTGATTTCCAGTCTATGCTCAGTCATGGCCCGTTTGTTAAACAGCAGGTACCTGGCACAGAAGCAAGAAATTTAAGACAGTTTTATTAAAATAACCACCCAGAAATCCTCACCACAAAAAAAAAAAAAAAAAAAAAAAAAAAAAAAAAAAAAAAAAAAAGCTGAGGTTGCAAAAAAGAATGTGCAAGGTCAGGTGATGATAATGGGGAGGCCTGAGCTCACTCCTGCCCCTGCCTTGTAGAACAGACTTCACGTAATCGCCTGCCGTTAAGCCTGAGTGATCCAGGTGAGGAACAAGGCAAAAGTACTCACAGAACAAAGGAACCTTTTTGCTATTCTTCGCCATCATGTTCATTGTGTAACCCTCTGTCTCTCTTGCCAGGTATAACTAATGCTGAGCTAAACATTTGGCTAGTTTTTTTCCTTTTGCTGACAGGCTTTTCCCTGCCATTTATCGCTTCACTGTACAAACCATTACCTGCGCAGCATTTTTTGAGAAGTCAGTGCGTTTCACAGAATCATGGAGTTGTTTGGATTGAAAGGGACACTAAAGACATCTAGTTCCCTTCCCCTGCAATGGACAGGGACACCTTCCACTGGACCAGGTTGCTCAAAGCCTCATCCAGCCTGGTCTTGAACACCTCCAAGGGTAGACTTTCATTGTCCTGTTTTGCAGTTAGGAAAGGAATTCCAGAGCTATCAGCCATACCAACCCGTGGTGCTTCAAGGGCATCTTTCCCCCTCCAAAATGCCTCTGCATTATCCAGTGCAGTCTGACTGACTCCAAACCATGCTAGTGCTACCCAGGCGGAGAAAGGTGGCTGGTGCAGCAGTCTGCAGAGTACATTGCATGCCATGAAAATGATGGGAAAGTCTAAACCCATGATTTGTCCAGTTAGTTCATCTTAATACACCATGAATGGACAGAGGGGAGAAATTGGTAAGTGTGAAAGCTCAGTGTTACCCATCAGATGTGATGTCCCAGCCCAGCTGTGATCCTGTGATGACACATGGAGGTGGTGCTTAGCTCAGGCCACTGCTGCACAGCATGGCCAGAGTGACTAAGGAGGAGGGCTCCTTTGCCAAAACCAGGTTTGGAACTAGGACACTGCAATCCCAAGTTTGCTTATTTAACTTGGCAGGTATTCAAGTGAGACAGGCACGGAGGGGAGGTATCAGAGCTGATCTCGGTACCCACATGTGGGATTTTAAGTTTCTATTTCAGTGCTCATGCTTGGAAAAGAAATGCAAGCAGACCCTCTCACCCTCCTTTTTCTTTTTTTTTTTTTTTAAGCACTATTTAAATGTCATAATACTCATATAGTGCCCACCTTAGTGTGCCGAACAAATTAAAATACTTTATTAGTCTATAATCTGAAAATCATTACTGTGCTTACCATAAAAAACTGCAGGTCTTCAGAGGGAATGATGTCAGTGGGCCTGAAATGAATGCAAATATATTTTGTTGCCATGAAGATAGCAGGGGTCAGACAGACAGCCCCCAGCCCCAGGGCAGCAGGCTGTTAGCATGGGAGGGAATGAAATGCATCTCACAGTGGGGAGGGAGAAAATGGATCTCTTGGCTGATTTTCCTGGAGTTTTGCAGGGTGAATGCCTGAGTCTGTGCCTGGCTGGTTGGGATGGTTTCAGAGGACAGTGTTGGTGCTGTTCCCACCCAGCTCCTTTGCAGGGAAGGTAGGGAGGCACTGCAGACAGCTCATCCCCATCATGGCTGGGCTGCTCAGAACCTCTGTCCCCATCCTGCTTACACTGACAGCACAGGTGCCTGTTCCCCTTGGGCATCCCATGCCCCTGGTGCCCCTTGCTCCTGCAGATGATTCTGGATTTGTCTCTCCAGACAACTGCTGCCTCACAGGCAGGAGACAGCTGCATCCAGCTCTAAGAAAGCAGCCCATGCCCAGTGTCCCTGGCAGCTGGCTCCCAGAGAGGCCAGGTGACAAGGTAGTCCCTGCTTTGGCCAGGTGACACTGGACACTCCCAGAGCAGTGGCTCCTGAGTCTCTTGTCCTGCACAGAGCCAGTGGGCTTCTGCTGGGTATTCCACACCACCTTGGTGACTGTCAGATGGTTCAAAGATTAATTACCATTTAACTGGCTGTATTTCCATCTCTGTGGAACGCTGCAGTGGAAAAGACAGGAGTACTGGGATCATTTACCCTGGTATTACACAGCAGATTACCCTGTACTTACGAGGTCACCAGTTACTGTGTAATTAGACCTCCAACGCACGGAAGTCTGTGATAGGCTTCCAAACCTCTCTTCTTCCTGGTGCCAGAGAAGCAGAGGGATGGCAGCAAAGTGCAGGCTGAAGCCTCATTAGGTGCATTTAAAGCTGCTAAATAGTTTAAAATTCAAGCTGGGGGAGGTGCAATGAGAGGGTAGCAAGGCCACCTGTACCTGTCAGAGAAATGGAGCAAAAAAAACCCCAAAAAACAACAGAACAGTTTGTCTAGGAAATGCAGGAAAGCCAAAACAGAAAGGAGGGCTGTGAAGGAGCTCTTTGTGCCAGGCAGCTGAAAGGCAAAAGACTTTTGCTCTTTAAGTGTCACCAGGGACAGCTTTGCCAGTGGTGAAGAACGCTGCTGAGCCAGAGACTCTGTCCATGCCCCTGACCACCCCGTGGGATGGTGTCCATGGAGCCATAGAGGATGCTGCAGTGGGTCAGGACAATGCCTCTTGCTCCAGATTTCTCTCCTCCATTTCTCATGTGCACCCAAATCAAATACCCACTCACAGAGCATTTGGAAGAATGACAAATGCCTTTGATTATCAAGCACAAATTCCAGTGGCAGCTCATTGCATCTCTTGAGTGGCTAATAAAGCACCAAGCCCATTCTGATCAATATACAGCAAGTAGTGCTGTAAAGTGAGATTGTGCCCGCCCCAGGCCACGTTGCATTTTTTCTTTATAAACCATGTCCTCTTCAAGCCAAACAGAGTCTCTTTTCAGTGGCAGCTCCCTAGAATTTCTGGCTTTCAGTGAGCCAGTGAAACAAATGCTGTTCTGAAACCCTCCATGTAAAGAACCCAAGTTAAAGAGCAAAGTGTATGTCTCTACAGCAATCATTAGTTTAAATACTGTTTTATTACATAGTCACATGTCCCCAGTTCAGCCCCACAAAGAGCATCCATACAGTCAACAGCTTCTGAAGAGGTGAGGCACAAACAAAGACAGTGTGAAGCCATTGATTAATGAGGACAGAAAGGGCTGTATGTAAATAATTTGCCTAAAGAATGACCAGAGTGGAGAGATGTGCTACCTGATTGCAAATATTTACAAAGCTGTGAGCTTGAAGGTTAGAAAACGTTGAGAGAAGTATACAGAAGTTAGCACAGGGATAATGCGGTGAGGACAAGAGTGGGGAGAATCAGTGTGGCAAGCAGGAAATTTCCATCTTGTAGGCAAGATTTGTGTGTGATTTCCTGAGGGAGGCTGTGGGTTGTTCACTGGGATATATGGATTGGCACCCATCAATACCTTAGCAAATCCTTTAGGGCCTGCTCTCACAAAGGAAAGGGAGAAGAATGAAATTTAATGGGGTTTTTTTTCAGCCCTACTCTCCCCCTGAAAAGCATTTTCCTAGGCAGAGGCGTGTCATTGTGGGGGCACGGTGTGCACACACACCCCTAAAGCTCCTGCTCTAGAGTGGCTTATCCAGGGGAGCCAAAGCAGCCACAGCTTTAAGCCCAGCATCTGTAGTCACGTTTATCCTTGAAGTAAATGCTCCAGCAGTGACATAATTGAGGACTGTCCTGTCTGCTCAGCATATGTCTGCGGGGGTCATTCATCCTTTCTGACACTGCAGAACATTAGCGGTTTTTCAGACTCACTTTCTCCTTCCGTCCTTCCGCTTGTGGCTAACCCTAATGGAGAGCTGGTGGCTAGAGACTCTTCTAGGAAAATTGGCCTGTTTGGAGAGCTGACTGTCTTGGAGCTGTCCTATATCAGGGCAAAGCCAGTCAGATGTGTCCTAGAGGGTGCTGGGTTTGTGCAATGGCCCCAGCGGGGCTGCTTGGGGTGGAGGCTCTGGCTGGCTGCAGGAAGGGGAGCAGAAGGCAACTGGTGATGTCTGTGATGGCCACTTAGTGCTCAAGGGTTTTAATGGCATCTGGGAACCAGGTTCCTGTGTTTGTGGGTTTGCTTATTTATTTACACTCCTGGCTAAATAAAGTAGAGAGGAAGCATTTTAACACAGTGGTTGAAATGCATGGGACTGCAGCAGCTCTGTCCTATCCAAGGGCATCCGGACAACTTGACAGAGAATGGAGGGAACTTCAATGCACAGAATGTCTTAGCTGGAAAAGCAGAGAAGAAGAGAATGCAAAGCTTGAGTCCTTCAATTTCTTTAAATTTAGCTTGTTCTCCAGCAGAATCCTGCAGCCCAACCCCAGCCTCTCCATCAGCACATGTCACCATTTTGGCTATTGCTGGTTTTATTTCTTCCCCTTCCTGGTGCCACTGCTGCTCCCCCATGGCAGCAGGGCTCAGACAGATGCTGTCACTGTCCTCTCCTGTGCCAGTTCCTTTTGGGCTGTTGTCACCATCTGCAGCCACACCAGCGTGGGACATGGATGCTTGAGGCAGGCACAGAAAGGAGATGTCCATGGCAACTTCCCCTAGTTTAGGTCTCAGGAAGTCAGCCATGAGCATCACTATCCTCAGTGTGTCTCTACAGTGTTCTGACTGGTGGAGGGTGAGGGTGCAGGCTGGGGTTTGCCCTGCCATGAAATGCAGCGTTTCACTCAGCAGTGCCAGAGCTGGCACAGCTTTCCCACTGGCACAGATGAGTTTAATCACATCATTAGTAGGTGTGACACTGCAGCCTCTGATGATGAGCTCTTTATTCTAACACGGCTTTCAGCGTGTTTATCTGAGATGCCATCTGTGCCTGTACTGCCTTCATTAGGAGAGAAAGCCTATGTGTCTTCTGATGTTGGTCTGTATTTCTGTGATGTTTCCCTGCTGAGAAACCACTGTTCAACTAGAGGGTGAGAACCCACACCTGAAGGAAAGCAACAATACCCAAAACACTTAAATGGGCCAAACAGTCCATTAGGAAGTGCACTGTTTGGAGGAATCCTCAACTGTTACATGAAACTGGCTACAAGAAATGATTCAGCTATTTTATTCCTGAAAGATTTTCATCTTGGTAAAGCAGTAAGGCCCCATGCTTTATCTAAAATGCTGTAAGTTTTCAGGAAAGCAAGGAACAGTTTTTAATTTATAAAATACTTTCTATTTTTGTGCTTCCATACCATGCTTGTACATAGAAGTTTCTGGATTGCTTGTCCAGGTTTTAGATTCAAAATCATTAAGATTTGCGGGTGCAGATCTGAGTGTCTAGCCTTCCCCCTTAAAAACTCCATGGTATATGTTGTATATATTATTAACTGTAGAATATATATGCAGCTGTGTATTTTTGTAGCTGTCCCTTGATCAACAAGCTGGCAGCATGGCGTGCTCATGACAAGACTCACAGAACACAAACCGGGCAGGAGCTGCCACATCACGGTCTAGCTACACGTAACAAGAGGGAATGCTTCCACAGAGAGGTGGCATGCCCTGGCTTGTATCAGTTTTCTGTCTGTAGGCTGCCAGGCCGATGCTCAGCAAATCTGACATTAACAAGAAATAGATTTCCAAACAATCTAGCCTAATGAATTTTGAATATTATCATGATTAATGCTAAGGCAGTTGAACTGATTATCCAGTATCCAGAAGGGATGGAGCCTTATCTACATCTTGTGTAGTCCTCAGCCAGGAGTGGCTTTGGCTGGAGACAAAGATGAGTGTTGTTGGTAACCCAGAGGGGAGGCACTGGCAGGACAGAGAGAGAGAGAGACATGATGAGATGCCCATCTGAAAGCATTTCAGCTTGGAGTGATCACACATGCAGGTTCTTTATTGCTGCTATTTCCTAAGCTACATTTCTCAGGCCATTTTCAGACTTGGCTTATATACCACCAGGTTAAGATTTATTGGGCAAATATTTTTCCTCCTTCCCAAAGCCAGAAACTGGGTTGATTTTCATTCTCTGCATTGCCAAAAGAATCCTGATGGACGTGTTTCTTGCATCATGATGGTTTAATTTCACTTCTATCCGATTAGCCTTCAAGCTATTAAACACTTTTTGTAGCATTACCAGAAAAATGATAATGCAGATCATTCATGGACAGTTTCTGTTGGCACAAGCAGTCTTTGCAGACTCCAGATCCCCTTTAAAGCTGGAACCAGCAGAGAGCTGCATTGTCTCATGGGTATTACATGTCTCTGAGCAGGCTTCTCCTAACAAAGTGTGTTCTGATGGAAGGGTCTCCAGCCTTGTGGAGACAACTGGTAAATCTGTAAGGTGCCTGACAAACTGTCTGAGGCTGTATTTGAATAGATTTAGTGGCATTCCCAGCCTCTGCTGTTATCTGGGCAGTCACCATGAGAAAGGTAGCTTTTGACTGGCTGTGATGTGTGCCCATCATGTTGTGCCTGTGGTGCAGAGGACTTCAGAGGCCACCACCTGCCACACAGATCCACAGCTGCCCAGTGCCCACCCACAGCTGAGCAGGGAACTCCAGGGTCTCCTGGGAAGTTGACCAGAGAATCCTTCCCCAGCACTATCACTTTGCCCTCTGAGTTCCTAGTGTGGGGCTGTGTCATTCTTGGCCACAAGAAGCTCTCAGTAGGTGGCCCAGGGAATCAGGTTGCTCACCTCTCCTCCACCTGGGAAGGGTTTGTCAACAACCTTTAGGACAAGGGTCTATGACCTGCTGGTGCCCTCGCTGACCTCTTTACTACATGTTTTACAAAGGACAGGTCCTCTGCTCCCACAAGCTCCCCAGCTGAATAAGGCATGGGTGGGGTTTCTCACAGTTTCTATTCTGGTGTTGGAGATCATGGCTTTTTACTCAGATGAACATGGAACTGGCTATTCCTCTGCTGGCTGATTGTGCAGCTGTTTCCAAGCAGTGAGTGCAGCTGCTTTGAGTTTTGGGTAGAAAAGGTGAAGAATGAGTTGTAGTAAGGTGCACACCAGGCAGATTATTGGCAAACGTAATTAAAAATATATGTGCTATTTCTCCTCTGTTTCCCTTGTCTTAACCATCCTCTGCATTACCTCTGGCATTTTTAGACAGGAGATAATATGGCTGAGAGGACTCTTGGGCACAGGCAGCTCTTAGAGCAGCAGTGATTTATCTCAGACCATTTTGAGGTAGAATTTACCTCTAGCTACAGCCACCCCTCCATGCCTGCCCTCCCTCATTTGCATAAGTAATTGGCAGCTTGTTAATGGCTCATTAAGAATGCTGCAAACCGTGGGATTAAAACACACTCAGTGGAGCAGAGATGAGGGGTAGGGGGGGAAAAGGCCGCTGGCCCTGCTTGCAAATTACACCGCTTGATTCAACGTGATTCAGAATTACAGGTCATAAAGCAACTAGATTGTTAAATGAAGTAAGGAAAAACAATGTCAATGGCAGGTTTTATTTTTAGGCTCGTGTTTAAACACAGTATGTGCATCTAGGGGGAACAAACAGTCCCTCGCTAAACAGTCCTACTGACAGCAGGAAGCTCTCACCCCTTTCTCGGTTTCACATTAACCCTGCCTGGTCAGTGTTTCCTGCTCCTGAACAAGTCCATCTGGCTCCTTACATCACCTCATGGCAGGGACATTTGGTTCCTTTTCCATGTTCTCTCTGGGTAAATCCAGTCTTCTCACCTCTATCAGCAGACAGGGAGCATGTTCCTTTCCTTGGGCACACTGGGACACCCAGCACAGCTCCATGCAAGTAGGAGTTCCAGGTTGCTGTGTGCATTCTGTACACCTCAAAAATGCCTGGAAAACTGCTGTGAGATGCCTTTGGTTGCTGGCATGCAGGGAGGCAGGCTGCCAGCCTTTTGCTGTGGCACTGCTAAAGCCTGCAATGGAGGAGATGGTTGGTGTAGCCAGTGAGAATTGTGAGAGGATCACATCTGCTCCTCCCGGAGCGTGGAGCGTGGTGAGGACTCAGTCAAATAAGTTGAAAAGTTTGTTGGCAGCTTTTTGCAGTTTGCTGACTGTTTAATCTCACGTTCAGCACTGGCTAGGACAGCAGTGACTGCAAAGGCACGAGAGGTGAAGGCAAGGACAGGGCTGTGATGGCTTTTGAATCACTTAGAGGAGGTTCAGTCCGTGGGCTGGTGCAGCCATAACTCACGATGCCTCTCCATCAGGAGAACACCTTGGGGATTTTTGGAGGCCAGGGTAATTCTGGCAATGGTACAGTCTCAGGTATAGCTAGGACCTTTCTTCCTGGATAAGCTGAAAGGAAATTACAGATAAAGCACTTGGGAATCACATCCAGTCATATTTTGCAGTTAAATTCAGCAACCTCTGATCTAAACTACTTGGGTACTTAAGAGCCTACTAAGGTGACAGTTGAAACTGTGAAGTGGGGACAGCTAAGGTGCAGCAAAGCTCAGCTCTGTCTGGCATGTCAGAGTTAATCCCTCTGCTTTGTAAAAGGTGCCCAGGAATCTGTTAGGACTCACAGAGGCAAAATACTGGCACATCTGAAAAATTTCTCAGTGCAGCTGGATCCAGGCTGAAGGCAAGGAAGGAGTGTCTCCTCCTGGATCCCCAGCCAGGAGCATGTGCTGCTCTTTGCATCACCCTGAGAAGTCATCTCCTTGTGCCCCAACCTGAACTGACAAACATTGACTCACAAAGGCACAATCTACAGCAGTTTTGTTTGTTGTTCTCCAAGAGCTCAGCTTAGCCAAACAGAGCAGCTTTTCCTCCTTCTTGCTTTCATTGCCTTTTTTTTTTTTTTTTTTTTTTTGTCCTTACATCCTCTCAGATGACCCTGAGAGCCACCTGTGGCTCTTACTCACACAAGGCTGTCCACAGCTGCTGAATTAACAACACATCCTGCCTGCAGCAGGAATCAGCACGTCCTGATGGGGACTTAGAGCTGTCTGCTGGGAGAAGGCTCAGAGCTGGATCACCCAGCTCCTAGTGCTGACCTCTAAAGGACATGATTTGGTGTGGTCCAACCTGGGATGGCATCCAGGTCTGCAATGAAAGAAGATCCCAGGTCACCCCTACCTACAGCAGCAGGAACAGAGATGGCAATCAGAGAATGTGTGTCTTATCACTGGGTTGAGTGGATTGAGCGTTGAGTGGAATTTCCTGGAGAGGAATGGTGCCAAGGTTTCCACTACTCTTCTCTACAAACTCAAATGTCTCTGCTTCCTGCACAAAAATGGGAAGTTATTCAAATTCAAATAATGCTGCACAATACAAAGACACCTACAGTGGTTCTTGTGATCTTCCCAAGGCAGGAGCAGGAGCAGAGGCTCCATTGAGTCTGCCTGAAGCAGGAGGAAAGGTGTCAAATGACCTTGGAAAGCAAATGTCAAATGACCAAGGAAAACAAAAGCACTGGAATTTTTTGTTTTGTTTTATTTTGTTTTGTTTGGATTTGTTTGGATTTGTTTCGTTTTGTTTGTATTTTGACATTGCAAAGGAAACTGCACAAAAAGAAAAATAATACACAGGCTAAGAGTATGCTGAAGACCAAGTCCCATTCTGAGCTGAGATCCATGGAGGTGCCTTCCAGCTGAGAGTGTAGAAAAGATGGTTCAGTAGTTCCCTTCTGAATGCTGCTTTGGGCTACAGCCCTGGTGCTGGTATGTGAGCTGGGAAGGGGAAAAGCAGTGCTTCCCACCAAAAGCTGCCTTTCATGTGCTAGTATCTGTATTCCCACCAGTCCCAAATTTGCATGAGGGCTTTTCAGCCCTACTCTGGTTTTGGTTTCCAGGTTATCTCTGCTGGTGGCCCAAACTGTGGATTTATTTTACAGTCTGTGCTGAGCACTGCTGCTCCACTACCTGCTGCTGTACTGTCAGACTCACCGGGGGATAACATATCATCTTTTCCTTTCCTAATCAGCTGGATGTCATTCAGAAAGCTGGGACAAGGAGACATTTTCCCCCAGACACCAGCTTTCCTTGGTAGCAGACAAACCTCAAGCCTTATAATACTCCTTGTACATAGCACTTATATAGCTTTACATCCTCAAAGTGCTGTACTAGCATTAAGTAATTATCTCTCTCCCTAATGGCCATTAATGCTGGCCTTTCATGAACCTCCCCCAGCTCCCCGAGGTTCATATCTAATCCAGCAATAAGCTGCTCAGAGGGAGTGGCTGGCTATCTTGCAAGTCCATGGGCTTGGATGTGTAATGAGGCTTCAGAGCAAGGGCCAGGTGCCCTGGAGTATCAGAAACACGGGGCTGTGGATCAGGTCGTGCCCTTGGGAGCATCTGCTAAAAAGGGATGGAATAGACAAGGTGATACTGCAATCTTGAAATGGAGAGGAAGAAAACTTTGGCTGCTCAGAGGATGTGCACTGATTGCTCTATTTATTACCAGGATAGCATTGTGAACGGAAAGAGCAGAGCAGAGGGAATAACGTGTCAGTGTGGACATGGGGAGTGGATCTAGGGAGAGAAAGTTAGCTAAAAATGTCAAACAAAGCTAGACAGCCATGGCAATGGGATAAAGAGGCCAGTCTGCAGGTCTGTGAAGCATTAAAATAACAAGGCGAAAGGGCAAGCTTGGCAGCATCATAGGATTTAAAGAGAGGAGCAGAAGAGGATTTACTTGTCTTATTTGCTTGCAAGCAGAGCCCTCGTCCAAGCTATGGAGTGTCTCCAGAAGAGATGTTGTAATGCCACTGTTTCAGGACATTTTACCCTTGGGGAAGGTGAGCCTGCCCGTTAGCAGGGCTCTCCCATCCCTAGCTCCCAAGAGGAATGGAGAAGATGGTGTGGGAAGATGACATGGCTGTTTTAGAGAAGTCTCAGAACTACATGCTCTTAACAAACACCAGTCCTGCACCGTCACTTATTTCTGGAACCTGCTAGACCCAGCTCTGAGCAAGCAGAGGCTGAAATAAACTTTCACCTTCTCCCTAAAGGCACGATAATGATTCTTGCCAAAGCCAAGGATAGGCCTTGAAAGCTGGCTGTGCAAAAGAAGAAAACAGCACCCTATTTTTCAGCCTGATTTAATAGCATCATTTTGCTTTTATGCTTCTGGCAATGGCTGGTCCTGTAAAACAAGTATGTAGCTGTGGGAATCACGTGCCAGTCTACAGTGGCAGAACACAGCTCACAATCACTACACGTTATGCAAAGGATTTCTGTCACCCTGGACACACTCTGCTTCCTGTGGCATCACTAGCACAATCCCTCTGTGCTCAGCTCTAAATCATTTTGCTACATCATCAAATAACAGGGTATGGCTGACTGCAGACCAGGAGGACTTGGTGTTCACTTACTGCACAGCTTCAGAGCAGGGCCTTTCCCTGCCTTCCTGCATCTGTTTTCTCATCTGTGAAATGGGAATTTTAATCCTAATCAGTTTGCAAGGGAAGCAGTAAGGGATGGTCAAAGGCAATCCTTTAAAGTGTAATAGTCAGCCTTATGTGCTGGGTTAGACATTGGAGTAGGTTTATGGTAGAGTTTAATTGATGCCCGCTCTGCTCATGGCTGGGAAGTGCAAGGCTAAATCTTTGCTCTCAGGAATGTGGCATCCTGTTCAAGATGCAAAGGATGCCTCTGCAAGGAACACCTTCTCATCTCTGAGCATAGCTGGGCCATGTTTTGGGATACACAAATTTCTGGGCATTGCTTGTCTAAATTTTCTTCCCCAAATTAATTTGATTATTAATTATTACCACATCAATTTGTAGTAAAAGCTGTGTTTCACATGGCTGGGAGGAATGCTTTGCCTGTTTCTGAACTTCAACCTATGAGCTAAGCCAAGGTTGTGTTGTCACATCCTTGGGACAACTCTTGACTGTATGTGTCATTTGGCTGGCAGATCTTCACCAGGGTGTGTCTAGAGGAAACCAAAGATCTTGACTTTATTTTAGCTTATTAAAACTGAGATGGCACTACTGGCATCTCTGCTCTGCTTTCACGGTCACATCCTGGAGTGGTGTAAATCAGGGCCCTCCCCTTTGGGCAGTGCTGCTGTGATGCTGTCTGTGTAAGCTGAGGGCCTGGTTCACGTATTCTGAACCTGTTCAAAAGGGAGTTAACTGTGCTCAGTACATTGGACTACCTGTAATCCCAAATGATCCTGCAAGACTCAGGATATTGCAAATGCAGAGAGCAGAGTAATCATTTTGAGATTGCTGGAAAACTGAAGAGTTAGTGCTACTTAAAGGAGAATAAAATAAGCATTAGCACAAAACAGTTTTTGCAACAAGCAAGTTTGATGTATGTCCTGTTCTGCTTATAACGTTTCCTCAGAGCCCTTTGCAAGAAGTGGAAGCAACTTGTAAAAGATGGGAATGTAGGGAAGAGCTAAATTTGTAGCCAGGGTTTCGAAGGAACAAACAAAGAAAAGCGTATTTCCATTTCCATTACAGCAGAAGATTCTTGGGAGTTCAGAGCAGCAAGCTGAGAACACGCCAGCCGAGCCGCCTCTGAACAGGAGGTGTGGAGCTGCAATGAGCTTTTTATCTTCAAGCGTCTGCACTCAGGAAAGAAAAATCTTCCTGAGACTTTTTAAATTCCTCTTTTTTTCGAGGGAGGGTCTGTTTCAGAGTAAGAGAAAGGGCTGGTCTGCAGCCCTTTGTGTGCAACACTGCAAATCTGAGTCTAAATTCTGTCAGACCCCATAGAAATCTGAGCCCCTCCATGCAGAAAGCCAGCTGAGCATCCTACCCCTTTCACACCCTATTTCAACACACCTCTCTCTTGCTTCCAGGCACTGCAGTGTCCCTGTACTGACCCTTCCCCACACTAGCTCTGCTTTAATCAGTCAAAGAAACCTGTGGAAAAACTGGCAGCTCAGAGGAGAGCTTAATGTTTGCACAAGAAATGTTTTCTTCTGAGCGAGCACAACAATCTCATTACTTGGAATAGGCACACATATGCTAGAATCCTGGATAGCAGAGACCTTCTCCCCGTTTGATGCAGCTGCAGTGCTACAAAGTTATTAGCACGGCTTTTTTGGTGTCCCTAATGAGACAAGCAGTCTTCCAAGCAGCTCCACAAAAGCACTTTTCTCATCACCACTAAGCCTCGGACACTTTACCCTCAGCAGAAACAAGCGTGGAGACTGTAGCCCTGCTGCTTCCAGCACTGCTTGGTCGTAGCAATTAGTTGTTTCCCCACAGATGGAGCTTCTTGTGCAGGAGAACATAACAGAAAAAAACCCTTGTCCTGCTCAGAGAAACTTGTTTAGGAATCTCTAGCGTATCCAAAGGTAAATGCATCTGCTTTGGAACTGTTTGTATGTATCCTGCAAGCCTCCTGTGTGCCTGCTGGATTCATGTGCCTTCACAGAAGGGCTGACTGTTACCTGAGGAAGTGCCTTTCCCTGGCTTGGCATACCCTAATTTTATACACCTGTGGGCTCTTCCAGTTCCAGACTCTCCAAGGAGCCTGGTTTTCCCTCCTCCATTAAGTGATGGGCATATAGGGATATGCCTTTAAGAGCCTGTTCTCTACCTACAGACCACCTTTTGCAATGTGGTCCTGAAGTCATTCACGTATGGAAAGCAGTCTCTCAAAAGGTCTGTAGCACATTTTTGTGAGCAATTAAGTGATGCACAGACGCCTGAGCACGGCTTTTAGAGAATCTTTCTGAAGAGGGACAGCCCTCATGCTGTATCTCTGGTGGGTGCCTCAGAGGATTGAGGTCCTGAAATGCTTTGCTGACGGCTCTTGCTCTGTGACCAGGCTCACCAGACTGTAGGGCTGGAGTATGTTCTTGGCATTTTGTATTTGATTGCCTTACCAGCCCACTTTGGGTGGAGAGGATGTAATTTATCTTGATACATTTCACTCCCTATGCGTCTCACTAACCAGGTGGGATTGGTGGGTGGGGAGGCAGGAGCCAGCCCAGCTTTTTGGAACAGCTCCCTGTTGCTGTAGCTGACAGGGAGGCCCTGAGTTCGTGCACATCCTGTCAGGCTGACTTGTTGTGGGGTGCTCAGGCACTGGAACGGGCTCCACAAGGAAATGCTCGCAGCTCCAAGCCTGGCAGAGCTCCAGGAGCATTTGGACAATGCTCTCAGGCCCATGCTGTGATTATTGGGGTGTCCTGCATAGGGCCAGGAGCTCGACTCAATTATCTAATTCTATGAGCCCTTCCCCAGGTCCATCACCACTCAGATTTCCCTGTGCCTTTGTTCTCACCCAGGTTGGAGGACACACCATGCTGCCTATCCGCTGGATGCCTCCAGAGAGCATCATGTACAGGAAATTCACAACAGAGAGCGACGTCTGGAGCTTCGGGGTGATCCTCTGGGAGATTTTCACATATGGGAAGCAGCCCTGGTTCCAGCTCTCAAACACAGAGGTACAACATGAGTGATGAGACACCTCAGCTGAAAACTCTATTTTTTGCTGTCTCTCCTTTCCAGGTTGTTTGCAAAGAAAATTCGTGCATGGATGGTCCCCTCCTTGGCACTCCCATGGTGAAGCCATAGGATAAGTGTCATTATCTCAGTTTAGGAGCTGGGAAAACTGAGGCCAGCAGGAATCAAAGAGCTCTGCCAAAGCCATGTACTGGCTAATCCTCAGCCCCTTGCTGCAAAGTTCCTGACGTATCTGTCATATCTGGGGTGCTGCCAGAACTGGGGATACCCAAATTACTGCTGGGATCTAAGTCAGGCCTTGAATTTCCCCTGGTTCCTCCTTTTGTAGCTAAAGCTCTTACTGCAGGCTCCAGTTTGTGAGAAATTGTTTTAAGCCTGACATATTGCACGTGGCACATTTCCTTGGGGTTTTTGCCATTGGGGTATCTATAATATGGTTTGCCCCAGTTCACTGAGTGTGGAACCCATGGAGCTTGTTTGCCCTTGCTATTTCTTTGACTAGCAAAACTTGCAGCCCACCAGGACAGGACTGCACTGTAAAAATGTTGAGGGAAGGCTGGCTGGGATTAGCAGGGTGTCACTGCTGAGGTTTGAGGCACATCAGCAGAAATGCATTGGAAGATTTTTGCTTGAAATAGCAGGAGGTATTATAGAAGAGGAAAAAGATGCATTGACATAGCAGTGTGTGGGAACCTTGAGCATTTTTATCCTACTGTGTATCTAATGGATTTCAGAAATTTCACCTTTTGTAATGAAAAATGTGCATTTTCTGCTTTCTGGATACAGATCCCTTAATTAAGTGAGTTGCAGAGATGGCAAATCCAAGGTGTTGCTTTACAGCTTCTAATACTTGCCCATTCGTGTGCTCAATGGGGCCTGACTGTGTATCCCAAAGTAGCACACGCAAACATTTTAGAGGCACAAACAATGGAATCGACAGGGACAGAAGTTATTTGTCACGCTATTTAATGAGCTGCTCTTGCATTTCCCTGCGAGGGTAAATACAAACACACACAAATGAGCACATGGAGCTTGAACACGGGCGGTAGGCATGCTGCACTGTGACAGCTCAGCTTTGCCCATGCATTCTGCCTCAGTTTCCTTTGCAGGGCAGTAGGGCTGAAAATAGCCCTACACCCGTAATCTTGAGGGTGTATTGGTTTGCTACCACCCCTGGGATAAAGTGTCATCCTTCCCTTACCTGTTGGTGTATCCACTTCTTTCTGCCTGAAGACCACAGTATCCTGGTGGGAGGGAGCCACATTTCCTCTTATCAGTCTCATTTTTCACAGTTTGTGGAGGGATGGCCAGAACCTCTGTGGCTGCAGAGGACTGACACCTCCAGCAGCTCCTGGATGGTGTGGCATCAGTACAAGGCCCTGTGGCAGCCCAGATGCAGTGCCAGAGCGCTGTGGAGAGGCAGATCCCAGGGAGGGACAGATCAATGAGGTTGTGCCAAGCTCCTGGCTGCCAGGGCTGGACCAGGAGCAAGCACCAGGCTGGCCTGGCGTTGCCCCTGCTGGGTGTGGGCGTTGGCAAGGCTGGGATGCCCACTTCCTCCTGTGCCACCTGCATGGCCTCATACCCCCACTGCATTTTCAGCAGTTTTTCCAAGGCTGGGAGAAATCCTCTCTGAGCAGAGGAACAAGGCAGGGCAGCACTCAGCCAGTCCATCAACTTCTCTCTTCGCCTTTCCTTTGCCCTGGAGAGAAAGAGCCCAGCACAGGGCTCCTGTGCATGTCCAGGATGTCTTGACAGGAACTATAACTCACCTCCTCCCCACAGTGAGCAGCCAGCAGCTCTGTGGCAGTACAGGCTTCTCCTCATGCTGTGTCTTGCTCTCCTCGCTTTCAGCAGGTCCTAATCTCTCCCCTCTGTATTTATATGCAAACAGCACAGTGATAAGTATCCCCTGAGCTGCGTGGTGGGACCATTACTATTCATAAATGATAAACTCCAAACACCTCTTGCTGGGTGGCTTCCCTCAACACACTGCTTGGGACTGGTGTTTATCTGCAGAGCGTGGCAGGCCTCTTGCCTGCTGCAATGCTGGGACTCATCAACCCCAACCAAGGAGGCCAGGCAGTAATAGCAGCTCTCTGGAAACTCATATTTCCTTTCTCTTTTCATTCATTCCTTCAGTAAACAATACACAAAGAGACCCTTAGGGGAGTCCTTTCCAATGGCATCCCTCCGAAGGGACTTTACTGTTATCCAGGACCTCACATTTTTCTCATTAGCAACATTGATCTGACCCAAAACAGAGTGATAGCATTGTAATTTTTTTTTTCTCCTTCACAGATGTGATTTGACATGAAATTTCATTCTTTTAGTTGCTTTTCTATGTCAGAAAGTGGAGAAGTATGTAGGAAAAGATGCTCTGAACTCTTCCTTATAAACCTCTCCTGGGCTTTGCAGTGGAAAGGACTCTTGGTTTTCAGACAAGAAAAATATCATTTCAGCTGTGCAAAATATTACTGTTCTTTGGGGATTTTAAGACTTTTTTTCCTTCTTCATTTAGCAGGAAAAACTGACATCATAAATTAAAACTATTTCATTTGCTTGTGACCTCCTTTTTGGAGAGTGCATTGAGGTAGGTAGGTGTCAAATGGGGAAGGTTTTTGGGATCTGAAAAACTGCAGCTGGAGACAAACTTTCCATAGCAAAATTATCATTAGCAACAAACAGGTGAGGATGTGCAGACCTGAGATTTGGCCTCTCAGTGCTCCCATTCACTGAATGGCTGCCACATCAGCCAAGCAGTATCAGGGGCAGGACATCCTCCATGAACTGCCCAGCTGGTGTTCAGTGTTTCTTTTCTTTCTTTCTTTCTTTCAGGTCATCGAGTGCATTACCCAAGGCCGAGTTTTGGAAAGGCCCCGAGTCTGCCCCAAGGAGGTTTACGACATCATGTTGGGCTGCTGGCAGAGGGAACCTCAGCAACGGCTCAACATCAAGGAGATCTACAAGATCCTCCATGCTCTGGGCAAGGCCACACCAATCTACCTGGACATCCTTGGCTAGCAGTGGCCACTCGTTGGAAGTCCCTGCTCCTTCCTCCCGTCCTTCCTTCCCTCTCCCCCTCCCAAACCCTTTGCCCCTCAGCTCCCAAGCAAACATCTTCATATAAACTCAAGTGCCTGCTACACATACAACACTGAAAACAAAAGAAAAGCAAAACAAAAAGCAAACCAACAAAAAAATCCCACAGAACAACAACCTGTAAGGCAGTTTGGCTTATATATATTTATAGATATCTCTCTCTATATAACTTCCACACCAATACAGAAAGAAGCTGCTGTTACAGAAAATTGTGAGACTATGTATAAAAAAAAAAAAAAAAAGAAACAAAAAATGGGAGAAAAAGTACTTAAAAATATATATATAATTAAAAAGGAAAAAAAAAAAAAAAAGGGAGAAAGAAAGGAGAAGGTATCTTTCCCCCGAGCAATCAAGCAGTGAAATGTAACCCTGCTGTGAGTATGGTTCGGGCTGCTGGGCAGGGCTCTAGACTGGCTATGGCAGCAGTGCCATCCTGGGTAGGAGCCCCCAGGAAGAAAGCCTTGCCCTGGTTGTATGATATGCACTGAATGTGTGAAATCAGTCCTCCCTTTTCGTCCTTGCCTCCCTCCCTCCTTGCCAGCCCGCAGGTGATGGGCACAAAGCCAGGGCAGTGCCCCTGGATGAACTCTCTTTTACCAACCCCTTCCTCTTAGTCCCTCCTCATCCCTTTCTGCCTTCCTGCCTTTTTCCTCCCTCCGACATTTCAGGACAATTTTTCTAATTTGCTGGTTCTTAAATGTATAGACTCAAGGCTTTCGAACACACAGTCAAAGGATTGTGGCACCTACGGGTAAAACCCACACCGGGGAGCAGCTGCAGGCTCCTGCCCCAGCCCTCCTCTGCCCCGTGCCGGCTGCTGCCAGTGCTGGGAGAGCAGCAGGACCAAAGTGGCTGCGCCTGGGAGTCGAGGGTGGGGTCCTGGGGACCCGGTCCCGAATCATCCCCAACCCATTCCAGTCTGTGAGACAGGAGTGCTGCTCACCCAGGGCGTCCAGTGCAGGCGTCACTTTGGGAGGAACAGCCCCACTCCTCCCCGCCCCTGTGGCTCTTCGTGGCCATGGGGTTGTTCCCCCGCCCTCAGCTGTCTGCACCAGACCAAACTGGCCCCCGGTGTAAACTTTCAGTGAGCAGGGTTGGATCCTTGCTCCCCGCACGGGTGCAGAGAGCTGCGAGCATGCCTGCAGTCCTGCTGGGCATGTCTGTGGGGTCAGCGTATCCCAGCGCTCTCCCTCCCCATCCTCTCCCCTTCCCCATTCCTCAGCCCAAGCCTCAGGCACAAGCCAGCGGGGGACAGGGAGGGGGACCAGGCTTGTGAGATGGCTGGGAACCTACCAACACCTGCCTGCAGCTCCCTTGCCATTCTCCTCACGTCCCCATCCCCTGAAAGGATTGATGCATCTGCCTTTGAGCTGTTGTGAAATGCAGAGGCTGAAGAATAGCTCCACAGGCAGCCCCGGGAGGAGGGGGGAAGGAGGGGAAGGTGCCTTCAGGAGCAGACGGCTCAGCGGATGGCCACAGCGGCCAGCCTTGCATCTCAATGAGGAGAAAGGCCTGACAGGCAGCAACAGGGGGTGGTGGGGACAGGGAGGGAGAGGCAGCAGCATCCTCACTATGGCCCATCTCCCCAGAGTGGAAAATAATCCCGACCTGGGGAAACACTCAGTCAGACCCTGCATCCTGCCTCAGTGCACTAGGCTGAGAACGCAAAACCTTCCTGGGCCTTTTTTTCATATGGGTAATGGAGGATGAGGGGGAACCTCAGCTTGGCAGCTGCTCTCAGGAGGCAGGGAATGGGCGGCACAGGCATTGTGAAGGCAATTTTGAGAAGGCAACAACTGCCAGCACAAAAATAGCCTGCTCGGATGTGGCACTTGTGGAAGGCTATGCAGATAGGGGAAGAGGGGACAGAGAAGGGATCTGGGCTTCTTTCCCATGGCCAGAGTAATATTCATGTCCAGGATGCAAGGGGAGCGAGGTGACTGGTTATGGCTTGCACTGAAAGGGAAGATTTTGCATCCTCTCCCCATCCCCCATGTCTCCTGACAATCAGTATCTCTCACTCATGGCATTGGCAGGACCTGTCTGATGGTTTCAGATAGAGGCAGGGGACACTGATAGAGGAAGACTGTGGTGGCAACAGCAGCTGTGGGTTTATTCTGTGCTTGTGTAATCAGCAGTGGGAGCCTGGGGTGGGAGATGATGGGTGGCAGTAGCCACGTGGGAGTAAGGACACAGCTTTCCTCTGCTTGTTAGAGAGATCTGGGCTAGTGGGACAGACTCCTGCCAGTGGGGCCTGGACAGACAGCCATTGAACAGGCATCAGGAGCTCACAGCATCACCAATGATTACATGGTCACAGACAGCAAAGGGAGAGAACAAGCAATGGCTGTTGATTGTCCAGCATCTCCAGGAGAAAACCCTTTTCAGAGGCAGCCTATCTCTTGCCCCAAGTGGCTTCTTGCTCCTGTGGCTCCCAGGTGCTGTGCCAGCTTGTGCAAGGCCACAGTTTTGTCCACCCCTCTCTCTCACTCCCATGCTCTCATTTTTTCTTTGGCCAATGTCATGGGCTTTTACACTATGAAGTCACCTACAGACACTGGTTCCCAGCTGATGAGATTCCCTCATCACAGCTGCACAGCAGCTACATCCTCCCTTCCTCACTTCTTTCCTCCTTCCCCTCCTCCCCAGCACCACCACCCTGTCCCTTTCACCACCTCTTTGTGCTGTCACAGCTGGGAGGTGAGCTCAGGAGCCCAGTGTGACACCGAGCCTTGATGCTGCATGGTTAGGATGTGGTGGCCTGTGAGGAGAGTCTATGGGTCCCCAGAAGATGGCAAGTGGCTGAGACCAGTGCTCAGGCTTTGGCTGCTTTCCTCTTAGCCCCACCATGTGCAGTGACTGCCTTGGAGAAAGGTCCTTTTGTCAGAGTTAATTGGGAACTGTTGCTCAGAAGAGCTGGATAAGCTGAAGTTCTGTGCTGGGACATCTGCTCTGTTGCTGCTCTGGCACCCTTGGCCTGTCATTGTTGGATGGAGATTTGTTGGGAGTAAGGAGAAGATTGCTTTGTGCTCAAAGACATGGTAGAAACTGCTGCATCCCTTTTTGGCATGACAGTTTTGGAGGGGAAGAGGGAAAGCAGCTGTGCTGCATTCCTGATGAACACCCTGAGACCTCATTTCCAGAAGCACCTTTCCTGGAGCAGAAGAGAGCTTCCCATCAGCATGGACTGGTGATCTTCCCTGTAGGAAGAGGGGCTCTGTGATGGGGCCTTGTGTGAGGGGAAGAAAAGCAGATTTTGGGGGAAACTGTCACGGAGTATCAGCATCTGAGTGTTTGGAGTCAAAGAAAAATGAGTTTATGCTTTATTTCTCAGAGAAACACTTCCCTATGTCCTGCCTCTACTCAGAGCAGAGAGCTGTCCCTGCTGCCTGGGAGCACCGACAAGTCTCACCCAGCTCTGGGGCAAGCCAGGCCAAATTCCCAGCACACCCAGGCAGATCTTCCCAGCACCCAGCCTCTTCCATCTGCAGTTTTCTCGAGGGACTTGTGAAAGGGAGGTGGAAGGAACATCAGTCTGAGCACAGCTGAGAAGGGGCCATAGGCCCCTTCTTCCCTGTCCAAGCTGCATGCTGCTCCCTAAAAATTAAAATTGTTTGCACCAACTCGGTCACCCAAGGGTGTCACTGAAGTGATGCTTTCTTGGAAGTGAAGGTGCTATTTTGGTGCATGGTACAGGTGGAAATTTGGTGCCAGGGCTGCAAACTGCAGGCAGTGAATGTGGCTTCAGCCTCAGGGTCTCATCAGTGACCTGGTTTGTTTTCTCCTGTTATTATTTTTCCTTTCACCCCAGTCTGTCAGGTTGCAAGACAGAAGCTGAAATGTAGCAAAGGGAAGAGATGCAGAGATCTGCCAGACTGAAAGTCCACCCTGTCTCCAGCAAAACTTGCCCATCTGGCCTTTTTAGATGTCCCTCAGTGCATGGATTTTTGGGGCTGAAAAAGTCTGAACTGCCTATCCTTGGGTCTGCAGGGTGTTGAATTGCAGACAGGTGACTGGGAACTCTCTGCCCAGACAAATGTGAAAACTGTGGAATGCCTTTAGAGAGGCTGCTTGCTTGAGAGACATCGTTAGCTTTGAGCTGTTTGCTTGTCCCCAGGAGTGGATGGAACAAGGTAAGAAAATACGTGGAGGAATAAAAGACCAAGGAAAGGGAAAGACTGGTTTCAGAAAGTAAACTGAGTATCTTGGGTTAGGAAATCAAGACAGATTTGGGGAGTGTGGTGTAAAAGTTTAAGTAGCACAATGGATACAAGCAGAAACAAAAGAAAATAGCAACGAACTGCAGCTCCAGGAAAAGAAGCTGGGCAAATACTGGTTTAAAAAGGAGGCAGAGACCAATAAAATCAAGGGACCATTTATGCAAATAGGAAACAAGATCACTAGACTTTGTTCTTTTCTGTGATTTTTTTTCCTGTAAGAAAATGTAACTAAAAGAAAGTCTGAAAAGTTATGCTGTTTCAGGGGCACAGGCAGAAGTGTAATACTATATAAGCTGTTTCTTTTTATGTGAAGAGCTCTTATTTCCCAGAACTCAAATGTGTAGGTTTCCTTTCTTCAGGATATGGGTTGAAGAATGCAAACACATTCACCACAAGCCCCCAAACCCAGAGGTAGTTTGGAGCACTTGATCAGAATTCATTTGTGTGCCAATCTGTGTGAAGACAGTATTTTCTTCAGCATGTCATCTTAAGAAGTTTTTTAAAAATCTTTCTACTTTCCTCCCTTCCCAGGGAGTATCTACATCCTTTCCTGATCTGCCCAGGAATCAGCTGAAGCACTACAGCCATGGCTTGTGCCCAGTGTTTTTGTAACAGCTCTAGGTGTGTTCCCTGGTTGTAAGGCAATGATGAGAATAAGCAAGGGGAATAAAGGAGATCCTGGCTGTGACACTATGCTGTGGGGGCTCCTCTGATAGCTGGGAGGCTCTGGACATCAACAGGGCTCCTCTGCTCTCAGACTCACGGGCACAGGTGTGTCTTGGTGCAACCTAAAAGTTTTGTTCTTCATTCACATTCAGTGGCTTTCTGATGGGTGGTGGGCTCATGGAGCCTTGGCATAATGAGGCTATCTCCAAATGAGTACCAGAAATAGAAGAAAAATCCCATTTCAGCACTGCTTTTCAGGAGTGGATAGACTTGCTTAACTCTAAGGTACCTTCTCCACTCCCACACCAAGGCATCTCTTACATCAGTACCCGTTTAATATTTACATAGCTGCTAAATCCTAAAAATTCTTTTCCCTTTGCTGCTGTCCTTGAAAGTAGAGATATTGAGTTTCAAGCCTGGAGAAAGTAGGTGTTTTCAAAACATCTGTTCTGGCTGGCAGTGTCATAAATGACACAGGCAGAGACGTCAGTCGCTGCTCTGGGAGGAATGAAGGAGCATTCCACCCCTCCTGTGCCTCTTTTTCCTTTCCAATGCAACACTGAGCCATGAAACCACTCCCTGAGAGAAGTGACTGGAGTCCTATTGCTTGCAAGTTTGAAAAACTGAACTGAGGAAAGAGATAAGGGACTGAAGAGAAGGAAGGACAAAATATTCCAGCTTTCCCCAACAGTTAGTAAGCTGGTAGGTCGGTTTCATGTTGGTGGCTTGGGTTTCTCACGGACCCAATCCGACAGCTCTTTTCAAACAAAAGGAATGACCATTGGTTCCTCCTCCCTTCTGCTAGTCCCACAGTTTTAGCATCTCTGCAAGGGGAAAAGAGGCAGCACAAATCTAATCATCGCTTCCCCACGCTGTCAGGAGTCCTCCACAGGAACTGCTCTCCCTCCCAGCACAAGTGACTGATCCCAGTGCTGAAAACTGGAGCAGTTGTTCTGAGGGGGAGTATAACTGCTGAACTACTGGCTGCTTAGGACAAGGTCCCAGCAGGAAAGGGCTGAAATACCTCTAAAGAAAATCATAGCTCTGGGAGGTCCAAATGTCTTCTTGCATGCTTTCCTTGCTCTCTGCTGGCTTCCAGCCTCTCCAGCCTTTGCTGCTTGATACTCAGATAACTGAGTTTCTGCATTCCCTCCCTTTACTGAGTGCAGAGGACTGGTGAAGCTGTTTGATTTCAATGTGGTAGGTGAGATCAGATTTCTCCCTCCATGCCCTCTTCTTTTTCTCCCTGTGCAGCTCCTGTCCTTGCAATTCTCAGGACTTGACTTAGCAGAGTTTTTAAATGAAGTGAAAGTCTTAATGTGAGGTGAATCCCAAGACCACAAACAGTTTGGACTTCAAACAGTGAGAAAATTGGCGCCGGATGATTCTGCACACAAAGCAGAAAACTTTCATTTCCTGCAGGCAGGATGGAATTGACTGTTATATTAAGACTTCAGAAGGAGCACTGCCCCGGAGTAATTTCACTGCTGTCAGGCAGTGTTGACATCTAGATTAACCTCTGTGCAGTGAATTTTACAGCAAAGCTCATTGTAATGCATGTGGGGTATCTCCTGTAAATCCCAGCTGAAGCCCACAGTGTCCCACCCCTCTGCACAGGAGGAGGGGTCGGGGAGCAGCCGCTATCATTTTTGACCCCAGCAAGGCATGACTCCAGCCTCATCCAGGCCAGTTGTGCTGAAACTGATTATCTGCTGTGCTAAAGTGACAATAGCTCCAGCCTGTTTTTTTTTTTTTCTTCTAATTCCCCAAAGAGGTTTACATCACAAGGCTGAAATTTTTGCCAGTGACAAACAGCTCCCTTCATGCATCCAGCCAGCAGTACAGTCCTAATTAAAAGGCACTAGTTAACTACTGGCAATTAGCTGCTTGCACTGATTAACTCCAAGACATACAATCCCCAAACACAAAGCTCTGATCAGATGTGGTCTAAATGGCAGACAAACTCCCAGCTGATGTGAGATGGTGGCATCCAATCCTACTCACCAGCACACAGGCACACAATGAACGCTGCCTCCCAAACCAAAACTGCCTGAATTAAAGAAATTCACACAGTTTACTCAGTGCAAGTCAGAGGACATTGCAAAAGAAGCCCCTTGGCTCTGGAAATGAATGTTCCTGCTGATAAGTTGAAAGCATAGGCCTGACCTAAAGTCCTTCTCTCTTTTGCTGTAAGAAGAGATTGAGCAGTGGGATTTCCCAGGCAGGAAAACAACAGCTTCTTCACTTTTGTGCTGGCAGAGACAATGCTGCCTGTGGTTCTTAAGATGCATCTCTGAGATTCACTTTGTGAAAAATAAAACACTAGCCTATAGAAAAATATAGAAAAGGAAGGGAAGGTTTCTTTGTGTGTTTTTGCCACACCTGCTTATTCATACCCTTATTTTCCTACTCAGACATTGTTCTGCAGTCGTCTGCAGGAGGTTCTAGGCAAGAGAAAAGCTACCAGGTACTGAAGAGATCAACCACTAACCCTAAGGGCAAAATCCCAGTAGTACTTCTAGAAATCTCTTTCAGAGCCCATTCCTCCTCTCACACACAGCTCTTCATAGTAGGCTTGCCATTGTATTTGCCAAAGGTTTTGGACAGGCTGTGAAGAGGTGACACATCTTCAGTTTCTCCTCATCTTCAGAAGGAATTGTGACATTTCTGTAATTCAACCCATCAGGAAGATTCCTTCAAACTAACATTTATTACCCCCAATCAGAATACAGCTGAAAAGGCTACCCAAGGTTATAGAAAAGGTCAAGCTCTTGCTTTGGACTGGAATTTGCTTTGGAAGGAATTTGATGGACCAATTTAACCACCACAGCACATCAAAACCTGGTGGCTTCATTTAAAAAGTAATCAGTATTGTATTTCGCTTTAGACATCCGTGCATTAGTGTTCTGCAAATATGATTTCCTCTTTGTTTGCATTATTGATGCCATAAAATGTCAGACACATTAAAGAAAAGAAAAAAAAAAAAAACAAAAAAAAGAGGCCAACATTTGGGGTTTGCAATGGTTCTGGCTGAATTGCAGTTGGGTTACTTTCCTTTTTATTTCCCATGGCAGCGATGCACTATTACTCATTCTGCTATTGTTTTACAAAGGGTTCTCTGTAACTGTATTTATTCAGCCAACCATATTCCAGGAAACACATAACCTTGATATTTTTTCCTCTATGTGGCAGCGTGTGTGAATGTGTGTTGGGGAGAGGAGGGAAGGTGGAGCTTTTTTGCAAGAGCCCTCCCATGTCTGACATTAGTGTGTTGGCTTTGTGCAATGCTGCATGAATCCCTCCTGCTCAGGTGCCTGGTTGGATTTAACCTCAAGAACTGACTTTTGTAATCAGGACTTGAGGTCTTCTGGTTTAGCACTGCCCAGAATCTGTCATCTGCTCTCAGCATTCAGCAGCCATCTGCTATCCACAGAGGTTCCTAGATGTCTGTGCCACAGAGATTACACAGTAATTGAGTCTCAGGCATGCGATAGAGGAGTTTTAGCTCATTCTGATCCTGGACCAACAGCAAGTTTGCTGATTTAGCTTGGTTTCCACCCAAGGTTCACTGACTACAGTTCCCAAGACAAAAAATCTTAGCTGCTCACTGCTTTTTTTCCTCACAGACCATTACAAGTACAGGCCTTGGTGGCTGTAGCTCTCTGCCTCACCTCTCTATAATGAATGTGGATCCATTTTTCAGTGTTCCTGGGAATTTTTTTGAAGGATATTCTCCCTCCTAAAATCTAAGAAATTCTCAAGTATTCTGTTTTCTTGAAAGTAAAAGTGAAGATGTAAGGTGGAAATATCTCCCCTGTGTAGAGATTTTCATCAGCGGTAAAATTTCAGCTTTTCCTCCCAGTGACAGCAAGACTTGGGTGCAAGGGGAAAAGAATACAGTAGAGCAGTGTAAGGAAGGGACTCAACTAGGACCTAGACTGCAAAGTCATCTGTTAATTGTCAGCTTCATACAGGAAGAAATCCCCAGCTTTTCTTGAGCTTCATATTCCTGCCCAGCTCTCTGGTTCCTACTCCAGTTCTGAGGAAGGACCTTCAAATGACCTTCGGATCTCCTTATCTTTACAGATCCTTCCCAGGGCTATCCAAACAGCCCAAAGAAGTGATGACAGGGGCTGAACGGGTGTGTAATTCAGTGTCTTTCTCTCCTTTTTTCATCGGGGCAGAGATAGTGAAAGTGACAGAAGAGAAAAATTATTTCCCCCAACAGCAGTGATCCAGTTTCTTTTTAAACTTCGATATTTAAGATGCCATACAGCAGTACCTATAAATATGCCTTGAAATGTTGAATGAGCACAAGAGTATATTTGATTTTGGTTTTATGGCTATAATTTCTCTCACCAAGAATCCAGCCGTTACTCGGCTCCCAGCAGGTTGTTCTGATTGCTGGAGAGATGGTTGGGATTGATTCCGGCTGTGACCTGTTCCAGTCCAGCCTCTTTCTTATGTAGCTAGATTGAAACAATAGAAATCAGCAAGAGACTGAATTGTTGTTCCTTTGTAGCTGAACCTTCTTGTGCAACTCCAGGCTAAATGTGGAAGGTGTTGATGACCGACAACTTTGAAGTCAGTAAAGGCTGTAGGTAGTGAGAGGCACTGAACAGATGTTAGGAACAGAACAGCAGGAGAAAGAGAAGTACTACAAAAGGAAAAACAAAAACAAACCAACACACATTACAACAGAAAAGACAATGGTTGGTTCTTAATAAAAGAAAACCCACTCTTATACATGAGAAAAAGACACAGGATATTCACCCTCGTAACCAAGAACATTAGCCACCAGGACAAGAGCAGCTCTGTATCCTACAAACCTCCTCTCACTTTTAATTTCCTTTGTCTTCTTCTCCTGCTAATACAGAATAAATCCTGGCTTATGGCCTTCCTGGAAACTGAAATTAAGAGGCAGATTTGGGAGAGGATGAGCAAGACCAGATCCTGCTGGATGATACAACAGCTGTATAGCCCAGCACCTTTCAGTAGCCAGTGCCTGGTGTGCCCTTTCTTTTATTTTTATTTTTTTTCCAACCCCTAACTGCCGCAAGGAGTGTTCACAAAGAGCCTGAAACAGTTCAGTTCCAGTCTCTTGGTAAGATGGAGATTTCAGCAGACGGACAAACGTCGTGAGCCGCGTCCCTGCGGATCAGCACCGCGGACAGCGGCAGCGCCCGCGCAGGGCCCGGCCCGGCGCTCCCGCCGCCGCCGGAGCAGGAACCCCGCCTTGGATGAAAAAATCTGCCCACACTGCCCAGGGAACTGCCGTCTCACCCTTCGTTCGTTTCTCCATTTTTATTATTTTTTTTTCCTAGTGTGAAATCCTTATCTGTTATCTTGTTTTCAAGTGATGGAGGAGGGATGGTTTAAAAGGCAAACCGATTGTTCCAATGCAAGAGAGAACATTTTTTTTTTCCTTCAGAGTTAAACTCTCTGCCTCACTTTTTCCTGCACTGGTGTTCCACCTATGAAGCCTCCATCTCTGATTTGGATTGTGAAAGGTTCTTATCTTCTCATCCATTGAGACAGTTTGACAAATGGAGAGATATTACACTGGTAGCCCTTTAGAAACCGAATCCTTATTTTATTGGAAGCATCATGTGATTCAGATTTCAGCCATCAATTACATTTACTGTTGGTAAAGGGTAAACAGACAAATCTCTTGGGAAATTGCAAGTAAGGGACATAAATGACACTGGCCACTGAAATTTATTTTCACCAAAAAAAAAACCACAAAAAACCAAACCAAACCAATCCAAAACAAAACAAAACAAAACAAAACAAAACAAAACAAAACAAAACAAAACAAAAAACCCACCACATTACTGTGTAGTGGAAGGTTGTCAGAATCATAGAATGGTTTGGGCTGGAAGAGACCTTAAAAATCACCTAGTTTCAACTCCCCTGCCATGGGCAGGGACATTTTCCATCTGACCAGGTTGCACAAAGCCTTGTCCATCTTGGCCTTGAAGAGTCAGACAAAGATGAAGAGTCATGCAGGCACCAACAGGCAAGGCCCCAAATGGAGAAGCAGTCTTATCTCACAGAGAAAAAAAGGCAAATGTCTCAGCATTCATCTTGCTCAGCCTGTGTATCTGAGATTTCATCCCACAGGTATTCCTGAATCATACTAAGGAAGCTATACCTTCAAATTAGGGTTGAATGTCTCCTGGACCTATTCATCGTGGTGAGAAGCTGTTGGGCAGGAGCATGCAAGCTCATTACATGCTTGGAAAAAATTAGTGTGAAGAAGAGCCAGAAAAGTAGGCCAGAAAGTTGGGCTATTCCCCCACTCAACATATGCTGCTTTCTAGAAGCAGTTTCCTCTGTATCCCACCTCCCACACCGTCCCCAGCTGTGACTGGAAGTTACTACAATGGGACATGTGGATGGACACTCAGAGAGGACTGGGAAAGTGACTGAGACAAAAGGTTTCAAAACTTGTAAGTAGCAATACTGAAAATGAGGGATTATGGCCAGACTTTGATGCTTAGGGCTGTCTGGAAGTCAGAACGGATGGGCTTGCAGGGGATGGCAAAGATAATTTAACAGGGGGCTTAGAGAACAAATGATGCTAAGAGGAGGGATCAAAGAAGCCTCCTGGGACACAGGGAGAGGAAGGAAATTGGCAAGGACTTGATTCCCAGTGAAGGGTCAGTGATCAAGAGGCTGGTGAAAGTCAGGTAGGTACAGCAGAAGACAGCTGTAGTTGGGGGAGAACTAGAGATGTGAGGAAAGAGCCCCTGTGGAATGATGTGTGCTCATCCAAATGAGTCCTGAAGGTTTCTCCAAACCTTCAGTTCTGCTGGGCTTACTCCAGGCCCACACTGTCTGCTTCAAACCTGACAAACACCATAACTTAAACTGCATTTATTTTGCTCTCTGGCAGCTCTGGTTTCAGTACTAACAGTCTAAATTGTTTTAGTTCCCCTCAATCCTTCTGTTCAACCCCTGCAACCAGCTAATTCCTTGTGTGAAGGAGAATTGGCTTTTTTTTTAGTTTTCTATTATTTTTTTTCCCAGAAGTGTCCATTAAATTTTCAGCTAAACTGGAAGGCAATTTTTTGCATGAGAGCTTTACATAGATAGGCTTAAAGCAGAACAAAAATAAATAAATAACTGTACTAAATTACCTCCCCCTCCCCCACCATGTCTTGATGAAGTGCTGTTTTACATAAGTTATTTCAAGAGAAATGAAGTATTTTGGGGCAGGCAAGTGATCAACATTTATTTAGGTTTCCAAGACTGTTGCAACTCTCTCTGAATCTTCTGGGTCAGGCAAGGAGGCAAGGTTTCCCCAGCTAGGGATTGAGGATGCATAACCTTCTTGGGTGAAGGCTGTCTTGGGGTCTTCAGGCAGTGTTTGGGAATGTTTTTAGGGGCTGCACTGTGCACTTGCCTCTGTTAATTTCTCCAAGGTTTGTGTGTTGGAGCAGTGCTGTCTGTCAGTGGTTTGTGTGGCAGTGTGACGGCCTAGGCAGAAAAATCATTCTGGATTTCCTGTGCTGGCTTCAAAAAACCCCCATGCACCTTCCAGAAATCTGCAAGGGTAGACTTAATTTCCAGGAAACCACTCCTCCTCCCAGCTGAACTGCCCTTCAGCACTGCAGGAAGGCTTGGCCCCCAGAAGGTGCTGCTCCACAGCTCACTTTGGCAAGTGAGCAGGTACTGAGAGAAGGATGGGGCTACAGCTCAGAGGAAAGACATTTTGATGGCATTTGTGTTGTTACTATTATTTAAACCAGCTTATTTTAATCTCTGCTAATGTCATGGAAAGTCTGCACGAGCAGAAAACAAATCCTCTGGTGATCTATGCTGAATTGATTTCTGTTTTTCTGGCAGACTTTTTTTACACTATGCACCAATCCACGTTTTCTTAGTCTGGGGCTTCTTTTGAAACTTTTGAATCCTATTTGCCATTTTGCAAGTGAATTGATGGTTCTCAACCTTCTCCAAACCGCAGTCTCCCCTTCTCCAAACCAAAATTCACCCTTTTCTCCTGCTGGGAACAAGCCAGGTTACCCCTTAAGGGAGAATCTGGTGAGAGCAAGGAGGTTGTGATCTCTGCCTGCCCACCCCACCTCCACTGGCTCCAACTCAGAGGGTGAGGAACTCTGATCTGAGTTTTGGCCAAGGTAGGGTCCTTGCTTGTCCCCTGCCTGCCACATCATGTGCACAGAGCGCGCTGCTACCCTGGAAGGGGATGACTGATACAGCGTTAGTCAGACTTACATGAAGAGTTTTTAAATTAAGAATTTGCAGTGAGGTCCAGGGACCTGTTAAAGTGCTGAGGTATTTACCCTCCCCAGAACTTCCCTCCCTTCCTTCCTTGCCCTGCTTTGCCCCTTCCTCTCTCCCCAGCCTTGAAATGAAACAGAAAATTATTTTTTTAAAACTGTGTCGATAATTTATGTTTAGTATAAAGGATGATTTAATGGCATCACCAAAGGTCATTTTTTTCATCTCCGTGTTACTATCCCAGCCCCAGAGGCTGAGCATCCCCTCTTTCCCATAACTCCACTGCCCTCCCTTTCATTCACCTCACACATCTCTCCACCCATCACCACCCCACCCCAGCGTTCCACGCCCCTGCTCCAGGTTCAGCCGATGACCGACGGAGAACAGAGATTTCAAACCGAAACCTCCGCTCCAGACCACCCCCAACTGGAACCATTTCCACCCTGAAAACAGTCAGTTGCTGCAAACGACAGGCAGACTCATTTCTTGAATTACCTAAGGTTTTTTTTAAAGCCTTTTATACCTATTTACATGTGCGCGTGCGTGCACCGAGTGTGCACAGTGGTACTCTGTGTGCAGGGATGCACACGGATCTCTCTCTCAAGTATAAATATATTGTATGTTAGAGCTGTAAATACTCCTTGGTCATGTGTCTATGTCTTCTCCAAAGTATCATATCCTCAGTGTTATGTTAACAACTCCATTTATTGATTGATGAAACTATGTGTAGACCTGTACCCTCCTGACATAGTTTATGTAGCTCTCTCTTCTCAAATAAAATACAAAACTACCACCAGCAGGTCCTCCTCTCCTCTTTGTTCCATGTTGAACATTCAGCTTTAATTCATAGAAATGTGACACTTAAAATTCATGGAGTTTTGAGCTATCTCAACTGTACAAAAACCTTCACATGATGTTTTAGGAATTTTGTGTTGCTGGTCAGGCCAATAAGGGTTGTTAACAGAAGGTAATAATAGTAGGCAAAATACTGTCCCAACTGCAGTAAATTATGATCTCTGTAATGATCTGGTTCATCCTTCCCACCTACCTCCATGTGCAGCCTACACCAATCATAGCTCCCTTCATCCTGGTAGAGACAACAGGAATCCATCCTCCTCCTCCCCTTTTGGTGGATCTCTGCACCATTACAGCCAGCAGCCCTCCCAGAGTGCAGAAGTTTCCCCATGGCTTAAAAGGATCCAGTCTCTTCCCTGTCATGTTGTTGGCTTGTTGCTGCTTGGATTGCTCAGCACCCAAACTCGGCTCCAGTCTTGGGGCTGGGAACAAGTCTCAGGATTATGGCAAAGTCCACTGCTGTCTCTTGCTTCCCCTTGATTCCAGGCCTCATGCTGATATCACAGGAAGCAGAGGATATTTACCATTGCAAGCTGAAAAAAAAAAACCAACCCTCTTTGCACAGATACACCTACTGTAAAAAACCATAAAGATGATTTGTGAAGTAACACTTAATTTACTGCAACTGACACCAGACTCCAGCTGCCAGAAATTTGACTGACAATTTCTATTTATTTATATCCTGCTATACAATATCTGCCTTAATGCTGTAAATTTTTCTGATTGGAATTTCACAGTGTCTGCCTGGATATTTATTGATCATAAAATAATCTGCACAACCCGTTAAAGTCAAGGCAGGGAGAATGGATGCCAGAGAAATCACTCGACAGGATCTGGGTACCAGTGCCCAGGTAACAGGAGATGCTCAGATGCTATTTTTACAGCGTTATGTATCACTGAGAGCCAGTCACTTGAACTGCTTCTCTGCTGTTTCCTGAAAGCCTCTTCTGAAATACTTCCAAGAGCCTGGTATTGAGTTCCTACCAGCAACTCCATATGGACCCTGCAACATGCCTCATTTGCAGCTCCTCACCGTTGAGAAATCCCACCTTTACAGTGAAATCTGGTGTTTTCACAACTGTTCTTTCAGACAGCCCACGAGGGAAATGTTTGGCTCTTCCTGCAGCAGTAAGACCACTTCTTTTTTCAACTATTATTTTTGGCAGGCAAAGACAGAAGCATTCAATTTCTGCCCACAAGGGAAAAAAATGTGAAACTTGATCCCAACTGGGAGTTCCCGTATTGCCTGGTGAGGAGAGTCTCTTACTTCATTCACAGCTTCAACCATGCAGCTTTCCGGTATCTCCAATGGATTTTGCCTTCTGAGTTTGGGCTTTTTTTTTTTTTTTTTTTTTTTTTTTTTTTTTTTTTTTTTTTTTTTTTAATTATTTTTGTTTTGTTTTGTTTTGATTTTTATTTTCCTAAGGGACACCATTTCTCCCCTGTGGAAGTTAGAGGTGTGTGCTCTCCCCGTGTGGGTGAACACAAAGGTGTGCTTTGGTCATAGCCAAATCCACCCTTTCTCCCCAAAGTCAACACATCCCTGCCCCAATCCAGCACACACCCACTTTCTCACCAGTAGCCTCCCAGCGTGACACCCTGTGCACGCACATACTCCCTACTCCAACCCACCTGCTCTGCCTTCTCCTGCTCTTGTTCAACAGGAATTTGCTCCCTTCCCTGGAAATGCTGTGCTAGCTATTCATTTCTGCTGCTTTCTGGGGTCCCAAAACAGGCCTCACCTCACCACCCATCAAACACAGCTCCCTTTCCTTTCTCAGCATCAGAATAATAAACCAGCAGCTGAAATGCAATAAAGAAAAAAAAAGAAATCCCAGTTTGACCAACTTCCCTAGGAGTCACCTTGTTCTGCCTGCTCACATTCCCTGTTGCAGTTTTCTTTTGCCTATCTGGGATGAGGTGGTTTCAGGAGCATGCAGCAGCTCGTGGAGCATCCAATGGGCTGGAAATACAAACTCCACCAAAATAAACAGCAGCCAAGGAGGCTGTCAGGCCACAGGCACTTGCCCCAGACTGGACAGCATCCCTTGTGGGAAGTGGAAAATGGAAGGACTCGACCCGCTCAGGGCTCCCTGTGACCTTTTCAAGCTCCATAAAACCCTTCACAGATTACCCTTTAGAAAGCAGGGAAGGCAAGCAGACCCCTGCATGCCCTCTGGGCAGGGGAAGGGAGAGGTCCTGGCCTTCCCCCAGGTTACAGAGAGAGTCAGATGAAAGGTTAACAACAAGATGTAATCACGAGGTAAAAGCACCGGGCAGGAAAGGGGCAAATAATTTCCTGTTGAATTGTGGCTTCTGTTATTCCCAGGGAAAAGCAGCAGGTATTCAGGAGCTTCTCATTAGCCAGCATGATTTCCATTAGGCTTTCTATTAACATTTTGTGGCCATAATAAACACCTACATAATTAACACACAAAAAAAGGAACCCATTCCAGGCTAACAGGAGTTGCCACAACAAGCTGGGAATGGCACAAGTGGGTCAGTTCCTGTCTGGAATATTCTGCTTGCAAAGGAATTGCTCTTTACACCCACCTAGGACAATTCCCTTGAAAAGAGTTAAGTTTTAATGCTTCTGTCCTCCTGCTTCATTTTGGGAGGACATCTACCTCTGCTTTGCAGCTGGAAAAAAAAAATAAAAAAAAAGTGAGAGAACAGGGTAGAAATTGTCCCTGGAGAGATCCAGGACATTCCAGTATTCCCTAGTCCTTTGGTGTAGCTCTGAGGAGCCTTTTCCTGCTAAAAACTGACAGGAAAAGAAATCCTTTAGGAACACATGCATGATCCCAGACAGTAGATAAGCCCCAGGAGCTCGTTCAAAGTCCCCATGGAAAGAAGATGGAACCTACTAGAGCCTGGGCTTGTTTATAGCCATGAAACACACCAGCACTTTGTGTCCACTGAGAACTGATGAATTATGGGGAAAACAGACACAGAGGTAAAACATAATTTTCCCAATGCAAGTTACAGGCTTTCCATGCCTTATCCATCCTGCTAAGGGCATGAACATCATTTCTGAGTATGATACCCACAGGGAGAGTTCACAGGCAGCTCTGGCTCTGCCCCAGCTCTTGCCCTCCTCCCCACCCATTACCAAAAGTACCACTGCCAAGCCTGTGCCCAGGAGATTGAGGACATGTCATTTTGACAGGGCTGCCTGTCCCCCCTCCTCATTCCAGACTCCTGCTGCTAAGAATTTGTGTGTCCTTTATCGTAGCACTGAAATACAGAGAGACACTTTGGAATTCAATTAGTCAAACAGTTGCCACAGCAACAAAAACATATAAACTTAAATGATTTATACTCACAGACACCACTTCAAATACGAATAAATTTAATACAGCAGCTGGGAATGAAATGCATTGTACAATAAGAAAATTGTATTTTTTCTCTCCCTGATGATAGGCCTCAAGGTCTTAATGCAATATAGATGAAAAAAGATATTTGGGCAGAAGGAAGCAGAATGCACTGTGCTGTATTTACAATGCCTGCTTGGAGAGTACAACACGTAATGAGCATGTACATCTAATCACAGAGCTGTGATGCTGTTTGCAGACAGCCACAGATCAAAGATTGCAGCTACCAAGTTGACTGCTTGGTTTCACTTTCTTTCTTTGTCTCTCCTTCATCTTATAAAACCTTTTCTGTTGGCCTCTTCCTGGGCAAAAAACCAAATCTATCCTCATTCCAGCAGCTTCTCCATCCCCTACAGTGCCAGGTCTCCACCTGGTAAGGTGAGATTGTGAGTATTTTCTAGAAGAAAAAAAAAATTACTTCCATTCAAACACAGTCCTGGGACTCAGAGCAGAAATTAATTACAAGAAATATTCAGGAAATTTTTCCTCTGCAAGAACATTGCAAAAGCTTGCAAGAAAATCTAGAACAGTCATTCAAGTGATGGTCACCTGCAGTATTTTTTCTCATAAAAGGCTGAACATGAAGTGAATGCCACACTTCCTACAGTTCTCCTTTGACTCTGAGGTTCCCTGGAGAGAACCACAGGTGCATGGGACGTGAGAACACAGATGATAATGCATGTACAGACCTCTGGCATTAGCACAGTTTCAGTGCATCCTCATTCCAGTGCATACAAATACATCTTTTTCAACCAGCAAACATTTCATAGAATGAAAGTGATGTAGGAGCTTAGAGGGGCCTCATGGTTAGTTTCCAGAGGTTGTGCAGGAACCGCCTCATTCCTTTCTAAAGGCACAGCAGCTGGTTTAACTCAGAACTGTGGAAAGTTGTGTCTTGTAGCTCATCTGCCTCTTTGTTGAGGTGCCAAAGCCAGCTGCCTTGGCAGTGCCTGGGCCAGAAACAGCCAAGCAGTGCCTAGACTGCAAAAGAAAGTGGACACCCAGCCAGGGGCTCTTCATTTTCCCCTAAGCAGAAGTTAGCCTGTCATGCAAGGACGTGTTTTGGAAGTTGTCACCTGCCTCCACAAAGCCTGATCAGCGTGGCCAACCACTCCTCTCAGTGGGAGCTGAGGCTGCCAACACCCTTGGAGGGCTCAACACTACAAGCAGTTGTACAAGATCTCTCATCTGACCTGCTCCCCTAGACAGCATTTATGGTGGGAATAAGAGCTTTATTTCCTGTCCAGATCGTGCTCATAACACCTTCCCCTGCACTTCACCAGAACTCAAACAGGACGAGCCTCACGCACTTGGGGCCCTTTGTGCAAAGGCAACTTCTCTGGCTCAGACCGTGTTTTGAGTAAACACTGCAGATCCAAGTGCAAGAGGGAAAAGCCAGAAAAGCACCTTTGAGACAAACCCAATACTTTTGTCTAAGTACAAACAAACAAAACCACAGAGGCCACAGCTCTCACAGAACTTACTGGCTTCTCAGTGTAAAAAAATTACGGGGGTGAGATTTCATGGGTTGTTTTAGGCAGGAGGTCAAGAGTGCTGCTCATTATTAGAGCTGGCAGGTGGGGTGGAGAGTTCAGGATGCTTTGGGTGCAAATTGAGATCAACACCTGCAATTCTCTTTGGCAGTTTGGGAAAGGAAAGCACACAGATGCACAACAACAACTAAACAAAGCTAATAATGAAATCATATTTATGTAGGCAGGAAGGAAGCTCAATTGCCAGGAGAGTACTAAAGTCTACAAGTGTAAATACATACCAAATAAGTCAGCTTGATGAGATGCCAAGTTTGTTCAGCAGAGTATGGCACTTCACTGCTGAAGTGTTCCTGCAGGAGGGAAACCAGGAAAATGTCAAAAAGGTCATTGGGTGAAATGTGTGGCTCCACCATAAAACTGTGGAAACAAGCTCATGTCAGTAGATTCAGTGCTGGCTTGCAAAGTACCTGTTGGTGCTGTCACAGTGAAGCACAAGCATTTCACTCCCGAGCTGATCTAGAGCTCACTGCTCTCTCCACGTGGCAAAGCAGAAACCACCACAATATATGGGTCAGAGGTGCTGAGTTTCCCCCTTGAAGGTTCTGGATTTCAAGTACAAAATCTGAGGACAAAAGTATTGACATCCTGAGGGATATAGTGGGGCAAGTGTGTCAGGATTTGTAGGACATGTATGGCCGATATTTGACAATGAAGGATCCAAGAAAATGAAGGAAACAAGCAGCTTTACAGCATCTCTGAGCCTCACTCTCAGACCAGACTATTCACATATTCTGAGTCAAGAGCGGGGAAAAAAACCCTACAAAACAAGAACAAATAGTGCAAAGTATCTCTGGAGGTGTTTAGAGTGGAAATCAGAGACATCACAATATTTAGATCCTGGATCAATTTTCCACAGACTTTGCAAAAGGCAAAATCCTAAACAGCTGAGAGATGGAGCTGAGCCAGAAGTATTCAACCTGTGACAGCAAAAGTCTTGACTTGGCTGGGAAGTCCCCTTCATCTCCCTTTCCCTGTGAAGTAACATCTGTTCTTCTCTTTGCCTGCTCCATCGCTCTTTGGTTCGATGGCACAGAGAACAGCAGGCTGGTGTGTCCATTCCTGCTCCATTCCTTCTGGATTAGGGGATGCAGCAGTTCAGCAACCAGCTCCCCAAGCCACAAACTACATTTATCATCATCTTTACACGCCTTTACACAGCTGGCTCTCCTGATGATAATGTGTTCTACAGTTTCCCTTGCTGGCGTGGCTTATGTTAATACTCCATTAACATTGCTAATCAGAGACAGACTTCTGGCAGCATCTCCAGGGGATGAGCAAATGTTGTCCTATGCCTTTCAGTTTAGGAGATCAGACTTTCAGATGAAATCCATTCCCAACAACTCTGATTTCAGCAATTAAATGGAGCTGCAGCATGTGGGAGCTGTTCAATGCTGCATGCATGTGGTTCCTACTGCTCCAAAATAAGACCTTTTAAACTGCCTTTTATGCCAGTCCTCTGATATGTGACATTTGGAACTTTTATTCACTTGGGAAATCAAAGACTGCTGGAAAGATGAGATGGATTCAAATCAAAGATAAAAGGTACAGAAGTCCTGAAGGTCTAACAGTGCATGCTCCCAGTTCAGCTTTACCCCATCCAAAAATCTATACTTTAGTTTGATCTATTCCTTCTCACATTTCAGGAACACTTCCAAACCCACTTTAGCTTTACAAAAGGAGTCTACTTTTATTTGGATTAAGTAGAGTCAGGCATCGTGATAAGGTTGGTCTCAAGAAAATGTCTGGAAGTTCTACTTGTGTTGGTAAAGGGAAAGCAACTGTTCATTAATGCAAGTTTCAAGTCATCTCAGTTTTTAGGTGGACAACCATTCTCTACAGGATTGAGAAAGACTATAAAATTAACGTTTGTCAAAAAAAGCCTACACTGTGGAAATAAACTTATTTCCAATCCAAATATCATAAATGAGGCAGAATGAAACACAACTGTTGAAAGGAGATGTAAAGCCTTTATCCTCCCCAACTCCTTCAGCCACAAGAAACAGCTGAGCAGGAGGATGATGCAGTTGAGCCAGTGAAACAGTGAGTCTGCTCAGCAAATTTATGCTCTCATTCAAACAGATGCAACAATCCAGTCAAAATTAGGACAGGCTTCTTCTCTATTTCTCCCTTTTCCCTCCTCTTGTAGTCCCCCTAATAACACCTCATGCCTTGTTGCCTGGAATGGGAGGCACAATGCCTGCTGGTGCTTCTCAGTGATACAGACATGAGGAAGAACAGCTCAGATTTGACAAGCAGCTGCAGACCAGTTATACCTGACAACAAAGCCAGTGCCTGCCTTTTCCCCTCCCCAAAAAACCCCAATTCAATTTAAAGAAATAAAAGGAGAACTCGCAAGCAATGCACATCAGTACCTAAATGATGAAGTGGTATATGACTCACAGCCATTTGGAAAGGCTCCTCCAAAACCCTGGGGAGCTCACCAGAACCAGCTCAGACATGCAGTAGATGCAGAGTTTATTTCAAACACCTCAGGAGTGTGGCTTCTATACCCACTCACTTTAAAGGTCTGAATTCCAAATTCAGTTAAGGATGCACCACATTCACTGAAGGTGGGGAAAACTGTGGGCATTTGTGCAAGGTCCATGGCACACGGGTCTGACCTTCAGTCACTGGTTGGAAGTGATTTCTAATGCATCAGTTCATTGCTATAATGATGTGCTTTGGAGCCATTAATTAACTTGCTGCTCTCTGAGGAAATTCTCGTTTCCTCCATCATTCATATCTGCTTGGAAGAGCTGCAGACCTGCAAAAGCTACGTGTGAAAGCCTGAGATGTGTGGGATGTAGCCAAGCAGACCGTGGGCAGGTGCTATGAAAACTTCCTCATACAGTGAGTGCCTCAGTGCAGCTCCATCACATCCCACAGCACCAGAATGATGCTGCCACAGCAGCTCTGCCAGTCCCCAGAGTCACTGCTACTGGGACATCCCAAATCTCAGTTGTCTGCTTTTTGCCTCTCCAGCCTCCTGTTCTACCTAAGTGGAAAATGCCAATTATTGGGAGATGAATAAAAATGTAGTGAAAATATTTGCTTGTTTCTCCTTGGCATAAATTGTTATCTCTTTCCTATTTATTCATTAGTCAAATGTTTTCACAAGGCTGATTATGGATTTTTACCTTCTTGGACTAGAGCTTGTTTGCAGGTAGTAGAATACATGTTCTCCATATTCAGTGCCAGAGCATGGATAAGGAGCCAGTCCACAGATACTGCAACCCTTCCCTGGCAGGATGAGGCTTAGCTGCCTTGACTGAGGACTGAGACCCAAAAGGTAGAGATGATATGTGCCTCCTGTGCTGTTCTACAATATTAATTATTCTGCAGTTCACTTCTGTTTTGTTTCAGCAGCTTCCCTCACTGAATCATCAGAGAGCAAAATTGCTTCCAAATAATAACCGGCTACGTGGAGTGTTGTTTGGCAAGGGAAAGAGCAGAATTTGACTCTAGATTTACATAAATCTCAACTCACACATTTCAATTGCCAAGCAAAGTGTTCAGACACCTCTTTCTTCAGAGCCAGCACCTTGGGAACCCACCTTCCCAGCCTGATCTCTCTTTACAGAAGAAACACCCTCGCTTATGTAACACAGATATCACTTTTGAAAAGACTTTCAGCTCAGGAAGGCAATTTTTCCAGGTTAGGACAGTAATGAATGGATTTTAGGCCAACTCAGGTCCCAGACACCCCATCTAATATTGTGGGGCTGCTGCAGGTTAGTACTTCTGAAACCCATAATAGACTGGTCCTGTCAAAGCATATAACATCTCTGGCTCTGACTAACATCACTGCACGCTCTGGAGCTGCTCTACCCAGCAGAAAGAGTGTACATTTGTAAGATTTCCACTGCACTCGTCTCTCTCTTTTGCGCACACAAACCAAAAAGTACAGATTAATATTTAAAGAACCAAAGCTACAAATATCTTCCAGCCTTCCTGGGCAAAAAAAAGTTCTCGTATGGAAAAACAGAGTGGGGAAAACGCACAGAGTGGAAAGAAAACTCTTCTCAAGTGGGAATTTACTTTTCATTTCTGCTCCCTTCGATATAACCAGGATTAACTGCATTTCATCCCTCTCTAAAGGACAAGTTGGGTCTCCAGCTGTTTTTCCACTATCAGTCCCTGGAGAGCAAAGCTTAGGAAGTTAAATGAGTTTGGGAATCTCATCTTCGCTTTTAATTAATTTGAAATGAACGCATGCTAATGACAGCACCACAGCAAGATTGCCAAAACTTTCCCCATCTGCTTAAGAAAGTGGTGAACACCAAAGAGCTTGGGACCTCACCAACAGCTTTAACCCTTGCTTGCTGCAGCTACAGCCAAAAGCTTTGGGCAGAATAGGTTCTGAAGGGCTCAGTGGTTTTCATCTCCATGTACACCATGGAGAGGTCCTGACCACCTCCACTCCAAGCAGAGAAGTCCTGCTGGCTGTCTCTGCAAAAAGGATGACAGTCAGAAATGCATCTTGCTGGGTTCAGACTGTGAGGAGCAGAACTGCTGTTTCTCTCTTCAGAGTCACACTTGCAGCTCCTCCTCTTAGCTTTACATGAATTGTAAAACTACAAATGCACTTCAAGTCCCTCATGTGGGAAAAAAAAAAAAAAAAAAAAAAGACATAAAACAGTAAAACAGCCTGGTGAAGTTATTTCTTTACCATTATTCTCACTCATGGGTGGCATTACCAGTGGCACATCAGAAGGAAGGTTATTTGTAGATTTTTAAAGGCAGAAAGTGGGGTCAGGTTGAAACAATGAGTGTTAGGTTGCTCCTAGTGCTGACAAGGTGAGCTATGGCAGGAATGAGTGCTGGGCCAGGGATGCTGGAAATCTGTGTGTGGAACTGGAGGCTGTTAAATCTGAGAACAGTTAACTCCAGTTTTGGCACGGAGCTCACAGAGGTTGGGGAAACCATTCTGCAGAGACCACAACCCCAGCTGTCAGGAGTAATAAAAGCTCAGCTCAAAGTGTGATACAGACATGGTTGAGGGGAAGGACAAGCTGAAAAGTGGAGTGGATTTGCTGATCTTACAAGAAGATTTGCTTATAGTCACTCCTGATAAATGGAAAATAAAGCAGGGAGCCAGGAAGGTCTGTGCTGGAAATTAAGCCAAATGAGAAAAGAGTGTAATGTGAAAGGAAGAATTTTTACCCATCAATATATGTTAAGGGTCTTCAGGAGGGACCTTGGAGACATTGTAGAGGGCAAGGAATGAGTTTAAACAGCGCAGCTCCCACTGTCCCAGTTCACTGGGAACCATTCAGCCATCACAGCTCTGCTCAGCTTCTCTTGTTCTGAGCCTAGAGCTTTGCAGGAATTAGGCTCAGGACATCTATGCTACCAGTGTCTCCTTGCTTCCCTGAAGAGCTTCTGCCTCCAGTCTCCTCCTCCAGGCCCCCAATTTGCCCATCTTCTCAGTGTCAGTGTAAATACAGAGCACTCCTTGCTGTCCTACAGAGGGAGGCTGCCAAAATAACGAGGTTCAGCACAGGAACATGGGTTCCAGAGATAAAGATGACCACAGAAAAGAAGAAGAAGCAGTTCATTAAGCAAGTTTTGATATCTGCCTGCTCTGGACCCTGTGTCTGTTATGTCGTGGAGGAGCCAGATCCTTGCAGATATAGGCACACACAGTTTGTAACCATAAACATTTAAAAAGACCATTCCCAGAGGAGGGTTTTGTTCAGTTAAGACCTAAGGCATTAACACCAGCGTGGCTGTGGTCTGAATCTGTGCAGGTAACCACTCTGCACTCTGAGGTTAACATTAGAGTGCCTTTACAGATGAGGAAAGCAATTACCTCATTTAAATTAAACAAAGAGTCCTAAAGCCGCTGTTGTGCAATGCTTTCCCTTCTGTAACTGAGCACCAGCACATTTACATGGGGGCTTTTGTGGTTGGGTGTAAGTCATTTGCAAGATATTTTTACTGCTTGCAGGAAATCTACGAAAAAGGATGAGGCAGAATGTCTTGGAATGCAAAGTACCAAGCTGGATTTTAACCACTGCACAACAGCAAATGGGTTATGCTTGCCTTTTTTACTATTCAGCTGGTAGCAATAAAACAGTGCTTGGCTTACTCCTCTACAGAGCCAAGTCCTTTATCTTGAAAGAACAATAGTGAAAAAAGGCCTGTAGAGGAAGGAGGCAGCCTTCTGAAAAGTCCCCTTAAGACTTCCTCAGAGCTGAACACAGAAAGCTTAACTCCTACACCTCCAGCCCCCCTGGCACAGCTCTCCCGGTTCCTCAGTGCACCCAGGGTGGGAAAAACTACAGCTCAGCCTTGTCTCTGCTGAGGGAGATAAGCACATTCACAGCTCTCCATCTTAGGGGACAGGGAGACAACTTCAGCTGCTTCTCAAGGCAGTGCTCACCCATAGAGTGCAGAGGAAAAGCCCTTCCAGGGGATCAGGGTGCTCAGCTTTGCCTCCGCGTTCCGGGAGCTCTCGCTGCCGCCTGCACACGCAGTGACTGCGTCGCTGGCAGCACAGGTATCTGCAAGGGTGATGTTCACCCAGAGGCTCCTAATCGTAGCATCCACTTAAAGGCAGAGAGGAGACAGGCCTCAGCAGCAATGAATAGAAAAGGCTCCTTAAGTAAGACTGATGGTCACAGACAGATCCTCTGGTGCTCTGCTCCACCAGCTCCCAGATCCGTATCAGCACCACATACATTATACGGTCGTCTCCCTTCTTGGCCAGGGACACAGCCACGGTTCAGTGTTTTAATTAGCCCACTCCAGGCTGCCTTGGTCATAAAGGCTCGCAGAGAGGAAGATAAACATTATGCAGAAATCACGTTAATTTATAAAATATTCAATTAAAGAAAACAAACAGCATAAACTAAGATCGTCAGAGCGAGATGACAGGGAGACCATCCTGCTGGGAGTCAGCTGCCTCTGGCCTTGGGCAGGCAAACGTGTTGTTGCACCTTTCCTGGTGCACTTCTTGCACCAGAAGGGGCCAGGGAGAACAGGACCACCTGGGAGGTGAAGTTTCAGGATATGTCCTGCAGCAAGTGGCTTTGACAGCTCAGCCCAAGGCCCCTTCACCCTTTCAGGGATCAAAACACTTGCCTTCCTCTCATATATTCTTCAAAGCAAGGAGAGGCACAGTCCATCCCATTTTCATTAATGTGCAGCAAAATTCTGTTATTTTAAAGCCCAATCCCATCACTTGCAGTTCAGGTATCTGTAAACTGCTGAAATACAAAGCTGACTTTCAAGGGCATCTCTTGATGCACTCACACCAAACTGTGACCCCTGAACCCTGCTGAGGAAGGACTATTTTCTAATAGGCTGTGTGAAATGAGAAAGAGGATGCTGGGAATGAGAGCAGCAGCATGTTCTGCCCCCAGGGTTGGGCACACAGCTGCAGGAGCAGCAACTACATTCAGCACTGGATCTCATAAAGGAAATGAGGAGTGGAGAAAATCACAGCATTTAGGGATGGAAGGGTCCATTTGCTGTCTTTCCTAGCCCAACAGTGACAGATCCCTCCCCTGTGCTTTGTACTGTGTGTAATGACCCAAGCAACCAGGGCTTCTAGTTACTCTCTCAGGAGCAACTCCACTGCTTCAGGAATCTCCATGACAGCAAAGCTTCAGAGGCACAGCCTGGGTTTACCTCAGTTAGCAAAATGGGGTGGAAACTAGGTTTGAGGCTAAATACTGCCTTTAGCCACTTCGGTGCATCTGGAGTACTTGGGCCAGGCTTGCATCAAACCTCCCACCATTAGTGCTCCAGTCAAGTCCTTCTTGCCAAGCTACATCTCAGCTGAGAGCTCAGCAGCCATGCCATGGGGACTGGCCTCCTCTGCTGCCAGCCTGTGAAAATAGAGTCCCTCTACACCTGCCCAGGCAGTGGCAAAACAACGAGTGGAGGACTGCCTGTGCTGCTGGCCCTTGGCATTTCTCCCGCACCTTTTTCCTGCATGGCCATTGTTGCTTTCAGGAAGGGGAAGGAGGGAGTGACCCTGTGAGTATTACAAACCATTAGGCTTCTCCCTGGGAAGTGGAGAGACAGGATTGCTTTGGCCTCAGTAAGTTGTAGCTCTACCTGAGATTCTCATTATCTCCAATGGAAGCTCTGATTTGTTTCTCAGTTCTCATTTCTCTTTGTACACAGTTGCCTCTCCTCTTCAAGGCAGCTTTTCGTGGGAGCTCTAGCCTCAAAGGTTCCTTTTTCCTCATGTGTGAATTACAGATGTCACAAACACCTCCGACATGGTGCATGATTCCTCATTCAAATGCAGACTAGCTGAGGGGGAAAACAAGTCTTTAGATCTGTAGCATCCCCTGGGGATATCAGCATAGGACACATGCGTGCCAGTGATAAGCCAAACTAGACACTGGATGTCACCAGCACTCCACTGGAAACACAGAGGAGGGAGCAGGTATCTGGCAGTAAAAACCTCCACTCTTAAAGCAAGCCCTCTGGTTAGCTAAAGGAAGGGTTGGCTGGGCATGAATTAACAAGGATCATCTAACATGCTCTAGAACCAGAATAATTCCAGCAAAAGACATCCGAGTGAGGAGGTGAAGGAAAGGGTGGAAGGAATTGCTATCCTAGCTTGGAAGGAAAAGCAAGACCAAGGATGATGGAGGTCTCCCAGATAGCCACCAGCCCACAAACCTTAACTACTGCCAAGGAAAGTAAGTGGTGACATGGAGAAGGCTGCTCCTCTCTTGACAAGTCCTGAATACCAACACGTCTTAAGGGCTCCCCAGAAGGGCCCTGCATGTCAGCACAGATGAGAAATACCTGCCACTTGAATGGGCATCTCCCAATGAAGAAAGACTTCCAATGCACATGAGCACCTGGAATTCCATGCTCACAGAATCCTTTCACTTCCTTTCACCTGACCAAACACTCTTCTACCCCAAGGCCTTGTGAGAGAAGAGCAACCCTGACAAGATCTCCACCTGGCTGCTGTTCAAATCCCAGTGAGGGAGAAGAGGAGGAGAGGACTTTGGGAGAAGACCCAACTCTCTCTCAACCAGCCCCTTTGCTCTGAGGGACACAGAGAGGAAAAAAAGATGCTTGAGGAGGAGAGGGGTTGCTACACATGCAGTATCCCAGACCAGCTGTTCAATCCACAACAGCACATTCAAACTATGTCTGATGCTTTCTGGAAGGGTCCCCACCTCACAAACACACGTTCCACAGTTGATCTGGCTGCTTCCTGCAGAAATGACTGAGATTACAGTGTGTGCAGCACCTTGAGTAGACACGACCCACGCTGGGCTGCCAGACATGTGGAGCTCCTGGACAGACACAAATTGTGGATCTCCCTGTTAGTCTGCAGGCAGATTCCTCCAAGAGAGCTTAATGTTCCAAGACGCAGTGCAAAAACAGGGATTCACACCTTTCTCTGTACACTGACAACATTTCCCTCTGGACAGAAACAGCACAACTGGGTGGAAAGAAGCAGCTCAACTGCCTGTCATAGACTCAGCCCTGCCAATAACCAGAGTGGAGCCCCTCATGAGTGGGCTGTGTTTTGGCAGAAAAAAGGTGGGATTTTGATCCACACCTCCCTCCCAGCTCTGCAGCAAGGATTTGGGTGGAGGCTGTGAAATACAATGCAAAACTTGGGAGAGTGATGGCTTTATTCCAGTCTGGGAAGCAAAGGCTCCCACCACACTTTTCCTAACAATAAGGGCTCCTACCTGTCTCAATAAATGTATTTCTGTAGCCAAACTGCTTTGTTTGTTGCTTGCTTTAAGATCTCTTCTGTTTAATACCTGGCTGCTGGAGCACCCAGGGAAACAGGCACTTGAACCAACTGCCACCTTGCTTCCTCTCTCCATAAACGAAAGCCTGGGAGTGCTTCACTGACCTCCTAAATACAGAGGCTTCAAATTAAATTATAACATTGCTGATAATCAGCAGACCAGGGATTAAACTGATTGGGGCCCTGCCAGACTAGATTTAGCTTTCATTAAGTTCTGCCCACAAATCAGACTTACCCATACCCTCGCTCTTGAAGTTATAATGGGCACAAATGCACAGAGGGAGAGCAAAATCCAAAGTACTTTACTGTTTAGAATTCTAATCCCTTCAAGGTCTGGAAATACCTGGGGTCCAGCTACAACGTTGTCTAGCCACATCTGCCGTCAGAAGTAAAGACCTGAAAGCAAGTCATTTACATGAGGGTTTAAGAGAGAAACGACAAGAGCAGGGATGTAATCACCAGCACAGGGAAAGTCTGAAAGGAGCTTGTCGATCCCTATGAAATAGAGCAAGAGGCTTATATATATTTTTTTTTCCTTGTGTGTGTAAATTTCCTAAACAGCTGACCTAAATGAGTTCTTACCACGATCAGATAGCCTGGGACAACAGAGTAATCCTTCTAATAGGATTACAGGCTGTGCTAAAGGAGACTTCAGGCTTCTCTGCTCTGCATTGTAACACGTACACACACACACACACACAGAGATGGACCTGGTACCTGCAAACCCAGTGTTTTCCCCATTCACCCCTTTCATTATGCAGCCCTTCTCACCCCACTGCTTGTTTGCTCCACAGTTGCTGTAAAGTAGTCACAAATATTGGATTGGGAAAGGAGGAAGGAATAAGTCAAAGAGCTGAAATCATAACACTGGACAGATGGAAGTGTGGGGAAATTGGCAACCAAAAAGTCTAGTTTCACTATAATTCCGGGAGTACTGCCTGATGCCAGTCAGCCTTTCCACTGCTGTTCAGCAAGGCAGCATGAAAATCCCTGCCATTAAGATTTAGAGACAACACAAAAGCTGGTGAGGAAGCACAGAGCAGTTCAGCAGGAGGTTCCACGGAGCTTTGCAGACCTCCTGGTATGCTGGATCTGTCCAAGCCAAACACCTTAATGGATGTAAACACAGAGTTATGTGCAAACAAAGCAGGGAGATCTACGTCCCAGCTGTGGGTGGAAAGCTGCAGGGAAGTGTGAGGGAGTCTCTGTGCAGTGAGAACAAGAAAAGAAAGCAAAGCACACACACACAAAAAGGAGCAGTTTCCTAATAAAGAAGTAACTGACTGTGAGCTCCCAGAGAAAGTTGTAGTCAGTGGTGTCTAGTACAGCCTTTAGTCGCATGCAAAGGGATGGAGAATGTGCCTTGTAACTTCAGACTGCCTGAGTGAAACCAATGCTGGTGTGCTGATAACAGCTCTCACAAATACATTTTTCAAAGGTTGCTAAGAAGCACTTAGAGATGGTGCTGGAGAGAATTACAAAAACCACCAGATACAGTGGGGGAAAATGCCTTGCTGCAAGGGACTAAGGGGAGCTCAATTCGCTTTATCAAAAAGATAGTTATGGGGGATAACAACTTCAAGCAGGAAAGATCTCAAATATTAGAGAGGTATCTGCTCACACACAGAAAGGCATAGTGAGCACCAATGGCAGCTGAAAGAAGAAGGCAGATGAACCCAAATGGGAAATCAAACATAACATTTGCAATAATGAGGAATAGGAAGGAATGACACAAGCTCGCTCTCTCTCCCTCTCTCTCTTCATCTCCCCGCCCCCCATTTTTTAATGCCTTTAAATTAAAACCTGGAAGACACTTGGAATTATCCCTGGGAGGCATCTTTCAGCCAAACACGTTCCTACAATCAATGCAGGAGGAAGGAAATAAAAGGCACTGCCCAGCAGTACAGTGCAGCCTCGTCCAGGCCGAGGTCTCTGGGCCTGTCTCTGCTGCAGGGTGACTCCAACCCCTCTGCCTTTTCCTGGGGGTACTGGGAACAGCTGACCCACCAGGCAAAAACATCCCAGCAAAACACCCTGCTGGCACAAATGTCTCCTCTTGTGTTCATGCATGGACAGAGCAGCCCAGCCCTTTGGAGGAGCCCATCCACAGAGGAGCACACACACACAGAGTATGCTCCTCTAAACACACATCAGCTCCCACAGCTGTGGCTGAGAGCAGGTGTCCCAGGCCTGCTCCCAGTCCTGAGGGAGCACTGAGGTGACATCACAGTGATGAAGGCACACCTGAGGAGCTGCTCCAGTTCACAGGATCCTGCTCCTGTTTTGGGCTCTCCCTGGCAGGAGACGTGCCAATCTCCCAAGAACCTGTGCAGCATCAGCCATGTCACCTGCACAAAACCTTCTGCCAGCTCCAGGGCAACACCACCTCACCTGGTGATGGAGGAGCTGGGCTCCTCCACCTGTTACCAACCAGGACTGGTTCTGCAGAGAGGCTGATTTTTATTGTATTTACTATTTTTAAAGAGAAAATTGGTGAAAAGCACCAAAACAGATACTGCATTTCTTTCAGCATCCTGCACTTCATTTGTCAAGAACCAAAACGAGATCTCACAGCAAAGGTCTGGCAGATGAAAATTTAATCCCTAAACCATCAGGAAAGGGAAGGAGGTTTGAAAGATTTAGAATTGACTTGTTGCTTGACCTGGAAAGAAGATGCTGGAGCCCCGGGTCAGCAGCTCTCCTGGGCCTGTGATTGAGTAGGTGACATAATACAGATGACTGTGACTGAAAATTAATTGATGTTACATCCCTTATAAATCTGGACTACCTGGCCAAGGCATAATGCTCTCAGAGTGACTGAGAGCTGCTGAAATATTTATAAGAATGAGATATTACTTTGGCTTAGCTGGAGCAGAGGATTAACTTCATCACTCCCTCCTTTCTCCTCCCTTCTAAAAATATGAAAGCTGCTTCAAAAGAAGGAAGCAAAACTTTCCTGTATCCACTTTAACAAAATGTTATTTTGAAATTAGAATGAATTTCACTTTTTGGGAGTGTGTAATCCCTGTGGGACATATATATATATATATCCCACATAGTGTGCCTGCACTTTAAAACACAGACTGGTTCATCTCCCACACAGAACTGTACACCTGCCCTCCCGCAGCAGCAGGACCATCCTAACAGAATTCCTTTTGAAGGGAGAGACTACAGGAAGGCCTGGGATCCCTGTTCAGATGCTTCAATAAGCCATTAAACACACTCATGTGGTTGAGGTTACCCTAAGTACTATCAGACACACAGCAGTGAAAATCTTATCCCTGGAGCTGATCCATGCTTTGGGAAGTGGAAATAGAGCAAGAGGACATCCATCACTGCCAAGAGAAGAAAGCACTGCTGGAGCCCTGTCCTTTCCACAGCCCATCTGCTGGGTGAACCAAGGATCTAAAAGATGAAAAGATCACAGAAATCCCTGTGGGCTCCAGGCCTTTCTTGTGCAGAGCCTCATGCTGGAGGGATGGCAGGGGAGAGGCCAGGGGAGCTGCAGAGGTAAGCAACCCAGGGAGGAGGAAATGAGGAGAGAGGAAATGAAGAGAGAAGAAAACAGGTGAGGTGGTGAATGAAGAAAATCCAGGTGGGAGCAGGAGCCTTCCAATGCACTCATGGTGGGGTCCAGCACTGTAACTCACCTCTTCCAGAGCTGGTCCCCACTTTGTGTGCCTCTGCAGAACAGACCTAAGGTCTCCATCTGCCCCCTGAGCATCCCCATGCTGAGCTCACACACTGAGCACTCCCTACTCGCTCACACAAGCCAAGCTTCTCTCTGGTTTCAGCACTAGTTATGAAAATATCTGCACATGATGCTATTTGTAAGATGTTTTTATTTTCATGTTGAAAAAGGAGTTCCAACAGCTGTTTTCCTGTTACCCTGCTCTGCCCAGCACTGGGCATGCAGGGAGCATCCTGCAGCCTGGCCAAAGGCCACCAGCTCCCTCCTCACTGGCAGCTTTGGACCCTGACAAGACAGCACCTCTCACCTTGGAGCTGCTGGCTTCTCAAGAGCTGCTTTTCACCACGTTTCTCTGTGCAGACACAGAGAACTGCAGCCAATATCTTTACCAGTCACCCAATATTTGTGATTTGGAAATAAGGGATATTTTTGCTCATGAACCAGGGACTAAGCAATAAAAGGAATTGCCCAGGGTCTAAAACACATCTGGGTCTCCACCCTGGGTTGCTTGAAGTGCCATTGTCTGTCACCTACATGGTGGTAACAGCTGTGTTATGTGCACTCAGAAGTGACTAACACCCCACTTTTACCTCTGACTTTTCTCACCAGCTCTTGGCCTCATGAACCACAGCTCTGAGCTGAACAAAGGTTTAGCCTATGCTCATTAACAGGCCTAAGGTCTGGGAATGATCCCACAACCTCTTTATCAATGGCAATGGCCAAACTCAGCACAAGGAAAGGCACAATCTCATTTCTTGCTGGCCCATTTGGGTAACTGGGAAAAAAAGTTATGCTGTTATGCTCTCATCCACACAATATGAATTTATTCCAAACCCAGATCTGCCCCTCTGCCTTATTCCCCAGCTTTCACCCCCCTCCCATGATTTCCATTGAGCAGCACTTGCTGTGTAACCAAGATCCAGGACAAACCTGGTCCTTTTCCAGCCCTAATAAATTCCAGGATCCTTTCTGGTAGCTCCAGTCAGCAACAGGTCAATCACAGGAAGGGTTATTGTCAAAATATCCCTTTCTCCATTGTCTGGGGCTCTTCCACAGCTCAGAGCCACACAAAAGCTGCTGGCTGGGAGGATGACAGTGCCAGGTGAAAAGCTGTCCTGCTCCACTGTGTGATGGGCTCCACGTCCAGCAGGATCAGCACTTCAATAGCAACGCAGAGAATTTTTAAAGACATTTGTTTATCACAGCCATGTGCCACCATTTGATTGCCTGAAAAGCCCAGGAGGGCCCCCAAACACAATATCTCCCAGAGAGTGACAGTCAGGGCAGTCGTCAGTTGGAATTAAACAGACACCTTCAACACAGATGGAAAGGACTACAAAAGAAGCATTAAAAGAGCAGTTACATCCCTCTCTTACCCCTGGTAGCTGTTTCAGCTTCTCAGGCTCTGCCACAGGGGGCTGTGTCACAAATGAGCAGCACAGCCAAGCACAGCAGAGAGAGCAGCTCCTGCTGCCCCCACGCTGCCAGCAAGGAGAGCCCCCAGAGCAGCACAGGGCCATGGGGCACACCTGCTGCTGCACCTGCATCAGCCACAGACCTGCCTTCCTCCCTGGAGGTGATGGTAAAATAGGGAGAAGGAGGTTGCCCAGTGCAAGATAGGATAGGAACCATTATAAGCTCCCTTTAGGATTTCTCTCACAATTCTGAAAATGCACCCTGTTCCCTGTTGCTCTTGAGAAAGACATCATGATGGTTTCAGCTTATAAAGCCAAAATTTTAAACCCACCTACTATTCCAGAGAGCTGTCCACCCCAATTTGTCACTATTCTTTTCCAAGAGAAACTAAAGACAGGAAAATTATTTTATACTAAATTAAAGTTTTCCCCTTCCTTCTCTACTGCTTGGATGGAGAGGCAAAACTCAGAAAATTCTGAACTGTCCAAAGGAAAAACATATGCCTCATATGAACACTCTGGGATGGTTTAAAGCAAGGAAAAAAAAAGTCTTCTTCAAAACCTGCAGATTGTCAAAACTGCTTGCAGAGCCATTTTGACAAGCTCAAACCATAAACCCTGTAAGGTTCACTGCCCATTAATATTCTCGGATGGTTCCTTTCTCTGTTTGATTGTCACCAAATGCAAACATCAGTTCTTCCAGACATTATCATGTCTTGTAATGAACAAAACAAAAAAAAAAAAAAAAGGAAGGTAGAAAAATATTCTGAATAACCAAGATCTTGCAAACGAGCACTCAATCTGCCTATAACTAGATTTTCTGAGTTCATCATCCTTCCTGACAACCCTGCACAGGTAAACAAAATGTATTTTCACTGTATTGCACAAGCACACAGTGAAATGGAGCACATGGGGGCATCTCCCCCTCCAGCTTTTATCATTGCATACCTAAGCTTGTCCAACCAAAACTGACAGGGAGCCAACATCCCTGCAACAGAGTCCCAGGGAACCCCCCAGAGGGATCTTCACATCCAGGCTGTCTGGCTAAGGAAACATCCAGCAAGTCCTACCAGCCAATCTGATCCCACGAGTGCTCCTGGAAGGGCCCCACTTTGTGCACAGCCCTGCTACATCACCTGGAAATACTGATGGAGAAGAGCAGTGCTTTTCCCAGGTGCCTGAGTGGCTGTGAAGATCTATGCTTTGCAGTCCCAGGTATTTTTAGGCAGTGTGGATGGCTGCAGGGCGGGCCAGGATAGCACATGTCCCTCCTTAGCCACTGGCCTGTGCTCCCCTGGGGGGTTTGCTGACAGCCTGAGACAACAGCATAGATCAGCAAGGCTCTGCACTCCTGTGACACTGCATCAATAAACGTGCAGCAGGGACAAGGGAGTGCAGGGACATAAATATATATGATTAGATTCCCATTGGTTTGAAATTTTTCCCCACACACTCTGCCTCCGGGCTGCACCTCCCCAGCTCAGTTGGAGCAACAGATATATACTCTGTCAGGGCTTTGATATATTAGGAACAGGAGGTGTCTGAGTCCACTCTAATCCTCTTCACATGGCTCATTTTTAACCAGGCTTTCTCACAGAAGCCGTCCCAAGGACACCTCCTCCTGAGTAGGGGGACTGGCATGTCTGCAATGCACCAAGGATGGAAAACTGAGAGAATTGTGCAGAAAAAGGCCTTTTTCTCTCTCTCCTCTCCAAACACCACCCATGACTGACTGCTGCCACTGCAGCTCCAATCCGTTTGTGCAAACACCAGACCTTGATCTGGCTGGGAAGAGATGCTGCCTGGATGCTGCAGAAACAGATGGAAATTTCACCTGGAAGAGCAATGCATAAATAAAACTGATAAAAAGTTTTAGGACTTGTGGAACGTGCATAATGTGCTTTATCAGAGATATCAGCTCCCATGCTTAAACACTGCCAGTGGCTGCCAGGGGAAAAAAAATATAAAAGGTCTCTTATAAAATTATTATCCTGTCACTTAAGTCAACAGCAGTGATACCACGATAGAAGCCAGCAGTTATGTCACATTGTTTTATCACTGTAATTACATCAAGAACACAGTAACTGTCTGTGAGAGATAAGATGATGGAAACAGCTCTGCTGAAGCTTCCTGTTCACAGTGCTGGGATTTGCAGGCTGGTTTGGGGTTTGGACATTACATTCAATTACTGTCCTTGAGTGCTGAAGAGCCACGTCAGGGAAGAAATACAACCCGAGGGCTCCCCTGGCTCCTCCTGCTGCAGGTGGGGTTGTAGGAGTTATCAGGGTCAGTCCTGAGGATCACAGAGGACCAAATTAATGGAAATTGGCCTCTGGAGAATCCCTGGGCTTCACAGGCTCCTAAAAATGTACAGCAGGGTGACATGAGCACTCCCACAAAGGGGTGGAGGAGAGCATGTAGCCACATTTGCTGAGCAGGAATCGATCGACTTTTCCCCAGGCAGAAGGGATATATACTCGGGAAAAAAACATTGTGCAGGCTAAGAAAGGACTTGGCATGAGAAAGGTAAGCAATTCTGTGCAGTTTGTAGAGTTGCAGGAAAAGGCACTGAAAACTCTTCTGCTGACCCCAAAATGACCTGCAGTGCTTGATCTCACACTCATGCAAAGTGGCATAATCCCTACGGACCCCACAAAATTCAAAAAAGACTGACACCCTCCAAACTGGTAAATTCCTAATGCATCACGAGGTTGCCACTCTTTTTTTTTTTTTTTTCATCCCACTTTCCCCTTTGCTCAGGAGAATAGTGCAGTGAGGCTCCTTCAGAAACCAGAATATTCCTTGCTCCTCTATCATGCTGGAAGCTCATCTGTTTCTGTCCCTCTTTCCCATGGATTCTGTGTTTATTGTAAGTTGTTCTGAGGCAGCACTGCAAACAGCAGGCAGTACAATGGAGCCTGGGAAGCTGCAGTTGTGGCAGCTTCTGGTTGTCAGGCAAGACTGTGAAAACAAATAGTGAAAATGAGCTTCAGAGAGTAAGTAGTTGTTTGGGGTTTTTAGCATGGAAAAGACAAGCTAGGTCACAGACATTTGTCAAAAAAGAGAAAGTGCCAGACTGGCCTCAAACCTGTTTTCCTACCATCCCAACCTCCCTCTTACTCAGAAATGCATGGAATCATACAGTTATTAGGTCTTCCCACACTTGGACACATGGGATTCAGGCAAGGAGTACACACAAAACACCTTCTGCATTCACTGCAAGTGTGCTTTCATTTCCTCTGCTTATAGCAGGGAATGACAATGGCATTGCCCCTGTTATTCCAGAGCCACTGCTTTTCAGGGCTGGCTGGACCATGACAACACCTCAGTCACCTACAGAACAAGCACTTTTCAGCACTTCATTACTGTTATTGCAGGCTGCAGAGAACTCCCAAGGGAACATCAGCGCTGTAAGATGGATGCAGGGACCATCTTCTCTGCCAGAGGAAGATGATGCTGGGGAAAACAAAACTGTTTACTGCTTAGTCCTCTTCCCACAAAAGTTTGAAATAAAATATCCTCTTGTCTGAAGTCAAGAGCAGCAGCGCCGTTAAGGATGATCCGTCATGCCACAGAACTTTATCACGGTAATTACATCAGGAACAAGTTTACCATTTGAGAAAGAAGAAAGATTACAAGAAGCAATCCACCAAAACAGCTGCAGTGTCACAGCTGAGAGATATGCAGAGAAGAGAAATGCATTACACAGGAGCAGTTGAGAATGAATTCCAGGTGGGAAGGGCTGTGTGTTCACAGATTGTGCTCAGAGCACCGCAGAGAGTGACTGCTTCCAGCCACGTCATCAATGGTCCTGCAAGCACAGGATTTTCATTTGCATCTGCAACTTTTGCTAATCATGCAAATGGGTTTCCAGAGGGCCTTCAGAGAAACATAGAATCACCCATGGCTTTTTCAGGATTCCCAAAGAAATTAGCCTAATCAAAGTCCCTGACAGCTACACAGGCTGGAACTGGCACAGATCGAGAGGAGACTGCCTGCATGTCCCTGGACATCTCACATTAACTGCACAGCCATCAGCCTGAATGCTTGACCTCTCAGCAGCTCAGGGAAAGGACTTCTGTTGCTTTAAAGCCTAATGGAAACATACAGGGGATGCTAAATTGAGAGCTGATGTGGAGCCTGTTGCCAGTATGGCAGGAACAGACAGCAGTGAGAAAACATCCTTTCTTTCCCTGCAGAGCAAGGGTCACGTGTCACAAACAAAAATATCTTCTTTTTTTTAATTATTATTTTCTTCTTTCTTTTTGACTCATCAAATTCTTGAGGGGGATCATCACACCACCCCCCTGAGAGAAAATGAGGGTCATTACAGCCATTACCATTACAGTGCTAAAGCTCCCAGCAGCAATATCCTTTAAAGCTGTTTCCTCTGCCCTGCTGCGGTCACTCTGGTGTCTTGCCCATCACAGAAACCTGCCCTGCTCACCTCGTGTGACCTGCCAGGCATGTGCTGAAAGAGGTATTATGGAGGAGAGAGATTTGGAGTGAATGGCTAAGAGGGAAAATGCCAAAACAACTGAGCAAGAGCAGGATGAGAGAGCATGAACTGCTGCCCTCACAAGGAGATAGCCATTCACAGGCCATGGGCTGGACAGTCATTTGCAGGGCACGTGTCCTCACCTTCCTGGCACAGGCCTGGACAAAATTGTCATACAGCCTGCAACAAATTATCAGCCCAGTCATAAAGATTGGCCTCTTTTCTTTATGCCAAGCCCTGATCTAGCTCTCTAAGCAATTGTAAACAGCACACACACACATCAGTCAGCAGACTCCAGCCTCACCTGCTGACTGCTGTGATCCTGGATCCTTTCCAGACCAGCTCCAGGCCACAGCACAATACAGAGAAAACACCCATTGCTGGGGAAATTGTGCTATTGTGACAGATGGGTTCACTTATAGCCCTCCAGCTTGATATTTCCATGGTATCTCTAAACACTGGTCAACCAAGGATTCCCAGCCCTTCCACACTCAGTGCCCAGGAACGCTCCCTGCTGTGGGATACATCCTAATCAGAGCTACAAAGACTCATCCCCTCTGATCTTCAAAGCACTTTATCTCAGTGCCTAAGCAGAGCTCAGGGTGTGCAGATGCAGGCATTCACTTCTGCAAAAACTGCATCTGGAGGAAGGCACAGAAACATGGAGTTCCAGTGTGAGTAGAAATGTCACTGAGCTGAAAGCTGAGCCAGGGCCCAGTTTTCCCAGGAAAAAAAGCCCAACAGCCATTTCATCCTCTCACTGGGAAGCCTTTGTTGATTCTATTGCAAGTAATACTTTGATAGTTGTGAGAGAGCCCTTCAAAGGTGTTCTAATTGGTGGTAATAACTTTTAGATGCCCAAAGAAGTTGGTAGAAAAACAGACAAGTTAGGAATGGAGTCAGGAGAGGTGGGAGGGAAGTTTTAGGGGCAAATTGCAAAGGACAAACATTTTGCTTTTGTTATTGCATAACCTTCTGTTTAAAAATCAGCAGCAGAGCAGGAAAGGAGCATTTTGCATGTGTTTGTTTGCAGAGGGTGTAGAAAGTCAGCTCCTCAGAAGGATGGCTGCAGTGTTCATTTATTAAATACTTCGTAGACTGAGGCAGGATTTATGGCATCAGCTGTAAAGTAAGTTGAGAGTGTAAAACACAAGCCAGCTTTTAAAGTCCTTTAAGAAAAAGTATCCATGATAACAATAACATGGAGATGAGAGACCAATTCTCTAATAATCAAGCTTTAGTTATGATACCCTGCCCCAAAATGTAGTTCCCCCACTTCTGTTAGCAGACCACTGCTGTAGTTGTGGCTGGGTTTGGGTTAGAGCTGGAGTTCTAATGTGCTCTGAGCGACAGCTCAAGGGCTGGGGCTTTATCTCCGTGCCTGTATTTCACAGACAAATGCTCAGCAGTGTTTCTAAGGTCTCATCACCTCCAGCACAGGGCTGTTGGAGCACAGGGCAGGTACTGCTTGCTGGGGTAGAGGGGAGAGCAAATTTTCCACAGATTTTTTTTTGTTTGAGTGGCAAGGGAAGAACTTATCCAGTCACCACATGTGCTTGTAAAGCCATCACTGTGTTCACCCAAGCATTCAGATGGGTGAACACTAAAAAAAGGGATAAACACCTGCCACAAGAGTGGTTTCTGCTTCTTCAAAAAATCAGATCTAACACGAGAGGCTCCATTGCAGACTAAGTTACAGCAACACTAGGACAGCAGGGTAGGGACCTATTTTAGGGACATTTGAACCTGTCCCTTACAGACAGATGCTCTGCCTGCATCTGTCTGTGAGGGATAGATTCAAAGCCTATGAAGTCTTTCTTGTCTTCAGTGCTTTATATCTCGAGCACTTAGCCTCTATAGTCCATTGAGCTTGTAAAAACAATGTCACATCCCCCATAACAGCATCACTTGGACTAACCAACACCGTCCTGACAGCCTCTGGTCAGGGCCCAGGCAGGCTGACAATATGCTTCCCATGCACACCCTTCGACAAAAACAGAAGCACTCAGTGCCCAGGCTTTTCAAGCTGGTACTTTCACTCCAGCTTTAATCTCCAAAATCAATTAAAAGCAAAGCAAATAAACCCAAGAGATCATCTCCCCCCCACCCCACCTTGTTTCTTTCAGCTTCACAGGCAGGAGAAAAAAAATTATCCTTCATGCTATCCCATGGAAAGCACGTAGCACAGATGGCTGTCACTGTCATTAAGTGCAGTTCTGCAGTTCCACCTATCGCTCTACGAGCCAGGATGATTTGTGCATACTCGATGCATGAGTAACATGCAGGAGCCATCCTGTATGAAAAGTCATTATAGATAAAACAGCCAGATCCCCTGATAAGGCTTCAAAGGGGCTGGGAGTGTATTGCCTTCAAAAGCATTGCCAGCCCCTCCTGAGATAAGTCCCGCTTGAACCTGGCTTGCACCCGGGCTCAGCCAAGCTCGCTTTCACACTCCAGAGCTCTGCTTCTCTCTGCTGTGGCTGAACAAATAATCCTGTCTGCAAAGCAAGGATGTCTGAACAGGGAAGAGGAAGAGCCCTTACAGTACAATGCCTCTTGGGTCACACACCAAGCAGACTTTTATGACCTGAGGATGCAAAGGCACAGGTTGTCAGAGATGGTGGATTTCCACCTGACACTGAGCTGAGTCATTTTACCTCGTGTCTTCACCTATTGGTGGTGCCGGGGTCATCTCCTGGGTAGTTTGCATGCAATGCTGCAAGACAGCAGTGTTGAGTCATCCCATTCATTGCACCTTAGGCTGTGACCAGTCTGCTGAATTTTTTATTTGTGTGGACGCCTGTCCGATGAGTCTGTGAGTCACCATTCACAGAGAGCTGCCAGCCCCAATTACGAGGAGCATCTCATCCAAAAAGATGAGGCCTATTTCTCGCTACAAGAGAATGATCAACTAAACCTCATTGCATATCAAGTGCTGGAGGAGAGAGGAGTATGGCACAAGAAGATTGAAGGCTTCTGTTTTGTTGGCGTGTTTTATAAGAAAGCATAATAATTCAGCAATATATTAGATATCTGAGATTTTATGAAAGGAGCCACAGTAAGAAAACTCCCATCCTCCTTAACACATCCATAACACATTTGTGAGCATTCCCTTAAACCAGAGCCGCAGAGACACCAGCTTGTTAATTATATTAAGATAAAGGGGAAATTTGGCAATTAAACTCCCATTTTTTGCATATGTCCCTGGTAGGCTTCTGATAACAGTGTCTGCTGCCTGAAGGCAGCATTCCCCCACACAAGGTTTCCTGGAGACCCGCTGCTATGACTAAGCCTTCCATCACTGCCGTGTAATCACGAGCTCACACCAGGAGGTAAAGCTGCTCAGACTGTGGCAGCCATTGTGACTTGAACTTTTCTCACAGAGCATCTTAGGATGAGTTACTCTACTGCCAAAAGCTCAGCAAAGCAGACTTTAATGACTCTGCCAGCAGGAGGCTGGTGGAATTTTTTGCCCCTTCATCTAAGGGAGGTGATTCTCAAGGACCTGAGTTCGTGTGTTGGCTCTGGTGGTTACTAAGGCTTGATCACTGGAACAGCGGAGAAGATGGAAAAGAGCAAAGCTGGTAATTTCATTCTGCTCACATGCACACCAACCTCCCTGAGCACACATGAACACGCAGTTAAGTGTCCAGCACATGCTGATTCCACTTCTGCCAGCCCATCCCTATCCAGGTTTAATTCTGAGACCATAAAAGTGACCTGAGTACAGTATTTAAGCACCGCTGTACTTTTGCCAGCAGACCAGCCAAGCACAGAGGGCAGTATGGGAGAAGAAAGATTCCCCAGTAGGGATGGGACACAGCAGAACCCCTCCCCATTTCCAGTCCCTACCATGTGCTTCCCAACAAAAGAAAACAAACTCTGAACTGAGGCAACAGGGCTTCAGTGAAACCTGAGCCAAAGAGATGCTTAAACCTCTCCACATCCCAATAACACTAAAGACTTGTTGACTGTGAAATTCCACATCAGGTTTCATGGTGAAAGCATCAGCAGTGTGGTTTGTTTCACCAGCCCGGCAAAGCTAAACGCTGTTTCCCGGTTTGTTACCTCCACCCACCTGCCAACCCTCACCAGCAGCTCAGAGAGAGGGAAATGGTCCTTTCGTGATTACTTCAGAGTGTTCCCCAGACAAACACATTGCCTCACCTCGAACATTGTTTAAGCATTTAGCTAGTTGCATCCTTTGTCTGTGTGTGGAAGTTTGACTTTTCCTCTGCTTAGATGAATGAAGTGGCTTTTGCTCTTCCTCACAAGCAGAGTCATGTTTCTGAAGAGCCCATATTTTCTGTTGGTTTCACCTGAATAAATTCTGAAGTTTGAAGCTTCTCCTGCTTCCATCAAATATGACCTGAGAGACAAGAGGCAAGTGAGGCTGAGGAGAATGTAGGGAAAACAGGCTTAGTTAAATGAACTTAGAAATATCAAGCATCATGATCAGAAGGTGAGATTTATTCTTTTCTAAAGATCAGGAGAAAGAGGATGGAGGAAGTAAAAGAAGAGATAAAGGCTTTTGGTATTGAACAAAGTGGCCATCAAGAGGCCCAACTACATTTTCATTATACCTTGATAATAACTATAAAAGGAGAGGGAATTCACCATCCCAGAATAATGAGGAAAAACACTCAATTTGAATTGTCCATAAATACCCTGCGTGCTTCGAGGCTTTGCACTTCTCAACATTTAAATGGCAGTTTAAACATAAAATAAGGACATGAAGGAGAAGGGAAGATGTGCCCTTAGGGGAAAAGAAAAGCAGGAAAACAAAGATCCTTGTATCCATTCGACTTGATGCAAGCGTTTGCCCTATCAAGAGCTAATTAGCAGTGGGAAAACAAGCATTGGGGTGCCTGTAAACGGTGGTTTGCTACAAGCAGCATTCATCACGGTGAGATTTGGCCACGTTACAGTCTGACAAGCACCAGGCTAACCCAGCACCTTGGTGCTGCACAGGCTGCTGCTCCCAGCAGGGCTCAGACGTCTCTGCACTGGAGAGCCCCCGCTGCCATCAGATCGTACAAAAACTCCTCAAGGAGCACTCATTCCTTGTTCACGAGCAGCCAGCCAAACAGGCAAAGCAGACAAAGGCAGGAGGAAATGTTGTCCTGATCCCTATTTCTTGTACAAGGAGCTGAGCCACGGAGAGCTAAGCCACGGTGCACTTGGAGCTCGTGCGCTGTGTCAGTGATCCAACCAACATGCCTTTCTTGTTTGCCTAGACATGCTAGGAGGTCCTGATGCCTTTGTGATCCCCAGGGTTAACTGCACAGGCTCCCAGGATTGCATTTGTTCAGATTTAACAGCAAGCAGCAACCCCAACGCCCCCGCACTCCTCATGATTGCCACAGCACCGGAGACTGTTAGAAAGCCAGCTAAATTAAAACTGAAACACACCAGTGATATCTAAACAAACATACAAACCTTTGTACTCAGAGCAGAAATGAGTCCTTAAATTGGTCTTCAACTCTGTCCATCTTAAAATTCTCTCTGAAAGAAAGCTCTTGCCTCCTGCTGCCCTGATGGGGACTAAAACTGGGCTGTTCTGGGATGTGCTGAGCAGAGATTTTTCCAGCAGTGTCACTTACCAGTTACCCACCAGGGGATTACATTTTCCCAGTCTAGGCATTCCTTGGGGAGCATCACAGAGCAGGACAGGCTCCATTTGCAGGTTTCAGGACATTTTTGCATCACAGGTCACAGACACACAGAGATCTGCATCTTGTCCATGAGCTGTGATGCTGCCTCAGAGACACGCCCTGGTACAAAGCAGCTTAAGGGCAGCTGCGAATTTAATGCATGAGAATGTCCTGCTCAACCTGCTTGAAGGAAAATCCTCTCGTCTCTCATGTAAGGAGACAAGGTGCTACCTGACCCTTGCAGGATGCCCTTCTATAAATCAGGCTCTAGCTGACACGCTGTGTGGTGCAAACAGGCTCTTTAGCCATGACTTGAAATGTAGCCAAAATCATCAGACTTAAAAGGGATGAAAAGTATTTCCTCTGTGCTAGTCTTATTCTTGATATATCTCCTCACAACCATTCATTATATTTGCACCAAGCAGTCCTCCCTCAAAAGTCTCAGCTGCAGCACCCACGTAAGGAAACAAATCTGTCACTGGAGTCATCTATGCTGATGCTTGCAGCTAATTATTTCCTCTCTCGTATCCCCCACGTTGTTCAAGGGACAGTTCAATAGCCCTCGAGATCTTAGAGGTGCATTTCCCACCAGGAAAAAAAGAGAACCCTTGCATAAAATCCAGCCCAGGATACGTGAACCAGCCCTCCTTCCACAGTTTCTAACCACATCAAAAGCTTCACATAACTGGAAATACCCAGGAGAGCTGATAGGTCTAATAATCAGTCTCACCTTTCTTGCAATTACTGGAGGAGTCAGGGGCTCTTATCAAACTCAGCTCTACCTTATCACCTCCTTGCTGCCTCCCTCTTGCTTCTGACATCCTCTCCTGGAGGTGTTTCACTGTCAGCTTCTCGCAGCCAGATAGTTCACAGGCCTAATAGGAGCAGACAAACAACGTCTCTGTCTGAATGATTAGCTGATAATCACAGACATTGTCTTTGCCAAGTTTTTGGAGTAGAGAAGCCCAATTCAGCCTCCCTTCACCCCAGCATCCCACTGCCAAAGCCCACAAATCACATCAGTGTTAGGGACGGGTGAAAAACAAAATCCAGCTCATATTGTCTGCCATCAAAAAGCTGCTAAATAATGCAAAGTAATGAAAACAATTTGGTTTGGATGATTGATTATAGGGAAATTGCTCATACCTCCAAAACATGGCACTTCCAATCACATCTTTGTTTCATTTGTCAGCGAGGAAATTAAGTTCCTCTCCTGGCACAGAGCCTGTGCTGTCCTGTTAGCTGCCTTTGGCACACTGCATCACTTTGCAGCAGTTTCTTGCTCCCTTTGACACCTCACCTTGCCCCACCTAAGCTGTGACCCTCTGGGACATGAGGTTTGGCTCCAGTTTATCAGACTACCTTGGCTCAGCTCTTCACTGAGGCAGTTCTCCCAGCTGCTCACATTAACCCCAAATGGCACAGACCCAGTCAGCACAAAGTACAGCCTTGGAAAACTCAAGAGGATGCCCAGCAACTGAGGATTTGCAGTTCTCTCCAAGAAGGTCTTCCCAAAGTTGGAATTCCCTCCTTCACCTTAATGCAATTATGTAGTTTTAAACAGAGGCTTGACCTTCAAACCTTGAAAGGAATGTCAGTAACTGCCTCCCACATGAAGAAGCAGAGGGATGAAAGAAGCACATTTGTGTCAATAAAGAGCAGAAAACAGTCCCACTGGCACGAAAAAATACTTCTCTTCCTCTCAGCTCCTAAAATCCAGCAACAAAAGGGATCTCCTAGTCCTGCACTGTGCTATGACAGGCAGTAGTTCTCTATATCCTTTGAATTAATTTAGCAAGCTCTATTTTAAAAACAAGTTCTGATTTTTGCCTCTAGCATTCCCATTATGAAAGGCTGTTTCAGAACATTGCTGTTCTGACAGTTCGAAACTTTCTTTCAATTTCCTACCTAATTTATGCCTGGCCAGTTTTATACTCATGTTGTTACAGCAGTGCTGTTCTTTGGTTTAAAGGGTTCCTTCTCCTCCTGATGTTTGCTCCACAATGATATATGAACAGAGCTGTCACATAAGGCACGTTCAACCTAGTTTTACCACTAAAAGATGAAGACTTTATCTATTTATAGATGGGTTTTTAACTCCTCGAGAAAACGTCTGTGTTTTTATATTGTGCTTAATTATAGATACATATGGCAGAAAGGCATGCTCTGGGATCATCAGAGACAGGATCAACTATATTTAAGTAACTCAGATAATAGTTGTTTGTCAAATATACTTAAACAGTAGTTGTTTGTCTAGCCCATTCGTAAAACTCACTAGGAAAGAAGATGCCACATATTTCCTAGACAGCCTGTTCTAGTGTTTTGCCCCTCTTTTCCTAATAAACATCCTAAATCTTCACCATGAATTCAATCACTTTCTTACACCAGTGACCATGGAAAATGACTCATCATCAGCCTTTTTATAAGTACTCCTTCTGTGAGGAAGGCTGACTGCATCCCATTTCCATAGTTTCTCTCTTAAAATGAACCAATGCAGTGCCTTCAATCTTTGTCTGCAGGACTCATTTGCCTGACCTCTTATCATCCACTTGATTTGTTCTGAGGCTTTTCCTCACCCTGGGCTCTCCAAATTCCTTAATGGGTGTAGATAAAGTTCCACATCAGTCCTGGACACCCACACTTGACTGAAGCCCTGTCAGCCCCAAGCAGGTTGTAATCATTGCCTCACGAGTCTGGCAAAGAGCACTCTTGTTAATACAATCTTGGATACAATGAGGTGTTTTGCAGCAGCCTTGCAGGGTTATTCATATTCTACTTGTGAACCAGAGCAACCCCAGCCCTCTCCAGATGCCTCATTGTGTATTCCCTGTTTTGTGTTTGTGTATTCTGCTTTGCCTGCCCCAGAGGAGTGCTTTGCACTTGTCTTAATTTCATCTCTTTTGCTTTCAGGCAGGATCTCTCATTTGTAAGGATTGCTATAAGGGCTGAGCCTCCCTCTCAGGGTCCTGTATTTACCTGGCACAATGACAGGCAGTGTTTAAGACCCCTGAACGAGGCACCCTGCCCTTCCAGCACAGCTCAGCCAGGATATGGATGCAATCTCCACAATTAGTTACATTGCTATTCCAATATTATTAGTAGTAATATTCAGTAAACTTCTCTTATTCCTGATCTTTAGAGATTATTTCCCCCAAAACAGCTCATGTACCTTCCCTTCACCTTCTAGGTCGTACCTTCTGCACAACATCCAACACTGTTCCATGATTTCCACCTTTCAGATCTCTTCTCCCATCCCCTGAATCTTCCCACCTGCCACACGACACCGTCCCTTACTCTGTGGCCCTTGTCACCCTTGCCAACATCCTAAATCAGCTACAGCCTTGATGTGGGAGCTTCACTTTCCCCAAAGCTGCTGTGTTACACTTTTCAAAGCTGGAATACACCAATGCACACTCGAACACAGGTTTCCTCTAAAGACAGATTAAATCAGGGGTCAGAGAACAAATGTGCATTCCAAATGTCCCCACAGCATAAGGTTTTCTTCTGCTCTGCTTCCTAGGAGCCTTCAGTACCTCTCTGCACTCGAGTGTCCTTCCCACACCCAGCAAGGTTGGCCAGGGCATTTAAAAGATCCCAAGAGTCCCCCCGGCTACACTGCCCTGGGCTGAGAATGTTCCATAATGAGGTCTCCAAAAAACATCCCTGTAACAGGGAGCACCCTGAGAGAAAGAGCCCCAGGGCCCAGCCAGTGCCTTGTCACAGACAAAAAACCTCTGCATGATCCCAGTGGACAAGGAACAAGTAAAGTAAATGCTCTCACCTCCCACCCCCTTTTGTTTCCTTTGACATAAACCCAGTTCTCCCCTCCCTACCACCTCCCAGCACAATTTTGACAGGAGGGACATAAGCATTTAAAGCTGGTAAATTGTGAAGAGCAGAACTTTTTAAATGCCATTTCCCTGAAGGACATGGCACTGTCCTGGCATGCTTTCACCTAAGGATTTTTAGGTGCACCACAGAACTGTTACCTCCCATGGCACTGCACTGAGGGGCAATCCAGTCTGTGTGTGAGGCATGGAGAGGCTGCCTCAAGTCGATTATTTTGGAGGCATGAGACCAGCAGAAAACTGCTGAGGGCCCAGCTTACAAAGCCCTTGTAACTTGAATTAGTGTGACAGCAGGTTTAGGATGGAACACAATACAGGTTGGGACTAGGATTGTTAGATCTCTCGGGAATAGCTGAGTGTGCTCAGGAGCTGGGGGAGGTAGAGGCTGGGTAATTGCATCCTTGCACCTCTTGGAGAGCCCTTCTCCACCCAATGAGTGTAGGACAATGAGTGTCCTTCCCTGGAGGCTGTCAGAGGCTTATCAATGAACTGACAAAAAACCAGCCTTGGTACAGCTGGGTGCCTGTACAAAGGGAGAGTGAGCAGTGTTCCAGCAGGAGCTCTGGGCTAAATGGAGCAAAATGAAATCAGGTGGAGCTGCTGCTCCTCGTAAGAGTGATCCTTCAGGAGTTTGGCTGGAAAGCTGTTTCCAAACCGCTGCCATGGACAGAATGCTGATGCTGCCAAGCCCAGCTCTCAGCCACTGACATTTTGCAAGTGGCATTTTCTCCTGCTTGCTCAAGCATGGAGCAAGCCTTCCCCCCTTCCCTGGTGCTGCCTGCTCTCGCTCTCACGTCTGCTCCCCATTCATGCTGACGTAGGGCAGGATCTTTCCTGCTTGCCAGAGGTGTGAAGCCAATGTAAATTACTTTCCTTTTTGCATTGAGGGAAAGTCTTATTATCAACCTGTCAGATCCAGACAGTTGCCAAGATGCTTTATAAGAAGAATTAAATCAGGCTCAATCTCAACAGATGGGTTCTTGCCCCTCTTTGGGGGCCCCATGCAGGGCTCTGGCCTTTGCCAGCAGCAGCAATGCACATCAGCAGTGTTTGGTTTTTTTTTTATTTTTTCTCTCTCAGCTGAGCTTTATCAGTCAAAGCCAAGCATGTGTGGGAGACTGCAGCAGCATAAAACAGTTCACTATCATCAAAGAGTAGGTCATAAGAAAATTGTTTCCCAGGCTTTTAGCCAGGGACATATCACAATGAGCTGACAGAGGAATTACTTGGTTTCATCCTTGAAATGCAGCCCTCACCATTATTAGAAATTGATGGTCAGTAGGGACCAGCACAGCCCCCCAAAGCAGTGGCATGCCAGAAGGGAAGACTGTACCCCTCACAGAAAAAATAAATGAAGTGGGAATTTTGCAAAACAGAATGGGATTATCTGTTTATAACCCAGCCAAGACAGAAACACGGCCACTCTCTGGCTTGGTAGGTTCCCTCCATGGATCATGGACTCTGGGTCACAGTGGAAACAGCAGTCCTGACACTGCTGTGGCAGTGGCCAGGGAAGTTAATAACATGTTCTGGGGGAGGCTCATTGTCACAGTTGACTTTTCCAGCACTGAGTGTCAGTATTTTTCTTGTGTCCTGAGGCTTGATGAGTTCCCAAGTCACAGTTATGAGGATGGCATTCAAATCCATGTGAAATGTAGCAGCCTCCAGGCTTCATAAGCTACCTGCATTTTGTCTTTCTCCATAGGGGTGGAAAAATGTATTTTAAAGCTCACAAATAAAATTAATAGCTCCTCAGATCCCTTCTCATCTGCTCTCCCATCTTTCAAGCCTCTACAATTTGAGTGTACCACAAACTGGCTGTGTAGGAGTGATTTAACACCATGACAAAGCACTTGTCTCTCTGAGGCTGGAGTCCTTCAAACATGGCATCCCTGGGTGACATGGATACATGATGAGGGCATGACTTCAGACCAGCAAATCCACTTCATGCCACCATTCTTCCTTCCCCTGCTCCTGCAATCATCCCTGGTCACCTCTGCTTTTCCTCTTCCCAAGAGGGAGCAGCCTCCTGTCTCCTCAGTGTGAAAACCTTTGAGACAAGAGAAGTTGCAGAAGTAAAAATAATACAGACATAAAAAATTCTCTTTAAAAACACCTAAATGACAATTCAGAGCCAGCTTTTATGATGGGAAAGGAAAGCTCTTATTTGAATACCTTATGGTATTCAAATGGTATTTCCACTGCCTTTGTTGGTTGCTTTTCCATGGGGGGAAGCTTTTCTTAAATTCAGAAGTGATGAAGGCAGTGGAAATTAGAAGGTAGCAAGAGCCCTTCCTTCTCTCATCATTCCCATTCCGTTCCTACAGCCCACGAACTGGGATATGGCTGTGCATTGTCCCAGCTGCATTAAACAGTTCTGGTGCCAGTCACAGGCACTCACACTCCCAGGCAAACGTGCTCCTGGGCCACGCTGATGAATTGTCTCATGCAGAACTGACACTTTTTAAGATCTAATTATGATGACAAAGCTCTAAACAGTGTGGAGCAGACTCTCAGCCTTTGCTCATCAGTGCCCAACTGCTCCCACTGATTCCTTCTCTTGGAGCAGCAGTTTGTTAGCTGCAGGAACCGTCTGTTGTTTTCAGCCTGGGAACTAACAAACTCGAAGCTGTTCAGCCCAGGATTTGATTTCTGCCTGACAGAAGCTCAGATTTGATGCCCAGACCAGAGTCCACGACATTCTGGGTATTTGGGTTCCAGTCCTTTGTGAACCAGTCAGTTCATGGCCTGGAAGGTTACAATTCTGCCAGGGATCAGTGGCTTTTCAAATGGGATCAGGTAACTGTATGCAGACAAAAACAACCCCACATTCCTTTCTTTTGCTTTTTACATAAATAGCCACTGTTCCATAAATCCTGCTGCCAGGAAGGCCTGCAGCAGTGCTCTCAGAAGGAAGCCTACTCAGTTTGTCCTTTAGCAGGAGTGCCAAGGCATCTTGGATTCCTCCAGAGCTGCTGTTCCCTTTGAGCTGGCAGGATTAGGATGGTCTTGAAAAAGCAACAGTTCATCTATAGCATTTATAGGCCAAGTATAATAGGAAATGTCCCCTTGCCAGGGCTTTCTGAGGAGTCTGCAGGACATCAGCCTCCATCCAGGCTGGCTGGAAGCTTCTCCAAAATCAGCCTACACACCTTGGCAGAATGGCCTGCCACAAATCCCTAGGAAACAACCACCTTCGAGAGCAAAAAAAAAAAATAGATGCTATTTTTAAAAAAGCAAGTTAATAACCCCTAAATTCCTGTATATTAAAACAATTTAGTTTCTGCTTTACAGCTGCCCTCAAATTGGCTTTTCCTTTTCGTTTACCAGTTTCCACACACCTCAAGTCTGGCACAGACTGGCACATCCATGGTATTCAAATGGTATTTCCACTGCCTTTGTTGGTTGCTTTTCCATGGGGGAAGGTTTTCTTAAATTCAGAAGTGATGAAGGCAGTGGAAATTAGAAGGTAGCAAGAGCCCTTCCTTCTCCCATCATTCCCATTCCATTCCTACAGCCCACGAACTGCAGCCAGGAACTTGACTGCAAGTCAAGTGAGCTGTGAACCTTCTGAAGCCACAGATGAAGAAACACCAAGGTTGTGTGCAGACACTCTGTGCCACGGGTTTGTTGCTCACAGATGAGCAACCCCAGCTGGAACAAAATCATTCAGCATAACCAAGCACCAAGGAATAAATTGTTGGGTATTTCAGCACATCACATTCATGTCTCTTTCCCCTTGTTAAATCTGTCTTTTTCCCATGGTCATGGGCAGCACTGAGGTCTTCAGAACAGTTTTTAACACAACAGAATTTCATGCACTGAAACTCTGGAGGGAAAAGGCACAAATAAAACACAGAATTGTTCTCATGACAACACACAAGTATTGCCTGGCAATATGGCTTGCTTGCTTTTTATTTTTTTTTCCCCACAGAAACCTTGTCCATTAAGTACTTTTCATACTTTTAGCAGAAGCATTCCTGTTTTTAGAAACACGGGACTCATTTACTTCCTCTACTACTTTCAGTTTAGCTTTTGTAGTATGGAAGAGGAACGGGACCTAAAAGTCAAGGATGTTTCCACTGAAGTCAATGTGTTTGCCCCAGTGAGAAACCACCTTGGATCAACTCACAACCAATCTACTAATCATCTCAAAAAGAACATTTTGGTGAGAAGCATCTCCATTAGGGTCATGCCAGTTTTCACTTAAATGAAAAGATGACTGTGATTGATTTCATGAGAATCTGTCTGCAACAAAAAGTTCTTCCCATCCAGCTGCAGAAACACAAGTCAAATCTTTGGGACGTTATCATTCCATTGCCAAGTGTCACTTTACCTATTATCCTTGTGGTGCTTTGAGGTCCCCCAGCCCCCAACATGTCAGGTTGAACATCTTTATACTTGGCTGACATTTCTGAATTTGGCTGGAGATTAAAGGCCAGGGGAAAAAAAAAAAATCTTATTTGAAATTCAGCTCTGGTACAATTACAGCCTGGGGTAAAAGCTCAGGTTGGTTTTATTTTATCTCAATGGCTTACTTCTTCTTTCAGCTGCCCTCCTGTCCTTGCACTTGTTCTATAGATATATAGGAATTAAGAAGGCCTTGAATCTGCAGTTCCTCATTAAACAAGACTCAGAGGCCTTTCAGACCAAACACAGATGTCTTTATTTAAAGGCATCCATGTACAGTGGGGCCCAGTGCCTTCAATCAGCACTATGACACTACAATAAAGATCATAAATTAAAGAATATTTTTGAACCTCACCTCGATTACCTGTGATAAAAAAGCAGAAGTTTTAAAAGGTGAAGAAACACTCTGCTATCATCAGACAATCCCTCTAGCTCAGCAGTCTTGGGTTTTATCACACACACACAGAGCTCACAAGATAGTAATCAATTAAATATTTTTGCTAAAGCATTTAGTCAGAATGGGAACATCTGGAGTTGTGATTCAATTGTCCAGAACTTGCAGCCTGATAATTAATATTCCTTCAAATGGCTCTTCTATCAAGGTGTCCCTCTAATTTCCAGCCATTCCCCTGTGGCTTGGAAACACTGCTGAGTTATTGCTCATCCCCCAGCCCAAGCCTTGCACAGGAACAGGGGAAAGAGATGAGATGGAGGACTTAAGTGTCAGCATTGCCTCAGGCACATCCACCAGACTATGCATGAAAAATGTCACCTCACTCCAACAGCAACCAGAAAGAAAACACTTGAGGAAATGTTCCAGGAAGTAAATTTGTATTGCCTCAGTGGGACAAGTGCAAGGAGGCTGGATTCACCATCACCAGACCTCACCTCCAGTCCCAATATCTGTATTTTATAACTCCAGAGGGCTGCATCCTTCAGTGGCCTTTGGGCCATGCTCTGGTGCAACTCAGGAGTGCAGCTTTTGCCATCACTAGGCAGGCCAAGCTCTGTATCTCTCTCTATCTTACATGTGCAAATTCAGGCTTTCCAGGCATAAACTGACATAATTGTTCCACACTTGGATGGTGGTTGCTGCTCCTTAATTCAGCCCTAAAAGCCTGTCCAATTGAATTATTAGCATTTCACTCTCCCATCAAGTTCTGGGCAGCCAGGGAATCCTTCAGCTGTCTGAAAAATGTCTTATTTCTATGAAATTTTGCTTTCCAGTTGCAGGGAAACAAACTAACTAGACTGGAGAGAGTGCATAGACCCTACATCAAGCAGGAATGTGTTCATAAATACTGATAGATCATATGCCAAGTACTGGTAATGAGAAGCTGGACATCTTTAGCTAAGAAACTCTTGGTGCTTCTCAACTTTACCTGAGTTAGTTCGCTATTTTTTTCCTTAATTTTGCCTCAGACCATCTCTGCCCAGCAGGTCTGCATGCCGATTTAAAGCCCAGTCCTATCTTCACAAATCTGTCTGAAGGCATCTTTGATGTCTTCATTGAGCTCTGCCCCAGAGAAGGGTAAGAAAAATCAAAATGCCTACACAGTCTGCAAGTCCATCTCTGTCTATTTGGTTTCAAGTGTATTTCCAATCTCTTTAAGCTTCCAGCAGGGAGAAAGGAATCTTTTTCTATGCAATCTCATTCACACCTCTTCTCCTACTGCTGTGGAGGCATGATGTTGACTTTTCAGCAAACAGAGCCTCATTCCTCAGGGTCTCTGCACTGCTTGCTTAGCTGAGCCCCATCAAATTATGCTCAAATCACACTAAGACAAGAGAAAAATCAGAATATGCCCCTTTCATACCTGGCTTTTGTATTTATTTGCCTCTAATAGAATTTATCATCCAGAAGAATTTCAGTTTTTACAGAGCTGTTTCATTTTCCCCTCTGTGATTTGGGTCAAATCCTATCACCAAGCTCTGCTGAATCTGTTGCGTTGCTGTCCCCAGCCTGGTAGGGATGTGGCAAGCAAACATTGCTGAGCTGTGCTCCAAATCCAAGCTAAGAACACCAAAAGGGCTGCAGAGAAGAGCTGAGGCATCCCAGCCCAGCTCCAGGGCAGGCACAGAGCAAGAAACACTCAGCCCCTGCAAGCTCCACATTGCCAGACACTGACACAGAGACTCTTCTGGATGTCCTGCTCTCCCTTTGGGGGATGTGCTGGAGCCATCAGTTTCTAAATCAAAGCAGACATTGGGCCAGAGAGAAATAGAAGATGACAACAGAAGGTCAAATGGACAGGAGAGGAAAAATCACAAGGAAATAAAGAGAAACGAGGCTTTTTATTGGGTCTATTCTGATGATGCACAGGTAGGAACACAGCAAGAGCTGCTCTGACGTGTAATTCAGGCTGACTGCTGTTTAGAAATGGCTGTGTTTCTCCAAAAAGAAAGCCTGCTGTCCTCATTTCTGCTGTGGAAAAGAAAGTGGCCAAGGTGCACCACCTATGTGGGCCAAGAGGTTGGAACTTTGAAACAAAAGGAGGAACAGCTCAGGTCACCTCAGGGAACACACTTGTGGCACATTTTGCTGTGATCTTCTATCCCCCTACTTTATTCAAAGAAACTACAGCTTTAAGTAAGCATCTTCAGCATGGAAAATGAATCCCCAAGGATACATCAGGGAGCAAATGGGAAGGAAACAGTTCTTTGCAGTGAGGACACCACCTTCACTTTCACCTCAGCTCGTTCCCATTTCTCCTTCCTCTACAAGATCTTTTTTTTGTAGCCCTGCAGGGGTACCCTCAGCCCCTGTCACATCAGCCACTAGCTCTCAGTGGGTGTCTCTGTTCCCTGAGGTTCCCCAGCTCAGGAAGCCCCTGTGCTCTATGTGAGAGCATTTCTCCACGGGTTATGCTGGCACCAGAGCTGCACCCCTTGGCAGCTGGGGGCTGGTGTGGGTTACAGTGCCTTTAAAGCTCCCCTGGCATTTAAACCCATTTAAAAACTCCCCAGAGTCTCTTTAAATGACTCATGCAGTCTGTGGAGAATGCACACCTTGGAGCATATGGCCCATGTGCTGACTAACACTGTGGATAATGTCAGTAATGATGCTCCGTGGTGCACACGAGCTGGGCTGCAGCTCCAGTGAGGAGATCAGTGCAGGCCTGGGTTGTATTTTTAATGTGGAACATAAAAATAAAGATATAATGTGTTTCTGTTTTCAAACAAGTGCCACCTGGAAGTCAAGGAAATGTGGGAGGACAAAACCCAAGCCATTAGGTTATAAAAACTTCAGGAGAAAGCCAGATAGCACTGATAACACAGGGCTCTGCTCTTCAAGGTGGTGCTTCTCAGGACATCCTCCAATCTATGAGAATGCTCAAGGTTTATTCCTCTGAATTGCTACACCTAGTGAGTTTCCTGCTCTTGGAGTGGGCTCAACAAATTGCCTCTTGGTAGGGAATAACAACTCCTGAAGTCAAACCAACAGCTGCACCTAATACCTCAGCCCTGTGAGACTGTATTTATTTTCTGTATCAGTTCTGGAGCTGAGACTCACAGGCTTCCTGCTCTTACAAGTCACAGTGGAGCAGATTTGCATCTCACATGAGGGATACCCGAGCTGTGGGTTGATTTAGTAGCTGGAATTTTGTGGTGTGTAGTGAAGAGAGACTCAGGGAAGATACTTGGCAAAGTAAATTGCACAAACCAGCCAACAGATAGTCTTCTCCCTTTCACAGCCTCTAATGAACCCTCTGCTTCTTATCAGAACAGCAAGGGAACAGACATCCCTCCAGCACATAACCAGCCCCTCTCTGAGGATCAGGAGATGACACCATCAGCAATGAGTTACAAACATGGAGTATTTCTGAACTCATTTGTCTGCTGATAGGATTCAGGCCTTATTCCAACCTGTAAATGGGATGTGCTTCACTAGTTCTAAATCACTCAGCAGGTGATAAGTGGTTAACGCCTGGAGCCCTGAGGTGCCTTCAAAACATAATTGCTTATTAAAATAAAACAATAATTAAGTGGAAGACACAGAACCTCGTGACTTCTGAAAACTGGATCATTTTTTATAATGAATCACTGAGGCTGGGAGGAGACAAGAGAGAAGGGCTAAGTCAGAGACCTGAGGGCACACACTGCTCTGGTAGCTGAGGAAAGGAAGAAGTGAGAGGGCTTGGAAGCACCTTGGAAAGGATGTTTCAGATGCCAGCACAGCAAAGACACAGCTGCATTTGATAAGCAGGGAAGGACATTCAGGTTTGTGTTGGGGCCAGAAAAACTTAGTGCTCAAAAGGTCTGAAATCAAGAAAACTGTGGTTCATTTTCAAGCTGTTGGAGGAAGATGAAGGAGTTTGTTTGGTGACAACTCCTGCCTTGTCATGTGGCAATGGCCCTGGTAATATGGATAGAAGGTCACAGCTTCTCAGTTCCCTTCAGGCTCCAATTAAACTCTCTCAATAACCATCTCCCAGATCAGGCTCTGCTGGAGTCAGCAGGTAAAACAAATTTCTCACCTTCTTAGCGCTATCCATCAGTGACTGATCATGTCTGTGTGGAGACCTGTAGGCCAGAGACTCAAACACCACATCCCTCACAGGATTTTGGACATCTGGGGTGCAGGAGATAGTTCATATTCTTGTATTCCCCCTTCCTTCTCTCCTTGCAAGCACAGAGACCAGAAATTTCCATCTCTTTCAGGCAAGATCTGACAAACATGGCCCACCCGAAGGGCTTTGATTAGTCAGAGTAAAAACCACTGCATTAATTGTTCAGTAAGTAAATACCTGATTGTTTTCATCCTCTTCACACCACAGTATGAGCTGCATAGTTTTAATCATGCCTTTGGGCTTAATCCTGATTATTTCATCACAAGCTGCAAGAACATATCATTACTTGCAGTGCCATTCTAGGCTTTAGTCAGTCCTTCAGGTCAGCAGGTGATGAGGGAATCATCATGTGGTACCAGCTCTCTGTGCCCCTGCTTCTCAAATGGTGGCAAACTCCTGCAAGCCCTTAGCTGAGAATTAATGAGAAAGCATCCATGTAGTAATTTAGGTCCTAAATATTCAACCCTTCAAGCTTTGTATTCTCTTTGCAGATATAATCCCACAGAAGAGGAGCAGGGATAGACAAAGAGTTGCTATATGACCCTCCAAACATGTAATTTTTTGTACAAGGTCACCAGGTAACAGGGAGTTGGTGACACATGCAGGAGGCTGTCCCCTACACCAGGCAGAGTATCAGGCTCAGTTTGCCTGTAGTGTAGCAGCTTGAAAATATTTTATCTTGATCCAGCTCCAGGTGCCATGTAACAAAAACCACCCAGTGTTAATTGGCCTTCGTTAACAAGCTCAGCAGAGAGTCAAGGCTGGAATGGAAGAAGCTGTCTCCAAAGTGAACTTCTTACCCTCTCCTTCCAAGCCAGGGTGAAGAGAAAACCAGACTCCACTGTCTGCCCTCCAGCTGTCCCCAGAGCTCCCCATACTGGCAGGAGATGCCAGACAATTTTGGCTTCTAAACATTTCCACATTAAAAATGACTGCCAGCACTTCAAGTGATCTCCGGCCTCGGCAAGCAGGAAGGAGGCAGCACGCAGCTATTTTTAACCTGGGCTGATTTCTTGGGGAAGAAATCATTCATAACCTGTATGCATGCAGTGCATCAGATACAAGGCAGGCTGGGCTGCAAGCACTCCTTAATGGAGCTGTTCTCTCTGTCCTTTGCTCTGTCCTGCAAGGGATCACAGGGAAACACTGGAGCTGTGAGCTCACCTGCTCTGTGCCCACCTCTGCAGTGGTAGGAGAGGAAGCAGGGGCTTCAAGGCCACATCACAGTTTTGTCATTAGCTGCCCATCTCTCATTTGATCCTCGCTGATGCTCAGAGCCCACCCTTGTGACATTCTTGGCACTCCTGCTCCCGTTCCCTGCAGCCATACCATGAACAGACAGAGTCCTGCTCACTTCTGGGAGGTTCTCCTCTGAAACACAGACCTAGCTTAGCCTAAGGCAATTCATGAGTCTCTCCAGTCTTCTCCATGTGGGGAAAGTGCAGGTTTCCTGAACCTGACATCGTTTTCCTGCTGCCCTGTCGCTTCTCCTAACTTCTACATCCTTTGCCATAATCAGTGGTCAAATGCTTCTGCCCAGCAAGGCACAGATCACTTTGAACTGCAGTTCTGGTAATTGGGTTTGGCAGGCAATATTTGGCCCTAAGACCTTTCTCATCTCTTTGATTTCACTTTTATATGCTCAAGGATTTCAACTCTGAAGGAAAAAATATACTATTAACGATCTTCTAATCTGACCTCCCACTTAGCTCTTGGTGTAAAAATTCACCTGGTGGTCCTATACTGAGCTCAGGAACTTCTAGTTGAGTTGGAATGCCACTTTCAGAAAAGTGGTCTGAACTTGATATATTGGATTTAAGTAACAGAGAGCTTGCCTCATCCCTTAGGCAACTGTTCCAGGGGTTCATCATCCCATTGTTAAAAACATCCAGCTCATTTCACAATTGGAAATCAATGTTAGACAAACAGAGACAATGGATCTTGTTACATCACTTTCTCCACTAGTCTAAAAAGCCTCTAACACTCAGTATTGTTGCGGGTTTCCCCCCCTCAAACTGAACAAGTTGCTCCTAGAATCTGCAGTGGGCCAGCTTCAGAGCAGAGTACACACAGCAGCTTTAAAATGCACTGGTTCAACATCAGTCTCAGCCTGAGCAGTTTGGCTTTTCAGTGTTTTTCTGCTTGGAGAGCCCCTCTCCCATGCCTGTCCCTATCAGAGGGCTTCTTTCATGCCCTCACATCTCAGCCAGCTCAGAGGTGCTACATTCCCCTCACCTCCTCCTAAAAACTCTTTTGCTCACATTGAACATGAAGGCCAGGTTAACAAATGTGCTTTTGTGTTGTATGAGCTTAACCCTCCTGCTGTGTTTCAGGCTCCAAAAAGCTTGCAACACCACTATAAAAACATACGGTTCAGTTTAGCTGCTTAAAATTAGACTGTGAATCTCCAGGTCCCTTGGGATGGGTGCATGCTTTGGGGAGAAGAGAGGGGAAAAAGAAAGAGACAAAGCTCAGAAGTCAGCCAAAATACTCAGGCTCTGAGCTTAGCTCACAAACAACTGCAGACCAAGTTTTCAATCCGCTGCCTAAGGACTCCTGGGATCCACAGACCACTTCTAAGGGCTCTCAACAGGTAGTTATGAGAGCAACAAAGCCATAAATTCCTGCAAGAAAATTCATCACACCACTCAAAAACTTTTGGGGCCCATACAGCAAGTGGGGATGAAAGCTATTGATTACAGGATAAGGGTGTAACAAGCTGAAGAGGAGCTTGAGCTTCTTTTCCGCTGTGTCAAAGAGCATCACACCTCAGTTAAGAAAGCACAGACACTCCAGCTATCCCCAGAAAGCAATTGGAAAACTAAATGTGTCTCATCAGAATGCAGCTTTTGCTAGTTGCTCACGCCAGACCTACAGTCTTCACATGTAACTCCCTCCAGAAACAGCACAAAAGAGAAAGAAAACCATCACGGGCAATACAGAAGTTGTTATTTGAAGGGGATCAAAGCCAGCAACACAAAGTCAGATAGAGTTTGGGGGCAAGTCTACCCCAAAACCCAATCAAAAAACCCTCTCTGTTTATCCCAGCAACTCCAAACTACAGATCCTCCTGCACAGGCCTTTTCAGATAGCAGAGGAAACTGAGGAGAGGGATGAAGTGATCCCAGCAGCTGGGCCACTTTGCTGGCCTGCAGATCCCCACCCTCAGCTGAGAAATTGTGTGTCCTCTCCTAGGCAGCTGCCCCTTCTCCCCACATTTATTCTATAAGCTCTTTACTTTAGCAATCAGAAATACATCACATGTTGAACTTGCTGTTGTGTGGAAGGAGAGAGTACAGGCCGGAGGGATTAACAAGAATATAAATAAGTGGTGCACCAAAACAATCATAATAAAAACTGAGCCGTATCATAAGTTCTTAAAATCTCTCTCTCTCTTCAGATACTGTGGCGTGTGCACAATTCCATCTTTCCCATGGCTGTGAGTCCCACACTGCCAGAGCCTGAAACCTCTTTTCCTGAAAAGAAATATGAGACAAGTCCTTTTTTTTTTTTTTTTTTTGGAGAAACAGGACAGAACAATCTTCCTATGAATCCCTAAAGCACGACCTCTATGATCCCCCCCATCTGCTTTCCCACCAGAGGATGGCACATATTTACAAAACACCCCTGGAGGCAAGAGGAAGAGAAGGAGAGAACGAAAGTTGCCGTGAAGAAATCCTAAGTGATGGGAAGATCTTTGGCAAGCTGTTGTAATGTGTGATCAGCCCATTTAATACAGAACACTAATGCCCAGCTGCTGAGAAAACTTGTCCAATGCACTTCTGCAGCAGCAAAAAAAGGCCTCTGAGGTCAGCTTGGTGCCTACACGGTGCTACAAAGAAATTGTCTAATTGCAGAAACTTCTGTAGTCTTCAGTGTTAACCTCTTTCCCCCACGGCCAGCCAAGCTACACACCTCTCTTTTCTAGAAAGCTTCAAGCAAGATGACCAGAAAATGGATTAATAAATCCAACATGAAAAGTCTGTTACTGCTGATCCTAGATTTATATCAGGAATAATCTGTTTTTTCCCCTGAGCAGAGTATACAAGGCCAATGACACAGAGCAGGACTCACCTTAAGATTAAGAATGCTTCAAGCTCCCTTTTCCCATTTAATTTGACTTTCTCTGCCATGAAATCTCAGGCTTATTGGGGGCTGAACCTGTAAATTCCCTTGGCCAGTGTGTTCCTGTGGTTTTGAGCGTCTCAATACCTGATGTTCTCAGATTAGAAGGGCCTTGATCCTGCAGGTGAAACATGAGAAACTTCAGGGAGGGACGAGGACAAGGCAGAGAGGAGAGAACAGAGCCCAAGAAAGCACTGGAGTGCTTGGGCAGGGCACACACACCAGAGCCCAGAGCTTTAAGGCACCATTTAATCCTTCCATGCAGGGCACTGGATGGTGGTTCAGGCAGCTCTCAGGCTGCAATGGAAACTATTCGTAAAGCAGCCCAAGGTCTCTGGAGAAGCCATATAGTTTGCAAAATAACTTGGAGAGATGGCTAAGGAGAGCTGTGAGCAGGGGTTGCTCCTTGTTTCTGAAGCATCATCACCACAAGCTGAAATGAAGTGACCTGTGACTCAGGAGGTACCTGCAAACCTGAGGTTATGTGCAAATGGGCCCCAGCTGACAGCCAGACCCCGGAGTGAAAAGCAGTGAGAGAGCTGTAATTTCAGTTCTTGGGCACCTACATGAGAATTTCAGTTCTCAGGGCTTTGGCTTTGCTAAGTCTGCATCTCTGAAAACGGCGTCTGAAACAGGCCTCAGCACCTGCTCGTAACTTCCACAACCTGCCTGGCACACCCCCAGCTAGAAAGCCTCTCTGTTGCTCTTAAAATTTGGCTCAGAGAACACAGATCCCAGCTTCAGGCCAAGTGAACACTTTGTGAACCGCTCTGCGCGTCTGGCCTGAGTTCAGTCTGCAGATGATGTGTTTTCTGTGGGAAGAGGCTGAGCCAGACTCATCCACACAAAGTGCAGGCTGGTTGAAGGTAAAGCTGAAACAGCCTGTCTGTGCCCAAAGGCATGAGAATTTTGGGATTGCTCAGGAAAATGCTGTCACTGGATGTTGACAATCTTTGAAAGCAATCACCTCTGCGTGGAAGGTAGAGCTTCAAACTTTAGTTGCAAGCATAGTAAATAAAACTTAAAGCATTAAATAATCTTATGTGTGTCAAGCAGTGTTGTAAAGGGATCTTACAAGAAATCCCAAGTTTCTTAGTAACCTCCCATAAGCCTCTGCAAGAGAACAAAAAATGCAGAGAGTGCTGAGATTGTTAATCAGAAAAGGACAAACAACTATGTCTGACCAGGCACCAGCCTGTCCACAAAGCCTTTGCCAATTAAAAGCAAGATGGTCGTGTTAAGGATAAAGCAAAGGTTCCCACGGTGTTTGATCTTGTCTAATTAGCAATTGCTAAGCAGCAGTGGGAATTTTGATTCGGAGGAGTTTGGAAAACTGCACGCTAACAAAACCATGTTAGAGATGGAATTTATTCCGAGAGATCGTGCAACAGAAAGACTTAACTACATTAATAGTTCAGTTTGGAAGAGCCTAACTCTTCCCTGCTGGAATTAGGTATCAACCCATGGAACATGTTCAGTTGCATTGGGACAGTTAAAGTGTGACACTTTAAAATGAGAGGAGTTTAAATCGTGAATCTACTAAACCATTCCCGGTGTCTGTTTGTGGTCTCATGTTTGGATCAAGGTCATCACAACAGTTTTGACTTCTCTCTCTTTTTTTTTTTTCTTTCTTTTTTTTTTTTTTTTTTTCTTTTTTTTTCTTTTTTTTTTTCTTTTTTTTTTTTTTCTGAAGCTGCTCCCTCTAAGATACCCATCCACTTGGCTAATTCAGTCCCTGCTCAGCACTGTGGGGCTCTTTTTGATCCCTGCCTGCCACAGCCATTGAATCGAAAGATTTTTATTTATTTTTATTTTTACTTTTACTTTTATTTGATTTGTTGTCCTGTGGTTGAATATTTACTTTGTGCTCATGATCCCCACTCTCAGCTTGACCTCTCAGAGTCTGCAATCCTCTCTTGCACTCCAGTATCAGCCCAGCCTGGGACTAATTGTCCTCCAAGGTCTGGACTGGCTGCAGGCAGTTTGATGTGGCCATGGGTGGTTGTGCCACTGCAAGGCTTACACTTGCAGTTATTTTCCTAGCTACAAGAGGGTGACATTGTCACACACAGCTCGGCATTAATGACACTTTGCCAGAAGAAGACATGTCCCTTAGCTCAGTTTTCTCATGGTACTCAGAACCTGGAAGTTTCAGAAGGAAGGTTCTCTGTTGTACCAGCACTTCTAAAATTCACCTTCTTCTTAACCAGCGTGGCAATGCTTTTATTTCAAATTCCAGTAACTTGTGGATAATTCAATCTGTTAGTTTTCCTTTTGAAATACAACTATGTCCACAAACTAAGTATGTTATGCCTGAGCACTTTTCTCTTATTTCTGGCAACAGCTATCAATTTTGTCCTGATAGATTTTTGGCTCCACTGTACAACAACAACAACAAAAAAATTCAAGACAAAAGCATCTTTAATTCTCCTATGAATCAAAACATTCTCATTTGGATGTCACAGCAAAAGCCCCCAACACCAGGACAACACGGATCATTTTACAGATAATGGTAGGTGAAGAAGCTGAAAACAGGATTTTGTGGAACCACTTTAGAGAGGATATGAAATCTCCATGGGGAATTTATTAAAGCCAACAATGTAGCTATTCTGTAGCTTTTTGAGGCAAACAGAGGATCAGGTCTTCAGTCTCCTTCAAGCTTGTTTCCTCACTTGAAATTGTACTTGTTATCCACAGAACCGGCTGCAATTACTGTGCCAGAACAGGTTGGGCCGTGACTGACTAGATCTCTGTACACTCACCCTTAGGAAAACTAGATGCAAATGCAGACTGATTCATTTTGCACATGAAAATTGGAGTTTTCTATCAAAAATTGTGATTCTTACTGCCTCTCCCAGTAAGTTAGCCAGTTTGGAGTGTGAAGTGAAGATCAAAAAATGGATCATCTATGGCTGCTTCTTTCTTCTGTGTTGTCTTTCCTGTATTTTAGCCTGGACATAAGAAAATGTTACTGCTCTGTAATTCATGACAACTTTTAGCTATGTCTGTGGCAATTGTCTGGGTTTGGTTTCTCCTCCATTCCATTCTTTGGTCCTTTTATTTTGTCTTTTTCTTTTCCCACATATCACCTGTTTCCTCCTTTCTGTGCCCATTCCCTGGACTGGAAATGGCACAGGTGGAGCAGAGAGCATCACTGTCCCTGCAAACACACCCTGAGCCACCCAGCCATGCTCACAGTCGTGCCTCTGACTCCCTTCCAGCCAAGCCTGCTGCACTTGTCCCACCCTTCCCCTTATACCCACTCTCACATCTAAGGCAGCAAGCCTCTAGGTGTGCTGTTTGGGTGCCCTTTCTCAGAAATATTATATATTTTCTTGCTGAGGTTGAAACCCTTGTTCAAAGCCACCACAATTTCCCACTTTCCAATTTTACAAAAATAGCTATTATTACTTTCTCCCAGTAGCACACAATTTATCTTTGAATTCTTTCTGCACCAAGACTCTGTGTGAGTATGGATTTAGCTTATTTTTTAAAAAAATATTTTTGTATTTGTTTTATCTAAATTAGCTAACAGTGAACTGTGGACCAGACTGTCATCTACAGTTTCTTCCTTTATTTTCTCCATATTCATTCATGTGTAACACAAGAGGCAAACAGATTCCTCCATCTCTTTTCATTCCTTGTGCTAATATTTCCCCACTGGTTTTTTATTAGAGTTTATGGTAATCTTTTTTTTTTTTTTTTAATTTTTCATGATAGCAGTGGTCTGTCTTCATCTTCCCAGATCAGATATGTTCATCCTAACACAGCCAAGTCATGGTGAGACCCACTGACCATTAAAGCACCAATTCATATTTATTAGCTTGAAATGTCCAGCCATGCTCCAGGATCTGGGACAGGAGTGGGACCCTGCTCTGCTGAGCCCAGTGTGAACACAAAAACCCACAAGCAGGACACACTGCTCCACACCCTGCTCAGTCCCTGCCACAATTTCAAAGTGTTAAAAGTCTGATATAATTGTGAACTCACCTCAGTTTATATGAGCACTCAGAGAGTTAAAGCTAGCAGTTTATTTCAGTTATTTTTTTTTATAGTGACTGCATGCTTCTCAATTTCTGTATTATTCACACCTCAACAAATCTTATTTCATTAGATTTTGGGAACTGCTATGGTAATTTTGGTGATTAACTTTAAATTGAGGATAATACATGAGCAGATATTAACATAATGTCAAAACAATTTTGTACAATTGTTACTTAACCTCGGTCAACTCATTTCCACCCCCAGCGTCCTCCCAAATGGACTTTTATTAATATGGCACAGGCAAATATAAGAGAACCCTGGGCTTTATGCAGGGAAATGATTAAACAAGAACACTTATCAGAAATGATCATGCAGGGTAACAAGGCAGCAGGGCAAATCTCTGAATTCTCAGATTCTTAGGGCTGCATCTGGCCTTTAGAGGAATTAAACAAATGAGCCCTTGACAGGGGGCTTGTCTTGCCTGGGTGACAACTATCTCAGCAGCAAGATGTTTAGCTTCTTGCATTTATTATACACAGCTGATTTTAAAGCTGATGGATGGATATTAATTACTGTGAGGACTAAAGATATTCATTTCTGTCTTGATAGCACAGCTACACCTAAGAAAACCTATTTTTTAGGGTTGATGGAGAGTTCATTGTCTGTGGCCCCTTCAGTCAATGGACAGACCAGAAAAAGAAAAAAAAGTTAAAAAATTAAAAAAAAAAAAAAAAAAAAAAAAAAAAAAAAAAAAAAGGAAAAATCCATAAAAGGAGTGATGAGTCAGTAACACAGTGGTGCCTCAGACTGGCTATCTCCTCCTTGCAGGAGGCTGCTCCCATGTGCTCTGTTCATCCCTGCCCAGGAAGCACGTTCCTGTTCCCTGTCACAGCTGGCAAAGAATCCTCCTGGGCTTTCCTCTCATTGACTGTCAAGGGAAAGGGAAAACATTCTGCTGTGTGTCCAGCTTTCAGTCTCACTGGATTTCCTAGGACTTTGTCTTGCAATTCTCAGAGCTTTTTTTACAGTCAGTAGACCAGCTCCCACAGACATCACGAGGAGTGGGGTAACTCCCTTGCCACTGAAGCTGGGTGCTGGGCTTGTTGGAGCTGTGCTGGGGGACTGAGGCCAGGTACCTGTTTTGCACATGTACTTGCTTGAATAATCACTTCTTAACCACAGGATAAATTGGAAATTTGCTGAAATTTGTGGCTGGAGCCATGATAGGAAAATACAGAATAAATGGAGGAAAAAGACTCTTAATTTGTCAACATACCAGCTTTTATACAAAGCTCAACCATGGAGATTGGTTCTATTGGCAGAAGAACTCCCCTTTACTACCTAGCTGAGATGCTTCTGAGCAGTTTGATGTTAATTTGTGTAGCTCCACACCCTTGGAGATGAAATCCTTCCCACAACCCCTGCTTGGTGCAACAAAAACCCGACAACCTTTCAGGTCTGGGCTGTGCAGAAGTTCTCATCAGGATCATCAAGCTCTGAAAATGTATGGTATATCCACTTTTGCATGTCAAGCCTCAGACAGATTCCTGAGACAGGAAGGAGCAGATAATCACCTTGTAATCACTGGGAATGAATCCACAAATCACCTTCTGCAACTAAATTCACTCACAAGAACCTTAATTTAAATACTCAAACTTTGAAATATTCACGACCAATTATTGCTTTTCACAATGTTGACTTAAATTAATTCTGACATTTGTTCCAAAAGTGTAGAGGAAAGAAAACAAAAAAGGCAGAAAAGACATACAGGCTTTTTGGTTTGGTTTGGTTTAGTTCATGTTTTTTAAGAGATTTTTTTTTTCTCCCCACATAATCAGTCTGAATGGAACACAATAAATCTGAGAAGGTAATAAACAGCTCATAAAAATCACTTTTCAAACTGTTGCTAAAACAACCTCACAACAGTTGGTGCACTAATGGCTCACTGGAGGGATCAGAGAAAGCTTAGGTGAGCCATGAGCTTCAGGGTACAAAAAGTGCTGGCTGTTAGCACAGTGCCATGGCTTTGCATTAGGAAAAGTCAGTATCAGAGCATGTAGAGCATATGGGGTAACTCTTAGGAGCTCATTGCTCCTCTCTTTCCCTTTGGCCTCTCATTTTTCTCTGAAACACACTGCAAGTTTGGAAGGTTTTGTCTTTTCTCCACAAGGTCTGAAATTTATGGCGAGGTCTTGCAGGGCGACATTTTGAGGCTTGCAGCAGGTAGAGGATGTGGCACAGATGTTCTGGGGAATCATCTGGACTGAACATCTGCTGAGGGCTTGGCAGTGGTGTGAGGAACCGGATCTGATGCTCCTCTCCATTGTGTTAATAGCTCCTTTTTCGTGTGGAGGCCTTTTCTGTTTCAGGTGGCTGGGACTGCTGCCTCTGCATTTAGTGCATCTGCATTTCACCAAAACCACATTCCTTAGGGGAAGAAAGAAGGCATTTATCCAACCTCTCATGGCAAAATAGTGTTTGGTTGAGAAGAAGCCCTTGCTAGAGCCAAACCTCACTGCAACAGCAAGCCCTCAAATGGAGAGACCATGCAGTAAACAAAGAATTGTGTTGCTCCTGCAGTTACCAGCTCGAGGAAGAAGGAACAAAGCATGAGTCACTGTGACGTGCACAGGCAGAATTATGAATGATAAGCTAAAAATAAAACGCCTTCAAATATAGTTGTGTTCCTGCTTCTGACTGAGGAGCATATTCCTCCAGGGGAGATGACACCTTCCCACTTCGGCTGGGCAGCTCTGTCAGCCACACGCAGAGACCCAGAGCAGGCAGCTCCCACAGTGCCCTGCAGCTGCAGCACAGGAGTTTGAGCCTGATGGATGGTGGCAGCCACACTGTTCTCGAGGATGGGACTCTCCATAATTGTGGCATCATCACTCTGCTGTCCTTCCATCACCCATGCAAAAGAGGCACCCTTGGTGCCAGCTCGAGAAGCAGACACACAGCATCTTGTGAGACTGTCAAAATACAGCTTCTTGAGCCTGCACTGAACTGAGCCACAAGTTCAGCATTAAATACCACTGATGATAGACTTCTTCTCTGATAGGTACTGTGAGGAGCTAACAAGAACACACGAGCCAGACTGTCAATGCAAGGAGGCTCCTCCTGAGTTTTTTAGTGCACTGATATTTTACAATGTGAATGGCTTCATCCTGAGAAATGTCCCAGCAATGCAATAATATGAGTGCATCAATTCTAAGGTCCTTGCTTGGTGGTTTTCACAGATTTTTCCATAATGTTTAGCCACCTTGCCTGGGTAAGGGTAAAGCCTAGGCAATGGCTTTCAGTCTGCTCCTTTGCAGCTGAAGGACTTGGTAGCTCTTGATAACACTTCCAAGGCTCTAGTAGCTCCTGCTGGATGTTACCCACAAGGGGAAGAACGAAAATGACAAGGTGTGTTCTTTTAAAGCCCGTTTGCAAGCTTGAACACTTCTCTCTGGTTTTGTCTGTTTGTGTAAAAAAAGGGGAATTCTGAAATTCTCCATAGGTGCAATACATAACCAGCTCAGCCTAGGTTCTCACCACCAAGATTCTGGTGAATATTTGGAATAAATCAAGCTGGTGTACAAACCTCAGCAACTCTGAGGGAGAGGAAGCAGAACACCAGAGAGAGAGAATCGGGCAGGAGTGGATACACCTTGAAGCAGGGGAGGAAAGAACCTCAGCAGCTGAGTTGTCAGTGTGCATTGCTGCTTTTCCAGGTACAGTGGGAACACTGAGAAGGTGGGAAATGAGCCTTGAGCTCATTAAGTGAATCCTGAACATCTGCAGATATTATCACAGCACACAGGAGTCCAGGACACTTCTAAGGCTGTGAGACAGACCTCAGTGAAGAAGACAGCTTTGCCTTGGTTTTGAAGACTAAATGTTGCTGAGCTCCATGGGCTGGGAAGGGGATGGCTCTCATCTTTAAACGGAACAACAGTGGCATCTGACTTATCTTCTCTTGCTAATGAGCTATTAGAAATTGTTTTTGAGCCTTACTCTTTGGCCTCATTATCACTGTGTTCCCATAAGCTCTGACTGTTATAATGAGGAGAAATCTGGACTGATGCACAGTTTTAATGAGACCCAGTGTAGATGTAAACTAGAAAGTCTTATATGTGAAGTCAGACCTCAAAGTGCAGTAAGAGAAATAGGTAAAGGTTTTACCTCAACAGAGAATCCTGGGTGGGAGAAGAGGAAACAACAATTTTCATGTCACAGGCAGAACAGATAAAACTTGCCCCCACACAAATCAAATGTGAATTCAAGAGGTGATATCTAGAAGAATGTAATTCACCAAGGAGAAAGGAGTGAAGCTAAAAAGAGATCCAGCAGCAAATGACTTCTAAGAGTTGAATGGTGAAAGGAAATGCTCGCTGTCGACAACACCAGTAAGGAATGAAACAGCCAGCAGAACAGTTCTTTTGTTCTTGTTTCATATCTTTTCATGAAAATTAAAAGGGCAGTTTTCACAGCTGGTGAAGGACTTTTTTTTTTCCCCTTCACTCTTCCATCTGATGCCATCTCCACTTTGAAATCAGCGAATTTATGCCTGAAGCTGAACGGGTAAAAAATTAGACTCTGTTGCCTGTGGGTATTTTGCCATGAAGAGCAGCAGGACCTGATGAGAGGTTTCATCTAAATCAAATCAAAGAGTATTCAACAATGTCTCTGTTTTCACAGGAGACTTCCAAGCAGCAAGAGGGAGCCAGAAGCCAGGGCTCAGCTGGGTGCACCCCAGGATGCCCGAGGCAGTCTGTGCTATGAAGGGAAGTGAATGGGGTCAGAATCAGCTTTTTGCCTACATTCTCTGAACTCAATGAGCCAGAGTGAGAGATCTCCAGTCTGAACCCAGAGGGGAGGATTTCTTCACCATGCAACTATGTAATGTCTCATGAGGCTAAGAAGTAGGGATAAAACCTGTGTGAACTCCCACCTTCTCAACAAACCTCTGTCTGATGGTGCTCTGCCAGTGCACCACACTGTCCTCCCCTCTTTGTTAGCATCATGCTTCTCCTGGAAAGATCAGTAATAAACATTCACCAAGAATGACCCTCAGATAATTCCTCTCAGGTCTTGGGTTTTGAGACAAGTAGGGAGAAATCTTTCTTTCAGAGCAACTTTTCAGGAGTAACTGTGGCTCTTTTCTGAGGCATTTTCATCAATTTGTGACTGTTTATTTGAGCCATGCATAAGCATATTCATATGGAGAGCATTACAGTGGCCATGCTCAAAAGCTGTCTTGCAGCCACAAAGACCAGAGATTTCTGATATTATCTTCAATTAAATTTTAAACACTGCAAGTACTGATATGGCTGGCTCAGCACCCAAGCTCTGACTAACTCATTCAGCCTCTGGCTATGCCTCCCAATGGTTTAGTCCTTATGTGTATCCCTGAGAAGATTTCTGTCCTGGGATGACCATGATCTTCAGAAACTCCCATGTATGGAGGGGTTTATTCCCCAAACCCTGAAACTGCTCTCTCCCTGACTGTACTAAACTGTGACCAGCTTTCTGTAGCTTCTAATTAGGAGAGAAGAAGCACAAACATTAAAGGCAGGGTTCTGTCTGCAGCACTGGGCTGGTTGCAGCTCTCAGTCCCAGAAGCCTGGAGTGATGTATTCCCCAGCCTCTGTGCCTCCCAGGACTAGGAATTGCTTTGCTGTGACAGTGGCTCTCACTTTACAGCAGGACAGCCAAAATGATGTTTTTATATGAAGAGGAGAGTGCTGTCCCTCGATATAGTGCTTGGAAATGCAGGAATGCTGTGTTTTATTTTTGATCATTAGATGTCAAGGATTCAACACTGAACAGCTCTAAAGGGTTTTGTTATTGCAGATGCTGTTGGTTTGAGATGTAAAGCCATGCTCTGCTTCCCTGCATCCCACTTGGAACCAGCTGGAGGAAGCAGACAACAAGAATGCTGCTTTTTTACTAATTTCTCCCCCATTAGCAGTCATCAGAGCAGCCACTGGCTGAAAGTTGGTGCATGCATTGGGGATGGTGCACACATGGCACAGCCCGTGTGGACCCAGGGTGAGTGCTTGCATTTGCAAGTTCTTGAACTGTGATTCAGGTGACAGGTCATAGATGTGGAAATGATTGAGGGATGTACCTGTGTGTGTTTGGCTGCCCCTGAAGTGCCTCTGACTTGTTGTGTGCACCTCTTACTCCTGTTTGTGCATAAGTATTTGCACCCAAAAAGGAGGGGAGAAATTATGAAGAGTCCCTCTGGGTTTAAGAAAGGGTCACTATTGCTGCCTGTAGATGTAGATAAGTATGTTCAGAGGGAAGGATGCTTCTTGAGGCCACTTTGCTTGCACAGGGCTGAAGGTCTGAAGTGCTGCATGTCTTGTAAAGCCTGCACGTGGCACAGAAGGGGTGAGGTTGGGACAGACCTAAATCCAGTTAAATAGAGGGGTTGTGCAGCTTTGCAACACCGACTGCCTTGTATGACACACGAATAGGTGTCATGCACTGTTGATGGGGCTAAACTGCCTTGCCCAGTGACAAATTCCCTTTAGTAGAGTCCTTCCCCCCTTGAAGATCCACTGGGAGGATATTTGTCAGGTCTTGCAGCGTGGTCTGGATGTGGTTACCCATTCAGTTCTGGAACATTTCCACTCCTGGCAAGAAGCTGTTAAAAATAAAGGGGTGGCAGGGAGGGGGAATGTATCACCTAATTGATTAGCTCCGTGAATCACAGAGATGCCAGCCTGTCAAAGAGTAAATCACTGGAGCTGTCTTTGATGTCTCCTTCGGTCAAGGACACACCAGCCTGTTAAAAGTGTTGCCTTTCCTTTAATGTGCTTTCTCTCCACTCTCTCTCTCCCTTAGTCTTGTGCATGCAGGGATGTTTTTCCACTGGATGCCTGCAGCTGCCATACTTTGTATTTTGATTCCTTCTGCAATTACTGGCTGGGCAGGCCAACCCTGTAGGACAGGCCTGCAGAGGAGTGATTACTAAGGAATGGGAAATGCAAAGAGGGGTATTAGAGGCCCCTCAAGGGATCTCCCTCCCACCACAGAGCTGTCACTCTGAAAAATACCTCCCATTGCAAATCATCATCCTGAAGGTAATGGGGACCTCCAGTTAATCCCATCTTGTGGTAGTTGGAGGAGAGGGGAAGTGCAAATGGGGGTGGCTGTAGGCAGAAACACATGGTCTTTTTGTATGATGTAAAAAGCTATTGGTTGGGTTTTTTTCTTTTTTCCCACTTCCAGCATGGCTGGAGATTCACTAACAGTCATGTGGTGCTGAAAGACTATAATAAAAAGCTAAGTGATGAGGCAGCTTTTGTGATGGAATTTCAGCACTCCCAACAGGAGCTGAAGCCAGATCCCACATACAAAAAAAAAAAAAAAAAAAAAAAAAAAAAAAAAAAAAAAAAAAAAAAGAAGAAGTGCTATTCAGACAAAACAGAACAAGCTAACCAAATTTCTCTAAATTTCAAACCTGAACTAGTTCCAGAGCTTCAGAAACTGTTATAAGGCACATCTGATCTTGCTGCCAATGTGCACCACATCTCCTATCACGTGCCATCTCGGATGGAAGACTGCTCCCCAGGAATGAACTGCTTGTCTTGGTTCCTTGCCAATGCCACCTGGCTGACTCTGTCTAGGTAAAGCACAGTGCTAGTGAGCATTGGCTCAGGCAGACGCTCGGATCTGGGCCAGGCTGGAGATGGCCTGTTAGTAGCTGTCGCTCGCTTGGCTGGGTTGGTTTGTGGTGCTGGGAGAGGGCTCAGCACTCGAAGGCTCCTGCCAAGATTTTCTGCATGACAGCACCCTCCTTACTGCAGTCTGTGGCTGGACTGAGCTTCTTCCTGCACGTCCCAAGAGTGGGCCTGTAAAGGAAAGGCATTCTGACGTTTCCAGGCTGTTCTCCTTGGAGGTCCCTGCAAACACAAGCTGCTCCCTGTCCCGGTGCATGCAGCCCATGTGTTAACAGCAGAGAGCTATTGGCCACACAGGCAGAGAGAGGGCAGGGCTCTGGTGCTCACTTCTTTCCTGGGAAGGTAGCCTGGCCCTAGAAATACTCATGGGAGACTGGCAGGCAGAGAATGGTGCTCCCAGAACGTGCCTTGCAGTCCTTCCTTCTCACTCCACCTCCCCGTAAAGCAGCTCAGGGAATGTCATCCCTCAGCAGGTTTAGGACAAGCCCAAAGTGTCAAAAACAAGTGGAAGAAACCACTCAAGGGCTGAAACAGCAACAAAGGTGCTGGTGAAGAAGGATGAGATAAGCAGTTTTGATGTTTTATGCTAAATGCACTAAAATGCACTGTCTAGCTCTCACCTCAGGCTGTTGTAACTGGCCATTCCCATCTTCCAGCATGAGTTTATTGCCACAATGCTTCTCATGTAAGAATTTCCAAATTGTATCCAAGTCAGTCAATCACCTGGCCCCTGGTAAGGTACCTGGGTGGAGATTTAAGTCTAAGGTGACACCTCTTGTCTTTGAAGCAATTATTAAAGCTTTTCTTTTTGCTTGCCCTTTTTTCTTTTTCCCCAAAGCACTTTTCATTTGGCAGCAGCTTTCTTGAACTGTAAAAACCAGGACATGGCACAGCTTTCCAGTGTGGATACCTGCCTGTACTTAATCAGTTCATTCCTCCTACTCTTCTTCCTCTCTGCCTTCAGCGTATTGCCTCAGAAGAGAGCTGAAAAGGGCTAAAAACACGTGTGCCAGCCTGATATTGCTCATGGACACGTGTTTCTGAGAGCTAGAAATGCCAGTCCTTGGAGGTTACACAGGGAAGCACTCAGTGATTTCCCTTTTCATTCCCCATCTCCATTTTGCACTGTCAGGTTTCAATCCGCTTCACCCGTGCCATGTGAGCACTGCCTCGTTCTAAATTCCTCCTCAAAATGACACACTTCCTATGGCAATCTTGTTATCATAACCAACCAAGCATGTAATTTTCTCCTCTTCTCCTCTCCCCAAAAGTATACGATCTCAGTTTATTAGATTCTATGTCTATAAAACAAGCCGTGGGTAGGAGGCACAATGAAAATACAAAGGTGATGAGGCATTTTGCTACCACCTCTGAATTCTGACTGGCTTTCAGGATACAGAGCACATTAAGCCATCATTCAGAATAAACATGTTAATCCCTCTTTAAATCTTAGCTGCCAAAGCAGAGGTGAGCACTGGTGGCTTTTGAAGGGCATAAAGCTGTTGATCTTAGCAGGGATGTAACTTGCTGCGATTTCCTTGTGTACCTTTAGCGAGAGCCCCCTGACAGGGTGCTAATGGCTGGATTCATCTGGAGAAGAGGTGATTACTAGAAACGTCGAGATGATGGTTTAACATTACAGTGTATATGTAAGTTCTTTTTCTTGGGCTTGAGATCTTAAAGAACCGCTCAGAGGTAATCAATGGCACTTTAGTACCCTTTGAAGCTTTTATTCACAACATTTGCATGGTACTTTGTGACACATTGACTTTACTATTTTCCTTCAATTTTACACAAAATTGCTCCGGACCCGCATTTAAGTTGCTGTAAATGTGGTGATCTGTCAGCTTCAATCACACACTGCATCTGGGGCTCCCTTTCTGCAGTAAAATCTTGGGTCATCATTACATTTTCCTATGCTCTAGGATGGCAATGGGCTAATTATTTAACACTGCACCTGCCCTTCTGTGAACTGAGACACTGCACCTTGAAAGAACTCCACAGGATTGGCATTGACCTAGCAGAAAATTACAGTGCTGGAACACCAAATTGATATAACACTAAAATAAACTGGGCTCCAAGGCTCTGAATGGGCAATATTGTATATGCTAAGTGAATGAGGGCTGAATGTTCAAGCAGCTTCTTTAAAAATGCAAGAGCAATTTCCTAATTTTAAGTCTGCACATATATTTGGGGGTTGATTTGGGACCTAAAACAGGTGCTTTTTTTTTTTTTTTTTAATCTAATCTATAGCTTTGATTTCATACAGCCACATGAGCTTATCAGTGTCAGAAACAAACTCTATATGGAAAAAGTCAAAGGCAATTTATACCTCATGGATATAAATTGGAAAACTGCACTTTTAAAAAGATATCAAAAAGTATAATGTATTCATCTGCCTGGAAAATGCCATGAATCTCTCATTCCTCCATATCTTATATTCAGCCAAGCCCTTTCCTGCAGCTGGCACTGTGCAGGCTCTTCTCCCCGCAGCTCAAAAGGTTGGAATTAACCTGACTCCAAGGAAAGCTGCTTCCCACACAAAAGAACTGTGACCCACCTGCAAGGAAGATCATGGAGAGTTCAGGAATCAGCACCCCAAAGCTGTGGATGGCCCAGGCTGAATTTGGTGATGCCATTCCCTCCGACTGGGAGCACTCAAAGTTTGGCATGAGGCGTGAAATATTTAACCAGGCTGCCACTGTGTATAAACCAGAGTGAGTGCTTGAGCAGAACATCTGTCAGTGAGATGGCAGCTGGCAGAGCCTGGCAAGGATTTTCTGGGGAGAAATGGGCATAGTTTCCTAACTTTGTTGCAATGCTGAGCTGCGTGGGAGGGTGAGGGGAGCAGGTGTGAGTGAGTGTGTTGCTCACTGGACGAGGAAACAGGACAAGTGCCCCGAGGAAGCACGTTTGAGAGGGCAGACAGGAGTGCTGCAGTGTGGGAGAGGAGATAGGGAGCAGTGGGCTCAGCAGGTGGCTCCTCATGGCCCAGGCAATGGCCTCTGATTGCTGCAGGTTTCTCTCACCCTGGGTCTCTCAGCAAACCATGATCCCCGACTTCTTTCCATGCTGAATGTTCTTGCACGTGTGTCTAACTCAAGGCCTTTAAGAAGGGGACACCTGCAGCAAGGTGGGTGTTTTACCAGGGGCCCAAGCTCTGGTCTTGGCATCCTCAGTGCAGAAAGGATTGAGCAGCTCAGTCCTAGGCAGGTATCCAAGACCTAGCTCAGCAGAAGGAAAGAGTTTTGGGTCCAAAAAAATCTTCCAGCCTGGTCTGGGGAGAGATGGGTTTGACACTGCTCTCCTATTTATCCTCCTACTGCTTTCAAATGAGCTTTATTTGACCTTCCTCAGGAGCAGACTTTGGGTGTCCCATCACCAGCTTCTTACTTCCCTCATGAACTCTCTTCTCCCCAAAATGACCTCACAGTAGGAAGGTGAGTCTGGTAAAGGTAGGAGGCTGGAGGGAGAGCACACCGAGCCTGAAACCAGTTTTGAGAGGGAGCAGGCTTATGTGTGAGGAGGAAGGATGTTCAGAGAGAGAGGTTCAGGGGGTGAAGTGGTCTAAGGAAGTCAGCGTGATTGTGAAAGTTCTTTGTAAATACAACAGGACTTCATTCCAATATTTAAATTATTTTTCTCTGTGTCAGGGCAACTCCCTGTGTGCACACAAGGGTACCCACAGTCCCACTCTCTTCTTCCACCAGATCATGCAAAGACTCAGAAATGCAGTAATTAATTTCCCCATCATTACCACTGCTGCCCTGCAGATAATTCTGCTGAGTTTTTAATCTAGCACTGTTCTGTTAGCAAATATTTCCTCTTTTTGCACTAAGGTAGAGATTGCCAGAGACTGAGAGTTTTGTCCATGATGCAGGTCACTAGAAAGGGTTAATCAGCTGGGGGCACATATTGTCTAATTCCCACAGTGTGGGAGTGAGACAATGGGAGATCAGAGTTGGACTCAACTTCTTTGCATTCTCCCCCACGCTCCTTTTGGAGGGTGTTTCAGGGACAGGCTGTGAGGAATGCACACTATCTAATCTGCATGTATAATGTAAATATGCACATTTTTATTTGCTCTCTCCATCTGCAGGGAACTTGCTGGCATCAGAACAGCCATGCGGGCTCACAGCAAAGTTTCCTTGTGAAAGGGGAGGAGACTTAGCAAGGCTGCCTGCTCTCTCTTGGGCAAAAGGGTGCACAAAGCCTGTCCTACTCACACTTTCACATTTGGCTTTTGGTCTCAAAATCTGGGATGGACTGGGCCCCTGAAAGGGAGCTGGTTCCTTAACTGAGCTGGAAAATCAGTGTGGAAGAGGGAAGAGAAGAAATATCACATGGCCAACCTTAAACCATAATTTAAACCAATTTCTCCAGCATAGCAGAAACCTAAAAAAATAATATTTAGGATAGGACAACTAGGTTTTATCTTTTGGAACAGACAAGATTAAATAGAGGTAAATTCAAGAATGCTAAGCTGCTCAGCATGAGGAAATCAAAATGTTTCATCGGAGTTGTCAAAATAAAACGTCTAGGCTGTATGTTTTGCAGGTTTTTTCTGTGTTTGCATTTGAAGCAAGTTGGGTAATTTGCAGATTGACTAAAGCAGCACTTTTTGCCTAAAAAAAAAAAAAGTAATTTTCATGAAAATCTGTTCCCCAGCTCCATTGTGGCCTTCTGAACAATGCTATTACCCTGGCTGGGAAGCAGCAGCAGCAGCAGCTGGAGTCCCTTGCCCTGCCATCAGTAGCTCGCAGCACTTGGAATCCTGGCTGCCCTATAAATTGTCTTTCTCCCAACTGGCTGAAATATCTGACTTTGCTCCACAGAATTTTTGGACTCAGGTCACTTGAAATCAGGGAGAGGTGTTGCTGTGTGGAAACTAGTGGTGCAAAAGAACAGAAGTTTGCATAGAGTCACCAGCATCTAGCAAAAACTTTCTTCATAATCTCTTTCAAGAACATAGATCTTCCTTTCCATGGAATTTTGCAAAGGCATGGCTGACTCAGAAGGGGTTTTAATCTATTTTCCTTATTGTTCCACTGCATACATGTGTGAGGTATTTGTCTGTACGTGGCTGTGGCAGTATAAATATTAATAGCACAGGGGTGAGAATACATGTGGCCCTCAAATGAGGTTACATAAACACACAGCTGCTGCGCTATTTGTAAATTTATAAAGACACACTTCCATCAAGAGTGTGAAAGCCAAATAACCGTGCAGGGAGAGAATGCACATGTGCTTCATAAACTGCACAAGATTACGTGGTGCTACTTAAACCCCAGCCCCACTGGGGTCAACTGGAGCTCTGTCACTGACTTCAGTGGGATCAGGACTTGGCACACAGTGCACTTGCTGTGATTTCCGTGGATAAAGCAGAGTGAGCTACTGGAAAAAAATCAGTATGAGAAGTGCCAATCCCTTGTGACTTGCTGACATCTGAGCCTGATGGGGATGGTGCAGCAGCGTAACACCACAGAGCAGAGAGCCTCCACCCTTGCCCCCTGCAGGCTCTGCTGTCCATGGGAAAACAGGATGTGGATGGGCTGTGACCAGGAGGAAAGCAGCTCTGCATTTGCCTCCCTGCACTCTGAGCTCTGCCAGGGAGGGGCGCTGGGGTTGCCTCAGCCAGACCAACAAAAGAGCATTGGCTGTGTGTTGGAAGGGGTGATGTGTTGGCAGTGTGCAGGTCAGGGTGTGGATTTCCATGCAGTCCTGTCCGTGCAGCTTTAGCAGCTGCTTGCACTCACAGCCTCCCCAGGAGGTTTGGCAGTCACTGTCAGACTGCATTCTGCATGACAGGACTTGATGGGGCTAAGGTTTCATCCCATGCACAAGGTGGGGCATGCAAGATGAGTCAGAAGCAGGAAGGTTTCAGGCACAAACAAGAGTTGTTGAGACTGGGAAACAGATTAAGTGATTTTTAAAAATCGCACATTTTCTGGGATTCTTAAATTCTGAAGTGCAATATTACATTTTTCCCACTGCAGAAGATGCTACTCACACCCCAATGGCAAGTCTAGAATCATTATTTGGGCTCACAGAATCACCCTGGCCGTGATAGTAGCCTTTCAATCAGGAGCATCTTTGCAAGTGACTTTTCTCAGCCTGCTGCAACACAGCAAGTCCAACGCAGATAAAGGCCTTGATGTGTGGAAATTTGTTTGAACCTTCTCCATATCCTCTCTCCCCCCTGGTTTGGTTTAAGTGTTGAAGGAGGAGCTCATGAGAAACTGTTCCATAAACTTCCTGAGGCAGCATAACCTCATAGGAAGAGTGTTGTGCCAAAGTCTGCGAATTGTATTTTGGTTTTGTTTTGTAGTATCACTGATGCTTTAGCAATTGGTCCAAAATGCAGTCATGTAATCACCCAGCCCTGGAGGATTTTCTTTATGGGCACTGAAGGCTGGGATTCCTTTTTCCTGGGTCTTCACCAAAGTGCCTGATTGATAGAAGGCTGGCCCAGAATCCCTGGGTACCCAGAGAAGAGAAACAGGCATGTGCAGATGGCAATTCAGATCTTGGGTGAGGTAAGGGAAGTGGACTGAATCCAAGACTCAATCTGTCCTTGATTTGGAAAACTTAATTTGTAATGTTTTAATGTTGCCTTCAGGGAGGGGATCCATCTGGGGGAGATATTATGCAACAGGTAAATGTGTGCTGGAGTGCACAGAACACTCACCTCCCTCTGCAGACAAGACCTTTACTGAAATGAGAATAATTGAATTTTTGGTTCACTAGCAAGAACACTTCTTTTCTGTATTGTTTCTGTCTGGTTTTTTCCAAGCCAAAAGTAAAGATTAAAAAAAAAAAAAAAAAAAAAAGAAAAAAAAAAAAGGAAAAAAAAAAAGAAAGAAAAAAGAAAAAAGGCAACATCTTGGTTTGGGCAAAGCATTTCTTTGTCCCTTTAACAGAAGTAACAGCTGGATTATGAGCACACTTTTCAAAACAAAATGTAAGGCAAATTGTAACCAAGCTAAATTTGCAAAGGGAAGATCAAAACATTTTCTTTGAAAGTGGCAAAATGAAACATTTGGATATGAGTAACATATTCGATGTCAAAATGAAGTTTCAAAATTCCCCTTTTAGCCTCTGAGAAGGATTCAGTGAGGCAAATATAAATTTGAAAAAAGTTGCTGTTACCAAATCTGCATTGCCCACTGAAAGAAAATAATCCCAAAGTGTCTTCCTGATCTAAAAATGATTCTACAAATGCAAGAGATCAGGCAGCTGTTTCTTGGACACAGTGCAGGGCTGTTCTAGCTAAAATTTCAGCAAGTCACCCTTAGGCTTTGCACTAATGTCTCTGTTCTTGCAATGTGGAACATAAAACTCCTGCTAGTGTCATCACAGACAGACAACAGTCACCTCATCCAGAAGGCAGGATGAGAGCAACCTGGCCTTGATTTCTCATACCTTTATTTCAGCTATTTGTGTTTGTTCCAACCAGCAGACTGGCTTTTGCTATATTTAGTTTCAATCTGGGGAGAAGGGCTGAAGGGAGTAATACAAATTTTATGAGAATGTTTTGTATTTTATCCCAAGCGTTTCTTACTTCCTTATGTAGAATATAAGTGAAAGAAATGGATGGGTGGGGGAAAAGTGGTTTCCCAGAGCAGTACAATTGTGCAGATGGAGGAGCCACACGGGTTTTGCAGAGGAGGGCTGGGGATGAGTTAGAAAGGCACGGCAGATGCTGATTTCCCAGTCGGCAGGGTGGAGGGAGCACCTCTGGCCATCAGCCAGCAGCAAACCTTTTCCTGGGTGGGTATGGATGAGAAAAGCCTGGAGACAGAGAAGCCAATCTCTCGGTGTCCTCTAACCACGGACACCTCACAGAGCCTGTCCTGGATCAGCATTTGAGAGCCCGTGGAGGGGAGGAGGCACTGCCAGGTCTGCAGGTGATGGAGCAGCGCTGGTGGAGCCGCTTTTCCCTCCGCAGACCCGCACTTAGCTCAGCGGGGTGGCCTGGCCTGATGTGCCCGCTCCCTCATTATCCAGACAGGGATTTCCAAAGCCACTTGAAATGCCCGTGATTGTGCAGGCGTCAGGTGGCAATTTGCCAGCTGGAGCTCCGTGCTGCGCCGGCAGGACAGCAGGGGACAGCGGCGGGGACGGCGGCTCACCGGGGCATCCCCCTCCTCCTCTGCCTGCTCACCGCTGCTCCCAACAGCTCCAAAGGCTGGCAAGTTTTTTGCTTACCTTTAGATGTCTAGACATCTGAAGGACTTCTTGAGCCATGTGGCCGTGAGGTCAGGGATACAAAGAGGACCATGTGTTAGCACTGGTGAAGTTATTCTGGACTCAGAGCACTGCACTGCGTGCACTGCAGTGATTTTGCCTGCCCTACACCTCCTGCAGGCCGTCAGCCCGCTTGCATGAGCTTTGCTCAGCGATGTGCTCTGCTTGGGCTTGTTACTGGTGTGAGCTGTTGCCTGACCTTAGTGCCACTGTTTGGACAAAATTCCCTCTGATTTTTCCCAGGCATACTCTGCGCAGAGTAATCAAAGGGTCCTGGCTGCTGTCCCTCTGATGCATGTGCTTTTCACTTTGATTTTCCTCTCTTGTCACACAGCATCCAGTCTGTATGAGGGCATACTCCCCACATCCCTTCATGAGGGATATTAATCTGCTCAGCTGTACTTCATTCTGCTTTCTGTCAGCAAGCAGTGGTCTGGAGCACAGGGGAAGATGACAAGAGGCATCATGTACATCCAGGCACAGTCCCTGGAAGCAGCAGGGGTTCAGCAAGGATGAAGCTGCCCCAAGACTGTTTCCTGGGACAGACTGGATGTGATGTGTGAGAGGCAGATATGAGTGTGCTCAGCCTGATGAGGAATCACATGATAGGCACCATCCTCAGCAAGGAAATATGCAGATATTTGGGGGGAAGGAAAAGTGTTTACCCCACAGGGTAACTTGCGTTGGTGTTACAAAAAGTCACTGATGCCTGAAAAAATTGGCAAATCTTCCAAATAACCAAAAGTGTTTGAGAATTTCTCCAGGAATACTGCACAGAGTAAGTGAATTTGCTAATTGTTCTATACCAGGTTATTTTGTTTGGCTCTAATTATATCCTTCCAGCAAAAGAAATTATTTCTAATCCCCCTCCCTGATAAGAGAGAACGGAGTAATTACCTGAAATACTGCACTTGGACAGGGAAGCCACCAATATTATTTAAGCTGCAACAAACTGTAGGGTTTGACTGACTCCCACTGTTCCCCTTCCAATATTTGTCTATTGTGTAATTCCAGATCTATGATACCTGCTATTCCCCGTGCCTTTGAAATAACAATGTCTGTCTTTGTGCATCACTTTTCCACCACAGATCTCAAAGTACTTCACAAAGGCCAGCATCATTACTGTCATTTTACGGATCAGAAATCCAGACACTGGGAGGTTAACTGCCACTGGACTATCCCACATTTACTCTGGACCACCAGATCATTCATTTACGATGCAGGTCACGTTCCCCCCTTTCATTCCTGGATCGCTCTCTCTCCCCTGCTCATGCCAATAGAATCCAAAGGCTTGTGCAGAGATTTAAATTTATGTGGAGTTATTGACACTGTGTTCTGCTCTTTGTCTCCTTGTGGTTCCTGGAAATTCTTGTCTATCTGCCTGCTTCAGAAAGAGCTGAGATAATTTCTTTTTCTATGAGCACAGATTACAAAACCAGATCTGGTTCATGCATCTTCCAAACTCTGAAGGAGCCTGACTGTGAGAATTCAGCTAACACTGTTTGCAGGATAAAGGATCATTACAATATTCAATATTTTTGACTCAAGTTTGCACTCTACCACTGCTCCTGACTTCCTGGGCTGAAATGCTGGTGTCTCTTTATACTGGAGTCTTCTTGGCCTGTTTCTGCTCAAGAACACTCATGACTGTGTTTAAAATTCAGAAGTTTATTTTTGACAGTAGCTTGTGCCTGAACTTTTACATCCAGCATCAATTGTGGCGAGGGGAGAAAATGAATCTTTGCCTTTGAATGATAAACTGTTTAAAAGTAGAGCTTATAATGGCAGCAGTGAAAGAACTTCATTTATAGCAGCCGCAGTACTACAAAGATAATATATTTCATGGGACAGAAGAGTGACAAGAGAAGAGAGGTAAAGAACCAACAATATTTATCTCTGAGGTGTTCCCCCAGCAAAACCAATTACTGGTCCTGTTCTTCTGAAGGGTGTCAAGATGCTGTTGTCACACCTGAGTTTCCCTGTGGGACTTGGACAGGACACCAAAGACAAAACAGATGAAAGGGTGTAATTCAGTCGATCTCAGTAGATTTGCAGATGCTTATTTGTGCCAGAGCCTTCACCCTCTGAGACCCTTTTCTGTTCGTGCAATGCACACTTTGGTGGAAGCAGGTAACCTCAGAACATCCTCATCAGGAAACTATTAAAATATCTGCAATAGGGGCAGCTGTTTTGGCAGTGATCTAGAAAAACAGTGTAAGAACAGTGCAAAAATTTATGAGGCTTCCCTTACATCTTCATGAATTCCTGATTCCCTTCATTGCTCTAGTTCTCCTTCTGCACTACTGCAAAGATACTTTTGAGGGCACATCCTGACACTGTACAGGCACTTGCATCTTGAATCTGAACAATGAACCACATTGAGTAGGGTCCCTGCAAACCAAGGTCAAAACCACTTGGATCACAGATAGAGATGCTCACACAAAGGCTTTCAAGTAAATTCTTAAGGAGGGAATAATTAGAGACAAGGAAGTAAATGCAAAATGGGATAAAATGTTAGATAGGTTTAACAAAGACTCAGAGAGTGCCAGACTAACTCGATATCATTCTTTGATAAGATAATTGATTTTCTAGACAAAGGAAAAGCAGTAGATTTAATCTATCTGGATTTCAGTAAAGCATTCGATATGGTGCTGCATGAGAAATGATTCGTTTTGTTGGCAGATCTGGGGTTTAGCACAGGAACTGTGAGGCAAACAAAGAAACGGCTGAAGGGGAAACAACAATAGGTTTGTTTACAGGGAGAAGCATCAGGTTGAAAACAAGATAGGAATGTCAGTCCTAAAAGAGCTTCCAGGTGTCTGATCTGGTTTAAACTCTCATGAATACTCTTTGTTACACATTCAGTGTGTAAAAGTGTTTATAACATTAGTACCCGTGGGTAGAAACTTGGAAAACTTTACAAATGGGAAGAAGTGTTGGAACATTTTAAGAAGAGTTAGATGATTTTGAGAGCTGGAATAGCAGAAGCAGGGTGGGATCTACTAGTACAGACTGCTGTGCCATACACTCAGGTACCAGTAGTAATATTCTTTATGGTGATCTGTCACTTGGCAATGACATGTGAGGAGAAAAACATAGGTGTAACAATTGAAAGCCCATCAATAAGGTGTCACCATTAAAAAGTCAATGTGGGGTTTGAGTATAGCAGCTGATTCTACTTGAAAAAATATGGATTTACCTGTGCAAAGTCTGCACTACTGATGTGCTGTCTGCTGATCAGGGAGGGGGGGATTGAATGTGGAGCAGTTGGAGAACAGGAGGATGTGGCTGAAAGGAATGGAGATTTCTACTATCAGAATTAGGAAGACCTGGCTTACGCAGCCTAAAAATTGAATTATGTAATGTTGTGAACACCGGGAAAAGGCAAGAGCACTTTAACCTAAAGAAGATACTCATAAACATATTCAGCTTAGATTTCAGAGGACAATCTCATTCCACCAGAATATTGAATGTCAGTTAGGGGAAATGTATTCTAAAAACCTGCTAATTTAAAGATGGAAAGGGATTGGTTGTGGCAGAGTTGTTTGGGGGAGACTGGAATAGCACATGCCCAAAATATTCAGTCTCCAGCATTGTTTTTTAGTCCCTTTTTAATCAGTACAGAGAAATGAAATCATAAAACAGTATGAAAAAGGAAGCAAACAGCCAGTCTCTTGGTTATATGTTTTGTCAGTCCCCTGCTGGTGCCTTGGCTTAGAATTATTTATGTTCATTCCCAGTGTCTCATATCTTACCAGTTCAAGTTGAGTTCTAGCACATATTTTTGCATTGCAGTTAGGTACATTGCTCTCAGACTGAAATACAATATTCACAACTCCCTCAGTGCCATGACATTCCCTTTAACATGGACTCCAGAGGTAAATCCTGCACCCCAATAACGGGGACATATTATTCCCCCTTTAAAATGACCTTGCCTTTCATCCAGACCTCAGTGGTCAATCTAAATTGTGTTGCTCCAACAAAATGTAGTTAGCTGATGAGCTCAGAGACATTATTTCTCCTTCCCTAGGCATAGCCTGCAGCATTAGTTTGTAGGGGGTTGGCTGGCACTGATAGAGTGATCTCTGCTTTGGAAAAACAGATTGGCATGATGGGCATGAACAATTTAGCAGGCTGGAGGCAGGGAAGCAGGAATTTACAAGCAAATTTGTTTAAGTACAGATTGTTTCGTTTCTGAGAACAGCAGCGGGGAGCTCCGAAGTTGCATGATGCTGCAGCTGTTTAGCCATTAGTTGAAGAAAAGAAAGAAAAATAAATAAGACAAGACAAAGGAATAATCTTTGAATAGCGACAGAATATTTCAAAATAAGTGAGGGAAAAAAAAAAAGCTTTAAATGTTGCCTTTTTTGAGTGGTAGGGGACAAGATGTGAGACTGGCAACAGCGAGGTAAATAGAGATAACTATATAGATACAGAGAATGCATCCTCTATTCTATCCCATAAAATATGAATTTGACACCCTGAACTGGGCATCCACTTAGTAGACATGAGGATAATGCACAGTGAGCAGTGTAAATGTAAAAATAGAGCAAACCCAAGTAAAATTAAATCAGGATGACCTGCTGCGAGCTGAAGAGCAGCAGACTGGGACGGGGCTCGCCCAGCAGGCAGGGCTCTGTCCCTGCCATCTCCAACAGAGGAAGACATTGCAGTAATGTCGCTGCATTTTACAGCAGCTCCAGCCTTTCGTCAGGGAAGGCGTTCTCTGCTCCCAGTCCCTGCTATGGAAGTGAGAAGTCATTTAAAGATTAGCTGAGATGTTATTTCTATCAAGCACCCTCTAAGCCTGGCCATTAGCAGCAAATTGGCTGTGAATAGTGTCAGAGCACCTTTCATTCTGACAGGCGGCTTACAGGTGAGGGACTTTCCAAACCAGAGCTGCTATTCTTATAGCTAATAATTCCTTACAGAACTTTCTCTCCTTATTTGTCCAGCAGCGTTTAAAACCCATATAAAAATCCAGCACCCACAACATCTCGCGGCAACTCAGAGTAATCTCCTGATGAACGTTTTGAAGTTGCCATCAACTAAATGTTATTCCATAACCCCTCATTGTCTTATGGAAAGAGTTAGTGCATGATAATTCCCCGTTCATATTTCCTACAGTGAAATAATAGCAGAAGGAAACGATCTCCTCGTGTCTCCATGAGTGTCTAATTTTGACCACGGCAGTCTGGCTTTGAGGGCATGTCAGACCATGGGTCACAAATATCCTGTTGCTGCACAGCTGGAACAATGGGAAGGCAGAAATTAGGACATCTCAAAGACCCTGCGTTTTCTGCCTTTTTATTATTATTATTATTTTTTCTCTTTCCTCCATTTTCCAGACTTATTTTGTGACTGATCTGTCTCACAATGCCGACATAACTTGCAGGTATTTCATGTCAGTTCTGTTTCTGACCACACTGGCTGAAGCTCCCATTATGTAGGGATAAAGGCATGTAGAATTTTTACCTCGAGTTGATAGTAATAACAGGAGCTTAAGTTTCACTGATTTGTTGTCAATGTCATAACCCACTTATGAAAGCATCATCACACAGCCATAGAAGCATAGCTAATTGAAGTCCATTTTGGTGAAACTACAAGGGAAATTGGCCTCTTGTTTAACAGCATTAATTTACTGTGCTCCAAAGTAAGGATCGATAAACAAACAAACAAAAATAAGCTTTTGAGTTTATTCAGCAGAGAAAGAATTATGACATGAAGGATAATGTCTCCCTGTTTTATGATACCTCTGGCAATAATATATTGAAGTTGTTATGAAGCCATGATCATATCAGAGACATTGAACAAAGAAACAACCACAACCAAACTCAATTCTACATATATTCTTTCACATGAGAGACAAATCAATCCTCTCTCATAAATAATAGCAAAATCCCTTGAATAGCACAAAATTCAATACACTTATTAGAATGTCACTAGAGCCCTGAGAACAAAGTGCATAAGAACATGGGTGGAAAGAATCACCTCAGTCCCATAATTTTAAACATTCCTAGATGAGGAGTGGTCATTAAAGATCCCACCCTATTTTATTGAAGAGAAGGGATTTAACATACCACGTGAAGCCCATTCTTGTTGGTCAGCTGTGTTTGTTGGGAGGTTACTAAGTTTTATTCAAGGCAGATGAAATTGGATGAGGATGTGGTCAAGACAGAGGATTAGACATACAACTTATGAGGCTGTTTGGGGAATGAAGACACTAAATCTTTTATAGTCATTTATGATATCACTTTTCACTGATTTGGATAACCTTTGTGACCTGGCAAGTCGTATATAAATATCTTTTTCTAAACATAAGGATCTCTTCTTTTCCTTTGTGTCTTTAAGGCATGTTTACATCCTGGTGTCCCAATACCAAAGTGCTATGCAACAAGTTCTGAGGGTCAAAATCACACAGGATACTTCTCTATGTCCACAAAACCCATCATGTGCATATTTTGCTTCCAAACTTCTGTTGTTTATTGATATTCCAGTGTCCTAGGTTACAATGTAAAATTGTGCCCAAGGTATGTATTCTATCCCCATGAGCCCTTGGAGCCAAGGTGGGGCAGTGTTTTCCTTATCTTTTGTTAACGAGCCCAACAATGCCCTGCCACATGACTCACAGATAACTTCCTCTGGGAGTTATCTCTGTTTAATGGGCCATCAAGGACCCACTGCATGACTCATAGAATGAGATCATCCCATTGTGAGATGCTCTGCCCAGGGGGAGGAGCCAAGCATTCCCAACTGGATATAATCCAGGGTTTGAGACATCACAAGCAGCTTTTATCCACTGGACTCCCAGAGGAGACAAGAGCTACCAGACGGAATCACTGCTTTGACAAGGACATCTCATCTGGTTCCACTGGATTCCTGGAGGAAGACTGGACCCTTCTCACCATCACTGGACCCTTCTCTCTCAGGATCATCTCTACTCCAACAGAACCACATCTGCCACTCCAGGAGGACTTACTTTTGGACTGCTTCAAACACCCTGACCAACAGGGTGTCAGGTTGTATTGTTCCATTTATTTTATTTTACCTTTTTTATCTTCTCTTCTCCTATTAAATTGTATCTCTGACTGGGAGTCTCACTGGTTTTGCTTTCAAACCAGCACATCCAGTAATGTTGAGTCTGGAGGCTCCCCAAGTTCTTTTGGTTCTTCTTCCTTCCTCACACCCCATCCCTGGTGACTCAATCCACACCAGGCCACCCCGTCCTCCAACCAAGGCTGCCTCTGGAGTTCTCCTTTTCCTCACCTAAATCCTCACCAGTATTGCCTCCCCTTTTGCACAGGCAGGGGAAAAGGGAGGTGCCAGCCAGCCCCACTCTAGAAATGGGACTTTGTGTACACAGTGGGGCTGAGAGTGGCACCGAACTGAGTGGTTTAAAATAAACTCAGGGAAAACCACACTGTATGCTGAGCATATGACTGCCATAATAGTTTGTCTCATAACAAGGCTGTTAGCCAGAAGGGAAAGCAAAATTGTTGTTTTTTATATGTGTAACTAAGCATGCCTGGACAGAAGGACGCATTTGGCATAATTTGAAACACTGGATGTGTCTCAGTGAAAGCTCCCCCCAGGGCTGTGGGAATGCCCCACTCCGTGCAGTCTGGGGAGCTGCAACAAACCCTGCCTGTCATGTATAGAAGTTAGGGTAAGGAGTGAATTATTTGAGTATTTTAGGCTCAAATAAGCTTGTCTTGACAATGACAAGCCTGTCAGGAGCTCTGATTCTGCCTCCTGGAGACACTAAAGCAAATGAGATGATTCCTCCTAAGTAGCCACCTTGGGAAGAATTATCTTATTTTATTATTTTTAAATAGAAGGCTTTTAAATACAGATTCAAGAGGACTGAGTAGAGCTAACGCATCAGGAGCAGAGAATTCTGAATATTTGTCATAACAAAAACACTGATATGAATGAGAGAGGGAACAAGTAATACCAACGGAGCTGGACAGCCTATCTTGGTGGTTTGCTCCTCTGCTTTGCATTAGAGTTCCTCCTATCTTCACAGCCCATTTAACCAAGTCCAAGTGCTTCCTTTCACTGCCTGGCATCCTAATCTATGTAAACCAGCTCAGTCAGGCATTTTTCATTGAACTAATACATATTAATGGGCAATAATACAGTTGTACTATTGCATATATTTTCTTGAAGTACAATTTTCCATCTAAAGAATTTTATTCACATTGCTGCATGGTAACTGCATCCACAATAATATCTTTAGTGATTATTCATTACAGGAATAATACAGCTGAATACAGCTGTACCAAACACTATATTTTAGTGGCTTTTTTTTTTTTTTTTTACAAAAGATGCAATTATATTTGTTGACTAATTGTGTTGTTGTCATCAACAAGAAGAAAGTAATTTTCTGCTCAGGTATTCTGAAAAGCAATGGACAGGTAGAAATCAGGTGTCTTTCATGTATCTATGAAGAGAGCAGATTTTAAGGATCATAGAATCATTAAGGTTGGAAAAGACCTCCAAGACATTGAGCACAGCCTTGGACCAAACACCTCCATTCCAAATAAACCACAGCACAAAGAGCCACATTCAGTCATTTCTTGAACACCTCCAGAGCAGGTGACTCCATCAGTTCCTGGGCAGTGGCCTGGCCATCCTTTCAGTGAAGAAATCCTTCCTCATCTTCAGCCTGAACCTCCCCTGCCACAGCTTGAGACAGTTCTTCTTGTCCTGTCACTTGCTGCCTGGGAGAAGAGCCTGACCTTCACCTGGCCACCTTCTCCTGCTAGGGAGTTGTAGAGAGTGGTGAGGTCTTCCCTGAGCCTCCTCTTCTCTGGAAACCTAAACTAAGTTTAGATGACTGGCAAGTTTTCTAATATGTACATAACACATTTCCATTGGAGTTTCCATGTCCTTACAGACCTGGCAGGTGTCTGTGACTGAACTCAGGTAGAACTGGGTATGGACGAGGGGCAGTGGCTGTTAATGGTCAAACTTTGCTCGTGCAATGCACGTGTAATCAGCCAGTGTTGGATGATGTCCTGTTTGCTTGGGAATTGGTGCTGTGTAATGGAGACACAAGCAGGTAAAGAATGTGGTGGAAATAAATTTGGCTTCAATTCATACTGAGTGATCTTCCCTCTGGTCTCACCTTTCTTCTTGTGCCCTGTGCCTTGCCCTCACTCCATCTCGGGGTACCTCTGGGAATTCAAACAGACTGCTCAGCATCCTTCAGTCAATTTGCTGCCCCAGTATGAAAAACCAGCAGCACAAGACACCATGTGGAACAAGATTGATGGGATAACAATGTGTGTCCATCTTTCTCACTAGAAAACTTCATCATCAATTATTGTGTCAGCTGTAATTGTGTTGTCTCTCGAGGAGAGGCAGACAGTGGCATTGTTCTAAGGAGGCAGGAGGCTCTGTCCTTTCCTACCATGATGCAATGGCTTTCTGAGGGGAAAAGAGGCATCTCTTGAAAGCTGAGCTGCAACTGAACTGGCAAACCATAATTATCTGCAACGAAATAATTAGAAACATAAACACCTTCATGCAATAAGCAATTCCAGCTACTCCTACAGAAGCAATTTGACCTCACTTAATGTCTATTATACATAACTTTGTAGAGTCCTATTGATACTGTAGTGGCAAGACCTGTGGGATCTGCCAAAGTTTGTTTTCATTGCTTACTGAGGAAACAGCAGTTCTGCAGTTGCTTGGGAGATAAATTAACTTGTCAAATAATTAAGTGGACAGCCTGTAATGAAGGTTCCCATTTCATAATTGATTTATCACTTTAGAAGCTTCCTAGATTTAGCTTCTTTATGTGAAGGCTTCCATACAAGGAGAAAAATATTCTGTACATTGTATTTACCTGTCCAGGTTTTATTTTTTCTGATTTTGGCCTGGGTTTGTGAGGAATGTCATAGTGATGCAATAAATCTCACATATATCTCACTGAGACTTTTAGGGTTGGATGACCATTTTCATTTTGATGTCAGCAGATTAGCACTGGCTAAATGATAAGATCAGATTTTTAGAATGAGCTACTGCTGCAGTGAGTGTTAAAATCGTTTGGTCATCTTCTGGTCTAATGATCATTATTTTGGCAGACCCAGTTTCAGCTACCTCCTCTGTATTCAGTGATGAGCTAAGGGCCAAGTGAATTACCACATTTTATATACTCTATCTCATCTTTGTTTCCCTTGAAAGTACTTGCAATACTTAAAGGACTTTCTGGGGATTTGTAGCATTGAATCTCCTAAGTTTTACTGGTGTGTTAGTTATCTGAGATGGAGGGCAGTAAATAAAAATATCATGTATTATTCACCTTGCCCCTGAACTCAGAACTTCACATGAAAATGTGATAAACTGACACACTCTGAAGGCTGGCTATTCTGGTGAGATGGCTCATTTTCATCGATTTTCTTAGAAGAATATGTATTACTTACATGAATATGCTGACATTTTGTTGGAGCACATGTGAAAAATCCTGTCTCTTTGCCTGCCAAAGACCTTCCCAGGAAAACAGTTGTGCTAACCTGTTTAAAGAAAGCATCCAACAGAATATTATAATCCTGGATGAGCAGAAAAATGCATCAATAAATAAATGTGAGACTGAATTTTGAGTCTGCATGTGTTTGGAGGGGACACTGGTCTGGGGCAGTTTGTTCCAGCCTCTCATTAACATGAATAATTGTTTTGTTTCAGGCAAGAAACCCTTGACTATCAATAAAACATAGTTGGTGTAGTCAGCCTCCTGTGGGGTACTTAATGATCCATAAAACTGTTTAAAGGGAAGCTGCCAACCTGATTTTGGTCCAACCTGTGGCTTTAGTTTTGATGTATCTGTATTATACACATACATATTTGCATTTATTGGCTTCCAAGCGGAAACTTCAGAAAGCATAGGACTGCCTGCACAAACTTCATTTGCCTCTTTTAAGGAACTGGAGTTGTATATCATATTTCCTGACATGATCCCAACTGTAGCTTCCAAATCACCAGTGTCCTGTGATCCTTCATGGCAGCAAAGCTCCAGGGCATGAGCACTGATATGGGCATGAGGAGCACAGGTAGGACCTTGCAGACAGCTGAGAACTTTCCACTGAATGATATGGTGAGACAAATTAGCTAGAGAGCATCCATTTGCCTTGTCTTTGGCCTTTCTTGCCTTGGCTTTGAATGTTCTTCACTGAACATCAGAATGGGATTTGATAATGCAGTTTTCTATCTTCCTGTTGCTTCCACCACCACCTCTTTGGCCTAATGCATCTTATTTGAAATTGTTTGCTGTCATAGTCAATCTCTTTAAAGACTTGGAAGAACACTTTAATTAGCCCTGATGAAGTGGCTGGAGCCAAGTGAAGCCGGGTGGCTCTTGCTCTCCTTATGTTTGTGTTTCCTGCCGTGTATATTCTGCTGCTGGCAGAATCTTAAACCTGACTAATTGCATTTTGTGATGTCTAGACATCTTTAGCAAAGTGATTCTTTCCTTTTTTTACCAGTGCTTATAATTTACATTTGCATGCTCCCCCATTCATCCTGAACAATCTTCAGAAAGGTATATATACCACACAACACTTAAAGATCAAAAAAAGATGAAGGCAAGCTTGGAGGAATTTTGAAATTGTATCATAACTATCAGCCATGATGTCCTAGCTTCTCCCATTACTGACAGATCCTTCCACCAGTTTTACATCACTTACATCAGCTTGGACTCTGTGCAGCAGATTCTGCTCCATGCCTCCCAGTTTCCCAAGGAAGATGAATCAGGACTGGGGTATCCCAGGATTAATCCTTTCCCCTTCAGATGCCTGTCATTTTTTCCTCTGCCCATGTGGAACATGAAAGCTTTTGTAAGCTGTATTAGAAAGCAGAGTCCCCCTTCTAACTTGTCCTTCTAGAGAAGAAGCACAAAGGAGCCAGATGCCCAACATATGACTTCTGCAGATATTAATCTAAGAACAGATGATCATCTGTGGAAAACCATCCTGTTGTTAATAGAGCCTTCAGGAATATTAGCAGACTGCTATAGCTTATGTTAGTCTCTCAAAGCTCAGCTGCTTTTTCCTCTCTACATATTCCATATTCACCCTTCTCCTTCTCTCCTCATAGACAAAGACATCATGCAATCCTCTTCATCTGCCACTCCATTTCAGCAATTTTCCCCAACTGATGCTTCAATGATACTCCTTTCCTCAGTTTAGTTTATAGGAAATGTAACATTAATAGGCTAATATCTGTGTATCCGGTTCTATATCAAGGGGATGGAAAATGGCTTATTTCCATGTGACCAAAAATAACCTGAAATCATTGCAATTCAATTCCTTGCTTGCTTTACATCTGCTTGGAAAAAATATGGCCCATGGCAACTAGGAAGAGAACTCAACAAACTAATTTCCATGCAGAAGCTGATTAGAATCTGCAGAGATGTTTTGGTAGGTGGAATGCTGCCTTGCTCCTATCACAGTTGCTGTCTCAAAATTCATCAAGCCCATTGTAGTAATTATATTAATCACCCAGAAACTCTGGCAGGATGTCACGCGTTATGAAGCCATAGCCTGATATAAAGTAATTATTCAAATTTTCCCCCTCCAGAGGACTGTACGTGGCCTTACCCAGGGAGATGTTCAGGTCAGAGCTGAGAACCTGTGTGAGGTTTTCCATGAGTTCTGCAGTGGAATGACTGTATTAGAAGTTAAGGCAGTTACATCTTTGGATACCTAACCAAAAATAGTTACATATGTTGATGAGACAACCTTTGAGTGCTGTGATGAATGAACACTTTTTTTTTTTTTTTTCCCCTGAAAAGTGCTCCTTGTCTTCAAGTAGCTTTTCTGGTTGACAAAGGACAATGTGCACATGTTTTACTGAAAATATTATAGGAAAACATTTCAGAATGATAATGCACAGCCATGAAAATGTGTCTTCAGCCTCCAAATCCAATCAACAAGGCAGGAAGACTTCCAGGGAGAGGCATCTTCTTGACTTTATTTTAAAGCAATGGCTCTGAAGATAGCAGATGTTTCACTCTTGCTCACCTGCTTTCTCACCTGTGTGGGACTGGCTTTCACTTGTGAAATGCCAGATCAGAAACCAATGCTGCCACCTATTTATAAATATCTTCCCATCAAACACCTTGCATAATGCCTGTGGAAAACAATATGCCCTGGGTGACTCTCCTCTGCTCACAACAGTTCATGGGCTTCACTGCAATTATTTCCAATGATAATTGTAAAGATAACACCATTTAAATTATCTAATGTTTTATTCAATATGTCGGTGAGTTTCAATTACTTCCAATTATAATTCAACAGCTTTCTATTTAAAATAATTATTGTCTTTTATAACCTGTTTCAAGTCAAATAAATTGTTTGCCTTTATTCCTCCTTAGCTTCCTCCATAGGTATTCATTCTAGGTCTCCCTTTGGTTTTCCACTTCCCTATTAACTTGTGTGGCCTTTCATTAACCCTTTACGTGCCCCTCCCACTCCACCACACAATCAAGCCTCTGAGAAGAAGCTGTCAGCACAGCCCCCGAGACAACCACAATCAATTAAACTCACTAAAAATCAATTTTATTCAATTACAAGCAACAAGACACAACCCTGGTAGGTTGAATAGCTCTGGGGTACTTGGAACCAGGAGGAGTCCACTGGGGCAAAGGTGTGCCCCATCTTTGGCTTTGGGGCTTCCCATGTTAGGAAATGAGGGTGTCACCACAAGCTGTGAGCTCTGACAGGAATATGGGCACCTGGCAAGTGAGGGGAGTATTACTACAGTTCATCTTAAAACAGGAATACTGTGGGGTAAGACTGTTCTTTGGTTCATTGAATTTATAGGGAAATAGTGCTTGAAAGGAAAGAGCATCCCTAAGACAGGCTTGCAGTGATGTTAACTTATATGTTATTTTCTTATTTCTTTGTAGCATAAAATACGTCCTGATAACAGGAACTGGTTACCCTGTGATTTTGGAAAAAAAAATAATGTTTGATCATAAAGCTATTTGAATTGTGAAAAAAACTCCCTTTGGATATAGGACAGGAAGAAACTCTTCATTTGCAAATTGTTGTCTCCTTGCCGTTGTTTGAAGGTGAGTTCCCAGTTCAATAGCTTTACATAACTGCGAGTTATTGGGGAATAAAAAAGTTTGTTTTGTGTGGATATAGAACAGAGGCACTTTGTCCTTCATTTCACTCAGTTTCTAGGTTTTTTTCCTTGATGAAAACTTGCCACCTTTAAAAAAACTGTTGGGATTTTTTTAAGGTCATTTTATTCCCCAAGAGAATAAAAGCACACAAGTCTTTCAGTTAAACCCCATGTTTTTAAAAATATTTTTTCCTAGTGGGACACTGCTAAAAATGAAAGCATGTGTTCTCCTCTTTGGATTTTTTTGCCACAATGTTTTCATTTGAGCAAGATGCTTTTCCCACACACACACACAAAAATACACATTAGACTAAAAACATCCATAAAACTTAAAAAATTCCATTTGGGATTTTTCCCTGGAAATGGAAAATCAGAAAAAAAATCAAAATAGGTCAGGAAAATATTTCCATTTAGCCAAAACAGTACTCTTGAATTAATTTATTCTCAATCAAAACATTTCACTCAACTTTAATCGCCGGACTGAAGTCACCCTGCAGGATTCAAAAGGAGTTGATTTAGATGCTCCCATGGGTTCCCATGAATCAGAAAAGTAATCAGTCAATCATCTTCCTGCTCTCACAGTTTTCTGCTGTTGAGTAACTCTCCAGATCATACTTGCTGAAACTCCTTCTCTAGCTTATTTTTCTACCTAGCAAAGAAAACTGCAGCACCCACGGCCCCAGTCCAGCAGAGCACTTTACACATATTCTTTAGTTAAGTTATTCTTTAGTCTCCTTGATGTTAATGAGGTATTCATGTACTTAAAGTTAAGCCGAGCTTAAGTGATTTGTTGGATGCAGTCCTGAGCCTGGAAGGGGAGGTGCTGAGAGCCGATTTGTGGAAGCATCCTCGGCTTTAAAGCAGTGTGGCTTGGCAATGGTCAGAAGTTGTATTGATTTGAGTAAATTAGTTTAGAAATTGATGAAGATCCGTTTAAGCATCTCCCATCCAAGGCTCCTCTCTAAGTCGCCTTAAAGCTGATTTTATGAGATGTGCTCTCCAAACAGGATGAGAGCAGGGCTTGCTCTGACTGACCAGGCTCAGCTCATGAATGATTTGTTGAGCTCCTGTAGGCACCTGAAATGAGAAGTTGCTTTTGCTGAGAAGTGTGAGATCTGTCCCTGGACACCCATAATAATCATCTTGCTGAAAACAAGTAAGCTCAACTTGCTGAGTTTTTATACAAATTATATATTTATAGCCACTTTTAGCATCAAAGTGATCAACCTATTTTGTTCAAGGCTCCATTTCAGGTGATATAACCTGTAAATTACTGTAATGCACTCTGCTCTGCTGTAATTTACATTAAAACCCCCGCCACTATTAAGTGTAAGTGGAGGACAAAGAAGGTTTTTCCCACCTCCTTGCACTTTTTAATCTTATGGATCCCTCTGAAATGTAGCAGACAGCATTGATCATGTTATATAAATAAGGAGCTGTGCAGTGCAGTGCACTGATATACCTGTCCCTAGGCATTGTCAGAAAATCTCATGTCTTCCCTACAGAGGAGTACAAAATAGTATTTCTTGAAAGTCACCAATCAATTGCTTCAGTCTTTTCCTGCAGACCTGGCACAAAAAAAATTAAAATAAAAAAGTATTTGAAATGTCAATTCAAAATGCTTCACAGGCAAGTTTTCATGACTGGCAGAAGGAGACTTGTTACTGACAGCATTACAGGGAAAGAAATACCTGCTGAAATACATCATTCAGTGCCTTTGCCATGGTCTGGAAAGCAGATAATGCAAAAAGATTGTGTAATTCGATGCAGGTCCACCCTTGAGCCAAGTGTGTTACAGGCTTGGGCAATATCAATAAAGTACATCTAAGCCAGACCCAATTCCCACCTCTTGCACCTGGAATCTGCCTCAGGGATTTGGGTGGGTTTTGGTACAGGTGTAACAGGGTCCTGTGTGCCCTGATCCGACAAAACCCATCATGTGAGGGAGTTCTGAGGTCTGTCAGTACCACAAGTGGCACACACCATTTCACTGCTTGCGTATCAGTCTTGCCTTTCTACCAAGATAAGCCATGAAATATCAATGCATTAAATCTCTAATTCATTGATTTCAGAATTAGTCTTACTATTTTATCTCAGTATCTGATCCCAGCCTTCCAGACACAAAGGACAGGGATAAGAAATCCATAAGAACCAGTGTGTGGTTAAAGAATAGCTATTCCAGATAACACACAAACATTAAAGCAAGGACAGACTGAAGTCAATATGCTCTAACATATTTTAATTGCTTCATAATAAGTGGGTAATTTTGAGACTTCCTGACTCAATCATCCTCTGTTTTTTCCTTTCATTCTTCTGCAAATCCTCTTCTGTTTAGGACAGAGTGGGGCAAGGTGCTGGTTGGACTCAGGATGTGTTGATGCCCATTGACCAGATGGATCCCAGTGTATCCCCATGTCTCAGACTAACAGAGGTGCTGTGCTGACACCTTCTATTCTCCTCTGCCATCCCTGCATTTCTGCCTTCCTCAGAGGGGTGGGAAGCTGTGTTTCAGTGCTTCTCATCTGGGTTCAGTCTGACCCACCTCACAGCTCTGCACTGCACACCTACACAAAACCCAGCATCCCCTGGGGAATCCTGGTGGCTCCATCACTGAGCCTCATCCCTTTCTTGCAGCCCTCTTCCCAGCTTGGGTAGCCAAAATATTTTGGTCTGCTGCCTATCGGATCTGCCCACACACCAGCTCTGTCCTCAACAGTTCAGTGCTGATCAGCTCCTCCCAAAATCTGCCTTCCTGCCAGTCCCCACTGGGAGCATCCCAATAGGCAGCAAAGTCAGCAATGGTTTATGTCAGCAATGGGGAGAGATTCAGGGGTTGTTCACCTGAGGCAGGGCTACTGCTGGGCTGAAGTGATTAAAATATTAACTGCTGGAATAGCTGTCCATCCCACTCATCTCCATCAGAAGCAATTAATATGGATTATATATATTTTGCAAGAAGAATATCTTTCCTTTCAAACCTTGGAGGAAATCCAGGGAGGATTAGGTAGAAGACTGAATGAGCTAATTTGCATAAATTAGGTAAAATGTGAATAGCAATTTGCATTCCGAAAGGCTCTCTCTGACTCTTCATGATATATTGATGCCATCTGGAAAACCTAGCTACGAACCAGGCGTTTGGTGGAATGATTTTCCCGAGGCTGCTCCCACAAACTTTGCGTCTGTGTTCAGAAATATTCCCCTTTCCTCCCACTGCTTGGAGCAGGGTTAAAGATCTCTTTATATGATTGACCCTCTTTATTCAAGAGAGGACAATTCAGACAGCTTAAGAAGAAATGGAGGGTGCATTGGAAATACTCTAATTGCTGTTCTTCACCAGAGGCAAAAAGTTCTGGCTATGGCTGTATTGAATCCCTGGGTTAATATGGCAGCAGAGTACCAGGCTGCAGTCTCATGTCATTTTTCTTTACTCAGATGACATCATTTCTTTGGGAACCATATTTTATGAGCTTACTTTTTTCTCCCTTTGATATACACTTTTTCCTCGCATTATGTGAATTTCAGTCCCACTCTTTCCTTTATCAGAAAAGATGCTACATTTTTGGAAGTATTCAAGGCCAGGTTGCATGGAGCCCTAAGCAACCTGCTCTTGTGGGAGGCGTCTCTGCTCATGGTGGGAGGGTTGGGATGAGATGATTTTTGAGGTCCCTTTCAACCCAAACCATTCCATGAAGTGTCCTTTGTACACTGGATTTCTCACACAGCCACACGGAGCTCCTGCACACTGCCCAGCTCCATCACGTGCCAGAGACAGTAAAGTCACAGTGACAGTAAAGTCACTGTTCTCAGTGCCTCCAGAAGAACATATTAGCTGATCACCACCTTTTCCTCTACTAGGGGTCACCCTTTTTTTACAAAGGTAGGAACTGAATCAGCTTGTCACAGGCACCCATAAATCTCCACAGCCCATAAATCCTCTTCAGGACAACAGACTTTCTGCTACCCCTTGGAGCTGCTGCTGAAGCCATCACTGTATCCCCCTGATTAACCAGGTGGTCTGCAGGTCCTCCCAGAGCTACTGATGTTGCTGAGGTTCACAGTAAGGAGCTACTGAACCTCAATATCATGGCTTTGTACAGACAAAATCATCTGGCTGGAGCCAGACCAGGCAAATGCAGCACAGTGCAGGAACACCAGTTAATAGAAAAAGACTTTACATGCCCCAAGGTTTTAGGGCAAAGAGACAAAGATGAAGGGTCAGTGAAGTTCAAGATGCCGGGAATGGGATGAAAACCTCTTTAGATGTAACCTTTTTAAAGCAGGACGGTAAAGGAAGCTGGCATCAGGTTTGGATGTGATTTATATTATCCTTATGCAATGAGAATTGCCACTACCCTCCAAACCCAATTATTTCCACAGCTCTTCTCCAGACAAATGTGTCTGAGCTAACAGACAAACACGAACTGGGGCATGAGTCACTTGCTCATGCAGTTGCCAAGTTCACAGACTGAAGTCCGTGAGGAGTCGAGTCTGTATCAGCTGCCCATGCTTGAGAGGCTGGGGCTGGAATATCTGAGATGAACAGCCCTTGACTACAACTGTCAAAACTGGGGTGAAGGTAATAGCATCAGACTCATTCTAAATAAATGCTTTCCAAGTTAAAAGGATGGATAAGGGTTTGGTGATTATATAGTAACTGTATAAAGCCCAAACTTGTATATCCTGCAATTAAATTCTGAGAGCTCTGCAAAGCTCTCTTAGAGCTGCAGAATTACAGGTCATTTCTGTGTGACCTGGAGGCTAAGATGGTATCAAAAATATCTAAGAAGTTTCAAACTTGAAATCCCTGACTGTGCTGAACTCCTTTAGGCCATTCTGCTTTTCTTTTTGAGAACACCAACAACAGCAGTAACTTTATATGCAGCTTTGTATGTGTCATATAAACTTTTGATAGTAAATGGCAAGCTGACAATTTTTAGATTAAATGTTTTTTCTCTTGGTGAATGTAGGTCAAAACAAGCTGTTTGCAGTAGAACTTGGTTTAAATAAATTTCCTCATTTGAAGAATCCTTAATTTTTTTAAATGGCAAAACATCCTGTTTCCTCATTTTCAACAACCAACTAAATGAATTTTTTTTTTATTTCAAAAACCTCACCACCATCTAAACGAAGTATTTTCAAGGTATTTAAACAAACCATTGATCTGATCTGTACTATTTTTTAGATTATTGGTTCACAAACATTGAAAAATCCAGAATAGGGAAAACTACTACAAAATCTTGCAAATTCCCACAGAGAGAGAAAGTATTTCCTTTGCTGATATAATAACAAATAGCAATCATAATGAATGTCATAATTACAGCGGTCGTGAGGATAGTTATGGGCAATTTAAATCAAACTGCTCCCAGAAAACAGGAGAAAGTGGGAAGGAGTGAGGTGGGTGGATGATGGCTTAAAAGGATGGTTATTGATCGAGCTGTTCATGGTGGATTAACTCAGGAAGGGAGAGCTGGATTTATTTTATCTTTATCTGTGAAAAAACATTGAATATTTGCTTAATTTTATTGCATATGTACAGCATAACTTGATGATTACACACAATTTATACAAAAAGCCCATACTAAAGCAATTAAATACTCATTATGTTAGTTTTCCTGGCTCAGGAGGAGGACTGGATATTTCCTTGGGCTCTCCTCCAGCCCTGTCTTCTGTACTTCCATACCCCATAGGCCAATCCCTCCAAAACTGGCCTTTTCTGGGCTGGGCTCAGAGCCACCTGGGCTCTGACAGGAATTTCCCTAAAGACCCATTTGGAGTCCAAAGAACATTTGAGGAGGTGGTTAGGCCAGGCAAAACAGGAGGCTCTCCTATACTCTCCCTAGACTCCAGGACAAGTTATATGCAAGTGTTTTTCAACCTTTTCCAGTTTGTTGTCCTCTAAAACCCCATGGTCTCCCCATGCAAGCCCTGTCCAGCAAGCCTCAGCCTGCTGTGAAAAGCTTTACCCTTTTACAAGATTTATGGCTTCCCACTGCAGAGCCATTAGAAACAGCCCACAGGTCCCCAGGCATCCTCAGGGGTTGAAAACCACTGGTTTGCACCAGGGGACTCCCAAAGTAATCCTGCAGAAGGGTGGTGCAGAGTCCTGAATGTGCTGAAACTAATGGAACAGGCACGAATCTGAGCTGGAGATAATGGAGGGGAGAAGTACTCACAGCTCTGAAACTGCCCGCTCCAGGGGCAGCACAGACCTGATTTACTTTGTTCTCTGGCAGATCTTGCAGCTCCAGGCTGCTGCTCAGCACTGTCAGAGCTTCCAGTCCAAAGCCACCTTGTGACCCAGGTACCTGCTGGGCTGAGGGTGCTGGATATGGGGTGAGGAGGGCAGGGCAGGCACAGCCAGGCATTTCCTCTCATCCTGTCACTGGGGATGAGAGCTCAGCCCCCACCTGGCTGCAGTCTCCTGTCAGGGAGTAGTAAAGAGTGATAAGGTCTCCCCTGAGCCTCCTTTTCTCCAGAATAAACACCCCCAGCTCCCTCAGCTGCTCCTCACAGGGCTGGTGCTCTATCTGTGCTTTTCTGTGTGCTTTAGCACAGGTGGCTGCAGAACTGCCTGCCAAGAGAAATCATTGACTTCTTTGTCTGGGATAACACTGAGAGGTCCAAACTCTGATTAAAGTTGTCTTGTTTGCTTGCCCTCTCTGTAGTTACATGTGGGTATAGGAATCACCTATATCTGCTGCACTTTTCTCCCTGGAGAAAACATTTTGGCAGTATCGAGAGGAGTCTAATCAGGTATTAAAAGCAAAGTGAATTGCACTTGCTGTAGAACTGGGGTAAATTGCTAGAGCAATGATAGAGCCCCTCCCCTGATTTAATCCATTTTAATCTCATTGTTGAGTTAATAAAACCTATTGGTTTACTAAATCAATGTAGGGTGTGATTCATTATTATGCGTGCTTGTACACAGATTCAAATACAAACTCTCTCTGCTGCAGACTGGAACAACACTGATCCAATGGAAGTTGGCTCCAGGGAAAAATTACCTCTTGCCACTTGTCATAGAAAGACACTAGCTCTGTTAAATTTTTGCTTGTGTGAATCAGAGGCTTTATTTGACTTCGCTGATGCTGAATGCACTTGAAATATTTTTACAAATGATTTAATCTACAAACAGAAAAGAAACCTCCTTTTGTTTGAGTTCATATTGGATTCATTTATGACCATTAAGCAAAACAGCTATGCCCTATAATGAAGAGGGATTACTAGGGAAACAAATATATTTGTTAGCTTTATTCTTCCCCCTGCATCTATTAGAACAAGCCTGTGTTTCCAGCTTGCATTTCATTTTCTTTATGGCAGGCTGCTGGAGTTGAGACATAAATTAAATAGATACATTTATATAAAGTCTGAATTTCTGCTGCTTTTCTGTCTCAGATCATATCATTCTTGCCAACTGTCTTCATTTAGGAGGGTCAATCTATATACTACTGGGGAAACAGACTCCATTTTTTTTCTGCTGTTCCTCCCAATAGCTCTCTGAAAACAATGAAGTTCTATGAACTTAAAAAGTATCTCTCTTATTTATGGCCTTGCAGATATCAGATATTTGACAGAATCTTTTTTCTTCTTTAAGAACCAGTTTCAGGGGTCTTTTTTATTTTTTATTTTTAATTCCCATTAAAGGACTTGAAAGGTTTGAGTTCAGAAGGTTCTGTTCTCTTAGGAGATGGTTTTTCTGATTGATAAAAAGCACCCAATGTGTCACACCCCATGCAAAAAAAAAAAAAAAATTAAAAAAAAAATTTAAAAATCTGCTATATATAGCCATAAGTCCTTGCAAATAAGAATATATCCTAGAGTAACATACTAGGACTCCCAAGGACTTTGTGACAGCTGTGAAGGACTCCAAGCTCTGACATATGATCAAGCGAGAGTCACTTAACAAGTCACCAAACATCAGAAGAGCTGAGGTAGCAGTCTGGGCACACGTTCTTGGCTGGTGACAAAGATATAATAATGTAATTTAGCTTTGCTGACAGTGAAACAAAGTGAAGCTACATCATATTATTTTGCATTAGCTCCAGGCAAAGAGCATATGTATGGACAGGTACCTTGGCTCTGCTGATGTGAAAGAACATATTAAGCTTCCATGACCCGATGTTTTACCCAAAACCTCAGATCTTCTGTCTTCAAATATCTTAAGCTTTCTCTATATCAGCCAGAAGGGATTCTCTAGCCCAGGTTTGTCAGGGGAAGGCAGCAGTGGCTCACCACTCCCTGTGGAGATTAATGGAGTGAAAACAGTCTGCACTGAGCTAAGAGGAGATCTGCAGCCTGGATTCCACCAGCACAAGGAGGCCAACAAGCCAGAGGACAGACTGATGTTCAAACTGAGGTCAAGTGTCTCAGCTTTAATCCAGACACGACACAATTGAAACACGGTCCCCTTACAGAAAGAGGCCTCAGCTCACAATCGAAATGTTCAGATTTCAGCCTCTTCAGAAATGTTAAAGGACTATTACAGACTTAAATGGCCTTTGCCTGCACTTGTTTGGGGTGTCCTTCCCAGCAAATGGCACTCTGGAGGCTTCCACAGAACACCCAGGAAAATGTAGGGAACTTACCTTGAACCAACATTATTTAGTTTGGAGATGAATAAACAGAGAACATGAGAGCTTGAAAATGGAAAATCAGTTTTTCAAATGAGTTCACTAGAGCAGTGACAGTCTCAGCTGTGAGGAATGAGCACCTTTGAGCTCCATTTGTTGGTTGCTATAGATTCAAGAAATCAGAATGATTTGGGTTGGAAGGGTTCCTTAAACATCATGTTCTAATGCCTCTTCCAAGGGCAGGGACATCTTCCACTAGACTTTGGATTGCTCTGTGCTGGTGGCTGTTGCCTTAATTTTCTCCAAAAATTTGGGTTGGATATCAGAGGCTGGAGTCTTCCTGTAGGCAGGCAGGATGTCTGTCTACTGTCCCATTACAGAAATTGTAATGTACAGTAGATATACAGCAAGATTAGTGTCACCCTGAAGGGCTAAGCCACGCAAGAAAGGAACCTGGGCATTGGCTGAGTACAGGAAGTGACAAGGAAGGCTTTATTTATTGTGTACCTGGAAAGCCACCTATTCCAATGGCTCTGCACAAAAGCAGGATAGTGGGAGAAAATGAGTAGGTAGTGAGGACAGGGACAGAGCTCCCATTTGGAAGAACCTGAATGCAGGTAACTTCCCTCATCTGCTTGCTGATTAGGCCTGACTTGCAGCTTTGAGATCCTAGTGATGGATTAAATACAGAAGAATTAAAACAGAACAGGGTCAGCAAATTCTTCCTTCTTCATCCAGTTCAGCAACAGCCGTGGAGGGAAGTTGTGCTTCTGGGATGCAATGCTCCTTCCTCCCCAGACACCTGCATGCTGGGGTAGGCTGGAGAGGAGGCTTTTCCCAGTATCTGTCCCTCTTACTGCCTTTTAGTTTCCTTCTTGGATCATAGGTTTCAAATCACCAGTCCACCCTGGCTCTTTTACAGCAAGTGACCTGTCACGAACTGCATCAGTGAGAAAGATCCAGCTACAAATCACTGTCAGACTGCAGAGATGCCTTTTCTACAGTGGAGTTGGAACAGATATCTATATACAAGACCCACCAAAAAACCTCTATTCCTCTAGTCCATGGAATATTTTCAGTTCGTGACCCAGGGTTATATCTCTGCATAAGAGACGAGAGCAAGAAGGGAGTGGGGAGCAGGAGACAAAGAGAAAAGATTAGGACATTAGTACATATGCTCAGTGGTACAGATATAAGTATGGATTTGTTCTGCTGAGAGAGGTGATTGTCAGGATCTAGGGAAGTGTGAATGTGGGGTTCTGCTGAGATGCCCCTGATTTTAGATGCTCAGGTGAAATAATTGTAAAAAAGCCTGCATAGAAAGCTTTGACCGTTTCTGGTGCCTCTCTGCTATCCCAACAGAACACCCTTTCCTTGTGCACTTGTGTGTGAACATGCCCATCTACCTCAAGATTGGATTTATCTGGAAATGCATCCCTCAGTGACTCCTGCAGCACAGCCCCAGCTGGCAGCCGCGCGGGCTACGCTCGCTTGTTCCCAGCACAACGCAAATCCAGCAGGGAAGAGGCACAAACTCTGTTTTGTGTCAGGGCCAGGAATAAAATCTTCATGCCTAGAGCTTGTGGGCAGACCACTCAAATCGCTGGCACAGAACTAAACTCTGATAATACCTGGAGGATTGTTCTTCTTAACCTACTTGCGTTTTACTTCTCTCGTCTCTTCCTTGTGCCTCTGCCACTCGAAGCGCTAAGTTACAAATCTGTCTAGTAGAAGAATCCCTGCTCCCTCAAATGGCCTCCCTGGGCTGCAGAACTCCATTAATTAGCATCTTTTAAATGGTTGGGTAATATTCGTTGCTCCTTTTTGAAACCATTTCCCCGAGCCCTAATTTTAATAAAGCTGGTTCTCGTGAACATTTGAATATTAAAGCCTTTGGTTACGAAAAGACGAAAGAGGCGTTTTAAAAGACAGCTGGGCAAAGATTACTTAAATTGGCTGGTATAATTCTGTGTGTCTGTGTGCACATGGAGAATGTGCAGCACCTCTGAGACAAAGCCTTGTCTTAGAGGTGTTTCTGTGTCAGTGTGCATGAGGTCAGAGTAGCTGTCATTTGGGAGGTGCCAGTGTCTGTCAGGGGCCCTGGGGAAACATGGTACCACACAATATTTTTAAGTGTGAGTGAAAATTTCTCTCAAAACACACCAGAAAGGGCTGAGTTTGCTTTGTGTAGTTGCATGCACTGTTTCAGGTGTGAAAGGTGAACTGAAAGCTGCTGTATATTCAAAGATCTTATCCTGGGGAGGATGTTTTATATCTTTTATTATGGGTATTCGTCAAGCTTTACAACCTCACCAGCTGGGGCTGATGATGGCAAAGGAATGTTTGACTGATTTTGTGCAAAGCACTTCTCTGATGGGGATGATGTACTAAAATCAGCTAAGTATGTAATTTTCTTTCAGCATTGTCATGAAAGATCTCCAGTTCTGTGCAGTATTGCTAGCAAAGGTTTCCTTATCTTGCCAGCAAGGCCCAGCTTTGCTCTGGAGGAACCAGAGGACAGTCTGGACTCCACCATCCTTTTTTTTTTTCCTCTCCTGAGGCTTACAGCAGAGGTGTCAGACTGATGATGTTTTTTGTTATGTTGATACATCTTGTCGACTCTGGACAGGGCATAGACTCTCTGATTCATATCTCACAGGTTAGTGGATCAGACAGCAGTGATTTCTGTCTTATCACAAATCTGAGGTTCAGTGATCAGTGAGGTGTAAGTATTTCTTCAAGATACTTCAGCCTGCCTGGGAAAGATTTACAGTGGTTTCCTTGCTGAAAGGCTTTATACACTGTCAAACCTCTCCTGAGTCAGAGGGCTGCCTATCAAAGGGCTGTTATTTGCTCAGAAAGCAGCTGTGTTTTCCCACTAGATGCAGTGGCACAGCCATGATTTGTAGCTGCTGTAAAATGATGATAATCTGCTATTCACAACCCGCCAGAGGTGTGGTCACAGGGTTTTGCTGAGCTGTACCTACTGCCCAGGCTAACACAGTGCCTGAAAAGTAGGCTGGGAAATTTGTTCTTTTAATTCACCTGATCTCACTGTCCTCTTTGCTGTGGCCAGTGCTGACCCTGAAATATCCTGAGGAAGCCTTGGGAGCTGATCCCAGCCACTGGATCATTCACATACTGGCGTTGCTCCTCACCACTGGTGGAGCTCAGCCTCACACTGAAAACCCCAAGTGGAAGAACTGACACAATTTTCAACAGCTTCATTCTCTGCATTTGTTTCAGTGACAGATTTGAGCAACAGTCTCCATTCTTAACCCATTTTCTTCTTAACAAAGAGGCTTTTCAGGAATGCTGAAGCACTCTCTATCTCTCTTGTGTGGGAGCAATGCTCTCTGTGACAATGTCTGTGCTGCACTGAATCCTTGTCCCTTCTGCCAAACCATGTCCTCCACCCACTTGACTTTAAGGAGATGTTCTGTAGCTGACCCCACTGGAACAGTCACAGGAGGTCACCACTGTACATTGGCTTGCAGACAGAAAGCCAGAATGCTGTATTTGGAGGTCAGACTGTTGAATTTGGAGGAAATGAAGCAAAAAAGATAATGCAAGAGAGCCTCCAGGCTTCCATGGGAGACCTAGGATCATGGAGATGGCTCCTCATTCCCATGCAATTTCCCTCCAAGCCATTGGGAATGTGGAGTGGATCTACCTGAGAGATCTGACTGCAAAGTTTTAGGATTTATATTCATGCTTTACCTAGTCACCAACCCAAAATTAGTAAATAATCCTGAAATTTGACTCCTCTGTGCTTCTTTGGATCATGCCTGTAGTAGGTCTGGGCTGCTTTCCCAAGGATAACTCTGCAGTTCCAAAGGCTGGGTGCAAATGGAGACTGGGTTAATTTAGATTTGCTGCCAATGATCCTAAGTGGAGTCCAAGGGTTTGGAGCTACCTGTGAGAGGCTGAAGTGGAAAGGGTAATACACAGGAGTGAGTGAGTGGCTATAGTGACCCAGCCCCAATGTGGCTCTTCAGCTGCTTGTGGATCACAAGCAAATTTATCTTCTGTGGCTTCTTTTTGAGGGGCAGCCCCTCACCCTGCAGCAGAGGAACCCAGCAGAGCAGCAGTCACTGCACATCACTCCTAAAGCTCTCCTTTCCCCAGGTGTGGGGGTCCTGAATGAGAATATTTTGGCCATTGATTGGGAAAATCAGAAAACTGACCCTCTGAGAGGAGGCTGAACTTCTCTACTCAAAGTAAGAGCAATCAGCAGCCAGGTCAAGCGATGAAATCACAAATGCAGTGTGAGAGAGAGAGAGAAGGAGTTTTGCTAAGTTTTATGTAGGGTTTTACCAGCTCCAGCTGTCCCACAATATGCAGGATGGGTCTTCCTTCTTTCTGGTGGATGGTCATGCTTCTCTTAAATTTTGCTAGTGGTTAAAACATAGAATATTTCTTTAAAAAAACTAGGAAAACTGTCTTGTACACACTCAGATTGCAATAGAAATCTGATCTTGAATGGCAGAAAGAAAAAAAGAGAAAACAGGATTTATAAAGGCTCAAAGGCAAATATTTATCTTATTTCTTTGCATCTGTTTAAATAATTGACTAGAAGTGGAGAACGTTCTAGGTGAGATGAAGAAGAATAATTTTTTTTCAGGAAGATGTATAATAGGTGAAAGATTATTATTGGTTCTAAATGCAGAATAAAACCCAGCTTCAGGCCTTCTTTACTTAGGATGAAAACGTCTTTTCATGATTTTTATGCATATGAAGGAAAGTGAATCTTTTTCTCTTGTAGTAATTGCATTTTTAGTCACAATTGCCTGTTATCTTTGCATTTCCCACAGGTGGAGATATTGATTTTCACGGAGGGTTTGCCTTAGCTGTTCATCTCTCAAAACCCTTTGTGATATTATGAAATATCAGGCTGCCAGCTAATCAGTGTGGGGATTATTTTTTCTAATAAACACACACGCACAGGCAGTAATTTGTTTATTCAACTCCTAGTTCAGGGTTGAAATTTACTCCAAAAGCAAGCAGCAGCACAGAGAGAGCCCAGGTTGTGTCCCAGGGGAGAGATGGAGCCCCTTTCCCCCCTTTCCAGGGATTGCCTGGAGCAGATCCAAAGGCCATTTGCTCACTGGCAGTCTGTGACACCACAGGTGGGAAGCTGTCCAGCTTCCCCCCCAATCAAAGATCTTTAATTTGGGTTTTAAATTTCTCTTTCAGGAAGCTTTTCCTGTGTCATTCATGAAGTCTCTTTGTCAGAATGGAAATAATTCTAATCACCTACCTTTATTTTTCCCTCGTTTGCTATTTTTGCTGCAGTCTGATGAAACGAGTTTGGTCAGCTTCCCATTTGATAACAGGCAGATTCACTTTCTGATTTTCAGTCACGCACAACACAGCAAGAAAACAGCTCGTGGGGGTGATCAAAACACCTCACTGAAACAATTTCTGCTTATTTTGTTTCTTGTAATTATTCTTTTTCTCTTTTTCCTTCAGCATCATGGAAATATTGAGTCAAAATTAGGTTGCCAACATCACTTAAAAAGAGATAAAGGATTTTAAATCCCTAGTCAGTGCTAGAATCCATAGGCAGTCCTACAAGAAATAATAAGAAAGAAAAAAGGAAGAGGAAAATATTTATACTCAGAATCAGCATAATTGTCATAGTTATTCTTGTTAATCTTTATTTTTACCTACCAAGCTCTGAATTTCAGATTACTTTTTTTTTTTTTTTTCCCACTGGTGGTGGTGAATATCAAGAATTGTGAAAGCAAAGATAGGATGCCAGATTTCTGAAGGAAAATAATTAATCCACTTTGTTCTTCTGCTCTGGCCTCAATCTGTTGGGAGAAGAGGAACATGAAGGTGAAAAGGGCAGGGAAACAATTTCTGAAAACCTGTGCAGTGGCTACAGGAGAACAGCAGGAAAACAGGTCTGAAGCTGCTTCAAATATTGTTTTATTCCTTTGATAACCTCACACAAACCATCTTTCACCTTCATTTTAGCATCTGCCACCAAAAAAAAAAAAAAAAAAAAAAAAAAAAAAGGGGAGAAAACAGGCCAGTGAACCAGTGAAGGGGGATGGAAATGGAAAAGATTTTTCTATTTCACAAGCTTTGTTAGAAATTTGGTGGTAACCAAACGGAACAGACCCACTCCCAAGGTGAACTGGGGGCTGTTTCATCAAGACCCAATTTGTAGCAGATTTCGGTTCTACAAGGCCAGAACCACCTTTTGTCGAGCAGATCCTGTCCTGGAAGCTTAAAGAGAACCGAAAGTAGCACCAGGCTGACCAGGTTGTCACCAGGCTTGTGTCCATGTGGGGCTGTGGACATTGAGCAGTTGGCAAATTGTGGTCACTGTCAGTGTGTGGAAAGGAGGATCCTGGGCTTAAAGATCATGTCCTCCTGTGAAGAAAGGGGATCTGTGACATCCAAACTCTCATTCCTTCAGAGCAGAGACCTATCTGCCTGTCAGGACTCTGAATTTGATGTGTTTTCAATGCACTTTTATGTGATGGATGGCTTGGGCCCCCCTACAATTTACCGGCCAAAAGTTAATGTAAATGCTCCAGAAGTTTTCAGAGGAAATGAAAGCCCAGGATGTTTCTGAAGTCTGGGAGATAATTAGTGTGATTTACATCCTTGGCATTACAGGAAGCTTAACATTTCTCGTGTTCCCATGAAATGTTGTTGGAGAGGTGGGGGTTTGGGAAAATGACGTTGGCTGAACTGCAGGGATCGGGATGCTTGTGGGGAGTGTAGCTGCTAACACAGATGGAAAGCTGATAACAGACTAAGGGGGTTTCAGATCCCACTGCTGCACAAGGACACACTTTTACAGATGCTGGAACTGCTGAGCTAACCACTTTTCCTTTGAAAACTACTGCTTTGAATGGGCAAGAAATGTCTTTGCTATACTTAGAGGTGGATTATGTGATGGGAAAAAATAGAAGGGCTACTTCATGTGCCAGCGCACGAAACTGCCTCCAAGTCTTGCCAGAAAAGGAGAAAAGCACAGCAAAAGCTTCTCAAAATCCTGCTCTAATGAGGAGCAGGTGTGAATTTTGCAGAAAGGCAGGTTGCAAGGCAGCTCCAGGGAAAGGTGACATGCTGTTGTGATTGGAAAGGAGTACACAGAGGAGTGCAGAAGTGGGAACCTCTGGAATTCAGGCCTTAAGGTTTGACTTGTTGACACATAAAAAACCATTCAGTGCTCACCGTTCTCAGAGATCAGTCACCCTCCTCATGGGGATGGAGACTGCACAGGTCAGCAGCAGGATTGCTGTGGATCTGCAAGGTCAAAGGGCAATGGGGACAGGGAAAACACTGCTGGGCAAATAGGATCATCTACAGAGTGGAAAGCCTCAGTGCTGGAGGTTCTGGGCCAGAAAAAACCCACGGGACAGTGGCAGACAGAAAGAGGGGATGCTGGTAGAACAGGGGTAATAGATTTCCATCTTTCCAGGTTATTTAGGGAACTAGCCAGTGTAATGGTGCCTTTAATATTTTAAAATATAATTTAACTTTCTCCAATTTTTGCCCTGTATAACCTCTTCTTGCCTTCCCTCAAAGAGATCCCTTCAGTCCACACCGGTGAGTCGCCATGGAGACTACAGCCATGTGATGGCAAAACGTGACTCCACACTGCTGGAGCCTCATCACTTAATTATTTATTAATAGACTTTTACCCTCATAGCCTCAAGAGATACAACATCTTGTTACCAAGGCTGTGAGAGAAACAAGAAACAAAGGCACAAAAAAAAAAAAGGGGGGGGGGGGGGGGAGGAAAACGCAGGCAATTAGAAATAATTAATTAGAAGTCCTATAAACATGCCAGGAAACATGTAATAGGAGTGGAAATTGAGCTCAAAACCCTACAGGTCAATACTGTTTAGCTGAAAAAGTATCTGGCTAGGTAGAGAAAAGACACCCAAGATACAGGGAGGTGAAGTTTGTGGCCAGGGTCATTTTGCTGGGTGTCCACTGCAGTCTGCTGGGATGGGAACATGTTTTTCATGTTCTCAGCTGGAAATGAACCCCAACAGCTAAATCACATTGCCCTGCCTTTATAACCTTGCCTTAAAGATTTTGATCCCCCCAGGAATCAGGAATAAGATCCATGGAGACCACAGTGGCTTTGATGACCGGTCACAGCTTCTAAATTGCAAGGAGTCTGGCAAACACTTGTGAAAACCTCTCACTCCCCGGATTTTTGATTAAGGCAGACTTGGCAAATAATAGGTCAATTCATTGAAATGAGTGCCAGTTTATAAAAAAGGTCAAGATGCACAGCAGGATTTCCTTGCTTTGTATTTGTTTTAATTGAACAGCTAATCCAGTCTATTACAATGGAAAATAAGTACAGGCATCATCTTATTTCTGTCTCTTTACTTTTAGACTTCTCTGAGAGCTACAGCATCAGCAGAGCAGGTATTACTTTTTCTGAACACTTCTTCCCAATAAAATGAACCCAAAAAACTTCCTTATGGCTGCTTCAATCAGTGACTCTCAACTAGGAGGAGAGTGAGAACAAGTTGGAATTCCAACAGTGCTTGTAAGGGGACATCTGTGCCCTCTAGATAAATATCAGACATGGCAAGACAATGCACTGGGACAGAAAAATGAAAATCCATTCATAATGTGTCTTCAAAGAGGGGAAAAAATATAAAAATCCTTCAACCCCAAGCACAATATAAAACAAAACTGGATGAATTACAATGGCACAGAGCCAAGCAAATTTAAGGAACAAATCTAGCAAACAATGAAATGTAACAGCTCTGACCAAAAACAACCATTAAATGTTAAATGCTGCTCTTGTAACTGACAACACCAACAACTTTAAAAGGGCTGTTTTACTAGCATGTGCATGTAGGGAATACTTAGCCTCTCACAGAGCTGGCTAAATTTGTATTTCTTGTGGGTTTTTTTTTTTTTTGTTTTTTTTTTTTTTTTTTTTTTTTCTTTAATATTTTTTTTTTCCTTTACAAATTTGTACTAATGGAAGGTGAAATCCATAGTCAGGCCAATTGCATTAAGGAGGTTGGAGCACTTTGCATCTGGTCTGGTGGGCATGAAGGACTGCAGGCATCACCTGCCCGCTTGAAGCAGGTTCACCTGGGGACACCTCCTGCACACATGAATGAGGCAAAAAGTCTTGTGGTGGTGGACAGAGAGAAGAGGCAGTGAAGGGCCAGGAGTGGGGAAAGTTTTGCTCATGTTCCTGTACATTTTGAGTAGAGTCTCCATTCACTCCTCATTCTCTTTCCTTGTATTGCACTCTCCAGAAAAGTGTTGTGCTGCTGGCTGCACAGATGCAGCCACAGTGTATGTGGGATCAGTGTTTATCCCAAGCATCATTCAGTGTTCAGCCTCCTGGCACTCAAGCATCTGAGAGCCTTTTTTGCACTTTTCCTCACCATTTCTTCTTCCTTTGAAGAAGGACTGTGTTTGGGTTTGTCTCTATTCCACAAAGGAGCCTAAAGGAAGGACTTCAACTACAGAGGAAGAACTGAGGCAACTGAGGTCAAAAAGTGAAGTCTTGGTCTTTCCCTGCCTGGCACAGCTCAGCAGAGACCCATCCCCAACCACCTTTCTTGCCATTGCTAGAAGACAACAGCCTTGTTTGCTTTTGTACATGTGAGACAACCACAGAGCCAAAAGATTTTTTTCATTTTGAGGGGAACAAGGACTCAGGCTACCCCTTTTTCTTTGCTGTTCCACTCTTTTCTTATCCTCTTGTCTCTCCTCCAAGAATTCCAAAGTCTCTGTCAGTTTGTCTGATCAGCTCCTGTTGACTCAGTGGTAAGAAGTCTTCCTTACCCGTCTCCTCAGAGTTTTTTGGAAATAATTCATAGCAGCTCTTGTACTCGCTGACACTAGCCAGGTGATTCTCTAATCATATTTAGTACAGCAAGATTAACCTGTCATTAAAAATATAATTGTTCTTCAATTCTCACTCCTTTCTGAAATGGAGGCTGAACAGAGTGCCAATGCTGTGACTGGAACTTTGCTGCAAAGCCTCTGGCAACAAAAAGCTTATTATTTGCAAAAGAGGGGGATCCTAATTGGAAAATATGATGGAGAGAAAATAGTGAATCCCCAGTAATCTCCTTCCAAAATGATAATGTATGTGGTAGAATGAATATTAATGTATCATATTTATGAAATGGGGACACTGGAAAGTGCAAGATAAATTTTCCTTCTCTCCGCATTTTACTTGGCAAACAATGCTTGGTGGAGTGACATTCACCCAGAAGTTGTCCTCCACATCTCTGTCTTAGACACAACTGAACAAAAATGCACCCAGAATTTCCCTTGTCTGTGACCTTACAGCAGCCACTGTCCCATCTCTGGCACTCCCTCCCCACGAACCTCCTCCTGTTCATTACTCCTTTCAAACATGACACTTCTCACACAGCCTTGCTTGTCCCTGTGAAGCCAGGAAGATGTGTGAACTTGGACCAAGCCAGCTGGAAACGTGGTGTTACCCTAATATCCACCATCACTACACAGTTAAGTACCAGCACAAGTGATCTCTGAGACAGGGAGATGTTTTATTTCAAAATCATTCAACTGGATTTTAGAGTCAGGTTTCTCAGTCCCCCTGGACTCTGAAAGAGACTGGAACTAATGTGAGTTTGTGTTAAGGCAGAAAACTCAAGAACTCATAATCTGGCCCTTCCTGTTTAGATATTAAATGCTAAGAAGTGCCAGAGTTTGTCCTGAATTCCTTGGTAGAGATGCTGTCACCCAGAGATCCCCCCCATATTGGCTAAATCCTAGTTTCTAGCACTGTAACTATAGTACATGAAGTTTTTTAGGACAATTGACTCTCCCTTAAGTATAGTCATTACCTGTTCTGGCAGACTTCTTTGTAGGTCTTTAAAAAATAATTCCCAGAGAATTGAGGTTTATTGGAGAGAAATATTCTTTTATTTACTCGTCCATTCCCACACTATTATCTTCCTGTTCTCTGCTTCCTTTGGAATTAAGCGGTTAACACAGCTACTGTGTAGAAATGTAGATTTCCCTTGGCACTCCTTGGAGGGAAGAAAGGATAATTTCAGACAGGTTCCCCTTTAGGTAATGCATCTGCCAGAGCTATCTCAATATTTCTGTAGGACAAATGAGAGTGACAGCCTGGGAGTGCAGGAAAGGAAGAGCCATCATGCTGATAAAAGACCTGAGTGGGACTCAGAGATCTGGACTCACTCTGGCCACAAACTTAGTGTGTGACATTAAGAAAACCATTTTATTTCCCTATTCTTTACTTCTCTACCTGTCAAAAACTTTACTTTCCCTCAATTCTTTTTCTACTGTGCTGGTGTAAATTACAAGCTCTTAGGTATAATCTCTGTCCCATCCTGTCATGTTATTTAGCAGAAGGGAACATTGATCTTTGCAGGGCCCTTTAGAAACCAGAGCAGAGGTAACAATAACAGAGATGACAGTGGGAGAAAATATCCTCAGGACTACAAAGGCAGCTCATCAGCTCACTGTCTTCTGATGTCAGTCCACATAATCCCCACACAGAACCCACACAGGGTTGCAATCACCATGTGGTCCCACCAGGATTACAGGAATGATTCACCTACAAAATACTTCATTCAGTTCACACTTGTGAGAGGACAGTTTGAAGGTGAGGGTGGCTCTGGGGCTGTCATTGACCTTCACAAATGTTGGACATGGAGTATGATAGGCAAGTCATGTGCCCTGGCTTTAAACCTTGCTACTTCTGCTAAAATAAAGTCCCAGCACATGTAGCTTAGAGGCTGTGGCAAGGACAAGAGCAGTTTTGAACACAGCCAACAGCGTGACACACACAGGACATAGAGTTCTGCAGGGGCAACAGGACATATCCCATTGCAATGGCTTTGGGGTGTGCTCTCTTCACTCTACCTCCAGCAAACACCAGGCTTTGCATCCACACGTGCTATTTCAGAAAGCATCCAGCACTGGGAGAAATCACCTCCCCCAGGCTATCCAAAACCTTCAGCCACTGCCATTCAGAGCAATCTCTATATACGGAATAATTATTTTAATCAGGAGATGTGTTAGAAATAGGATTTGTGCAGCTGTTGTGTGGTTTCCTGCACTTGCTGGAATGGCTGCCTGGAAAAGTGGGTTAAAACTGTAGGTGGAAGGGCAGTTGTCATGGAAACTGCATCCCTGGCAGCTTCATTTCAATCTTTTCTTCCCTCTGATAATTTTCTACCCATTTTGCCACTGCCATCTTGGCTCTCTCTTGCCATGATCAAACTATCCGTGGTACCTCAAGTTGGGGTTTGGAAGTCAACCTAGCTGGATGAAACATGGAAAACCAGAGGAGAGGGCCAGTAGCTCTGGGGGATAAGACTGTGGCCTCAGGAGTTATTGACATCCATGTTTAGCAAGTGCAGCTGAGAGTTAAATGTCAAGACTGCCAAATATAATCTAAAGTGGCCTTGAGAGAATGAATTACCTTCAGTTGATCTAAGAGTTCTAGTTTTGCTTTCTCCAAATACTCAGATTGCTCTGGTGCATCCAGAAAAGGTTCTAAACCCCCTAGAGCTTTTGTTCAGGTCATTATTCAGTTAAAAAGAACAAAAAACTCCAACTTCCCAGAAGGCATATTTCTTGTTATTAGCACTTTTCTACCTGCTACTCTCAGTTTTGAAGGCAAACTAAAACCATGAGGTTTCAGAAACTAATCAAAGCATGAGAAAAATGAACAATTGGGACTCGTGAACCCGAAAATGATTGGTCCAAATCATTGAATAAATATAGCACTTAAGAGTAATGAAGGTACTTAGGCAGCACGGGGACTGGTTTCAGAGCTATTTGCCAACTAGACAGCAGTCTAAATTTGCAGCAAATGCTGGGCCTGATTCATCACTGAGTTTTCTATCCCCTTGTGACTCTGGAGGCTGTTTTGCAGAGTAATGAATTAAGTTCATTACTTGAGATGCACAGTCCCTCTGCTCACACCAGCCCATCACTTCCTGCTTGGTGAGATCTGGCAGGACTAAGTTGTTTTTTACACAAAATTTAAGTTTTAATTTGTTTTCAGCAAATGCAAGATGCCATTCGTAGGACACAGAAACAAGAGCAAAGCCCTCACCCATCAGCAAAAAGTGTTTTTCCCTGACTTATGACCATTTTCCCATTGTTTCCTGGCCATGTCTGTGGGTTTTTTCCTCCCAGTCCTAGTTTTATCTAAGGAACAGAACCACAGACAGATGGGTTTGTCTTGCATGGTTGTTTTTGCTCTTGGTCCTTAGAGTGCTCCCCAGAGATGTCTGCAGAGGAACCCCCTCAGCTGAGGGTCTTGGGCCCACAGCAGTAACTCCAGAGCACAAGAATACCAGAATTACATGGCCCTTTCCATTCCAGCTTCAAACCCTCATTTCACTGTGCAAATGAAAAGAAGATTGGGTGTTTCCATGCTGATTTAACATTGGGAACTGCAAGTTCAGCATCACTTGAGATGACTGTACTCAGTGCAGCCTGTTTAACCATTCTCCATGCTACCAACAGCAGCTGATGGCAACAATGGCCCTTTGCCTACGTGTGTGGCACTGCCTGCAGTGGGAGGAAGGCTCAGTGGCAGAGATGAACAGCCTTGGCTCCTGCAGGTTCCTGTAAATGAAACCCTACAGCCAAATAGAGGGAAGAAGGGGGAGGGATGCATAAGGAAGAGCTCAGCTGCAAGGAGAGTTCGACCCCCACACTGCTTTCCCTCTCCCAGCTGGGGAATAGAGCCCCATTTGTCGTGACTCAGGAACCTCATAGCCAGCTACCTGCACATCACATCCAGAGCCCTGCAGCTGGGATGTGGAAGGATTTATAAACATGTAGGCTGGACTTTTATTTCCTGATAATCTAGTTCAGTGTGACAAATAGCCCCATGAACAGGACACCCACTGGCTCTCACCGTCCACGTCACCTGGACAGCCTCCAGCTTCCCAGTGCTGGAGGGGTTGGCTTCCTTCCCAGTGCTTCCCTCTACCTGCAGCCCTCCAGCAAGTTTTCATCACTCCAGCCTCTTCCAAGGCAGTGACCCCAGTGTACCTGTCACATGGTGTTCTCCAGGTAGCCATGGCACTTGGCAATGTGTCCCGGAGCCAAGCACAATTTCGGGACTTAGGCGCTGCTTCGCTTTCTTTGTCATTCCTCTGCTCCCTCTCCTTGCTGCTCCCTTCCTCTCTCTCTCATGCTACATCCAGGGAGCTCTTGGATGAGGCTGTAGGTTGCTCTCCACACACTTCTCTAACCCTACTATTACCCTGTAAGTGTGATAACCAGCAACCCAGTCAGCTCCCTTACCATTCTGTGAAATGGGAACATCATTTTTTTTTTTTTCTTATTCTGTCACACAGCTCCATGCTCAGTGTCTCCAGCTGTTAAATCCTGTTTAAAATCCCCCAGAAGGGAGTTCCAGTACCACTTGTACCAGATGCTGGCCTTTATCCACCCCTTCCTCACTACTCAAGTGGTTTCTCAGCTTAACCAATTCTCTACCTGCTAATAAATCATGAAGCAATAGAAGGAAACCATGTTGTGTTTTCAACAGAACTGTGGCAGCTCGATTGAATATAAACAATCCTGGCACTCCAAAGATTTTTAATTGATGGAATGAGCATTTGTGAGAATATCAAATATCTCTTCTGAGCTCTACATAAGTCAAATGAGTTGGTCTGAACAAATCTTGTGATTTCAGGGGAATCTTCGAAGATGCTTCAGCCTGTCTCAGAATGCAAAACAATATTACAGCAGGGCAGAACTTACTGAAACTTTTTTTTTTTTTTTTTTTTTTTTCCAAGCAGCAACAGCAGGATGCACTAAGGTGGGCAGATGGTGCAGAATTTATCATTTGTTTGGATACTATGGGCAAAGCCTGGTATGGGTGTGCACCTGCAGGAAAGGTGCTCTCCATCAAGGCACATGTGCACAGGTGACTTTGATACACTCTTGCATTAGTACATGTGACATAACCTCGTGTGCTGCATCCAAGAGCAAATGCTCTTGTGCATCTCACACATTTACATTTAAGACAGACTTATAGCTAATAATTTTCAGACTGTGCCTGAAGAATCAGCTGTTGCATTCTCTGAATCACTGCTGTCCAGTTCTTACACAGAAATCATTAGCCTGTGGAAATACTCTTTTTTTTACCAGCAGACGAAGCCATATGCTCATCCAGAGGCAATTACTCGCCTAATACAAGTTCTATAATAACCTTAAACAGTACAGAATAGCATAATTGTTTGCTTTAATAAATACTTCAGAACACTTTAGCTGCGTTGTAAAGCGGCTTCACAAAATCCTGTTTCAGCTTCTTCCAGAATGCCTGCAATGTCCTCCATCCTTCTGGCCATTTTTTTTTCCCTTGGAATTTTGCAGTGATATCTAAAGAGAGATGTTTGTTGAATCACAAGTGTGAGGAGTTAAGAATTCTTTTCTCTTTCTCTTCTAAATGACTTTTCATCATATATTGGACCCAAGTATCTATTAGGGTAAAATCAATAACAGCTCCCAGAATAAAGAGAAAATGCCCCAGACTTAATATACTTCATGCACAGCCACTGCAGCTGTATATCCAAAAGGAAGCTAATAGAGTGGCTCATTCTACAGGTTACTGATGTTTGAAATAAGTCCATTGCTAAAATCGTTAGGAACAATGTAATTCTTAGCATTACAACCGAAATAGGGCTCCTGCTTCTTTGCCTTTGTAGGTACATCAGAGCAGCAGTGATTTCTCTGTCTCAGTTCTTAATACCTGAGCACCTGTGCATGCTAAAATTGATAACAGCCAAACACTACCCCTCTTCCTTTCTTCATCCCTGTGGGAAAGCACGTAAAAAGTCGTATGCTGAGTGACAAGGACAGAAGGGAACTGAGGAAACATACCCCTTTGTTGGGACTTCAACACCCCACTGCCTGTTCACGGCGGACTGGAAGCAAAGGTCAGTGACCCTCTACTATTTCCTATTATTTTTCCTTTTCTAATATTTCAGGTAGATTCCATGCTCCTTTCTCCCCTGAATGCTGTGAAGGAGCCAGTGAGTTGGGAAGGATCCTCTGGTTGACGAGAGCTGTTATTGAAAATGAAATTATTCATCTGAGAGCCAAAAGCTCATTGAAGACCAGCTGAGTGACACCCATGACACTGAGCTTGCACGTAAATGCAGCCTTTGTTCTTTAGGACTGGCTGGGTCAGGCACACATGGAGAGCAGCAACTCTGTTCCCAGTCCCTCCCGTGGAGAGTGGGGCACAGCAGGACTACTGGCTGCATATCAATCAGGTTGCTCCAGAGAATACAGTGGGAAGATATTCCTGCTCTCCCTCCCAGGTCCTGTGATGGGACCCATCCAGAATACAAAACACATCCTGAGTCCAGGAAACTGCAACCAAAAACCACCCGGAGACATAAATGTCATGGTTGCAGCACATTTTAATAGTATGTAGATGGACAAAACAGCAACAGCATTTATAATTCAGGAACATTAAAGAAAATATAGCACTTGCTGGAAAGCACAGTGGTGCTCTCCATCTGCCTTATCACTGGACTCCAATGGTTGGGTGCCCACAGACCTTTTGCATTAAATTTTACATTGATTTTTATGGCCAGTTATTACATGCAGTGTCTGAGCACTCCAACTGCTCTGTCTCCTCCCTGGTGTGGTATGAAATGAAGTTCATGGCAGTGTTGTAATGGATGGCTCGGACCAACTCCAAAAGTGGGGGTTTATCAGGTAATTATTTGAGGGGAGTCAGAAAATGTGGTCTTTTATGTCTACATATAAAAACTGCATTAGGTTTGGAAAGAGCCAAAACATGTCATACCATGGGTTCCCAGTGCTTATTACTTCAGCCCCTTTTCTCTTTCCTCCCTTTCCCTTCCAGAGGAGCATTTCTAGGCCTTTGTTTCATTGGGAGGAAGCCAATTCCAGTGTCCCATCACTCACAGCCCAAGGAGAAAAGGATGCACTGGTGTATCCTTTTGCTGGAGCCCAAAAGGTACTGAGCTGGATGCTGGAAAAGCATAAGTTTTATAGCAGCTGGCAAAAACAAAGCCTGCACATCTCCCTTTACAAGCTGTAATGGGACTTTCAAAATCAAAAGGGTCAAGGCTGCCTTCCCAGGTCCTTGGTAATGATGTGTTCATGCTGCCTTGCACTCTGGGACCTTCCCTACAGGATGAGGGACAGACTTTTCAGCAGGGCCTGTTGTGATAGGACAGGGAATTATGGTTTTACAATAAAAGAGAGTAGATTTAGACTATATATAAGGAAGAAATTGTTTACAATGAGGGTGGTGGAACACTGGCACAGGATGTCCCATCCCTGGAAACATTCAAAGCCAGGTTGGATGGGCCCTTCTGGCTGAAGATGTCCCTGTTCACTGGGGTTGGACTAAATGATCTCTGAAGGTCCCTTTCAACCCAAACCATTCTGTGGCTCTGATAAAGGCTGTTCTCATGCCGACTTCAAGAACTGCACCCTCACCAGGAAGGCTTGGCAGATGGTGGATTTGCATAGGCTTGGACTGCATATTTCCGTATTTCAGGATTATTTTCCTTAAAAAAGGCTGCACCACCAAAAGAATAATTAAAAACATGGTGTTGAAATATTTTCTAAGGCACAAGTTAAAATGAGTTAAAAAGAAATGGAAAAATACCAGCGGTTTTCTGCATGACATTTGCCTCTCTGGGGTACAACTAGATGGTGGTTCAGCCCAGAAGGGGGATCAGCATTGTTGGACTGTTGCAGGGGGAATCGTGCCTTTTCCATACATCTCATTTATATCTATCTGAGAAGAGCTGGGCCCATTGTCTTAAAATTGCTTTGAGCTAGGACAGGATGAGGCAGGCTGTGGATACATGAGCTATTAGAGCTATTAGTGATGGTGATGTTAGACAGTATCGCTTGTCTGTCTGCTTTACAGTTATAAATGTGTATCATTTAAAATACAATAGGGGGCCAGATGCTCAGCTGGTGCCTGACATCTATCCACCAGGTTCTCACTGCCACAGCTTTAGCATAATTCACTGTCTTTACAGGGAGGATATAAATACATATATATAAATTGTTGCTGATTTTGAGATCCCAGCTACTCCCATGATGTGTGAATTCACTGCCTGCCCTGCCCACATCTCCATGGAATGGTGTGTCATTGTGCATACACTGCCCTGAGATTACAAACCAGAAGTTGAAAGAAGGGTCCAAAATATTTCAATAATATCTTTTTACTAAAAATCTTCCATGAATGCTTGCTTGTTCAAAGACAGAAAGTTAAAATTATTTTGTTTTTAACATGCTAGGGACCGAGTAATCCCTCCTCTGCCAGCTTGGGCATCTTACTTCTGCAAATGCCAGTTTAAGATGAGCAAAGGAAGATGAAGAGCTCTGTGAATCATACTCCTTGGGTTCATGTCAACTATGTGCTTGCATAATGCCTCTGAACCAGCTGCTGAGTATTATCTCTAGTTTCTAATCCTCTAATTTCAGAGTTCTTTTGTGCAGATTATTGCTAAAAACTTCATGTAATTAATATCAATTATTTGGATTTGCAGTTTAATCAGTGTCAGATATTTTCCAGCTCAGAAAGCTGTGCTATTCCTGTTGCTGTTATTATTAATTTCTAGTCTCGGTCACCCAAATAGATGATAATAAATACAAATGTAGATTCACTTGATACCAGGACTGTGCATGACACTAGCTGATAAAAACCACAAAATTCATGAGAATCATATTTTTATTCCTGTAACTCTGCTTGAATCTGTACAGTCTGACAAATCTGGTCTCAGTGAAGCTTCAGTGTCCCTTTGTTGCCAGGTAGCTGGTGCAGTCAATTTAGCTTGCTGTTGAACCACTCTGAATGAGCACATATTTAAATACTACATTTGCTCACACAAATGTTGCCATGCTCCTTCTCCTACTCCAGATCATTCTCAAATCTAGATCACAACCCTCATATTGTTTTATTTAAAAATATGATCAGCTGTGACTGCAGGACGTGAAGTGCAGTCACAGAATAGCCAATATATGTCTATGTTAGGAAACACAGCCACATTTTTTCCAGATCAAAAGCCAGGTGGATAATATACTCCATGACATAAGTGCTAAGGGAGAGATTTCCCAGGGAAAAAACCACATGTGTTTTACCCAAGAACGTTCAGGCTCATGCTGCCAGCTCGGGGAGTGAAGCTGATGTGTGTCAACCTCACTCACAGGTTCAAGACTCACACCTGAATTGCCCCACATTTTACCAGCTCTGACTATTCAGCCACAGCCTCCTGCCTCCTCTCTTGCAATTCCTGGCATCAGGTAGTTCAAGATGCTGCAAAAATTAACCCTGGCAGATGTAACCAAGTGCTCAAGATTGGGAAGCTGGAGGAGGGAAAACCAGTGCCTGGAGGATGGAAGATAGAAGTGAACACCTTTGGACCACACAGCTTGCCTCAGGGCAGCACAACCACAGCACAGGTGTGGGCAGGGGATGAGTTTTTGCCACTGCCAGCAGATTTCCCAGGTTTGAGGGATGAGCAAAATGGAAATGTGTTACTGTCAGAGGATATAGAAATACTTGATTTTGGTAAATATTGAAGATGAAAAGGCACAAGCAGGTACTGGAATAGCCTCCTATACTATTGTTTTATGAAAAACTGTTTAGGTGCCTCATTTCATACCAGATGAGCTTGCCTTTTTAATTTTAGGCTGTGTTATTTATTTATTTGTTTAGGAAGTTTTACTTTGCAATTCATCCAGTCATTTACTAGTACATGAAGAAGTAGAAATTCTTTGTTTTACTGATTCTAAGAAATTCCAGCAGGAATTTTATAGAAAAAAATTATATCTACATACTCTGCAAATAGATAGAGGAACGTACTGTGGTGGTAGGGAGATCCTCCTTATCAGAAATACAAGGTTTTCCCCATATTTCACCAACCTTCATCTAGCCAAGCTACACACAGAGAAGCAGGTGGAATGTCACAGTGCTTATATTTGCAGATGTGTAGGAAATTGTAACTACGGCGTGGCTTAATTTACAAGTACCTGATTTTACAGCCTTAACACCCTTTCAATGCAGCATTTTGCACATAATGCAGGACTTATTCTTCCCTCATTAGGTCAATATCTTAGAGCGGTTTGATGCTTAACTCCTACTGGGGTGTTCCAGAGTTGCAGTGACTGCTGACACTCAGGTGTGGGAGTTCAGACCTGGCCAGAGGTGGCTGCCCCAGGCCATGGACAAGTGCACAGGCAGGAGAGGCAGGAGGACCGTGACTTGCCTTTAGAAAGGCTCCAGGAGTGGGGTGGTGAAAGCTTGTGTCCTGCCTGCCTTTTCCTTGATCCTGAACAAAACTGCCAGACTTAACTTTCCAGTCCAGTAAGTGCATGTAGAAAAACGTGTTTTTATTAGCAAAAGTTGGGGGGAAAAAATAGAAAATTATGTCCCAAGTGATGACTGTTAATAATAAACTCATCATTTTGGAGCGAGAGAATGTGGCTTTCTACACTTTCCAAGAGAGCATCAGCAGAATAGGACAGAGAGAATATTATCTCTAAAAGCTATGCATCATTCTCTTAAAATGTTAATGTTCCATTTCTAGCTGAACAAATAAACCTCTACAAGTTTGATGCAAGTAGCACTAATGAATCAGAGTGCAGACCGGGAAAACAAAGAGCCAGAATCTGACTGCAAAAAAGCATCTTTCAAGGAATAAAAAAATAATTAAGTCATTATTTAAAAATTGTTCCAGTAATGTGCTGTGAACAAAGGGCTGTTAGCTTGAAAGGACCAAACAGCTTTTATTTCAGAGTACTTAGTTTGCTGCAGGACTATAAACAAGATCCCCAGCAAACCCTTCAATCAAGAGCATGTGTTTTTAAAAAATTCAGAAGCCCTTTTCCCATTTACCCTTTCCCTGAAATGTTTTTTTTCTGTTTTGCCTCCCTAATGTATTTATAGTGAGTGTGCAGTTTCCACGTGGTTTAACATCCAAGTCAAAATCAGGTTGGGGGCAGGCAGCAGATCTCCATGGCTTGCCTTTATGGCTTTCATTGAGTTCCTGGTGCCACGAAACCCATTGCAAAGATTATGATAATGCAAGATCTGATCTCATATATGCCCGTGTTGAATGAAAACCCCAGGCTATTTTCATCATCCAAGCACTCAGGTTTATTATCTGTAACATATTCCTGCCTCAAAGCGCTACCCAAGGTTGTGTTAGACACTAAAGAGCCACCTGGAGTTCTTGCCCTCAGGAAGAGCTAAATTGGACAAAACCAGAAGGTGATGAGTAGGCAGAGATGAGGTGATGTTTAAAGGGATGCAGAGCAGGCCAGTGGTACAGATGTAAGCCTGCCTGCATTTAATAACTCTGTCCTGGTGGCAGTACCTTCAGGGATGACACTGGGTGTTGATGCAGTGTTCTCCAGGGAGCAAAGTGGTTTGTTTTTCCAAGTGCACAGCTCCAGGAAGTTTGCCTGACTGCATCTCCCATGCTGAGAGAGCTCCAGAGCCCTTCTCTGGGCATCATTTTTGATCACACTTTCTCCTCTCTATTCCTTCTGATGTCCCAGTGGCCTGCCTGTGGAATGGCACTGCTCAGTCCTGCCCAAGCTGCTGAGAAACCTTGAGCCAGTTCTAAAAGGCTCCTTACATAATGAAAAAGATGGTAAAAAAACACAGTCACAGGCATCTCCTCAGAAAAGCTGATTCCTGTGTTTTACAGGAATTTCAGTCTACTTTCCCCACCCACATTTTTGTGGCCTTTAGAACAGGTTGAATTCACTCTCAAAATCACTGCCTTTATGGAGCTTCTGGTTGCCAGCCAGTGCTCCCCAAACTTTTCAGTTTCTGTTCTTTACAGAGAAAATTCAATAAAAAAAGAGAGTGATTTCTGAAGAAGGACTCCAGTATTTTGAAATTTCTCATTAAATGAAATTTCCCTTCCTAAACGGCTTTTGAAAATTGCCCCATTGCAACATTTTTTCGTGAATAATATAATTCATATGAGAGCCAACACAATGAGGCTGAAACAAAGTGCTTCAACCTTACCCAAGCAGAATGTTAAATAAAAGTCAGATGAAATTGATACTGTCCCTTGAAACACTCAGATTTTCAGAATCAGCATTTTCTCATAGCAAACTGTTCCATATCCCCTGCTGGCAGCAGGCTTAGAGACATCAGCTTTTTCTGGAAAAGCTTTAAGAGCTGGGTATTATTATTGTTATTATTATCATCAATAATATGCAGAGGAAATGGAGCTGGAAAACAGAGGCAAGAGGATAGATTCTGCTACAGCTTTCTTATGCCCACTAGTACTATGGTTTTGAATTCACAGAGGTCCAAAGGAAAGGAGAGTTCACCTCGACAAAATACTGTCCACCTCTCTTTGCCTCCATGTTTCTACTTAGGAGTACATCAGGTGCTCTCAGCTCACTCATCCACTCTGGTGGGTTTATTCACATGTCACCAGTGCCTGGCATGACATCAAAACTAACCTCTTAATGCTTCTGTTGTGGCTTTTGCCATTTGTTATTTTTTTCCATTTGCATAGAAGAGAAAGGTAACACTGATGATCAGGAGAAGGAGGTCTTTGGACAGCACTTCAGTTAGCTGAGTGGTCTCATAAAGGATGACAAGGCCACAGTTGCTTGCAAGCTGCACAGATTCACTCCAATATCTGGATGACAAGTGCAATTTCAGTCTCTTTAGGATGGATGTTGACACACACACACACACACACACACACACCACACACGGCTGTGTGCTCGCTCCATGAGCAATCCCGTTAGGCAGGGAGAAGTGGGAATGAGAGTGGGGCAGGGTGGGTTGGTGTCTCACAGCATGAGCTGCTCTCTCACGTGTCAGAGGTGGGCTTGGAGCAGGATGTAGAAAACCAGGCAAAACTCTATCTCTGAGGGCTCCCATCCCATCTGGGGAGCCTGTGACTGACCACAGAGCTGTTGCTGCCTCCATGTGCCATCAAGTCCCCAAATTAAAATTATTAATATATTTTCCTTTAGGAGGGATTATTGACACATGTGGCTGACACATATCCCAGTCCTTCATGCATGAAATGTTTTGTCTTCCCCTTTAAGGAGTTTACTGCCTCACTGACCTTTATATTCTGCAAAGAACCATTTTAATCTCCCACACTGCTGGGCTGCTAAGTGGTTTCTCGTTTGACTTGTGCTGCTCAATGGTCTTTCCATGTTGATGGGCTCTATTAAGTCACTGGGTGTTAGTCTGAAACTGTTCTAAGCTGTTATTTTCAGTAATAACACTTCTATTTGTTCCCCAGGTTCGCCGCGCCCACAGGAGGTGGGAGGAGACGCGGAAACACAAATTCTCATTAAAAGAAAAAGCAATTTTCTTTGGGAATAACCTACCTCAAAGCGAGCAGAAAGGGTCAGAGCACTGGTTCCAGTATGAGCCGAGCTGAGACTGGAAATCTTTAATCAATTCTCCTATTGAGGACTTTCCCAAAATGGTGCTTATCACTCGGGGCCTGTCAGGAAGTCTCTGTGAGTGTAGGGAGTGTGCCAATACCTTATGGATGTTGTAACTGTTCACTCCTGTCAGCATTGTCCCTTCTTGTAGAGTTTGTACATAAACAACTTGTGAGTGCTCATCCTTCAGCATTATTTTCTGTGTATTAGTCACCAGTCATGTGACTTATTTTCCTTGAAATGGGGGGAAAGAAAGGAAGAAATATCTTAAGGAAACACCCCATGGAAGAGAGAAGAACATGTTTTTCACTGAATTCATCTCATCATGGCATGACATTTGGGAACAGCCAGGCTGAGTGAACTGCATGCAGGAGACAAAGCCACCAGCCAGCCCACCCAGCATGGGGTGAGTGAGGGTATGAATGTGCAAATGGCAGAGCTGATCAGTCAGCCCAGGAAATTCCCTGGCCCTTCTATCAGAGAAATTAAAGTGAACCTTTTCCACCATTCTCTGCTGCTGCTTTATCCTCTCTGCCTCTTGTCTTGGCTCTGCATTCTGGGAGCCTTGAAACCCAACATCAGGGCAAGCCCTGATGCTGGTATTTCCAAACTCCTTTCTTTTTTTTTTTTCCTTTTTTTTTTTTTCTTTATTTTTTTTCAGTCAGAGGAGGTGAAACAAAACCCTCTGGACTGTGAGGTCTGTGGAGTAACTGCCCTGTGTAGCTCAAGTTCTTGTTGGTTAGAAATAACTGCAAACTGTTCACCAGCTCCACCCTGTCTTTTCCCTCTGTGCCCATTATATAAGGCTGTTTTGATAAGCCTGTGTGATGAAATCATATACACATATAGTACAATAATAATATCAACCTCATAATGACTAGGGAGAGGATAAAAAATGTCGGCTTTATCAAAAAAATGATCTCTTTTAACAACAAATTGTAACTAATTAGACTTTGAATGGGAAATCAAATGAAAGTGCATGAAGGCTCAATTTTCCATACAGCTGACGTTCTGACCTTTTTAGGAGTGGAAAAGAAAATTATTTTTAATTAACATGACTAATCATTTCCTGTCATTTTCAGATAATTGGCTTTGTCGAAAAAAATGAGCTGTTTTGGGGGGAAAACTGGGGAGGGTGACAGTGGCAGCTCTACTGGCATGTTTAACCTTTTAGATTCTGCCTGCAAAAGGAATTTTGAATCCTTGTTATCATGGTGAAAAGGCTTTATATGGAAATTTGGTGCCCTACGCCTCTTCCTTTCCATATGGCTGATTCAAATTCATACACAGGGAAAAATTATTTGACACACTGCTAGACTTCTTTCACTTCAAACTAGTCCCTTATTTAAAAAATGCAGAGATGGTTTAGCTAACAAACTGTTTTCTGGTGCCTCTTGAGGTCATGCCCATGATGTGGGACAGAGGGTCAAATCCTGGAGTACTCAATAAATTCTACTCCAGCTGGTTGGGAATTTGGCTTGAGTGAGTGCAGCCAACTTTTATTCTGACTGAACAACAAGCAATCGAAAGTGGCCAGACCAGGTGCTGTAAAGACTGTTTCATTGTACCTGCTCGCTGGAAACGTGGAAATGAAAATCCTAGGAAAATAGAAAGCCTAGGCCATGAGGCATGAGTTCAGCCTCTTTTAAGCAGCAATGAAATCTGGTGTGTTGGAGGCTTTCCTAGGCAATTGTTGTGAGGTTTTAATGCACACTTCAAGGGACAGGCAGAGTTGTTGGAGAGAGACCAAAGGAAAGCAGGAAGATCAAATGACTGAAACACGACCTGCAAGCAAAGGCTGAACAGCCTGGGATCGTCAGCTAAGAGAAGAGAAAATTCAGTGGGGAACTTAAGTTTTGAATAACATAAAAAAGACACTCAGGAAGGCGGTAATCTGTCCTCTGCTTTCAGTTACTGGGGTAAGTAGAAGTGAGAATAAATTGCAGGAAAGTCTCAGAAGAGATATTAGGGAAAACTTTCAAATGATGAAGAGAGCAGAGCACCAGGAACTCAGTAGAGTCCCTGCCTCTGGTAGTTTTAAATAGGACAAACATCTGTCAGGGATGACAGGAGGAGAGTCCACCCTGCCTTGGGGCAGGGAAATGGATCTCCTGCTCTGCTGAAGTCCTTTTCAAATGGGAATCCCACAATTGTATAGGCCAAAGCATTCCTGTTTGGTTTCAGCAAGCAGGAGAAGGCTCTAAATAATGAGCAAGCCTTGAAACAGAAGGAAGACATGAGCATACAGAAGGTGAGCAGCAATCAACATTGGCTATAAATGCAGTCAAAAAAAAGAGAAAAGTCACCCTCGTTCAGCAACTGGGCCAATACACAGAGAACCTTTGTCCCAGCAAGGAGCTGCTGGCTGTAGCCTGGTGCCTGCTTGTGCAGTGCTCTGCTGGGTCAGGAAACCCAGAGGCTTCTCAGGCTCTGGGGTTGTTACTGGTACAGCCATAAAATGGCTCCTGATGCAATTTGCTTGACGTGATGTTATCTGTTACCTTTTGGCCAGTGTGGACTGTGGGACCAGGCTGGCAACATTCAACCCTGGTGTCTCTTGAAATGACAGTGATGGAGTTACTGTCACAGAGAAGGAACAGCTCAGCCTGTTACTCCTTTATTCAGAGAAGAAGGAACTAATTTCATGGTTCTTTCATTCCACCCCTATGAAAAATAAACCCGGAAAAAATTTGGTTTATATTAAATTTATACTTAATGTAAAAGAAATATCTGACTTTCAAATTTTCCAACCCCCTTTTTCTCCCATTGCCTCTACTTAGAGAGCACTCCAGCTTCAGTAGGATGGCGAACAAGCAGGATAAATTCCTAAACTCTATAACAGCAGCAACTCCTGTCCTTTCCTCTTATTTAACTGACATATTCCATGGCTGAGGAATCCCCTATTTTACTGATATCAAAACCGTGTAGTCATTTCTATTCATGAAACAGATCAGAACAAGTTCCACTAATGACTAAGAGATGTATTTGGGAGTGGAGAATTCTGCAAATTAGCAATCAAACACAATAAAAAAAAAATCAAAGGTGCTGCATTACAAAATACACTTTGTTCATTTATTTTAACAAGTATCACTTATTTTCAATTATTTACAGTGCTAGTTAGTGTGCTTATAAAGTACTGTGGCATATTGAGTTAAAAGTAATGGATTCTTAGTGCTGGGAAATCTCAGCAGAGCACTCTGCTATTAAACACTGGTAGGAATGAAAGGCGTTATGGTGGGCTGCTTTCTGGGCTTTTTTTTTTTTTTTTTTTTTTCTTGTTGTGGAGCACTTTTTGATAGGGTGAAGATAATTGGGTCTGCAGATTAAGGGAGTTAAGAATTAGTTGAGTTCTCACCGTGAAGGGTTTTGTAAATTCCCACATCAATCTTTATGTCTTTCAGCTCATCTCTCCCTTTAACAAATCCAGCATTCAGGGCCTTATCTCAGGGTGTCCTTTCCAGTCTGAATTCTCTGGCTTTCTTCAGCTGCTCATCATTTAAAGACAGTTATTTTTTGGCATTTCATTTCCTGCTTTTTTCCTCCTCTTCTTGCATCTTTTATAGATGGTGATAAATGTGAATAACAACGTGCCCAGTGTGAAAGACGGAGTGTAAATCCCAATTCCATTCCATTTCTCTTCTATTCTAACTTTAGGCCCCAGATTTGCCCATGTCTCACTCCCCCAGACCTGCCACCTAAATTAAACAGCGACTCTTAAAACCGATGGCTGTGAAGAAACTGATCGCAGAAGCAAGAACCTACTGCATCTCAAAGAAAATTTCCTAATAATTGTTGAAACTCATTTAAATTTTATTCCCCACCCCTGAGACACGGAAGCAGCTCAATGCTAATCAGGAAAGGGAGAGAAGTGACCTTAATTTGGGATGATCTATTTTCAAAATCCCGTTGAAGGCAGCAAAAGGCTGTGATAATTTGCAGGGCGCGGCGATGGCAGAGGAGGAGAGGGGCCGGCGGGCAGGGAATACGGAGCCGCTTGCCCGCTCCCGTGCGGCACTGCTGGCACTGCTGACACTGCTGACACTGCTGACACTGCTGGCACTGCTGGCACTGCTGGCACTGGTGACACTGGTGACACTGCTGGCACTGCTGGCACTGCTGACACTGCTGGCACTGCTGACACTGCTGGCACTGCTGGCACTGCTGGCACTGGTGACACTGGTGACACTGGTGACACTGCTGGCACTGCTGGCACTGCTGGCACTGGTGACACTGCTGGCACTGGTGACACTGCTGGCACTGCTGGCACTGGTGACACTGGTGACACTGGTGACACTGCTGGCACTGCTGACACTGCCGCGGAGCCGCCCGGCACCGCCGCCCGCCCAGCGCCGGCCCGGCTCCTCCAGCCTGGGAAAGGCAGTCCCGGCTTTCAGAGCAGGAGGGTCAGCTTGTCCACGCTGGGAGGAATGAAGCAGGTTTAACAGCAAGGAAAAAAACCCAGCTGTACACTGCCCTTTTTTTTGTTCTTCTTTTTGTTTCTTTTTTTTTTTTTTTTCTTTCTTTCCCCCCCCACCCCCTTTTTTTTCTTTTTTCCTTTTTTCCCTTTTTTCTTTTTTCCACTTTTTCTTTTTTTCCTTTTTTCCCCTTTTTTCTTTTTTCTTCTTTTCTTTTTTTCTTTTTCCTTTTTTTTCTTATTTCCCTTTTTTCTTTTTTCCTTTTTTCCCTTTTTTCTTTTTTTCCTTTTTTTCTTTTTTCTTCTTTTTTCCCTTTCTCCCTTTTTTCCTTTTTTCTTTTTTCCCCTTTTTTCTTCTTTTCCCCTTTTTTCTTCTTTTTCCCTTTTTTCTTTTTTCCTTTTTTCTTTTTTCCCCTTTTTTCTTCTTTTTCCCTTTTTTCTTTTTTCCTTTTTTTTTCCCTTTTTTTTTCCTTTTTTTTTTCTTTTTTCCCTTTTTCTTTTTTCCTTTTTCCTTTTTTCTTTTTTTTTTCTTTTTTCCTTTTTTTAAAATTTTTTTCTTCTATTTTTTTTAGTATTCAGGTCTTTTGCCTATTTTTCAATATTTGCTCACCATCTTGATAACCTGAGGGTTTGTTTTGTGGGTTTTGTTTTGTTTTGTTTTTTCACTATCTCAGGCTCTGAAATATATGGGACTGAGCTGCCCTTGGACCCTGGCCAGGAGAGAAGGGATCAGCAGCAGGTGATGCTGTAGTCAGAGCTGATATAGATTCAGGACAAGGTTTGGTTTGGAAATAAAAGTGACCAGCTCAGGCAATGGCTGTTTCTTTAGCACATCTTGCTTGCTCGTATGGGTTAATCTGGTTGGTGGCTTCCTGCCAACATGTGGGAGTTGCTCTGGCAAAAAGTGTGGTTTTCTCTGTGCTCCTGCTGTAAAATGAGGAGTTCTCACCTGCCATAAACCTTCCTGCTGTAAAAAGCTGCTCAGCACAAGGAGATGCCCAGCAGAGTTATCATCGTTATCTGATGTGACATGAGAAGCATTTAGCAGGAGCCAGCTTCCTCTGGTGTGGTGATACAGTGAGGATTCTGATGGACAACTTGCATTAACATCATAGACCTTGGGAGAGGAAAAAAATAGAAGGGAATTTTCTCTTTAAATGGATGTTTGATGACAGAACAGAGGAAGGTAATGGCTAGATTTGCTTTGTTAAGCAAGTGTCCAGAATATTTGCATTTTATAATTGTTCCTGCAAAATTTGGTGTGAGCTGAAATTCAGCTTAGATTTCCTGTGCTTCTCTTTTCTTCCTGTGTGGTGTGCCAGAATGTTAAATAGCTTTAGTTCCATCTTGCCAGGTTCATCCTGAGCTCTGGTCATTCTTCCACTGAGTGGCAAACTGGGTGCCACCCCACTTTCAGTGAGAGTCAGGGGGAGAAGTCCTTCAAGGGCCATCCCTGGGGGTTGTGCAGCACAGCTCATCCCCCTGCCCCAAACAGAACACACCACAAGTGTCAGAACATTGCTCCCTGTTATTAATCCCACTGTGATTCGAAACGTTGTGCTATTACTGCACACACAAAGATACTTGGGGGTTTTCTGATTTCAATTATGATTATTATCTCTTCTGAGAGATGTTTTCTCTGCTGTTGGGAGATCTGCTCTGGAACAGCAGCAGACAGCAGTAAATAGTGCTGTTTGTATTAAGTGTGCACTCCTGCTGCCCTCCCCTGCCTTTTCGAGGGCCCCTTGCATTGTCCTCCTCTATGAGAGATGGTGGGAGGCTCTAAAAATGTGCTGCAGTTAGCAAGGCCCACATTTAATTTACACCCTCTTTTGAACTAACTAAGCCAAGCCAAAGTTGAGATTTTCACTTTGCAAATGTCATCACTAAGAATTTTTCTCTCCAGAACTTTTGCTAGATATGAGAACAAGTCAAATACATTTGTCCTGGGCCTATCAAATCACATCCTGAATTTTGCTGTGCTCACAGCAATGGCCAATCCTTGAGGGCACCATGTGATGTAGGAGCTCATGGAAGTGATAATGCTCCAGGAACAGTGAGCATGCTGCTGTATTGTCATTGGGAAGAGCATGGTGACATTGGACAGTGTGAATTTTGAGTCACTTGGGGTCACCAGTGGGCTCAGATTTATGCATGTCCTTCAGGTTCTTAGCACACCATTGTCCAGAGCAGCACCTGCTGAGCCCTGAGAGCACCCAGGAGCTCTCCAGGGGTCCCAGGCATGACCTGAGAGCCTCTTTCCAGCTCCCAGGGGACAGACATCCACACACGAAATGAGCAGACCAACTCATCACCTCTCTGTCTCAGCAAGGCAGCCAAGAGCTGAGCTGGCCAGGAATAGAAATCACAGGTAGAGAACAGAAAGACAAATGACTAACAGATGCTCGCCCTGCCATTCCAGCTGGACTGTGGCTAAAGGGTCAGTCCACTGCAATCTGCAGGATATATATTTTCCTTCATGTTAAAAATGCTGAATATTCAGTGCTCCAGATTCTTGGTGTCTGTCCCTGTGTGTCAAGTCTGTCATCTCACAGCTACTCCAGTTAACTCATTGTCCTCCTACTTCTGGGTATGAGCTTCTCTGTCTCCAATGACTATGTCCAGAAGCTTCTCTCCCACACAAATTTAATATTAGAAACACTTTCATTTCAAAATGACTTCCTACTCCTTCCTTCAGATGTCCCTTTCCTGGGGTAAAGCAGGAGAATAAAGGAAGAAGGTACTTCCTAACCCCAAGGCTGTCACTGCTGCCATTCCTTATGAATGCTTTACAGAGCCTTCCAGAAGCACATTAAGCTTGATGTGGAACTCTTTAAATCTCAAGAACATTTAATAAATGGAGAATTGGTCTGATTAAGTCATACCAGAGATGAATTTCTTACATTGATACAATCTCCAATGAGTACTGTACTTCATTTAATAAATGTATTTATTGAATACATAAAAGAGTTGTAAATGGAGCTCTTGTCTTGCTGAACCTTATTAGCTTCATCCTTATTTAACATTTATTTTCTTGAGATGAGACAATATTTGTTAAATCTTGAAAACGTCATTGCAAAATCCACCCATGGTTTATTCAGACTGACTCTAAATATTAAATTTCGGTATTTGCTAGACCTGGCTCCTTATTTAATCTATCAAGATCTCTAACTAACACAAAGGAAAGATTTGCTAACTCAAAAATAACTGTTAATAAATCTCCAGTGGGTTTTAAAAAATCTACGTAATATTTAATAAATTTTTCCCTAGTATTTTCTAAAATCTGTTCAACCTCCATTAAAAATGAGGAAAAGGAATTTGTTGCAGTCCCTTTTTGGATTCATGCAAAACTTCATAAGTATATCAGAAGTTCCCAAAATCCTGTTAAATTGCCATGTGGACTTTCCCTTTCATTCCTCATCATTGCTGATTATCAATGTATTTGTGCATAAATAGCAGCTCTCTCCTCCGAGGCACTGCATCACCCCCATCCTACTCACTCCCCACCATCAGAATTCAGCTGGTGGGAAATTGTAAGTCACAGACATTGTAAGTATGTCTGCCACTCCACCTTTGAGAGACTGCAGCCCGTAATTTTTTCAGACCTTTGCTGGGAATGTGCAGATTGCTTTGGTCAGTTTTATACATCTCCTCTAAAGAAACACATTCCAAGCAAAAGCAATCACGCTGTATCCATAGCAGAAACAATGCCTCCCCACCTCTTATTATTCCAGTCTCTTGCCAGACTAAGACAGACAGAATAACAAACATTCTACTTAGTTCTCAACCTGGAATCAGAGCATTTTTATGTCTCTATCTAGTTCCAGAATTTCTGGGGCAGCAATCCCAAATTATGTTTGGCCCAAAACCGCTGCCAACTTGTCTTGCAGATCACCCTGCATCCTGATCATAAAATTTCACTACAAAAGAGAAAATTGAAAGCAATTATATTTTTGTGTGCTTCTGTACACCACTCCCCCCATCCTTTCAGAGCCCAGGGATGGGGGAAGCACAGCCCAGGAATCCTCCTCCAGCACATGGGCAATATGGAGAAACTGAGTGGGGATGTGAAAGTAGCCTAATTTACTTTCCCTGTGTTCCCAGCCCTCCCATTTCATGACAGTTTCCTTGAAAACTCCTCTTTTCCATGACAATGAATGCAGATCCCTTCTTTAGTAAGTCTGATCTTGGAGCAGGTAGCAAAGGGCAGCAGATGAGATGTTAAAAACTCTCAACACCAGAGATGGAGCTCCAAACCTGCTCAAGGCTACAGTGAAAATGAGCTCAGCCACCTGAATCCTGTCTCTGCTTATCAAGAGCAAGGAACATCCCACTATTCTCTTGCCTGGCACTCCAGGCACAGAGGAGATTGTAGGAACACAGAGGTGGGCAGTGCTGTGGGTCACTGTGTGAGAAGTCATCCCTTGAATAGCAGGTGCACTGCAGGGAGAAGTGGGTTTTGCTGAATGCTTCAGAAATGTAGGGCTGAGACAGAAAGCTGTTCTGGGATGGAAGGATGGAAGGATGCAGCTCTCCTCTAGGAGTTTCATAGCAATGCTATCAGACTCTCCCTTTATTGCTTATCAAAATCCTCTTACAAAAACATGGTGCCAGTATATTATTTAATATGAGCACTCTGATATGACAGTGAAGAAGACCAGACAGGCCAGACATGACAGATAACTTGGCAGTTAAAGCTGCTACTAAAAATAAATGCATAGATTTATAAAGGGTTACAGAGAAAGGGTCTGCAGTCCAGCTGATCCCATGTACAGGTCCCACATATTAAAAATTTGAGTTTGGGTTCAATTAAAGTTTGCAAGTCTTTACAGATTTTGTAAGTTTGCCTGTGATAATTTGTTACTGGGTTCAGGTTATTCTCCTACTGATTTATAGCCTTGGATGTTCTAAGCAATATTTATTGCATCAGATAGTAGAGCCAGCTTTCAGGAAATGCTGGTACAGATGACACAAGCCTTGTACATTTTGTTGTTTTTTTTTTTTTTTTTTAATTCTATTTATAAAGAGGCAGAACTTGGGGGAATTCTTGAGAAAAGCAGAAAGGAGTATGTAATTACAGATTTTTCAGGAGTGGTCAGTGATTTTCTGAGCGTCTGAAGAAAAGCAACTACATATTTTTGGATAAAGGTGGGCATTATCACACTGAAAATCTGTTCCTTTTCCATGTGAACAGTGGCAGGAACACAGCACAGAGAGATGCAATATATGAATCTACTTCTGGAAGCCTAGACTTGTGAATTATTAATAAACAAATAAATAAAAGTAACAAAAAAAGCCCACAAAACAAAACAAAAACACACGCACAGAAATTTATAAACCCCAAAACAAAACAAAAACAAACTCCAAGGATCTCCAGCTGTTTATATGCTAACCCAGTTATTTATCAGATGAGCTGGTTGAGCCTGAAAGGAATCCGTGTCCCAGCCAGGCATAATTCTGCAGTCCCTATTAATACATGTCTGTGGATTGAGCTTGATGAATATAGAAAGTCTGGATACACAACTCTGAGTTCCTGTAGGAGGAAAAGACAACTCCTCACCCAGTTCTGACCAGGACTGGATTTGAGACATAGCTGTTTAAGAATCCATCTGTAATAACAGGCACAATTTAATTCAATTCAACAGCCATATAGGATTCAGAAACAAATAAACAAATGCTTCACTTCAGTAGCATTAGAATTTATCTTGAGGAAAGCCAGCCTCATAAAAAATGAAGCAGAAAATCAACAGCTAAGATGGTAAAAAACTTTTCCTGTGGCATGAAAATTGTTGAAAAGATCACATTAGCTGCTCACTAAAATTTATAGCATCAAAAATTGCAGAAAGAATGAATACAGAGAAAAGGGCTATGCTTGGTTCAGGCATAGATTTTAAAAAAGGAAAAAAACAAAGAAAAAGATACTTAAAGTAAAAAATATCCATTGAAGAACACAAATTGGGCCAAAAAGAGGAAAACAGAAAAGAGCTTGGCCAAGTTCAATGTTAATCTGTCATATGGCAGGGCAAAAAAGGTTTTCAGAAACAGCTCCTGAGAGGCAATTGAAGTCACAGTTCACAAAGCACATCAGAAACAAGAAACTTGTCAGATATTTTATACTGGCAGTTCATGATTAGTGTGTAATGGGTCTTCAAGAAAGAAAAAGATGAAGTGGAAAAGCCTAATAAATTCTTTCATCAGAGTTCACTGGGGAGGAGGTCAGTAGTTTACCAGGGATGAATCTGAAGAATTCTCTATTTGAAACGCAGGTAGAACAACTTCCAGAATACTTTTTCACAAAGTGAATGGTAACCACCCTTCCAGACCAGATAAACAAAGTGTTGCACATGAGGAAAATCAATTTTAATTGTAAATACATAGAAATGGTCCCAAAATAGCTGGAGTGTCTCAGGAATTATCTTAGAATCACTAGGAATTTCTCTGAAAAAGTCAGTTCAGTGCTCAGCAGACGTCAAGAGTATGTTAGTAACAGTTAGGAAATATCTAGAGCACAAAGGAATAAAAGGCACTGCTGGAATTACTCACATCTTGATTATTCTGGCTGTTCCATCTCAGACAAAAATTCTGCAGAAATAGAAGAGGCACCAAGATGGCTGGAAATACAACCAGGTGGGTATGGAGCAGGTCCTGGGCACAGAAATCAAAAGCCTGGGGCTCATCAGTTTGATGAGTGAAGGGTGTGTGTGTGTGGTTATATAAAATCATAAATAGCACAGAAGGGACTACAAACAATTTCTCACTGTTTCTTCTAAGGCAGAAACAAGAGGCACCGAATAAGCTGATCAGGCCACAGATTTAAGCAGGGAAAAGAAAGCCCTTTTTCATACACAAAGCATAATCAAACTGTAGAGCTCATTGCCCAAAGTATAAATGGGTTCAAAAAGCAATTAGACAAATTCATGGAAGAAAAGTACATCAAGGGCTTATTAAACACAGTGAAGTGGATCCAAGCTCCAATTTGGGACTCTTTAAGCTGCAGATTACTGAAAAAATGAGGAGAGGTGTTGACAGGGAGTTTTCTTTCTCTGTTGGTTTTTTTTTTTTCTCTTTCTTATACTCATTTCTAAGCACCCACTACTAGTCATGGACAGACTGCTCCAGCTGGACATTTGCTCTGAGGCTGGAGGGTTGCTCTTAGGCTGTTGCCTCCCCTGTTGCAGGGAATACACAGGACTCACTTCCATTAGCCCTCAGCCTTGATTCTCCAAGATTTCTTCCTTTCTCCCCTTGCAGAAGGAGGGGAAAACTGCTGCCTGTACAGAACACCTCCTGCATCAGCCAAGCCCAAAGCACAGAAGTTTCCAGTGGGGTGTCTCACTGCTGCTGCATTCTGCACTTGCTCAGGAGTCACCAACATTCAGTGCTCACATCAAGTCAGGGGGAAAATCGTCCTGAAGCTGCTCTGGGCTCAGCACATGGGTGACAGCAAGGGCAGTAGGAGCAGAGTGGATGCTAAAGGAAGAGCTCCAGGCTCCCTATTCCAGCCAATTCCCCAGGGATCAAACTTTGGCTGCTCAGACAAAGCTGGTGCTCATAAGCATTCTTTGGTTTGTCCACTCCCAAGTGATAAATTACCCCGAGTTCCATCTGCAGACCTTTGGAAGCAGAGCTCCAAGGTCCCTGTGGTGGGCTCAGAGAGTAAGAAATACATAGAACTGAGGAAACCTTGAAACTCCATACCACTCTTATCACAGTTAATATTTGGAGCCACTTAATCATACAGGGCTTTCAGTTACTAAGGTCCTTTTAATTTAGAGTGAGAGTGTGTGGTAATTAGCCTTAACCAGGTCATTGATCCTGGGGGAATACTCTGTGAGGATCTACATCCATCTTGCATACTTGAGGGAGGGAAGGGCTGATCAGCTTGACATCTTGGCTCACAGTATTAACAAGGCAGGTTAATGCTGACCTTTTGCTGGGGCCCTTCACACCTAGCTGGCCATGGAAACACAAGGGCATCTCTCCCTCAAGCCCCATTATTCCTTTGGATTCAGCAGGAGCGCTGCAGTGAGTGGAGGGTTTTCACCTTTACCTGGCTGTAATCACAGAGATGTTCTCCAGGACCTGCCATCCACTTCACAGATACCACTGAGATTTATGGGTTGTTTCAACAGGAACTCTGCTCTCTCCCTGATTCCACTCCTCCCTGGGGCAAACCTCCAGTTCCAGGTCAACATCTTGCTGCCACAGCCAGAGCTGAGATGTCACAGGTTGTGCTCTCCAGCTTCCCATGGGCTGCAGGGGTGCAGATGCTGAGAACCCAAGATGAATAAATCCATCTCAGCAGCATGTGCCTTGCTCCAGGCGTGGAGGGAGAGAGGCCCGGACCAGGCACTGTTTCACACTAACATTTTCACAGCCAATTTCTTCAAAATGTGCAATCAAATTAGGCAAAATCATTCAGCACCTGCCATTTCATCACATGAGCTACTCACTGTGACTGTGCCTGTTCTCAGCATTAGGCTGGAGCCCAAGGTGGAGCAGCAATCACCATTCGCTATCACACACCAGCTTTCTGGGCTTGTTCAACTTCAGCTCTGCAACAGTTCTCACTGGCCTTACATTTTCAAATTTCTGCTTGGAAAGCCTCTTTTCTGGCTTTTTAAGAATTTCTTTTTTGTGTGTGTTTTTTTTTTTTTGCAAAGTTGGCTTTTTAGGAAACTCTACATGGACTAATATCTCACTTTCCCCTTGCAGATTTTGTGGAAGACAAAGGGGAAGCAGGCTGGACCTCTCCCACACCCAGATTTCCCACATCATGTTGTTGCTATTGCCAGGTTGTGATGTTTGGTTGGTTTTTTTTTTTTTCTTTTCTGGGTCTCCTGCCAAACATTTGTCTGCTTTGTCAGTTTTTTATTTTTTTCTTTTTCTGGGAAAAAAAAATGCCTGTTTAATTTTAGCAAATGGGTTTTTCCACTTCAATAGCCTCAAAATTTTCCCTGGAGAGCTGTAAGCCCTTTAAATATATTTAGGTTGCCAGATTTCTTATGTTCTCTCTCCAGGAAGCCAATTTTGCTTCTAAGCTCTTGAGAAAGGGCCAGTCTCATATTTTCTTGCACTTTGAAGCTCTTGTACACCACCTTCCCTCTTTTCTCTTTTCTTTCACAGTCCTCCTTAGGTTTAGCACTTGTCCCTGAGGTAGCACAAAGGCCAGAAACTCTTCCCAGGCTTGTGTTAAGCTCCTTATCCACTCTGGGTCTTTCATCCTGTATCCATCAGCAATTCATTCTGGTGTTTCATGACAACCATCCCCACATGCTTTGCTGTGCACCAGGCTGAAGACACTAACCAGGACTAAATGCTTCAATGGCTGTGTGCTGTGCTCTGATCCAGAAGCTCTGTGGGGATTTTTCTTCTCTCTCTCTCTTTTTCCTTTTTTAATTTTTTTTTTTAAACCCTCTCCTTGGGAAACTCAGCACAGTTCATGATCTCACTTTGCCTTCATCAGTTCTTGTGAAAAGCAAAGATACTCACATTCCATAGCTCCCTCTTTTCCTACTGAATATCACCACTGAAACCTTTGCTAAGTGTTGAAATCCCAGAATAAAACAGGATACTGGGATCTGGCCAACCCCTTACAACCCAAACCTCTTTTCCAGATATCTTGAATAGTTCTAGTACAGCTTGAACAGGATCAGACAACGATGCAGTATCCAACAGGTCTCACCACACACATGGGGAAGAGCTGGTTCAATTACAAATGGAAAGTGGTTCCAGCTTGCAAACTGAAGGCAGGACAGCTTGTGGTGTCTGTAACTGAACCAGCAAATGAGTTGTGTAATACGTGACCTCTGGGACAAACACAAGTTCCTTCTTCAGGCCTTGGCAGGTTTATAAACCATGCAAAGGAAAAAGAAGAAAAAAACCCCACAGCTGAAGTGTTCTGTGATGACCTGAGGAGAAGAAAGATTGGCGCTGCTGACTGACTGGCTTCGTGGTGAGACCGGAGCCGTGTAAGTAATGGATCTGCACGCCCTGGGGAACAGGCATGGCTACTCAATAAAAAGTGCTGTTTATTTTACAATCAACAGTTCTAACACAAGGGCTCTCAGCTTCTCTTATTCATGATGACAAATTATTCCTGGGATCAATGAGATTCCTTTTTACTGCCCCCCTATTTCACTTACATAAAAACACGCGCGCATTGACGAGCTTTAAGAGCACCTTTGCAGCCACTAATTAAAAACATGTTTCACACGTTATTCCATAAATATGTCAGGGCTGTTATTACCCCAAGACGAGCTTTCACTAAGGCAGTGTCCATCTGGTGTCACTAAGGTGCAGAGGGGATTTAATAAAGCCAAGGCCTCAGTGTCTGGGAGCGGACCAGGGGTGTCCTGATTTGTGCTCTAACGAGCATGTGTTCATCTCAGAACCTGACACGGGGCTGCACTGTGCCAGGAGTGCTGCTCTGGTCCACCCAGCACCCTGAGGATGGGGAAACATCCCCCAGGCTGGACAGAAAATGAAAATTCCATTCTGTGGGAAAGGACAAGATTTCTCTGGCTGCTTTAACCATGAACCAGGACAAGAAGTCAAAACATTTAATTATTCTTTTTTCATCAACCAAAATATTTTGAAAAGATTTTCTTCCAGTCTTGTCAGAACACTCAGCCATGATATAGTATTGCCTGCAAACCCATTCAAATAATGAATCCAGTGCACTCATGTACATAAAAGCATGAGACCTGTTGCACTTCAAACCTCAAGCCACCGCCTGGTCAGCCTGGAGCTCTGCAGCATGACCTTGGGCTTGAATGGTAAAAGAGAAGCTTAAGGAAGAGAAGGTTGCAGGTGTAAGAATGGCAGGAACCTGACTACTGAGCAACACAGAGCAAAACACAAATAGGATTAGCTTCCATGAAATCTAGACGACGGCTGTGTAATTTATACAGGATTCTTTGGCTTGTCAGCATCCTTCTTGTTTTCTGGGCTCCACTCCTGTTATCTCAGAGCAGGAGAAGGCTGTTATAGCTCTCCTGCCAGACCCAGGAACCTTTAGTCAGATTTAAGAGTAAGTGACTGTGGGAAATGAAGATTAACTCTCCGGGGACAGGTGAGATTATCTCATTGCAGGTCATTATAGTTTCCATAAATCGAATATATTTGTCTACGCATACACACACTAATGTCCAGCAGATCTATAGCACGAGGTATAAATGAAAGGCCTGGGGAATATTTAATCAGAAGGACCTACTGTATGGGCCTGTGAGCAGAGGGCTGTGCAAGAGGACTGGCTGGGAACTTCTGATGGAAATGCAGTGTGTGTGGCAGACCCAGGACCTGGGCAGGTGTGCCCTTAAGTTCTCTCCAAGGGAAGAACAAAAATGAATCAACCAATTATTAAAAATTGCTCACCCCATTTATGGGTATTCATATTATGGGACTGAAACCCTGAGTGCAAACATTCCCTTTACTGATGCATTTGCTCCCACAATGCAATTTCAGGGATCTGATTTTTTGATTGTCTGAGCTGGTGGGGGAGTGGGAGAGTGAGCAGCAGGATTGATAAGAAGATTCATTGTCACACCTGCTTGCCATGGATTAGTGTGCCCTGTCCAATGTCATGAGAAACTGAGACGTTCAGAATTACAGAGGGGTGACTTCCTTCTGTCCCGTAAACCCACTTATGGCTCTGCAGTCTCTCTTCAAGCTGTTTCTTTCTCCTCAATGGACTTATTTTAAAAAATGAGAATTGGAGGATTATTTTACAGGTGGAAAATTGAGCCCTGAAGAGGAACCCATCTAAGCATGACACCTCCTTGGATCTCCTGCCACTGCCCACAATGGCCTGTGCCTAGACAGAGCTCTGCAGCTCACATTTGATCTGGGTCAGCAGACCCCCCCAGTGCCATGAACAGAGGGAAAGGCAGGAATCATTGGACAGTGTCTCAGCTGGAGCAGTGCTGCTGCTTCAGACAGAGGCAGAAGCTTTGAAAACCAGGCAGGAATCCTAAAAGGACAAAGGAGATGGGATCCAAACTGTATCATCTGCTGACTTTGCTAGCTCAGCCCCAGGCACTGTGAGCCCCTCATGCTGGCAAGGTGATGTTGTAAAAGAGGCAGAGGTTTGAAAACAGGAATGCAACAATACAAACATGCAGAGGCATTGCTTGTGACTGGAGTCCTTAGTTTTGGCATTATGCCACTGCCAACTGAGATAGATTTCCTCCACAGGAAGGAATATGATCTGAACAGGACAGGAAAGCAGTAATGGGAAGTAATATTCTTCCAGTGTTAGATAGGCAGCTGAGGCAAGCAACTAACTCACGCCTCTTTAGGGAGTCAGCAACAGAAATTGGGCTTAAATCTGTATCTACCAAGGCCTCTTGCAACATTTAAGCCACAAAAGCAGCTTCTTCCAGCTTTCTTCCCTGTACAAATGCTCAGCCAGTGCTCAGCTGCTCTGCAGAGCAGACTGGCCAAATCAGAGGAGCAGCACTTCTCATGAGACTCACAGTGCTGCTCAGTCAGAAATACCTTCAGCAAGCTGGGGAGTCAGGGAGAGCCCTGGAAAAAAAATGGAAATGAATCCCTTAGGTTCATCTTCCACTTCACCTAAGCAGTGACTTTCCACATGAACCACACAAATCAGCCACACTTCACTTAATGCTGACTATCAGTATGAGTCACACGTGGCAGCAGCTCCATGCCAGTGTTTCCAAGCCTGGATATGGCTCAGTCAGACCTGCTCATATCCTCTCCTTCCACGCCCAGGAGCAGATTTGCTCTCGCTCTCTCTGTCCATCTTTCCTGCCACACTCTTTCCCACATCCTCATTTCCCTTAGACGAGAAAAGCAGCACAAGGACAGGGCAGGTTTTACCTTCTGCTTGCACCGAGACTGAGCTTGTCTTCAGAGCCTGGTGCCTGACAGATCTGAGCTGTCTCCTGCAGCCCAACCAAAATTAGAGCAGAGTCACCCATCATCGTACTCACTGACCTTTTTTGAAGCTGGGGATATAAGTGGTCTTTTGAATTGACACAAATTCATAGGGCTGCTGCTTCTGTCTTACCTCTCATTTGCATATCTTGTTTTGAGGACATGAAAAGAGGCATGAAGATAAATACTAGACATATCTCACCTGTAAGCTCTTTTTTTTTTTTCTTGTGTGTGTGTGTGTGTGTGTGATTTTGCCAATCAGAGCTCTCAGCATGCTGATACAATGAAGAGGATATCTGGTGAGAAATGTTATTGATAGTGAGTGTCAGAAAGTATCAGTGAAGATCTCACTGTCTGGACATCTCCCTGAATCCTATCAGAGCAATCTGAAGTTCTAACATCTGTGAAAGTGTGCTGGAATGCTTTCAGAGACAGACTCCCTCATGAGCAGAGGTGCATGAATAAGGAATTTTTTTGTTTATTTGCTTGCAGTTCTGGAAGATCAGAAAAGAGATTGATTTCAGGGTAATCCAAAGCACATATTTTAAAAAACACCCTCAGCAAACAAAATGAAAACTTGCAAATTGCGGTCATTCAATAGAAAGATTTTTAGTGAACTAAAAACTAAGTTTCTTTCAGCTTTTGATTTTTTGTTGGTATATATCCAAAAATTACTGTGCCTTTTTTTCCCCCCTTCCAGAATGTTCACTTTCTTGAGTTAAAACTGATTGAATTGCCCTACGTTAATGAAATGTCTGGATTAAACTGTATTGAAACAAAGCAAAATAAAATCCTGTCATTCAGAAATTCAGCCCTATCAGGAAAAAAAAATCCCAATGCCATTTCACTTTTCTTGTTTTATTCAGCTTGCTATTAAAATAACTAAGGTGAATCATTATCCAAAATTAACTCCAGTTTAGTTTGTGAAATAAATAACTTCCTTGAATTCATCTTTATTTTACCTGAACACTGCTGTCAGCTTTTACAAAACAAGCAGCATATTGTCTTCCTTATTTAACAGAACTTTAAAAGAATCTGAATTGGCTTCTTAAAGCAGAGCAAAGCAATTAACAGGGCCATGTCAAAGACAAATGTGTAATAGGATGTGATCACTTAAAATCACTTAATTCTGTGTCTGGCTGCTAAATATTGGTAAATCTAATCAGGACTGGCAATAAATAAAATGTTTGTGGCATCAGCAGTCCTGCCTGAGAATGTAACATGGAGAAAGCAAGTCTCTTTATTATCAGTATGGAGAAATTGTTGTCTTGGGGGCATGGGAAGCTTGCACAAGCATCCAGAAATCCAGTTCTTTATTCATAACCACAGCTAATACTCTCAGCACTTTTGAATTTGCAGATCTTGGCTGAAAATCACACGTTAACATGCTCTTTGCCATTATCAGGGCGGGATATTGACTGCAGAGGTCTAAACAGTAAACACCATGGAAACACCTTTGCCTTGGCATTTCCAGGCTCTGCATGCAGAATGGGAGTGGGAGGCACAGTGGCAATCAACACATATATTTTAGGTTATCCATGCTCCCCTCCGCCCCTCTTTTTGAATCTGAAAAGGTTCTTGCTTTCTGAAGTTACATAAAAGAACTGGTAGAAAAAAGAAAAATAAGGAGATTCATAACTTATCCTTTCCCAGACCTGGAGTATGACTGAGGCAAATACAGCTGGAGGGGCAGCACAAGGGAAAAAAATAGTTTTGATCAACAAAACTTACAGAAATAAACCTATTGAAAGCAGAGCCTTCTCTCCACCAGGAAGACTCCAGAACTCTCATTCTTTGTTCATAATATGCAGGTGGTTTAATGACATCAATAGAGCTTGTCCTGTTTGGCCTTGTTGATGTAACTGAGATTCCAAATTGGTCCAGGAATACCCAATTTCTTACAAAAACACTTGGCTGTGCTCCCCTTTGGCTTTTGGGCACCCATGAACAGGGCGAAACCAGAGCCATGAGCTAAGCACCCTGCAGTGTGAAACAGATAAAAGATGTGGCAGGAGATGGGGCCCTAGTGGAGAACTTCAGAGGAGGTCAGGGGTGGACAAAATGACAGAACCATTTGTCCAGCTTTCAGCTGTGGCTCTTGTCCCCTGGGTGTGAATGATGGACAGCTGTTGGGTTCCTGCAGCCCTCTGTGCTTGCATCACTCACCTTTCTGGCCATGCTGATGTCACAAGCCCCAGCCTGCTATCCCATTTAAATCAAAATAACATTGATATTGCCTGGACTGAAACAGCAGCCTGGACTGAATTCAGATGCTGAGCTCACCCAAGCCCAAGGGAAGAGCCCACCCAATCCTCTTGACAGTCAGCAGTGCCAGGACCAGCCTGAGAATTGTACTTGCGTTGCTTAAAGGAAATTGTAATTTACTGAAAAAGAATTACGAGCTCGAGGTCAGAAATACTACAACTTCTTTACAGGTGGGAGAAAAAAGTCTGGCAAAAGATTAACAGAAGTGCTCTCTACTGAAATAAGTTTTCTTTTCTTTTTTCTTTTTTTTTTTTTCCTAGGTACCTGTTAATTAGGATAAAAGTAGGAAACACTATCTAACAAGGTTCCTGGGAGCAAGCTGGAAAAAGCCTTAATGAATTCAGCATTACGAGATGGTTCCTAAGCAACAGAACATTTCAGCTGAATATTAACCCTAGTCACAAGGAGAGAAACAAACGGTCTCACAAATAACCCAGAAGTCAGTTAATTAAGACAATGTCTTTTCTGTGCAGAGCTACTCTTGGACATCTTAAGGCAAGCATTGTTTGGGTAATATTTGAATGAACTTCTGGCTGACAGATTAATTTCAAGACTTTTTAAAATTCATTTGCTGCTTTAGTGTTTACTATAATTATGGCTGTTTATAATAAAGCACCTTAGAAGATGAGGCAAAGAACAATGCAAAGATGTAAATCCTATGACGTTAAATTTTATAGAAATATTTTGCCACAAATGTAGCGTCCCTGAGTATGGACCAGCCACCGTGTATCTTCAGGTAAAAAAGAGATGGACATTTCAAAATAATGATATTTGGATTAAGAGCTGGAGAATTTAAGAGATGAGAGGAACAACTCAAGGACTATGTAGATGTTTGGCTACTATTGTGTAGTTGGATGGGTTCAGAAAACTACTTAGTACAAAAAGTGGGATCATATACCTGAAAGTAGGTTATCACAGATGTCAAATATCAACTGAGCACTGGCTAAAGGCAAGAAATTAATCAAAACACGGAAATTCAGTCATTTTCAGTCATGTTATCATTCTCAGACAAGAATCATAAGTTCATCACTCTCTTCTGTGCCTAACCAGGATTTAATTTCTTAAAGTCATATGAAGGACATAGCTTTTCATCCTTAAAATCATAACTCTTACTCTTTGAGTATGCAGCAAAGTTTTTGAAGATGTACAAGTAAATCAATTAATTTGTTTATGAAATAACATTAATCATGAATTCAGTCCCTTCAAAGAAGAGCAGCATCTAAGGCAATTTCTTCTTTGTCCCAAATGATTTGAAAGGACTGCAAATACAAGCTTCACGTAAATCAAGAAATTGCAGTATGGGCTTATTTAAATAAATTACACTGATTGCTGTATCAGAGTTTGTATAATTGTGTGGAGGTTACCAACTTTCTTTTGCTCCACCACCAAGGGAAACCCAGTTTGGAGCTTGCAGGGAAATGGTGAAGGTTGGGATGGGGTCGCTGGTGTGTTCTGGCAGCTCTGCCAGGGCAGCTCAGGAATTACCAGCAGGTGTTTGCTGGCTGGTGTCTCGGGGCAGTGGTTCACAAGTTGCAAAGTCTCTGGACCAGATGTGCCCCTAAAAGGTGAGCAAATCAAGCAACTTCTTACAAGGGGAAATATTAAGGGGTTTTTAGTTTCAGTAGTAAGTTTGTAGCCTTGAAAGGACTGAAATTCAACGTGAAAATGTGCCCTTAAAATGAATTAAAAAACATACAATGTAAGGCAGACTCTGTATGACTGCTAATCTCTAGCACTATTATCTAACAACAGTTTCCTTGGGTTTCTTTACCAGTTTTGTATGACATTTCTGATAGTTAAAGGAAAATTAAAAAAAAAAAAGAAATTAAAGCTGTTCTTAGAGAAAAATGAAGTTAAAATGGAGTTTAAATTGCATCATGTGTGTAATGTACAGGTGAAACTTTCTGAAAGTGACTGCAAATGGTCCCCAACCCAAATCTTGAAAAACCTGCTTCAGAAGTATTCTACTGGGGAACAAAAAAACCCAAGCAATTTTACATTCAGGTAGGAACAGGAAAGGTGATAAGTGATCTCTACTCTCACTGCAGCGCTGATACTTTAGTGAAAATGTGTGAAACATAATTGAATGGGTCTTTAAAGACCATCACTTAGAAGCTGATTACATTGAATATCTGTAAGTGTAACCACCTCCTTACTCCATGGTGTGACAACGGCTGGGCTGGGATGGCTCAGCGCTTCCTCATGTGTCTTCCGAGAATTGGAACAAGAGATCTTTGTCCATGACAGTGCCAGGAACACAGCTAAAGGAGGATCAGCTCAGGGCTGGTTTATTTCTCCATGGAATCCAGTTCCCCTCGTATCTTTCCCCTACGTACAGCTAGATGGTGGACAAGACACTACCATCTAAAAATATCCTGCCTTTATTCAGTGCCAGGCATCAGGAATTTTGCACGCAGGGCTGGAACAGGCACTTGGATCCAAGGGAGTGCCCAGCCCCACACGAATTTCCCTGCCTGACATTGACCCCCTGGTTCTGCAGGAGGATGGGAGGGAGGAGGTGGCCCAGGTGAGGTAAAAGCTTCCTCAGGGCTTCCTGAGCGTGCAACACGTTTCTGCCTCACTCGGAGCTGTTAATTGTCCTCCACGTGGAATTAACTCTCCAGCCATCCCAACAACTACTGCTGCATCTAAATCTTCCCTTTAATGGGCTCTCAGGGAGCAAGCGGCTGCAACCTGAACTGTGCTCGCCACTACATCAATCTTCCCCTCATCACTCGCACGTTACGCAGCAAATCCCCAGGAACAAGCACAAGAGCAGAGCTGCTTGCCCTGGCTGTAATTCCAGCCCCGAGCTGCCTCTCTGATGCTCGGAAAAGGAATTTGGAGAGAGCATCTCTCACAGTGGACAAAACCCAGTGGAACGGTCAAGAGAGAAAACAGGATTCTGGTCTGGGCATGAGAAAACAGAAATATCTCTATGAGGGCAACAGAAGAAGCAGCTATGAGTTTTCAAGCAGGAGGCAGCTCTTGATTTAAAAAGCTAATTTGATGCATCAGGGACATGTTTTGGCTGTAAGGATTCAAAGATCTGTTGTGCTTCTGTGTTTTCACAGTGCCCAGCACAATGGGATTCTGGAAGTAAACAGCACTAAAAAAGATTGGTTTGAGAAAGGAGCAGAGAAGGAGCTCATTGGGAAGAGTAGGGGGATAGGATTTATTTCCATGCACGTCAGAGGGTCCTGCCCTGAGAAAGAGTTGTGGTTAATTATAACTGGCCAGGCATGCCAGCCTTTTGATCAGGGATCTGAAGTGTGTGTACACAACTCTGAAAATCCAGTAATTGTTTATAAGAAGTGAAGAGTCAAGGTGAACAACTTTCACCATGTGTTGAAGGCTTGAATTGATTCCCTTAAAACTGCCAGCTGAATAGTCCAGCTGGCAAATATAAACTCACAAAATACTTGTGCAAACAGGGAAAAAAAAAAAAATCAGTTGATAGATGATACTGTTTACACGGAATAAATTCTGCCTCTCTGCTAAGAATAAGGTTCACAGCTAAGCAACTGATTTCACAAGAGTTAGGTGGGAAGCGAGCTATTTTTCCCCCTGTGACCAAATTACACACTTCCCATTCACACATCTAGGTGCAAGAATAACCTTTCTGCAGGGATTATTTTTTAAACAGCTTAATTAATATTTCTGTTTGCCTTGAGTAGTTCTCAGAAACAGGAAAAAAAAAAAAGGGAAAAAAAGGAAAAAGAAAAAAAGGAAGACAGTGTAGCAACACAGAAAAAAGAAAGAAAAGCCCAGCGTTACTTTAACACTGACAACAAAAGTCACCCTTAGATGAATTAGTGATAAACTCCTGGGGAAGACTCCAGCTCCATATGGTGATATTTGATATTAGTCACGTAGGATCGGACAAATCAACTTCCACATCCTGCGGTACCTGAGGGACCCGGTCCTGCCTGTTTAGCATTCCACTGCGACCACCTGTGAAACACTGCCATTGTCTCTCCTGATGTAAATAAATAACTCCAGAATGCCAAGCAAAAAGGGGTGGGGATGGGAATGATAAATCCTGAGTCAGAGGCCAGCCTGTGAGAAGGGCTGTAGCTGTGATTTAGGGGTGCTAATGAGCCCCTGGCAGAAAGAGCCTCCAACAGACCCGTGTTGGCAGGATGTCCTGCCTGATGGAAACCAGGTGTCCAAGGTGCTCTCTGGCTTCACAGCTTCCATGTCTCTGGCCCACTTTCTCATTTCTAAATGCTTAGTTAGAAAAACACCTCTCTCTTCACACCAAAGGGTAACTCCAAGCCTCCAGGTCACACAGATTTGACCCACGGCAGCACACGGCTCAGCACATTCATGCTCAAGCTTTTGGGGTTTAGGTTGATATCACTGGAGAAGACAAGGCAAGAAAAAGCACTTGTCTGGGTTCTGCCCTGTCCTGAACAGATGTTCTGCAAACCTCTGCATGTGAGAAACTCACTTTGAGGAGTAAGCTTCTCTTTTTGTCTGTGCTCCCTCATGCTCACACCAGAACAAGAAAGTCTGGCCCAGCATCCTGTCTCTTGGAGTGTAACCCAAAAGCTGGAAGCACTTGACTCTGCTCAGCAGGACTGACTGAATCATTCCTCTCTGTCTGATGGGACCATCACAAGCCCTCTCCAATTAGCCTTAAACCACCAGTACACCCAGAGCTGTTTTCAGGAAGAGAGTAGAAGTGCTTTATCTGTGCTGGTTTTTGCCATGTGACACTGCTTCTCTCCCTTGAATATGACATTCACAGGAAAATAAAGTACTGCAATCCTCTCCCAGCACCCAACTCACCCATTTTGCCCATACACGCACTCCTAGTACAAAGATTTGACCACAGATTCACAAAAATGCTTTATTTGGGGCTTGGTTTTTCAAGCCCACTGACAGTGCATCCCTGAGCTTTACTCTCCAAAGCCCATTGCTATGCAGAATTGCCCTGTTGAACTCAAGGTCCAGTACTCACAGAAGATCATGCAGAGATTGCTACCAGGGGAAAACCTTGCCATGCAGAGGTTTTTTATGGATTTTAAGTGATTATTTTCCCAGGGTGATAGAAACAGGAAAGCAGAAGCCACCAATTAAAATAAAATTTCATGTGTCTGGCAGCAGGCAGAAGCTGGGCCCTGAGTGAGATGAAAAACTTGGGCAGTGGCTTAGGTTAAGTTCCACCTTCCTGTGTGTGAATACCTCCCCACCCACACCCAGCACTTACACAATACTTATAAGCACAGTTTTTCTTCCCTTGCCCTAAGTCAACTTATTCTTTAGTTTCTTACTGCCCTGAAGTCCATCAAAGCCAGTTGCCATGGAAATGGTTGTGATGTGCTTTCTCAATGTCCTCAGCCATGAGTGCATATCAAGAGCTCTCTCTGCTGGTCTGGAATCACCATCATCCCTCATGGCTGCAGATGGCCACCTCACTGGTGGTACCTGGGAGCTCTCAGAGGTGCAGCAATGTCTCTAAGCATTGTCAGGGGCTGGAGTCTGGCAGTGCAGCTCCTGGTTGTGAGCTGGCAGGGAATACTCAGCTTACCAATAAGCTGTCATGTCCAGCCCCTGTGTTCTCACAGTCTGTCATTCAGTGAAGAGTGTTTAGTGATGCTACCAGGGGAGCAGGGGGATGGAGGAGCCTTGCCTGTGCTGGCACTGCAGGAGAGAGCTCCGAAGCAAGACTGTGGGAAGCTGCAGGAGTATGAGAAATAACATTTGGGTTTGGTTTTTTTTCTATTTCAGCAGTGCTGTCAGCCTAAGAAAATTGGCAGTGGCCTAATCCCTTGCCTGAGCAGTACTTTTTTTTCATTTGAGCACAAAGTCCTTGTGTAGGGTGGAAACATACACAAGCTCTTTTTTTCACACTTGCTGTAACAGCATTAGGACTGAGATCACTGTGTGACTTTTACTTTTCAGCCTCTCAGTAATCCTTCCACGGGCTGAGCACCCTTTGCTGCCTCCCAGATACTCCCAGGAGCAGCAGAGCTCAGGCTTATTATTAGCATAATTTATTATTAGTACTGCCTCCCTAAAACACAGCTTTTTAGGAAATCTGCACAGGACAGAGCTTGCCACTCGGTCCCAGAGGTTCCTACAGGCAAAGGATTTGCAGGAGCTACTTCCAGGTTTGCTTTCCACACCACAAAGATGCAAGACCATCAACAGACCCAGTCTGTGTACCAACACTCTGATTTCCCCCTCTGCTTGGGTGTCCATTGTCTGTACACCAGAAACCCACAGGAAAAGGTGTTTTTGCAACTGGCACCCAGGGACCACCCCAAAACAAACCCATCTCCTCCACCTTGTGTGTCTCATAATGTCAGTCTCAAGGAGCTGAGCTCTCAGAAACCCCTTGAAAAACATCAGGATCTGACTTATAATTGGTGTAATTACAATGTTAAAAAGAGACAAAGTAAGATTTAATTAACTAGGTGGTGCTACCAAGCTCTCTCTCTGCTAAGCACACAGCTGAAGAGCTGAGCATTCCTCAGAAAGGGATTTCTTTTTTTCCTCACTGTCATGGTGATGACATCTCTCTGATGGACCCAATAGCAGTGAAACAGCAAAGAAAACCACGGAGGTGCCACTCGTTGTCTGCCTTCCACTCCTTGCAGTACAAGCTAGTTGCTAGCTTTTAGCAGAGCCCAGAGAGACCTTTCTATGTAAAAAAACCAAAAAACAAACAAAACAAAACACAAAACCACAAACAGAAAACAACAACAACCAAAAAAAGAAACAAAAACAAAAACAAAAAACAAACAAAAAAACCCCACAAAACCTCCCAGAGTTGTGTGATACTGTGGGGCTTTTTTAAAGATTTTGGTTTTAAATCGTTTATTACAGAAGTGCATGAAAGCTGCATCTAATCTGTGCACAAGTCATCCAAGGTACTTTCTAGCCCCCAGGCCTGGGTTGCAGTTGCAAGGAGTCCTAATCAATAAGTTGTTTTTTTGTTTCCTCCAACCACTGTATGTTTTAGCTCTACTTTATGAAAAGTAGAGGGAAAAAAAAATCACCACAGATAACTGGAGGGAAACATATCAATTTAACATATCAATCAAGTTTCAACAGAAGGATAAGGGGCAGAGAGGGCTGCTGGTCTTGTCATCTGAAAATCTCAGAAAGCACAAGGTTGACCAAGCACAGATTATTTTCCTTCCAATCCTGATTCATAGTTAATAATTGGCATAAAAAATCAGTTGGAACCACCGTGCAAATGCACACGACAGAGTGGCCTTGGTAAATGATTCTCTTCCATGAACTTATTACAGCTGATTAAAGTCTTGCCATTGATTTTTTGGGCCATCCTGGGGAGACCAGACACGAGGTCAAGCACACAATGGAAGAGTGTATCATTAAATCCACTCCTTTTGGGAGTTAAGAAGAAATGCCAAGTAGTTACATGGAAGTTTTAAGAGCTCATCCTGAGATCTACCTTTTCCATAATGTTTCATTTTGACAACAGCCCTCCCCCTCGCATCCTACATCCCAAACTAATGAGATATTTAGTCACTGAGAGGAGAGCACTGAACCAAACTCCAGCTCACAATATTTCCAGCCTAGGGGAACACAGCCAGGCTTATGTGACCATTTTCCAGCCCTTAAAATAAAAGGTTTCAGTTGTTGAGTCTAATTTCCTCCCCACCCATTCTTTGGTCTCCTTCACTCAAAAGCATGGGTAGAGGAGCATTGGTTTTGGGTGGATGGCAATCCCAGAAAGGAAAAGTTGCCAAGAGCAGGTTTTGAGGGAAGAGTAGCCCAGATTTATCAAATTACAACCAAAATACTCTAACTGTAACCTCCTGTAGAGTCAGTGGAAATACTTCCAGCATTTCCAGCAGTTTATTTTGCTTCCCTCTGGAAGTGCTGGTGTCTCTCAGGTAGTTAGTCCAGGGTAGTTGAACACCTTGACTGGGTATTTCACCTTTCTGCAGCCAAGGATTTCCAAGGGTTGGGAATGATGAGCTTTTGGGCATTTATTACTTATCAATGCAATCCTTGCTCCCATATGAGACAGCACAGTGACAACAGGACAATCTTTCCTGCCCTCTTCTGTGTACTTGGGGCTGTCAGCCCCAGGCAGACACCAAATATCAGATGAGAGGATTTTGAAATTGCATTCAGATTTGAGGAAAATGCCATTCAGACTATTAAAAATCCTCAGGCTCTGCAGTTATTCTACTGAAATTTATGCAGGAGAAGTTTTTAGGTGTGGAGTATCACAACAAGAAGCTCTTTGACCTATATTTTGGATGCCTGGCTGGTGTGACAGACTGTCCAAGGCGAGGCACAGGCTAATGGAACAACATCAAAGCCTTAGCCAACATTAGCCTTTTTCTGTGAGATGCTGAGCACAATGTGTGAGCAGCCACATGCCCTCAAGGGCCACTGAGCTATCCAGAATCCAAATCACACCGAGCACAAGTTTGGATCAGGCCCATTTCCCCACTTCCTAATCCTCTGCACCTGGCCCAGCAGAGCTCTTGCTGCGTGAGCGGATGGTCCACCAGTGAAGCCTGGAGGCTCCTGCTGCTGCTGCTGTACCTGAGCAAACCTCTGCCTGGGAACTTGGGACAGATCCAGCTTCCTCCAGCAACCACGGACAAGATGCTGCTCCATGCAAACCTCATTTGCATTCCTACTCTAAATCTGTTTCAACTCTCCCATCCATATGTTTATCAGGGAAGAAAGGCAGAGCAGGGAAAGGGAAGCAGCTGAGTGTCTTTTCTCAAATTATTGCACCTCTCATTTTAACTTCCATTTCATGTTGGCTTCCTCCCCAACCCACCCCCCCCCCAAAAAAAAAAGTGTTTTCAAAACCTTCCTCCTACTATCCTTCTCCAGTTCATTTGCTTCAGATCTTTATTAACACTACAAACCCATCCCTGGAAATGTTTTCCCTTTGTAAAGACATCAGATTTAAAACAACAACAAACAGCATGGCATCTTTTAATCCACCAGCACTTTTGCTGCTGCTTCATAAATGATTCTGGTTGAAACTCAGATCTCCTGGGTTGACTGATGGCAGAACCACATGGGAAGTGAATAGACAATGATCTTGGAGAGCAAAGGCATCCCAGTGATCAGGAGAGGACACACTGGTTTGATGAGAAGGATTTAAAGCAAAGAGATGCTTTTTTGAGGTCCTTGCATTTTTGAGGTTCAGCTGGAGAAGAGGGACAGGAGCTCACTGCAGTGCTCAGCAGTGACTCTTGAGGATTTCATGCTCAAAGGTGGGAAAAAAGGATTTTGTGAGCACCTAAAATGTGTGAGGTGCAAACCAGCTTTTTCTGGAGAGGTGGTATGAGGAAATCTAATGAAGTCTCTCAATGTTTTGATTTGGCTTTTCTTTTAAACAAAACCTTTTGAGGTCCTGTTTTGGAGACTGACAGATTTTTCTTTTAAAGGTCAAGCCAAAGTTAAAAATGAAATGCAAATTTTTCTATTCAGCTCAAGTAAAATGGGTCATCTGATCTGGAAACTTATCCCTGTGCTTCCCCTTTTCTCAGTTCAGCAAAGAGCATGGAAGTGGCAGGCACTATCCCAGCCCAGGGTCCCTCCCAGCCCCTCATCTTCCCTCAGACAGGGAATGAAACTTCGAAATGAGGGGTTTCCTCCTCGAAATGGAGTGATGACATCCAGATCCCTCTGCTCAGCTCCTTCCTCCACCTCTGAAGTGAATAAAATTTCAGAGCAGTCACACATTTGTGTGCAGACAGCTACAGAGCCCCGTGGGGAGAGCCCAGGCTTGTTTTCTGCTCTGGAGGGAGACTGGCTATTTTGCCAGGTGCTTGGGTTTGGTTATTTTGCTTTGTGTGAGACTATGAGAATTTTTTCCCTGATGTCAGCTAAACTTTCCTGTCCCTTCTGGTGTGCTGTGTGGTCTGGTGCACTGGCTCACCCAGAGGTTTTACACAAGAGCCACACTACTCTAGGAAAATCCAGGACACAAGAGACATCCTAGCTCTCCTGCTGTCTTCCCTTGTGAAGAATAGCTGAGGGGTTTTGTTTTCATCTCTCACTCCAGGCCACTGATGTGGGGTGGAGGGCAGTGGGACATGATCTTTGAGGGCAGGCAGAACAGCTGTTCTGCAAATATTTCTTGGACACCTGCTTTCTGTAAGTCTGCCTCTGCTGGAAAGGACTGGACTCAGTGACTCAAAATTGTCCCTTTTAGTCCTCTGCCTCAAACAGCTAAATGGTGACCTAATGGTCTCAGAAATAAACCTGCACCTCTCTTGGATGCTGCCATTCTCAGGGATGTTTGTGAAACAGGTCAGTGCAGTGGCACAGGGAACTGAAGTTTAAGTGAGCAGAATTCCTTCCTCACCAGGTGGTTTTCACTAACTTCCTCCCACAAAGAATTTAGTTTAGAGTTAATTGAATTAGCAAAGGCCTTCAAGTACTTCCACAAGGTACTGGGTTCATTTTGGCCTTAACAAAGCCAATCAAATCATCAGAGAAGCAGAAAAAAACCAGTCAATGACTCACATTAATCATCTGAGAGAGGAAAGGGAAAAAAACCCAACCAAACAAAATTCAAAACAAAAAATCCAGAAAGGCAAAAAACACCCAGACTGCAACTCTCAGAAACTTGGCTCACACCAGACGTGGAGCACTAGATGAAAAATTGACTCTGTGAATTGCATTATAGATTTTGAAGATGGGTCTGTTTCTGAGAGTCTGAGATTGAAAGTCTGGTACGTGCTGATGGAGTTCACTGCAGCAGGGACCAGCTCATCCTGGGGAGCTCTGGAGAGAACAAGCCCAGGGCTCTCTGCACAGAAGTCAGGGGGTCTCTGCTCATGCACACTCTGCTCAGGGTGTTGGATTTGTGGCAGGGACTCAAAACTATTTTCCCCTTGCAAGTAAAACAAGTCAGAGGTGCAGAGAGCAGGCACATGGACGTGGGTGTGTGGCCCCCAGATTGGAGGGGGTGCCTGAGATTTTTTAAAGTATTTTATACATCTAGAAGGGTCTGGTTTGTTTGTTGGTTGGTTGTTGTTTGTTTTTCCAGAACTAAAAGCAGGGTTGACTTCCTCAGCTTTCCAGTCAGGTAAATTAATGGAGGAGCTTTGAAATTTTTCAGGAGGGTGTCCATCCTACCTCCCAAGGAATCACACAGGCACCCCCTCACCATCCCCAGGCAGTCCCAGCGATGCCTGGATGTGGCATCTGTGCCACACACCTGGCACCACACGTTCCCCTGCACATTTTGCTCCTCCAGTTGCCACAGCCAAGGTGCACCTCGGAGTGCTGCAGGCTGCAGTCGCCCCGTGCCTTAAATCCCTGCAGCTCCTCACCCCAGAGGAGAACAAAACACCTGCCAGAGCCTGTCAAGTCAAAGGCAGTGCTAAGAAATGCAGTCACAACAGGAAAGGCTGATAAAGCTACCTGGTTTATTCCCCTGCCAGGAAAAGAATTTAGATCAGATTTCAGGCCAATCTCTGCATCTCTTTCTAGTTTTCATTTTTAAACGAGTCTGTTGTAGAAGGCACCAGACTGAAAGCCTGCCCTTCCTTCCTGTTTTTGTGCTTAACACTCAGATTTAGAGCTGGTAATTTTATATATTTAAAAGATAATTCACTGTCTCCCTTAAGAAAAGAATCTGTATAAGACAAAAAAAGCAATCATGAAAAGGCTGGGTTTTAATTAATTTCTTTGTTCAAAAGATTTCAGAAAATCTTTTGCATGTAAGGGAGTTTTTGGGGTGGGGTTGTTTTTTCTTTCGTTGTTTGTTTGTTTGTTTGTTTTTGTTGGGGTTTCTATTTGTTTTGTTGTTTTATTGTTTTGGGTTTTGTTTTTAAAAAAAGAAACAACTCATGCTTTACCTTACTTCACTAGAGAGTTAGTAAGGATTTTTACACAGGATAAAAAATAAATCATCCTTCTGAATAAGAGAAGATGTTTCAGACTGCTGCAAGATTTCCAAATTGCTAAATAAAAGATTCTGTCTCAAAAAAAAAACATATTAAGAAGTGATTTGTCCTCCAAAATGTGGGACAGAAATAATTTTGAAAGACTTGAATCATTTGAGGGGACAAAAACCTAATTTTGCAATTGTACTACAAAAGACCTGGAAAGTAAAAGATGAAAACAGAGCCCTGTATTTCACTTCTGTAGTAACAAAAATAATAGAAAGGAACAATTATTATTTTTATGGTAGGAAATGGTTATGCTAATTTTGATGGAATAAATGGGCACAAAATATCAAAGTTAATAATATGTCCAAAGCAAGTAAAACACTAAAAATTTCTAAATGAACTTCAGAGACTTTCTTTTTTTTTGTTTCATAGAGTTTAGTGAGCAGTGACAAGCTCTAGTGGCAAGAAACCACAATTAAAAATAATTTTATTCTTTTATTAAATATGCAAAAAAATCATCTCAACTAGAAGTCCTTACAGTGTAGAAAATCATGTAAGCCTTTCATTTCACAAGACCTCTTATTCCCTATTTCTCTAGCAACAGCTTTTGTAGCATAAGATGACCCTTCTAGAAACCCATTAAGATGTATTTAAAATTGTATTTATGGAAAGGAAAAAAGTATTGTGAAATCTGTATTCATGCCCTTATTTTAGAGGGCAATTGATTAAAAACAAAATAAGATTGACCACATGAGGAAACACGATGAAGGAGAAAAGAGCAAGAAAAATAGTAAATAATGAGACTTCAGGGCTAGAAGAGAGCAGGTGAATTCTTGGGCACCTTAACCTGTCAGAAACAGCAAAATCACATCACTGCTGGATGTTTCAGACAGTGCTTTCAGCTGTGTTTATCTTTGCTGTTGTTTTGTGATGTCATCACAGAAATTAGATTTTCATTGAATTTTTTTTTTTTTTTTTAATGTGGGGATGTGGTGGTGGTGGTGTAAGAGAAATACAGTAGAAGAAAGAAAAAAGGAAAAGGGAAAAGAAGAACCCTAGCTCTCTGACTGCAGGGTTGTCAGCAGTTTGGCTGAGCCAGTGAAGACACCACTGTCACTTGGAGCTTTCTCTAGAGCTCATTGCAGTGAATTTGTTCTTCCTGAGCAAGGTGACAAAAGCCTGAGCTGTCACAGTGACCAGAATATTCTCTGGCCTCAGGGCCTGCAGTGGAAAAGTTCATTCCACCCCTGCTCCTCTTGTTTTCAGCATCACACAAAGGATCCTCAGGGATGGAGACAAAAGGCAGACTGACCTCCCACCACACAAAGTCAGCCAGCAGATGAAGAAAAACTGGGAATGAACCAGATGTTCTGTGCCTCATGGACTGATTCCCCAGCCACTGAGATACACAAAAGCTCTGCCAGTCCAGGTTTTCCCCAGTCCTACATCTCTGGAAAAGGCAAAGAAGCCATGGCCAAGAAAGCTCAGGCCTTCTTGTTCCACCTTCCACTTGACAGTTCTCCTGCTGGTGATGAATTAATCTGATTAGATAAGTAGGTAATTACCAAGATTCACTCACTGTCCATATTTTCACATCACAGCCAAAGTTAGAGGTTGCTGGAAGCTGTGAAGTGCCTGCCAAGAGCCCAGTTCAATTCCCATGGTCCAATATTAATTCTGAAACCAAAATACCTGAATTGTCATCTCCTTGCACTTTCCAAAGCCCTGCCTGCCATCTGCCCTCTGTGAGAGCCTTTTTTCTCCATCAGGATTCTGCCTGACCTAACCACACACTCAGGTGTGTTTCCTTCCTCTCCCCTGAGCATGATGAAGTTTGACTGGTGCCCTGCAGCTGGATCACTCCCAGCAAAAATCAGACCAGGACATTTCTGACTCCTGTGATAGATATCCATGAACTGGCATTCAAGCAAGGCTGCTATAAAGCTCTTACTTGGACCTTACTGGCAGAAATACTCAAAATTTGTGGAAAACATAAGAAGGGAATGAGAGCTTGTTCAAAAACCTGAATAAATACTCACCAGGGAAAACAAAAAGGCCGTTCTGTTTTAATAGAGCTAATATTAATTTACTGATTTCTTGATTAAAACAAAAATGGAAAAATGATTCCCAGCAGGTTCCTCTTCTCTTGCTAAGTTAATAGCAGGGATGCCATTACACTGAAAATGATACATTTGATGCTAAAACGTGCTCATTTCTTCAATTCATCCAGCCAGTGAGGTTCAGCCACATTCCACTGGGCTGAGGCAGTCTCCCTGCATTCTCAGATTGAAAGAGAAGTGTGGAACAAGCAACTCATCATTATGGGCTCCAACGACTGGCTGCTAACCCAGCAGCCTTATGTTATGAAATAAATCTGAAAGGGCAACACAACAGCAATGCAGAACTGTTACTGCTCAGCCACCATGGCCAACAGAGTGGGAGCAGAGAGCAAAAGGGGCTTGGGAAAGAAAGGGCAGTGTGTGAGCTTTAACTTCAGAGAGGGAAGGCCACCATAAACAAAAGACAGATGCATGACTGATGCACTGACAAGCTCACTTGGTGAAATGTGCTGTTTAGAGTGAACTCACTTCAGGCAAGGACAGATTTTGGGAAGGGTTCCTGGGCACGTGGAGCCCAGCAGTTATTTCTCTTACTTTCAGTGGTATCTCTCCTTCTCTCTGATATGTGTTTGGTCTGGCAGAGAGTGCTTTGCCTCTTTCTGGTGCCTAGAAACTCAGATTGGCATTAATATTAATATCAGTTGGAGATCCTTGAAGGTTTGGGTCTTTCACAGAGATCTGCTGTTATTTATTGCTTGTACTGCCATTTTGCCCTTCCTTGCCTTTGCTCCTTCTTGGCTGAAGCAAGTTAGTGAGAAATCAAGAAATCCTTTCACAGGGACCCCAATGCCTTCTGAGAAGGGTCACAAGGTGGAAAGAAGAATATCCAGCTGCAAAGCATCGTGCCCAAAATGCCTTCCAACACCTGTAGGACATGCTGCCTGGTATTCAGCTAATGGTTTCTAAAGGTCTAAAATCTCCATTGGGTCCTGGGTGTATTTGCCAGTCTCTGCCACCCTTGGGCACCTGAAATGCCACAACTATGCTCAGGTATCTGGTTTTGTCTCAAAATCCCAGTGGCTTTCTATCAGTTATGTAAGGGGGAAACTTTCAAGAGGAAAATTCAATCTGTGAGCCAAGGAACTCGAAGACAAAGGGTCTGATGAGGCACAGTTGAAGTGTGCAGGAGCTTTTGCACAAGTGCCCAGCTTTAGTTGTTTATCACCACTCAGCAAAACCTTGTCTGTTCCATATCAAAGAATGATCCTTCCTGTGCTGCCAAAATGACACAGTGCTGATAGACAAATCCTGCTTGTTATACACCACAGCTGAGTGCTGCCCACACATGCTGCAAGTACCTAAGGGGAAAATGGGCTTAACAACAGAGTTAGAGCACAGATCCTCAGAGTACAAGATAGGAGCCAGCACGTGGAGCTCAGAATCAGCAGCCTTTGGAGAGCTGAATGCATTTGAGGAGGCCATTGCTACCAGCTGTGCTTCTCCAAGATGAATTTACATTTAGCACACAATTAATTTCCCTTGCACAAATGAAAGGGATTTTAGGTTCCTCAGGGACAGGCATCCCTGTGAGCTTGGCCACGAGGCAGGAGATGTTCCTCATCACAGATTCTGGGTCAGCTTGGGGCAGGGAGGATGTGTTTCATTTCAAATATTAACCAGGATAAGCAATTTTTGTTAGATTCCAGGAGCTCCTCAGGGACAAAGTCCTAGTTGTAGGGAATTTGCAAGCAGTGAAATTCCACCCATTCAGCATTGATTGCCTGTGTCACTTGTGCTGCTGCTGTGTCTCCAAAATCAGCACAACATTAAGCAGACAAAAGCCATTATAAAACTCAGTCTGTTTAGCTGGATGTGTAATGTACTCAGATTTATGGTCAGGTCTGCCCTGTTCCCAATAACCAGGATCAAATGAAGGTTTGGTTTGCAGAAGGATATAACTTAGGCCATTTGTGTCAAATTCTCTGGAGAGGCAGTGTTTGTGCCATGTGGACCCCACAATGTCTGAACTTCCCAGCCTGAGAGCAGATTTGGTAGGTCAAGACAGGTAGAAAGTGACACAACACAAATGCAACTCTGAGGATCAGGAATGCAGCACTAAATATCTAAATACTAAATAGCATTATAGCCTATAATGCTGTAGATATAGACTACCAAGCTGTAGAATAGCGGGGGGAGGGGGGGAGGAAGCACAGATAAAACCCTGAAGAAACCAAAATGAGAGTGAGAGAGCCTGGTTGTTTTTTTTTTCTGAACAGGCCCAGCTTTAAAAGACCCAGCTTTTGAGTCCTCTGTGCACAAAGCCAGCATAGTTGATAAAATGATGGATGATTGACTGGATGAAGCCTGGCAAACACCAGAAGAACCCACACCACTGAGCTGGAAGACTTTTTCTGCCGCGTCCTGGAATAGGCTTCGAGCTTGCATCCAAATCTGTTGAGTTTGGCCGTGGCTTTCCCCTCAAGCAGAGGTGTGGAGCAGCACAGTGGAACAGTTGCATTCTGCAAGGGGGGGCTCAGAGAGCAGCAGCTGGTGGGGGGAGGCAGCTCCCTCCACTTAATGCAGGGCTGGGAGGCGAATTCCGGCTCCCAACAGCATGTGAAATTTGCAGTTCGCTGCAAACGTTTTTTTGCTGATTGTGTCACACTCAGTTTCCTAAGGAGGAAGCAGGGAAACTCAGCCTTATTTGCATGAGTTTCACATCCCTCTCCTTGGCTGAGAACACACTGTGCTGTTCGATGGACAGCTCCTTTCTGATTCACTGCTCTAATTATGTTTTACAGCCGGAATATGGTACTTATGTCAAAGCTGATGGGTAAAATTCTACTGAGAAGCAACAACATTTTGTAGCATTCTCCCGTTGTTCATTTCCTTGACTTCCCTTCATTTTTTTTCCCCTCAAGGCTCATTTTCCAGGCACTACTCGTTCTGGAGAGAGATGTTCTCACCTCCTTGATGCTTACTTTTGACTAACAGCCATATTCTTCTTTTATTTGTTTATTTATTGTACATTTGCAGGCATATGGTGACAGAAAGAGAAAATAAGCAGAACAGGTGTAAGATTTGTCTAAAGCAGCTGGGAAAGAGCTATAGTATCTGTCTACAGGTAGACCTTCACAGTAACAATAATCCTTCTGCAATGAAGAATAGGATCATACAGGTGTAGAGACATTCACATTTCCAATTAATAAATTAATTCAGGCCCTCTGCTACATGAAACTGCTTCTGGTATGCTCTGTCATCCCCACATGCAGAACCTCTCCTGGTCAGAGGAGAATAAACCCCAGTCAGCATTGCCTCTCATCCCAGACAAAAGCCACCAGCAAGAGCCGGGCAGTTATCTCTTGGTCCCAGACATCACTGCAGGGACTATCCCAAATTTAGGGATAGTTTGGCTTGCTAACTGCTCCTGAGAGGTTCTAAAAAGGCATCCCTCAATTGCAAATCTGACCCTAATTGCTCCTTATGCAACCAGCTCACAGCACTACACAGCCCTTCCCGAGGGAGAGGGGCTGGAGCGACCCCTGTCCACCCCATGGAAGAGAGGAAGAGGAATTTCAGAGGAGACATGGTGTAGGACTGCAGAGCACCAGTGTAGTCACTGCTTGTCATGTTTGGGTTTTCTGAAGTTCTTTCCCAGGGACCAAAACTGGTAAACAAGGTCATACTGTTTAAACTCTCTTGTTTTTCACATTTCTCTCCTAAGGAGGAACTTTGCTTGTTGACCCTTGGTATAACCAATGGTTCAAAGGATCCCACCTCTTAGGTGGGCACATTGTAAAAGGTATAAAAATAGGTTCTGAGAATAAACCAGCCCCTTTTTTAGAGCATCAGCCTTCTGAATCACGAGTCCGTGTCTTTCTTTCGTGTCCAACAGCAACACACCAGTGCTGCTGGGCTTAGCTTCACATCATTTTCCTTGCCTCCTATCATTTTCTTCAGCTGATGTTGGAGCTGTTCCTGGGGCTGGATGGTTCCCTGGCTATACAGCAGGACTCCAGGCCAGACAGATCTGGTGTTTGTGTGCATGTTTGGCAGGTAGGGAGGGGAGAGGGAGAGGAGCACACGCGCTGCTGCTGCAGCAGCAGGATCACAGCTCGGCTAACGGGGGAAAAACAAAAACATGATCTCTCATTTAACTGTGCTAAATGACAAATCGCTTGCAGGCAAGGCTGCCCACTGGGGAAAACACCACCAAAGTGATTGTTTTTCATTTCCTAGAGACTGCTGACCAAGGGAGGAAGGGGAAGAAGGTGTATTTGAAATGCTGCTCAGGTTCCATATAGTGCTCAGCCACAGCTATTTTCTCCATTTTTGCAAGAACATTTGGTATAACATTATTCTCAGTCCTTGGCAACATCCAAATGAAAAGAAAAAAGCTCAGGTGACTGCTTTAAAGATACTTTCTCTTTCGTTGCTTAACTCTGTTTCAGCAGAACTTGAGGTACAGATGGTTTCCTTTTCATTTTTTCCTAAAGTTAAACCTGCCAAACTTAGGGTTCAGAGATCTGTCTTTTCACACTGCACCTGCTGATGGGCCAAGCACCTACACTGTGCTGGAACAGCACTTTTGCACCACCCCTTCTCTGCCAAAAAATACATTCTGGTGTTGCTAAGGAAATCTTTCACCCAAATCTTGGCAAGGGAAAAGAAATGCTTAATTTTTAAAAGAAAAATAACTTTTCATGCCTTTGTTGTATTTGTTTGCTGTACCATACAGTGCCTATTCATAAAACATAAGCCTCATTTTCTTAGAATTGTAGAATAATTTAGGTTGGAAGGGATCTCTGTAGGTCACCTAGTGCGACTGCCTGCAGAGTTAACTTCAAAGCAAGATCAGGCTGCTGAAGGTCTTTTGTAGTCAAATCTTGAAAGCCCCAAGGATGCAGAGCCACACCTCTCTGGGCCCCTGATTCAGTACTTCAAAAAACTCACATCAATTTTTTTTTTAATATGTATACAGCCAGAAATTCTTTTTGCTGCAGCTTGTGCCCACTGGCTCTTGTCCATTGATTGTGCACCTCTGGGAAGAGTTTGGCTCTGTCTTTGCTTTAACATCTCTTTCAAAGGTCCTCTCACTCATTAGCTGGTCACTGTGGATCTCCCAGGCTCACCCATGTGAGTCCACTCTGCTCTCTCCTCCTCATGTGCCTCATCCTGCTCGTGTTTCCTTGCCCAGTTTTCCTCTTTGCTTTGCCTGAGATGGCCCATCCCACACAGCACAGCATGACCAGACAGAGCAAGCCCAGCAAGCAGGAGGTGAGAAGGAAAGATGCACGAAACAGATCTAACCAAAACATCAACACAGGTGTCCAGATAAGAGAAATTGTCCCTGTGGCTCCCCTGTTCCCATCTGAACACTCAGTTGGGGCTGACTTGGTTCTGAGTATTTTGTAAGCGTCAAGAAAAGCCTCATTTCCCCCATTTTACTGGTTTATTCCGCTGTGCATGCACATATTTTGTCAAAAACAAGACATAGGAATCCAATAATGAGTTCCAACTCCACAACAATCTAACCTTTTCCTCCACAGTGTGAAGGAACACTTGACAGAATTAACATACACTAATTAACATATTCTTAGTGTCAGAAAAGGTCTTTGATAAGTTTTGATTATGTTTTGTTGTTTGATCCTTACATTTCAGTTTCAGAATGCTTCATGTTGACTTTTTATTCTTTTCCTCTTACTCTTCCTGATCAATACATTTCTAAATTCTGACAAGAATTCTCAGGAGTATTTGCCATAGCTCAAAGCAGGCCAAAATCTCTGCACTTGACAACTCAGAAACACATTGAACTTTCCAGGATTGTACAGACAGAGCCATGTTAACAGCTTTGACTCTATTATCCAGCCAAATTGCAGATAACCTTTAAATAGTCTTATGGAGGGATTTCTCCAGAGATTATCAGGACAGGTTTGTACTGAGAGATCATTTTGTTCCCTGAATAAACTGAGGTTACCAAGAGGTGACATTTCAACAATGTCAACTGTTCTTATTTCTTCAGTAATGTGTTTCAATAGAGCCTGGTCTGGGACAGAGGAATGCATTCCCCAGATAACTGGGGTGAGCTGAACCTGACTTCATGGCCCAGATTCTGGAAAGCCTTACCCTGTTTCACCATATTACTGTGTTTGGTTTATTATGCAAGTACCAACAGGAGAAGAAGAAAAATGCCAAAGGGAACAGTCTGTTGCTCTCTCTGTCAAAAAATGTTTTAAAATGGTTCATTAAATAGGATAAATTGTTTTCTCATTACTATTCAAACCAGTAAATAATGCATTTTTGAAGAACACTTTATTAATTAAAAATGTTTATGTCTTTACTAAACAGATTGCAACAACTCTTTCTAATACCAAAGATGATGTTATTTCTCTGGCATTGTCATTTGTCTATTAAATTATCACTAAACAAATGAAAAAGATTAAATATTTACCCCTAGAGTCAGACTTAGCCTATAGAATGATACATGCACCAGTTCTCCATGCCTGACATGCAGGTTATTGAATCCTTTGCAGGAACAGTACTTTGCATTAGTTGAACCTCTCAGCTTGAATTAAAATACCAGCATGAGAAAAGTAAAAATACCATGAGAATTAGGGAGATGGGCTTATCTAACAGCATTCTGGGTTGTGCATGTACCTGAGAAGGATCCTGGCTCACACTGAGAAGAACTTGCAAAATCAGTTTTTGAATGTGTAAATTTAGAAAACAAATCCTGGTTCTCATTGTTTGGGCTGGGTTATACTGGAGGGATGGGTGATGCATAAGCAGGGCTGTGAGACCAGCTGGAAGAACTTAATTGCAAGCTCAGCTGAAAGAGCCAGCTGAAAGCTGAAAGTTTTAACCTCCTGGACCAAAGTTTGCCATGCCCAGCCACATGGCAGTGCTGTGACAAGATGGGGTCAGAGGATGGGGGTGGCCTTGATGCAAATACCCTGCTCTGCCAGTGTCTCAAAGGTGCTGCTGGGCCCTGCATTTGTTGCAATGGTCCAGGACAGCCACATGCAAAGGTGGGAGAGGATTGCTGGTCCTGGCAAGAGCCGGGAGCATCTCCCAGACCTGACTCCCTGTGATCTTGGGTTACAGCTGCTCCTCTTCAAGAGGTGGTCTGACACCCTTCTCAAAGCACAGGAGGGAAAATGGATTCCCTGCTCTCACTGCTGTGACAGACTATGATCCTTTCCATAGGTGGGCACAAAGTAAGGCAACAGAGGGATTAAGACATGAGGTAATAAATACATTCCTAAGTACAACAAAAATGCAATCTTAAATTTTCACAGCCTGGCCTTTTATACCTCTTTTCAAAAGCAACAAAAGAACACATCCAATATAATTTGAATTTTGGAGCTCCCACTTGACTATTCCCACTGAAGTAAGCGTGTGAGGTGAGCAGGGGAGGCAATGCCATTAAATGGAAAAAATGAACAAGGCAACGCAGTTACTCTGAAGCTACAGGACTTTGGTTGCTCTGAACTGATTGCTTGAATGCTATTTTTTGTGAAAAGGTTTTTTAAGGCACAGCTTCATTACCAAAATGTTAACAAAGCTAAAGCCCCGGGAGCAGGCAAGAAAATTAGAAATGTTCACACATTCAAAAGCATACAAAAATAATCCCTTTCCATTCTCAGGACAGAAATGCAGGGAGCTGCAGCAGTGCACATCGCCCTGCCAGGGTACCTGGGGCTCTGCAGATCAGAAACCAGCAACAGGGGGACAACCAGCACAAGGCACATGCAGGCAGCAAGTGCTTCATTATCAATCTGTTATTGTCTGGTAATTATTGACTTCAGATTCTTAACAGCAAACAGTAAATCTTGCTGAACAACAGAACGCCTGGGAGGAGAAAACTTCATTCATCTTTCTGAGTTTTGAGCCTATTCTGGCCTCAGCCCCTCAATCTGTATGACATAGCACAAATTCACTTTAATTACACCACGTTATTCCAGCCTGGGCAGGCCAGCAAGTCTCTGCAAATGTTTGTGAGGGCAAGTGTCAGAGCATGGTCACCTCCCAGCTGGAGGCTGAATTGTAAATGCTTCTGACACTTGGGTAAGACAGTGTCTCTAGTCAGTATTCATGGAATCACACTCATTTAGGTTGGAAAAGACCTTTAGGTCAGCAAGTCCAACCATTAACAAGCACTGCCAAATCCACCACTAACCCATGTCCCCAGGTGCCACCTCGACACATCTTTTGAATACCTCCATGGATGGCGAGTCAACCATTTTTTTGTGGGCAAACCTTTTTTTCTAGCTGCTTATAGAATATTTACTCTCTCTCTTTATCCTGGTTGGATGACCTATAACAGAATCCCATCAGGATTCCTGCCTTGTGGGCATTCCCCCTCTATCCTATTGTCCTACCATTTAGCTCCAGATATTAAAAACACTCTCTGACATACAGACACTGGCTACCCCAGTGTCTCTCCTTCCTTCTCCTATCCCTTCTGAAGAGTTTACAGCCATCCACTTCTGCACTCCAGTTGTCCCTGTCATCCCATAATGTTTCCAGTGTTTCCAACTGTGTCATAGTTTTCCAGATGCACAACTGCTTCCAGCTCCTCCTGTTTATTGCCTGTGCTGTGTGCATTGATGCAGATGCTTTTTAATTGGACTATAGATCCCTCCACCATTTTAAGGGGAGAAGTTATTAAAAGCAAGAGTTGCCCAGAGTGTTTTCCCTCACCAAAGGAAAAGCAGCTTTCCCATGGGTATAAAGACAAAACCCTGATTTCATTTTGGGGGGAGTGCTTTGAATTTTTTTAATTAGCCAAGCAAATTAAGAAGCTTAAGGGCAGGCAAGAGTCTCACTCTGGTTCCCTGGACACCTCAACTGCTGAACCTCACCTGAGAGAATCCCTCCTTTTGTGCATCTCCCATTAGAAAAAGATGATTAAGTGAACTGGACTAATTCTGTGTGCAAAAGCAAAACCATCTCAACTTCAGGAGGAGGAAGCACGCTTCAAGTGCACGTTTCAGTCTTTGTTCCCATTATTTATTCCTTTTGTCTTTCAACATCTAGCAATCAAAGGAATTAAAAGGATTAAACAGCACGCACACAACAAGTGATGGCTTAATACATCAAAGCAGGTGTGACGAGGAGTGAAATAGAAGCCAAGGAAATAGACAGCTTCCTGAGATTTCTTAAATTACATCTCCAAGTTCTGCATGTGAAGTGGTCACAACACAACACACGGATCCCCGTAAAACACAAGTGCAGTTGGAAAAACCAGCCTGGGATAAAAAGCAGAATAAAATGCACTTGTCAGTGTTGCTGATGTTGCTGTGTCCTGTGCCACTTCAGATCAGAGATCACCCAAACACATCCCCTTCTGCAGTTGATGCCAGCACAGAGCCACTTGTTCAGTTCTGCGCTGGGTTGGGATTCAAAGGGAGGTGTGGGTGCACAAATACTGTCTCCCTAAAATGAATGGGTTTTCTGAACAGTGTATCTCTTCCTTTCTCAGCAGTGGTTAGTGGCAGGCCCTAACCTGCAGTGACAGGAGTTAGGTTGACCATCAGCACAAGGTTCCCAGATGGATTTAGCCTAATTCAAATGTCCACTGAAGTAACATTCAAAAGCTACATGCAGCCTTACAAATGCCCTACCCAGCTGTACATTGAACATTTTCTCACACTTGCAGGCAAGGTTCCTGGCTTGTAATGTGCTCCAAAATTATCTACAACTACCCCCTCAAAGGGCAGTAAATGAGGTAAAAAATGAGGGAGGGAAGTGGGTATGGGCCTTCTGATGACCCACTGCTGCATATGGAGGTGAGAAACCTATGGAGTGGAGGGACTGCCAGTCCCACTTTCAACCATATCATGCTCAGAACTTGGCAGAAATCATGTTTGTTGGATACAACAATCTAGTTGAATCAGGACAGTGGTGGGGTTGCCTTCAGCATGTCCTGCAGATCAGAAATGATCACCCAGAGCTGAATACCATCACCACCCATGATGCTGCTTCCCCATTCCCACCTCCCTTTGACTGAAACGCTGCAATGGATTGTGCAGGTGTTCCTCAATCCTTTCAGTGCTGGCTCAAGTCTCTTCTCTCAGGGTGCACTGATGCTGTACCACTCTGACAAGACGTTGCTGCGATTGGCACTCTGAGGGGAATACGATTCCCCTTCTACACAAGCCACTGAGATTTGTTCTGAGGATGTACTTTTCATTTAAAAGTGGAGCAAAGCGAAGTGCAAGCACACACGTGCTGCCTCAGAGCAATATTCCTGCTCAGGTGCCTGGCTGGATCAGGCCCTCAGCGTGGACAGGATCAATAAAGCTCATTGTTATGAACCACCATATAGAATTTCAATGCCATGATTTAAGCAGCTCCTGGTCACCAGGGACACGAGGGCTTCTGATGCTGTTGCAGTTACTCAACAGCACCCACTCCCTGCAACACGGAGCGCGAGTCGGAGCATTTGGCCGCTTCCAGGGAATGTTCTGCCAGGACATCTGGCAATCCTGCTCCCAGTGACAGCCACCAGTGCAGAGTGCAGCGAGGCACCATCCATACTGGCCAGCTTTGTTATGTAGTGGACGTAGGAGCGATACATTTTGCAGACACGTAATAAATCTGTGCAAAATGAATATCGCGTCTGTTGCCCAGCGACATGAAAATTTTGTCTTCCCTCCAACTGCTGTCTTGGAAATCCAAATTGGTGGGGGTAAGAAGCATCAGGGGAGGGCTCAGGATGCTCTGGATGAATGACATGCAATTCAGCCTGACATAATGGCCAAGAGCAGACAGCCAGGGTTTCAATTAACTCCCCATGTGATGGAGTCACACAGCCTCTTCTATTAGCAGTACTTCAAAGGCCAAAGAAACAGCAACTTGACCCCTTGAAGCACCACAACTTCCCCACACACCCAAAAAGGTTTGCAACTTCAAATAAGCCCTGAGCCAAAACTGGATGTTGATTATAAAGCTGTTGGGAGGTCAAAAAAAAAAAAAAAAGTGAGTTGAACAAAGGATTAGTTGAAGGTACAACTTTGGCTTTCTAAGGAGAGACAAGAAAGGGAATTCATTGCTTATTGGCAAGTGGGTCAATGCAATTTGCTGGCCAGCAGATGAGAGCTGTCTCTGTTAACAGTGCTTGTAAGTGCAGGGCTCTACTGGCTAAACAGGAAAACAGGAAGCATTTGAAGATCTTAATAGATGTCTGCAAGGAAAGTTTGGGAATTGTAAGTGATGAAGTTTAGATAAGTGTCCAAGGGGGTTGAGCTGATGTTGAGAAGTGGGGCCTTTCTCCTAGTTAGGTTCTTCCAAGAAAGAGTTAAATGGGGAGTACATCTGGTGTCTTTGGTGCCCAGTATGACATTGAAAAAGGTCCTTAGGACATCTTCTAACAGCAGAAATCCTTTCTACCACCATCAGCAGCGCAGTAGATTTTGGAAACAAATGAAACACCTTCTCCAGTGGGTCAGTGTCCTATATCCCTGCTGGCCTTGAGCAGCCCAGTTCTCCTTCATGAGCACCTCTCACACATAATCCTTTCTCAGCCCTGAAGTTTTCCCATCCTTTTCTTTCCCATGCCACTTGTCCATAGCAAGAAAAAGACCGGTCAGTGTCAGGCCTGTGTACGTGCTGAGCAGCCCTCTAGACCAAAGCAGGACAGGTAATGCTCAGAGCAACCCTCATTAACAGAAACATGCAAATCTCTCTCCTTTGCCTGTTCTACTCAAAGAAACATATTTTTTTGCTGTCCAGAATGGCTGAAATTGGTCAATTAATTCAGAGACCATTAGAGGAGGTCTGTGGGACTGCCAGACCAAAGGTGAGGGAGCACATGATTATGGATTCCTAGCTTGGGAAACCAAGCTAAAAATAGCAATAGACTGAGAAATAACCAAACCCTGAGATGCCCTGAAGAGGTTGGTCTGCAGCATCAGCAGAGCAAAGGTGGGTGGGAAATCCTCGTGAAAAATTGCTTGGAAAAGAAGTTGATCAGGGGGAAGTCAGTGCTTGCTATTATCTCCTATTCCCTGGCCCCAGGAAGAACATAATTCCATTTCAGCTTAACTGTAAGGAAATGAGGGTGAGATATCCCCTGTCTTTGATCACAAAAGATGTTTTACCAGGGAGAACCACTGTCTCCCCCTACAGGGTGATCCATATCCAAGGCTAATGAGCCTGCTAATGAGAATTACTACAGCTGCCAATCTCCAGCTCCAGAGAGATATCTTGCAAAGCAATGTCTGCAGAGTTCAGCTCCTGAGGGAGAATCACTGCAGGACAATGCTGGGACACCCTGGGGTAATGTTGGATATAATCATACAGGGTAACTGGATGAATCCTGAGCTATAAAAATTGTATTACTTCATTGCAAAACTCTGATTTGTCTCTTCCCTCTCATTATAAGTCAAGGGAAGGAATATGTTCTTCCTTCCCCCAGGCAACCCTCATTTGGATGCAAGTGGGAATTTCTTTTGGTGCTGTTCTTGGCTTTTCTCTTCAACAGACAGGAGAGTGCTTATTAGAGCAGATGCACTGAACATGGGAGATAGCCTGATTACTTTCCCAGTGTTAGTCAGAGAATATTCAGGAAAATAGCTGTCCACCCTGCCCTGGAACGTTTGCCAGTCTTCCCAGGCTGTTCAAGAGCAACCTAAACAGTGCTTTGAGTGATGCTGCAACATGCACCACTTGTCTCCATTAATCTAAGGAATGGCAGAGCTCAGCACTGCCTTTTCCACCACACCTCCAGCAGAATCCCTTGGATTAAACCCTGGGAAGAGATTCCCACTTCCTTTAGAAGGGCCTAGGGGCAGGCTAGCCCAGCAGTGCAGGGGCTGCAGACTCTGGCTCAGAGCAGAGCAGCAGGGCAGACAGCAGGTGCTGTCCTGCATCTCCTGAGTGCTCAGCAAAAAGAAGTCTCCTCATTTTAGAGCTCTTCCTGTGCAGATGCAGAGGGTGACCTTGCTACAGAGCCATCCCTCATGCCAGCAGATCATCACACACTTTGGCAAAATCCAGACCAGAAGAAAAGCAGAAAGAGGTGGCACAGAGGTCAGGAGAGGCTGAATCTCCTCTCTCCTGTCTGGGCACCTGGGCAAATGGAATTTGTGATGCTCTGCTTCTGCTGTGCCAGAGCAATGTGAAATTTTCCATTGACAGAGAAGGGAAATGGAAAGAAAAACCAAAACAACAAACAAACAAACAAAGCTTTGCAAGAGGCATGTTGCTGTTGCAGAAAAAAAACAGATACCAGATCAAAAATCTCTGCTTAAAGACAGTACATATGCCAGCTCCAGGGGATTTCAAATATTTATGGTTTGCTACATTTTTAATCTTTAAGATTTCCAGGGATGCTGTGCGTAGAACATGATGCAAGCTCATCCCATGTCTGACATGGATGTGGCTTGTAATTCACTGCAGTGGTGGGAAGGGGAAAGCAGCATCTCAAGGGTTCCTGAGGCTCACACCTCACTGCAGACCTCATGGGGCTATTCACTGTGCCCTAGAAGCAAATTCTGAAATCACGCACTGACTCTAGCACTGGTTCTGCCTCCAGCTATTCCATCCCAGGCAGTGCTCACAGCACTCTGGAAGGTGCTCTTGCTGCAGGCAGGGAGGTGCAAAGGATAGATGATGCCAAGGAGAGATGGTGCCCACTTCCACAGCTCCAAGACACCTCATCCCACCTCTGTCACAATGACAAAGGAGAGTCCCCATTCTACTCCATGGCCTAAATAGATTTCTTGCCTTCTACATGATTAATAACCTGAAAGAAATTAATATTTAAGATATCACTGGGGACTAATTTGCACAGCACAATGGAGATTTTGGTTCTTCTGGTACAGCAGCATGGGCTGAAGTGCTTTAGCAGGAGTTTGGTGTGTGTGCAGAACACCTTAGACACACACAGGACTAATGTATCTAACACAGGTGCTGGGATTATTATTATTTCAGCTCATGTCACCTTCAATTAGAAGAGATTTTGGGTATGCTTGCTCGTATTCCTCCACTTCTCTTTCCATGTTTCTTGAATAAAATAAACCTAAAATACTCAAAGCTGAGGTAGGATTTCAAGGAACTCTAGCTGCAGCACACTGGCTGCTGCTGTTTGCCTCTTAAACAAGGGTGAAGCTGCATAAATTATTCAGGTTCTTGTATTTTAACTGTCAGAGAAATTTAGGCTTCTTAACCCATTTTGCAAACTATCATGTGAGCTGAGGGAGTTTGGGAGAGAAAAAGTACTTTCTGGAGGGTAGAAATGTTCATATTCGCAAAGAAAATACAAGATGTGTTATTCTTGGGTATAAAAACCATGTCCTGCTCCACTTTTCTCAAAAAGGCTTTACTTTTGCTCACCCTGAGGAAGCTGTAAAAGTACTGCTGTGGAGGTCACCATTTAAGTTGTCCCTCTGTGATTACACCCAGGTCCTGGGTGCTGATGGTCCAGTGCACCTGCCAGCTTTCCCTGAAAACACTGTTACTGCGCTGCATCTTCCCTGTTCTCAAAACTCCCTGAGACAGCAGGAACATCAGCTTTTCCCCCACATGCCATTTTATGCATCCTGCTGGAGCTTAAGACCTGTGGGTTACAGCAGGAGGGGAGCACAAAGACTGCCCTGTCCACGTTTTAGAAAGTGATGGGACTGATCCATCCAGAGTGAGCCAAGTTACCCCACGGGGGGATTTCAGCATCCAGCACTTTCCTGTAGGTCACACAGAGATTGATAATTTTCCACGGCTTTTTCCCTGCCTACTGTAATCTGGCATCATTAGACAGCACAAGAACAGCTCATTTGAGCAGCAGTTAAGGGATTACAACTGGACTGTGTCTGGCCGTGCTTTCTTTCCCTGCACAATGACCAGGTCATAATTAGGATGGGAATTATGGTGCTCAGCCATGTGGAGAAGCATTAAGCGCTTGAGCTCCTGGCGCTGTCACCAGGTACGTGCTGCCAGGTTTCAAAGTTCAGCAGCTTTCAGGACTGGCAGAACCGTGGCTTCCCACTGTGGCACAGCAGCGAGCATCCAGAGCGTTTCTGCAGAGCCAGGTGGCCCTGGGAAGAAATGAGGAGCCAGAAACACAACGTGGCCAGAGCAGCACAGCCTTGTTCAGCCCTTGCACTCCCACCCAGGGGATCACACGTGGTCCCAACCCTGTCCCTGCACAGGGAAGCCCTGTGGCAAGATGCACCCTCAGACATCCAGCTCTGTGGTGGTTTCACAGCAATTCAAACCCACATCCCATTTTAGGCAGAGCAGCTATGCAACACCAGCCCCTTCCTCACCAATTTATTGCTAAGAACGCAGAATTGTTGCTTTAATGCTGTTTTCTTCCCTTTTTACTTTTTGATTCACCTGACCTTTTGGAAAAGAAAATGCTATTGACTGGCTTTTGCAGTGTTACCAATGTTCTGCAGTGTTAATTATTTATAACCATATAAAAATGAGGCTAAGCACTGGATGTTCATTTGCCAAAGCTCCATCTCTACTCCTGTGCATGTTTTTTAATATGCTCCTCACAGCAATATGTGTGTTGGAGAGTTTTACCACCAATTCCTATCTTCTTGTGAATATTTAGTCAAGTAAAGCATTAGCCAAGCTTGGTCCCTCTAGCATTTGAATTAGGAAACTGGCACCAGCACAGGAACTCTCATGATTGCTCACATAATGCTGTATAACCCTTCAGAATTGCAGATTTAACAATTTTTAAAATTTACAATTTTTAAAATGATTTCTAAGAACTCAATGCAATGTGGTTGGCCCGCACAGATTAAATAAAAAATAGCTTAGCTGTTGCAATATGACAATTTTGTCAAGAAATAAACAGCAGCACACAAGACCCTGTACCTTACTGGCCATTCAGTACCCTAAAGGAAATATCTTCTTAGTCATTTTTATAGATATTCATGGGTGATGTAGATTTCTGTGAAGATGAGCCATACACAGGAAGCAAATAAAAGAATGTAAAAATACATTTGGCCTTATGTGTCACAGAAAGGGTATCATCAATATTTTTTAAAGAAGCCTTCTGCTGGGTTTTTCTTTTTTAATTCTGAAACTGAACATGCTACAAGCATGTAGTATGACTTCAAGTCAGACTATTTGCTTCACCTGTGTATTTATTGAATAAAGTAACTCTGCTTTCCAATTTCAGATGAATGGTTACTTTGAAAATATGCAAAAGATTTTATGGAGTGTTAAAAACATTTTCCTTTAGTGTCTATTTTGTTTCAGCAGCAGTAATAGGTGATACCAGAGGATAGAAAATGAACCTTTTTCTGTTGAGGAGACTACCCCGAGATATCAGCCACAGTTTCACTATCCTGAATGACAGACCATGAAAGATTATTCATCTGCCTTCCTATCTATCTACAGCAATATGGGTATCATCTGCTTCTGTGATAAAAGCCCCCTGGGAGGCTCTGCTGTTCTTATCAGATGTGGCAGCAGTTGAAATAGCAGCTGAGTAAGATAATAAATAATAAATGAGCCTATATATTTTAATCTGATGTAGGAAAATGTTAACTCTTAATCTGGATAATGGAGGCTCCATGTCCTAAGATCCCCTACCCATGAACTTCAGGCAATCTCTCTCTGAGAGCTTCAGCTTTGACTTTTCACTGGAATCAAGCTTCTGAAGGCATCAGCATTTCTCAAGGGCTTTCTCAGAGGAAATCACAGCCTCACACTAAATAGATTCATTTGCTCGGGGCCGATAATTACTACTCCTCCACTGCATTTACCATTTTGGGATGCAGATCCTGTGCTTTGAGAGACACCAGGAAACACTACTGTTTCTTCCATCAGTTTTCCCCAGAACAGCACTGTCTGTAAGGGCTCTCAGCCCCTTCTGCAGGCAGAAGCAGCTGGAGCCTCATTCTTCCAAATCAGCCTTTTCCCCATGTTTGCATTAGCTGAAGGATTAACATCTGAAAGCAAGGTGCTGTGAGTTTTTAAAGATTCATTCCTAGAAGTTACTGGAGGGAAAAGGCTGGGGAGCTCCAGGTACAATACAATAAATGGAAATGCTAGCTCGGAGCAGGCTGCGCTTGATTAGATCTGACGGGTGCTCTGCAGAATGATTCCTGCTGTGATTGAAGAGCTGCCAGTGAGCACAGCCCAGCACCACCTCAGGCAGGTGCTCAAAACAAAAAACCCCCAAACAGCAGCGATGCTGGACTGGGGAGTTCTGCTGACAAAGCAAAGGCTGACCTTTTTCCTCCCCATCCTCCCAGGGAGGGACCAAAGCACCGAGTCAAAAGGCAGCCCCTGGGTGTTTCCATGTGCTTCCCAGCAGCTCGGATTTCCCTTGACATGACCCACACCTTCTGGGCAATGAGGGATTAGGAATCACCCCCACTACTGCTCTGTGCTGAAGAGGTGATACCAGGAACATAAAGCCAAGCATCTGACACTGGAAAACGTGATTTTGGCAATTCCTTAAACAGCCGTGTGAGTAATGTTTGTGTCACAGGTAGTGTTTGCTACAGGTAGCAGCAAAATACAGCAGGTTCTTACAGCTGCCATGGGGAAATATAGTCTGATGTAACTGTTAAAGATCTGTTCATATTCCAGGCAGCAAACCACCATTTGCAGGATGAAATTGTTTGCTGTTTAAACACTGCCATTCAAGGACATTAATTGCTGTGGGTTAGATTAAACTAGATGGCACAGCAATAAGATTTGAAGCCTGGGAGAGAGGTGGGGAGGAAGGAGGAGGGGAAGAACAATCTTCTCTCATAAATAATGGGATCTAAAAAGGAATCTTTATAGGGAGAGATTAATCTGCAAACAGCCAAGTTCAAATCTAGTTCATGTCCTACGGGTGCTCCAAGCAGCCCCAGAGGACGCAAGCACTGCCCTCACCACAAAAAACCAAGACTTTGAGCTTCTATTGGGGTATTTATTCCAAATATCTGATCAATCTCAAGTGCCATATCAGAAGCTGGCTGCTTCCCAAGATGGGACAAGAGAGGAAATGCTCTCCTGCTGTTTTTAAATGCAACCAGTGGCAACAGGCAGGAAAGGGGGCAAGCTCTCATGACAACCTTTTGTTCAGTGTCTTGCACTCATATATACATGCAAAGACATACAGAGCAATATATTCACATTGCATTGCAGGGGGAGAGGTAATTTTGGTCCAAATATCTTCCTGTTGTATTTACCCTGAGTGCCTTGCAATAAACTCCTTTTCTCAGCTCATGGGAAGGCATGTTATTTATTCCTTTACAAATGTAAGCCCATTGTAAATAAATAAATAGCAGCTCTGGGCACTTTTTTTTGGAGCTGTCTTTAAAAGCACTAATCGAAATGTAATGACAGGCTGGCAGCCAGTTTCACTATCCAGAGTGCTGATAACCAGTAAGGTTTGCAGCCACAAAATGAACATCACAGCTGCAAACAAAACTATCCTCCTATCACTCACCCTGTCCCAACCCTTTGGAAAAGGCAAAAAACAGATCCCCAACCACCCAAACAAGAGCTTTGCAGAATGTTTTGAAGGTCGAAGAGTTATGGCACACTTTAGATCAAGCACAGAATGAATTTTTAGCGTAAGACCTGTAGAGGATAGCTGCCATTTCTGCAGTCTCCCCCAGCCCCATCTCCTCCAGCAGTGGCTTTATGAGCTAACAACCAGCAACCACTGCTGATTTGCTGTAAACATCTGTATTGGATACATCAGAGCACCTACAACCTGCACAGGATGACTCCTTTGGAACATTCCACAGGAACAGGAATTTCTTCTTCCAGCCAGGGAGGAGGAGAGTTGTATCCATGAGAAGGACAACACTTGTTGTCTTCTCATCCTCAGCGGCAGGGAGAGGAAACCACAGTTTGTCTGCAGTAGCTGACAGACACACAACCTGCCAGAGCAAGCCTCCAGAACTCCAACACCCAGAACACTCATGGACATCCCCTCCATTTCTACCTCTATTAGGAAGCTCTAAAGGGACAGTTTAATACAAGTTTAGTTAGTTAAATAATAGTTTAGATAGAAGATGACCCCCAGTGTTAAAATAATTTCACACAGTTCCAAGTAATTTTGTTTAAAGGAATACCTTGCAGCACCCCAAATTAATTGCAGACCTAGTCCAACAAAGACCATATTAACAAACCAGGGCCCTATTCTTCACTCTTTGAAATCAATTTTACCCTGGAGCAATTCCATTGACTGCACATGATACAGAATGCACAAGTGAGGATCTGGGGCTTTAATATTGTTTCCAAAGATGTAGTGCAGACAGTGCTGATAACACCAGCAATAATCCCATCTCCATCCCTTAGGACCATCCTAAAACTCTTTGGTAAAAAAAAATGGCATTACCAGTTTTAAGGTGTCAGGAGAATTGAGTTATTTTCTGACAATACTATACCTAAAGCAGTATTTAATCTGTATGTTAAATAAATGCTGTGATTATTAGGAGCAGACTTCTTGAAGTTGAACCACCAGGTAGCTGATAGCTATCCTATTACAAACTCCAGAAGCCTCAGTAGAGATGTACTTAATAATTGTTTGGCATTAATTTGTCATGCAATAATTATCCTATTAAATCTAAATTAAACCCTCCACTCAGACACTTCATCTAAAGTGTGAACATAACAATTAGGAGAGAAGGGGAAAAGGGGGATGATTTCTGCATCATTTGCAGCGTAAGAGTTTGTGCTTCCGTGAGCAATAGCAGAAAAAGGGATTTAAGAAAGAGAAATCACTCTGAAACAGAAACACTCCCACCATAAACAAAGACCCATCTTTCTAAGTTACATATGGTGCACATCTTAGGATAGCATCTTGTTACGCTACAAACTTCAATACATTTATTTCTTTACCATAAGGCAGTTCTGTATTGCACTTCCTTTATCAGGAAGAAAAAGCAATTAAGAAAAAATAAGTAAATGTAGACAATCGACAAAGGTTGGGATTGCTCTCCTCTACCTAGCCAAATAACAGCTTAACAAAACAGGCTGAATTTCTCTTTTACAAGCTCCTCCTGCTGTCAACAGCCAGAAATCAGGCTCTCCAGAGGGGGATCCATCCCACCCACCTCAGAGCTCAGACCTGACAGCTAAAATGAGAGAAGAACAAATCCCATCTGAAAGCCAGACAGGAAGCCTGGGACGAGAAAGATTTAAACTTGTTCTCATGTCCTAAACTGAGATTTGAGACACAGAGCTGTTCTTCCACATAGGATAATGTAGCTTGAAGTGCTTAAAATGTCATTAAGTAGCACTGCTGAGATGAGGACAGTCTGGGTAGTTTTCTGGCCTTTTCCTGACCAACTTAATTTTGGGGTCAAGAAGAATGGCTTTTTTAAAGCAAGACAAGATCTATTTCCACTTGCAAGTGCTCAATGAATTTCCACATGAGCTGCAGAGCAGCACAGTACATGACAGTCACAGGAGGCTTTCTTCATCAATCCAAACTTTTTTTCACAGCATTTAGGTCTGAAATCTATTTAAGAATATAACTTCCTTCAATAGAAGAGCCTTCTCTTTAGTTAAAAGCCCTATTTAGTAATTTTTTGTAATTTTTAGTAATATGTTTTTAGATTTGGTTTTTTTTAGTTATGTTTTCCTTAGGGACAGCAGTTCCTTATATCCTCCAGAACCCCAAAATACCCGGTGTGGTGCTGGTTTTACAGTGTGTGATATTCTCTCTCTCTTCCCAGGCTGCCTGAGCCAAGCGTGTCTCTCTCTGTGCCATTCTCCTAGGAGATAATTACCTCTTCACCTTTCTCTTCCTCTGCTAACACTCTCTCCTCTGCCAACTGCATTTTCCCACAGAGATGGTATTACTCATCCCTCTAACAAAACTCTGATGATTTCTCAAATTATACTTAGCTCTCCAGTCTGGCACTCATGTCTCTGTTCTTCTCTGTATCAGTTTGTCTAATAAATGTCTTATCTAGATCCTTAGACTATTACAGTACAAACAACACAGCCTTTTTCAACCAAAATGTTTTCCTCTAAATCACACAAAAATGTGACAGGAAGGTTCATTGTGGATTAAACTATTCACTGCCTCTGTTTTGTTCCCACGAGCTTGTTCCCAACCCCACAAGTCAGCTTGGGTTTAAAAGGTTGGTTTAAAAACTGCAGAAAGGAGATATCAAGGGGTGTAGGAGTACATTACAAAGGAAGAACAACACACTTTGATACAGGAACAAGAACAATAAGTAACCAGTTCTCTGAAAAGTTTATTTATAAAATTTAAGCACATTAAACTGGAAAAGGAAGCTTGTCTATTCAGAGACATCTGCGAGTAACAGACTGAGAAAGCCAGCATAAACAAGGGCTGTTCAGGTAATCACAAGCAAAAGGAATTCAAAACAGATTAAATCAGAGAGTCTATTTCTCATGAGTGGCACCCACACATGGTATATTTAGTGAAGTTTTCCTCCAGTGAATTTAGTGCTGATGGAAGTGTGAGACGGACTGCCCAGGAGGTTCATTCCAGCCCACTGGGGGTCACAGCCAGGACAGAGCAGCACTCTGCTTCTCTGCAGCCAGGCTTGGAGAGAAGGAACCTTCCACAGACCCCTCTACACTCACCCAGTGCCTTGCCAGCCACGGACAAGCCTGAACCAGGTTGTTACATTCTCTTCTAAAATATCATGATAAAAACGTGAAATCCTTGTATCTGTGAAATATTCTGCCACAGGGGCAGGGCAGATTTGTGCCCAGTCCCTAGCAGAAAAGGACTGCTCTGTGCCCCAAAGCATCATTACACAGAATTTCAAGGACTCTTTAGCAGCATTACCTCATTCCCATGATGAGAGGTCTTGGATCCATCGTAACTATCCATAAAACATTTCCTCATTTGGCCACAATAGGGAAAAGCTACATAGAGAGCTGCAAAGGAAACCTCATTTTTTTTCTCCAAGACAATATTAGAAATGAGCAAAAGACAGTCATAGGAGGGTTGACAATGCAGTTCTCTGAAATATCTGTCATGGAGATCGTTACTGTTTAAGGACTGGAGATTCATTACTGCTGCTGCCTTTATGGACCCAGTGCCATTAATCCCCTACTTGAGCAAAACCATGGGGTGTATTGCTAATGGCTTCCAGGTTCCTTTTTGGATGCTGTGAAGCCTATATGATAATTAGTTCTCTAAATTAGCACTGTTTCCTTTGTAATCACTCCCCTCCCCAAACGATTTCACGTCACTGTTTCTTTGTAATATTTTTGGTCTCATTTCCCATTATCACCACTGGAATCACATTGATAACATTTATTTAATCTTTTTCCTCAGCTCTCCTGTACATTTACTGTCACCATCTGCACACACATTGCATTGATCATATGAGACTTCCTAACTGCATTAGTGTGCATGGACATATGAACATATTGAGTGCTTAAAGAAGCCTTTTTAAAATTTGTTATTGGCTGGCTGTGTCCCTGCTGGAGTCCTCTGGGGAAGACCCAAGGAAGAACAATTGTTTTATCCTTTCTAACAACAGTACCACTGCTGCCTACCCCTGTTCTTTCACAGGGCCCTGGAGATCTTTTATAGCATCCTACACTGTCACTGCTGTGCTGTTAAACCCTCATGAATGCAACAACGAATTAATAACACCACTATAGACAATAAACAACTGCTAGCATAAAGGTAGCCACAAGATCTCTGGCAACATCACCATATTCCAATGCTTAGCAAGTGGATAAAACAAAATTGTTTGGTTCATCTTGCTCAGGCTGCTCAGAAAATATTTACAGGCTGATTCTCTTCCTTGTTTTCTGGTGTTTTTTTTTTTTTTTTTTTTTTTTCTTTCTTTTTTCTTTTTTTCTTTTTTCTTTTCTGGTAGGAGACAAACTATGGCTCAAAGCCAAATCTGAAATATCCTGGGGCTTTTCACTGCCTTATAAACAGTTATAGTCATTGATACATTGTTGGCATATAATAAACCCTAATGTCCAGATTGTTTGTAAAAATACATATCTGTTATTGATGTATGCACCAGTTGTGCCTCAAGGCTCTCTTCGAGATGAGCTCCCCTTCATTTTGAGGCCTAGACATGTTTACATTAAACAGATACTTGGTAACTCAAAAAAAAAAAACCCTTAGCAGCCTCAGTAGAGAATCTAGAGAAACTCATTGATTAGACAGAGGTTGTGGTGGAAGTGTGTGGCACACAGAGAAATGAGCACACACCTCTGATGGCAATTAAATGCCCTACTTACAGTTAATTCCCTGCTTTTATTGGCAGGAGATTGAAACGAAGAATAAGCTGGGAATGTAATGCTCAGCCACAGGTGGCAAAATTCTGGCTAGGGCCTGCTAGAAAGCCAAAGTAATAATGCAATGAAATATTTTCTGCTCCTCTCTGCTGGTGATATTCTCCCCTTCCAGGGTTTCACCTAAAGAGAAAGAAACTCTTCACCTTTAAACCACAAAAATGCATGTTTTTTTTTTCCAGCATGCCTGTTCTCTGTGCCACAGGTGCGACAGCATGGCCACCAGGGCCAAGGTTTCTGTCTTCTCCAGCTTTGAGACCATGCAGGAACCTGCAGACCCTTGTCAGCAGCAAGCAGCCCCTGGGATTCACCCCAATTCTGTCAGGGGATGTCACTGCGTGACCCAGCCCGCTTTCAGCAAAACCAACAAACAACAGCTGCTGAGCCAGGCACAGCCACCCAGACACACATGCCTAAGACCAAGAAGAACTTGGTCTTTCAGGGCAGATTCTTGACCTGCTGAGCCTGAAACAACTCGGAATTCCCTGAGTGAGTTTGCTAAATGCATAGGGGTGCAGGCGGGCCCAGAGGAAGTGCCTTGGCAGGCTGACCTTAGGCACTGGAATGAGCAGCAAAAATGCTCAGAGAAACTGTTAATGTTGTGTTTTCTTTTAATACACATCCTACAAAGAGCGAAATAGGACTTAAGGAGCTCCTGTTTTAGAGAAGCCCTCATAAAAAAGCAAGTAGGAATTTTAAATGAGGATGATATGCCCAAGGGTTTATGGATCATGCATAATGGCTTAAATCACGTTAAAGTGGTGTTGAGACATGCACATCATTCCCTCTTGTACCTATTTGACTTCAGCATTTTACAGAGCAGTCTCACACAAGGAAGACCCATTCACAGCCTTTCTGCTCACACCTGGGACAGGGGGATGGACACAGAGGAAATTGCTGTAGCATGCTCAGGGCTGAAATACTCACTATTTTCAGCAATACCTTCAAAGCTAAAACTTGGATGCTCAGGAGATCCCACCCTCTGTCAGCTTAAAGCTTATTCATGTCAAAGTCCCCTCCCTCTAGTTAGCCCAGAGCAAACTTAAATAAATAATCTAGCAGTTCCTTCCAATTTCCTGACTGTGGGAGACTTTTGCCCAGGTCGCAGGACTAGCAGCCCATAGTATTGTGGTTTAAAAAATGTCACTGTTCCCAGCAGAAGCCTGCAAAAAGGTATTGGAAATCCCAAGGGTCTGGGAAATTTGTAAAAAAAAAAAACCAAACCAAACAAACACTTAAAACAAACAAACAAAAACCCCACCACCTGAAAAAAGAATCACTGGTCTAACACACATATTTGCATGCCAAGTGTCAGTGAAACTATTTTTTTAAAAAAGCTTTGCTAATATTGTCTGAATTTAAAAATGTAGAGATTCCTGTACATTAAAATACAATGATCTGGGCAACATAACTGTTAGCAAGGTGATTCAGTCTGTGCAAGACCTGGATTTGATACGGTGTAAGCTCTGCATGAGGAGCCTGATTCAAACCAAGACAATGTTCCCTTTGTGCAATTGTCATTTTCACACTATTTCTCTGTGACCTTGTTTGTTGGGCAGTGCGCATAAGAATTTAACTGCATCTTCCCACCCCTGCCTTGTTATGGGGAAGGCCCAAAGGCAAGTGTTGGATACTATTGTTTGTTTCTCTTGAGCATCCCATGGAGATTCAGGTCTATTTACTGCAGTTTATTTCTAAACCGACAGCTGATAGAGTTCCCATTACTGATCTCTAATGAATGGAAAGAGCTGGGGAAACAGGATTTACCTTCCCTTCACTCAGTGTTCCCTGTTTCCAATCACAGAACTCTTCCCTTCTCCCCTGCTGCAGCTCCTCCTCTCTTTCATTTCTTACATAAACTAGAGGGTCAGTTCTAGGTCAGGCATAGATGGACACAATGCCAACATACGTGACTTTGACTGCTTGAGTTCTGCAGATGGTTTCTGGATGAATTAGATTAAAACATTTTAATTTGCCACCTCCTGAGCATATCCATCCTCACTGTGGGACACACATTGTGTGGATGCTTCCCCAGTCCACCAAGGTGAACTGGCCATGCTTCCTTTGGCCTGCCCAATTAAAGCAAAAAGCCAGGCACTGGAGTGCTGAAGGAAATGAGGTTTTGTTCTTATTCCAGAAGATGTTTAAGCAACAGATAATTTTCTCAGCACTTTCACTTGTAAGTACTACAGGAAACGGCAGGGTGACAGTGCCAGCAACATTCACTTTTCTAGACCCTATCAGCCTCTGCTGCAAAAATCTTCCAAGAGAAACTTTCTGTGGCCCTCAGCAGTCATCATCCATTCTCTGAAACAAGATCCTGTAATTTCTGCCTGTGTTTTTATTCTCCTCTCCCTGCCAATGTACAGATTGCAGTGCACTAACACCTCAGGTTAGCCTGAGGTGTGCATTGAAAAATGTCATGAGGGCTCAGATGGTGACAATGACAACCTATAAGAAAAAGCAGGAATTTTGCAGACATTTATGGAAAACCATCGAGGCACCCCAAGTCAAAGTAAGAAAACAACAAGTAAGTTTAAACTGCTCTTCAGCACCAAAAATACCCCTTTGAAGATTCAAAAGAAAAAAATTTAGCTGTCCTTCTGTACCCCAAGAAGAGTCATGGAATGTCAACCAGTCATTCCTGACATTGGCACGGGTTAAAGAGATGGCAAATCCTGTCTTCCTTCACTAGCTTCTTCCTAAAACCACTTTCCCATACTATTTGGTATAAATTTCAAGTAACATGTTTCTGTGAATAATCAAAGAGAAATAAGAAACTGGATGGATTTGGGCACAATTCAATAGGAAGAAAGGTGACAATATATGCTTATAAGACATTTACATGAGTGCTGTAGAAAACACATCTTTGTTAAGTTTCCTGTATTACATTTTAGCTGACATGACATAGAGAAAATAAATCCTTAGGAAAGTCTTGTTCTTACACTGTTTCTGCCTTGCCCAAAACTAAGCAGCAGTGTTGAAATCTTGCAAGGAAGCTCATTCCCTTGAGGTTGTTAATCAGCATTTTAGACGAAAGTTTGGGGTAGCTTCCAACTAAGACTTCAATTTTTTTATCTGAAGCAAACCAGACTGCTAAATTGCATTCTCGTTTTATAAGACAATCATTAATAATAATAATAGCAAAATGAGAATTGCAAAGATTATTTTTTCATGTATTTTATTAACGTGAAGGTAAAATCCTGCTGATCAGATCAGCACAGTTGCATCAGAGATAAATTTAGTCCATTATTCAATTAATCTTTCAATGCACTCCTGTGGTCGAGGTAATGCATTATTATTATCTCCACTTCTGTTATTCCCATTAGAGACATTAGTTCCAAGAACGTGAACCATTTATTGTTGAGGGTCCTGATCCTGTAACAGGATGTGCTGGCAGAGACCCCAGTGTCCATAGTAAATCCCACTACCTTGAATGAAACTCATCATCCTTCATTAGGACAATTGTTGCAAAGTGCCATTACCTCCTATTGTGCCCACCCAGTTGAATAAGTGCCTACACTATTTAATTTAAGAAGGCAATAATTAAACAAAGAACCTTTTTGCATTTACTGTAACTGGGGCGTGTTAATTGACCACCCTGCTTTTGGGAACATCCCCTTGTCCACACAAACAAGGATGAGGGAAACAAGCAGTACTGAGTGTAAACAGGAGTGCTCCCAGCACTCTCCACCTCCCTGCTCACCAGTCAATGCACTGACTGCTTTTAAGGTGGTGGTAAGTGACCTTTTACCTCTTTAAATAAGTGATGAAACAATTCTTCTATTAGACACTTGATCCACCTGCCTTCATGCCTTGTTTGTTTGTTTGTTTTGCATCAGGACTGTCATTTCAAAGAGCATGGAATCACGGAATGGTTTGGTTTGGAAGGGACCTTTGAAGTCATCCAGTCCAACCCCCCTGCAGTGAGCAGGCTCACAGAACTAGATCAGCTTGTTCAGAGCCCCATCCAACCTGAACTTGAATCTCCAGACTGTTCCCACTTTACTGTATTTTGACTCACATTTTGGAGTGATCTTGGGTGGATTTCTTTGGGGTGTGTTAACCTGATTCCCTTTGGATTATGCTTAACTGGAAGATATGCTCCAGGACCATTTAAAGGACCACTCACAAGTATTCACTCTGTAAAGACAGACTAGAGCTGCCTTAGGGAAACCCCTTGAAATATACACAGTGTGGACACAGAACCAGCTGCATTGTTCTGTGGCTCATACTATTTACAAATGCAGAACAATCCACTGTCTCACCCCATTGACCCTCAGCCAATTCCAGTGAAAAGAACATTGCAGGAACCAGTCAAGCTGATTGCAATACTGTCACAGGGCTGCTAGCACAGGCACCTGCCCATTCTGAGCCACAGCAATATTCTAGCTCTTTCAAGATTGGTCTCCAAACAGCTATTAGGTAGTCCAGGAACCTTAGCTGCAAACACAGAAATTCAGTAAGAAGCAATTCTGCTCGCTAGTTAAACTGCACAGATCAAATAATAATAGCAAGCAATGCAGGAATGCCATATAATTTATTCATTAGCATTGCTAACGTGGAAAATGTTTCTTTCCCTGTGATGAATCTTACTCATTACGCTTTGACTATAGGAGAACATATTCAGAATGTTGTGTCAAACATACAAGCACATACTATATATTTAAAGTAACGGGGAAAATGGCCAATTTTGAAATATTTTAGAAAAGAAGGGTTTTTTCTATCGCCACATATATTGTACACAGATGTTCAATACATTTTCTGAAGTATAATGTATATCAGACATTTGGAAGCCTTCCCCTGGCCTTTCTATACTCCACCTTCTTATACCAGCCAGATTAATGCTGTTAGTAGAGGACCCAAGGGTGATAGATCTGTGGGGTAATCCTTGGAATACCTTGTGCTCCAGGCTGAATGATGCTTCCTAACATTTGGAGACCTACCAGATATTGCAACTGGTAGAAAATCACCTCAGACAGAGATATAATTTCTTTTTATTACAATTGTTTCTGGAAACTGGCCCTTTTAGCAGAATGAAAAACAAAATAATGAGCCTGTCTTTTTAATCCCCGAGAGGACCGATTAATTTACGTTCACTCACTGTTTAGTTTTCATGGGTCCTAAAATTTGCACAGGGCCTCAGGGTCTGCTCTGTTCCATGATTAAGTGAAGCAAAAAGCCAGAAATGCTGTTCTACAGCTCCTCACTTACAATCTGCTTACAAACAGTAGATCACTCCGTGGTGTACAAGAACAAATACATTTCCCTCCTGTCACTAACTAACTCAGACAAACACTCATTTGCTGCAATCCTTCAGACCATGGAGAGATCAAGTATTGCAGTGGGCAGGTCATTCCTAGCTCTGGCACTAATGCTCCATGTAAATTTTGAGATACTGTCCTCATTCTTTCCACTGTGGATTCTCTTCCCCCTTGCATTAATGAGGACTAGGCTTTTTCACAGTGGATTCCCTCACTGAGTTCTTCAAAACAAACTATTCCACAAAATGAATGCACTTTATAATCCCTGGAGGAAGTGACAGTTTGATTTAGAAGGCAAGTGTTTATATGCTTTGATTTCTATATTTTCCCCCTCTCTATACCTACACACACACTTGTATGCATATGTAAATATATATATTCCAGAGGACAAGTGAACCTGAGCTTTTATTTGCAAAATATTCACCATGAAGGGAAATATGAGGTACGAGCATGCACATTGTCTCTTAAGTAGCTTACTCTGTTATGGTTTTCTTTGTAGATAAACAATGGGTATGTTCATTGCCAAAATCTCTTAATGACTAAAAGACCCCCAGCTTTGGTGATGTCTGTGACAGGACTCCACATATGAATAGGGAAATTCCAGAATATTTGGTTGAAGGATCAATTCACTAACCTTTTACACAACATGACGCCACCAGCATAAGGCAGGAATAAAAAGAAAAATTGCTCTGACTGCTAGAGCAGTACAGCCACAGAGGAACAGCTCTCACAACATGAGCAAGTGTGAAAAACACAAAAAGCAAAAGAAAAGAAAACCACATTAAAGAACAGCCAACAGTATACTAAGAAAAAAGCTTTTCCCTTGCTCTTGTAAGAAATAATGCCAGCTGAAATAGAGATCAAGTTTCCCATTTACACTTTCCATGGCTTTTATTTTCCCTACAAACTAGAGAACCCAAACATGGAAGATGACATGCTTTCTTGTTTCCCACGGAGGTGTGCCAGGCTACTACAATAATGGATTTCCACTCCACATTTGCTTCTGCAGATGATAACAACTTTTGCCTTTGTATTTATACCATAATTCAAGCAGACAAAATAACTTCTTTGCTAGAAACAAGAACTTCCATAAGCAATAAAACAAATCAAGGAAGGTTTTGGTTGAAGGAACAAAAAACCCCAAACATCTAAGTGACAACTGTTTACAAACATAGATAAGATGCTGAAAGATAGGTTTTGTTTCAGCTTATACAAATGTTTATTTCTAGAAGACAGAGTTGCTGGAGAATAAAAAGCATCCTACTTTAAGAGGCACATAGCTGATATCAGGCACAGCCCTTCCCAAGCAGAGATATGAGAAACAGACACCTCTATTTCTTTCTTAGTCATATTCAATTTCTTCAAGCTATGACTATTAAAATGAAGACTGAGCCATCAAAGTGTCATTGAGCTGAGGAAGGAGAAGGAGCTGGAGTTAAAACAAACAAATTATGACCAAAACCAAGGGAATTTATTTTAAGAAGAGAATTAATATATTTCATATTCAACTTGTGCCAAAGTCTGACTGCAGTAGAAGAATTTCTAAATTATCTGGTTTAATTATCACTGAATAAAGATCTTCAGATTTGATCCCTACCTTATAAAATCCTTTAGTGAAAGGACAAAGGACTAGATTATGGTCTTGCTTATGGCTGTTTAAATCTCTGGTAACTCCACTGAAATCACGCTGCTATGAATATTTACGGTTCATTGTAAACATTTTGAGAATTGTAGTGGGATGAACTTTATAGAGCACAAGATATTTTAAACATTGGAAATGTGGGCTTTGTACTTTCAAGAACTATATGCAGGGCTGAAATTTAGCACCATGAACAAAACTTCCCAGTGTGACACAAATCCAGATCACAGAACCATAGAATATCTTGAGCTGGAAGAGACCCACGAGGATCATCAAAGCTCAGATCCTTCAGTCAAGGCTCATAACACTCCAAGGGCATCTCTCAGCCCCATGTTTCCTCCATGGGAGTTGTAAGGACTCAAGACAGACACCTCAAAGCAGCATCAAGAGGCATCACATGCAAAGATGGTTGGTCAGTTCTGATTAGGTCCTGAGAGGACCTTGGGAAGTGGCTTATTTGAGAGACTATAAGGCAATATTTTTTTGTCATTAATCCACTGAGAATGCCTGGTTCTTTCATTACCTAAACATGACATGCATATTTCAAATTACACATTTTTACTTGATAATTATTTAATAAGATAGGGATGGAGTCAGCAAATAATGGCTCGAGGAGGAACATTTAATTTCCAAGAGTGTCCTAAGAGACATTTCATTGAGGGGAGCCATAGCAATTACCTGCAAATTCAGTGTCAGACACATTTCACTAATTCAGGACTCAGGAAGACAATGTGCATTAGCACTAGGAAGGTTGTAGATAATCAGATAATGAACATCACAGTGGTGAATCTACAGACAGAAATGACACTACTGCTCTGCTCATCTAAGATTTGAAATGCAAATTATTTTGAAGATTTACTGAATGAAGTCTTGATACTTTTTAATTCTTTGCCTTAATTTTGTTGAGATGATTCCTCATTTGCCTCTTGGCTTCTGACAGATATCTGAATTTGCCCTGGTGATGAAGATTTTGGCTGGTAGGCATTGAATGCAACGAACTTTCAATTTGAAGGAAATGTAAGGACAAAGAGCAGAGAAGCAAAGTACAACAGGCAATGGTGTTGTGTCAGTGCTATTTGATCAGACTTCATTCATGAGTGAATTTCCAAACAGCTGGATCTGACTACATATTCATACCGTAAATACCAAGCCCTCTTGGCAGAACCATATGCCAAAAGAAAATATCCCAGGTCAGTTAAGACAGAAGTCATGGAATGCAAAGCAAATTAATGTGCTAGCATCCATGGATTAGACAAGTCTGCTGGTTGGAAATATCAGGAAATGTTTGGAGTAAAACTGCCCTAATTTGGGCTTTGTGGTAAATAATACACAAGATTCAATGACATAAACTGAAAATGGACAGAGTCAAGCTTTGGAATAAGGACCTGCTGTCCTCCTAGTCCCTTCCATGAGGGAAGTTCTTCTGTTCACTCCACACCAAGAGATGACATTGAGTATAAGACAAACTTGACTTCAAAACCACTGACAGACCCACGCGGGTGTCCCCAAGGACAGAGAGATTTTCTGCAGAGCATTAACACTTGCCCATAAATATGGGAGCAGGCTGTACCTCTCCATGCTCAGGAGCACTGTACTCTGGGTGTTCTCTGCTTGAAATTATTGGTGGCATGAATCAAAGTGGCAAGACCTGCCTCTTATCAGTGCTCACTTAAATTGAGTACTTTGTATGTGTATCCCTACTGTAGTTGGGTCCTATAATCAGCAACAGTGATAGAGAATCCTCAAGTACAAACATGCACCAAGTGATATTTCTGATTTAAAGGTTAACACTGATTCAAATTGCTTTTATTCTTCCCTCCTGCTGGCTAGGAAAATGTTCTTTAACTTTATTGTTCCGGAATGTTCTCTTTCAAGATCTCACTACTTTACCCCCAATATCCAATGATAGCATTCAGGATGAAGATTATTAGTTGGTTTTTTTTTTGGTTTTTTTTTTTTTTAATCAAAGACATTAAAGTTTGCAAATAATCACGTTTGTAATTTGCTCTTGCAAATTTGGAGGGAGAGAATAAGGAATATCATTGGATATTGGTCAAACAGCAATTACCTTTCCTCTGACAGCTGCTGTCCTGACTTCTTTCCAATGCTAAAGTATGAGTCCTTCATGATTTTCTAATAGATTAAATTATTTGCTTTTTTTTGAAAACTATTTTGATATTTATTATACTCTGTTCATTGCTATCCCTCTGAATTGTGCTGGGAAAACTTAAATGCTTTGAGAGAGATTGGGTAGATGGGTAGATAACTGTGAAATTTTACAGTTAATATCTGCAAAGCACCTAGAGATTTCAGAATAAAGGAGGCATGAGAAATGCAGAGATTTCTTGTTATGTTTCAATGCATGAATGCAAAAAGAAGAAGGGAGGGCGGGAAGAGCCAAGTCAAATATTATGGTATGTCTCGAAAAGCCGCTCGCTTTAATCCTCGGCTTCCCTGGTCTCTACCATCTCAATTGGCACTTGCAGAACCAGACTTCATTTGTTTCCTCTGAGGTGTTCCTTTAAAAAGGATCTGAATGGAGATAGGGATTTCTACAGAGCACAGGTAATTAGTGCTGGAGGACTCTGATTATCTCTTAATACCCCTCCTCACCGTTTTACACAATTCCACATAATAAGCCTCCCCTTGAACAAACCTGGTCTGAGACAGACTCTCCTGGGAGGCTGATTCTCAGTGTGAGGAGAAGAGCTGCAGATTTCCATCCTCTACAGACACAGGTTCTTTTTCTTCACTTTTCTAATGGTTATTGGAGAGCAGAAGAATGATATACTGCATTTAAAGGTAAAATCCCTGTCCCCTACCTTTTCCTCCCAGTAGAACTGTGAGACAACCAACTGTTTATTTTTTATTCTTATTTTAATTTCCTTTCTATGTTTTCCCTATTTTAATTAAAACGAGATCAACAATCCACAAGAAAACAAACTCATGAAAGCTGCACTGAATATATATCTGCATTATAGTTTAATAAAAATTTAAAAGTTAGGGTATTGAATAAAATTAAACCCTTAACAGAGTGGGAATTAAAATAAAACCCAACAGCAACAACAAAACCAGGAGAGATCATGATCAATTAATGATGAATATTGCATTGCTTTGTCTGCAATATATCAGTTCATGCCCAAAAAGATAATTGGGAAGATGGGGAGAACTATTAGGGGTGTTTAGGGAAATACCAACAAAGACCAAAAAGCTAAACTATAAGAAATAATATCAGGCAACAACAAAAGACCTTGAGGAACACGAGACTAATTAGAGAAGTCGGCCATGCGTTTTGTTATCACTCCATTACAATGAATGGAAATGAGGCCAGGGGTTGAACATCTCTGCTCAGGAACACCTGGGGAGCAGGAGCAAGGAAAAACCTGATCTGCCCTTGTATTAGTTATTTAAGCTCAAAGAACTTTAAACTGATACAGAGCTGATTTCAAGCAAAAAGACATAAAAATTCTCACTAAAGATCAGAAGTTCAGAAAACATTAAAAGAGGAGCTGAATAAATAAATTTCCCACACACTTTTCTTTATAAGAGTCAATGGGGCAAGCAAGATAACAAAGGAACTTATGATGGGGAGAAATAACCATTATACTTCACAGACACTTGTTTAGAAACAATTTTCTTTTGCCAACAGCTATAAATGGTGCAAGCTTCAATACTTTTATTTGTGCTTAAATGGGAGGCCACTTGTCAAATATTTGCATAGAATAAACCTCAGCTCAAAGCTTTTGAATGTATGCTTTGCTTTGAATATGGTAGTAATCCCACCTCTAGTCAGCTGAATCCTTCAAATCATGCTGTGCTGAACCACATCTGTCTCTTGAGATTCCACAATAAAAATTATTGCTTTGCATTTCAGCAGCGAACAAAGTGATTCCCATGTACAGTTTGTTTGCAAAACACTTAGTCAACCAAATGGATCTTAAGCAACTGCATGTTCTTATAAAGCAGAAACACAAACAGAAAAAAAAAAAAAAAAAAACCAAACAAAACAAAAAACCACAAACAAAAACAAACAAACAAAAAACCGACCAACCAACCAAAAAACAAAAAAAACCACAAAAAAAAAAAAAAAAAAACAAAAAAAAAACCCACCCCACCCTCTTTCTAAATGTGAACGACAGTAGACAAAGAGGACAAACTGAAGCCAGCTCGGCTGCCAATTCCTCTGGGAAAGTCAAGCTCCTTTGCAACTGCATCAAAGGCAGCAGCTGGCCAGCCCAGCCCATAATGGGATGATGATGCAAATCAGCAGCTTGAAGGTGCTAAAGTAGATGACATGGTGTTGGTTCAAGAATCAGGGCCCATACAAGTTTATCTGAGGATGGGCTGGTGAAAATGCCCCCTGCTTTTCTTTCCAGCCACTCTTCCCGATGGTTTTGCCACTCCTGCCTAAGCTTCTAATAGAGGCAGTGTTTTCTTTTCCTAGATAAAGACTCATTGTTTAATTCTTCTGAATGCTTTGACAACTAGAAGGGTGAAAGACACCCTGTGAGGGACAGTAAATGCTCTCTCTCTCTCTGTTTTGATATCCAGTGTGTAGATCTGTAATGCACTGCTCAGTGTGACTCTCCAAGGCTGCTCCCACAAGCAGCTGGGAAAGTCAATCCATTGTCAAAGCAACAGCAGCTTTTGCTCTTGGCTCAAGAAGTTTGGGGCTCCTTGTTTCTACATTTTATGATGATACAGAAGCATCAGCATGCTGGTGGCATAGACTGGGCTGGATGAAAAGGATGAATTGCATTCCCATATCCAACCAACTATTTTTGTTTGCTCTGCTTTCCCCTTCCTTCTGTAGTTTGGCTTAAGAGACCCGAACATCCTTCATGTACAAGGGAGAAACATCTCCTGCCCAGCCAGCACATTTTTACTTAAACTCAGTGTTCTCAGGACACAATCAAAACAGAAGACTGATGCTTGATAAGTATCTAGTCTGGGTGGGAAGATGGTGATATATAAGGAAGGAAAGCAGAATCTTTTCATTCTTCCTGTGTAAAAAACACATTGGTTTTCTATTTGCAGTTGAAATCTAGAGTGCACCATGTAAAGGCAGGCAGCCAGTGCAACTTTGCTATGGATTTTATCCTGGTTTTGGAAGCATTTTGATACTGATACCTATCTCAATGTAGCAAATTTGACAGAATCTCTTGGCTGGATAAACTGCTGCTCCCTTGCAGGTCACTAGATGGTGATGGGGAATATTAAAAAAGCCCTTAATGCAGACAGCAAAGCTGCAGACCTTGCTGCAGTTAATGAGTGAAGGAACACTTGCTGCTCCCCATCTTTCCTTTCAATTCTGCTCACGTCACGTAATCTCAGACAGCACAAATTGCCATCAGTGTGAGATACCAGGAATGCCTCAAAAACCACCGTGGAGTTCAGTCTGAGAGGTGGAGACTGAACAGCATCTCCAGCCTATCCTCCTGGGGTATAGCTTTAATTAACAAGGTTCTATATAAAGAATTTGTTGAGTTGGTTATTTAAAGGAAAAAAGTCCATCTGGGCTCCTAGGACCCATTTGAAATTATATTCCTTTTTATATAGCTCGGACAGAGCAGAAACAAATGTCCAGAAGGGAAAAAAATCTTCCTGAGATAAAAAGGAGCTGGCTGCTCTCTGCTGATCCTTTGGCACCATGCCTGCCAGTATTTGAGAAGAACAAAGCTGAGAAACAGAAATTCAGCACTGCTAAGATGCACCCACTACCTCTGAAGCACTTGCACCCCACAGCCCACTAGACAAAACTCACTCTTAGGCAAAACCCTTAGCCTGACAGAGACACAGGGAATGGGAAGCTGAGCCAAATCTCTTTTAAGAGGAGAACTCCAGAAACAAACCAGCCAAATATTAGCTGATATAATTTGTTACATGTTTCAGGGATGGGGAATAGAGAAACGCAGAAGGGAAGAGGAGGCCACTCTTCTCTGTCCCAGACACCCACCCAGAACTTGCAGCAGGAATTCCCAGAACTACCCACTCTTATCTATTCCTAGTGACTTGGAGCCAAAAAAACCCTTCTGTCCTCAGGAAGTTTTCTTCTCCATTTTTTTTTCCTTGTGTCTGCTCATATTAAACCACCACAAAATAAGAAATTCTTAAAGTACTGACAAACTGGAAAATATACCAAGAAGAGCAAGAAGAAATGAATTATGAGTGCTGGAGGGACTCACTTGCAAGGAAAGATTAGAAGAACTAAATATGTCTAGCTTGGCAGAGAGATGACTAAGCAGAGAGGGGGAAGTGATAAATGTCTACAAATATTTGAAGGGCGTATACATGGAGGAGGCAGAGAGATTCTGCAGTGTGAGCCATACCAGGTGGTGGGATTAGGAGCAAAGGGATGGAACCAGAAAAGGAAAGAAAAAAAAAACCAACCCAAAAAACAACAAAACAAAACAGAAAAAACCTCACAAAGCAAAAATTCAACTGAAGGCTACACAAACCAAAGTCCTCATGAAAATGATATATATCCATATCCCCCACACTGGGGATGTGGAGATTTTCTCAGAGGTAGAAAACTCAGTATATGAGACATATGGGAGGACTGCAGGAGTGCTTTGTTGCTTGCAGAACTAAAGGAAAGAGCTGTGCCTTGATGCTGGGAGACCAACAGGAGCCTCAGTGGACAACAGGTGTCCCACCAACACTGTCAATTAGAGAGCTTCAGGCAGGAAGTAAAGGTCATTTTTATATCCAATTGAAATCACAAGAGAAAGGTTTGTTTGGAATAATTTAATGACCCTGAACTTGGTAGAGCTACAGAACTTTATAGATAAAGCCCAGCCAGATGGTCCCTGGGAAGCAGGAGGATTTGGGTTTGTTAAGCATTCAAAAAGATGATGGTGGAAAACCTGAAAGATCAAGATGGGAGACAAAAGCATCGTATTCTTCCATCTTAACTCAATTCAACCATCACTGGTTTAACCAGGTCAAAAGGAGATGGGGAGAACGTAGTGCATTCCACAACTCAGGTTCTGATGCAAAGCCCACACCAGTGCTCATTTAGCACCTTGAAAAGTCAGCAACTAAATGTAGTCAATTCCTGTCTCAGGAAAACAAAAATCCCACTTGTCTTCCCCTTTCAGACAGGGAGGACTCCAGCCACCAGCACAGACATGGCCCCAGTACATCATTTCAAGCCCTCTCCTGCTCCACATCAGCACACTCATCTGTGAACAAGCAGAAGGACAATCCAGAGATCACATCCAAGGGCATGTAATTGAAGGTTGTGTTCTACACCCAGTTCAGCTGGATTCCAGCCAGGATGTGCAGCTCAATTGCTTTAGAGTCACAGACAGCAGTGCCTCCTTCTGCCAGTACAGGAGGGCAGACCTCGATTTTTGTCTTCCTGGAATTATGTCACTGAGACCCCTGTACATACACTCAGCTGTTTAGCCTGAGAAGGGGGCATGGGTCCAAGGTAATGCAAGGAAAAGCACTGAGTCCTTCCTTAAGGAATGCATTTCAAGTGTTAAACCTCTCCCTTGTGCAATCTTGTGTAAACCAGGCAAAAGGAATTCCCACAAGCCCCGACACGGGAAGCATGTCAAGGTCCTTCCCTTTACCCTGGATTTGATTCAAAGTTTTGATGGGAAGTCAAAGCCTCAGCTTATGTTTTCAGAGTACTCCATGTCCCTAGCAGAGGTTTGCAGGGATAAAACCCCATGTCTGTAACAGGGAACTGTCTGTAAACAGGGTAATGCTCATCTGCTTGGCAAGCAGAGCTAATTCTAATAACATTGTGCTTTTGTAGATGACAATAAAAAGAGAAGATATTTCACTACAGTGAGATTTCAAGATGACTGTATATTTCTCTAACAACTGAAATAGGGGAGCGAATGGAACAGCCAGAGGTCAGAATTACACTGCTTAGCCATCACAAGGTCCTCCCACCCCAACAGAGCTGGCTCTCCACAGAGAGATTATCATCCACAAGAACCAAGCCCCAGTGCTCCTTGCTAGGGAGCTAATCCTAGGACAGAGAACCTGTGATGACCTTTCCACATGGAGACAAGAATGAGGCATCCCAAGTCAAACACAGGGAGAGAGGTGATAACAGACCTGCTCCTCTTTCTGCCCTTCCCAAACACATGATCCTCCTGCTAAACATAAAGGATGAGATCTCTCAGTGATCCAAACACAAAGGATGAGATCTCTCAGTGGAGTTATTACGCAGCTCCTGCTCTCCTACACCAGATGAAACAAAATGACATACCTTGATCTGGGTAGGACAGGCACTGAGCCCTCTGTAGAGGCAGGCTGGGCTGGCTTGCAGCTGGGTAAGTCTTTTCATCAGGAAAAACAGCAGCTGCCATTCAAGACTCAACTGAGCCAATTTCAGCAAAGTCCTGGGACCCGTGGCAATGAAGCTGTAATGGAAGAGCCAGGTTCATCTTCACAAAACAGCACAGATTCCAGTGTCCCAGCATGGCTCTGAGGAGCATGGTGCTGCTGCAGCTCTTTTTATTAATTAACCAGGTGTTTAACCTCAGCATCCTGGCTAAAATTCGGCATGGAGAAATGCACTTCCTTTCTTCACCCAGTTTTCACTCAGCAGCTTTATCCTGGGCAGTTTCCCCCACCCTGCCCTGGTGCAGTCACTGCAGAGTAGGTGCAGTGTCACCCCAGAGCACGCTGCACTTCAGCAGCAGGTGAGGAACTGCTCCTCAGCCTGCCCAACCCAAGGGCTCATGGAACCCACTGTGTAAACATAAGGCACTATTATCTCCCCTCTCCACATGGAATCACTTTATGGAATTTATTATTATTTGGAGCTCAAATTGAAACCCTCTGGCCATGTATGAACACTAAGCCTGCTTAGGGAATGCAGGAAGCAGCTAAAGTGGTGAAAAGGCAAAGATTTATGACAGTCAGAAAAGAAATTTTCTTTTCTAGCAACAAGCTTCACATTCCTAATCTATTTCTGCAGATTTTGCTACTCTCTACCAAACTTCTGACAGGTCTTAAAGACTAACACTTACCATGCTGCAAGCTGTTCCTCTAAAGTCTATTTTATCATTGTTTATAACCACCTGGCTGGATTCCCTTGGTGGTTTTTCACTCTTTCTCATAGACCCTAAGAGTATCCATATTGCCCACGACACAGCCTTCATCTTTACCTTTTTCCTTCCCTCTCAGCTGTTTTTAACTGGGCTCCCTTTTTCTCCTCCTGAGAGCTCCCACCCTTTCTGATTCCCATTCAAATCATCACATTAGTGAGACAGACTGACTGTGGTTTTCACCTGTCTCTTAAGTGGGATTGTATCCTCACCCTCTCCCTTGGCATCAGTGAAACTTTCTTCTCTAAGAGCTTTACAAATATATTTCTGTCCCTGACAAAATGGTATTAGGTAAGGATGTAAGGGGAGGTCTGTGAAAGGAGAAAAATAGCAGTGACAATGAGTCGTCTCTCCCAAACTGTCTCTCTGAAAGCTCCAAATGGCTCTGTAACAGCAGGAAAGTGCTTCCTGATTATTGCCAAGCTGAGGCCCGGGAAAGCCCTAAGGGTGGACAGGAGAGGGGTAAGGAATATATAAAAACCTGCAGGAAGATGGGGTGTGGCAGAAATGCTGCGGCCCCTCAGAGGCTCCCGGAGATGTTAGAGCTGCCCCTGCAGCAGAGTTCCAGGAAGAACTCAGAGCTCCACTTCCCCCCCACTCTAAAAACTTCAAGCTACTCCCTATGCAGGAGTAGTGTAGTGGTCTCTAGGTCCCTGTGGACCCTCTCATGGTTTTCAACAAGATTTTACAGCAGAAGTTTCAACCAGGACTGATCAATTTCCCACCCAACAGTCAGACAGATCTCACTAATTTCCAGTGACTTGTCACTTCAGACCTTCCTCTCATAGCACAAGGGGGGCTGACCCCCCAAACCCAGACTCCTGGGAGAGCATGTGGGCAAGGTGCCACCAGTGCTGGTCACAGCCACCTCTGGAGCCAGCAGCTCTGGCTGCAGGAAGGAGCACAGCTAACACAAACATCATGCTGTGTTCCCATGGCAACCAAAGTGTCATGTTCATCACCGTCTCATTTCTGGAAGAAAAGAGACATAGGTCTGATGAAGAAAACTCCAAGAGTCCCAGTGGGCTGTGCTGAGCTTGGGCACATTTTTAATGTCACTGCTGGCACCACTCACCCCAGGCCTGCTGGAAAGTGCAGCCCTGTGTGTGAGCCCATGGGTGTGAGCAGGAGGCTGAATGGGATTCAAATGCATCCAGCCAGACACAGACAGCTCATGTCCTGTCTGCCCTGTGTCACTTTGAAGCTAGGGATACACAATCCACTCACCACAGCTCTAGAAGTTACAGATGTTAGCAGAAGAGTTTTCAGCTCCACCCATCCTATCTCCCATTTGACATGACCTGGGGATGAAGGTCCTTATCAGTTACCTTTATCAGTGACTTATTAAACCCCAGTAATTGAGGAAGATGGCTGAATTTGGAATTGCTCTTCTCGACAGAGCAGAGATTTTTGTTTGCATCAAGTCCCCTCCTGGACTGGGTGAGCTGCCACCATCCCACTGTGCCATGTTTTCTGTGCTGATATCTGTGCCCCAGAAACCTGTTCCAGCTGGGATCCAATATCCCCATTAACACGGGTCTGTATGAGCTTCTGTGCAGTGACTACAGGGCAGCAACTAAACCATTGCCACAGGGAGCATGGTACACAGAAATCTCACCTTCCAGTTCCAAGACAGACATGCTAGAGATGCATCACTGAACAGTTTTGGAGCTCTCTGATGTGTTCTTGCTTGAGGCATGAGAAGATGTAAGGGTGGAGGATTCATTTCAATCACTTTAAAATTAGTTCCATCAATTAGTAGTTCTTTTCTATGGTAAGAGAACTTCCAGCCTGAAGAACACAAAAGGAAGACTCCAAAAATTATGCTTGGGAGAAAGCATCTTTCTGTAAAAGAAAATCATGCCTGTGCTTGAGAGGAAAAAGGGAAGGGAAACTAGGCAGAGAATGACAGCATTCTATAGAGTGCTTGGATAAGGCAGGAAAAAGTTCTTGGAACAGATTCTCTACATCCCAATGCTGAAGCTGAACTCCAGCAAGGTGTTTGGATGGTTTAGTACCCTAAGTCATCCCTGGATGCTCAGGGGCAGGATACATCTAAGCAACACTGAAATCCAAAACATTAGTTAACTTGCTATTAATTCCTAGTTTTAACCCTCAATTTTATTTTTATTTGGCTTTGTTTTCCCTCCCTGAGCAGTTTTGCTGGCCCAGCAGTGAAGAGTTCAAGTCAGATTTACACCTGTAACTGGGGCAAGCACCTTAGCTAAGAGACTGCCCATATCTGGAGCAACTTCTTCCTCCTTAAAGACAGACAGAAGCCTCATGCAGGCAGTCTTTCATGAGAGGGATAAAGAGAAGCTACTTATAGGCATACACTTGTGCTTTTATGGGAGAAGAAACCAGGGATTAAGTACAACAAAGGTTAAGGCAGATGGTTGCAGGAATGTGATGAAATTTTGCCCTCTGACACCTACGAGGGACAGCCTAGAGGAAAGTGCTCACTGTTGTCCATGGGCCCCGGGTTTTCATCCAGGGGGGCTGCATTTTCTCCATCTGCTCTGTAGCCCCACCTTGCTTAAGGCACTTGGCCATTTCACACCTTTTCTCAAGGATCCTTTTGGGAATGCTTAAGCAACCAAGAGATGAACATTCCAGTCATTTCCACTGTCCAGACCACAACTCTGAGCAGAGGAGAGAGAAATCAGTTTTAAAGTTTATTGTTTCCTCTTTGGACCCACCCAAACTAGCAATCAGCTGTTGTTAATACAGGTGGAAGCACCTGAGGGGACACTAAGGTTCTGCCTGGTGTCCTTTTATTCCACTCAGGCTGGGAAACAAAATACTGCCCTCAGGGTTGGGGGCATGGAAAGGAGTCCATCAGCCTGAGACCACAAATAAAATAGTTCTGGATCTCCTTAATCAGGCACAGCAGAGTATTCAGTTGTGCCTTGCTAAGTGGTGCTCCTGCAAAGGGGATGAGCCATTCTGGCAAGGTTAGAGTACAATTCCCTCCTCTTCCCCACTGGAGCAGCCAAGCTGGGTGAAGGCAGCCCACGAGAGGGATGTGCTGCCTGTTTGCTTGCTCCTGTGACTGGCTGCCCGTGTAGAAGCTGGCAGGGAGCTGGAGTGTGCCAGCCAGGTTTTTGCAAGCATGTGAAAATTAACAAATCTCACCCTGAGCTGGAAAGGGCAGATAATTGAGAGAATTGAAATTAAGAGAGAGGAAAAAAAATCTTAAAAAAAAAGGAAAAATTAGGGGGGAAAAAAAGAAAGAACATGGAGATGAGCCAAGAGGAAACACTTCAAAGGCCCATAGCCTGCAGCCCACATTAATGACAACAAAAAGATGGGACCCTTACATTTTAATTAAAGGCAAGTTTTTTTAAAAAAAAGGTATAATAACTATGCCATGCAGGAACTGGCCCCCTGCCCCCAGAGGTGTTGGCAAGGCAGGCTGGCAAGAAGAAGCTGTGGCTTCCTCTGCTGCCTTCTTTGTGCAATGCCTGTGAGCATCAGTGAAAGGAAAGTGAGCAGGGCCTTCAGGAGAAATGCCTCGAGGGGAGAAGCTACAGGAAACCAAAGGAATTAGAAACATGACTGAAATCTAAATCCCAGCTTCCTCTGGTCTCTATGAATACTGCATGCAGGGTGTGAACTCCAAGCTGAAAGCCAGGTGAATCAGCAGCAGGAGGCAACAGGGTGGCAACCCCAGGCCATGAGGACAGCCAGTGGCACCTGCCTGGGTGGATCCAAGTGGAGCTGTCAGGGATAGAGGTCATGGAGTGGCTCATCTGTAGAGATACAGGCATGTGTGAGAGAGGGGAGGTGTGACCTCCAATGCCTAAGGAAGATGCTTTCCTGTAATCCCTGCCCTCCATGCAATAGGGACATCCTTGTCTGCTCTCCTCAGGCAGGACCCAGGCCCCCTGCAATCAGTGGGGCAAGTGTTCCACACAAGAGAGCAAACCAAAGCTTTTCTGGGGTCTTTGTTTCCCTGGTACATCTTTGTGAAGGAAGGGGGGGAAGTGGAAAACGGGAAAGGAAGCAGAGCAGCACAAAACCTGAGGAAGACCAGAAGAAGGCTAAGTGTGCCACAGGGTGAAGAAACTCTCCTCAGGAAATAGCATGTAATTGTTTCCATTAAAAAGAAGAGACAGTGAGAAAAGGAAAAAGGCTTTGCAAAAACAAAGCCTCAATTAAATTAAAACAAAACAAAACAAAAATCCAAACAAGCAAACAAGCAAACAAACAAACAAATCAGGGAGAAAGAATAACTCATGAAACACTCACTTCTTTACATAAACTGAAGACAATCAATGGTGTATTTAGTGGTAGTCAGAAGCTGAGATTTTCCATGGGTTTGTAAGGCAGTGCCACATGTAGCCACAAGCAGCAATAGCCTGTGATTCAGAGAAATTTCCCTAACAGCATGAAAAAAATGAAGGCCAGAAGGAGTCACACCTGGATTAAACTGCTCAACCTATTAAAGCTTGTGCCTAGGTAGCAAGGCAATGAGGTGACATCATACTTGGGTAGAAGAGCTGCAACTTGGAGGAAAAAAATAAACAGCCCTTCCAAAAATGAAGGGCTATTCCAGCAGATGGTAAGGTGCAGAAGACAGTTTGAAAAAGAAAAAATCCAGTTTTTCATACACATTAGAAATTGTTAGCTTCTTTTACTTAGAAACATCCAAGACATGCTACTCAAAAATCCCCTCTAACGCTGAACAACAGAGGACGTTTCACGTCTTGTTTACACAGGTTGTTCAAAACTTTCAAAGGCATGTAGTGGTTTTTGATAACACCTGCAGTTGTTACTACAGCCTGGGCACTTTCCATAAACAAAATTCTTGGATTGTTGCAACTGCAGGCTGTTAGGAAAAGCCAGCTCTCTGCAAACACCCCTTCTCAGCCCAAAATGTTAGGGCTTGCTGGAAAGTGTAATACTGCTTGAAGTCAGAGTAAAGTGAGCACTTTATTCTCCCCAGAACCATACTGTGGGGAAGCAGAACTTCAAGCTTCAAAGAAAATATTCCTTTGCACCCAAAATTCCATTTCTACTAAACTCCCCGCAAAGTCTGCTAAGGATCTTCTGATTCTCGTTCCAGCATCAGGCCTGATAAACCAAACAGTGCTCTCTGTGTAGCTACACAAAGGGAGGTGTTGCTGGAGTTGCAGCTGAAAGCAACTCAGATTTTGGCAGAATGTGCTAACATATGAGCCACAGGGGGCTTGCTTTGCAAGACCAATCTAGTTCCACTTAATTTACGACCCTTCAGTAGTGACAAAACCTGATGAAGGAATACTGTGTCTGAAAACTCTGCTGCCCAGTTTTAACAACCAGCATCGTCGCAAATTTCGGTTCTCTGGCACCCTCAGACTGTCAGGACTGCACCAGCACTACCCCCTGACACTTGTGACAAGTGGCAAGGTAGCTGTGTGATGCTGCAGAGGACAATGGGCTTTTTTTGGTTCCCTGTAGGTGCTTAACCAAGCAGCAACGCCTCTGAGCCATTTTAAGCTTTGCTCACAGCTAGCTAAACCGGGAAGAATTCAGTGACCTTCAGGATATTAATAGATCCAAAGCCCCTTTGTGCCTGGGGAGTGGGCAGGGGACACTTCAGCATTTATGACCCTGCAATTACTCTCCCACCCAACAGAACAGACTTTGTTGTCCGTTGTCTACAGCAATTACCAGGGCATGAGTGGTGTCACTTCTAACAGGGCCAGACACAAACAAGCATCCTGGTGTGCCTCTGTCTCACTCTCCCTCGGCCCCTCTGCGATGCTCAGCCTGCAGAGCTCTTCCCATCAGTGGCGTGGAGTTGCTAAGCAACATTTGTCCTGTCCCTCCACGGGCCCTGCTCATGGCTCGGTGGCAGCTCATGCTTTGAAGAAAAGGGGTTGTTGTGCAGAGTGAAATAACTTTCCCTCTCTCTTCTATCTTCCTACTTGATGAAGTGAAAAATGAATCATTCTGAATATGACAGATCAAATCCTGCATTCGGTTATTCTGGGGTAAGTCCCATTGAAAATTGTCTTTGGGGAATAAATTCACTGCCACATACCAAGGAGCAGTGCACCATACCCAGCACACACATCCAGGACACAGCAAATATTTTTTTCGCATCATACACATTAGAAAAAGCAGCCAGAAGAAGTCAAATCATTATTGGCAAATAATTTATTCAGCCATAGTCACGAAGGAATTAATCTTATCCATTATTCTCAAACATGACTCAACCAATTCCTGGAAATAACAGAGCTAAAGCTTCTAGCTCTGAGCTTCAAACCCTAAGATTTAAATTCTTATTTAATTCCACAGCTCTTTCCCTCTTGTTATTATGTTCAACAGTGTGCTGCTGCTGTTCGTGTGCCAATGACACAAGGTTAGAAGGCTTAGACAGTTCAAAATGTTCTCTCCGCACCAGTAAAGCTAAAAAGTACAAAGCAGCTCTTACAGCTGAGAGCACTCAGGCCATCTGGCACAGTGGCTTCAGTGTGAGCTCCCTGCTCCAGGGCTCTTGGCATTTACCTGGATGTCAGCCACCAGTGAGAGTGCCTGGTCTGATCCCAATTCCCTCTGGGATGCAGCCCCCCAGATCAGCAGTGTTCTCTGTATTCAGCTCTGGGGGAGTGAGACTCCCAGAGCAAAGGATGGGGTTACAGGACTGAGTGTGGGCAGCTCTGAGGCAGAGCCCTGTGCTGGAAAGGCTGAAGGTGAGGTTGGCAGATGTGTTGACACAAATAAAGGTGTAAGAACTTGGAGCTGAACTTCGACAAAAAGCTACGGGATTTTCTGGAAAAAGCAAATGGATTTTCCATTGTATTTTCTCAGTTATTTAGGTAAAATAATGCCCTGCAAGCATGACTGTGGGATTTCTTTCTGGGGTGGGTTTAAAGCTAGGAGTCCTGTCTGATCTGGTCGTTTAACTTCACTCAGAAGTTAACAAGGCAAGGAAATAGCTCAACAAATGATCCTTTCCCAATATCTTAGGATGTAGATCCTGTGGGGGTGCCTGTTTCTCTACGTTTACCCTGTACAGAAAAATTTAAATCACAGAATCACAGGATGAGTAGGGTTGGAAGGGACCACTGGAGGTCACCTGATCCAGCCTCCCTGCTCAAGCAGGGTCCTCCAAAGCAGATCACTCAGGATTGTGTCCAGATGGCTTTTGAATATCTCCAGGAAAGGAGAATTCACAGCCTCTGTGGACAAACTGTTCCATTGCTCAGTCACAAGAAATAAGTTCTTCCTCCTGTTCAGGTAGAACTTCCTGTGTTCCAGTTTCTGCCCATTGCCTTTAATGCTATTTCCTGGCATCAGGAAGAAGAGCCTGGCTGCACCTCTGTGACAAACTCCCTACAAGGCCCTCTATCAGTCATCTCTTCTCCAGATGCCTAACTTCTAGAAAGCTAAACTTCATGGAGATTAAACCTGTCTCTCATAAGTAATTCCTCAGCTAATGTGCACCTTCCTTACAAATACTTCATATAAACCATATTACTTTCATTCTTTATGAAAAGAAAGTATTCAAGGCTTTCCTAAAGCAAAGACATATGTTATCCTCTAAGCCAATTAGTCAATAAAAGAAAGGAATTAGATCAGCTTGACAAATCCATGTTGATTCTCTTTTACCACCTTCTTATCCTATAGCAGCTAATGAATTGTTTGTTTCATAATTTGTTGAGGTTTCTCTGTAGTGACTCAGCTTAGCTGGCTGATTTAAATTTCCTGGCTCTTATTTTTTTTTCCTATCTACACAAACATATACCCTATTTGCCCTTTTCAACTCTAAAAAACCCTCTTGATATACGAGAAGTTCTTGAAGTCCATTCCTAACTGTTCACAGACTGTTTTCACTAGACAACCTGCAGGGGAATTCCCTCAGGTCAAGCAGTTTGAATTCACTCACTCAGTGTAAGGGTTCTTTAATTTACATCCCTTTGCTTTGGCCCATTCCCACACCCCAATCAGTGTGACTTCTGGAATATTTATCTAGCACCAATTGTTTTGGTGATAAGGGAAGTCAAAGAGGCAGTGATGACTCCAATCCTTTGCATATGCTCTCCTTCTGTGGTGCACAGTTTTACAGTTTAATTCCTTCTAGCGTATTTATAGAATACTCATAGTATTTCTTTTTTTCTTCCCTTGTGTGTTTGCAGTCACCTCTAGTTCATTCTTTGCCAGGACCCTTCTGATTTCATCCACACTTGCTTTGGTATCATTCTCTTCTCATTCCTAGTCTGCTGCTGCTTGAACTTTCAAAAAACAATTAATTTCTCATTTTAAGGCATTAATGAGGTCCTCACACACTTTTAGTGTTTTACTTTTGTTCTATTCTTCTTCCTGCCTTAGGAAATCTCGTCATTGCACCTCTGCTCTAATCTCTAAGTCAGTGCTTGCTGGCCTGTATTCCTTTTTCCTTGACTCAACCTATCAATTCCCTGATGTTTCACAGCCAATTAATCCTTCTTCTGCTGTTCCTACTTTCTCTTTTCCATGTGTCTGGGAAGCTGATTAACTCATAGCTTGGTATATGTACTAAGGCTTTATATTCTTCCTGTTTAGCCCTTACACTCCTAGCCCTTGGGCAGAGACATTTCAGATGTTTACCAGATTGCTCCATTCTTCTCCCAAGTGCCTCATTTTCACCTCTATTAAATTTCCCATTTTCCTAACTCACTAACCAGCATGCTGCCTGGTTCTTGGAAGACTGCTGCGCTTGTAAAAAAAATCCGAAGTTTTTGTTGACACTGTGCTTTCACCTCAAGGATTTGTCTGGCCCACCTGTGCCACCTTCCACAGAGACCAAAGGAAACACAGCAGCCTCTGGAAAGGAGCTGGCGGTGATTCCAGTAATGGGCAGGATTTTTATTTCAGTGATGGCAGATATATGAAGGAAGCAGCAATTAATCCTTCCTGTTTGCCTTCTCTAAGGATATCAAATTGTGTTGTAAACACTGGAGATTTAAACCTCTTTGTGACCCCTTTCACCGAAAATAAATATTAATAACCCCACTTCACAGACAGGGAAACAAACACAGAAAAGCTGAACGACTTTTTATGGAAATGCCGAGGCAAAGGCAGGAGCTGCCAGAGCACTGGAAACCACTCAGGGGAAGCCAGTCAGTCAGGCCTTAAGGAGCAAGGGGGCAGAAAACAGGGTTGTGATTGCAATTACATCAGCTGGTGAGGAGCCAGCCCCTCAGTGCCCAGAGCTCAGTTAGCCAAAGGCTATGGCAGTTTACTGACACTGGAGTTATTGCCAGAGCATCCAACTGATGATTGTTTTTAGTGGTAGATTTGTCTTCCCTCTCACATGCATGAGCTACAAGCAGCTTAATTAAAGACTAAAAAAGCCCCTGATGCTAAAATAGCCTGCCTTGCCATCTTTCTGGAGATAGTGCTAGACTCATAGCAGGGCACTTCCTTCTGCCTCCTCTTTTCTCTCTCACTCCCTCCTGCTTGCTCCCTCTTTTAAAAGCGAAATAAAAGAAGCAGGAAAAAGAAAAGACAAAGAGACTAGCCACAACCTGCTCCATCAACAGTGATATGCCATGGATCTTACAGGACCTGTCTGAGGATGTGAGTCCCTGGAGAGAAAGCCCCAGGGCAGGGATGATACAGGCTCAGCCGTCATGAAAAGCACTCACAGACCCCAGCGCACAATGCAGCGCTGAGGATGCCGACTTGGCTGCCGTTTATGGAGTGGGGAATACAGTGGCAGATTTATTCTACAGTAAAGAGGGTTGTTTCTTGGTAGCACTAATACTGACACATTATCTGGGGACGGAAGAGGATGCACAAATAGGAACAATTCTCCCATTTCTCTGCCTGTGTCTCGCCCAAATGCCCCCTACTCCTATTCCCTCCTGTTCTCTTCATTCCTCTCCTTGCACTGAGTCCTCTCCTTCCTCTCTGATTTATACCTTATTTCTTTAACCTTCTCCTTCATCTTTTCCCAATGCAATTACATGGATAGGGTTTTTAGTTCTCCAAGATTTTGCATATTACCTTCAATTGGAGCCTCTGGCTGGAAAACCATGTAGGTGTTTTCAAACAGAAGGTTAAATTCTGATCCCACTAAAACAGGAGTGAAAATTTCCACACCATGACCAGGCCATGGGACAGGATGGGTTGATAACAACCTGGCAGAAGAGGCTTTTAAAATTATCCAACACAGCTTAAAGAGAAATGTCCTAACAAATCATCCCTCATTGAAGTGGAAACCAGCGATGGCAACTACCAGCACACTCCTGCACAGACTGATTCCAGCTCCCCTCTCGTCAGCTAAAACCAGTATAGAGCAAGCACCTGGGCAGTTTTACATCCCTATGTCCCCTCTCCTTACTCCAAAACCACACAACTACTTTCACTACTATATTTGCCGTTTGTATCTCACAACGGAACAGGAACTGGGAGCACAAACAAATTGGTCAAGAGCACACGTAAGGTATCTGTGGCAAAGAAAGAAATATAATATGTGTCCCAAATTGCTGCCAAACAGCCTCTGACTCAGGCTTTGCATCTCTAAGGGATGGATAGGGGCAGTGGATCTTTTCCAAGGACAGATAAGACAGGAGATAGCTCTATCACCCACATCTCTGCTGTTTGGCAGCAGGAGAGAAGCAGTGGAGGAGCAGGGCTGCTGTCTTTCCCTCTCCTTAATCTGCTTCCTGCCTGCTTCAAAAACAACCCACTGCACGGTTGTTTATTATTATTATCACTGTTATTTTCCAGAGTGCTGTAAAACTAGGGGATAGAGCACTCTGACAGCCTCATAACAAACAGCAGATAAAACTAATTAGATTTTGTTCTTCCTTCAGTTTGCTGACTTGATTCTTTTTTTTTTTTCTTTTTACTGTTTAATTATTTAATTTTTTTTTTTAGCCCAGAGGTTTACACACACACATGTACTTCACTAGACACTGGCAAGGCATCCTTGGGATCATCTCTGACAGGAAAGGGCTATTGTGGCCGGGAGACCCGAGAGCTGGTGAGGGGCTGAGACAGAGGGTGCAGTGTAGTGCAGGGCTCAGCACAGCATCCTCCACCCACGTCATGTAGGTTGCTGGGGGGGGAGGAAGGAGGGCACAGCCGTTCACAGCCTCTAAGAGAGTCAGTGCGAGACAAAAGGCATCAGTAAAAAGAAAAAAGAAAAAAAAAAAAAAAAGAAAAAAAAAGAAAAAAAAGAAAAAAAAAAAAAGAAAAAAAAAAAAAGTTAATGTGCCTGGCAGGAGCCCCAAACTGCCGCAGCAATGGGGACCAGGCGAGTGCCTCTAAGACACCATCTCTTCTGGCCATTACGGGAATGTTTGGCTTGAGTCTCGACCTGACAGCCTTGCTGACTCTTGAGGAACGACAAAACGGTGGGGAGCAGGGCGACTTTCCTCCCGTCCCTCCCTTTCTCCATCGGCTGTTTCCAAATTCTTGGGGATTAGCTAGCGACAGCAAGCAAAGGCGCTGCTCCCAGCGCTCAGGCCTCAGCGGGCTGAAGTGAGGTGACGGGGGACAAGGGCCCCATTCACTGCGGGATACCGAACCAGAATTACAAGTGTGCAAGAATAAACAAGGCCGGAGTTAATCTAAAGTTGTTTTACACTCTGTTTTATTACAGTCAATGCACTTCCGTTCCTCTGTGCAGAGCCTAGCTCTGCTTAATTACCATGACTCAGGGAGAATTTTAATGGCGCGGAGCGCGCACGGAGGCATTCTCCTGACCTCTAGAGGCCTGTCAAAAGAAGGGGAGCGTCTGCTCCATCCCGCAGAAGTTCCCGGAGAACAAGGAGGCAGCCCGCAAAACTGCTTCTTCCTGAAGTTATCCGGGTGCCACTCCCAAGTGGTTGGTCACCCAGCCTTGGGCTGGGGGCTTCTCCTGCCCACTGCCTCCTGTAGCACCCTCTCTGCTTTGCTGACAAAGGCACAGGCCTGGGATGCTGCCAGGGAGAAAAGCGTGGCCAGGTTTTTCATGCATTTATGCAGGTGTGGCTGATGTCCAGCTCAGCTGCTGCATTTGGATCCCAGACACTGAAAACGCCCCGAGGGCCTTTGCCATCTCCCCACATCCTGCAGCTCCTAGCGCAGGGATCTCTGAAATGGTGGTACCCACTTGTACACACTTGGCTCCAAGCACACAGGGAATATACATCTTTTATTATATTAAGACCACTCTTGCACAGTTTAGTCACCAGGTTCTTAATTTTCCCACTGAACTGAACTTTCCCTATCTTAAGAAATTCAGAATGAAACCTAGCTAGAAAGTCAAATGTTGTAGCCAAAGTATTTGCATCTCATTAAGGAAAATGCTGATCTAAGAAGAGTTTTTTTTTTTCCTCTTTGCAATAAGGTTTACCACTGGCAAGCCTTGGTAAGAACCCTTCAGCTACTGTTGTGGCAGTGTTGGTACAGAAAGCAAAGTGGGTGCAAACATGCACATTTACTGACATAGATATGTACAACAGTATTTTTTTACCCCGTGTGCTGGGGATGTGCTGAATGCTGAACATCCCACAGCACAGCTTTTGTGTGCTGCAGTCAGAACCCTGCACAATGTCAAGTTTTTGTCATGCCCACAAACACTGGCTTTTAAAGTTAATTATGCACATACATTGTTTCTTTATTAATAAGCTTTGAAGCAGTATTATACAAACTATTATAATGGGAACACCTGTTTCACCTCTTTTGTGTCCCTTCCTGTGAGCCACCCTTTTATTAAAATTCAGTATTGTGTGCAACAAGCTGCACGCTAAACCAAGCAGAACAGGACATCTGTACAGAGGCACACACCACACCTAATGAATTAGTCTGGGCTAAGAAGCTCAGCTTCTAAGGACCCAAGCTGCCTATCTTTTAAGCAGCATCATAGAGAGATAGAGACACAGGGAACTCTTATGTGCTAGTGAAGACTTTAAAATACATGGGTACTGAAAACCGAGCAGGACAGGAAGAAGCTTTTTGTCTAAAGAGCAACCTCCTGCTGGAAAATATCGTCTAGGTGGTCTGAAGAAAGGTGCTCAGAGACACATCAGAGCATTTCTTGTTCTGCACTAAGAATTCTCTTCACAACCAGCATAAAACCAGCAAGATGACACGGTGCTTTTAATAATGCATCAATATTAATAATAATCATCTCTGGTAATCACTGGAGTCCTTGCAGGCTGTAATGCTACAACACACTGTACATTCATCCTTGTCCTTGAGGCTCACAAAGCAGTGACAGAGTTGAGAGCTTCTTGCATCTTAAAATTAGCTCCATTTGGATTCAGGGCAATTCCCCATTTGCAGCAGCAAAGTCTAAGACACATGGCAAGATCAGGCAATGTGAAGTGTGAGATGAAGTGACATGGCTTCATGCTTTAGAGATACAGAACACATGTGTGGGTTCTGTATCCAGCACGTCTGTGCTGGATTCTCAGGAACTGGGAGGCAATTTTAGGAGAAATCTAATTTTTCTCCATTTGAGGATTAAATAAACTGTTCTGATTGATGCTTGGGCTAAATTCACTCCTGGGTTTTGCCACCATCACTAATCTATTGGTGAATTTAGCCCAGGTTTCCAGGGGATCATTATGAACTGTCACTGCTGCTTTCCTTACTGTAGCACATTGGATTTCCCATGCTGTTGCTGAGATACAACCAGCTGGGAAATATGCACAGCCTGACCCAACCTGTTGAATGCACTGTAAAAATTCTGATCAGACAGAAATCAGAGACATGCTCTACAGCTCAAGAGAGAATGACAACAGAGAACTCTGGTGAAAGGCATCAATAACTGTCACTTCTCCAGGCAAAGGCTGCCTAAAGTCAGAAAAAGAGAATCATCTCTGATTCCTTGGTCTCAAAATACTATTCCTTAGGTCAATCTGTATGAAACCATATACTCCAGGCAGCCATGGAACTGGGGATTGTGTTTAGGAATGGATGATCTCACATAGTACCACCTGGGCTAGTGGCCCCTCGCTCTGCCTCGTAAGTAAGGAGATGTTCTCAGCAGATGTATGAATACAAATTACACAAACATACAGTCAGCTATCCATTCAGAACCAGGAGCAACACATCTGGGCAGGGTGCTGAAGCTGGCAAACAGGCAAACATGAGCAGTGACCCATTTTCTTGCTGCTCTGGAAGTCACAGCCTTGCTCACACAGGACTGCTCTCAAAGCCACTGTACAGCCCAAGTGCTGTTGAACCCAGAGGAAGACCTGTGCTGTTGGGTGCTGGCTGGTTGGAAATGTAGAGCCCCCTCAGAGCCCTGGAGCTGCATGTCTGTCCTGTGGTCATTCTTTCATCTTCTGTCTCGCCTTCCACACATGAGAGGCACTCCTGGATTTCTTGGTCTAGCTCCAAGAATTCTTCTTCACCATCAGAGCTACTGGCAGTGTCATAATCAATCTCTTCTGCACAAGGAGGTTCATCATCAGACTCCAGGCTGCTGTTACTGCACCTTCTGCAGAAAAACCACAAGAGAGACTGGATGTCACCAAAGGAGGGGGTGTTCTCAGGGGGAAGAGCAAACAACAGGGAAATGCTTTTTCTGGGTTAAACCTTGGCTCTGTTAATATGGGATGAGGGGGTAATAAGCAAGCTCAGGTGTCTCTTTGTGTCTGTCTCCCCAATGAGAGTGATAAAATGAAGAATGATTCTCACTGACCTCTCAGGAGTAAAGCATTATTATTCTCATCACTATTACTGCTGTTGCTTATACAGAAACAGAGTGCTTTACATACAGACAATACCATTCATGCCTTGAGGCACTTACAAAGGTTACAGAAGCTGAAATATAGCAGAGAAGAAGGTATTCAGTTTCCAGAAGGTTGCTGGTTTAATCATCATCCCCCTCGCTGTAGTTCCACATTTAGTTAAGACCTAATTAATCCAGGTGGTTGAAGTGCTTTGGCATCTTTTCCTCCTGTTCTGAGCAAGCTCACAGCACTGCTAACAAGAGGCAGCACAAACAAAAAAACTGAGCCTCTCGGATCTTCAAGCACACTGGCTCCAGGGAGAGCAGAAGCAGCAGGAGTGGCTGTGTTTTGTGAAGAACACCGAAAGGCTTTGATAGCACAACTTCCTGGGGAAGGGCCAAACTCAGAGTCAAGCCTGAATGGCTGAGGAAAGACTCTAAGTGGATGTCACAGCCACATCGTGTGGCTCTCAGAAAGGCAGGTTACCCCGCCTTGGCCTCCTGCCATTTACTCAAAGGAATGGCCACAGGGCTTTCCTTACATGCCCACCTTCAATGCACACTGCTTGGGGTTTGCCTGATGCAATATTTATGGCAGAAAAGTGACCACTAGACTAGATGGCTCTGGGGGTCCTCCTCCCAAGCTGCCTGCATCCCATCTGGCCCTCAGCCCATGAGGGCAACTGGGTAATTTTTCGAGACCGTAAGGAAGCCTGTGATTTCAGTGCTGTCTGGGTCACAGTCTGGATGAATCAGGGGAAGAGATACTGCATTTTTCACCTCCAGGTCAACGTTTTCAATCAGACTCAGTGCAGGGGAATGTATTGCTTTGGGGGACGGGGAAAGGAATAATCATATTCCATCTCTGGGCCAGAGTTTCTAATTTGTCCCGAGCTGGGAAGAATGAATGGCTTGGCAGATGGAGCATACACAGCTTTAATGTGTGGTCTGCTCACTTACACGTCAGTAACCAGAATAATCTTCCAGCTTTCAGCTGTTTCACAGCAGTGCCAGCAAGTGAGGTTTCAGAACATACCAAAGGTATAAGGTATTGCTTTTGGATGTATTCATCTCTCCCCTCTTCTGCACTCCAAGAAAGGTGTAAGATTTTCCTAGGTCTGAGGCTCCAGATCTTAACTGCATACAGACTATTCTGCAGCAGAAACAAGCAGTGTCAACCCACATCTCCTTCTCAGGCTGATCTCTGGCTTAGTTTACTTCAAAGGCTGGGTATAAAGGATTTTCTGAAAGCTTAATAGAGCTGTACAGCTTAAAAATAAATAAAAGAATAATTATGCACTTTTACAGTTTCTGGCTCTACTTCAGTCTGCTCAGAAATCTGGGTCAGGAAGAACTCATACTGAAAATGAGGATGTGACATGAAACAAAACAAACAAACCAGGACAATCCTCCCAGCACAAACAGCAACAGCAATGGTCCCAGCTGAGTCTGACCAGTGGGTTTGATTTCTTCTTTTATTTTTCATATGCAGGCATGGAATGAATTACTATGATACTGAGTACCTATGATAATGTTCAAAGCTGACTAAACCCAGGGGAACCAGAATTTTCATTTATAAGCCCTGCTCTTACAGATTTGCAATCAAAAAGAACCAAAGCATACCTACTTTCAATATTGCACTCGTACATTTTGAAGGAGCTGCTAATGCCATTGGGACAGAACATAGCTGCTGCCCAGCTCACTGATATTTTACAGATGGAACAGCTTGCAGCCTAGGAACTGAAGGTCAAATATTTGCATTAACAGGATAATTGGGGGGAAAAAAGGTCCCTATTTTTACTCAAATCTGGGAAGCCAAATAACAGGATTTTCTGAATTTTTCAATAATTTAAGCGATTTTAGGACTGTATTTCTGACAAAAAAAAAGGGAAAATGCCTCCCACCACAAAAACATTTTGCTAATGAAGAGAAGTCTGGAACACAACAGAGAATAAAAGACAAAAAAAAAAAAACAAAGCTGCCATTTCATTACATTGAAGACTGAAGGGATGTTCTTTAGGAAGCAAGCATTTATCCATAAAACATTTGTTATGGACTTCCAGAGCTCCCCCCTGTTGCCTGCCTGCACAGCACACAAAACACCAAGACCACAAGAGCTCAGTTTAGGGGGGGCAGTTGTGCTGCAGAAAGAGGTTCCCCATGAGTGAGGATGTGCTCAGACCCTGTTTGGAGGTGAGGAAAGAAGATTTTCCTCCTCATTAGTTCTGCCCTTTGCTCCTTTGCTGTGGCAGTGATGAGCAAGGCAGTTAGCAGTGGCTTTTCCAACCTGGACTGACATCCCCTGGATCAGAGCCACCACCACAAGTCTCACAGTGAGCTACCAAACTGCAAATAAATGGGACCAACCTCCTCCTGCTGCCAGCAGCACGGGCTGCAGTCACACTGCTGACTTCAAAGTTGAGAGGATCTTTATCACACCAACTCTCTTGGGTTGTGGAGCCAGTGGTGTGTATTCTATTTCATTAGTTAAAAGCAGTTGGGGAGATGTTTTATCTCTTGTAACTCCGGGAGGAGAGGGGCGGATGCCTTCTGATAATGGGCCCGCTGTTAAACCAGGTAGGGCAGTGTTCTTCTCTCTTTTCACTGCCCCTCCTCCCTCCAGGGGAATATTTTCTGCTAATGGACCATTAAGACACCCCTAAAAGCACACATCCCCAAAGTAGACTATCCACATTACATCATCCTATTGTGAGATGCTCCACCCAGTGCGGGGAGCCAACCATTCCTACCTGGATAAAAACTGAGAAGTAGGAACACAAAGTATCCAGCTTTGCCCGAGTCCTGGAGGAAGACTGGACCCCTTCTCACCACCACTGGACCCTTGTTCTACAGAATCATCTCTACTTCACCAGAACCACATCTGCCACTCCAGGAGGACTCACTTTGGGACTGCTTCCAACACCCTGACCAACAGGGTGTCAGGTTGTAGCTCTGACTCTGTCAGGATTTTCCAAAATTGTTGTTTGTTTCTTTGCTGATTTGGTTGGGTGGTTTCGTTTTTCTACTACATTTGTACTGTTAATATTCCTAGTAAAGAACTGGTATTCCTATTCCCAAATCTTTGCCTGAAAGCCCTTAATTGCAAAATTATAATTTGGCTGGGGTGAGGGGTTTACCTTCTCCATTTTAAAGGAAAGTCCTGCTTTGCCTGGCTGATACCTGTCTTTCTAAACCAAGACACCAACAAACTCTACAAACCGGTTACATCTCTGCACTCTGTGGAACTTCACGTCTCAACAATTCACTCCGTGCTTCAGGAAGATTTAAAACACATTACAAAGCAACACAAATGGGCTGGTTCCAAGCAGCAGGCTCTTCTGAAAGAGGACAGGTGGCAGGTGGAGGAGCCAGCCAGTTCCACCAAGTGCCAGTCCTTGCAGGTGCTTCCCCTCATCACAGAGAGCATCTCCTTCCATGCAAATGGTGAAACATGGTAAGGAACAGGACTGCCAGCATCTATTGACTATTCTTTCCCAACAGAGTTTTGGGGGTTTGTTTGTGCATTTTTAATCTGATCTTTAAAAGCTGGAAAAGAATTCACCCGACAAAAAAAAAAAAAACGAAACAAAAAAAAACCCACCAAAAGCAAAACAACATCAACAAAAAAAACCTACCCAGGAGACATGAAACATATTTATCAAAGAATAATGATGTTGTCTTACAGAAGGTAAACAAAGAGGAAAACCAATGACACTACATTATAGAAATCCAAGACAAATATAGACTATGAACACCACTGAACATGAACACAGTGCAGAAGAGAGCAGGGAAGTCTGGTAATATATTCTACAGCCAGCAGTCCCCCAGCTTTCACAATAAAACATGCACACATTTGGTTGATCTTCAAAACCTACGGCCTCGTAGCCCCCATCTATTCCAGCTGATGGGAGCCACAGCAGCAATTTGCAACTTCATGATGTGATAAATAGAATTTCTTTGTTTTGATTTTTAATTTACATATTTACTCAGATATGACTTAATCTTAATTAGTTCTTCTTTTCTATGTGGGTGTGTTTTTTTGTTTGCTCAGTTTTGGAAAGCAAGCAAGATTTGGTTCCCTGTAAAACAATTCTGTGGTTTTTGCTGGCTTAATGGGAGGAGAAGGAGAAGGGAGCCCAGTGCCTCCTTACATGTCAGCATAACTGGAGCTTGGTGATATGACTGGAAAACATTTCTTTCAGGTGCCTACTGTCAACCCCTCATCCTGAGTCAGCCTGCTAGGTCACAGCTGGACAGAAACATCTCCTGTCAGCTGTCCTGCTGAGCCACATCTCAGAACACACGCTCTGTAGCTGTGGTGATAAACTACAGCTACACACTGCACATGGGGATGAGTGGCCTTCTCTCTTCCACACTTAATTTTCATCTACCTGTACATGCACTTCTAGGGAATGGAGAAAACTAGAGCACCCCTAAGTAATTTTGAGAGATTTTTCACTCACACATTTTGCTTGCATGGCAGGTCACTCACTCTCTGTGTATTCTGCTGGCTGGCTGAAAATAGAACGTTTCATTTTTTCTGCTGGGCACTGACAACTGTCCCTCTTAGGGAATCTGTGGCTACTGCTCAGGGTTTCTGCTTGACCTTCACTTGACAGGCCTCACAGTTACAATGCATTACAGAAGGAAGTGGAGCATTTACTTCTCTTTTTTTTTTTTTCATATTGTTCCTCTCACAGTTGAAATTTGTTGCAGCCTTGTCAGAGAGAAACTGGAAGCGGGAGGGTTTAAATGCATCACATAAAAAGGATAAAAAAGCTGAGGCTGGAGACCACTGCTGGTCATGGACATACCAGTGATTCTCTCTGAAGGATGTATCAACAAACAACCAAACATGTCCTCAGCCTCTCTCTGCAGTGAAAAAATAACCTCCCAGCATAATCACCTTGCCTGTAACCCTATTTTCTCCTTGTGTTAAACTTTCTCTCCATCATGATATATCACAATTCTTTGGAACCTGCCCAAAAGCAGGGATGTGGCTGTGTATAATGATATATCATCACATCTCTGATACAGTTCATAGACTCAATAAGGCAGGAAATAGCTTTACTGAAATCTTTTCAAGAGATGAGACATTCTTGTGTGTGAATAGAAAACAGAAAAAAAAAAAGATTTTTATGTGATTAAACAGGCCAAGTTCTCCACAGTTACAGCATTCACCTGAAAGAAGGGTGTGGTTTTTTCCCCACTCAGGGAGGGACTGAAAACTACAGAAAGTTCCCTGACCACAATTATCACCTGTGCAAAAGGGGAATCACCCATTCTTTTCCAAAGTCTTACCTATTGTATGAACAGTTACCAGTGCTGGTAAATAAAGTGTCCTGAAGCTTTAAAGATATGTTGCCCTCTCCACAGTGAATTCAAATTGCCTTGCCCTTCTGGCTTTTTGACATTAAAATTCCATCTACATCACCAAATCTAAAAGGGATGTGTGGTCTTGCACAGTTCTGCTTTTGAGGAAACCATATGTTTTATTAAAAGGAGGAACACTGCTTCTGAAGGCTTGTAATGAATCTAAAATAAACCTTAAGCAGACACATTTGCAGTAATCCCAGAGTACAATTCTGCCTTTAATTGCTTCATAAAGTAGTATTTTAGGACATAAATGGAACAACTATGATGCTTGCAGGTAATTACACCTGTAAGAAATACACTACAGCAACAAGATGCCAGCAAAGAAGGGCTTTAATCTGCCCTTTGTGTCTGGATTCGGTTGCTACAAGATGCCTTGCACACCTTGAAATGACTTTCTAATTTCTTCTCCGCCGTTCAGCAGCTCCCCAGACAGCAGCCCGGCACCCTCCTGCCTGAGGAATGCCAGACAAGGATCTATTCAGTCCCTGACCAAGGGAGGGGATCAGCTCTGTTCTCATGCAAGATGACTCCAGCTTTAGGAGCTATTGCTTTCCCCTCCGTTGTTACCACACAGCTAACACTAATGATGTTAACTTTGCAGACTCCCAAGGGATTTCCCTTCCCAAAGACTCTTTGACAAGGACTTTTGCATGACACAACCTCTCCTGAGAAAATGTGTGCTCGGCCCAAGGCAGCGCCAGGTGCCCTGGCTCTCAGCCCACCACGGCCCATCCTTTCACCAGCAACACCGACGTAATTAAACGTGGCCTTGAATTCTGTTTGCAGTGGCTGAGAGGCGTTTGGTCTTGTTTTGAGTGTAGGTTGGGGTTTTTTTCCTTTTTTTTTTCTTCCTGCTGCAAATAGCCAAGAGAAAGGTGTAATTCATCGCTAAGGCTCGAACTAATTAGTTTTTCAGAAGTTCCCAGGCTAATTGTAGACTGCAATATTTATAATTGATTTGGCCAGATTAGAAATGCTTGTCTGGTGCACCAGTTAGATAAGTAAAGGGCAAATGGGTTTTATTTAGAAGAGAAGGGAAGACAGTTTGTAAATAAAAGGAGAGCATGAAGAGGAAGAAACAGGCTGACTCCTGGCCAATACTGTCCCCTAATGTTCGTTCAGGCTTGCAACAATTTAGCCCTGGGTCAGCGTTTCACTTGCATCCACCATAAACTGTTCTTGTTCCCGGGAATGGCTGCCTCCAACAGTGGTGGGAAGGTGGCTGATGCTGGTGTAGGGGCAGGGGAGGTGTTTGGCACACACGTGGCTGGGAAATGGAAAAGCCTTGTACCAACACAGAGAACTGCATTTAACTGAATTACACCATGCCATTGGGACAGCTTTGATCTTTCTGTGGAAGATGAGTTTGCAGAGAGCACAAGAAGTCATTTTTCTCCCATCTGGAGGGCAGCTGGCATTGCATGACATTCCTGGATTCCAGGTATCTCAGTTCAGATCCAAGCGTGCTTCTAATGCTAACCAGTAAAATTCACACAAGCTGGTCCTCAGACTTGCAGGATGGAAAAGCTGTTGAGAAGCCAGAGGCTGTGGATTCAGTCTTATGAACAATCATTAATTTCCTCCTAATGGAGGACCAATCTATATATCAGAGCAGGGCAAACACTGCATCTTTAGCATTCTTATAGCTGTAGGCTTGTAAGAATTAATAAAACCCACTGACTTGAACAGATACAAGTCAGGCACGAAATGAAGCTCTGGCAGTTGCTGCAGACCCCAGACATAATGAGTTTTTCTTCTCTCACCCTTAGACTGTTTTTAGGTCTTGTATATTTTTTTCTTTAAATATATTCAGCAGAGGAAAGCACCATCCTGTGGGTACCTTATGAAAGATTTGTGAACTGGCATATTCATTTTGGTTGTGACAATGTTTTCTTTCACATGGTATAATACCTGGCTTGGTCAAAACATTAATAATTCCATTAATCTGCTGCTTGCAAGGGCAGATATGAACAGAACAGCTGCATCCCCATCACCACTGACAAGCTAAACCAGGGTACTGAGTAAAATTTCCACTTATTATGGTGTGAAATTAATTCTAAAAGAGCCTAAGCATGGAAAACTCTGACTTTACCTCCACAGACACACCAGGAAACCTGTTAAATTTCAGTCATACCAAAGAAATTCAGCCACTCCACCTAAGCTGGGGGGACAGCTCATTCACCCCAAACTGGCATCCACCACCAGCTTCTGTGTTAATTCCTTGGCAATATGAGATGTGCTTGAAATCTCGAGGCCTGACTGCCCATATCTGTACAGCATTATATTCTTGACATTTGGGCCAAAACCCCAAGCACCAGGGCTCAAGCCCCAGGACACAAATTTTAAGTAAGTTGAAGACTTTTATAATAGGCATATGTCATGTATTTGTGAGATAAACTCAGGCACTGTTGGTAAACAAAAGTTTAGAGTGTCTTGGGAAAGCACAGGCCACATCTTGCTTTTTAGAGCTATATTACACTGCAACGTGGTGTTTATTTAAGGGATGGTTTAATATCAAGTCCACTGTGATCTTGTTATATTCATTAAAAAGAGATATATGCACAGGAAATAGAAGATGGCTGATGTAAAAGAGATGGAATAATACCCATCCACCAGGCAGTACAATAAGTAGCTTGGATTTAGAGCTTAAGGATCAGAGAAAATGCTTCCAAAACAGGTAAATTTTGGCTTTCTACAGCTTAAGCTACCCATGGAAATATAAGCAGTCAAGTCCCCTTGTATGGAAAGATATTTAGTGAGACTACCAGAACTCATTAGGACACTAAATAATGAAAGAGTTGCTGAAAATATGATTTTGAAAGTGTTTGGGAGCTTTTCTCACAGCGTCTCTATCTCAAGCAATTTCTCCTCAAAAAGATAATCATGTTATTGATGATACTTAGCAGTCCAGCCAAAGTAATACAGGAAGATTATTGGAATCCTTGTAATTGCTTTTAGATGCTTCAAGTAGTTGAGATATTGGCACTGTGTGGGGGAAAGAAATGTGGAAAGATTTTGGCTTAGATGCTAAAAAATTGTACTGCTGAGGATAAAGAATGTAAAGGCAGGCAGGTTCTCCTGAGTTCTTGTTTCCCTTGGTGCTCTTTCACATAATGCCACTGACTCTGTCCAAGCTGTATAATTGGTTCTATATATTTAATTTCAAAAGTCCAAGTTTCATATGTACATATCCCTTAGTTCTCTCTGAGCGACTTAAAGGATTTGGGATTTTGAAAGCAAAATGTTTTAAGATGGCCAAGACATATCTGGACTATGCCTTAGTTACTTATCTGTCCTATGTACAAGGTATTTTTGGGTCAAATAAATACACATGTAAATATTTGTTTGCACAGGAGATGATAGATAGATATCTAATTACTTGACTGAACTTATAATTGCTGTAAATTACTAATTTCCAACCACTACACCCTGTGAAGGAGAAAGAAACCTCTTGGTTGCTAGCTTTTCTTCATGAAAATGTATTTTTAGCTGATACCCACTCTGATGTTGCAGAGAATCTATGGCAGAGGTGTATATATGTGTCCGTGTATGTAAACAAGTTGAAATATGCACATAAATACATCACCATTCCTTATCTACCTTTCCTTAAAGACAGATAAACAACAGATATACACACATTATATAGGCAGACCCAGACACCCACACATGCACACAGTTAGGTGGTTTTCTCTGTATTCAGAGCACAATTTTCATTACAAGACATAGGAGGTCTCAGGAGATGCTCCTGCAGCTCCCTGAGAAACAACAATAGGTAATCACTGAACCTTGATGCTGTTCCATTCAAGTGGAAGCAACCTGAGGGGAAGAGCTGGTTGTGACCAGAGCAAAGCAATTCTTTGACTCCAGTCCCCAGGTGAGTGTTGACAAAGCAGGAGTTCACCTGAAAGGGAAATTAGACCATCTGGGTAGGACTGGCAGCAGCTGACAGAATGAGAGGACACAGTCTTAAGCTGTGCCAAGGGAAATATCGGTTGGATATTAGGAAAAAGTTTTTTAGGGAAAGGGTGATAAAATACTGGAATGGTCTGCCTGGGGAGCTGGTGGAGTCACCATCCCTGGATGTGTTTAAAAAAAGACTCAGTGCCATGGTTTAGTTGAGGTGTTGGGGCATGGAATGGACTCGATGATCTTGGAGATCTCTTCCAACCCAGTGATTCTGTGATTCTGTGACTGGAGACGTGTTAAGGATGATCAAGAGGCAGGCAGAAATGGCTGTCTAAAACAATGTTGTCATCAGCTATGAGCTTAAAGCATAACTGTGGCTCAAGTGAAGATCTTGGATTCTCAGTAAGGAAATCAGAACATCTTCCTATTCCACATGGACCTGACTCATTCTTGTACCTCCTAAAGTAAGGAATACCCATTTTAGAAACCCCTCTGCACCGATTTTTTTCTTTCAGTCTTGTGCTTCAAATTGGTAAAGAACAGGTGGGACTAAAAATACTCAACTCTGGTGAAGAGAATGATTCTTGTTCTGAAGCACCCAGAGAGGAGAGGGTATGGCAACACAAGGAGGTTCAACAGCTGTTTTTCCACTGAAATCTGCTTTTAAGGAAAGGCTTCAGACAAATCTCAGCTTAAGGGCCACAGAAAACAATTCTTGGAGTACAACTTGAAGGCAGTTGAGGCCAACATGATGACAAAGCCCTGAAGCCTAAGAGGTTCCAGGTGATGAATATCAGTCAACACGGCCACCTCTCAAAGGAACTTTACCTCTGAAGATCCAACGTTATCACAGACTACTTGGAATGGATCCAACACAAATCTGCCAAGTCATAATCCTCCTAAAAGTTATGCATCTCATTCAGGGATGCTCATCATAACTGATCTGAGAAACCTCCTGTATTGTAAAAAGTTCTGAGACTAATATGGAACTTTTGTTCTTTCATCCTTTCCTGAGGGGAACAAATATATTTAATCAATATTATAGCTGGAGTGTGGGGAGAGAGAGACTCTGTGTGTGCCCAAAAGAATGAAAGACAACAAGGGCAAGGTCAAATAAATCTGTTGTGCCTTTAAAGCAGATTGAGGTGGGGTTTATAGCAGAAATATCTGATGAAGTATGTGTGATCATAAATAATCAATAATGGATCCAGCTTAAAACTTCAGCCTCTGCCCTCATCCTAAATCTCTTCTCAGACATAATGAGATTCAGATAAAACAAATCTGAATACTCATGTTCAATATATTTCAAAACATTCTGATCAATTATGTTTTTAACACCATATGGAACCAAATCCAAAACCTTGCTTAACCTCGCTCATTACACAGCTGATTTGCATATGCTTTGGACTCCATTAAGGACAACAAAAAATGTCATCTACTGCATATAAAAGTGGCAACACTTGCTAATTCCCTGATCTTGCCAAAGCTCTGCCAGATGTTTCATGAAGAATAGCAAATATTTCATTATGTTCTCCCTGCTTCCTAAAATTTGTCTGTCGGGAACTGCAAGGATGAACAAGAAAAACAACAGGCATGGAGAGCTGACAAAAACATGAAGCATCAGTTTCAACCTATTTCAGAGCTCAAACAGGGTTTTAAAGGGATTCTTTGTGCCAGAAGGACCTTCCAGCCAGGAACATATGAATCCCAGTAAACAGAGGAAAGAGAAAAAACAACGACCATTTGCCCTGATCTAAGGAGACAGAATGGCCTTGCAAAAAGAACAGAGTAAAGCACATCGAAAAGTTCCCATTGCTGTTTGTTGTACAAGAGATCTCCAAATTCTCTTCTGTATTCCTGTTGCAGGTATTTAGTAATGTTTCACCTGTATAACAGGCAGATGCAGTTTTCAAATGAATCCATTTGTAGCTTGTAGCATCTATCAACTCCCAGCAGGGAACATATTTTAAAATTGCTGTTAACATGAGTATTTTCTGAATATTTTATAAAAATCAATTTTCAAATGCCTGCCAAATATTCTATGTGTTTTACCTGAAAGCTGCAATTACATTTTCTTTCTTTTTTTCTGTATGTGAATATATATATTTATGTATGCTTACATAAATTCTTAAAAGAATACTAGCCCATCATGGAAGCAAGCATATTCTGAGTGAAAGCCCAAGCAACATAAACTGACAAAAGTATTCATTTAATTATGGTAAGACATGTATTTGGATGGATGGGGCAAATTATAGCACAGCTTGCAGAGCAGTGAAACAATCACTTTATAGAGAACCACCCTGAGCATTTAACGTCACTCTCTGATTTACAGCTAAAAATGATAAAAGGTCAGTTCTTGTGTGCAGAGTAAGTGACTGAAAAAATATGTCAGGCTGTACATCAAAGGAAAATTAAATCATGAGGTTAAAACATTTGGTTTTCAAAGATACAGGTTGGGTACTCGGTGGGCTTGCAGGCACTCTGAGCAAACTGCTTTTCTCTCTCTGCCCCAATTCCCCAGTAATGTGGGCACAGAAGGCTCCATCCCTCCACCTGCCTGCATGGCAGAGCCAAGGTGTGTCTGAAGCCTTCCACCACCTGCCTAGTCTAAATGAGGGTGCAGAGCTCTTGAATTGCCTCTTCCATGTACGTGCCCTTCTCTCCTCTGAAAGCAGTGACAAAAAGGGTGCTTAACCTTGCTGAGCAAGGTCCAAAAATGTTCTAAACCTTACTGAGTTTTGGTCCAAAAACTCCTCTCAGCAAACCACAATTTCAGTAAAGTAGTGAGTTTCCAGATCCATTAGGGACAGAAGTCAGTGCTCTTGATTCTGCCAGACCAGAAAGAAGAGTTTAGCTGCAGGAATGATGAGGATGCAGGACTCCTGTTGACATCCAAGACAGGGGGAGAGGTGCTCAGTGACACCAAGGATTAGCTGCCAGATCATATTTTGAAAGAGAAATGCTGTAATTCTTACAGTCCTGAAAACAAATAACATCATAAAAGTGAAGGGGAGATTATTTGGAAGGGAAAGAAACAGCCAAAAGCTTCCAGACTTTCTGTACCCAGTGTAGCCTCTGATTTTAAACTGCCCAGCAATCCTGGCTGCCAGATCCAGCTCAAGCAAACAAAAGCTGAGAACTTGTGCATGCTGGTTCCACTGGACCTGAAAACCTCATTAGTGATGAAATCTTGTGTTTCCTGGCATTTGCCTTTGTAGTTATCTTTTCCTAGCTCCTCATTTTGTCTCTGCTTCAGAAAGCTGCTTATTGCACCAAAATTAAGTGACATCTGCTCTTCTCATGGTGGATTCTGTCTTCCAGGAGCAGAAACACCAGTTAAAAACCAGGTTGTGAGTTGTTCTGGCTCATGAATTGTCACCAAGGCATGAAAAGAGCCCACAGAAATTATATTTTCAGTGCAAACAGCACAGATCCAAGTGCTAGAATATACAAACACACTTCACAAGAGGAGATGCATTTAAGAAATTTATATTCATGTATAGGTCCAGGGTTCTTGATTGGTGTGTTCTGTGATAGAATCTCCTCCTTCCCCACCAAAGCATGATGGCCTCATTTTCTCCACAGACATTTCTGCTGCAATAATTAGGTACCCCCACAGTAACATTTCAAGTGCCAGTAACACACAACCCCTTAAAAAAAACACACCTGTATGCTGCTGAGAGACCCAGGTTCTTGGAATGATGGAGATAATAGAATGGTGGAGTAGCTGCAGCCAAGTCAGGCTGCTGCTGACTTGACCCTGAGTTTCCCTGGCTTATGCTGGACTCTCTCCTTTTCTGCACGGCCAACCCGGAGAGAAACTGTGTCAGATTTAATGGTGCATGATACAGGCAATTCAGTACCAAGGAGAGGGGGGGAAAAGGCATTTCTGAGGCAAGGTGGGTTATCAGCTCAGCTCAAAAAGCAACCTATCAGAAAACACTGCCAAGGCGACTTCAGAAATCTGTAACTTCGGTATTACCTTAAGCCTGAAACTTTGTTTGAAAATTTGTACTTCTCACAAGCAGACTGGCAAAGCCCAAGAGAATCAGACCAGCTATCAGTCCAGATGACAAAGTAATACACTTAGTGTATATCAAGTGCTGTGCACATGAAAGGTACAGGAAAGATGGCAACATTATGCAGTTTTATCCTGCAAGGAATCAAAGCTGTTATTACACAGCAGTTTTCCAAGGGCTATTACACTCCATTGCTTACCCACCAATCAGCTCACCTTACTGGGCTTCCCTACAGTATGAATCACTTTTAAATAACAATGCATTTACTTTACATACAAGCTTTGCAGCCTGAAACACCCCATACTGCTTTCTGAAAAGGGAAGCAGCCTGAAGATTTATCAGGAACAGGGCTGTTGATGTGCAGGAAGCTGCACCAGCATGTCCCAGCTGAGCAGCTGAGCTCCTGAGCAGCATCATTCACCACTAATTTTGCAGCCATTTCTGAGGCAGGGAATGACACTTTACTTTATATCTTGTCATTTTTATAACAGAAGGTGAAGAATTCTAAAGTCAGTCAACAACCAGTGCAAAAACTTTGAGGAATTGAAGATAAGAGAAATATGCCCTGTGTCAAAACTTGGCAAAGGTGCAAGCCCTAGATTCCTAATTTTAATACTCAGAGTGTTTCTTGGTTTGCAAGTGAATGAGGATTGCTGTGCAAGGACAATCATTCTATGGAATGACATCATGATTTGGGTTGGAAGGGGCCTTAAAGAAAATCTCGTTCCAATGCTCCTTTCATGGCCAGGAGCACTTTCCACTTGATCAGATTGCTCAAAGCCCCATCCATCTTGACCTTGAACACTCCCAGGGATGGGGATCATTAGCTGATAATTACAACAGCAGTGAGAGCCTGTGGAACTTTTCATGCCAGCCTCACACACTGACTCCACAGATGGGCACCGTGGCAAGGCAGGGTGCCAACTGCAGGCACTCCTGGGAGGGTTGTGCCTGCTTGTGTCGTTCTGGGAAAGCTTGGGGCTTGGGAAGGGGCAGAGCCAGGTCAGGGAGGCTCTGTACACTGATCCAGGGCACTCTTAGGCAGACTTTTTCAGCTCCCAGACCTCAGTGGAAGGCAGCACAGATCCTGCCAGTTGCCCTTCTCTGACACACACATATTTGCTGGAACTGTCGCCTGTGAGTTTAGGAGGAAAAAGCTCAGAAATAAACACACAATTAGGGTCGTATTAACCCAAGCTGCTAAGGGTGAATTCGATAAGCAAAACGTGTAAATTATATATCCAAAGATCTGTGACTATGGAGGAGCCCAGCCAAGCACCCCAAACCAATAGCTTTAGCTTCTGGAGATGCTTCCTCCCACTTCTTCATGCAGTTGTAGACATTCCCAATGTAAGAGAGGTCCATGAGGAAACAATCAAGGAAAAAAAAAAAAAATTCCTGAGCTGTCTACTCCCTTGCTGCTTTCAAGGTCTCCCCATCCCAGAAGTTTCACATATCCTTGTCCCACAGTACCCTCTATAGTCAGGAAATGCCTAATATTTCTCTTCTTACAGAGGGTCTCCTTTGAGTTGGATTAAACTAAAACTCCTTATACTTTCAATTTCCTCTGTTGGAGACTGGATTTAGATATCTTTGCTCCACTGGAAAATATCCACTGATAACCAGCAATTATTATTATTTTGAGATACATCCTTAGAGATAGAAACAGGCTGCTAAGAAAGACTGAAATGAAGGGAAGAGGAGAAAAATAAAAATACTATTCCCACTTACCCTGACAGGGATTTAATCACCTTCCCAGCATGTCACACCAAGAGTCCTTGGACAACCTCCTGAACAAGACTCAATTGACACCTCTAATGTAAAGCACTTGATTTTCTCATGATAGCATTAAGCATCATTACTAGAAATGGATGATACAGTTCAAAGCTAATTTCAAATTTAATTTGAAACCATTAAATATATATGCAATTGCCTCTTCTCACAAACCAGCATTTGGACTCTGAAGGCAGCATCCATACTAAGCTAAAAGACAGTATGTGGAGCTCTTTCTGTGAGAATTTACAAGTGTGCATGAGATTAAATGACTAATAAAATACATACATGGGGCATCTAATAGGAAGAATTGAAATCAAACATTTTGTGATTAGGGATGTTTTAAAGCAGTAACTGCAGTGGGGAGGAGGTGCTGTAGGAGGGGAACAGAGGGTTAATGTGCTCATCTTGCCAATGCTGTGGACGTGATGTACAAGTCATGGTGGGAAAAACTGAGCAAACAAACTGTGACATATTTCAGAAGGACTCTGGGGTGCTTCATGAATCCTCAGAGAGTTCAGAGCAAAAGCAAACTGTGCTGGACAAGCAGCAATGGCCTGCTCTACCCCTGAGAAAGGACCTGTCTGCTTTAAGGGCAGTGCTGAGACTGACAGCCTCAAAATGAGCATCCCTGACACAGAGCTGAGCAACCAACAAAAGGAGAGATCCTGCCAAAGCACAGATTAAAAGATTAGTTATGGAGGTGAACAAAACAGTAGCTGGTACAGAATATTTCAGTGGGGGTACTAAAAATCTCAGTCTTGAACACAGCAAGGAAATGTAAAGCTCAGGAGAGGTGTGAGGTGAGGCAGGAGACAAAGGGATGGTGAAAGATATAAAGGACCTGCACTACTGAGATGACCTGGACTCCAGCAGTGCCCAGGACTGCTGACCACAGGAGCTACAACAGTATCTGCCTCCTTGGAAAGGCCCTCAATTTGATCAGCATCTGCCAGGTGTAGGAGTAAGCTGGCAGCCGAGCAGGAACAGGACTCTGGGTAGATGACAACTCTTGCTGCAGGAGAACAGGATGTTCCATGCTCCTGCCAGGACACTCAGCATCAGGACCTCTGAATGCTCACCAAGGTCAATAAGGCAGCTGGGGACAGCTGGGAATGGGAGTGCCTACAGGGGCTTGTGGGGCTGCAGCAGCAGCACGGGACAGACACACCCATAAGGTCAGGCTTTGGCCAGCACAACACAGTGGTGGAAATCATTTTGAAAAGGGTTATCCCCTGGTAAGCCTGGATACAAAATGGGGAACTCATATCCAGACTGTGGCCTATTTCCAGTTCTGAAATCCAAACATTATATATTCCTATTTCCTTATCCAGCGTTGCTTCAGCACTTAATTATCTACCTGCTGGCCTGGCCTTTTTTGCCATACTGGTGCCAGACCATCACTGATGTGTCTATCAGGTTGAAACGAGTGCTGAACCGGGTGATAAATTGTTGTTTTTGCTGCAGCTGCTCACATCTCCTAAATGTTTAAACAGTATAATCACACACATATCTAGTAGCTGCTTGGTTATGTTTATTTTGGATGAGGTGCTATGAAGTTTCTTAGATGTGTGTGTCAAATATTCATAGATGGCAGGCTACTGAAATATTTTTCTTTAGTATTTATTTATAGACTTTATTTATCAACAGAATCAATCTTTACGTTCCCAGCTGCAGCATTACTTCTTGCCTTACCCATTTTTTCCCAGACAATGCCTGTCTATCTAACAATATCCCTCTTCCTGCAACATCTATTCACGGAGTATCTGTGCAAGGTATCTTCCCATGGGTACTCACAGCATCCATCTCTTTAATTCCAACTATATATCCACTCCCTAATGCTCGTCATCTCTCTGAAGCACTTGCTCTCTCTCTCTCCTCTCACCATCTCTTTATCTAGGCAATGTTATCTGTCTCTCTGTTGTGATTCTCTACCCCTTTCTCTCAGTCACTCACAGCACCAGGGTATAATTATGGATTTTGGAACAACAAGAGGTTTTGGTGTTTGTTTTGGTTTGTTGTTGTTGTTGTTGTGGGTTTTTTTGTTGTGGTTTTTGTTGTGTGTGTTTTGTTTTGGTTTTTTTTTTTTTTTTCCCAAATTGGGCTCACAAATCACCAGTTAATTTATTTGTTTTTACACAAAAGCTGGATGTGAGATATGAACTCCAGAAGGGTACAAGTGCCTTTGGGTCAAAGACTCCTTCCCAGGCTTATTTGCTTCCCTGCTGTGTGTGAACTGTTCACTGCTGTGAGAGCTGCTGTTACCTGTGAAACTCATCTTCAAACAAAGATGCTGCAGTGGCTACTGCCTCCCTGTTCTCTTCCCCTTCTCCCTTTCCAATTCCCTTTTTCTCCTCCCATGTTTCCTCTCTTCCCTATCCCCAGTACTTTGCATCCACTACTCCAAGTTTTCCCCATCCCATTCTTTTGCCTGCTTGGCATTCTGAGGACAACAAGTGAAAGTCCCTCTCTATTAAAAATTCACTGTCAAATAAATATTAAAGCAGGAGGGAAAATCCAGTTGGCTCTGTGTGATTTTTCGTGATCTGCAACACAAGACCCAGGTTTCATCCTATTTACCCACTTCACAGGGGTCTGAAGGACTTGGTGACCCTCAGCTCTTAGAATCCCCATGATAGGGAGAGATTCTCTCCTCACCATCACCCTGAATGAGATGGGTAGGGCAGGAGAGGAACGATGTAAAAACTTAACCCTCTCCTTGCTTTTTTTTCCTACTTTTTTTTTTTTTTTCTCTTACAGAAAAACTGACATAAGAACAGTATAAAAATTATCAGGTCACGTGGAAATTATTAGAGAGGAGAAGAAAGGGGGAAAAATTAAAAAAAGGATAGAAAGCAGAGCTAACTCTGACAGGAAAGAAGGGAGGGAAAAGCTTCCATGCCTCTGGTTTTGCTTCCCTGTGCTAAGACCCCAAGCAGTTCATATTTTTTCTTCAGGCAGGGCCAGTATGGTTCACCAGCAGAATAAAACATGCAGTAATTAATGAACAGCTTCACAGTTTTATGGATAGGTTTAACTCTTTCCCTTATTAAGAGATGCTGGAAAAGATTGAGACAGATGCAAAGCACAACAACATGAATTAACTGGTATTGACATGGAAGGAGAAAATAATGTTTTCACCGAAGTGAGCAAATTTGCTAATAGCTTATGGACTTCAGAGGGGGCCCAGATTTAATTTGAAGAGTAAAGATATTTCCCCTCTCACCACAGTCTGCCATGTCTATGGAGGCCACCAGCAATGATTACTAGCCCATGTCTTAGTTCCTTCATGGCAAAGGTGGGGATAACCGTGCTCCCAGGAGTGGCAATCTGCCAAATGATGACTAACCCTTAAGGAAAAAAAGTCAATACAACTTTCAGAGGAGAAGGCAGAAGAACCACCCACCTTTTATTGGTTGGGACTGCTCAACAGCGTTTCAAACATGTAACATCCATGAAGGAGACAAGAGCTGTGAGTGGGGAAAGCTTCCACACAGGAGCAGTCCACAAAAACATCAACAGGTCCACAAGAGAGGTCTGCTGTGAGTGCTTGTCTCATACAGGAAGAAGCTACTGCCATGCCCAGACCCACAGCAAAGAGCAGAGAGAGAGGCAGCAGTGGAAGAGGAGAAATGGAGAATGGTGAGATCGGGGCTCAGCTGCTCAAGAGGTTTCATGTCCCTCCTCATGTTCACCCTTATCACGGTGTGAAGACTCAGTATGAACCATTGGAACAGCACGTGGAGGCACTCCAAAGGTAGATCAGAAAGAACAATCCATCTTGTCTGACTTGTCTAATTTACTTATTGTGAGCAGATGGGTTATGAGGTCTGCCATCAGTGATGAATTATATTCATGATAAGTCATTCCCAGCTAATGAGGATCCATTATCATTATCTGCTAAGGAAGAGGAACAGCTTGCCAAGACAGAGTGGGGGTTTCACAGTTTCCAGGGAGAATATTCTGGGCTGGTAGCCACCTGGCTATTGAATTTTCAGGAAACTGAAAACTTTCCAAGATGGATACCTTCTGCGTGTTTCAAGTCTTGGTTTTTAATTTCGTTGGGCAAATTCAGGAGAGGGGATGTAAAAGGAGGTGGAGGAGGAGGAGGAAGTGAGGGAAAATAGTAGTAACTGTGTCTGATAAGACTGTGATTAAATCAAGGTCTCACTCTAATTACACTGCATTTAAATAAATTTTGCCTAGTAAGTAATTGTAATTAAACTGCAATTAAACATGTATTTATATCACCATTTCCTCCCCTGCACAGCTGTCTGTTTCCACCTCCTGTTGTTGCTGTCTACCTGCCAAAACCTCTGAATTATCACAAGGGACTTTACATTTCCTTGGACTTCCTGGAGGAGATGTTGTGGGGGGCAAGGTCTGAGGCTCCCCCACAAGAAGCTAAAAGGAACTTCTGTTTCCAAGCTGTGTTGGAAGAATGGTGCAGCTGATGCTGTGATAAACTAGACCCGAGGAAAAGGTTGTGAGGGGCAAAGGTACAAATGAAAGGAAATAAATGCCTCTTTTCCTCTCAGAGGAACTTGAAAAGGGACACATTTTCACCTCTTTGAAACTTCTTCACATCTGGACTAGAAGTGAAGGTATCCTCCTTGCCTTCTTCAGAGCACCTTTGTTGTAAGTTTCTTTCCTAAAGCCCCAAATCTCTGTTACAACATCAAGTTTGTACATTCTTTTACACGATCTGGAGGAAAAGAGCTCACTTACCTAGACAGTAACTCCTGCAGGTGAGACTCCAGACCCTGAAATACAACTCTTGAGCTCTGTTTTCAGCTTTTTAGGAGTATTCACTAACTCTAACCGTGTCTCAGCTTCCTTTATTTGCTGCTCTGAGCTCCCTGTACATAACAACCCTACAGATGGTCTTTAAAGTTTACTGCAGTTCTCAGCAATTGGGTTAGGAAAGTCTGTTATGGAAAAACAGGAGGTTCTAGCTATTTAAAATGAAAGCTAGTTCCTGTTAGGAACCTGAAGGCAGCACGGAAAGGAGAAACAAAAGAAGAAATAAACAGCTAAAGGGAGAGTGATAAAAATGAGAAGGTGAACGCATATCACAGCAGGAAGAATGCCCAGGGCTAACGACAGCAAACTGGTTTCTCTGCCTTACCTCCCTCCTCATCAGATATGATGGAAAACATCTCCATTTGTGCCTCTGCTCTCACAAAGCTCTAATTAAGGGACTGGAGAAATACCACCGTCACCCTCATCTGTTTGTGCTCAGTTGCTGAAAGGACACCATGCATCTCCCTGACAGGTAGTCATTACAGCTTGGTATGGGCACCCCTCCTCCCAGCAGAGCACCAGCCCTCAGTTAAATACCTCCAAGGAGATCTTCCACGTGTTTCTGGTGCTCCAGGGAGGTGAGCCATGAAGTCCTTATCATGGAAATCACTGCTGGCAGGGAAGAAAGGGCAGCTGATGGAGCAGAGATTGCATTCTGGACATGTTGCTTCAAAAGACACACAGCAAATGGGAGAATCCATGTGTACAAATGTGTGGCATCCAGAAGTGCATAAGGAAGAAGCTACTGCCATGTCCAGACCCAGAGCAAGGAGCAGACAACACAGCAAGGAGCACACAACAATAAAAAAATCATTATTATCCAAACTTAGTGAAATCTCTTCAGTTAGTGACAATTTCCACATGACTGCTGTGTTACAAGTTGTGTTTACTCCCTCTCTTCAGACATTTCTGTTTTCTCTCTGATTAACTGGTCTCGTGAAGGTCCCTATGGCAGGGTTTAAAAAAAAAAAAAAAAAAAAAAAAAAAAAGGCACCAGAACAGGCATCTCAAGCTTGATTTTCTGATGTGACCAATAGTCAGCCTGATCTGGAGTAATCTGTCATGTCAAAGAATATAGATCCCAACTCTGTGACTCTCAATTTCTTTTCAAGCCTTTCTCTAACCTATAAACCTCAGTTCTATTCTCATAAATAGGAGACAAAAGCAATACTACTGGAGTGACATTTATCAGAGGAATGATTGGACGTTACTTTCCCTGCAGACTTGCTCTGGAGTTGTTTATTTATTGGTTTGTCAACAATATCTTTACTTATAAACAGTCTGATCTAAATGGTATCCTTTCCACTTTCTAAACCAAAATGGGAGGAAACCCCCGAGGCTATCATCACCCACAGTTCCCCCAGACAGCATCCTTTTTAATCAGGAGCCAGGAAAAGAAATGGCACCAGTTTAGGGTACACGAACTGCTGCCCTTTCCCTTTGGCGAAGTGCTGAGCACAGACACAAACCATCGGGTACACGACTCCTCCTCTCGGTTTGATTCAGCTCAGCTTAGAGGTGCAGTCAAAGGAGGAAAATGATTGTCGTAGGTCAAACCTTCCTTTCTCTTTAATGGCTTTGTGACTGCCTCAGGCTTTTTGTTTTCACTTACAGTGAACTCCATTCTGCCAGCAATTTTGTTCTGCTATTAGACAGATGGAATAATGTGAACAATTATCATCTCTATGTGTGCATTCTCTGTCTTTCTCTTCTGATGTAAATACATCTATTTGCAATCATGGGTGGCCTTCAACCCCTTTACAAGAGACCCAAGACAGATCTTTCAATAACGAGACTTAGACAAGAGTCTCCTGAACATTTGGGACTGAATGGAAATATCCAAGAACCATCTGGATGCAATCCCTTGCAATGTGATCTGGCATGACCCCGCTTGAGCAGGGAGGTGGACCAGACGACCCACTGTGGTCTCTTCCAATCTCATCCATCCAGCAGCATGGACAGAGATCCAGAGAAAACCTAGAAAACCTTCCCATTTCTGCCTGTGCCTGCCTGTGACATCCATCAGCCATTGGACCCAGGCTGTGCTGCCCGTGATGTGGGCACGGCTGCAGACTCAGTCACTGCCCCACTGAACATTCACCATGAATGCTCACTTTGGCTGTCTTACTGACATCAAAACAGGCCATGGGCAGATTAAAAATGACATCAGTATCCCTTCCCTTGTGGATTAGCTGCTCTGGAGGGGTAGGCAGCACTAACAAAAATGATTCAATGCAGGGGCTATTCTCTTCTCAAGGGCCCACTAGACTGCTCATTTTTACACACGAGCGCATGTCGACATTCCTAGTCCTAGGAAAAAATGTTTTGCTGATTTAGCCATGGTAGGAAGATGGATCTAGTTTTGAGCAAAATCCAGATACTCAGTCTGAAATCTCAGAGAGGAAAGCTGTGAAAGGAGTGGGGAAAAGCAGAAGAGAAATCCTCAAAAGGTAGAGGCAGAATGCTGTGAGACATTATCCCTCATTCAGCATGCAGATGAGTTTGCCAGGCAGGAAGCAGAATGGAGAAAAGGTGTCTGAGGCATCACATGCCATCTCTGCTGTCAGTCACACACTTTAATTACCCCTAAATCAAGTGCAATAGCTTCCCCAGCCCTGAAATGCACGCTGCCTGTCTCCTTATACACATAATAAGGCCTGCAGGGATTTCAGAGACTTTAGCCTTGCGCGTCTCATTGCTCTGATCCCGAGGTTTCTTTTAGCATAAAATCAGCAGAAAAGCATTGAGAGGCACAACCTTATTTTAACAAATCCCTATCCTGCTTGCCAAACCCTACCTGAGTCAATGAATGCCCAGGACTGTGATTTGGATTCTCTTGCACAGGGTATATTTGTGTACTGCTGTTTCCATATGTCATCCTGTACTTGTTATGCTGCTTGTAACTCCACTGGTACCTACACAAGGAAGGAGCCCCAGCAGAAAATCTGCAATATTTCTAATTTACATCAGATTTCTAGGAATAGGCAAGACCTTTTGGAAGGAAAAAAAAAAAAAAAAAGAGAATCTCCAAACACCTGTCCCCTTCCCAGATACAAATCAAAATTAGTTCCTCCTAGGGAAATTAAGCTCACAAAAATTTAGCTGAGGGTTTTTTTTTTTTTTTTTGTTTTTTTTTTTTTTTTTTTTTTTGTTTTTGTTTTTTTTTTTCCTGTTTCTGTCTCTGGTTCTTGGCCTTCAATTTGTTAATTACTGTGGGTGACATCCGAGGAGACATGTACAAAATGAAGTATTAAACCACCGTTTAATAGGGAAATTTAAGAGGGGAATTAGTCTCAGGTAGTCCAGCCATTACAGTGCCATCTGGTCTGAACTAAATTTTGTGGCTGCCCCTCAAATCTATGAAGGGAGACAAAAGATACATTGCAACCATAGGTAAATAAATTTAATAATTTGATCATCTTTCAGCAGCCACTTCTTTTCTTCATGAACTACAGAGGAAGGTAGGTAACCAGCTCTATTTAGACATCCAAATTTTACAGCCAAAGGCTATATTTTGGAAAGGTTTGTGCTGCTGAGAAAACATGCCCCAAGGAGAAGTTTGAGCAGAGATAGATGAAGGATATTAAAATGTTCAATGAAGAAAGAGATGAGCCTAAACTATTAAATCCATATATTCCTGCAAAGTTCAGCACCAGGACTGTCTGAATATCCTGTGTCCTGAATTCTGGATATATATCACTGAAATAGGGAAGGTCTAGGACAGGCAAAAGATAAGCAGAAAAAAACTATGTTTGGCTTAGGTATTTATTGGCTTTTCTCTGCAAAAACAATGAATGCATCACACACAATGCAGAGTGAGAGCAATCCTTCCCCCAAAAACTTGCACAGGAATGGGCTGAAATATAAAAGCAGTATGGTAATATATTAAGTGGCAATGTAGTGTTATCCTGAAAATTTCATCTTGTTAGCAAATTACACTCTTACTAAGAACCATGATGTGTGGTTTGCTGGCTCAGCCTTGCATGATATTTGTTGTCCCATCTGAATATAAGGAGATGATCCAGAGTCCAGGTTGAGCAGTCCTTGAGAAGGACACCTGGGATAAACATAGTTCCAGTGGAAGGTGTGGGCTGGAGTTTTGAGTTTGTTTTCTGAATAAACGAAACCAGAAAGCTGCCACCTGCTTGGGATGCATTTGAAAGTAGGGAGAAAGATAAGCACTGCAGGAGTTTATATTATAAAAACCTTATTCTGTAACTTGATTCCCATCTTGGAGACACCCACAGGAAACTCATCTACAGGAGGGATCTGAGAAAGGAAAGGGCAAGGAATTAGGGAATCTTTACTACAACCAGTAGAAAAGAAAGTGCATTAGAATGGGGGGGTGGGGGGGGGCGCGGGCCACGGTGTAAAAGGTTTTGAAAGCTGTTTTTTAAAAAAGTTAAGATTGTAGCAGCTCTCTTGGTACCTGGCTTTTTTCTGTTGCACAAAACTCCAGCTCAATGCCATTCTAAAGCTAGTTTAAAGCTCTCCAGACAGCTTGCTGACAAAGACCCTCTTGCACACTTGGTCATTTTGTGCCCATGCCTGAAACCTGAAGAGGAAGAGGCGTGTTGGAGAGGATGACAGTTCTCTCACAGTAGTGTGCACAGAGTTACCACACTCACAGGCCACATACTCATTATATCAGTCTGGTGCTACCACCTACTTCCCCTCTGACTGCATTCTATCCACATTAAAATAAATGCCATTGTAATGACAAACAGCTGGCGAGTGTGACATGTGACTGCTGACCTCACACATGCACCCACAACAGAGATTTCCATGAAACATGGGAAGAAAATTGATAGCTCACTCATGATGTGGAAAGCGGTCTGGTGTGGCCTGCAAGAACTCACTGAACCTACAGGCAAAATCCACCACCTGCAGTTGTGTGTTGAGTTCTGGTTCTGGCTCTGCACATGCCCCCCGTGTGTTTCAGATTCACTGGTACATGACTCAAATATTTCCCTTCTTGTTTTGTCTCATTTCTCAGGAATGCTGAGCACAGTGCAAAAAATCAGCAAGAGTGAGGAATTCTCATCGAATTTGAAAAAAATGACACAGGTAGGTAAACATCTGAGGCAGGAATGAGCTGCCAAACATCAGCTCCTTGACTCCTTTGAATACTTTGTTTCTTATTTTCACATATGCACGTGCTGTAAAGCCTGTTTATCTGTTTGCTGCTTTTCCAATGAATCTCCAAAGCCTCCTGTGCCTCAGCTATGATTCATTTCTGAACGAATTCATGAAAGGCAAATAGCATGTCTCCAGATCCACACACTTGTCTGGTATTACCGGGCACTTCATCATTTGGAGGAAATTTTTTCCCACTTGTCTCAATCTTGCCTTTCCCCCCATACATGTAAAACCATTGCCCCTGTATTCTGACCGCTCAGAGATTACAAATCATTCTAAGTGGAGGAGAGGCTGAGCCCCAGCTTTGTGCTTGATGCATTTTGTTTAAGTTGCTCGTGCTGTTCCAACATCTGTCATATCCTCCACAGCAGTGCAATCAAACTGTCAGGGCTGAGTGAAGTTTTGCTGATCCAATCTGCTCCTTCTGTGATTCCTGTCAAAAGCATCAGGAGGTGGCAGATACAGTTGTGTGCTCTTTAAACAACAGATCTTTATTTTTGCACATTGAAGGAACTGTTATTGTTTGTTTCTCTTAAGGCTCACAAAGCATGTTCAGATGTGGCTGCAGTCACAAACCAGGCTGCACTTCCCAGATTCTTCTGCATTCCTACGGCTCCCCAGTTTTACTTCCCAACTTCTCTTGTGAGGAGAGAACATATACATATCTCTCAGTCTTCCTGGTCTCTGTAATGCCACAACACACCTTGGGAGCACCCAGGAGGAAGTTACTTTGTGGATCCTGCATTATTATTATTAATGAGGAAATTAAACCAAAGGTTGTATGGAAAGGGGAAGAGTCATATTTTAATAAGCTCCCTTCTGGATACTGCACTATGAGTTGCCAGATAAATGTTATTCCCTCTTAACTATACCAAAAGGATCTGATTCTAATTTATATTATTGATACTAATATCACTAATCACCTTGACTAATAGGACAGGATGTTCTTTCATAATTTAAAAATGATGTACCTTTGATATACCTTAATAACCAAAAGAATTTGGAAAAAAAAAATATTCCATTTGGGCTCTGTTAACATGCAGCATGTATTTTTAATCAGCTTTCCAGCATGATGCACCTTCTCACACTTCTGACTGAAGCCTTAAACTCGTGCTGTGAAATGGAAACTTACAGTTTTAACATTTAATAAAAGGAACATGAATCTGAGGTGAATCCTATGGTCCTGCCCCATTTCTGTGCTAGCCCTGTAGCCTATGGCTTTCCCAACAGGGCAGAAAGTTTTCTAATTACAGCAAAGCACCAATGGAAAATGAAACCTAGGATGCCATTGTGCCCTCTTCTCTAATACTTATATTGGCTGGTGACTCCTGCTGCGATGAAAAATCAGGTGCAGAAATGCTTTGATTCATTAAAGAAAAAATGTTAAAAAAAAAAAAAAAAAAAAAAAAAAAGAAAAACTCTAAGATAACAGACTTTTGTTCCCTAATACATTTGGTTCTTTAAAAATCTCATTTTCCAAACCTGACAGGAAAACATATTCAACTTTCCATGATCTGTTTTTACCCCCTTCCAAATCATCCCAGCCAGGGACAGGATTATTCCGCCTTGAACAAAAAAGAAATCTGAAATTCCTGGCAGAGAGGGATCCTGTGCTGCCTATAGGCATCAAAAAAGATTGGCTGCAACTTCCAGCTTGGATACAGAATTTCAAAATACACACGAAGTAAACAGATAGATTAATGACAAATTAAACTCATGAGTCCAAATGTACAAGGTTCAGGGCTCTGAAAATCCCACATGGTATGTGGTTGTCATCACTAGGAGCTGTTCTCTTTTACCTTCTTCAGTGGCTGTTCTGCAACCCACCCTTTCCAGTTAAAGTTCACAACAGATCCCAAGAAGAGTGTCCCAAGGAAATGAAATTACAGGAATGGGCACTTGGAGCATGCTTCTGAAAACCTATTTTACCTAAGCAAATACTGCATAATAATATTTCCAAGGTAACAGAAAAGTGAATGGCAGCACTTCCATGAGCTCAGAGCTTAGCAGGTTGGTTCTGCCTGGGAGGGCTTTTGCAGCTACTGATTGCACATCTTCTCACACTGTGTTAACAACTCAGCCTGACTCCAGTTGTTGATGAAATTTCTTTTTGGATCACATCTGTGTTGTATGATGGAGTCCAATTGTGAGCTCTTTGGCAGCTGTATAGACTACTAAGTCCCCACTAATTTGATTTCTTGTCTGAGAGTATACATCTTTAGGGAATTTACTGCTTGCTCTTCTCTGAGTTCCAGTAATATGGCACAAACAGAAACAAAATCCAGGGATGACTTATAACAAGAATTTTGCCGGTCACAGGACTTCTCCCTTATAAACAGGATCCATTAGACCAGATGAAAAAAATAGTCAGGGACAAAAAATTGCAGTCTCTGAGAAGTAGTCACTCTCTGAGGAAGAGAAAACTGTATTAACAATTTTGAGTAAAAAGATGAATTCTCAATGGTTATCTCAAGCAGAACTTTTAGCAGTGCACCCATCTTGCACTGTGAAGGAAATGGAGTTTGGAAAATGAAACAGAAAATGGGAATCTGTGGTTGACAACAGGAAAGGGAAACAAAAACATCCTCAAACCTTTTTTTTTTCCATATTGGAAAAAGAGGAAATTAAATCTGAGTTGGCCAATTAGCCCCCACCGTCCCCAAAGGCAAGACAAGATCTTTTTTGCAGGAAAGCCTTGAGGTGAAGCCAATTCAATTAGTTTCCACAGCAAAACTGTCAAGATCCAAAAAACTAGGTGGAATAATGAACTGATTAAAACTTGTAATTGCAATTCAATGGATGAAACCATTAATCACAGAGATGGCAACATTCTCTCATTTCAAGACTGTGCTTGGATGAGTTGCCAACAAAAGGGATTGTAGGAATAAAGGGCTAATGTAAACTGGAAAAGGAGCATCCTGGACAGAAAATTGTGTGGTTCCATGACTGACCTGAGGAAAAGAACAATCTTCCCTAGACAATAAAAGGGTATTAAAAAATGTTTAGGCGTATTTTATTCTTATTCATAATTCCTCAGCTCTCAGTGGTTTGCACCACTCTCAGTCTGAGAGTCAATGATGTACTGAAAAATGCTCAAATCATACTCAAAGTAATTTCTTCCACCTTTAATTTCATGTGTTTCTAATACATTTCCCCTCTTACTTTTTTTTTTTTTTTTTTTTTTTTCCTCTTACCTAACCCTCTATTGCAGGTGCCTTGGTCTCATCTTCATTGTGCTGACAAGCTGCTTGTGCTGTCCCCAAAGCAGGACCTGAAGGACAGAGGAGGCCAGGCTGCCAACTGGCAGCTCCTCCAGAGGTGCTCAGACACCTCCACCATCCACACCCTCTGCTGCCTTCCCAGCTGCTGCAGGGAACCAGGAAAACAAACCCCACTTTTACTCAAACAAAACTTTATTTTAATCAAAGGCATTATTTTTATCTGAGCTTTTGGAGATAACTCCAGAGATCAGACGAGTCATGCCATGACTTTCCTAAACCTTAGATGACAGGTTTCACCTAAACTTTAACCCAGCTTGTTTCTCTCCTGCTACTCCTTCAAGATTAAGCCACCCTGATTAAGCTCAAGAGGTCAGCAAAGTCCCTCACCCTGTCTTTTGTCAGCCTAGGTTTTTTGCCTTGGCTGACTCCTCCATATCCTCTCTCTGAAGGGAAGGGTTATACTGGGGTGTCCACTAAGCTGCTGAAAGTGTCAGCCAGGCTGGAGTGAGAGCTGACAGGATGATAAAGAGAAGTGGGTGGTGACAAGAGAGGGTGAGGAGAGGTCCAAAAAACCCTGTATCGTACCAAGTGTACATTGCACACAAAACTGATCAGGAAACTAAATAAAAAGCATGATAAGAAGGCACCACTGCATTAATGCCAAATGAGAATAGAAATTGACAGAAGAGGAAAAAAAATTGGATGTCACTTCATTTTGGTAATTGATTTGTCAGTGTGTAATATTTCCTGATGGTTGGATAACCATTTAACTTAAAATTCCAATGAAGTCCACAGGTTTTGTAATTATCAATGGTACCACTAAGTGGCTATTTTACAAGCAAGGAAGGTTCAAGCCAGGGACGTGAAAATATTTCTGCTGGGAAGAAGGAATGTGAAGAAATAGGGTGAGAATGAGCTGAGCAGATTCTTCCCCTGGAGAGCCCTGGAGAAGCAAAGCTTAATTAATTGTAGCACCATTGAAGCTCTGCAAAGAAAAAAGCCTATTAAGTCATGAGCTCCATCCTCCAGACCACAGCCCAATTCCCACTGAGCTATCCAGAACAGTGCTCAGTGTCTCTGGGGATGAGCTTTCTGGAAATCCTAACTCACTGAAGCTCTTGTGCACTCAAAAGCAGAAGAACTCTGACAGCTTTGGGAAGGAAAAGACAAAACTGCAGATCTCATGGTCTGCAAGAGCCATCTCAACAACTGGGTCTTTGCTTAAGGAATAAAGTAGAAGACACGACAAAAGTAGAAGGTGAAAGAAGGAAAGTGGATTTTCACCACTTCTCTTTGGCTCTAACCAAACTCATTCCTCCTACCAAAAATATATTTTCAATCAGAAGACTGCTCTCCACTTCAGGTGTGAGAGCTGGAGGGAGTGATTATAGGTAGATTTTCTGTCTCTCACAAATTATTGTAGCCAACAGAAATGCAATTTAGTACAAACAAGCAAGATCTGAGCTGTTTGCAAAGCTTTTTGAACTCATTGGAGACATACCAAGCAACTGCCACCCACACCATTTTAAGAGCAAATAAATGCAGCCTTGAATTAAGTGATGCTTTAATGGACTGGATTGCTCCCTCTGTATTTTTTTTTTATTTATTTTGGAGGCCAGCTGCAACTTCCAAATCTTGCTTTCAATATGTAAAAATCCATTATTAATTTAATATTAGCTTATTTTGCCACTAATGATCTAAATGAAGCCTGTCAACTAACCCACATCAAGAGAGATAAAAAATAACTCCTTAACTTGATTTAAAAGCTACAGCTTCTAAGCTGTGGGAGCAATGTGGGAGTTCAGAAGTTTTAGAAGCTCCAGGGACAGTTTAGAAGAATGGGTGCTTTTAGCATGTAGGGAGGGTGAATGTATTCCTTTGCCATAGGGAAATGAAGAGCTGCACTGAGCAATTCACATTCTGGACACAACAATGCTTCCTGGAACACCAGATGGGACAAAAAAAAAAAAAAAACAAAAACAACCACAAATAAAGGTTCACTTATTTCCATCTGGAAATAGCCTTCCTGGCACTTAACAGAGTGGAAAGCTCCCTGCCTCCAGCCTGCCTTGAGATGCCATATTTTCAAGGTGTTCTCTGAATTCTTAGTCCTGACATCAACAGGATTCTCAAAGCAAGCTCCCTCCCAACAGCCTTCTATCCCACAAAAATCATCTGACCTCACTTCTGCACAGGAACCTGTTTCAAGCCTTCACTTTTCCCAATAGTACAAGAATAGATGGGAACAAGCTACCTTGTGTTCCTCAAGGACATGGGGATGCAGACAGGCAATCCTTAGACAGACTTGAGCTGAACATCCAGTGTCCTGTTCACTTGACAAAAACTTGTCACAGCCAGATCACAAGGGGTACAAGTCAAGGGACTGGTGATACTGGGCAGGCACTGGGATGATTCTAAGATGGCTGGGAAGTACATATTGAGCACTAAATATGAAATTATAGTGCTGAGATAGAGCTCTGGGGCTTCCACACTATTTACACACCCTGGACTCTCCCTGGCTTCACTATTTTAGGATTGTGGAAAATCAACCAATTTAGAAGACAGCCAGTGCCAAGATCCCTTTTTTAGAGTCTCCAAACTCTGCTGTTCCCTTCCAGGTGACCTCACCAGTCTTTCTGAAATCTCCAACACTCCTGTAGGTCCCCCAGAGATCATACTGGGACATGTTTACACTGCCTTTCACTTTTTTTTCCAAGACCTTGGCCATGTTTATTGATTTATGCTTTGTTTCCCAGCGCTGTGTTTCTGCTGGAGGTGACCCTGTGCCTTCCCAGACTGGAGTGTGACTCTTTTGAGGTCATGCTCTAATGCCTGCCTGGCTCCTGTAAAACATCACTCTCTGAACAGATCCTGATGGATGTTTTGGTCAAGAGTTCTGCTTATTGCATGTCAAACATGGCTCAAAAATGAGCACAGAGTGAGTGCCTTGATGAGGTGAAGCCAGGATCACACCCAAAGTTGTTTTTGTTCTAAAGGTCAACACATCAACTTCTCCAGCAGGCTTTCCTATGGCTGTGATTCCAAATCTTTTGCTAATGTAGTAAAACAAATATGCTTTAGAAAATCATGTTGCTGGGAAAAGATCTACTAAATTAGCATGGGGGGAATTGAACTTTCTGCCTTCAGATCACAAGAGGAAATCAATTTTTGTCTTTAGAAACAACTGATCTTGCCATTTCTGTTTTCCAGCTGCCTATTGGCAACTGATAGAGCTCCACCAGAGCCAAGCTTTCAGAGAAAGAGTTCCTACAGTTAGGCCCAGCAATTCATATTTGGACTCTTCATTAAGGTGTTAATTTTAAAATGTATTAAACATGAGACTCATGTCACCTTTATATTTATTTAAAATTAAGAGAATAACCAAAGTTTTTTTCATCTGAGTCAGGACTGTCAGCATCCCCTCCCGGCAGACACCACAGACTGTGTTACAATGTGCTGTACTTACACCCACTTCACAGGGTAACATCCTAATTCTCATTACTGAAAAACTTTTCAAACTAACTCAAACTTTTCCTTCACTCACCCAAACCATTGCTGCTTGTGCTACTACATTTAGAGAGAAAAGAATTCCATTCCCCAATGCAATGACTTGCATTGTTTTCTGGAGGTATTTAGAGACATCGAGGGAATCTCCCCCAAGCTCTTTCTTTACTACATGACAGAGCTTTGGCTCCTCTCTCTGCTTCTCCTATCCCTCCAAGGCATGGAATTATCTGTGGAGGACAACAATCACACATTACCACAAAATGCTACAAAGGAGAGTAAAGTAGCAGTGCTAAGAGTGCCTGTGTTTGGAATAGTCTGAATAACAAAACACAAAGTATTCCACAGCCACACCAACATGATACAAACTGTCTTGATATAGATCAGCAGAAAATCTCATCATAAATACGTATTTATACATCCTCACAAAATGTCATCCTATGCTTTGCTAAGGATTGGGAGGAGAAATTTATGAAGAATGTCACTGTCGTATTTATAAGTCAAGATAGAGAGGACGGAGAGAAGAACGGGAAAATCCAATCTAGATTTTTCTCCCAGGGAACAAGAAATGCTCTGAAGTACAATGGAGTCAGTGTGTTTGAGTCTGCATTTTCACAGAGTAACATAACACTGCAAAATGGGATTAGAGTGTTCACAGCAACACGATTTCTACCATGAGGCAGAGCCATCCCCCTGCAATGCTGAGTCACACAGGCTGTCATGAAAGAGATCTCTGAGGCTCTCCATGTGATTAACTCAAAGATGGATACATAAAAACAGCACTACTTCATGACTTTGCTGGCAGCCCTGCTAGCACCCTTGGCTGTGTACAGGGGAGGGAGGAGGCCAGGCAGACACTCAGGTGGGACAGGGCTGGCATGGAGCACCAATTCCCCATCACTGCCCACTCCAGTCCTTCTCAGCTGTGTGTGCTTTTCCTCATCAAAGAAAACAACAGACTTCCATCCCCTCCCATCACCAGAAATGTTTTTTACTGCTAAAGGATAAAGAGCTGTTTAATCACCAAAGAAGGTAAAGTTTGATTCTTTCCTCTATTCAATAACATCCTTAAACTTTCAGTGTATTTTTGGAGTTCTGCATCTTCTGCATAAACTGACCAGATTCTGACCCTGCTCTGAAAGCATTTCATTTTGCAACAAAGACCACCAATGAGCTCCAATGTCTTTGTAGTCACTTGAAAGTCTACCAAAAGTATTTCCTGAAGACCCATGACACCTGATGACCCACACATCACTTTCCCAGCTTCCCTGAGAATGTCTCTACACCTCTCTCCTTTCCTGAGGAAACACTCCTGGTTTTCAGCATCTCCTGAAGTTTGAAAGACCAAACAAGCCCTAAACAGAAGAATACCAAAATGAGACAAGTCAGTAATGCAGATAAAATTCTGCCACTCTGTGTAAAAGTAGGTTTCATCCTCTGCTGGAATAATGTGCTCAGGCTTAGTCACTAAAAAGGCCAAGCAGAAAGAGACAGCAGAGGCAGAAAAGTAGGTTGGATTATTATGCACTATTATAGAGGGGGAAGAAAGTAATCCATTAGAAGGAAAGCAAAAAGCTTCAGGATGATGAGGGGTAAAAAGTAAAAGAGGGAGAGTAGACATATGAGAGAGCACTGCAGATAATGTCTAGAAGGCAATTACTGGTTCCCTTTCCTTCTACTCTTTCCCATAACACAAGACCTGGAGGGCAACATGCAATTAAGGGCCACCCATTGAAAACATACCAAAATGAAACACTATTTAGTGTGTAATTAACCTGTGGAACTCAGTCCCACATGGCATTCGGGGCACAAAGAACTCAGACAGAGCCCGGGAAGGATTAGACACTACTAAGAAGTGGTAAGATAGCATTTCCCATTCCACCAGCTGGATAAAAATAAAGTACAAAGAATATCAATCCTCCAGCTTCAGGGCCTAAGTTGTTCATTGTGATCAGCAGCAGGTAAAGCTCAGCAGGATGTGAAAGATGCAGTTCTGCCAGTGAAAGCTTTAGTGCACAGCCCTTTCCTGTGTGCTGCTTGTCACGTATCTCAGATGCTTATATGGCTCCTACAGTTCCAGTATGAGTTCATTACAATCAGTAACATATTCATCATCACAATAGCCTGAGAAGGTACAGAACTTTTTTCCCTATTGTACAGACTGTGAACAAAAAGGTTAGGGACATGCTGGAGGTCACTCAGGAGAGGGGAGCAGAGCACTGTGCTGCTCCCTGAATCCATCCTCATCACTGGACCCTACAGCAAGGCAGACCAAAGAGCCAGCTGGGAAAGGAGACAGCAGCTCCATTTCCAGGCCTCTTTCAAACACAGATGTCCTGTACCTAAGCATAGCAGCAATTTAATCAAACAGCATCCCCAGCACAATCCACACAACACCCACAGCAGCCAAACCAGGGCCACAGATCAGGGACCCAGCCCTCAGGTGGGACCTCCCAGCAGGTTTCTCTGACCTTGCTGATACACAGCACCAGCTCAGGAGCTGGTTTGTCCTTTGGGATGGATTCCAGGTGGCCATGCTGGATGGCACAGTCTCTTAGCATGCAGTATTTCCCTCCTGCTGTGACTTCTCTACAGGGGTTTAGTACATAGAGCCCACTCAGTGTCAGGCCATGAAGCTGCTGCATGTTTTGTTTACTTAATCAGTGCCAGTCAGTCCAATGCAACCATGCCCATGGGTTGCATGATCTACCAAGCTTTTAAAGGTACAGATGTACAGAAATCAGGGCTTTCCTCCATGTGGAAATGGGTCACTTTTTTTTTTTTTTTATTTTTTTTTTATTATTATTATTATTATTACAAATGGCTATGTCTATGCACTCTGTATAATTTTTGATATTATCATATATTATTAGTATCTTTAACTGAGTGATTTACCATTCATTCTCTGATGATAAGGTAACTACAGCACTCCTTTAACATTCATATGTCTTTTCTTTTCTCTCTTCTTCTTTAACCTTTCCTTTTCCTGGAGCAGCTTTGCCCTGAGGTGGAAATGTAAAGGTCCACCACAATCTTTACTGGAGAAAAGAGTCCCATTTGAAGCTGATTCAGTGATACAATGAATGCACAGGTCATTCTGAGAATAAAACATAAAGACACACTAACCATAAAAGTTTTATTTCCTTCACAAGTGATAAGCATGTATGAAGGAAAGACTTTTCTTTTCACTACCTTTGGCCTGCACTGGAACACTTGTTAAAAAATGTTCCTTGATACTAATCTCCAACTGGTGTTTGACTTACCTTGAACTCTCAAATGTCACCAGCTTTCAACTGGTGCTGTGAAAAGACCTAACTTACATATCTATAAAAGAGCTCTATTTTAACCAAGTCTCATTCTTTCTTCCTTCCTCCCTGCCTTTTTTCCTTCCCTCCTTTCTTTCTATCTTTATTCTGCCACATTTCTGCTTTCATTTTTAGTTTTAATGCAAAAAAAAAAGGGAAAGAGAAGCTATAAATGATACAGAATAAAACTACTCTTAATTTGTCTAAGCCCCCTTTAAATTAACACATTTTTCCTTACTCTGACTGAGTCCAAAATTTTTAACTGAATTTGCCTTTTAAGTGGTTGTTCTACTTCACCAGGCAAACAGCCAGCCTTTCTGAGCTGGATAGTGAATCCTGAAGAGATGCCAAGAGCACCCTGCAAAGGTGAGTCAGGTGCTTCTTCAGAAACACAGACATGGGATGGGAAAATGGACGCTTACAAAGATTAGGAATGAACAGATTTAATGTCACCTGTTCCAACATGCAGCTCTATACTGAAGTGTTACCATAAACCAAAAATCTCTGTGACTTTGATTGTATGTCCATGAAAATGATAAATCTTCATTGCACAGTAGATTTCCATGGGCCCTCCTTCCAAAGTCAAGCAATGCAGGTGATTGGGACACTCTTCAATAAGGGACACATCAAACAATCAAGGATGCAGCTCAGGATGTTACTGACAAAGTTCAGTAGAAAATTGCATCTTTAATGGGATCTTGTTATGAATCAATAGATCAAAAAAATCTAATCAAGCACATTCCACCACACACATCACAGGGAGATCACAGGCAAGTGCAATTCACAGGTTCCTTGATCATTGGCTTGATGGGGGCAATGGATGCAACGCTGAGTCATGCAGCTGGACAGAGGGGTACAAGAATAATGATGACACTGCCCCTTTGAGGGAAGGCAGGACTCAAATTCCATGTTCAGAAAGGCTGCCAGAAACTGTCAGTGCTCCACGTTATTCCTTAATCTGAAGCATCATTAGATTATTGGCTCTGAAGTTCACACTCTGAAAAGTAATTTGGTTCTCTAATAAGGCATCGAGGCACGGCCCCAGTGAGCCAAGGCACCATGAGGATAATGATATGGGTAGTTCTCTCCTTTCTGCTGGTGTCTTATCCCTCAGATCTAAACACTGGCCACACTTTCCACAGCACTGCTCATCTGAGCATATCAAAATGCTTTATAGATGTTCATTATAAGTAATTACCAGGCAGCACGTGTGAATAATTTACAGGGTGGTAGAAGTGAAACTTCTACTGCTCTCACACTTTCTCTCTCTCTCTGCAGTTTTAACACTTTTAAAAGTTGTTCTCTCTCTTTTTCTGGCCAGAGTAAATTAAGAATATCAGTAATTTGAATATCTTCCTAAATCACATCTCTAGGTGCCTATAGTTACAAATACTTAGCCCTAAATTTGGAAGCAAATCTAAAGCAGCAGCCTAAGACAGAGATCTCTTCTAGAACCAGCTGTGACAATGGAAGGGCTTCTGCCTCCAGCTGGATTTTTTAGCTAACATGAGCTGCTCCCTCAGCACTAACTTAGCTTTTTATCCAGGTAGAATATAACAGTAATCAGTAAGGAGGTGTGAGCTACAAGGCAGTAAGTGGGAGAGAATCTGACTCTAAAACACACCACAATAATATCTTGAAAAAGTCTGAGAAATTAACAGACCTGAACTCATTAAATTCAGTCAGAGTCACTTCTCAATGTGTCCCAGTAAGACAAACACAGTTTAAGCATGTGAAGATCCTTTATTGATCAACAGGGGAAAAGAAACCTTTTCTTTTCAGATTTGCTGGAGTTTTCTCCTCCATTTTCTGCAGAGATTTTACACAATTCTGTTCCCTCAGTCTCTGCCTCTCATTTTTCCCAGTCAGCTTTGGGATTCCATCTCCCAGGGCAGTCTACATTTAACAGTCACAAGCATTTAAAACATAACTGTGAATTGTCATAATTGTCATTTTGAGCAGAGGCTGGGATTTCTGGGGCTTGTTTCCTTTTTTTTTTTTTTTTTTTTTTTTTTTTTTTCTTTTCTTTTTTTTTTTCTTTTTTTTTTTCTTTTTCTTCCCTTCAGGATCTTAATTGCCTTTTTCATCAGAGATTTTCAAATAGCGTTGATGCTTGGGAGAGTTTAATACTTGAAAAAGAGAAGAATGGTGCCCACCTCAGACACTCAGAAGGGAAAGTGATTCAAAGAAGCAGAACTAGAAAGGTGTGTCAAATGGCTAAAGGTGTGACACAAAGCCCAGCAAAGTACAAAGCTGAACACAAAGGAGGAAGGAAAAATACAGCAGCTGTCTACCAAGCCAACATGAAAATGTTGAAAAGTTAAATAACTGGAAAGGAAAAAATGGGAGAGCTTTCATGGCAGGAAAAAGAAAGGGCTAAAGAGAAAGAAGCCAGCACAAAGACAACATAGTCTTATACACACAGAGGGAAAAAGACATGTCCAATGACAGAACATACGGACAAAGAAAAATAACCCCAACCACAGATGGATTTCCAAGGCAACACGAGGAAACCAAACAAAAAATTAGAGGCTAGAAATTAATTTAAAATCTCCACAAAATAATTAAAACCCAAAAATATGTTTGAAAAAAAATAAAAGCAAATAACCTTTGTCAGCTTAATAAAAATGTTCATTTTCTAAAAGTGCCATTTTCCAACCTAAGTTTTTCCATTCAGCTAATGTCACCCAGCTCCAGTTATGTATTCCAGGCCCCCAGGGCTAAACATAATCTATCTGTGTTTGAAATGAGAACATCTTTGTTCAAACTTTAAGCCAACAGCAACCAAAGGATCTATTGGTTCTCTGGTGAAAAGAAACAGGAAGGGAACGCTAGGGGTGAATTCGAGGATGCTTTGAACATCAGACAGTGTCCAAGCAGTCAAGGATACCTAAGCCAAAGTGTCATTTTACTACCCATAACTCATTATGACACCCTAAAAATATTTCAGAATTACTCCATCCATACAGCAGTTTCTCCAATGTGTATTAGCCCTGTAGGAACTGCAACGTGCTGTTTGTAGAGCCCTTCCAGGATTTCCATGTCTTTGGGAAGCTGTTCTCTAGCTGGTCAGTCAACTCACAACTCACTGAGGAGCATAAACACAGGACAGTAAATGCTCATTGTGTCATGGAAGGCTTCACCCATTGACATCTCCACTATTGCTGTGGAAACAGCCTAGTGTACTATAGATTTCACCATTCCAGACCTTTGGGCCCAGCCAGGACTCTCTTTTCTGGGTACCACAGCTGTGATTAGATGGAGGCATCCCTCTGTAATCAGAGCTGCAAGATCAATAGAGCCGTCAGTAATCAACACTGCTGGGACTGCCTGGCACATCTGCTTGGCATGGCAGTGGGCAAGTCAACATGCCTGGGGAAAAAGCAGTCTCTGGCATGGGAAGACCTATGGACAAAGGGAGAAAAAATTGCTCATGTTGGAACATGAACCCCTTTCCCTTCCCGTTGCTGCTGTCACAGCCTGGAGGCACATGGGCAGGTGTGCATCACATATCACTGCAGAAACATCTGATTCATTGCAGGGTGATGCAATGGTGGGTGGCACAGCAGGCTAATGCATCTTTTCTTCATCTCTGGTGTTAGAGGTGGAACAAATTTGGCAGTCCCAGGATTTGCTCTATGCTCACTTTCTTCACCCAAGGCAGATTTCATGACCCAAAGTCATGGCCAGGATTTAGTAGAAATGAAAATTGCTCGAGGGGCAAAACTGGAGGAAACAGATATAAATCAAAGACTTGGATGCATTAGCAGAATGGCTATGATGAGAATGGCTGGAAATATCCAAGTTCAGGAGAAGAAGAGCTGAGGAGAGCTCTGTCGAGACTTGGGACAAGTTGCCACTCCGAATGGCAGAGGTATAAAATTGCTGTGGCCTCTGACCAGCAACACTACAACTTCTGTTCACCTTCATAAAAATCAGGAAACACACCCAATATTTCAATAATGAAACAAAACACTTCATGGCAAATGCAGATTTTTAAAAGAAGGTTCTAGCTGTACGTTTTATCCCAGTTGGGTTTTGGTCCACTGCTTTTAGCTGTTTCCTGGGGCATGATTGCTTCCAGCTTTGGAATGCATTAATGCTCAGCTCAGCTCCAGGCACCATTCTAAAGGAGAGAGGCAGGGTGAAGTTTTAAAGGAGCCAGATAGCAGTGTTATTTTTACACCAGCCGTTACTGTTCTTTCTCACTGGAACACCTCCCTGCTGGTACTGCTGATCCGAGCCAGCCCTCACCCCGAAGGGCACTTTGCTTTTAGTCCTCACTTCACTCACGGCTGTAAGAGCTCAGCCATGAAAGGAAGCAGTGGGCACATCCCACATCCCAGCTGCAGCTCTCCGCCCCTCCGCTCCTTCACCCAGCTGGAGAAGTTTGGCTCCACTGTGCCCTGACTGAACTAACCCAAGCTCAGGCAAGCTCGGCACGAGCCGGCTCAGTCCCAACAATGAGGCCACTGGGAATCATTTAAGGTGATGCCATTAGTGCAAACACATAACCTTTGAGTTCCTGGAGGTAATTTCATCTCTCTTTCCATGGCTGATAGAGTCTGTTGTGCACAGGCTTGAGGAAACTGGAGCAGGATATTTCAAGTCGATCTCAACTAAGCCTGAAAACTCCCCCCACTTCCACCTTCCTTATTTATAGCCAACAACTGGACACTGCAAGTCAATGACCATTGACAATATGACACGTGGATCTACAGACCCAGCAAGTCTAATATCAGCTGAGCTGACAGTGCTGGATCCTGGCTATCATCAGAGGAGAGAGAAATATTCCAGCTGCCAATAGATGTGCCCTTGCATGGACCTTATGTGAAGCACCCTTGGCCTGAGGGAGCAATAGAAATCAATTAAAATTCTTTGTTGTGCCAAATTCTGCACACCTTTCAGCAGCTCCCTCTCCTCCTTCCTCTGCTACAGGTGGACCAATCATCAGAAGCCCTTTTTTTGTACAGCAAACAGCTAAAGCTTTAAAGAATTAACAAGATGGCAGGGTTTTTTGTTTGCTGATATAATCAGGGATCTCGCCTCCTTTTCAAAGCCCACAGGACCAAATGTGTGAAATCTTTCATTGATTCTGCAGCTTCCCTTTCCAATCTTGTTTGCAAAAAGCTCTTGAAATTTATCCTGCACTTGAAGATGGCATTTATAGTTGTCACTTTTGCCTACACTCAGCATCCATCCTCCACACAAACAGCTTCTCCCTGGAGTCAAAGAGGACATCTGATAATTTCCAAGAGAGAGGTTTGCAGTAAGGATCTGCTCACAGGAGAGAAGAGATTCTGAAAGTGTGCTCCAGCTGCTCTGCTTAAATGTCCCTTCAGGGTCCACTTCAGCTGACTGAGAGGAGCTCTGGCCAGACCCTGGCTAACCCCAGGATCCAGTGCTACCCTAGACAGAGGTTCAGCACAGCTGAGAATCAAGCCTGAGGTCCCAAAACAGCTCAGCCCTGCTACTTTTTAAGCCCACATGTCCATTAGTAGTGAATGAGGCCTGCTCCAAGAGATGAGAAAACAACAGATCATTTCTTACAGCCCACCCAAGAGCTGTACAACAGCAACAATTCTGCATTAATGAGGGCCTGGGCTGCAGCTGGGACAGCTGTCTTGAAGCACAAGAATCCCAGCTTTAGGTCTAATGCTTCAAACCATGAAACCTCCCATAATTCTCTGTGTAGACTCACAAATCACTTGCTCAGCCATTGGAAAGCATTAACTGTCTTACCTCCCTGAGCTTCCAAGAGTCAGACTCAAAGGAAAGAGCAGGACATGGGAGAACTGCGATGTGGATGGGACAATGGGACAAAAGGCAAAGTGAGAAGAAATCTATTCAAAATAACAGTAATAAATCAGAAAGCACTGATACTCTGTCTACACAGCTGGTGGTATTGACAAACATATCTCCTTTGCTTTTTCCACAATTACACTATCAACCAGGCTTCTGGAAGCAATAAAAACTCTTTACCTACTATCACTGTACACTGAGATTTGAAATTACTTTCAATGACAAAATGCAGGCTTAAGTGCTCTCACTGGCATATAGTGGATCTGAGACATTAGCATCAAGAGATGCTGTGAATGAGTCCTGCTCCTTCATTGCTCTCAGAATAGCAGATGGTCTCTGTTGAAAAGTCACTGTGATTTGCTGGGCAGAACCTCAGCTTAATAGGGACAAAGTACCCCCGAGTTTGAGAATAGCTTCTGTCTTCATTACAACCTCTTCACCCACCTTCCCAGACACAGCCCTGTCACTAATGACTGCAAGAGGCTCACCACAGGCTCTGCAGAGCTTTAGCATAACAGCAACTGCTCATTGCTGAGTGGTGATTATCTTGTCACACCAGCGCTTCCTTCTCCTAGTCAGGCATGGTGAAGTCACCTGGAGAATGCCTAAAACACACATTTTTGAGAGGGAACTGTGGGGTGATGGATTGTGGGAGGCTGCCAACACAGGCACCAGAGCCATTAAGACTGACTGAGGTCTGATTACAGTTTTGCATAGAGTAAGGGCACATCTGAAAATGTGTAATTTAATGGCACATTGCTCGCTTCCTACCTAGAATTGTGCAAGAAGGAAAAACGGCCGGAGTCTGGTGGGTTGGAAATCACCTGTTTGTGTTCTACTATGAAATAGTCTACAAAATCTCATAAAATACTAAGCAAGGAAAATGCTTGGCTCCCTCTGAATTGCTTCAAAGTGATCAGCCAGCAATTGAAAAGTAGAGCTGGAATTGCTGGGACGTTCCCTGATATTTGCTTTTTGCAACTCTCATAAAGTAGGAAGCCTCCATTTCATTACTCTCACTTTCCTGAAGGAACTAGCTATTTTCTTACACATTTCCTTATGCCATTTATTTTTTTCCCCATAGAGCTACCTCTGGTGCACACATGTCTTGCAGTGCAGGACCTCTATAAACCAAGAGCTGGTGGTGTAGGAAAGTGGAGTTGTCACCTTCTGCCACTGAGAGATAGAGGCTGAGAAGAAGCAGGTTTTCTTTCCATTATGCCCTTTGTTTCTGGCTCTGCTCTCTTACTCCCATTCAGCCACAGCCGTCAGGGCTGGCAGACCATGTCTGTCCTGTTAACTCAGATGCTGCCCCTGCTCTGACCCAGGTAAAGAGCTGAACACTGATTTAGACTTTTTCAGTTTTCACGTGTCAGCCAGCAGGCCCTTTCCTTTAGCAGTATATCATGAACCAAGGAAAGATTTGGCTCCTGTCTTGAAAATGAAATTATTCACCAGGTTGTGATGAGGCCTTGGGGTGGCTTTGAGGTGTCTACTTTATGTTTTTACTGGTGTAGTTCTTGTTTAAGGGAGACAATTTTTATTCTGGCTAGCTTCCACATTCCAGTGCCAAACAACACCCACTCTGACAGCATCACTTTCTTTTTTTTCCTGCCAGCCTCTGTCATGTTGCTGTTCATATTCTTGTTTTTCTAATCCCTGAGTCCCTTCTTTCATTCACTACTGTCAGAGACCTTGATCAGGCAGCAACAGACCTCCTAAAAAGACCTCAAGGCTTAAACATACCCACAGTCAGGCCATCAGGAAAACTGCACCAAATAAAACTGTCTTTGTGCATGAGGAGTAGGCTGAGATCTACAGCTGTCAATTAAAAAGGTGCACTAATTACCCTGAGCCAGGGAATTTCACATGCAGACGCACAGTATCCTACGTTTGCTGGAGAAAATCTGTGTTTGAGTGAGCAGAGCAGGAAAAGCCCCAAATTTTGTGACTGTTTGTAAATTCAGTGAGCACTTTAAATCCTCTTTGGGGTGATTAGAGGTGATCAGGAGCTGGCAGTTCCCTGGCTCTCAGCAGAGGGGCTGCAAAGCTGGTCCTGCAGCAGCAGCCTTGGGAATGCACCAAGTCTCTGTTCCTGGTGAGCACCTTCCAGCAAGCAGGATATGCTCCAGCAGTTACAAAAGGGGGCAAAAAGGACTGCTGGATTTAGAATAAGAGCTTTAGGCTTTGGGGGGTTTTGGCTTTTATTATTATTATTATTATTATTATTATTATTATTATTATTATTTGGGGTTTTTTTTTGGTTGGTTGGGTTTTGTGTATTTGTATGGCTTGTTCTCTCTCTCTTTTCTCCTTTTTTTTTTTTTTTTTTCCCCCATGGAACTGTTGGTTCTTTATTCTTTTAAAACTCTAGACTTCTTGTCTGCTGGAGGTGGCTGACTAAGGTGATGAGAAAGATGAAGTGAGCAGGTATTTTAAGGGTGCCATAAAAAAAACCAAAACCAAACCAAACCAAAAAGAAAAAAAAAAAACCCAGAAAAAAACCCAACCAAAAAAACAAACAAAAACAAACAAACAAACAAAAAAAACAAACAAACAAAAAAAAACACTAAACCCGCCCCCCCCCAAAATTGTAAATTTTAAAACTTTTAAAAATACACTGTGATTGTAATCAAGCAAGTCCTGCTGAGATCACGTGGAACATGCATCTGAAGAAATTGCAAGAAGGGGAGGAAGGAATAATAAAATAAAAATTATTTCATATAGGGGAACATATTCCTTAAGGAAAAAATATAAACACCCCCAAAAAAACCCCAAAAGCCAAACAGAAAGTCCAAGAGCCACTGAGGAAACACCAAGTAATTTCATAGCAATTCCCTTGGGAGTTGGTTGCTTTCCTGAGACTCCTAATTAATTATACATGCTAGTGAAGAAATATAATGTGGCTTTGAATAAAATAAAACTCAAAATTTGAAATGAAAGAGATAGGGAGAGGGAAGACAAAATGATTTTGTTAATTCGAGTTTGAACTAATTTAACTTTAATCAGAAGCTGACAAGGAAATGGTAAGCTCAGCTTCTTGTCACATTCAGCAGAGATGTCCCCACTGTCTTTAACAGATAAAACATTTCACTACTGACCTCCAGTGGGAGCAGAACATTGCCTTTAGTGTTGTTGAGTGCAGTTTCAACAGATCTCAGTACTTATTATAATCTGCTCCATGGTCATCTCTCCATCAGCCTGAACAAATGGGATTTTTTTGAGTCTAAAAACGTTGGTGTTTTTTTAGGGCAGTAGAGATATCTGGCTTCTATAAGCTGCAATGACCTCCATGACTCCATGGCAAGGCAAGTCAGGGCAAATCTGGGTTAAAAAAAAAAAGACTTTGGGCTCAACAAAACAAAGGTGAAAAATCTTGTCAGTAACAGTAATTTCAAGCGTTATCAGATTTAGGCTTTACAAATCTCAAGTGTTCTGATCCCTTGCCCTGAGACATGTAGAGAGTTCCCAGAAACCTTGTTCATCCTCTCTGTGGCCTCTTCCCCTCCTTTAGAGTTTCTAGAATGTAGCCCACATCTGGGGTTCATTTATTGAGTTTTATTTGGATTTCTCCAATTAAAAAAAAAAAAAAAAAAAAAAAAAAAAAAAAAAAAAAAAAAAAGAACAGAAAACCAGACCCTGGTTGCCCTTTACTCCAGTTATCAAAACAAAAATAGAACAGCACCATATCCCAAGAGCCAAAAAGGGTTTTCCAAGCAAAACACAAGAGTTGTTGTGTGAGCAAACGTTGCCTGTCCACACAGATGTGCTCTGTGCCTTTCCTTGGGACATGATCCCAGCTACTCTGGGCCAGGGTGGGAATTCCTGCCACTGCCAGGCACCCTGAGCAGACAAGGCTTCTCACAGAAGCTCAAATGCCTCCACTGAGCAGAGCTCAGGCAATGAAGTGCCTCTCTCTTTTCCGAAGTAGGACATTTCAAAAAACTCAAGGCTTCAAGTGATACTCAATTGAATGTGAATATTAACAGGCAGGGAGCTTGGGGCCTGCAGCACACACAGTGCAGGCTGCCATGGAAGGGGATACCCTCTGCACAGTGCTGGTCATTACTCCTTGACCACATATTGATGGCCTGGGGAGTGCCCTCAGCAAGGTCTCACTGCAGAGAAAAAAAAAAAACAACAACCAAATAAATAACAAATTATCAGAATATCCATCTTTAAATATATATATATATAAATATATATATATAAAGGTATAGCACCTCTCAACATGGTGCTATAGGTTCATATGCCAACGACACAGGACCCAACATCCTAGTCAGATTTATCAATTGTGGTTTAGGTGTCAAAGGCACCATCTCTTCATGGCTTCCAATCCTTCTCATTTATACCAGGTCATTCAATTTATCTGCCTTTATACTATCAGACATTTCTTATTTAGAGGTAATAGGTCAGTTGTTTTCTCACACATCAGCTCCAGGCTTGCTGGATTTTCAAGCAAACCTCTCTGAGACTCATCTCAGACTTACAGGGATATTACAGATATCCTTCGAATTCCTCATTAACCTCCTATTTTCTCTGATGCCTGTAGGAATATGGAAATGACAGGTCATAATTTATGAGTATTTTGTTGATTAGTACTGGCAAATCTCCTCTCTCTTCTTTTTGGATGCCCCCCCAATCTGTGCTCTCATGCTGTACCCAGAAGTTGTGAATTCACTGGGGAAGAAACAGCCCTTCTGTTTCAAGTTTGCACATTGCCTGACACAGCAGGGCCCCAGTTCACAGCTCCAAGAGCTGCAGATACAACTGCAAACAACAGCAACAGCAAACACCACCCATTTCTGCTCCTGCCCACTTGAATCTGGACTGAGCACGTAGCTGGCATGTTTGTCTAAGTCTCATTTTACAGGAATCCCAGGGGCAAGAGTCACGTCTCATCTGCAGAGATGAGATCCCTCTGCTCCCTGCCCACTTCCCCACGGCAGCAGACCCCAGCTGCTCCTCACCAGTTGAAGACCAGATGTGCCCCTGGTCTGATGCCAGTTGGCAACTGTTATGTCTCTGTAAAATAAGGGCACTGAGAAAAGCCAGGTTAAAACAACAGTGATTCTCTGGGACCAGCAAGAAATAGGGCAGCTGGATATGAACAATCCCATAAAGAAGGATGGATTGAAACCACCAATTAACCTCAAGTAGGTCAAAGAGCCACTGCAGGCAAACACATCCCAGTCACAGATGACAGGGGCTGAATTTAAAGCAATGCCTAAAAGAAGAAATCATTATACCACATGCCTAAACTCCAGTATCAATCTGCCTTCAGAATTAGGTGTTTCAGACTCTCTGTTTTTATCCAGCCCCATTTCCATGCACAGCACTATGGTTCTTGCTGTGGCAGCACAGATCTGACATCAGTTAAATTTCACTTTCAAACACATACAGAGTTGCAGAGTAGAAACCCCACTTCACTTTCATCAAATTATTAAGAATGTTGCTGCTTTGATTTTCTTCTGACCCTCCAAATAAACCTATTGTCTGGAGTATTGCTGCTTAGCAAAATTTTGTGATATTTAATGTTCTGTCTTAATTAATATCTCTGAATTTAGATTTTTGCAGGTGCATCTCCAGTTTTCCTGACCAGATTTGGGTTGACAAAGTAATTTCTTCTTACAAAAACACTTCAGTCTTCTTGTTTTAGAATGACTTTTCACTCTCTCATTTATGATTTTCTTATTTATGTGCTATAGCCTGGAGCTCTCTGAGTCTTTGTTACCACCAGCTTTTTAATCAATGATACACCAATGTTTTCCTCCTTTGTATTTTACTCAATGGAGCACCATGGGTTTTTCTGCCTGTCATTTGTGATCTGTAAACTGCAACAGAAGAATTTTGCTGTATGACCCTACATACCTGCCAGGAGCAGCTCTTCAAACAAAGTCTAACTTGTGACACTTTCATTCTCCTGTTATCTCTGACAGATTACACTTCTTTAATTTTATAAACACTAGCTCTTCTGTACTTTTCATCATTTCTCATCCACCCAGCACCATTTCAAGAGCATGTCTACCAAGTTTCAGCCAAAGAAACGAAATCCTATAAAATGGGACAATTGTACTATACTCAAAAGTAATGTCACATTCCCTTCTTCCTACACACAAATGAACCTCATGTTCACAGTGTTGGTGAGAATGCATTAAGGGCTGGAACAGAAAAGAACCAAAAGAACAATGTAGAGTAACCTGTAGAGTGCACAGCTTCTCAGAGATTTCCTCTAGGCTCTTTCTGCCTCTGCTTCTCATTCTGGCATCCTTTTCCCTAGCTGTCCCCAGGAATTCTACACCTGTCAATAAGCATTTTTGCTCTTCCTTGCATGGCCCCATCATATGGCTTTGTCAGGAGGAAGAGGTAGAAGGTTAAAAGTCTCATACAGATGGACAAGATCTGTGCTTGCTTCTTACAGCTCAAGATAGGTTAAAAAATAAGGGCAAATCTCGAGGTAGACTGGTCTGTTGGAGAACCAAAAGTGTAGCAGGGACTTACAGCCACTTTTATTCCAGAATCCCACATTTCCAACACAAAACCAAGACGTGGATAATTGGGCAAGAGGTTCCTGAGGACAGAAGCACTCTTGCAACAGCTGATAAAAGTCAGGTGTAGGCTGTCATTACCTTCTCTTGCTCAAAGAACTCTTTTCAGTTCACCAAAGTAAAATAGCACCAGGACTAACACAGAGACACATTTTGATCATTCTCTTCTGTATTTCTTTCACTCTCTGACAAATGAGATGTTACTTCAAGTGTATTCTCTACTTATCAGCCTGGGCTCTTGTTTCACATTGGGTTTTGCAGACACTGTACCTAAGGTGTCAGAGTATGATGGAGTGCCAGCTAATGCTTGAATAAAACAGCTTCTGAATTCTAAAGATGAAATGGAGAAAAAGAAAGATATGTCTTGTAGAGATATGTCAAACTTTATTCTCAAAGTGGCACACTTCCTTCTGGGAAGCAGCTAGAATCCATTTGAAAAAAATCTTCAATCCGTGCTGCTCACAAGAGGAAGGAGTTGCTGCTCCATCTTTTCTCTACAGGCATTAGGTCACATACAGGGAAGCAAGGGAAATTTATGTCACTTGGTACTTTGAGCCAACTCTCCACATTTTCACTGCCTTCTCCCTGCAGAGGCTCCCTTAAACCATCCCCTGTTGATATGTCCAGATTAGGATGGGAAAGTGGCAAGGAAAACTCACAAGGATGTATGAAAAGCAGCTGGGCACACTCATCAAATGTGGACTGACCCATTATCCAGCAGTTTGAACTCCCAGTGATGCTCCCAGTTTTTCAGAAGCACAGAGCAGGGATTGAGCTGGTCCCTCTGCATGAGATCCGAGTGCTCCAAGACATTTCCAGTAAAACACAGGACTGTGGACCTGCTATCTTTCAAGAATATATTATTTTATCTTGAGCTAAACCTTTGTTATTTCATGGAAATCTACATCACCTCCACCTTGGCCTGTGCATAGCTCACAACTTTACAAACGCTTCTTTCCCCTGCTACAGTTTTCTGTGGGAAATCCCATGCCACAGGCAGTCATGCTGACCACCAGTTAATGTGATTAACTGTACAGGCAGCAAGTGACAGATGTTGTGTCTAAAAAGCAACAGGAGTTTGGCATGGGGACATCTCTTACAAGCTGCAAATCCACATGTGAGCAGCTCCTGTGAGTATAGAAGAAATAAAAAATACCCCACTGACCTATAACTTGTTCTACAGTTACCCCAGAAGTTACATAAAAATAATAAAACCCAAAATTAATTAACAAGACATTACATATAATTCTGGGAAAGGCACTGCAACTCATTTTTAAAGTTTATTCTTGCTTTTCAAGCCATAGCAACTGTGGGAATCTGTGCAGAAGCTTGGATTTCACAGAGCCTCTGCATACTGGTGGGGAAAGGGACAACTGATGAGGTGAGAAATGCTGAGAGGTTCATCACAGAGCTCTGCAAGTTATCACATGGACAGCACACATCCACAGAGTGGATCCCAGTCTCCCTGGCTGTGAGTCTGCACAGGAGACTACCACACCACTACATCAGTTAATTCAAAGGGAGGTTAAAGATACTGGATTAGGAATCCAGAGCAGAAACCATGGCACCACTGCATTCTCAGGAAAAAAAAAAAAAAAGTGACACTGACTCCTTAGGGAGAGGTTTTGCTCTCACTCGAGGCTGTGAGTGAGTTTCTTCCAGATCAAATACAGGACTGGCTGTGGAAGATGAAGTTTTGCCTTAGCCTTTGCCAGTGAGACACACAGTTGAGTTATGGAACACTTATGGGCTGTGCTATGCTGGCTGAGCAGCACCAGTGTTGTTTGACCTGATTTTTTAGCAAATAAATGGGGCCCAATTTTTTTTTTTTTCCAGTGCCACTTAGGTGGAAAGCCTAATCTCTGATCAGTTTTGCAGAAATTGGATCCCAATTGTGCGAAAGGCCATGAAATCGACAAAACCATAAATGAGAACATACAGGAAATTTAATAAAAAAAAATCTTATTCTTCTCCATGTTACTGCTAAATCTTCTGCCTCTTTTTATTTGGTGGAGGGGACAGAAGCCTTCCAAGCTAGAGGTCACTTGTCATTTACCTTGGTACATTTTTAATTGAGAGGAAAAAAGAGTACAGGCATGAAGAAAGGAAAGAGAAAAAAAAACCCACAAAAAACAAAAACAAAAGACAAGCACATCCTTCAGCCTTTTGTTTTCATTTTCATTTTGTTTTCATGGTATTTCACCAGTTCTGTGGGTTTTCACTGCATTTAGAAAGTCATTGAAAAATGTTAATGGTCTGGTGGCAAAGCAGCCATTGGGAATGAAGAATGAGCCAGCGATGGAATGAGGGTGTGCAGCTAATGATTTCCTACAGGAGCTGATTAAACATTGCACTTCCATCTCTTGCCGCCTAATTCCCTCCACTGCTGATTTATGGAAAAAAACCCACCATCTATGGCTCCTGCAGTTTTATTAGCCAGTAACAATTTAGCACCACAAGAGGCTTTCCCAAGCTTCTAATTTTCTTATAATGAAGAAGGAAACGGGATGAATGCAAAGAAAAAAAAAAAAAAAAAACAACCAAAAAACACACCAACATTGCAGTGTGTTTGCTTAAAGGTGAGGGGAAAGGAAGTGAGGACAGCTAGTCCAAAAAACCTAATAGAAATATCAAGGAGGGCACCAGGTTCAGCAGTCGGGATCCTGTTTATGATGAGAGGATCATTACCTCACAGAAATCATTATCCTTTTCAAGGCACAGAAGAAGACAAGTACAAGTTCCTATAAATGGAATTTGTCTGGTACTATTTCAGTGGGTTTAAAAATAGCTCTTCACCTCATTTTCTCTAATACAGCCCTGCCTGCTGCTAGGTCCTTTCCAGTAAAAGATTCACGACATTTCTTGAAAAACTAAGTGGACAGGATAGGGGAATTTGCCTTATTCCTTTTTATGATTCTGACATTCATATTTTTCACCAGTAGGCTCAATTCTAGCAAAAGAAGTGCAAGGGCAGGATACTCCACCTAGCTAGCTGTGCTTCTTGGAAGAGAAGGAGGTGAAGATATCCTTTGCACAAGAGGCTGTATCATTGTTCATGACCAACTGGGGGAAAAGCTGCAGTCAACCAACACCGTGGTCACCCTGCAATTCCAGGCTGGGGGACAAGAATTCTTTGCAGTGGGACTCAGAAAAGAAGTCACCATGAGTTTCAACCCTCTGGGAGGAACTATCTATGCACTAGCAAGGAGTGTACAGCAGTTCAGATGCTATTTGCTCCCTTTGGCACCTTAAAGCCAGGTGTTTAATCTAAGCTAGTCAGTTTGGCATCCTGTATTTTAAACAGAAACTTGAATCCAGCACTTGGACATGTCAGTGCACTCAGCTGGTAGATGACTCTTCTCCTTCCTTTGTCTGTGTGGGTTTTCTGCTGGCCTGACAAGCTGAAGTGGATGTGACAGCAAGACAAAATCCAGAGACAGCAAAGGAGCAGAGTCAGAGAGGTGCAGCCAGGAGTGGGCAGCAGTTTAGATTGGAAAGTATCTAGGTAGGAGTTATAATATCTCAGGAATGCAGGAAATGACATACTAGATCAAATCCATACATATCCTATCTCTGACATCAATCAGACAGGGTTTTTAGAGGAAAATACAAGATACTACCTTTAGTAAAAGATTATTTAACCTCCCTTGCTCATTTTTTCCACTCTAACTCCATCAGTGGCAGGCTTGGTTTGCACTAAAAATAAAAAGGGAGCATTTAAGCTCCTTCCTAAATCAGTGCAATTTTCATACAAATTATAGGAGTTACATGTACAGCCTTAGAATTCTTATGCAAATCTTTCTGTTCGCTATGTGAGAATTTTAAAGACGCCGACACAAAACTGATAGTGAAAAATTATTCCCCAAAGGTGAAAGATGCATTTTGCTTAGGTCCCTCTATTACTACTGCAAAGGAACAGACTTCAATCAAGTCAGCTTGGACTGAAGCTCTGTATTATATCACTGGTATGATGGACTTCTGACAAGAGCTGATGGCAGGGTTCTCAGAAATTGGTGTAAAACTCAACGGTACCTGAGGAGGGATCAGAGGCAGAGCTGGTGAGAGCATGGACTGCAAAGCCGTGCTGGCTGCACTCATTGGTGCCAAGAAGACATAAGGGACAGTCTTTTTGTGGCTTCTCTGAGTGCCAGGCACATCCCAAGACCTTCCTTGGCTGCTGAAATCTTAGCTTCCCTCAGCACTGCGAGGAGCACAGAGGCCAAGCCAGCTTTTCCCAGCACCTCCTGTCCCAAGAAACTGCTGTGCCTAAAGCTGGTCTCTGATTTCCTGACACTCATTTAAAGAGATGGATTTTTGACTCTGTATCATCTGAAAACATAAAGTCTTCAGAAACCAATCAACCTTTTTGTTACATTCCAGTGTAACAAAAAATAATCAAGACTCACACACAAGCAAATCTCCAGGATCAAACTGAGTCACCGTTAGATTTGACCAGAAGCCCAACAACAGTGATGACTGTGCCAGCTTAGGACTTTTTTCCTAAGCCTCTTGGTTTCTTGGAGGAAGCCTTTGTATCTGGATTGCAGCCAGTACAATGATTTCATCTTGGACAGGGCTTTAGCTACCACAGCTACAACAATGAACCAGATCATCAACAGGAAGAAATCAGGGAATTCCATGAAAGCCCATGGAGCTGCATCTATTTAAATCAGACATGAGACCAATAACTTCATAAGATCAATATAGAACTGTAATTGAAAACTAAGTTTCAAGAAGTTCAATTTTTCTTCTGATTTCCCTCTTGAGATTATCTATTTTGGTTTTCAGAAGCTAGAGAAACAAAGTTGGCCAAGCTGTCTCCTCAGTTATGGATGCCAAAGAGAAGTCATCTATACCTACACACGTTTTTTAATTCTTCTAACTCTCCACACATACAATTTTTATTTCCTTGGAACAGATACTGACACCAGAGTCCATCATTCCACAGAAATATTTCCCAGACTGCTTCCCCTTCCCCAGACAGATATACAGATGATGCAATTTCCCCTGCCATCATTTTGGAATGAAAATAATTTGATAAATCAAAGATCTCAAAGGCATTTGTCCATCTCATTTTCCCTGACTTGTGCACTGAGAAAATGCTACAGCAGATTGAAATCCAAGAGAGAAAAGAGTGGGTATGTGTGGAGGAGGGAGAATAATTTAAACAAAAGAAAGGACACAGAGATATTTCCCTGGAGATCAAAAATTCACATTGACCAAAAGGTCATCTTGGCATTGAAGGAGAGCTGAAAAGTTCTAGAAGGAAGGCAACAAAGAAACTGTTTTGCATGAAGATACTAATTCCATTAGTAATTATGCATTGAAATAAAAGGTGCAAAACTGTTCTTCAACAAAAGGCTCGTGCTTCCTGCAGAGTATGCACACAGCTTCAGGGAATCGTGAGTTCAGAGAGACACGTTTCCCTTTGTAATTATACAATGTCAAGCTATGATGTCCCCAAGTCTTAATTGGGGTCTGCAGGCCCTATCATCATCATAATAATAAAAGCAGCTATTTAAGTCGCTGCAAATAACATACATCAGTGTAAGTCAATCAAAAGTCTTCTCAGCTCTCTATCACCAGGCTATGTGCAAAGGTAAAATGAGGAAATACATGATCTACTTGCCTGGATCCAGTCTTGTTCCCACTGAGGCCAGCAGCAGAGCTCTTGTTGACTTCACTTATGGCATAATAGTGTTTATAAGAAAGAAGTATTATTTCCCTGTTGACAGTTCAGTCTTTGGGCAATGCCATAAATATAGGCTTTCTATTCTCTTCTGTGCTTTTTACCCTGTTGCCCAGAAAATGCAATTTTTGGATTTACAGTCTGTACAAGACAGGTGAAACAGTTCTGACACAGAATGGCACAAGCCCACAATTCAGATTATTTACAAGTGACAGGCCAAATGACAGGAGAATGATTTGCAACCAGCAAAATTTCACAGGGAAAGCAAGTTAGGAAACTGTACTTTGGCATCTATAATTATGGGAAGGCTTAAGAGAGCCAGTCAAAACTCCAAATTTATAGAATTGCACCAGCTAGAACATACAACTACCGTGACGTTTTTGCCCCTTGAAAAAAGGTATTTTATAACAGATGACAGATTTTGTATTAGTAATACTAAAATAGTATGAAAAATTGAGACAAATACTAGAAATAATAGAAAATGAAATTAACCTTTTTTTCCTTAAACAAAAAAACAAGACAACAACAACAAGAAAAAAAAGAGGCAGTTTCCAAAAGGATTTGTGTCAAGAAAAAAGGCAGATTCTTGGAAACTTTGATTTCTGAAAAAGATCCATTTTGCTAAAGCTGTGTTTTCTCGTGGAAAATGGTTTCAATTAAGTTGTTCGGAACAGCAATATGTCACATCCCATATGCAAGTTACAGCTGAGCAGTAGTGATTCCCATGTTTGCTTATTTATGGCATCATTTATAGCTACTCCATTATGGTGAGAAATATTTTGATTTCATTCTCTGGATACAGAGTGATGGGGCCTAGACAGCTGACAAATGACAAATGAGAGCTAGTCTGTGCTCACACCCAGCATCTTCTCAGGATGCATTTCAATCACCTGGCTGCATTGCTTCCTCTGACCTGCAGCACAGGGTTGCCAATAATCACTAAAACCACAGGGCTAATTTGTAAACCAGGAAATCTCTTTTGACAAAGATGACAAATATCAATTGTATTAAAAAAAAAAAAAAAAAAGTAACAGGCAGGATGTAAATTCTGGTCTAGATTTCCAGCACATCCTTGGAATGTATTTTATCATCATATATCGTTCATATTGTAGAAAAAAGAAAGATTGTGCTATTGTTCTCATAAATTGTTCATGGATGTCAGTTTACAGAATATGCAGAGCTGTTCTCCTGTGTACCAGGTGTTCTTGCAGCCTAGGGTTATACAGACAAAAGCCTGTGAGACATCCAGGTTACAGATTCTTCCTTGAGTAAGATTTCCACGAAGCTCTGTGATAATGCCAGTTACTGTGGTTGGCAATATGGCAAACACCATATCCAGAAGTGGCTGCTGCACTTCCATCTGTGTGTGCCTCCCAAGGGTGTGAAAGGTCTTTGTAGCAGTCAGCAGATTCCTGCTGGCCTGGTGAGTGATGCTCTGACAGTCGGGTTCTCCAGCACAGTCACTCTGCGTGGCCTATTTCTCCTACAGCCATTACCTGTGGAACAGATCCTTCCTCACCCCTTTCTCCTCCTTTATCTCAGCACAGCACTCTGTAACCACTTGGCTCCTGGGAATGTTTCAGACCAAACCTGCACAGCATGGAGCAAAGCCAGGTGTGGCTGGAGCTGAGCAGGTGCAAACTGTGCACTGTGCTGTTATCTCTTTGGAGGGAAGTTTTAAAAGACTTCACTTTGGAGACCAGGATTTATTGTTCCCATTTCTACAGACAACAAAACCAAAGCACAGAGTGTAAGAGACTGTACTTTAGGCACTTTATGAAAAATGCAGGAGTTGCTGGATCCCAGCCACTGGATGTGGGGGACATTCAGCCTAGAACAGCCCATTAGTTTCACAAACAGTCATTGTTGAGCGGTTTCAGCAGCATTTTCAGAATGGATAAGATTAAAAAAAAAAAAAAAGTTTCCAAAGAAGCCCAAGTTCTTATTGATTCAACCAAACAGCTTCTCCACTCTGCAGCATCCCAAGTTCCCCAGCAAAGTTCTCCATGAATATCAAAGCACTGGAACAAGTCCATGTCAATTTATAGGATGACTAATACTGGATATGCCAACTAGCCAGGCAGCCTTCTGTGTCCAGGAGGACACCTACCAGCCAAGTTCTGCCTGCCCTCCCCAGTGGGGGTGCAAGCAGGGCTTTCTCTGCTCTATTTTAACACCCATTTTTAATACACTTTTATATCCTTACTAAGATTTTTATTCCCTCTTCCACATTTTGCAATTGGGTAACACATTCAGATGTTATCAGAGAGGCAAGCAGCACTGTAACTAAGACATTTTCAAGCAAACCATCAGCAAACTGCAGGCATTTGCTCACCAGTAGCCCTGATGGCTACTGGAGAGTCAGTGTATAACAAAGGTCCAGCTGCATTCTGATTTCTGAAGCTGGTTAATAGGAATCTGATCTAAAGATAAAGAAGATGGTGCTGTCCTGATGTGACTCTTTTATTGCCAGGAATTTAGGCCGTGGTGTCTTCAGCCTCTACTTTTGTTAACACTTGTTCAGCCATTAGCAATAAATTCATCAACATTTCCCTTCATTTACAGAAACACACAACTCCAAACCACTGCTTCATTTATGCAGGAGAATATGTCTGACAAAATATGGCAGGAAAAAGAGATCCAGAGAAAAACACAATAAGAAACAAGGGATGAAGTGGAATGAAGATGACAACCTGAAGCTTACAGCTATCTTCTTACCACCACAGCCAGCCCAAGGCCTTACTGCTTTTAGATCTGGCACTTGGGTTTTCTTGTCTCTCTCCAGCCTGCCTCTACAGTTTGAGATATTAAAGCCAAAGGAGAATGATTTATATTCTTGTGTTCTACCATAATTTACGGCTTAGTTTTTCTCAAATGGTCCCCTCATTTATTTGTTCTGTGGTCGTGACCCTAAACTGCTCATTAGTCAGGAAGGTCACTTAGAAAGGAAATTTTTCTACTGACTTTCACTCTATATCAGCTCTCAGTTTTCCTGCTGCTCAAAGGGAAAGACAGCCTAAACCTCAGTTACTTGTTTCTAATCACTGCTGGGCAGAGACATGCATAGACAGACAGATAAATAATAGCATTTTTCTTAATATTATTTTGCAGTAGATCTTAGCAGCCTGAGAAAGCAATGAAGACCACTAAGGTAAATCATGTGCAAACATGAAGAGCTTGACTCAAGAGCAACATTCTGTAGGGAAACACTCCTGTGTTCTGTGCACGTGCACAGGATTTCCACTCGATGGTACCAACCAGGTACTGCCCTTCTTTCATCCTCCAGCAGGTTCTCACCTGACCTCACCTGCACTAACACAACACTGAGATCATTGTGGAGCATCTGTGCTGTGCTCCTGTCAAGCAATAATACACAGGATCTCTCCTCAAGCTCCCAAAGACATCTTCTGATCTCCGCACACCTAGTTCAGTTTTTTTGGCAAGGGAAAAAAAGGCAAAGGTAATCCAGTTTCCATTAAGGGTAGCAAATTAATACCTGCAACTCCTTAAGAGCATGATCTCATGATTCTTATAAATCAGGCAAGTCTGAACCTGGATGATGGAACGGCCTCAAAGGAAAACCCAGATGCTGTAAAGATCTAGTAATTAATACAAGATGGTCTTGCTTGTTATTCTGTACTGGACTAGTACCCAAGACATAGTTGTCTTTTGGATAACACATAAAATCAAGGTCCTGATAACTCTTTTTTTTTTTTTTTTTTTTTTTTTTTTTTTTTTTCCCAAGCACAAAACTTCTAAAATCCAAGATTCTGGATAAATTCCAGTTAAGAAGATTACATTCTGTCTGCAAAAAATACTACTGTTGTTTTTCTCTTTACCTGTTAACAAATTTTATGTAGTTCTTGATGGAGTAGAGCAGTTGCTGTGTTCCACCCCAGAAGCGTTGCATTTCAGCAGGGAGTGAGCAATCTCTTTGTATGCTGTGAGAAAAGCCCTCCGGGATTCTTTCAAATGAAAGGAGTTAAATAAATCTCAGTTATTGCTATTATGACTTTCTCCGGCATTTATCCACAGAATAAATGGATAGGTAAGTTGATTTTCAGGCTGTTCTTCATTATTTCCTGAGCAGAGCTACCTGAAAGTGGTTCACTATTACTTATACAAAATTTAATTTGGTGACTAATAGACCCAGGCAACTAAAGCAGGCAGAACTCTATAATCAACATAAGGAGACTTGTATTTATTAGGTGGTGACTGGTGAATCCCAGGGACACAAAGGTTCTGTGAACTTTCCAAATTGCACACTGGGCTTTTGTAAGGTTCCCTGGACTTATTTGAATTCACAGAACTTTTCTTCTTCTGTAACACATTCACAGAACTAGATCCTAGTCCGTACTTTGGCTGCTTTGAAATACAGAAGAAACCCACTGCTGACTTCTCTCCTACCTGTCTGCCCACTGTCACAGCTTTCCCACAGGGAAAAAAAAGCCTGAAGATGTAGCTCATGTGGCCTGGATGTCTTTATGGCCTCTGTTGCTTAGCTACCAGAAAGGTCCTAGATGGCTACTGAGCTGGCACAAATAAGAGCAGCTTGACACTGCTTTTCTTTACACTGGGAACTTGCTGGATCCATTCTTCATCCTGCTGGTGTTTTATTTATATTTTCCTGGGCTTGCTCCTCTCCCTGGCTCTATTACTCAAACGAAAGCCAGTACAAAATGAAAGCACAAATAGCCCAGGTCTAGCTGCAGAAGTTTCGACCTTTGAGATCATCCAGAGGCAAATGAACACAATCCTCCTCCCTAATACTTCAGGAGAGGATCTGAGAGCAGCACAATTCAGGGCAGAGTCATGTTCACTCTATTTCTCACACCTCATCCTAGAAAAGCCTACAATGGGAACATTTTAAAACCAGAACAATAAGGATTTTATGTCACAGGATCAGATTATTGGAGATTCAACACTGGCCTACTGCCAGACCATGGGTAGTCATCTTCCCAAACTCTTTCACATCCCCAAAATATTCCTTTCACTGATGCAGCAGGATGCAGCTGACTACAATAACAGGGAAATTGGACTCTTCCAGGCAGGAAGTATATTCTAACCCAATGGAAAAGGGTGGTAAGAGCAGCTGCTCAGAAGAGATGTTCTCACATCAGGGTACCTGCTGCACAGTCACAAGGTGAACCTCTAAGGAAAATAATGTTTCTACTAAATGATAATTCATTAAATGTATTCCTAATTCCTGAAAAAAAAATCCCTGCTGGCTGCTCCTGGGCCTGCAGATACTCGTTCTAGAATCTTTTGGTAATCCAGAGGTCCTGAGCAAGAGCATGTTAATAATCCATGCACACCCTGCCCTTCTGTATTAGATGCTCAGGTTACCTGTCATGGGGAGGGATGAAGGTACACAGATGCCTAAAGGGCAGCCCTTGTTGTATTCATTATGAGCACACTTTGGACCACTGAAATGCCAGAATGATTCTCAAAGGCCTGGTAGCCCCCTGCACTATAAAGTTTATACTGTCCCATGAATCCTTGCCACAGGAGCAGTACACTCGTATTGCAACTCTTCCTCTGCAGAGTCTGCCTGCAGCTCAGTGTCTGACTGAGCTCAGGTAGTAACCTATATTGATTAAAGAGTCTGTGCAAGTTCACTAATTAATTTTCATAATTAGCAGCTACCTTTTTAAAGTTTAACTTAATGGCTATGCATCTCCCTAAACAGATAATGGGAGGTGGAGGCATCAAGCTTCTATGGAATAGGGGATCTTTTAAAACCTTATCTGGACTAACCAGGTGGAAACAGACCTTAAAAGACCCATGTAAAACTTCCCCTTAAGCGTGGTGATAAATTATTTGTTGCTTAAAGCTCTTTTGTCATAGAGTCAACCATAATTCTTTGTATAACTAAACTTTTGAAGGTATTTTCCCCTAGGACTGGGAGGCTAGAATTGCCCAATGCATCCCTCCTCCATGTAGGATTTGATGCCAAGATGTTCAGGAGAAATCAGGACTTGTGCTGCCAGGATTAGTTAGAGATCTAGATCCAGACACAAGAGTAAGAGAGAGGGGCCAGAAGAGAAAGAGGAGGGAGCCTTGGCACAGGGATCCACCATGACTCCGTGGTGGGTGGGCAGCTGACCCCACAGGGGTGATGTACACAGAGGGGAGCCTCCTCTGTGTGTACTGAGCCAGGAACAGGGAAAAAAAATCACACAATATGAACTATTAATCTACTGCTCAAAACTGAAATGGAGAAGTCTGTGCATTTAAAGACTAGACACCAGCTTCTATCACAGGTACTAAAATGACAGCCAGTAGATGGAAGAGGTCATAGTTTAATCAATTCTCCCTCTTTTTGTTTTACATAACTGAGGGTGATAGGCAGCTAATACATTTCACAGCCATGTGATAAATTGCACTGTCACCTGCACTTTGCCTGGTACTCCTTCTTTGTCAAGGCTATTTCCACCATCCCTACTCCCACTCCAATGTAACTGCACTAAAAGTCACAAGTGTGTCAACTTTTCCTCTGACAAGCAGATTTTTTGCATCAGTCTTTCCAGTGCACAAGATCTAGGATGGGGAACCTGTAGGGTTAAACCAGTGAGAACTTTCCTGGTCCCAGTCAGAAGCTCCATGTTACTGCATAAAGAAATGTTTCAACTTTGCCACGTGGCTGTTTCTTGTTGCAGAAGGGACAAAGAAGCAGAGTTTAGAGTCATGACATTTTCAAGTGGAAATAAAAATATTTCTGTCTTTTCAGTGGTTATTTTCTCATTTCCAAAATCTTGTCTAAGCCAGATTCTTGGTGGCCAAATCATTCATTTTTACAGGCGATGTGACAAAAGAGCTCCCTGGCACTTGGAAGGATGACTTTCCACCCTCATTCATGTCTTTGCCATGCTCTATAAAGCAGCTATCCCAAACGCAGAACTAAAATCATTGCAAATTATTGAGACTCTGCTTTAAGCCCTAGCAGCATAAGCTGTAGGGAGCTGCATGGCTGGTGCATTGCCTGTAGTCCATCCATCACTTTTCAGGGACATGGCTCCTTTCTGGCCATTACTCATGGATTTATGGAAACAAAAAGAGTGTGGTACAAGCAAGCATTGAAATGGTACATTGCCAGGGTCCTGAAATTTAAACATATCCATACAGAGTGGGGTGCAAACAGGACCAAATTCTCATTCCACAAAGGGCAATATTCTGCTTATCTACTTGGCCAAATCATTACCTTTGACACTGAAGTAATAAATCTCAACTGCCTCCATAAAATAAAGTTCCCAGGCACTGAATTGAGCTTGGTTCAAATTGCAGATGAGTGCTGCACTATTTTTCTGCTCTCTGGATTCAGCCATCCTGAGTAAATATAGCAGCAGCATGATTGGAAAATTGCCCTCAAAAGTGATAAAATACAGGGATCATCAGATTTTGATATGCCCCTGAAAATGGATAGTTGTCCTTTCTCACTTGACAGCCTGGAAGAATTCAAACTTGGAAAAACACTGCAGGAAGGAGAACCTATCCCTGGAAGGGCCAGACTTCACCCCTCCTTTTCCACAGCCATCCCTCTCTGACTCCCTATTTATCTCTTTCCTTCTCTGATGTGACGCTTTCATTTCTTGCTTTTTGCTTCTCTTAAGAAGACTCCAAAGGAGGTGTTTTGCATTGCAGCTTTGATCTAGGTAGAAGCCAAGGTACCAAAACCTCATCTCACATCAATATGTTCAGAATGAGGGCAAAATGCAGAGCCAGAGAAGGCCTCCATCAGTGTAGAGCAATGCTGTGCAGGATGAAGGCAAGCAGTTCCTATGTCTTTGCTTCTGTTTTCACAGGTTTTTTTAAATCTCAGAGCAGCAAATCCCTTCCCCCTTCACCTTCAGTGGAAAATAATGACAGTAAGGAAAAAAAATGCTTTTTACTGTACTTGGATTTTTCTTTAGTGAAGTTCCATGTGGTGGGAACCAGAAAGCTCTGGGATGACTGACTAGGGGATGTCAAGTGTTGCCACTTCAGAGAGGTATTCAGAGTATCTTTAACAAATTGTTTCCTTTCACAGTCCTTTCCTGGAAAAATACACATTTTTAATGCTTCTGGATCTAACTCTTTGCTGAAAGAAAAGACATTACCAAACATGATGGCAGAAGGATGTAGGGGGAGTTCCCCTCTCATTAGTCTGTTTCTCTCAATTGCACTTATCTTTCACCCGTGAAGATCAGGCTAGAAACATTCCTGATCTCCATTCATCCCAGCCCATCTGCATACCAGAGCATGTCCCTCCTTGACATTCTCCAAGAGAGATGTTGAGCCCAGCTATGAACACAAAACTGAATCTGTTGCCTAAGATGTGCTGGGTTATTTCAGTGTACTTGCATGTGCAAACACTCTATTGGACTAAAATCTGATTTAGCTAAATTAGAGAATCAATACTTTTTAGCTAATTTAATTTGCATCACTGCTATTGAAGAACCTCAATTGTGCCAAAATCCCTAAGTGGGCTATAAACCAAGGGGCTTTTTTGTTTGTTCATGGTTTTTTGTTTTGTTTTGTTTTGGGGGTGTTTTGTGGGGTTTTTGTTTGTTTGTTTGTTGTTTTTTGGTTTGGTTTGGTTTTTCTTTGTTTGGGTTGGGTTGGGTTTTTTTGTTTGGGTTTTTTTTTTTTTTCCGTTTGTGGTGTTTTTTTTGTTTTTTTTTGTTGTTTTTGTTTTGTTTTGTTTTTTTTTGTTTTGGTTTTTTTTTGTTGTTGTTGTTTTTGTTGTTTTTTTTTGTTTTTTTTTTTTTTCTTTTTTCTTCTTTTTTAAAAACATTTGACTTAGGGCATGGACATACTTCTATAAAGATGTAACTAAACTTTATGACAGGTTAAGATAAAGAAAATAATTTTAGGTCATTAAATAGCACTTTCAGAACTTCAGCAAAGGAAGAACATTTTAGTTTCATTTGTGACTCAGAAATGGGGGCAGTACATTAAAACATCACTTCTCAGGATATTGGACACTGGCTGTTATCAATTCTACACTTAAATCATTCCTTCTGAAACAATTATTTCTATAGCCTAGAAAAATTACAATGAGTAAGTTTATTTTGCAACCTTTGCCTCTCTTCCATTTGTGAAAATGTGGGTTTGTCTCCAGTGTTTTGCCGTATGCACTGAAGTCATGGATTGTGTTTCTGCTTTGTTGCTGGAAAAGCTCAGCTTTTAAACCAACAATGCACACCATTGCAAACTCTGCATGTCTTTCCATCACTGTTTTATAATCTGTTCTTCCACCTCCCCCTGTCCCAGATCACCCCTAGCCCCAAGATGCTGGCAGAAAACAACACAGAAGGAATGTGACTGTGATCAAAAAAAAAAAAAGCACAGAACCTCACATTTGTTGGCCACATTTTGTGTTATTTAGCTGTCTTTCTCTCGTTTTACAAAGCCCTGGACACTGGGCAGATAAATACTAGGCATGATGACATTACCAGCATCGAAATAGTGGAAAAAATATTCTTTAGTTCTTTATACCAAAAGCTCCAAGGCATATTCTGTTTCCTTTATGTCATGCAGTACAGAAGAAGGAAAAAGATAATTAGACATTGAATTTTGTTGGAGCTACCACAATACTGTTACATAAGTAAAAAACAGACAATTCTGCTTAGAGGTTTTTGTTTCCATGTCCTCTGTCAGTGCAGCAGCAAAGAAGGCAGCCAGTTTGTCTGAGAGATCTAAGGTAGTGGTGCCAGAGTGCTTATGTGACTGGGGAGGGGAGAAAATGTCCTTTGATTGGACTTGGACTTCATTGACAGAGATTGACTATGACACCCCACAAGCTACTCCCTGCTGCCACTTTTCTGGACTGTAACTGCAACTCAGCGCTGGGGTAACAGGGAAGCAGAAGTCAATGGGATAACCAGGACTCCAAAGAGTTCAGCACTGTTCTGGCTTTGTCTCAGGCTTATCTGAGGGAGCCAGGTACCATTTTCTAGTCTCATTTTGAAACTAATCTCCTCTTGGATATGTGTTACAAATGCAGATTAGAAAGCCTTGGCTTCATATAATATGGCTGGAACAGAGAGAAAAGCAAAGGCCAAAACCATAAATGAAGAAGCCATTAGAAATAGGAAGTTGTTGACATGGGATTAAGAAAGCAAGAGAAAACAGAAACAAATGGTCCAGGAACTTCCAAGTCACATTCTCTGGGGTTTTCACAAAACTTTTGTTTCAGAGTTTTTCGAAGTTGTCATCCTCTAAAAATGCATGTGCTGGGCAAAGGCAGGTTCTCAGGCACACAGTAATTCAGCACAACAACTGGGGCCTTGATCCTCAGCACTGTTGGATTTATTCTTTGCTTTATAACACTGAACTTGCAAATGTGTCTACTGCTTCTCTGAAGGTGTAAAGAGTAAGGACTCAAGAAAATTTTTTGTCTTTTTTTTTTTCTCTATTATCTCTCCCTCCCTCTTAACATTCAGCTAAAAGGCTGCATATAAGGAATAATTATTATTCTCCAGATTGCAGGCAGGACATCAGAGCATCTTTTGCTAAAAAAAAAAAAAAAAAAAAGGAGTAGAAACAAATGTGCTGAAAAAAGAAATTGAAGTATTGAAATTTTCTTGCTCAAGACTGCATCCTCTCACACACTCTGCACTTGGGGTCTAATTCAAAGCTCACTGAATTCAATAGAAAAACTCATAGTATATGCATGGAGTTCTGATTCAGCCTCTTTCACCTCCTGTCCACCTCAGACTAAGGCTGTATTCAGAGAACAGTTTTCATCTCTTCAGAAGCATTTAAAAATGATGGAAGCTCATATTTTCATTCTTTCCACCACTGCAGGTGAGGTGCAGTTCCATTGAACACAGGTAAGCTCACCTGGAATGGATAATTCCCTGAGTAACAACACTCCATACCCTCTAAATGAAGGTTATTTAGCAAGCAGTTGGTCCTTTAAACCCCCCCTTTGAAAACCTCTGGTCTAGAAGACCAAAAGAGCAAAGGGAAAGAGGTATGGTCAACATATATTGTCACATTTCCTTTTCTTTTCAATTTCTCCCTGTGGTTCCTCTGTATTTTTCCCAGCTCAGATAAAGTTAGTCTTCATTTTTCATTGGTATCTGTCCTGCCATATGAAACTGCACATCATGCTTTCTATCCTATGGGATACATGCTTTTCAGCAAGCTATAAATCAGGATGAGCTAGAAGACACTGCAATTAGAGGAGACACAAACCCAACAGAGTGCAGCCACCGATTTCAATCTTCAGATAATAAGCACTGGGGAAAATTGATAATACACTCCAAAACACTGAGGGAAGCACATTCCACCTAAACCCACCCACCCCTGTATGTACACTCAGAAATGCTGTCTGTTCTATCCCAGTAAGCCTACAGCCTTTGTAAAAGAAGTTGTAAAAGTTTAATATTCTGGAGTGCTTTGTGACAAAGAGGATTATCACAGGGAGCCAAGAAGATTTTACTGGAGAGAACAAACCTTCTCCATGGACATGAAGACTCTATCAAATCAGCCTGAGATGGTTGGGGGTGTTCAGCCTGGGGAGGAAAAGCCTTCAGGGCTTTACTGTGGCCTTCCAGAAACCTCAACCCAGCACAAGGTAGGGGATGACTGGCAACAAATTAAACAGAGAATTAAACACACTTAAGACAGAAGGAAAATAAATAAATATATAAGTTGCTGACCCTGACCAGTGTCAAGGTTATTAAATTTACTGGATTTGCCCTCATCCCACAAGGTAGACCAAGGGTACCCAGCAACAGAGCTGAACGCAAATCTCTCTGGGTTTACATTCTCAGGCACCCAGCCAATATAATCAGATGATTTGTAGGCCAGTTCTGGGCTATTATAGAGCATCACCCAGACTAAAGGAGTAGCAATACACTGGAGTCCAACTCCAATCTACTTTTAACACCTTCAATCGATCAAAAACTCCTGACAATCCCTTCAAAGAATGAAGAGACTTTGGGAAACAGAACTTGCAGAATAAGAGATAAAGGCAAGGTCTTCAGATGAAATGAGCAAGGGTTTTGCTGTCGCTTTGCGACAACAAGCGTGTGATGAAATTTGCAATCTTTGTCTGAGCTACTTTAACAGAATAATGTGGGTTTATTCATCTTGTAACTTTGTCTGACTGCGAATATGATTTCCAGGCAAAGGTAACTCTGAACATAGTTTCCTTCACAAGCAATGAACCCTGATATTGAGCCAATTTTCTCACTTTTGAAGACCTTGTCAACCCAGCATAAAACATGAAGCTCTCCAGCCTTAAAGCACAAACTCACATTTTCCTTGCAAGCAGTGCCATAAGAGAAAGGCAACAAAAGCCTCAGAACCATGAAAAGTGCTTCCATGAAAGAGCTCCACCAAAGCTTAGTGAAAGAGTAAGATCAAGCAGCCAAGGTTTTATGTAAATCTTCCACAGCCAAGAATTCAATGGAGGTGGGTAGATGCATGGGGGAGGATCCTTAAGAATTTTCTTTCTATGAGAGACTAAAAAAGCCCTGTACATTCCTGAGAAAGATGACAAAGTCAAGATATTTTACTACAAAAAATGGTAACCAGACAACCAGACCAGCTTGGTCATACCAAAAGGTCTTAACAGACTTCAAATATATGGCAAAAGTACAAAGGAAGTAAAAAACCAAAATAATAATAATAAAAAAATAGAATAGCCTAATGAGTGCAAATGTACAAAAAGAACAGCTAAGAAAAGCATGAAAAATACAAAGTGAGGCAAGACAAGCAGAAATACCGTACAGCAAAGGATACCATTCTTTAAGTTTATTACTACTAAAATGCAGCATAATTTGTTAGTCCACTTTTCATAGAAGGAAAACTTATTGACAATAAGGCTGAGAAGAGTGATTTTTGCATCAGTTTTCATAAAAGGTCAGCTGTGATGAATTAATGTTGTTAGGAACTAACAAAGGAGGCCCAGCAGACAAAAGGGAGTGGTTAGAGAAGTTAAATTGCTCAGATTTTCCAAATGATCTGAATCCACTGTATTCCTTCTGCAGATCTGAGGAACTGACTCAATCAAGCTCAAAGCTGTTAATGATTTTTTTTTTAAACTTATGAACAAGATAACTGACACAATAGAGGAACTGCCTTTTGAAGATAGGAGAAAGAAGAAGACAGCAAATGATAGACCTGCCAGGTTAACTCCAGTTAAAGAAAGAATTTGGAACCACTTAGGAGAAAAAAAGTGGGAATCAGTCACCACAGCTTTATCAGGAACAAATTATGATGGCCCATTCTAATTTGCTTCTCTGAGGAAGTACCAGGGGAATACCCCATGGATGAGCTGTCACATAGTGAAGTTTTTTTGAAGCAATTTCAAGTTCTTGCAGCAAATAAGCAGCAAGGTCTAGGTGAAGCACAGCAGAGTAATTATATCAACTGTTTAGAAAACTGTACTCAGAGCAGTTCTCAAAATGGATGTGTTGAACGAGCTTCTGCAGGACTCAGACATGGATTTGGTACAATTCAATATTTTCATTAAAGATTTAGATAAAATGCAAAGTATATTAATTCAATTTGCAGATGAAACCAAAGTAAGACAAAAATTGCATTAAAGTTCAAAATAATTTTGACAAACTAGGGATGTAACCTGAAAAAAAAAGTTGCAATTCAATAGGGTCAAGTACAAGTTACTTCAATTAGACAGGAATAATCAATGGTACAAACAAAGAAAATGAGGAGCAATGACAAGGTAGTATTTCTACTGGGAAAAGATACTGATTTGCCTTATTGAAAACTGCAAGCTGAACATGAGCCACCCATTCCTTTGTTTTACAAAATTGCAAATGCAATACTGTATAGGTATAAAGAATTTAGGCTGACATATAAATGAATCTGTTCTTTCTTGATCCAGCATTATCAAGATCTCTGCTACAGTTCTGTTTCCAGCTTGGGCAAAGCAATTCAGGGAGGACTTGGTTCCACAGAAAATGGTGCAGAAGGCACATTGAAAGATTTAATTCTCTATATCTAGGCTGGATAGGTAAGAAAATCCTGTCCAGGACTTCCTGTAGCAAGGCAGGGCTCAAGATAGATACCTGGAAAATATAAGGGTGGTAGGAGCTAAAATAGATTATTTGGAGAAAGTCTGGTAATTCCATTATTAAAACTCTCCTACAAAAGATTAGATTAACATAGCAAGAGTGGTACAGGCAGAGTTGATCCTCACTGCAGGAAGCCATGACCTGTGGAGATCCCTGCCAGCCTTTAACTCCTCCAGTTTTATGCAAACACAAATGAAGTTTAAAGTTCATTCCCCACAATGATAATACAGGAGGAATAATTTCCATACCAGCTGTCAGAGCAGAGGTAAAGGAGCAGCAGGGCTGTAAGAGCTCAGGCTGGCCAGGCACTGCAGGGTGACTGCCATCCTTCTCCACCAACCACAGCAGGAATTGTTGCACATCAGAAAAGGGAGGCAGGGAAAAGACTGCACATGGTTCCTAAACCAGGAAAATTAGTCTCTACTGGAGACAACAGAATTAAAAGCCAATCACTGTAAGGTCAAAAGACAGGAAGATGAGGAGGTACAAGTCTATATCAACATGCCCTGATTAAACTCTGTGGTGTTAAAGGAAAGCTGGAATAAAACTTGCTCAAGCTACACCAACAGAGCATCACAGGTCACTCCTCTCTTGCAAACTCACTCCTGCTCCTCAGAAGTCCATAGCAGATCAGAAGGAAGGGAATTAGAAGGAGCTTTCACTGATGAGTTGCTGGGCACAAATAGATTAATGAAAGCTGTGTACAATACATCAGCAACAACCAAGCTTGGCAGGGCTGTTATCACTGGGTATTAGTTTACAGCAGCAGAGATGAAGGAGAGAGGCCACTCCGGGCAGAGCTGCCAAGTGAATCATAATGGATCAGGAGCAAAGGGCTTCCCTTTAGAAGACTGAGCTGGGAACATGGCACTGGGAATTCTTTTTCTTACAAATTTCATCTAATCTTTTCTCTCTAAATCCCTTTTCTTTTCTAGGCTTTGTTTCTCTGAAGCCACTTCCAACATTCCTTTGTTGTGACTGAAGGAAGGAAACCAAAGAAGCAGCAAAGCATTTTGCTGTACTAAAAGCACAAAGAAGAAATATTTTGCTCCCTGCATGTGTACTCTGAATTCTTAACTGTCCTGTTCCAAAGCACAGAGAAATCTTCAACAGCCTTGTGTCACATCCACTGGATGAGCTGATATTTCATCAGCCTGGTGTGGATTACACAGGACTGAGTTCTCACAGTGTAAACTCTGGATTGAATTCTGTATAATTGTATAAGCCATGGACCTCATATTTTCCAATCTGCATTTTAGCAAGGGCTGCTAGAGTGTTTTTTGCTTGGGTCTGAGGAGATGCATTTCCAGCTTTCACATTCTGATATGAAGAGGTTTAGGCTCCAAAACAGAAAGGAGAAGAGATTTCAGCCCTAGACTATGCCTTCTCTTTTAATTTTTTTCCTCTCCTGCTGGTGAGACAGCATTCTCCAGTTAGTTACCCTGCTACTAGTGGAACCTGTGAAAGGTGTGTAAGACAGATGGGATGAATCGCTCTCAGTAAATGTAAAGAAAGTGCTTGAAAACTGGCACTGCCAGATACAAAACTTTAGGATTCTTAATAAAGTTGGTGAATGCATTTGGTGGCCCTGAAGGACTTGGGCATTGTTTTTCTCTGTGTATGTGTTTGCCCCTCTGCCATCAATTCCTGTATTAAGTGGAATAACTTTATAACTATAACTTTACCATCACAAGATATAGGTAGGGAAAAAACCCAAAAAACCAAAACCAATAAAACAACAAACCTGTGCCTCATCTTTTCTAAAATTGAATTAATTTTGGTGCCTTTAAAATCTCTATCATGTTGATTTCAAAAGCAAACTCCTGTAACAGTTTATGCACTGCTGCTACTGCTGCTGGGAGATTTATTCACATCACAACCAGAGTACTTCACGTGTCCAGGAAGGCTAAGTCCTTTGGCTTTTACCTCTTGTGACATCCTCAATGCATTAGTTTTCCCATCCACGGGCCAGAGTATATTATGGATTAATACGGCTCAGCAACTCAAAACACACAGATTGTCAGTCTCAATAATCAGCCTGAAGAATTTTGAGGACGGTTGTTATTTACAGAAGGTGAGAAGAGACCCAGCAGAACGCTTAGCTCTAAATAAACAACGTGGAAACTTCACTACCCAGGAAGTCCTAAGTGGCAAATAGGCAGCTCAGATGTTCCCGAGCGCGGTTTGATTGCGTTCCTGCTGAGACTCGGAGAAAGCAGGAGACAGGAAAGGGTAAGTGGGGAAGCAGGGGGCCTTTCTCACATGGATTCACTCTCATTTCAACCAGTGTTTAGCTCTGGTTTGTTAGTTCATTAAGAACATGCTACAGAAACCAATCTCAACACACTAATCCCAGCCCTGCTGCAGCAGCCTGGCCTCTGCTCCAGCCCGGCCCAGGGACAGGGACCTTGTGGCATCTGGCAGCAGCAGGTCTCACCACAAAGGCTGTGAAGGCACCTGGCAGGATTTTGCAGCACAGAGCAGAGAGTAACAGCAGAGCTCTTTTCCTTTCTCCTACACTCCCTTCACCAGAGGATCTGTGCTTGGCAGCACGAAAGGAGACATTTCACCTGCACAGCAAGCAGGCTCGTGCTAAAGTGCAGCGAGCAAGACAGGCAGCATAAATCTTGATTTAACAAGAATTGGGCTGTGTGGGTCCTAAATTAACCCTGAGTTCAAGCTACAGCCTAAGATTCATGGAGTGAGGCTTGCCATTAGAGCAGCGAGGAGACTCCAGCCAAACCCCTCTGGTTTCCATCTACTTGGAAACACACAGGAGCTCACCTCCACCCTACCCTGCTCCTGAGAACTGGAACAAAGAGGGCGTGCTGGGGGTCCTGAGAAGTGCCACATGGAGGATGGTGTTTTAGCACTTTACCTCACTTAAATCTGCATGTGGCTTCTGCTCACCCTCACGCTGGAACAAAACCTCACCAGCAAGCAGCTGCTATTCACTGGAGGATTTGCAATCAAGCTCTAAATTTAGCAAGGTGCCATAACAGAGAGGGCTCCCACACTGCTCTTAACACCAGGAACCAGAGTTTAGTGATGTGAACGGGCTGATAATAGCTTCTGTCCTCACACTCTGTGGTTAGATGATGCCAGCTGCTGAATGCCTTCCTGCAGCTTTTCTGATACACCATTATAACCAGCCAAATGCTGGGCTAAAATAAAACCTTGGCAGAGTTCTGATATAAAATTGTGTGTACCCCAAGATCAACTCTTGCTGAACTTTGAACTCAGTTGTTATCTTGAAGAAAACCCTTTTCTGAATTTTGGTATGAACCTAATTAATGAGTTAATTCCCTGATAATTTGTTCTCTTCTCTGTGCCTGTTCCATGATTAATTTAGTTCCAGTGAATTTCCTTTACTGACTGCAGAGTAGAAACAAATTTCCTGTCTTATTAATTTCCACTTTTGACCCATCATCAGGGACTAAACAAGGGCATATGTACCCATGTCTTAATTTTCTTAATCATTACAGAGCACAGGTAAGTTCTAGAAAAGCAAGGTGTGAGCAAGGGAAATTCTCCAGCTTTTGCTACAACCATAGAGAAGATGGAGGTAGGCTGGACACTCAGAAGGTGTGAAGGCTGTGAAGTAGCTGAAAACCCTGCCTGATTACATGGCCCACGGATCTAGCTGAGAGGACAGTCCTGCAAGGTTGCAGAGTGCACAGAAGCATCATTCAGTGACAAAACCCCTCCAAAGTAAACAACAAAACCCCCCAAAACAAAATAATAAAAAAAGCCCACCAGGAACTCCAGGGATGAAAAGGTCACCTTCCTGTGATCACAGCCCTACCCTCACTGCTCTCATATGCCCTTTGGGGAAACTCAAAAAAAAAAAAAAAAAAAAAAAAGGTAGCAAAACCAAGCCAGGCCTCTCAAAATGAAAACAAAATGTACTAGGGCTTTCTGTGTAACATCCATGGCAGAACAGTGCTGCCAGCAATTAGCATCACAAGCCTTCCTCCTGATGCCACAGTGTGTCAAGGACGTTTTTAACGACAGATCAAGGGCACTGCTCTCTGTGAGGTGTTTGAGCTGTGTTAACAGCAGTCTTCTTGGCACACAAATCCAGTGTCCCACAAGGGAGGCAGTAAAGGCAGGAAGGCATCACAAGGCAGGAGAGATCTCTATGCAAACAGGTTTGCTGCTTTCATGGCTGCTCCTGTCATACCTGCAGGGCATCAGCTCTGAAGTTTCACTGAACATCTTTCTGTTGCTTCTTTCCCAATAGCTGGTTGCTATTAGAGTCACTCTGTGAGTGGATGGAAATGCCAGAAACGAGACATGAGGAAAAATATACTGAAAAGGGCAAAGAGCTCAGCTGCTCCTATCCATTATCCCTTCTCAGATAAATTCCAGCCTCTGCGCCGGTGTATTCAGTTCCTGAGAAAATTCAGGGAATTAGTAGATGTTGTGTTACAGAAGAGCCTTACAGATAACCTGACACTGGTGGGGGCAAACTCTTGATGGACTGTGGCCTCCAGAGGGGGCTGGGCTGGCAAAGGGAGAGAGGATCAAAAGTCAGGGAAGGGCATGAGGTAGGACATGGGAAGGACACTGCTCCCCACTTCACTGCATCGGTAGATGCTGGGTCATGCATGACTAGATTTCCCAAACTGGGATACAGCCAGCTGCACTGCAGGCTTAGCCTTCAGGCCTTGTTCTCCAGGGACTCTCTCTGCTCCAAGATAAGGCTTTGATCATGAGCAGCACATTTGCACAATAAGAGTTTGGATATGATTTTAAAACGTGAGAGAGAAAAGTGAACAAAAGCCATGTTTCTGCATCTCATGTCTCCAATCTGTTTCTCCTTGAAAGGGGCAAAGACACCTCAGAGACATTGTCAAAGTGCCTAAACCAATTTTTCAGCCTAATCCATTATTTATATTTCCACTCAACCCTTTTTTTAATCCTGAGCTCCTGAAATTAGGTTCTGTAATATTGAGAATCTCTCCCATGAGCTGAGGGGAAGGCATGGAGAGGGCTGAAGTCTTGTCCTGCCCTTACCCTTCCAAATCCACCTCTGACAGGGACTGCCCAACTTTTTCTCTCTGTTCTGTACCTCTCACAAGCTACCAGCATCACATCCTCATCCACTTGTTTCTCTGTTTTCTGCTCAGTCCTTTCTGGCATATTTAGGTAAGAATGAGCACTGTCTTCAGGCCAGACACATTAACACTGAAATCTAAAAGGTCTAAAAAAAAGGCATCACTTTTTATGGGCATGCACATGAGAGACTCTGCTATCCTTCACCAACCCCATTTGTGGCCAGTAATACTCCAGGAAAACTGCTTAGAGGTAAAAGGGTTTCTCCAACACAGCTCATCAAACCAAGTGAGGATAAAGCTGATTAATCCAGGAAAACACCATCCTTCTTGAAAATAATAAACTTCAATGACAAGGCCACAGACAACACTAAAAATACTACAAAACTGTTCCCTTAAAAAATGCTACACTTTCCTTAGAAAACCCATTCTGAATTCTTGGTTTCCTACATCTTACACATATCACATAAATAAGCAGGGTCCAAAGTAGGTGATAAAAATAGTTAGAGGCATAAGATTTTAATTTTTTTTCCTCTTTCATGAGTAGATGCATGAGAAGGGAGGTGATAGTTGTTTACAAAATGCCTGGCAATTTAGGCACTCCCAATTACTCTGTTACAGTGGAGGATAAAGGTGCATTTGCAAAGGTGAAAGAGCACTGGATGAAAGGAAATACTTTCTTTTCTCACAACATGCAGCTAATCTATAAAACTCCCAAGATAGCAGGGTGCAGTGAGGAGCAATGCAGGATTCAGAAAGCATTAGTAACTTACACAGAAAAATGAGAGCACTGGAACATTTCATTAGATAGAACTATTGCTATTATAATTATTCAGAAATGTTACAAACTCTTGTGTTCCCAGGTATAAATAAATCACTGTCTGAAGATAGAAAATCATTCCCCCAGGGGACAGGGACATTCTGTAGTTGTCCACTATGGCAAGTGGTTGCATCCCTCTTTGAAATCCCCAATGCTGAGCACTGTCAGGAAGGACAATTGACTGTATTAAAGTACCACAGTGCATCCTCTCTTACGATTCACTTCTAGTACACAAGTTGTGTACTAGAACGAAAAAAAAATAAAAAATAAAATAAGTACAAATTCCAGGAAAAACCAGACAAGATAAATCCGGGTAGCAACGCTTTACCCAAATTCTTGGCTGCCCCCTGCAGTTCAAGGGAAGAGGAGGCACAGCTTTATTGCTTGGAATGGGTATTTGCTTTCTCTTAGAATTGCATGGGACTTTTATCTTTTAATGAGATGCTGGTGCTTTTTGGAGGTGCTCTAAAATGGCATTTTCAGAAAAAGAAAAATCTCAAGTACAGAGTGTGATGTAAAAACATGTTGGGTAGACTAGACAGAACAAACAGATTAGACAGAGAAATAGAGAACAGATTCTTTCTGTTCTTCCTTATTCCTCATTTCTGATCATACTGACCTGATAGCAGAATCTTGTTCTGGCATTCAGCTGCTTTTATTGCTTATTTTCCCTTACAAGTCCAAATCCTCGAATTCATGTTTTAATAGGGATTTAAGGTAGTAACTGCTAATGCTTAAAAGGAAGTGGTTATAGATTAAATGGTGAATAATGGGCCATAGATAAAGCTGCTGATTAAGTATTGTTAAATGGTTAGGAGTATGTTTGAAAGTCTGCCCAGAAAGCTTGCTACTGCTACTTTAAAAATGAAATCTGACCTTCCAGAAATTTAAATTTTCCTCCAGCTAAAAAAAAAGTTTTAACAGGAACAAATAGAAATAGGAATGGGGGATGGCCCAGAGGGAGGAAACAGAGAAAAAGCCCCCAAACAGAGGCAAAAGGGATGCTTTTTCTTTCCTCTTACACTGTCTTGAGTCTGTCTCTCCCTGCAGCTCTGACAGCAGCCCTTGCCCTGGCATGACTTTCTTTAGCACTCATGGTGCAGGCAGCAGCAGCAGCCTACACCCTCAGCATCTTCCCAGAGATGAAGAAAGTGACAGTCTTTCCTTGAGAAAGGAAAGTTCACGAGAAACAGGTGTGGGTTTCCATTTGTTTTGGCCATTGTATCCCAATCCAATTCTTGCAGAGTCACAATTTTCCATAGAGTTCTGCTGACGAATCTTGGCTTTATTTCCCACTACCCCCATCCCCATGTGCACATTGAGCCCTTCCAGCACAACACAGGTTCATCTGCACTGTTCCAGCCTGGAATCAGCCCCACTCCTCTCACAGTGCACTGTAACATCAACAAGAAAGTGGCAGTGTTCTGTCCTGGACTTGTGCAGAAGATCCCTTCAGCTGGGCTGCATTGCTAAGTGCTACAGAGTGACCAGGGCCAGAGAAAGATGGGGCTCCATGCTGTACTTGAAAGAGAATTTTCCCTACATTCATAAGAATAGGATCTGAGATGTTAAGCTTGAGTACATTTCTACTCTGCAGACAAAATAAGAAAGGCTAAGTATTAATTTCATGTGCATCTTCCCCCTCACATCCTTCTACTCTCAACTCCAGTCTAATTCTCCTAAGTTCTTTTTACCAACATCACACTAAACCTACACATCCTAATAAATCCAACACCGTTTCTGAGAGAATATAATGAATTATCTGGGGCTGGGGCGTTGGCTTTCACATTTGTACCTCTGTGCACAAGGACTCATCCACTCTGGTGCACGTGTGTGCTGGGGCCTGGAACAACAACCTGCACATATTTATCTCCTGTCTCACACAATACCTGTGCCTGTCTCTCTGTACAGTATCTGGTGAGGCAGCAAGAGGCAGGGCTTGTGTGTGAGTCACAGCCACAGCACACTGAGCAGCCAGAACCTCTGACAGAATATACAGTGCAAGCTGAGATGTCAGTGGAGGTGGCTTTGGAGTGCTTTAAAATGCTGTTCAAGTGCCAACTTTCACCTGCAAATATGACACTTTGCTCACCCACTCGCTTTCCTTCCAGGCTATGCGCTCCTTTTACTGCGACTTGACAGCTTTAATTATGAATTTCTCTGCCTTCCCTATCCCCTTAACTGTTTAGTCTCTTGTTTGTCTTGCTAAGTTTGTGATATGCTCCTAGATAGCAGCTGTACATTGTCACCACAGTAGAGGGGCCCTGGTCAGACTCTCATTTGCAGGCTGGGCACCAGACCAAAAGGACTTGCAACACGGCATTTACCTCGAAAGCAGAAATCTCTGCTCTTGTTTCCTCTTTGCAGAGAAAGGAGGCAGCAATGGGGACAACAGTGAGACTATGAGCGTTGTTAAATCAAATCCATTTGGGACTCCTTAGCTTTTATTGTCTGAATAATTTATACAGGTACAAACTTCTGGTGAAAGCTGGTTCCCACTGGTGGTTTTACAGGGGATTTGGCTCCTTCTAGCCCTGTATTTCACCCATGACAGGAAAACCTACTTCAGACAGAGGCAATATATGCACTGCTACTCTCAGCACCACATCCTGCTCTGCAGGACTGGAGCCTCTGATGATGCTGGTGGAGGGGGGAGACATTCTGCTCTACAGAAGCTCACAGACCACTGGCATTCATTCTGGTTTGCCTCTAAGTTCTGTGATACTTGGCCATCTGAGCCACTGTGTTGGACTCAAGGGGTGAGGACACCACATGGTGAAGCCTTTGATCCAGATAATCCAGATCTAAGTCTCTTGTTCCTGTGTTCTATGCCACACATTTAACTCTCCAACACATGGGATGGAAAAGTCTATTTTGGTCCTTAGCCAGTCTAATTTTCACCTACATGACTGTGTTCCTCAGAAAGCTCTGGTGGGAGCTGTGGACAGACTAAGTAGAGGTCAACTGAAGTGACAATTGCAATGAAGAGGGGAAAAAATACACAACCTCCCCAAAAACATGCTGACTTCTGAAGGGATGGAAGTGCATTTCATCTAACTACCATCCTACTCACTCCTTCAGTTGCTCTGCCTGCCTGAAAGAAGCTACTGTAGCATGTACTGGGATGAAAAATCTAACTGTTCTCTGGTTTTCACAAGTCTCAAGTTATTTTGGGACTCCGGGAACACCATTTGGAAAAGTTTCACAAGGAAACACTAAATAACCAAGATCCTTGAAACAACCTCAGTGTTTATCTAAGGATCCCCCACACCACGAAGACTCCCACTGCAGTTATGCCTTGTGCACCCATATCCTCTGAATAATGTCAAACAGCTGAAAACAAAGGACAGGGATCACCAGCAGAGTTGCACTGACAGAGTTTTCTCCTCCTGATCTTGTGCCAGAACCCTAAATCTACTGCAACTGGTGTTCAGCTGCTGCTGCAGCACAGACATGGTCTATATAAGGCCAGTCTGCAGTGCTCTAAACCTGCCTCTTCAGCACCAGACCTGTGACATGTTCCATCTGAAACCCCACCTCTGCCTGCATTCAAAATGATCAGCAGTCCAAACAGACTGATTCTCCCATTACCCTTTGCATCCTCTTAGAAAAAAACCCCACATCTATTCTGTTCTGGTGTCAGTAGTGTCCTGCTCTGTATGAAGGCCACCACAGAGAAAAGAGTGCACCCCTTACAATGCATTGCTTTGGGGAATGCTCCATAAATGGGAACTTCTGAACCCCTGAGAGCCCTCTGGTTTATTTTTCTGTTTCAGCATGTGAAGGGCCCCAGTGGCTTTCATATTTCAAGTTAGATCTTAAGGGAGAAAGACTGCAGCCCAGAAATACAGATGCTCCTAATCAATACCAAAATGTCTAATGCCAGACAGCACCATAGCAATATGCCTCACAGAAAGGGCATTGCAGAGCCCATTTATTCTGCTGGGTATACACAAGTTCATTATCTGTAGTCCAGTCAGATCTGCGTGAGTATGGTAATTTGAATAACCTCAGACAGATACAATAGCAGGCAGTGCTTCTGTGCATGTTTGAAGTCCCTTCTATGATCTCTTTCTCTTCCCATTTGCTCTTTTCCTCTCCTTCCTTTCTGCATCTATTTAAATTGCTATTATTAGCTAAAAAAGGATAAATTAATTACCTCTGAAATGAGCATGAATACTTATACCCAGCCTGGCATAAATGGAGTTGGCATTTGATAGCAGTCAACAGAAGCTGAGCAGCTTGGAAGGCATTTCAGAATAATAATAATAACAAAAATCAATAGGAGGAAAATAGGGACAGCTCTAGAAAGTGTTAATGAAAGTTGCTGAATTCCAGTGGCTCACCTGTGAACAGCTACATGAAAGCCTTCTGAATACCAAATATATTCATTATAGGCTGCATTGCTTGGCTGAGCCTCTAAAGAATTCTTTGGACTTGTATTCTCTCAATAACAAAGCAGAGGCACAGAAGAGAGCAGGATAAGAAGGATGAAGGGGTGGACAAAAGAAGGTTCACATTTTTATTTTGAAAACAAGATTATAAAGGCATATAAAAACAATAAAATCAGTAATAGATTCAAACTTGAAATCTGAGGGTTTTTTTTCCTCTCAATAGCAGAGGCAGAAATTCTTTAGGTCAGACCCTGGGGGTGCAAGAGGGTACCACTCTTCTGCAACAGCAGTGTGAAAGATTGCTGGAGAGTGATATAAAACAGTCAGGAGTTAAAGCATTTCCTGAACTGATCCTAAATAGTTACAGCAACATAAGACTGCTCTGAAGCCAAAGCCCAGCTTCAGCCACTCTCACACCTGTCATACTGAATTAATGTTAGACTGTGCTCTCACAAGTGTTTTATGAAATGCATTATAGAAACCCCTTTTGCCCCCTGTTCTGCACCAAAGTGACAAAGTAGTTTGGCTTACTTAGGTAAATGCATTCCCACAGCACTTTTCTCTCCAGCATCCAAATACAGAAATACCTCATCCAGAGATGCTCATATAACAGTAGAAATTTCAAATTCCTTTACCAGCAATAAAATTTGTGACTAAGGGAAAAATAGAATCAATAAACACCCTCCTCTTCTGAAAGCTGCCACAAGGTATTTAATGTCTACAGATGATCAAGGTGCATTAAAAATGCACCAAATCTTTACTTACAGAAAAAAAATGGAACTCCAGTCAAATAAAAACCTGAATCAAGTCTGGTCGAATAATTCCTGCTGTGGTTAGATTCCCTAAGTGATGAAAGAGCATTTTCATCTTCAGCCATGTGTCAGGGGGCTCTCCAGAGCCCAGCTGACCAGGCTGCCTCAGGGCTGGACACTGTGACTGCTGCTACCCCTCCCCAAGCTGGGAGGGGATGGGGTGCTGTGCAGGGTGAAGTCCTGTCTGGCACCCAAATCCCTGAGCTGCAACTCATTTCAGTATGTACAACCAAAGCAATGTAACACTGACACCCACATTCACCTGTAGGAACAGGAAGAACCCATCCCACCAGGCAGGGGAAACATTTTCCATCACTGCACATGGGGTGGGTATAGCACTGCATTTCTGCTCTTCAAAGATGCACCCAGGCTGCCCCAAATGAGGTGAACCTGCTTTGCTCCAGCTGCATTTTCTGTTGTTTGAACTTTCCCTTGCTTTGCTTCATTTCCACAAAATCACTTCCATTTTATCTGAATCACCTTTTGGTCACACAATTTAAAAGATGAGTGAAATTGCTTGCACAGCTATAACCAGGGGAAGGTGCATTATAGTGAAAAGATGGGAGATTCAATGCTTCAATGCTATCCAGGATCATGATGGTGCATCAATGTGGTATAGAAGAACAGCACACACATTTCCAAATGATCTGCAAATCCCTCTTGTCAATTCCTGGCTTTGCCACCCCTACACTCACCGATCTAACTCTGCTCACTGTATGGAAGATGAAGAGATTACATCTGGACAAAGAAACAGAGCAATGATTAAGCCTTTTGTTTATGATTAATAGCAGAGCTAGACATATTTACCATCTGGGGTGGAAAGAGATTTGGCTCTGCCCAAGAAAGGTGAGAAATGATGAAGAAACACAGGAGATAAATAATGTCTGAGTCAGCAGAAAATGACTTCACGAAAGTCTGCCTCAACACCAGAGATGTCTCATGAACAAATGGCTGCAATTGCTGCAGTGTATGCAAAACATTTCCTAGCACAAACTGGAGGGCAGGGGAAAAAAAGAAAATTAAGGAATGTGCCATCAGTTTAAACCACAAAGGGAAGATGCTGGAGAGGGAGGGGATTGCTCCTTGTCTCTCTCGAACCTGCTTTATGTGAACAGTCACTTCCCATCCTCCTTGTGGTCATGACAAATGTGAAGCTACCTGGACAGCAGTGACTTAAAACTTAATTACTTTTATAGGAAATGAGGCATGAAAACTATTATCAGAAAACACGATGTTTGAAGTACAAGCTGCATTTCACTTTCCCCACAGAAAGCTTCTGAATGCCAGAATTGACTGTAAGGCATGGTGGGATGCTGGAAACATCAGTAATTCTTCCTAGGGCATGGCAATACTGTCTTATGAGGCCACGTTTGAGAAAGAGCAGAATAAATTGCTTGTATGAGCACCTGGCACATGGCTTTGTTTGCTGAAAGTGGCTGCAAAGCCCAGAAAATTCTCCACATATTTGGCCTTTGATCTTGGCAGAGTGGTCCATAAGATCAAACAAACCTATTCAGTGCTGGTGGAAAAAAGGCTGCTTTATCAATGCAGAAAACAACCCAAATATCATTAGTGAAAAGAAAAGCCACAGCAACCAAGTCCCTACAGAAGTCTTGTGTAACATGAAGGTGATGGTGCCTGAGTGTGAGAGTCAATATGATGTGTCCCAGAAGCACATGTTGATAATTAAAAGACCAACTAATGCCTGGAGCAATTTAACCTTTCTACCTCCCCATCACACATTGTAGCTCTAATGCATCTTCTGTGCTGCATCCTGTATTTCTCCATTTTTTAGCATTTTCCTGAGACAGCTGCCACATGTTGAAAACAGTGACACAGAACTGTCATGGTATCCTGGGACATCATGTGTTTAGGGGAAATACCCTACTGTCCCATTAGCCACACAGCCCCACTGGTGGAAATTCACCCTCTCTTGCTTATTCTCAGAGGTAGCACTGCCTCTGCTGTGAAATTATTCCAAGTGTTGTCCCACTCATGCTTGTGAATGATTCCTTTTGCAGTTGACAATTTAGGGGAAAGATGGACTGTGAATTGGGGACAGGAAGAAATTCCTGTCTGTGCACCAAACCTTGTTTATTTAGGTCTGCCAAAGGCTTCTTTCACCTTTCTGTGGCTCATTAGAGACAGCACACTGAGCACAATGGACTTGATCCGGTGTGAGAAATCCCCCATTCTCCCAGGATGCCTCCATCAGAGCAGGCACTTCCCTGACAGCTATTACCTTGCTCCAATTTACTGACCACTGGCTCTGGCAGAGCTCTATAAAGTGCACAGCAAATAGTTTATTCCAGGGAAGCAGGGCCCAGCCTGCTGCTTTATCCCCTCACAGCAGTGGTGAGAGAATAAGGCTGCAGCACACCCCAGAGCACAGAGAGCCTGAAGAGGAAAATTAAAGGACACAAACAGTTATGAACCTTGACAGGTGAAAATGTTTGCTGTCGGAGGGAGATGCTGAGATGCCAAGTCAATGCCACGCACACCAGACACCAGGGCATAGAGAGACAAATGCAGGACATGAACTGCAGGGATTTCACAACAGAAGAGTTCTCTGCCTCCACAGCTTTTGATCTCTGTACCTTTGCAATGAGACATTTCATCTGGGAGTCAGCTTTATCCAGTGCTGGATTAACTTCTTGTTCCACAGCTTGACCTGTCACCCAGAGTATTACAGAGATGGGCACTCAGAAACCCATATAGAGAAAACACATTAGATTGAGATAGATGTATTTAACATCAGCACTGTGCAATACATCACATTGCTCACAGCTTAATTTCACCTTGATTTCCACAAAACAGAGCCGTAACAACCAAGAAAATCTCATGTTTTCATCCAGGCTGAACAATAATAATCTTTTCTTTAGATATTGGTGAATACTGCTATGGAAAGCCTCACTAATTTGTATCTTTTTCTAGTCATATCAGCAGGATGGGTTTTGGGACACATTTTCCTTTGCCAGGAAACATTAGCTACAGTAAAACTATTGCCTCCCACTTAAATATTTGTCATGCATATCATTTCCTGGGACCAGGACACTGCAGACTTCTGAACAGAGATAGCTTGTAAGCTGTTCAAAAGACACTGTTGTTCACTATTTAAAGCATTTAAGAAAAAAAAAAATCACCAAGCAACCACCCAGAACTTTTCCTGTGTTACACCTGAAGGATCCCCAAATCTGATTTTGCTTTGGCAAAGGTACACAGAAATGTGGGTATTTTTATTCACACCTACTCACTCTTTCTGAGGCAAAGTATAGAAAGCATGCAAGGGAAGTGTGCATTTTTCTGGTAACCACACAGGAAAACAGAGATAATTTTAAACTACAAACATTTCACTCAAACCCACAAAGGTGGGTCTACCCTAGGAAGCAGCAGAGTATAATTTCCATTGATGTCATGATATGCCAGCAGTAAAGCTGCAGGGTTTTGGTGCTACCTCACAAAACTAGATTAAACTTAGTATTTACAGATTAATATTACACTGTCACCCCTCAGCTTCCTCCAGAGAAATGTTTTGATAATATTTTTTTTTTCAAAACCTGTGGGTAGAGAGAGGGATGTAGAAATAGTTGCTCTCCTGTCTGTATCAGTGAGCCCTCTGTACTCTGCATTCTTCCACTGGTTCCAATATTCCCACTAAAACCAAACCATGAAATTCTGTTGGCTAGGCTCAGAGAAACATGGGAGGAAAGCATTAATTTTCTGAATCAGAATCAATATGCTGCACAAACATTTTCCATGAATTATTTATTCTTAATATGCCAGCAAACCCTTTGGTCCCTGCATCTCCCTTCACTCAGCCTTTTGCAACCAGCTCCTGCAATGTGACACCTCTGGGTGGGATTACCAATTCAGCTGCTTACCTGGTCTGCAAATGGTGACAAACCACATCCAAGATAGTAAAATTTCCCAAACCTGCAATTGCACCCAGTGAAGTGAAAATTAACAACTACCTATCCATTGCCTTTTAGCAATGACATTCATTCCTGGAGCTGCTCACTACTGCTGGGCAAACTTGAAGAGGTAGAAGTCTCTGCTTTCAGCTACTGAGGACACATGGGAGTTTTACAAAGTAAGAGAATTTTATTTTTTGTTAACTTCTTTAAAAATATTTGGCACTAAAGATCTTCCTTCTGTACTGATCAACTACCACACAGTATTGGATAAATAGAATGAATTCCCATTAATATGAAGTCAGCTAAAGGAAAAAGCAACAGAAGGCTACAAAGATCAGAGAAAATGCTCACTGAGTTACTGTGACCAGATGGCTTTTTGTCAATGTTTGAGGGAAGTCAGGGTTTGATGCTTTTCTTCCCATACAGTATTTTCATGCAAAGGCCCTTCTAGCTCCAGTTCAAATGTGAGAGTTTGATTTATATCCCAAAACCATCCACCTAGCCAGGCTCCAGCAGCTCTCTCTAATGACAGAGCAATGATTTTTCGGATGGCTGTCCACAACACGGATGGTGTTTAGCATCCACCTTAATTGCTTCATTTATATGTTCACACTACAAGTGAACACAACTAATCCAAAGGAATGTCTCTACATTTTATCCTTCTTTTTAAACCGTCCCTCATAAACATTTAAAACTGTGAACAAGCTTGCAAGAATGGGTTTTGGCATGAGGAACAGGTGGTGCTAATGTTGGGTAAATGTTCCTGCAGGGGAGAGACTGGAAGTCTGCTATAAATTACAGGGGTATTTCTGCAACTGAAAAACTTGATGTTCATTGATGAAGCTGAGAGAGCTCTTTGATGGCAAAGCCATCGGGGAGCTTCAAATCACGTCCCATCACTAAGTCTTCTTTCTCTATTTGTCTTGGAAAAACATTCTTGCAAACATATGTGATGCACATAGCACTAACAAGTGATGATGGCCTAGAGAAATTATGTGTTTCTGCTTCATCACAAATTCAAGCTGAATAATCTCGTACTCAGACACTTTTCCAGGTCAAGTTCCTCTTGTATTTATAATGGGGTAAACTCACTGAAATACCCCCTGCTGAACATAGGAAGCAAGTAAATTAATTTTGCAATTTGGAAAAACATGTCTTAAATAAGCAGTGGGATCAAAACTTCTTTCTGTCCATCAAAAAGCCATAAATCTATCCTCTAAATGACTAAAGGACTCCATGCAGTGAAGGAAAGAATTCATAGGAATATACTTGCAGCATGTGGCCCACAATTTCTAAATCATGCTATCAATATCCTTTTATACTCTGCAATACTTGTGCCCTACAGTGCAGCACTTAGATAATGCCTTTCCTATAAGAGATCCTCTCCATGGAGGATCTGAGCTGGACAGAACCCCAGGTGACAGTGAGCAGGAAAATGTTTCCTGCTGATAAATTTTTCTGGGGCAGTACTATCCCCATGTTCCAGTAAGCAGCTTGGATAGGAAAATGGAAAATCACTGGAAAGTAGTGAGCAGGTACTTCTCTTTCACCTTTTTTCTCCACATAAATGGCTGCAGGGCATGGACCCACTGTTTCGTAGCTTCTTTGGGAGTCAATTACATCTCAATTCCAAATATTCTCCATACACTGCAGTTTCCAAGATGCAAACCTCAGCCATAAGGAGAGTCCATTTCTGCAGATTTAAACCCAAAATATACCCCCAACCAACTCAATTCCCACAGCAGAGCCCTCTGGATACGACAGCCACCGACCTCTGTGCCCGGTCTGTGATCTCCTCCTCCAGATCCAGCAGGAGTGCTGCCTGAGCCATCAGCTCTCTGCTGCAGGGCAGGGATTTGAGGTGCAGAATCAGCAAACCAAGGCAAAACTTGCTTCCCATCTCCTCCAGCTCCTTCGTTCCCAGCTGCAGGCCCTGATGGAGAGAGGCACAAGGTTTCGTGATTCCTACATAGGGAAGTTTCCCCCACAGAATCATTTGCAAATTAACTAACAGCACATGGTCTACAGAAGATATCCTAAAATAGCCTCTGTTTTACAGCAGGGGAAACAGAGGCAAATAGTTTAAATGTTTCAAGTAAATTTTCAGAAGTCATTGTAAGAATTAGACTCAGACCCCAGGAGAATCTGACTGTAAATCCATTTTTAAAAATCATTGAGTTTTTCTCTGTAGAGGCTGCCTACCTAAGTAATGGGGGAAAAAAATAAATCCTATGATTATAAACATTAAGCAGTGGCAAAGATGGAAAAGGGAACTGGACAAGAGGAGAAAAGAGAGGAAGAGATCTTTAACAAGTTATGAATTGTTTCTTAAGAAAATCAATTGAAAAGTAATTGCAAAATAACAAACACCTCTGAGGAATTTCTCAGTCTGTTAAAAGCTGGTGGCACAAACTGGGTTTGGATTATCAACTTAATCTTTCAAGAGAAGAATTCTCCAAGCTGTGGGTCCTTGCTGATTGTGAATAGTCTGTGTTTGGTTTTACATCAAGGGCCTGCATCAGAGTAAGTCAATGTAATTGATGGCAGTTTCGTGCAGGAGACAAAGAAAGCTCAAATATACCAAAAGGAAAATAAAACTGCAGAGCCCCTCATCTTTGCCACTTAGTGACCACATCACCCATCAGGGGCTGGACCAGCTGCTGCCTCTGCCAATAACAGCCCTGTGTGTTTTTGCAGCAAAAAAAAACCATCTCTGCAGCCAAGCTTCTGTGAGACTTCCAGCTCCATTCCCAGGCTGTTTCCTTAGCAACTCTCCAGAGTCCAGAATGAGCCCTGGCCTCAAGCATGGTGTGAGCTCCACATCAGCACAGCCTGCACATCACTCTCCACTAGATATTTGTTAGTGAGCATCTCGTGGGTACTGAACACATTTTAATTTATATTATAAAATATAATGTGTTCAGTAATCCATGACAGGGGACAGAGCTCTGCTCTTTTCCTACATAAAGTTATATTTGTAAAATGCTTTGGGATCCTCAGGTCTGAGCACCTCTGTATAGCTGGAAGATTATTTCTGAGCCCAAAACACCCAGGTGGATGGAAGAAAGAAGAGATTTCACACATAAATTTCTGCAGCTCTCCTGAGGAGTTTTTTGGTGCGTTTTTGTTAGAGGACAGAAACTATTTGCACAGCATCACCATCACTTCCTCTCTAGCAGGTCCAGCGTATGCAAATATCATCTGGCATTAAAAAACCTCTCTCTGATCACAAATACATTTTCCTATTCACAAGATATTGCAATTTCTGAGGCATGCTATGAGTAAAGCATGAATCCATAGTTATGATGAACATAATCCAGAACTCAAACATGGTCTGAGTGGCTGGACAAGGAAGGACCCACTCAGAAGAGCACTCACAATCTGAGGGAACAGCCTCAGTGCTAGGCAGGGTGTAGGGCCCCAGAAAAACTGACTTTTGCCCTCTGAACAGTGTCTTAAGTGTTTTTATCACAGTGGGCAAATGTCTGACATCATCTCTACTCTCCTCCTTTCGCCTCTACTGCAAGCTTTGCCAAGAAAGATAAGGGTACAAAAAGATGTAGCAATAATTTATAAGAAAAACAAAAAATGGAGGGAGAAGTTTATGGGAACTGAGGATCATTAACACAAAACAATGAGAATACTCAGCAGCTCCAAATAGATTCCTAAATGTTTTATTATTTTACTTTAAAAGACTTAAGATATTTTAGTGTGGCAGAGTTACAACCAGCAGGCAGAAGTGGTGACATTTCAGAGAAAAAAGATGTCATTTCCACAGCAAGAGAGTTATTTTCTCAGGGGCAAAAAATACAAAGAACATCTCAAGGCTTTCCCTGGGGTGCATCTCAGGGTCTTGCTTCCAAGATTAAGGCAACATACTAAACAGCTATCAAGGAGATGCAAACAGTGCCTGAGCTGAAACTCAGCCTGTGGCTTTATGACTCCCTAGAGCTTCACTCAGGATATGGAGAGGCCTTAAGAAACTATGAGCAAAATAATAGCACTAATAATATTAACACTATAACACACCTCAGAAGCTGAAGACAGTAACTGCTCATGCACTGAAGTCAGCTGCTCTATGATGGACCCATACTGCTTTGATATTAGACAGCTCAGGAGCAACAGCTAGAAAAGATTGCCTGTTAGCATACTTTATTCACTTCAAACATGGGCATTTATTTATTTTAACTAGGCAATTTTCAGTTCTCAGCAGAGGGAGGAGCTGGAGGTGCAGAGAGCACAACTGCCATTAAACTGAAGCTGGGGACAGAGCTGACCTGTTGAACTAATGTTATTGATGGCATCTGCCAGCAATGCCAGGACCTGCTGTAATGGTTAATAATCAGTCCCACCTGCATTACTGAAAGGGAAGCCTGACCTCCAGGCACTTCCCTTGTAGCCATGTGGCACAGCCAGCTGCAGAAATGTTGAGATTGTGCTTACAACTCAGAACTATGAAAATCTCCTATAAGAAACAAAAGAAAGAGGAAAGGTAGAAAGGTAGAAATTATACAGTCTGGTTTGGTTGAGGAGCTGGTTGGAAGCACAGCTCCATGTCAGGGAAGCTGTCTGGGTGTTACCAAGTGACAATACATGGTCTGTTTGTCACAGCTGTACAGCAGGAAGCTGCCCTGCCTGCCAGCACCTCCCCTGCAGCGTCCTGCCAGCCTGGATTCTCAGTGACCCCATCTTCTTCTCTGGCACAAAGTTTACAGCTCTGCCCCCTCCTCTGGTCACGTCTGTGTGACCACTGGAGCGTGGTGCAAAGTCTCCCCTGCCAAAAGGATCCAGGCAAATTCCAAAGGAGGAAGCAGCACCCCTGCACCAGAAAGCTGCAGACAAGCTCATCAGTCCTAATTAGTCCAGCCTCAGAAAGATGCTAACTAAACCACCCCACTTGAATGATCAGCTCAAAGCTCCACACAGGTTTTGCCCTCCGTTATGTCAAAGTGCCAGTCTGGACCAGCATCAGCTTGGTGCACCACGTTCCAGAGCACAGTGCAAATTGGTCCCTCAGACCCTGCCATGCAATAATCTCCTGCAGACATCATGTTAAGGGATAACAGGTTAATTGTTTCCTGGCTATTATAGAGAGTAATGGAGCTGAAAAACTTTTCTTAAACCCTTTTTCATATTTTCGTACTGCAACAGACACAATGGGAGGAGGTGATGCCCAAAAACAGTCCAAATTTGAGATATATTTATTTCCCATTGTAATACAAAACAGGGGAACAGGAATAAAAGACTTATCATTTGGCCTCAACACTGTCAATACAAATTTTCCTAAACAAAATTGATCAAATTGTATTGGAAAACCAGTTCATTCATGCTCGGCACTGATGCATCAAATGAATATCCACAACTAAATGTTTCCAATATCTCTCAGCTTGCCCTCAAAATACTTCCCAGGCTAAATGACAATGTAATGGAAAAACTTTATTATTCATTACTCACGTGCTTTAAATACTCCAGGAGGCAAAGACATTGATAGTTTTTGGAACACAGATATTGTTGAAGAAGGTGGAAAGACTCCAGGAGTCAAATTAGAGATTTCTTCACAAGGGTAATGAGAATTACAGTAAAATTAGAGCTGGGAGATACTAATAAATACAAGTAGAGAGAAAATTTCAGAGGGATCAATTTTTTTTTTCCTAAAAGGAAATACAGCACGGCCGCATCAGTGGCCTCTCCTGCTTTAGGTCACTGTTCAGTCCTTGGGGCAGCAGCTTTTCCCTGCAAACCCACTTCCAGTCAACACATATACACACACACTTACAGAATATTCCCTTCATCTCAACAGCTTTACACATGCACAATGGCTATGCCCTAAGGCTGGGTATAAATAAATTGACAGTCTGGTTTCTCACTAATTCCATCAGTGTGCTCTCCCTCGGAATACTAATCAAAACCATTTGGAAGCTCTAGAGGACGAACTTAGGGAGCTGAATGAAACATTTGGTGCCTGGTGTCTGCAGCCTTAATTTTAGCTTGAGCCAGCCCTGAAGGTTACTGTACTTTCAACCCCTGTGAATGAAAATACACAGATACCTGCTGGGGAACTGGCTACTTGGACAAGTAGGACAGCAGGGAATAACCCAGGTTTTCTCATGCCCCAGAGATCCCTCAGCAGCAGGAATAGCATGGAAAACAGATGAAACTGAGGGGATGGGAATTTGGGCCAAAACATTTCAAGAGGATTAAGCGCGTGGAAAAGGCTGAAGATGCAAGGAAAAAAAAAACAAACAGGCTAGCAGGAATTTCTAGAAAGAAAGATGAGAGAGACCAGAGTTAGAGCCAGGAGATAAAAGGATGGGAGAGATAAAAGGATGAGAAACAAGGAAGGGTTGCTGAGGTCAATGGATGCTGATACAGAGGAATGATAACAAGAAGAAAGCTAATGGCAACCTTGACCACCTTGGCACCCCTAGGGAAGTGTGCCTCACTCTGCACATCTGTCCTCATTACATCTGGTGCTCTGTCCACGTGGTGAGGAGAAAAGGCCTGACTTGCTTTGGATCTGCTCACAAGACCTGCTGAGCTCAGCTGGTGTTTTAGCTGAGCAAACTTCAATGGCACAGAAGTAATTATTATTTTAATCATTCAAATGGGCTCTTTTACTACTAAAGGGTCTGTCACAGGCAACACTGATCAAGGAAGAGACTGAAAGGGAAGATGAAATAGCTTCTCTTTCCAATCTGCTGGAGAAGGAGTCCTGGACAAACTGCTCATAGAAGAGCAGGGGGGATTTAACAAACAAAAACTTGTTGCAAATTTCTCTAGAAAAAACAGTTAGGTTATGAATTCTCCAGTTCTTTTGTGGGAAAAGATTTTTTTCTTCTTTCCACTGACATTTCCATTTCCACTCCTTTCCACCTTGCCCCCATAGTATTTCCAGCTGTTTTTCTCCTTTTCTTCCTTCCAAATTCCTTCTCCTTCTCTGTTTGTTCCTCAACATCCTTTCTCCCTTCCTTCATCATCTCCCATGAATGACTCAGTGTATGTGTGTTGGAAGAGCCAGATTTTATTAGTGTTGCACCTGAGCTCTTTTTTTCTTGGCCACTCTACCCCAACACTGCTACTAATGTTTTATGCCAACAATTTGCAAACTACACAGGAGTAGAGACAGGAGTGGATTTAACTTCCCACCTCCTCAAAGACTGCATACACACCCTGAGGGAGTAGTTGGACAGGGATAGCACAATATTTTTGGTTTGTTTTGTTTTTGTTTTTTGTTTGCTGTTTTTTTTAATTTATTTTGTGGGGGTTTTTTTGTTTGTTTGCTTTTGCTTTTGGGTTTTCAGGGGTTTGGGGGGAGTTGTGGGGTTTTTGTTTGTGTTTTTTACTAGATTTTTTGTTGTTTTTGTTTTTTGGGGGGGGGAGGGTTTGGTTGTTGTTTTTGGTTTTGTTTTGTTTTTTGTTTGTTTTGGTTTTTTTTTCAATTTTTGGGGGCCATAATTGTGATGGGTGGTCACGTCAGGAACAAAAAGAGAATGACAAATGAGGATATTTTCCACCTGTGCAGACAAACCACGTAGGAAGATGCTATTCTTTGCAGGGTCCTTGCTTTCCAATAAAATTGAGCAGTACATTGGTTTTCTGTCTCATTCATTTCCTTGTGACATGCTGGGGACCTATTTTAGGCCCTGGATGAACCTGGACTAAGCTTATCCCTCTCTGCAGACACTGAACAATCTTTCTCCTTGCTCCACGATGTTTTTTCAAACAGAACTGAAGAGGCTGAGTGAAGGCCAGGCCAGAACTGCACACTTTAGTGGAATCTGCACTAAATTCACAGTAACAGGATCAGAAGTGCCTCAGGTTCCTATCTGAGCACTGCAGACAGTTTTAGGGAGGAGAAGCCTGCCTGTACCATCCAATGAAGATGTCACAGTCCAGAGAGAGAAATCTTTTGACAGTAGACCTAACCAATGCCATAGGGGATGCCATTATTTTAAATAATTGAAAAATAAAAACAAAACAAAACAAAACACACCCAAACAAACAAACAAAAAACCCAAACAAAAAACTCCCAAACAAAAAAAAAAAACCCAAACCATCCCAACATGCTAATTTCTAAAGAAAAACAAATGCTGCTCTAGGAGACTTAAGCTGCTAAGAAACAGAACTAAGGAATGTTCCACAGGAATTCTGAGGCAGTGCAGGGAAATAAAGCAATTACCAGTTATTGGAGGCCATCGAGTGCTTTGTTCAAGAAAGCACCTTTCTTCCCCATGCTCCCAGTATTTCCAACAGTCTAACTGGTATCTGATGGTGCCTTGAAAATTCATCAGTAGTTTCACCATTACCTCCTCTCACATATGTTCCTTTCCCTGCTATCTCAGCTCTGTGGAACATGGAACAACTCAGACGGGTTATAGCCTGAGGTATCTGGAGATTAAGTGTGAGGTGGGGCTATAAGTATGTTTCAGAATCTGTGTCAAATGAATTAGCTTTTAAAAGCAGTCTGGGCAAGCAAGAAGCTGAAATTTTTCAAGTCCTAAATTGGCAGCCTAATCCCTGGATGACTTTTCTTCCCCTCTTCTTTCACTTAAAAGTTTGCCTCTATAAATAATTCTGATGTACAGAAAAGCAAGCAGACTCTTGGCCCACCCAAGCCTTTTCATCAGCTATGAATTTACCCAGTTTGGCCATATTTCACCATGGGTGTAAAATAATTTTCTAATCCTGGCTGGTGATCACCACATGCTTTGAAAAAAAATGATTTATGATATTATCCTAGCTAATGTAAACGTAGATGCTACTCAAAGTGTCAAACCCACTTTAAAAAATCTCAGTAAGGTATTTGTCTTCATAATGTCATTCACAGTGGGGATCCCCAGGTTAATTATATGTTATACAAAGAACCAATTGTTGCATCTTAATTTCATGGTGACACACGTTTTTATTATATTACACAACACTTTGTTATTTTTCTGCATGGTTTTCAAGTGTTTAAATTAAGAGGTGCGTTCTATTCTTCCCACCAGATAAAAATATTTATTGACCAAAATGATAACTAATAGCAAGTGTGCTTTAATCCTCCATCCAAAACAAGAGACCAGGGTCGTGGAACCTTTCACTCCTGCACCAAGACAGGGACAGGGGCACTGGAAGAGATTTAGTGAAAGCCAACACAGCATGGCTCAGACAACAGCACCCCAGCTGCTCCAGCAGACACCTCTCCTTATCTCCATCCCTCTGTTGCCACACTAGATCATCTTGTGTAGGAACAGGGTCAGACAGTGATAAGAGATCTCAGGAGTCAAGGCTGGTCGTGAGAGGATGTGGTTTTATTGCACAGGGCGTGAAGGGTGAAGGGGCCCTGCTAAGAGCTGCTCTAGCCATGGTTTGTGCCTGCAAGGTTTTGATTTTCTGAAATTCCTTTCCCAGGGACAATTCTGGTAAACAAGAAATATGTTATTGTATACTATCCTGTTTTTCTCATTCTTTCTCAGAGGAGGGAATCTACTTGATGTCCCTCTGATGTGACCAATGTGGTCCAAGGATCCCACCCCTTGGGTGGGCTCTTTGTAAAAAGGTATAAAGACAAGTGGATTGAAAATAAACACAGATTGGAGTCATCTTAGCCTTCTGAGAGTCTGTGTCCTGATTTCGTGTCCTATAGAGACAAGCTGCCAGCTGCAGCTAGGAGCAGGCCCGAGAGAGAGAAGAGAGCAAGAGCAAGAGAATGAAGTAAGAGCACAAAGTTCCCGTTACATTAAATCTTCTTCTATACTGAATATTCTAACTTACAACAACAAATCTAGTAAAAGACACAAATCCTACAGCATTTACACACAGCCTATAAGAATCATTATATTACCATACTGTGCTATATTTTAAACCCTAAAAACTACTCTTTGGACCCCTCCTGCCAAGCTAGTAGGGTCTGTTCTGACCCTTGGACTTTTGGTAAGGAGAAGGCCATTGTTTAATCAAAAGGGGATTACTTTCAGCTGGCCACACTATTGTTTTCCAGGTGTCCAGTAACTAAGGCTTTAGACATCGAAACTTGCTTTCAATTGTGTTTCACTTACAGGTTTCATATTCTCAAAACCTAAGCAATCATAAGGCTTTCCTTTTTCATCTTCCCCAACAGTGGTGGAGTCCAACAAACCACTGAAACTGTGTCTTGGCCTGGCAGCAATGTCAGGGAGAGGAGAACCCTGTGAGGGGGGTTCTGCTCCCTGCCGTGCTGCCCCTGAGCATCCCCAGCCCGGCCGCTCCTGCTGCGCTCCCTGCGCTGCCGAGCTTCACTCCTTCCCTTTGTAATTCAGCAGCTCCAGCAACCCCTATGCTTTCCCCGCACTGAAGCTGCCTTCCAGGCCACTAAGCACTTTCATCTCTTCCCTCCAGCCCGTGTATATCACTGCTTTGTCTCTTACAAAGAAGTGACCCATAACACACGGAGTACTCCGCAGGAGGTGTTGCGTCTACAGGGATATTAGAACATCTTCCCAGGCTCCTGTTTCTTCACACACACAGGCATCTCACTCACCTTTTTTTCTTTATTGCTGCTGCTGCACATGGCACAGACATCTTTATCAAGCTGTCTTTGTAATAGCTACTTATGTTTTCCTGAATGGTTAGAGCTAATTCAGAACCCAGCCATGTGTCTGAATGCTTTAAACTATTCCTTCAAACATGCTGCACCCTGCCACTGCCTATGTTTCATCTTCCATTCTAGTACCCACAATATTTCAGCCCTTCTTCCCACAGTATAATTTGCATCAGCTGCTAGCAGCAGATCTTATTATCTTATTATCTCCTTGCCTTCCAGCCATTCAAATTATAAATACTGACCAGCACCAATTCGCAGAGTAGTATCTGGATTCACCTTACATTTTTTTCCATCCCAGTGCTGCCTTATCTACCCACTTTTCCCACTTTTAACTAGGTTTTGACTACACGCAGGCCCTTTTATTTCTCACTCCATAACTCCCAAAATTTCTTGATTTTTTCTCTTTTCATGGGACTCTTTGCTTTCATCAGCCGTGACTTATCTGGGATGCTAACTGATACCATTCTGCATGAAAATTAGCCCAGGTTCAACCTTGAAAGCCATGAATGAAACTCTGTATACTAATTTCTCATTTGTCCTCTAGCTCCTGTACATCTTTAAAAAAATAAAATTCATATTATCAAGACTCTATCAATTCTATTAATACTCTCAGTAATTAGGTTTCCTTATCCCGGTGTTAGTCCAGGTCCTGTGGTTGTGTTATTGCTGGTTCTCTCATGACATCAAATAAGTTTTTAAACATAAGGAATCATAATTATGATTATTTACCTTGTAGAGCCTGGTTTAGATGGTCAACTACTGAGTCTGCTGGCCAGTTTTAAAGATTTCTTTTTAGTAGTTCAATTTCTTAATTTGCTTACAACTCCTACAGGAAAAAAAAACCTGGGCTTCACCTAATTCTGTGAGTTACAACCTTAATCAAATATCAAATAACACAGCAGACAATGTGCAAGCACTGATTTGTGTACAAAGCAGCCAGCATGGTCCCACAGCATCCTGCTCTGTTCCCATCCTGGCTGCCTACAAGCTCTGCCAGGGAACCTGTGGCTCCAGAATGCATCCAAATCTCAGCCTACACAAACTCTTATTATTCCAGTCCTTGGAGTCCCTTATTATTTTCCAAATCACACCTTGAAGCATAGAAGCTTACTTCTTTCTTCCAGGTCTAAGTCTGCTCTCCACAAAATCCCTCATATCCTTCTGCCAACGGCCTCAGAGCAGAGCTTCCACCTGGGGGTGGCTTTTCTGGGCACATCAGATGGCACACGGCAGCTTCCATGGAGGAATAATTACATGCACATGTCCAGAAGAGATTATCCTGAGGCCCTCTGAGTGTTGCTGTCCTTAAAAACTTACTTTAAATAGGCCTTCACACAGACCCTCACAAGTGAGAGGTAAGGACACAGACCAATCCACAGCTCTGCACCTTCCTCTCTCATTTCAGTTTTCATTACTGTAACCTTTCATGCCTTCTGTATCCATCCCCTTATTCTGATACATGTCAAGAGCTACCTGAGGCTTTTTTCCTAAATTATAAATGGCTCCCCCGAGCTAATTTCTTTTTTCCATATCACAAATTCTCTTTGGTCATCTTCAGCAAACACCATCAAAGCCAGCCTTCCAAACCTACCCCTCCCTACAACCTCACCGTCAGTGACAGGAAGCAACCATGATTCTACAATTTATTGTATTAGCACATCTGAAACAACAAAGGAGGCATTGATTTTCCAAGCCAAAGGCACATGGTAAAGCACAAAAAGCATCTCTGCCCAGCTCAGATCAGAGGAAAGAGACACATGGCAGAGGAGAGAACTTGCCCCAGCCAGGTGCCTGCTCCCTTTGAAGAGGGAGGATGGAAGTACAAGCAAGGAGCTCACTGGCTGTTCTCTTGCAGGTGTCAGTGTAATCATTCTGACACAGGACCCTTCTTGCTGCTTGTCACATTTAACAGAGAAATGGACAATAACAGAGAAAATATGACCTTTTCTTTCTTTCTTTCTTCTGAGTACTCTATACTAGTCACCTGGAGAATGCCTGATAACACTGAGGGTAATTCAGGCAAGAATACTGCAGGACTTCTTTGACGTCTGCTCTGATTTAATATAGGTTCACAAAATGAACATGTAATACAATAACACCATAGAAAATTACAGAATACATGAGAAAGCTGGGTCAGAGGGAGATTTCACCAGACAGTCCAAGGGCAAGTTACTAATCATTGCATTCAGAAGCTGGGTTAGGAAGAACATCCTGCAATGAGCCCAGGGATGTGAGATCCACAGTCAGAAATCAAAGATCAAGAAGGTCCTTTCAGGTGAACCAACAGCCATTAACCACTAACAAGGGTTTGCAGGCCTGCAGAGCCCAAAGGTTTATTTCATCACAAGTCCACGTGTCCAGTGGCACAAAATAAACTCAGAGCCATTAATACACGGATGCTGGATATTTTAAAACCTTAAATTTCATTGGAAAAAATATTACTAAAAGGAAAGCAAAAATGAGGATCAAAACAAAGCTTCTACCTTATTACAAGAGACAGAAACTTGTGGTACTTGTCCATGGGGAGCTGACCTGCAGCACGAAGATGATTTTAGACATTTGGACATATTTACCAAGAAGAACATCGGTCATAATGGGCAGCTGGATGCAAACTTTTGCAAATCACCTGGTAGTATTTTCCCTTCTATAATGCTACCAGCACAGGGTCAGTTTAATACCTGCACACTCTATGTTTTAGGACAGACAGAGACAAAGAAAGAAGACTGTGGGGAACAGACTGAAGAAAGGGAGACAAGTTCAGAGACACAGAGCTACAGTGAGGAGAGGCAGCCCCCTCAAGTGGAGTAACTGCTGTGACCCACACAAAAGCACACATTGCCCCTTGCTCTGCCTTGAACAGGTTCACATCGACTTTTTCAGAGCTGGAGACCAGAAATACAGGACTTGTAAAAACAAACTAGAAGTTTCTGAGTCTTTGAAAATCTACTGACCACTCACAGCAAAGCAGACAACCCTTTATCAGCAGAGGAGACGCTGACTCCAGATTACAGGCTCTCAGGATTTTTCATCTTACAGATGTACTACCTGAGAAAATTTGCATAAGAACATGCTGCCTTTTCTTCCGAGTCCTTTTATGATTTCTACTGAAAATGATAATCCTCTGTTTGTGACATTGCAATCATTTCTACTACAATCAAGTGTTCTGCCCAAAAGGAGGATTACTGCTTCAGTTTGGAAAGTGTATGGACTTTCAGAGGAACTAAGGAGCCAGTTCCCAAGAAAATGACCTTGGTAATAGAGAACAAAGAACACAAAGATCTAAAAACAACACTACATATGATCAGAACTGCCTCTTCCAAGAGGCATCTGAAGCCCTTTAAGTTCACAAAATCTGATATTCCTACAGATGAGGAGATGGAGACAATGGAGACAATGGAGACAATGGAGACAAAAAAAGTGTCAAGACATTCCTCTTTACTGTGCTATTCCAACATTCACTCAGATTTTTTCCTTTGACAAGCTATTAATGTTTTAACACTAAACATCACAGAGACATATAGAAAACCCAGAGCAGTTTTCAACTCCATCCTTTCAGCAGTGTCCTGTGGGGAGGAGCATCACTGCACGTGGTGCTGAATGTCAAACAACTCCCTTAAACCTGTGCCTCTGGCAGCTGCTCAGAAATCCACAGAACAAATAGTTAAGAAAAGGGGAAAGAAAAAAAAAAAAAAAGCCTTTGTTTTTCTGCCTTTTTTTTCCCCCAAGAACATAATTTAGCACGACTTTCCACAGAACAATTTGCATGGGTTTACCCACAATGCACTGCATTATGGTAATGCATTTCAACCTCTGATGCATATTAGACTGACAGTGCTAAGAATCTGTTAAAGGAAAAACAAATGATACAGGATAAATGATGATGTAAGACAGGACAGTAAACATTCCACACTTGTGTAATCTGCCAAAATTCAGTCTAAAACTGGCCTAAGAAAGAGAACAAGACTACTGTGCACTCAGAACAGCTTTAGGGAATGTTCCCAACTCAAGCAGAAAACAATACCTGACTGAGACATGGATGTAATCACGAAGGAGTGGAAAGTACAACAAACCAGAACTAAGAGCTGAACAGAAGACAAGGAGAGATTTTCTTCATTTCTTTGATTTCCCAGTGGGCAGTGCTGGAGGGAATATTCCTTCTTGCCCATCCAAGGAGGGCTCGCTTCACTGCACTTCGCCACACACATTCACTCACTCTGCCTTCTGCTCCTCTCCAAGCCCTGCTGCATCTTCTGATGCTGGTAGCGATCCCTAATAGATCCTGAACAGACTCTGTGCTCAAAAACAGCTGTCCCAAAATGCTGGGCCTCAGGGATATGTGGTCACAGAATCCAACCTACTGACACCTCCTTGCTGCACTCAGCCCTTGAGCTGGAGAAGAAACATTTCCTCCTAATGTTTTCCAGAATTGGTCTTGCACTTTCCCACAGGAAATATCCACAGGAAAATAGAATCAAATATTAGCTCTCCTCCTTCAATCAATTCCACACACTGTTTTCCTAGCAATTTAAACAATCAGCTATCACTCCTCAAAACCTGAACTGAGGCATAAGTCTCTTTTGGTATGCCATGAAGAGCCATTTAACTGGCCAGAGGACTATCCTACAAAGCCCCAGAGAAACAGGAGCAAAAGGTAACAAGGAGGGAACAAGTTATAGGGCTGGTATATGGTGAAAAGCAGGATTTTTCCATTAAGGCATTTCCATTAGTTCTCTCAAAGCTCAGTCACAGAAAAAACGAACAAAATAAAGGTTGAGGCCAAATTATATTTGCTGAAGAGGAGTTATAGAGATTAGTGTATTAATTAATCAAGACAACGATGTCAGCAAGGGCCTGACCTTTATTCCTGCCCTAGTAACAGCTTTGTCCCTGGTGACTTTCAGCCTGCATGCTAAAGCCATTTAGATACATCCCTCAATTAATCGCAGGATACCCTCTGGGAGGTAGGAGAGCAGCACTGCAAGCTTCAAGCAGGGATGCTGAATCAGAGGAGGAGTAACCTAGTCAAAGGCACCTCGTCAAGGGCATTGGCAGAGCTAGGCAGAGAACCCACAATTCTCTTTACCTCTCACACTTCACCTCTCATGGATAGGAACAAAGCTGTTTGAAGGTATTAATCTGGAATTCCGCCACACTTTATTAAAAAAAAATCAGAGAACTAACAAGAAATAAAGATTAGGTTTCAAAAAAACAAAAAAAAAAAAAAAAAAAAAAAAAAAAAAAAAAAAAAAACAAACCACAAAACCACAGTAAAGGGTCTGGTTTAAAAAGAACTTGTATAACTTGTATCCTTTATGTTCTGTAATAAAAAGCCAGCAATACATGAAACATGGACAAAATGACAGATACTACTGAGACCAGGACAGCAGGCAGGTCTTTGGCCACATCCTGCTTCTCCCCTTTCCACGGAGACCAAGCAGCTTGGACAAGAAAAACTGTTCCCTCAATATAGCTGAGCTGAACCTGTTTGTCCCTTCCACTTCAGCTCTACAGTCCTTCACATTCAGTCCTGATGCTGAAGCAAGCTCAGATGAGAAGGTCTCTGCTGTGGATGGAGCCTAGACTGGCACACAGTCAGCTTTGTTCCACGCTCCTCCATTCAGAGGTTACAACATCCCAAACCACTGTCAAACTTCACTGCATTACATTGCATTCACTTGTCTGGCACCTTCTTGTCCATAAGGAGCCAACATCTGTCACCTCTCAACTGTCATATTTGAATTTGGTCAAAAAAAAATTTCCAGTACAAATACGCCTTTAACTTTAGGCACCGAATTAATTTTCATTAAAGCCTGCAGAGTTACCTTATGTTAGAACCCAGCTACAAAAATAGATTTTCTTTCCTCTTCCCTAGCTATTGTTGGCAAACATTAGTAATAGTGAGAGAAGCTATTTTGGGACTTTTATTGGCAAGTCTTATGTTCAGACACTAAAGGAAGTAATTGGCTGACAGTGGGGAAAAAAGCGCTAGACATGGCTTTCAAGAAAATACCACTTTCTGCCAAGCTCTTTATGCACAACTTCTCTAGGAAAAAAACCCCAACACCAAACCCCAAAACAACAGAAAACCAAAAGGCTTAATTAACTGCTACTAATAGAGGACACATCTGTGAGGATGCAGGAGAGAAAAGGGCACATGTGGAAAGTTCTGTCTCAGACTGACAATCGCCAATGTTCAAGGGCACATTTCTGAGACATAGGGACCATAACAAACACACCCATTCATAACCACACAATTAAAATAACATGCTCACCATGTACAGGCACACCAGTGCATGTTTGCATGCTTGGAGGTATGAGAGAAAGTGTTTTGAACTAGTTCACTCATGTATATGCCCAAACTCAGTCACAGTCTTCAGCAAAAATGACTGTGCACTCACAAATATTTCCTGCACACAAACACTCCACCAGTACAAACACTCACCTCTTGTGAGTCAGGAAAGCACAGGCAGGAGCTAAATAGAAGCACACAGAGATTCATATCTATTTCTCTTGTAAATTGTGCACACAAGTCTTCACTCATTTATTAACACCGTGCTAATAATTTCTAGTAATTAGTGTTAAAATGGGAAAACATGATGATGCAGATCTCAGTCCTTTACAAGTGAATTAATTACACTCAGCAATACCTGTCACCCCAAATACATACAAAGGAGTAACACAGACTTGTTTTTCTATTTCCTAGGCATTTGCTTCAGTGTAACTAGGATTTATTCATCAATGAGCTAAGAAACAATACAATAAAATTCAATAAATGGAAACATAAAAATTAAGCCCTTTCCCACAAAGCCACGCTGAGCAGTACAATTACCCAGACTCTTTCAGACTCCTAATGAAAATCAAAAATGATTGGCAAATTATTTGGGAAAAATATAACCTGTTCTTTTTCACTTCTTTGTCTGGGTGTGGAGACAGTACATTTGTCAGCAAGCAATGGATGATGCAGCTTATATCATGCATAATCATAAAGTTGTGCTGTGCCTGGTGCCACTAACCTTGCCGTGCATCCAAAAAGTGATTAGGATTACGTGCAATCAGTGAAGACAAAGACTTTATTCAGTCCCTAAGTGTTCTTGTACCAGGTTTGCAAGAGCTGTGGGCACAGCCATTCACAGGCACTAATCACCCACTCACAGACAAATCGTCAGCCCATTACACGGGTTACACATGGAATTATTCTCTCCATGTACCCTACTACTGATTTTCCCTTCAAGAGGAAAGCAAATTCTCTACAATTCCTATCTAGAAAGACCGAGTTCTGTATATATAACAAACAATTTTGTGTTGTTGTACAAAAAAATGTGCCATGGGCAACGGAGGAAAAATTCTTAAAGGCTTAATTTTTTTTTTCTCTTTTCCTTTTAAATTCAAGAACATATACATAAATGAGATGTATTTTGGGATTATGCCAAGCTTCAGTAGTATTGACACAGAAATATGGGTAAAACACTTCTGGTTGTCTTGGGAGCATTCTGGCTGTCTTAAAGGAGAAGGCCTTCAATTACTGGTTCTGCCTTATTGGAAGCTCTTTAAGGTTTAGATTCTGGGTGAGGAGTTATGAGAGCTCACATTTAATTCCGTTTGTCATAGCTGTACACTCTCAAATGAAATCAGTGGAACTGACTGGAGAGGATATTTAATGAAGCACCTTGGGGCTTGAATTATCTGTTATTCAGTCTTCATGAAATAAGCCTCTCTTCAGAATTTTACATTCCCTTATTTCAACCAGTCAGGATCTCCAGCAAAGCCAGCTTGACCTTAAATGCCATCTGGACTGTACTTATGTATTCCAAACACACCAAGAAGAGCCACATGCTTCTCATTCTTGGGCTATATGAGCAGGTAATAAGCTAAATCTGTACCACAATAATTTGATACTTTTCAAGGTGTCCCTCTTTTAGGAACATTTTCACTTGAATTCACAAATCTACCCAAACTCTTTCTTTCCCAGAGAATGTAGCAAAAGTGTAGTCATGGTTCGTGCTGTGATGTTTTGATTTCTCTGAAACTCTTTCCCAGGCACTGTTCTGTCAACAAGAGACATGTTTTCCTAACTCTATCCTGTTTTGCATTCCTTTTTCTAGGAGGGACCTTTGCTTGATGTCCCTCTGACTTGACCAATGTAGTCAAAGAAGTTTGTCTTTCTTCCACCCTTGGGTGGGCTCTTTGTAAAATAGTATAAAGGGAAGAAATTCCCGGGTAATAGAGATTGACTGGAGTCATTTCATCCTTCTGAACTCAGGAGTCTGTGTTGTTGTTAATCTTAAACAGCGTCACAAAAAAATTTTCCAAAAAAATATATGAGAAATCCTAATAAGATTTCTCCTTTCTAGCAATGGACTCACAAAATGTCCCATTCATGCTCCACCAGTCGACAACACCGAGTCAACAGCACGTTCACTAAACTGTTACCTCAACACCCAGATAGCACAGGTCAAGCCTTGTAATTAGGATCAAGGGCATGAAGCATTTACACATCTGTGGGATGCTGAGCATCTCTGTGTCAGCAGGCTGAGGGCACTTCAACAGGGTCTGACTCCACATCTCCATCACCAGCTGAAATGCTCTTGCAGCCCTGTACTCTGCCACTAAATCCATCCACATAATTTCAAATCCCAAAATGTTTGTGCTGAGAAAGACATGCCTAAAAAGCTGTAGAAGACCTTAAAGAAAAGTGAGGAGAGTTAAGAAGATATGAAAGCTCCTTTCCACCTTTTAATAAACAGCATATGAGCAGTAGGGAGGAAATATTTCAAGGGATAAGCTGTTCTCCCTTGCCCTACAAGCAGCAGGTAACAGCTCAAGGCAGCAGCTGTGACAGGCACTGCCTGTGCTGGTTTTTTCCACCACAGCTCAGGTCAATAAAGTCTCATTGAACAGGACTGCTGAGTGTGAGGAGGCTGCCCCACCCTTCTGCTCCCATCCTGGGTGGAGGAAGGGATGGGACAGAACCTCACAAGGCATTCATCTCCTTTGCTGTCCTGTGGGCTCCCACAGGTGAGCAAGAAATGCACAAATGGCAGTGTTGTGAGCATGCTGTCCTTCAGAGGCTCTGCTGCAGTCCTGTGCACTGCACACCTCCACTCCAATTAGTTACAAATGGAAGGGAACTGAGAGACAGAATTCCCCCCAGCTTTGCATTTATTAAAAGGTCACCAAGGAAATGTGAATTTTTTCCTGTGAACACAGATATCAGAAGCTAATGAAATCTGAACTCAGTCACTGCTGCGTGCATTTTCTTTTCAGTCTTCCTTTAGAATTGATCTTCCTTTCCCTTCCACAGGCTACCACAGACTCCCATATGTGCTATGGCACATAGGTACTATGGTACACAGGAAGGCTGAGGTTATGCACCTCTGCCTTCTTCCCACTCTACCTGCACTAGCAACTGTGACAGTGTCACCTGGCAGCAGAATGACACAGACTTCATCATGATTTTAGTTCACCTTTCCTGGTACAGAACTACAGGGAACATCTATGTGCATTCCACATATGCACACAAGATACATGCACTCAGGTAGTAGAATCATAAAACCATTTAGGTTGGGGAAGACCTCCAAGATCAAGTGCAATCTTTGTGTTAGGCTCAAGCAATGCTAAACCAATTACCTGTGTTTCATGTTCTGCCTGTAAGCAGAGATAAATGTACACTCACAGACGTACACACAACCTTGTGCACACCTTCTTCCAAGCACAACCTCTCGTTTGCACACAGCCAGAGTAAGCAAATCCAGGGGAAAATCATAATCATGTAAATCCTGTCACTCACTCCTGCTAAAATCCCTACAAACCTGCATGCTCTGTCCCAAAGCACACACCCTTCCTGACCCCCACCTCTAGGAATGCAAGAGGTCTGGGAATCAATAACCATTTACAGTCCTTCAATCCACCACTGTCAAGTTTGTTCTCCCCTATTTGCAGTGACAGACAAGCAGAGTAAAGATGCAGGACATCAGTATGCAGAGGAGGGGAGGTGGGCACTGTGTCAGCATAAAAAGCAGGAAGACACTGCTGAATTCAGTAGAGGTTGTTCTTGCCTCCTGCAACCAACTGAGCAGAGCTGCCACTGTCCCAGAAATCTGCTTTATTCCCAGGACATCAATGCAGAACAGAACAGGGCAATAACCACAGGCCATTTTCCAGAAATAACATAACTGTACATAGGAAAATTCAGGAAGAATCTCATTCACCTGTTTCCAAAGACTAAGCAATGACCTTACCCACATAAAACTGTGCTACATGATCAATATCACACCAAAATGACTTGATGCCATATCCTACAGAGGAGACAGCATGAAACTAAACACACTTCAGGCACAGCAGGGCCCCTTTAGAACTGTCAGGATGCTTTGCTGACCTTTTAAAGAGAATGAACATGCAAATGCAGTGCACCTGAAAGCAGTCAATACCTCTACCAATGGATTTCAACCAGCTTTGCAGCATCCAGAACAACCAAAAATCTGACAGTGTTCCCAGGGTCTGAGATGAGCTCTAACCATGTGCCTCTGTCACAGCCCAGGGCCTCAGCGGCAGAACCAGCACCCAAACATCCCGGAGCTGCTCAAGCTCAGCCCACAGCATGGCTTCATTCTCAAAGCCCTGAGTTTACCACTGCATCTATATTCAGAGATCTCAATTCTGCATTATAAACAAATCCTATTATGCCAGGTCTGAATCTCTCCTGGGCAGAGAGTAGCATTAATATAAATATAATTACGGTTGTTTAATAAATGTACAATGTCTGCCGATCTATCTCGTTAAATTAACCACAAGAGTGAGTTTTGCATTAGTCCTGACAAGGCCTCTTCTCAAAGCTGACATTTAATACCAGGCCCCAGTACAAATCACACCTCAGGGTACAAAAATCAATGGATTTGGTGAGACCTAAATGTGTGAAACCACAGAAGCAGTTTTGGTGGCTTGTTGCAGGTACCCAGCCTGTGCAACACTTTTACCTAGAGCTGCTCAGTCAGATAAAAACTTCAAGGCATTTCTGTGTATGTGGAGGTTAGTAGGGCTGCTCCTGACCCAGAAAAATCTTCAATGCTGTGACCCCTGGAAGTCCTTCCAATCACTGAACATACTGGCTTGATCAGAAAAGAGACCTTTCTGTCGCTCTTTCCAAGCCAGCCTGAGCTCCACTTTCAGATCCCATTTATTTCATTCTCTCTCACTGGAAGAGACAGAAGGGCTGCTCTTGAAAGGTCATTACAAAATTGGTGTCCAGCTGCCTACTGCACATTCCCAGTTTTCATCCTTGGTGGAATGGCTCTGTCTGGCAGCACAGGCAACAGGGCTGACGTCAGGTGCCAATTCACCTGGGCACAGGAGAGCTGAAGGTTGTGAACAAGTCACCAAGTAACTCAGGCTTGTTTGTTTATGTTGTGTTCCAGGGTTGTCTCTCTTCTTCCCCATCACTGCCAGCCAGCCAGGCATACGTGCTCTGGGCCATCATGACATGGTTATGCAGCCCTTCTCCCTAACTCACGCAACAGATCCAAGCCTATTGCTCCTCAAGGCTAGGAAGAAAAACATGAGAAAGGCAGTAAAAATAGAATTGAAAGTATAATATAACGTAAAAAAAAGAAGGCTAAAGTAAACATCATCAGACATGCTAGATTCATACTCCATTGTTTTCATGTAGAGATAGTAATTTAAACCAAATAATCTCACTCGGCTTTCAATTATCTTGCAAGATAAAATCATTTTATTAACAACCAGCTTCCTCTCCAAACCAAAAGGAGTCTCTGCACAATCTGCTGAGCAGTACCTTTTAAACAAATGATCAATTTTAAAAAAAAGTACCTATGAGCAACTGCAAACTGCCCTTATGGGTCCTGTGGCAAAAGAAAATCCATATATATCTGTTCTAAATTATATTTTATAATTATAATTATAAATAAGTGATCTCCAGCAGGACTAAGCTACTGTAAACTGGACAAAATTTCTAGGCTTTTTTTTAGCCCTGGTAGTACACAGCTGTACTTCTCTCCCAAAATAATTTTACAGTATCATCCTCAAACTCATTATAAAACATCTTTTTCATTCCTGGTTTGTATGAATCTCTGATTCAATTTCATTGTGGAATTCAGTCATTACTTCCAGCACCCCCAAAGGAAACTTTCTGCTTTATTCATAAAGCTAAGAGAAGGTAGAAACAGGAAGAGATTTGGTGAGAAATGTTTTGAGAAAGATGCTTTGTCTAAGACAAAACTTTTTCATGGGAGTATGATGGAATACAGGTGACCTTTCTCAGCAAGAGCTGCTCAGCTCTTGGGTGATGTTTTTGATCAGAACGCACAAGAAAAATATCCTTGCAAGTTGAGCTCCCTTCTTCCCTACAAGGGATGGGGCTGTTCTATTTTAGGTGAGTTGCTCATGAGTTGTGCAACACAGTCTCTTTCTGGCTCAAGGAACCTCTCATTATTTACACAAAATATTACAACTCTTACATGAGAAGCAGGGACAAGTTCAACAGAAGACCTTCCAGCAATCTAAATCCTTGCTTTGAAGCAGGCAGACTGGAATCTGAGTTTTCTTCAGCCAAAAGAGGGTAGTGACCTGCTCTGTGATCAGCTGTTTTCAATTTTTGCAAGTTATTTTAAAAGGCTGTGTTTTCACTTTAGTGCAAAATGGGAACATTAGCTTGAAATATCAGAAGATTTCAAACACATCTGCTTTCCCCAATTACATATCAATATTTTTATCTCCTGTGGCAAAAGGTGCTGAGAAAGTGTTGACTGTGGTGATGATGATGACAACAGAAAATGAGGCAAAGCATCTTCAGAGGCGTAAATCCTAGCACCAGCCTAGTAAGAACTTGGTCTCCAAATCCAATCCCTAAAGCAAAAGAGTTGTACTAGGACTAAGTATACAGTCAACAGAGTAAAAAGTTTCCCATTTTTGGGTCAGAAGTAACAAACTGAATAACTCTGTCTTATAGATACCAACTCATGGCAGACAGAAAGGGTCGTGAAAAGAAGCAGTTTGTTCCCTTTGCTCTTAGTCCAGTGACCTAATAAATCCCAGAGCAAGAAATGATAAGGGCAAAGATAATCAGCTTTTAGTATCATCATTATTGAAAACACCCAGACAGGAACCATAATCTTTGAAAAGATTAAACATGGTAATGGGTGGAAAAAGAAATGCCTCTGACAAATCAAAGGCACTACTTTAATAAAGGCATCTGTTTAAAAATCTTATCCATGTAATAATTTCTATAGTAGTGTTCCAGAACTTATTTTCTCGTGATGGTCTCAAATACTTCCTTACTGTTCTAAGGACTGACTGCCATAAATTTTTACTCTTTATCTTCTTATATCCATTTCCAACATTACAATGGCTCGTGTCTATTTTCCCTATTTTCTTTGTTCAGGGAAAATAATTCTCTGCTATTATTCTTCACAAGATTATTTTCATGAGCCACATTTAGGGAAATGACCTCTACTGTTGTTTACTCATTACATTCAGAAACGCTAGTAAACAATTAATGCTAACAAACAAGAAACTGAGACTGAAATAATAGAAATCTGTCTCACTATAATCAATCACGTAGATTTTTCATCAGTATTATGAGTCACTGTCTTCTGCACTAATTATTACTTTCTTTTTGCTACTCAACCAGCATCATTTTTAACCGAACATGTCCTCAATTCTTGATTAGAGAATTGTGCCTTTTTGGGTATGTAACAAAATCCTTCTTAGAAAAGGACTCAATTTCTATTCATAATACTTTCATTTTTTTCCTCTTGGGGTCTGCTTTAACTCTAATGTTTCTTCAGCTCTGAAAAATTACCCTTATTAAGGAAAAAATATACAAGAAAACTGGTTAATAGGAACACTGTCACCTGCCCACATTAAATGTAATTGGGTCATGATCACTGGTGTCTAGGTAACCACAAACTCCCACAACAAAGATTAATTCATCATTTCCTGTTACAAAGTAGTCCAACATAGAACTGCAGTGGATACTACATCTTTTGTGTTACAAATTAGTCATCTGTAATGTTTGGAATCTTTAATAGTATTTACTGCTGCCACATGAAATCTCAAGTAGATCTCACCCAAACTGAAACCCATGGCTACACATTTACTTTTTCTGCATGGAATATAAGTGCTTTTGAGGTAGCTTATCCCATTTTCTGCTTTAATTCAGTGTGCCAAGGAGGATCATCTCCTAGCCTTTGCCATCTTACCTGCAGTAGGTAGACCTGAATTATCAGTAAATGAAGCACACTGCCATTCCCCTCATCCCAGCCAGACATGGTACTGCCTTTTCTGTCCTCCCCAAGCAGGGAACAGACCAGCAGCTGGAGGTATTTAAATTCAAGAATTTCCAAATTTTCCCTAACAGGTTCCAGTACAGAGAGTTAAATTACACATCATCAACAGAGATGATCTTTCAATCAGTCTTGCTCATTATTCTTTAGCAGTAGTGTGGAGACATTTGAGAAATTACTGCATCTGCGGTTTCCTGCACTGGTTAAGTTTATTTATGACAAGGTGTTTGAGTCTGAACTGCATTTGTTTTCATAGGGCTTTCCCCACTACCACTTCATGCAAGGTTAGTTCTCTTCCTCCAAAGTGCAAGGGACCCCCATCCATGTCATCTCCCTGAGCACTGGAACTGGCTCACTTCTCCAAAAAAGGTTTTCTTCTTCAGATCAGTTTATGCAACCAATAATCATCTTTCATTCCTTCCTTGATTTACACCTTAAAAAAACTCTCTGGTAAAATCACCAAGATTTTCCCTTTCATCAAAAGCCCTGAAGAATCCTATCATATAGAACTCCTCTCTGCCATCTACTCCCAAAACACATCATCCAAACGTGCCTTTGCATCTCATCCTTCTGGTCTAGACAGACAATCCAGTGTCACGTTGTGCTTGTGTTTACTCCTCTGTCCACTCTTGCTAAGTGAGGCTCATTTATGACAACTACTTGGTTGCAAATATCCCTGTGGTTGTTTGTTTAGCAGCAAAAGACATTCAGAGATATCCTTCTAATTCTCTGTAGAGAAGAGTATCACACATCATCAGCATCGAACGTCACTAAATTCTCTTTCTTCTCTTGGCTGTAAGCAGCCAACATTTTTTTATTTTTATTATTATTATTTCTACTATGTTCAGCCTCGTCAGGTCTGAGCCTTCCCTGCTTATGACAAGTATGCAAATGATTGCTGAATTGTCCCCAATATCTGCATCTCTGCATGTTGCACGCTGTGCCAAAATGTCTCTTTCTAGACCACATATCTTCACTTGTAGATCTCCCACCATCTGGCAGCACTTGTATTCCTTAGATAAAAATTAGAATATAACACATCCAAGGCAGATCACAGCATTTTTTGGGGGGTTCTATTTCATCATCCATATGCAGTATGCAATGCAGGGTCTTACCTAAAGATAAGCCATAAAACTTCAAATTCCAAACTCCTGCTAGGCTTATCAATTTCTGTCTCAGAGTTCATCTGGCATAAGCATACCCCCAAATTTACAAGTTTATCACACACAGAAGAACATATTTCTGCTCTGGTATTCAAAAGGAAAGTGTTTACAATTTAGTTTGGTTTAATTTACTTTAGAAATGAGCTAAGCCAAATTTAATTAAGGCCACCTTAATTCTGCTTCAGTGTGTTGACACGTAGCTTAATGTGGTTTAGCACAAGAATTTCCACTTGCACTTTTACCTAATTCAGAGGCACTTTCCGGTGTGTTCTGATATAGACAAACTATTAAAGAATTAAGCATGTTTAATTAATTATCAAAAAAGATGGAAAGGTCGCTTAGGTTACGTTGTGTAAGTACCTCCAAGAGAACAAACTCTAAGTTACTAAAGGTCTCTCTACACTAGCAGAGAAAAATAGCACAAATGCAGCTAAAACATCAGGCAGACGAATTCAAATGAGAATAAGGCAATAATATTTAACAGTTACTGACACCTAGAAAATACCAAGGGGCCAGATAGATTTCCAATCCTGTGATATTCTCAGATCCAGCCTGGATATTTTTCTGTTTACACAAACACAAGTTAACAGGCTTTGTACAAAGCCACCTGGGTGAAGCCCAAAGGCTTACAATGTACAATAGGTCAAACCAGAGGAGCTAACAGTCTCATCTAAGCATCAAAGCTGCATGAATTTGTTATTAAAATTCTGTTTTCAGTGCTTAATACCTTTCCCAGCAACCACAGCCTTCCCTGCCACAGGACAGGCTGCACCTGGACATGGCAGAGGAGGGCAGTAGCATGGAGCTCCCCTTTGCCCTTGCCACAACATCTGGAATATTTGTCAAGTCTTCAGTCCAGACTTGAGACAGAATTACAGAAAGGCAGAGAGGCTGTGGAGCTGTGCTGCACAGGACACTGTTATCATACCCAAGGAGCTGCAGTAGGAGCAGAATTTCCAGATGTGGACTCATGCAATACCCACCTTCTCTAACTGGCAGATCTGACTTGAGGACAAGCCCAACATCCAGCACAGTTTGCAGACACACAGGTATTATTTATGATGTAAATAATAATTTAAGTACCAGGCAAGGGCACATGATGTGATTTAAACAAAAAAATACATCAGCACTCGGTCAGTAAGGAAGGAATTCAGTACTGTCAATGCAGAGAAGTAATAGTCAGCTCTGCTGTACTGGGCAACTGGAAACCATTTTTGTGGTAGAAGAACCATAGGGAAAAGGTAACAATTAGTAAAAGAGTTCAGCACACCTGAAGAATAAATAACCTGAATTGGAAACAAAACAGGAAATGAACCAAGCAGACAAGGGCAGAACCAGGATGTATCCGCAGATTTGGAGACTGAAGAGAATGAACAGGCCATCTAGTGTGATTTTAGGGGAAACCAGGGGACCTGGATAACACAGTAGATAACAGAGGCATGAGGATGGCAGTGAGTGTGGATACAGAGCTGACAGACAAGCAAACTGGGAACTACTGCAGCTGTGGAAAGCACATTTTACAAAGATAAAGAAACCAGCAAAAGGAAGATTAGATTTCAAAATACAGTTTATGCTTAATAACAGACAGCATATACATATTATGTGCATCAACTGGTAGAATGCACTGCTGCAGGAAGCCCTGTCTGATAAAAGATTACAAAAGAGAATAAAAGAGTGACATAATGAATCACAGAGAACATGGCTCATTATTCCAAGTTTTTTGAATGATAATCAGGGCTTGTAGTGTATGAAGCAGAGGAGAGGCAGGTCAGGCTGGTAGGATTATTTCCTTTTTGAGTCTTAGTGTAATTGAATCAGTTGCCTTACGGGCAGGTTTTGTTTTCTTCGGAGCTGAGAGGAAACAGTGTCTGCATGAGGCAGGGTACCTGATTATATGGACCAGTGATCTGATCCAGCATGGCAAATGTTATGATCCTATGAGGAAGGAAATTCATCTTTACAGAAAATCCTGTAATCAAAAACTTTGAACTTTAGATGCTTCTAAAAATTCATGCACAGTCAAAGGCAAACATGGCTCTTTTAGCCTGTGCTTTTCCACCTACCCATTCTTATTTTCCATGCCTGAGGAGTTCATGATTAGACTAGGAGCTTCATCAAAGGGCAATTTTCAGCTGCCAAATAGATTTGTACAATAAATCCACACGGGGCCAGATTAACAAGCAAGAGAGACATCAGAAATCAAAAAGCTAGCTGCTGTAATTCCCCAGAAAACTTGAAAGGATGATGTGCAATGATATTTGGGCTTTTAAAGGGGCACCATGGAAATGCTGTGGTTAGTTTTCATTAGGAATGTTGCTTTTCTATTCCTTATCCTTATCCCCAAGAGGCTTTGCTTTAGAAGACTGAGGTCCAATGGACATTCAAGGTCATGCCATTCTGGATTTCTTATAGGACTCCAAATAAAACAGTAACATTTCATCCAGAAAAATCACATGCATGTGTGTGACTGCAGTTGTCTGATTTGTCAGTGTAATATTTTAAATAGAAAATGAAAAGTAATCTTTAAACATTGAGTTTGCCTTATTTTTCTACTTTTTTTGTCTGCACTAAGAATTTGCACTGTGAATGTAGTTAAGGCTCCAACATCTGAAGTCAAACCAGGTCCTCAGCTATGCCCATAAACTGAATAAATACAATTCAGGGATTAGCTTGACCGTAAATTGCTAGGCATTTTCAGCCTCCTGGCACTACAAAAGACTGTTTGACTTCTGAGCCTGACAGCACTGATTTTAATACTAGGAGAGCTTGTTCCTCCTTACAGCACATGGACAAACCTACTCCCTCAATCACAAGGTGACAGCATTTGTTGTTTTTGTGTCTCCACATGAGTACACTGGTTTTGTTCATTTTCAAACGGGGACACGATAGCAGTCACTTGTCAGCAGGGTGAAAACACGGAGGTGAGCCATTGATTCATGTCTTGTTCCCTCACAAAATGCAATTTCTTCTCCATGCAACTCCAAATGCAATAGCAAATAGCTTTTTTTTTTTTTTTTTTGGCTTCAAGTTCCTGGGCTGCCCAGATTGGTAATGTCAAAACCTGGGATTCTTCCACCTAGTCCTGTTTTCTCAAATGCTGGAAGATGGATATGACAGGACACTTGCACTTCTGATTCTGTGCAGTCTTGTTGCTCATCCACTTTGCAGAGAAACAGCTTGATAGCCCCTGTCAGGACCTATCAACTCCTTTCTGGAGTACAGATTTGGAATATGGGAAGACTGGCTTGCAACCAAATATCTGGGGAAGTGCAAAAGCAGCTGAGGGGGAAAAAATCCCATAAACAAACTAGAAACATCAGTTGTTTACAACACACAGGGAAAAAAAAAAAAAAGAAATCTAAAGGAATTTCAACATTCAAGATGAGCATCATTCAAGAGGATGCCTGTTTCCCACTCCCTAGCCCATGGAGCTTGCTATGTCCCTAGGTTTAACAAAAAGCCAACTACCTGCCAGGACACACCATTAACATTGGTAACATCACAAGCAAGTGAAAGGAATGCAGGAGATTTTCAGGATTTTTTTTTTTGAAATAAGCTCTCCAAGAGTGAGTCCCAAGCAGAAGGGCTAAACAGCAGAGCTAATACAACTGTGTGACAGTGGGAAAGGGTGGACCAAAAAAGAGGTACGTGACAGCTCTGCTTTTTTATTCTACATGCCAGCCATATCCACTGAATCTCAACAGGGCTGGACACCTCCCAGCTTTGCAGAGTCAAATCTATTATGATCTCACCTCTGTTGTCATATTTTATTGTGCTGTAATTTAACCATATGGCATGGGATGTCTTCTCAAGGTCATGGCAAGTCAGGGATACAGCTGGCTCAACATCTCAGGAGAAAGAATTATCAAAATAAGATGTGAAAAATTAATTTAGTGTCTTCGATCATGATCCCGTTAGCACCAGTGACCAGTGTCATACATACAAAAAGAAATTAATTCCAATATATCTTTCCTTGGGTGCTGAGCAATAATGAGAAGGAATAAAATACTGTTTCGCAGTGCCCCTGATATTTCTTGTGTTGGGTTTTAGTGCTTCCTGGGTGCTCTGGGGACAGGGAGGCTAAAGAAAGCTCTGTGCTGCTCTTCTCCAGCATCTTTCTCCCATTTTTGAGTAACAGTGTGAGTTCAAGCACAATGGAACATTCCTCCATCCCCCAACACTCAGATCTTGCAGCCCAGGAACAGCAAAGCAGATGGCCTGAGCAACAGCTGAAACCCACTGCAGCAGGTGCTGGGAAGGACTTTTTCCAAAACGTCTTTCAAGGCAGCATCCACGGGACACCTCAGCAGATGGACCAGTGCAGGCAGCCACCCCTGCATTGACTTCTTGAAAGAGGCAACGAGTCATTCAGACATGGCAGGGAAACGTTTGTTTGTTTGTGCAGCAGCAAACTCTGCCTAATGGACTAAGGGCCCACAGCTTTTCCAGAGCCATTCGCAAAACACCAACTCTTGGCAAACGTGGGCAAAAGAAGGGCTGGGGGTTCTCAGCAGAAACTTTAATACAGTTACACTAATGCCAGAAAATAGGGCTTAACCCTGTATAGGGCTGGAAATCCCCAAAACAATTCCCAAGTCAAAAAACAAGCAAACAAACAAATAAACAACAACAGCAACCCAAAAAATAAGCGTTCTCCAGGTGTGATGATAAGAAAAATGACCCTACTCAATGACTGATCTTTTCCAAAACAGCAAGGTTAATCTGACTCTGGAATGGATCAGGAAATGGGAAAACAGAGTATGGAGATCAGCATTACCTTCTTGCTAACTTTACTGAATAATTTAAATGCATATAAATAGCCCTCCCATATGGCAACATTGAGCACCCTCAACAAAAATTAGCAGATGGCAAAAGCATCCATGACTTTTGGAAACAGATATGGTATTTACACTTCTTGTAGTATTGGTCACATCATCTCTGCCTTTATACAACTGTCTTATTCCCCATCAAGAAAGATGAGATCTGCTGGGGTGGCCCTACAGGCAAACTCTGGTTTTCATGTAGATATAAGGCCCAAAGAATCCCTACAATGTTCTGTAATTTGCTTTTCTAAACAATCTGAGAGCCAGAATCAACACACCTTCAGACAGATCTGAGTGGAGTTAAGATATGATTTCTTAGTTAGCATCTTGTCAAATAATAAACAAACCAGTAAAAAAAACATTTAACAAGGGGAAATGCTCCTGCAGTTAATGTAAGAACTTCATAGAAGAACTTTGTACAAGGACCCTGTAGATTTGAGTATCTACAAGAAGGACAAACACCCACCATCTCCTGATTTGTTTGCTCAGAAACCTCTTCTCTCTTCTTCCCCCCCCAATTTCCTAAATACCATTAGTCCCTGCAAAGCTCTATGAAGTGAGGCCCACAAGCCTAAAAGGTACAATTAGAATATCTTACAAAATGGATCACCAATCAATTAGTGCAAGGGGTGGGCGGAAATAACAGAGGCAGGAAAATAAAGCAAATAGGATGCAAACTTTTGCCTTGGGTAACAACTTAAGAAAAAGGAAAAAAAACAACACCCTTAATTCAAAACATCAGTCCTTAGATTAATATTAGATAACTATTTTTTTTCTATACTTTTCGTGCTGTTACAGCTGCTTCCAATTTGAGCCACTTTGGACCAGAACTGGAAGCAGACCTATCAAAAAGAAACATTATTTTTTCTTATTCTCAGCATCTGCTTTAGAATGAGATCTCTAGAGCACTGAGGGTCAGCTAAAGAACACACATTTTAGAGATTTTTTTTTAAAAAAAAGAAGCTTTTGAATGCTTTTGAGACTTACTCATATTCAGGAAAATTATAAGCTCTGGGGCACAAAAGAAATCAGAAATGGCAAAGAGTCTGTAAGACTTACAAAGATGATGTAACCATTTTCCAGAAATGTACACCAGAAAGCATAGAATATATCCCATTTCTTTATTTTTTCTGTCTAGAACTACTTATCAGACATGCTTTATGGCAGGAATATTGCTGAAATTATTTTTGTTGGTGGCTCAACACTGGCAACAGGCCAAATTAAAATTATTTGCAAGTTTCTGCACCAGACTTCCAATTACAAGAACAATATACATCTTACTGGAGAACAGCAGCAGCATCATGTGACCTGCAAACTCCATCAAAACAACTCAATTTCTGACTATTAACTGTAATAAACTGCTTATGAATAAAACATACTTAAAAATTTCCTCACAGAAATTTGGTAAGTAATCTTCAAAAGTAAGCAAGATAAAGAAAATATCTAATTGTGCACTGATAATTATGAAAAAATAGTGCTGCAGTTCAGTGGTCAATCATACATGGGTAACAATTTAGCTCATCTGGGCAGAAAGAGATCAAACCAGAGCAAGCCTCCTCTGAAGGATGAGAAAGAGGGAAGGCTTTCATCTTGGCATATTGCTTTAGTTCAGCCACTCTTCTGTGGCAAATCACTGATTCATCACTCATTTAAATACGTCAGCCCATGCTGATCAGGCTAAAGGGGATAGATAATATCAGATCTTATAATTAGAATAACTCTCACCACTTCTGTCCAGCAAAGTTTTTTTGAATTTATGTCAAGAGTGTCTTACGAACTGTATGACCACACTGCTCAGTGCTGAGGTCTCCAGTTCCAGTGTCTCTGCAAAGGGTTGGCTTTTTCCTCTAATCAAGTCCTATGAGAAAATTTGGGTTATTCAATTCCTCTGACTCAGAAGAATTAAAATGGACAGGAAAAAAAAAATCTTATTTCTCAGCTCTCCCAAAAGCTTTCTTCAAAGAGGGATCCATACCAGCAGTAAAATCTCCTTCACAGGATACTGTCAACATACCTGCAATAATTTTAAAACTCATTTGTTACTCCTTGTTGTCTATAATCTGTTTGAAGCAAAAAGCTAAACTCTGTTTCCATTAGTACTGCAACTCCTCCATCAGGCACACCCTGCCAAGGAAACTGCTTTTCCAACACAACATGTACACACAGAGCATGAAGCTCGATTTTTTCAAACCAAGACATCTGGTTTGGAACTCAGCTGTACACCCTGGCACTAAAGGTATTAACTTGGAGGATGATGGATGCAGTAATGAATGGAACAGCACAGTGGAATATGCTTTAGAAGGCTCCTAATTAGCAGGTGAGGTAACAAGGAATCAGGAAGGAGGATGGTGAAAGAAGGTGATATGGCAGAACAGTAATTCTTCGGGGTCATGGCTGTGCCTGTACTCAGAGCTCCTCACGGCACAGCCTTGCATTCAGACTTTCCAAAACCAAAGATGAGAAGGGGGCTCTGTATCCCTCCAAAGGGAGACAGCAATTGAAATCAAGTTTAGCTGGAGGGGTAAAATCTCCAACAAGGGACCAATGCAGACAGTCATCACATGAGCAAAGAAATGATAAGATGTTTATTATTTTATTATTGATATTCTCTGGTTTGACTGCCGGGTTGCAAAGCAGCAGAAACTCGGAGGCAAAATTCCCTGTGAAACTTGGTTACTTTGTTTTTAGCAACTTTCAGATGGAGAGAGGGCTCCTCCAAGATTGATTTGGGCAATCCAGACAAGATGAAAAAGAGTTTGAATATTTTACCACCACCTTTTCTTGTTCCTAGGTTGAACAAAACCTTAGATAAGATCAATAGTTTCTTTAGTTTTATGTTTCACTTCCTTAAGGGTAGTTGGCTTATTGCATTTCCATTGATCACACAGACAGGGAGATTCGTCAGACAAACCATCTCTTTTCTCCTTTCATTTCCACCCTCCTCTCCATTTGAAATCAAATGACTTAAAGGAAGCTGGGGTCACTATTGTTTCTCATTTACATATCAACAGTACCCAATTCCTGCCTTATCTTTCAGTCACTAAAGTATTTTAAAATTTCAGTCCAAGAGAGGGGAAGAGGGGACACACACTCCAGGGGAAAAACTCTCACAGCTTCTCTATCAGGAAAACTAAGTAAGTTCTGGTTTACCTCAGCCCTTCCTTGACCTATGGTGAGATGAGGTACACCCACCAGCCTTGTGCAATTAATATTTTACCCTCTTGTAGCCTCTTCTACAGCTTTCTTGTTCTTCCTAAATCCCTTGGACAATCCCCATCAGATACCTCTGTGCAGCTCTGCACAGTGCTGTACCCTGTGCTCACAGACAGCCAAACAGCTGCTTCAATGAATTTCCTTGCTTGAATTAAAAAGAAAAAAAAAACTTGAAAGCTGGAAAAAAAACTAAAGACCAGGTCTGCTGCTCTCTAAGAGAAGTCTGACCACTGATTCAGTGAATGATGCTGGACTTGGGAGTCTCTGCTGCCTTTATCAAGATGTTTTAAATCCTAGCTGCTGTTTGTACTGTATCTCAAGGTGTAAAAGTAAAAAAAACATAAGGGTGTGCCTGTCTGGGGGATATTCTGGATATATCCCTACAGGGAGATCAGTCACATACAATTAAAAAACCTGACTCAATGATCCACAGTTAAACAAATCTTCCAAGCCAAATGTCAGAAAGCCCTAAGTGTAGGAGGTTGACATCTTCTTTGTGAGCATTAGTGTCATTCTACTGCTTAAACACACATCCAACTTCATGGTCCAAGCGTGAAGAACTCGTGTTGAACCCACTAGAAAAACATGACCTCTTACGTGATTAATTTCCAGTTTACAAGAATGATTTTAAAGCTCCAGGATACTGAAGAAGTAGCTTTGGTTTGCTAGATGGAAGCTGAGGATTAAATGGTATTTATGCAACAAAATCTTCAGTTCAGTCTGTCAATTCCACACTCTTACTAATTCACTTGTAAGAGCAAGTAAATAGGACCAACTCTAAAGACCACTAAAAAGAAGAGGAAATAGCTTATAAGTGTTCATTTTCTGGAAGAGATACTGTATGTATTTATATGCAGCTCCAGTATCATCAACATAAAATTTATATTCTATTTGGATACTAACAAGTTTGGTACTTAGTGCATTAGGAAAAATATAGTGGAAATACTTTAAATCTGCCTGAATCACAGAAGCTGCAATAAGTGTTTGTATTATCCTTATGCTAGAGAAATGGTGAAGGAATTCTTCATAATGGGAATATGCATGCATCCTCCACCTTTGAGATAAATCATAACCCTAAAAAAGACAAAAAAAAAAAAAAAGCTCAAAACACCAGACAAGAATATGCAACCTCATAAGCATAACCCAGTGATCCAACTAAGATTCAGCTTTTCAAGGCATTCATAATGGAAATTTCAGAACTGCTTTACAGCTTTCAGGCTTCCTTGAGCGCATTGGGAACATTGGATTCTCCCACCAGTCACCTGCCCTCACATGTGAACTTGCTCTTGTCCTTAGTGACCTGATCAGTGCCAATAAAGAGGACAAGAAGGAACATAGGAAATAATTTCATACATTTTTAAGAGATTTCTCCTCCCACTATTTTATTTAATGACACAGATGAAGCAAGTGTGTGCTCACAGATGCTGGTGGAGAACAAGATATCGATAAAATCTGATGTGTCACTGGTTTCAGGTCTTACTGTGGTTATCTAAGACATCAGTGAAATCCTCCTGATCATTTGGAGCTTTGTCATTGATTTCAGTCAAAGTAGATTTCCCCCCACTGTCTAAAGAGACTCAAACCCACTGTCTTGACCTGTGGTGCCTATTAAAAAGCCATTAGCACTTCTCAGGAGCAGGGAGTGTTAGATATAATTGCCCTGGGCATTACACTCTCTTAATTTTAACTGTCTGCCGTTTTTAAATCCTGCCTTTCCTGTCCTGGAATTGATGTGTGTATGGTAGAGCATGGTTAAAACAGCAGCTGAATACTTCCTGCTACATTCTACAGAGAGGTAAAAGGATTAGTATAGAGCTTACAAAGATAATAATTTGAATGTCTTATTAATTAATTGTTATTTGTAATAATGGCTCTTTCCTTAAGGGTCTTTCAGGATCCTTAACTGCTTATTAATGTTGTACAGATAAGGATTGCTCCCTAGTGGAAGAAATGAGGTGGAATGTAGAAGCTTTTCAAATGAAAGCAACAGGTTTGCAATAAGAAAAATCAAAAAAAAAATTAATCATTTGAATGAATGGAGAATTATGATCACTTAAATGCAATTACCCTTCTTTATCCTGTGTGCTTAAAAACTGCAGGAGATCTCCCAGACTGATGCCTGATGCATTTGGGACAAGTACAGCCCTTCCTACCAACCTCATTTGATGTGGAATTCAGGTCTGTCTAGATCACAGTCTCAGGCATAGCTTGAATTCTTTGACATCTGTCAAATGTAGCCTTAGATCGGCCACCTCTGCCTGTCAGGAACAAGAAACTCTAAATGTAGGATTTTCAGTGGAGGCTCTTAAATTTAGCCATTTAGGCATTGAGCCTGTACCAATGAGTATTCCAGTTAATTACCTTCGAATTAGGCTCCAAAATGTCCATATGACCTGCCAGAACTTTTATTACAAGACTGTGAAAGCCCCTGTAAGGATAAGTCCCTATATCATCCCCAAAACCTTCCTTTCTTCACCTCAGTGCTTTTGGCTGCAGACTGGAGTCTCCTTTTATTTCCCTGCTGAATTAAACCTCAGAGAGGGACTCTCCTTTCTTGGCATGGAAAGTAAAAGAATGAGGGGCAAAAGAATGAGTTTCCCCTGAAAATAAGTCCTGGCCACATGGGTCTGGAGAGAGCACACAGTGCTCAGCAATGGCCATCTCCTCCATCCAAGCTCATGAGGTGTGAATTAGGAGGGTGGCAGAGGGTTCTTTGAAGGATTTACTCACTCTGTAGAGTCCATGGCTGCAGCTGCAGTAGGTGCTTTCCATGGTGTAGCTCCTCAGCACCCCCATTTCCTTCCACACCACCACACGCGCCGTCGACGCCCGGGACTTCTCCACCAGGAAGCTGCAGCTGTTCATGACAAATGCAGGGGCCACTTTGTCCAGGATTTTGGGAAGAGTCTAGGAGAAAATGAATTGCACAGATGCGCATGTGTTGATATCATACACACATGTACAGAGAGTCCTGTAGATCAAATCTATCCATAGATACCCAGGGCTCCAACCAGTGCATTATCTCCATCCCATGTGAAACCCTCAGATTCTAACTTTTGTTTCATTCCAAAGACTAAAATGCAAAATTTCTGTAGACTTGGCGTATCTCACTCAAAATCAAACATTTGTACACACAATAGTTTGGGTGAAGTGCTGAAATCAGTTTCGTTCTCAAGCTGCTTCAACCAACCTACACCTTCTTGCTGAGCTGCCAAGAGTCACAGCTCAGTACCTGACATCCCTATTCTCCCCTCTATAGTTCTGTTATATCTCCTCCCACCATAAATCCAGGGTCTGGCAAGGAATTGAGCCATGGGAGGAATTTAGTCTGAAGCTGGTACAGAGCACAGAAAGGGAATCTGTTTTGTTGCAGAACATCACACATAATTACTTGAAAAATAAAGCTCTGCATTTAACTAATCTGCATTGTGAAGCAAACCAAAATATTTTCTTCCAGGTCCAAACAATGTATTCTATACAGTTCACTTAAAGAATCACGATAAAAACTGATAATAAAACCAGCAAATATTACACCTTAGCCCTGAGTGATTTTCTCACTCTCAAAGTCATATTTCCCAACAAAGTCTATAAACACGTCTGAAATATCAGTATTCCATCAGTGAAGAGGCAACAATTTCTTAGTCATTACAGAGGGTTAAATGTGTTATTTCTGCACTCTATAAAAATAGATAACAGGTACACAGGGCACACCTAGTGCTAATGAATAGACTGGACTGTTAAATACACACACACACATGTGGGCTATGTCTGTGTGTGTCTGAACTTCAGTGCTGCTACACCAACCACAACATGTGCCGAAACACCATTTGATCCACCTAGAGGAGACCAAAGCAAGATTAGAACACTCGTTATTTCTTTTACGACACTTCTCTTTAACACCTGAACCAAATGAAATCCAACTGAAGGAGTTCCCACATATTGCTAGTGGCATTTACCTTTGAATTTCATTCAGTTTGGGTAGTGAAAACTAACCAGCTACTTTTACTTTCCAGTAACCACCAGTTTCACCAGCTAATTCTGAGGAATTGTAGTTCTGTTCTTTTGGGCTTTACTTCACATCACTGTATGGGAATATTTGATTTGAAAGTGACAGAATAATGTATTTTCCCAAAACATATTTGTTATGAGTGATACATGTTTAGGCTAAACTACTTTGCAATATCTCTTGCAAACTACTTAACCATACATATCTTTCATTCATACATATTTCATTTTTCAGTATATTTTGGCTGCAGCCATCACTGGTCTCCTTCAGTTCCATAAGGTCCATTCTTCAGATGAAAAAATTGAGGTAGAGAAAACTAGAACAAAGCAAAAAACTTCACTTTAAATCTGAGACCACCTCAAGCCTCAATCTTAAGTCAAGCTCTCTAGTGTGTTACTAAGAGCTGCAGCACTCTCTTTCCTGTGGGCACACTGAACAGAGAAACCTTGAAAATTCACTTCTTGCCTTTGATAAAAGCATCCAACATTTCTGCACTGCCTTCAGCCTGCTACTTGCTGCACAGAGCTCACAAAATTGTATGGCTTCATGCACAGCCTCCACGTTTTCCTGGATTTTGACTAAGAAGGAAGAAAAATAAAATGCAGCAGGACCATACAGCTCAGTTGTTTATAACCCTTAGCAGAACCATGAGACCCAGTTAAACTCTATATGAACGTATGTGCCCTCATCTGAACCCACACACAAAATTTTGTAATCTCATCACATCCAATACAATAATCAGAACCCTAATCCAGTTTAGCTTTTTAGAGCAATTCAAATTATATGCATAATCAATCTTTTTCTTTTAATTAAATAAAAATACTGGCAGGTAACAGTAATGTCTCTGTACACAGGACTCATTTAGAAGCATTAGCAAACCCGAATTTAATATTCCTTTCATTTTACCAGCATTCACTGGATTTCACGCTAATGGCTTTCTTCTCTATTGATTCTTCTCATTAATTATCTTTCAATAACATATTTTGTGTGAAAACACATCCCTTTAAAGGGTACTTTTATGATAGTGCAGCAGTGTGACTGTGTTCCGTGTCTCTCACGCAGCTGGATTTATCATGTGTGACAGCAAGGGAAGCTGCTCCACTTACACTGGACCCTGTCCATAAACCCCCAATCCCATTCAAAAAGAATCAAATTATATTTCATTACTAATGTCCCTGCAGAGATTGCTGTCAAAGGGGCCTGGAATGTTTATCAAAAGGTTGAGATTACAATGCCAATGCTGTGCGAGTCACCCAAGGCCACCAAATATTAAAGGCAAGGAGAACTCTGGCTGTACATTGCCAAGGGCTACAGCTGAATCTGTAACGTATGAGGCAAAGGCTCTTCCAAAAGCCATAATTTTCTTGAGGAATTTGGTTTCTGTTCCTGCGGAGAAAAATCAATCCTGGAGGCCAGATTAATTCCCATTACCTGGAGGAGGCAGGAGAGGAACCTGTGCAAACAGTGCAAGGCAGCAGGTCTGAGGCAGGGCTGGGTATCTGCCAGCTGGAATTGCAGAGGTGTCCCCGTACAGACCCAGTTTCCCCATCCCAAGCAGGGAGAGGGTGACCCATAGGCTGGATCTGCAGCAGGCACCCACCCCCCATTTCATGCAAAAACAAGGATTTGAGCCGTAAAAACCTTTCTTACAGGGCACTGCAGAGTGTTCTGGGACAGCCTTGGAGCCTTTCCTCATTGCAGATTCAGGTCAGGCTCCAAGTGCTGACAGTAACATTTGAATTCTGTCTGTGCAGCAGCGAGCCCTCCTCAGCCTTTGCAAGTCCCTGGAATTCAAACACAGCCAAAAACGCCCTGGCTGAGGGAACCCTCCCTGCTTTCCTCAGGAATCAATGTTTGCCACAGGGACCCCTCACAGCCAGCGCTGGGGCACTTTCCTCCAGTAAAGTTTCATTTTTTTCTGTGCAGCTCCATAAGATGAGCATGGAAAACATGACAATCTCATGGAAGGGTATTGAGTACTTATGCTGAGGTAGCAAAAATTGTACAGATGCATAAACTGACAAAGACTTTTCAACCTCTTTCAGGTTTGAGTGATCCAAGCTGTAACTCTACAATCAGTTTAAGGCCACAATTATGTTTTGTGAAATTAACATTTTTTAAGACTAAAAATGGACCTTATAAAATTCTTTTTTTTTTCCTGAAAAAACTTGTTTAATAGGAAAATATCATTTAAACAGATATTAAAAAAAAAAATAAGAGAGAGATAGGCAGGAAATCCAAAGAAGAGTTTGATGAACAATGAACAAGACATTCCCACGAAGCAGAAATAAAATAGATTTTAGGATTTGTTCTAATTAAAAATAAATAAATAAATAAATTCCTAGGTATGACACCAAGCATTTGTTCTGGAGATAGCTTCACTGTGATAAATTTGTTTGGCATACATCGAATTATCTCGTGTTTTCAGTAGGACCAGGAGCATTTTGTGATGAAGAACTTCAGTTGAGTAGGACTGTGGGACACCATCATCTCCTCAGTTAACATTACATAATTCCCATTTATTTTCATATTATGGGTAGGATGGTGAGGGCAAACTTGTACATATATTTAGAATTCATAAACCACACAAAAATACGTCTGTTCTATTAGCCTGTAGCCAAATGTTATATTGCATCATTTTACTGAAATGAAATAAATAGCAAATACACCGTCAGTAGATGGGTCCCTAATATCTGATGCATGAAGATACATGTGACTAGAAATTCTCTGGGCCACTATTCCTCTGGAGCAAGGAAAGTTTGCAACCTATGGCCAAAATATCTGAGGTAACCTTATAGTAAATATTTTAAATATATAAGCACATACAGGCTGCTAATTAAGGAAAGGAATCAAATGGACCTACCCTGTAGCCAACATCTTCTGTGACAACTGCTGTGTCAACCATGCAGCCTGCTTGCCACAGGGTCTCTTTAATGCTGCAGCCATAGAGAAACACATTCTTTTTCTGGGAGTGCCCGTGGTAGTCACAGAAAACCTAGAGAGAGGAAAAAACAGGGCAAAATGTTGAACATTGGAAAGGTTCTTGGTGCTTCCTAATAAGCACTTTTGGACTATGGCAGGGAGTGTTAATTTTTTTTTTCAGGCCTCTTCAGAGTAGCTTAAACTCTGGGCCATGCCTTTGACCTGTGTCAGACTTCATTAGTCACTTGTATCTTGCGTTATTTATTTGATCAGACATGATCTCAGGGGTCCAGAGTCAAGCCTAGTGCACTTCTGTCTGCAGCAGAAATAAACATGACACCTGTGCAAGAATCCATGACAACTCAGGAACCTAAGGGTTCATGAGAACTCCTGATACCACAGCGGAGCAATTTGTCAGGCTCTTTCCACTTCTAAACTCCTAAATTCCAGCTTTATCCTCATGAGATTTGAAATCTATGCCTTCCCAAGCGATTAATCATTGCTTTGTCATCTTTAAATTAAAAACCCATGCTACATAATTTTCAGGGAAATATAATTGTGCAATTGTATTGTCAGACCTTTGCATGAATTCCTGCACAAAGTCAAGCACAGAAAATGACCCATATTCAAGGCAAATAATCTCATCCCACACTAATCTACCTGTCCATCTGATCCATCTCTCATGTCAGCTGTCATATAAACGAGACACGAGGCACATTCCCATTTTAGAGGAAGTTTTGATTGCCTTTATAGGCAGATATTGATTCCCATGGAAATGAAAATCACAATTTAATGACCCGAGAGGTAAATATTGACCCAGGTCTTAAAGAATAATCAATCTCAGTGCCCTCTGAGATATGAAGTCGATGTACACATGGCTGTTACATATATTCTCCATGTCTTAATCAGGAATATTCAGAAATCTGCCAATGAAAATATAAGAATCTCTAAAGAGAAGGAATTATTTCATTTTAAACCAACAGCTTTCACTGCAGAGTAGAAAGGCGCTTCAAGATTTCATTGAAACAATTTTCCAGGACTTACGTTGGAGACAAATGAATGTGTGTAGGAAGGTAGAGAAAAATTATGGATCCACATAGAGATGGGGGAGAAATATGGGATGCAAAAAATAGAATCATAGAATCATTTAGGTTGGAAAATATCTCTAAAAATTGTCAGGTCCAACCATTACCCAGCACTGCTAAGTCCACACTGAACTCTGCCACAACTGCACATCTTTTAAATACCTCCAGGATGGCAACTCCACCACTGCTCTGGGCAGCCTTTCCAATGCTTGATAACTCTTCAGAGAAGGAATTTCCTCCTCATATCCAACCTAAACCTCCCCTGGCACAACTTGAGGCCATTTCCTCTTGTCAATTGTTGCTTGGGAGAAGAGACTGACATGCACTCACTGTCAGCCTGTCCCTGTCCCTCTGCAGAGCCTTCCTACCCTCCAGCAGATCAACACTCCCACCCATATTCTTACCTAAATACAGGCACAAGAGGGGAGAAACAGATGGAGAATATGAGCTTCTTCTACCAACTGTTAGGGCAAGACTTACCCCAGTTTGCTTATTTACCAGCTCCAGAGTAACTAAGTTTAGCTGCAGCACGTCAGGGAGTTTGTTTATCTGGGAATTGAGCACGTATGTTCTTTCAGCTCCTCTGACACTGGAGGGGCTGAGGCACGCATAATAACCAGTCAGAGGGACAATTATGCACATCCCATAACTTACATGCTGCTGCTTCCTTTGGTTTCTGTCCTGTCAGCTTCCCTTCCCACACCACCACTCACCTCCAGATCCTTTTGTGGGGCTGAGGGCCTGCAGGTTTCCCACCTGGAGCATGTGAACAGCCACCCACCCAGCAACAACCCTGATCCACACACAATTATCCTGGAATTATCTCCTTTCAAAGAGCTCCATTTACTAATTCTCTTAAAAACAGCCATTGTTCCAGCTAGTGTTTCATCTAAGCTATCAGCAATACACAGTCATAGCTTAGGTTAACCACAGTTACCACCTAGAATGTATTTCTGTGAATATCAAAGAGGATTTTGCAGCTTTTGGCTGATTTCAAGGCAGAGAACTCAGCTCAATTGGGTATCAATTACCTGCCAATTTACAGAATTACAACACACAAAAGACAATATATTATCTGCCTAAAATATTATTTATTTATATAAACCACACAGGGATGATCAGAGAGTGGGGCTGCCTGGTAAGTAGCAGGTCTATAACTCTGCACCTCGAGAAGCCTGCAGACAGGTCCTTAGTGACAGATCTGGATTGAGACTTCCTTACAGGTAAAGGATTACCAAAGCCAGGTTCTGTAATTTGGCAGCTGGTTCAGGCCATGGAATCTTTCACTGTGTGTCACCATCTTCCACAGTAGAAGTGTCAGTGCCACTGAAAACACTTTCATTCTATTTGCAAGTTGCATAGTGCTACATTTTCATTCATTTGCTTGGATACTGCAGTCACTCCCAATGTTTGTACTCAATTATTCTCTACAGCACATCCTTCTGTCTGATTTTCACACCACAGGGTAGCTTATCTCTCACCGTTCAGTCAAGGCTAAGAGATATTCTGGAGTCTGAGCACCCGACACAGAATTCTTCCTGGGATATGTCTGGGCAAACACTGAGCAAACTTGGCATCTCCCAGTGCTTTTTCCTTCAGCCTGTCCTTCCATATGGCTGGGACACTGAGACACACAAACCAGTCAGACTCCTCCCAAGCTTGCACTCACTGAGATATGACTCAAAGACATGCACAATTTTTTAATCTATTTTAAGTTATTTGCCAGCACTGATCATCCTAAAGGTAAGGACTGCCTTCTAGCTCAAAAACAACCCTTCTTATGAGTCACAGAACCAGGTACCTTTTAAAATAAAAGAATAGAAATATATAAAGTAGAAAACAAGAAAAGCTGTTGGAAAACAGAACCCTTTGAAATTTCTTCTCTTTTTTGAGTCAAGTCTCTTTTTCAATAACATTGTGACAGGACATTAAATGCCAGTTTTGGGATAGACATGCTAAGGGTTGGGTTTTTCCTCTCAATGAGTACATTCTTGCAGGCTGTGTTTGTTTCCAAGCTTGATATAATGCCTTTGAGAGGCAGCAAACTCTGTTCAGAGCCTTCTGGTCCATTGAAAGTTTGTTTCCCCTTTTAGAGCATCCTGTTCTTCACTAGAAATGAGACTCTGCAATGCCCCAACGCACCCAGTCTCTTGGTCTCATTAGGGTTCCCACAGCCAATGAGGTAAGCAAAACCCTCTAAGAAAACAGGCTGTTTTCTTGTTAACTAAAGAATTAAAGTGGCCTTGGTTTGAAGGGCTGCTTAAGTTCTTTGCTTTTCTCCTTCGAGCAGCTTTTCTTTGCTTTGAAGAAACTGCTTGCACATGCCTAGGATAAATTAAACCAAATCAGTTTCACAGAAACTGAAATCATTTGGCTATCAGTGAACTTGGCTCCATGGGATCTTAGAGGTTAAAAGAAAATCCAATAAAAACAAACAAAAAAAAACCCCAAAACCCAAACTCTCTTCTGAAGGAGGGAAAAGGCATTTTTGAGGATGTATAAACTAAAATCAATGTATTCTTCAAAGGCAAAGAAAAATCAGTTTATGAAGTCTGACATGCAGTCTGTGAGTGAGGGAGATAGTAGGATCAATAGTCTCCCTTCACTCAACAATGATGAAAACTTGTACTGAGTATTCAACTTTATGCACCTGAATATGACAAGGAGGGCCATGTATTAAAAGAGGCCAGACAGTAAATTACAGGGTGAAGCAAGATTCATCCTACACTGCTTTCTAAAGGGAAATGTTGGTGACTCAGTTTGCAGCTTTGAGCTGAGTTTCCACAATACTCCTCAGCCTATAGAGATAAATTCAGGGCTGTCAGCTTAGACAAAAACTAAATTACTGCAAGAATTCTCTTAGAGAAGCTCACAGACATTTTCACTTTGTTTGGGGCTTTTCTCACAAGACCCAGAGGGACTTTGGTGCATTGGGTCATCTCCTGCCTGGCTGTAGCTATCACCAACAAACCTCCCAGTGCAGCACATCTGCTTGTCAACACTTGAAGCTGCTTGTGCTTTTCCTCCTGGGGTCCCAGATCTCTCTTTTCCTTCTCTTGGGCAACTGAGCAGATGGGATGGATCCCAGACCCATCTCCTGAATTTCTGGTAGCCCCCAAACCCAGTCCTTTCCTTCCCATTACCAGAACAGCAGGGAAGTTCACACACTTTGAGTGTTGCTTCCTCTGTGTGATTGCATGGGCTTCAGCACAGTCCATTAAAGACTAAATCTTTTTGGAATTTCTCCTAATGCCTCCATGAAGATAGCAATAACCTACTCATAATATTTAGCTTAATTGGAGTACTATGAAGCTATAAAGAGTTTTAAGAAATTAATTTTCTCATTTTTTATTCCAGATACACAGAGATTCTGAAATTTGGAGTTGCCGGTTAGAAGATTCAATAAGTGATAAATATTCAAGACTTTCAAAACAATTCCACAAGCTGAAAGGATGTCACAGGGTGTGATGTTCCCAGACCACTCCAGCTCTGTGACAAGACTGTTCACACAAGCAGAATAATCAATCCACTCACAGAATCACACAAAGGAACCTGGAAGACACTCACCAGAGGAGCCCGGCCAATGCTTCGCAGGTAATAGAGGAGACCCTTGGTGTGGTAAATTGTTGGGTGCAGCTGGGAACTGGGGGTCAGCCACCGCCTGTTGAGATCATCTCCACTCAGTGAACAACGAAGGCTGAAATCAGGAAGCAACACATCACACACTGGCAAAACAATAGCTGGTTCCAAGGCATTTCCAATCCCGGCAAGCTGTGGCACAAGGACAGGGAATGTCAATAGAACACAGATACAATGGGCTGGAACCAACCAATAACCCAATATTATACTTTTCAGGTTCTTACAGTATATGAATTTTACAATTTCTTTTCCTTCTAAGGTTCACATAATTGCTGTCCTGCAAATAAATGCAGTATTTCACTTACCTAAGAAGGCAAAAATCGAAAGACCATTTAGAAAAAAGTCATCTGAAATATTCTAAATGCTGTGCTATGAAATTCACACAGCTTGCGTAGAGCACAGGCTTCTGATAACCCCCAGAGCAAACAAGCACATCCAACTTCTACTCATTCTAATTGAAGACAGGCACTCAAATCTCATTGACCAGTGTGAAACATGAATATACTTAAATGAGATGAGCTGGGTGTCTCATTTAAGCTTCTCTACTCACAAGAAATGTCTCTATCTAAAGCCCATCGAGGAGATCATGATGCCTGCTAGAGCATTATGCAGAACAATTACCCAGCTTCACTGCAAAGGCTGGATAAAAAGCTAAATAAGAATCCCAGATTTGCACTGAGGAAATGCTTCCCTTAGTTAGTTACAACATATTCTCTTACTGACTCAATGATCAGTGGAAGATTGTGCAGGATACTTGACCATGTGGAGCAGTACAGCACTGTGCAATTTTGAAAAATTCAACTAATCTCCCTTGTTAGTGACTGTGTAGATTAGAGCCTTACACTCTTCAAAGGATTTGCTGTAATTTGGTTAATAATTTTCAAATCACGGTGTGGTGATAAAATTGAGGAATCCACTCTCCAGCATATGAGATATTGTAGTAGATATCTCCAAACTCTCCACTAGAATGCTTCTAATGGCACTGTAAAATTGGGGTGCTGCTTCTTCAAAAAGTTAAAATATCCTAAATGTTGGATGAATTTCTAGCTATGGAGTTGCACCCAGCTTTGCTGCGCCAACCTCTTAGAACAAATTAAAATATAAATATACTAATAAAGATGAGTTCTGCTGTTGTATTGATAGAGCAGGGTGTGCTGTATGTGGCATCTTGGGCATTATCAATGCCTTGCAAAATGCTTGAAAAAAAAGGGTTGTAAAGCAGGAATATTGTGGGGTTTTTTAATAGGTGCAAATAATGGGTAATTCCCTGCCATTCCTGTAAAAATTCCCTGCCAGTCCTGGTTAAAAATGGACTGTTTAAAAATGACAAAGAAATAAAGAGTCACTATGAATATTTCATATATCTTTAATGTAGAAAAACATGTTCTTTAATGACATTTTGGGGTTTCTGGCAACACCACAAGATCCATTCCAAATTTACTCCAGTTTCAGTTATCTAAATTCCCTTATTTCCTCATAATCCATACTTCCCATGTTACTCACTCAGCAAATGAGAAAACACTAGCAATAGCCAAACACTTGGGAAATCAGCAAATGCTGCTGGGAGGTTTCTGCCAAAAATTCTGCATGAAAACATGACAGTTTCTGTTGTGTTTCTCAAGGGCTCTTTGGATAAAGTTACCTTTAGGCTCACCTCTCCTGATCTTCAGGACAACAGCTGCTCAGCTGAGATTAGCAGTTGTATTTCTGCCAAGAATTAGTGTGCCCACACAGCTTCCCTTCCACAGGTACAATGCCACAGAATTGCATAAAGAAACTCATCTTTCTCCAATGTGACCAGCAAAAAAAACCCAAAAACCCAAAAGCTTCCTTAATATAAGGCTGTGATGGCTTCCTCCATCAGAATTATACCAGGGAGCAAAACTAATTGAGAATAACAGAATATTCATCCTGAAGAGAAGAATAATAGCTGGACTTGTATTCCCATGTTTTAATTTAATATCAAGAAGAAAAAATGGAAGGGACTCTCATTGTTTCAGATCTACGGAAATGGTTTTTCATCACTGTCATTGGTCACACCCCAAAACTACTATATCCCCCTTTGCTGTGAGAATTGACATCAGTTTATGCCTGCTCAAACCATCCACACTTCCCTCTGCTAAAATGCTTTGGTACACACTGGACGAGTCCAACATAAAGGGAGAAACAAGCAGGGGAATAGAAACATGACAGCTGAAAATTACTGCTAAAAGGATTCAGTAAATATAGAGACTAATATTAAACCACTGCCAAGCTCAATTTTTATTTTTTAGACTAAACTAAAAGCTTCTAAAAAGGTTCATTATTCCTTCAGCAATTCTAAAGAAATCCCATGATCTGTCACATAAGAAAAACTCCTAATCAAGTCCACCATGCAATTTATCAATTCTGTTGCTCTGACACAAATTGTGACTTTTTTCCAGAGGTGACTGTGACAAGATAATCCCCCAACTCTGCAGCTCACAGGTACTGCTGTGCTTAGTATTAGTTTAAGAAGTGTAATCCAACTCTAAAACAATAATTTGGAAGTTCTTATGAACTCTTTGGAAAGAGGGTAATATCTCTACATAAAGCCAAGAGCTAGGAGACAAAGTTCAGGTTTGTCCCTTCAAAGATTAACATCTCTGCTCATTTAAAGCTTTAAATATTAGCCCTCAGCTTGGCTGTATCCACAGCTCTTAAGGACATGCAGAACTCAAATTTAATTACAAGAGGCTGATTTTTCCCACCCTGTTCTGTCCTTCCTTCATTCTGCTAAAATCTGTTTACTTTTGAACACACAAATTCCCTGCCAGTTCTGTTTCTCCTTATCCCCTCATTCCTTCTCTCTCTTTCCTAATAGTGATGACATGCACAGATAATGCTTTTGCCCGTTATGCTCTGCAGCCAAGGGTGAAGGTAAAATATTAAGCTGATTTCAAATGCTGATAGCAAATAAAGAGACCGGAGAGCTGAGACTGGCTTTGAATGTTTGGCAGGATTTAATGAAATTCACTACTCAAACCAAAGGCCTTTTTTACAACACACTTCCAAGCTATTATATTTCCTTTAAATGCTTTACGTGTCTTTTCTCTTTTGCAGCATTAGCAAGACTACATGCCACCTTGGATGGGAGTAGTGGCAGCTTACAAAAACAAATGCCAGAAAAACTTCCAGTTAAAAACACCACCTCTGTGGGTCTATATAAAGTACCTGAAACTCTGCTAATTGCTACATATCTTCAACCCAAGTGCATTACCGAGAGATAGCTCAAATAATTAAACTCTGATTCTCCTGTTCAAAAGCCTGACCTGTTTGTCATAGTCCTCCCTCCTCCTCCTCTACTTTTATACAGCAAAGACATTTTGGCTTTGTGGGCAAAGTAACCTCAGATACTGCACAAAACTCTGCATAAGCCATGTCTATGGATGGAGGGATCCTACCTGGTCCTAGCATGAGGCTTGATAAGGTCAGTGGGACATTTCAGTTGACTGCAATAAGCCTGTGTCCCACAAAGGTACAGAAATGGCAGGGGATGAGAAACACAGAAACACCAGGAAAACAAAACTGAACAGGGCTGTGTAGTAAAGAGATTGGGGATAAGAATAATACACAAGACATTAGATGAGAAAGAATGAAATGGAGAGAGAAAAAAGTCACTTTTTAAAGAAAATATGTTGCTGTGCTTGGAAGATAAAATGTTTCCCAGTCTCCTGTCCATAACAGATAAAAGGCAAGACAGGAGCCATCATATTGAATGAATGATGTCAGGACTGATAATAACAGCACCTGGGGCACAGGGAAATACAAAATCTAAAGGGATGCATCATGTAGATGTTTGATGTGTAGAGAGAAGCATCACCATTCACTGTGCATCTTAAAAGCAGACAGCAGTACCAGAGGAGGATGAGAGCATCTGTACAAAAGGCAGCAGGCACAAGTAAACATCAAGATGCCATTGAGCAGCATGAGGCAGCTTCAACCAGACAAAACATGCTGGACTTTAAAAATAACAGCAGCCTAGGATGAAAACTGAAATATCTGTATTAAGTTGTTATGGTCCTGCCCTTCAGAAAACTTGGAGAAATGTGGAGAGAAAAAAAAATAAGATGGATAGAAAATCCTTTATTTCTCTTCATTTTAAATCTTTGCAGAGATCGAGACTCAGTGATGTGAGGAAACAGCAGCAGCAAAGCCTTCCTTCATATTGTAATGGAAGGGGTCAGAAATATAACCATTATTTTCTGGCTTTGACTCTGGCTTTGTTCAAGTCCATGGGCTGAAATCATAATGGCTACATTGCAGCCTGATACGGCCCTGTGATGCCAATGATTATTCCAGAAATGGAATATCACCAGAACAATGTAAATTTTGGAGGCTTTACAATGAAACAGTTGTCATCAACATTACTGCAGTCAACAATTTATTTCTCATCTTTCTCTTTCCTTCTGACTGCAACATGAATACTAAATTGTGTACGATAGAACCAGGCTCAAGAGCAGTTTACCTTCCCAACACAAGTGAGACAACTGGGAGTCCAGGAGCTACAATCCCTGTTCCATCTCTCTTTTCTTCAAGTGTGTATTTCATTCTTGTGTCCTTATCACACTCCCATCCTTACTTGACCTACTGCAATGCTAATTAACCTGAAACCTCATTTTTGACCATCATACACCATATCTTTTTACCAATCTGGTTTTTATCAAGATTAAAGACCACAGTTAGCATCGGAGCACCAAGGCAGGCTGGCCCAGTTTAACTGGCCAGATGACAAAAAACAAGGCCAAAAAGTCAGCTTCTCCTAAACGCTCCCCATAAAGTACCAAACAATGATGTTTTTTCAATTGCGCTGTGAAATGCTGCCTATTTATTTTATCACCAAGCCTTTAAGAGGAAATTTTTTTACTACTCTCTTCTCTTTTTTTTTTTTTTTTATGGCACCTTACACACACAATGCCAGACTCACATCCTGAGTGACACTGGTGCTACCCGGGTGCCAACCAATTTAAGGGCGCCAACAAAACAACCTGCCTCATTCCTGCTGCACCACCCTCCCCTCCCAGCACTGACTGATTAATCCATGATGCACAATTCTTCCTCCTGGACAGACACTACCCTGAGCTATCAACTCTGCCAGTTTTCTCCTGCCTCCCTGCAGCTGAGCACTGATACTAATTAGCGTAATGAACCCCCGGCGTTGCGCTCGCCGCGTCTGACTGATTTTGTCACAATGGACAATTCCTTGCTTCCCAAGATAAATGATGCAATCTGTGCTCTCCCTGTTCCGTGCATGTACTGTGTCTCTAGCCTCGCTCAGCTGCCTCTGATGGAAGGGCTCCTTTTTTTTCCTCTGTGGACACATTTCATTAAGTCACACTTGGCCACAAATCACTTGGAGATGCAGAACGAGATCTGTCTCACCCCAGCTAATGCTGCCAACGTCATAATCGAGTAAGACAAAGAGTTCACCTGATCTGCTGGAAAGGTGAGCAAACAACATTGTCAGGGATGAGCCAACCTCCCTCCCAGTTCCACACCAAAGGAAGTCCAGCTCATTTCTATTCTTCCTATTTGTAACAGCAGTAATCATTTAACACCAGATAATTCATTCACCTGCACTTCCTCACACTCTGCACTGTCATCTATGAGAAAAGTTCAAGTAATAAAAGTTTTGTGCTATTTTATGAAGGAGCAAATAAGGAATCAGGGAACAAATAAAAACTGGGTTATCATGTACGACATGGGGTCATCTCAAGAGTGTTTCCTGAGGATTCATTATTCAATAAAAAAGCCTTAGAACAGCATTCTTAGGCACTGGCTTTGCGTGAAAATTTCACTTTTCAGCTCTTAAAACTAAGTTTCGACTTTTTGCAGAAAGTGTTGACTTTTCCTCACCAATACAACGGCAATTCCCCAGAAAACTCTGAATTTTCTGTCAAAACTCCAATTTTTTCTATCCAAAACATCAGAACTGGTAAAGAAGATGTCTCAGAAAACATGAATTTGAGGTTTCTTAGGCATCTGTTCCTCTCTATCAGAACATCTCCTTAAGGGGGCACATTTTCCCTAAAGGCAGCATCAAGACTCTTGTGACAGCAACTCAGTGAGATGCAGAATCATGATGCAACATGGGAGTTGTAGTTTGGCTGAAGGAGCCTGGAAAAGGGCAACCAAACAACTTCCAAACAGCACCATGATGACACTTCCAAAGGGAAGTAACTGTTTTTAAATAGAAAGATTTGGCTCCAGTTTTGATTATCCATTATTCATAGAAAAGCTTAAGCTTTCCATGAAGGGAAAAAAAAGCAAACAAAAAAAACCCTGAAAAACATTATCCCAAACAGCCCCACTTATATTCTCCTACAAGCAATGTCAGCAAATCCTAATTTTGCAGGCAGGGATATGGAGAAGTGAAGCCACTCATGTAGCAAAGCAGTAAATCAATGAAAACCAAGGAATAGAACCTGACAGCTGATGAAAGCATATCACATTAACTAAAACTTTACTTTTAAATTTATGTCCCTTAGCCTGTTTCTAATTCCTGTATCCTTTCCTATTTTAAAATGTGGCTTGTATCCATAGAGCTGAAGAGGATTCTTAACTGACTTAAGCTAATTGCACACATATGGGTTGCATCGAATTAACTGAGTTGATTTAAAAATCTGTTAGTTAAATCAGTGCAATCTCTGCATATAAATGAGCACTAAGAATTGCAATTTGCAGATGATTGTTCTAAAACTTAAACCAAAACAAACAATGCAGAAGGGCAAAGCATGGCATCATGGAATTAAGTGACAATCACAAGAAAGGTGTGTGGAGGCCCAGGAAAAAAAAAAAAAAAAAAGAAAAATAATGTACTCCAGTGGCTTCAGAGCTCCAATAGGTTTTTTTCTACAATCCATCCTTAGCCAAGCAGTCCAGGAGGTGCTACCCTGGCACCTGCAACGCTTTGTCGGGAAATCAGGCTTCTTTCAGCCAGCTGACACCTCACAGCAAAGCAGGACAGTGACCTGACAGCTGGCAAGGAAGGAAGAAAAAAGGAAAAAAGAGAAAGAAGCTGAGAAGACCTCAGAGAGATGAAGGTGAGGAAGCCTGAGCCACTCCTCCCCAGCTGAGGTGCAGTATGTCCCACCCTCCATCACCTCAGCCACCTTCAATTAAAACAAGCAGCAGGGATAAATCTCTGCAAGTCACACCTGCATTGCAATGAGGTGGTGGTGTTCCAAAATAAGATGCTTTTGAGCACATATATTTTTGGCCCTGTAGGAGGCTGAAAGGTTGTTTTGCCAAATTTGTTCTGTCGATTTCTGAAGAGAGGTTAATAATAAACTTTACAAAACAGTGTTTAAAGCACGGCTGATCTAGATTAGGCAGTGTTGGTTGTCCCCTGTAATGCTAAGTAGGCTCACATATTAATCCTTCAGTATTAAATCACATTGGTCAAAAAAAGGTGCTGTTTCTCCCCTCTAAGAAAGACCTGGCACAGGATGGGTTTACTGTGTCACCAAGTCACTCATTTCAGCGTAGGAGCACAAAAAGTGACCTCAATGCACAAGAGGCTGCTGTGAATTACGGTGGAATTGGCTAAAGGCTGACATAATTCCTCCATTAGTAAATTATCCTTCTGAAAAAGCAGAATTAACTGAAATATGCTGATTTGTAGCTTAGAAAATAACACAAATCCAAGTACAAAGTGCTAACTCTTTCCGTTCTTTGCAAGGCAGTGGGCTGGTTAAGGAAGATAACACTGGATTTTATTTGTTGCTCATCCTAGAAGGATTTCCCCTCTTTTTCCCATCTCCACGCCACCTTTTTTTTCCCAGTTGTTATAAACTCAATATGATTATGAAGACATTACAGCTATATCTTCAACATCACTGGAAATTCCCACTATAAGGGGCTACAGCTTTTGGGGACTTGCCCTCTACTAACCTCACAGGCTACTTGCACTGCAAATATCTCTCTGCAATACAGTAATATTTCCTTACAGGTTACTCAGCAATGATACATATGAATCCAGGCTTTTTATATTTCCCTTCTGTGACATGGGATTTCTAACTCTGCCTGTGAATTCCACTGAGGAGCCAGGAGTTCCTGTAAAGCACTGTTTGCTTTCTTTGCAATAAATGTTCTCCTCCATGCAGATGAAAAATACTTATGGATCAGACTCATTTGCAATCCAGCTTCTATTTTAAAACAGGCAAGCTGGAAATAGATGATCTTTAAGGTCCTTTCCAACCCAAGTGCTTCTATGAAAACAGAAAAAAAACCCAAAACAACAACCACAAAACAACAACATGCACCACATCACCAGAAAAAAAAAAAACAAACAACAAACCAAAACCCATAAACTAACAAACCAACCAACCAACAACAAAATAAAAAAGAAAAACAAACAAACAAAAACCAAACAAACAAAAACCAAAAACAAACAAACGAACAAAAAACCACAACACAAAAACCTAATGAAAACACCTTTTCTTATTTTTTGTTATTCATTTCATCTGCCTTGGAAAGGATGTGGTTATTTTCCATTTTACCAGACATATACCCTTGAATTTTTTCTTTGTCAGCACATTTTATCTTCCTACTCCTACATCATACTTCTCTCCAGTGTTGTAAGCTCTTGGCAAACACTGTGCCTGATTCCTTCACATACTCCTGGAGACCATGAAAGCTTTAAGGGACTTGGGCTGTGAGTTAAAAATACCATCACTACCATAACTGGAGACTGCTTCTTGCAGGAGCTAGAAAATGAGCCATAGTGAGTGGTTTAATAAGTCATTGAAGTTACTGAAAAAAAGTGTAAAAGAGTAATAATTAAAAGAAAATTCCCAAATACCATTCACTCTTCTGTGGAGCTTTCTGCTCAAAAATATGTGCACCATTTCCCCTATTACATCCCTTCTGTAGGTGTCTCGGGTAAAGAGTAACAGAGGAAAGACTGAGCTCCTCCAGTGCCCAGGCAAAGGAAATAATGTGTTTTAGGAATGCCAAAAAAAATGATGGATTTGGATTGTCCCTGTATAAAACCTGGCAGCTGCCACAAGGGCCACACATTCAGCCTGCAGACAACAAAGTGTTACCAGTAAAGCATCCCTTCCCCAGGGTGGGCACACAAGCAATAATTATTGAATAATGGCAATGGCGAGGAGACACAAAGAGATAACAGTTCTGCATCTGGAATTCTCTGCAAAACAAATTCAGCCCTCTGCTAGCATCAATCTAATCCTTCAGTGCCTCCTCAGACATCAGGCAACAGGCACTGCAGCAGTGCTGGAAGGGCATTTGGGGGACTGAGCAGCAGCGAGCACAGCAGTCACAGGGAAGAGCAGCAGTTCAGGGTTCTGTGTGTAGATGCACCAAACTCTCCTTTATTTGTTTACTTTCCCCCTCCCCACATGCACTGTGAGCCTTCAAACCTCAGCTGAATCCTAATTCTGATACTAAAAAAAAATCCACAACAAATTGCACTTACATAACTGCTCATCCAAGCATGGTGTCCCTGGGCACTTCAAAACAGTAAAGTTAAACGAAGCATTCAATATACACTTATTAAAATAAAGTATCCACTAGAGAAACCTGATGGGTTTGCAGAGCACTGCAAAACAGTCAAGGAAAAAAAAAATAAATGCACACATATAACACGCAGCAGCAGATAGAGTTCCTGTCAGAGAATTAAAAAAAAAAATAAAAAATCAAATTCTCCAGAAAGCTTCACAAACCCTAGCAAGACTCAGACAAAGTTTTAAGAGAGCTCATTTAAGTGCTAAGTAAAGCTGGCACTGAGAATTCAGGATGCACAGAAAGATTTAAAATTCCTAAGAGGTGCTATCACAATCTCAGGGGAGCTGAGAGGCTTGCAATGGGTACCTTGCTGAACATATTAACAGTCCAAGCCTTGCTGGAAGTTTCTAGTAAAGAAAAACTAGGGCATTAGATAGGAACAAATGCATGGAAGTGGTTCATATATACTCATGTGAGCAAAAAATCTAAGCTTCTTTTGCATAGCAATTGACAAATTTTAATTGGGGACTAGTACGATCAAAAAATTCCCTCTTGAAACAGATTTGTAAAGTGAAGTTACTTGAATACTGAAATAAATGACCTGATTTTTCAAAATATGGAGCTATTCATCATAGCCTATTGAAGTTCAATAGAGTTGCAAGCACTCAGCATCTTCCAAAGTCAGGAAATTCTTAACTAGCTTCCTGAAAAAAAAAATAGATTGGGTCAACTAATTTATGGTCCTTAGCATTCATTTTTAACTCTCTCCTTAATATGAATCAGGAAGCTTGAAGCATCAGAAGCTATCAGCAGAATTTTCCAGAATGGAGGATGCAGTACTTTATCCAAACATTTTGGGCTTTTTTTCCCTTAGCTCTTCCCTGCCAACCCCTCTACACACTTGTTTTTAATGTAACATAATAATCATCTTTTAAAGGGGTACAAATAGTGTATATGTGAATATATGGGGGCAGATGGTTAATCATGAAGACACCCATGAAGAAAATTGATGATCAGCATCCCAATTTGATAACAAAATGTTTAAAAAATCTTTCAAATAAGCAGCCCTACCCTTTTTCAATGAGTTAAGAATATCAGGTCCTGATCAAAAATTGAAATATTTCATTGGAAAGTAGATGACAAAGCACCAGGCTGACAGAGCCCCTTATTTAGACAAGGAGAAAAGGAAAAGAGATCTGTAATGCAACCTCTATATCACTTATTGTAAGACACAGAGAAGGGTAATCTACAGCTACAGCTTTCCTATTTGGAAGGGCCATGGATAAAATATTGACACAGTGTCACTAAAAACAATTGATATCTCCTGGCTGATCCAACTCAGCACACTCAAACAGCAACCAAAGAATAGGCCCACCTTGTTTATCTTTAAAGAAATCAACAACCAAGGGCTACAGTTTTTCTCTGTCTATATAAGAAAACTCATTTTAACCTCCTCATAGACAGAAAAAAATATTTTGCATATGTGAGTAGAAGAGCTGAACACATTCTAACTGTTAATGCACATTTAGGCTCAACAGGTGGATGAGTGCACTGATGTACTGCATTTACAGGGCAGCACAACATTTGCCTCTGAGGAGAAACAGTGCTAAGAGCCAACTTGGAACCAAGAGGTTTTCAAAATTCCCTGCCAAAAAAGACAATATTCTGTCACTGCTAGGAAAATTCAAGATATTGTTTTCCATGCAGATGTAACTATAGTGTCTCTCTCAGTAGAATCACATTAAAAAAAGCAGAGGAATAAAATTTTCTCAATTTCAAGATGGAGTTGAAAGAGAAACAAGCAAGGTGCTTGCTTAAAATAACAACAAAAGACTCAACAAATTCTCTAGAATAATTCTGATTACACCCAATAGTGTTTTTCCTTTTTTAATTTCTTCAGCATTCTTTGTTCTTTGAGCTAATTCTACCACTCAGACCCAAGAGAGAATAAAGACTCAGCTGCATAACATTTAGTCAATACAGATAAGCTCACAGAAATATCCCCTGCAAAAATCAATGTGCAAATTCAAGCAGGCCATTCTGATCAGGTGGAATAAAGGTTGTACAAGGTTTCCAATTATTTTGGCTTCCCTTGTATTTCTGGAATATTTATAAGTGAGGGAAGTCACTTGCTACCTACAAGAAAGGATCCAGCTAAAACTCTGACCACTGCTAATACCCAGTGGTCTTGACTAGCTTCATTCCAATAACATTGTGTAATTAATAAATATGTTAGATATATGTTAGATAAGAACAAATACATGGAAGTGAATCACGTATATTCATGTGAGCGAAAAAAAAAAAAATCTAAGCTGCTTTTGCATACCAATTGACAAATTTTAATAATTTTAATAGTTGTAATTTTTGTAAAGATATAACAATGTTTATACCCAGAGAAAAATATAAGTAGTTTTCCAAAAAGTTGATTTTTCTCAGCAGTTGGCAAGTTAGATCACAAAAATTTGCTAGTGAGGGAAAAAAGTACACCAAATCCGTCATATTTTTTGCCATTTTTGACTGCCCAAAATAAAGATCTACCCTCTTTAAAAAAAAATTAAGCATCCCTATCCTCTCTCAGAGTGAAGTGAATGTACTTTCAGTGTGAAATCTCCATTTCAATAGGACCATCTCTTTTCAGACTAACACTGGGACATTTCAAACAATTATATAATCATTAAATTAAGCCCAAAAAGCTTCTTTAAGGTATTACTGCCATCACTGTATAGATGGCTAAAGTAACTACAAAACAGTTTAATGACTTGCCTGGGATTTCACAGTAAACATTTGAGAAAAATGGGAAAAAATGATGATTCAAAGAGAGCAAAACATTCATAGAGGTTTTTTTAAGCTGTTCACAGCCTGAAAAGCAATTACTTAGTGGTCCTCAAAGGATGCCATCTCTATTCCTGAGCACTGAAAATTACCAGTGACAGACAGCAAAAAGGGATTGCAACCAAGAAAAGAACGAAAAAAAAAAAAAAAATAAAAATTTAGGTCTATAGAGCTCATTTCTCTCCAGCTCACAAGGCAAATTTGTTGGCCTGAAAAGCATGCTCACTGAATTGCAGCTTTGAATGTATTTCTCATGGTGTGACTCCACAGCTGCAAAATCCCAGCTGCAATTAGGAAGCTGTAGGGCTGGATCCTCTGTCATCCCTCCACGCGCTCCTCTCCAGCGGTGGCTGTGGCAGGCTGCAGCTGGCCTGCCAGCAGCCCCAGCTGCTCTCCAGCAGCAAGGCAGTAACTGCAGTTGTGTGTAAACAGTAGTAAAACACTAATTTCACAGGTGTGGAAACGGGCTGAAAGCGCTTGGTGCTGTTCCAGTCCAACACCCCAGCCAGGTGAATACAACTTCCCTGGGAGAAGTCACAGGAGGGCGTTTTACACCTTCAGACAGGGAGGGGTGAGGAGGCGAGTGCTAGGTCTTCAAACTCCAATGAATTTCAAAGTAAAATCACTTTAGAGCCAAAATAAAAAACCAAAGCCCCCTCATGATTCCAGCTGTGAGCCCTTCTCCAAAGGTTAAAGATGAGGATGGTGCCCTTTCCTCACATTCATCTGAGAGGATTCTCCTGTCTTCTGCAGCATGATTGCTCTTAAGAAAAAATGCTGCATCAAATGGTTCACAGGTGCTAAGGATGAAAGAACAGGATGATAGTTTACATCCAAACCCATAAATTCAATCCTTCCTCAATATTCAGGTTGACCCTAAATGATCCATTTTGGTGAATCCTTCTGAGTCCAGCCTCTAGAGGGTACAAGTAAAGCTCTCATTCAGCTGGTGTAAATCTGAGGTAATTGCACCACTAGAAGACGCTGACAAAATTAAAAGAACTTAATGCTTAACACCCACTAGAACAATCATTTTTTGCTTAGTTTTGTTTGACATGTGGCTATCCCATCTTTCCCTTCCTGGATCCCCTAATAAAATCCATTCAACACTTAGAGAAAAAAAAAGGTGTTGAGACTCAAAATAGATCTCATGGACAACAACACACCAACACAGCACACATCTCTCCACTGCAGGGTTTCATTTCAAGCTTCCAGTGCTGCTCAGGAATTTCACATTTCATTCTTATGTAGAGGAAACCATATCTCCATCTCTCCAAGAGTTAAATAAGCCTTGAAAGAAAAGAAAAGATCAAACCAAAAGTAGCCAAAATGTTCAAAGCTGTCACATCAAAGACAAGACAAAAAATACTCTACCAACAATCCTCTGCAAACACACCTCCTCGCTTTCATTTTTTTTCCAAGTGTAAAGCTCCAGAAGAAGAGGAGCTGCTCTGCTATAAACTGTTGTCTAAGCAGCATAAAGACATTAACTAGGCCAGGAGGTCTTTTGTAGATAAAGATGAGGGTAGTTGAGGAGCTGCCAGCTCCCTTCCTGCCTCCTGCAGGTCTGTCCCTTGCTCTGCCTAATCTGCAAAGCATCAAGGAAAAGTTCCCCTTGGCCAGGGTTTTCCTGTTGTGACACAGAGCTGGCACACACGGCACGAGAGGCATTGCCTACTGCTGCAAGGGTTGGGAAGGAATGCCAGCCCCATCTCTGTGAGCAGACTGTTTATCACTGACACCAGAAAGATGCTGGGATGGGAGGACTTGGGCCCAGCACTGCCAAAAGGGGATGTTTGGCCTGGCAGTGGGAGGAAAAAGGGCTGTCCTAACTTCTGCTACTGGCACTACTCCTTGGGTAGAGCTCACTGTCTCCAATTGGCAGAGAGACCTCAGAGTTCAATCCTTCTCTCCCCAAATGATTCTTCAATCTGTCACAGAGAACAACCAATGGACATTGAAATGAAATAGGTGACTTTTTTTTTTTTTTTACCCATGCTAGGGAGATTTTACAATGCACAGTTAAAATTTCCTCTTTGGAAGAGAAAAGGTACAAGCAGGAATTAACCTAATTTAAAGATCTCTGCTGTTGGCCTACAAAAGGAACAGGATCATCCTGTAGTCAGAGACTGATTTGCTGTCACCATTTATTCCAAGGTTCCGTGTTAGAACTCTAATAAATCCTTCTGCTCTTGCCTTACTCCAGAGGACAAATAATCACCAGGTCCTCCTCATCTAACAGGGTCAGGAAGATAAATGCCCAAAGCCATTCAGCCTTGCAGACAGAGACAGCTTTGGGTTTTCCTGGTGCTCCTTCACAGCTACTTCTGTTCATGCCATGGGGTCCTCCAGGGATGATTTGTCACAGCCCATAGCAAGTTGCCTAACAGTTCCTCACATAATTCAGTGACAGGTTACATCATTGTTTCCTCTGGAATGCCTCAGGGGGTCTCCTTCTTCTTGCTTTTCCTTTTGCCAATTCCCACTCACATCTACCATCTCAGCAGGGATGTTATTTGAAGCAATGACAATGTTTTGGAACAGGTTCCAAGGTAAATTAGTTTGCATCCGTCACTAATTCTGCTATAAACTATACTTGCATCCCACAAAAAATCTCCAGGATGGAAAACTTTTAAAGAGAGTGGAGGTTCAAAGATCCCAGTGTTTTATTATTGACCTAATCTGTCCCTTAAGAAGCTAAAGTAATCTTGCTGCAGCAGCAGTTTGGGAGATACCACTTGAATAAAATAATAATAGGAATAAATTCAGAAAAATCCCTTTTCTTACAGGTTATTAAATCCTCCTGAAGCAGGGGAAGTGTCAAGAATAAAGCTTAGGACAAATGACTGGATATATTTTTTTTACTTTCACATGTGTAGAGTAACTCAAGGGCCTTGAAGGAAAGAATCACTTCCTTGAGTATTCTGGTTCAGTGGGCTAAGTAGAAAATCATTCCAAAACATGTTTCCCGTCATTACAAAGGGACATTTGAGTCAACTATGTTCTCAAAGTATTATTTACATCCACTTCTCAGGATTTCATCAAATGCAAAGTGACTACGCTGATTGAATGGACACAGCTCCTTAATTGCATTCAGAAAAGAGAGCTGCTTGAATTTTATTTATTTACTTACTGATTTATTATTATTATTTAGCTGTCTGCTTCCAACTGCAAATATGTCTTTGCTGCTCCATTAACCTGATCACATATCTGTGTTTCAAGCTCAACCCAGAATGTCCCACACAGGAAATATCTCTGCAACACTTGGGGAAGCCATGCCCTGCATTTTATGGCCAAATCATGGGTTACATTTTTAATGAACACCTGTCCAGGTTTCCTGCACAGTAAATAGATATACTCCAAGAGATTGTGTGTGTGCACACCTAACATCAGGTCCTAGCAAGAGCTGCAATGGCAAAGGAGCATCAGCACCTATCTTCCTTTTGCTGCTCCCAAAAGAAAGGTTTCCTTGCCATCACAATCCTAACACACAGTGTTTGCTGCTTGTTACATTCCTCTGCCAGCAGATGTTCAAGCCAGATGTTTCACAGTTTCTGACTGGTTCACAAAGCAGATAGTTTGTTCTTAAGAGAGAGGGAGGGAAAAAAACAAACCCAAACCCAAACAACAAAAACAACAACCAAAAAAAAAAAGGAGACATTTATACAGCACAAGTGGGTTACACTCTCAGTTACCAGCAGAGCAATTTGGAATTTCCAGTGGGGTGTGGGAAAACAAGACCCACTCATAAGGTACCTGTGTTGACCAGTTTGCCCTTCAAGCTAAAGGCTGCAGAAATGATTCACACAATGTTACTCAGAAGACCATCTAGAAAACTATTTACCATTTACTGAAACAAGCAAATTAATCAAACAACAGTTCTCCTATTTTGTGTGACTGGCCAGCAGAATATGCATTTTTCAGAACATTCACAGGCTCATATTCCAATGCCAAAGATATCTCTGTTAGAATTCAGGGCATTATGCTGCACATTAAAATAAGCTCTTTAGAAGAAGGTAATAACAATTCTTATTCCTTCTGCTCCTGGGCATAAGATTACCCCAGCAAACTTAGAAAGTTTTTCCATACCATCCCATCACCATTAGAATGGCCTGCTCAGAATTCAGTATTGACACTTGATGTCCCCTGTTTAATCTGATGATGACTACAAATGCCAGGCTTTGTCTTCTTGGACCAGGTTGCCATGAGATGCCTGTCAATTCTTTACTGTGCTTTTTTAACCTCCCTTTCATCTGCTGTTACTTTGCATAGTGAAGAAGAAAAGGTGTTTTCTTTCTGTTGCCTATAAATATCTTCATTGCACTTCAAAGTAGCAGGGGGGAAATAATTACAAATGGTGAAAAACATTGCTGAAAACAAATAAAAAAGAGGAAAAAAGCAAACCCTTCTCTTTAGTGAATTGATGCATCAAAATATATATATTTGATACATGACTTTTCTATACCCAGATGCACTGCAGATATGTCACAGATCATTTTGAATAAATAAGGTGATCTTTCTTCCAAATGTACCACTAGCAAGCCTAACACAATATTATTTTTGGAAATCCAGAAATTATATACAGTTCCTGTTCCCTATTAGACAGTTATATTTTTTTCACCTCCAGGCAGGACAGTTTATAAAAGCAACTCCTTTCCCAAATCCCTACTGGAAGCAAAAGGAATATTACATTACAATCAGCTCCACACAGACAAATGTTTTATTCATATCACACAACTAAAAAAAACCCAATATACCAGTTAATTTTATCTAAATAAAACCCCCAATGTTGCTTTTAAATTATTTCAAATTCTTTTCTTAACCTGCTGAGGTACTTTTTTAATTATTTGGGATGAGTGGCACCAAATGCAGATACAGAAAGTGAAACCTCAGATGTTTACAGTAAGTCAAGGAATCCTGGGGCCCTTCCATATATGCTACAGATAAATAGATTATTACTAACACAATTTTTAAAACAAGTGATCAAAGACAATTTCATTTCACTTAGCCAAAAGAATTTTAAGGAAGAGAAACAGAGAAATCTGCTGCCATTTTCAAGTTTGATGGCTGCCCTTCTCTTGTGATTCTTCCCCACTACCACCTGTTTCATACTTGTCATTAATATCATAATTACTGAACTGTTAGTCAGAGAATTTACAAGCATCACTTATTATTTCTCAGAGATTAAGGGATACTGCTATAGAAATGAAAGCTATGATTTGGAAGATATAAACCCAGGAATATTTTTCCTGGGATTTGAGCTTCAGCCAGATCTGAGGAAAGTTTAAGCTACACTAAAGATTCTGAATGCTGTTAATTAGACCATATAACACTCTCTCTTATTTAATATAAAGCAGTCTACATAAGTAATAGGGGGAAATATTGTAATAGCACAGGCCAACAGGGAGCAAAGCTACTTAATGAATTGAAAAGGAAGAATTATTTTACAAATTCAGGAGAACTACTAGACCAGAGTTTCCCCAGATTGAGGTATATTGTCAGAACAGCAGAGGGAGGCCAGAAGGGGAAACAAGGCATAATACCCATCAGAAGAGGGTAAACTGAGAACAACTGACATAAAACACACACTTTTTCAACAAGTACTACAGCTCCTAAAACACAGAGTTCCTAAATAACTCCTGGAATCTTGGATACCATATCTAGGTAATAATTACCTGAGAACAGCTGGGGAAACCTTCCCATATGCTGTGTGGAACCTGCCCTCTCTGAACTACAGTATTTTGTGATCATAGAATAGTTTGGGTTGGAAGGGACCTTCAAGGTCTTCTTGCTCCACCCCCCTGCCATGGGCAGGGACACTTTCCACTATCCCAGGTTGCTCCAAGCCCCATCCAACCTGGCCTTGAGCACTTCCAGGGATGGGGCATCCACAGTTTATCCAGGCAGTGTTCCAGCCCCTCACTTCCCTCAAAATACAGAATTTTTTCCTAACATCTAATCTAAACTTCCTTTCTTTTACTTGGAAGCCATTCCCTTTTGTCCTGTCACTCCAGGCCTTGTAAATAGCCTCTTGTTGGCTTCCTTCAGGTACTGAAAGGCCACAATTAGGTAATCCCAAAGCCTCTCTTTCTCATTTCTCTTTACCTTTCCTCATGGCAGAAGTGTTCCAACTCTCCAATCTTCTTGGTGGCCTCCCCTGGGCTTGCTCCAGCAGGCTGATGTTCTTCTGGAGCAGCTCTGCAGGTAGGGTTTCACCTGAGTGGAGCTGAGGGGCAGAATTCCCCCCCTTGCCCTGCTGCCCAAGCTCCTCTGGATGCAGCCCAGGATGTGTTTGGGTTTCTGGGCTGCCAGAGCACATGGATGGGTCATGTCCAGCCTCTCAGCCACCAGCACTTGTTAAACCTCATGTGATGTCCCATGGGCCACTGCTCAAGCTTGTCCTGGTCGATGTCCTTCTCTGAACCCATCTGACAAAAATGAACTATGTTCAAACAGTCTCTCTACCACCAGGAAACAACAGCAAACACTTCTCTGAGCAGTCCCCACCAGGAATGATAAGCAGTGAGCGTGGAGCTTCCTAGATCCTTGGTCCACATCATGCTAAAGAGGAACTTTTAAAAATCCCAGTGGATTTCCAAAGCAAAAATAAATAAAAATGAAAAGTGGGAGACTGGGAGACAAAAGCCAGAAGGAGAACAGCATGGAGAGAGAGACATTCACAGAGAAGGAAAGGGCAAAAGTATAAGACAAAGAGAGACAGATTCTGAGCTGAAAAGAAATTAGGATCTAACTCCCTGTGGGGGTAAAGCAAAGGAAAAAACACCATATGCTGGGATAACAAGGAAAAACAAGCAAAATATTTACATTTCTTTTCACATAACTGAAAAGGTATAAAGCATAGGAAAAACCAGCTTGGTACTCTGGGGGTTTCTCAGTATTGGTTTGTTTACACACAGAGACCCAGGACTTTCCTTAGAGCAACTTCCATTAGCTTTACAGAACAGAATTACAAATGAGAAACCAGTTCTTCCTCTGGAAATGATGTTAATATCAGTCTCCTGTGGTTAATAAGCTCCTGCAGTGTGGAGGTTTTGACTGAAAGTTCATGCTACAAATCCAAATTGCACTGGGCAAACATCAGATTGGAATCCTGGGAAGAATGCCAAACACACCAAAAACCCAGAAAGAAGAGAAAAACAACACTCTCATCATTGGACAACGTTGCTTTTCCTTCCCTGTCTCCTGCAAACACTGGAAAGAATCTAATTTTCAGTACACCCCTTGTTACCAAAAATCCTAACACAATTTATAGACTATAATTACAAACCAGACAGTGAAACATGAAGAAACTAAAGACAACAGCTGTTCTTCAATCCAGAGCTAAGAATGCAACATTATCAGTCCCAAAAAGCAATTCCAGCCTACAGGACCTTTAAACCAGAAGGAAAGTGAACATCAAAGTCAAAGGCTGAGTTTCACTATCCAGCTTGAGATGCCAGTCCATCATTTGTGACTGGAAGCTATTGACAGATTGCTCCATCAGGTTACAAGATACTGGCATCATTCATCTGTTACTGAAATGCAGTTAAAACATTCAGATGTAACAAAGTGATACCTCTACATCATGTTGGAAGGTAAGCAAGAAACAGTTATCAACCAAAATTAGTGCTGCAAGGGAGGGAACCGCACCAGTGTTTGACACATCATCAAGGATCACTGCCCTGTTTAACAAGGTTCCTATGATGACAGGTAATGACAAAAGTGATGGCTCATAGATTGGGCTATAGACTCTGCAGAGCAAAGCAGAAGATGCCACATGGCCTTGCTCCTCTTCTGAAGGCAGTGCACAGGGCTCACTTTTGGGGGTTGTTTGAATTTGGAGAAAATTCAACATCCAGAACAGAATGACTCAAAAGGTGTCATAACATGAGTAAACACCTTGTAATATCTGAAAAGGTGTCTTCTTGTCATAGCTGCTCAGGATTTTATTTAATTGTTGTGGGGGCTTTTTTCACCTATTTTGTGTTAAGCATGCACACTGAAAGCAGAATACACTACAGCATTCTACCAGTGCTCACTGCAGTGAGCTAAAGGGTCGTGGAGAGATGCATGGAGGGTATAGAGATGCTTTTCTTCACTCCATTGTTTCTTACGACTTCTTATATTAAATGTAACTGGAATTTAGAATTTCTCCCAGCTTAACTTTTCTTTTTCAGCCTTACCCGTAGGATTTTTTACCCCTGGCTATGCCATTCCAAGCACTCCTTTTCTCTGTACTCAACCAGGTCTGCCTTACTGTGACTTCAGCTGTAGGAGTTAGCAAAATTGGCTGCTTTGATTAGAAATGTTTGAGTGGAAGGCAGATAATAGCCTGGTTCTCTACACCTGATCTCCCAGTGAGGGGTCATTGATGAGGGTCAACAGCTGAAATAAGTGTCTCGTCACATGAAGAGTTTGTGAAGGAAAATCTGTACTGTCAAATGAAGTGGAGCACAGCAGCACTGGGAGCTGGAGGGGCCTGACTTATCCATATATTTGGGTTGGTTTGTGTTTAGCAAATTTTATTCTAGGAATTAGCTTCTAGGAACCGTAGAACCTGAAGTCCTGCACTGAACTGCAGAACAGATGCACCTGAGGGACTGGAAACTCCATCCTTCCAGAAATGGATCTGCCAAAGGGGCAAGAGAAGCTATAGCCACTCTTCTCCAAGGCTATGCTCTCATCTCATATGCAATCAGGCTGCAGGAATAATCTGGAAGCAAGGGGATTTCCTTAAGCCAGTTCACTGATGGGCTCTGATTAAATTATCTCCAGACTAATTAATTTGTTGATTGACACTTGTAACATGAAGACCATCCCAGATAATTTGACACTGGCCATTGGTGAATCATCAAGTTAAAGCCTTTACTTTAAATGTGACTGTTATGAATGAAATGTCAAGGAGTGACATTTGATATTTTGCATCAATTACTATTGTGCATGTGGGCACATAAGCACCATTTGAGCAGAGTCAGACTGAGGCTTTTAGGAGTTCAGAGACAGACTACTTGTCTTGTCTAGGTTTATAGACTACATAGCTATTGAGAGTCCATTAATCATGTAGAGGAAAAAACAGCCATCATGGCTAATGAAAAAAGAGAGATGGACTCAAGGAGGTTGAAATGGATAGATGCCTGATATGCCACCACATCCTTTGATCCTCCTGAACAGCCACTGGTGCATGTGTCAATCTGAAATGAATTTACAAAAAATAAAGAGCTGCTGTTGAGTTAAATGTGACACAGAGAAGTCTGAGATCAAGTCACACACTTCCCAACAGTGGGAGACTCAGAGCTGTGAAAGCTTGTCCCATTACTGCTTAACTTGAATGGTCAAAACAAGTGGGAAGTGTCTTACAGACAAAGTTCCTGTGTCAGGGGTGTTGAGAGTCAAAGCCCTGTTCTTTCCCTCAAGCCTCTTTTATCACTATCACCCTTACCTTTGTAACAGCACTTGTACCACTTTGCCTGTGTTTCCCATGTCTCACACATGTACAAAATTACAGATCAGGTCTTTCATTCCACTGCATTTCAGACTCAAACTACCAAACAGAGGTGAAAGGAAGAGAGGAAATCTGAGGAAAGAGGGAAAGTCCGGGGATGTATCAGGGAACAGAACCATGCTTCCAGTCCCAATCATGGTGGTACACAGGCTTCCTTTAGAGAAAGCTTAGATATTAAGAACTAAACTTGGTGGCTTTTTGGAACATTTTATCTTCATGATTTTTGAGACAACTTTTGAAACTGAGGTTTATTCTTGACAAAGATATAAAACTGGGGTACTTTAGTAGTTTCAACAGGAAACGACTTTAAAATTCTCATCTCAAGACTCAGAGGCTACTATGCCCATGAGAACATGCACTTCCAGCTTTCTTATTTTCTCTTTTGAGCACAGCATTGACCCTACCTAGAGCTTCCCCCAGCTGTTTGTGTAGCTGCCTCTCGTTTTGGAGAGTGTGTTGAGAGAAAGCCAGCATGATGGATAACAGGAGTCCTTTGACATACCATGTCATTTATCACATAACAGCCTCAATCCTGCTAAGGTGGCCTTCTCCATATGTCACTGTCAGCTCCTGTGCCACCTCAATGCATCAAAAAGAAAAGTTTGAATATGAAGCGCTGTAATTCCTAAGTCACAGCTCATTGCAGTTTTCCAGACATGAAGAACAATTCTGTCTATCTGCCAGCTTGTTTGTTTAATTTTCACTGTCTCACATATGTGAGAAATTAAGTCTTCAGCGTGGAAGAAAACCAGAAAAAGTCAGAGGTCTAGCAGAGGGAAGGAAGATAAAAATCTCTAATTCCATCAGGAATCCAATGTGACATTTTGAAGTGGAAAAAGAAAAGGCAGCCTATGACCAATAGGTATTAGGGAATTAGTTAGAATTCTTCCTTCTTCCCACTCAAGGAAAGAGGTTCTCTAATGGGCTGATATGAATGTAGCAAGCTTAAAGCAATGCAGATAAGCTCCTGAACTCAGCTGCCTAATGGACACCTATCTCATCTCTTCCACCCCTTGAAGGGTACAAAATGCAGTGAAGGCTTCCAGGAAAGCCTCTTGAGATTATCCAGCAGCTCCTGCTTTGGGCTACCTAAATTAATCAGAATTCATTCTGTCAGTGGAGGATTTCAGCAAGTCAGCTGCCAGGGGACTCCTGAGAACACAAACAAGAGGAGGCTGGAGCCACTGCTCTCCTCTGTCCCTCTGACACAAACCCAAGAGTCTCTGTGCAGTCTCATGAGCTTTATCACAGATGGCAACAGAAGCATGAGCCACCCACACTTTTCCATGAGCCTGAAGGGATGTAGCCTTGCTCAAGTTAATTAAGTTTAACATCGAGTTTGTGCTGCCTGGAGCGCTCACACCTCATCCAGAGTTATCTTCCCCTCTCCAGTGTGAAATAGCCAAGGCCATGACTCTTCATTTCTAGTCCCAAACCATTCCTGCAACAGAGTAAGACCCCTTTTCTCAGCTTGCTCTAACAAACCTCCCTCATCCTGCCCTGCTGATAGCCCAGTCAGTCTCTGCAGAGCACCCCCAGCACCATCAGGGCATCCATGGCTCTCCAGAGGAGTCCAGAACAGGGTCATTTTCAGTTCAAGTGTCCTTGAGTGACCCATGACTGAGCACAGCTCCCACACCTGGCCAGGCAAATTGTCCTAGCACCCACCCTGTCTGTGACTCACCAGTTAGAAAGCCTAAGTTATAAACTTCCTTTTCACATTCTTCTAGCAGCTTACAAAGCTTACATTCCTGGCCCAAACTTATATGAATCACAGACCTATTTCCCAGGTTAGATAAATTTGCATATTACTTCCAATGATTCATAGACTCCCCCAGCATGAATGGTGTTAAACTCCAAAAATTAAGATGTCATTTTGGATCACAGTAAGTGACTTAAAATATATGGTTTCCCACTTCCTTGGGTCATTGTCATACAGTTTTAACATATTTCCATTTCATTTTGTTTCCTTCCAAAAGGATCACAGGCAAGCTACAGCTTTAAAATTAATCAATGGACCTTTATTATGCTAGCCCGTAATAGGATTACTAATATGAAGGAACTTAAACACAAGTTTTTTTCCCCAGGAACTGTTTACTGACAAAACCTCACCCTTCTGTGTCATTCATACTGCTAATGTCCTTTCCTGACATATATTCCTTCTTGAAGAACCACAGAAGGAATATTAAACACAATCTTCTTTAAAACAGTATTTCCACTAGTCCTAAGTCAGATGACTCAAAAGTTTCTATTTTTGGTGCAAATTTCAGTGCTGAAGGTCTTTGAGCAGCTTAGATTCAGCCCAAATAGCCTCCCATTTCTGTGGCAGATGGGACATCACCCTCTCTTGAATATTTGCAGTAGATGCTCTATATAGATACATTAAAAATGTGAAAAAACAAGAGCCTACTGAGCCTCCAGAAATCCTATGAGCTAAGTCACTAAAAAACCCTTTAAAGGCCTTTGTAGTCTTACAGGCAGCTCTTTCCCTGAAGCTGCTGGATGGAGCTCTGAATCAACAATATTGCTTCTGCCTTCCTTTGTCTTTCAGAGTTTGGCATAAAGACAGACTTGTTTATGTGCATGTAGGGAAAGTAGAAAGCATAGGAATGATAATTCAGCTAGGGGCAAGCCTTGGTCATTATTTGGGCCACTAGGCAATGGGGTTGAATTATGGCTTGCCATGACAGTATCCTAAATAACTGTTCGCAGGAAATATTATCTTACATTACAGAAACAATTACAAGAGTTAACCATTTGGAAAAGGAAATCATGCTGCTGAAGAACTGCCATTCAGCCACCACAGCTCACATTCCTCAGATTAAAATAGAAGTTTCAAAGGGGAAAGAAGATAAATCCATCCAAGTTTATGTGCAAGTAATGCAACATGTTTTCAGGGTAGCACACACCAAAACATATGCATATTTGTGTTGCTGATTTGCACAAACCCATTCCCTTAGGATGAACATCATGATTGAAAATGAGAGCACAAATGGCCACTTAAATGCCTAAACCCCAGCTTGAGTAATTGTGCATGCACACACATATCTGTTTTTCAAGCACAACTGCATCCTTTCAATCCTGGCAATCTGGTTCAAAATGGTTTCTATTAACATTATATATGCATTCACATGCATAGAATACTGTATCATTTGGACCTCAGAGTTTTTGGCAAACCTCAACGCTAACTCCTTAATCAGGTTTCAATGAGGTTTAAGCAAGAACTAGCAATGACAGAGTTGTACCTGCACCACTGCTAGTTTGTGGAGAATTAGATATGTGCTCTTTAGGGATCAACCCATCTGAGACTGCGTGTAAATTTATGGTTTCAGAGCTACCACATGTGTTTCTCAGAGATTAATAAAATACTCAGGGAAAAAAACACAAAACAGAAGGGGGTTGATTGCACCTAAGTGATTTCTTTTCCATGCTTTGCAACATCTGCTGCAGACCTGGTTTCCACAATTTCTGTCCAATGGCCTGGAACCAGAAACCCACAATATTCACAAAGCAATGGGTCCATCAGTTATGAAAGAGCCAAGTCCAAAGGGGGGACAGTAAGCAATGCCTGAGATTAAAGCAGGTGCTTTGTTATGGAACTTTGAGACCAAAGATAAAACAAATAAACATCTGTCCAGACAGTCCAGAACAGACACTCATCAGTTAAAACACAGAGAGAGCTATGAACACTGTCAAAGCCAATTCATTAGAGAGTGGTCCACTCCAGGTAGACTCCAAAACTGTGTCCAAGACTCCAAATCTGCTGCTCCAGCTGGATCCCTACAATCTATGGGGCCTGATGGGATTCATCTGAAGATCTTCAAAGAACTACTGATATTGGAAAATCCTTCTCAATGATTTTTGAGCAGTCTTGGGAATCCAGAGAGGTTCCAGATGACTGGAGACTGGAAATGTTGGCCCTGTTTTCAAGAAGGGCAAGAAGGAGGAGCCCAGGAACTACAGGTCTGGGTCAGATCAGATATTAGGAAAATGTTCTTTATCCAGAGAGTGGCTGGGCAGTAGAACAGGCTCCCCAGGGAAGTGGTCACAGCACCAGCCTGACAGAGTTCAAAAAGCATTTGGACAATGCTCTCTGGCACATGCTGTGACTCTTGGAGTGTCCTAAGCCGAGCCAGGAGCTGGAATCGATGGTCCTTATGGGTCCCTTCCAACTTGGCATATTCTGTTATTCTGTGATAAATAACAGCCCTCAGCTGGGCTTTTGTTTTGATAAGAAATTCTGTAATGAAAAGATACACTTGATTTGAAGTATTTCTACTGTTTACAGCAATAGACTATTTTTCTTAATATTCTCCTTTTTATTTACATTCCCAGCTGTATTACTGTTATGAGCCTGAAAGCTCAAAGCCATTGATATGGACACTATTTGATTTTTGAATAGACTGCATGCTGGATGGGATTACATCCCATTCAAAGCTGTCTAAAGATAGACAGAGAAGTAGCACAGTTCAAGGGTGCCCTCACCTGCATGTCAGGGAAAGCGACAGAAATTATTGTGACTTCAAACACTGAGCAACTGTTCTCCACCTGAACTCCAGCATGTGCACAAGACCAGACAACAATGTTATTCAAAAGCAAAATCTCTTTTGTGTAAATTGCATGTTCTGGAGGGGAAAGCAACTGTTCTCCCACCATCTTTGAATTGCCACATTCAGCCTCTATGTGGGTTTACAGCAGGACACTTAACAGGTAAAGCTACAGACTTTGGCTATTCCATGCAGATGGTTCAACCCATAAAGTGTCAGCTGCCTTTCTAGAGATCTCAGTCTAACCCCAAAGATGTTGTTTGTTTTTGGTGGGGTGTGGTTTTTTTGTTTGTTTGTTTTTGTTTTTGTTTTTTTTTGTCATCTAAAAATAACCATGAGAAATACAGCTTAATCTCCCACAGCTCCTTCTACCTGGCGTTCAGACCTGGTGTCACCTCTCTGCTCTCACAGATGTAATCCAGACCTGCTTTGGCTAACATTATATCCATCTAAGCACAGAATTCACTGCCACTCAAATGAGATGCTAAATATTTCAATTATATAGACCAAGGTCTATTAGAAAATTGGATGGGAGATCACCAATTTTTTTTTCACATCACTGGAGCAAGGGCTTCAAGTCATGATAGTGCACTGTAGAAGTGACTGATTGGTGCAATAAACTACGTGGCTACATCAAGCCTCTTTCCCTGGTTCTTCTCATTTCTGAATGGTATTAAAATAGTTTATGAGTGTTCAGCTGCTTTGCACTTTACACCCTCTTATGTGCCATAACTGTTAGAGGGAAGACAGAAAAATCATCACTTTTTTAATCTTTGCCTTTTGTTTTTATGCTAATGACCTTTTGTTATCTAACAGACAATGAGTACAGGAAACGTTCCTCAAGAAGTAAGTTTTCATTGATGTCATTCCTGTTACTGCTGGCAGAAGACACTAAAGACCACAGCTAGAACTGAGAACCAAACTTCTCCTTTAGGCAGTGCTCCATGAGAGCCAGGGTCCCTGGGAGGACAGGCACTTCCCTCTCCTTCAAAAGCTGAAATTATGAGCATTTTGGGAGGAAAAAAAATGGGGCAACATGTTAAACAGAGAAGGAAACAACTACTAGAGATGCTGTCATGGGATGCACCTGGAAAGAATTCTTGCCCTCACACCTTAACTGCCTGGTAGAAAAACAAAACAAAACAAAACAAACAAACAAACAAACAAAACAACAACACCCAAACCAAACCAACAAAAAAAAAAACCACACACCAAACCCACCTCCCAACAAAACAGTATTACATAAGATACTGATCTGATTATGGGTTGCTATGTGTGTATATTTAGCAATAAATCCTTTTTTCCTATCACATTCTATGAAATATACATACACACATGCAGAGTAGAGTATAGCAGCTATTCTCCAACTGAAATGAGTCCTTAAGGCTTTGCTATTTGTGGCAGACAAACGAAAGCAATCAAAAAGGTGAATTAGGACCTAGACTACATTGTTCACTACCACTTCCCCTCTGTGTTCTGCTTCCCCAGACACTGAAGGATCCTATGGGATACAATGCAACATGTAACAATTGTATATAAGGACACGTCCACAGGTGAAATTCAATAAGCCAGTTCTAAGACATTGTGGAAAAGTTTCTCACTTCTGCACATCTCTGAATATAGCATAATTTCCAAAGAATTTCACATTATAAATCACCCCTGTTTCCATGCAGAAAAACACCAGCAGTTACCAGAGGGTCCCTCCCAAGGTTATGATATCATGGAGGTTGGATGTGTTCAAACACTGACTTCAGAGTTGAGCAGTGTGCACAGACCCAAGCTGCACCACCACTGGAGCACTTTTCCCTGCCAACGTCACCCTCTCTTTTATTTTCTCACCTCAGCTCAAACCTACAGAACTTCAAGAGTCCTTCATGTTTTTCTACCCCTTCAAGGCTCAGAGCTACTTTGCAGCATTAAAACTGTGCTGCACCTTTTTCCTGACTCCCAGCAGTGCTGTTCATTAGGCTGCAGAGAAGGTTTTGGTTTCTCACCCTCTCATTGCAGTATTGACTCAATTTTCTGGGTTTTATTTCTTGATGCTTCTGTGGGACATTCTGCTGGGTTTATAAAATTAGGATGGCAATTTGCTGAAACCACTGGAGCAAATTTTGCCCATGTAATTACCCAACTGCAATCACACAAGCCATGTGCACAGGTAAACAATTCAACTTCAGCTGGACCTCTGTAGGTACATTTTTGCACAGCAATTTTGAAAACATAAGCTCTCAAATGAAGCTTATTTTTGTAGATAAGGCTCTTCATCACTTTTCTACAAACACCATTTCCACTTGCCAGTCTGTTTCCCCAATCCAAGGTCATTTTACATCCCCTCTCCTATCACGGTACTTCACCAGCTTTTAATGTTACATTTGAATAACAGATACCAAAGAGAGGGAAGGGGAAAAGTGAGAGAGAAATACATAAATAAATAGAAAAGTTAAAGGACAACATTAGCCAAAACACAAAGCTAACCCAGCACAGAATTTTTAAAAGCAAACTCATGGAAAATCAGCTTTATACTTGCAAACCTAAGCTCCCAATTTTTTTTTTGTTCATAAGCTTTCAAAAGTTTCAGTGCATATTTCACAAAATAATTATGTGTTTTAATACTTAAAAGGACCAAAAAGCCACATAAAATGATAAATGCCACCTGGAACTCCAGGGATGTCCAGTTTTCATGGCGAAAGAAATACTGCCTGATTTATTGCACAGGGTAATACATGAAGGTATATTACAAGAGACAATAACCTTCATTCCCAGGCAATTTCAGCTTTCCAGGTAGTGTGGATATTGCAGTAAAGTACTGGACATTCTTCATTGCATCTATAAAAGTGAAGTTTTTACAATTTCATTTTGTGGACTTCTCTTTTCCCATCCTATGAATAACAACTCCATCTCTGCATCTGTAGCTTCCAACAGGCTGTAACTCAGGTAAACAGACTGATCTTGAGATGGGTGGCCAAAAGAGCCTCTTTACTTGTGATATTAGCTCAACTCCAAAAATATTCAGCTTTGATATCAGTGTTGGATGTCTACCACAATCAGCTACAAGGTACCATCCAAGTTCAGCAGCAATTACATCTCAGTGTAAGTTTGCTTATGCAGCCAGCTGGGCCAGGGTTTGCATACATGTCCTGGAAATCCCAGGAAGGTATAAAGAGACTCATGATTTTTAATGCATATCCCAAATTCCTGCATTGATGATACTGAGGTATCGTTCACAAACCTTCATCAGGTGGTTGTGGAAGTCGTTGCAGCAGAATACTTTCCCTGTGCCAGGGTGTAATTCTGAAGAAGAGTTGCAACTACAAAGCTCAGAGCTCCATGGAGTGTCTCATGCAGTCAGGGCTGAGCTGCTGGGTCCAGGTATGGGAGCCAACAGCCCAGCATCCTTTTCACTCCCACCAATCCCACTGCACAGCCCAGCATCCTTTTCACTCCCACCAATCCCACTGCACAGCCCAGCATCCTTTTCACTCCCACCAATCCCTCTGCACAGCCCGTGGCACTGATGCACCAGGCCCTAACAAGGCACCAGCTGCTCCTTGCCTGTCTCTCTACAGAGCCCAGCACGGGCACAATTGTGATGGGAATAATATCCCACAAATGGGACTCAAATAAGCATAATAATAAACAAAAGGGATAATGACACACAATCAAGCTAACAGGAATTATAATATAATTCAATCATCTCATTAACTTGACTAAAAGCTAGCTTTGTTCACCAGTCTCCTGGCTCCTGAAAATGTCTTCAAAGGAGTGCACACATCTGATTACAAACTCACATCATCACTTAGGAAAACAGACACGAATGCAGAACAAAGGGATTCCTTTCTGAGCCTGTGGAACAACCTGTTCATATCTAATATTCATGCTAACTTGAAAACATGCAAGGTGGAACCCAGCCAAAGTGAAATTGTTCCCAAGGCTAGAAGCTGAAGTGTTTAGTAGTCCAAGGCAGTAACATCACTGAGCCCACACCCAGTGGTTTTTCTGTAGTAAAATTTCCAGGTGACCTTGCATCACCAGCATAAATTGTACAGGAGAGAGCAGAGAGACACACACAACTCACTGGGCACCTTTATTGTTTAAGAGCTTACAAAGACTGCACCTGCTTTGGCAATTGGCAACTGGGAGACTGATGAAACATAGAACAATGCCTTGGATCCCTCCAGTTTTTAATATGGCCATTAACTAATTAGATTTCACGACCATTTAGAAGACAGATGATATTGCAATCTCCATTCTATTAGCAAGAACAATATGGTACCTCCATGAGAAACCTGCCAACAGGAGAATGAGGCCCCAGAATTCAAACAAGCCCTAGATCTTGTCTACATCACACTTGTTAGAGTCAAAAAGCAGCAGTTGTGTTGGTCAGTCGTTGGGGTGGACACAGGGACAAGCAGTTATGAGCAACAAATTGTGTTCACTCTCTGGGTCAAACTCCCAAAAGCACATGGGATATGGTGAAGATAAAAGGAGTTGTAGCAAAGCACCCAGAATTTCAGCTATACAGCTTCAGACAAACAAAAGCACCAAGCAATAAAGCCAACTACTGACACAAGGCTGGTGCTGAGTCCCACAGACAATGATATCACACTGGCTCCTGTTTTAGAGGCTCAGGCACACTATAAATTAGGTGAGGGTGTTAAAACAACAGCTGGCTGCTAATTAGTCACAGCCCCCCTCAGCAGGGTATCAGCAAAGTGGCAGAGAACATCTCGAGTAAATTAAATTTTAAAAAATCCTACTGCAATCACTCCCCTGACAGACCCTTCCTTCATCTCCCCTCTCAGCTTTTTATTTATTGTAATTACTTTAGTAATAAGATTTGTTTCCTTGTTATTATATATATTACCATGTAGGGCAACAACAACAACAACAACAACAAATAATAGCTGGGAAGAGTTATAGAGCTTATTTATCTCCTTGGCTGTTATTGGGCCGTTGGGTGGAGAGAGCAATGAGGAGGTGGGGGCCTGGGAGAAGCAGTAAATAGAAAAGAAAGCATATTCCTCAGGAGCAGAGACATATGGGGGCATATTTACGAAGGAGGAAACACTGACAATGAATGAATGAAGCTAATAACTCAGGGGGCCCAGCAGCCCTGACTGATAAAGGAAGGAATAAACAATCCTGCACTGGAAGTGCTGTCAGAAGGGAGAGTCCTAGGGTGCAGCTGTCTGCAGGGGGATGTTTATCACAGAAGGAGAGCCAAGGATGGGCTGTCACATCAGCACAGCACAAAGGGCCTTGGATGAAGCTGGGGCACCTCCCAGAGCAGAGGAGAACTCAGACAACTGTGTGGTGCAGGGCCAGACACCATTTCTGGTTGTTCCACCAAGGAACAATTCACAGAAATGAGAGCTAAGAAATACTGCAGCTCATATTTTATCTCATGCTGTGCAGGCACTAGCCACATTTGGTACCCTAAGCTCTCAAATCCATCACTGCCCTCTCAGTGGAAGGCAACAGAACCAATACCTGAGGCACCAAAGCAGCAAAGAGCTGTAAAAATTCCTTCTCTACTTGAGGAAAATTAGCCCACACTTCATATGCACCTCCCAGAGCCACCAAGTACTCCAGTACAGATGTTCACAGAACTTGCATCTTTTTCATCTCTGAGGTCTTCAGGAAAGCACAACTCTTGCCACCTTACAATGTGCACCTCAGAGCACAGCCAGTGTGTGTGAGGGTTGAGTCTTTCACAATTTACAAAATGCTCTTTTCTTATCCAAGTATGCCTTGCCTTCCACATACGCCTACCCAACTAGTTTTGGCAAGGTGGTGACAATTTAGGTGCAGAACTTCTGAAGAAAACATGGAGACAGACTCACAGAGCATCTGTCGAAGAGCAGCACATGACTCCTGTAAACACTTCTCTCCTAGAGAGAGATTCCATTAATTCAAAACCACTCCTTTCCCAGCCTGCTCACATCTCTGTGCTATTCTTAGAGAAACACACACATCATAGATTAACCAGTCTGGAGAGAGCCCTTGGAGTGTGTTTGCAGAGTGCATGGCACCAATTTAGAGCTAAACTCCTCCAACCCTCCGACCACAGAGAAGCAATAAAGAGAAGGAGGGATTGTCTGCAGTTGTACAGCTTTGTGTGACATCACCTCAAGATCTAGTCCTTAAGGATGCAGTTCTGCATCATAAACAGACTCCTTAGGCCAGCCATTAGCTTTTTTCCTATCCCTGATCCTTTCTGTCTCTGATTGCCCAGAGAACACAATGTGTCCTTTCAGGAGAGTAAGCATCAATTCAGGAGAGAAAAAGGACATTTATACAAATAGTGTGTTTGGGTATAGAGACAAATGTGCTTCTTCTCTCCCTCTTAAGATTGTCCTTCCAAACAGAAGGCACCAGGTTCCAAAGGTTAAGTGGGAGCACACTCGTCCTTTCCTTTGTAGTTTTTGAGAGTGTGCAGAGGAAAACTGTTCTAGAAGCAATTTTAGTGGGCATTTCTATCTCTTTGTTTTAGTAATTGTCAAAAAATGCAAGCTTTTCTCTGACAGGTTTGAGGAGGTAATGAGCAAAGCCCCTGAGCAAACAAGCAACAGAAGGAGTAAATTAAAGGGGAGGGAGCACCAACGGAGAGACAGAAAATCCAGCACCTCCAGCACCTGCCTTACCTTGGAGAAGCAAAGCTTACTCAGCCTGTGCTGGGGGAGGGCAGGTGCAGGAGGGAACAGGAAGTTTTTAAAACAGATAAAGAAAACTCCATGGCTATATTCCAAAAGAAAAATCAGGATTTCCTCTACCTTGCTGCTACTATGGTTACTCCACGGCTTTGAAGAAATCATGTGGCTTCCAATAAATTTCCTTCATCTAAAAAAGCCTCACCAGCTCCCATCTCCACTCATTGGTTCTATAATTTACAAAATTCATCAAGTTCTTTTCAATGAAAAGCCTCCTTGATTCAACAGGAGGGAAGAGTGAGAGAAGGGAAGCAGATGGGAAAAAAAAAGGGAAACATTAAAATCAGGTAGAGGAAGAAGGTGGCAACTCTTACACACTCCCACAAGCTCTTACACACACACACACACACACACACACACTCACACATTATATTCTACCAGTAAACCTGAGGCCCAGAACAAAAATATTTCTTTTACTCTATGAGGAACCAAGGCTACTAAAAAACATACATATAAAGAAACAAGAAGAATGTGTGGGCCATGGGAGGCTTCAGGAGACAGAGTGTATTTAATTTAAAGCATAAAGGAATTATTTATTCCCCTCCCCAGGCCTCATGATGAGTAAAGGAGACATGGCCAAGTCCCTGTTCTCCTGGTCCTACCCATTTAAAGTCTACCAAACGTTTTCTTCATCAGCAGATTTAACGACAGTTCAAGTTCATCTGCACCCTGGAACACAAAACACCCTCCTGTGTGACCCAGGCCTGGGCCATACCCTTCATTCAGGTGTCACCAAGACCCACATTCTCCCTCCTGAAGGTCCCTTCTCTGCTGCACTGGTTCCTGGCAGCTGGAAGAAAAGGTCAGCTATTCCCTCCAGTCTTGCATCTGATGGAAAATTTAACAAAGTGTAGTGAGAGGAGAAAAAAAATAAAGGGGAAAAGCCACAATTGTTTTTCTTGTTCCTTCTCTCCGTGAGGATCAAGAAAGCATTTGGTGTCAACAGAGGCTTTGAATACCCTGGGGCAGTACCCAGCTATTCTGTCCTCCCAGACTTCTGGCAGACCCAGGCCCTGGGGAGCACAGCTGCCCAAAAGCTGTGACTTCACAGACTAGAGACTGTCAGAAAAGCCCAAGGTGCTCCCTGGTGAACGACTCACCCCAAACTCAGATGAGTTTGAAACCCAGCTCCATGCAGTTGTTGCTCAGGATTTTCCTTTTCTGTTCCTGCAACACTCAATCAGCACAGCCTAACCCCAAAGCAGCTGTGGGACTGTAGCTTAAGAAAAGTTGCTCCTCTACACTTTGCTGTGCTCCAGTGCTTGTTTAAGCCCATCTTGCAGCTTTGACATTTGCTGTGTGCTCCTCTGCAATAAGCCAGGGGACACAGTGGCTGCAAACCCTGCAAGATCCCATCAGCAGGTCAAGGCAGCAGCCACTGGTGGGGTTGTGACCATGATGTCCTGCCCTTGCATCAGGCAGGACCAACAGTTACTACCTCACTGCCACTCCACAAACACCCAAAGTGAACAAATTCCACTGTCTGCAGAGAGGAGGAGATTTGTTTTCCAGCAAAAGTGCAAGCCTACCTTAGCTTAGTGCCCTCTTCAAGGTTTCACACAACAATATTTATTTCAGCTCAACATATTAGGTGCAGAGTTGTACCTCTTCTAGCCATGTACAGGGAGAGGGGGGTTAGTGTGGGTGGATAGGGAGAGCATAAGGTAAAGAATGCAAAAAGGAAACAATATTTTCCAAGATCAGATTCAGCATCTCTTAGGAAACATGTGGGAAGGAAGATTGAAAAGAAGGTGGGAGAAGGAGGAAGGTTCACTATACAGAAATATTTCTGTGAAAATTTAAGAAATCCTTATTCATCCTCCCCTCACCAGGTTATACAAAGCATTAATTACAGCCAGACCTTCCAAAGCATATCTGCTTTGCAGCTGTATTCTGCCCTGCTGCTTTAGCAGAATGAATAACCCTCCACTTGTCAGTAAAGATCCTGTTTCTCCAGCACCACTAACACTCCTTCCAGGGAACTGAGAGATCTTCTGACCACAGACACTACAGAACCACGTGCACCTGACAAATGCAGGACAGCACACCAGGCCATGTCTCAGATTCACGTTTTCCACACAGGACTGATAACAGGATGAATAAAACACAGGCCAAAGGCAATTCTCCCAGCACAAACGTTGAGGATGAGACCTGCTGGGCGCACGGACAAACCCCAGAACAAGCACATATCAAAACTCACTTGCCATGGATGACTCCATCAGGATTAAGCATGGGCACAATCTTAAAGATGAAACATTTCCTCAGGAGCTCAGCAATGGGATCACTGCTCACCAGGAACTCCAGGGTCCCCTTCATCACCCAGCTGGAGTTGCTCTCCCCAGGGTGAACACGGGCTGTGAGAAACACGTAAGGACGGCTGCCTGCAAAACAAAACAAAACACCTCTAAACTAAACTAAACAGGACTTTCCTTTGAATAAGATCTTTGAAGTGGATTTTTTTCCTTTTGAATTTAAATAACAATCCAAAACATGTTCTAAGGAAAATACACCCCTAGACATTCCAGGTATTTTCTCAAGGTGCTGTTTGTAAACTGATCACAGATTTGTTCCTCAGAACCAGCACAGAGCCTGTTTCATCCTGATCTCTCTGTTTATTCTGTGATAATTTACAAGCATTTACATGTACCGTAAGAAAGCATTCTGCAGCTGCAGGTTGCTGCCTCTCCAAACAGCTTTACCATACTTTCTAGCAATTATTGAAAGTTTGATCCCATCAAATTTCATTAAGGTTTAAAAGGCAGCAAGAAATTGTTTAATTTTCTAAGGTCCTGCTCCACTTTCAGTATTTCACCATTAACGATTCAGAACTTTCTAAATATCCAAGCAGATTTGCCCACCCATAAGGGGCTGCAAGGACATGCAAGCTGCCTGATCTCCAGAAATAATTTGTGTTGTAGGGTCGAAATAATAATTAATTGAACTGAACTGATACAATTAAAGAAAATGCACTAATATGGTCACCAGAGCTGCAGAAGTTGAGCACTCAAACGTAACCATTATTTCATAACAATGCAAAAAAAGGTAGAAATAACAGCACACATAGCTAAGGCAAGCTGTTGCTTTTGGTGGAAAGACTTTTCAGTTTTATATAATATAGAGGCTCACTCAGATTAGAAAGGCTGATTTTCAGAAGCTGCAACTAGAAGAGTTCATCTGTTTCTAGCACTACTTTCATGCATGGGAAACATAAGCTGTGGCAATTTCAGGAAGGGGAGGGGATTTGGGGGGTTGCTATTAAAAAAAAACAACCCAAAGAGTAAATTGAATTTTTGCTAAACAGTTCATTGATAATCTCTACTGAACCTATTTCAAAACAGACTTGCAACTTAACAGCAAAAGTTTTCTTGTTATCAGATATGTTATTTGCTGTTCCTGTGAAAAAGCCACTAAACACATTTGGTCTGGCTACAAGCCTCCAAAAACTCTCAGAATACATATGCTTAGAAAAGACCAAGTTTGACAGCAGATTCTTTGAAGATCCCATCTGTGCTGAGCACACTTCAGGGATGGGCCAAGGAAACAGGAGAAGGCAGAAGGAGACACCTGCCAGGCACAGAAAATAAAAGGACAGGGAAAAGCAATTATCTGTCTTAAAATGATCCTTTTGTGAGCATTCACTACCACAAGTCAACCTGACAGATTTACTTCAGTGGAAAGCTTTATCTGTCAGGGCATCACAGCCATGCCAGGCCAGGTTTGTCCCACTCAATCAGGCAACAGAGCTCAGGCTCTGATGAACTGAAGGCTCCCAGCTGACAGGACTGGGAGAGGCAACAGGACAGAATGCAAAACCAAAGGCATCAGCTGAGTGCCCCTGTAAAAAAAATGCAGAATTAGCACCTTACACACCTTTGTCCTAAGCTCCCAAAGCCATTCTTCAGTTTCCAAATGCTTTACAAATCATTAATCAATCATAGTAAAACAGGGAGGTAGGACACCATCCCCAAAAATAGATGGTAATAGAGAGCTGTTTGGCTGTTTGTCTGACCAAGAAAAAGCTGTGTCAGAGCAGGGAACACAGGTGAAATTTCTCATTTCACGTTCAAACAAGGAATAAGCATTAATTTCTCTCCTGAACTGTATATTCTGCACAGTTCTGCTCAGTGTATACTTTACAGCATAATTTAGTTACATCACACAGGGACACACTCAGACTTGGAAATAATCCCACATCCACACTTCCCTCTTAAGCAGTTGGTGGGCACTAGAACTACACTCCCAGCTCAAAGAGCTCAAGAAGAGCAATCATGCTCTGGTCCAGTAAAGCTCTGTTTCTCAATAGCCACATGTTAGGCTTTTATCATTCTTACACCTCACCACCATACTGGGAGGGTAGGTGCATTTTCATCAGTGTGTTCTCAGAAGTGCCTTAGGCACTTATGGACTGCAAAAGAGTCCTTTAGCTCCTGCAGAACCAGCCATTCTGATTTTTTTCCCCCAGAATTAGAGTACACTAGTTCTATTCTTCAGCTAATTGTGCATTACCATCTACCTTAGTAATGCCTGATAATGGCAACAAACAAAAACCAGATTTCACAAAGACATCAGCTGCATTCTGCCATTTCCAAACATTTTCTCCTTTCTCCCATCACCATGATTTAGTGCTGTTTTGCAGGCTCATTGCTGAGCTAAACTTATGGGGCTGTGCAGTTATAGCTGGGAATGAGGCTCCTGAGGACTTCTAATGGACAACAGCTGTAAATAGCACAGAGCAAAATAAAATGTGCTCTCCTTTTCAATTGATGAATACAGATTTAACAACTCTTACCTCTTTTGGATATTGGTACAGAGCTCAGCATCTCAATTGAGAGGTTCATTCCTCAGTCAAAATAAGAAAAATAATAATAATAAAAAAAACCTCTAAGCAACAGCTTTTTCATGTCAGAAACTCAGGACAATTTGCCATAATTCTGCTAATTGCAACAGCACGGGGCTGGCAGAGACCTGAATTCTGCTGTTTCTCTCAAGGCTCATCAAAGTCAAGCTTGTCTTACTTAGACTCAGTGTTGGAAAAGCTCCTGGAGCCTCCAGATTTTAAACCCCTGGAAACATGAGGGCAGGAAAGAACAGAGATCACCTACACTGTTCTCCTGAGGGTGACAACAGGAGGGCCCCATTGCCTGCAGGTCTAGCCAAGGAAATCTCTCTATTCCAGTGAAAGCTTCCTTTGAAAGATCCCCTCCTGCCAAGCACATCCACAGCTTTGACATCCCACCCACAGGAGAGTCATAAGGAAGGTTTGTACAAGCAAGGAAACCACAGAGCTTGTTAACTGTCTGCTCCCTTCACAGGAGCCATCACAGCCAAATCCCACATCCAAATGCTGCTCCCCCAGAGTGCTCCCAGCCTGGAAACTAATGATGCAGCAAATAGAGCAAAGAGCTGATGACATGGCCATAAAACTTGCTACTCTTGAAACACCTGGAAAACAGCAGGAGTGGCCCAGACCTATGTTTTACAGCATATCCAGTTACTTTGGAATTATTGTGCTAACTGCTATTAACAGAGCTCATGAAAGGAGTAGATAGAGCATTGGCCAGCCATGCTCCACACTCAACTGGCAGCACCAGTTGACATCTCTGCACTCAATTCAGCTGCTTCCCTTCATTCCTGACTTCCAGCATCCCCATAACTGCAGTCCTGACCAGACCAGCTCAGTACTACCCAGTACAGCTTACTGGTTTATACTGGTGCCCAGCTGCCCTTATCTCTGCTCTTTCAGAGCCTTGTGGTACAATTCCCCATGCCCTGATAAACCTCAGGTTCTCTCATATCACTTCCTCCCAGGACCAGAACTGAGCTTAAATCTCCAGAATCCTCAGGCCAACACTTAGGCAGCTCCTTTCCAAATTCTGAGGAAGCTGCCGGAAAGCTCAGGTTAGCCATTTATCTCTGCAAAGCCCACACTTCACATGACCTTCTCTGGGAATGTAAATAATAAAAAGGGAAAGCAGAGAAGTCTTTTCATGCTACATAAAGCCTTATCCAACAAATCATGTCTCCTTACACTGTGTTACATTTCGACATGCCCAGGATATAACATGGCATCAACAATACCCAAGGTGGGAGATTAAAGAACCACTGATTCCTCTTGCAAAACTTCAAGCAAAGAACCTTTGAATGATAATTTTACTAATGCATCACCTAATTCCCATCTCTCCTTCTCTTCACTCATTTTTGATTGTGGATATATGCATGAAAATGAGAGCTTTGTTCTTCCAGTCGTGCTAACTTGCTGCTTAATCTCCTGCCTCTAAGGGTCCTCCTCTAGTCATGTTATCACCAAGGTTCACTAAGAGGTGGCTTTGATGTCACTAATCGTGACATCAACTGGGAAATGAGAAGCCTGAAAGAAAAGAACAAAACCCCATTAACACAGCAGTGTCCCTCATCAAGGGGAGCACTGAAAGGAAATGAAAAGCACTTCCAGATGCCCTGACCTGGGCTGCTGTTGTAAATTATTTCAAGCTGAGGTTTGAGCCATGCCATTTGTAAAGGGACAGGACATTGAAATGACACAGGGCTAGGATTTCTTAAGGAGTCAAAGGGAATTATGTACACAGCATGTGAAAAATTCAGTCTAGATCTGGGTCTTGGGCTGAAACTTTCTGGCTGTGCCTCTGCATACCTCTCCTTCCTCTGCACGAGCCCAGGGCCATTTAGACACAGGCTTCTTTTTCTCCTTTATGTCTAAGTGCAGCATGACTACCAGGAGCATTACACAGATCAAAGGGCCAAGTTTACCCTGGGATAGAGAAGAGAAAAACCGAGAAAGCAAAACTTTTCCTCCCAACTTAATTAGCTGTGCCCACTACAGGCTATTCTGTGAGTAAATGATGGGTAAACAGGAGGACCATTACATAGCTCTTCCATCCATGTCACAGCTGCATCATGTCCTGGATACATCTGACATGCCCAAGGCTGCAGAGTTATGAAAAGCCAGAGAGAAGAGAAGATATGGTGTGATGTACACCATATCTTACATATCTAATGAATATATTAAAGTATACTTGTAAAAAGCATCAAATACTGAGATCACAGAAAACAATGAGTCTGATCTGAGGCAGAATCTGTGTCAGATACTTTTCTCCCCTCCTAAAACTTTTCCAACAGTTGTCAGACTTTCAAGTTGCCTTAAGACAGAATAATTCTGCCCTGCCCATCACCCCCTCCCCCCGACTGCTGTCTCCTTGCTGTGCCTGTTTTTGGTTAGATGCTCCAAAAGCAGACACATCTTAATACAGAGGCAAAATACAGTCTAGCAGGATCAGCTGTTGTTTTCCAGAATTATCAATGAGCTATTCCTTTTGTAAATATTTCTGTATTATATGTATTATTACTGTTACCTAGGGCAAAGAAGTGAACATTACAAATCATCTCAGCTGCCTGTTCTCTACCTTCATAGCTTGATGGAAGAGTTTCAGCCTCCAAGTTGCTTGGCAACCTCCTTTTGTGTACATGTTTTATGAATTCATCCACCTCTGAATCAGAGATCATCAGGGAGCTGAGTATGGGTACAGACTGCTCAGCCTCAGTTCTGCTTGACCTCTTACTAACACTGGGTTTGAACTCCAGGAAGTTGGGAAGCAAGTTTTAAAGCCTGTTTTGGGGAAGTTTCCAAAAATCCTAAGCTCTTAAAGCAGCAGGAACCACCTTCATTATTTAGCAGGACCTTCAGTATGACTGAAGACAAAGGACACCCACATGAACTAATTCCAGCTCAAATCAAAGCATTCCTCTTGGGCAAGGTTGGGGAACAACTGAACCTTACTTTCAGGACTTACACCAATGGAAACCCTACTATAACCCTTTGCAAACTGCCTCAGATTCTAGCTAACATCCTCATCCCACATGTGTGCACCTGCATTATTTCTAACAGAAGTTTCCAACCACTGCATCCTCCAGTCCTGGATACACCCACTCAGCATCCGCCAGCACATCCAGTGTCACTCTGCACACCCTCTGAGCTGCTCAAATGCCATCAGACTTCAGAGCTGAAACCATGCAGGTACCTTATTAAGCTGCTGTCAAGCAAGTTACCTGCATTTACCTCCTCCCAGGGCTGTCACTAGCAGAGGAATTCCTCTGCCTGGGTGCACCTCCCACACCTGTGCTCATGGCTGCCATCCATCTCTGCTCCCCTCAGCCACATTCCAAGGGCATGGGGACAAGGTGGGGACAGCTGGCTAGGAAAAAGTATTGCTAGGAAGGACCAGGGGATTACAGCAGATGAGATAGTGACGTAAAGCAGTTGCAAAAATGGCAGCTCTCCTGAGTCCCATACCAGGCAACAGCACAAGGAACACTCTGCTACTTCCCTCTACTCAACCCAGTGAGCAAAACCAAATAGCTGCAGTGCTGTGCCCACTGCTGTCCACCATAGGTTATAAAAAAACTGATGAAAAACTGAAGAGGTCATTGAAAATCACAAAATGTTTAGAAGTCTTAGGCTGAAAAATTGGAGAAAATGGGTTTCAGACACAGAAAGAAAAGGTGAAGAGAGAGGAAGGAGAAATAACCTTTAAATTGCAAAAGGCTCCTCTAAAGAGATTGCAATCACCTGTCCTCAGTGCCCAGTGGGACTAGGCTGCATAAAAAGAAACACAAGTTACTATCAGCTAAGCCAGCCTGTGGGGACCTGACTGCCCTCACTGCTGTGCCTGAATGTTGGCCCTCCCTCCTGATGGGTCCTTGTTCGTGAAGCCCTGTGCCAAGAACCCCCACTACAATACCCAAATCAGTGCCAGCAGAGGCCTACAGCCACGTAAGTCATGATAGCTCCTTTAGAAACTTGGTCCATGACTCCCCTTACTCCTCTGGAACGAGCTCTCTGTTCTGAGGGCTGCTGGAATCACTGTTCCAGTCCACAAGGCAGCTCTGCCACCTCCTGTGTTCTCTTTGATGCAAGGTGTCTGTTATTACTTAATGTTAACCATTTTATGCCATGTTAGCCATTAGCCACTAATTAGTGGCTAATCTGAAATATTTCATAAAATATTTCGGAAATATTTCCTCATCATATTTTGACATCATTAAGGCTTTTTCCCACATACAGAACGGAATTATTTATGGAAAATTCTGTCTCTACCTGCTCATTTAGTGAAAGTCTTGCCACTTCAAAATTGGAGTAATATAATTTCTGGGATTTCTCTCGTTAGTAATGATCTTCCAAAGCCTCTCTATCACCTTTAAGATTATTATTTCTCAGCTTCTGCTTATGTATCCCCTGAAAGGTGTGAGCAGCAACCACTAAGATCAGCTCCAGCATATGATCTAGGGTAGCTGATGTAGGGAGCTCCAGATTATCTGTCAGAAGGCAGGCAAGGATCTATCATCCCCTGCTTCTATAACACACACATTATGGCTTTAATTTGTTCTATGGCAGCAGGCAATTTCAGATACTCAAGTATTTTGTACTACCATGGCCAGGCCATCAATCTATGTGTTTTCCAGTCAGCATGGGAGAAATGTAGACTGTCTTGCAGAGATGCAAGGCTTCTGAGACCTGGCAAGTAGTAAAAAACAGTTATTTCCAAGTTAGGCATATATGTGACTTTCACCTTCTGGGGTTTTTGCACAAAGACAAAAAAGCTGAACTGAGAGAAGAACTAGAACATTGTCCTAAACTGTCCCACGCCTAAAAGAAGGTGCAGGCAGGAGATGAGTACACAGAGACCTGAAGGACAGCTGCTGTCACAGACAGAGTGCAGAGATCCATAGAACTATAAAATCCATGGGCTCTTTTCCGAGAGAAAGATTTCATCTGAAATGAAATCAGGCAGGAGGAGCAGCCTGAAAAAGCTTCCATTGTCATAAAAATATCTCCCTGGGTAATCCACAGTGATGGAAAAAGGAAACCCTGATAATTTATGTGACAGTTTAATGGGATTTTGGTGACATATGATACTTTAGAAAGAATTTGCCCAAATAGGACAGACAGGACTTTAATAAGGCTTCAGCGCCAAACCAGCAATATTTTCACCCCTTGCTTTTACATTTCATTCTACATAGCCACTGCTCACTCACAGCTCATCTTTCTCATTTGCAAGGCACATTTCAACACCCTAGGAGCAACAACTGCACTTTCTGGTTAGATCCCCTGCCAGAGAGGCTTCTGAGTATCTGATCCCTAAAGGGATCAAGCTGCCTTTGCACCTACAGGGCAGAGCATCACTGAGCTGTGAACTCTGAGGCATGAGCTGCCCTCTGGCCATGTCCCCTGCTCTGTGGATGGCACTAATAGCTTCTGTGCAGAATTTAAGGGCAGCAGATGGACAGTCTGGAGCAGGAGTTGCTGGCAGAGGGGACGCCCCCAGAACACACTCCAGGAATAAATGGCTTTCCGAGGGTGAAAAATGCCTCAGTCCCCATCTCCTGCCTGTGGGGGACACAGCCTTTACCCCCAGTACAGCACCCCGTGCCCTGCACTGCCATGGCTCCCAGAGCAGGCTCAGTGCTGGAGGAATTGCTCAGAGTGCCAAACCTGGGTGAATCCGGGGTTAATGGGATGAAACTCCACAAAGGAACATTTAGACTGAATATCAGTGAGCTACACTAAAAAGTCTCCCCTGTGGAGAGGTGGAAGTTAACATTAAAACCACATTGCCCAGAGCACAAGAAGTCGTTTTGTACACAATAATCTTGCAGTGGCTGGGGACAGAAATAACCCAACAGGAATTTGTTTTCTTTGCTAACTTCAATGGATCCAGTGAAGAAGCCCAAAATTTGCTGAATTTTCCTTCTGGGAAATCCAGGCGTGAAAGGAATGGCAAAAAATTTGGTGAAGATCTCAATGTTTTGTCCACTCTGAGATGAACTCAGAACCTGCAATGAGGCCTGTGAGCCCTAAAATGGGCCTGAGAAATGGAGCACCTGCCAATGCTTCTTTCACTGCTGGGAATAACAGCCAAATTTAACAGTTTAACACAAGTTTAAATTGTGTAGTACTTCAAGGTGTTCTGCTCTACAGAAGACAAACTCTATAGTTTACAAAAAAAAAAAGCTCTTTACTCTTTATGCAGAACATATTTAAAACCCACCTATTACCACCTACAGCATAAAGTAATGTTTATTCTTAAATATGTGTTGTGCTTTTAAGTGGCACAGATCCATCTCTCCCTGACTTGAAGTCTTCCTCAGGGAATGACTTGAAAGTAGTAAAATATATTAAAAGAAAGTACAATCAGAGCCTCTCATTGTCAAAGTGATAAAATATCAATTTTTGTTAAGATAAAAACATCACAGATTGCCTCTGATGGTAAAAATTAAATTTTTGGCGTTCACTTGATTTGATATTTATCACTTATTGCTCTAGATTCAGTCAGGGAATGTTTCTTAAAAATATTATTCTGTATTTCTCGTGGAGTAAGCAAACAATGGGAATTTTAAATTGTGTGTTTTCTTACATATAAAAAATGCTGAGGAAAAAAGGAACTAAACAGAAAGTCTACAAAAAAATCTTCTAACACTTCATTATGTCAACTGCTTCATGGTGAAGGACCTTCTGAAGGATGACCAAATTTGGGGCGTCACTAAATTGACTTTTACATCATTGCTGTGTATCCTAAATCTTGGAACTGCACTGTCCAGAGCAGATCCTAAAGGAAATTCTTGCTTTCCACAAACAAGAGATCAATGAAGTAAAATGGTCTCAGAATTTTGAATAATCAATCCTTTCTTTGTGACAAGGTCTTAGATGAGCTCCCCAAATACCTGAGCAAAAGAACACAAATAAGGGATCAACATAAAAAGTCTTTCAATCAGATCATCAAGGGAGCAAAACTGATGCTGGCCCAATGATCTTGTATCATGACATAAGCAGCACCACATTTCATCTCCTAGACTGCATGACATGCTGTGTGACAGACCATAAGCAGAACGAAGTTTTCCAAGAGAAATAGCAGAGATGAGCCCTGAAGTTCCCAACTAAGTTCATACAGTGTTTTTTTCAAGCAGTTCTACTACTGAGATATCCTAAAGATGAAGAAGGAATCAGGTTGATACAGCACAATCTGAGTCCCAGAGTACTTGACAAAACTAGGTGGAACAAAATTTGCCACTGCATAAAGCAGATTAACATGCAGAAATTCCAAACAGTCTGTGGAAAGACACACTAAGGAGTCCCTGTCTCAGGTCAGTAAGTTCTTCCCTTCAGATGCCAGCAAAATGATGTCTAATGGATGATGTCTTCCTGCATCAATCACTGCAGGGAGCAGAGTGTCAAGTTAGGAAGAGTTGTCTGTTCGAGGAAACAAGATGGTAGGAAGGCTAGGGTGAGAAAAAATTCTTTTTATCCCCACAAGTTGCTACAAAGCACAGAAAAAGGTTCTCATGAATAAAGGAGTCTGGCTGCAGAACAGTCTTGGCAGCCCAGAAGAAACAGAAGAGGAACATGTGATGTCCTTCCTCAGCAATCCATGTATCACTGCAAAAGTGGGAGTTTTCAAAGGAGAGCTTTTAGTTCTTCATGGTTTCTTAAGTGGTATTAAATTTATTTAAAAAAGCATTCACCAGAAGGTTCTTTTAGGCAAATAACAGCACCACTGATAGCTTCTATCAGTTTGAATTTCTGATGTGTGGTACACAGACTGACTCCATAAAGCTGATACTGTGATGTTTCCTCAGTCCCAGTGCCTTCCTGCACTTTCACCCCAACAGTCCCACAGCAGAACCCTGAACTTTTCCAACTGACCCTGCCACAAATCCTTCCACTATAGCTCATTCACTCTATGCAGCCTGTACAATCCTCAGCAGGAGCTCCTCTCTTAACGTGCCATAAGAAACACTCCTATCAAACCCATTATATTCCAGAGCATTCACTGCCACTTCATCTCCTGCTCTAAATTCTGAGTGCTTCTAAAAGAAACACTTCTTTATATAGAAGAAAATCCCTGTAAATCATGTTCCTGACAAGCTAATGGCTAGCATTGCAAAGATGATTTATCTTCCTGCTGTATCTAACAAAGGTTCTCATGTTAATACTTTGTTTTCAAAATATGAAGAGACTTCTAACTGATGTTTTCTAACTGCAAGAATATGCAGCTAATGAAAAGCACCTTACATCAAAAAATAACCTTCACCTGCCACCTTACACTCCCATCAACTCTTAAAATTCTTTCTTTTCTCTGTATTACTTAGGGTGCTTCCCTCATGGATGAAGAAGCCAACCTTTCTGTCTCACTGCCTGTTTATAATCCAAATTAATTTTAGGGTTTGCATGCATTACCTGCATGTTTTAATTTGATATATTTTATTTGATTTCTGCCTATTCAATTACATTTGAGGCAGGTTATATGGCCTCACACGGAGCACTACCCTTTCTGCAAACACCAGTTTTGTCAGGGGTGAGCCTAATTTCACATTACATTTTGACAGGCTGGCAAACAAGGTCATGGTGTCTGTGTGGCAAGTGATGCCCCAGCTGGTGGGAGAGACTTTTGAAAAGCTTGGAGAAGGATATCCTGGGAGCATTCTGATTTAAAGAGGATGATCTAGGGTATGAAATTAAGGAGCAAGCCATCACTGATGTGCTGTTTCAAATCTATTGATAAGCGTCCTCCATAGCTGGTGAAGACATCACCTTTGCCAACACAGAGACTATAAGCACCTCATTTTTGGTCATTCCTAGTCAGTAATGGCTAAAAATGGGGAGAATAGGGATAGTGGGGACACCACAGCCACTGACAGGCCCAGAGCCCTTCATCTGTCTCTTTCTTACTCTTTCAGCCTCTGGCCAGTAGCTCTTTTTGAAGCTCAATTCCCATGAGCTGAGTTGTGCCTCACGGTGACCCTCTAGCTGTTGTTTTTGTGCCCTTTCAAAATGCTTGACAGAACTGTCACAGAAGGAGCTTGGCATCTGGAAGCTGTGGCAGACACGATATGACCTGATTCATAAAACACAGCTAAACAGCTTGGGCTGCCAGGGGCCAGGATTTACAGGACTGCGCTTAAAAACGGCCTTCGACGCCTGCTCTGCTAAATGCACGTCCCTGCTCCACACAGTAACAATTCCCAAGTTGTGTGAGGGTGACCTGCAGCACTGTGAAGTGGCAAAGCACACAAGTACTAGAGACGCTGATCTTGTTGCAGCCTACACTGTCCACTGCTACTCAGGACAGGAAAGGAATGACCTCAGCTCCAGCTGCACCTTTTGCATGTGGCTACAGGGGTAGGAAGGACTTAATTTTAAAATAAATAAATAAATAATAATAAAAAAATTTCAGACATTTTTCAGAAATTCCCCCAGCACAGCAAGCACAAAGGAAAAAAAAAATTAAGCCAGAGAGGGTTTCTGCTGCATTATCCACTTCAGCCTCATTTTTACAATAAAAGCCTCTCTGCATTTTTATTTCCAGCAGGCACAGCCTGATCAGCAAGGAATTTGAGGACTTTCTGCCTTCCCATCCCTCTACCTATTTTCTTCATCTCTACTTCAATCACTAGTTACAGCCTTCTGTTAGGTGCTCTCCATGGGACCTAAACGTCCTCTGGGAGACCTGTCAAAGTCACTCTGATGCCAGTGATGATAAATTCCATCTCACTCATCTTCTCTTGAAGCACTTCACAGACTGAAGACTACATGTTTCAAGTGTGTTCCAAGTTATGAAGGTAAGGATTTACAGAAAAATCAAGTAGAGTTGCCCAAGAATAAAATACAAATCAGTCAGAGCTGGAAGCTCAACAGCTGTTTCCCAAGCTCCAGTCAAAGAGTTCTGTGCCATCCACATTGACCCAAGATGTGATTTTCTACATAATCCATTACTTCAAATCACTTCCTCCTCTTTTCATTAGCTATGAAAATTAATTGAATTGTGCACTTAGACATAATCAGTAGAGCCCTCTCTCAGTCATTTTATTTGTCCTATATCAAGATCAGCTGTCATTTTCATTCTGGAAGCCACCCATCCTTCCCAAAATTATCAAGCACACACATATTTGCAGAGTGCTGTAGTATTCCCCATGTTTTCAGACTAGGGGAAAAATCAAAAGATGATATGAAAGTGGTAAAGGAAGAATGAAGAAATAAAATAGAATGCTATTGTAGGTCTCTCTGGTTTTCTTAGAAAGTAAAAAAAAAAAAAAAAAAAAAAGCAAGTCCCTAAGTTGTCCACAAGTCCTTCCTTATCTGTGGGCCGAGACATACCTCCAACCCCATTCTGACTTCCTCATTTACTTGTCACCTCTGCCCACATCATGTTTTAATAAAAAAATTCAACCAATATAATTTAACCTCAGGATTTCAAAGCACCCAGGCTAAGCCAGAAATATTTTCAAAAGAGATTTTTAAACAAATTCAATAGAAAAAAAAAATAGTAAAAGCTTATAAAAAGAATTGCCAAGTGGCAAAATTACTTTCTTTTCCCCCCCACAGCTAAGCAGCACGACAATTGCAATTGATAGAGCAAATTAAATTCTAAGCGCATTGGTGATTTGAGAGATATAATTTTCCAAGTGTCACAGCCACATAATAAGTGCCCTGAAATGATACAGAAGTCCAAGTTTAGCTGTCTGGAACACTGGTGCACTTTGCAGTATCTACCATGTCACTTGTCAACTCGTTGATCTTATCAGCACATTTGCAGTCTGAGCAGAGCAGCTGTCTCCGCTTGGTTTTTATTTCTATTTCTGCATTAGAAACAGGTGGGCAAGCTCAGAGAGCTAACACGTTTCTTTTTGATGTAGAGATGGACAAATCCTCTCATTAACAGAACGGCCTTTTAAAAATCATTATGGGGTATTTTTAGTCCCGTTTCATTTTAGTATTTCTGTATAATTGCAGCCCATTAATCACAAATACTTGTTTCTACAATCTGTCAGTTATAGGCAACAAGTAGTATCAGCCTGTGGCATCTGCAAACTACTACTTTCAACATATTGCTGGCTTGTTTTACTGGGATAAGATTGGCTGGATCAGTCACACAGGAATGGATCTCATTCTCCAATTACAGAAATTAAACTCAGTTAAACAGGTCAGGCAGAAATCCGCACAGACCCTTCCAGCAAAATCAACTTACAGGAGGGAATTAGAAATAGCAGGTGTTCGGAATTCCAGATACAAAACCAGGAGGAAAACAAACGTGTACCACGTATTGCAAATATGCCTCCTCACTCTGCAGTGCTCTTGGATAGATTAATATTAGGATCAGCACATAGCAGTAGCATTTGATTAAGATCAGCACATAGAAATAGTGTTTGCTACATTTCACAAGAGTATGGAGCCCCTCACATGGATGTGGGCAGAGTAGCTGAACAAACTATCTGCTTGAAGCTCTGGCAAACATGCACTAAAGCTGCTCCATACAATCCAAACAACTCCAGGCATTTGTAATACATGACTAGCTAGGTCAGCCTTTATCAGACAAAAATGCATAGCTTGGAACATTAAATCCAGAAATTAGATTGTTGTTTTCCAGAAAGTTTTCAAAGCCTTGAGGTATCAGCTGAACGACTTTTCTATTTTCAAGTCAGATGCAGTAGACAGTCTCTCCAAACCAGTCAGCCAAGATTTAAAAGCACCAAGAAAGTTCCCAGTTTAGAAGGATAAAGGTGAAAGCAACATGAAAGTTACGCCACCCACACTGTTTCCCAACAGTCTGTTAGTCCTGGGTGTTGAGAGAGGGTTTGCCTGTGCAAGCTGAAGCCTATTGTTGGAGTGAGAAATTCAAGAATCACAGGATCACAAAAATTCTACCTCAGAGTAGCAGAGCTCCCTGTTAGCAGGACACACTCTGGGTTCTGTCACAGCCTAGCAGCTCTCTAACACAAATTGTGCAAGACTTGACAAACTGTCCCCGAGCTGAGTTCCCAAAGTAAAAGCAATGGATGGCTAGAAGAGTGGCAGACCCCACTTTTTGCCAAGTCTGCCCAATCTTGCCATCCAAAATAGTTTGTTCCCACAAGATAGTCAGGCATCATGAAGCAATGTGTGTCTACCTCAATCTGTGTATCAGCAGAGCTTTTCTGGAACAGAAAAGAAAAAAAATATTGAACCAGAAACAAAAACTGCTCTCTGAGATGGCAGGAGTGGCTGCTGTGTGGGTGTGACAGCAGCTGGTACATGTGCTACACCCCCTGGGATTTCCAGCCACAGATTACTCTTCCACAAGGCCAACCTGCCAGCTGTCCTGCTCCCAACTCTCTGATCACAGCTTGCCTAGCAGTTATCAATGAGGAGGTACAACCAAACAGAAAGGAGAACAACTGGTCACATTTCTGCTGTTACAAAATGCCAATTTCTTACCTTACAGAAGGCTTGAACCCAAGGAACTTCTTACTGACCTTTTAATTCAAGGAGCAAGAGTGATGCACAGACTGCCCCACCCTCCACACCTTCAGCACTGCTGGCCAAAAGCAACTGTTTTAACACAGGTGTCCAGGGGCAAACCCAGCTGCCTTCAAGACAACCCACTTTATACATCAACAGGTGCTCCAGATCTTCTGACTTGTGAAAAACTACCACCCTGTGTAATATGATATGTGAGCAACTGGGCAATATTGTGACCAGATGAAGAACCCCTTCTTGACCTTGGCTTTTACCTTGAGACACAAGCATTGACTCCTCACTCTTTAATAAGCACATTGCTCAGATCAATATTCAATCTCCAGTGACAATCTGACCCTAAAATTATGGCCTTCCTCTCACAGTCCAATTCTGCCACACTGAGGAGAGATTTACCTCAATTCAAATGCTTCTCTGACTGACTTACACAGTACTGCAGTGACCTTTTAGCACATGCCCCACAGGACTGTGACCAGGATTTATGGCCAGGCATGGGAAATGTGCCACTCACAGAAACACACTGATCTGGGTGGATTTTTTTTTTTTTTTTTTTTTTTTTTTTGCCACACCATAATTTGAAGTTGATAATAGAAACCCAGTAGCAGTTTAATGCTTGTTCACCGTTTGAGGGAGTAAGAGCTGCCTCAGGGCTCTGCTGGGCTGTATTTCAACACCTTGATTGGCCATTGCAAACACAGTACCTGCAGGCTCCTCACGAACTGTTTCTGCCTAAGGGAGAGAAGATGATTTTTTTTTTTCCCCTCTTCTGTTAAGGCAAGAATTTGGGTAACCAAGCACTCCTGTAGAAGCTTGCAGGCCCGCTACAATGAGAACTAGTCCTGGGGTGCTGTAAGACAAGCATATTCCAAGCAGCTGCCTATAAATTTGCTAAGCAGTATAAGAAATCCATACAACCAAACCATTTTCAGTTTCATTGATAATTTTCAATGCCTTCTAGCAAAAATACAAGTAGTACCACACTCCTGTGAGAAGACCCTTCTGAGCCACTTGACAAGCCAATCAAGAAATAAAATAATTATGACTAAGATATGCTAATTTAGATTTTCAAGATGTTTAATTCATTAGTGTATCAGAAAAGGCTGTTATGTTCTGAAAGTCTGGAGCACTGCCAGCCTTAAGCACTACCGAGAGAATCATAGAACATCTTGGGTTGGAAGGGACCCACAAGGATCATCAAGTCCAACTCCAAGTCCATACCAACCAAAAAGATATTGATAACTTGTGTTCCAGAAAATTCTGCCTTTAATCAGATAACTTTTTCTCTAGAAAGGAATGCAAAGGCTCTAAGTCTCTTGGGGCAGAAATAAGGCTGTTATAAATCAAAGAAGGAATGGCAGCTGAACAAGTGATGAAGAAAGTGCTACAGATTTTTCTGCTCTATCTCCTAAGCAGAGGACAGCTTAGAAAAAAATACCCTAATTTCAGAAGGAATTTTATTTTAAAAAAATGCCGAACATGGCAGCTGAATGAAGAGCACTACAAATAATCTCATTTAAGGTGCTTATTCTGCCATCATGCTGCATTAGGCAGAGGGTGGGACAGAATGAGAGATTACCCTAATATTTACTTTCTCTCTTTGCTAAAAACACTGTGATTGTCTGTGCTTCAAAGCCCAGTTTTAGCATTCTTGTTCAGTGTTTTCTGTCAGTTCCTTGCTGCCTTGACTACTGGAATTCAATACATTAATATGTATTTTGCCAAGCTCACAGAAGGCTGACCACAGTGTCAAAGCTGTGCTGGCAGAGTCAGTTCCACCAAATCCTGGGATTCAAAGAGCATTTGATACATCATGAAACATACTGGCCTCAGCCTGCAGACAACCATGTGTCTGTCTCTCAAATTTCATATTCCATTCAACCAGCTTCCATCTTTATGGCAGCAGGCTGGATACTCAAACAGGAGCATAGTTTTGCAGAAATTTGTCAGCTCTTTTGGCAAGGAGCTGCCAACGCTGTTGTGACTGGGATATCAGAAAGAAAAAGTAGAAGAGATGTTTGGAATTGAGAGACAATCTTGAAAAAATTTCAGCACACACCATCAGTGTTGCATAACTGGGGAGTATTGCTTTGGCTTCAGAAGCTTGAGAAACTGTCTATTCAAGTGGAAAAAAGCATATTCTCAATTCTGTAATTATTTAGCACTGTAGAACACATGACAATTTTATTCAGTCTTTCTTCACTGCTGCATTAAAACAGTATAACAGTTTTCACAACAGCTGACTCTTCCTGTCACCAAAAACAAAGTGTTTGGTTCAAAGTGAGAGAGAAATCAGCACCTCTGCCTGGAAGCCCTGCAAATTAGGAGAAAATCTTCAAATCAAAAGAATAAAAAGACACAAACCTCATTATTGCAGATGCAAGGATAAAGAAAAAATGTTTTTCTCCAGTGTTCTATAATCATCTCAATCAATTTCCATACACAGTAAAACCTGTTCACTTTTAACTATAATCACAAATAAGGAGAAGAGATAGAGAACTGATGAAAGGAAAAAGCAGAACAGGTCTGTAAATGGAACACTTGAAGGAAATGCAATGCTGGTGGACACTTTCTGCATAAGATTGCAATTTGGTCCACATTAAGTGTCGCAGTCAATATGCAGCAGTCGACATAGACACTGCACTCGAGGTGCTTCCTTAGAATCATCAGAAGGCTTCAAGTATCAGCATCTTGTTATTCAAAAAGTCTCCCCTACCTTTTCTCTGTATCTCTCAAGAGCAGCTCCACACAGCTCTGGTTCTGTCTCTCCTTCAGTTCTGGCTCACTCCTTCCTGTCCCCAGCACAGCCACCTAACCCTGTCTGTCCCACATACAGTATCTTATCTTTTCTGGCCCTTGCACGAACCTCCTGTCCCTAAGTCTTCACAGCATGGCCAGCAGACTCCAACTGACTCTTCCCAGCTAACTCGCTCTTTATCATACCCATGGCTGCGAGGGCAAGGCTGTTTCTACTCTAGGATAGTTAACAAAGGTGTAAGATATCAGAGGGGAGACTGCCCTCAGCAGTCTCCTTTTGTCTCCCCACAATTAAGTACCTAGAAATCTACAAAAACACTCTGTTGGAGATAACATCTTCTCTTCCCATTCAGTGGAAATGCCTCCAATGGGGGACCACCCAAGGAGCAGGGGCTTTCTTCAGTTCTTGATTTCTCTCCTGAGATTATCATCAACAGCAGCAACAGTTCTTTCCTCTTGCATGACATTAGCACTGTGGAAATGTCATTCTAAAAGCCTATCAGACCTTTCCACAGAAACCAGTCAGCACCCAGACAGTTCTGGGGGGTGGATTGGTCCCCATTTGGCAGACATAACTGACCTGGGGGTCTGTCCTAGGTTACAATGTAAAATTGCGCCCAAGGTATGTATTCTATCCCCATGAGCTGTTGGAGCCAAGGTGGGGCAGTGTTTTCCTTACCTTCTGTTTATGAGCCCAACAATGCCTTCCCGGAGGAAGTTATCTCTGTTTAATGGGCCATCAAGGACCCACTGCATGACTCATAGGATGAAATCATCCCATTGTGAGATGCTCCGCCCAGGGGGAGGAGCCAAGCATTCCCACCTGGATATAATCCAGGGTTTGAGACATCACAGGCAGCTTTTTATCCACTGGACTCCCAGAGGAGACAAGAGCTACCAGATGGAATCACTGGTTTGACAAGAACATCTCATCTGGATTCCTGGAGGAAGACTGGACCCTTCTCATCACCGGACCCTTCTCTCTCAGGATCATCTCTGCTCCAGCGGAACCACATCTGCCACTCCAGGAGGATTTCTGGACTGCTTCAAACACCCTGACCAACAGGGTGTTAGGTTGTATCATTCCATTTATTTCACTTTTTTTTTCCTCTCTTCTTCTATTAAATTGTATCTCTGACTGGGAGTCTCACTGGTTTTGCTTTCAAACCAGCACAGGGTCCATCAGCAGTGGCTGTGCTGTTTGCATGTGTGCTGGAGGGAGGATCACGTGCAGTAACAGTGAAGAGCAGATGTGCTTGCTGGTGAGAGCTGCTTCCAGCCAGCACAATGCCAGGTTAGCACTCCAGATGAATTGCTACAGGCAGCCCTTCTGCCTGCTGAAAAGATCATTACCAATCAAAGCTGGTCATTCTACCTCCTTATTTCAATATTATTAGATGAGAGCTTCCTTTAAGGAGTTCAGTTTCCTTTGGGGAGGACTGACTCCAATAAGGTGTTGAACTGATTTGATCCCTGTTTCACTAGGAGATGTGTCATCCCCAGGTTTGAAAAAGTTATTCAAGAGTGCTTGAGCCTTTCATAATTAACATGCAACACCGGTTGCCACATGGGGAGCAGGCACAGTTATAATAACTCGGAGTCAATAATTCATAAACTATAATGCATTATTAATCAATTATTGAGGCCTGAATTACATTTAATGAGATTAAGCTGATTGGAGCACTAAGCTGTTTGAGTCATATTGATTTAATCAATGTGCTTAATTAAACTGTGTACATTTTCCACATGATCATTATTTCCCAGTATCCTGCATAAGTGGCCCCTGCAATTCACATCCTCTGCTGTTCTTTGCTCAGGAATTGCTCTTTGCTGCAATTTGTATTTAAAGGTAAAGGGCTTGTTTCTTCCTGAGAAAAGATCAAAGTTGCAAAACAACAATCTAAATAGCTTATACACACAAATTGAGAAATGCTAGAATAGTTTTCCCAGCAACTGTGCCTTTTTTATTCCATAGGCTTAAGATGAGACCAGGTCAAGACACCTCATTAGTCTCACTTTATCCCTCATTCCAGCTCCAGGAGCATTTGCAGAGTAAATGGTATGAGCATCCTACCATATCTACACCAAAACCATTACTCTATCTTTCTCCAGAAACATGCCTAGACAAAAAATGTGCTTCAGATCCCCAGGAGACAACAGTTAAGATAAGCAGGTGTCATTATCTTTTTTTGACAATATTCATAATGGTTTCCTCAGCCATGCATAAAGAGGACATATGATGTCAGAAGAGGAACTCAAAGTGACAGATATTACAGATGTAAATCCATTTGCTAGTGTCATTTTTGTTTAATTTACCTCACCTCCGCTGGCAATTATCTGGGACAATTTGGGTTAACTTTAAACCACAAAATTCAGATCTATAATGGTACCCAGGGCTAAAAGGACACTCATTAGGTGTGTTGACTCTGGACTACACGTAACACACTGAATAATCACCATTATTAATGGGGCTGACAGCAGTACAGTCAGCCATGAAGAGAGTTGTGCAATTCCCTCGGGACTGTTTTTGAGTCATTATTCTGTGTTAGCACTAACCAGAATGGCACCTACACTACATCACTTCTCAGAGGTGTCCTGCCCCTTCCCTTCTCTAACTAAAGGTGAGAGCAAATCCACCCCAACTCAGGGTACAGCCTGGAAACCCCTCCTGAAAAACTCTCACATGTCAATGTGGAGTGTACACTGTTCTTTTCTGACCAATCATTTTGCTTTTGGTGGTTTTAATTCCACCACTCTGTTAACATTAGCAACATATCAGTGTCCTTTACTTTCTTAACGAGAAGACAATTTTATCATTGCCTGTGCATCAGTGTTTAGATATTTTCCTTACACTTCTTTGAAGAGTTAATCTGTCCATTTGCTCTGTCACTTACAACAGTGTCCTACTGCTTGCAGGGTCTACTCAGCTGTCTGCCAGGGAGTTTAGTGGAGTTACACACTGCACACAGGCATAAATAATACTGTGAAATAAGAGTTTGCAAACTATTACTGAGTACACACACATGCTGCTAACACTGCCTTCACTGGGCTCTGTGTGTGTGGCAAACAAGAAAATCAGAGCTCTGCAAACACCTGTTGATTCATCAAGTGAGGAGTTGGCACCAGGATTTGGAAGCTTCTATCATTCTCCTTGTTTCTGCATTTATTTGAGGATGCTCTGAAAGACGTTGGGAATTGTTCTCGCTTTAAAAATATCTTTAACTCTCATCAGGTAGACCTAACACAGCCAGAAATAATGTCACCCACACAGTTAGAGTGATTTTACCTTTATCACAAGACCATGGAGGATATTGCAGAAAGGATGGGCATTAAAGACATCTTTACTCACTGGATGCTGAGTCTTCTTCATCTGATGGCAGGAAGGGCAGGTTTAAAGTTAAACAGCAACCTCAAAAATCAAGATAGACCCTCTCAGTTTCTATTTGTTCAAGTCTATGAAGCTGCAAAGCCCAGCAGGGAACACTGACCAGCCCCAGGTACCCACAGACATGGATCACGTTTGAGTGGAGGTTGTGCTGATGGGAACTGAGTGGTTGCATGAACGAGAGTAAAAGCACAGGAAGCCAAAGAGTTCCCAGCTCACCCCTTTCTGTCTTCATATCAATTTCAGAACTGAACATTTAATAAAAATTATTCAGTACACCACTGTCATAAAGGGCAGGTATAAAGAGAGGAAGGAGAAAGGAGCTTAAAGTGAATATCAAAGCTCCACACAAACAAGGCATAATGAAGGAAAGAAGCAGCCCATTTTTCTTTTCTTCAGCATGGCTTGTGCTTCCTATTAACAAGGTGCACATTAATAAATTTAACTCAGACAAATTTAACCATCCTAGAACCACATTAATCAAAAGCCTGACAAGAGCAATCTGAAAGAGTTGAGGAAGGGAAGTAAAGCACAGCTGACACAGAGGACGTCGTGCCCTGACTCTCTCTGGGTACTTCCAATACAAAATAAGTCCTTCCCACTACACTCCTACCAGGCTGACCCTGCTGCCTTCCCAGTACTCCTCACCCACCCAATGCCTCTTTCTCTGTTTCCTTATCCCTACAAGTCTATAATTGAGAAAGATTTAGACTATTGCAGTATGATCATGTGCAGCAGCTACAACGTCCTGGAGAGATTTGCTGAAAAGAAACTCTCAGGGAACAGATTAACACATGTAACAAAGCCAATATAAATTTGATAGGAAATCAAAGTGACTATAGCTCATGAAAACTATGCATTGGCCTAAACCAGAAGGAAATAACAGGGGCTGTCCATTTTTATTCATTATCCATGTGCCAAGTTCCCCAGTGCTCCACATTCCTTCTCAAGCTGAAAATCCCATGCATGGAGTCTGCACAAAGCCATGGGATTTATTGCAGGGAAATCCTCCACCCTTTGGTCTCTTCATATTTAGCTCTAAGTTGTTGCTCTTGAGTTATGTTTTTAGCATGGAAAACATTGACAAACAGGTCCTTCCATCAGCCAAAACACTTCACAGAAAGATGGCTATGTCATACAAAATGAGGAAACTGAGAAGTAACTGCTGATCAAAGCCACACAAAGCAGCACAAATTAGACTAAGTGCATCCCCAAAAGCCATAATTATCCAAGCTACTCAAACAAAATAAGCACATACATGATTATTCAGATTTGCCTACAGGCATCCCCACAGCATAAAACATGGTGTGCTGCCTTGCTGTTCTTCCACTTGATAAAACAATACATATTTTCATCACTTAAGAGTATTGGTGTTTACTTCTACAGTCTTGAAAACTTGAGTGAAACGATGTTGCCTTGACAATGTCTTCCCCCCCCCCAAAACATTACTTTTCAGTTGACAACTGGGGTTTCTACATGTTCTGTTTTGATTGAGTTCCATGGGCTCATGGAGAGATGTAGGAAGTCTGCAATCTTATTGTAGTGCAAACTTCATAGGAAGGGTTTAGTGGCACAGGATTTCATGGCATTTCAATGAGGACTACAAGCTCCCACTGGCTTCATGTATTACCACAAGGCAGGAGATATTTATTCCTATTGAAAATAAAGAGGACTTAAGCCACATAAATGGGATTTGAACCTAGATGCAGTACATTAAACAGTCTGAAGCATTCAGAAAAATTATCTGTTGAAATTGTTCATAGATGACTTATGAATCTTTCAGCAAACCTGGGCTGAATAAGCAAGCCAAGCCTTGTCTTTGCAGACAGATTAACAACCTTTGAAAACCTGCCAGGCTCTCTTCTAACACTGTGAGAAGAAGAATATACTCAGAATATATTCTGAAATACAGTGGTTCAGAAAATGGCCACAGTCACATTTACATCACAATACTTTATTAAAATTATTGTGTTTGTTTTGGGTTTTTTGGGGTTGTGGTTGGTTTGTTTGTTTTTGGTTGTTGTTGTTGTTTTGGTGTTTTGGGGGGTCTTGTGGGTTTGTTTGTTTGTTTTGTTGTTGTTGTTGTTGGTTTGTTGGGGTTTTTTTGCTTTGCTATGGCAAAACACTCCTTTGAGAAAGTCCTTTTAAAGCCAAAAGAGCAAAATTCCAATGTTTAGGATATTGACTCCTCATGTGACTGACTCACTCCAAGCCCTTGCTTAGATAAACCCAAACATGAGCTCAGCTTTTGCTTTGTACCACCATTGGAAAGGACTTCTCTCTTGGGCAGAAAACCTTTTTCACTGCATGCTTCTTCCACATGGCTTCAATCCTCAAACAAAATATTCCAACTTACTTTCAGTTGCCCCCCTGAGACCTTCAGCCATGAGGTGTCAGCAAACAACACCTGACCAGGTGATCCCCTGCCATGTGCCAAAGGCTGCTTCAGATAAGCAACCTCCCCCTCCCCAGCTCCCACACACTGGTTTTCTGTATCATCATCTTCAATTCTCTCTTCAAGGCAGGCAGGGACAGCCACAATCAAAGCTGTGCATGTGCATGCACATTATAAGTTCCCCATGCAGCCTGTACTTGGCTATTTTGCTTTAACATTTCAACTGGGAAAAGCATGTTCATGATATAAATTTGCTAATCCAGGGCAAAAGCTGAAATTGTCATCAAGTTATTACAGTGAAAAGGTATGAGCTGTGGATGATTACACTGTAATAATGTCAGCATAGCTGCAGTCACTCTGCTCTAAACCTGGACTAAAAAAGAGAGCAATAACTTTCAGCAACTCTCTTATTTCAGCTCCCTTTTAGTTCAGAAGAAGTCTGCAAGAACTGTGGTGCATGTCACAGAATCTCTTTGGATTCTTCTAGCCTAGTATCTAAGTGAGGTAATGAAAACTGTTCCTTTAACATCCAAAAAAATCTTAAGACAATTTCAATATTCACAAGCCTCAAAGGTTTCAACCTGTGTTATGCTTGAAGAGAAAAAAAAATCATTGTATACCTTGTTCCTGATTTCAGAAAAAAATCAAGTTACATATAAGTAGTTAATGATTTAGGCTCTAAAATCAAAACTAACCCAATGTGATGCTAATCAGAATCTTATTACTTGTTGTTGAATTACAGAAGCATGCAAATCTTAATCTTGTTTATCAAGGCCACTGAAGGCCTAAATTTTTGGCTCTCACAATGAAAAATAACCAGCTCTAGATATAAAATGGCAATAATTACAGTTATAATATTTACTATTAAACAGTACATCATCAGTATGGTCTCAAACAGGATGCAAAGAGCTATATTGTGTCCAGATGGATCTACTAAACACACTGGAGGATCTGGAACTTCACCAGAACACTTCAATTGCTGGTCCAGCTGGGAATGAGTTATCTTGGTTTGGGTTTTGGTTTTTTTCAAATTTAAGATTTCAAAATACATAAATAATTTTAGTAGAAAACATAAAATACGAAAAAAAAAATCTTGTTGAATTAGCTATTTCACAGTTTTTTGCTCTAGGAGACATTTTACAGTTCTCCCTCCTCCAACCTGTAATTTTTAAAGAGCTTCATAATTGGCTATTCCTCATATTTATATTCCTTTTTTCCAAAATGAGAAACACAAGAAAATCAGCATGTTCACAAAAGAGGTTGTTACTGTCACTGCTGACATGAGCATAACTCACCAGCATCTTTTTTAATGCTTCATTGGGCTACTTACAGAACTGCTCCAGGTCATCTCTGTTTTTAGACTCAGGCATGGCAGTGATTGTGAGCAATGGGCATGGATTTCCTCCTAGAGTCTGGCAGAGTGTCTGCTGCCTCCAGTAAACCTTCTTAGGGTTCCTGTTTTGTTCCAGGATATCAAGATGGGACTGAAAAAGAAACAAGGAAGCAGATTTATAAAGGAGTTCGTGGTCTATAAAACCAGATTTTATTCCAGTAGCTGTATATTATTTTTGATGCTAATATCATATCTTGCTAACTTCCCAGCTCCTCTCTTCTGCCAGTTAATATCACCACCATTTGCTTCCCACAAATATGCACAAGCCATTCACAATGCATCCCAGTTGACTGAAGCTGCACATAATATTTATTCTTATATCATGATCCACTTGAGGGTGTCCCTTTTTCTTGCAGAGGGGTTGGACCAGATGACCTTTAAATGTCCCTTCCAGCTCAAACTATTCTATGATTTTGCCTGAACAGTTCCTAGGTGCTTTTGTTAGCATAATGAAATTTCTATGCATATATGAAACCCAAAAGAGGAGCATTTACTCTTTATATTTTAATAAGGTTTTTGTAGAAATGTGAGAAAACTCACCAATTTTGAACATTTACAGGATTGATTGCTTAGCTGTCAAGCACATGCCAGTGAAACTCAGTGACAACTCCATATCAGAGGCAGCCAAAAAGTTTTTATCGAAACAACATTTTGTACAATCAGTAGTGGGAAATTTGAAGAGTGTCTTTCCAAGAAGTTATTTAAAAAGGGAGATTTTTTTTTTTCTCCCCACCCCCAAAGTTTGTGACAGTTTCAAACAATTCTAAAGTCCAACAGCTTCTTGAGAAATTTGAGAAAAAGAACTGGCAGCTTAGAAGAAAGACTTTTTGGAACAAATTATGATCGCCTCATTAGCCACGAAGCCACTTGTCACCCACACACCAGATGAAGTGTAGTTCTCTGTTTGCATTGCAATTGGTGACTGTGAGTGATGCCACTGCGGGGTGTTGCTGAGTGTTGTGGAGCTCCAGTTGTCTCCCAGTTGGTGGGGATAGGTGCAGTGAGCACAATTGCCTTAACGATAACTAAAACACATCGGTTCACTCGGCACAGGGTGATGGTTGGTCTCTGCAAGTCAGGGTTACATTTTTAATCCACATTCATGGGACATCACGTTCCTGTTCCTCAAACCTGGAGTCTCACCGTGTTTCAGACTGGTTTCTCAGCGTCCAAATGGAGCCATGTAACCACAAAACTGAAATTTACAGTCAGCTGTGTTATAAAACAATTAAAATACAGCTCTACAAAGTAAATTCAATTATTAGATGCATTTAACAATCTCACATAGATACAGAGAACTCAATATCATCGTTTACTTATGTTCCTGATAGCCAGTGAAACTTAATTTGGTATAGCTACCACAGAGATTTGAGCTAGATATCAAAACAATTAATACTGCGATGGAAAAACAGATAAATTACTGTTTATAAAAGAAACTTAATTACTAACGGACAAGAAGTAATGAACTGCAGAGTGTATCCAGTTCAAATAGGATTCTGCAATATTTCCTGCAAAAATGCCTATAACCATTAAATATATATGATATTTAAAAACATTTTTAAATTACTAACTCCATGTACATTTTTTTCTTCTTCCCCAAAGCACTATGTACTTAATTGAGCCCTTGGGTTCATAATCACTTTTAATTTATTATTGATATGTAAAACCAACACATTTCACCAGTGGACAAATACTTTAAAATGCAATCTACTGATGCATAAACCTGATTTAGTTTATTTACTGTGGAAATAAAAGCAAAATGGAAATGTGTATAGTGCATCACTTGACATTTTAAATTAGCCCAAGCAAAGAAGACTTTCAGAATTATTAGAAGTAGTGATTTTGCTTTGGGTAGAGCAGGACTTGACAATCTATCAACCTTTTCCACCCACAACTCCCATTTACCAAACTTTATGGTCCTTATTGTGTCTGAGTTCATTTAAACTTTTCCTGGGGCAAAATTCCCTTTAACTTCAATAAGCATTTTATTTGAAGAGACGGTGAAATATTTAAAGTCCTGGTCCTGTAAGCCTAGGAATAACATCTTTTTCATCTCTATTCTATTCATTCAGGGGCAGGTGAGAGATTCAGTGATTCCCAGAGCACACAAACTCTCCAAGTCTCTCTTGCTTTGTGCCAGCAGAAGATAGAAATCAATAACAGTGAAATAATGATGAGGCACTGCGTTTATGTGAAATGTATGTTGGTGAATAAGTCTGACCAATTTTTCAGTATTGCATTTGTTTTATACCCTGCAGACTGTAGATATTTGTGCCTTCAGGGCTAAAGGTCAAACCTCACCACAGGAGCATACACCCCTCCCCAGGGAATTTTAGGAGTAACTGGTGAGGTGCTGATGAGCTGACAGACATGTTTTGGACTGAAGGCTGGACTGGCCTTCGTCCAGATACTGGAAGTATTTTCTTTGAATGTCTATGATGGGATGCAAAAGGGTTGACAAGAGGCTTCCTTGAGTAGGAATCAATCTAAGCATAACACAGCGAGTCCTGGGGGAGGACATTCCCCTGGAAAGCACAGCCTTCCATACCTGGTTGTGGCAAACTGATAGCATTGTACAAAACAGAGTGACCTTGAGCTCCACCAAGCCACACCAGCATGCATTGCCCAAAACAAAATGTATTGATAATGGAAACTGAGTTGAGAAGGGAAAGTGATCTACTGCAACTGTGTGGTTTCATCTGCAGTAACATCGTTCTCATCTTTAGCATCAAAGCAAAGCTTCTCCCAGAACTATCATTTCACTTCTTTCATCCTATCTCCCCTTCAGACCCTGGTCTCCCCTACATCAATTATAGAGGAAGCACATTGGATGCATTTCCCAGAAAATTCCCTTGCCATCCACCCCTTTCCACAGAAAAGGCTGTGAAAAACAAACCCGTGCCCAGCAAAAAAAACTTAGTACAACTCACTAAATTTATGCTTTTGGAGTTGTATTCTTTTAGTTTCTGTACTGACAGCACTGGTGGGAGTGTCACAAATTCCTACTGACACTCCAGCTGGCACTGAGGAAAGAGCTGGTAAAGTATCAGATGAGGTCCAGCAGCCTGGCAACACTGGGGTGCAGCTCTGAAAGCTGGGCTGTTACCCTGTGTCAGGAGGAGAATCAGGCAGCACATCTGAGTTGTCATTAGGTTTAGCCCCCTGCTTCCCAGCCCATCAGGAGGAGGATCCTGCCACCCCAAGTGAGTGGAGACACCTTTGGTTTGTATTATGAGTAGTATAAGCACTAATGGTTTGTGCTCAGCTTGTCCCACAGAGAAATTTCTTTTCTTCTACAGCATTCTGGGCTTTACAGCTGGCAGGAGCTGCAGCTGTAACAAGGCAATTTCACCATCACCATCACAGAATGGTTTCAATGGGAAGGGACCTTAAGGATCATCTCATACCAACTCCCCTGCCACAGGCAGAGACAATTTCCACGACCCCAGGTTGCTCAAAGCCCCATCCAACCTGACCCTGAACACTCCCAGGGATGAGGAGGAGTGAAAGCAATCCTCTGTGTCATCCCAAAATCCACACATACCCAAGCAGCTCCAACCCATCAGGGCCATTATCTTATCTAGGTGGGCATGCCAGTATTACCATCATTGTGGAGTAGGTGTAGGGGTAGTGGTAGGCCAGGTAGCAGACATCATCTTTGTGAGGGAACTTGATGCTGAAGGAGAGGGTGTAGTAGAACCTTCCCCTCACACCTCCCCCTGCAGCTGCACTGCAGCGGTAGTGGTTCCTGGAAGAAGAGAAAGAGGAGGAAAGTAAATGCTTTTCACTTCTAGGTGTGCATTTGAAGCAGCCAGGAGAAAAAATAAGCATTCAGAGAGGCATCCACACAAGAGGACACAGAGCCCAGCAGGGAGTTAGGAGGCAGAACTGCACGTGGCAGTGCAGGGCACAGCCAGGCTCATGCTGCTGAGGGGTGGGAGCACTCCCCTGGGAAAATAACATCCATTAATGCTTCGTTTTGTTAAGATGCAAATAAAGAAGCAGTTGGCTAATAGCAGCTCATATAGCAGAGTCCAGACATACTTAAACTATGCATTCAGCTAAAACTGCTGTATTTCTTCAGATATCCACGTTATCTTGCTCAGAGATGCAGGTTCTTATTCACAGCCCTGAACAATGCCATGAGAAAATGCTCTGCAAAAAGCCTGGAGATTTCAAAAATATGAATACCCTACCAAACCAACGATTCAGCTCCACCACAGGAAGAAAAGTGATATTTCAGGAATAAAAAATAAATAATAAATAGGACATACATAAAAATATTTCAGAGGACAGCAAAGGCACTTTGCTGAGTAGGAAGGAGAGTGGGTTTGGGTAGAGACTGGGCATGAAGTGACCTCATACAGATCTGCCAGTTGTGACCCACTCAAATACTTCTTTGTAGCCCTCCTCTTGGAAGACTTGAGCCTCTCCCTCTCAGGGAGCAGTGAGGACAAGTTGCTCCCTAAAAAATAGGGAGCTGAGCTTGGTATGGAAGACAGAAGAGCCAGGAACTCTCAAGGCAGGGTCATCTCCCACAGCACCTGATCAGGACATGCCTGGGGACAGCAGAGGGGTGAAGATTATCAGACAGGACTGTGGTGGTGAGGCAGGTCTGGGTCCAACCAGCAGGTCAGTTCATGGGTCAGGATCCAGATCAGGGTGTGTAGCAAAGCAGGGACACAGCAACAGGGACACAGCAGTGACTGAGCTGAAGCCTCACTACAACAGAGCTCTGGGTGAGGCTGGTCAACACTGGCAGCGTCTGAGAGAGCACACAAATCCTTGACACTGCCTTCAATAAAACTACAAAACCTTACAGCAAGCTCCTCAGTCTAGTGTCAGGATCTGATCTCCTGCAGGAGACTTGCTCTGATGAAGAGATTACTTCAGGCTGAGCAGGAAAAGTTTTCTTTCAGCAGAGATGAAGTGGCAAATCACGCACTTTAGGGAGAAGCCTCAGAGCAAATTGCATCCATAAGTACATTTCAAACAATATTTTTCCCACATTGCACCAATTATGCTGTTGCCAAACCTTCTGATTCTGAAGGGCTGTGAGGTTTCTTTGACAAATGTTATCATCAATGTTGCATTAAAATGCAAAATAGAAGAGGCAACCAAAAGATGTAATTTCAGCTCCTGAATTTTACAATACTAGTTTATTTTGCTGCTGTTCATTTTTATTCAAAGGGGTGGAGAGAAAAGATAATTATTCTTGTCAAATTCTCCAAAATAATCAGCTCTTTTTCATAAGGGAGAGACAATACAATGCTGCTAGGTTTTCACTTGAATTCAATAAATAGTCAGGAACATGTGGGGTGAGTGACACCGACTGGATCAATAGATAGTGCAGGAACACTGAGTCACAGTGGCAACCTGAAAAGCCCATGATTTTATTCTCAGTTGAAACCTTTACCCCAACATTTCCTTTGCAAATGAAGCATCTCAATATTGCACAAAGAGACTCAAAGAGAAAAAAAATTCAATAAACCCACAAATATAAAAACACGTACTTAGCATTTATAGTCTTTCACTAGATTTAGGGCTAAAGTCTGGTATTTTTTTGAAGTCAGAACAATGACATTTAATATAGTTCCTGTTAATTTTGACAATGAAAGATAATTAATAACCATTTCCTGCATGGTGCAGAAGGAAAATTCTCATCTCCATCCATTACAGTCAGTGTCGTTTGGAAGGTTAGATCACCTTATTCATAAAGAGTGGTCACAAAAGTGCTGAATTCTTCCAAGTTCTCCCCTCCAAGTTCACATTTGTAGTTAGGGTGTGGGAGGAAGCAGATCTTTGCAGGCAGATACTACCTAAACATCTAATATAGACATTATTTCCACCTGTCCCTAACACTCCAGACTAAAGTCTTCTCTCTCTGTAGTCAGTAATTCAGCAGCCAAGTGTCCTCTCCTACCTAAAATGGCCACTTTAACCCAGAGGTTTTGCATCAGGAGACACCTCTGACCTTGATCCTGCACTGGTAGCTCAGTGCTCCTCACTGCTGCCTGCTCAGACATGACCCCAAGGGCAGGGAGGCACAGCTCCCACAGCACTGCTCAGCAGCACATTTCATCCTTGTTCCGAGCATCTCTGCTGTTCCACCTAACTACCCACCCAGAAAAGACATTTTCAGACTTTTGAATCACTTCTTGACATCTTATTTCAATCTATAGCAGGCTATCTGGCAGTAACAGGAAGTTTACAGGTGGCTTTGGGAGGCTTCAATATTCTTCACTCTTGGATTAAAAAGAAAAAGCCCCTGTGTGTAAGCAGTGTAAATGATCATGTTCTTTTACTGTATATAATCTGGTCTCCTCACAATCCATCATACAAAGCAGTAGGTCTGAATATTTTTAAAAGAAACCTAAAAAAAAAATCCCCATTTTTCCTCTGTGCCTCCCTCTCCTCCTACTGCTGTCAAGCCAAAATAGCTTTATTGCTTCCTTTTTCCTCCACCAGATTGATGTTTTTTAGTTCCTCACCACTTTTTCATCACAACACCCTACCATATCAGCATGGAGCCTAAAGTAACAAGAAAGGAAAAGGAAAGGAATAAAAGACTGTGGCAACATCTGGTCCTCACTACCTTATTTGTCTTCTCTATCAAAAACATATTGAAAGTCTCTCATGCTTTCTAGAAGCCAACACACTGGTTACTGGAAAAAAAAAAGAGAGACCAAAGTGTGGTTTTCTCAATGACCATGCCAGCTGTATCTACTGTGCCTTTCAGTCACTTTGTAGTAGTGAAATCACTTTGCTTGCTGCTCTCCTTCAGAAGAAAAAATGCACAAATATTATACTTCCAGCATAGCAGTGATGAAGAGTTAATTAATAATAATTATAATACTACTTATCTTTTACTCTGCAAGATAATTTTTGAGCTTAAAAAAAATCTTTGCAGACACTATCTGATTAAAATATGCTTCTCCATTTATCTATTCCATTCTTTGGGTGGCAGATAAGTGACTCTGATTTTCCACCCTTTGTAGGTGGAGAAACAGACACAGACAGGTGAAGCAGCTTGGACAAAGATGCAGGCAGGAAAGGAGTTGGGTTGTAACTGAGGAATCCAAAAGCACCAAGTGATTCAAGAACAATAGCTCTTTGCCATCTGGTCTTTAGACTTCCTATCTGCAGCATTTAGTGTTGTAAAAAGCACTGTTAGATGATGGAATATGGCATAACTTGGCAGTAAAATGGCCCAAGAAAGTATCAATATCCCAGACTTCTGGGCCACTTCACTTCACTTCAATGGAGTTCAAATAGAAAGTCAAATGTTTCTCTCTTCTAATCTGTTGATGTATTCCCTTGGTCCAAAATATTTCCCTCCTGGAGTTTGGTGTCCTCATTTTCCACATCTAGACTGTCTTACATCTCTAAGTGTGGTTAGTAAGTGCAAGATACTTTAGTAACACCCTGGTTCATGTCATAAAAAGCAGTAAGTAACAACTTACTGGGTGTGGCTGTTATTTTGGGGTCTGCCACCTTGGAAAGCAGAAAATGCACAACACACTTTTCTTTCCAAAGGGCAGATTCATGGTAAGGTGTTTTTGTTGCCAGTATTTCAGGCAGAATCCCAGCTGAAGTAGAATATTCCCCCAGCCATTGTGCTGTTAAGGTGCTCAGTCATACTGCAAAGGCCAGGTGCTCTCAGAGGGAGACTGATGTCTCACCCTCTCAACAGACATCATTAGAGCCAAGAAGTGACCTGCTAATGTTATGATGTTTATTTCATCTAATGTGATTATAAAGATGCTGAAAAGAGAAGACCTAGTTCTGACATCGTTATGATCACTAAACAGCCAAGTTTTTAGTGCTGATGTGAGAACAAAACACTCCATGTACCTCATTACTATCTGACCTGACTACTGTCTGAAAAAGCTGGAGGTTAGATAATGTGCTTAAAATGAGCCATGAAACCAAAGGCACAAGCACGTTGTCACCAATTCAACACTCAGCTGCCATTGTTCCTTAAATAATTTGCCAGAAAGGAATATTATTCAGTGCATAAAAGCTGCCAAGAAAGCAAGAGAATTAGATGATCTTATTGTAACTGCAACTGTTTATCATGGGTGTATCCTGTCATTTCACAGAGAGGCAATAAAATAAAGCAGAAGTGTCACTCAGCTACTTTTTGACAAGAGCTCTGCTAGTATTCTCCACAACATAAAAACTCTTGTGAGACATATAAGAAAGCTACACAGTGACACAGCTGTGCCACAACATTCATCTTTATGAGTGAACGACCCCATCCTCAGGGAAGATGGATGCCAGAGATCAGCCAGCCTGCTTCACGCAGACATCTCACCAACGAGCTCTTCCTCCCCCTGCCCTTCAAGCTCAGAGGTGTCTCTCAGTAAAGGCCCTGCTGCCAAAGCAATTAAAGGCATCCCTGGGTTCCTCTGTGTTTTTGAAAGTAAATCAGTCTTTTCCCATATTTATTAATAACTTCTGGTAAAAATAATTGGATGGGGTCCCCTTCAAAACATGCAGCCCCACCCAGGATCCCTGATGACCAGGGTGAATGGAACTGAAGTGAGCCCTTTCCCCAAAATACTGGCAGTGTGATATCACTGTAGCAACCCCATCTCCTTCTCTTCTGAGACAAAGCCTGCACAGCCCCATCCCCACTAGTTTCATATTCCACCCCCTTACAACTTCTAATGACTGAGAATCTCTTTTATAATCACTGAAATAAAAGCATTAAAGTTTCAGTAGAGGTGAAAATGTATTTATGTGTGTGCATGCACATTCTTGTGTATACAAAAATATGTGAGAACCAGGAACACACAATAAATGAGAGACAACAAGTACTTATCCTAGATGATTATGTTGACACATAATTCAATGTACAGCTAGAAAACACAGAATATTCCAAATCAATAAAACAATTCTCTCATATATTCTGAGCAAGAATCTGATTACAGGCTTAATTGCACAATCATGGCTTAATCTTGGAAGTCAGCTGTTGTTTAATCACCACACAATAGCTGCCTTGTTAATGATATGGGAAGCCACTGCAATGGTATCCAGCATGAAAAGCCTGCCCACACTCAGAGGAGTCAGAGATTACAGGTGAAGGGAAGCCACTGCACCACATATCTGAGCTCTTGAGGTAGAAGAGGTGAAGGTCAGGTGCATGAAGGTCAGCAAAGAGTACTTGAAACAAAATAAAATAGCTACTCAAATTGCTGTAGACAGATGCCAGGCTGAGAGAGGATATCCTGTGCTTTCAAACCCTCCCTACCCCACTCATGAAAAAAAAAAACCAAAACCTTAAAACAGAAAATAGGACAACTTGGAATTTTCTTCTGAGGCTCTGCAAAAGGAGCCTGAAACAGGGAACTTGCACAGATATCAGCACTGAGCTTGCCAGGGTTCCTTTACACCACTGTTGTACATCCAACCCATTTTTTGGCTCCTCAGCTCCTCTATCTCTTAAAAAGTCAGAGAATGCAACAGAAAAGCAATTACACAGAAGTACACAGAGTCACCAGGTTGGAAGACACCTCCAAGATCAAATCCAACCCAATCCTAACCTCAAATAAACCAAGTGCCACATCCAGTCTTCTTTTTAAACACATCCAGGGATAGTGACTCCACCACCTCCCCGGGCAGACCATTCCAGAACTTTATCACCCTTTCTGCAGAAAACAATGATCCCATCCAGCTCGTTTCTTCCCAGACAGCAGAAGAAACCACTACACTCCTTCTCCCTTCCTTCTCCTTCCTCCTGGGCAAGGGAATTCTGCATATTCCCTGGCATCTACTAGTGAGATCTCACTTGTGGCTGTTTTCTGAGGGTGGAAGCACATAACACAACATTGAGCCAGCAACAATTCAGAGACATTTGAAACAGGGGGCATTGGTGGCAAGAGGCTGGTGACATCAGTGCAGTTAACAGGAATGAAACAGTGGAGAAAGGGAGGCAGAAATTATTCACCAGAAGTACACTTACTTGTAGTAGCAGATCTCCTGGCCTGCCCGAATCCAGCGAGGCCTGCCCTGGAGAGCTTCCCTCACTGAGTACATGACCAGCTGCATGCCTACAGAAAACAAGACAGTTTCAGGTGATGTGACTTCTCTGGCTGGAAAAGACAGGAGTGGGAAGAAAGAGGCTAAAGAAGCAGCATCATTATTTTGTCAGTACTCTCTCTGCTGATAGTTTATGCAGAGTAAATACATTCCCAAAGCCCCCAAAGTGTTTTATTCTGAGACAGCCATGTCTGTACAAAAAGCCCCTCCAGAAGAAATGAGCTGAATGAAGTTTATTAAAAAATAAATTATTCTTCTGGCCTTTGCAAACCATTTTGTTTACAAACAGGGGAAGGGAAAGAAAATAATATGAATCAAGGCACCAACAAGATCAGTAATTTGGTTAGTCCAATATTTTATGCTTGGTTGCACTAATATTGAACTCTTAATCCTACCATAGCATCAGAGATCTGTGATGCACCCAGTACCCTGCCTTCTGAAATCAGCAAGCAAAACTAGAAGCTTTTAAACTTACTATTAGACCTAAATAATACCTAAGTGTCATAAATGCTGATAACAATAGCATCCATCTTTGTACTGCATCACCTCAGGGCATGGCTTGTTCCTGACCTCCAAAATATTACCATTTCATTCCCTAAGGGGCAAGGCTTTCTCTGATCCTCTGCAGGGAGTTTTTGCATCAATTCCCTTTGCTGTACACACCTGCCTGCTCTTTAGGGCAGGGTGAGGATGCTGCCCTCCCCAGCAGAGCTCTCTGCACAGGGTGTTTCTGGCGAGGAGCTGCAGGGGAGGCTCCTGCCTGCAGCTCCAGCAGACCCAGCACAGCCACAGCCAAGCACAGCCATGGTGCTGGCACCACTTCTGTGACAGCACTTCTAAGAAAGAGAAAAATGCCCTCCCAAATGTTTTTGCGTGTTGATAAGTTGCCCCCTGAGCCTCCTCTTAGCTGTTGTTGTGCCGGGGGGAGGTGATGCTTGAAAATCATTAATGCTGATGGCATATGTGCATTAGCAGCTATTCAGTTCCCTTCTTCCTTTGGGTTTCCCTGCTGGACTCTCCAGCGCTGTTGGAGCCAGGAAGTATCAGCAGCAATGCCTTTCCAGCTCACCTTTGGCTGTGCTGTGGGGCAGCACTAACTCACCACAGCCAGGAGCAGCCTCTAGAATGCTGTTCTCTGAACCAGTGCTGTGAGTTATGTACCAGAGGCAATTCTGTGTTTGGTACCAGGACATGGCCACCACGAATTTGGAGAGGCACAGGCCCGTCCAGATGCCCATTTAATCAGAGAAGGGATATGGGGCTCAGTGTCTGCCAGGGTCTTGATGTCCTGAATGCCAGCTCCTGCCCTTCTCTCTGAGTCCAAAAGACCCACAGATTAAACTGTCTTAGAGCAATGGTTGCTACTACTCTGCCATCTCATTTTAATTAAAAAAAAATCGCTTTCTCCTTTTTACTTCCCCTGTGGAAATGTTCAGTTTTAGAAAACAAACTGAAATCAGGGCTCTGATGAAATCCCATTATTTCCCTTGGTAGAGTAAGTCAGTGAAAGAGGGGAAAGGAGAGAAATGGAGGCTGTGCCTCCTGTCTTGCTCTGCTCCTGGCCACAACTGTTTCATTAAATATCCTTTCTGCCAATTTGAAAGTCACACAGTGCCATCTAACCAACAGCAAATGGGAAAAATTAAACCAGACAAGTAACCAGGAGCTGTAAAAAATTGCCACCCAGGGCACTTTGGCACTACATCACAACTGGAGGCTTTTTGTCTCAGAGTGTGGGCATTAGCCCAGGAAAGTGCAGAGGGAAAGTGACAAATAAACAGCATCTCTTACCACTGCTCTGTGTAAATGCTGTGCATGTGCTGGAAGGGGCAGCGAGCCTTGCTCAGCCAAGCCAGAAAAGCTGGAGCTTCACTGCCTGCTTGGAGCAGCAGAAGGAACCCACAGAGGAATTCTTTAATAGTCAACCCCATGAACAAGCCATCCAAAAGCCAGCCATGGCTTAGCCTCCCTCCTTAGTCCAGATGGTATTTTCACATTTCTCTTCCAAATGTATTTTTCATCGCATGCTTGAACATGTGAGTCATGTACACTTTCAGGTACACAAAATGAGATTATAAATGCTGACAACAGCCAAACTAGCAGATAACAACCTTCCACCAATAATAGCCTGAATCTCTGGCTACAAGAGTAAAGGCATTAGGGGCTACATCAACAATTGCATTGTGGTTTAAAATAGGACATCAACATCCTTCATTTTCAGGGTCCTACCACACACACCTCACTGAATTGTTGGGTAATTCAGGTAAGCAGTATAAGATGACCAAAAAAATTCAGTTGGGGTCTCTATGAATACTTGAATTCCAGCCCTTTGGGTTAAAGAGTAAATGCCTTTTAATTTGTCCTGTCACTCATCCAGCCAGTTTCACACATACAAGTGATTCCAATTCCTAGTGCTGTTTGTTATAGGTACACTCCTCAGAGAGTTGTCCAGGTGACGTTAGAGGCTGTAGCTACAGGGCTACAGAGTAATGCAAAGTCTAATATTATGGACTTATCAAACACTCTGAGTCTGGTGTAAATTAACAGAGCTCCATGGAAACAAACCAAAAAAACCCCTCGCCTATGCCAGCTAAGAATTCAATCCACAGTCTCCTTGCAGAAGAAATAATTTCTCTTCTAAAATGGGTATTGAGAGAAGGGATTTGCCCTGTCTGTTTCTGAACAATTCTGCCTTCCTCCTGAACCATGACAGGAGCTCAAAGACTGCAAGGAACAGAATTTTTTATCATCATTAATATCAATAGAAATTTCAGTAGGTCTGAAGATGTCTTACTAGATAAACCAAAGAATCATGAATATTTGTTTGAGGATTATCACATTTATTTAAATCTTAGAAGTACTTCCCAATCCTGTGCTGCTCATTCAGTTCCAACAGATTGTCTTTCCCCCCCAGCTCTCCCAACCCTAGTGCCATTCTTCTTCAGTTCTGGTCTATAAACTCAACAGTGACATTTATTTCCCCCTACAAATCCTCTCCCAGGTCTCAATACTCAGTTTCCTCCTCAGTCCTCCTGAGGATAGACAAAGGTTCCTTGACAAATCTAAAGTGACTTTTTCAGTGGACTTCAGGGCAGAAAAGATTGAATTTACAGTCTCCCTTATACTTACAGACACGGAGAGTTTGAAACCTTTATGGCATTAAAAAGATATTCTTGTGAAGAGAAGGCTACCCCAATTCCCCAAAGCTCCTACCATAATTAAACTGGCTGTTGAACTTCTCACAGTTGATGATGTTGAAGCGATAGGGAACCGCCGACTTCATGTCTCGGACCTCGAAGTAGAACCACTGGTGGTGCTGGTTGCTGTTCACATCTGCATTCATAATGAGGTCATACTCAAATCTGTAAAGAAAAATAATAAAAGCAGTGGCCATGAACAACCTCCTGTCTGCCACTGATCATGCTGACAGCAGGCTATGCAGTCAAAGTGATTGATATTTTGTGAGCATCACCATCAAGCACCATTAAACACTCACACTATAACAGTCAAAACATTTTGAGCTCTGTTTTCTTAATCATGTTTCTTCCATGACATCCAGGTGTTAGAAGGCATAATAAGCTCCAGATTCATCTAACCTGCTTCCCTGGCTGACCCTTTCCAAGCCCAGGAGAAGGTCACCATCCCAGGCTGTGGTGACAGCAGCAGGCAGGCTGGGACGCCTCTGTGCAGGGTACTTACTCACGCACTTGGATCGCTTTCCGAAGGTTTCCCGACTCAAACTTGGAGAAAAACGTCAGACAGCCTGGAGCAGCTGGGCTTGAGAGGCTGCTGTAAAGCAAAGCAAGGACACATGTAGCAGATTGCTTCAAAGACAAGCTTTCCCCAGCACCTTTTGTATTCTAAAATTTGCTTTAATTTTTTTTTTTTTTTAATAAGCAAGATCCTGGGATAGAGGAGGAGGTGAACAAATCCATAATCTTTCTATCCAATGCAGCTTTTCTGTCTACTCTTGCTTAGTAATTCTAAATCACATCTTCCCTTTTCCTAATAATCCCTTTTGTCGCTGTCCATGTTTGCTTTCTTTATTCTTACTTACCCACTGGACTATTCCTATTATTTCATTAATTGTAGAAGGCAGCTTTAACAATTACTCTCTATTTACTCTTCCTTCATCTCTAGAGTTTCTTTCTCCAACTGCTTAGAAACCCTTAAATTAAGGGCAACTTTATAAGCAACTTTATAACTTTCTCCTACCTCAAACTGGTACCTCTTTTTAACTCCAAAGAATGGTCTTTGAGTCACCTATCCTTCTGTGAATGCAATTTCTTCAAATTTGGGACCCTCTCAACAGCCTTGTGCTACATCTGCTCACAGACCATAGTTGAGTGTTTAAAGCATTGACAAGGCCAGATGTTTGAGGGTTTTTTTGGAAGTGCTATGCGAGTGTCACACTTATGAAACAGGGTACATCTACAGCCTGTGACACTGGCTGTGCAGACACTCATTGGGAATTGCTGCCTCAGGGGGTGGAAAAGATGCATCTGTAGGTACAGTTCCCAGCACCAGTCAAATCACTGCATGCAATGCAGACAGATCCAGGGACAAGCTACAGTCCCTTTGGTGTATTCTCTTGTTCTATCTAAAATTTTGATGCTCTCCTGCTCCAGTGATTTCCACATCAAATCCTTTGCCTGGAGTCATCTACAAGGAATCTGCTCCTCCTGGATATTTTCTCTGTTAGGCCTTTACCTCCTGTGTTACTTCTATTCCTGTATCAGAGCTGATCAAGTAAACTCAGCTCACTGGCAGCACTGACAGTGCCCCTGGTTGCAGCACTCAATTTAAGTGACCCACCTGGGATCATCTAAATCAAACACAGTTCTTCCTATCACATCTCCCGGCTGGATTAGGCGGCGAACATCATCAAGGACTTTGTCCCTGGGAAAAAGAAAGCAGCAAATTAGCAAATTGTAGTGACAGTGTGAGGAATATTGATATAGAGTATTCTTCTAGAAAGAGTCTTAGGAAATTCTTTTTAAGACTGGAAAGAGCCTCCAGGTGCTAATTCCAGGTGAACTTTTTTTCCCATCCCGAGAGCGCTTCTGCTCTGTGCCTTTTGGATTAAATGACTGATCCTGGAAGATTATTTATTCACTACTGGATTGTGTAAGGTTTGATTTATCCCCAGTTCTTCCCAGACAATGCCAACCCCCCAAGTGGCCAGTTTTACCCTGTGAGGAAATACCTGCCCTAACTTCCAAACCTACTAGTCTGACTCATAGTGAATTGAATGTTGACTCTAAGTCAAACTGATTTCTACTCATTATTAAACAGAGCTTCTCTGATCCCTGAAGATGATCAAATGCAGAATACCAGATTTTCTTCCTGACCTTTGAAGCAATCATGTTATGCCTTGAAGCATGATATGATTAGTCCCATTTTAGCTGTACAGTTACACATGTTGTTGTAGCCATAAAACCAGAGCTTTTAGAGCAACAGTGCAACATGGTAGAGTGATTTCCTCTCTAAGGTTTCTACCTTATATATTTACTGCAGAAAGAATCATTCTCCCTGGCAGTCAGAAATCAGTGGTCTTAACAAATGATTGATCAACTCTAAAGTTTAGCATGGAATCCACCATCTTTGCTGCCTGCCAATAATCCTCTATACCACTAAAAAGCAATGTAAAGTCATTGCATACACCCTACTTGGAGCAAAAGACTGTAGTTATAAGAGCACTATCTCCCAGCACAACTTCAAAACACAACTTCCTGCTCATCTGAACACACAAATAATGAGAGGTTCTTCCTGAGAGGACAGAAAGGATTTTCCCTGAAAGAATCAGGCTGGATGCTGCAAGCACAAAAGGTGGCTGAATAAAGAGTTAGATTGAAGGTAAAAAATCTTATCCCACAAGGACACAGAGGCTTCTCCAGCTCTAAAATGGACTTGTTTTCATTTGTGTTCTAACAAGGTCACAGATTCACAACCCAGCTTAGATTACCATCACAAATACAGGTATATTGATGAATTTATCAATCAACCGAGGCAAATCATTGGGTAGCGAAAAATTTGTTCAATATCTTCCCTAAGACATTCAGGGCTGTTAGAGTCAGAACCTAGATAAGCCAGTTTTGAGCCCAAGAGCTCTCACCACATCAAAGCACAATCACCTTTGGACCCCGTGCTTGCGCTCCAGCACGGGCTTGCTGTAAGGAGGTGGCTGGTGACCCCAGAAATCCGGGAATGCCAGCTCTCTGTAGCCTGGGATGGACTTCACACATTTGGCCCTGGCTGCGTAGAAATGAGGGTTGTGGAACGGGATCTCCCCTTGATGTTTCTCCAGAAGATTTCTAACTGTATCTGAGCTCTCCAATCTCCCTCCAGGACTAGGATTACCCTCAGAGTGAGGGTAAAACATTTTTTTGTACCAAGCAGCTTCTTTTAGGAGAGGGTACAAAGCAAACACATGACTCCTGGCTGGATCTTCCTCCTCACAGAAGTCTTTATCCTGGGCTTCTTCAGAAATATCTCTCTTTTCATCATTCTTATCCCATATGCATTCCTCCTCCTTTCTCCAGCTTTGCAATGGGGCTTTGAAATCCTGTTCCCCTGGATCTGGTCCCATCTCTGTGACACTTTGGTTTCTCCATCTGCAGTTTAGATGTTTCACAGAAGTAGCACTTGGAATGAAATGAGAGGGAGCAGAGGGAAGATTCTCAGTCCTGTCCTCCATGCTCTTCTTTTCCTCAGACTCAAATTCAAGCTCCTTTAAATTTAAAAAGCAGAAGAAATTAAAAGAAACTACAGACAGATTGTGCCTCCTTCCAGAGGAAACCTTTCAAGGAGGAAAAGAGGAAATATTTACACATCTCCCAAAACTGTACTCAACCAATAAAACAGCCATAGCAAAATCAGTGCATGGACCACCTGCCAGCATTTCTCTATCCACAAAGCTGTTCAAACAGAAATCTTCAGAAAGCAAAAGAATCTGATTGGAGATGACTCACCCAGATAACTCAACCAAAACCAATCATTTAAACAAAGAAGGGAAGATATTTTGGTTTGGTTTGGTTTTTTTTAATATAAGTGTTACAGGTGGCTAAAGGTGGCCAATCTGTCATGCAAATCTCCACCCCACCTTCATGCAGGAGTATGATTTAATCCCATTTGGCTACTTATGGTCACAATCAATATCATAATATTGTGTGTACAGGAGGTACATTAACCCAGTGATCTTTTTCAGATTCATATTTGAAACAGGCTTTTCAGCTCTCCTAAATTCCAAAACTTGTAATGAGTGCAATATTCCTTATTTTTTTGTCCAAAGCAGCACTAGAAAAAAATTATTTGAACCGTTCATTTCACTCAGTGCCAGTGCAATCTCCTCTTCCTTCAAACCACTAGCTGACAGTATTTACTTTTCACATCTCATTCTGATTTTGATATTGCTGTTGAGATTGCCAGCAAGGACATATATTATCTGACAGATTTCTCATGTGGCAATTGATTCAACAGTGCTTACTTAATCTACACCCAGACAAATGTGCATCAAACATCATTCCTTTTATCACTCATGATTCACACCGAGAAACTACAGCAAAAAGTCATCATCTTTGGCTTTCCAGTCCTGTAAGACTTACAGATTCACTTTTGACATAGCCTTGTCTAGCTATTACTTGTCAATATTCCCTTTCAAGTCTTTCTTAAATTTTGGAATATTCAGGAATAAAGGAAACTGCATTGCAATCATACCTGAAAATTCTGGGAAAGTTCTGCACACAGAGCTTCATATTTTTCAAGCTCTTGTTCTGGCCGGTCAAGCACTGGCCTTGACCTCAATTTATTCACATCTGTCTCCAAGTCACAATCCTACAAAAGCAGAATTAGAAAAGCACATGTATTACACCTGCCCCATCAGTGAATTGAGGATAAAAAAAGTACCTGAAACTTTCACAGTCAAAGGCTGCTGTGTATTAATGTGCAGCCTCACCCATATCAGATGTGAGGGCCAAAGCCAAACTCCATCAAGCATTCAGAAAGTGCTTGATAAAACAAACAAACAAACAAACAAAATTAAACAAAAAAAAACAAAACAAACAAAACAAAAAAACCACCCCCCCCCCCAAAAAAAAAACCCCAAAACAACAAAACCAGGAAAAAAAACCAACAAAAACAAAACAAAACAAAAAAAACAAACAAACAAACAAAAAAAAACAGGAAAAGCTGAAGCAAGAGGAAAGGATGGAGACATGGCATTGATGGCTGGGCACTACTTCACAGAATTATTTAATTCAATGCATCTATGTCCCACCAAATGCCATCAAAGAAATTATTTGCTCCTGAGAAACAGATTCATTTCCAAAGCTGTTATAAAAAGAAAAAAGTAAAATTGCCTGAATGCACCAGTGCCCATGGCATTTCAAACCCTGAGCCACACTTGGGTGACAAAGCAGAGTCTGAAGTGTGGTTTGGGCAGAGATGAAAAGGCACTGAGGACCTGCCAGGAGCATGAGGTCAGTTGAAGAGGATTTGCCACTGAGAGCACACTGATGTATAAGAAGCTTCAAATTTTGGATGGAAAAGAATAGATGGCTCATGTGGTGATTTTTATTTTCACAGATCTCTGAACAGTTCCTGATAGAAGGGTAGAGCCAAGTTTCAGTTTGGTTGGTGTTGCTAGCATGCATGGATATGTGTAATGTAGCTGTGAAAATGTTTGTAAATCACATCAATACCAGCAAACACTATGCAAAAGACTGTACTAAAAAAAAAAAAATGCTGAAAGTTCATTATCCATTCCCTGCTTGCTTTCCCTCTAGCAAGTTTTTTTACAGGAGATATATGACCAGCAAACCAGACAAACAGTATTTAAAACTCATATTCAGAATAAGCTCTTAAAAAAAAAAAAAAAAAAAAAAAAAAAAGCAGCACAACATCCCCAAAACTGCTTACATCTACTTGGTAAATCCTTATGAATAATTAAATAGTTCAGAAGCATAGAGGAGCTGTTACTGAATGAATAACTAATTAAAGAAGGAGATAAATCCACTATGAGCCCTATTCCTAATGAGCATCTTGACGAGCTCTAATATTCAGATAAAACCAGCCAGACAGGGGCAAGTTAGGACACTCAGATAATGTGTGTGGAGGGGGGTTTAACTTCTTTTTATCACTGGGTGACATCAGTCTCATATTTGAGGAGAAAAAGACAGGGCAAGTAATGAGAACTCCCTTTTACAGAAGTCTCAATCATTTCTAATTAGACTGTATCTGCAACTTCATTTCTTTAATTTGATTTCCCAAGCCACTTTATGTGGATAAGACTTATTAGGACCACTCACTACTTCACATTTGCATATGAGCTTGTTTGTATTTTCACAACAAAAAAGTTTGCACCCTCATCCTCAGCTGGTAGGAGGTTTGGGGTTTTTTGCCAGTTAGGTCACTGCAGGGAGAGTGCTAAGGGAGAATTCAGAGAAGTATTGAATAATTCATTGTATTATTTGTCTCTGTGCAGCAGCAAATAAAGAAGGAATATTGGTTCAAATGCACCATCTGTGGCTTAAAAGGACAAACCTTTTCCTTAGGGTAGGTGCACAGCCCAAATATGCTCTGATATGGGAATAAAGAGAGGGTTAGCCTTTCCTAGATGATAAATCAATTTTCCCTAAGTGCCATTTTCCTGGCACATGCCTAGCAGATCAAAGATCCACCATTTATCCCTGACTGTGGATGTGATTCTGGGCAGTCTCTGTGCAGGAACAGAGAAGTCACCAAACCCCCTCCACCCTGGGTGACAAGCATGAACATGAACAGAATAAATGCAGGGCACTTCTTAGTGAAAGTCAGTGCATTCTCCTTTCTTTCTTTCAAGTATCCTCCTATTATCCATGAAGTGCGTTCTACATGCTCTGCCTAGACAACCTTTCAGGGTGTCAAAATGGATCATGAGAAATTTTATTTTCCAGTATATAGATAATTATGGGAACTATGGCTCGTATACCTACTTCCTCTTTACTCTCCACATCCTCATTGTCCCAGTCTTTTTCAGCCTCTTCCTCTCCTTCACTTTCACTGTCACCTGCAGAAGTAGGAAGGAGACAAAGGTGTTCAACTCAATATCCCTCTCACACCCTGCAGAGAAACACATGCAAATTCTTCTACGTGTGCCACACAGTCCACAACCCACCACAACCCTGATTAAAGCAAATCCCATTTGTTAATCTCACATAAATGAATTTGGCACTAATTCATCCAGTTTTTAAAGCTCTCTTCTCTTGGACTCAAGCGCTGCCTTTCAAAACCATGACAAATGTCCCCGTGATATGGATCCAACTCATTTTGCAAAGCAATACAGAGATTTTCTGCTTGGCTGCAATGATATTACAGAATGCTCTTAATCTGTATTATCTAGATTAGGGTGTTTTACTGCTATGATTGTTATAGTATTTCAGCATCTTCCACACAAAATTGAATGCAGCAAAAATTGCTTCTGTGTATCATGGAGCCTTTTCTGCAGAGCAGCTGTCCTGCCTGTGCCTGAGTCCTGCTTTCCAGCAAGAGCTCCCATCTTTTACTCATGCAGCATGACTGCTATCTGCTTTTACTTCTGAAAGGGAAAAGGATAATAATTCTTGCAATTCTTTACTGAAAAAGCTGCAGGGCAGGTTTTACCCCCCAAGCAGCCAATGCACAGGCACAATTACATCTCCATCTGTTGCTGGGGAGCAATCTCCAGCCTCTGCTATACCCACTCATCTCCATTATTTTTTGGATAATAGAAGGTTGTGGGTTTTTTCCCTTTTCCTTGCTCCTTTCCATCTTCTCTCATTTATTCTCCAAACAGACTCTAGCAGCTTCAAGACCTGGGAGTAATTCCTTCCCTATTGAGTGACACTGTAGGTTATCAGATTAATTTTAACTGTAAACCTCAGGATTATGCCAAGTCTCCCTTCCCCAGATACCACACTTAATTCTCATGTCATGCTCCTTTTCCTCCTTCTGAACTCACCATTTAGCCATTTACTTTCAGCTCCTTCACATGGAGGTTCAGCATTGGCATTCCCAGGAAGAGGGAAGGAATAGGAACTTCTTACAGTCACCAGAGGCAGATGCTCCTTGGGGTAGCACTTTCTCAGAATATGAATGGCAGTAGTTATGATAGGATCCAGATTTTTACAAGATAAACAGTCCTAGGAAACAAAGGAGAACTACATTAAGAATAGTCTCTTACAACAGTCCTCCCTGTCACACATATTCCCCCAGAGCAAAGTCACTCTTCTGGTGAGAACATAATTCTCTTTAATACTCATGATTCACAGCCATAAACCACAGCAAAAAGTCATAATCTTGGTTTTCCAGTCCTATAAGACCTACAGGTTTACTCTTGAAGTAGTCTTGTCTAGTTATCACTTTTCAATATTCCTTTCCAAGTATTTCTTAAATTTTGGGATATTCACAAATGAAGGACTCTGCACTGTGATGGTACCCGAAAAATCATGTGAAGCTTCACATTGTTCACATTATTTCCCCTTGTTTTTTATCACTAAAAGTATGACTGGAACAGCAAGGCCTGGAGTTCCTGCAGTCCATCTCTTACAGACATACAGGCCAGCATGGAGCTCAGGAGACTTCCATCCCTGCTTGTCATTTGGGTCACACAGCATTGTCGCAGCACGACACAAAAGAAACGACACTCACAAACTGAGATGCCCAAGGCAAAAAGGGCAGGTTTATTTACAGACCCCAACATTTATAGAATTCCAACAGTGACCATGGATTGGAGGAAGAAAATCTTCCTCTTCAACCACACTGGTCAACCCAACAGTCCATCAACAGTCTCCTCCTTATGAGAAGAATGTAAACAGAGAGAGACAGTTACGATAACAAATAGGTTATTTATGTGAAAAGCCTGAGAGACTCCATTGCAAAAGGTAAACACAGAAGGCTGAAACAGAACTTTAGAAAAACTCCTTAAAAAGACAGAGAAGAACAGAAAAACCCAGACAACACAGCATCTCCGAGCTCTGCTCCATGATGCTGTAGTCAGGGCACAGTAAAGGAAGCTAACACAGGTAGCAGTAGTGCTAAAGCAATATGGTTTTTAATATGGATTAAAAAACGCTTTGTGAAGCCCATGTGTATGTTTTGGCTGCCAAAACATGGCAAAATCTGTGCTTCTGCACCTTCAGCAAAACTATACACAGAGTCATCGTGTCAAAACTCAGAGATGAAGGAATACAGTTAACACCACTATTTCAGTATATTCAGGGTACACAATGTATTTTCAAAGAGAGCACTCCCACTGTACTCTGTTCTCTGTGGTTAAAGCATTAGGCTCAAAAGCTATTCTGAAAGATTACTATATACTACCTAATCATAAAATAATTAATAAACACAGTATCCAACAATTTCTGCTGCTATAATCCATAACAGGAGATAGAAATGTAAAGATTTTTTAGAGCCCAGGTATGCTCTGGAGGCACAGAATATTTTGGGTTTTTTTGTTGTACTGTTGTGCAAGTGAGCTCCTCAGACTTCTGTTGCAAAGAAAATTAACCAAAATCCCCACAGAACTAAAGCAAAGACCCCCTGAGACATCATAGAAGTGATGTATGTCTTCATACATCACAGTGTATGTCTTCACCATAACAGAGTCAGGGAGTTTGGACAAAGGAATGATAGTGCTGCACAAAGGCAAAATTGTTTAAAACCAATGGTGCAATTCTGAGAAAACCCAGCCCTCAGATTTGCCCAAATACAGCACATCCAAAGCACAGCTTCCATCAGAGTGACTGAGTCATAAGTGCAGTATCCTACCCAAATTCACAATTTTCCCTCTGCCTCTCAGCATGTTTTCTTCAGTGGTTTGGAACTAAGACTGAGCTCATCAGAACAGGAATGCCACTTAAATAAGCAGCGTGGATGTGCTATAAGGCAAAAGAGAAACATTGCAATACGTTCTACTACCACTTCTTAATTTTGCATCCCTGCGGCAGAGATAAAATGGAACAACCGAGAGGGAAGAACAGATACTTCATGCCATTGTCTGACAGCCCACAGTCAGGATTTGGGCTGGACAAAAAAAACCCAAAAAAACAAAACAAACCAGGCAATCCAAACACTCAGCAGAGCCAGGCAGAGGGCCAAAAGAACATAAAGAGCATAAAATGACCATTGGAACACAGGTCCTGCCTGACTAATCTAAACTCCTTCTAGGAAAAGGTGACACTGTTTAGTGGTGGACTTGGCAGTGTTGGGTTAATGACCTTAAAGGCCTTTTCCAATCAAAATGAGTCTGTGATTATAAAGTACTTTATTATAATCAGGAACAGGAAAATGGCTGTATTGGGGTTCTTTTGGTTGTAGAGGATTCTGCTCTGTTTTCTCATGTATGATTGAATGGCATTATGAGATTCAATGGGATTAACCAGGATTCCTGTAGGGAGGCTAGAAAAAAATCATCTAAAGCTGACATGCTTACAAGACTCACTGCAAGAATTTTAATATGTATTTCTAGTTCTCTGGCTGTTTGGAACTAGGGGGGGAGAAAATAAAATTATGAAAGCATCTCCAAGGAAAGTTTTATTATGGTTAGAGCAAGCACCAAGGAGAACTGGTTTCTATTTCTGTTTCAATTTATTCACTCCTTCATATGGTTGCCTTTGTTTGCTTGTTATTAAAGGAAAGATTAGGAAAGTTTGTCTACATGTGGGAACAGGCTAATATTCTTAACAGTCTACTACTTTAGTTTACTAAAACTGATCTGTTTTTGCTAAAACAGCGAACACAGGACTGTTTAATTGCCTGCCTTGGGACAACTATCTTAATTTGCTGCCAAGCGAATTTAAATAGTGAAGAACAAGGCATGTTCATCCAGAAAATGAACTTCAACACATGGAGTTACTCAATGATGCTATTTGAAAGTCATGTTTTTCTGTACAGCAAATTAGCTCACAAGTGCAAACAAGCCTTCAGATACCTTTGAGGGAATTTGTGGGACTGTTTTCATTACTGCTCATAAAGTGGTCTCAGATTCTAAAGGTAACACTGTTTACAAATGACTGAAAATTATTACACCAGTGTATTGGAAAAGCCCTTTTCACTGACACCTGGGAAGCAGACAGGAGACTGCTCTGTATGTGTGTAAACTATCCCATTTATTTGGGGGTGCGATAATGTGAATGAGGGAAGAGGAAATCCTTAGCTCAGAAAACTCATGTAAAGCTAACCTGGATTCAGATCTGCTTTTTAATCTCCACCCTCAATCTTTTCTCCACTGAATCTGGAATACAGCAGTTATTATGGTATGTGATATACAGAAAAAAAGAAAAAAAAAAAAAAGGAGGTTTCAGAAAGACAGTAAGACAAAAGATAAGGATGCTGATGGATGCTCCTACTGTCAGAGAATGGAATATAGGATAATATTATCCTAGAGTAGTATGGGAAGGCTGAAGAGAACGAAGGCAAGCTTAAGAAACCAGATGGAAAAGTGATAAAATATCAAGACAACGTTCCATGCAGCAGTCTCTCCTAAAGCACATATAAACCTGTTTTCTTGTCTCAGAGTAGGCAGCTCTATCACTGCACACAAAACCAGACAGAGCTAACGCGAATATACCATTAACTGTCAGAAGAATCTAAGTGCAGCTAGGAAAGGGAATGGGAACAGAAAGTTCCTTTCCATGAATGATTTCATTATCTAAAATTATTTTTTATTCCAGGTAGAAGTAGAATTCAAAATATCTCTAAATTCCTCTAAAATATCTCTAAATTCTCCTCAAATAGGGTAGCAGTCACTTCTAATCTGTGTGAGGTGACAGTTTTTGAACTATTGGCTCTTCCTGTAAAGAAATAAGCTTAAGGGCTATTAAAAGCTCAGGTATTTCATCTGTCCATCAGCCCAGACAATAGGCAGCCAGAGAGGTTTCAATTGAAAACCAGCCTTGTAAATAGAATTTCCACTGGAGTTTAAAACAAACCTATCTTGCCAAAATGGTTTTCATTTCAATAAATATGTCTGCATTAGGGAAGAAAAAAAAAAAAAGTTTAAGCAGAACTTTTCTAGCCAGATTTTAACACCTTAAAAATCTCATTAGCTGCTCAGTTTGGTCCAGATTAATCACCAGAGCCAGCACATTCCCTAAAGGCACTGAAATACTGTCCACACACAGAGTCATTCCTTTCCCAATCAGGAGTTGTTTGTCTTGTCCTGTCTTCGTCCCTTTCTCTCTTGCTACAGCCTGTTGTCCATCTCAGGAGACAAGCTTTCCCATCTTTCCATCATGAAAGTGATGAAGATTTTCATGGCAGCAGCAGCCTCTGCCTCAGGTCAGAGTAAAGAAAGAGCATGAGTGAGACCTCCAAGGGCTGCCAGACTCCTGCCAACCCTTCACATCTTGGAGAGACTCTGGAAGACTGACAGTATCCCAAAGAAGCAGTGAGAGAATATTGAGCTCTGAATTTATTAACCTTGGTTCCTTCTTGTCCAAGGTCTCCCTAATAGCACACACTGGGATGAAAGCAGACTGGAGGCCCCTGGAGCTGTCATTTCCGCTCCACTTCTGACCTTTGGAAGGATTAGCATTACCAGTGTTTACCAGAGCCTGAGTATGTCATTTCCTGTTTGCTCACCCAAGGTGACCCCACGTTTGCACTTCCCATGGAGTTGCTCCCAGGCTGAGCTATCAGGAGGTGTTAGCTCAGAAAGCTTCATGGGCTGTGGAAAGCTCTGGAGAGGGAACCAGCCAACATCCACCCTCAAGCAGCCGTTTCCATCCACCCTGTTCAGGTGTCTTCAGACCAGGGACTTCTCATGAGCAGAGGCCATAGTCCCCTGGGAGGTGTGTTGGCTCTGGCTACCTTATCCCACCTAAAGAAAAGGTCAACTCTTCATGAGGAAAGTGAAGTGAAAAAATTCCAGAAGTCTCCCATATGCTGCTGGTAAGAAATGACTCACAGAAGAATCCTTCATGACAGTGATGGAAAAGGGGAAGAAATAAACACACTGAATCATCAGGCAATGGATTTTTTAAGGGAGAAGGAGACAGGTTTTTCTTTCTGATGGCTCTAGAGTGAGATAATGCATAGCCAGTAAGAATGGTAACGGAAACACTTTTGTGGAATCACCCAGGTGATTTTCTTTAAGTTCAAAGCAAGCTAAGTGTCTTGGGTTATGGAACCAAAACTGTGTATTCTATTTCATCTGCTGAAAGCAGTTGGGGAGATGTTCTTCTTTATCTCTGGTAACTCTGGGGGCAGGGGGTGGGTGCCTTTTGATAATGGGCCAACTGTTAAAACCAGGTGGGGCAGTGTTTCTTATCTCTTTTCACACTGGGCCATTAAACTCCCCAAGCTGTTCTCCTCCCCAAAGCAGTACATCCACAAAGCAGTACATACACATTCTACCATCCTATTGTGAGATGCTCCACCCAGTGGCAGGAGCCAACCATTCCAACCTGGATAAAACTGAGATGTAGGAATACAAGGAACTCTGATTCCCGGAGGAAGACTGGACCCTTCTCACCATCACTGGACCCTTTTCGACAGGATCATCTCTACTTCAACAGAGCCACATCTGCTACTCCAGGAGGACTCACTTTTGGACTGCCTTCAAACACCCTGACCAACAGGGTGTCAGGATGTAGCTCTGACTCTGTCAGGGCTCTCCAAAACTGTTTGGTTGGTTGGTTGGGTGGTTTTGTTTTCTACTACATTTGTATTGTTAATATTCCTAGTAAAGAACTGTTATTCCTATTCCCAAATCTTTGCCTGAAAGCCCTTCATTGCAAAATTATAATTTGGTGGGGGTGAGGGGTTTACATTCCCCATTCTAAGGGAAACCCCAGCTTTGCCTGGAAGATACCTGTCTTTCCAAACCAAGACACTAAGGAAGCATTTTGCTGAGAGACTGAGGAAACTCTCACTGTTCTCTACCTGCCTTTTCTATACCTTATAGGTATCCCATCCACAGGACCATAGCATCTTTCTTGAACTCACATTAATGTTTCACAAGATTAAAATTTAACCTCCTGAAAAACTGCTGATGGATGTTTCTCATTAAGAAAGGCTTAGCTAAATGAGCATTTTGTTTAAAAGGCTGATTGAGGGGAATTATCTAGCTATTGTAAAGGAAAATCTCACAAAAGACCTAAGCAATTCCCCTACAGAGATATTGCATTATTCTTCAGGAGGAGAAGTCCAAGCAGGCAGCAGGATGCACAGGGAAAGAGAGGCACTGAAAGCATGAACTAGAATTCCCATGCATCTTATAGGAATTAAGATTTGTTTTAAACTGCAGCATTTCAGCTCTGCTAAAGAACTAACTGTGTAAAAGTCAATAGTTCTTAATGTTTTCAGTTTTTTTCATCTATATATCCCATCCCGACTTTATATAACAACGGAATTTCCTGCAGTGGGATGCAGCACCCAGTCCTGACCACCAAATCCCCTCATTTCAACACAAAAGGCACCATTTACCTGCACACTTGTGAAGAGAATCTCCATTCCCCGGGAACCAAAGAAAGTCTCCCTGCCCAGCTGGATGTTGGTGATGTACTTTAGGCAGAGCAAGAGACCCCTACGAATGTAAATGTAGTTGTTGGAGACATCATTGCGATGCCAGTCTTGGTAGAGTCTCAGCAATTCACCCAGGTAGCCTCTGTTCACTGCCCGGCGGCTGTTTGACTCTGAAAAGGAGAGAACAGGCTGAATTAAACTCCCTCCTGTTTGGTAATTGTGGCTACTCAGTGCTTGAACTCAGACTTTAACACCTGCTCATTCTGGCTTAATGGTCTCAGGTGTTTTTTTTGTTTGGTTTTTTTTTTGTTTGTTTGTTTTTTGGTTTTTTTTGTTTTGTTTTGTTTTTTGTTTTTGTTTGGTTTTTTTGTTTGTTTTTGTTTTGGTTTTTTTTTTACTTTTTAAAAATTATTTAAAATGTTATTTGCTAAACATGGCCTATGTTCTAGGAACAATACATGAAAAACACAAAAAATACAACCGTGTCCTGTCTGGAAACAGGAACCCTCCAGATGAACCAAACCATAAGTCTGTATTTTCTTTCAAGTGCTAATAAACTTAATTCCAGTTGCAGCACCACAAGACTTCCTGAAAGTACCAAAGCTCCTGAGGAGTGAGAAAAGCTGAATAAAGTAAGAGTAGTCAACAGCATAAAATCTGCACATAGTGCTGCACTTCAGTCCTGAGAGAACACCTTGCTGAGATCAACAAATTCAAAAACCTTGTGGCTGTACAGTCCTGTCACAGCCAGAGAAATTATATTTAACTTCTAAATGTATTCCCACAAATACCTGTATAATGAAAGCCATGAATCAAGTGATTCTGGAAAACCACAGTATTTAAAAATTAACAGAACACCAACATGAGCAATAACAGTTTGGGCTTCTTTTCTGTTGCTTTCTGGCTCCAAGACTTTAAAGGTCGCATTCAGATATTTAAAGGCTTTACTGCATGGGCAAGAAAACTACAAAAAAATTTCCAAAAAAATAAAATATATAAAAATATAAAAGGAGATCTACAATATTCCCTTAACCATGCAGCTCCAGGATATCAGACTGAAAGGAGAAGATGATAAAGCTTGTGATATAATACAAACTCTGCTGAGTTTCTATCTCTTCACACACTGCATTCCTTGCCCTGGCCCTCCGGACAAACATGAAGCCATACCAGATTCTAGGCTCCCTCCCTTTAAACCAACCCTGCCTAAATTTTCCTGACTGGTCCTGACATTCCTTGCTGTGGCACACATTAAAAGCTGTCAGGAGCTCAGCAATCAACTCGTGGGGCGGGGAGGGGGGGTGCCCAGGTAGCATATGCAAGGCAGGAGCTCAGCTCCCTGAATGCCAATCAGCACTTGCAGCTCACAGCAGATGGCTTCTTGGTACGGCTGCTCCAGAGCTCGTGGGCTCCAGTCCATCCCCAGTTCATTACACAAAGTGCCAGAGCCTCTCACACCTGGAACTCCAAAGTCATCAGTGGGGATTCACGGGAAAGGAGAAGCAGCTAGAGGTTAAGGGAGGTGATAGAAAGGTGCTGCCTGAAGAAAACATGGAAGGAATAAGCAGGAAGCAGCATAGGCAGCAAACCTCAGTCCCAGTGATGAAGTAGATGGAGATGTTGGAAAAGGGAAAAAAGTCACCTGCAGTTGTCTCAGTCTGCTCTCTGCAGCAGATCAGCAAACCCTTGCCTGGAGGAGGGATTGCAGGGTTTTTTCTGCTACCTGTCCTGGTCCTGCAATTTTCTCTACCATTGGCACCAACCAGCAGCCCCAGCCCAGGTTGCCAACTCTACTGCTGCTCTGCACCTTCACACCCCCCTGCCATTGTGCCTCTGCACTGACCAGCTGGACCCACAGCCATTCCAGTCCTACACAGCTCTGCCCAGGCTCCCACGCCTTGGCCTGCAGCTCTCTAGCACTGCCTCCCCTTGCTGGTAACCACCTACACTAACTCTGCATCCTGAGGCTCAGTGGTTGTCAGCATGGAGAAGGTCACCCTCCTCCCCTGACCTTCACTCTCTATTTCTGTTTTCTATTTGACTCCCTGTGAGAAAACTTTAATTGCTTGAGAATCCCTTATCAATCCCAATGATTTTATTCATGATTTCCTGTTAATCCTCGACCAGCTGTCATGTTTACTAACCTGCAGGATGACTAACCCCTTAAATCAGTCAATCTTCCTTGAAGAATTACTCAGGAAGCTCTGTAAAAGTCAATAAGCGTATAAAACATGACAAGAAGAAGAAGAGAGTTGGGGAGCATAAGGTAGGGACAATTTAGATCAGACTCAGAGCTTCCCTGAGCTGTTCAGGGGCAGATGAAATTGGACTAGATCTAGGGTTTTATAGCCTCTAGCACTCAGAGCTTGAAGTCTAAGCTTTCTGTGTCAATGTCAATTGGAAGAGGGGAAAACTGGGAAGCACTGCATGTAAAGCTTTCTTGGGGAATTTATTGAAAAAAATAAATTCTCTCAAAGTGTATTTGTGATGTTTTGAGAGAGATTTCCACATTTGAATCTCAGCTCCGTAGGGACCAGGACACACAACTGTCCTACACTTTAGTTTTAATACTGGTTGAAAAGCATGGAGGAAGGTGAGCAGAATAATTTTGCTGTTTCCTCACAGGTTTTCTTCAGACCTTCAGGATCAAAACAATCTCTTTTCAAAATGAAGCTGAGATAGTCTATTCTGTGAGAGAGAGATGGAGAGGCAGGACTACTGTTTCCTGAACCCTTTGATCAGAAGCAATGAGAATTAATTGCTGAAGGGGCAAAAAACACATTCATTTTGTTTCTCCTGTCTGATTTCATTGATTCTCCTCTGCTCTCCTGTGCTGTCAGTGTTTTTCTTTTTTTTTTTTTTCTTCCATTTTTTCAGTTCTGTAGTCAACAAAGTAGTGAATAAATGAAAGAGGAAGTATGCCAAGATCTCCAGAAGGCAGAATGGAAAAAAGGAGGCCTCCCCACCTGTCTGTGTCTGTTGGTCTCTCCATCTAGGGATGCACCAGCATGGGTATCTATCTATATTTTGGCACAAATACAGATGGTGGAAATGAATCATACAGGTACAAGCAGCACTGCACAGATTTGTGGGCAGCAAGAACCACCCCTCCTGGAGTGAGTGTGTATGGTGTGTGTGGCAAGTGGCAAAAGGTCTTTTGACCCTCTTCCTGATATTCTTTTGTCAGGCCCTTTCCTTCTCCCTGGGTATGGTCAGTGGCCAAGTGGAAATGGGAGTTTTCCTACCACACAGCTTTCAGAGGTGCCCAGGGGTGGTGCTTCCTACTTTGAGTGAACTGAAGGGATTCCTATCTTGTGAGGCCATCAGTGGGAATTCGGCACCAATCCCCCACAAAAAAAAAAACAACCTGTTTTGGCTAAAGACTGAGTTGATTGGTGGCCAAAGCTGCACCAACAGCAAAAATCTGACTACACATCAAGCACTTTAAGCTAGAAATATCTGCAGCCATCAGATGAGCTCTCCCCCTGTAGCAGCTGGATGTGTGGCACTGACCTCCCCTCGAGCAGGGGCAGCTTTCAAGGTTACCCTTCAAGGCTGAGGGGTCCCTTGCCTGACACCAGACATGGATGGGTTGGTGGCATTTCATAGTGAAGTTACATGCTCATCTTTGTATCCCCTTCTAACCTTAAGTGTAGTAAATAGGAGAGTATTGCCCTCCAGTCCATCTGTACTTAATAGGTGTTTTATATACCCAGGTTTACTGAGTAAAACTAAACTAACTACTAGAGCTGATCTGTCTGAGCAATCTCTGACTCTTCCCCTGTGTCTTCCCAATCTTATTCTGCCATCTCTGACAGGGGAGCACTGTCTCCACCACCACCCCAAACCTGTCCCTGGAATCTTATTTTCTTTGCAAGAGTTTCACTTCTGCCTGATGAGACCAGGGTGAAAGGCAAACATTCAATGCCTTCTTAGTTTCCCACGTTTCTAGGCCTGCCGTTCTGTTTGTGGCTTCCAGGGCAGTGCTGCTCATCAGTCAAAGCTTGAGCACTGCAGCTCAGAACCTGAATCACCAATGCAGTTCACCTTTGCTTGTCACATCTGAGATGCGAACCTCCAGCCAACAAGCAGAAGCCTCAAATGGTTAAACTTGCATCTGAATTAGCAAGGGGATCTCACTAGAAAGAAATCCCCAGTTTTGATAGAATTCTCGTTCTGTGAGGGGGGGCTAAGGTCAGGCTTTCAGTCTGGTAGATGAAAGCCTCATGACCACCAGTGCTACTGGGGACATTTCTGAAGCCCTCTTTGCAATCCAGTCCCCTTTGAAGTGCTTGCCAAGAACACGGGTACCACTGGAAAACATGCAGTGTATTTAATCACAAAACTGAATTACTGTCAACCTGAAATATGATGAGCAATGCACTGCTTACCAGGCAGAACAAAGAGATATTTATCTTTCTGTCTATCTGCTTAAATCTCTTTGTTGATGCCACTCAGCTGATTCATTATGCCAAGAACATACATTGCTACAGCTTGGAGATAAGAATACTCTGCTAAATTAACCCTGTGGCCCCTAAAGCAGTGAAAGGAATAAGAAAAACTCCAACTTCCCCACTCTGCTCTCGTGATTGCCTCTTGGGAATGAAAAATGCAAGATATCTCCTACAGCAAAGAGAACACAGCTGTTTTATTCAGCCATTGAGAGGCCATTTTTGCAGAGAAAAGCACAAGGGCTCTCTATAGAAACAAAATTAATTGTCCCCATGAAGAAGCCGAGTCACACATGAAGTGCTGGGATCACTTCAGATCCAGTGGGCACTACAGCAAGAAGGTGCTATTAGCTCAGCTTGTGTTGGAAGCCAGAAAACTGCCCTGTAGTTTTGCCCTAAACAAAACTTTTTTTCCTTTGATTTCAGTTTCACAGTATCTTCTGGTTGCGACTCATCAGAAAACCAGAAATAAAATTAAAAACAAGAATACAGTTGCACAAAATCTAGTGTGATTTTTCTGACCAAAGTGATTTGAAAGAGTTCTAATAAGGACACCAGAATTTGGAAGCCTTCCTCAAATTCAGGCACTGAATTTTCTGAAGCCAGATCATCACTGGAGGCACAAACAATGCCCATGCCAAGAAAAGGAGGTAAACAATCATTATTAAGGATGTCAACAGAGACTAATGCAGCTCCTCAACACTTAGTTTTCATTACACCCACTCTGAGAGGCAAAACATCAGGAAGTTGCCATGCCCCAGGAGAAAAAGCCAATATTTTTCTTTGGAGCACTGAGCTACTTTCAGTTTGGGACATGTCTATGAATGAAGAGTCTTGGGGAAGGGAATACAAAGGACATAGAAAAAGTATATTCTTTCTCACAAAGTGGCTCTTCTCAAAGAGATAAAAGTATAGAATCAAGACTGCTTGCATTCTGAAATTCAGGAAGAAAAGACAGACACAATGCTTGGGTTAGATTACCATGAAAGGAACTGCAAAATTCAACTCTGATCACAGTACCCAACAAGATGTGATCATGGATTTGGAGCCAAACTGACACTGGAGTTTGAATCCAGAGATGGATAAGACTTAAGCTGATGACAAGAGGTGGGTACCTGGTGCAGGATGAGGCAAATCCCAGACATGGTGCTGTTGGCTACAGGAACTGGGATGGTTTAACAATGGGATATTTCTATTTGAGATCAAAGACCTGCCTCACTAGATCTGTTGTCAAGCATTATGAATTCAGTTGTAGAGAGTGCAGGCCTTTCACACACCCTAATCTGCTTCTGTGCTAGAACATCACTTTCTCTTCCTCAGAGTTACTTGCCCCTCCTTGATGCCAATGTAAAAGGAAAAGAATGACAATGGTTATTTTATCCCAGCAGCAACAAAATATAATTCTTATGGTTTAATAAAAAAAAAAAAAAAAAAGAAGTGAGTGAAAGGTTAAATAAAGGTTAGTTGATGGAAGATGAGGAGGAATGAGTAGGAAATGAGAGATGAAAGGCTGTGGGGGAAGGCAAGAAGATAAAGACAGCAAAAGGAAGAAGATTTAGAAAGAGAGAGGGGAAAGGCCATCAGCAGTAACTGTTGTTAGCACACAGAATTGTCTTGATGAAATAAGCACCATCAGGAGGTCACCAGAACCTGTCTTTTTAAATTGCTCATCACAATTTTACCAGGCAAGCATTGCACCAAGGGCCCTGCCCGTTTCTCCAGCCTTTTCCCTCAATATCCGCTCAGCCAATGCCTCTGAGACCAGCTCTAGCTAATTTCCTTAAAGACATGCAAGCTGGTAATTCTGGGAAGCACAGATAGTCGGGAATAACAAACACAACCAAAATTAGATTAAAATAGCCTGCTGATAAACAAATTACTCACCCAAAATACACTTTGGTTAGGCGCGGTGGGGATCCCTATAATCACATCGCCACCGTGTGGCTCCTGCTCCCTCACAGCCCCTCCAGCCTCAACACCCCTGGCTTGGGTTGGTCTGTGCTGGGATAGCAGCTGTCCAGTTTTATTCCACTGCCCCCAAACTGGGAATGGTTTGCCTGGTGTGTTCTGGGGTTTGGGTTCACTAAAAGCAGTAGACCTCATGGCTAAGAGTGCCCTGGAGGGCATCCCACATCTCTGAGGGCTGCTCAAGCAGGCTCCAGCCCCTCCACACCTGGGGGTCTTGAAGACACAGGAGTGCTTCACAATGAGTTCCCTTAGGCCTTAACACAGAGCTGAATCAAGATATAAAGACATATATACAGTGAAGAAGTAGAGCAAAGCCGAAAGAGGAAAAAACAGCATGTTCACTCTGGGACGGAGAGAGGAGACTTTGGAAAAGTTGCAGCACCTCACCCCACCTCAGTTTATCTATAGCTGTCAGAATCTGCCTCCTCCTCCCCAACCTGGCCTGTAGTGAGCATCTAGAAATTGAAGATGGGAGAATGGACATGAGTAACACTGTTTGACTGTAACATTGAGGAGAAGAACAAAAAATTCTCCTGGTGCTCTCACAGCAATTCAGCACCACTATAGATATTTACCAATCAGAATGTTCAGCCTTATTACAAAGTCAGAGTTAACATGATGGAGAGACAACAGATATTTAAAAAGCAGCAAGGCAATGGAGGAAGAACTTGCTGCGAGTTGTTTGCTGCATGCCTGTGGGTGTGGCAAGTGGTGAACAGCAAATTGGAGAGCAGCATGCAAGGATTGGTAAAAATACTCTGGGATGTTTGCAAAGAGATAAGCCAGGAGTGAGAGACTAGCTGATGATCAGACAAGAAATGTCTTCTCCATATCAGTAGTCTGAGCTTTCACTGATAGAAAGGTGCAGCACCACCACTAGAATGGACTTAAACTTCTGCTCCTCCATTATTCACCATCTCTTTAAATATCACCGTGTGGCAATCACTGGATACAGGGGCACAGGACAACCAAGGTCTCTCATCTCTCACTGGGTGGGTCTCCAAGCATTTTTTCCCTGTTGTGAATGAAGCACAAGTTTGTTGTGTTCCATCCTTTATTTTGTTACTTCCCCCTCTGAAACACAACAGCAACAATTTCCCAGGTCCATCTGGAGTGGTAATTTTTTTTTTTTCTTAAGCTGATATCTCTTTTCCAGGCATATCTTGCTTCTTGCAGCTATGCACCTGATAAGTGAGCATTTAGCATCAGCTTCTGTTAGGAAGGAGACAGAAGCCAAACAGTTTCTAGCCAGCCCATGGCTCTGCAGGTGGACAGAGTTTCAAGTGGAGCTTATGGAAGCCTGAGATGAAGATGGATGTTTCTGAATCCATCAGGGAGGCACACTGCCATCTGCCTGCTCCCTTTAAAACTGCTTTTCAGTGCAGCTCTGCTAAAAGCAAAGAGGGACGCTGAACCTCAGCACAGCCGAGTACAACCATAATCCCCTGGATCACTTTGGGCTGGAACACTCAAGGACAGGCCTACAGGGATACCCCCAGAATGGCCATGTTCTTGTCCTGTCTGTCTTACAGCCTTCAGCACCATCAAAATACTGTCTCCCCAGAATTTCCCAGCAAACAGGTTACTGGAATTCTCAAAAAAAAAAAAAAAAAAAAAAAAAATCACAATAATCAGTCCACCAACTTTGCTACTGTAGCAATTTCCAGGATTCCTGCTTTCCATTTAGTTTGTATCCCAGCTAAAACATGCTCAGGTGCTTCTGAGTGCTTTGCTGTGTACAGCCTTACCCCCTGTTTTCATAAGCAGTTTTCAAGTGCTGTATCATTCACCAGATTTGATTCTTAGCTTTCCAAGAACCCCTGCACCACTCAAATGCACAGAGGCCAGGGCCACAAATACGTTAACTATGACAAAGAAAGATGTCCTGGTGCAATCTTGAAAAAGAATTCATTGCTTTTCCAAGCATGGTGAATTTATTTCAAGGAACCAGAGCTGTTTCTCACATCTCCTGACCCACACTTCCCAAAAGACACAACCTGCTCATTTGTATGCAGCTACCAGAGCAGTCTGCTCCAAAAGCCTGGAGCTTCTTGTGCCCTGAACCACAGGACAAGGAGAAAACTAGAATGCATTCTTGGTCACTCAGAACTGCAGAAACCATCCAAAAAGCACAGTTCAGGCCTAATTCTGGTACACGATGCTCTGTTTGATTTTACAGCATCAGCAGCATTTCCTAAATTCCAGCTCCAGTACCTTTAAAAACAATGAAACAGCTGAAAATAAACAATATCCTTTCCTAAAATCACTTTGCCATTCACAACCAAATAACATTGCTGTTATTTACATAATTTTCTCCCTTTCCAAGGAAGAAACAACAAATTGGGAAGGGCAATAAGTATTTGTCACTGGCTGGAGAAATTCCTCCTTTCTGCCATTGTACCAAGCCCCAGGACAACCAGTGCTCTCTGAATACTCAAAATAAAGGTCCAGCCTGGCTCCCTGGCACTCAGGGCACACAGGGCTGGGGGCATTCCAAGAATCAGAACTGGTACAGGAAACTCCTGCACCACTGCCTCTTTCCTATGCATTGCTCTTTGGGACCAAGCGATGAGGGAATACCAAGGGAGAATGAGGTTCAGCAGGATCATTCTGTCCAGCAGCACAGCACAGAAAGGAAAGTCAGAAAGAATATGAAGAAAAAAAGCTTACTTGATTTCAGCAGAGCTGCCAGAGCCCCAATGGCTGCCCTGGGGAAAGAAGAGAGATGGAGAAATAATGTCAATTTCTTCAATAATTTTTGTAACCTTCATCTTCAGAGTCTTCTGGGCCAGGCTTCCCAGATGGTCTAAACTGACAGCTTATGATGGACTTTGACAGAACTGCAATCTTTTACACCAACAGAGGATCCAGCCTCTGCAGCTGACTCAGTTATTCTAAAAGACTATTAGCCCTCTAGCTTTACTGTTACACTGATTTGTAGTGACCATTAAAATTTAAAGCAACACCCACAAAGTGGTCTAACAAGGTTTTTAAACTGCTGCCCCAGAGCTTTTTCTTTGTACCAGAGACTGAGCACATGCCCACTCCAGATTCAAGTGCATCAGCAGATAACTTCCATATCAAGCTGGGACATCAATGTCATATTTCCAGCAAAAGTCCCACTCCTTTTTCTATTTTCCCAAAACAAGCTTCACCCCTATCCTCCCTCCCAGCTTTAACTGAAAACAAAATTGAATTTCTTTCAATTAAAACCACATCTTGCATTGCAGGTGTATATGGAGGGCCCCACTCAGAGGGGGACTGGTAGGAAAGGTGCTAAAGCTCTGTAGTAAGACTGCTTGCAGTCAGTAAAGGCGGGGACGGACATGTCTGAGGACTTTCTGTGTCATTTCATTGTGCTGGTAAGCAAGTGAACCTGCCCCAGCCAGCACAGCACTGGTTTGACTGGGAGCTGGTCACCAACATTTGCAGCTTGAGAAGCTGAACTGAGACATTATTGCTCCCCAACTTCTGCAGGCAAGTGGCTTCCTCATGTGGTAAAATCTGCATCCCACTTGTCTCAGAGAAGACTTTCTTTTCCAGTCATGTTCTGCTGGAGCAAGATCCCTGTTCTAACATGGCTTACTGCTGTGAAGTCTCAAGTGCCCAGAGCTGATTAAATAAATACCGCCACAAAAACCTCCATGTGCAAGGATTCCTTAAAATGTAATCTCTTTACAAACCAATCCCCAAATAAAATTGTATTAAATTCCATACTGAGCCAATTATCATCCTGCAGCAAATAAATATTTTTTTTGTCACCAAGCTCCTGTTCATTGTGTGTCCTGACAGCAGCTGAGACTAAGATTCAAGAGCTGGTTCTTGCTGGTAGTGGGTCAACATCTCTATCCAAAGTCATTCTTTCATAATGAATCTGTCAGAGTTCAACAACAGCTTTACAAACTGCAAAGAAAATGCACTCAAACACAGATAGAACAGGAAATCAGTAGCTAAAAATCTCACCAGTGGAAGCACAGTCATGCTTTCATTATTTCTTCAGCTCCAACTGAACAGCAATCATTCAGATGGTGGAGGAGTAATGTCATCCCCCAGCTACTCAGCCTGCTCAGAAAATGAACATTCTATAGCCACTGATCACTCAGTCTCTCCCCAAGTTTAAAGTCTGGGACAAAGTAAACAACTCTAAGCAAGTTAAAATTCCACCCAGAGCATCTTCCAAAGCTCACGCTCCAGTATGTGTCTTTAAAAAGAGACTGCTCTGCATACCTATATTTTACAGGCCTAATGTGATGTCTCAATCACCTGCCAGAGCAGCAGAGTAATGAAGGAATAACCAGAGTATCGCTGGCTCCAAGCAGAAGAGTTCTCAGAATTTCCTCTAGGCATCTGTTTTATGTTATGAGCATTGCTAAGAGTTTCAGCAGAGCTACACTACTGCCACAAAGACAACAGTGCCAGCAAACTACCCATCAGAGAACAAATCAGCAAATCTGGATCTCCCAGAACTTCTTTGTGGGTAGGGGGGGTGTGTGAACCAGACAACTTCATTCATCCTCAGAGGATCCCAGAATTCCCAGAGCATGTTCTCAGTCTAATCTCCAGTTCCAACTCTATAGCTAGGACCTAGGTACAGGACCATTAGACTGACTCCAATGATATGCATTATGATATCCTGGAGAACAGATTTTGAGAGGAAAAAGCCCCAAAACCTAAAAACAAACCTGCAAAACAGTTAAAATAAGTTTAAGGGATAAAACAGACTTACCAAGAGTAGATCAAGCCAATCTAGCTTAGTATCTTTCTTTGATAAGAAAACCAACCTCTTTTACACTAGGGAAGTGTGGTAGATCTAGTTTATCTGTTATTTTACTTCAATAAAGCATTTGATACCATGCCACACTGAAAATTATTAGCCAAGCTGGAGAACACGGGGATTAGTATAAGAATTACAATGTGGGAAAGGAATTGGTTAAAGACTCAATGACAGGAGCTGTGCTGGAAGAGGAATTATTAGTCTAGAGGGAACTTATGTGTGGAAGTCCTCAAGGATCTTTTCAGACTGATCTTATTTCAGCTTTTCATTAATGACCTTGGCACAAAAAGTCAGAGTATACTAACAAAATCTGCTGACCGTGTGAAGTCAGGAACTGCTGCCAATAGCAGGGAGTTCAGAATATCTTTCAGGAGTAACAAGATGTTCTTGAGTTCTGAAGGAATAGAAATGTGATGAAATGTAATAGTCAAAGTGCAAGGTTAAGCATTTAGGGTTTAATAAGGATTACTGTTATGAGCAGGGGCTCATAATTTGGAAATGAGTAGAAGGACACCCTGGATATATGAGCCCATTAAGGGATAAGGACAAGCATAACCAGCAGGGTGACAACCATGAAAAGGACAGATCAGGTCTCAGAAAACCACCACCAGTGAAGAAGGGAGCATGGATGTTCTCACAGAAGGCTTCACCTGAACAGCTGTGTGCAGAGCTCAGAAGGAGCCACACAGAAACCTGCCAAGGAAATCATTATGGTAGCAGAGACATAACTCATTAGGAGTCTTAAAGATCACAGTTTAGTCACTTGAACAAAATGATAGCCAAGAGACAACTGGATTGTTCCCCTCAGACACACTGGGTGGCAGAGAAGTAAACACTGAGGAAGGCAGAGAAATACTTAGGCTGAGGAAAAAAAATTGGCACTAGGACAAATGGGTATAAAATGGCCATGAATAAATTTAGCTGGAATTGAAAGGATGGGTTTTAAGCACTGGAAAATGAAGGCATGAAACATCCTCTTGGCAGCCATGGGGCAAACAACCTAATGACTTTGAAAAGGCAGCCTGGAGTGCTTATAATGGGACTGCCAAGCCCAGTTGCCAACGAGGAAAAGGTCTGAGAAAAGTGACCCAGGAACGACTGTACCCCTATAGCCTTACATTTTAAGCATAGATATAATGGGAATGAAATGAGAAACACGTATTCTAAGTGCAGAGTTAATCAGCCAGCCCAGAAAAGAGCAGCTGCATCAGCTTAAGATGGAAGTCCAAAGAGTTCAGTGTCCTGTGACCAACAGTGCCAAGGAAAGCATGCGAGGCCACAGCAGATACACAGGGCTAGGACTTGCAGAACAGATTCAAACTCCAGCAGATTTCAGTCCAGAGATCCCATAAACTGGCAAAGGTGCCTTTGGGAGAGGTTTCAGCTCTTAGCTGATTTTGCTTCCATATATTTGCCTGAGAACTTCTGAACTTGTGTAAAATCTTAGTATTTGTAATTATCCTGGAAAAGGACTTCACACCTACATTATGTAGAGAGTCAACTATCTGCATTTAAGTTTGGACTTTCAATCAGCATGGTAATTTGCACATTAAGTCAGGTGTTAGCCACCTCCAGAATATTACCTATCTTTGATGCTGAACAAAATCAAACACGCAGAACACCTTATGGGAAACAATAAATCATAGAAGAGGAATAGAAGCAGAATAGGCTTTCACTGAAAGCAGCAGCAAGACCACTGAAGCATCAGTGGGGCTACAGCAAGTCAGGCAAACGGTGTTTGTGATAACACCAGCACCTCTCAGCACCATATGGCAAACCATCATCTTTGCTGGCATCAGGAGATAAAAGAGAGGAGTCAGCCTGGGACAGGCAGACAGAGAGAGGAGTTCATCAGCTGTGCACAAGAGCAAGGACAGGGCTGGAGGAAGATGAGGAGGAAAAGTTTAAGACCACAAGAAAGATGACTTGATGAGCCATATAAGCCAGGCCAGAGAATTTGATAGCGTGCCCAGAGCAAATCTCTGAATTTGTCTAAAGAAGGAATGGAGGGGAGATGGGGTAGGGCAAGGGGGAGATTAAGTCATTAAAAAAACTTGCCAAATCTGTCCAGATGCCTTCCTCTGCTGTTCTGTTTTCTGTGGTAATACACTAGCAAAATCTTAGCTGTTTTGTCAAGTCCAGTCCCAAAGGAGAATCTTCTATCCCAAAGAAGGATCATTTATATATTAACAAAAAAGGATGTATAAGTAAAGTTGCACTATCTCATAAAGCATAATAATAAATGCTGCTCCATAATCAGAAAACATTAAAAACTCCCTGTAGTAGCAGTCGAGACAGCCACTCTGAAGAATGGAAAACTTTGAAGTGTTTCCAAGTCAGCAGCTTGGATATCTGGGCAAGAGTACAACTAGCAGACAGATAGACAAATGCAACTTCCAGATCCTGTGCTTAGGAACCAGGAGCAACAACAAAGAAAAACTTCATGTCCCAAGCCAAAGCACAATTGGATTAGCCAGTAAAACCAGGCTGTTAAAGAGCCTGGACAAAGGAGCCCTGTGCCTGGGTCACCCCTTCAGATCTGAGCTGCCAGGATTTTTGCTGGAAATCACTGCAGGCAGAGGAGCCTGAAAACCAAGATCTCTTCCATTTTCTTCTGCATTCCAATCCCTTCACAGCACAAGGCACTTTGATGGACAATCCTGTGACAGTTTCTGTCTCTTGAAGAAAACAGAAGGACTCCTGAAAACACAGAACCCCAGAAGAGATACAGGGTTGACTGCATGGAAGGATTTTGAGACTGGCAGAACAGATTGGTGGTGCACAGCCACCCAGGACTAGCCTGGAACTATGGACATGGGGCAGCAGAGAAGCCAAAGACTGAACAAAGAAGTGAACCAAAAGGGCTCTGCAGATCAGCCCCCAAGTAACTTCACCATCCTTCTGTGAAACTGTGCCTTCTACACACTAAAACACAGAACACCCTCTTCAAATTACTGAATGAAAGCTAATGACTTGGTGCTTTATTATAAACCTCTTCAACCTGATGCCTAATTCCTTACAGCAATCACACCTGGATGATAAAGACATAAAGTACTATTTTTACAGAAATGTAAGAAAAAGTTCTGCCCTAGCAGAACCCATATTGCTCAACTCCTCCTGCTCTTCACCCTGCTGTTTCTCATATACTCACTTATTGCTGCCTTGTTTCTTTATACCACAAGCAGTGTGGGGAAGGGACCCTGCAGGATGTGTTTGTACAGCACCTGGCACAGTGGACCCCTGACTCAGAACTCAAAACCCCTAAGCTTCCACAGCCCCTCTCTGCAGGCAAAGTGTCCTCAAGTGTACACATAACCTAACTGCATTTTGCCTCAAACCCCTGGGACTTGTACTTAACTCCTGGAATTTATACAATCACAGAACCACTCACTGTAAAGATGATTTCACATTTGACAACCAAGAGACATTCAGAAACGACTCGCAGGCACCACAGCAATAGGTGCTTTATAAATCCTACCAGGAGGTAGATCTCATCTGAGGCAGATGCCTTGAAAGTCATTTCCTTCATGGCCCAGAAATACAGATCTGAAATATGCAGGCACTTGCACAGTGATTTGTTTTAAAGACTTAAAACCAGCAGCTTCACAAGTCTTGGAAATATGGGTGGGGAAAAGCTGCTTATGCTGCTGGCATTTTCATAGCAGTGCTAGTCTAGGACTTATGCAAAAACACCCATCATCTTGTCCTCTCTAATTCCACCTTGTTAGCAAGGCATTAAAACTTGCACTGAAAGGAAAGTTTGCCTACAGTCTGCAACGCCCCACATACTGCCAACAGGTGGAGTTTGGAGACCCAGCTGTTGTGTACAGATGTGCTTTCAGTTTAATGCTGAAAGATGAGGGGGAAAAAAAAAAAACCACACTCCTTTTCTAATAGATACATCCATTCCAGTGACCAGCACGTCTCAGTTCCCAGATTCAGCTCAAAGCCTTCACTGCAGCATCCTCCAAACAGCTCTGCCTGCTCTGGAGCCTGCCAGGTTAGAATCAGTGAAAAGGTACAGCCTTCCAGCCTCTTTCATCTCTGCCTCCCAGAAAGAAGAGTGACTCCAGGCTTATCCTCCAGGCATCCTTACAAGTATCCTACTTTTTCTTGTGTACAAATACAGAAGTGGAGACAGTTGTATCCTAAAAAGTCAAGCTATTCTTTACAGCTCTAAATTAAATTAGCTTCAAAGTAGTAACAAAGAAGACCAAGGTACATGAAATAAGCTTAAAACCTTGCCAAAAGAATGCCCAGGCATTTCTGACAGTGCAGTGCAGAGCTGGCACTGCCTCCCCAGGCAGAAGCCATACCTCAGATTATGTCAGCTCCCTCTCCAGGGTCAGATGTCACCAATATGGCTGAGGCAGGCTGTGACAGCTTGTCATTCACATCAAGATAAAGGGGCTGGAAGGTTCACAATCAGACAGAATTCTTAACAAATTCATCACCCAGGCAGTCCCAGGCTGACAGTGTGAGAACCCAGCTCTCCCACCCCAGGGACACATGTGAGGAGACTGGGAAAGGGGGTCAATACTATCTTTGATTGATTAAGAGGAGTGGTGAGGACACTCATCAAGGCCACATCTGCTAACAAGCACCAGCAGACCCTACAGAACATCTCATACACAGTTAAGGTGTGTCAGGGAATATGGTTAAATCCCCCTCCTTCCCCCAGGCAGCTGTCTTCCAATCCAGTTACTACTCAGTTCAAAAGAGCCTGGTGCTCTCTTGGCTCACTCCTTAGCTGTCATTTTATTTGTAGCTCATCCATTCCCAGCAGCTTTTGCTCTGGAAACCACAGGGATTGATATGAAGTCTCTGCTGACAGGAAAGTGTATGCTCCACATACGGGGGAAGACACCCAGCCCCATTTTTCTTACTTCTGGATCATTCAGCCTTAAACTTTTCTGAGTTCTGTGTACATCCAGAGTAAGGGCAGGGAGAGGGACACAAGCCACACACCCTGCTTAGGGTATGATGAAGTCAAAAGGCACTTTTGGTGGCATACCCAGAAACCCTGGGCTCAAATCTCAGCAGGATAACGGACTCTTCCATTAAGAGAAATTGAACTGCAGGTGCTTTGCCACCAGGTAGTCTCTGATGGTGAATGATTCAGGGAGAGTTTGGGGGTACCCAGGGGTTTATGATGCCAGAAAATCAGGCTGCACACACACCATATTGCTGGCAAACCACTGCAAGATTTTCATTTTATGAATGCTCTCAATTATTGGCAGTAAAATATCCAAGGGCAGCTCGTGTTGCTGACAGTCCAGGTAGAGAAGTATCTCACATGTCACTGCTTGTGCCCAGAGCTGTTTGAGAGCATAAAAGGGAGGCTGGTTTCAATGCAATCAAGGCTAGGAGCTGTAGCTCTTCCTGACTGCTGGTTAGTACAAACCATCTCTAAGGCAGCAGTAATCTCAGGGTACAACATCTTTAAAAAGCACTTTGTAGTGAAAGGTTCCCTTGAGCTGTGTTTTCAATAGTCACCTTTCCTGCATGGAGCTAGGCTGCTGCAGTGGATGGAAAACCTGAGTTCTCATTTCAGCTTTTCCCATGGTTTTCAAAATGTTGAGGTCTGTTTTGTTTGAGGGTTTTGGCTGGTTGGTCTTTTTAACCAAAGAAATAAACATCTTTCAGAGAAGCTAATTTAAAAAAAAAAATGTGTACAGCATAAGACACTTGAAAAGGACATGAATTATGAAGCTGAAGGACTGAGAAAGCATCATCTTCCTTGATCTCTTCCTAGAAAGAAGGTTGACATGTACAGAAGCCTTTTCTTTAAGCAAAAGTCAGATGTTTCAGAATAAAAGAAGCAATGACTTATATTGAACGCAAGATAAAAAACTCTGCTCTTTTTAATCGAGTGGTATTGTTTCCATATTACAAAGCCCTAGAAATAGATCCCTCAGTTTGAGTTCATATTGCACTGCACTTCCCCTCTGGTCCTATTCAGATGAAGCACTTCCATAAAGTCCAGCCAAAAGAAACTCAAAGTTTAAAATCTCCAGGGAAGAGGCCTGGATTGCAGAAGGTTTTTTAGAACATGTCAGAGCAAGAAGCTGTTTCATGCAGCAGGTGCAAGTGCAAAAAGATACCTATGAAATGAATCTTCTTGCATGCAATGCATTTATCAATCCCCATGTGCTTCCCAAGGAGGTATCACTTCCCCTGTTATGCACACAGGTCAGGCTGTTTCTGTCCATTACTCCTACCAAATACCAAAGGATGGTGGACAGAGTTAGACCTGCCTGAAAAGCTCACATGCAAGGGGAATTTCAACAAAATATGCAGAAGAAAATGTGCAGAATAGGTCACCAAATCTTTCCTGTTTTCCAGCTATTCCCACTTTTCAACCTTTCTCATTATTGTTGTCCCTGAGTACATCCACACATAACCCTCCAGCACTAAATTTAGTGTGAATTTGGCACTTTACAGTTTGTTGGCTCTAATTGATGTTGCCAAACAGGAGCTTGGAAATACTGGGATATTCATTTGTATGCCACATGTGCACACAATACTGAGCTTAATTGGCACTATTAAATCAGCCTCAAATTGAGAACAATGCATAAACATGCTCGAGAATCACAAAGTAACATTCTCTTACAGATTCAATAGGCATCTTGACCTGAATTTAAAAGACATTTTTACGTCTTAACATGCAGGTACCACTCAGCAGGATTTTTCAAAGTTCCTTTGTATACTAAGGTCAGATCTACCTTTTAACTGTACAGGTTAATCATTAACCTGCTAAGAGGCTTTCTTTTATGGTTGCATTCCCTTTCATCTTCACACATTTAAATGTCTAGGACACTCACTCCAAAAATTCAGGTCTCACCTAAGTACCTTCAGTCAGTGCCAATAGCCAGTTTCAAGAAAATTTTCAGATTTTTTTCAAACATATCATTTGTGCTAGAAAAAAAAATGCCCCTTTTACCCACCATGTGTGCCAAAACAGAGGGCTGCAAAACACACATAGAATGCTGCTAGAAATGTAATAACACTGACTAGTTTTGCCACAGGTAAGCATGAAGTTTTAGGGGGGAAATATGTTGCAAATGCAGAGCAGGGAGAAAAGCTTATTAATTTGCCTGGGATTTTCAATAAGGATTTAGCAGATAAATCCATCCTGCTCTTCACCTCTCTCTGGCATTCTGTGGTTTGTCTTGCTGGATAGTGAGGGCAGGGGATGGGGATGCTGCTGTCTTGTGCAGTATATCCAGGGATACAGCTGCAGGAGAAGGAGCCACGGTGTGGAAGGCAGCTGGCTTTCCCACTGCCCTGCAGCAGCATTTTGGACATAAAACCACCAGGCTGGGTGAGGGGAGGCAGCAGAGTCACCTGAGGACTGATCAGGCTCACACAAAACAGGACAGATGCTGCAAATGGGGATGCATCTTCTGCAGGAGCTGGCTCTGCAGGCAGGCTGAGCCACCACCCCCAGGAGCAGCACCCCAACCCCTGCTGTGAGCCTGTCCTTGTCCTGGCCTCGTCTCCACAGCTCTGCTGGACAGAAGTAGGACATCTGACTGCAGGGAAGGCAAGCTGCAGGCTGCAGGTCAGGGATGAGGCTCTCTGCAATCACAGTACCTCGAGATTTGCAGCATTTCAAAGAGCAGTCTGTGTAAGACAGCAGTGGGAATGGCATAGGTAGGGTCCTGAGATGTTTGTTTTTTCATTTCCCTCGAACGCACAAGAGTCAGGGAAACAGATTTAACTGCTAGATCACCCATGCTGCCTTCCACACAGCACTTTGCTCAGCTGGTGCCTGAGGTTCAACATGCAGGAAAAGACTGACTCATACTCTGGGAGGATGGGCAAGAAGACTGCCAGGGGCAGCCAGAGCACAGCCTCAGCTTTCCCCTCCACACCTACAGGTGAGACATAGACTCTAAAGAATATAGGATTTTAGGAAAATTAAGATTTTAGTTAGAGATAGGCCTTGTTGTTGTTGGAGTTAATTAAAAGCTTTGTAGTTAGTTGAGGAAGACTAGGCCTGAGTTAACTTTTTTCAAATAACTGATTGCTTGTCAGCTTTATGTTTGCTTAGCTGTGCTTGCAACAATAAATAGGGAACCTGATAAATAGGTTTAGGGACACAGGACAATTGCAGAGACTCCCAATGCTGAAACTTATTGAAAGTCACTGTACCTAAGGAAATGGGAGTCCTACCAACACTCACTTGTCACATTTACATTGAAAAGGTAGAAAGTTCAGGGCGATGAAGAGTCCTCAATTTAAGCCCACTCCTCTTGAATGAGACCACCGACCCATTTCAAAGGACCAACTACGCATGCTTAATTGCTTTTTTGCTAATTACCATATGAAGCAGGGAATGAGATGTACCAGGGTTATGAATATGCATTTGTATTTTGGATATTCAATAGTTTTGTAAATAAAATGACTTCGTGATTTTCTGTAAGGCGCGGTATGTTTTTGGGAGCTATCCTGCATGCTGCCTGGCACTGCAATAAACATAGACTTTCTAGCTTTAAACTGTTAGAGAGTTTTTTGTCCATCTCAGTTGGATATCGGTATTAGGTCGATATTCATATTTTTAATAAATCACAAGCAGGGGGATGTGAGAGCAGGCAGTTCACACCAGCCTGAATTGCAGCACAGGTCTCTACAGCACCGTGGAGCACATGAGGCTGGTGTAAGGCAGCATCTGGCTGCTGTGGCTGGGCCAGCCTAACCCTAACCCTGACCTAGCCACCCACAGACTAATGAATTTGTCCACTTGCACATGTCTAACTCCTTACTAAGCAATAATCTGGTCACATCTTAATGCCGGTGCCTGTTCTCACAACATTTAGCTAGAATGTTTAAAAGGAAGATAAAAGTCAATAAACGTCAAAATGCAGCACATACTGGGTCCAATTCTCTTGGTATTTGCTATTTGAAAGCTTCAGTGTCACAGTGGCATAACTGCAGGGGCTTTCTGAAGCAGTAATTTGTAAAAGCCTAAGTAATGGAAATTAGGGGTTGGGTTTGGTTTGTTTTTTGGGGTTTTTTTCCCTTCCTTTCCTTTGGAAATCTTCCATTTGATATAATCCAGCCAAACTCTGGGCTCTGAAAACATACCAAAGCCAAGGCTGGTAGAACTTAAGGTGTTAATATAATAATGAAGCAACAAGGATAAAGAATTCAAATTCATAGGAAAAATTCTGAGCATTATTGGGATGTTTCTTCCACATGCCCTTTTTTCTACATAGTAAAAACTGGAAGGTGGTTAAAACTGTTACGACCACAAATTTTAAGTGCAATTTTCAATAATGCAAAACAAGGAGGAAATTAAGATTTTGACTAGACAGTGACAGCTGTTGTGCCATTGCAGCACATACCCTATGGTCCACACAAAGAATTGTATCCCTTTAACATGAGAAATAAACACATGTATTTGGTGTGCTGGAGTTATAGGATGATTCTCTCTTTTCTATTCTGCAATAATCTGGCTTTTGCTGTCTCAGAGCCATGACCTTTCCAAGGTTTGCACTTCAGGGGGAATTTCCATTCCCATCCCCAAAGCTGCAGCTATCTATGTTGGGGAATTAGCAGCCCTGCTCTTCCTCACCAGCCACTTCCTCAAGTCTTCAGGTTCTCCCTTCCACATTCCAAGCCCTGCCTCCAAACAGCTCCCACAGCAATTCAGCTCTGGGTTTATTTACAGGTTTTACTGGCATGGCTGCAATTCCAAGTGCTGCCCTGCAGATAGAGAGATCGAGAAGAGCCGTGCCAGCATTGGTGAGCCAGAGCCCTGTGCTGAATCTGTGCCACTGCTGTTACAAAACCTTTTCTCCCTAAAAAATTCATTTCACCTTCATTGGTAAACACTCTATTATTTACTTTATCTCTTTCATTCTCTGTAATAATTGTTTGATAACCATTCAAAAGAGCCTGAAAGACTGAAGACTTTGGAGCTCCCTTTCACCCACTGGAAGTGAGTCTCTTGTGTTGCCCCTGTATCTCTAAATCCAGTCACCCTGCTGCTTCTACAGCTGGTGAGGCTCCAACAGTGCTATCAGGACAGGGAACCCTGCAGCAGAAAGGCTGTTGCTAAGGCTTTGACACTGTCATGTAACTCTGCTCAGGGCAGGTCTAATCACTGCTGTGCTTTAAAACCACTGATAGCTATAGAGACTGGCTCACACTCTACCTGCCAGCATTGCCAGCACTGATGGAGCTGGGAAAAAGCCTCAGCCACCACAAGAAGTTATTGGAGCTGATTTCCTTGTAGGGACAGCATTGTGCAGATTTTTTCACAGAAGTTCTGCATTGACTCTTATTTTCATTGTTTTTTTTCCAAATTTGCCTTGCCTATCTTTGGACTATCTTTCATGGGGAGGATGTCACAGCTGCTTTCTACCCTCTTCATAAGGGCAAGAGACTTCTGGGTGGGAGGAGAAATGGAAATAAATCAAGTGAAAAGCAAAGAAGAGGAGATTCTTGGGCTCTCACATGTGCTGACACACAAGTGAGTGCCCTCAGCTTTATCTGCTCACTCTCTGGCCCCTATCAGAGATTCACGTCATTGCTCGACTCAGTGATTTCCGAGGGGGAATTCTTTCTTTGTCTCCTTGACACAGGAAAGCCAATGTAGGCAAACAGGCAGGGTGGGCACACATTCAGCATCTCTACATGCACATTCAGATAGGCTTTGTTTGGAAATCCCTTCCCTCCAGTCCCCATCCCCCAGGGCTGCCTGGCTGAGGTTTTCTGAAGGCTCTGGCACTTCACAGCCACCTCAGACATGATTACAAGGTCACATAGCCACGTTGCTCAACCCCTCTCCTCATTGCACCAGCTCCACGTTCACTCCACAGCCCACTTCAACCACGTCCCACCTGAACACAAAACCTTTCACAAATTCACTACCATTCTTCTCTACCCTTTCTCATTCCCCCATCTATGTTCTCACTGAATGCCTCAGCCAGAGCTGAGTGTACCCTCACTACCCTTAGTAAGGCATGGGAAAGGTGTGGGTTTAAGTGTATTAAGCATATGAAAAGTCTGATCTCAGGTGACTTTTGCCCACAGCAACACACAGCACTTCAGGCTAACATCTCAGACACCAGAGATCCTTTGTCTCATAACATTAGGCTTTTTGCCTTTTTTAGTCTTACAGTCCCACCACCACTGATGAAAGATCTCCCTGCACCTCCAGATCAGGAGCCTACACACTCCACATCTCACAGATAACCCACCAACTTCCAGAAGTCATCCTAACCCTTCATTTCTTCCAAAATTATAAAATATTTTATAATCTTTCTAGCTACGTTCTAATTTTTTAAAAAAATTAATAATTCCACTCTGGTTTTGACATGCTACTTACAAAATACTTGGCATAACCAGTTCACACTAGTCTTGACCATAACCTCCTATGGGGGACTATCATCTTCAGCTGCAAGACAGCATTATCAACATTAGCAGTTCATCTAACTCTGGGAAACACTCTGAGATGCAACTGATGTATGAAATCAAGTCACATCCCCCATTTGGATGGGAGTGACAGTAGTTTCTATGGTTACATGGGATATACACCTCAGAGAGATCCTAGGAGGTGGTGGGATTGCAGTGAGGCACCCAGGTGTTAGTCAGAACAAAGACCAACAGTGAGACAGATACAGCAATGTGAATAATACTCCCAGACTGGATAATGTGTCCTAAGAAGCTTGGGTAGCTCACACTGGAGGCCCTGCTGCAAGCCTGAGCATTTGTTAGGAGAAGGAGGAAGATTAAAGCTCAGGCAGAGGGAATCTCCTGCCCAGCAAACCCAGAGCTGCCTGCAGCATGGACATACCCAAAGCCATCACTTGAGGCCAGCCATGAACTGCATCTGCCATAGCCACTGGCTGTGAAAAGCCAAGAACTTGAGAACAGCAGGGAATTGCCCTCACAGCATCTTCCCAAACATAGCACTCTACCTCACCAAAGGGGAGAAATAATGGGCAGGCAAAGAAAGGCCTTCAGCTGAAAGAATTGTTTCTCTTTCAAACTCTGACCTGAAATAGATGTAAAATGTAAGCTAAACCTAAAAGCAAAAGGCAAACACCTCTTTCAAAATAACAGTCTCACCAAGCTGCTCCATTTATAAACCAGTTCCTCCCTTCCCATGACACGTAAACCCAAGCTCAGAAGTGAATTTCTCTCCATATAATGCTCATTCACCAATTTTTAAAGCCTCGGAGGTGGGTGCATCTGTGGTGAAGCATGCCATTCCAAAGGCTACCAAGAGATGGCACCAGGATTTCTGTGTGCCACGTGTTCCTCCAGACCTCTGGAACAACCTTGGGAGATGCTCTTCCTCTCCGCCTCATCAACTCCTCATCTATTTTCAAATCTCGCCTGAAAACATCTCTTTTCCCCTTGTCTCTACCTCTTAATTTTTCAATTTCTCTCATCTACTGCTATTAACAGTACAATGCCAGTAAAGTGTAATTCTGAAATGCAACTCCTTTTGATCTGCAAAGCAGCACCGACATACCACCAGCCTGAAATGAGATTTTGTAACTGATTATTGATATTAGAACAGGTAATTCTTTGAGAGAAACCACACAGACCGTAAAAATAATGAAAGAGAAGGAACTGCATGAAACTGGGACACCTCTGGCTCCAAGATCATTTCTTCTATTACAATGGCTCATTGCAATAAATTTGCACAGTAGGGTTTATTTACTTATCTTAGTGATGCAATCATCCCTGCTTCTTGTTATCTGAGACTTTAGTCAAGTTGAAGAGACACTTTATAGAAAGAAAAATTTTCAAAACAACACTCTTTCATTTGTTGCTGGCATTGTCTCATTCAGAATGGCATTTTCTAGTTTTATTTAACAGGACTTCTAGGATAAATCCCATGTAGATCAAGGCCAGATGGGAAGCAAGTAATTTAGCTGTGATATAGCTCAACAGAAATGTTTTTTTCCCTTCCCATGAATTTTCTACATGAATCAAGTGAACCAAATAGTGTCTGTTTATTCTCAAAATGCTAAGCATTGATTAATTCTAACCACATTCCAATAGAATCATGTGTTACTTTCCAATTAAATATCCAGACTGCTCAACATGATTAATGACAAAACACAGACTAACAAGAGGAATTAAGAATGATATGCTTTTGATCTTCTATCAGGAACCATTGCCAAATAAACAAAGGCATAAAGCTGAACCCATCACAACAGCTTCCCTATCAGGTTGAAGAAGAACTAATCACCATGTCAGTGTCTTGGGTTTCTGCTCTTTCTCAAAATACAGTCTGGCAGTGGCCAGATCTGCCACATGTTCTTCTGCTCAAGAGGAGAGCAGCTGGAAGTTTAGACCAGCCCAGGAGATGGAACTGCAGTAAATGTTTATGGTGGTCCACCAGCAAAACATAATCTGGGATTAAGGGTAGGGGAAAATCTAACTGCCTGCACTGGGGTCTAGGGCACATCTGCAGTTGGATCTCTTCCATATGCCTCTCCATCATTCTCAGCAGAAGAGATAAATCCAGTATTCAGGTCATCCCCAGCACACATCTCCTCTCTCTTTGTCTGAACCAGACATAGCCCACTGCTATGGTTTCCTCTGTCAGTGTTAAGGGCAGGAGTGCACTTGTACAAGCATTCCTTGATGTGGCACCTTGGTCACTTTTCAACACTATGGGCTCAACACTTCAACCTTGCACTGAAAGCACCAGTTTCAAGATGAGAAAACAGAATCTCAGTTGTATGCAAACAAAACAGGTTTTATTAAATAAAACACAACAGAGAAATGTGGATATATACATATATTTATAACCTTATATACAAAGACTAATTTGAAGCTATGCACAGCCTCTTAACTTATATTGTAAGCATTTCCAGGGTCTTCATATTTTCCTTGTATATTGTGTCGATCTGACACAATATCTGATTAAATATGGCTTTTAGCTTTAAATGTGCTCTCTTGCTCACCTTGGCATTTCTCTTTCCACTTGCATGAGCTCTGCTTCCTGTAGTCAGTAAAAATCTGCTCAGCTCCCACTCTGACAGAAGTATGTGAAACAGGACTCACTTCATGGCCATGGCAACTGTGCCATCAATATTCTTGCATGTTTCAGGACCCTCCCCACCTCAAATCACCTCTGAGCATTTATCAGCAAAAAAAAAAAAGACACCTGTGGTATTCTCACTCCTCCTGGCTTTTGAGCCTTGGTAGCAGATGGATCTGACTACACTTTACAAATCTCTTTCAGCAACCTTCTACCTGACCCAGCTTTAAATGCCCATTATGCCACTTACAGGTTGCCCACTGCAGACTCATCCTCCAGAGAGAGAAATAAACATTTTCAAGACCCTAAGTTTCTAGATGCAAACATTTACCACAGGTTAAGAGAATTTGCTTCTTTTTCCCTTCAGTAAGTGAGGAATCCAGATATCCACCTCAGGTGAAATAAAGCTACATGGGAGGATTTCCTCCCTTTAATGAAAAGGGAGATTATCAGCAAGCATTTGAGGCCCTGGGACTATCCAATAAGCACCAAACGTAAGAAGAATTGTGATCAAATGTCAGAAGTGGGTAATGCTGGACATGAGCAAAGGCAGATAATTTCTGCATATCACATTTTCTAGTGAATTAATTTGGCGCCATTCCCAGACCTTTTTTATTCACTTTCCACTTTTAATTAAGTAGTCAAACTTTACTGGAATAGCCCAGTGTAGAAAGCCAAGTATTCTGAATACCCACAGAAAGAGTTTTTATTTCTGATGAATACTCACTCTTGTTGTAATCTTTCATACGAGGTTTATGCGAACACTTAATATCAGCCAGCTCAGCTCAGTATAATAAATAGATGTACTCATAGAGGTTTGAAAAACAAAGACATTTTAAAAGACTCTCCAAATTGCTTTAATAAAACTGTGCACCAACCTTTGAACAGCAGAAAAGGAAAACATAATGGAGGGAACCACCAATGCACCAGTCATCCCACTGTTTGCCATTTTCTAAAGAATAGAAATTCTTCCTCTTATGAAGGAAGAATAAATTCTGAGGGGTTTGTTTTCAGCTGCTTTGATACTCTGTCTTCAACATGAGGAGTCCTAGAAGAGCCTGCACAACATGTAGCCACAGACAACTCACAGCCTCCAAAGCCACTGGTGAGGATACCTGGTGCCTGACAACCTGGACAGAGTCGTGTAGAAGAGACCAGCTCCTGGCTGAGTAGAGAGCAAACGTCTTCTACTGTCACATTCCACAACCCACAACACATCCAAACACTTCTCACAACAAGTAAGTTGGGAAAACAAGCAACAGTGTTGAAAGGGACACTGGAAAGCAGGAGAAGGGTAGGAGCTGTGGAACATACAGAGAATAATAAGGATGAAAGGTGAAAAGAGCAGTGATCATTGCACTGTGTGAGGCATCAGAGACACTACATTAGAGAAGGTGTTGATGGAGTGAAGATTTGAGCATCCCACACACACTCCTATCAGATGTCCCAGCTACTGACATAAACAGAACTGAGAAAAGCAGAACATCATCTGGCTTTATTTTAAACTGTCCCTGTAAAAGGCATCAGAAAACCTTTTCTGCAGCACAGCATCAGGAGTGATGGGCAAGACAGCCTTAAGTCTCTGACTCCCTTGGATTTCACAGTGGTTAACTCAAGAGTTCTCTACACCTCAGAGACTTCCATGTTTCCTCCACATAGCTTTTACCTCAGATATGGATAGTTCTGGAGAGATCCACAGTCATGGCACCAGCAAGCTGAAGACCTCAAATGCCTATCTAAAGCCAGTAAAGCCCATGAGTCACAGTCTCAGGGGAATCAGAGCTACTTGGCACCTACCCAGAGAAGGTCAATTGGAGCATGGGGAGACTATTTCTAAATACCCCAGAGCTTTGCCACTGGGAAAAATAAATAGAACTATGTATCTTGTTTCCACATCTTAGCGGGCTAAATAAATAGCTCTCACAGGGCACTCTCCAGGGCAGATTCTTAAAGTGACCTTGGGCCTGCTGCTGCCCAGGGCAGGGGAATGCATGTGTGCCCACCAGAGAAGTGGTGAGTTTTCAATGCTGCATTCCTGGCAGCTGATCAGAGAGCCAGGGTAATCTCAGCTCCCACAGTTGCCGGCTGTTCCTTCCCAGCAAAAAGGCAAACCATGGTGGCACAGATATATGGGGTGGAGGGAAGGTATCAAGAGCAAATGCAAAGTGAGGGTCAAAGGATTTCTGGGACAACATCAGAGTTTTCCTCTGTAGGCAGGGTAGAGGCTGCTGCCCTCTACAACTTCCCTATTGATAAGCAAAAAGAAGCAGATGTTTTTGTGACCAAAAGCTTCACCAAAATACCACTCTCCCAACTTCAGAATAGCCCCAGCCGCTTTGGGAAGAGCTGCACCAGCGTCAGATAGCTGGGAGCACATGCTGAGCTAGACTAAGAACATGACCCCTTTTTATGCTTTCTCCCCAGCTCAGAAAACCCATCCATAAGCACCCTGCCCCAGTCACCTCACAAAGTTTTAGGGTATTTTCCCCACATGTACCCACCTCCACATTCTGATGAGCTGCAAAGATGATTAGGGCTTTCAGACTGCTCCAGGCATTTGCTAATGCTGGGAGAGAAGATCTGTAACCCACTCTACAGTCTGTCTTTCTGGTCCCAAGACCTAAATTATTGCCAACAATATCTCCTAAAGCCACTTTCCACAGTGAAAGCAACACTTCCAAGTGAACTGCAAACAAACAGAACCTGTTTGCACACTCACAAAAATATATTTTAAGAAGAGCACAAATATTTCAGGAAATAAAAAGAAAATTAAGAAACTGAAGAGCGAGAAAGCTCAGGTAGACAAAAAATTAATGCACAGGACACCTTTTTTAAATGAAAAATAAATTCAAACTTCTCAGTAATAAATTAAAAAGCTTATTAGCTATAAAATGGCAATTTTGAGTTTTTCTGGTGTTTGTCTCCATGTTCCAAATGGAAAAAAATGTCCACAGAAGAATTCAAAACAATCCTTGTACAACAGATAAAAGGAAGTAAAAGTTAAATATTGCATATTGACAATGTGAATCATTGAAATCAAAAGCAGTGTTTTTCTCTGGTTGTTTCCTTCAGAAGTGAGTATTTTAGTTCAGTTTACAGACTACACTTACAGCAACACTCCCTGCATCTCCAAATGTACCTCAGCAAGAAGCCAGGCTAGAAAGTTGTGACAGATACCAAGGCTTCCCCTTCCCATATGGGAAACAGTCAATGGAAAATAAAGCACTTTTGCACAAAATTAATTTTAAAAGCCTTTAGGCAGCTAGTCCCATTGCTTAAGAGAAAGCTGATACAGGCCCCAGTCCCATCACAGATCCTGGCCTATCACTAGAAGCAGAACTAACAATGATCTAATCACAACCAACACTTCCACCGGAAGGAAAACAAGGAATTTAGAGGAATTTGCTTAGTTAAGCATGGGCTTGGACCCATGCTTAACCAACTTTTGGTTGCCTCAGAAGCCAAGCCCAGCTCTGGGTCTAACTCATCCTGGGCACCCCTGTCATACATAAAGCAGTTCTCCAGGCTGCCTAAGTCTTGAAGTTATTAAATGAGGCCTGAGGGGAATGTTGGAGGATGCTCAGATATCCTAGGAACAATATCTTATTGGTAATATTCTTTGAGTTGGGTAATATCCAAATGTCTGTGTAAGAAACATCCTGGTACCCCCACGCAGAGAAATCTCAGGTACTTTGTCTGAGAGAACTGAAGCCATGAAGCAGTTCCAGGTACTTGGCACTGTGATAGAAAGCAAAAAAACACAGGCAAAAGTGAGTTGGCTCCCATCAACAAGGCAGCTGCAGGAAGTTGTGCATCTGCTGGGCCCCCTCAGTATCTTATTTAGAAAAGCAAACTGTCAAAAAAAATTGTGTATCTCCAGACACGTAGGCAGAGGAACTGGAAGAAAGCTGCACTTAGCAAACAGCAGCACTGTGTGTTGATGTGCAGCTTCAGCACTGGTGGCTGCTGGAAATTAATTCAAATTCCTCCCCAGTTATTGTGTAAATTGTGATATTGAGAGAACTGCTATCGGTCTTTGATGGTAACAGCAGGATGGACATTATTTAATGCATCCAGGGTCCTCACTTCAAGCACAGCTAAGCAAGCAGTGGCCAAACTGTTGTGCTATGTCTGTCCATCCTTCCCACCTCCTGCTCTACCTGAAGCTGCTTCCTCAGGAATCACCAGCCATGGACCTCAGCCATGTCAGGAACATGCAGAAGCCAGAACTGCCATGTCCTTACTGACACATGCCCAAGCAAGCAGGGACTTTGCCCCACAAGCCACTGCATGTCACAGCAGGAGAACTGGCAGGTTCTGTGTGGTTTAAGCAGAACAGGATTGTGTGGGCACAGCTCACAGCAGGAAATTCTTCCTCCTGGCTTTTCAGAGCAAGCCAGAGGTCTGTACTATGCTCTTATAAAGTTTGCACTGAAAGGCATCTGAGGAAGTGGTCAGAACAGACAACTTGGGGCCTAACATTCAGCATTAAGATGAAGATATAAAATGGACTTGCTGTCTTCAGAAAAGAACTATTTGAAATATGTGGGATGGGCTTAAAAGCAGACGCAGATTAATACTAGTAAGAACTGTCATACTTCAAAAATATCACGATGACCAGGTCATGACTCTCTGCAAATGGAGGATGAGGCAGCACTGCCACAATTCCACTCTACCTACCCCCAGGCTGGCAGTGGCAGGAGGCTCTTGCTGAGTGGGAGGCAGGAGTGGCTTGTCTGCTGCCAGCACATGCTTCTCCAAACCCAGTTGTGGCTGGGAAATGAAGGAGGGTACCTTGCAATCAAACTGCCATCGCTGTCTAGGGCACACTACAAATAAAGGGCCACCAGCATGAATCATATGATGAATCACAGCATTAACGTGTCCTTCAGGGGACTATTTCTGCCTCTTAAAAAACCCTGCAGATTTAAAGTGAGTGGAAACTGCATACATTTCTGATTTCTTTGCCTCTTCAAGTGGAACCAAAATTTTATTTCTTGCTGTCCTGGAAAGATGAGTTCCCTTGGGGCTCCTGCCTACCTGACCGTCCTGACGTGTCTCTTGCTGTAGGGAGTGATGACTTTGAAAAGCAGCTCCATGGCTCCATTGATGCCAAGCATAGTTCCCGTGGTAACTATGGCAATAAAAGGAAAATGCAGTCAGCTCTGAAGCAGGCAGCTGGCAAACATTGCTTAGAAGAGATGTGGGGAAGAGTAGTTGCCCCTGGGGCTGTGAGCTCTCCGGGCTCCCATCTGGACTCCACAGGGCCCCTTACAAATACAGAAAGTGAAGCACAAAGCTGTCTGTGGGCACCTGAGCCGAAATCAGGTGCAAAACCAGTCCTGCAGCTCTTTCCCAATTTCCCCAAAGCCCCTCTTCCTGTAGAGATTGTACACTCCAGAGAACAAATCATAATTAAACAGGGTCTTCTCCCAGAAAAAAAAGACAGAGCTCAAATTCATCCCACATTTTGTACATGCATCTCAGTGAGGACATTTCATAGGGGCTTAAAGGGCAGAGTTTTCTTTCTGTGCTATTATTCAGCAGAGTGGAAGTGGGTTTGGGGGGCTTCTGAATGCAGTTTAATTTCATCTAGGCCAACTTTCCCTTTCATCCTTCACTTTTTAACACACTAGGAACTTCTATAGAGTAGATTTTGCAATCAGTTTCAATACCTAATGTATAGCCTAGGTGTTTAGCCAGACCTCCCCACTCTGAGACAGGATATCTCAGTGTAATGAAGGAACAAATACAGCCCTGAAATATTAAACGGAAGCAACCAAGGTGAAAGGATCAGTAATCAACAGCAGCCAGAAGCAGCCCTGGCTGCCTGCCCACTGCTGGGTTTTGGCTGTTTTGTAGATATCTCCCAGTGGCCATCAGAGAGCTGCCAGAGGGGCCATCATCTCCTGCTGTCCTACGGTGTCCCTGCCAAGCTGTCCTGTGATGGAAAGCCTTGCAAGGCCTGCCAGCTACATTCACACTGGCTGGCAATTCATTAGAGACAGGGTGGTGGACAAGGCTGCTCGAATTCTTCCTGCTCCAGAGCAGGATGTGAGCAACCACAAACATCTGGACTCACATCATGGCCCCAGAGTGGGGCATGAGGTGAGACAAGGACTCATCTTTACTGCTTTCATACCTAAGCACTCTAGAGAGTTTTGTATGGTTGTGGCTGCCTTTTGAGTTCCACTCCATCATTTTTAAGGTTGGGAACATGTAATCCCCTGGTTTGATATCACACCCACACAGATTTTCACCTAACCTCCCCTGCAGATTCCCAGGTGGGCCACAGAACCCACAAAGTTATTAATGGAGAGTGCTGGAGATACCTGGAGAGCAACAGAGATGTTCCAGCCAAGGAGCAGAGTTGGGGTTCTGGGGTCTGACATTAACAGAAAGGAGGTCAGGCTGCCATGTGCATCCTAAAACCTCTGCAGAAACAGCAGCTGAACTGAGTGCAGGTGCACTGAAGCAGGGAGCAGGGAAGTGGGCAGATCCTCATTTTGGGTGAGAGGCAGCACAGGGTCACTGCGCAGCTGTGAAACCCAAATAATGGCACATTTCATCTTCTGGCTTTGGCTGTATTTTCAGCCACACTCAGACTTTCAAATACTGCTTATCATGGGGAGAGGGCTTGAGTGTTGAGGCTTGGCTGCTTGCCTGAGGAAGCCCAAAGCATGAAGCCAGCTCCTGTCCAGGCAGAAGGGACCTGAAGGGCTGGGCCAGGAGAGCTAGATCTCAGGATGCACATGGCAGACTGCAGACAGCATGGCCATCAAGAATTATCTGCTGGGTGAGGGACGTAGGGAAGGAGAGGAAAGGGTTAGAGTGAGCAAAGGGAAATTTGTGCTGACGAGCTCAGTGCTTTATAGCATGGAAAGCCTCTGTGAATCTGTAATGATCCCAGAGAGAATACTGGAAATCCCATTGCTTGAATCATTTAACTTGAGGGCATTGCCAAGCAAGAAAAGCTGGGAGAGTGCACATCTGAGGGGATACTAGTCAGAAGACCAGGATCTAATATCTGCTTCCCGGGGGACCTTGAATAAGTAACTGATTTCTCTCTCCCTCTGCTTCTCCACCCTCATGGAGCTGCTCTGAGGTTCAATACAATCAACAACAGTGAAACATTTGGCTGTTATGGTAATGGGAACTGTACAGAGACTTAAGGTACCCAAGTCTCAGAGCAAAAGAATTGACTGTTTGTATTCCAGAATAGGAGATCTTTGCCATGAATATTTTTCACTACAGCACTTTTATTTCCATAGCTTGCAGATGAAATGCATTGTAAAGGCTGCATAGGCCTCTTGAGGAGCACCTTTTTCTAAGGTTGTTCTGGCTTTTGTGGTTTTCTGTATATTAATGGTGCATGCAGGCACTAACCCTACCAGGAATGATGCTTCTTTGCATTGAAATGACTAAAAAAGAGCCCTGGTGGTTGTCACACAGAAGAAAAGAGGAAAATCCTGGCACTCACCATTAGAAGCACAAACCCGCAGGACCCAGAGGCAGTGGGTGAGGTGCAGGTGGTGGCCCAGGTCTCTTCTTGTCAAGCTCAGTATTATACCAGTGGCTTCTGCCTTCTGCACTTTGAGCCCAAACTTCCTATCTGTGAAAAGCAAAGGAGAATTATACTACTGCAAAGGCCAGGTCATTGCAGCTGCGCTAGCTAAACATGTTTATTAAGCCTTGTAACTCAAAATCTTATAAAAAAGGCATTCAGATTTATCAATGACTTAAATCAATATTAATCTCACTGAAAACAGAAAAACATGGGGTTTACTTTGAGTCATCATATATGAAACATAAAACAGTCTGGATTGAAAAAAAAAAAAACCCTTTAAAGGCCCCCTACTCCAATCCCCTTGCAATGAGTTGCACCAGACAAGGTTGCTCAGAGCCCTGTCCAACCTGACCCTCAACGTTTCCAGGGATGGAGCATCATCCACCACCTCTCTGGGCAACCCATGCCAGTGCCTCACCATCCTTATCACAAAATATTTCTTCCTTACAACTTACCTAAACCTATCCTCTTTCAGTTTAAAACCACTACTCCTTGCCCTCTATCAAAAGGCCCCACTAAAATATCTGTCCCCTTTATCTACTGGAAGGCCACAATGAGGTCCTCCTGCTGTCTGACCCCCCTCCAGAAGCCCCCCAGCAGTCAGCAGTACCTCGTTGGCCCACCCTGGCCAGCAGGCGCAGCAGGGGCAGGAGGGTGCCGTGGTCGGGGGGCTCTGCCCGGGCAGCCGTGGCCAGGGCCTGCAGCAAGGCCTCACTGCCCCCTTTGCTGACCACGTAGTGAATTCTCCGTCCAGTGCCTGGGGAAGAGAGGAGAGGCTGCTCAGAGCATCCCTTCCCTGAGCCACAGCTGTCACCAACCCTCAGTCTGCAAGGAGCACACGGAGCTTCCACGGCCTTCAGGCAACATTTGAGTGCCGTGAGCTCACAAGCGTTTGCAGAACAGGCCGTGAATCTCTGGTGTCCCCAGCCTGGAGACACGGATGGTGGCTGCATGGTGGAACTGTGTGCTCTGCTGCCTGTTACCAGGACAGTCGTTGTCTCTCCAAACCCACGTGCTGCAGAAGTTTTTTCACTGTGCACTGAAACGTGGCAGAGAGGAATAAGCAGAGACACCCGACAGGTTTCAAAGCAGCAAAAGGCTCAGTGATCTTTTCTTAGATACTGGAAATTAAACAAGGAAAGAACTAAAGCTGCACTGGGCTTCTGCCAAATGAAAAGGAATCCTAGGGAAGCCTTGGGGACAGCTTTCAAATAAATGTAGGTCTCCAAAGAAATCACACTCTAACCCTGGGAGCCTTACTGTGTTAACAAACACTGATCCAGACTCTGTGGCTGGGGGATGCTGCTCATTCAGTTCCTAGAAGAGAGCAGGACCCCCTATTCTCCATGGGGGCCATCCTTGCACCCAGCTGAGGAGCAGGGCTGCAGGGCTCTGAAAGAGAGGCCCAGATGGACGGGTGGTGTCTCTGGTGGGGCTTCCAGGAGTGGGGGACCCAAGAGGATCCAGCACTCACCGATGCAGCCTCCACAGCCTGGCAGCTTTGTTGGGTTGGGGTTATTAAGCAGATGATACTTTCATGGTGGAGCAGAAAGGAAAAGGAACCTGATTACTTTTTTCAGTTCTTTTTCCAATGCACTTATTTTTTCATGTGGCTTTGAACACACAAAGCGACATCCATTCCCTGCAGCCCCAAGTTAGAAGTGCCTTTTGGAGAGAGGCTGAATCCTCTGCATTAGAGGGTCTCTGGGCTCTGAAAAGTCAGGTTCCTTTCCCTGTCTCACAGACCTCTCTCCAATGGCACTGGTGAACATTTCCAGTGGTTGACTACCAGGAATTATGACATACTTTGCAATCCACGGCCACCTTCGAAACTAAAAAGAAAGATTTGAAACTTTCTCAGAGTTTCTTTTCTTTAACACATTGAATAAGCTCAGTTTTTCAAACACAGGAGAGAGGACTTCTGATCTATAGATAAAGTTTATATTTTTTTCACCTTGCAAACACCTGGTCAAGTTTGAATGCAAGTACAAATTCCCTGACTTACTTGAGGACCCCCTTTCTGCCCTAGCCCACAGCCATTGCCCCAAATCTTTGCTTCCTTACCCAAAGACAGCAAGTCAGTGAGGACACTGAGAATGTTCAGGATGACATCCTTGTCACAGGAGCTCTGGAATGGAAACACACCAAATTTACAGATCAGTTCAGAACAGGACACTGTGTCCTGCACAGGGCTGCAGTGCATCATGCAGTGCAGAGGCACTGAGATCCTTGTTTGGATACTGAGCACTTTTGTGCCATCTGGACAGTGAATGTGTGGAAACATATTGATGACACATTTTAAAAGCCTCTAACATATCATACTACACAGTATTTAATGCACAGTAGCATTTCTGTAGAACTTACATCTAAATTCTAAACTAAAGCTCTAGTTTTTTGTTTGATCTGGCTACCCCAAAGCTGAGAAAATTCTGTATCACATAGAAATGTTAAATGTGTGGTGGTTTTCCATGACAGCATCTCTTATTACTGGAGTTGAAGAACAATAAATTATATTAATTCCATCTTCAAGAAAATTCTCCTGTATTTGCAGCCACAACCATGTGGAAGCCTTGAATTTGAGGAGAAGAAAAATTCCTAAGCTTACTTTTAAACTAATATAATTCAATTTTAAGACCAGGTTACCATCACACTTTGACATGACACATTCTGCTTTAGAGTCACTTTAAATTTGCATTAGAGAAAATGAGATAAAATGCACTTGAGGAGAAGGAAACACATGATATCTACCATCCATCTGTGTGATAGACTAGACCCCTTCTTCAATCCTCCTCCAAACAGATTTCACTGCTGTGATTCAAGAATTAATCACAGGTCCATATTGCAATTTGGGTGATTTGGATTTAGACCTGGATGTCTTTGTTTCTGAACAGATACAAAACCATACAAATATAATATTGTAATATAATTCTAGTATAATACAACTTGTATTTGAACACCCTTGATCCCAAAGAACATTAGGATCACACGAACTATAACGGAATCACTTTATTTGCAATTAAATTATGACAATAAGACAACATCTCACAAATATATGGCTCCTATATTTCTGAATGTTGAACTGCTTCAGACACTTAACCTACCTTGTAACTTAAACTAACCTGGTATCTATCCTAGGTACATGTGATCATTCTACCTGCCAAATTGATTCAACCATTCCCTGGCATATTTAACATTATGCAACTGTATATTTAAGACAAGGAGTTGAGAAGTAACACCTAGCAAAAAGAAACTCGAGAAAGAGTACTGGGGAAAATCTAATTCAGATCTGTAATAATGACTATTAATGCAAATGGACCCTTTTTCCCAACGGATCCCTGAAAAAGTCTTGCCTTGTCCAGTCAAGCTGACAAGGTCCTGAGGATTGTGTAGCTAATTAGGGATCTGCAGTTCATACCTCCTCCTTTGTTACAGCTGGGGAGGGTATGTACCGGCTGAGACATGGGGATGAAGCAGGAAATTGCTAAGTCTGCAGCCAGAGCAGGTGATTTCCAGCCTGAAGAAACAGATTTCCACCCCTGCCACAGAAATCCTGTGGGATGCTTGGCAACGCCCTGCAACCAAATCTCTTTCTCTACAGGCAAACTATATATGCCATTTTCTGCATGGAATAACTACATTAGTGCCAATGTTTCCTAGCTTCCTAGCTAAATCTTGTGTGTATTCTTAGGTGGGTTTTGTGTTTGGGGGTTTTTTTGTTTGTTTGTTTCTGGGTTTTTTGTTTGTTTTTGTTTTGGTTTTTGGTTTTTTTTTGTCACAGTTACTAACAAAAAAAAACTCCATGTCTCTGAAAAACAAGGTTTTCCATCATACTGGTTTTGGTCAACTAGCAGTGCTACCAGCTATTCCCTGCTCAACATATATTCCAAGTGAGCCACAGGGACAAGAGGTGTCAGCAGGGGAATGAGAGGAAAGAACAAGATGTGTTCAGGGAAGGGAAGGAAGGAAGGAAAGAAGAGGCAGGTGAGGATGAGATTGGAGCAAACCCGCAGAGAATCACTTATGAAATGGGGACTCAGTGGAGGAGGGTCTGTGAGCACTGATGGCTTTCTCAAGGCTCAACATGCTTTTGCTCTTAGCTAAAATTCACACGCAAAATGCCTGTCTCAGCCCCACCTCAGAGCTGGCCCATGCCCAGCTGCTTGTATTCGTTATGAGCTCAGCAAGCAGAGATCTCAGCACTGAACATTAAAGTTCAGGCCTTTTATGATCCATGTTGAAATCAAAAGGCTCGGTGTGATAGGATTCCTGCTCCTTTCAGAGCCAAGACAAGCAGAATACGTGGCTTTAATGAAATCCAGTAACTCTCATCACCAAGTATTGCCTCCCTCACCTTAGAGGAGTCCAGATTTGAGCCACTGGCCCAAGGGACCACACAGAGAGGAAAGTCAGCAGCAGGGTCAGAGCAGTTTTGAGCAGCATTACTCTTGGGTAAGATATATGGTTTTAGTCCTATGTTAATCTTCCTAATTCATGTCTTTGTTCATTTCAGCTGGCTCAAGCCTCCCAGACTAAACAAAGAACATTCAGAGCTCTCTTCCCAAGAGTTTCTTGGCATTTTTTAGCATAGGGACTCAATAGTCGGGGGCAGTTGTCAGGAGTGGTGAGTATCCATCAAATTTACTGACTCCAGGAAAACTTACTGTTCTCAACACCTTTTTAAATATCAGGGTTGCCTAAATCAGACTGTCCTCTGGTTTTGTCTTGCTGCCTCTCAGTATCCTTTTCCTCTGTAGGTGGATGGATTACACATTAAGGTTTCAGTAATGAAGTCTTCATTGATTTATGCTCCTATTACACTGGGTTGTTTATTTTAACTGATTGGATTGTGGGTTCCTAAGCCATTAACACAAATAGTGATGACATAAGATATCCTCTGACTTTCCATGCACTTTATCCAGGGACTCGGGCAAACAAAGAACTTGAGGGAACATGAAAGATCGACCTTTAAAATGTGAAAATTAAAGCTGGGTGATATTGCCAAATATTTTACCTGAGTGTTTACACTTGATATTTTAACACTAAAATTCTGTGTTGGTGCCTCATTCCTCCTCTTCCTCCTGCACACTACTGAAGGAGTTGGATGACTCATGTGTTGGCTGAAACAGTGGATAAAACCCCAGACCCACTACAAATACTAACATATTTCCCACTAACTTTAGTGGCACACTGAATAATACACACTTCTGCAGAAGAGCACAGCTCTCATTTATAATAGCAAGGCAACACAGGAAAAAATAACCCTAAAGTTGCTATTGTCTTGCTAGATGACATCTTGCCTCTAGAAAAGAAACAGATCCGATTTTCAGGTTTTCAAAGTCATCAAAGATATTTGGACATTGAAATCCATTAGAATCAATTGTTTCAGTTAATACACATAACAAACTCTTTGTGGATGAATTGCCAACATATTCATTCATAAAAAATATTCAGTAAATCTTTTTGAACAGTAAGTACAAATGAGAAAATCACAACTGGTGCCTGATCTAAAAAAGATGAATAGAGTAATTTCTTTAATGTAAATTTCTTACCCAGCTCTGGTAAAAATAAACACATTAGTTATTTTTACTGAAAGAGATGTTTGATGGTTTAAGAACAAACCATAACCAAAGAGAGGAGAAAAGTAAAATTCCTCTTGCTAAGTATTTTCCATTCCTGCCAGCACTTACAAATGTTAGATACAGCATCTACATGTGTGCAGACTAATGAAGATGCATTTGGTGTATATGGGTGGAATAAGAGAAGAGAAAAGTTCCCAGAGGCTTAAGTTAGATTACAAAATCACTGACCTCCTGCAGGATTTCACTAAAAGGATTTAAAGTTAGAGCCAAATTGTTACCTATTAACAACAGCCTGTAGTTGCCTTTCACAGCCTGTGGCTGGACAAAGGTTAAAGTAGCAAAACCATCACTTCAAATATTAAGCATGGCTGTACTTTTTTGTCAGAGCCCCTCATCTCTCTTAGCCTTACTCCAGCAAAGCATCCTGTCTTCCTCATCCAACCAGGAGTATCACAGGGCTGAGCTCAGATGCATTTAATCAGCTCCTGGCTGAGAGCTCCTCTCTGAGCTTTTTCTGGGAATTAATCCCTGAAACACTGAGGTTAGCTTGGCAGAAGCTCCTCAGAGATAAACAGCAGGAGGATGGAGAAAGCCAGGAATAAAAAAAATACCCCAGCACATTGTCATTGATACGTTACAGGCAGCAAGTGATTAATTGGTGACATTGGGCTTGGAGGACAACAGCTCGATCCCAACATTTCTGACTGGCAGCTCGGATTATTTCACTGACCCACGATTGAGCAAGGAACAGCTCCTGTCTCCTTGTTCTGCTCCTGGGAACATGCCAAGACAGCTGTTATTTACTCAAGACAAGATTATAAAATTGCCACTAAGCCACAGTAACAGGTAACCTCAGGGAAGTCTCTGAGGATGTTTTCTGCAAGACGAAGAAACCCAGCAGAGGGTTGGGATTTTTCGTGTCCCGCCTGGAGGATAGCAGCCATCAGTGCCACCCCCCTTCCAGCAATGCCTTCAAACAAAAACTCCCCATAAACTCGGTCTTTGAATATAAACTCAATTTTGGGCTTTTGTGTCTTTTGCCCAAAGGCAAGTATTTCCCTGAATGAGACACACAATCCACTGAGAGCGTTTGCTGGGAGTCTAAGCATTAATGCTGAAAAAAGAAGGGCGCCCAGAAGGAAATCAAACAGCATTAATTTGTGCGGTGCGAGATTTACTAATAAATATTTTATTTGGGGGAAGAAATACAAAGCAGTTATTCCAATCACAAAAATAATGAATGCGAAATGAAAGAAGTCGCTCTTGCAAGACAACACATAACATGGTTTCTACCAATACGTCTTTTAAATTAATTGTTGAATTGTCTCACAAAGCTGTGTGACTGCTTAGGAAAAATCTCCCAAACAAACAACAAAACAAAATGGTCTAATTTTAAAGAAAAGGTACTGTTGCACTGGGCTAAAAAACTTCCAGACCTGTTTGTTTGGGTCTTTTTTAGTGAGGCTAAGGAATAGGATATCCAGTTCCAGGGTTTGTTTATTTGTTTGTTTGTTTTTAAATAGCCTGTTTCTAAATATGGAAGCGGGGTTTGACCTGTCCAAAATATATCCTCCTCTCTTCTCTTTCCCTTAATAAATTTGCTCCCACAAATAGCAGCCCAACTGCCTGTGTAATGAGACTTACATCTGCAAGTCAAATTTCTCACTCTCTGCACTTGAAGCCTATTGAAGAGAAATTCTGATGCAAAATTATTACTGGCTAAAATCAAGAGCAGGTTAGAGGCTGAGCAGCATTAGTCCTTGCTGTCTCTTGAGACCTCTAGAAAATATTGGGTTCTAATTACTCTCTTAAGGCATAAATCAGAGAGTCCTCTGCCAGCAAGGTAGAGGTGCCTACCAGCACAAACTGCTGGGCACAGCCACTCACCGCTGGCATTATGGATTTGCCAGCTGGATATCTCCTTCCCACAGCTGACTATCCAGCCTTACAATGACTGTGAAGCCAGGTTTGGTGCCTTATGTTCCATGTTTTGTCAGAGTAAATTGCTTTTTCTAATTTAAGAGGCGCTAAAAATTCACATTTAAATAAGAGAGTAAAATACCCTGGAGAGTTTCTTGTCTGTATACTCCCATCCTCAGCCTCAATATTCAGCCAGCTAAGGGTGATTTCTTCTTGTTGGAAGGTCCACAGTATTGGTTACATGGAGGTTTACAGGAGAAAAAAAAAATCGTTATTTCTGAGGGGTGGGGAAAAGGGTTCAGAGACTCTGAAGTATCAGTAGGCAACGATAGAGTAAGGGAGAATTCCAATTGAAGTGATTATAGCCTGAATTTTGGCATAAGTGGAGCACCTTCTTAACAATACCACCATTATCCAGCTTTAGAAGGATCCCAAGAAATTATGGTCAAGGTGCCCCTGCTCCCAAAATAACCATCCAAACATCCTCAGCATCACCACAGGAGTCACCATCCTCTGTGGTAAACAGAACATCCATTTCTTTGTCCAAATCTGGATTCCCTCTTCTTAGGAGCCAGATAGGCCTGAGCAAGCCAGGAAACTCAGAGGAGACATGGAAGGAAAAGGGGCTATTTAAAGCCTCAGAGAGGAGGACCTTGCTGCTCTGGGAGTGTCCTAAGTGACCTCTTTAATCCTGGGAGAAAGGCGTCCGCAGCTGTGGGGGATCACGTAGCCCTCAAACTGTACCAGGGGCAGCCAAGGGGCCTCCAGGGAAAGGACACGTGGCCCAGAAACTTCTTGCTCCTGTTCCCAAGCCTTGGAGACAAGTCCCTCTCGCTGGCCCTGGCCACCCCTGTGAGCCATGGCAAGCACCCCACTGAGCCAAGCGCCAGACATTTCTTTTCCTACTGATGCTTCACAGCACGCCAAGCCCAAAGCAGAAATAATGGAGTTTATATCAGAAAATCTAGCAAAGGCTCATTAAAAATGTCCCTCCCTCTGGCCTGCTGCAATCAGGTGGGTGGCTTTTTTCATGGTTTGCAATGACCTGAAGGTCTGGGTTCTTTCACCTTTGTTTGCACATGGGTGTGATAACCTGCAGCATCTTTTTCGGTAATACCTCAGATCACTGCTGGGTGCTATGATTCCAACACTTCACAGTGGGTAGCATCTCATCCAGGTGAGCAGGACTGGTGCCTCAAAGCAAACTTCTAGCATGCAAATGGGCAGGGTTTTGCTCCTATTCACTTCCATGAGCTTCAGGACTTCTTCTCAAAGGATACAGGCTACACCCTGCAGGACTGATCTGCTTCAAGGCAGAGATGGGAAAATTCCAAACTTACATCCTAATGTCTTCAAAATACTGAAGGTGTTGAGATGAAACAGCTTGGCTTAAGCTGATCTCTAGCCAAAATAACTTGGTGAATAACATGGTGAAAATCATCTGTGCCAAGGAATCCTACAAAATTTAATGCGCTAACATAACACCTTGCATCAGAGGATCACAGACTTCTTCACAAATATTAGCTAACACCTGCCCAGTAGCATCTCTCATCAAGATCAGATTGCTTCTTATTTTCCTGGTGGGAAATATCACCCTGTGGTGGGAAATTCACTTAGTCAATACCTAAGAGGATAGCTGGCAGAGCCAGGATATTTATTAGAACAAAATGAAGCAGAAACACTGTGTGCACAGAAGTACTGTGGCCCTCAATCACACACTTCCATCTATTTGTGAGGAGTTCAAAATTTTGCTTCCCTGAGATCAGTCTTCTTGTCCCAACTTCCCAGAAGTAAGTGCAGCATTAAAATCCATCCCCTGCAAGGAATACTGATGCCAGATTGGGAGAAGGAAGAGTTATTCCACCAGTGGGTCCCAGAGCTATTTGAAAAGAGATTCATCCTTTTGCCAAGGGACTACATTTAATGAATCCATCCAGGAATTAGGAGACACACAGACCATGACCTGACCTTTTCCTAATGGATGTTTTGCCTATTGTGTCAAAAAGACTCTAAGACCCCTGACTTCAGAGCAAGGTTGTTCATCTCAGTGCCTCATTTTTAGTGTGTCCCTCCAACAAAATATATTCACACCCAGATATCTGCAGGAATTACGCCCTGACAGGCTGCAATAACTTGGATGCTGTTGGCAAAGTAAACCGCTTTTTTTTTTTCACTCTTTCTTTTTTCATGCCAAAGTTGTCTCAGTGCTCTCAAAGAAAAGCTTGTCCTTGTGCAGAAGTTCCTCCTGCTACAAAGTTCCTTTGTGTCACTTGCTCCTCTCACTAATGCGCCTCTAATAGTGCAATTACTTTATTATGCAGAAACAGTGGTAAAACACGTTATTATATAACCCTCAAATGCTTCTGTCAAATTGGAAGTGTTAAAAGAATGAGGAAACTTTGAGATAAATCAAAACACGTGATACTCTGCAAAAGGCTTTTAGACTTTCTTTTGAATATTTCTAATGTTCTTTCTGTAATTTCTACTGCAGATAAATTCTCCCAGGTTTTATTTCTTATTTCACAATAAGTTACCTATGACACCTAAAGATTTTGACTGGATTTAAAGTTATATTATTCTCTTTTTTGCTCTTTTTAATCTATTTTTATTTTAATGCCAAGATTATCCTAGCATATGCCTTTCATGCTCTCTTATTAAGTTTCTGTAAGGCATTAACCATTCTTGCACAATGAATTCTATATACATGCCAGCACCTACTGTTTATTGCTGTTTCTTGGATTTTTTTCCTGTATTTTATATTACTTTTGCTCTTACTGAACTAATTTAAAATATTAATGTTTCATTCAAATGCCACTCTGTTACAGATATTTAACACAACTGCCACCCAAATTTAATAGGGAGGGATCTGTTTTCTCCATTCAGTTTTAGTTTTATTTTCCCCTACCAACGATGAAAAAGCAGCATGAAATGTGCTACTCTCTTTCTTTTTTGGTGAGATTTGATGGCTGTCAGTCCAGGGAACGCTCTGTCTTTCAAAGATGAAGCACATTTGGGAATTGGCAAACTTTTTTACAAGCAATGGCAGTTCTCAAAGTATAAGTGAGTCTGGAGAATCCTGGAAAATTTCCAGATGTACTCGCTTTTTAATGAAACCTCAGATTTTTGAATGCTATGTGAGTATGTGCATGTGGAAATAAATAGCCATAAAGAAGGTGCTGCTACCCTTGCCTTCTCTGGGATGTTCCTGCTTGGACCACACATGATAAAGCCCAAGGATCCCTGGATCCAGTCTGGGTCTGCCCTGGCACTTGCCTGAGTTCAGTCCAGGCTTCTCTCTGCATTCCAGTGCAAACACTCCCACTTGCTGCAAGTCATTCTGACACTGACTTGTACAGGCCAAAGATGAGGATCACCGTGAGCTACACTCTGGTTTAGAAGAACACCAGTCCTTTCTCTTGCCAAGACAAGTGTCCTTATGTGCCAATCTACCCCACTTCCAAAAGCGCCTTCCGGAACCGCCATGCAAATGCTTTTAATCAATCACATTTAATAACCATGATTGAGGTATGGGCAGTGCAGACAAGCCACTTATAACTATTGTTAGTCACAGCTTATTTTCTTCAGAGATGTAACCTGAAAGTGAAAATGATGAACCCATTTTTGCCATCCAGTCTAAGTGAAAAATCAAACAACAAACGAAACTCGGCATCCATAATGAATAGCAAACTGTGTTTTGAAATTCTAACGATTTAAAGTAATATTACCAGTAATATAAAGCAGAACTTCTGTTTAACTGCATTGCTGAGACCCATCCATCTAGATTTAAACAGCAATCTCTCAACAGAAAAGCCCTCAGATCTCTGAAAAGGTTGCCAAGTTTTTAAGAGGCATGATAGGGGTATGTAATTTTCCATCCAAAAGGTAACAAAGATTTTTATCTCCTTTATCTTCAGTCTACACCCCATGCAAGACACCCAACAGCAGCAAGCCAGTGCCACCATGCCAAAAACAGGGATGTTTGGCATTGTTTGTTCCACCCTTGTTACTTCATCCAGCAGCTCAGAAGCACCTGCAAACTAAGTGTTGGTCAGTCAAGCTAAAAGGCATTTCATTAGCTCCATGAATGAGCCCACGTCTGTGTTTGTGCTCCAGGAAAAGGGACAGTAGTTATATTTAAAAATACCCAGCTCTACACATTCTGCTGGGATGCCCTGTGGAGTTCACCCAACCAAACCCCTTGGGCTGTCTCTTCTGAGACCCTCTCACATGGGAATGGGCTGAACATGCAGTGGCACAGTGAGCTGATCTCTCAGAGAAAGGGGAATTCTGCAGTGAATACCCAGGGGGATATTTGATCTATGTCAGTATCTACCTCTGATTCCTGCATTCATTGCCAGCAGGGAGAGATCACCAAAAAGTTGTTGTTGCGTCCTGATTTGTTTAAGCATGTTCCCAAGGAGACCTGTTGGTGTAATAGTGCTCTGCAGGCTTTGTAGGACATAGCAGGGGACTCTCAGCTAAGGAGATTTCCAACTGTTTGATCACCCAGCCATGCAGACCTTTTAGACAAACCCTCCAGAGCTTTCAGTCAGTGAGGTACAGCTGCCGCTGCGAGAGCTTTTGAAACAAGCTGTTAATAATCATGGTTTTCATCTCAAAGAAAAGTCGTTTTAATGCATCTCTGCACCCAGCTGTCCCCTTGAAGTCCCTGTGCATCGTGGGGAGATCAAATGACCTCAGCCATATGGGAAGAGATATCGTCAAAGAAAACAGAGCCAGGCACACATTCCCTTTCTCCTTTGTCACTTCCAGCTCTCTTCCCCACTTGCAGAACTTTAACATGGAGCCAGAGGCTGTTCAAACTGAAGATTGTCCCAAACAGGTCAGATAAACCAGGGCAGTAATGCTGCTTTCCCCTAGCCTCTCCAGAAACTCTCTCCATTTGGATGGTGCTGGTTTATTCCTGGAAGAATTGAGGGTTGAAAGAGGCAGTTCAGTTTGTTCCTCTGACTTCATCAGATCAGCATTTTAATCATAGGGAAAGGTCAGGTGGTCCATTCTGCCTCCTCCCCTCCTTTGAAGTGAGACAGGTGGGCATTCACCATGCCAAGCAAACTGCTTATGGGAGGATATCTCTCTCCCTGTCAATCTTCTGCTTGCCAGGTTAATCCTGAATAAAATGGAGGGCCAGCTTTATCTTCAATGTAAATCTCCTGCTTTGGCCTTTCATCAGGAATCCCATAAAAACCACAGAAGATGGCAGAGGACAACAGGCACTGATTTCACCCAGGCTGCATGAGTATCATCTGCTCAGAGGGTGAGTTGTTCCACCCTTTGATTTGGAAACAATGTGAGCTAAGGTCCCCTTTGCCCTAACTTGACAAATGAATCTTATCTCCATCTACTGCCCAAATGAAGAAAGCAGAAGGCACAGACATTGAATGAGTTTGATGGGGTTTGTAGCAGTTCTGAAATAAAGCCCAGCACTCCTGCTTTATCCATCAATACAGCATCATTCCCTCTGAGAAAGGAAAGCAATAGGTACCAGAGAGTGCACCAAGCTGATGAGCCATGGGGAGAAGAGTCTGTCTCAGTTTACTACAGGGATCAAATTCCCATTAGGCCCAGTGGGAAAGCCTTTGCCTGTAAGTTACACCAAAAATTAATGTGCATAAAAGGCTTCTCAGAAGCCGATTGCAGTAAAACACAATGGTGTTTCCATGTCAGAAAAAAAACCCATATGTTTTGGTTTCAAAGCATCCCTTGTTGAAAGGCAGGGGAAAAAAAGCACCAAGATTTCTTTGGTAGTTATTTCTCCCACAGGACTTCTGTGTCAGAATTACTCAATTTTCTAATAAGAATCATCATGAAAGCTTTGCAGTTCTCATTAATTCCACCTCAACCTACACCACCTTTTGAAAATAAGGCTGTGTTCTTTCATGAGAGGAGGCCATGAGAAGAAAAACCCATCCTTGTTCTCTAAACCCCCGAAGGAAGAAGATTTATCTTTTCCCATGTAATTTCTTATCAAGCAAATCTTATTCTATTAATCAATAGCGGGTCTAAAACACTAATTCTCTTTTTTGTACCTTAGTAGTGCCTGCGGGCAGAAGATTCTCTACCATGTTACCTTTGTCCTCTCTAGAAGACATCTTATGCAATCAATGAGAAATTCTTGATTTCTGAGACCTTGGTTTCTGTATGGTGTGGTTGGTCCCCACTCAGTACAACAAAAGTCATAACAGCACACGGATCTAAAGGAAATACTAAGTCATGGAGATGAATGGGCTCTGTCTCCATCAGCCTCTGGAGGAGAATGACCAAGTTTCCCTTATTTTAAGAGCTGATCTTCAGTGCACTAGGCTTTCCTTCCCAAAACTCTACTGAGATAAATTGTTTTGTGTGTATGGAAAGGAAAAAGGTTACTCAGTTCTTGGAGATTGAATCTTCACCCAAAAAATCCACCTAGATTGTGTTTAGGTCAACTTCTCATAAAATAAAACAATCAGGGGAATAAACTCAGATTTTTAATAACAGAAAATGTCTACAAATATTTTATTGATCTGGATTCATGTTCTTGCTTCTTAGCCATCTTAAATCAAACTGTATTTTCTGAAATAAATTGTCTCTTCTGAAGCAGCAGCGCAGTAATGCTCTGTGGCACGCAGAGCTTGCAGGAATGCAGGCACCAGTGTCAGCTGGGCTGGACAATGCAGCTGTGCAAGAACCTACCCCACTGTTTACCCCTAACACTCACTCCTCACCTCCTGCAGCACACCTGGTTTTGTCCAGGGGAGAAGGGAGGCTGGCTGGTGAGCTACTGCTCCTGGTCTCCTTGGAGAAGGTTGTTACTCCCTCTCACAGAATGTCTCACCAATTCCCAGGAGTGTTCTGACCTCACAGTTCCCTGAGGACCGAGGTCAGCCTGCTTTGCCCGGGAATCACAGCTCCCCATCCTTCCCTGCGGAGATTCCCGGCGGGCGCAGAGCGGCTCCGCGGGTGGATCAGCGCCTCTGCCCTCGGGCCCATTGGGCCCTGTGGGCAAACAGGTGCAAATAGACTGTCCGTGAGACAAGTGCTTATTAAAAGAACGGGGGAAGGCAGGAGGGAATTATTTTCCATGCTGGTTTGGTGAGAACAGCAGAGTCACGGGACTGGAGTCTGGCAGAGCCCAGCGACGTGGGGTGCGCGTGGATTTGGGATCCTCAGAGCCTGAGGGTCCCAGGTGTGCACACACCAACCCTGACAGACACAGGAAACCTGGGACACCTCTGCCCAGGGTCACCACCTGTTCCATGAGGAGCTACCAGCAAACACTGCCTTATTCTGCACTCACACTGACTGTTCTCGGAGGAAGGAGGGGCTCTTACCTGCGCTTCCAGAGGCTTAAATCCCCCCCAGATGTCATTGCAAGAGTAATGATGGCACAAGTTGTGTTATCTATCCTGGCACAAACAGGAGTGATCACACCGAGGCAGAGTGTCTGTGATAGCAACAACTCCAGGAGTAATTCCCAACCCTGCTATCCCAGACCAAGCAACACAAAAATCCCTCCCCATCTCTTAAACTCCCAGTATGTGTATGAAATTGTTTTCTTTCTGTTAACACACAAGATCTCTGCTGGTGCCAGCAGACACTGCTGGAGCCAACCATTATCAGCCCATATGTTTTTCAATACAGGCAACTTTTTGTGTGTTCTTTGCTGAATATAATATAATAAACTTTAATTCAAAATGCCCATGAACACATTTTCTACTACAGACGTTTTTCCCTATTATAGATAAAACCAAGAGGACTGGACCAATGCATTGGACAGAAAAATGTGTCTAAGCCATCACAACAAATGCAGCATAATATACTGAAAATAAGATTATGCTACACAAAGAAACACTAGCAAGACCTATTCAGGCAAACTCCTCTCTGTATGAAAACATCTCTTCTTACATTTCAAAGAGGGAAATTATTGAAACCTGAGAAAAAGAGAGGGTGGAAATTTTCCATTGTCATAAAAATATTGATGCAATGTATAAATACATCTGTAGGCATACAAAACAGCTAGGGAGACTAGATAACTACCAATAATTATCCTTAACTTACAAATAGATAAACAGATGTTTTTAAATATATTTGCATACTGTATATGAAAGATAAGTAGTTTAAACAAATCCATATACCTCCTTCCATAATGTGGTTTATTCTATTAATTTTTTGTGTCTATAATGCAGTCCCAAAGTACACAATATTGAGTTGCATGACATGGCATAATGTGCCATTATATTACATCCAAATAGTCTAAGTTAAACAGCTTGGCCATAAGCATAAAGTCAGCCCCTCAACAGCTAAAAACCACCAGTTTTAAAGCATTCCTGATATTTCATTTGGTCCCCTGGAGTAACTGCTTTTTTTAATTTCCACATGACAACTTGTTTTATTTCACAAAACCTCTGCTTCAGGATGAGCAGTGCCTGTTGCCTGGAAAATCACCCCATGCAGCATTTTGTCCTCATCATTTAGCATGGGGTTCTGTGCATTATTTATTGTGCAGGAACCAAGCACGGCACAAAACCAAATTATTAATTTGCTTCTCAATTTTTTTTTTTTTTTTTTTTACTGTGTTGTCACCAGAACTTCAGGTTGTTGTTATTTTGGTTTTTTTCTCCCCCCAATGTTCATCACCTGGTTTCTCAAATACTGATGTGAGGCATGGTGGGATTATTTGCCATGTTACACATGATTAACTCAGAAGCAGAGGTTTATAATCCATTTTTCCAGACTGGCATACAAGTGATCCAGCAACATGGCTATCCTGTCACATTTGCATTGCTGAGGGAAGGGAGAAAGGGCTCTCCTCAACCATTCATGACACAATCTCATTTGTCCTCAGAGCACAAACCATCCTAGACCAGGATGAGGATCAGCAGAACTTCACTTTCCTTGTCTGACCTTTCCTTCCAAAAAGCTCTGCTGAGGCTCAGACTGTGACACACTCTTGTGCTCAGCTCAGCCATCACTGCTGCTGCTCCCATCAGTCTCTGGGTACATTTTGCACCCCGAGGTCCTGAATTCTCATTAATTCAGCCACAGAAAATTCTGGATAGTCCATCTGGAGGCATTTGCAGAGGAGCTGGCAGTGTACTCAGAGAAACAGCTGCGGCCAGCCCAGGGACAGAGAGCCATTCTGGTCCCAGCTCAGTCAGTGGAAGGATTTCAGCAGAATCCAAGACCTGTCACAGCTTCCTCTGAGGGTTTTTACTGTTCTGTGCTGGTGCACGGGAGTAACAAACCTCAATATTTTTATTCTGTGGCCTGGCAGGAATTTGGGGTTAATGTATGGATACTAACCTCCTTTGTTCTTTGTTGCTTAGCAGTGCCCCATGGTGGTGAGCCAAGAGTTGTAGGGAGAAGCTCTGGGTTACCTTCAGGTTCTCCTTGGACAGGGAGGAGATGACAGTGGAGGTGGGAAGGAAAAGCAGCCACCTTGAAAGCTGGGGTGGAGACCTGCACTACCTCTGTAGGATTGTTTATGGAGGATTATGCCTTTTCATCAAAGGTGAAAGTCAAAATCAGGCTCATGCAGCCCAAGTGGCATTGGAGTAGAGACATGAAAAAGTTGCACCCACTATTTCTCCTTAAACCCTACAAACCAAGTGTTTCCCTGTCCTAACTGCACTTCTTCTGCTCTTTCAGAGCTAAAACAGTTTTTATAGGGAATTAACAGAAATAAGTCCACTGCTGCTCACTTTAAGTACAACAGTCTCAGTAAAACTCAGTTAATGAACCACATAAAAATGGCCATCTGTTTTTCAGTTGATTTTCGTTCCCTCTAAGGCTGTTCCACTAAACCTGGCTTGCCAGGCTGCCTCCCAACAACACAGATCTAAACTTTGAGCTCCTCCATCCCCAATCCAAATGAGTGGCCATTCTGCTACCTTGAACAGTTCCTGGGATTTTTTGCATCTGTTTCTCTCAAAGCCAGGAGTCTCAGCAGCCCTGCTGACAGAGTAAGCTCAAGGATGCAGAGGAGACAAAAGTGTTTTGCAAAATGCATTTCTAGTCGTTGCCACTGGAGCAGCACAGATACCTTCCCACTTGTCCTTAGGATAACAATAGCTCTGCCTTGTCAGCCAGCCAGCAGGACAGCTCAGAAGGGGCAGCACAAAGAGCTGGGAGCTCCGAGTTAGCAAACAGCAGATCCTGTGTCTGTTCTGCTGGACACTGCAGCCACCACGGATAAACCCCTCTGCAAAAACAACATCCGCCACCGATGCATAAGGTTTGCATCTTTTCCCTGTCAAACCATTGCATTTGGGAAGCTGTGAAGTCCAACACAGTAAGACACAGTTGGAGCCAAAGATCTGCCAACGGCCCCGGGGGCTGCCAGCTTTGCAGAATATGTGAACGGGGACTGTGGCTTGGGGAAACATGTGAAAATCACGCTGAGAGCCAACAGGAAATCTGGGACTCCTCAGGCAACACGATGTATCCTGCCATGGAATAAGATGTTTTCGGGGGTAACCAAGGCATGGGCAGTGAGGAGGAGAGCAGGGAGAAGGAAAGGGAAGAATCAGAATCTTATTTGTCTAAATGATCAGAGGGTGGGGTGAGATAAAGGCCAGAGCAACGAGGAGGAGGAACTAAAATACTCTGCAATCTCAAGGGATTCAATAGTCTGGGTCACAAGGCAAGATGTTGGCTCCAGTTTTCTATTGCTCTTCTTAGCAAGTACCAGCTGTTTTTAACTAACACCCAGATGCCTCGTCCTGGCATTAAAATAACCAAGAGATCTAATCCCAAACCTCTTGGGATTTTGCATTGAGGAGGCTGCCGAAAAAAAGGGATGTCAGACTTCTTTTCTGCCTGGTCGAAAACCATACATGGGGAGGGTGTTTAATTCTGCCATGCTGTGGGCCAGGGATCAGGGTGAGAGTGGCAACCAGCCCAGCCTTGATTGAGGATCTGCATTGTCCGTGTATGAAAGACAGAGAGGGGCTGGGTTGGGGCTGAGGAGCTCAATGTCGTGCAATGAGAGGTGGGAGCAGGAACAGGTAACACTACCCAAGCCAGAGGGAAGGGAGGTGCCAATTTGTAGGATCACACTGGAGAGGGAGAGTTGAGAGAGCAAAGAAGAAGGTAGCAGGGCTAGAAAGAAAATGAGAAATGACAGTAAAATCCTCAGAGCTTGGCTCTGCCATACTGACACAAAACCTGTGAGACAGGGAGAGGGTTTTCTTAAATCTGAATTTCACATTTTTAAAGCCGAACACTGTAAGCAGTGAAGCACTTTTTACCTAGAGATCTGAAATGTCACGTCTTCCCTGCAGTGACATTTTGGTGACAAAATGCAGCTGCGCTTTGAAAGGAGTTTTTGCTATTCACCTTGTCACTTTGCAGAACATCCGTAGCACGTTGCACTTCCAGGGGTTTGAGCTGTCTTTGGAGGATCACGCTCCTTCATAGCACTGGGAATAGTTTTGAAGAACTCAAAAAATGTGTTTCTTTCCGTGACTAGAGCAGTTGTTCTGTTACAAAGTGCACGGTGTTCTGGATTTGTTCTGCTTGATCCTGCCCTTACCAAAGCCAGGCTGTGAGTCTAGGAGTGAAAGTGTCTGTGCCACGAAGAGATGGGGGAGATCCCTCCTGCAGCAGGTGACAGACCCAATCTCAGGTCTGGACATTCCTCCAACTGGGAATAAAAATCTGTGCCAGTGCTTGGAAGGGAAGTAGAAATTTAGCCCTTTGTGAATGACTGATGAAGAAAGATGTTTTTGTTCTGAGTTTATAAAGACTGGCTGAATGTTCCCTCATTCTTCACCTGAAAGCTTTCTGCATTCAAAGCAATATTATGTGCTAACAGAAATGGAAAATACTCGGTAATACCCTGCAGAATAGCCTGCTGTAAGCAGCAGATATGTTCTTCATGCACAATAAAAGAATATGAACCAGCACTGACAATCCAGCAGGTCACAAAAACAAAGCAACCATGTTTTGGACAGCTGTTGCAGAAAATAACAAAGTGTGGAGAGATGTTATCAGCAAAAGCAAACATCAACCAAAGTTATTATTTCCCAGGACAATACTTTCCAACTGTGTCAAATAAAGGTCTTTTTTATCACCTGATTTTTTAGCAGAGATGGTTGATGGTATAACAAAGTTGTGCTGGTAATTTTTTGGCTGAAGGTAAGGGAAAGAGGTGAATCAGAACATTTAATTGTCATCACCTCCTTACTTTTGGTCCTTCAGGACTGAAGCCTCCACATCAAATTGAAGATATTACAAGAAAGATTTTTGATGTCCTCTGAGTGAATATAGAATTTTTGGATATAAAGGTCTTGTACCAAGGTGGGATTTTGTAACACTGAGGATAAATGCTGTGCTACTTTGTGGTTTTGTCAATACCATGCCTGCAGTGCTCCTAACCATTTCTAGTTTAGACCTCCATGTAGTTTTGTCAATGAAATGCATATGTGATTTTAAACTATAGGTTCCAATTTAGATCTGGGTCTTGTCCAATTCTGTTCCCAGATTATGCAGAGAACACCAGGACTGTTATGTTAGAGAGCATAAGAAAAAACAGATGTGCACTCAGCTCTCAATTATCCAAAGAACGAGAGAGAGGACTATAGCCTGGATACTGCACAATCATCTACTACAAAATATGAATTAAAGGAGCTGTAAAAGCATAGGACAAACAAGTTACACTGCCAAAACATAAAAGGACAGCAGGATAATTTTCTTCAGCATGCCAGTTTACCTGCAGAACTCACTGACACAAGGGGCTACAGAGGCCAAACCAGCATTTGATACGAGAAGTAAAAGTTGTTGACAGTTACATAAGCTTGAATAAATATGTCAAGGTTGATCAGCCCCCACAACTGTAGTTTCAAAGCCAATTGCTATCATCGGGTTTTATAACCTCCTCTGCACACTTGTGGCTGGGCACAGAGACCTCCTGAGACACAGGGCTAGGACACATGAATCCTTGGGCTGACCCAGGTGGGTCAGTCTTTTTTGCTCACCCTCCCCCTCATTTTTTGCATCTGCAATGTGTGAGGCTTGGATGGCACACATAGTGGGCAGAGGATGCTGCTGCCTCAGGCATGGAACTCGTGTCCCCACAGGGCTCTGGCCCCTGTCAGCACAGCTGCACACAGGGGTTCAAGAGCACCTGAGGTGTGCACACAAGTGGCATTTCACCATGACTGCCTAAAAGCTGCTCTATGTGCAAGTAGACAGTCTTGGCAAAGCAGTTCCCACCCATCCCTCATGACAAAACAGGGCTTATAAAAGCCCAGGTTCCCTCCCAAAACAAGCTCCCTATTTCATTGGGTAGCTCATGCCACAGCCTGGGCATCTTCTCCTGCCATCCTTGCAGAGGGAAAACAGAGCCAGAGATGCCTCTCCTTCATCCCACGTCCAAGCTTGTCCATCAAGTATGATCCTGGACTGGGACACTTCCCTCTGGTCCTCAGGACCATTCACTGAGCACACCCAACACCAGCACCTCACCAATCTCAAGAGTTTTTGTCACTTCCTTGGAGTGCTTGAGGGTCAAATAGACAATTTGACAGGGAGGAACTTGCTCCTCGCAGGCAGATCTGTTTACTCGTGCCCCTCAGCCCTCAGCCACGCCGAGCTCAGAGTGACAGCGCTGTCAGGTCCCATTCATTTCACAGCAGCCGATGCCTCACACCTCCCTGCTCCCCTGCTGAAGGCAGCGAGACCTCGGGAGCGGAGCCTCTGCCCTCACACGGGGCCCAGGGGTTGGTGCATAGCAGTAATTGCCAGCACTCATCGCTGAGCAGTGAAACTTCAATTCATAAAGGCTCTTCAGGGTGGGAGGTGCAGGTCAGGGCTCCTGCTACGCTGATGCTTTTAGAGCCAAGCCAGCCAGGAGCTCGTACCAACAACCTCAGCCCAACAGCTCACTGATGGGGAATTAAAGAGGGAAACAAGCCCAAGCGCCTCTCTTGTTAGTTCAAGCTGTTCTTACCTGGAGGGTGGAGAGAAGGACTTGCAAGCCACTGGCTTCTTGTTCTGCCATGCTGCTCCCCACTCACACTCCCTCCTTGTAGCAGCAGACACAAAGCAGCTCGAAAAGCCAAGCTGCCAACTTGCCTTGCTGCTGCCCCTGCGTCGTTCAAGAAACGAAGAACTAAACACAGATCCCCAGACACACGCACACTGCTACCACCAATAATCACAGCAATGCAACTCTAGACCTCAGCAGGAGAGATAAATGTACCCCCTCCCTCCCAGCTCTCCCACTGTGACGAGAAGATTAATTCCTATATAAAGAATCCCGGGGATTAAGTAAAGTGCCCAGGAAAGGTCTGGGTGCTTGGTGTGTGGTAGGGGGAGTGTGGGGAGGGTGGCAATAGCAACAAGAAAGCAGAAGAGCTACAAACCTCAAAGAAAGCCAGGGAGAAGGGAGGGAGCAGCGCTGGCTGCCTGACAGGCATTCCCAGCTGACCTGCTGATCCGTTCCAGACCCTGCGTGGACTCGTCTCCGTTTGACTCCGTTCCAGTGAAACCGGAGACGCGGAGAAGGCGAAGCCAGCCAGAGAGATGCCCTCGGTCTTAACGAGCGCTGACAACGAACGGAAGATACACCCGGCATGAGGGACAGGTGGAGCAAGGCTCGGGAGGGTTTTTGGCTCCCAACCCCGATGATTGTCCCAAGTGGCAGCTGCTGTGGCCACAGGCAGTGCCCTGCGGGGCAGGGAGTGACCGCAGAGGGGCAGGGAGTGACCGCAGAGGGGCAGGGAGTGACCGCAGAGGGGCATCTCGTGGCTGAGGAGGCAGGAAAGCCACCTCTTCAAGGTGTGGCTTGGGGGAGAGAGTTTGGTCCAAGGGCTCCCAGAGTGACCCCCAGGTACCTATAGCTGTCTATAAGCACAGCAGCTCAGAGCCTGGTTCACTCCCTGGTGCACAAGACACGCTGTAGTAGAGTTGTAGTTGTAGCTTGAATTCCTAGGAGGGCACGGAGTCCACTTTTAGCTGCAGCCGAGTGATATCAAAGGGCTTGGTAAACAAGAAGGAGCAGATAAAGAAGTTGAGCAGAGGGTTAGATGAGGGTTTTCCAGCAAAATATTTTCAATGTGAAAAGGTCAATTAGTCCCACAACAGGTGCTTTTTACAGCTTTCTCAACACCGGAATGGCATTTTTGGTCCTGAGAGACATCACTCCAGGATGGTTAGAAGGCTGTCAGTGGAGATAATTACTGGATATGGAGAAGACAAAGGTTAACTCTTGTCTTTCCATTTTGGGAACACTAATTTCAGGCTTTTACCTCTAGAATAACTTTATTCGGGTGTGATTCTTCTTAGTTTGTCCATTTTGAAAGAATAACTAAGGATTTTTGGAACAGTAACATGAACCTGGGTGTCTGGGCACAAGGCAGATGCTTACAGAACTCAGTGTTACAAAGACATACCAGACACTCAGGGTGCACACACTTTTCCTTTGCTGATGCCAGTATAAAACCCTAATCTTCTAAGAAGCAGTCAAATGAAGAATAAAATGCTCCAGTCTTGGCCAAGGACTATTTTCACATGATGAACCTTCATTGATAAGTGCTTTATGCAAATGGTAAGACTAATCCTCCCCAACTCATCCCAGCAATGTGTGAACAAATGGCACAAGCATGACATTCCTCAGTTTCTGTGTGTGCCAGCAGGGTCCCAGGATGTCACTACCAGGTTATAAAATAAAACAGATTAAAATGCCTTTGTCATAACTGTGGAAACACATCAGTCCCTTCAGAGAGAGTGCTGTGAAGACCATTCATTGATGGACAAGGTACTCTACAGACAGCTAGGCAGAATAAGACAAGAAATTTCCTTTCCTATGAAAATTCGGGTTTAAAGATTTTAATTTTTTTAAAAAATCATTTTATTTAAAATGTTTAAATTTAAATGTTTAAATTTAAACATTTTAAATTTTAAAAATATAAAAAATTAAAAAATAAATCTCTTATGCTTCATGAAATATTTTAGATATAGAGCTGATGTTCAGCCATTAGAACACTGAAATTTTGGCCAATTTGGGTAAGCTTCTGGCAGCTTCACACAGAAGTCATTCCTGTACCCTTCCACTACCAAAACTTTACCCCACAAATTCAGTACAGCTTTGGGTGTTCTTTCCCATCTGCAGGATTTAATAAAACCTGGTAAGAGGCCACAAATAAGTGGGGGGAGAGAACCAAGGCAATGCAGGCAGTGGTGGGGTGGGAGGAAGGTGGTTACTGGGTTTGTGAGCAGTGCCAACACATATCTCTTCTGCAAATTATTACAGTGACATGAAACTACTTCAGAGCTAATTAGGAGCTGTTTAAAGAAGCTCTTCCACACTGTCGCTTCGTTCTCTTTCTTGTGACAATTGTACCTGTCAGCAGAGCTGTGTGGAACTATTAATTCCTGCTGTGTGGATTTTCAGAAGGCAGCGAGAGCTGATGGATGTAAGCAGGCAGTGTCTGCAGGCAGCCTGGACTCCCTGATCCCCCACCTAAAACACAACTTCGGCCTCGGTTATAGGATTCTAGAACAGATTCTCTAACTCATCAGTGGTCTGGCTCTTTCTCTCTCTCTGTGAGCTTTAGAAATAATTGCAAAAATTTCACTGCAAATATGCCAGCCCAAGAGGAAAGGGACACCAACATCAAAGCTTGGGGGTGGGGGAAAATCTCTTGTGTTCCTTAAAATTTTGGGATATTTAGCTTGGTTGTACTGAGAGAGTAAAGGAAAATATTGTGCACAGAAACCTCTGGAGCTTGCATTTGATTTGAAAAAAAGAGACACATGAGAAGAGTAATTAAAGAGTAAAATGCTCACGAAAGACCCCAGCAGTGACAGTGATGTTTACATTGATGTATAGTGTACAGTAAAACCCCTTTGAAACCAAATTTTAAGCTATAAATCATGGAGACTTCTAATTATTCACCATTCCCAAGTCATTTCCTCCAGAATTTGTTCAATTTCCAATGTTGCTGCTTTCTAAGAATAGGAGGTCCCCCACCTCAACGCACAAAGGCTGAATGAATTAGGAAACCTACACAGAGCTAAATGCCAAAATTAAAGCATTCAGGTTCTCCCATTCATATTACAATGCAAACTCAGTTTGAAGATTAGCTTGTTAGTTTATATTGACGGGCATTGTTTTTTCCCCTGTGCCCTCAGGATTATGAGACCTTTAAACAAAATGAAAATTAAACTCCTATCTTCCAGCTTCCTGTTAATGCCAATGTTCTTGTGGGGAGGACAGAGGGGATTAGAAACACAAAGGCAGGACCTCTGAGCTCTCTGCAGGTGCTGCACACGCTCAGACCAGTAATTTCCTTTCCTTGTGCTCCAGGGCTCAGACACACAAACAAGCTAGAGATGTCATCTGATCTCCTGTAAATATGTGTACATACATTTAGCCCATAGCAAAGGGAAGGTAATTTAGGATCATTTTACCTACATTAAAAGAGCACTCAGTCCAATTATTTCACATTTTATGAGCACATGCAGAAACCATTAACATGGATCAGCTGACATTAAGTAATACATTAAGTAATACATTAAGTACAGAAACTTGTTCCTGTGACTAGACCCATGTTTTTCCCTACCTGTAAAAGCTTGAAGTTCTCCTCATGGAGATGTTGTACAGCTAAAAACTTGGTAAGCCTTCATCCAGAGGTATTTTTTTCAGATAGACCATTCCTTTAGAGTAATATAAGGTCAGAAATCTTCCCGAGTGAGATAAACTGGAAATTGATGAGAGGAAGACAGAAGTCCTCTGCCAGGTATCTGCTAACCATAGTGTTATTAGTTTGATATTTATGAAAAGTAGAAAAACCATTCAAAGAGATATAACATATTTAAACAACATTTTACTCTGTTATTATCACTTTTCTGCTTATTCCGCCACCTCCAAAACAGAATTCATGCTTATCCACCTGAATTCTGCAGAATCACATTTGAAAGTAATTTACAGGCTAAATCAAAAATTAGCCTAAAGAAGTCTTAAACTCTACAAAAGCAGCAGAATCAATACCAGCAGAACAAAGTGACCAGCCACAGCCAAGCTTCCTCTCCTAAGTCTGTACCAAGGAACTGCAGAACTCTTTTTTTTTTCTTTTTTTTTTTTTTCGACATTAGCATTAAATGAAGTCCAAACACCAAAATCAGCTTGGAAACCTGCGATTAACCTGAGGATATTTTCCTCCTCATTCTCAAAATATTGACACCACTTTTGCACTCACATTGCACACCTAATTTCTAATAGGATTATTTCGATTTTTAAACCAGTGAGAGAGATAAGAGAATGGCCAGGTTCTATTAAAAATGGGAAGAAAAAAAATCTAATTGGGTAAATTATTCATTCTGAAGCCAGCCTGAATTTTATGAAATGCAATTGAAATATCACTGTGTAAAATAACCAGTTAACTGTCCATATTTCATTTATATTAAATAGAGGATAGACTTCCCCTGTCAAAATTATGTGTAGCCAAGAAATATATATATTTTAATAAAGGGATATTGCTTTTTCTATTTGGATGCTTTTCTCTCTAACAAACCCTTCATTTTCATTCTCTTCCATTTAAGCACAATGCTTATCGTAAGTGATTGCCAAAACAAATTTAATATATTTGAATGTGGAGGACTGATGATGTTCCATTTATGAATGACTAGGCAGAGGCTTGCCCCTCTGAATAATGTCATGTTGCCCCCCCTCTCTGGAAATAATTTACTCTTCTAAACAAGTAGAAGGGTTAAAATCGAAGTGAAAACACAAGTCATGATGGTGAAATTGATTTTCAGATTCTGCTGGAAGTGACTCAAGACTCCTGCAGGCACTGGATGTGAAGATAACATCTTCTGGGTCAAAACCAGAGCGCTGGAAACTGCTGGTGTTACTGGTTTAATGAGAGGCTGGGACTGTACAGAGCTCCAGGGGCAGAGAGGGGAACAGGCAGGCTTAGTCAGAGCTCTGTTTCTCTGAGAACACCCCCATCCAATGTGCCTTCCATTTTATCGCTGCCCATGGCCTGGGGAGGGGTTTGATAAGGGCTCATAAGGATAGGACAACAGGTAATGGCTTTAAATTGGAAAAGGGAGGGGTTGGGTTGGATGTAAGGATAAAATTCTTCCCTGTGAGGGTGCCGAGAAATTGGCACAGTTTGCCAGAGCAGCTGTGGCTGCCCCTTTCCTGGAAGTGTTCCAGGCCAGGTCAGACAGGGCTTTGAGCAACCTGCTCTAGTGGAAGGTGTCCCTGCCCGTGGCGGGAGGTGGGATGGGATGACCTTTAAGGTCCCTTGCAATTCTACAATTTTATGACTCTATGAAAAGCCTATCATATCCTAAATACACATGCACAACTCACCTTGAGAAAGGTCTATTCAACCACTTGGCTGCTGTGAGATGTTCCCACTTTTCCCCTACGGAACGCCTTGCTGTGCCCTTCAAAGCCTCAGATACAGCAGGTGGAAAATACCTGCCCTTTTCCTGGATGCTGCAAGTGTGTTCCAGTCAGACCTACCCAGGGAGCTCCTGATTGCACCCAGTGCCCTGGCAGAGGAGTGAGTCTGTGAGACTGAGGCAGGCAGAGCCCTTGCTGGGCTGCTGCTCTTCTGGCTGCTGGCAGAGCCCTCACAGCACGAGGCTCCCTGTCCCACCCCTGGCCAAACAGCCCATAATGCCACCCCCGTGTTGAATGATAACAGTAAAGATGTACTAAAGAAGCAAAAGAGGAGGATGAAATTATAGAAAAGTACTTAAATTAAGAGCTTTGATGCTTTAATCCTCTTTGGCAGATCCCCGGGCAGCAGTACAAGGCAAAGCCCTCTTTATCCTGATGCTCAGTAAATGTTTCTGCTGGACAAAACATCTTCTCCCACAGACATAACTACATCAAGCTTTTCTATTGCTTATAAAAAAAACCACATTTTTTTCCTACCTTGACAGCCTTTCTTTGCCTCTTGTGTCATCATTGTTTTTCTGCTAAAAATGTCTCTGTTCTAGTTTAAAAGTACCCGACACTCCCTTTGCAAAACTGAGCACAGACACATGCAGGAAGAGGAAGAATATGGCTTATTGAATGTTTAAGGAAATGGACTTTACATCAGCCAGATGCAGAAGCAGACAAAGCTCTCCAATTAGCAGAACAAATTGTGTTATATCTGTCTTTTCTGTTTGTCTCACATTTAGCATCTCTGACACACACAATATGCAAAGGTGCCAGAAAAGAAGGTGGCTCTGAAAGGGTAATAAACAAAGAAAAAAGAGAATTCAACCCAAATAGCCAATTCCACAGTAGCAGTTTAATGAGACCTGCAAGTGAAGTAGAACATGGAAAGTTGGCCTGGTTTAGGTCTTAGGAATTAGGACCATATTAGGACTTAGAAAATTAACTCCAAAAAGGGTTCCCCTCTGCAGTTTTTGTAGTAGCACATCCTGCTTCTTGTTTTGATTTGAGGAGTGATGAATATCAGTCATCTGTCTCATGAAGAAGCAATGACACAAACAGTGATGATGGGAGAATCCCTATCCTGTTTCCCCTGGGTCTATCAAAAGTGGCTAAATCTAGAGCTGAACTCTCCAAATCTGGAGGAGTCCCAGTACATACACTGAGACTTGGCTAAGACTGAATTTGAGTAATGGTTTGTGGCCTAATAAATTTATCAGTGCTATGGAGGCCTTGGAAGGAGCTGTCATCATGAGAAACACAGTTGGAGCTGAGGATGGCCCATTATTTGCAATACTTCATCATTAAAAACCATCTCCATCCTGAATGATGAACAGTTCTCTATAGGAATACAGAACACAGCAAAATTTAAAATGCAGGGAAATTTATACTGTGGGGAAAGAAGTCATCTCAGAGACAGAGAAGCTATAAGACTAAGAGACAGCATTTGTCTACATTTTGCTTTGACTGATTGAAAGCAGGCAGGGTTCCCAGAGACTTGGCTCTGGAAGCACCCAAGAGGATCTCTTAGGAGATTAGGTCCTTCTAACTTTCCTCAGAAATATGTATTTACATTCTCAGCCCTTTGGATGTGCAGAGCAGAGGTTTTTTTCAAACACTCCAGGAAGGAAGAGGTTTAGAAAAGCTGGCCCAGTTCCCCACATCCATGAACCCAGAGAAAACACACACTACTACATATTATGCCCACAGATCCTGTCTCTGGTTCCAGCTTCTGCTTCCTCTCCCCATCCTAGAGGCTTTTTCCCTACTCTGCCTCCCTGGAGGAACCCCTGCAGACCTGCTGAAGAAGACGGTTTGGTACAATTTCAGAAGAGTCTTCTTATCAAAGCTCAGACCCTGTGGAAATCATCCTGGGAAAAAGCTATTTCTGGAAGAAATAGAGTTACTGAAGCTGGGCTTCTTATTGAATGCAGTTTCACAGCTGACCAGCTGTGGCTGAGAGCACAGGCTTTCCAACTGAAGTGCTTGGGGCAATCTTTTCCACACTTTCCTGGTCCACAGAGCCTCCAGAGTGTACTAGAAAAGCCTTTTCCTCACCAGTGGTACACTGCACATGTCTCACTTTTACCCAGACACCTATTTTTCCTAAAATCCTAGGAACTACATTATCTCTGGGATTTCTCCCTCTCTGTAAAACTCATTTTGAAAAAGGCCAAGGAGCTTGTAGGGAAAGGGAACAAAATCAGAAAGGGAAGGATTTTCTCAATCATGTTTCTAAATTAAAGGACAGCTGTTAGGATAATAATCATTCAATGCCATTGTCCCACAGTCTCTGAACACATCAATAATCTGACCCACCAGTGCTGGTACGTCCAAGGCCCCTCCTGCTCAGACCTGTGGTGGTTGCTATGAACATGACACAACTGCTAACAAACCCCCAGGCTGCTCCTCTTGTTCAAGCTGTGGCAGCTCATCCTTTTAGCTGTGGATGTGCCCGGTACATTCCCTGGTGTGCCTACCAGTAGCTCCTGACACGTACAAAATGCAGCAAACATTAATCCATCAAGCCTCACAACCCCCTCTCGGGGAGTGAGACGATTTTTTTCCAGCTTGCATTTTGCAAAGCCAAGGAAGAGTCTCTCAAGGACATGTCCAGCATTGGTGGCAGAGGCAGGGGGACAGTACAGGTCACATTGCACCCAGTGCCACCACGGGAAAACTAAAAGTGCTAATATCCGAGATGGAAGGAAAGAAATGTTGTCATCTATTCAGCTGTTGCATTTTTCTCCCAAAAGCTGAAGAGGCTGTGTCCAGGTGCACATTTGTCAGTGTTTCAAGCAGGCAGAGCTTATTACTGATGCCTGAGCGTTCATTTGTACATCTGCACCCTTTTGTCCTTTGGGCAGCATTTGGCGAGCCCTTGGTTTGTCCCAGCAAGCTTCTGTGGGCATCTGCCTTGTCCTGGAGACAGGCTCAGTGAAATCATGAGGCTTTTGACTCATTTCTGATGAAAACTTGCCTCAGAGACAAGCTTCAATTAAGAGTGGCCACAAAGGTTCATACCTCCACCTTTCCCAACACAACGGGGAGCCAAGTGTTGATTATTCCAGGATGTGTCCCTGCAGGCTGCTGGTGGGACAGTGCTGGCATTGACACAGATTTGGGCTTTCAGGTCGAAGTCAAAACCTTGTGAATCCAGGCTTATCCTGGTGGAAGTGGGGAAACAAACACAGAGCCAGGGAGAGCCACAGGACACAAACTGCCTTGCAACTTCATTATCATAAGTGTTTCTTGTTCAGCTCATTATGTGAATCCAGTTCTCCATGTATTTCCTCCAAAATTTGTTAGGGGAGGGGAACCCTGTGGCTTGATATATCCACTTCACCTCCCTCCTCCAACTGAAAACTCGTCAATCACTGCTGTCTCTTTTTCAGTAAAACCTTCATTTCATTAAAATTTAATTATTGGTTTAATTAAAATAGGCAAGCAGCAGTGTGAGATGTGTATGGTTTTTTATGGCTGAAGGAGATTGTAAAGTCCTCATTCATTTCCCAAATGAGCTTCCTCTAAAAATTGGGCTGCCTTTTTATAGGCCAATTCTCAATGCTGCTTTCAAATGGATCCCACAGCCATTCATATAGATTAATTCGGGCAGTGAATCAGATCCTGCTTATTGGCTGTCTTTCAGAACACACTGACGATGCTCCAGGAGCCCTGAGGTAGAGCCCTGGGAGCCCATGGGTCTCTCCAAATGATTAATTAATCCTCATACGGGAATTTTTCAGTTCCGTCTTAATTTATTCACATTGCAAAACAAATTTAGTCTTGATGAAACGGGCCAGGTTGACAAGCCTTGTGTGACTGACAACTGCTCTGTTAACTGCTCTGTTATTCCCACAGAAAGTGTGACATGGGGAAGGTTCACCCATACTGGTGAAACTTGTGCTGTAACACAGGAGACAACAATTATCTTCTTCTTCTTTTTTTTTTTTTTTTTTTTTTTTTTTTTTTTTTTTTTTTTTTTTTTTTTTTTTTTACACAGAAATACAGTGTTCCTTGTCTCTTCTGTCAATGGCTTCTCCAGCCCTTCGCCCCTTGTTGAGGGGACCCCTGTCCCCTCACCCAGCATCTTGGGAACACTGTACACAGTGAGAAATCAACACAGAGCAGACAGCACACAAAAAATTGTCTTTGGTCACTCTACAAGGAGGTTTCCAGCTGTCCCATGGAAAAAGTGGGGAAGGGACAGTGACACGCTGGAGTGTGTGGGTGTATTTCTAGGGACAGAGACAGCACCAACAAGGACCAGCAGTGAGACATCCTGGTGCAGTCATGGCTTCCCTGAGAAACAAGCCCACGAGCTGCTAATGGTTTTCAAGCAATAAAAGTGGTTTTCACCTCACAATGGAGATGTGAATCTTTAGACTCTCTCAAATCCCCAAACCATCTGGTATTTGGATTTGTTTTAATCACTCTTCTCTTTGCACCAGTGAATTGGGTTTCAAAGAGCTGTGTAGCTCTTTGTAAACGCTGGTTGCAAAATAATCACAACAAAAAAAGGAGGAATATTGAAACTTTCAAATAATTTCAGCTCATGCTCCTAGGCAATGCTGGGCTGCCTTCCCAGGGCTTTGCAATCTTCAGATCTCTTTGGCCATAGTCTGTGAGGAAATGAGAGAAGCAACCTTTCATTTTGAAGCAACCCCCCAGACACTTTTGCAAGTACCTGCAATGACCTTCAGATACCCAACCCTCTCCAGCAACAGTAGCCGAGAAAGCAATTTAAGTACAGGGCTGGGAACAGAGTGTGCTGTTTCAAAAAGCCTTTACATCTCTTTTGTACTTGCTCTAGTCTCATCATTTTTCATTTTAAATATCTTCCTACATATGCCTGAAGGTTGTGGATCTCTTTTAATAACAAAAAGTATAGATCAATCTGCCGGTAGAGGTCTAATTTTCAGCATTGTCACCGAGTTCCCAGGGAGGCTGGAAGCACTTGAGAAAATCAGGTAGAAATGCTGGCACCCTATATCTTTCTCCTAAAGGTAAGAGCATTGTATGATGTGAAATGGAAGGACTCCTTTTCCTCTTCACATGGCTTGACTGAGCAATACCTCACAAACTCCTTGTTGCTGATGCTAAAATGATACTTGGCTCCACACACCCTGCTGGATCTTTGTGAATACACAAATAGGTTGTCATGGTTGCTGTTTGGAACAAATAATACCACAGACTGGCTATAAGTTTGAAGAAAAGAGTACTTGGGGGATGAGAAAGTGTTTCAAACTGTCATGCTCACAGGAGAAACAAGGCTGGGCTAGACAGACTGCCATGTGAGACAGTGAATCCATTGGACATGGCTTTGTGCCCTCATGTTCAACCTGTTTGGGGTCTCCTGCCTTCTGCAACAACCTTAGATTCACATCACAAGGTCTTCTGAGGCTTTGCAGCTTTGAGCTCCTCAGCTGAAAGGAGCCATAGAAGTGTGGACATAATTGTATCTTATTGAGGAATGCTGCTGTAATAAACAGCCTCTATTACCAACTGTCCAGCTGTAATATTTGTGTTTATGTCAGCACTTAAAAATCATTGATCTGCAATAAGCTCAGTGTGGGGAAAAGAATCTGATCCAGAGGTCAGAGAACAGAAATTCAATTTTTCCTTATCAGGCTGGAGAGCTCAGCCAGGGAACGTGGGATTGCAGGAAGCTTTGCTGCTGCTCCCTTCCCCGCTGCTAGAGCAGCGCTCAGGGAGATGACCCAAGATCAAAGCTGCTTGCAGCAGCAGTCTGGTTGCAAGGCTAATCATCATTACTCTGCTTGGGCTGCCAGGCTGCAGGTAACCACCCACTGTGGTGTTTGCTGCTGTGCCAGAGCTGCACAGGCACTTTCCAAAGCCAGAGCCTCCCCACAGCCCCGTGTGTGGCAGCAGCAGCAGGGTGAGCTCTGTGGGTGTCTGCTAGCAGGTTTTGCTCCTCACAGAGCCTTTGGACTGGGAGCTGCCTCACTTGTTTTCTCTTGGGAGCAGGAGGGCTGCTGAACAAGGGGTGTTATGGAGAGCAGTGGCCTAGGTGGAGCCTGTCCTGGGCACACACAGCTGTGTTAAACTCTGCTCTGCAGTGCCTGAGTGCAGGATGTTGCACACTTTTAGCCCCAAGTGTGTGTCTCTCCCCAAAGGCAGACCCATTATCTTAAGACAAACCTGAAAATCTCCTCCTCAGGCAGCTCCTGATGTGTTCCCTTGCTCCTGAGTAGCAGTGACCATCCTGCCCTGACCAAATAATCTGGGATTCTCCATCTCCTGCAGGGCAGCTTCCCTGTTTGATTCCCCTTCCCTCAGTGAGGGACTCAGGGATCTGGGCCATGACTCCCCTGTCATCAAGAATCTCAACAGTCCATTCAAGATCGTGTCTAGGTCCTCCTATCCCAGAAAGGACTTGGGACCATCCATGCTATGCCCTGCCTACCCTCTATGTCCTCTTCTTTCCCCTCACTGTCCCCATTCTTGTTCTTGAAGGCATTAAAGTTACCTGGAACAGACACCCTCTCCCAGTAACTGGGAGCTTTGGAAAGGGGATTACTGGAGTACAGAGTGCTCCTCCCATCTGATCTCCCTGGTCCATGCCTTGCCACCTCCCTATTTCCATGGGCTGCAGGGAGTTTGCACCAGGCCTCAGATGGAGGCAGGAGCTGCCTCACTGGCTCTGTGGCAGCTTCAAGGTTGCTCAAGGGTGAGCAAATCTGCACTCAGAGGCCAAGGAACCTGCAATTCCTCTCTGAGTCTCCATTGGCAGGTTAAACTAGATGAGAAGTTGGTCCTAGCTCATTACAGAGAAACTGCAGGGAAAAAATGAGAAATTAGACTGACCTTGCCCTTTCCAAGCACTGAGATGTGGAAGAAGGGGTGATGCAAGGGCAGAGGGCTGGTGATGGGAAACAGGGCTCAGGGAAGGTGCCAGGGCTGGCTTCTGTGCTAAACCACAGTAAAACAGCACAATATCATCACCTGCCAGCTCCTTCCTTTAATCCCTCTGAGCGTGCAATCCATAGCTGGGGACTTGTCTCTACCATCTAGGGCACCTGGCAGCCCACAGCTCACCTCCCTAGAAGAGAGATTCGTGATCAGATTAAAGCCCATTTCATGTTCCCCTGCTCGGGTCCTTGTCGGCTCCCTGCTCCCCCTGATGTTTAGACAGGATGCCTGACTCATTTCCACATGAAGAGCCAACATTTCCCTCTCAAACCCAGAGCAGGGGTCATGGGTTGCTGTGTTAAAGGGAAAAACTACAATGGAGATATTTTTTTCTCTAATCACTGCATCAGATTACAAAGGAATGCAAATCACTGAGCAGTGTTTTTTGTTAGAAGCAGAGCAGGGTTACTTCAGGTAGTTCTCAAGAGCATTTTGATATCTCACACGATACACCCACGTGCAGAAGCTCACTCAGGTTCACATGAACTCGGCTGTCACTGGAATCCTTAGGGGAAGTTAACCATGGCATGGGAAAGGAAGATGCTCTGATACTGAGGAGTGCCTCCACTCTGTGGTGCACCCCAGAGCTCCCACTTCACCTCCACAGGGTCGTTTTTTGCTCCATTTCCCTCTCCAACATCTGATAAACTGGGGTAATGTCCACTCTTGGCAATGGACAAGCGTGTTAAAAGCACAGCGAGTGAGAGCAGGCATAGAAGGAGACAAGGCAGGCATGGGATATGCAACCATCAGATGGGAGCAGATCTATCAGCATGTCTTGTAACATGGCCATTCACAGAGAAGTCACTACAGACTTGCAAAAACATCACCAGAGAAACTGTGGCTGCCCCATCCCTGGAAGTGTTTGAGGTCAGGTTGGATGGAGCTCTGACCAACCTGGAAGGTGTCCCTGCCCATGGCAGGAAGGCTGAAACTTTAACATCCTTTCCAGTTCAAACCATTCTCTTATTCTATGACTTAACCTCAATTTTGTCCTCTCCCCCTAATGAAACTGGGGTGGTTCAAAGGAAGATGGGGATGAAACAAACCAATAAAAGGATTTAGCAAAATTGTTTCTCTCTTGTGACAAGTGTTGGGGATGGTGTGAAAGAGGGTAGAAGTTGTCTTGGCCTCAGAGGTGTCAGGCACTGCCTGCAATGCTTTTGCAATAAAGACTGTGAATATATTTTGTGTTTCTCACTCTTTCCTGTGATTTTTGGACAACCTTCTGTGAGCCACCTGCTAAGGCCCTGCTTCAGAAAAAGTATGATAAAAATGGAGAGCAGTTAAATGTGACCTTAACCCCACTGAAATGCTCAGGATGGGTCTCCAGCCCTTTTTTGTCTTGAATGAGGAGACAGTGAAGAGGAGGGGAGGACAGATGGGAGCTGCCTCTCTGGCAGCCAGCAAACTGCCACCCAAATCAAGCAGCAGAGTCAAGGAAAAAAATAAAAATATAAATAAAAGAAAAAAAAAAAAAAAAAAGAAAATAAAGAAAGGCAGGAGCCCATAATCATTTTATGATTCTAATTTAACTTTTATGAACATGTTTTGAGCTCCCCTAGTCAGACTCTGGTATTGATCTTTTCAGTATTGTTAACTCATAACCAGACCACATTTGAAGACATAAACTTTAAGAGGGGTAATAAAGAAGAGCCAGACTGCACTGGCTTTATTCTTCTCAGCACAGGGACTGGGAGCTGTAAATCCTGCTGGAATCAGTGAAATTATGCAAATGGAGATGAACTCCTGGCTGTGTCAATTTTTAGATATTGGGCACCGATGACATCAGTCTTTATTTCTACATGAAAGTGGAATTGTCTTGGGATATAGAGCAGTGGGAGATAAGAAACCAAACAATGGAAAAAAGCACTGATTTCTCTGTCTCTGTGTGCTTTTGAGAGATGGGCCAAATAGAACCATTTTGGCCCATCTCTGGACCAGCTGCAGATTCTCCCAAAATTATTTGTTTCTTAGATTTGGGTCCTTCCTTCCAACTCCATTAAAGATTTGAGCTAAGCAGGAATATTTAGATTCTTCAAATGCTTGTAGGGTGAGCTGCCCTGAGCATTAGCACAGGGTGATGGATCTCCTGGCTTTGCTGTACTGCATGTCTGCCTGGTGTTTTAGGTCAGGGACATTTGTGTAGCTTGCTCCCTGCTTCTGACTGATAACATGAAAAGCCTAAATAACAATGTTAATGGGGTTTTTTTCTCTCCATGGTAACAGTACAAGGACAGTTTTCCAGCCTCTTTCTGCTTCTTGGAAAAAAAAAAAAAGGAACATGAAAATATGAGACAAATAAAATAAACATGTGACATTTTTCTTTATTAAATTAATCCCAGTCTAATGAAGTGAGAGCAGGGTGGGGAGAGGCACTGCTTTCCACCCTGCTTATTCAAGATGTGAAAGGTGTTCTCAGTTTGAGTAGCAGGCTGAAAAACCTGGAGGTGTGACTTACACAATTCCTTGAAACCTAAAATGGTCTTCAAATTTTAGATTGCAGGCTGGCCAGCAGTCAAGATTAAGTGTGAACCTGCATGTGCTTGCTACCAGACTGAGTGGTCCTTGTGCAGACCTTACCCAGCCACAAGCCACAGGGAACTGCACACTGAACCTCACAGGCTCAAGGTGATGCTGAAATCACGGGAACTCAGCCATTCTTTCTGTGAAAAATGATCCACAGCTCTCAGTTTTCAGTTGGAACAATGCCCTGAAAGAGGTGAGTTGTTATAACTTCAGGTCTTGTTGCAAACACTTGAAACAGCACAACTCTCTTCAGCATCTCCAATCCCCTTGGCATCCTGCATCTCCCCAAGCTTGTCAAGGTTGGAACACACCCCACAGCTGGAATTCTGCATTTTCCACCACCCAGCATCTCCATGCTGTCTCATGCTAGTTGGAAATAAAACACAAAGGGGATCTTCAAAAAAAAATAAAAGGCTGTGGGGCATGTCCTGCCAACAACTTGCAGGGAGCTCAGCTGGAATGATCAGGGTACTCAAGGCAGGAGCAAAGATTTGGAGGAAAGATTAACATTGCTAAAAATAGCCCTCATGGGTAACCAATGGCTAGCAGGGTCTGTGATAAAAGTCCCTGTGTATCAAGGGGTATAAATAATCAAGGAGGGAATTAAAGTATTTAGAGGGCACAGAGGGCAACTACCCAAGTGCACCACTAGGAGTGATGATATATTAAATAAGGAAAGTAGGGGAAACAAAACAGGGACATCACCTTCTCTCTCCCTAAATGAACTCTGTTTAATCAGGTCTTGAATTAAAGCATACTGCAGTCCCTGGAAATTTCTCTCCAGCACAGCAGTATCCCCTGCAAGAACGTGACAATTCTAATTTACAATTATCTCATCAGGGTCTTCTTTGCAGGCACATGGAACCCAAGACACCAGACTGGGAATCCCTCTTTTTCTCTCAGTGGCCTGACTGCCCTGCAAAACTGACAGTACCTGTATGGAGCCAGACCCTGGTCTCTTTATCCAGAGGCAGCAGCTCACTGCAGCTGGCAGAGTCACAGCCAGAAGGGTTCACCAGAGAGGATTATTCTGACCCAGTGCCAAACACATGGTCCTTCCACGCTGTTTCTGCTTCCTTGGGTAAGAGAGGCACAAATCACTGAACAGAGTACACACTGCCTTTGCTGCTACTCTTTTCTCTGTGTGTCCTTAGAGTTACCATGGTGCCAGCACAAATCACTACTACAAAGCCCTAGATTTGACTCAGAGACAGGGGGAGACCTGCTCAGCCCTTCTTCACTCGTTTCTGCCTGTTCCCTTAGGCACCCCTTCTCTCTGGGGTGCATCCACACACTTCTATGCCAGGAAATTCCCTCCCACAGTGAGATCCATTCTGCAGTTTTCTTTCATTGTTGGGGCATTAGCAGGCAAGGACTGTGTGTATGTCATATATGTTAAGAAAATCACAGTAAGTTACTCTATCCTTCCAGAGTCAGAGATTCTGTACCTAAGCAAACACAGTAGCTAAGCTGTATTTTTGCTTTCTAAGGTTTTAACTGTCGTTGCTCATGACAAAGTAAAGAAACATACTCATATTTTTTTGTGAAGAGCTGTTTGAAAAGCCATATCTAGAATAACAAATGGCTCATTGTTGGACTAGCAGGGTAAGTCTTGTGGAGGATTTACATGGTGCCTCTTAATGCGGGTGCTGCTCAATATTTTCATTAATAATCTGAGTGACAAAATAGAAACAAAACTTATTAAATTTAGTCCCAAGACTCTATTCAGAGCAAGTAAATTTACTCTAGAGGACAGGCTTGAAATGCAGCAGAGATAATCAAAAATAGTAAAAAATGTAAGTACAAAGTGGCAACAACTGGTAAATAACTGTATGGAAGTGGATCTGGAGTGACCACTAAGCAGAAAAAGAGGCAAAAATGTGACGCTGCTGAGAAAGGGACAAACCATGCTGGGATACAAGTAAGGCCTGTGGGATGCACAAAAGCAGCTTTTTGTTGACTTCAGGCTGGTGCAGGCTCAGCTGAGAACTGCAGCCTGTGACAGGCACTGCCTGGATCAGCTGGAGGAGGGTGAGGAGACAGCAGGACCTACAGGAACCAGTGAAGGAAATGAGGCTGTTTGACTCACAGGGGACAAGATAAAAAGAGAAAGAAAAACCCACTGTCCTGCTCAGTACACAAAGTGGGGCATGAGCAAGGGGCTGGTGGTATTGAACGTCCAGCTGGGGTTAAACCACAACAGAACCCTGCTTTCAGTGACCTTCATCTGTGCCTGAGACCTGCATCCTGACTCCTCTTCAGTTTATAGGGAGGTGACATTGGAGCTCAATCAGGGATTTTTGGGATGCTGTTTTATTTTATTTGCACTGAGGCAGTATTTATTTTATTTCATCTGACAGCTGTTTTAGACCATTTCACTCTGCTGGAAGCATGATCAGATCTGAAATGTGGGTTGTAAATAGCTGGGAAAACTGCACATTTAAGTCTAATTTTATGTGTAGCATCTTTTATTAATGTTACAGCATTTACTGTGTATTTTAAGTCATCATTGATTTTTATTAAAAAATATATTTTTATTATATGTGCATGCTGCCGGCAAAATAAAATATTATGTTTTCCCCCCCTCAGTATGAACTCTCATTAATCTTCTCTAAGAGCACAAGAAAGTAAGAAGACAACTCTCTCAGTTCAAGGCAGCATCACTGCCTAAGCTGTGTGACTGAGCCATTGTCATGTATTCACTGCACCAGGATGCAGAAGAGCTGCTTAATTCTATCAACCAGCACGTGCAAGGTGGGGGCCGAGGCAAGAAAACACTCCCTTGTGACTTATTACATCTGGGGCTGATTAGTGCTGTTAATACATCATTAAGATTCAGAGGAGAGGGGTAAAACAGCCAGAGAGATTTCTGAGGTGTGTGTAGGCAGCTGAGTAAAGCCAGGAGAGTAAAATTACTGCATTTTGGACTCAGTCTCCTGGTGCTTTCTTAAGTCAGGCAGTATTGGGTCGTAGCAATCACACAAAAGTTTTCCAGCAGTAGAGCAGTGCATGCTGCAGAGAACATAGCCCACCCTGCATTCATCAGGAATTTTAGCACTTAGAATAGCTAAAAGTGTAATGAGGATGGTAATTTCTGTTTGATTTTCAGCTAGATCAGGTAATGTTGCTTTGCATTAACTGAAGGCTTGACGTCGACCTTGCATCAACTAAGGAGCAGACTACAAAGTTCTGGTTGCTTACTAGAGTAGAATGCTGGTAAACCAAACCTCAGACAGTTTTGGTTCTGGGCATTTTGATAAGACACCTGCAAGCATCAGCTTTAATAATAACAAAGCCATGACAGTGGGGTTAATGCAAACATGGCACAAATTTGAACAAGTAAATGCTGTTGCAACCAAGCAATTGGGTATTCTTATATCCAAGAGGGTATAAGAATGTACATGATTAGGGAAATTTATATGTCTACTGGATACAGGGTGCATGAAAGAACATAGAGAGGTCTCTAAAACTCTTTTCCCTAAGACTCTGTCTTCAGCATTGGGGGGCCACTGTGTCACGCCACACCATGGAGCCTGTAAGCACATGAAAGGCAGAACTGCCTGCTGGCAGGTTTTGTGTGTTGGAGCATTGCTTTGATTTTAATGATAAAGAAGGGCTCCTTTTCCTCTCATTTATCTTCTACCATGCAGGTGTGCAAAAATCAAAGTGCTAATTTCAGGTACCTGTTCAGACATGTGAGCCTGCACAGGGAGGCCACCTGGCCCAGATGCACCCAAACATTTGCAGTCCCAACCACCTCCCCCAAGCATCACCTCACAAGGAGGGTGTCAGCCGAGGCTGCTGGCAGCACCAGGATGGGGTTGCTTGTGTGGGCCTAGCTGGGAACACCAGATCTATGAGAAAACAACCCCCATTTCCCTCCCAGAAAAACATCTGCAGAAAAGTAGCTTGTCTCTGAGCTTACTTTCACCCAAGCACACCTCAGCACTTAGGGAGCATCCATCAAGGAGGGGGAGATGCTGGTCCTGATGCCATCAAATGCTCCACAGAAGCAAGACCCATCCTCCCTGAAAGTTTTAAGGCTTGGTGGCTTTTTAGCCTTTTTCTAGCCCTCACAATTAAGGCCCCCTAATCAGCTGATACCACAATCAGCCCCAGCAATCAGCCTCCTGCCTCTGCCGCTGATGAATGCCTGGAAGGGACCTCAGAGTCAAGAGACCTAATCGACCACTTTGTTTAAAAAACAACACAACAACAAGAGGACAGGGTGGAAGTGCATTTATTCCCCCAGATTTGGGGAGCCCAGGAAGGAGGCTGGTACTTTGCTGATGCCTTCACAGCTGGTCTGAATTTGCCAGCAGCTCTGCATTTGTTGTGAACAAAGGCTGCAGTGGCTCATGTCACCCCAGAGAGTGATCTGATCTAGCTCTGCATGAGCCTGGAGTCAGGAGCATGGTTGTTATCACAGAGTATCACATGTGTTACTGAACTCTATCAAAATTAGTATCAGAATTCTCTCTTGATTCAACATTTTTAGGGGAACCATCTCAAGCATTCAATCAATGGACAACACTTGCTTCCTCTCTGGCAGTTAGGTAGAAATAAATCCAGGATTACTGAGCTCCTGTAAATACTGTAGGTATTTTCATGGTCCTTGAAGTCCAATATGTGAACTGGGTCACTGCTTTGTATCCAAAAGAGAAAACAACATGCAATTAAGACATTTTGCATACAAATCACACCAGCTTCCCCAATTTAGTCTTCATTTTACCCACTCTTAGCACACCCAGCTCAGTGCTGCTGATTTCTTTGCCCAAGGCTCCATGACAGAGGCAGATGAGAAGTGGCTGAGAGGCAGAGGGGCCATGCTCCTGCTGTATTTTATCCAGACCATGGCTGGAAACTGGCAGTGTTCCTGCCTGAGAAATCATCTCCACCTCAGAACTCACCTTTAAAAAGGAAAGATTTGTTCTCGTGTTTCAGATGCATCACTCGGTTTGTTTATTGACCCATTAATTATGGTCTGTCTCTTTCAGTGGTCAGGGCAGAGCAGCAAACTGGGATTAAAGCTCCAGTGTGACTCTTAAGAGACAGAATTAGCAAAGCTATTCAGCCCAGTCACTGTAACAAGGTTATAATGTAAAGCACTAAACAATTAGCTGGGAGATTTACCTCCCTGTCTTAAAAGCATTTTTATTACTTAATCAATCACAAGCAATTTATAAACAAGGCTGAAATTTTACATGGAGCCATAAGGCTGTCTTATTTGCTTCCACAACAAAGCAGGAAAAACAGACCTGAAGTTTCAAAAGACATTTGATCAATTCAAAATAATAATAATAAAAAAAAAAGATGAAACTACCTCAGAAGAAGATAAATAATTTTTCAAAGGGAGGAAGGACTTCAGCAGAGGCTGGAGAAAAGAAAGTCCATCTGTCTGTCTATTTGCTAGTCTGTAACATCATCCATAACAGTGGCTTGAAGTAGTAGTAGAGATGTAAAGTGAAAATGTGAATTGTTTGGGGCAGAGACTTTGTCTGTGCATGCCCTCCTCAAGCTGGATTGCAGCCACTGCAGCCCTGTGCAATTGCAAAATAAATGTATTGAGAGTGCTGAATCAGCAATATCACGTGTGCTCCAGGTGCCCTTTTTGCTTTCAGAGCTTCTGACTCAGTGCCAGGACAGGGGTGCATTAAGAACCTGTTAGGCAGAGACAAGACACCTGACGCCTCCGAGGAGAGCTTCTCCAGGCCACAGGAGTGCTCAGTGCCCCATCTTCTCCTTTGATTTGCCTTGTCCTTAGCATGGGTTACTGGCAGTAACTCACAGGCAGGATTCATGCAGACAGAAGCAGCTGGCCATGGGCTGCACCACAGACAAAGGTGCACAAAGATGCCCCAGTCTGAGTCCTTCCTCAGCCTCTGTGGCCAGGAGGCTGCTTTACAGCCTCACACCCCAGCTCTCCAGCATAACTGGTTGGACCAGTTAGATTTCCACGCTGGGCCGTTGTGGTAGCTGCCTTGATAGAGATGAAATCAGCACTTGCTGCCTGAGTGTGTTTTAGCTGGTTTGGCAGCAGTCCCAGCTCTGCCAGTCCCCGTGCCTCTGACATTCAGTGCCTCAGCAATACTGCTGACTTCTGCGAAACTGGGGCACCGACACAGACATGAAAGTCGCTCTTTGGAGAGAGCTGCTGAGGAGCTCTGTGCTGCACTGCCTGCAAGAGCTACACTGGAGGCTAAATTCACCTTGGCTTGTGGTGATCTAATTCTTCCAGCATCAGCTTTTTACTGGCTTTGGCTGCTCTGATCTTACAGCTCCCAGTCCTGATTCTTCTGCCGTTTCCCACCCGACCTGTCAGCTCTTGATTTACACCTTTCCAGAGCAGAAACACATTGATTTGATTCGGAGGAGTGTTACCTCTGTATGTCCCTTACTTCTATAACTACCCCAGATGCAGATGGATGGAAAGACAACCAGCTTCTGGTGGGATGATTTTAGGGAAATAAACAGTGGATGGTCCTGTGTTTGTGTGGGGAACACAAGGCAGTGTGGGAAGTCCAAGGCAGGTTCACCTGGGAGAACGTGGGGAGCTTCACCCAACCCATCCCACCACATCTGCAGCTGAGGAGACACAGAAATCTGTGCTGCTCCCCATCCCAGGACAGCAACACGCTGCTGTGAGGAACAACACGCTTCCTCTTCCCAAAGGCAGTGACATGACCTTGAAATGCCCTGACAGACACTAACTTGTGCCCTGGAACCACCCACCTAAGACCTTGCTTGTCTGGCTGATGACAACATGAAGCAGCTCAGGGAGACACTTTGGACTTTATAGGTTTTCTCAAACTGCCTGCCCCATGTTTCAGGTTCATATGTACAGGAGGCAGCAGCAATTCTCCATAGCTCCACAGTGACAGGAGGGAAAAGCTGCCTAGATGAATAGCCCTGTTTCCAAGGTATTCTTGACTGAGATTTCCTCTCCCTGAGCCAGGTGGGAGTCTCCTGTGTTGGGCAGACTCTTTGCAGTTGCAGGTCATCCATGGGCAGGTCTGTGGCTGAGCCCCCAGGACCCCTGGGTGACAGCAGGGAGAGCTGAGTGGTGGCATCACAAGTGGGTCTGACATTTCAAGGCCTGGTAGGAACAAATGTGTCATCACATTGTTCAGTAATTTAACAGCTCTGAGTGTTTTTGACAATTAAGGTCCTCCTCATTTCAACTCGTGCACTTTTATGGCTGACAAAGAAAGTCAGGTGTTCACCAGTTTAGGACTTGCATAGCTGAATCCCAGCTTTTGCCCAGAGAGATGGGAAAAGTCAGTCAGAAAGTGTCACCCCTGCACCTTTGGGGTACAGATTCCTGCCCCATCCTAAGATGCAAGAACATATTTAACAAACGAAATACATGCCATCAAAATATGGCAAAATATTTTAACTTTAAGAGGAGAGGAAGTGTTGTCCCAGCTCATTCTTCCCACCACAGCAGTCACAAATAATACCTGCAGGTAGTTCCTTAGCATGGAATTATCACTGGGTGATTTAGTGTCCTGGCCCACCACACTTGCAGGGAATAAATACTTCTAATTGGCAATGCAAATGCAGGTTAATTTTCATTGCATCCTGGCACTTATTATCAACATTATTTATTATCGATCAAGCGCTGACAAATGCTTTCTATGTTCTACAGCCATAAGGAGATAAAGCCCCTGTCCCATTAAATATACACACAGTGTTTAACTGGAGGCCACTGAGAATCCCACTAAAGTCAATACCCATTTGTCTTCTCAGGGGAGTTTCCATGGACAGAATAATCTGGCCATGTGAAATTCTCCTGTTGAAGCCTAGATACAATGTGCTCTGAAGGAGGCTGTCCCCAAAACTGTTCCCCAACACAGATTTTTTTCCTTCAGGAGGGTGTGCTGGGATGTAACACAGGAAAAGCAGGTGATGTGTAGCAACATCCATGTTCTGATAAATATTCTGGGAGATAGCAAGACCTTGATACCCAAGCAATCTAAATAACAGGTTTTATTGCTACAAAAAGCTCTGTCTGCCATGCCAAAGACAGAAATGTGGATATTGTTTCATTAGACTCACTGAAAAGCTTTGACCTATTCCTGTTCTAGAGCACCCAGTAACTGATGGGTCCACAGCAGCTGTGGGAGAAGGTTTGCTTTTGTGTTTGCTCCAAATAAAGATCAGATAACTAGAAATTTTATTCATATCCAACACAGATTATTTAATTTCTTTGTAATGCAGAGCTGTTGGTGGTCTGAAAGAAGACTTTCTCGTGAGATTCACAAGGAATGTTCAAATAGGTACTAAAAAATACTGTGAGATCGAGCTATTATGGCATCTCAGCATTTGTGAGTCCAATTTTTCTGGAGACTGAAAGTGAACTTTACTTTGCTGAGTATATCACAATACCCAGGAAGATTTTAGGTGGATTTCATTGAAAATTCATGAACCTCTTTGAATTAGCCAACCCATTTCCTACACCATTGCTGCAAAGTCTGGCTGGATCAGCAGAGGTTTCAGGGGTGAATTTTACAATTGAGTGCTGCTTCCAGACTCAGAGATCTTCAACACCTCTTCAGCTTGCAGGGCTTGCGTTTCACTTCTGCAGATGTTCAAAACTGCACGCTGGGTCTAAAAAGAAATATTCCATTTATTTATGTGCACCTGCACTTTGACATTTCATGAACTACTGAATTGAATTCAGGGTGGAAGATTTAACATATTTCCACTTTTTTTTATAGGATAAATGATATTTTGTTCTTCACCCTGTTTCTTAAGCCCAGACTGGCTTCAGTAGTGATGCACACCCATCCAGAGTCTTTCAAATGATGAAATTTAGATACATTTATTTCCCATCCCTCTTCTGCCATTTTTCTGAGTTGCAGGCCATTGATTAATACAATAAGCCTCATCAACTGCAAATGTAGAACAGCAGTTATTGAGCTAATCTATCTTATTTCTAAGCAGTTTTTTATCGTGTAATTATTGTAATTACTTTAACAGACAAAAAACTTTAAGTACTGGGAGCTTTCTTCTCCACTCAAGCCAGAAATTAGCAAAAAAGAGCTTTTCTCTTGTTGATTTAAGCAGCAGCCGAAGTATGGGATTTTCAAAAGAAAAAGAGGATATCACAAGTTTTACAGCTTCTGAGCAAGCATTCACTTTAAACTGCAGAAGAAGATGACAGAAATGAGGGTTAGTCAGAAGAGCAGTTGCTCCATCTAGGATGGAAATCTCATCTCCAGCTTGTAAGTAGCAAAGATGAGCAGTGAATTCTGCTCTCAACTTCCATGAACAAAATCACAGGGGGTTTTGTGAGAGTGAGGATGAAATCCAATTCTATGAAAACTATTACATAATCATGGAATCACAGAACCATTTAGGTTGGAAAAGAACTTTAAGATCATTGACTTCAACCTTTAACCCAGCAGTGCCATGTCCACCACTAAACCATGCCCCTCAGTGCCCCTGCTTTGAAATATCTCCTATGCAAGCCATATTTTTATTCATCAGAACATAATTTCATTTATTTGACTTTTTAAATAAAAAAAAAACTATGTGAAACATTCAATTTTAATATTCTTCACTTTCTCTTTGACCCCAGTTTTCTTTTTCTGATATATTTTTCTTCATGATTCCTTTTTTTCCCCCCTGTTTATCACAGAAAAGGAGGCTCAAAATGGGAATAAACAATACATATGGAAAGACTTAATTGACCCAAATATTCACATATAGAAGAAAGAAAATGTAGTCAAGCTCAACAGATATTATCAAGAAAAAATTTGCTGTTTCTCTGGGAAGGGATTAAACATTCCATGTAAATAATGTGCACCCTTGGCAAGTGTCTTCATACTTCTGGCCTTACCTCAAAAACATCATAAACCAGCACAGCTGTGAAAAGCTCTCTGGGGACATGCAGTTTAATTGCCAAAGCTTTTCTCCTCAATACGAGGTTTGCAAATGCTGCAAAATACATGCCTGAAACCTTTCTGTGCAGCATTAATTCACAGTGCTCAGTGTCACCAGGTAGGGAACAGCCTCCTGGCTATTTCCAGCCCTGTGGTTCTGAGATCCACAGTAAGGGTTTGGGCTCCACTTTCTGGGGGCACTGGGGAGGCAGGCAGGGGAGGATGGGACAGGGGATTGCTCCTCCAGCCTCAGCCCATCTGAGCACACAAATGCTCACCCTTGAGCTTACCCACAGAAGCTGTCATTGCTAAGGGAAGGTGCCCATGGCAGGGGGGTTGGAAATAGAAGATTTTTAAGGTCCCTTCCAACCCAAACCATTCAATGGTTTTATGATGACTATTCTGTGGTCACTCCCTTCCCTGCAGCTGCTCAGCAAACCTTAAATCCCTTCCAAGCAGTTTGATCTTCACTCAGCTTAATTTCTCTCTTTTTCACTGTTAGATTCTTCCCAGCTCTCTGGGCAAGGGCAGAGAGAAAAGCAAAGGAACCAGACACTGTAGGATGAACAGTAGAAATACTCAGCAACTTGCTGCCCTCCCTGACACCTGCTCTCTTGGAGGTACATTTTACCCCATAAATCACCTCTAAATGGGACAGGCATAGTTGTGCCCACATATTTCTGCCTTTCAGTGCCCGCTGCACCTGTAGAAATCGTGCCTTTTATGCCATGGGCTAGTTAGCCCAGCTAGCCAGTGTATCAGGGAGGTCCTGGGTAAGCACACCCCAGGCTCATAAATTAGGTGCCAGCAACTTTGGAAATTGGCCCTTGTCAACTCCGAGCACGTTCCCTTCCACACCATCTCTGCAGAGCTGTTGTGGCACTCACTGGGGCAAGAAAAGCATTTCTAGGCACTCTCTGAGGCGGCACAAAATGCACATTGCTGTACCTCGTATAAAAATAGAACTTTCAGTGTGCAGGAACTTGCTGTGCCAACTTTGTCAGAGGTGTTTTCTTCTCCTTGCACCCTGCTAGACTCTTTCCTTCAGAGCAGGAGATGCGATGTTTCTCGGGGAAGTTCCTGCCTCATCATCTCCAGGTCTTTTCAACATCCATTTTAAAATTAATTTCCTCTCATCTCCCTGCATCTACCTCTTAATTTGGCTTATACACTGTTATGAGTTTTCTGACTGAAATTTATTCACCAGACAATGTCTTTATGACTGCTTTGCCTCATTTCATTCCAAAAAATACTTTGCAATCCAGTTTCTCTAGAAGGCTCCTTATAAAATAACTTTTTGTTTTATGTAATGGGTAAAATCTGCAAAGCTCTTAGATTGCTGCATGCAGGACATTAATTCCAGCTTCTGAACATGTTTTTTTTTTTTTTTCCTGGAATCCTGCAGCTCTGTAAGTGGAATTGCTTTGATGAGTAAACTGCTAAATCAACACTTGTCTCACTCTCTTTAAAAAATAATTAAATCAACCCTCCTTCACCTGCCACTGAAACAAACAGAAAACAGACAGATCCCTTGTTGTGACTCAACATTTTCAGCACTTACCAAGTGCTGTCATGATTACAATTTTCTCTTCTGTGAACAGTTTTAAATTCACTTTTTTTTTTTTTGGCAGAAGTAAGAGAAGTAATATTTCCATTTTCTTCCCACTTTCATGTGTCTCTGAGGCTTGAAAAGATTTCAGAACCGCAGAAATGGACGGATTAGCACTGCCAATGGGACAGAGGTGACAGATAAAGCTGGGTCACTGCCTAGCCCCCATCCACACAGATGGAATAGCACTGCTATCTGGTGGCTGCTCCATGACTCATGGAAAATGCCTTGGTTGTCTCAGGCCTCTATTTGGAGGCCAGGTATACATAGCACAGAGGTTTTGCCATACAGCTGATCCCAGAAAAAAAAAAGCCAAGGATTAGCCAGGCTGCCAAGCTTACACTCATTTTGACTGACAGGCCAAAAAAAAAAAGAAAAAAAAGAAAAAGGGAAAAAAATAAAAAAAAAAAGCAAAGCACTGTTGAGAGGGCTGAAATGGGCAGAACATATTTGCCAGATTGCTGGGGGACAGGGAAAGGTTTGCAAAAAGTTGTTTCCAACGTGACAGTTTCCTGATTGTCATCAGATTTTATTCTGCAAAAAATGAAACAGATAATATCAGCGTGTCCCACTTTTAACAGCCATGGAATTGAAAGCTGTCATGTTGTTGCTCAAAACATGCTTTTGAAAAGAAAATGGATGTTTCTTTTGTTAAAAAAAATATTGTTTTAAAGAGCTGACATCTGAACTAAATATTTCAATTGTGTGCTGAAAGTTTACACTTTGACCCAAGATCAATGGGGATGTGGGATGTGGAGAGGGTTCATTTAGTTCTATGATTCTGGTACAGTATTTCCAATCTTTTCAGTCCTGAGTCTGGTGACAAAATCAGGCTAAAAAAAAAAAAATTATTTTCAAGCAGAGCATCAGGATCCCAGCCAGATTTTGTCAAGAAACTAATTTGGAAGAAAACTGTTCAGTTAGATACAATGCAGACCATCACTGCTGCTTAGGTTTGGGATGTACAGAAATGGGTCAGCCGTGGGGTCTGGATCCAGAGGCACGTCCACGAGTGGGGCTGCTCCCAGTAAAACAGCCTGTGGCCACCCAACACCATCCATCCCAGCTGAGGATCTGCAATTCTGTATTGATGAGCAAAAGAGGTGCCACAGAGAGGTCTGGACCCAAGAGCTGGAGTTGTTAATTACAACAGACCCCGGCCTCACCTTGAGAATCAACACTGGACTGGCCAAGGCGAAATGAAGTGGCAAAATCCATCCTGCAGAGGTTGTTCAGGGACTTTCAGGCCCATCTAAGGAAGCCTTGCTTTCTCCTTGACAGTTTCAAGACCAGCCGCGAACAACTGCGGCTGTGACTTGCTGCTCTAAATATAGAATAACACAAATTATCACATGCTGACAGGTTTCAGTTCCAGGGATGAGTCTGCCAGCAAGGCCTTGAAAGCATCTCCACTCGGCTGCCTGCAAGCCCAGCAGATAAACTCGCTGGGAATAACGTGGTCAAACCAGTTGTTTTCTTCTTCCAGCTCATCTCATGCTCTCCCCCATCCCTCTCAAGTTGAACATGAGCACCCTTCTCCTTCTCCTTCTCCTTCTCCTTCTCCTTCTCCTTCTCCTTCTCCTTCTCCTTCTCCTTCTCCTTCTCCTTCTCCTTCTCCTTATCCTTATCCTTATCCTTATCCTTATCCTTATCCTTATCCTTCCTTCTCCTTCTCCTTCTCCTTCTCCTTCTCCTTCTCCTTCTCCTTCTCCTTCTCCTTCTCCTTCTCCTTCTCCTCCTTCTCCTTCTCCTTCTCCTCACAGCATAGATGCTTTGTCATTGGCATAACTTGATGGGGGAGAATTACAATCCCAGAATTAAACAGCACCAAATTTTTCTTACAGCAGCAGTAATAAATCTGTGCCTGGCACTTCATCATGTACATGGATCTGGCCCTGCAGACCCCCAGCCAATGTATTTTCCTACTTCTCACACAATTAAAGGTGCCAAAGCTTTTTCCCCCCTCTTAAGTCACACTTCTGACAATTTCACGAAAACAGTATTAAGGAGGGAAAGAGTCAGCATCAGACCAGCAAGCTGTGAAATGTAACAATGTTTGGATGTTTGCATTCTGGTGTTTCCTGCAATTAACCTTCTTCATGCAAATTTATTACAGTTTTGAAATAAAAAACGTTGTTGCGAATAAAAAAGGAAAAAAAATACAGCAAGTGTTAGGAAAAAAGCATGCCAACCATTTCAATGCTATTCCTTAAAACATTAGTTGTGAGATTTGTAATACAATAATTTGTGGGATCTCTTTGTACATATTTTATCCCTTGTCTGGAATATGCATTTTTTTTACTCAGCAAAGGCAGTGTCTGCTCATCACCAAAAAGGACTGTCATTATGATTCAGGAAGGAATGGTCACATTTACCCCTCAAAACCAGCAGAATTAATCCTTTTCCCCACCTTTCCTGCAAACCTGGGTCTAACTGAGATTACCCCTGAAGGAGCACTAGCACAAGGACTGTGAAAAGTGGGGTCTTCATACTGGAAAACTCACCAAGCAGTAGAGATAAGCAACGAGTTTGTGTTGTCACAGCACTGGGGATGGCACCTGGCTGTGGGACCACCTGGAATGAAAAAGGAAGGTGGATTGTAGGTGGATGTAGGGGGCAAAACCACACCTGCAAAGCAGGCTCTCAGGACTCAGAAGGACTCCGACGAAACACACAGTGACCAGGAAAAGAGAGCAGGCAAAGGCAGGCAGGATTTATCCTTCTGGCATGAGTTGGTTTGTATTCTTCTCATAAAGTTACTAGGAGTGCCTGGAAAATCCTGGGCTGTTTGTTTTATTATCATGTGTCCCTGGAGATGTAGCTGCAAAGCCCAAGGGAGCAATTCATACCACCAAAGTCTTATCACCTGTCCAGATAATCATGGAAAAGAGAAAGGGCATTCCAGCTTGCCTGGGATACAAATTACACTCCAGAAGTGCTTATCTGTCACTGCTGGTTTTGTGGGGAGCCTGGGGTGATCAGAGCAGAGGAAACTGAATCTCCCTGATCCCTGGGGAAAACAGGCCAGAGTCATGGCAAAGAGCAAGACCTTAAGCCATGAGAGAGCAACTGGACCATGGGCTCTCTTTCTGTGGTGTCAAAGCCTCTGCCCAAACGTGTGCCACAGCAGGGCACCCCCAAGCCTGTCTGAGGTGTAGCATTCGTGTCTTTGACTCAGCATGGACTGACCTCTTCCAGTGTGAAATTACTCAGCCAGCAAACTCACAGCCAGCAGCCTTTCCCTCCAAGTCTCCTACACAGAACGTGGCAAGCCCCAGAGGTTTTATTTCTCTCCTCATGGTGTTTCATCTCCTGAGAGAATCAGCATTGCAACAGGGAACGGTTTGTTCCCTTGATCTTCTCCCTGCTGATGCCTCATCCCCTTTACTTCCATGGCTCCATTAATGCCTTGCTTTGAGCACATGAATGCAGGTAGTTTGTGAGTCTCCTTCACTCTGGGGACTGGGATAACTTCTTATTCAGGATGGAAAAGGACATAAACAGAATATTTAACGAAATGACTGTAAGCACCAGTTATACCTGAACAAAGAACTGCAAATGGCCCTGTAATGTACTTTATACCTGCTTCTTCTCACAGATTGCACTACAGGCTATTTACAATTCACATTCCACATACCGCTGCATCTGAAATGTCTTTCTTTCTCACTTACTTGCTGATTAAGTGACAGAGTCTAATCTCAGCACAGCCCCCAAAGCCGCAGCAAACACAAATCTTCCTGGAGATAACTGAAATGGAGGATTTATTTATTTATTTCCATTCTTTTGCAACTCAGTATTTGCATATTAGAGTGGCTTTTGGGAGGAGAAAAGCCACAGATGCAAATCTGACATTCAGATGTCAGCTTCTCCCTTACATAAGGTCAACTCTGATGAGGACACTTGCTAGTCTCCAATTATAGGTCTCCTAATGCGTAAATAACGCTAATGAATGGCATCTGCCATGGAGCACAACTCATAAAGAAGATGTTAATCGGAGCCAACCCAGCTGAAATCTGCTCCTCTTGCTGTTTCACGGCCTTTTGATTCTCAGGAGATTAAGATGTTGACTTGAAAGTGGTTTGAATCACTCAGCACATAGCTGGGGTCTACCCAGCCCTCCTGGATCAAAATGCGTCCCCCGTCACCTTCTCCCTTCCCCGGGCACCCTTCCCGGCAGAGTGGCCTAATTTTACAAATCAGGGTGACTCCAGCTCAGGTTCCAGCCCAGGCATAACCACCTGCAATTCAATCCCTGTGGAAAGAAGATCTTGGTCCTTCCCAAAGAGGACACTGGCCACTGCTGTGAGGACAAGTCCTCTCAGCCCATCCTCAGGAGCTGACAGGGTAGATGGGACTCCAGCTGAGTGCCTTGGAGAGAGGGCTCTGACACAGCCACTGCGGGAGCCTGGCAGAAGTGCCAGCGCTTGACCTCTCGCTGTCTTTTCTCAGGCAAACAGCTCCCTGGATGCAGGGCTGAATGCTTCCGATGGCACAGCACTTGTAGCCGGGGCTAATTGGTGACTCCTTTTTATCACCTCTCCGGTATCATCTGGATAAACTGGCTCTATCACTCCACAGCCCCAGAAACGTGAGTAGGGTAGCGGGCTAAAGATGAGAACACAGGGCGGGCTGCCAAATGCTTCTGGGGCTTGTTCTCCAGGCATCTTCGTTCCTCACTAAGACTTTTATCCTCTCCCCACAAATGTCTGGTTTCAGGTTGGTATTTTTTGCCTTTTTTAGAGCAGCTCCCACAGCTGGAAGCCCTGGTGCCACCTTCAAACAGAAAGGCTCACAGGGCCAGCGAGGGGACAGTGGCACGGGCAGCAGCGCACACGGCAGCTGCTGAAAACCTGGGTTCTTCACTTGGTTTTCCCTTGGCTTTCAGGGGAACTTAAATAAGCTTTTTATGCCTCAGTTTTTCAGGAGCTGTTTGCAGCCATCTCTGTAAAGCACTTGAAAGCTTTGTGGACGGGAAATGCACAGCAGCAAGGACTCACTAAAATCAGGGTGAGGTGTTTTGTCTTTCTCAGATCAGGGCAATAAAGCATCGATGCAAAGGGAAAGGCAGCAATAGTTAACACTAGGAAAGAATTGACTTCCATCTGGTACAATAACTTCCTTTGGGCTTTTCTCCAGCTCTACCTCAATAATCTCCCTTTTATTACCCTTTATATGAGTTTCAAATTCCCTAGCTGCAGAGGCTGGCAGGGAGGGAGGTGGGGCTGCTCTTCTGAGACAGATCCCTTGGCTTTCTCCAGCCTGGTGACTGTAAGCTGGAGCTCAGAGCAAAAGCTGTGGTGAGCAATGTGAGCAAAGAGCAAGTCATAAAAACCCACTGCTCTCAAGCCTCCAGGTCACTCCACGTAGCAGCAACACGTGGAACCCAAAATCCTGGAGTTACCCCAATGCACTTGTGGGGACCCCTCCGGGGTTGGAGAGGGAGATGAGCAAGTGGGAGGGCGAGGGGCTAAGAATAGAGGGCAAGACAAAGGCAGGAGCTACCTGGAGATGAGACCTGCAACTGCTGAGCACTTGCAAAGCTTTGTTTATGCACAGCATAAAAGAAAAAAAGCTGTGGATCAAAGTCAGTCTTTGGAGCAGTGATAAGAGAGCTGCACTGCTGTGAAAGCCGGTGGCTCCCAGCGCTAACAGGAGCTTTTTAGCCTTTTCCCAGCCTCGTCAGTAAGGGGTTTATTTACAGTTTCCAAAGAAGAGAGAGCTGAGAGATGTCTGGGAGTGGTCAAGGGAAAGGCAGAAATTTTCTCCCTTAAGAGGCACCAGTGAGCTGTGAGCCCTGGAGCATCCGGCACCTTTGCCTCCCTCATTCTGTATCACTGTGAGGGCTTCCCTCAGCACCCCAGCAAAGTGATCCCTGGAGCTGTCCCTCCTGCCTGGGGAGCACCTCTCCCTCTCCACACGTTCAGTGTGCACGTGAAGACAAGACCAAACCTCGATGAAGTCAGTGCAACACCACCAAACCTTGGGTTACTCATGAAATTAGTACAAAAGTCTGGGAATTTGTTTTAAGACCTTTTTTTTTTCAAGCCAGCAGATAACCATTCAGTCAGGCCAACGATCCCAGTCTCTAACACCTTTCTTCATTACTACACTTAATGAAAAAAATTTAAAATCCTCACATCCATCAGCCTAAAACCAATAAAGAAGAACAGCTCATACTCAGGCAGCAAAGCCTGGCTCTGGGAGTTGCCTATGACCTGAGACTCTCTTTCCTTATACCGGAGATTTTCTTATTAACAGGAATTCACCAGCACAAAAGGAATTGTTAACAACTTTCATATCACAAAGTTTCCCTTTTGTATTCGATGGAAATGGGGAAAAGCAGCCATACAATACAAAACTTGCTAGTATACCATCATCTGCTCGTATATTGTAAGACTTGCTTATTGCTCTGGTGATTGATATATTTTTAGTATGCAAGAAGCTGAGCATCGTGTGCCTTCCAACTGCTTGAGCACAATTATTGTATTGATTTGATGTGACAGTAGCTCTGTGTTTAAGGTGGTTTATGTTTTTTAATTTGCAATTAAATAAAAGGATGTCTACTCTCCAAGATGGCTGACGGTTGTTTATACCCTGCAGCAGTTGATGAAGCAAACTTTTATTTGGCTTCATAAAACATAGTTGTTCTGTCACTCTGAAGCACATTAGCTAGAGTTCTCAGAGTGGTTTCTTACCTAGCAAAAGATAAAACTAAACTCCAATCTATTTTAAAGTAGGCAAGGTAACAACATCAATGTTGCAATGGGACTATAATGAAGTAAGTGAGCTGGCAATATTGTACTATTGATAAAAGTAATGGTGATAATATATTTCTATAGCACCTTTCATCTTGAAGTGCTTTGGGTATTCACATGTTCCTTTGCTCTGCCCTCTCCCTCCCTTCCTCTGTTTCACTGTATGTATATAAATACAGTCATATATACATATATTTTATATATGTTCTCCTCTTCTTCTGTGGATTATATCTTCTCAGCTTTGCAGAAAGAGGGAATCTTGGCAGCTATTTAAAATCAGGTGCTGCACAAGAGTTACTGAGCTATGGATGAGATTGCTCCATCGTCCATGACTAGAAGGGAATAACCCTGCTGTGGAAGATCCCCAGTGCCTCACCCAGAAGCAGGTAATGTTCATGCTGCCTGGCTGCTTCATAAATCTGGGATGCTGCACAAAAAATGGGAAGACAACATTTTCTCTTTGTGCACTGTAGCTCTGTAGCTTACAGTCAGAGGAGGAGCCATAAATGTGACCTGGGCACATCTCTGGGTCTGTCTCTTCTCCACAGACCATGTGTGACAATGGCAGAAGATGACTGATCTTCCTCCCACACACACACCATAACCTCATCTCAGTGTCCCGCTCTTAAGCTTGGAAAATTTCCTCCACCAGGGCCGCCCAAGAAAGAGAAAAATCACTGAGTGCTCCCTTGAAAACTTGATGCATTATCTCTTGAAGTTCATAGACTATTTTCTACCATCTTCAGTAGGTTTGAACTGACCCCAAATCAGTACAGAGGCACTGGGTATTTGCCAGAGCCACATAGTTCAGCTTGGTGCCTGCCAAGCTAAAGAGTTAAATCAGCTGGGGGGACATTTAAAACCAATGCATGTTTCAAGCAGAGATGAGGCCTGGTCTTGCTGACCTCCATCCAGCTGGCCTGTGCCCAGAGCTAAACCCTCCAGGAGATGCGATCTCCATCTCTCCGTTACCTTCATCATTCCTGAAATTCCTCCCCACACGAATGTGGCAGGCAGAAACACAAAACACCAGCAGGGTCAAATGTTTCCAAATGTTGTGCTGCACATCTCTCCAGCCTGGGGTGGGCCTCCAAAAATTCCACAGATTCTGGGCCAGTCCATCCATCAGCCTCAATTGAGTTCTCGTGCTTGTCGTGCCACATGAAACATGTGTTGATTATCATATGATGTACTATAGCACACATACAGCTGAATTCCTGTGTCACCTTGTGCTCCTTCAGACAAAGTAATCTATAAATACCAGGTCCAACCCTGACAATGGATTTGTTTTGACTGCAGCAGTGCCACTTCTGCATGAATATTCCAGCAAGCAATTACAACAGGAATGTAGCAGAGACTATTATCAAATACTCCTCTCAAGGAGATTATTAGAGAAGTCATGTCATCCTTGCCATTATTCAGTCCAGAGATCTGACATAAGGAGCTGGGTCCATCCAGTGTGGGAATCAGCTTGTGCCATGTGATCTCATCTACCTCAAACATCCATAGTAATAAGTTATGTAAATCAAATACAGCAAAAAACTCTTGATGGACAACATTTTAAAACAGCTAAAATGTGCATTCTATTGTCTGCTCAATTATCAGGGCAGACAGGATAATTACATCATCCAGCTACCAAACAGGAGAGGCCATTATACCCCAGTTTATCAGCTTTACATAACGTGACACAGACTGTCATTTTTGTGCAATGCATTGGTGCACACACCCCAGACAAGTTTTAGTTAAAGGCACATGCAGTGTGAGTTTATGACACACGGATGCATTTCTGGCAAGTTCTGCCATGAGTGAAAGTGAGATTAACACCAGATTGGCTCCACAAGGGGATGGAGAGGGACAGAAGGGGACATTTACAAAACAAGATTTAAGGGGAATTCTGTAATGCATGAGTTGTTGTGTGTGTCATTTCTGAACTTGATGCCTAATCCCAAATCTCCTAATTTTGTGGGGAGAAGAGACAGTACATAAAGAATAAATATATAGCACACAACATACAGATAACCAGTACTGCGGAGTGAAAGAATTTAAAAATGGGGTTTTTTCTACTATATATGAAGCCTTTTTTCCAAAATCTCTTTAACTTGACATGTAATAACCTTTTATTTAACTACAGGTGATGCTTCTAAGTGACTGATTTTGAGATATTAATTTTCCAACAATTTCATGTTGCTCACAGTTTAAAACACATTTAAAGAAACACTTTAGGGGTTTGTGTCATTTTAAAAGCATTCTCAAACAACCCAGCTTGTAAAAGGATACACATTTATTATTTCTTTCTTAACAGAATACAGGTTATCAGAACATTGTAATTTACATATTTTTCAAATGCCTTGAAGCAAAAAACCTCCATAGTTAATGGATGAGTATAGGAGAACCAGAAGAAATATCCAGAAAACAAGGAAGCCCCACTAGAAGAGATCCACTGAAACCTGGAGTGGCACACAGACCTCAGTGAACCACAGCATTGTCCCAGGATTTTTGATCTGACAAAGAAACTTATAAAAATAGGAAAGGCTATGTAAAAAGAAACTTTTTTTTTCATGCTATGCAGGTATCTGAGAGAGATATGTGGTGTTTGGATTAATAATGACACAGCCCTTCTGGTGTGAAGAAATGACTGAATTGGTCCCAATTCCCTCAGCTCATGAAAACCTCGTGGCAAACCTTGCCATGACAAGGAAAGATTGAATGATGGGGACTTTGTGGTTTAAGGAACAGCGAATTTCCACCTTGCTTACTTAAGTGTGGGCATTTTCCTTCTGTAGAAATGCATGTGGCAGACTCAGACCATACCTGAAATGCAGGTCTAAGACCTGGCTCCAAACTTTTCAGGAGACCTCTGGCAAAACTGGGGAGACCTCTGGGGACTGCTTCCCACATAGCTGCTGACAGAAATGACATAAATGTAGTTTCTGAGCACAGGTGAAGGTTTGCTATTAGGAAGAAAATCTTCCTTGTGAGGGTGGTGGGGCACTGGCCACAGGGTGCCCACAGAAGCTGTGGGTGCCCCATCCCTGGAAGTGCTCAAGACCAGGCTTGGATGGGGCTTTGAGCAACCTGGTCTAATGGAGGGTGCACTAAGAGTCACAGGATCAGAGAGTGGTTTGGGTTGGAAAGGACCTCAGAGATGGTTTACTTCCAATCCCCTGCCATGGGCCAGGACACCTTCAATGAGACCCTTTGAGATTCCTCAAAGTCCCATCCACCTGGCCTTGAACCACAGCAGGGTGTTGGACTAGATGATCTTGAAAGTCCCTTCCAACCAAATTCTATGATTCTGTGTTTATAAACTGCTTTGTGACACAAACCAGATTCAGATGCCCCTTTCTAGGAACAGAGGATTCACAAAGCACATTAAACAACACTGTCTCTCCCCACAGGAGACTGAGACTACAGCAAGGCTTATGTAAACACAGCTTTTCACACACCACACCTCTCAAAAGTGCCAACAAGATCTCATCATCCTCCTGCTTTTCACACATTACTCAGTTTCAGTGCTGAAAGCAGGGCCCAGAACTTGGAGCCTGCCCAGAACAAAGCCACCCTGACACTGTTACGTTTTGCTGCTCCAAAAAACAGACTTCAGCTCAGCATCAGAGCAATGTTGTAATCGCACTGTGAGAATGCAAGACCACAAACAACAGGCACAGGGAAAATCTTTCCTATCCTGCAGAAAAATTTCCAGAACTACAAAGCCATTCTTATTCCAGGCTGGAAGTGGAAAAAAAAAAAAAAAAAAAAAAAGTTTTGATGTCACAAGAACTGTAATCCATATCTGAGTCAGTGACTGGAATATCAGGGCTTGCCTGTGCTGTACACTGCTTCTGAAATGAGAGGCAGCACATCCGTGTCAGTGTGATTCCCAAATTAATGGCTGCTTTTTCAAGAGGACTATTCCTGGCTAAGGCAGGCATATGGTGCTGGGAACCCCAGTGCTGTGCTGGATACAGGCACAGGCATATGTGTGTGCTAGGATGCCTCTGCTTCAGGCAGCATGGTGCACTAGCCATGACACATTTCCCAGAAACCAGTTTACAATCCAGACCAGAACATGATTCACTGTTTTAAGGAGACTGACATTCTCTCTTCTGCTTTTTCTCTCTGTCCCTCTCAGAGATCTTGGACTCAAAACTGCTGCTAACAAACCAGCTCTGAATGCTACAATTCCTGTGAATATTTAAATTTCTTTCCACAGGTAACCTATACTGTCAACCTTCAATTTTTATTGCATCTTACAGTACCAAAAAGTAGTCACATAAGGCTGTGCAAAGAGAGAACTTCCTTTACAAGGAGCTGTATAACAAAATAGATCAGAAAAGCAATTTCCTTCTTGTTCACAGGAAAGCTCATTAACTGCACACAACCCCTCAGGTCGTGGGCACAGGCAGTGTATTTACTGGAACTATTTCAGGGATTTAGCCCCAGAAAGGGACAACTGAGCCCCTCCCAGACAGTCTGGGATGGCCAGTGAAGCCTTTGGCAGTTCCACACATGGGGACCCTCCTGGGGCTGGTGACCATCCCATGGCCACCCCCTCAGTGACAGCTTTGAGCTCTGCATTGCCCTCCCTTCACCCAAACACAGATTTCAGCAGCCAAGAGTCACCTCCCATCTCTCTCTAGGACAGGCACAGGAGTCACCAGAGGTAAACAAATGAATTCTGAGTATGAGTCCAGGGGGCAAGAAGAGCAGCAGAGAAATAGGAGATGTTTTCTGGGTGTGCACTGAGTTCATCTCCAGACACACAGGCCCTGCAGCATGAGGACAGATTGCAGGCAGATTTTTGTGGCAGCTCCTTTGGGAGAAGAAGCTTTTCATTGTGAGGAGATCACAAAGGCTGGGAGTGATTTTAACCAAGGAAGGACGCATATAAAAACGTGAACCTGCTATCATTGCAGAAACTAGATGCTTTATCTTTCATTTTAAGGAATTTAAAAGATTATAAACAGAGAGCTTGGCAGTTAAGAAAGAAAATGAACTCTGGTGGATCCTGACCTAATGCTTCTCTTCTCCCCTCCTCCTAGAGTGATGGAGAATTTTTTGTTAAGCTGAAAAGGCACATAATTTGGAAGTCACGAGAAGAAAGCTGTTATTTTTTTTTTTAGCACACTGCAGACGCCCTGTGGAATTAGCTATTGCAGCAGGTCAACAAGTCAAACAGTTTGTAAGGAGTCAAACAGACTCAGAAAGTCTTATGAAAACAGACAATCACTGGGAGGAGCACAACATCCAGCTAAAGGAGACAGGGAGAAAATCAAGCTGCCTTCTTCAGACCCAGCTAGTTGGCCAATCTTACCCACAGAGAAGGCAGAGGAATGGACACTAATGCAACAGCACAGGAGGAATAGCCTCAGAGAAGGATGAGGCATCCATTACAAAATGCTGCTAAATCTCACCCACTGCATCTGTTCTGCTCTCCCTCCTCGGGATGCTGAAATAACTCCCCCAACAGCTCCTGCTCTCAGCCTCATGGGCTGACAGAGCTCTTTAGGAGAAAGTAATCTCATCCGTGGGAAACATTTTCAGACACAAAAAAACAAATCAAGTTACATTTGGAAGGACCAAATGAATTGTTTCCACACATCACATAAGGCTGCCTCTACATTTGCATTTTGCTTCAGAACAGGAGTGGGATTTTGAAGTAAATCTCCAGTCATCAATTTACCATGCATTGGCTCTGTTTACAGAGCTGTTTTGATGCCCATGAACTAGATTCCTTTCGAAGAAAATTAAACCAGAAGCTCCAACCAAAATCTGCAGCAAATGTGCTCCAAACCCTGAGGCAGACACAAGACATAATGACCAAGTTGATGTCTGGTCCTCCAGACAGCTTTGGATTCCATGTACCACGGAGACATTTGGTACGTGGGACCAGAGTAGGCAGGCAGAAATAAAACTCCCAAACTTCATGTGGGACAGCAAAAGTGCCCCAGCACGACCTGCTCCAAACCATTCTTGCACCTCTGTTCCCCTGGTTTGCTTGCTGATCTTACACAACCTACAAATTATGGGTAGGTCTGCACATACAGCTTTCCCCATCTAGCCAAAAGAAGAGAAACCCAAGCACAGAGAAGATAGGCAAATAGGGGCAATTCCTGCCTGGACAGGAAATGCCAGTCTATGTCCATCAAGAAGTGATGGGGTGACACCACAGGCATTTTCTGCAGGTCAAAGCCATGCCCAGAGACTTTGTGTTCTCTTCTGAAGGAAACCTCACAGAGCTGAGTCATAAACCCCATAAACATTCTACCAGATAGCAAACACATTTGTGAGAGGCAGCTCCAGATACAAATTTAAGACACTTTATTTCAGCACTGCATGTAGGAGAACTATGCCAACCCTGAGCTCTCTCTTTGCTTTTTCAAATAGAGAAGCCCAAGTCCATGCAAAAAAAATAAATCTACTTATTAACTAAAATATTTCTTATATCAGCTTGGTATAGATAGGCCTTCATTCTTGCATTCATTTGGGTTATTTCAAAACTTTAAAGAGAAGACAAGTGTTAGAAGTAAAAATATATCTTTCATTTTTTAAGATCCAACAGCCAACTAAATGTTAATATAACATGTTTTTCTAGACTCAGGTCAAATCCATCATCTTTAATCCTTGGGGATCATCATCCTCTGATTTTTTCACTCAGCTTCCAAATCTTTTTACTTAACAGAATTTAAACATGCCTTCAAAGTAGTTAAAAAACTTATTTTTCTTTTTTTCTTTTCTTTTTTCTTTTTCCTCTTCTTTTATCAGGATTTGCCAGCAAGGAGGACCCCTGTTGCTTCTGCTTTACTTATTTGCTGGAAATAGTGGCAATCTTATAAATGTTTGTAGGCAGGACAGAACTTTAATGGTTTTGATCAGTCAAATCAATTTAAAAGGTGCCAGGTGGTTTGTGGACTCAGTGTAACAGCACTTTCTGCAGATACACAGTGGATAAATGTTGAAGAAATGGGTATCTCCTGTTTGCTTACCTTTTCCTACCCATGAGTAACAATTCAAAAGTAAGCTGCATTTGGAAAGCAAGTCATATTTTCACCCTGTTCCAGTCAAGGAAAAGATCTGCTGCTATCACTCCTGCTGTGAGTTCGAGGTCAATCCATGGCCCTGTACAACAAATCCAGAGCAAAATGATGGAGGTTGTTTTCCAGCATCAGAGCTAAATTAAGCACTGCATTCCTCTGTCTCCAAAGCTTCACAAGCTGAGCTAGTCCAGTCTAGGTTTGGACCAGAACCCTGGGGAAAGGTTAATTTTCAGAGCTCTGAGGTGTTCAGAACTGAGGTTCCAAACTCTGGCTCTTCCTCTAATGAGAAACAGTTTGTGCATCTCTTCACACACCAAGGGAGTATTGCTCAGCTTGACCCCCCTCCAACTTTATGATTGGAAGGAGCATGATACACAGGAAGCAAAATCTCCAGACTGAAGCACTGCCAGAAAATTCCCCCACTGAGTGTAAAAATGAGAGACAAAATTGGATCTCAACCAATTTAAAGTTTTAGGAAAAGAATAGGCAGTGGCCTAGCATATCAGTGCAACATTATCCCACTGATTCACTCTGGCAGCTTGACCAGGCTGCTCTCATTAGTCCCAGCACAGCCTTATAAACATCTGAATATTGTCTCTAAGGCCAAAAAAAAAAAATTTAAAAAAAAAAAAATTATATACAATGGAGGGGAACAACTGTGCTTGCAAGAGGCCCTGCTGGTCTATATGTACTGACTGGTCTCTAAAATCATCACTGAGTGATGGATGGGTGTCAAAACCCTTTCTTACTCCTGAGGTGACCTTTCTTGAGACAGCAGAGATATAACAATGTGTGTGTGGGGGGGGGGGGGGTGGGATTGTCCCATCCTATGGGAAGTGCAGCTGCTGGCCATGGCTTTCCAAAGCTGTCACTCATGCCCTCTTTTCCACTCTGGTTGGCACCAGTTTCTCTTTCCTTTTGGGATGCTTGAATCTGAAGTCCTTTAAGCAGTTCCATCCCTGATCAGTGAAAGCAGAGTCCTTTCCCCAGTCCTTCCCTCCCTCTCAGTTTCCCTCAGGAGTGCAGAATGCCTGGGCATATTGTACACAGCACCCAAGTGCATTTTAAATTCCCTGGGTGTGGGTCCCTCCTGCAGAGCTCTGAGCCCCTCTCTGCACTGTCAGAGGAAGCCTGCTGCACTGCATCCTGCCTGCATTGAGTTGCCACTGTGGTTTTCTCTGAGAGATTAAGCAGAGATTTATTTCTCCACTTCAACTGTTGTTTTTGTTGTTGTTTTTGTTGGTTTTTTTATGCTGCCACCAAGCTTGGATTTCAAACTTGAGCTTGATTGGGCTTTAATGGATTTTCTACACAGCATGGCCACTGAGCACCTCCTGTGTACTTCTGGAGTGACTTTGCTGCACGGGGATATAAAGTGCTTAAATGGTAGATGGTGCTGTTACCCACTTAGCTACCAAGGTCTGGTTCTAAACCACATCACAAAATTCATCCAGCACTGCTCTCCCTGATAGCACACCTTGCAGGGGCTGGCATCCATCTTTTCAGCTCAGGTTAATCAGCAGCAGAAAATGTTGTACCTTAGACAGAATTTATTCATTTGTTACAGGGCTCAAGCAGGGAGCAGCTCAGGCTGTCAGGCTGCCTACCAAGAGTTCCTGCTTTGGACTGGAAGTAAGTAGAAACACAAAGGAAAACAGCCCTTGGTGAATCTCCATCCAAGGGGGAGATTTGCAACCTTTTCTCCAGAGAAATGAGAAATGGGAAAAAGAACCCACAGGAAAGCTCAGCTGAGACAGTGATGAGCAGCAGGAGAAGGGCAGGAGCTTGCATAATGTCCTGGAAATCTGGGCTCAAACCTGGGTTCTAAAAGCTGGCTTTACCTGGGGATCAGCTTAGTCTGACTGTCAGCAACAACTCTGGCATGGCAGAACAGCAGGGCTGGTCAAGAGGAGTCTGGGACTGAGCAGTGTCACCAGATGGCACGAGACACCCACCAGACAAGGGGGCTGAGGTGGCTTCAGCTGTGATGGGGCTCCAGAGCTCTGGGACATTAATGCTGTGGGTCAGAGCTGGGTGCTGGGCTGACCCAGGGCTGGCACAGCCTCTGCTTTCCACATCACACTCTGAATCAACAAGTAAATCCCCAGACCACAACCTGTCCTTTGCAGATAACCTGTACATGAATGACAGCAAAACACACAAAAACCAGCAGCTTACAGGTTTGTTGTGTCTTTTTTTTTTTTTTTTTTTTTCCTAAAAGAAGACTCCAAACAGTTCCTATGAATATTTTGATTATCTCAGGTCTTCCAGAGCTGTGAAGAAATTGAAATTTCCCCTGTAGTGTTTGCCCATTGCCTCTTCAATAGACACAAGCTTCACCAAGCACCCACACTAAATCTGCCAACACTTATTTTCCACCATCTGCATAGTAATTGCACTAGGAGCTGAGTTTAATATCCTTAAATTTTCATTTTGACATGCTGGAGAGCTCCTGGTGTACAAGGTGCAAGGGGATATTTAGTCGCAGATTATTGACCTGGAATGAAGAAATCCAAGTACCAGCTCTCCTCTCCTTTCTTCCCTCACCTCAGTGGCTTCATCAATTAAATGTTCCCTATCTCTTCAGCAGAGACAGCTCTCCTATCACCCTATTCTTATTTGCTTAGAGGGCCTCCTTCCAGCTGTATCCTACTGACTTTGTTGCATGATGATCTGAGGTTGTTTTCCCTCTTCCTTCGCTTTGCCCCTGTGTTTTTCTGACATATTCCTGTGTTTTCAGGCAGGCTCTCTGTGATCCCCTACACCAAACTACCAGGGAGCAGCTGGCCTGTGAGATGAACTTTCCAGCTGCCTCAAAGGAGCCCCAGGTCTCAGTCTGAATACACCCCCAGCAATCTGAATGAAACTGCAATGTTTGCAGCTCAAACCTTTTCTATCTGTACTTAAAAAGTGGACTGTTTGCTCAGAGCAACCCTCCTGCTTCCACCCAAAGAAAGCACCCTTGGAAGCTGTGAAATAGGCTGATTTGCTTGTGGAGGTCACTGATCCTGCTGTGGATCACTGACTGGTGAAGACCTTGTTCCTTCATTCCTGTGAGCTGTCTATTAAATAGTGATGCTACCCAGCCTCATGTCACTTAGGACTGAATGTAAAACTCACATCTTTGACTCCTAAAATACCCTGCCAATGCCCACACAGCCCCTCAGGCACACTCCTTCCCCATGGAGCTCCCTCAGACCTCCCTTTGTGTAACTCCTGATACCTTAGGATTCAGGTGTCCTGATCTCAGGTTTATTCTGCCATCCCTACCCATTCACTCAGAAATTCAAAACCTTCAACAACACACAAAAAAACCCCACTCCACCCTGGAGTACCCTGAGATAAAATCTTACTGTATGAAAGGATAAAAAGTTCAGGGGTGTTGGTAAGTCAGGGAACTGATTCAGCCTCATCACCTCGGTGCAAGTCAGCATCTTGTTAACCTTTGCAGGGCAGGTGTGTCTGAGTCTGCCCTGCACTGCTGGCCAGCGACTGCTGGGGGAACTCTGACACAGTTTTTTCCATCCAGCAAAGTGCATAAATTTGCAGGCAGAGATCTGGATGACAGCGAAGCACTGCCAGCTCCCCTGTGTCCATACTGTGACTCCTCCAAGGCATCACCTTGCTGAGTGTGGAGCAGAGCTCTGTTCACTGCTTGAAAGGTCATTTTTAGAATCAGGTGAGGCTGCTTCAACACCAGTGTGTGTGCAAGCACATGGGGACTATAAAAATACCTGCTTGAGTAGGTCCCAGGTAGGGTTTGGCTCTGTCTGACACTATGGAAAAGCAAGCTGCTGATCAATGTATTCCTCAACCCTCCCTGGTGGAAATGGTGCAGCTCAGACACAACAGAGAAAATCATCCCTTAGTGCTGGATCTTCCTTGGAGATTCCTTAGTGTAGGATCTTCCTTCCTAGAGCTGGGCTGGAGTGGGGGAATCACAGCCACAAAAGGCTCCATGTTAGGTGGGAGAGAAGCTCCATCAGCACGAGGATGCTCCCACAGCTGAGGTCCTCCAGCACCAGCAAGGAAGCCACAGACCTTTGGTGGGTTTGCTCTGTGTGGCTGCCAGCAGATATCCCTCAGGGAGCCACACATGGAAAATAACCCCTCTAGGTGAAATCTGCAGCACAGGCTCAATCAGAGAGGAGAAATTTGGCCTTGGACAGGAGAATAGATGGAAAGCTGCCCTGCTCTTCAAAGCTGAGGTCAACACAAGGCTTTTCAAAACGCATCTTTTCTCCTAAAGTGGAACTTTTTTTTTCTTTTCTAAGAGTAGTGAATTCATCCTTAGTGCAGACATCAAACCTTGCAGCACTGAGAACAAAGGAGCCTGTATTGTGTAGCACAGCTGCTTTTTATGACTTTATTTTTAGTAGCATGCAATGACACAAAAGCATTTAGTTAAAATAAAACAATATTTAGTGTGAAAATAAGCCATGAAATCCACTACAGGGCTTATATTTTGTTTAAGATTTACTAAATATATGGGGAAGACAAACACTTTGGAGGATTTTCCATTAATACAATTTGCTCTTTGTCAAGGGAGAACTCTCACTTAGTGTTTTAAAACACATTACCCATAAAAAGCATGAAAACTTCCTAGATTTTCTGAAAGTTCAACAGCTAGTGACATGTTATTAAAAATAGCAAGCCTCCCACTTTATGAATTCTGCTGTAATTTTTAATATGAGGAAACAGAGAAACATAATACCCATAGAAGAAGATTCAGATCTAGTTTGGAGAACCAATTGCCAAAAGCAGTGAGGAGCAGATACCAGAACTGACATGAAACAGAAACTGAAACAGGTTTCTTAAGAGCCTGAGCTGACACAAGCACATAAGTATAGAAATATGGTGAAAAAAAAAGAAGCAAAAAGTGGTTTAAAATTCTTTCGGTTCCCTTAACATTGAAAATTATCATTAATTTAAGCTACATATTTTTGTCTACCCATCACGTTGTGCAGCAGCTATGAGTAGTTAATGTGTAGAAATGTAATTGTGGGGTAAGAGGAGCCTTTACTAACTTTAAGCTTATCCCACTGAAAATTTATTGCAATTCCTAACCTGCCTTAATGACAACTAACTTTCCAAATTCACACAAACCCTGGAACGCACTTCTACAATCCAAGCCTCAGAAGACCCCTTTTGCTTTTGCAGTTAATGTAAGATTTTTCAGAAATGCGATGAAAATACATCCAGAGGAACAGCTGAACATTCAGGCTCTCATATTCCCTACACTTTTGCCCTCTCTATCAAGTTATGCAGATACTTGGGTGCACATATGACCCTGTGGCAGAAATAAATGCTGCTCCTGCCTTTACACAAATTGGAGATGAAGTGCCCCCGACTAACGCCTCTGCTGCTGCTCTGGGAAGACAGAGGAAAGGATTATTCAGAGGTTTCCTCTTTTCCTCCTCTGTATGCATGTTGCATAATATGTTGCACTTTAACATCAGGACCAAAATTTTTATTATGCAAACTTATTGTGACTATCAAGTCCTTATTGAGCATTAACAAGCTCTGAAAGATACTATTAAATGTGTCAGTTTAACTTCAAATTGAAGCCTATGTATTTTTAATTAATACGTAGAAGTGTGTGAGTGTAGCAGATGCTGCCATTAACCATCTTATCAGGTTAGGGGATGGCAAGAGCTCCCCCCCAGCATTGGCTGGGAGAGCATATTCTCCTTTTATAAACTTGGAAGCCAATATACAACCATGTGCATCACAAAACCCAGGCTGCAGCTCCAGAGCAGAGGGCACACATAATTAGACCTTTTGTTTCATCTGTGTCTCTGATCTCCACCTCCTCACTACCACGATTTTGCCCTTTTCCTCTCTCATTCCCATCTGCAGCTGGAATCAAAGGGTGTGTGTAGGAGGGGTGCTGTGGGCAGGATTTCAAGGGGATGGTAAGATACTTCAGCTGGCTGATACATAGGAACAAATAAGCCACTGGAAGGCTCCCAAAGCCTGCAGAGCATGGCCAGAACATGGACAGGAACTGGGAGAAGAAGCATTCTCCCACTGGTTGCTGCTTTCCACCCTCTGAGGCAGTCCCTCCCCAAACTACACATGGGAGTAGGCCTGCCTGAGGTGAAGGAGACCACCTACAGGAGGCACAGATTCACTTTCTAATCTTCACATCCTCTGGAAATACACCTTCCTTCCCATGGCAGTTTGTTTTAGCTAGAGTTGGCTCTGACACAGATGCTTGTCATCCCTCTGATCCTGTCAAAAGGGATGGGATATTCAGGACCCTTCTTCATGGAAATCCCGAATCCCTTAAAACCTTCCTGGCTTTGGTCAAAAATTGCCAGGGTTACAAATGCCTCAGGCACTATACCCAGCACCTGGACTTCCTCAGCTCTCTTTAAAGAGCAGGAAGGGGGACTGAAGAGAAGGAAAATGATGGTTATCTTTAATAACAAGCTGTTGCTGAAAGGTAGGATAAGCTGATTACAGTTCAGCCTGGGTGTAATTCTGAATAATTGACATGGCACTCAGTACTCATATCAGGATGCTTTTTCACTGTTCACGCATCAAAAGGAATTAAATACATTAAATAAATGTATTGGAGGGGTGAAGTATATCAAGCTGGTAAATGGATACAATCTGATATTATGCAAATTCAGATCAAGTAGCAGGAGATGATTTTGCTTGCATTGCCTCTAGCTAAAAGGAACTGTGGAAGGATGTTGTACCTGCTCCTTCCTGCCTTTGTTATTGGGTTTTGTTATCTGTATTTCAGAGCCTGCTGCCCTTCAGACCTCGACCAGCACCCAAAATAACGGGGGAATTTGCTCTTTGCTCTGATTCCAGTAACCCTTGCTCCTGGTTGTTCAATGTCATGTGTGCTCCTTTTAAATAGGTTCCTGGGTGCCATTTGATATATGTCAGATATAAAACCAGGAAAGAAGAAGATCCCGAGAGCCTTAGCTGAAAACAGAAAGTATCACTGTCTAAACTCCCACAGATTGCAGACCATTGAATTCAACCCTGGTATTTCTGTTGAGTATAAGAATTTTTGCCTGTCAAAGCTGTCCAGGCACCTGGTCTGGGAGCTGAAGAGATTTTCAGGAGAAGAAACTACATCTTCCCTTGTTAACTCATTCCAGTGGTTAATTTTCCTCATTACCAAATAATATGTAGGTAACATTTCTGTCAACTGTAGTGTGATATTGCCTTTAACAATTTGTATGAGAACGCTTTATATGCTCTTGCGCTGCTCTGTGTGTATTTGTGTGTCTGTGTTGTCCTTCCCATTTTTAAAGCTATTTAAGCAAAAAAATCTTAGGAAAGATGCTGGTTGAGAGATGAAGTTATCTCCCTAAGTTTAATGCAGAGAGGGAAAACTAACACAGAGAGGGACCTCAGAACTTCAATTGTCTTAAGTGTCCATTCTGGAAAACCTAGTAAATTTTAAGGGTATCTTTTCCCTGGCAGGAAGAGCAGGAATTTAAATCAGTCTCTTATGGTTTAAGCATAACCATATCTTGTGGATTTTAGCAAAGCCAAACTGCTCTGCTGAATTTTCCAACACAGTCATGGTCCATTGCTCCAATCTAACATGTCACCAATTTCACCAGCTGGCAAAACCAGCAACAGTGGTTTTGTCTGCTTTATAGATAACAAGCATCTTAATAGGCAACAATTAAATATTCTTTTAGGAAGTGATGGAGATCAAGTCACAGGAGATTCTGCCTTCCAAAAAACTCTATTCCACCAATAATTGCCTCACCCATGTAAAAAGTTTAGGTCTCCAAATTAGGGCTCTAATCCTGGTTGCCTCAACAGGTGGTAGAATTTCTGCCTCTCTATTTCTCTCCCTCTTCCTGTCCCAGTCCAGGGTTATTCACAGTAGGAGATGGAAAGGAGAACACCAGAAATTCACTCTGTCCAGCCATAAAGGAAAACACTGATTGACAGCCAAAGAGAGGAAGAAAAACACAAATCAAAAAAGGACTGAAGCAAGAGGACACTTGGGGGGCATGAGGGGGCATTCTCTTACAATGAATTTCCTTTACTCCAGCTATAGTAATAAAATTCCCAATGCACTCTCACTTCATCTCCAGTTCATCAAATTCTTCTCTGATGGGCAGTTAGTTGCAAAGGATCTCTTTCATGGCACAAGGTGGGTGAGAAAGAGTTTCTTTGTCTTCAGAAAGAAACCATCTCTGCTTTTGAACTACTTCCTTCAACACTGATAAAAAAGGCCTTTCATCCTCCTTTCAGGGCATCCATTTTAAGCTGGAGTCAGTCAGCTTTTCAAAGTTAGCACAACTTGATCAAAACTGAGTTTGCCTTGGAAACTGCACATTAACTAGAATGTGATGTTCGATTAAGGAAGCAGAGGAAAAGTACAATTAGAAAAGTTCTCTGACTCTTTAAATATCTCCTGTAGGAAGCATTCAGGCACTACCTCATCTTTTCTGCAACTCAAACAGGAGGTAAAGACAATAGAGTGTAGCTCTTATTTAATAACCTGGGAGGGATGTGCCAACTCAGATGCTCTTCTACAAGAAGTCTGACTGATTTTCTGAGTTCTTCATGGGAGTATAATTAGTGCTGGAAGCTGCTAATGAAACTAAGGGTGCAAGTGTGCAAGAATTCTGCTTATCCTGCACCTCTGTGGTAAAAACACATGTTTTCCCCATGGCACTTTTACCCTCCTGCCTGACTAAAGGCACTGTGGCACAAAATACACCAGCCAAGGGACTAAGAAATTATTTTGGCTATTGTACCTGAGCAGGTGTTGGCTTGTCAATTCATCTTAGTAAGGTAAAAGTGCATGGATGCAAAGATGGATGAACTGGGGATCAGCAGCCCAACTCACGGAGAACAATCATTTTGGGAGACCAAATTATTTACATATAGATCACCCAACAGTAAATAACTTTTGGATGCTTCCGTTTTGGTTATAAGTAGCCTGAATTCTCTGACGACACTTTAAAATAATTCAACCACTGAGACATCTCTAAATTCACAATTATAATGAGAGAAAAATCAAGTTCCTAATATATTTCTGCTATTACATTCTGGAACTGATGTCCTGAAACATCTCACCCCATTACACTGAACAACTAGCAAAATTTATCCTGGTCACTATCTCCTCTTCAGAGTATTTTACTGTAGACACTGAAAAAATACTAGAGATAGAACAGAGACTCTGACTTGCAGTGACACAAGTGACTGCAATCTTATGTTGCAGTATCAGATTATGAAAACATGGGTATTTCAACTCATAAATCAATTTCTTGATAATCCTCTGGAGAATCTGTAGTAAAATTCAGTCCCATAAGTTCTCTTAGAGAGGTTGGTAATATTGCTGCTGCAGGACTTCATGTGTTTCAGACCTTAGTGACTCTTTTTAGCCCTGCTGCCCATGATGTGCTTCTTTAGACAAATATTCCACAGAAGGAGCAAAGCCAATTTCCTGTACTTTAGAGGCAATTTACTAAACCTTTCTTTAAGAACGGTTAGAGCATATTTTTAGTGATAAGGAAATCTCTTCAGTGCCCAAGCTATAATTTTATTGAATATTCCACTGTAGGTTATACACATTTACGAGAATGAAAATAATCATGTAATTAAGCTTGCCACCTAAATTATCATGTGTTTTTCTTATTTATGTGGCCAATTCCTCCACTGGGAAGTGATTCTCAAATCACAGTCTGTAGAGAAATGCTGAAATCACAGTTTCTGCATACTAGATCTAAAATGCTCTATCTCAGAAATTCTTTAATGTTCTTTAAACCCCAAGCAGGGGTTTCCAAAGGAGTGAGGAGCATTGAAGCTTGAGGCAACTGCAGTGGTTCAGGGCACCCTTGCCAGGAGGGGCCAGTCTGACAGCTGGAGTCAGCAGAGATACCTACTTCAGTTCCCTTTATTTGGGAGAATTGTCCTAGAAAGCTAAAATATGCACAGTGAGAAGGGGAGAGAAATCCCTTTCTCCACAGAGAGGCCCTGGTGTCATCTCTGTTTCAGGAAAAATGCAGATATTAGAGGTGCTGAAAACACGAGGCAGCTCCCCACGAGACTCCCTGTGACAAACTGGTACTGCCTTTCCATCCTCCTGCTCCCTTTGGGTGCCACAGTGTAAGGAGGTATTAAAGCTGTTATTAGAGTGTCAAAGGAGGGCTGTGAAGATGGTGGAGGATCTGGAGGTGAAGTAGCTGAGGGCGCTGGAGGAGAGCGAGGGCAGAGCTCACCGCGGGCTGCAGCTTCGCCAGGAGAGGCAGCTCCCATCTCTGCTCTGTGTCACCAGCGACAGCACCCGAGGGAGCCGCTGGAGCTGGGTCCGGGGAGGCTTAGGATGGATTTTGGGGAAAGGTTCTTCACCCAGAGCGTGGTGAGCACTGGAACAGGCTGCCCAGAGAAGTGGTCACAGCACCGAGCCTGACAGAGCTCAAGATGTATTTGGACAAGGCTCTCGGGCACGGGGTGGGATTTCGGGGTGTTCCCGTGCAGGGCTGGGCTCCACGATGCTGTGAGCCCCTCCGAGCCCAGGCTGTGCTGTGATTCCGCCCCCGCGGCCCCCGCGATGCTCCCGGGGAAGCGGAGCTGCGTGCCCGGGCGCCGATCCCTGCCGGGACACGGGGATGCGCTGGCGGCGAGTGCCACCTTGCGGGGACCGAGCAGCCGAGCGGGGACACGGCCAGCCCGAGCGGGGACACGGCCAGCCCGAGCGGGACACGGCCAGCCCGAGCGGGGACACGGCCAGCCCGAGCGGGACACGGCCAGCCCGAGTGGGACACGGCCAGCCCGAGCGGGACACGGCCAGCCCGAGCGGGGACACGGCCAGCCCGAGTGGGACACGGCCAGCCCGAGCGGGGACACGGCCAGCCCGAGTGGGACACGGCCAGCCCCAGCGGGGCGGCCACCGGGCCCGCGGGATGCTGCCAGCGCCGGGAGCTGCTGCTGCCGCTGCCGTGCCAGCACCTCCCGCCAAAGTCCCCGTCCTCCGAGGTGCAGCCGCGTCCTCCTCCCGCTCCCTGGGGTCACAGCAGACAAGCACCAGCCCACCCGGAGTTCTGCCAGGGGAAGGTGGTGTGTGTCTTTTAGATAAAGGTACCCTGACGCTGTTAAAGATTACAACAGACTTTGGTTCAGAAGGCTGACAATGACTTTGTTTATTTTGGGGGTGTGGTTTTTGGGTTTTTGGTGGATTTTTTGTTTGTTTGTTTGTTTTGGTGGGTTTTTGTGGGTTTTTTGTTTTTGTTTGTTTGTTTGGGGGGTTTTGTGGGGGGGGGGTTGGGTTTTTTTTGGTTTTTTGGGGGTTGATTTTTTTGTTGGTTTTTTTTTGTTTGTTTTTGGTTTTGTTTTTGGTTTTGGTTTGGGGTTTTTTTGTTGGTTTGTTTTGTTTTGTTTTGTTTTTTGGGTTTTGTTTTTTTGGGTTTTTTTTTGTTTGGTTGGTTTTTTAATGCCTTTTTTTTTTATGCCGTTTTACAGAGAACAGCTTAATTGGTGAAAGAAAGACAAACTTTTTTAATCGCACTGGTTAGGCTAGAGGGACATCAAGAAGAAATCCCTCCTAGGGAAAGGAATGTAAGCGAAGGTTCCAGTTAGAAAAACATGGTTTTTTGTTGACAGAAAATTCTTTGGCAAAGAGTTTCAGAAAACCAAAACATTACAGGCATGAACCAGGGCTACAGTACCTCATGTCCCCAAAAATGTGGGCACATTGCACCAGCTGTTCCTTGGAGTTCAGCCTGTATCGAGGTCTCGTGCCAGCACGTTTCAAGACAAACCTTAATCTGGAGTGTAAAATCTCCATTCTTCCAAAAAAAAAAAAAAAAAAAAAAAAAAAAAAAAAAAAAAAAAAGAAAAGCATTCATATTTTAGATTTACACATAGTTAGAGAAGTAAATTCTACGTCTCCACATGACTGGGGCCAAGGAAGACCAACGTGCTATTATTTCTCCTTTCTACTGGCTGTCACACTTCAGTGGCTTCAGCAAGTAAAGGTGACAGAAATCATTTAGTGGCACATTTCAAGTACATTTTGCTCATTTTTTGCTCCCAGCTGCAATTGTCTGTGCTCTGCGGTTTGCAAAACCCTCCATGTACAGTGCCCAAGGAATTCTTGGAGCAATTTCCTCAGGTAAGGCAGGCCAACATGAATAAGCAGAGCTGAATAAATCACAGCACAGAAAAGTTAAGTGACATTCCAAAAATCATTAAATGAGTCATTGGAACAGCTGACACAAAGCAGGTCACTGTCATAATCATGCAATGCGTTCCTGTCTACCCTCCATAACATCTGAAACAAATTCTGCCGTCACAGATACCAGAGAAACCTCAAGGATGTAAATGGGGACAGAATTTGGTCAGCTCACACTCTATAGCATTTGTAGCTCTCATTTCAAAGACTATTTAGCTGCAATTATCCTTCAGTGCTAAGCCAAATGCACATCTGATAAAAGCCACTCTGGGTAACATCCATAAACATGACAGAAAGGGATCAACTTTAACATCTTTTTAATAGTTCCAGGTCATCTTCCAGCAACACTCATACAAGAATACCAGCTCCAGAGGCCTGTTCTTTCTTTCAGGCTCTTCCCCACTTCAATTTCCATAAGATGAGTACTCTTCCCTTTGCAGAAGTTTTTTCAGGCCCTCAAGTGCTCAGTAAATCTCACCCCTGCTGTGGCTTCCCTGCTGTAACCCATCTCCCCAGTAAACAGCCAATCTAACTCCTCATCTCCCAGCAATTCTTCAGCCTTCATCTACTCTCTTACTGCCACTCTTGGCCACCTCAAGCTCCATAGTCAGCTGCTTCAGCCCAGTTAGAAATAAGAAGCATTGGTCTGGCTTCTGGTAAGGCTAAATTTGGCCTTGTGTCTTTTAGCCAGGCACATTTAGAGCCCTCCTGCTTCCCACATGGTTCTGGGGAAATTGCGACCCTGCCATAAGCCTAAACCTCCAAGGATGTGGGTTTCATCCCTGCTCTAAGGGTTTCGATGTAATTTGCCAGCAGTGGGGGGTCCATTTCCTGGCTAGACCCATCAATCTCACCACTATCTACTTTGAGTACCACCCAAGAGCACCAGGAGACAATGGAGACAGCTTGCAAGCCTGCTCCATTTTTAATTCAAACCATTTTAATTCCTCCGTCCCTTCATCCTTTGGGAAGGCATCGGTCCCACGCCACTGCTGCTTTAGGGTGTTTGTGGTTTCCTCTGAAAGGCTGTTGTGCTGAACAAGCCCACTATGTTCTTTCTATAGGTGCTCTGCTGCTTTCCCAGCAGACCGACATTCACTGGAGCAATTCTTCCATACACACCAGCTACGAGCCAGTTTGCCATTCTCCGTGGGGAAAATAAGACATTGCAAAATCAGGACAGCATGTGAGAAAGGAGTCTAAGAACCCCATCCTCCCTGCAGCTTCTTCCCAATAGGAAAAGTTAGCCTGGGAACGAACAAAAGGTAATGGGGAAGTAAAATGCTTTCTAATGCATGACTGGAATAAAGCAGCATGACACGGTTAGCTGGGCGTTGCATCCTGATCAGTCAGACAGCAAAGACATCATGCTTCACTTAGCCCCAAAGCACGCACTGTGTGACAAGTATGAAAAGATGTGTTGGAGGAAGAGAAGGCTGCTTTGGGTCCAAAAGACCCTTTTGCCCCTGCTGCACTCACAAAAGGGGTCCTGAATAGGAACCCAAATGAGCCCAGGGAATATTCATATGATCTTAATTTACCATGACTGCTGCCTACCAGCTCCAGATAAGTTGGATTAATAAACTGCCGTTCACTTGTGACACCTCGGCATGAATTTTGCATTAGACTCAATTCAGTAAAGTTCACAACTGACATGCTTGCTTTTATGACAATCCTTTTCAATTGTTTTTTGCACTGGGATGTCATAAAGATGTTTGAGCTCTTTTTTTTTTTTTTTTTTTTTTTTTTTTCTGGTGAGGAACTGTCTTTTATCTTGAAAAAGAGCTTTTATAACCCACTCATGCCGATAGCACTCTTGAATTAAGCTGGAAGGCAAAGCCCCTAGTCCGTTTATACTATTAACAAGGCAGGATTTTTCAGTGTCAATGAAAGCAGTGACGTGCTTGCTTCAGAGCTGGGCTTGTCACAGCAAAAAAATTCAATGCAATGGGGGTGGGGATGATTAAAACACAAAGAGGACACAATGTGTGATAAGATCAGCAGAACCTTTTGGAATTAATGCAAGGCGAGTGGATCATGCCCACCAATTAGAGCTTACATGGTACTTGCTAAATTTATCAGACCATGAATCTGTTCTTCCTCAATTGATAAGCAGGTGGCATGGCTGATCTGCATCCAGATTTGAGGAGAAGAGATGAGAGTGAATGGATGCATGGATGGATGGATGGATGGAAGGATGGACAGATGGATAAATGAATTATATGTTTAGAGATGGTTTTTTATCTCTTAATGATAAACCATAGTTTGATATTGCCTCTCTCAGCAGCAGCTGCTCAGGTCAGGGATCTTTCAAAAGATGGATCTCTATTTGAGCTACATGAAAATGAGGGGTATAGGTTTGGGGAACTATTTGGGAGAGAATTTGACTGCAGCCTGACAAAATAACAGAAATTAAAGTTGGCTGGAAGATTTCATTCCTGACCTGAGGTGCTGGCTCAGAGCCATTATGCAGAACTCAGCCCTGCAAAACCTTACAGAACCCAGCTAAAGTAAGTTGCTGAACAGTTTCATCTGTGAAACAGGGAAAATATTACCATAATACTTTTTTCTCTTATCCTTTGTCTTTTTGGCCCCTTCAGATAACATATCTTTCAGAGAAGGAAATGTTCCTTACTATGCACAGAGTTCTGATCTCACTTGGGGTATCACACCTACTCAAAAACATCTGGATGGATTGCAAAGTCACAGCAGGCTTATGCGTGCAAAGACCAATTATCCACCTGCTCTCTGTAGAGAGATCCCCCATTTACTCCTGGGCTGCATGAAAGGGAACTTGGTGCTGTGCTTCAATCCCAAATGCACTCTAGTTCCTTTTTTTTTTTTTTTTTTCACTCTGAGCACGAGTGGAGGCAGATTTAAGGCTTGCTGTGTGGAAGGGAAATACATTTCTAGACAGCAGGTTCAAAGTGGCTATGCAGATACTTCCCTTCCTCCACAAAAATCTCTAAGATAGGTATCTTAATCTTGAAATTATTGAAATACCTGATGACCCTGAAACACCTCAGCTTAAATACAAGGAAGGCAACCTGGAAAGAGTAGTCTGCTTTCATCCACGTGTACTTTGGACAACTGCTCCTCTGTGTTTCATAGCTCCAGTTTGATAAACCACAGATTGGTTCAGGGCTTATCCCAAATAAGCCATCAAGACCTATGTATTTCCTCAAAATTGGCCTGTGAAAGGGATTCTTCAATTACACAGAATGTTTTGCAATTACTTTTATTCCTGTGCTGACAAAGCCAGGTGTCTTAGCTGTTGCTGCATTCAAGAAGGGGGAAAAGCAACACATATAAAAATGGCTTAAACCAAGTCTTTGCATAACCAAGGCAGGACTTCAGGGATATCTACACAGATTACTTTGACTATGCTCCCTTGGAAAGGGTCAAGCCTCCCATTTTTCACCAGGGACAGAGCTCTAGTTTCTGACTTATCAGTGTTCAGCTGTAATACCATGATTTTACTTGTTCAGAGCCGAATCTCTGCTGTTTGGGCTGTGAATTAGGGAACATTTCAAGGGGAAGACAAGATTATTTGATCTGCTAAAGAACTGGGGTTTTTTACAGGGCGCAGAAGAGACGATTGATGCAGTCAGGAATTATCAGCCATAGGAAGGAAAAGGACACAGGAACCCAGGAGACTTTCCCAGGCTCTGGTAACTTTACAAAAACACAATTCTGCAAACCCTTGTCCCTTCAAATCAGCCATGAACCCTTCTGCTACAAGCAGCTCCTTCCCTCCCTCCCCTAGAAACACCATCCTCTGCTTGATGTGCTGTTTCCATAGCAACATTTAATTAATATAAACCCCTGGCTGCTGCACAGCACAGGTAGTATCTGTAAGCAGCATTTAACATGAAATAAAAGCAGGAAGTTCAGCCAGCAAAAGGCCTGGCTCCAATCTCAAGTGTGTTTACAGCAGTGGAGTGGAGCCTGTGCACTGAGGAGGGGAAGAGTTGCTCTGGCTTTTAATTACATGAGGTGTACATAGCAGGTAATTAATATGGAGCAAAGTCTGGAGATGCCTGAGCTTCCAACCCCTCCGATCAGCAGCTTGGATCTCATGTGTGGGATGCAGCAGCTCCATAGTGGATGCAGCATCTTCTGAACACCTCCACAGCTCCCTAGGTACCCCCCAAAGCACAGTGATTTGGGGACAAGGACCAGGGCTCTCTCTCCAGCTGCCACCAGAGCTGTCCCCCCCAGTCCCACTTTCCCCAGTGTCTGGGAGGTCAGAGCCTGGATATTTCTGATAACACCCCACACACCCTCTCTCCCCTTCTCCAGGAGCCACTTCAGCATCTCCTGATGGAAAGCAGGGGGGTTGCAATTACAATGAGGCATCAGAAACAAACTGGTTTTATGGTTTATAGGAATTGCAGATGTGTGGACATGTTTCACCAATAAATTCTGGACTGTAAATTGATCAGGCATGTGATGCTGTGGTTTCTAAAGATAACAAAGCTTCCACTTTTGCTTTTTTTGGCAGAGCACTTCCACACCACAGTGCTTTCAGGGAGTTAAGAACAGGTGAGAAGATCTGTAGACATAGATGAGAAGGCATGATGCTCTCCCTGAGCCACCAAACCCCTCTTCTGATTGCTTGGGTTTCATTGATTGTCCAATGTAATATGAAAGCATTTAACAAGTCACCTGGAATAAGGGTCCCCTGAGCAAGGCCTGTTATATAAGCTTGCATAATCCCTGGGATCACAGAGATTTGGGGAGCAAATCACCCTAATTTAAAGACACCAACCATGTAGACGCCACATATTAAGGCTTCCTCTCTATTCCATTTTAATGATCTAATCTTTGGATTTTGCTCATGTAAAACTTCCATGGGTGGCAGTGGGATTCCTTGCATTTGGAAAAGTCCTTTGTTTGGTGGTCTGAACAAGACATGGAGAGTCACAATTAAACAGGCAGCAAGGATCAGTGTTAAGATACTTCTGAAGGAGGGTGCTTGGATCCTGCTCTAAAAGCCAGGCATTTTCCAGCTGCCTCTAAAAACTCACTATAAAAGACACAGGAAGAACACAGGAACATCTGTCTCCCCTTTGTGTGTGAAATGAGTTTTAATTCACATCCCTCAGGTTTTCTAGTCTCTTGTGGGAAAAGAAGGGAAGCCTGAAGCTTGAGGAAATAACCAATACTGTTCACCTTATATGCAGCACTCAGAGGAGCAGGTTTCAGTCTCTCTGTCCCTGGGGTGTGGAAGGGATTTGCTCTGTGTGTCAGTACTTTGATTTCATCCTGGAATTCAGAGTTACCACCTCGTTTTTCTAAAAAAAAAATTGTTATCCCAGAGCTTCTCATCAAGTCTAATTGTTCTGGCATGTCAGTTACCTGGTATGTGAGTCAGTGTCTTTCCTGAAACTTAATCTTTATAGACATAAAGAAAAAGAAATTATTACAGTTAGAATTTTACAGTGAATAATCTTTTGGATGGAAAAGGGTTTTACAGTAAAAAAATTAATATACATGTAACAGTTTTTGTTTATCTTCTATTTCAAAAGATTGAAATGTTAACTACTGAAAAAATAAATAATGGAATTTGGAGTCAGTAGCTGAAAATGGTCTTTCTGGTTGTCACTGGAATTCAGCAGAAGGTAAAGATTCGTGTGACTATGGTACTTTATTTTCTTTTCGATTTTCACTGGCATGGAGAAGACGGGGAGGACAAAAAGAAACTTTCCCACTTGGATGCAACAATATCTGCTCTCCCAGGGCCTTGGCAAGGGTCTGTTTGCTAATCCCCTTGTGAAAAGCACTTTGAAAGTGCTTTGAAACTCTCCTTTGGGACACGGAAAAATCAACAGCTAAACAACAGACCCCAGGGGCTCATATCTGTAGCTGAAACAACACTAAATCTCTGTTACTGCAGTCTTATGAAACACTTATTATTTACTAGTGCATAATATTATTGATTTGGACATGAGGGGATATAGGAACTAATGCAGGCAGGCAGGACTGATATGGGGCTGGCAGCTCAGTTTAAGTTTACAGTGAAAACTTCTGAAATCAGCCTAATTAACAGTGACACCTGCAAGCATCTGGACCCTGCTGAGGGTTTGGCAGAGATAAGCTTAAAGCTTTACTTCTCAGCAGAAGTGTTCAAGGAGGTGTCTGTGCTTACTGGGGGGATGTCAGGCCTGAAGAAAAATAATTAAAGTGGGAAATCAGTGGGAACGGACCTGTAAACTCAAACACATCCCAAGTACTGCAGCTTTCAGCTAGAAAAACTTCACAACTGCAGCACAGAGTCTGGCTGCACAGAAAGATGAAACATTACACAAATTATTTGAATATGTATCACATACAAGGGCAGAAAGGTGGAGGGATCTCCAGCCTAAAAGATATTCAAAGCTCAGCTTGACAAGCCCCTGAGCAAGGTGGCCTAGCTGGGTGTGTGCTGGGTGTTGGGCCAAATGAGTGCCTGTGGTCTGCTCCAGCCCAAATTACTACATGACTTTAGGACCATATTATTTCTATATGCTGGTTCAAATACACGGCATTTTTTTTAACCATTTTTAAAAATTCTTAAAGCTTTTGTCCTCTGAACTGCTTGTTAACGTGGGTGAAGCAGCATTTTAAGTGGCAGCATTCTCCAGTCTGCTTACAATTTTATGATCTTTTTTTTTTTCTTGGTATTTTTGATGCTCCTTAAATTACACAGCCTGTCAATGACTAGCAGGTTGTCTTCAGCAGGTGTTAATACAGCTATTCCAATGCAGAAGCTGGAGCTCAAAGGGCAGTATTGGCAGGTTATTATTCACAGGGAGAAGAAAAAAGACTCTTAGGAAAGAAACAGTGTCCAATTATTTGGCTGCAGCATGTGAGACTATATTTTGCAATGAAGTCTTAAATCTTTGTAAGTTTTCTTCCTTGGTGATGAAGCAGAAATTGGAACACATTTGAGAAGACCCAGGCCTGAAGAAGAGGGCAGAGAATGGACATACTGATGAGGAAGGGGAATTCCTGCCAAGGGTCGTGCTCACAGCAGGCAGTAACTTTTTTTCTCCTCTATCACACATTCAAATTGCTGCAAACACAATTTGACAAATCAGGATTTTGCATAAGGCCATGTCCTTTGATAGAGCCCAGGAACAGAAATAAAGCAGGCCTGGGACAACGTGGAGGAAAGGGGCAGAAAAGGATAATGTGAAGGATACTTTAAATTGGATTTGAAATTGCAACTAAGCTTCTCACCTCAACCCACTGCTGAGGGTGCTGGAAACTCAGCTGGCCTGTGCTGTTCAGCACAATAATGCTGCACCACCATCCAGTTTTTACTTGGATTTCAAAATGGCAAGGGTTTTGGTATGCATGTGGCAACAATTCAATTCTGCAGGCTCTCTCTATTCAGTCATTTCTCTCAGCAGCAGCAAAAACAGAAGTAGGCTAGAAAAAAAACTGAGTGGGCAAGATCTGGAATTTTTTTAAGCCTATAGTGTTTCAAACCACTCATCTGAAGGAATATCCAGCCTTGGGTGGGAGATGCTACTCAGAAGAGAGAAGATTTTTTTGTTTAATTTTGTATCACTGCCTTTGACACTGCTCATAAATGGTTAAAATAGTTTGGAATTTGGCCACTGACATATTTTGTATACACAGTTTTATGTAAACAGAAAATAAACAGAAATGGGAGGTTGAGTTCATTTGGGTGCATGCTTGGGCCGTTTGTGAAATGAATGTTCACCACTAGAGGACTCTACAGCAATAGCTAATTGTCTTTTTTTTTTTTCCCTTGTTTCCCCCCCACCCCTTTTATTTTCTTTCCATTTCGTGCTCCCTCTTGTAATCCTTTCTCAGAGGACAAGAAATCCTGCTCCAGAAGCCCCAGGTGCCCCAGAGTTTGAAACAAGTTCTCAGACAAGGCCAGTTCGAAGTCACTGAGCTTCTTGCCCTGTTTAACGTGGAGAATAAATGATCCCATTTTCAAGAAAACAATTCACATGCTGTGCTGCAGGGGTGTGCTAGAGGTCTCCTGGGATCACCTTTTCATTTCCTGCACTCGCCCCTGCCAAAACAAAGGAGTTTGGGCTCATGGAGGTGGACAGCCCAGGGACACAGACTTCAGATCCTAGGAATGAGTAGGAGGCAGTGACACAGTGCTGGAGCTGAGCCTCAGCAATGCTGTCTGTCCTCTCTCTCCTCCTGACACGATGCTGTCAGGACCCCTTCCCAGCTGGAGCCGCCTGCTCCTTCCTCTGGAGTCCCTTGGCTCCCCTCGATAGCCCCAAGCCAAAGAGGGCAGCCAAAAGGCTCCTTGTGCTTCCCGGTCACACTTCCTCTCTGCCTTTCTCAGATTCAAGGCATTGCAGAAAACTGGCCATTGATGGATAAATTAGAGTTTTAGAAGCACTTTTGGGCTTTTTCTTTTCCCTCTGAAACGTCTCAGAAGGAAGTCTGGGTCTAAAACACAGACATTTGAACTCCAGGCAGCTGGCCAGAATCTGTGTCTTCTCTCAGACCGTGAACTCTGGGAAGCTTCACACTGGGCCAGCAGCAGCCCTGCTTGGAGCCCCATGTGCTGATACATGTGGATGAGCTGGGACCAGCTCTCCAGCTGTCCTTAGAAAGCTGAGACCTTGTGACATTTGCCATTTGTCATGTCCTTGAGCTTCAGCACTCTGGAGTCAGCTCAGTCCAAGGCCTGTGCTGGCAGGATGGCTTTATTGAGCTCAGTCTCATGGTGTGAGGACATCTCTCCTTCAACCAGGCTGCTGGGTCTCCCAGTCCTACCAGTCCACAGGGCAAAGAACAGCAGGAGGATGGCACCTCTGGCACCGCAGATATTTTATCCTTCACCACAGGAAGGCAATGCTGGAGAATGGCTCCTTGGAGCACCTCTAAGGAAAACAGGGACACCCATCCATCCAACTGCATTGCACAGGAACACCTGACCCATGCAGCTCACTGCTAAGAGCTTAGTTTGTGCCATCTCCAGAAGAGAGCAACAGCTCTGCACTTGGCCTACCCTGATTTCTGGGACTGTGGCACCACCTGCAATGGGTGCCTTTCTGCAAAACCTGCTCCCAGTGCCTTCCCCTCCACACACCATGGAGATGCAGTGCTTGGGAGCAGGCCAACTGCAGGTCAACATGTCCAAGGGCACAGCCACCACTTGCAGCACTGGAGGAGTGGAAATAAATCTTCTGTCACAGTGAGCTACAGTCAGCAAATCTCCAAGGTTTCTCTCAAAGAGACATGATGGGGGTCATGATGTTTAATGGGATACAGAGCACAGTCACAGCACATGGGAGGCCACTCAGAGCCAAACAGCCAAGGCTGGGGATCAAAACTGTGCTGGAGGTGGGTGGGGCACAGCAATCCCTGGAATGATTGATCAGGGCCTACAGCTTCATCATCTGCAGCTACATCCTTTGTCAGGAGAACCATTTTTACTTCTAGTTGCCCAAAAGTTTGTGCCAGATTAGGACTGACATCCCTCTGAAGCAGAATGGTGCTGAAGGTAAAAGTGGTTTAGGATACTCTTATGTTTCTCTTCACCACTCTGGAGTTGCTGAAAGTTGCCTTAGTGCCAAGAAAACTCTTCCCTTTACTGCAGCTCTAAGTCACTTGTTCCAAAATTCCTTTAATCCCCAGTGATTTTTTGGCAGTGTTTTTTTTTGGCATTGTTGGGAATCAGCAATGATCCCTGTTAACATTTTTAGGTGTAAGGGACGTGGGTGTCGTTTAACCCATGGAATGTTTCCAGAGCTATGGGAAGCAGGGCGTGCAGCCAGCAAAACGGGGTCCCTGTTGGCACTGCCCATGAGGTGCACATGTCCCAGGCACCTGAGGGGCTATGGAGTGCCCAGGTGCACTGAGCAGCCCCAGGCACTAAGCTAGGACAAAGAATCATGGAATAGCTTGGGTTGAAGAGACCTTTAAAGGTCATCCAGTCCAGCACATCCTGCCATGAGCAGGGACATCTTCCGCTAGACCAGGCTGGCCAGATGAGCTGCTTTGAACTAGGCAGGGGAGAAAGAGGACATTAAAACGAGATGGGGGCTTGAAAGCAAAGCCTCATCACAATGGGGATCTCTGCAGTGCTGGCACACTTGGCAGCTGGGGCCAGTCTCTTGGTGAAATGCTTGGCAGTCTTGTTTTGCAAACAATGCTGGCTCCAGATTGAGTGGGTGCTTTGATAATCCAAAGAGAAGAACTGAAACAAGGACACAGAGCTCTGCCTGGCTGCCTGCACCTCTGGAGGAAGCTGGCAGGGCTGAGGGAGGGAAGGAGGGACAATCTCCTTACAAGCTCAGGAACTGCACATCATGGGACTCCTTTTGTGCTTGAACACACAGATGGAATGAACTGGGGGACATTTTCCACCATTCTCCTCTTTACTTCGTGTTTCTATAGAGCAATCAGTTATCTTGGGCAAGGTGTGTGTTTTTGATCTTCCTAACTCTTCTCTCCCCATTTGCAGCACTTGCTATAAGATCTCAGCTACCCTTTAATCTTGCCACACCTCAGCGAGTCAGAGAGCTGCCAGGGTGGGATCTGATTCCAGTGTTAGGCTGGAATGATTTGCTTTGAAACTGAAAACAAAATCACTGACCACTTGCAAATGAAATAAAACAAGTCTTTGACAACTACATTTTTATTTTGAGTGGCTTGGATGGATTTCAGCACAGGGAAAGTCTCTGGGATACCCTATCACATTATGTGCCAAATCTGGACTTGGTCCAGTGAGGATTTTTGATCATTTTGTATCTTCTTCCCTGTATTTTTCAGGATCATGTACGCATGGCCATTGTCCTGAGGATGGGATACAGTTCCCTCTGAATGCCTAATTAAGCCCCGATTAGCATTTCTTCTAGGAGCAGATGCAGCTTTTCCAGCCCAGCAAACAATGCCATCTGTTGTTCCCTGGCTGGAAGTTCCATCCCAAAGTGTGCTCTGCTTCTATATTTAATTGTGAAGTTTCCTGCTGCCAAAAAAGCGAGGTTGTTTAAATTTGGCATCAGGAGGAAAAGGCAGAGAGGGGAGGGAGATTGGATTTATATTGTTACTGCAGGGAATGCTAAATTGGTTTAGTCTGAGTGGCAGCTCTGCAGCTTGCTCTCCTGTGCAGGACAAACCAAAGGGTGAAACCTTCCATCAAGACTCCCACAGCCACTTTGCACCCTCTCCTTGATGTCAGGGCTGCCTCTGCAGGGAGCCTTCAGCAGCTTTTCCTGCCTTTGCTATTGCCAGTTCCCTGGAGAGCTGAATTCAGGGTGATAGCAAGGTCCTCAGGCACTGGCACTCAGCATTGTGCTGTGACCTTCTCTAGAGACTTTTGGCACTCACAAGAGAGGAAAGTGTTTGCAACCAACCTTGTCTCTGTTCCTGGCCCCAGGGAAATGCTGAGTTTGCATGGCCTTGACCAACCTGCCATGACTGCCAATGAGGAAGCCAACTGGAGAACTGATCTTTGGGCATCTGTCAACTGGCTTCTGGCTGGAGACCCACTAAACTAATTTCACACAAACCACTTAGCAGCCATTAGCTGGTTGTGGCATGACCAGTGATGGACTGCAAACAGTGACCTAGAGCAGAAAACACTAATTCTATTATTTAACCAAGTGGAGAGTAGGCTGGGAATGTTCAGGGAAAAAAACAGAAATAGATGCAAGGAAGTCAAGGTGGTTTGTGGGCCAGATTTTATCCCTCCTACTTTGGTGAACATCACCTACTTAGTCAGCTGCATCAGGAGATCCAGCTCTACGATATAAATGGGTAAAGCCAGCTACTGAATTCTGGCTAGGGTAAATATTTTGACTCTCCATTTTTGGGAAAGTGACGGTTTAATGGGAACCAGGCAATTAGTGCTGATTTCTATAACAAACAGAATAGTTCTCTGTAGTCAAATCAAATGTTTAACTTTGCAAATGTTTACATTTTTCATCATAATGAACGTTATGCTAAACAAATATAGCCAAAGGGTAAATGCTATTATTTAAAACTTAGGGTTTGGGGTTTTTTTCCCCAAATTTAAAAAAATTTTACTCTGATGGTTCATGATGAAGGAAAAGGATCTCAGTCAGCAGTTTTACAACTTATTCTCAAAATGCCAACAAGTAGCAGAATCCTGTCTCCCCAGGTGGCTGACATCAACTATGCATCACGTACATCACACCATAGGCCAACGCAGGGCATGATTTGTTTAATAATGCAAGAGAGTTTCCCCTATACACAGAAATCATAACCACAGCACTAGTCCCTCAAAAACCCTCAGGGATGCTTGAGGCCAATACCATATGTAAGGAGCTGGTATTAACATTCATCATAATTTAAGCTTCTTTCCCCTACATACGCCTCATTCTTAAATCCTCTTTAAGAAGAGATTTAAAAACATTTTTAAATGTCTGCTAGTTTGTTTTTTTGTTTTGGGGTGTTTTTTTGGGTTTTGGTTGGTTTTTTTTTTTCCTTTTCTGTTAAGCACTCCTATTGTGCTGCCCCTGCCCTCTCAGATGTCTGGCTCTGCATCTCCTTCACAGCGAGGTTGCCAGTCTGTGTGTCTGATGTGCCCATCACTGCCTTATCTGGCCTTCTGCTGCTGCCTCGGAACAAAAGCAAATATCCTAATCCCATCAGCCTGAGCATCTTAACACCAGATGTGTGCATTGCTACAGCACAGGATGTTTCCTGCAGAGTTTCCTGGGACTGCCCTCTGTTTAGCTCTGCCCCAGACAGAGTAGTGAGAGTTACAGCTCAGAAGCTGGTGGGTGGAGAGTAGTGATAGACGTGATGGTTTTTGAAGTGTCTTTTCGGGTAGAGTTTTTCAGGGAGCTCTCCTGAGCTTTGTGTGCCTCCCGGACAGGCAGCTGCCAGAATTCGGCCTGCCAGGTTGCAGATGACAGTCTGGGTTCACACACAGCTTGCTGGGACAACATTTGGCTTTTGTAGTAACGCTCTGAAGGTGGTTTGGAATTAAGAAATGTGACCTTCTCCCCAGGTTTTCTCCCCAGCTCCTTCATACCCGGGAACGGGTGGGTGGAACACAGCAGGAATAGGGAAAGTCAATCTTGTCTTTTATGTTTTGTTGTTTTACAGATGTATCCAGGATGCCACCACACCCATCTATTGCATAAATCCCTGTTGTCTTCCTGAGCACTCATTAAAGTCATTAGCAGTCTCCTGGACAATTTTCAGCCTTCTCAAGAGTAGCTGGGCTTGTGGCTGGGAAAATAGCAGCACCCTAAGAGTTAAACTGCAATGATCTGGAACAACAGAGATCAAAAAAACCAGGAATTTGATACAGTTCAACATCTTCAGTGTACTTTGTTATTTACCATGCACAGCCTGTGCCAGCTGCAGCTGACCTTCTGTCTCAAGCTGTGAAGAAAGGACTGTATTTTGTACTAACTGGAACTTTTGTTTCAATATATCCCCGTAGCAGCAAACCTTCCAGCCTCCTCCCATGCCCACAGCGTGTAAAATTGGTCATGCAGGCAGCACTTCAATGGAGTCACCACTGCTTGTCACCAGGACAAGCAGTGGCAGTAACTTTGGTGGGGAAGCTGGAGAGATCTCCTTCACCAGGTTGGAAGGAGCAGCCCTCAGTGCATCCCTGAGTGTATGGGAGTTTCAGCACACTTTGAATATTCCCATCCAGCCATTATCTGGGGAGATATACTTAACAGAGCTGTTAGTTTTTCACTTGACTCTTATTACTGAACATTTCTGACTGTGTATAGGGAGTAGGACCCTGGAGAAATGGGGTCGTGGGAGAAGATAGTGAGCAGCTCTTCCCTGTCTCCTCTGTGTATTTAAAATTTGTGAAACCAAAGAAAGCGTCCAATTTTTTTTTTTTTTTTTTTTCTGGTAGATGAAGCGTTTCACAAGCCCCAGGGAAGGCACAGCCACTCCGAGTGAAATTATTCCACAGGGCAGGTCTGCAATTACCTGCTGTGCCTCACTCCAGAGCAGGGGATGAAAAACACGGGTGGGATCAGAGGCACTGCTGTTTCCAGCTGCCCTTGTGCTATGCGAAAATGTTATTGCTTTCAAAAATGTTATTGTTTCTAAATGAGCGGGTTTTGTTTTTTTTTTTCCCAGCTTCAGCCCACACTGTTGCTGAAGGCAGCACTGCCACGTCCCCCCCTGCTCCTTCCAGATGACGGCACCGACCCGCGGGTGGTCCCCAGGCCGGGGCACGGCCCCCGCCGCTCTCCGTCCGATCCCAGGCTCTCTGCAGCTCCCTGCAGGCAGCGGGCCCCGCGGGTGGGCCTGCTGACCTTCACATCCCCCACGCACCCGAATTCTGCCGCGGCCGGCGATTTCACAGATCTGCCTGAATTTTAGCCGGGTTCTGCTGACTTTCCCTGTCCCGCCGCAGGCGCGGGCGTGCGGTGGGCGAGTGAGTGAGTGAGTGAGTGAGTGAGTGAGTGAGTGAGACAGTGAGTGAGACGCAGGGACATCGCTCCGCGGGGTGCCCACCCTGCGGGACACGCGGGGGCAGGGCCGGCCGGGCAGGACCCAGCGGTACGCTGACTGCGGGGGCAAAGGCCGGGGCAGAGGGGGACGGGTTCATGCCGGGGACGGGTTTATGCCGGGGACGGGTTGATGCCGGGGCCGGCTCCACAGGGGCCGAAGCACAGCGCGGGCCGCTCCCCCGGGGAGCCCCGGAGCAAGCGGCGCGGGGCCCGGACCGACCGGCCGCAGCTCGGCAGGGCCGGCCCGGCGGAAGGCGGCCCTCAGCCCCGGGGACCGACGGCTCATCTCGCCCCGCCCACAAGCCGCCCTCCCGCTCTCCTATTGGTCTCTTACCAACAGAGGGGTGTGGCTAAAAGTCGCGTCAGGGGAGAGGCGCTCGCTGATTGGTGAGGGCAGCGGCGGGCGGCCCCGCCCCCGCGGTCCCACGCGCGGCCGGGCCCGCCCGGCGGGTACATTGTGCGCGGGGCCGGGGCCGCGCCGCGCTGCAGCCCTGGTGCCCTGCAGCCCTGGTGCCCTGCAGCCCTGGTGCCCTGCATCCCGCAGCCCCGATCTCTGCACCCCTTCTACCCGGCGCTGGGGGCTTCGCGGCTCACGGAGATTTCGGCTCGGCCAAGCGACGGTGAGTGTTTCCCCCCAGGTCTGTGTTCACCGCCGCTGCCAGACCCCCTCCGAGCAAGGGGCTTGCTGGGGTTCGGAGCCGCGGGGGCGGGGATGTGCCTGCCCCCGTTCGGAGGAACCGTGAGTGCTGCCCCCGGTACCGGGGCTCGCTAGGGGTTTGGAGCATCGTGTTGCACAGGCAGGAAGCGGCAGGAAAAGGTTTAGGGTCTTTTCACTTCAAAAGAAAAAAAAAAAAAAAGTTAACCCCCAGCTGTTAATCTCATGAATGTGAAAGGTGGCATTGCTTTTTGCTTTTTCTGCCCCCCCGTCTTTCGTCTCTCTCTATATATATCTCAAAACTGCTCCAAGGGACGCAACTTCCATGGCCTCTGATGAAATCGGTTCGAACAAGCCTGTCTAGAGAATTGAGCAGGTTTGTGTGAGTGACAGAGCTGAGCTGACAGAGGAGAAAAATAGTTGTTCCTCCTTCTCCTGTCTTCACAGGCCCCTTTGCATTTAAAAAAAAGTTAAGACCCTGTTTGCTAGTTCGGTTTTCTAAATTTTTTTTTGTCTTTATTTTCTTTATCTCTTCACTTGTAATTGTTGGGGGCTTAGACCAGCCAGACCTGTGCTTGGAAAATCTGCCCTCAGCCTTGCATAAGCAGACAGCTGAATGTTTCATGCTGTTCCAGTGGAGAGTCCCAGTGTCATGACTTCTCTGTTTTCCTTTCCTGGCAATCTCTGCATGTGTTCTCCTGCGATCTGCTGGAGTGATTTCTTCAGCCGGGATGCTGTGGGCTTTTGTAACCTTCCTCCAAATGTAGCTCTTCCTCTCCAGGACAGATCCAGAGCCACAAGAAAAAAAAAAAAAATAAATAAACAGCTCTGTAACCTTTATACTTTGACAGCTTCCCTTGTTTTTCCTTCTTCCTTCCTGCATCTTGTGACACTTGTTTTTATTGAAGTTACCTTAGGAGCAACCCGAGATGTGTAACACAGCCCGTGTGTTCGGGTGGTGGCCAGCTGCTGCTGTTGGCTCAGCTGCTCTGGTGACAGTCTCCGTCCAGAGTTCTGAGCTCTCCTCTACTTTCTTGTCTCTGCTCCTGATCTCTCCTGTATGTTCTGCTCTCTGTCCATCTCTCAAAGAGTCTGATTCCTTAATGCTGTAGGACCCTTTCTGGGGCCTCTCTCTTTTCCTGGTCCTGTTCTCTTCTGCAAATCAAATCTTATCTGAAAACATGTTTTGTCTCTTTTGTGTCTTTAACCCCAGCCATCTGCTCTGGCTTATCTTTGTGATAAGCCCAAGTAAAGCACTTGGGGAGGAGGCATAGGTGGAAGTCTGCTCTGCAACAGGAAGGTGTGAGGTGACACGAGATGCCCAGAATTGAAATATTGCTGCAGAATTACAGCATAATGTGGACATGGGAGACTGTAAGCAGCTTCATCACTGAAGAACTTAAATTCCCCATTCCTTTCTTGTTCATTTTCTCAAGTGTTTGAGGATTGTTATCTGAAGTCCTCCTGCTTCAGCATGTGTGCAGTGTGGTATCCTCCTGTGCTGTGTTCAGGGCAGGCACAAGTAACTCAATAAGAGAAGTTGATGTCTCAGATGTGCTTTTGCAGAGGAGTTAAGGCCAGTTGGAAATGGTTTGACTGAAGGAACAAGGCAAAAGAAATTTGTGAAGGCGACAGCTTGGGGAGGGATTACAAGTTATTGCATAACACGTATTTCAAATGTGTAAAAATGAGTCTGATCCTTAAGATGGTTCTTCTGGCTCTGGAGGGAGTGCTGGACATGGTCTGGTATGGAGATAAGGAGTGTGTGCATATCTGTGTGCACATATGCACATGTGAAATGGTGATAGCATTTTTGTCCCTATGGTGGTGACCAACCCTCCCCAAAGCCTACAGGAGTTCAGGTCCTTCTTAGCAGTCAGAGGAGGTTTTAGGCAATGTTTAGGAGGTGGATGAGTGAAACAGGAAAGGCAGGATGTGGCCATCTGTGGAGGTGGAAGAGGACAGGCAGAGTTGTGAGGTGGGGATGGAAATGGCAGCGTTACAAGGAGTGTTGAGCAGTGCCTTGGCTCGGGCAGCAGTAGGTGGAGCAGGACAGGCAGAGCTGGCCCAGGGTGTCTGTGGCTCTCACTGTGCTCAGGGACTGTGGCAGGGGCAGGTTTGGAGCCGTGTCAGCACTTGAGCTGAGGGCTAGATTTACTGCCCACTTTCACAGACTGTACTTGAATGGCAGTGAGCGTGGCTGGCATTGCTGCAAACAGTGGCTGCAGGGATGCTGGCTGGGAAGCATTTAGCTGTAACAAGCCACCCCAAGCCCCCCGGCCTGACCTTTAACCACCATCACATCGCTCTGTCTTTGCTTATCAGCTTTATATCCCCGCAGTGACTATTAGTATCACTCCAGCCAGAACAGACAGCTCTGTCTTTCCCTCTTTTCTTGAGCCTGGGAATGTTGCATGTCCCATAACTGCTGTCTACTTGCTGACCATTAGGCTTTGCAGAGACTACTGGTTTTATATGATAGCCTGTCACATTGTGGCGAGGCAAATTTATTACTGCACCACATTGGCAATCACTCTGGTTTGCTTGCAGCGTGTGCAGGATGCCTGGGACAGCCTGGGCTGCTGTAGGGATGCCACAGTGGCACAGAACTTGCAAGCTGAGTGTGTGGTTTGATGCTGTATGAGTACTGAAATGGAAAAAAACAGAGGGGTTTTTGTTCTTCTGTCCGGAGCCAGAGGGCAATAAGCAATGCCCTGTCTTGCAGCCCCAGACCCTTCAATATCTGTCAGTGCTTTACAATCCAGTTGGGAATGGATGTCCCCCATGCCCAGCAGCATGAGGAGTTAATCCATTCAGGAATCATGAGGACCTCTCATCTCCAGGGCTCTGAACTCCAACCAGAATTGCAAATGAGCAAACCAAACCTGGCAGTTGTACCATGATCTCCTGCCTAGCAGGGTAGTGGGGAAGGCAAAACAAAACCCCAGCTTAACTGGCCAGGCCCAAAATTGAAATCCTGCCCTGACAGCAGGCAGGCAGACAGACCTGTTTGGTGTGAGCATCTGTGACAGGGTTTTTGGTCAGCCTGGCTACTGGAGTACTCAGCTCTGCCAGCCTCAGAGCTGGGAGAGTGGGAGGATCTGAATAAGATCTCTGGAGTCAGCAGCTGCTGTGGTTATTCTGGCATTAATTTGACATATACCACATCTCATCTCCTAAACTCTCCCTGGGAAGTGGCATGTGGTTCCTCTGTGTTTGAAGTACCAAAAGCCTTTTGCCTTTGCAGCACATTAGCAAGTTTGGCTTGCTTGAAAAGGACTTTATCCTGTCCAGATGGGGCTGGGGTAGGTACTGCAATCAAGTAGACTGCTCCCATCCTGGAGCCTTTTTGGGTATGATTTGGAAGAGGGGATTGTGAACTCGCTCACCTCCTCTGCAGCCCCCCATTCATTTTTGCAAAGCGCCTGTGATTGATCTGGCAGAATGGGATGTATTCACAAGCAGAGCTGGAGGGCAGCAGGAAGGACAAAACCCCACCACAGCTTCTGAAATGAATCACAGGCTCTGAAAAGATCGGCTGGGGTTAAGGCGTAGCAGTGAAAAGCTATTGTCTGGAGCCTGGACTGTGGCTAAAAGCATTATTTATCCCAATTTGGGTAGTGGTTGTAGGAGGGCGTGGTATTCCCAGGAACAGCAAAGCCAGTGTGCTTAGTGGTGAACATGAACTTTATTTGATTGTGTCACAGGTAGCTTGAGAAGCTTTTTAGAGTATCTCACTTGCAGAGTAGCAAGTCCAATGCCTGATTTGCAAATAGAGCTGCATAGGTTGCATGCAAAGAGGATTTCCTACTGGTATTTTTATTGTGGTTGGAGAATGGTTGCCTTTGACTCAGATGAGTGCTTGTCATAGATTTGAGGCACTGCAGCCCCTTCTACCAGCACTTTTGCAAGACAAAACAAGAATCTCACTAATTGGTTCAGCTTGGCAATAATGTTCTGATTTTCTATCAAGTGGCATTCAGTAGATTCTTGTGGTGGCTTTAGGCTCAGAGTGGAGCATGGGTTTAAAGGGAGGAATGGTGGGTACTACTGAGAATGGGATATGAGAATATGAGTGGGATATGAAACTCATACTGAGTTTCTGAGACTGAATTTCAAAACGTTCAGATATGTACCCGGATCTTCTCCAGACAATCTGATTCCTGGAGCCTACAGAACTGGGCTTGGAAAATCTCCCAGTTTCTGTCTGAGCCAACAGAAGGAGCCTTTCACATGGTCTCTCTGTTTTCTGTCTAGGATGTACAGGCTAGACTAGGAAGTGAGAAAATGAGAAGAAATGATAAGGATGCCTCCTATTCTCAAAAGCTGAGGCAGGATCAGAAATTCTGCACTAGGGGGATGGAGTCAGCTGCCTTTCCTTTGTTTGCCTATTTGCAAATCTGGTTTTGTTTCAAGAGTTTTGTCGGGAAGGGCAAATCCAAAGCGATACCCTCTGATTCACAGCAGTTACGTTGTCTGAATTCCAGCCTGCAAAATCACTGTTGCATCTTTGCTGTGTTAGTCATCCTGAAGAGAACAGGAACAAATTTGGCTGACACAGGCAAACCACTAAATTCACTGGAATTGCTGGAGGTGAAGCCAACCTGATAGAGAGCAAAGTCTGCATGTAGGCACACAGTGTGGACAGAGCAGAGGGCATGCCTGGGAGATGATGTAGTGAAGGTCCCGTGCTGCCCACCTGGCAGCAGCCCAGGCTCCACACTCAACAAGTGTGGTGCTGCACTAAATGCCAGGTGTAATTTTAATTCCTTTCATCTCAAGCACTCTTGACAGAAGAGCATTATTAGTGTTGAGCATTTCAGGCAACTCCAAGCTGTGTACCTGACGGTCCGCTGTGTTATGCAAGGACAGGAAAATCATCTGACAACATCTCCACATTTGTTCCTTCTCCTTTCTTGTTTTTTATGTCTCTCCCCCACCACCCTTTCCTGTTTTCTGTTGGTTTTTTCTGCTTTTGAAGCTCAGGCTGCCTCTGAGTACATGAATGCACGTAACAGATCCCCTTTCTCAAACCTTTTGGTGATCTCCAGTGTTGGGAAATGGCATCTGAAACACAGCTGTATCTGGCTCTGTGTTTGACAGCGTGTTGCCTCACTGCTCTTTCTCCTAAGCAGTTTTGCAAGGAGCTCTTCCCTGTGAAGACAACACAGTAGGTGACTTTTATATTTCTACTTTGCTACTCTCTATAGTAAAAAGGGTTCTATAGCAGTAATTTTTGGCCTGGGATAATGCTGCTGGCCTAAGCACCAGGTGGTGGAGTCCATGAGAGCATTGGAAAGGTACAGACATTTCGGATAAGAGAACAGGCACATTACTCATTAGTAGAAAATCGATCCCACTGCTTTCAGGGAGAAGTTAAACTTTGACTGAATTCAAGACAGTGTTTCACCCCACAGGGTTGATACTGTGAGATAAAGAGAAAATAAAGATGCATCTTATGCCTGCTGTCACTGGCCATTCCAGGTCGGTCTGCTCTGATTTGGAAGGAGTGTGTGTATGTTGTAGTGCAGCCCATGCATAGAGAGCCCATATGGCTTCTTGGGAATGAAACTCTACTGCAGTGTGAGCAGCCTCATCCAGCTTTTCTGAGCTGAGCCAGCAAGGAACCTTACTGCTTATTTATTTACTTATTTACAGCTTTGAAAAAGAAACGTGTTCTGCTTGCTGTTTCTCTCATGAGTGAAACAGAAAGTGCCAGCTTGGGAGCTTGGGACTTGGGGTCTTTTGTTGGTGTTTAGCCAGCTTTTATGATCTTGGGAGACCATTTATAAACCCTGTAGTTTTGCACTTCTAAGCAGAAAGGATCCCCTGAAGTCCCACTGGGGAGCGTATTAATCACTCTCAAATCTTGTCCCCTTGAAAGCAAGCAGGATCTCGGCTGGTGATTCCCTGCAGGTAGTGAATGAAATTGGAGATTTGTGGAGAGCCTGTTGGTTTGAGATGGAGGGGGAAGCCCAAGCCTGGCTAAATATAGTTCATGTATCATGCCTTTCTGAGCTGTCCTCTCATATGCAGTTCTTTTGTTACTGGGGACAGGGCCTGACACACCTTCAAAGTATCTGTCTGAGAGGCGCTTGGATTTTTCAAGAGGTGGTAGAGTGTCTCCTGAGGTTCTCCTAAAGGACCATTCCAGCCGGGTTCTGAAAGAATGACCGGAAGCCTGGGAGGGAAAGTCTTCTTCTGGGGTGTGGTTTGTAGGAAGCAAAAGGCACTCGGACAGGAGAGCTGTGGTTCTTCGTGTGGGGAGTTTGGCCAGCTCTGCTTTTGTTTTTCCCCTTGTTCTCTTTGCAAGCTTTGTCCTGTCCAGAGAGGCTGCTAGGGCGTTTTCTTCATGAGCTGAGATTTGAGGGGTCTTTTTTTCCTCAGCCAACTCCTTTCCTCTTTCAGGATTGCTGTCTGCCCTGTCTGGATGAGTGGAAGGATTTTCAAAGCTACCTTATCTTGCTCTGCTGGAAAAAACCTGTCTTTCCCATCCTGGCTGCATAAAGACTGCAGACAGCCAGGGGAATACTACAGCCAGCAGACAGCATTGGATAGCTGTCAAAAAGCTGATGCCCCTCTGCCCTCATCCATATGGAAGAAGGATTATTATCTGCCTCTGCGTGCAGTGAGATCCCTTTAAAAGGTTATGCAGTAGATACTTATTTTTTCAATAACTGCCTTTTGAAGGTAAAGAAATGAGTGCAGCGTGGAGAAATTCAAGCCCCAGTTCGTTCAGGTCGTGCCTTCTGCTGTTCCCATTGACATGGCTGTTCCAGCAAGAGCTCCCTGCATGATGGAAGATGCAGCTGGGAGCTCTGATAACCCCCCCAGCTCTCACAGAGCAGGTGGGAGCTTGGCAGGGGCCACTGACAGGTTGCTTTGAGTAAAATACTCCTCTTTCAGAGTGGTTCTGCTTTTTCTCTTTGGCTCAGTAGTTGGGTAAGGGAGCAAGGAGTGTGGTAGGGCCCAAATTGTGCTCTGCATGCATCTGCCTCAGAGAAGTGCACGTGTCACAGGCCCAGCCTGCTCATGGCTGCAGTTAGACATGGCTTAAATCGAAGCACTTCTGTGCACATCATGAAATTGTAGAAGACACTTTGCCTACAGGCTTCTGAGGTTTGTCAGCTGCTACCTTTTGGAAGAAACCTGCAAGATGAAGTAGCTGCTGCCTGCAGTTTCTGTTTGTCTGACATGGGTGAGATAATGCCAAGGTGTCTGGTGGACTGAGACATGCAGTGACGGGGGTTTGTGAGGGGAAGGATTAGTGTCTGTCACTTTTCTGCTTGTGCCCAGCTATGGCACGATCCAAGAAGCCCTTAGAAAAAGCTGTTTGGGTGTTGCTGAAAACCACAGGCAAGGCTTTCTGGTGAGATGGCTGCACCCCAGAGTTCAGGGACTGCTTTAGTTTCAGTTTAATGGTCTGTCTAGCCCTGCTTGTCTGACCAGTGACATCCAGTGTCATAACCCTGCTCCAGGAGAGGCCAAGCAAAGGGGCTGTGACTGTGGCGTCTTTAGCTTTCAGAATTCCTGCTGTGCTGGGGGCCACTTGGTGCCTGTAGTGACAACATGATAGAAAGAGCAGTGCTGGGAACTGGACTGCAACCTGCCAATTTATTCCCTGGATATTTTTCAATGCGTATAGGATAGAAATATTATTTGCCTTCAAGTTCCCTGGGGTAGATATTTGGTGCTGGAAGCCTGAATTTGATATATAGGTGTGTGTGTGCACACATGTGATATATGTATGTGTCCTTATGTGTATGTATATAAAAAAAAAAAAAGGCTTTGCTGCAGCTTTCATATGGACATTTCAATTTCTAAATTACCTGCTTCTTCTACTCTGAGTAGAAGTAGCAGGTAATTTTAATCTTAGTGGCAGAAAAATCATTGCTGCCTTCCCGCAGTCTCTGTGTTTGTTTCCATAGCTGTCCTATATAAATTGCTTCTTTTTCTGTGCATAAGCAAATCAAAGGTTAACACTGAACAGTTGACCTGAGCTGTGAGCAAAGAAAGCAGCAGCAGTGGCAGGGTGGTTTCTGAGGTTGTAGGAATAGGAACCTAAATCAATAGCTTTTAGCAGACTCATAAATGTTTCATTTGTATTCCTCGCTTCAGCGTTGACATGGGAATCCATATAACCCCTTAAATTAGTGTTGTTCCTGTGCCTGGTGTAGATGTTGGAAACATTTCCTTCAGATGCACTTCAAAGTGCTATTCCTTAATAGCATTTTCCTTCCTGTTTTGGAGCCTTGGTTCTGCACGGCCTCCAGTCACGAGTGAAATGAGCTTACAGCCTCTATCCCAAGCTGCAGGAGTTTGGGCCATAGACATGGACATGGACATATCCCAGCCAATTACCCACATCAGTGTTCCTGCCCCTGACTCAGAGGCCAAGCAGGACTTGTGGCTGCTTGGGCAAGCTGTTGTTTCTGCGTGGAGAAGCACAGAGACTTTTCCCTGGACTGTGACACAGCCCTGAGGAATGAGTAAGGCCTTGAGAAGACCAACCTCAATAACTCTTGGCAGCGGGTGGGGAAGGAGCAACATGCCCACAACTGTTTGTCTAATTCAGACTCTTTTGGAGGCGCTGGAGAAGCAGGGGCAGGAAGCTCATGAGCAGAGCCTGAGTCAGGCAGTTTATCTGGCCATCTGCCTCCTCCTGAGGTCATCCACCCATGGAGTGTGGGAGGGTTGAGCAGCTCCAGGTCACTGCCAGGTCAAGGCTGTGACCTGCCGGCAGCCTGGGAGCCCTATGTCAGCTTTCTCAGCATTTTGTGGTTTCCTCCAAGACCCCAGGGCTGGCTGGGGAGGACAGGGCTAATCTGTAGACCTTGTGTTTGCAGAGTGGAAAGACCCTTGAGAAATTTCAAGCTGTGAAGAGCAAGAAAAAAACAAAAAACCCCCCATCCAACCAACATCAACAAAAAAACCCATCTAAAAACCCTTCCTCAACTGTCTTGTCTAAACAATTCAGTCACTGGAGTGAAGGTTGACCTCATTTTAATTTTTTCAGGTTTATTTTTCAAACCTCTGTATTAACTTCTCCTGTGCATGTGTATCTGTCTGCTTTAGTTGCATGGGGAACAAAATACAGCTGGCTAAAGTATTTTGGAGTAAATGACTTGGATTTTATCATCTAGGTAGTATTAATTTGATTAGTCCAAAGGGGTTTTCTTCTACAGGGAAGGATTGGTATCAGGTAGCACTTAAGTGAAATAGCAGCTAATAAAAGCCTTGTGTTTGATTCTGCCTGTCTGGTGAAAAGCATAATTTGTGTATTTCTTTCGTCTTATTCTGATGAGACTCTGTCCTGAAAAATGTTTAAGTCACTTGAGGTATCTGGTGAGTTTTATCATCAAAAAGTGTAACAAATGGGTTTGGTAAAAGTGCTTCAAACATTTGGCTTCTGCTGGTAATTAAATATTTTGTAAATAAAACCTGTAGCAGTTGCTTTTCCTAAACCTGCAGTAATCTACATGAAAATCAGAAGCCAAACTTGATTTCTGCTTTGCCAAGAACAGACCAGTGCCCTTTATCCTGGATAGTCTGCTCTCTCTATGCTGTTTTCTAAGGAAAAATAACTCTTCTGCGGTTTGCCAATACCCTCTGGGGGCTGTTGAAACAATCTACCACCAAGTTTGGGGTTTGATTGCCTCACTTTGTTGCTCCTTTGTTGAAACCAAAGCAGAATTTCCCCCTTCACCCCACTCTGCCTTCCCTCCCTACTCAGCCTGAGTTAAGTTTTTTGGAAGATGTGAGGGTGCAGGAGGAAAGGACCGTGCAAGCCGGGGTGCAGGAGCAGCCATGGAGCAGGAGCCACAGGGATGTCACCTGGTGCTTTGAGGTCCACTGGCAGCGTACCAGGGTTGGATAGCAAATGTTCTCCATGCCTTATATCAGTGAGGACAAGGGAATAATGTTTTTCCTGTTTGTCTCCCTGCAGGCAAGAGCTCTGCCACCATGTCGGTCAGCGTCCACGAGAACCGTAAGTCGCGCACCAGCACCGGCTCCATGAACATTTTGCTTTTTCACAAGGCCTCGCACCCGGACTGCGTCTTGTCCCACCTGAACACCCTGCGGAAGCACTGCATGTTCACCGATGTCACCCTCTGGGCAGGGAACAGGTCCTTCCCGTGCCACCGGGCAGTGCTGGCTGCCTCCAGCAGGTACTTCGAGGCCATGTTCAGCAACGGCCTCCGGGAGAGCCTGGATGACGAGGTGAACTTCCATGACAGCCTCCACCCGGAGGTGCTGGAGCTGCTGCTGGACTTCGCTTACTCCTCTCGGATCATTATCAATGAGGAGAATGCTGAGTCCCTCCTGGAGGCTGGGGACATGCTGCAGTTCCATGATGTCCGAGATGCAGCGGCTGAGTTCCTGGAGAAGAACCTCCACCCTTCCAACTGCCTGGGCATGATGCTGCTCTCGGATGCTCATCAGTGCCGGCGGCTCTATGAGCTCTCCTGGAGGATGTGCCTGGTCAACTTTGAGACTGTTCACAAGAGCGAGGACTTCAACAACCTTTCCAAGGACACTTTGCTGGACCTCATCTCCAGTGATGAGCTGGAAATCGAGGATGAGGAAAAGGTCTTTAAGGCTGTCATGCAGTGGGTGAAATACGACCTGGATGAGCGGAAGGCTTATCTCCCAGAACTTCTGAGGAATGTTCGTCTGGCTTTGCTTCCTTCTGAATGCCTCAAGGAAGCCTTGGCTTGCGAGGACTTGATCATGGTGGATGAAAGGAACAAGCTTGTCCTGGATGAAGCTATTCAGTGCAAGAAGAAGATCCTCCAGAATGATGGGGTGGTCACCAGCCCCTGTGCCAGGCCTCGCAAAGCTGGGCACACCTTGCTGATCCTGGGGGGACAGACCTTTATGTGTGATAAGATCTACCAAGTGGATCACAAAGCGAAGGAAATTATTCCCAAAGCAGACCTGCCGAGTCCACGGAAGGAGTTTAGTGCCTGTGCCATTGGCTGCAAAGTGTACATCACTGGAGGCAGGGGCTCAGAGAACGGGGTCTCCAAAGATGTTTGGGTTTACGACACCGTGCATGAGGAATGGTCCAAAGCTGCCCCGATGTTAATTGCTCGGTTTGGGCACGGCTCAGCCGAACTGGAAAACTGCCTGTATGTGGTTGGTGGACACACTGCAGTAGCTGGAGTCTTCCCTGCATCTCCTTCTGTTTCCTTGAAGCAAGCAGAGAAGTACGACCCCATATCCAACAAGTGGATGATGGTGGCTCCGTTGAGAGATGGCGTGAGCAACGCTGCGGTGGTGAGCGCCAGGCTCAAGCTCTTTGTCTTCGGTGGGACCAGCATCCACCGCGACATGGTCTCCAAAGTCCAGTGCTACGATCCAGCCGAGAACCGATGGATGATCAAAGCCGAGTGCCCGCAGCCCTGGCGCTACACGGCGGCCGCTGTCCTGGGCAGCCAGATCTTCATCATGGGAGGGGACACGGAGTTCACGGCAGCCTCCGCCTACCGCTTCGACTGCGAGACGGACCAGTGGACGCGCATCGGGGACATGACGGCCAAGCGCATGTCCTGCCACGCCCTGGCCTCGGGGAATAAACTCTACGTGGTGGGAGGTTACTTTGGCACTCAGAGGTGCAAAACGCTGGACTGCTATGACCCTACGTCAGACACGTGGAACTGTATCACCACGGTGCCTTACTCGCTCATCCCCACGGCTTTTGTCAGCACCTGGAAGCACTTGCCCTCGTGATGAGGGGCAGGGCTTGGGGGCTTGTTTCCAGGAGGTCAATGAAGGTAAGGGCTCTCCTCCTCTTAAATTAAAGAATTACCGTCTTGCCTCAGTTGTATCTCCACACACCACGCTGAAGCCACGGGTTCCAAGTTGCTCATGAGGTTGTTTTATGGGAAGGGAGCATTTAAAAGTGGGATGCAGAGCCAGGAAAGAATAACCAGCTCTGCAGTGCTCTATGTAAGTCTAGACAGTTCCAAGGGTTTTCTTATTTCCAGATGATCCTCCCAGTATCTTAAGAGATACATCTACATAGATGATGGGGACTCCTCTCCCTCTGCTCCAAGGTAGCTGGATGTGCCAGCGTCATGCTTCTGTGGGTGGATGGGCGGGTGGGCAGATGTGTCCACACCTGCTCTCACTATGGAATACATCCTGTTCTCATGCAGTTGAGGGAGTTAAGGCTCCTAAAAACACTTGTATGTGACTCCTGGGAGATAACCACGGCAACAAGAGCTTTGGAATGTCTCAATAATTTGATATTTTTGCTAATTTTCTGGGTGATCTATTTAGAACTGGTAAACTTGTAAGCAAGTGACCCTTGGAATGCCAGCAAATCCTGGTTCTCTTTTTGTGCTCTGTATTTACATTTCAGTGGGTAGCAGAAGCAAAAGCACAGAAGCCACGGTGCATTTGATGGTCTTGGTGTTTATTTATCATCCAAACTGTTGTTTGTTAAATCAGAACTTCTGAGACTTCTTTGTCAGACCTGAGTGGGAGGGAGGGGGTTTTGTAACCAGAAGAAGAATGTGTTTATCAGTGTTTTGGGTTGTGTGAGAATAAGAAAGTTGGTGGAAACCCATGATGTTGTGTCTCATTCTGACGCTCCGGTTTTCTCTTGCTCAGGGAAGGTGCTATTGCAGTGCCCCTGGGACAGGGTTTCTGGTTCCTCCTCTCTCCTCCCCAGTGGGGTGTTTGGTTGCCATTCTGGTTGTCAGTTTGGCTCCACAGGGCTTTGCATGTCCTCACCAACCTGTGCTGAGATGCAGCTGGCCTGGCAAAGCCCAAAAACTCTTCTCAGCTTGTGAAAGCAGACGGTGATACAGGCAACACTTGGGTAGCATCATCTTCCCAGGAAGTCAGTAACACCTGTCCTAGCTCAGTGTGCAGGTTTCTCAGTGCCAGCAGCACACACAGCCCTGCTTTGGTGGTTGCAGCCTACATCCCAGCCAGCTGAAGGAGCTGGGAAATGCTCACGTATGGGCGTGGTATTGACAAGCTTCACTTACAGTTTTGTTTGGAAAGCGGGGACTGTGGAGAGGGAAATTCTACCACAGACTCATCAAAATCCACTTCACTTAATACAGGGAAGAAAGAATGCTGCCCAAATCCTCTAACACCCTCTCACTTCCCTGCTTTCCACTTGGTGTGGTTGGTGTGCCTGGGAGCCGCCCAGTGGGTGAAATAGCTGGCACCTCCCAGTGATGATCTTTTTTGATGCCAGATGGGAACCAAGGAGGAGTTCCTGGCACCTAAGCCAGGCATTAGCCCAGCGTGACCACCTGCTTTTCTCAGGTGGGAAAAAAAAAAACCACCAGGGCATTACACTGGCCTTTGTGAAACACCTGGTTTTAACATGGTTTGGACCACCATGAGGGCAGGGCAAGAGTGGAAGGGGTTAAAATGAGACCTTAAAGTGTTCCCAACACTGGAAGATAATGGCCTTTCCAAATTCTCCTCCTCAGGCGTTGCCTAGCATCTGTCACAGTGGCTCAGTAATCTAATTAACTGTCACTCGGCTATTAAATATTGCAGCAAAGACTGTGAGGACTCCATCATTTTCAGCTCAGGTCAATAGGGCCTCCCTTTAAGAGCCATCCTAGAGCTGACAATTAATTTTCTCTGGTAGCAGATGCGTCTGAATATTAAAGCTCAGCACCAGCCACATGGCTGGGAGTAGGAATAAGGAGTAGTTTGAGATGGGAGTTGATTCCTCAGCCACTGAATAAAAAACAGTCTTCAAAGTCACAGTGATGTTACTTTCCTCTCCTACCGTTTTTCCTCTGTACTGTATTTGGGTTGTTCAGCCTTAATAAATAGCTTTGTGGGGGTTGTATTGATACTTCTTCCCCCCCCTGTAATTGGGAGCTTGACACAAACACAGAAAACTAGGAATTGCAAATAAAACTGGTGAAGAGTCACTGTGTGAGGGTTTTATGTTTTTTTGGCTCTGCCTCCAGTCTTCAGTTAAAAGAACTATTTAAAATACACGCAAGCTCTTGCCAGAAAGAATGTCTGTCCACGTGATTTTTCTAGAGTGCCTTTTTTTTTTTTTTTTTTTTTTTTTTTTTTTTTAACTAAGTCATTGTTACGGCCTCAGCCACTGTGGCAGCTCTGTACATAAAGCACCAAGATGGGTGAGGGAATGTCCCTGAAGTGCACATGCTGCCCACGCTGCAGCAGCCACATCCCATGTGCCTGCCTTGGCTCTCCTGCCTGTGCAAAAACTGGGCTTGGGAACTGGGGGGGAACTTGGGAACTGTGCAGGATCCTATGACTATGATCCAGTTCACCCCATTGTCCTATTGCAGGTGTGGCTGAGGGGTTTTCTGGTTTGCAGCCCCCACCATGGAAGGTCTCTGCTCAGACACCTGATTTGGTCCTTCTTCAAGCAGGGATGCCCAGAAGGCAGGCTGGCCAGCACCTGCCCAGGTTCCTATGGAACTGCCTCCTCTCACCTGGAAAAACTCAGGAGCAGAGCAAGGTGGACTGGTGGGGAAAGGCCTGGGCAATCACATGGCAAGAGACAGTACTTTGTAGTCAAGGGAAAAACAACCTCCTTGCCTGTAAACTGGTCCCTGAAACCCTTGACAAACGTGGATCATAAACCACCCAGGCTGCTTTTCATACAAAGCATAAAAGTGATCAGCTGGAAATGCTTCCTCGAGGGCATGGCCTTCGCCCTTCCCAGACAGAGCAGGGACACCTTTCAGCAGAGGTCCCAGCACTGCTGCCAAGGAGGCTGTGTGACATTAATTTAGTGCTTATTGCCCACAGTTAATTCCAGGGATCAAGTGTGATTAGCTGTATGAAATGTGAAAGCCTCATCCCCTCCCACCTGTGGTGGTGGAGCCATAGGGAGGCAAAACATGACAAATGAGCACTAGTAAAGACTGTGTTGATAAAGATAAGGACAGCCCAGCCTGGGGGAGAGTGGTGGGTCGTTTGTCACAGGCCTGTGCAGAGACAGTTGATGGGGACAACTCAACCCCTCCCCAGAGGTGACTTCAGGCAGCACCAGGAACAGGTTCTCCAAGCTGTCTCCACATTAAAGTGGCTTCTCCAGACTATCATTTGAAATGACATTCTCATTTTCACAGGGGTGGAGTCACAGATAGGGGTGGGATGGTCACTCCAGATTGCATGGTCCAGCCAGGGAAGGTGAATTGGAAGGGGGAGTCACTGCATCCCTCTGTGCTGTCTCCTGAGCCTCAAATGCTCTGCTGAGGTGGAGATGTTGGAATTCCCATCTCTAAACAAACAGGACAACTCAAACCCTGTAGCATCAAGGAGCCAGGGGTTCCCCTGCCCAGAGGTTCCTAATCAGGTGCTTTTTAGCTACTGCAGACCCTCCTCACAGTTCTCCTGTAGGGAGCAGAGGCTGGTGGCTGGGCACTGCCCAGGCACTGATTCCTGGGACACATCCAGAAGCTCAGAGTTGATTTTGTTGCTTCCACTGGAGTCCTTTGGTGCCCTTAGCTCCTGGTGAGGGCTGTGGGTGGCACCAGCAGCTGGTGCCTGCCTTTGGGTGGGCGCTGAGTGACTGAGGCTGAAGGGTTTTGAGGCTGTTACGGCACCTGAAATCTGAACTTTGGCCCCAGAGCTCCTGCAAAGATTTAGGCCATGTGCCAGGCCCTGAGCTGTATTCTGATACCACACTCACACTAGGAACTGGGTCAGTTCCACGGCTTTTCCTGGTTATTATATTGCAGCTTAGATAACAAGCCTTTTGCAAAAACACTTTTACAGCTGCCTGGTGTGGCTCCCTTCCACGTGGAGCAGTGCTTTCACCTTGCAGCCTGCATCATTCCCAGCTCCATCCACAGAGCCCTGCTCACAGAAAGGCACCTTCCCATGCCAAGACCTGTGTACCTGCAAAGAGCAGCCCGAAAAAACCTCAGGATAATCTCCTGGCTCCTAGAGCCTGCTGCTCACCTGCATGCTGCTGGGGTGGGTGGTTGCTTGCAACCTGCTGGAATTCCTGGAACAGAGTCACAGCTGGTTTCTCCCTGTGGCTCCTAGGGAAACTCATTTGCATGTGTATAATAGGGAGGCTGGATAAACAGGGATTGCAGTTTTTCTGCCGCTGCTGCTCTTTCCAAGTGGCTGGTTGTCTCTGAAGCCAGTTTATCAGGCAGTGTTGGAAGGGAGTGGCTGGCCTGGGGAGGAAAGTCGATGAAAATCAGGCTTTTCCTAACCCTGGGCAGATGGAAACATGTGCAGTCTGAGCTTGGCCCCAGACTGTATTAATCAACCCCTTGGAAATGTCAGTGATACGGATGTTTTTGGAGGAACCTGTGGAAAAAGAGAAAAAGGGTCTTTTTTTATTTTGTCTGTTCCAGTTCTTGGGCCCTCCTCCCTGCCCTAAAAAAAAAAAAAAAAAAAAAAAAAAAAAAAAAAAAAAAAAAAAAAAAGTGAAAACTTTTCCCTCAGTTTTTCATTCCCTTGTCATGTCCACTGAAGTTTGCTACCTGGCCCTGAGCCCTCCCCAGCTGAAGACCCCCTCTCCTGTCCTGCACAAGCAAAGGACACCCCAACTCCTAAAGAAACCAGCTGCTTTTCACCTCCACCCACCTCAGGGAGTCGGGGTGGGGGTTACCCCAGTGAGTGCCCTGTGTGGGCTGAGCTGAGCATCACAGCAGCTAATGAGCTTTCTCTTTCCTTCCCCAGATGCCAGAGTCACATCCATGTCCCCTCCCTTGCTGCTGGAGCCGACGCAGTGACCGAGAGCCTCCTGTCCTCCCGCACAGGACTCTGAGGCAACTTCCACATCCCTTCCTGACACCAGCAGTGGGGGGCACAGCTGGGGCCTCACTGCCAGCACCACGCCAGGGGGTCACCAAGGGCTACCCAGCCCCACCACTGGTCACTGGCCACCGTGCAGGGATGGCAAGGAGCTGGGAGCACTGCTTTGCCAGGCTGAGCTCAGGGGTCATGGGGATGGCTTGTGGGCTCCTCTGGACCAGCAGGGCTGGGGAGATGGAGGCTGCATCCCTCAGCCAACATGGCTGGGTAGCCCTTTCTGTTGCTCAGTTGGGGGGATTAAGAGATATTAATCTGTTTTTCTCTAAGGCAGTGAACTTGCTGTTGGCAATGCTTGCTGCTTGGGTGACTTGGAAGTGTTTGTTAAGGGGAGCAAGGTGAGAGCACCTGGCTCTCCCCATCCTCTGGCCATTTCATGGAGGCAATGGCTGTTGAAATATTAAAACATAGGAGCTTGGGATGGCTTCCAGCAGCACCAGGTACCATGACAAAACAGGGCAGATGCCTTTTGGTTTGTACTTTGGGCCTTTTAAATTCCCCCCCCCGCCCCACCTCCTTTCCTGGCTGCTGTGATTTGGTCGGAGGCCGGGTAGCTCCCCACACACAGCTGCTGGGAAGAGCACGGGGCTGTGTTAGTGTGCCAAGGCAGCAGCACCGCTGCCGAGATGTTCCCCAGATAAAGCCCACTGCCTGCTCAGAGCCGGTCTGCTGAGCTTCCCTGCGCGTGGGTGAGGCTCTCATTAGCAAAGGAGCAGAAAAAGGGGCGCAGTGGGGAATGCTCGTGCCTTGGGAAGGGCACCTCAGCTCCAGCAAGGCCTCAGAGGGAGAGCAAGAGGATTAGGGTAGCATTGCAGGGTGGGCTGGGGAGGGATCCCCCTCCTTCCTGCTTCACCCCATATCCTGGCTTCCCCTTGGAGAGATGTGAGCATTTCTGGCTGCGTGCTGCCTGCCAGTGGTTGGGCTGAGGCTGCCCCAGGTAATCCACACACTCTGGCTGCCAACTGTGTTTGGGATCGTGCATCCAGGAGCTGTCAGCCCGAGCCATTCCTCATTTTGCTGTGGAGGAAGGCACGTGGATTTCAGCTGTCAGTACAGGGATGCAGCTCCTGACTGGCCTCTCTGGGGCTGGCCACTGCCGAGGAGGACTGGTCCTGCCCTGCCCCAGCATCCCGCTTCCCTGCACAGCGGATCTCCAGATTCTCCAGGCTCGCCTCTTGCCCCTGGATGAGTCTGGGCTGTAGCCTGGCCAGCTGAATGATGCAATGCCATGAAAAGCCTTGACACAGCTTCAAACAGCAAAGGTCTTTTCGGAGCAGCGGGTACCGGGAAGAGCACGCGTTCTGCACAGCCAGCCTGCAATGTGCTGGATGATATTTATTTACATCTCCCAGGCTTTTCTTTTTTTTTTTTTTTTTCTTTTTTTTTTTTTTCCCTTCAGCTGCTTGTGAACTTTAATAAAAAATGATGATCTGGGAAACTGTTTGTGTGTTTTTCACAGGAGTCTTCATCCTTAAGTAAGTTGGATTTAGGTCTAATAACAGGGCCGAGGACTAATAACAGGGTTGGCACTCCGTGGGGTGGTTCACAAACAGCCTCCAAAGCAACCAGCCCAGCTGTAATTATTATTGCTTCAGTGCTTGGGAAACTGAGGCACAGTGTCAAGTGTCTTGTCAAAGGTTAATGGTAGATCTGGGAATAAAGTCCAGGGCTCCTCATGTCGTGAGGTCATCATGTGGCTCTCTGTTCCACGGCTGCTCTCACTCAGCTTGTCCGTGCCACGATTTCAGGAGAACTTGCAGGTCTGCAGTGCTAATAACACCTGCCAAATAGGTTGAGGGGCCCAACGCAGACACAGCCGTACTCCTGCAGGGAAAGCCAGTAATTTCTAAGGAAGACAAGAAGAATTCATGCTTCTGTTTTCCTTATTTGCCTTCTCTTGGCTGCTGCAGCTCCCAAGAAAGGGGCCTATTGACAGGAGAGATGGGCTTTCCAGCTGGAGCCCCTGTCCACACTTCTCTCCATGTGCATCTCTCGCCGTCCCAGAGGAGCTCCCGGAGGCACAGGGAGATCCAGCTCTGCTCTGGGAACACTCTGGGAGGGTTTTCCCTCCCTACAAGACGAGCAGCTCCAGCTGTGCTAAGGGCTGGGACTGTGGGAGCATTGCTCAGAGCAGCGAATTGGCACCAGGCAAATTTGTATTTTTGCCTCATCCTCTGGTAGCAGGGGCTGTTGGGCTTGGGAGGCAAAACTTCCTATGGGTGTTATACAGGGTCTCAAAGGGATTTGGAGCCTGAATTTCTGAGCTGCAAAGGAGACAGAGGGATCTGTCCCCTTGCCTGCCAGAGCTGGGTGGGCAGCAGCATTAGCTGACGTGAGCTGGGTAGATATGAGTGTAAGGCTCCATAGAAAAAGCTCATTAAAGACCCCTTTGGGAAACCAATTCAGGGTAGAAATCACTGCTTGATGAGCAGGAGAAGGGGGGTGAAAAGAGGGGGGAATGTGAATGAAATCCCCTATAGTTTTGTTGATTCAGGTTTTATATGGGACTCTGGGACTTTAAATAGCAGCTGAGGAGGCTTTGCAATAGGCTTGCTTTGATATGAGCCATGCAGAGACCTGCTCTTTTGTACTTATTCTGGAGCTTGCCTGAGAGACAATTCAAAAGCAATCAGCAGCTGCTGTGACAGCAGCGACCTGTTGCTATGGAATTAAATGTAATGAGAAATACAAAGGTTTCTTGGTTAGCAGCAACAGAATAAGAGAGGAGCAGGAGATAGAAGTAGATGTAACAGAAAAAAAGCTACAGCCAGAGCGGGGCTGGCATTTAAATGGGAGGTACAGGGGTAGAAATGTAAATGTGATTTGTTTTCCTTTTCTAAAAGAGCTTTTTCGCCATCTCAGCAGGTCAGGCTCAGCTTTGTCTGGGAGCGAGCACTTGGGAAAGAGTCCTGTCTGCTGGTGTTACTGGAGTTGTGTGTTCCCAGGCTCCCAGGAAACAAGCCCACACTCTGTAGCCAGCCCTCGCTGTGGGGTGTCAGGAGCTCAGACATCTTCCACATGAAGTGCCAGGAGCCTGGCAGGGAGATCCCTGGAGGAGCAGGGGGGGGCTCATCCCACACCTCCCTGGTTTTGCAGGGCCCAGGGAGAACTGGGGCAAGATTCAGCTCCTTTCCACTCACCCTCTGGCCCTGGCTGGAGCCTGCCCATGAGCTCTCTCTAGTTCCCCAGCTCAGAACAGGGTGCTTCTCACTCCAAAAAACACTTGGGAGGAGAGAGCAGGGAGATGCTCAGAGGTGGAACCAGGCAGGCAGCTGGCGTGATCACACCTCCATCCCCAGGGAGGGTCTGAGCGTGCTGAACATCCCTGGATGCAAAAGGCTGATACTCCTCTATGTCTTCTTTACATGAAACTCATAGAGCCTTATTGAGTTTTAAATACGCATTTTCCCAGCCTGACCCCAGCTGCCCTTGAAATAATACTGCTTTGCAGTGAAGCCCTGCAGGGAATTATCATCTGAGCCCACTCCCTTTGTCATGAGAGTCAATTAAAAGCAGAGTAGCTGGTGATTTAATAGCTCTGGTGTCTGAGGGAGCCCCATACCCATCCAGAGGCCGACTCTGGCATTTAAACACATAATTGGAGAAGAGGAGCACTTCTTTCCAGCTATCCAACATGTTTACAAATTCATCCATCTCCATACAGAGCACTAACTCCTCGTGTCCATGGCTTGCCATCTCCTCCTGCACATTAATTAATGGCCCAGCATTGTGCACTCTCCTTGCAATACATCCCACGTGGAAGTGTTTTCCTCTTTCCCCATGCACCTTTTCCCTTGGGGTAAACCCAGCAGGACCTCTGAAGACGGTCCAGGCTCACAAAATGCCATGCATGCTCCGTAAGCAGTGTTTGAGTTAAGCTTGCAAGAGCAGGAGAAACCTTTGCCCCCAGCTCCCCACAACCAACTGGGAATCTAACGGGGCCCAATCCCTCCTGCTCCAGTGCAAGCAGGAGCCCCAGGCAGCAGTGCTGGGGGCCCCAAGGTGGGAGACAGCAGCAGGGATTCCCGGTGGGAATGAATAGCTGAGGCTGAGCTCATTTATCCTTCCTTCCTTACAGTCTCTCTTTTCTTTCCATTTCACCACCTCCTTATTTAACATCCTGGGCTGTTGTGCAGAACCATCACCCTGGTTTGCAGCACTGTGACCTACTTTGCCGCAACGTCCCGACTTCCTCACTGAAATCGCCAGCTCGGAGCCCACCCAATCCATTCAGTGTTTCTCAGCTGAATAACAGATCCAATTAGGTGGAAAAAGCCTGGCTTTCATGCTGTCAGTGCCTGGACATCTCACTTCCCGCTCCCCAGCACACGCTGCAGCACCAAGGGCCGCAGCTCACAGACAGGGGCCCCTCTGTGTTTGTGTGTGCCCCGCCAGATGAAGCTGGGGGAAGGGTTCAAGAAGATTGATCCTGGTTACTCAACCTGTCCTTTCATTCTCCCTGGCAGTCTCTGAGGACTACAGAGCTCAGGAATCAAGTAATTTGCAGGTTTGCAGTTCTGGTTCTCTTGGGAAGGTCTCCTTTCCCAGCAGAGGCTGGGGAGAACTGTCCATGACCAGGCCAGGGTGGCAAAACTTGTGCTTGTGAAGAAGCACTTACAGCCAGAATGTGATTTAATGACTGATAGAATGACCTGTCTCTCACTCCTGGCATCATACCCAGTCCTGTGAGTTTATCCCAAACAAATATTTTAATTCTGCCCTTTACTGCTGCCATCACTCTTCTCCACTGCAGCAGAGCTCCTCCCTACAGCCAGTCCCCAGGATGCTGGCTCCACTCCCTCAGGGGGGATAGCTGGTTGTTAAAAGGGATGAGTAAAACCAAACAAGGAGAAAAAAAGCCTAAGGGCCACCAGTGAAAGCCCTTTTGGTTTTTACCTTCTCTGGCTGGGTGGGATGGACGGCCATCCCCTTGCCCTGGAGGCCAGCCCAGCAGCACTGGGGCCCCGCTTGGCTCCCTGGCAGGTGCAGGGAGGAGGGTAAAGACCCTTCACTCCGTTTCTGGGTCACGTCTGGAGGAATTACACACGCAGGCACAAACAGGAGCTGCTTCCCCATGGCAGCTTCCCAGCACCCAGAGGAGCTCCCGCTGCCTCCGGCCCCTCTGCCCACGCTGCCGCCCCGCCGGGACCACGGCTGCTCCCGGCCTTCCCACAGGGTTTTGCTAATGACTCACCGCTCCTGCTCGGCTCTAATTAGGCTCATGTCTAATTAGGCTCACTGGAAAGATGCGGCTGGTGAGAAGCAGCCCTTTGGTTGAAAGGAAAGGGGAAAGAAAGAGCATCTGGAGATGCCAGAGGGAGGGAGAGACGCCAGGCTGCGGGAAGAGGTCAGGGGGGATTGGGAACTGCCAGCCGAGCTGCATCTGTGCAAGGGATGGGCCATAAAGGGAGGAGAGCAAAGGGACTGGAAACAAGTCCCCTCTGTACTGACAGACACAGGAGCTCCAGCGTGCAGGAAGAGAGGGGCTGGGGGAGCCCTGGACCTGCATCCTTGGGCATCCTTGGAACAGAGGCAGGAGAGCAGGCTCTGGGGCAAAGCCTGGTTTGGAGGTGATTCGAGAGGTGTGAAGGCAGCTTTAGGGGAGACAAAAAGGACACTCAGTGCCTGCCCACCCCTGTGAGAGCTTATATCCGTTGCTAGTATCGAATATTATTTTCCACTTAATTTTTACATGGTTCAACCTTCTAAAAATCAAGACATTTACCGTGTTTAACATTCCTGTAGCAAATTGACGAGCCCCAGGTGCCTTCAATGGCAAAGGTAAGTCATTACTTTACCATTCACCTTGTATCTGATCACAGGGCATCTCACTCACTCACTGCACTAATTAGGGTTTTGCCTTTCCTTCTCTTAATAAACCCTCCATGAATGAGTGGCCTGTCTGCAAGCCCCAGCCCAGCTTGCACCTGTGTCCTCCCAGACCTCCAGTTTCTTTCCCTGAAGGCAGTGCCAGGACTGAACCCAGCAAGGGCAGGGAAGGGGAAATGCAGATAACTGCAAATATTTAAGGTATCACCAAACCATATCTCCAAAGATACTCTCCTGTGCCTGTCAATGCTCTTTGTAGAGGCTCATCCCATTCTAAGGATCCTGTATGCTGTATGGCCCCTTTTAGGTTGATGTGCCAGTGAAAATCCAACCACATCCAACAAAGCCACAGGAGATATTTTGCTTTAACTTTGGGAGCCAAAGAAGAGCTGGGCAAGAAAGCTGGGATGCTCAGAAACCCATCACTCTTTCTTGGGACCATCTAAACTGATTGACCCCTGTGGTCTGGAGAGAACATCCATTTCATTGTCTCAGCTGTGGCATGATGGCTCAGAGCATGGAAACTGTGAGCATATGAAATTGTGGAAAGCTGATTAAGGATAGTCAATATATGGAGGTGTCCTGGAGCAGCAGAGCCCTTTGCTTCCTCCTCTGCCAAAGGCAGTTTGTGTTGCCTGCCCAGGCTTCCCCCCGGCCAATGGAAACAGGGGGGTTTGGAGTGCACTGTGCAGGACCAGAGAAGCTCAGGGTGCCTGGTTTGCTCTGCAACCCAGCCTTTCCCTGGCAGGAGATTGATTCAGAAAAGATTTGATTCTTTTCACGTGGTTTGTCATCAGTAAATGTGCTGTCCCCTCTCCCATGACCAATGCCTGTTGTATCAGAGCAGCACCTCCCGTTCCCAGCAGCTGCAGCAGCTGTGCTTTTACTGCAGCGATGCAAAGGCTGGGGGTGCCCCAAGGGGTGCTTTTGTCAGGCATCCAGGTTGCAGAGCCAAGAGGGGCCACAGGAAAACGTGCTTTTTGAAAGCCATACCCAGGAGCCGACAGTTTGGGCGAAGGCTTTTATTCAGCTTCAGTAAATAGGTGAGCTGGGACGCCTGGGAATGCAAATAAAACCAGGAGTACTGAGCAGCCGTCGAGATAAATGAACTCTTTCATCTGCTGTCTCACACCCAGGGGTTGCCTGTCTTGGAGCAAGTGCTGCGTGACAGGGTGTAGGTTCAGGTACATGGACGTGACTCAGGCTTTCAGAACAGCATGTGCAACACAGCTGAGAGGAGGGGAAAAACACCAGGCAGTGAGTGCACGGCTGCCTAACGGGGGCTGGCCTTCCCTGACCTCTGCTGAGGAACAACACAACGCCCCAAGCAGCTGACAGCCCAGAGCTTTGATCAATACTTCATTCTTGGGGCTGTCTTGTGCCGGGTCAGGAGCTGGACTTGATGCTCTTTGTGGGTCCTTTTCAGGTCAGGATATTTCGATTCTATGAATACATATCTGATTCTCCTCAAGCAATCCTTTCTCCTTCCCAATCGTACCTCTGAAGTCAAGTGGAGTAACAAATGGAAATGAAGTAACTCCTCTGCTTCAAAATCAATACACAGGGGGTGAAGGGTGCAAGTCCCCTGCTCCTCCTGCCTGGGGAGAGGATGCTGGATTCCTGTGCAGGACTGGCAGTACAGGGCCAGCAGTGATCACTTCTATGATCCAGCACAAAGTGGTTGTGGGGAAACCGCAGCCATTGTGGTCCTCTGTGACTTCTCATCCTCATGGCTCTGTACTTCTGGCACCCTCTCCTGCCTGGACTGATGCCTGCAGGCAGTGGGAACACCATGTACCTTATCATGGAATCACAGAATAGTTTGGGTTGGAAGGGACCTTAAAAGATCCTTTTTCCACCACCCCTGCCACAGGCAAGGAATTTTCCATCAGACCAGGTTGCTCCAAGCTGTGTCTGACCTGGCCATGAACACTTCCAGGGACGGGGCATCCACAGCTTCTCTGGGCAACCTGTTCCAGTGCCTCCCCACCCTCACAAGGAAGACTCTCCCTCCCCAGGGGAGACCTGGATGCTGGGTACAGCATTTCTGATGGGTCTCTTTTTGCAGGAGATGTGGGAACACCTAAGCCAGACAGCATCATGGACCCTGTCCTGTCCCTGTGATGAGATGTAGCACCTCTGGTTCTCTAAGCCAAAAGAACCAAAACCCTCTGTGTCTAGAATCTGTCAAAGACACTGAGCTGTGTTAGGGGCTTACAGAACTCTGTGCCATCAGGCAGCACATGCAGCCCCCAGACTCCCATTATTCTCATCACAGGGCTGAAGAGGCAGAGAGAACAGCTGTGACACTTCCCCCTCTTGTGCAAGGATGAAAAGCCCTGTGTGTGGCGGGGAAAAACGGAGTATCACATGGCCATCTGTCCTTCAGTAAAATGCAAATCTTGTAAGAGGAGGAAAATAAGTTAAAGAGTCCAGTGGGTTCAAACTGCAATGGAGATGATAAAGGCAATGCAAATATTTGATTACATGTTGAGGTTAGGGCTCTTCATTCAGCCTTGGTGCAAAAAAGTCAATCAGCAAAAATACCAAAGGTGTGGGAATAAATCGGGCAGAAAACTCAGACTTAAAATCAAATTTATTTAGAGAAGAGTGACTTTACAAGAGGTTGATACTGATAACTAAAAAGGAAGATAAATAAAAGCTTGTTACAAAACCTAATGGTTTCTGGCAAGTTACAGAAAAACTGAAGAATTTTACAGTCAATAACCAGCTCACTTTTTACATAATTACAAATTAACATACAGCAATTAGGTTTTACCCTCTTCTTTAAAAATCTTTTTTCCCCCAACTTTTTTTTCTTTATGGGTTCAACATGAAAATGCAAAGCTCTTTTTTTTTTTTTCCTTTTTCTTTTTTAATAAGAAACAAACCAAAAGCAGAGGCATATCAGGTTATTGTAATACACCTCAATGTTCTGAGAATTACTCAAGTGCATTCCATATTAGTACAAAATAAACACCAGGCTAAACTTTAACCATAGGCGAGCTGAACCGGACATAGATTTTTATTTCTTTTCTTCTTTTTTTTTTTTTTTTTTTTTTGAGTCAGTGTTTAATATTGATAAAGAAAATAGCAGGATTACTTTAGAGCGTGGAAAGGATGGATACCTATAGACAGCTTAAATACATACAAAGCTCATAGCTGTATGCAAAGCAGTGAATGTTATCCTGTTCCCCCCTCCCCCCAAGCAATGGAAGCTGAATTATATCTGGGCAAAGCATCAGTGTCAGTGAAATGCACGTGGAAGGAAAGGGCACAGAGCCCTGGAAATGCAAGTGGGAAGGGAGCTGGTGTTACACTTCTCATGACTGAAGAGCACAAGGTGTAGGAGGTTTGACCAGTTCAGCTCGCCTATATTTAAAAATTAGCTGCATCACCAATGAAAGAATCGTGGATTGCTGCCCCTTCTGACAAATGAAGCAAGAGTTGTGAGCAGCAGGGGAGGTTTTGTTTTTTTTATTTATTTAAAAGGGTGCTCTAAATCATGATAAATTCTCAAACCTGGCCAGCAGGCAAAATAATTTCCAGAGTTCTGGTTAACAAGGAATGTTTTGTGGGATTTTAGCAGATTCTCTCCTGTGTCCCCTGCCCAGTCCTCCCTTGCTCCATGCCACAGATATCCTAGACAGCTTCCTTGGGATTTAGCACCTGAAGAACCTCTTCTGACTAGGTGGCATGTGAAAGGACTGGAATTGGGTGTTCCAGCAACAGCTGTGAGACATCCTAGTGACTCAAGGAAGGTGCAAAGGTGATTGGATTCTCTGGATGCAAATCTGATGGCACCACTGTGCTGCCCAGGACTGTGACACCTCCAGAGGGAAGAGCCCACCCTCAGAGGGACAGCTGCTGTCCCAGGGAGGGCACCTGGGAGGTGTCTCAGTGGCCTGGACAGTAAATACCTTGGTGCATGAAAGGGCCTCACTTATTTGGATGCATCCCCTCACATATCCTTCACTCTTGAGTTTCTCCAGGGAAAAGGAGATGGAGGGAAAACCTGGCGGGGCTGCTTCCCTACCTGCTGGGAGGAAGCTGACATGGGCTCTCCTGGAGGATGTACCTGAGCCAACAGAAGCCAGTTCTCTTGTCCTGCCACTTAACCTATCTGCAGTGGGACTGTAGCCAGATTCACACCCACTTTGGTCTCAAAATAATACAAAAAGTTTGGCCCTTCCTCCCGTCTTGGGGAAAAGCCAAACCAAACCAGGAACACGCCTGCTTGAAGCTCTGATTTTGCTGGGGATACAAAGGGGGAAGCAATGGTAAAACTGATTGTCTCCAAATAACCATAATTAAAAGGGGAAAGACCAGTTCCATTTAAAGTGCTTTATGGCATCAAACTGACATCAAGTTATGTGTTGAGATGATCACTTCATTTAAGAGAATCTAAGGCCAAGCCCACACAACCCCCTCAAGTCTCCCACCCTTTGCTACAGCTACTCTCTACTGCTGGGTATTCTGGCACCCCCAGCTAATACTGGCCACTTCTGTACTTGCCTGAGCCCACACTCTCACTTTCCCTGGACACTGAAACCCCTCCTGTTGGGCAGTGGCAAAGAACAGGCCAAGAAAAGCCCAAGAAAATCAAATCTGATTTCTGTCCTCCATGAAACACCAGAACAAACAGCTCCAAGAGCCCTCACAGGATCCTCTTCTCCAACAACATGGGCTTCCAAGAGATGCTTTTGAACCTACTCTGAGTCCCAGGAACCCAATGCAAAACAGGGTGGCTTGGGTGCTCTAAATGGGATTGAGGGACTGGCTCTGGGAACTAGGAACAGGCAGGGCTGAAGAAATAACATGCTTTCAACAAGCGCAGGATGGATGCCAGGCATGAACTGGAGCAAATGCAATTTTAAGGCCAGGAAGAGGAAAGGTTTTGGTGCTGTCAAGCTGGGACCATACTCTCACAGACAACACTAGACAACCTTCAGGGATCAGAGCAGGAATCTGACTCCAGGAACCTATGCCAAGCCTTTCCAAAGAAAACCTGAGATGGGAAAAATAAAAGGCTAAAGAGATAAAAACAAGCCCCTACCTTCCTAAAGGTGAAAGAAGGAGGAAGCAGTGTGGGAGGAAAGGCTTCATTCCAAAAAAGTGAATCACACAGTAACAGACATCCTCCAGGGACAAAGGTCTGTCCACCAGAATTTAAGACACAAACAGATTTGATACACAGGATTTCTGGTCAGTCTATTTCTGACTCACACCTGTGGTTTCTGTCAAGGAACCACAGGGACCTGGGGAGATCACTTAGCCAATAGTATTTGCACTTCAAGCACTGAATGCTCTTTTTGATTTGCACAGGTCAGGAGAGACAGTGAAGACCAGGCAGACTCAATCCTGCTGTCCTGGGTCACACATCTGCCTTTTGGTGCCCTTCTCAGAGCCAGGGGACGTTGCTGTGCTGTGAATATAGCATGTGCTGGGACTGGGGAGAAGACTGGGATAAACTGAAATGTTCCTAGTGGCAAAGGCTGTTCCAGACTGAGGGGAACTCAGATGTACCAGTGCCCTGATCTCTGTTCACACAGCAGCAAATGAGCCAGGCTTTGCTTTGGTTTCCAAAAATTTCAGCTTGGCACATTCGTGTTTGCAGATGTATGAACAGCAGGGCAGAAGTCACTTTCTGAAGCTGGTGGTTTTCTTATGAAAAAGGTAACACCACACCAGCAGCACGTGCCTCCTTCAGCTCCCCTCGGGCCCAGGAGGGCAGCTAGACCCTCACATCCATCACTGCAAGGCACTCCATGCTTTGCTTTTTCCTTTGTCTCCAAAGGGAATGAGAAAACCTAACCAAAATGTTTAAACAAGGAAACTAATTGACAGGAGGAGCCTTGTCTGAAGTTACTGTCTTTTTTCCAGACTTTTTTTGGCCTGAAGATGCTCTGCCTTGAAGAAAGCTCTCAGCTGAAATTGTGTGACTTTGGGCACAGAATGAGCTGCAAAGCAGTGCTGCCCAACCCCATGGTTTGTAGGAAACAGGGAGATGAGAACATTTGGTTTACCAATCTTTTGGTAAGAAAACAAAACAAATAAACAAACCAAAAAATAAATGGGGGGGGAAGAGAAAAAAACCCTCAAACTATTCCCCAAACAAAAGTAAAAGTAAAAAGAAATAAAAAAATAAAACCAAGTAAACTTTTTAAAAAAACTCTTTCAGATAAAATGAAAGATAAATATTTTTGCAAGCCCTGCTTGCAATTAAGAACAAGCACCAAATAATATTAAAAAAAAATAAAAAATAACTCTCAACCCCTTTTCCTTTCGTTTTTTTTTTTTCTCCTTTTCTTTTTGAGTTTTAATAGTGTAGAGAGCTTCCGAAGCAAGCAGCGTTCCTGCACCAAGACAGCCCAGCCCAAGCATCCACCTCACCACCAATGCTGCTGATACTCATCAGCAGTAACTCTGAAAACTGCTGTGGGTCACCAGCTCGTGACAAGCCAGAAAGTAAACTAAAATCAAAGAATAGTACAAGAAGAGAAATGATTTGTTATTTAAAAAAAAAAAAAAAAAAAAGTAGGAAAGGAAATGCACCTGACAGCTTCAAACTTTTGAGCAAAACCTTGACCTGTTTTGAAGCTGGTAACCATTTACAAATCCACTCGGGTAATTCTCCTGACAGGGTTTGGAAGAAAGGTGATTTTTGAGAAAAGTGTCTCCTTGCATTTCTCCTCCCCCACTGAACACATCCCTGTATTCCACAACTCTGTAGACACCCCACAGCTGGCACAGCAAGGGCTGCCCTTGGACCTTCCTGTTCTGCACGGACACTCCACCCCAGAGGCCATGGGGACATGGCAAGCTGGACTCCAGACCTGTCCCACAGGGGGTTTGTCTATCAGAACCTTTTTCTCCCCCAAAAAAGGTTCCTAAGTGCCTGGTATTGCACAGCCATGGGGATAGGAGCCATCTCCTTGGAGCCCACCCTGCTGCCCTGCGATGTCTCACGGACCTGCTGGGACACTGCTGTTCCCACTCTGCCTCAGAAACGAGCAGGGCAAGAGAGAAAATCCAGAGAAACAGAAGCCCAATGGTAGCACAAAAGCCAACATCATGTGGGAGTCACTAATAACAACACAAAGAACAGACCAAAGATCCCTAAAATCAGATTTTTAGCCACCCCCCCACTCACTCATTAGGCTTGTATTCTGGCAAAAGCATAATCTTTACTTCAGGGATGGGAGGGAGTGGGCTGGAGCTCAAAGAGATTGTGTAAAAAAAAATGTTGTTTACTGTTGTTTCCATTTGAACAGTCTGTTCTGGCTCCCTGGGATTGCCTTACCAGCCTACCAAAATTCTCTTTTCTGCACCATTTTAAATATACCCGGTAATGTTCTCCTTGACTCTGGAAACAGTTTGACATTTGATTCCTCTGCCCCACAGAAATTGTTCAAAATTATTTTAAATTTTAATTTTTATCCTCTTGAGCTGTTGCTTCTGAATGCTGTTACTGCTTCCTGGTGTAAGGTACCCTTCTGAAACCAAACAGCCCCTATCCCGTGAGCACAGAAGGGGTGTGCAGGTCACTGTGTTACAGTCAGAGCAGTAAGGGCAAGATATTTAATATCTACACACTCCCTGAAAGTCGTCAGGTTATCATCTGTCCCCACGGGTGGACCTTGGCTGCAGGGACTGTAAGCATATCCCAGTGGATACATAGATACATATATGTATATATACAGTATATCTATATATGCCAGTGTGTACGCACCATTCTTAGAGTCCTAATCCTTTACTCAATGCTTGGTTTTGGTTCTTTTCCCCAGAAAAGGGGGATTTGAAGGCACACACCCATTAAGGCTATGTTCTCTCATCCTTTAGCAGTAAGAAGAGACAGAAAACATCTATCCCAATCCGTTTGACCCCAGGTTTGCACAGGGAGATGGTCCAGTGTGCTGTGCAGGCACAGACAGCCTCTGAGGGGGAGACAGACAGCCTCTGCAGGGAGAATTCACCTAAAACCACAGGAGAGAGGCCCTTATCCACCACTTAGCAGACTTCAGAACACGTTTTATTTAAAACCTCCAGGTGCTTGTCCAGCGCAGGCACCGGCCGCGTGCTGTGTCACAGGCAGGGAGATGTCCACGGAGTGACCACTGCAGCAGTCCGTGCTCAGCAGAAGATCTCCTCACCCTCTGGAGGTGCTTCTGACGAGTGAGAATCTGTAGCACCAAAAAACATCATGTGGGAGTCACTACGGGAACACAGGGACACAGTTTCTGTGTGCACAGAAACCCCGCTGTCTGCCCAATCCACTGGGCCCCTTGAAAGATGCTCAGTTCCCTGATGAGCTACCATGAAATTACCCCTTGTAATGGGTGAGATTTCTTGTGCACAAGCTGGAAAACATCAGTGAGCTAGCATGAATGAAACCGCTCATCCGAGGGCATGTGATCAGATTTCATGTGGGTCAGAGGTTTGAGGTGCAGCTCTGAGTCCTAAGGGGATGCAAAACTACCAGACAAAAAAAAAAAAAAAAAAAAAAAAAAAAAAAAAGCTGTATGTTTTTGTTTCAGATCAAGAGACAAAACAGACCAGCTTGAGGGGAGGGGAGAGGCCACCAGAAGGCTTGTGGATATCACTTCCAAACTGCCACAGAGCTAAAGCAGACATCAATGCCTCAGGAGCTGCAACAGCCAGGAGCATCCCAGCAGCTCCTTCTGAAAGCACTGACACTGAAGCAGAACATTTTCCTCCTTCAAGCAGAGAATTCAGCCCATGGAGGCTGCTCAGGATGGGATGGGAAGGGAAGAAACAATGAGAAGAATGTGTGTCCCTCTGACAACCCCGGGGGCTGCAGAACAGGCAGAAAAGATCACTTCATGCTGGGAAGTCCACTCAGCACAGCTGCTCCTCCCCATCCCTGTGTCACCATCCTCATTTTGTGGCTTCCACAAGTTTGCTGGCTGAAGGAAAACAGCCAGCTTACCAACCCTAAAAAAACACCTGTGAGCTCCCCTGACACTCACCAGACTGCTGGGAGCGATGTCCCCTGCCCTTTTTCTTCTTTTCCTTCTTCTCCTTTGGTTTGGCTAAACTGAAGAGGCGAGTAGGCATCTGGGTCTGTTCCTCAGCTGCCTTGTTAGTCTGGTTTGTTGTGCTAAGCAAATGGAAAGTGCTTTTCTCTTTGTGTGTCCTTGAAAGACTGTTCCTTTTGGGGGAGACAGACAGTTCTGCATCAAAGTGCCCTTGTTTAGGAAGGGAAGGGTTCTTCTGCATGGAGGATTCATCAATGCTGGACTGGGAGGAGACTCTTGCAAGTTTCTCATGTAGATTTGAAACCTAGAAAGGAAAAGTGTTTCATGAAAGAGGCTAGCAGAGAACATGGACAGAAAAGGCGTGTCCCAGACCACTCACAGAGATTGTTCTTGTGAACATCCAGCCCATTCACCAGGTAAAACGTGGTCCCCATCCAGGCAAAGCAAAGAGAGAAAAGCCCTCTCTGTTCAAGATGAAAAATGAGGCATACAAAGAGTAACACTCCACTATCTTTTGCTCCTACATGTACTCTGCTATGTATCAACAAGCCAAGGGCAAATATTCTCTAAGATCTCAATAGCAGGACTCACCCTGCATCGTTTGCACACACAGATGGTGGCAGGAGGCCAAGGAGCAGCGTGCCTCTCTGGGAAGGGAACGCCAGCACACAGCACGGGAGCACCATGTGTCAAAGGAAGCCTTCCCAAGCAAAAGATGAAAGCAAAAGCATTTTTCCTGATTTTTTATTTTTTTTTTTCCTAACGGCTGTCTCAGGATGTAATTGAGCTTGCACATTCAAAGGGAAGATCAAAACAAGCCCAGCAAAGCTCGACTGAACTCTCTATTAATAGCTCTGCAATGTCAGTCAGATACCTGTCTAGAGAAGGTGCTTCCTTCTCCTAAATCTCTTAGGCCTTGCAGGCATTTTCCCTCTCAGCCTCTCCCACAGCATCCATGCCCCTTGTCTACAAGGGCTTGGAGCTGGAACAGCTTCACTGGCTGCTTGGAAAACTTCTGGCTTGATCAGGAGCCAGGTGGGAGGGAGCAAGACCTCCTTTGGTGATTAGCTTTTCAGAGCTGACTGCTCAGTGCCACAATTAGGCCGTACAGGCATCCAAAATCATTCCCATTCTGCAATCCAACATTTATAAACTAACTGCTACAGCTCTAAGCAAATTACAGTCAGAATTACTGAGTTACAAACAAACAAATGATCAACAGGCTTAAGGATTAAATGCAGTCCATGTTTTGCCAATAGTGCTTGCTCTCCTCAGTCAGACTGCTGCACAGTTGTAAAGGAATAAACCATGGCTTGCTGAAGAATGCCCAAACCAGGAACTGTGTGTGCATTTTTCTTTGTGGTTGTGAGCAGTCAGACATCAGAAGCCTTTTCCAGCAAAGCTGGGGACCTCTGCTCACTGAGCCACAACTGGGCTGCAGGTGCTCAGTCTTTTCAGGACAAGGGGCAATGCCATCTCTTTGCTGGATATTGAGAATGCTTTTGGAGCTGGATCTCAGCATGTGAACGGCTTTGCCATGCAGTTATCAGCCTCACAAGTGGTTTTTGTTACAGCTGGAGGCTGTAGGTTACCCACAGCACTCAGGCTGTTTCTGCAAAGGAAGAAGTGCCTGACTGCTCCCCAGAGCTCAGCCCTCAGGTGAAGGCCAACATCAGGCAGTGTCAACCCCCTGGGACTGCCTGGGGCATCTTCCCTGGGAGCCTGCCACCTCCTCTCTGCCATCCCCCAACACACAGACAGGGAAGTGGGCAGAGCTCAGGCTGCCCAGCACTGGCCGGGCACCCCCAGCACACCACGAAGCACCAATACTGGCAGCTCCTCAGCAGCTCCAGAGGTGCAAAACACCCAGCACTGCCCATCCCATGCAAGGGAAGAGCCAGTTTTAAATACCACTCCCCACATGTTTGGGGCTGGGCTGGCCCAGCTGTGTGCCCTGTGAGGGACACGCAGCTCCCCCAGGAGCCGGCTGGCAGCTCCCTGCAGGGATCAGCCTCCCCAGGAGCCGGCTGGCAGCTCCCTGCAGGGATCAGCCCCCCCAGGAGCCGGCTGGCAGCTCCCTGCAGGGATCAGCCTCCCCAGGAGCAGGCTGGGAGCTCCCTGCAGGGATCAGCCTCCCCAGGAGCAGGCTGGGAGCTCCCTGCAGGGATCAGCCTCCCCAGGAGCAGGCTGGGAGCTCCCTGCAGGGATCAGCCTCCCCAGGAGCCGGCTGGCAGCTCCCTGCAGGGATCAGCCTCCCCAGGAGCCCGGCTGCTGGCCTCACTTACCTGGTTGTGGTCAGGCTCCTGCCGCATCTGAGCGAACCGCTCCACGTCCTGCTTCAGCTGCACCTTCTCCCTCTCCAGCTGCTTCTGCGCCGTGCGCAGCCGCTCCAGGTCGAGCTGGTAGGCCGCCTTCTTCACCTGCAGCTCCTCCCGCTCGCGCTCCAGCTCCTGCCTCAGCCTCTGCACCTGCTCCTCGCGCTGGGCCAGCTCGGCCTCGTGCTCCGCCAGCTCCTTCTCCCGGACCTCCCACTCCTTCTCCCTCCTCCGCCTCTCCTCCTGGTGCTGTGTCTGCTGCTTCTTCAGGTTGGCCAGCTCCTGGCGCTGCTTCTCCAGGTTGCGCTGCTTCTCCTGCTCCAGCAGCGAGCTGGGCCGGAAGAAGCTCCGGCTCAGAGCCCTCTCGCTCAGAGCCAGCTTCTGGTCCTCGATGTAGGTGTCCTGCTGCAGCACCACGCCCTGGGAGAGAGGAGACAGATCACTGCAGCATCCTCTGCATGGGGAGAGGCCCGTCCCTGAAAACCTCAGTGTGCTGTACTGAACCCCTTTGAATTCTCCCACCAAACTTGCAGCCCGGCACTGCTGCCTGGTTACCAGAGCATGCTGGCAAAGCAGCTCCCCAAACTCAGGCCAGCACTGGCTCCCTCGGGCAGGAGCTCATTCCCACAGCCTGCAAGCTGGCCCTGGGGTGTCCAGCCATGCAGGGTTGTGACACGAGAAGGGGAGACAAGGGGCAAAGCAAGACTGGAAGCTCAGGCAGGCAGGGTGTGGGAGCAGGGTGAAGGGCTAAGCCTACCTGCAAAGCACTGAGCAGCTTATGGAGGCTGGTAATGGTTTGGAGGACCTGCTGCGAGAAAACAGAAGCGTTGCTGTTAGATCTCACTGGGCACTGGGTATGTGGACAGCACCCTCTCTTGCTGTGTGTCACAGCCATCCCTCTGCACCCTGCCTTTCCTCACTCTTCCCTTGCAATGACTGCATCCATCCCCAGCACACCAATACATCCCCTGAACACCTCCCAGAAGTGCCTGGCATCACCTTCCTCCCTTCCCTAGCTGTCATTGCAGCAAGGGGAAGGAACATTTGCAGAGGCACCTCCTGGCACAGAGCTCATGGACATCCTGGGTTGTCTCTGCAAACCATTTCCCACAGCATCAGCTTGCTCAAGAACAAGCTGAGTAATTGAGATGAAGCCCAAAAGTTCACTTAAAAATTTCAGGGAAGAAAATCCAAGAGGCAAAAAAAACCCCAAAAAGGCAAACCCTAAATGGATGTGGACTATTTGTACTCTTCTCCCCCAGCTGACCCATTCAGGACCCACCATCACCAGGCAGAAAAGCTGCACTACAGCAGGCACATAAGTGCAGCAGGTGTGTTCTTGGAGGCTTTCTGAAAATACACAAATGCAAGCACCTCATGCATCAGTACTGAGCAAGCTACTTTGGAGTGATGCCCTATCCCTAAATTTAGCCTAGCTAAAAATTTCTCTGAATCTCTCATATCCTACAATTAATTTCAAGAAGAAAAAAGAGCACTTCAGTGTTTGCAGTAGTGGAGTGATAGCCAAGTATTAAGAGAACTGCTTCTCATTTTGTCATTAATGCTAATTGGGAGTTATGAATGTGTATCAAAGGGAGAATAGAAGTCTAATTGCCCCAATTCACTGCACCTGCAACATAAAATTAAACTCTCTCTGTCTGCAGATGCTCAATAAATACAGCCCTGTGCATCCTGGTGGTAATTAACCCTTGCTGCTTATAATCAGCACGTATCATCTTGCTGGCAAGCAGATGACAATCAGTGAATTCCCTGTCTAAACATCCAAGGTTAAACAAATAAATGACACAGTGGGTTCAGCTTAATGTATTTAAAAGTCTAGATGTGCTTCAGCAAATTAAATGTGTTTTCTTCTACATTATCACCTATTGAGACAAATTCTCTAGCCACTTAAATGAAGGGAACAGCTGAGCAATGGAATCAATTCTTACCTCGTTATTCCTTTTCAGCATGAACATCAAATTAGCATTTCCACCCTATGACAAGATCACAAATTTAATATGAGGACAATGAAAAATCATAGCAAATGTCTTCTGAAGCTGAACTAATGACACATCATTAAACACTCCCCTCCACCTTCCATTTTGGGAGAATTCATGCATGTTTTTAGGCCACTTGGAATCATACAGAACAAAATGTTAATTAGGTATTATTTTGCAGTTATGTGATGGATTGATCCCCAGAAAGAAAAGGTGCAAGGTTGTAGCTGACCTTATTATTTCAGTAACAATGCAAAATTAAACACATGCTTTGGCTGACCTGCAGACAGATGGCAGCTAACCTGTGCCACTAAGGAGTGTAACTGATTTGCAGTGGTTTTCAAATCAGTGGTTTTGGGTGCATATTTCACGTTTTATTTCACTTTTAACTTATTAGGATGCACCTAAGTGTCAAGAAATTTTCAGCCACTTTTCAAGGCTAGAGCTGTCACTCCTGGAACCTGAACTGAGTGGTGGCAGACACACAAACCAAGCTGTACCTTCTTTAAAATGCTGTCTGACTCTGTTCTCCGAAGGTCCTGAGCGTCGTCGCCTTCATCTTTCGCTCCACCTAAAGGAAGAAGCCAGCACTGACATTGGCTATTCAACATTTTAAGGCAGAGATGAACTTGCTAAAGTCTGAGAAATTTAATACAGGAAACTCACATGTTCCACAAAAGCGGACACAGAGCTCTTGACATTTCAACTAAATGAATTTGAGCCCTAAATATACGGAACACGTCAGCACTACCAGAAAAAGTGGATGTGAATTTAGATTAGGGTTGACTTTGGTTTCAGAGAACGTGCTGATAAATTCAGCACACTGCTATTAACTGGTGCTCTGTCTAGCCCCTGCACTGCTGTCTACTACCACAGAATACTTGCTGAGAAGACATGAGGCAGCATAAGAGCAGATGGAGGATGATAACAGAATCATATCAGGGTATATTATTGCAGGTATAGTTTCAATGCCTCTCTTGTGCAAGTTAATTTACATCTGGGTCAGATACTGCTGTGCAACACCCTGTGTAATTTTATACTAACAATTTATCATTAACCTTAGCTATCAGATACCTGGATCTTCAAAGGGACACTGGGCTTCTCTTTCTAACTTCTCCCTGGATGGCTCCTATCAGTGCTCCTGAGCTGACCTGTGGGGACAGGAGGGCTCTGACCCTCGCCCTGTGCTGCCCTTCTGCTCAAAAGAAGTCACACATCCTCTAGCTCTTGCCAAGACTCTTGTACTCCCATTGCCAGCTGAGATGCAGCCCATGGAGAAAACCCACACCTGCAGTGGCAACCTTCCTTCTGCCACTCTTAAAGATAAATAACTTTACATAAACCTGAACCTGCAGCAGTGTGAAGGACATCACACCTGGTGTAAAGGCCGTCTCCTCCCCCCACCCCTGAGGCTGGCTCTGCTGTTAGAGGCTGACCCTCAAGTCCTCCTAACAGACCTGTTCTCCTGTGCCACATCCTGGGACCTTCCACCTCTCTGCAGGAGGAAACTCCTCCCTTCTGCTTTGCTGGAGGGGAGAATGAAGGGGAGTCAGGTTATAAGCCTTGCCCGAGGTTTCACAGGTTGTGAACAGAAGAACTGGAGAGAATGCCAGGTTTCATACCTCCTGGGCAGAACAAACAGGCCCTGTATTCTTTTCCCAAAATCTCTCAAGACCCTACAACTACTGAATTAGAAGCAGAGGGTATTTCTACAGAAAACTTAGATCTGGGCAACAGCCTGATGTTGTCCCATTCATCACTGCAACACAGAGAGGCACAACCCTCAACAAGCTCCTCCAGTGTGAGTATTTTGTCATCATGATGACAAGGCCTGTTGGAGGGCTTTGCAGCTCTCCAGCAGAGCTGGGAAAGCCTCTGCATAGTTCTCATGTCTGACTGTCTGGAGCTAACACTGCTCCTTTAATGCAGGAGGTCACACGAGGTCCAACGATCCCAGTGCTGAGACAGACACTAGCACAGCAAAACTGGTTGTATTGGGAGTGTGAGTGAGACCACAGAGAAAGGAATTTGAGGACAGGGAAGTTTCTGATGACTAGAGCAAAGAAAGAGGGTATTGGGAAGCAGCCAACTATGCAGCTGAAATAAGCAGTCACGCATTTCTTTGGGAGAGACTTAATTGGACGAATAATACATGCAGATGTAGGTGGAACATAAATGCATAGGGAGCAGAGACAGGGGAGAAGGTGTTTGATTCAGCAATATCCACATCCATTTGTGAATGCAACAGCATCAGACTCCTACTGGGAAGAAAAGTGAAGAACAAAAAGCAGACCTGTAGATATTACAATAATAACATGAAGAAACTAATTTATTGAGAATTCAAATGCTTTCATGCAGCACGTAAGTAAAATAGCAAGTATTACTTAGAGAGAGCACAGAGGAGTGAAGAGTTCAGATGTTTAACCCTTGTATAGCTACCATGGTTCTCAGCTACCATCAGTCTACCTGTACACAGGCTTTTTTCCTAATCTGTGATTTAATCTATCAACTGTTGTTGGAGAGGAGTTGTGAAACCCAAACCACCAGCTGAAGTCCATCTGAAGCAAGAGGATGCGATGATGTGTACTGTTAACAAATTCTGATGTGCACACACAGAACTACTCACCCTTGGAAGCATTCATCTGATGACTGTCAAATCCTCCAAAAGTTTCTGCCCTTCTAGGGAGTGAGATGGGACCAACTCCTCCCTCCTGATCCATGGCAGTGCTGCTGACCTGCTGTCCAAGGGCACTGCCCAGGCTCCTGTTCACCAGGTCCTGCAGCAGTTCAACTGACAAAAAGCAGCAATGTCTTTGTTAAAGTCTACCTCAGATCTCTGAGCTATTTTCATCCCTGCCTGAGCTCAAGTCAGAAATTATATGGTGTACAAAGAATCTAGGTTTCTGTGACAATGACATGAATAGTACACATTGCCCCCCTGCAAAAACTCACTCTGTCTGACCACTAACTCTTGGAGCTCTGCACAAGCTTACACCTCCCTCTCTTCCTTCAGGCAAGCTTGATGTCCTCTGACAACTGCATTTAATAATTTTACCCTCTCCAAAGACCATACTGGTAAGTAGCCCGAGCTTCCACCTACCCCTGCCTTTGTCAACAGAACTGCCTGTCCCTTGCAGGCACTGCAAGTGCCTGCTGGAACCCAAGCCCCACCCTCACATCTTGCTGAGACTGAAGAACAGTAAAAGCCTGGATGGTCCAAATTTCAGCCAAGGATAAATCCCATACTGCTGCTGACTCCAAAGCAGGTTCAATGCATGGTTTTCTTTGTGCTGACTTTCCTGCCCTCTTTCAACATTCCCCAATATGTGCTTCCATTCCTGATCCTCATGACCTGTCCCTGAGACAATACCACGAGGAGCAGTTTCTCCTTATCTTGTTATTCTGACAAAGAAGATGCCCCCTGCAAAACCAGTGCTTGAGAACTGATGCCTTCACTGAAGGTAACCAATTCCAGTTGGTCACTATAATTTACATGTCACTTGACTGGCTCACCTTCATTTATTGCAGTTTTCATGATTGCCTCTCCTTTTGGAGCCTCTTCTGTGTTGGCTCTGAAGAGCAGCCTGGAGCCTGGCATCTCCTCCTGCACAGAACTGTCTGCCATGTCCTGGAAGATCTTTGTCTTCTCCTCCAGCAAGAGCAGGATCTGTTTATCCTTCTGCTGAAGTTGTTCTGTGGGGGTGAACAGAAAACAGGGATGAAGACAGAAAATAGAAGCCTTGGCAAGGAAACCTGAGCGATTCCTGAGATATTGGCCCCATCTAGTGGAGCATGACAATATGTGCTGGGTCTGGCAGCACAACACTGCCCTGGGCAATCTGGCACAGCAGGCTCAGAAAATAAATAATGCAAGGAAAGAGAGCTGCAAACCAGGACTGCAGTTATTTGCTGGATGCAGGAACAAAAAAAAGTCACTGCTGGACCACAAACCCCAACCCAAAAACTCCCGTACATTTTTCCAGAATGGCTCCCCAGCTCTGTCCCCGGCAGATTTTACCTTTCAGTCCTCTCACTTTCGCATCGGACAACTTCTTTTCAAACTCAGACTCACAAGGGACTCCTTCATCTTCATCTCTATCCCTGGACAGGACAGATGGCTCAATTACTACAGGAACACAGCCAGAGCACCCCCTGCCCCACAAGAACAGCTGAGTGCCTTACATGGTGTGCATCGTGTCCTGAATGATCTGGATCCAGCCGTTGCGCTCTTCTTTGGAGCTGGCATGGACTTCCACCATTTCGGGATCCTTTCCACCCATGCTGATCAGGAACAATCCCTTCTCTTCATGAGCTACTTCTCGTACAATCAACTTCTTCAGAGAGATCACAGTGGATTTCTGGTCCTTCAGATGGAAAGAAATGGGTGAGGAGGGTGACCAGAGCTAGCTCCCAGACTGAAACTAGCATCGAAAAGGTCCCAATAAACCATACTGCTACATCTCTCAGGTTTGTAAACATTTTCTGAACATACTGGCTAATTAAAAAAACGAAGTAATTTCAATGGGGTCAAACAAAAAGGATGGGTTTGCTTTCCTCCAACAGTTCTGTAGGAAAAGTAGTTTTACGGAAAAGTAGTTTTACCTCACTCAAGAAAGAATTAATTTCAAATTGACTTTGTGGGTTTGTAAACTGTACCATATTTTGCTCTGATCTCATTTCCTACTGACCACACTCTCACTGTCACTAATATCACACCTCCTAACAGTTGGTGCAGCTTGCTAGCCTGCTTCACACACAGCATCTTCCCCATCTCTCTCCAGGATGAAGTCCTGTTTTCATATCCCACAAAACCTCTGCTGCCCTCAGACGCTCACAGCTGACTGCTATGTGAGAATTCATATGTGAGGTGATGTTCACTGTGTGCTGTGGTCTCTGTGTCATCAGTCTGTCCCCAGGCTGCTGTGTCATCTGCACACAAGTCAGCCCCTTTGTGCATTGTACCACATGCTACAGCTGGGGTGATCTGGCTCACTAGCAGGACTTGTGTGCAAATCAGCTTCCCCTGTGTAGGGCACTGAGCCCGTGCAGAGGCTTGGTGGAACTGGAATAACAAATTATCAGCTTTCAAAATGCTCAGAGAGTGGAAAGGTCACAAGGTTTAGCCAGTCTAGACCATGCCTGGAAGGTACAGGCAAACAGACTCCATTAGGCACCAGGTTTTCTTTAGCAGGTTAATGTGCCCAGCCCTTCTTGGGGGCCTGCCCTCAAACCTAATGTTTTTTGCTCCTGCACATTACAAATACATTTCTCTGATATTTATTTTCAAGCTGTTGAATTTACTGCCCTGGCATTTCACCTCCCTGCCCCCCGCAGCAGCTCACAATGTATTTGGACGTTTCCTTCTGCTAAGGTTCATTTTTACAATGTTTGCATTATCCCCTCGCCCCCTCCCAGCCCAGACACCCAGCCCAGTGTGCACAAACTGCAAAGCACAAGTGTTTTGAGTGACAGGCAGGTTTTCAAGGCCAATTATCAGCTGTGCCAAGGCGCTGCAGGAAGGGGAGGTGGGGCATGAAGACATGTTTTCCCATCAAAATGAATGGAGTCTGCTCAGCAAACAAAAAATGTTCTGAGCAAGAAAATTAAGTTGTTTAGCAGGCAATTGCTGGCTTTCCTGCACAACACAACATCACGGGTCTCTCACATAGAAAAGTAAGAAGGAAAAAAGGTTGAAGCCTTACCAGTGAGGCAAAGACATACTTCTGGTCCTTCTCCTGAAGGAACACGAGCATGTCAGAGAGGAGAACAGCCTGGACTTCTGCAAAAGAAGAAGCAGAGCAGTGCAGTATAACCACACAACCCACCCTGGAACAGATCTCTTGTAGTAACACCAGCGCTGGGGAGCAGCAGGGCTGGTTTTGCAAATCCTGGAAGCAGGATTAACCTCCCAGTTGGCAGGAGGAGCAAGGGCAGCTCCTGGAGATGCCAGATCAGATCAGCTCTGAACCAGCTTTGCATTAGCCAGGACACCTGGGCATCCTGCAGGATTTGCTCTCACCCTTTGGAGCAGGGGTGCTCCTCTCCAGCCACAGGCTCACTACCAGTTAAGACATGGGCATAACAGTGAAAGCCAGAGACATTTATTCAATAGAAGCTCTGTTTTCTCAAACAATCAATATTTCAGCCCTCAAGCAAAATATCTGCACAGGAAGTTTTGGGTTTTATGGTTCTCCTGATGAGTGGTTTGCAGGGTGTAAATTATCGTGCAATAACAACATTTGTCAGCTGCAGTTTTTTTCCCAGGAAATACTGACTTCAGGAGCCACCAGTAATTCTGCTCTCAGACAAACACAACTCTGAGGGGAGCCTGAGTGAGACACAGGACCTGGCTTTCTTTCACGAGAGAAGGAAACACAACCTCAAGCCAACAGAGGATTTTAAATCAGTCTTTTCCCAGAGTACACATAGAGCCTTCCAAGTCTCCTAATAACATATCATAAAGTTGCACAGCAACTACCAAGTGTAATGCCCCACCCAGACCCCTTGGTACAAAGAGGTTTTGTGTAATGGACTTGGGAAATCTTGTGACAGAAAGGAAGCAAACCAAAAACTTAAATCATCCCATGGGTAAATCCTTCCAGTCTGTTTTGGGAGGACAGAATCCATTCCAGATAAAAGAACCACTAAACTTTAAGCAAAGCTGCAAAATGAAATCCAGGCTCTAGAAGGTTTGCAGAAGGTGGCATTTGACTGCCTTTTTCTCTGTTCCACGCACTTTGCAGGAGAGAAATGCTAAAACCCCTAAACAAAAGCTCCTCCTTTAATTTTCGGTGCTCCATTTCAAATATCACAAAATAACCTGAATATATGAACGATCTACTCTCTCCCTGGGTCTGCAGCCTGCCTGCAGGACCAACCTTCCCTGGGTATTTGCACTATGGACATGTTTGTGCATTTCTATGACTAAGAAATGCAAATGGAGCCTGTGCTTATCACGATTTCACAACAGCAGCAGAACCTGCTTCATCCACCATCTAAAGGCAGTAGCAATCTCGGGTGCCTAGAAATCATCTGTAAACTTCCTGCTTCCAAAAACCTCAAAATAAATCACACGCCACATGGAATTCCATGCTATCACCACCTCCCTGCACAGCACGGCACCAGGCTCCCAGGCCCCATTCATGCCCACAGACCGTAATTTAATCAGCTAATGCTGGAGGGAGGAAGGGAAGCCCAGCCTTCCTGCCAAGCCTGAGGCACAGCCCTGTCTGCTCTTACTGCTACCCTGGGCTCAGCTGAAAGATTCCTCGGGAGATTTAGTGTTTAATTCAGTGGAGAAATGCACAGCACCTTAAAAAAACTAAACCTGCCACAGCCCTCAGAGAGAAGGAAAGGCCCAGGAAGTTGAGGCTGTGTTCCAGATTTAGCCAGCACCACTCCTGGAATGGTGGCACAGGCATGGAGATCTGACTCCGTGCTCTGGGGAACTGCAGCCCCAGTCACGTCCTCCTGGCCCAGAGCACCCCACAGCAACTCTGCTCCTTGGCTGACACACAGAGGCGTCACTGCCTCCTGAGCCCTCAGCAGACAGGCAGTCACCAGGAGGAAAAGCAGCTCTCTATCACTCCAGAACCCACAAAAGGAACTGGAAATGCAGCGGGGAGCAGGGGTCCAGCAGGGGAAAGCTGGTGTCACAGTCTGTCAAAGCAGAAGAATAAATCAAGGGTGGAGGCACCAATCTGAGGACTCTTCCTACACCCAGAGAGGGTGAGCTGCATCCTTCCACAGCAGAAGGCAGGACAGTCTTACCTTTTAACCGGCCAGCTGAGTTTTTCAGTGACACAGTGCCATCTCGGATGAGTTTCCGATGCCTCAAGTCCTCTCTTGCAAACATCTGGCCACTCTTCATCCTCATGATGGACTTGCTGTCTGTCCGGCTGTAAATCTCCCCAAGACGCATTTTCTTCTCATAATTGCTGACTTTGCTGTTGACTGCAGCAATCACATCTTTAACGAGGTTTAATGACTGAGTCAAGTCTTCATGTTCCACTTCATTTTCTTTAAAAAAGAAACAGAAACATCTTGATTTGGCTTTGTCTTTGTTCAGTCTAACTCCCCAATTTTACCTCCCTCCTTCCTCTTCTCCCAAGTTCCCACATTATAACTTTTTAATACTTAAATGAGACATTTTTCCCCGTTAAAGAGAGTTTCACAAAACCTTTTACATATACATGGTTAAGGCTGGAGAATATTCCAATGTACTTTGCAAATGAGACAATAGAGATGACATGCACACATTAACTACATATTTTAGCAAATACCAGAAAAGGCAAGCTGTGAGACTTTGGAGTCTAGGCATGTTGCTCCATAATTAGCTACAGACAGACTTCTAACAACTAAATCAAGGTACCTAAATAACTAATCCTAAATGGAAGTATGGAATTGAGCTATCTCGTTGCAGTGATGTGAGACCACAGTGACTGGATTAGCTGGGAAGAAAATCTGCTTCAGTTGTAAAGAATCCAAACTTCACACTGGACAAACAAATACATGCTTAGAATAGAGGAGCTGCTCCCTACCTTTGGTGTACTGCAGTATCCTTTGTAAAAGGACCGGGTACTTTGTGATTCTCTGTGTTACCAACAAGATACATTCAGGAATCCCAAGACGCCTCACCAGGGAGCTGCTCATTTTTTTCTAAGGAACAAAGACGAAATTTTCAGTTCTGTAGCAAAACACTGCCCTAGAGTGCAGAAAGGAAACGTTTTTTTCCACTGGCTACATCTGTCCTGCCAGGTCCTACCTTGACAAATGCCTGAAAGCGCTTGTCCTTCGAGTAGAGATCTTTGAAGTAGTTGACAGCCTCGTTGTGGTGCCCGCAGAATTTGCCGTACGTTTTCTTCATTCGCTCCGCGTTCTCCCCAGAGAACTGCAAAGAGTGGGACACACTGCTCCAACCTGCACTCAGCTCCTGGGGTGACACCCCAGCAGTGCCTGCCAGGCTCTCAGAACAATTTGAAAATCATCTTAGTGCAAAGCATGCAAGCAGAGCTCTAGAGAGTAAAGAGCTGATTTGGGGGCTTCACTGAGCTCACACCTACAGCAAAATCTGTGACTCCATTCACACCGCTTAAAAGCCAACAACAAAAAAAGTCAAGACAGATAAAAAGAAGACAGAAACTGTGGGTAAAGAAAAGTAAAATGGCCCACCCTGAGTTAAACACCAGGTCAGTAATGCAGCCAAGAAACACACTGGGCATAATTTGCTGTGAGCTCTTGCCCACACTCCTGTCTGTGGCCAAACTGTTTTGTGTCTGTCAGTGAATGCTTCTCTTTCCCTCAAAATGAACTAAATTAATTTTCAACAGCAGACTGAAAGAGCAGAAAGTGCTTCAAAAAGCAGAGGTAGAGATTTTTATGTGTGAAGAGTAAAGGTGCCATCAGTTGTGCTTATCTGACAGGCACAAACAGGAGGGAAGGAAAAGCATCTGGCTTCCAGCTGTGTTCCCAGAACTGCACACATTTTCCAGCACTTACTTGATTCACTAGGATGTCACCTATCCTCCTGATAACAAAGTTCTTTTCACTTTTGTCTGCCAGTGACTCCTTCTTCCTTTCCAGAATCCGCTGGAAAAACTGACTGTGGATGTGCAGCAAGTTTTCCAGGCAGGGAAAGATCTTGTCCACAACTTGCTGGTCATACTGCAGCTCCTTTACCATGGCTGCACTGTACACATCGTTCATGATCTTCAGGGTGCGGACGTGGTGCATTTCTGTCTGCATTAGCTCTGCACAGGATGAGGACAAGAGTTTCATGGGTTACAGCACAAGGGAAAGCTGCCATTAGAAAGCTACCCCATAACTGGGCTTCTCTAATTGGCTTCAGAAAACTTCATGTCAGGGATTATAACATCAGTCAACAGTTTAATGTGTGAGAGAAAAAGGGGGGAAGAGGTGTCCCACAACAGAGAGCTTTGGATGCTGCTTCTGGGGTCTCAACCTTCAGCCCTGGTATCTTCCTCTTCCTAACACCTCACTGCCAGACTCCACATATCCCCCTTTCACCATATAGGATGGCTCCTGAATTCCTCAGGAAAAGACTTCCTAGTCAGCTGCTTGTGCTGGAACCCAATTTCAAAGTCATAAGCAGACAAATGAGGAGAGGCAATTTCTGGGGTTTTTGGACGGCTTCTGGATTTGTAAGATGCAGAGAGACAGCTTTCACAGAATACATTATGTTTCTAGGAACTTCAAGAATCAGAGTTTGGCTCTTGAGGAAACCAAAGCAATGTTCCTATTCATGAGGCTAAACTTTCCCAAATGCATGCATGTGAGTAGACCAAGGCACTGTTTACAGAGAGTGAAAAATGAAGGTGCAGATGTCTCACCATAAATCACATCCTGCCGTTTGACAACATCTTTGTATTGCTGCTGTAGGAACTTGCTGTCCACTACTTGGCTCCAGGACTCTGCCTCCAGCTGCTTGGAATCCAATTCCAGGTCTCCCATGAGCTGTCCTTCATTCATGTCTGCACCTTCACAAAGCAATGTAAGTGTCATTAAGACATGGGTAACTTGTCCCATTTGAGATTTCTGCCTAATTATTTAGGTTTAGGCTTTGTCAGTCACCCCAGAGACATCACACACATTCTCCTTTCCTGACACAAATGATCACGTACCACATAAAGACTAGTTATGAAAACACTTCCAAAGGTTATTTCCTAGTTTCCTGTTCACCATTTTCACACAGACCAAACTCTAGCTCAGATAATGTATTCCTAATCTGCCATGCAACGACGTTGCAGTTAAATAAAAAACCACAACAGAAGAGGAAATGTATGTCCCTGAGCTAAAATTCCAAGTAACTCAACTGCAACTGAAGCCTTCTAAATGTTTTTCCATAATTCAATGAGCTAAAGAAATTACCATGTGGGGCTTTGTTTTAGTTTATCACACTAATATTCTGAGATTAAAATAAATGCACTTTAATTGTCCATTATAAAAGAAAATAATTGCTGAAAATGGATTTTCTATTTCTGTAAAGCAGAACTGAGACCTTCCTTCTCCTATAAATGCCATGGAGATCTCTTACCTTCATCAACCAGTGACTCCATGGATTCATTAACCCGGCTGATTTTATGTAAAGAGTCTGTTGACTGAGACAGGAATTTCCAAGTGTGTATTAAGCTGTCATCGTTCCCAACTCTGCAGAAAAACAGAACACAGAATATTTTTTATGACAAAAACCCAGCCAAATGTACTCTCAGATAAGCAGAATAAACGCATTTTAAATATGAATTGAAAAACAAAGCCAGCACTGCACAATTACCTACAGAAATGTGCTTTTATGAGTTGTTTACTAACTACCCACTGGAGCTTGAGAAGCTGTAAGTGCTACAGTTGTGAGTGACAGTGCTTTCCATAAAGAACCACTCCTGAGGTTTTATAGTTTGGATAACTCCATTCCAGTCACGTCCCATCCTCACTGCCCTTGGAGCAAACAGTGTGAAAAAATGCAACACCATAGGCTGTCCAAGAGTCCTTATCACTAGCTCTGAGAAAGATCAGAAAATGGACTGAAATTAAATTCCCCAGGAAGAGCCAGGACATCCAAATATCAAGACACATCCCAGAATGTCCCAGTCCCTGCCACCGCCTCACATGTAGAACTGCTCAATAGGCAAGTATGGTAGGAACCATAAATCAGATTTTCTTCTGTGGTTTTTTGTAATGAATTCTAAAAACAGTAAGACTGCAGCTCTATGCCTTCATCCTCTTGTTATGGACACAAAAGTTAATATTATACCTGAGCTGCAACTACTGTGTGCTTGCACAGTATCTGGCCCAAGCAAGGGAATTTCTTCCTAAGAGCCCAGAGCATCCCTGTGAAACAGCCTTGAATCTACCAGGCCAACTCAGCTGTGCCACTGAACTCCTGCCATGGCTAAACTAACTCAGACACTCAGACAGTGCAGAAGACAACTGGTGGTATCACAGAGAACATTTCTCTGTTTGTGACCCCTTTTGTACCTTTAACACAAGTTAAAGCTCACAGCACGTGAACTTAATTTTAGTGAGATCTGGATTTCTTTACGTCAGCAGCATCAGATAACACACAGGTAGTCAGGTGTGCAGGGAGGAACCTTACCCTGCAATGTTCTGTATGGAGACACTTTTGGAGAGTGCAGTGGGCTGCTGTGATCTCCTGTTGTTGAAGGTGGAGGCGACGGTGCTCTCGTCGGGAGTGAGGATCGCGGAGCGCGGGCGCTCCTTCGGCTGCGAGCCTGGAACGGAGGGGTGGGAGAACAGTCAGCCCATGCAAGCACCTCAACCCCTGCTAACTGGCATGCTGACGACTTAAAAGGATCCAGACTCTGAAATTCACTGCCTTTTCTTTCTACAGTCATCCCCAGGGGATGTCAGCAGCTAGGAACAGCCATAGGAAGGGAAGACCATTGAGTCCTGTGCAGAAGTCACTGCACTATGCTTGAAATACCCAGGTGGGACCTGAAGCTCCAGAGACACCCCTGGGAAACTGAATTTAACTGTTTTGATAATTAATCACATGTCACACTCCACCCTATTGCCTTCATATGACCATGGGCCCAGGGAAATATTGTTTGGTTTCCTGGGCCCATAGTCATCTAGATCTTGCTGTTTCTGGTCAAAGTCTTTGAGATAGGTTTCTCTTATCAGAATGTACCACAGAGAAATGATAATCCTGATTTCATTACATCATCACATACCTTTAACTAATCTGTTCATATTAATTCCAGATTTTTCCTTCTTCAGATGCTTTTCTGCTCTCTGGAGCAACATCTCTGAACTTCACAATAAATAGCACAGTGATTACAACTGTATTATATGGTGTGGTTCCACACAAGCTATCATTTACCTTATCAAAGCTTATCACTGAAGCTTATCAAATCATGGCCCTATAAAACCAATCTGGGCTATTTCACACCTGTTCTTTATCCTTGGTCACACTGGGTCACTCTGCAGTGCAGTGTGTACCTCAGCAAAGTCAGGAACAGTTTTGCAGTAATCCTCGTACTCAAAATTAAACTATTTTGCCTACCTCAAAGCCCAAGACTATTTAATTAAAATAAAAATAATTGTGTTTTGAATCCTATCCACTTAATACTCATAGTTGGATTCTTTCCCATGTCAGACACCTGTGGACATAGGCTGCATCTTCCAGATTTTGTGGCCTTAACAGGTATACACATTCAGCAAGCTACAACAGACAAGTGATTTTCTAAATCTGAGATGATTTTACATTTTCTTAAAGCTACACAGACACTGCAGAAGGGGGTGAACTCTGTACAACTTCTAAAGTCTCAAATATTGCTTAGCATGCAGAGAGGATGCTCTCATCCCTGCTTTGTTCAAAGCTTATTTTTCATAATATTAAGTATCAGTTGTCAGAACAGTTAAGAACAGCAGACACAGACCACTTCCAAAGCAGAGGGAAAGAAATTGTCTTACTTTTGTTTCTCATGGTTACTGTGGGTAACGAAGAGGTATCGTGTGCCTGCAGCATCCCTCTCTGTGGCTGGAAGAAAAATGAAATTCACTTTAATTTCTTCCTCCCTTCTCCCAGAAGGTTGTGTCATATAACTAAAACAAAAAAGCTGATTTTTTTCCTGAAGCCTCTCAGTGTATGTGTATTTTAAAATATATTTTTATTTTCTCTGAATGCAATAGGCAAAATAACAGATGGAGAAATGTGCAGCAAATATGAATATGTGAAAGTGATGACAATACTGAAGTGAACTGAAATCATGATTGCACAAACATTATTTAGCTCGGAGAAGCAGTTTCCTTGCATTTGGGTTAAGCACGAAATCTGTGTGTTCCTCATATAAACAGGGTATTTAACAGTCTGCATTATGTGAAATCTTCAGCAACAGGGCCCAAGTTCTTTACACCAAACTGGAAACTTTTTGACATGTGGTAGAAAGCATTTTATTATATATATATATATATATATATATATATATATATATAGTATATACATACACATATTCAGTAGAGTAGATGAAATCCCTTACCTTCATTTTGACCTTTGCACAAGAAGCAAAATTCTCCTTACAGCCTTTGTGAACAATTGCATTACAGTCTGTCAAAAAAAAAAAGACCCAAAAACCAACGAATTACACAAAACTCCACAGAAAACAGGTCAGTTTTTGCTGTTTGTTATCTGAACTGTTAGCTTAAACAACTGAGAATTTTAACTTCCAGGCATCACTGTGGTTTACACAAATACTGAGAAGGAGGCTGCTTTCCAGGATAATTAGCCCTTTATTTGTTAATAACATTTCCTCACAGAATTTAACACGAAATTCTGTTTAAAAATCAATGCAAGGTTGAGCTGCCAGGGGTCTTAAATTAAAGGTAAAAAAAAAGGAAGAAAATCCCTGATGATATTATCCCTCTGAAAGTAAGGTGAAAAGCAGGAGACAGAAACAGAAACCAATTGTAGGGCCAATATTTCTCTGAAAAGACAAATACTGTTCTCATCAAGACAAGAGATCTAAAAGACAGGAAGAGGATGGGGAAATTAATTTACACAAACTCAGACAATCATCAATAAGATCTACATCACAGAATCCAAGTGTTGCCCTACTGCAGGGTTACCAGAAAAGGTAACAGGAGCAGCATCTCAGGGACCTTTGAGGCTGGGATTTCCTGCTGGAAACTGAAGTTTTGGTCCAAAACCACCACATCCACCAAATTAAACATTGCTATAACACCACCTGGCATATATGCTTTGCTGCATATATGCCAGAGCAAAAGCTGGGTGGGATTTTTTTTGTGGTGATGATTTTTTTGTTTGTTTGTTTGTTTTTGTTGGGGTTTTTTTTTTTGGGGGGGGGGGTTGGTGTTTTGTTGTTGTTGTTGTTTTGGGTTTTTTTCTGTAAGAACTGAGAATTGAGTTTCAGGCTTTAGCTCTTTTGGCAGATAAAGATCACTGCTCAAGATCTATGCCTAGATTCAGCAGCCTAGAGAAAAATATTTCCACTCATTCATGACAACACTAACAGAGGTAATGAACTGTATTTTACATGTATGTTACACTGTGTGAAGTTCTGAATTATTTCTTGAAGCAGAAAAAAAGGAAAAAATTCTTTGTCCAGACTGACAAAATATGCTCACATTTCTAGAATCTCTTATGGGACAACCCAACAAAAGCCAGTAATTCTGATATTTTGACAGAGATAAGGGTAAGGCCATAGGGTGCTGCTATTCTGACAGTGTATCACAATTTCCTGTGCAAGGCAAGACAGAACAAAGCAACCTAAAAACTTGCAAAACCCACAAGCTGCAAGTTTTCAGACCAAACAAGAAAGAGGAACAGAACCTGCTCCTCTGGTGCATGAACAGAGGCAGTGAGACAATTCAGAATCATGAAATCCACACTCAAGCCTTGAAAGCCTGAAGACATCTCTTTAGTATGTACCATTTGGCAAAAAAATTTGCAATTTTTATGTTAAAAAATCTGGTTGCATGGACTTTATTCCTCCCATTGAACTCTTCAGCAAGCAAGAAGTTTTTCTAACTCCTCTATGTCTCTAATATCAGTAACTAAAACCCCTAAAACCTTATTTTCTGCTTCACTGATCACAAAAAAAGTAAAAAAAGACAAGGCAGAAAGCTACTAAAATTAGGCTTTTCTGCCTGCCCATTTGTTTCAGCATTGAGCAGATGTTCCAGGAAGCTGGGGGGCATCACTGAAAAGCTGAGACATTGATTTAAAGAATATCCAGTGCTTTAAAAAGCATTAAAAGTCATCCATAAGTGAGACAGAGCAGTGGTGGTAGCACCAGCCTACAACAGCACAGGAATAATAGAGCCTCTGCTGCTGCTTATCCATCATTTCCAAAGCATCTGAGGTTGATTTTAAGATGCAATGGGAGAAGGAACCACTCTCTGATGTGAGCTCTCAACTTAGGCCCTCACCAAACATTTTTTATGACATTCATTTTCTGGCCAATGCAGAAAACTACAGTAACTTTCCATCATACCTTGAAAATAAGGAAAGAACATCAGTGCTAAAACACATGACATTGCTGGGTTATTTTAACTCATAAGCACCTAGAGCATTAACCTGGGATATATTTGATTTTCTACGTGGCCTCAAGAAGCTGTTAAGGAAGTGGGGAAAGGGAGAGGATGCATTTGAGAGTTTGTAGTTGTCCATGTTTTACATTTCCCATCAGGCTGACACAGAGCATGTCTCAGACAAACAACTCTGCTGAAGCCTCTTCCAGGAAACTCAGAAGTGCCACTGGGGATTCAGCTGGCTGCTCCTTCCCCTGCTCACATCTACCAGCAGGAACAGAAGGCTCCAGCCTGGGAGCAGTTCCTGCAGCCGCTTTGACTCATTTCTAAGCTAGTGGAGTCAAAAATTACTAACAGTGAGCAGAGGAAAGCCTTTTGCACTGAACTATAGTGGGAAAAAAATGGGTTTTGTCTGCATATTCCATAGCTTTGGGTTGCTGCATGAACCAAGAATCATTCTGGTCTCGACCACACAAACTGCTGACTTTATCGAGCTACAGGCATGAGAAACTGCCGATAAGAAATGAGAACAAAACCCCCAGTCTGTCAGAAACCCTCAGTGAGGTTCCCATCCTGCAATTCCTGTGCTGCACGCCCTTCACACGCACACAGGTAGTTGTCATTTGACCTGTGATGCAATTTCTTGTAAAAAGGGAGCAGAGGGTCAGTGTTTCCTTTCTGTACTATGTGGTTCCCACTGTGGGCTCACTGAAGCCGTGTTTCAGAGAACCAAAGCAATACACCACAGATGGGTGGGACTTTTTTTCCCCCACTGGAAATAGAAGCCATGAGCCAAGCCATGATCCCATCCCTCCCTGTCCATTGTCCACCTTATCAAAGCACCTCAGCTCCAAGCCACTACATGCAGCTGAAATAACCAAAGTTCTCCTGACTGATAGAGCTCAACAAGGGGTAGAAAAGCCCGTGGCCTGCTGTGATGGCTGAGCTCAAGCTTAGGAAAGAGGTTTCAGGACACCTCCATGCAGCCACGACTCATTTCAGTCCAGTTTCCACAAGGCAACACACTGCTCCATGAATCATTATCTCCAAACTCTCCCTCCCACCTTACATCCTCAAGCAAAAGGAAAACAAAGTGTAAGGTTTGCATTTTCCATGCCAGATTCAATGAAAAATAAAAGGAAGGGGGGCTCTCCCCCAGACTTACTTGCACAGTAGTACGAATCCTTATTGAAAGGCTTCATACAGTGGTAACAGGTTGCCTGGGCTACAACGGAGGTTGCAGTGAAGAGATGTCCATTCAACAGCTTCTTATCTTTTTCCTTCTCCTTGGAATCTTTGTCCTTCTCTTTAGTCTTCTCTTTATCTTTCTCTTTTTCCTGCCGAGACAAAATGACCCAAAGCCTCGTCACTGGGCAGAGGCCTCTTCCCTCGTTACAGATTGCTCAGTGTTTGCCTTTGGCAGGGTGAGGGTATTGATTGAGGTGCACCTGAACAATGGCCATGTGTCTGCACAGCTCTCCCTTAAAAAAGCCCCTGTGGAAGTGGATTTACATACTATTGACTCACACAGGTGTCTCACCGCTGCAGATGACACCAAGTCTGTTCTGAAGGCACCTATTTCCTTCTACCTTTGTTTTATACTTTAATTATACTTTTTATACTGGTTTAAAAGTATAATTTTATACTTTTTATACTGGTTTAATGACTTTACCACTTTTCTTTTTCTGGGCTCTCATCAACCTCTTCAGCACTTTAAATAAATTGTGTTAAATACAAATACCACATGCAGTGTGTATCAGACCATCAACACAGTTAAATTTTAAGGCCAAACCATAAGGCTCGTGATTTCCAACTGCATTTTTAATGGAGAACACAAGCTCTTCCTCAGTGCCTCTACAGCCTTACTGCCAAAATATTTCCACCTCTGTTTTCCTTCCAACTAGCAACTTTTTCAACAGTTACATGCAACTCCAAGTAACTACATGAAACTTTTTTGGCAAAACAGATCTTTTACAAACTCCCAACCTACAGCACCACAGAAATTCTGGGGAACAACAGCAACACCATAAAAGACCTTCTCATCCTCCACAAGCCACAATTCAACCTCTGGGCTATTCAGCTTTGGAAAGAAGACAGAAACACAGACAGCTTCTCCAACTTTTAGCAGAGTTTTTCCTTCTTTTCTATCTCTACCTCAGATAAAAAATACTGAATACTAAAAAAATTTGAAACATTTTTCCCTGCAGCCTTTCATGGATTTGGAATTCTTCCAAACAATTTTTAAAGGAAACTCCACAGAAAAACTCTGAATTTGAATTACAACACCCCTCGTCTTTCCATCTACCAATCTACAAAATGTTTATGATACAAGTCAGCTCCAGGTCTGTACTTTTAACTGTTGCTGCAGATTTCCTGTCATCTGAAAGAGAAACTTAACCAGAAACTGGAAAAGGCTTCTGTCAGCTTATCTTTGCATTTTGTTATTTATTCGCCACGTGCTCTTTGCCTAACACTGTCCCAGCCTGAATATCAGGGAGCTTGCAGAGCAACTGCCATGAAGTGGCTTCAAGAGGGATGGAGCTCTGCAGCCACTGCAAGAACTGTTGAGCCCTGGATGACACACACAGAATGAGTAACTCAGCCCAAGGACTCCTCTCCCAACACATCCCAGGCAAAACGCCAGGGCCGGAGTCTCTCTCTGCAAAGTGTCATAAACAGAAAGTCTATTTACTGGCCCCAAACACTGTTTTGTTCTGCAGAAGAGCAAAACTGGGAGTATTACCATATGGAATAGTCCTGTCTGAAGCAGAAAACCTGCCAGAAAGAGTCTGCATTGCATCACATCTCCGCCTCATCTGAGCCATCAGCTTAGCTCACACCACCCCACAGAAACCACCCCATTTTCCATCCGCTGACCTGCCCATCTATAACCACATCCAGCCTGGCAGGATTTAAGAACTAAAACTCTGCAGTTTAGGCCTGGGCTGATGGTACCAAGTTAATGCCTGGAGTTTTGCTCTACTGCCAAGCCTTGTGAAGCTCCAGGAGGAAAGATCACTCTAAGCTCAAGCCAAATCTTGTGACTCTCGTGCTGAAAGGAGATTCCCATCCTATACCTTAAACCTACCTTAAGTTCACTGCAAAACCCAGCAATTCTGAAGTCTAATTTTAATTTCAGTTAAAGCTCAACAGCCTCAGCAAAAACAGGAAATTGGTGCACCACTTTCAAGGAGGAAACAGCAAACTCCACACAAGGGCTGCCAGCCACTCCACTGAAGGACAAGGTCTCACAATGAGATTTTTTTCAGCTTTTTCTTTTTTTCCTGCGGCAGTTACTGGAACTTTATTTAAAGAAGGACTGTAGAAACAAGACTATTTTTGTGTTGTTGGAGTTGCCAGTGAGATTTGAAGCCCAGCTTCGTGGCTGAACTGAGGTGCCAGAGCAGACACCGTGACCGGCGCCGTGGCAGCACAGCCACGCCGCAGCGGCGGATCCCGCTCCCCAGGAACCACACAGCTCTTACCTCCCAGTGCTTAAGTCCCACCAGCTTCACTGTTATCTGAGGTACTTCTGAGAATCTATTCCACTTTATGGACATCCTTCCCCTGGGGCAGGAGAGCTGCTCCCCACCAGGAGCTGCTCCCCACTAGCCCATGGTGATGCCGGAGGTGGCAGCAGGGCCAGGGACGGGAGGCACAGCACGGAGGAGTTGAGCAAAACGGGGAGGGGCAGGACAATTGCTGACTTCCTTAAAGATGATTTTAGCTACTTTGCTATTGCTTTCATCCTGCCCTACCTTAGCTTCCACTGCTACAAAGGAACAAAGCTAAAACCTCAACTCATACAGGCAAAAAAGGACGTGATTAATAATTTACAAGTCACAAGTCAATAGAAGACCACCTATTTTAAAGGTAGAGGGGAGTAAATCAAACACTCTGTGATGTTTGGGATACAGAAAAAGTGAATTTTAACATACCTCAGTGTTGCTGTGTAGTACTTCAGCAAACAAAGTGCTGCAGAAGTTGCCCAGACAGAGAGGTTTTGTGTGTTTGAGCTCCTCCTGCTCTGAAGGTCACATATATTCCCTGTCTCCTAATCCTTTCAAACATTTGCAACTCCGACCATATACCCTGAAATGCTGCTGCTGGCACAGCATTGCCTTATTACTGTGCATGGCAATCAAAAAGAGAAATTACTCATTCTAATTGTTGTAATTTCTCAGAAACTCTCGATCAAAATGAAAAAAAGAAAGGAGGGTTTTTTTCCTGAACTGACCAAGATAGAGACTTTTCAAATGTGAATCAGGGCACTCTGCTAATAGCAAGAGATTCACTCATAATCCAAAATTACACCAAGTACATGCCAGGCAGGGGTAATTCACACCAACCTCCAACAGTATCCCCTTCAGTTAATGCTCTAAACACCCCTTTATTTTAAAGGGTTTTTTACATAACTCTCCACATTTTCCAGAAGAGCTGTTGCTATTAGTAGGCTCAGATGTGCTTTATTTTACTTTATTTCATCTGAGAAAACTGCATTTCTGAAGGTCTGGAGATGAGTAAAACTGAGCTGGAGAGACACTGAAGCCTCCCTCCCTCCCTCCCTCCCTCTTGACAGCCTAGAAACCAACTTCCTCTGTCAAAACTTCCTCTTTCAAGGTCTGTTGTTTTGTCAGTTTTGGTTTTAACTCTTACAGGTTTTTTTTTTATCTATAATGCTTCTGAGAAATCAGGGTTCCAACGAATTTATTTTATCAAATTATTTAAAGGTACCAGTGGAGCCTTAAAAATTTACATACTGCAAACATTCCACTGTCAGCAGACATTATAACTTGAATGATATTTTGGCTTTTATTTAGTAAAAGAGTTGATACATGCTGCAGTTTTTGTAGTAGTTAGTGTGAAGTATTTAGCATTAATGTAATTATTTCTGTTATCAATACTGTTTTCAGGAAATTCACAGCTGTGGTGAGCAGGGCTTAATTTTCAGCAAATTAAATTCCAGTGTTTCAAGGATAAAAAAAAAAAAAAAAAAAGAGAAAAATACTAATATTGGCCATCACAAAAGGTCACTGTTTGAACAACTTCTCCTCCAGTGCACAGGAACTTTGTGGCAAAAGTAAAAAAATGATGAAAATACAATACAGCCTTCAGCAGCCAGTCTCTTCTTACAGCTCCTGTCCTTGTTTTATTAAACACCTCTCAAGTTCTATAAAAATGAGACTCATTAATCACTACAAAGCCCTAACTCATGCCAGGGTATAATTTATTCTCTCTGGGGAAACGATTGAAAACAGAATCATAAAGGCTGGAAGAGACCTTGAAGATCATTCAGTCCAACTGTCCACCCAGCACTTCAATGTAACCCAAATCTAGACCCAGCACTTGGCCTTATTGAGGCTCATAAAGTTGTCTTTGGGCTCAGTTTTGGGGTTCTAAGATTTCCCATGCAGCCAGTTCCTATCACCACACAGACACTCCTGCCCTTACTGGGAAAGAAAAAAAAAGAGAAGGAAGAAAGTAAAAAAAAAAAAAAAAAAAAAAAAAAAAAAAAAAAAAAAAAAAAAAAAAAAGTAAATAGAAGAAAGTCAGGCAAAGACTTAAACACAGACCTCATTTCTGCTGCCTATGGGCATTCCACAAATCACAAGAAGCACTTACTTTGCTTTTCTTGCTGCTGGACATTTTATTCCTGAGGTAGCTGAAGGTGCGGCTGACTTTTGTTACACCTTTACCAGCGGGGACACTGCTGCTCTCTTCAGATATGCTAAAATAAAATTTAAAAAAAAAACATTAAAATTGTTTTTATTTTATTTTTTTTCCTCCCCAAAGCATCTATTAAATGGACAGGTTCTTTTTAAAGGACAAATGCATTTATTAGCCAATACAATCTAGGTGCTTTATAGTGTTTTACCAGAGAAAGAAAAATGAAGACAAAACGCCAATCCACTAATTTTGAGATAAATTTCATGGAATTCTCATATCTGTTTTGAAGAAGACCACACCATAGCACCCTCTGCTGCTCCCCTTGTCAAATAACCAGGAACCATTAATGCTGTAAAGAACAATTTCCTTACAGAGAAATACATCTAATGAACTCTGAAATGTCTTTAACAGAAACCACACTGTCTGCAAAGCCTCTCCTGAGAAATGAGAATACCAATAATAAGTAATAAACCACAATGGTTATGTGTATTAATGTAGGAATTTTTAGGATCCCAGATAATTTTTGCCAGTCTTTACATGCACAAGCTTATGACTTCTTCAGCTATGACAGAAGAATAAGGAAACTATTATTGCATTAAGGACATAGTCTGTCAATATAAGATGCAACACAAACCAAAAGCAGAACAGAAATACAAATTAAATCAAGGAGGAGAAAACAGCAGTGAGCAGAGGTGAAGAGCCTCCCAGTCACAAAATAAAGCCAAAGCTGTCAGTGGTACAGAGCCCAGACACCCAGTCCACAAACATCCTTCCTCCAGGGAAGCACTTCGAAGCCACCAGGAAGATTATCCCCTCTGTGCAACTTGCAAGGATGAAAAGTAACACACAAAAAACATGATTGTTTTGGCCTTTGCTATACAGAGATAGAGAGAATTAGCCACAGGGAGAAAGCACTACTTTTAGTGTAAAATGTAACTAAGGGTAAACAGATAGCTGATTGAATCTGATGTTATTAGCTACAAATAAACAGAGCCTTGTTAAGAGAATGAGACTTAGAGCAGACTTTCATATTCTGTGATCTAAACTATTCTTCAGCCTTTAGAGACACAGGACTGATTTTCACAACTTCTGATGTCAGCTGAAGTGCACTAGTGCCAGGAGGGCTTTTGGCAGAGCCCACAGCAGGAGTGCCCCCAGAAGAGCCAGGATGTCCCCAGGATCCCGTACCTCTGCACGGAGGAGCCCACGGAGCCGCCCAACGACTGCGCACCTGCAAAAGATGGGAGGGGAGGAGGGTGACAGGTTAGACTGCACCAGCCCACTGATTGCAGAAAACAGTTTGCATTTTGGGATGGTTGAAGAGGAAAGGGAAATGTTTTCCAGAAGGGGTGTTCAGAACAGATTTTATGTGCTCGGGATAAAGCCGGTTCCCTGTACCCTTAGCTGCTCTCAAATTAGACGCTGAGGTGAAAGCCTGTTTAGTATTTTTATCACTCTTCAGCTATTAAGTAAAGACCATGCAACTGTTAAACTTGCTGGTAAATCAGAGTGTCTGAATTAGAACTGCCAATTCAATGACAATAGGTATAAATGGTAATCATTCTGACACAATGCTTTTATTTATACTCCACTAGAAAGGATCCATTGTACAGCACATCCGGGTTTCATGTATAAAACTTTTCTCCTTGATAAAATTGTAGCTCATTTTCCCATCAAAATCCTGAGGCACTTCATAAAGAGTAAGGGAAACAAGGGAAGCCTTATTCTGTTTTCCACAAAATGTTACCAGCCTGGGGCTTCATCACGAAACACTGCTCGAGGAAAGGCTGCATTTCAACACGAAGCTGAAGCCCTGCCAGTGGCACCAACTCTCTTTACACAAGAAACCTGCTTGCACAACGCATTTGGAGCAGATCTGGGTGCTGACACCATTTACCAGAACCATGGAAGAACACTAAAAAATTAGGATGAAATGATCCAGGACAGAGGGCTCTCTCTGAAGTAACTGGGCTTCCCAGACTCCAAAAAAACCTTCATACAAGCACTGTTTGCAGCCCTATCTGAAGTTCAAGAAGCAGCACGACTGTAACCTTACTAAGCTTCTGCATATATACTGCAAGAAAAACAGTATTTTGGCTCAAATTCTCTTAATGCTAAGGGTGAATGCAAAAGAGCTACTTGCCATTAGAGGCAAAGCTGGCCCTTTATCCAAAAGCAGTAAGAGCATTAGGAAAAACTGTGCATACAATACTAGGCTTTAAATACAGATTTTCTAACCACTGATTCAAGTGCCAACAGAGTCTGAGACAGAAATATCATTTCTTCATGTTGAGAAACTAAAATACAGGCATACCCTGTTACCTAAACCCTGCTTGGAGAGCTGTGTTAATATTTCCCTTGCAAAATCTTTCACCTCATTAATGATTTATCCCAAATACACCAAAGTTAGTAATACTGTAACATGTATGAAATGAAGCCTACTATTCAATTTCCTATAGTGATATTATATTTTTTAAAATATAAAACTATCTAAGTGCCTACTAGGATCACGTAAGTAATTTACAGACTCCCAAATCTTTGGTTAAAGCTCCAGTAGCTCTGGTTCCCATTTCAGTTCTACTTTGCTTTTAACCTGGGTTAGACCTCCTTAGTTTTTCCTTGTTTTTTTAATAGAAGATTCATCAGTTTGACTGGATTTAAGTATTTCACAAACCTTTTTGTTTTTTAGCAGTTAACTCCAGAAATGTGAACAAACACTGAACCAAGAGCTGCAATAATTTGATATTTGTGACTGTTTTGCACTACCTTGAGAAAACACACCACATGAGAATTACAATTATGTATCATTTATCTTTTACTTCAATAGTTGTTTCATCTTAAAAATGGGAGATTCTTGGTGCTGGCAGGCAAAATGGATCCAGTGAAAAATGTAGGTCTGTTTATGATTTTATATTTTAGATTATAATATAACATCACATGATCAACACTGCTGAAGCTGTAAACCATGGAAGATAAGCACAGAAAAGGACACATCTCCTCACCTTCTGGCTTGTTTCTGAAGTAGAACAGGGAAAGGAAGGAAAGCTTATTTTCATAAGATTTTTGTTCTCTGTCATGACCAGGAACAAAACTGAAACCTGACTTCAGAACCCACCAAAAAATAAGTTTTTTATTTCAAAAGCCAGAACTGCTATCCCTGTCCAATGAACCTGGGCCAGCAGCTGGAATTTGCTGAGTTTTTCTGAACACCTTTAAAGCACAATCCACAAAAATTAATTCATGTGGCAGCTGGACTTGAGATAATTCATCAAGATCCATTATACAGAAAGCAGTGACTGGACTAGGATGTTGAAACCAGCTTGCAATGCCTTAATGCTGTCAGTAATAAAACATTCATGGGTCGAGAAATCCAAAGGCTTCATAATAATTGTCCAGCCATCTGAAATCCATGCATTAAATATATCACCAAACAAACATCAACTAATTCTCCACTTTCTGAAGAAAAAACAGCCATGGAGAGGTTGAGTGGTAACTGAAATGCACGAGCAATCTCAGTGTTCACACATCCATCCTCTTATGAGAAATGAACCCTAAAGATGTGAAAAACAAACTGGTCTGGGATTACTCCATGAAAAATGCCCATTGCCAAAGCAGTCTCAGAAAGAGCTGTGACTAAATCAACCTTTATAAAGTCTCCACAGTATCCTCACACACGTAAAGAAAACAGTATCATTGTTTGAGACAGTATCTGACATTTTCTTAAATGATCTTCGTTAACACGAGCACTGTTGAGGGAGAGAAGATACTGGCTCTAAAATTGTCATACCCTAGCATGAATATCAGTTATTGGATGCTTAAAGAAAAAAAAAACAAAAAAAACCCCAAAAAAACAAACAAACTCCACCAAAAAGTTTACCTAAGGGTATTTTTTACAGGGCACAGCTGTGTCTTTGCAGCTCACTTTCTGGGGACCATGAACTGTCAGATTTGTTAAAAGCAGAAGGACAGAGCAACAAGGAAGGAGCTTAAATATGGAAGTGGGTAATATCACACCTGGGCACAGGAATTTCCTGAAGGAAGGGACAAACCCACAGTGAATTCCAGGAATGAAAAGAAAGAGAATTTATATATATATATATATATATATGTAAAGTGGATGGTGTGGAGATTGTTTTAAATTCAGGAAGCAACCAAAATCTATTGGACTGGAAAGCAATTTCCCCCGTCCCAGTAAGGACACAAGGAATGTGTCTGGTTCATTTCAACAGTCTAATAAAACATGCTTAAGGAATAGGAAACATTTTGAATAATCTTTGGTAAGCCTATTTAAAAAAACAAGAGGAGTCTAAATTACTTTAATTCAATCTTCTGCCTTAGTTGGGCTTCTTTTAGCAATGGAGTTTGCAGGAGAAAAAAAGCTGCCAGAGAACTCTCACCTGTTTCCCACAGAACTATTTTGATAACAACATCAGGACCTAGATATGAACACCGTGAGGATTTAAGGTCTTTGACTGCAATTTGTGCCTTTTGCTTAGTGGGGGAACTGTGAAGTTGCTGTGAAAATTTCCAGAATTTAATAATCAGGGCTAATGTCCACTTCTCTCCCACTGAGCAATGCACTCACTGTCACCTACGGACGGCAAGGATGTACCTCTTCTGCTAACTCCACGCCCTTGCTCAAGGCAAGTATTTTGGTTTTAGTAAAAAGGTAAAGATTATTTTGCTGCTCAGAGTGGCAGGTGATGATATCTGCCACTTGGATACAGACTAAAACTAACCAGATAAGACATGATGGTGCTGATGTAGAAGATTCTTTGGACAATAATCCTTTTAATTCTACTGTTAGTATTCAGATACAGGACTGAGACAGTGCTATTAGACATCATGCAATGGGAAGGGCAGTTCAACGTTTGCAAGGTGAAATTCCAGTGTCTGAAGCAGAAAACCAGAGTTCCCTGTGTTTCCACCCATTATGGCTGCAATGCACAGACTGAAAATGGTTACTTACTATCCAACTCCTCCTCCTCATCACTGGAAGAAGAGCCAATAGAAAAGAGAGTTTTAGACTTAGGAATGAGTGGAGAGATGCTGAAGGAGAAGGAGATTCGTCTCGATGGTCGAGTCCGGCCCTGGGCTGAGAAGTGGGTTAACAGCAGACATTAGAGCATGCTTGAAAATGCATTTAATAATAAAAAGGAGAGGAAAGCAGCCAAAGCAAACTAAAAGCAAAGCAAAGGAAATGTCTGCAAAGCAGCTGGCTCCAGAAAGGCACAAGAAACAAAGAACTGAGAATGTGCAGATTCCAGAGGGTGCAGGTTTCAGAGGGTGCAGGTCTCACTGCACGCACAGCTCGAGGTTTGAGTCTTTCCCTATTTTTTATAGGACCTCCTAGTGAAGAATTATAGGCAGTTATCTTTCCAAACAGAATACCAACAACAAAATGGATCTCTGGCCAGAGGGCAACAACTTCACTGAAAGAACTGTCATGGACCCAAACTAGAACAACTCAAGTTGTTTGAAGAACAACTCAACTTCAACTGTTTGAAGGTGCTTTCTGCAACTGAATGATACAGCAAAGCTATCAAATATTAGCAAGGACAATTTATCTTAAGTGTTGACTTTATCTACCTAGGGATGTTCTTGTCACTTCTGTGTCTTAAAAAAGAACATCAATAGTGTTGATAATGTTATGCCCTTCAAAATTTCCAGCTGTAAAAAGGAGATGCTCAAAACTTCTCTTCTTCCAAAATAAAACAGAAAAAACAAGCATCTCTTCTGCCTTCTTCTAAAATTTAAGAGTCCTTGTTTAAAAGAAGCTGCCTAAACATGAGAAAAGCCCCACTAGACCCTCTTCTGCCCTTGTCTGGAAGATGCCTACCAAACATAGTGCCAAACTCAGCAATCAGTCTGCAACATCAAATATCCCATCATTCATTTTTAAGAGCAGTCCTGGCACAGAAGCAGCTTTCCAACAATTGTTTGTAAGTACATGGTCTCTGAAAAGAGAATTAGGAGCCAGCTAGCCATTCCTCACTGAAACTGGATTCCCAGAAGCCCTATTTCCCAATCCTTCTCTTCATACAAGCACAGGTGGAAACCTCTGAGCTGTGAGCTGAATGCTGGACACCCACTGCTCACATGGAATATCCCTGCGTCCTCAGGAAAGGTGACTGGGACAAGGCTGAGGAAACCCTGCCCCTGGGACAGGTCTGACCTAAGAGTCCTTCTTAAGCACCTCCATTAAACATCTTCAGCACAGTTCAGCTACTTTTGGGTCATTCCAGGGATACATCAATTCACTTGCAGAACAGGGAAAGCAGGCTAAAGACTTGATCAGTGTTAAACTTCCAAGAGAAAGACAAAGCAATTATTTCTCTCTTTGAATAAAACATGTCCTTTCAGCCAGGTACAGTGAGGGTTTTTTGCATGGCTGGTATCACACATCAAAACTGAATTCAGAATATAAAAACACTGTCCAAGGAATAGCCAATGCTATGCAAGTAATGCAAAACAAACTCCCCTGAACACTTCCCCCAGCCATTAGTCACAAATGCCAATTGCCTACAGGCAATTTGACTAAAATGTGCACAGTTTTCCAAGTCAGCAGAAGAACCCTTGAGGGACGCACTTCAATGGAAGAATTCTTCAGAAGACCCATGCACTACTTTTGTTTAGACTGTCTTTGAAGGATTTGTTCTGGTGTTCCAGACCTGAAGAACATAATTAGGCAACACAACTTTTTCTTCTGTAGTCTACTGTCTATTTAGACTAAAAGTCAAGATGAACAATAACACTTTACTGTAAATTGAACCACCTTCACCAGCACAGTTCAACTTCCATTTCAGTGCTTTTATTTATAGCAATTCCTGGCTTTATAACAATGCTCCACACTGGAAATTTGCTATTCCAAGGCTAAAAGCATTCTTCCAAGCACTCCAGCCAACAGCTCTTGTGACCTCCCTCTATAAAATGCTGAAGATTAACATTGTAAATGGCCACAGCAGCTTTTGGAGCATCTGACACATCAGATGGAGTCTGGGCTAGGAACTCGGTCCTGGAAATTGCTCCTCCTTCAGCACATACAACAATGAACAGGAAAAATAAAGGAAATCCCTCCATATGCTTATTAATCTGGATTTAGTCTTTAAAGTTCCTGAGCACAGCACGTTGCTTTCTTCCCATTCAAACACATTTGAAGGGATGAGAGGGACATTTTTTTTTTTTCTTTAAACACGTACCACAAAGCTATGGAAGTGGAATAAAGAACTGAATTGTCCTAGAATTCACTTCCATGTAATTCTTGCATAACTCTCAAGTGGCCTGCTGGAAAAACATGAACATCAAACCCAGGTAACACAAGGGAGTTTATACATCAAGACCTCCCTTGTAAAAGGCACTGAACTGCTTCACATGTCCTATGGTCACAATTCAAACAACACTGCTCCTCTTTCAAAGGGGGAAAATGAACCAGAATAACAGAATGTTTTGAATTGGAAGGGACCTTAAAACTCATCCAGTTCCAGCCCTCTGTGGCAGGGACACCTTCCACTAAAGCAGGTTATTCCAAGCCTCATCCAACCTGGCCTCCAACATTTCCAGTTGTGGCTGTGGGGCAGCCACAACTTTTCTGGGTGATTTACTGAAGTTTCTGTAATCACGAAGGTGTCAGGATTGGGAAAAAAATCCATGAGCTAAATTTTCCAAGTGATTGTTCCTTTTGGATGCTCACATCAACCTCTCAAATATTCTGATTTTCAAAACCACCTTCCTATAAAAATGTAGCCCTTCTGAGATGTCACAAATTAATGACTGAGAAAATAAAGCTCAGAGGAATGTCAATAGTGTTTACATTCAGTGTCCCAAACTCACAGACATCTGCCTCAAAGCAGAAGACCAACTCTGCTATTTTGTCCACAGCCCCTCTGGAGAGGTTATTACATCTTCTCTATTCCTCTTTTCTCCAGGGACCAGGGTGGCCAGGCTGGCTCTAGAAGAGGATGGGATAATTAAGCCTCCATGGCATTTTTAATGCCAGGCCACAGGACATTTTAACAGCCTTGGCCTTCCGGGCTCCCTCAGCCACCAATAGCTCATTTTCAGGGAGCCAGCCAAGTTTTTTGGTGATTGGTCAGAGCCTGAGTGCAATGCCAAAGAATTGGTTGCCTCAAAAAACAACGATGAAGACCTTCTGGCCAAGGAGGGAAGAGGCAGTGCCATCACACAGGGAAGGATCTGGTCTCTTCACAGGACAGAGCTGCCCAGTTGTGGTTACAGTTGCTGGGGGACACATCCATTAAGCCATGTTCTTATTAATCATGGAATGATTATGGTGAAGAATTTAAAAACATCTCCTACAAAGCACAATCCCAGTGAGCTTCCTCCAGCAACCTCTTCTGTGAATGAAATGCCTTTCTTAAAGCACCTTGTTGTGCTTTGCCAGGCAGAATCATGTTAATAAAGAGGGAAGATCAGACACCATCACTAAGTGACAAGACAAGAGCTAAAATGTCAATAGGGTTTCTGGCTGGCAATTAAAAAAATGAAAACGTGTAATACATCCTAAGCACATCCAGCTGCAGCCTTCTGAATGACTTTTTCAGCTGAAAGAATCAATTCAGCCAAGTTGCAAAATTAAGTGCTTGTTATCACTTCAATTAAGCTAAACTGGAAAATTTTATAGAATCATCTTTTATTATTTTCTTCAGGAATGAGATTCAATAAATTACACCCAACTGCTCCAAAATATTTAACTCAAAATGAATAGCAACAAACTTCCTCAAGGAGATCAAGACATGGATTCTAAATTTCCACGTATCAGCTCTAAAGAAAACCTAGATGCAGGGAAGTAAGATCTCAAGTGGAATTTACCTGACATCAAAGGAAGTAACTCTGAAAGGATGCAAAATTAGATCCTATTTCCTTAAGTTAACAAACTCAATAAATCATCATTTTCATGCCAGTAGTCTAATTTAGAAAGAGAAAAGGAACCCACACAAAGGAAACCCAACAGAAAGAAAACAGCAGGGATACACTAGGAAGAACAAAACTAAACTGAATCAGTCCTGCCTTTCCACCCACCAATTCCATGCAGCAGTGGAACATGTAATAGTAATGTTTCCTGTAATAAAGGAAGCACGAGCGGGCAGTAGCACATTTTGCCTTGCAAAGGTAGCAAGATATACTCAATTATACAGATGACAGAGTGGATAAGGGAAAACTGGATTACTCACTGTCGAGCACTGGTTTGCTAATTGACATTAGAGACATGGATTTGGTCAGTGGAGACGAAACAGCAGAAGAACAGAAGTTAAATCCTTGTGGCTGCGATGTCTGATGCACCTACAGAGCAGAACAGAACCACACTGAGAATGTCAAGAATGACAGAACCATCCCAGCTTCAGATGCCAGTTCAGTGCTCATGTTTACTGCAACTCTCACTTGGAAACAGTGAAACAGTGCACAGGTGAAATGCAACATTTTGTTTTGTCTTTTAAGTGTCAGACAACTAATTATGCAACAGAGAGATATGTGTGCTTGATTTTCCTGCAAGACACTACAAAACATAGATATTGTTAAAACTCTCTAATGGTCATGAGAATTGCTGTCATGACTCCAACTCCTCAGCAGAACCAGACTGTGGTTCAACTTGGTAAAAAAAAAAAAAAAATCTGATGCTTAGCAGTGTGTTCCCCAAAAATGCCATTCCTCTAAGCAAGAGAAGACATAAGAGCTGTGCTGCCACAAAGAACGAAGTGGAAAATTTAAAACAGTTGGAGATTCCTCCATGTTAAAGATGGAAGATTTCTAGTATTATGTTTATGTACATATAAGGTGGAAGCCTTTCTGAGACTGTCACTTGGGAAAATTTGATGTAGCATTTCCCAGACATCCAACAGTAGTTGGACAGCTTTACCTGGTGGTTGTAGTCTCTGATTTCTCCTTGCTCGAGCTCCTCAGTGAGCAGGACCAGGGACTGATTGCTGGCAAGTGGACTCCTCCTCAGGTCTTTGGAACTCAGAGAAGAAGCCTCCAGGTTTGTAGAGGGCTTCTTGTTCTCACCAGAGTCTCCAGTAAGGCCTTCTAGGCTGTAACTGAAGAGAAAGCACAGAGGTCAGATGCTACTGAACTTGTAGGGACCTGTGTTTTTCAGCACAGAGCACCTGCAAATGTAAAACACCCAGCAGGCACTCAAGTGTGCAGGCAAATGCAGGTGTTACTCCTCAGCATGTTCTTTTTTTCTTCAGAGCAAATAGCAATATCTTTGTGCTTCTAATGAGACATAAAGGTTTGTTTGTTGCTGGAACAACCATTGAAACTCCTGGTCAATCACCTTCCCTACTGCTTTTTTTACTCTTGAGTGGTGCACAGGAAAATCCAGAAACACCCCCTTCTAAAGATTTTGGCATTTCCACATATTCTTTTTGCTTGCTTTTTATTAGGCTCTCCCTTGGAATAAAGCCACCCAAATCAAACTACCCAGCATAGCACAGTGCTGCCTGTCCTGGACCAACACCTCTCCCAGCAGCCACATCAGCTGCTCTAACACTCATCACTGCTGCCACATCCTCTGAATCTATTTTAAATCTGGACACTGAACAGTTTTGGCATGGCCAATGTAATTTACTCTGCCAAAGCTGGTTTCTTTTTTACCCATGCTGGTTTATTTTTACCATAAAAACAAAACCACAGTTTTCTTTCTAAATTCAATAAATGTTGTCTCCATCACCCAATCAATTTTATCATCTACTGATAGAGCTGGGCAATAACTCAAAGCTAAATAAAATGCTAAACTTTTGCTTGCAGAACTGTTAGAAATGTAACACTTGGCCAAACTCTGTAGAGATAGGGGCTGACAGACAAGTGACCTCTACAGGAAAATACCCAACACACTCTCCTCTCACTGACACAAAACATACCCTCTCACATGGGACTATTTAATCTGATAAATCTTGTCCTAATATTCTGCTTCTGACCCTCTTGCTCCTCGTGCCCAAGCATGAACAAACCCATTGAAATGTGGGTTCACTGGGTGAAGCTTTACAGAGCCCCCTCCCAGGACACAAGCATCAATCCATGGCTAATTTTTGATTTGATACTCACTAAATCCCAGCCCTACTCTGGATTTATAATCCCAAACCAAGGCTAATCGTGACATCTCAGTGCTGAACAAGTTGACATGCAAACATAGGAAAAAGAAAACATACTACAAGGCTGTACAGATGATTTTAAGAAAAAACAGTGGAGCTTTAAATTTAGGTAGGCTTGCATAGCAGTGATTAATGTTCTATAGTCCCTTGGAAGCATTGAAAGACTCATAAATATGCACACTGAAAGCAAAAACTGCAATAAACCATGAATAAGAAGATTTAGTAGATTTAAAAAACCTTTTTTCATGGTAATTAATGAGAAAAAAAACCTGGTTGAAGCATTTATAGTTTAATCTCCTTTAGGAAGACTGTGACTCGTCAATGTGTATCAATAGCAAGCATTTAAAAGTTTATTTTAAAACACCTGTAGGTAGAAATCAGTCCCACTTCTACTGATTAATTAGGACAGAAGAATATCTCTTCTTTACATTCCAAGGTGGTAACAAGATGCTACACAGTAGAGAAAAAAAAATCATGTACTTGTGACAGAACTAGTTAAAACCTGCAAATATTAGCCCATAAAACAGTTATCAGTGATACTGGTCTGTAATTTGCTGATTGGCACATACACATCAAACATAATTAAACTGTAGCAGGAAGGGCAGAAATTTATTTCTCAATATCTACTCTCAGAAGAACAGTTTTAATAGCTCTACCCACAACCAGCAAAAACTGCCAGAGAAAAGCAATAAAGCCATAGAATCTGGGGGACTGGCTTCCACACAATATTGGGTAAAGATGTGACCTGCAAACATCAATCTCAGCGCTGGGACCTTCTACAGAAGATGCAAACTTTAAGAGCCTGGGAAATTTTCACCTGTGGTGATCAGATTGGTTTTTTCAGAGAAGGTTTTACACGATTAGTCTCTCTGAAGAAAGGCCTAGCTCTTTCAATTTACAGAGAGCAAATCTGTGTGAACTTAAATCCTTCATGAGATTGACCTGGTACAGAGAGGTGCTGAATCATATTTAATCTTGGTTTGATTCTCTGGTGATCACGACCATCATTCTGATCACCGCTGCGCAAAAAGCACGGCTGGAAGCCACCACAGAGCAGAGCAGCTCAACCCAGCAGTGCAGCTTCTTTAATGCCAGAGGCCAGTGGAAAGAAGCAGCCACCACCTCCACCTGCAGCCCCGTTCTGAGGATCCACTCCCAAGAGCAATTGCTGAAAAAGCAGACCAAGCAAACAAACACGTGCAGGCTTCAGCCAGAGCAGCAGGGGAGGAGGCCACGCACGAGAAGCTGATGGCAGGGTGCTTGCAGTGCTCCTGTGCTGCTGCTGCACATTTATTCATACCATACCTTCTACAAGTAAAGTCAGGACCCATGGCAATGTACTGTACGCCTGAGGGACACCAGCTCAAACTAGGAACAGCAAAAGAGGCAAAGAGAGGAAAAGGGCAGTGATTATCGGATTGTCATGGAACACGGGGAACGTTACAAGACTCTCACTCTTACATATTGTAAAAAAAACCAACAACAAACTCAGAAATAATGCACTAGCACACGTCTTCTTGCACAAACACACCACAGTGCCCCAAAGGCTCGAGGCTACCACTGCACAAGGAGAAGGACAAGCCCATGCTTCCCCCAAACCGACCCCATCAGCAAGTATACAATGTACTGGAAAAAGTACTCCTCATGGGGAGAGAGGTTTTTGGGAAAAACAAGGCTAAAACATACCAAAGCCAATTTGTAAGTAATCACACACAGCCATTGTGTTAGCAGTGGTTAGTATTTTCCTGGTAATGCTCATCCTCAAATCAGAAAAAGAATCCCTTACAGGTATTTCATAGTGTAAGTGCCCTCCATAGAAATATTAATAACCTCAGGCTACACTTGGAAAAAATAAGGAGAAAGAAACATTCTTAAATGCTGCACAGCCAGTCAGTGAAAGAGGCTGGAAGAAAAAAAACAGGCTAATCTCACTATTAACTTGGGATTAAATCAAGAGTGCTTCTAACTATAAAAACTTTTCAGCTCCCATTCCCCAAAAGAGTCCCAAAGTTGCATCATGAAAGACGTAAGAAATGCAAATACAGAATGCAAATATTTTGGTTGTTATTTTAGACTGCTTTTGGTGTTTTTTCTCTGTTAGCTCACGGCCCAAATGCAGGTTTTGCAGAAAGAGAGAAACTCATCTTCTTGTCAGCTCTGACATTTATATGATCCCTAAATCCTGAAAAAGTTGTTCAGGGAGCACACACTGTGTGAAGGGAATTCTGCATAAGCACAAGTTCTGCTCCCAGGTCCTGGTCCGAGATCCATGTGAGGAGGGGACGTGGCCAGAGCACACTCTGCTCTGTGACAGGAGCCTATGCAAAGGGCAGAACAAATTTAAGCCTTCCTGGACAAGGAATTGTGAGTGCCAGAAGCCCCCTGAGGGCACAGATGAAGATTTAAACCCACTGAATGCATTGTGTCATGCCAAATCCTCATATTGTTTCCACACACAGTGCAACACTGGAAAAATTCCAGAAGGATTTGACAATTGGAAATATTCTGGAGGAGTGTTCAATAACTGCTGCCTGTTTTGTAAATGATATTAACTGGGTGAGGATACACCCAAAGCTTTAAACCCAAAAGCCCCCAGGTGTGTTTCACCAGTAGCTCTCAGCACTACAAACACTCTTCATGAAAACATTCCTCCCCATAACAAGCCAATACTCCCAAGTACTTCATTGTCCTCACCCAATTCAACCACAATGGCAGATGTATTTAAGTATTAATGGGGGATGGCAGGGACTAAAAACTTGTGTGAAATCACAGAGGAACCAAGTCTGGGCCACAGGAATTCCATCCCCATCACACACAGTCTGTACTCTCAGGCCTGGTTTCAGCCTGCCAGTGGGTCATCAGACCTGCTCAGGGGCAACTGAGAAGCATCCCAAGGTAAGTGTCACATATGATTCCCCAGGCCATCTGCTTGTGGCCACAAGAGCACTGAGCTTGGTGGACCCTTTGAGATATGCTTATGTCACCTTGCTTTCCAAAGCCACTCATTTTTGTATGGTCCTTTTTCAACCGAAGGAAAGAAGATTATCCTCATTAAAGAGATCATATAATATTTACACTTTAAAAGATGCCTCTATTCCTGATCATTGCCATATTATGCTGATGACCCCAAATGCTAAAACTGCAGGGGAGGGAAGTAGAAAAGTAGAGGGAGGGAAGAAGAGGAGCCCTACATATGTCGGAGGAAGCCTGGAAGTGTTAAGATCTCGGAGAAGGAAGGAAGGGGTTCTGCTGGCAAAGGCTGTGGAAAGCACTCCTGCAGAATCACAGTCCTGCAGGGGAGCCACTCACAGCCTGCTGGCAACACCATAAAATCCTAAAAGGATCATTACAGAGCATGCAAAACTCCTTTACAGAAGACAATTTGGGGAGGAGGATGAGCTTTTATCTACATCAGCCTTGTGGGAGAGCATAAGCTGTTGGAATCAGTATCCCTGCTCCACAAGTGGGGTTAGAGAGGATGATTCCAGAATGGTTTAGAGACCAGAAAAAGTGAGAAAGTGTTAATGAAAGGATTATCACACATTTCAGATATGACATGGTATTACAGACATTTTCTTTATTCTACATGTAAGCTCAGTGTTTCAGGGTATTTGGACTCTGAATACTAACACAGCTCCTACAGAGGAGCCTTAAGAGACTCCTGATAAAAAAAAAAGTTCATTTGCATGAGCTGAGAAGACAAGCACTGAACTGCTTCCTGCAGTGATGCAAATGAAGTGGCTTCTTAGAAGTAAAAAAACCATATTCTTTCTTTTGTCTTTTTTTAAAAATTCTTTTTTAAGAGTGTTCTTATGAACCATACAGTGCTGCTAGGGTTCATTGATGCTGAAGCATGATGAGGCACAGTGATTTTTTTGGACATAACATCATGGTAGTAACATTCTTTTCACATTTTTCTGCACTTTCAGAACCACTGAAGGGCAGAAGTTCAATCTCTCTTTTTTATTTAGCCTAAGATGTCTAAGTGTGGACAGTCCACATCTGCTGTGTCAAAAATTAAGCATCCTCTTTTATATACTAATAGCCAATGCAAAAGTTACATGAGTGGAACTGCATATCTGTGGAATGAATGAGAAACTGAAAGCTTGTTCTAGAGAGGAAAAACACATGGAAGTAAAGAGAAAAACACACCTTATTTTCTATTTTTTTAGGAAGATGGTTATAAAAACCATAAAAATAGCAAAGTTAAATTTAATTCAACCAACTGCAGATCTGCAAAGTGTTTTCCAAGTCTGAGATCTGACCCATCCCCTCCAAGTCTTGCCAGGAGTCTCTGATGTGCTTTAAATCCAAATCACACACATGCTCCCAGGTAAACCACTGTTTTAACCAACTCCAAATCTTACACATGACAAAGGCCAACAAAATAATATCTGAGATTTCTCTTCATTATTAACATAATGTCCTGGTGAAAGTAGCTCATGTGCTCTGTGGGGCACAAAACCTGCAGAGAGCAAGCAGCCAGGTGGGATGCACAGCTCTAAGGCCAACACTTGCAGAGGGACTACAGCTTTACTAACATGAGAGGATGGAGTTAGTAGACATTCAAACACAAAACAGTTAGTCACATTAGTTGGCTTTGTACCTTCTCCTATGAATGGGAGGCTTCTTTATACCATCCCCCAGAATTCGCATTGAACTGAAAATGAATCATGGAGAATGGTCAGCAGTTTGAATGAAAAAAAAAAATAACAAATGGCAGCTGAAGGATTAATATTCCCAACACACAGAAAGAGGGAAAGGACATACAGGGAAAACACAAAATAAAATATGAAAGGAAGTAACGAGTCTCTGTGTTTCTCCTTTCTTCTTCAAATAAATCTATGGTTTGGTTGGTTTTATTTTCTACAGAAAGAAGGCAGCACAGGTACTGAACATGTTGCAACTTTGCTGCTGCCAAAGCTAGGTCAGTTTAAAGTTTAGATAAGGCCAAACCCTTTGACACAAGCTGTTAGCAACAGTGACTAACACCAGCTCCAGTTCTGCAGTGCTTAATCCATCAGTGAAACATGAGGGTGTTTCTTTCCCCAGCCTGGACTTTTAACATGCACTGCAGCATTGTTGAAAGACAGGCATTTCAAATCCACTATGAATGTCAGGAATTAACTGAAGGATGAACATCCTTTTGTGCAGCCTTGTTGGTTTTCTTTGTATTTTTAATAGCAAAATGTAGACACGAGGATTATCTGTGAAGTGCATTTGAGGAAAGACAGGAAGCAAAGGGGAACTAAGCATCTTTTCACATTTCATTTAAGATTATTATTATTTTTTTTCCCTGATCTTTTCTGTGAACTAACTTTTATGCTCATCCCTCTTACAAACAGAAAATATGTAACAGTGGAAAAGACCAAAATTTACAAAAGGCTGATTTATTTTTTTTTTTCTGTAGGCTTTTTGGGTCTATCTAAGCTTGAATTAGCTTTGTCATCAAGGTTAGGACTATTTTTGGTGTGGATGGGGGCTGCAAGTCATGGCTGGGGCAGGAAGCACCTCTCAGAGCTCAGCTGATGGTGCAGCACTCTGTCACCCCATTCCTCCTCCTGGCTGCACAGCCCAGTTCTGATCCTTGGGCTGGTTTTGCTGGCAATTAAACTTTATTTGTTTTTTTTCCTCCCCATTTAGTGAGTGCAAGCTGCTCACCTACAGAGCAGAGAAGTGCCATGGGAGCCCAGAGGAGGGGAGGGAGCACAAAGGGTGGTGGGAGCAGCACAGATCCAGCCCATCAGCAGGACAAACCTCAGACAAGGCTTGTGCTCAGTGTTACTTCACTTGGAAGGTTTGCAAAAGTCAAGTTGTAATAGGGACTTTCCCCCTTCAACTGGAAAAGCACCTACTGCATGTGAAATAAATGAATAAGCAAACACTCCAAATTTAACCGATTTGAGTGGAAGTCACTTGTTTGCACTTCACTTCCTCAGTATTTGTTGTTTCTCACTAAGCAACCAGAGTCCCAACATCACAACAGCCACATATGAAAGGAACAAAGAAAACAACAAAAGGACACAGCAAATAATCCAAATTCCTTTCTGAAAGAAGCATAAAAACAAACATGAATCTAATCAGCAGCACAGACTCACCAGCTTTTCTTTTTTAATTACCCTACATGACAGCTATCCTTATGTAGCTGCAGATGTATGTGAGAACATATGAGAAGAATTACTGTTCCTTTAACTCAGATTTTCTTACATTTACAATGAATGTATTTTCCCATATCAGAAACAGCCTCCAAAGTGTGATGCAGGAGAATTTAACCCCATCTGTTCAGTGTCAGCAGTGATTGCCAGCTACGCCATTTATTACCCTCAGAAATCCTTATGCATCAGGCCCTACACTTAAAAACAGACCTCCCCAAATGAGTTCATGAGCTCATGGACTCATTCTGTCACAAACCTGCAGGTATGCTGACTCTTTTGTCACTTTTAAAAATTAATGGGCATTACTTATCTAAATATTACCTGGGGACCAGGAATGAAGCCCAAAAAGGTGACACTGTTAAACAACAAGAAGAATGTCAGGAATTAACTGAAGGATGAACATCTTTTTGTGTAGCCTTGTTGGTTTTCTTTGTTTCAACAACAACAATAAAAATCTTTCACTGTATGTTACTTAGAGGATCCTGCATGGTTTTCAATATTGACTTTAAAACTTGAAAGGTCTACAATATTCCTTTAGTGATACCCACAGCTGCTGTGTGTACAGGATGCATACATTCCTGATGGGAGGCTGCTGCCTCCCCCTTGATTGTCCAAAGGGGTCAGTGACCATTTTCAGGAACCCATTGTGACTGGCCAGTTTTAATTTAATTCCATGCAGCCCCACATGCAATGGCTCTGTTTCTGTTAACAGCAGAATGTTTGCCACAAGGGCACCACAGGCAGCCAGAGAGTGGCACTGCCCTGCACACCTGGGCCTGCATCCTCTGTGAGCTGTAGGGAGGATATGGCAGCCTGACCCTGCTAAAGCAACTGGCCATTCCTGCTCTGAGGGCATTAAAGCACACTAAAAACACTCCCCAAACCTCCACTGGGCTCAGAATACACAGGGTTTGGCCCCAAGCATCCCACAGCCCAAATGCTGAACAGTGCAGGGTGTGGCAGGGAACCTCACACCAATTTTTGGTGTGCATCTTCCTTTATTTCATTTTCTTCCCCCCTGAAATGAGGGACTCAGCAACTTTTCTTTCCACAGTCACTTGGCACCAGCATGGACACACTCACATGGCTCGTACACCTCTCCCTTTTGTACCTCCTGAAAGAACAGATGGGAAAACTTCCCTTTTGAATCCTCCTGAACAACACCAGGGACATCGGTGATGAGTTAGGTGGAACTTACTGTCCATGAGAGACTGAGGTGGAACCAATGCTGTGAAACAGGGGACCCATCTTACCATTATGAAGAGCTTCCACAGAAAATTTTTTAAGCCCCGGTGCCTGTGTTATCTCTTAATACAGTCAGAGAAATAATGGTAATGTTTGTTCTGTGGGCAGTGAGATTTAACACTCCAATAATTCCTTTGTACAGAAAGGGGTGGTGACAGTTCTAATGGAAGACCTGTCCCGAGGTAATTCCATTTACTCTGGAAAGCTCAAGCATACTATAGGAATTAAGTACTCTAATCCTGAAAGTTAATTTAAGGTAACTCCAACAAACATACATTAGGAAATTGTCTTAACCTCTTCAAATGAAGGAGAAATAATCAAAAGTGATGTGCTCGCTTCTGATAAACTCCTCAGTTCTATCACGCCAGGTTTAAAGCTCAGATAAATATGCCTGAGTGGGTGCAGAGTAAACCAAAGCAGCTCCTCACTCACCTCCTCTGATTGATCTCTGCCTCGTTGGTGGCATTCTTCCCCGGCCCCCAGCTGTGCCGCCGGAAAGGGGACAGCGGCCGCATGGAGCTGCGCAGGACGGAGGACGGAGCGGGCACGTCCGTGATGCTGTCCAGCTCCTCTTCCTTCTCCCCTCCCTCTGAGGACACCATGTTGGTGCAGCTGCCACCCAGGCTGTGCCTGTCCTTGGGCTGGGCGAAGCTGCCCGTGGGTGGGAAGGGGAGGGACGTGTCGCTGCCCAGGGATGAGTTCCTCTCCAGGGACATGGTGTCGTCTGCAGAGGAGCTGGAGCTGGTGACATCGCATGCGGACTGCTCCTCTTCAGGCTGCTGGGGGTATGGAAAATTAAAAATAAGTTGAAGTAGAATCACAGACTGGCTTGGGTTGGAAGGGACCTCCAGAGAGAAAGTAGTCCAACACCCTTGCTGTGGGCAGGGACATTGTTCACTAGATCAGGTTGTTCAAAGACCCATCCAGCCTGGCCCTGAACACTTCCAATGAAGTGAATACATTTAAATAAATGCAAATATTTTATATTTCACATGAGCTAAGAGATTTCTTAGTCAACGGCATAAGGAAAATCAACCATCACAGAACTGAGGCTTTTTGCTCTGGTTTCAAAAGAGGCTGAAATGCTCTGCAGGGTGATCTCTTCCACAAGTCCCTGGCTGCTATTACCCAGGCTCCCAGCTCAGATCCTCTGCCTGCCTTCTTCCCCCCAATTCTATATTTCACCCTGCACAGCAAATCCTGTTCCTCTCAGCATTTCTGGCTAAACCTGTTATCAATCAAGGTGCCATAAAACTGCCAAAGGTTTACTGAGAGCACGTAATGGGGAAGGGGGTTATCACAGCTCCTGATGATAAACTCCAGCCTCTCCTGTGGGACTGGGATGGGCTTGTGGAGCTCAAGGGCAATGCACTGCCCCACTGCATCATGCAACACTAAAGGGAAAATGACTCAGTGGCAGAAAACAAACAAACAAACAAACAAAAATAAACGCTTAATTCCTCATCCCCAACTACTTTCCATGAAGCTGAAAGATTAATATCAGGGTTTGCAGCGTTTTTCAAATCCAACTGTCACTGAAAAATATCGTTCTACAGGATCAGCCACCCTGTATTAGAGATTTTGAGTCATACTGTAATTTTGGGGTTTAGTTTGCTCCAAAAGCAGCATGTAGATGACAAACTGGTTCTCTCTGGCCAAAGGCCACATGCTGACCATACAGCCCCAGCAGAGCCCGTGCTATTCCATGTTCCCTGCAGCCACTATAACAACACAAGCATCTTTCTGACATCACCTCCAGTCTGAAATGGTGTTTGCCCTGAGGGACTGACATGGGAAGTTTCAATTTATCCTCCTGCAGAGCCCCGTGCTGTATCATTTAAAATCATACCAGGCAGAGTGCTCTGTCAGGCCATGCACAACAGAGCACTCAGCAAAAGGTGGTTAATTGTCCTCACAGAGAGGGCTCAGGGGGCTGGGCAGGAGCTGAGTGCTCCAGGGGCTGCAGGCTGTCAGCAAGCATTTGGCAGAAGACAACTGGATACAAAATCCTGCTCTTGGAAGGGGAAGATGGGAATCAGACCACATAGAGGGAAGGATGAGCAGGAGGACCGTGTTAAAAAGTCCAGAGACTTTTGTTTTATTCAATATTTGCTTTATTCAAGGGACACACACTATAAGCTATAAGCTTTTTATTTAACTGAACAAAAAAAATTGAGATATTAAAAAAAAACTTCTAATCAAGTATTTCACTATTCAGAGAGAAGCCCTGTTTCAAGCTTAGCTATTTTTTATTCTTAGTTCAGTTTAACAGGTACACAATAATGTTCCTGAGATGGTTTAACTAAATGCTGTTACACTGCTTCCCTTCTCACATCCATCAAAGGCAAACAGAGGGGAAAAAAAAAAAAGACGACATCCACAGCACAACACCAAAGTACAAGAACCTTTTAAACACAAAGCATTAAAAACCACACTAAAAATACATCCCTCCAAATACATTCACTTCATGTTAAGGTATGTCAAATGTTAATAATAAATTTCAGAAAACTATGTCCTGCAAACTAGCGAACTACTGGATTTGATACATTTGAATAGGAAGTTGAGGTTTAAAGAAAAGAGAACGGAAATGGAAGCCCTGTGAAGTTTTTGATGATGTTCAGCAGTATTCAAGATAATCTGACATTTGTGTGACTCATTATGAGAGCTTACTGAATTGCTTAAATACAGACAAATCAAGTAGTCAGTATGAGGATAACACTCCTACAGTGGAGGAAACAGTCTGCCACTTTTCTAAGACAGAAAAATACTGCCAGACAGTAGATCAGACTGGATGGGGCTTTGGAGCCACCTGGTCCAGTGGAAGGTCTCCCTGACCATGGCAGGGGGCTGGAATAAGATGAGCTTTAAGGTCCCTTCCAACCCAAACCATTCTGTGATTCTGGGATTGGGGCAGCAGAGAGGAGAGGAGAGGACTGACTTCACCCCAGCAGCTGTGTGAAGTACGGGACAGCCTGGAAATTTTCAATCTGGATGCAAACCTAGAAACAACAGTGCAGAGCACCAAATTAAATAGGGAGGAATTCGAGTAAAAAGAGGAATTTTTATTTCCCAGATGAGAATACTGCTGCAGTTTGAAACGCACAACAAACCCACTTCCCTAACAAGGAAGACTTAGGGCTTTTATCACAAAGTGCAGTTCAAGGAGATGTTTGAAAAACGGGAAATACGTTTGGTCCATTTTAACTTTTACCTTGAGCATTCGACTGACGACAGAACACAACAAACAATTCCCTTGAACTTGTGGCCTATGCTTATTCCTCTAAAAATATTCTGCCGTCATTTCAATGATTTTTTTTTCTTTTGAAACAAAGGAAAACAGTTAACATGAAAGACGACTCTGTCTGAAAAATGCCAAGTGTGGCTAACACATCTAAAACATCTATATTGTAGTCACCACTGCAAAAAAATTAGCTGTCTGGCCAGCTTTAATCCTATTTGAGTAAGAAAATACCATGTTTCAAGAACAGAATGTGTTCTTTTCTAACAGAGAAAAGGAAATATTAAAGAAATACTAACTTTCTTTCACTTAGGCTTGCTGGATTGTACCTCAAAGGCCAAAAAGAGCCTTTACAGACATTTGCTAATAGGCAGTTTCTTTGCCCTCAAAATTTGCTGTGAAGCTTCGAAGAAAAAATAAGATAAGGTGTAAAAGTGAGTATTTGGAGAAAGGACACATGTACTTCTCCATGAAGAGGGATAACAGAAATCACTGGGATGGTGGGGGTACAAGATAACTTATTTCACTAAATCCCTCCACTGTAGTAGGTCTTGATAAGGAGAATTAAAATGTTCTTTCAATCATTTCCATGATGACATCATGCATAGCGTGAGACACAAACTTTCTCTGTCCCCTGACCTTCAAAGACATTAAAGGTGTTAAGAGTATTTTGAAAAAGAAGATGAAAAAAAATTAAACCTTGAATCCTTTAGTTTATTTGGAATACCATGCCACTAAAGGAGTCAACACCTTTAGTTGGCTTGATATATAATCCAGCAGAGTAATTTTTTATTTGGATTTGCCTATGGCTCCAGGTTCCTTAAAATTAACCTCAACAGTGTCTTTCTATTAATTATTTATCATAACGTTTATGATTTGGGGTGGAGGTGAAAGCCTTTCCCTTAAAAGCTTTATTCCTTTGGGTTTGTGTTTTTGTTTTTGATTTTTTTTTGGACAGCTGTTGGGTCTTTTTCTGTTTGCTCTTTTTTAAGAGCTACAACAACTCTGAAAAAACAAATGCAAAACATTTATGTATTTGTGTATTTTCTCTGAGTAAACCAAAACAAAGGCAGAAATTAAATGATATTCAAGACACTGAGTTGCAACCCCTTCCTTTGGCAACGATCTGTGGGTTCCTGACTCCCTTCATCTGAATCATTTCCCAAGAGGCACATTAGAAAGCTTCCCAGTAATGCTGGACTTCAGTGGCTGGTTAAAAATCAAGATGAGCAAAGCCTATGGGCTCCACCCCAGGATGTTGCCAGATGATTGTGAGAAATGACCTTATGCAGCATTAATCATTCAAGAAGGAGGATGCTGCAAAGCCTGCCCAGATGCCTGTCTGGGACACAGAGGGAAAAGCAGAATGACGAGGACATGGGAATGAAGTGCTGACGCAAAAAAAAAAAATTTTTGCTGGAGCCATAGACTTGGAAGCAGCTTCTGCACCTCAGTGACAGCCTGTAAAGTCTGGAAAAAAGGGCAGGTTTTAGTGCTAAACCTTCCTGAACCCGACAGCTCATATTCCACTGCTCAGCACACTGCTCAGCACACGTCCTTCAGAGAGAGGAAGAAATGAAACAAGCAGAGGAGAAGGGAAGGAGATGAGAGAGGAGCCCACCAAACACCAGGGACAGGGTAAGGCACCTGCAGATTTTGTGACTTCACAGACCCCAATTCTTCATGGACAGGGACAGAATCAGGCCTTTCTATCTATGAAAGATAGATATCTATCTAGTGATGTCTAAGGAAGCAGCCCAAAGACTCAGCAGCTTGTTCTTTCTACATTTATTTTAACGCATTAAGCAGCTAGCAAAGAAGGATTTATTTCTACAATAAAAAAAAACCCAAAAAACAACTCTAGTAGACAAAAGTTCAACCCTTGCTCCACAGAAAGGGGAAACAAGAACAGAACTAGTAATAACAATAATCACCATGACACTGAAAGGTTTGAGATCCTCCTTGTTCATAAACATATTCTGTCTCTTCCCAATTTGATACAGACACTGTACTACTTCATAGGTTTATAAATAAACTACAGCCAAGACAAGCATCTTACAATAATTTTCGGACAAAAGATTACAGCCACTACTTATTTTGGTGGTCCTTAAAAATATCTGTAATTTCCATTTCTAGCACCTGGAATCAGTACTGCAAGACCAAAAAAGATTTAATTAAGGAACAAGCTCACAACACTAAATTAGTTCTTCTGTTCCTTTAGAAATAACTTAAACTGTAGAAAAGATATTCAGATAAATCCTGAGAAAGGAGACAAGGAATCAAATCAGGAAAACAAAGACAAAGCAACTGAGGTTGAGATTAGCTTTGAATAACTTTCTAAACTCAACTCAGGAACCTTTTGAAGCCATTTGAAGACAAAGTCTGCAATCCACTACATAATGAGAACAATGCAAAGGCTACTAAATTAAGAAATTCCCTTTCTACAAAGAAAAAAAATCTTGCTTTTGCCCTCTCTCCACTGTTAGTTGAAGATCTATTTTCCCCACCACCTCCTCTCTTCTTTATTGGCATCCCTGCTACATTGCACTACCTATTCTGGTTACATTCTAATCTTTATTTCTCCTATTTGAAGAAGGAAACTTTCCACATAAGAAAGAGGCAAAGCAAAAATTCTGTAGAATATAAAATCTGCTGTGTTCCCACTGCACTCTTCTCCCACACTTTCCCACAGAAGCATTAAACCAGGCTGAAATGGCAGCTGGCTGTCGCAATCCGTGTCACTCTACACAAGGGAACTGAAGACAGCCTGCTCTGCCAAACAGCCTTGTACTCTGACAATCCAGGGTCCCAGATCCTTTTGACAGCAGGATGGGAAAGGGTGAGGCTGGTGAGCTCTGTGCCCTACCACGTGCATTAAGGATGACTTTACTGTTCATTTATAGCTCATGAGATCACTTAGCCTGGGCTGTGGTGCTTCCCATCCTGCTGGAAAATATTCATCACCCTCTGATTTGATTTCAGCAAACAGAATTCTGTTTCATTCAATACATTTCTCAGAAAGCCAGTGTGAAAGCTACTCTGAGAGTTAAGTTTTGCAGAGTAGGAGCTGTGCCTGCACAAACCTGTGAGCTGCAGCTGAACCAAAGAGTGGGATCACAGTGATGGCTGCTCTAAAGAAAAGTCACATCCCTTTTGATTCTACTTCATTATATTCTTTCTGTGTGCTTTTTCATCATCTGCTTATGCCAAGAAGAACACAAACTACAGCAAGATGATTCTTCAAGAGCCAAAACCTAATGACCCCCTGAATAAATTCAAGTGCTCTGACGTAGATGCAAAAGACTGATGCCAAAGGGAGGCATCCTCTGCTCAGGAGGCCAGCTCTGTCTCTCAGGTCTCTCCCACTCCTCCTCAGCAACACAAAGGGCACAGGGATGACTAAGGTTAGCAATGCCTTCTGTTGTTGATTTTGAGCAAACTTGAAAACACTTTCATTCTACTTGCACGCAAACAGGCATTAGAGGTATGTCGCCTAGGCAACAAAACTATTCCCTGGAATTGGCCTGAAGTATTTAGAATGAGTGTTTCCTTCCTTTGACACTGAATTTACAGAAAAACACTGGTTCCTCTGAGAATTACAGCATATAAATCTGAAGGTGTCAGCACAGAGGTCACAGTTTGCTGGAGAAAAGCTCTTTGTTACACGAGTTAAAGATGGATTTCATATCATCTGTGCAATCCCTAATGACCTCACAAGAAAATCCACCTTTTCAACTGTTCCTCTGGTGCCTGATTTACTTTTGGACAGACAAAATTACTTCCATTTTTTTAACCATTGGGGGCTGTACAGCTTTTGGAATTCTGCTGCAAGTAAATACATCCCTCATGTAGAGGCATGTGAGGAAGAGACCGGATCCTTCCCATCTATTCGGTTCCAGGATAATCACTTCCAGTATTCCAACACACCAGTGAAACCAAGATGATCTGTGTGTGCTGTATGGGTTCATCAGGGGCTTTTTTAACTATATCCCAACCAGGCTTTCTTACCTTCCCAAAGACAAGGTCTTCCATCCCATCACCAGGCAAGGGGAAGAGGTCAGACTCACTCCCAGACTCCCTTTTAAGACCTCCCTGTGACGAGGCACAGACGCTGCTCAGCCCATCCTCCAAGAAGTTCTCACATTCTGCAGGAGCAAAGCACAAAGAGTCAAAACCTGAGGCCTTCTGTAGCATCCAAATATCAGATTCACATTCTCTCAGTGAATTCCAGGATTTAAAACACACAGCTTTACAAATAAAGCTTTATAAATTTGTTCGCCTCTCAAAACTGCCTGTGAACTCTCAAATGATTTATTCCAGAGTTTAAAACTCCTTTTTAAGTGCATCATTGAAGTACATGGTGCAAAGTGAAACTCTGCATGAAACAGCTGTAAACATCACTAGCTTGAGGTGCTGATAAATATACTACATATGAGGTATCCAATACAGAGCATAATGGGATATTTCCTCTTGATTGCAACAACTGCCAAATTACATTCATATTCAGTAAATATCAATTGTCAATATTTGCCTTCTTTCTCAAAGAATCAATTCCCTCTAAATGTCAAGGTGCTTTTAGTGCATATTTGGACAATTATTTAATTTTTTCTTCTACACTCCTAACTGAAAGAGCACTAGTGTGAATTCCATGACAAGCTTTACTTTTTCAAGATTCAAAAATTAGATTATTTTTTTAAAAACTCTCAGCTTTCCTAACCCCTGACATTGAAATACAAGCATGTTGCATCTCTTTTTTTCTCACATGCTTCCAGCTATTTGCACTGGGTTAATCAGGAGTACAGAACTAGACTGCAGCCCCTGCAAAAGCCCCCTTTCCAAAACCTTTAACAGACAAGTATCCGCCTAAGAAACATCTGTACATATTTTATTTGTTCATCCTTCAGGCAAAAGTATTAATGACAATTTTGCCAAAAATTGAACACTCATATTTCCCAGCTCAAAATGTTATTTAGTTATTAGTTTGTTGTTGGTTTCCTTTTTTGTTTGTTTGTTTTTAAGGAAGGTGCTATTTTGCATCTCCTCTAACTAAACAGATCCAAAATGTGCTCAGCTGTCTTGTGAAGAGCCAGGGCGATAAAATATTAGTTCACTCTGAAATTATACCTCATCAACTCCATCCTTGCTGACATCAAGCTTAAAACATTAGTGAAAGGACAAAAGGTTTGGGTAGTTTAAGGTCACCTCTTTGCCTTCCCCATCCTTAATCTATGCCTGACAGCAGCTATGGAATACCCTGGCCACATCCCAACTGATGGGAGTGACTCTACTTCTGGAGAAAATGGCATTATTGTGAGAGTGGTGGGGCTGTCCCCATTTAGGGCAGGGGGAGGTGAAGCCAGTCAGAAGCCCCATTACCCCACAGAGGAATTTCCACGCTGTGGAGAATTGGAAAAGCACTTATTGGATGCTGCAGCTGCTCCCGTTCCCCTTTCGGTAAACCTGGAAAATCTGAACTGCTTTTCCATCACCGAGGGGGAGAAGGGAGGGGAGGGAAGAAGGGGGGGACGAAGGGAAAGAAGAGACGGAGCGGCTGTGAGGACGCGGGCCAGGTGCCGTTCATCCAGCTGGCAGCCAGCACAGCATGTCCGCAGCCCAGACTGAAAAACAAAGGGGCTCCAGCCACGTTCCACTGGAAAATCAGTGGGGACAGCTCAGATGTGCTGAGGGATGGATACCTCACCCTGAGGATAAAGCACGAGAGGCAGTGAAGCCTCCTCTGCAGGAGCTTCCCAGGGGCAGAGGAGATGAAGCAGAGGGGAAGAAGGATGAGGAGCAGGGTGATGGGGACCACTCCACACACCTCACCTCATTTGTGCTGAGAAACTCACTCCCAAGCCCTCTCTTCCCTACACTCTCCTTTACTTTTGGTTGGAGGTGTGCATATTTTCTCCCTTTTCTCCCTCCCCTTTTCTCAGTTCGCTGGGTTTGTTTTGAATTGCACAGACGCTGCACAAAGCCAGGCCCTGTGTCTCACACCCCTGGCAACACTTCTGTGCAGAATATAAAGAAAAAAAAAATACAGAGAAAAAAGCCCTAGGAAGAACATTTCCAAGCAATCTCTTCTGTACATTTTCCAAACTCTTGTGTCCTCCAAGCCAGAGCTAAGCCCATGAATTCCATGCCGATAACTACACATCTGCTACACTCCTCTGCACACCTAATTTCAAAAGCATCAACAGAAGATGAGAAGCTCCAGTTTCTGGAGTTACCTTCTAAGATCTGAGGTCTCTGTCCTTGTAAGTCATTTCAGCAGACGAAAAAGGCCTAATTCCTTATCAAGTACTGTATTTTTAAGTTAGCCACATTGACAGCTCATAGTTTTATTGCTGTTAAGTGTTGCCAGATTTTTCTTGCCCTGTCTACACTGCCCAGCACCACAGAGCAGCAGGAGGATGCCTGTGCAGTAACAATATTATTTCTAGAAAGGCCAGAAGCTGCCTAACCTGAGATCCTTCTGCTGCTTCAGTCCATCTGAAGAGCACATTTACTTAAAAACCTATCTCTTTATGCGTGGGTTACAGACATGTATTGCTATAATTATTAATATAAATTTTTAGATACAGCTACCTAATTACATAGTTAATATTATATTTCTATAGTGTAATATTGCATTAGATACTTAATACGTGTGCAACTGATAGTGATCACACAGAAATCACGTAGAAATATGTGATTATAGATCTAGCAAGTGAAATGAGTGCATGCAATTTTGCACACAAATTGCAGTAACCCTTGCCCGAAGCATAAAAATATTGGATCAAGGGGCACTGGGATTCACAGATACAATTAGTAAAGAAGAGACATGGCAATAACATAGGTTCTCCTATAAAAACACCCTTAAAACAGCTATTCAGTGTTCACAACTCATCTAAACAGAACGACTTTTTATTTTTTTTAAATAAAAAAGCATTTACTTACCTTTGGTGTGAGTTAGAACTTCTATTTACGATAACCCCTCAGGTCACTAACCCACACCAACCCTTCTTAGCCTACAGTCTGAAAGACTGAGTTTAAATTTCACATTGACACGCAGTCATTTTCTTTCAAGTCTCTCAGATAAATTGAAGGAGATTTGGGTGAGACCACTGCTCATAAGGACAGCAGGGCACGAAGCCTCCTCTCCATGAGCAGCCTTAGCAAAGTCCCTATTCAGGGCCCTAATAAATTACTCTATTTGTTTTGAACACGCATAATCCAGTGAAAGGAAATGCTTTTTTTCTTATCTTGGACACCAACCCTTCTTTGAAGCTCGCCCAGACTAGATTTTCTGTCCCAGTGGAAGAGCCAGAAAGCACCAGCCAGCACGCAGGGCTGGGATGGGAGCTTGGCACAGCCAGTGGGCAGGGTGTGGGAACGATGGCTCTGGACAGCCTTCCTTCTTCCTGAGCCTGGAATCATGGCAACTTTCAGAGTGGGAGGAAAAAAATAAAAATCTCAAGCCACTGATTTGGGTCTAAATATGGACTTAGGAGTTCAAACTTCTGTCTTTTTTTCTTTTACCCAATTATCCTTTTATCTAGAAACCATATCTGTGTGCCCCTCGCAACATCTTTCAAGTTTACTTAGAAAAAAAAAAAAAGGTTGGGGGGGGGGGAAATCAAAATACTGAAGCACTTGAAATGCAGAGTTATTTGAGATGGTGACACACCACACAGCTCCCTGCTAGTCGAGTGCTGCAGCCATGTGCTAACAATGACTCACAGCACAGTCATTACACAGTTTCTTTAATTTATGTGTTTTCCCCATCCAGGCCAGGATGTCAAAAACAGGGAGAAAAGGAAAGAAAAGGTGAGGAGGAGGAGGAGGAGGAGGAGGAGGAGGAGGAGGAGGAGGAGGAAGGCTGCTGGTCTGGAGCTGCCCTCTGCACAAAGCTCACCTGGAGAGCCCCGCGTGCGCTTGCGCTCCAGCAGGGAGGGGTCGGGACATGGCTCCAGCGGACACCAGCTCTCACGGTTTATCTGGAAAACACATCACAGCACATCAGAGAAAGGCCACTCTCACCAGCACCCCTGTTAGCCTCTTCTCCAATATCCCTCTGCAACAATCAGCAGATACAGAGTTATGGATTAATTTTTCCCCAACAATAAAAATGTCAAAAGTAACATACGATTTAATTTGGGTTTTTTTGCATCACTTCAAACTAATTAGAATACACCAAAACCCTTTATTTCTCCATGGAAAGTTTGATTTGAAGGTGGCTCCTGCTCAAGGAAGGAGTTCAGAGGGAGGATGAGTCAGTGTTTAAGCTACCAGTAGAGGACTGGATAACCTTGGCTTCAAGTCCCACCTCCACTTGTAGCGGGACTGCAGGAAAATACTCTTCTGCTTTATGCCTCAGTTCACTGCCTACAGAACAGAAATTCCTTACCACCCATACTGCTGTACAGATAATTAGCTCAGAGATAGCAAAATGCTCTGGTGATGTGGAATGGAGGGCTTGGGAAGTGCCCAGGTCATGGTGAGAACCAGAAGCACTTTGGGCTTGCATTAACTGAAATGATGATGATAGAAACGCCCATTTTAACACTAAGACACATCACATGGTTTATTTCAACATCAGCCCTTATCACCTCACCCCGTCCTTCACCCTTTCCATGACTCCCAGCCTTTCAGCAAGGATGACTGATCTGCTCTCAGCCTCCTTCTCTCTCTGCCTGTGCTTTCATCTTCCTCATTCGGGTTGTGCTGTCCAACATTTTGACTCAGAAGTCTGCTGGACTATCCACAACCTTTGGCTCATCCAACATTCACTTCCCATCACTTTTGTCTGCAGCTGGCAGACTCTGGGAGTCTCTTTACTCTCTCTGCCATTTATTTGAGCCAAATGCCTTTACTTACTGTCAAACGCATGCAAATCTCACCTGTCCCACACCACAAAACCAGAAGTTATTTCCCCTCCTGACCTGCCCCAACACACAAGATCGCACATGTTAAATTATAGCTAAAAGAAAGCTACTGAAATGGATGACTTAGCCTGATTTTATACGTATTTCTCAAGTATTTCTCCTACCATCTCTTTGGCTTTCTTTTTATCTCCTGAAATAATTTCCTTTCCTCCCTTTCAACTAGCAAATTTTTACTATTTACTTTTTGCCTCTGACCTATGTTCAAATGTCCTCCATGATCTTGCTCTACTTTTGCAGTCCCTTGCTGTATTCCCATCCCCTCAATGTTCTCCTTTCTCCTCTGTTATGAAATGCACCAGTTTTGCCTTCTTATTTTTTTTTTAATAAATAAATTAAAACCAAGCCTCTCCTACCCTTGACCTGACATGCTGCTTTGACTAATGACCCACGTCCTTGTTTCCTCTGTCACTGAGATCATGGAACGTGTTACTGCAGTCCTTGCCTGGCTCCTCCCTGCTCTGGCTGCGTCCCCTGCCCGTCACCCAAGGGGCTCCTGCCAGCATCTCCTGCTCTCCACACCACACAGGCAACCCTGCACTCCCCCAGACCTGGCAGCTACTTGCCACAGCACATTTTTCTTCCTCAGGTTTTGTTCTCCTCCATACTTGTGCGATGACAGAATGGGGTTGGGAGAGCCTTTGACAGGTCAGCTAGTCCCTGCCTGCTGCGCCAAGCTAGGCTCAATTATCATCTGAGGGGTCCTAACCCAACGTGCCCTTAAAATCCTCCAGTGGAGAGGATGTCATGACCTTCCCCAGCCAGCAGCTCTTGCTGACAGAGGCAGGGAAGGAACAGAGAAGTTCTGAGAGGGGAAAAATGAGCAGGAATCTCTCAGGAGAGGTGAAGGAGACACTGAGCTCCACCAGAGTCAGGTCTTGGGGTGACCTCAGTGCAAGTCCCACCTGGATGTCCCTCCCACCTCCATGGAATTTTGCAGGCTATTTTTCTTAGGGATGAGGTACGCTTTGTAGCACTTATTCCCTGACTGCATTACACAGATATTTATCCCATCACACCCCTCTATGTACACACATCTAAGATCGGAGTGTTCCCGGCACCTCTGCTCCACACACACCTGTGTATCCATTTTCTCCCTTTTACATACAATACATCTATATTAAATGAGAGGCAGCAAGGAAAGGAGAGGCAGTCTTCAGTCTGAGAAAGGATTGGTAAGCAAAACTTCAATAATTTTTTTGCTTTCCAAAATGACATAAGGATGTTGCATTTTAACTGTTGCATGGATAGTGGGTCACATTCTAATTCTTTCAACAGAAGACACACCCCATTCTCAGCAAGGCTGTGTGGTATCTAACCTTAGAATCTAAACTGCAGAATTTATTCTTCTTTTAGTCTTAAAAGAGCTGCAAAGTCAATAAATACCACTTTATGACTGTAAAGTCAATAAATATCATGCTATTATTCTTTTCTCTCCAGACAAGGCAAAATAATTGGCACTACACTTTCCATCTTATTAAAGGCAAATCTAGAGGTTGAGGCTGAACACAGATAGAAAGATAAATGCAAATGTGTGCTCAAGTCCCCACAAATGAAGGAATAACCCTTTTCAGATAAAAAAATCAAATTCTGTCTCCTTCTGACTGACTTGCACCTCCCTCCTTCCTCCTCAACAAGAGTCTGACCCTTAATTTTAAACAAATCACCATCAAATTCAAAGGAACTACTCCTGATTTATACTGATATCCACTACTGGAAATCAATAATTAAACATCCCATTCAATAATTAGCAGTAAGAAAGCAAAATAGGAAGAGGTTCAAGCTGTCTGTTGAATAAGCCATATTAGGCTGAATTAACATTATATATTTTCCTTTAATAGAACCAATTGAGTCATTCACTGAAAATGCATTATAGACATTGGCATTTTTTCAAAAAAGATTTGAGCATTTTTCCCATTTCCCAGCCAGCTCTCTCCTCAGCCCTGTGGCTTTGCCAAGTATTGAAAACGTCTGCTTTTCTCTATTAAAAAAAGTAATGAGAGAGTAACAGTGAGGTTTAAGGTGCTGCTTCAAATATACTTGATTATGTACAAAATAAGCATTAGAAACTAAATATTTATCTCAGTAGCCCTAATCCAGGAAAAATAATAATCACCATCAAAACAAAAACAAAGGAAACCACTACTATATACAAGTATTCCCTAGGCCAAAATGAGCCCAGACAGGCATTGAGGGAGGCTTACTTTGTGCTCTTGGGGAACTGGGTGGTCCATACTCAAAACACAAACCCCACTATCCACAGCCCAACAATGAATACTGGGATCCCTCCTCAACACCTGAATTCTGCTTGTATTTACTCAGGACTCGTGACTCCAGGTACAGAGAGTAAGAGCTGCAGAGGAAATTGTCTTTACAAAAGCACCTGACAGTGCACCAGGAGCTGGGGAATGCACCAGTATGGAGTATTTGGGATTTTGCAGACACGTGTGCACAGCATGTGAGAAAATTCCTCCCTTTTACCCCCAGTTCCTTGTTTTGCTGAGAGAAGCCCAACGACAGGACCACAGGCTGGTGGCCACAGAAGATTATCATCAAAAGCCCCACACTTTCTTGCTTGCCCACACTGATTATAGCTCATTGATTCCAGGCATCCCAAGTCTTTGCGGCGGGAGCAGAGGATGCAGTGCTGTTCCAGTGGCAGAGGGAATATGAAACAGCCTCTGGGAACAGAGTTTCAATACACAGCTTTTGAAGAAATGCCAGGAGAGAACCAGCTATTTTTCCATACAGAAGCCTGAATGTGTTTATCTGCAGCTCAGACACAGAATGAATCATGGAAGCACATCCCCAGGCACTGAAAACTGAATCCTGCAGGATTTTCTGTTTGCCTGAAACACCAGCAGGCTAAATGTTCAAAGAGGCCTCCAGGACAGCAGCTGGAGCTGCAAGCAGCTGACGGTTCCATTGCTCTTTCTGGGCACACACGGGTATTTCCTGACTCTCGGGCACATCCTCCTGCAGGCTCTGAACTTGAAACTTGATGTGACTTAATGCATAAGAAAAGGACGGTGCTGGACAAGCTAAGATACCCCAGGCTGAGGTATCCTCTGTCCCATAAGAACAGTGACTGACCCCAGACTCCACTCCCAGGCTCTTCCTTCCTCTCCCCTTGGTCTTGGACAGGAAATTATCTAATGCACTCCACAGCGTGGTGCTTGCCCATAAAACCAGGACCAAAGACACTCCAACAATATCTAGGGCAGACAGGCAACTTGGGGGCCACGGACTACTTGACTCCTATGTACCTCTCCCTACATTTCCAGCATGAAGAAGTTCTTTTTCTCTCCCTCTGGTTTTATTTTAACTCTTCTTGCCTTCCATTTCACAATAAAGAGAACACACTGACCTTTCAGGAAATCTTTTGCTATTGCAAAAGTTTGCACTTGTCAGCCTCACTGGTTGTGATATAAATCAACATCTCCAGAGCACAAGGAACCAGATGACTTTAACTTTCATTTCCTAGCAGATCCCTAGAGATTCACCTTCCCTCCATGTTATTTTAACTTTGTCCTAAATGTGCAAGTTTCCATTTGTCTCCTTTTATTTTCCTCAGTTTCCAGACTATGATCTACCTTGCAGCTAAAACCAGATACTACTGCACATAGGAAAATATTTAGGAGAGTAATTGTAGCTTGCTTCGTGTATCATTAAGTACTTAATGTGCACCACACTGAGTAACATCAAGTTTAAATATCCGTTGTGGAACAAAAGTAGTAGAAAAAAGCACTACACTCTAAATTCAATTATAATTAATTTCTTTCATAAGCAGAAATTATAGAATGAGTTGTTTTTAAGTTCTATGAATATTTAAATTATTTTATAGGAATTTCCCATTCCTGAAAATTTCCTATAGTATTAAAGAAATTTGTACACATAACTGGAATTCAATGCTTATGCCGACCAACTTCTAACTTTACAATTCCATTTACAGTGAAATGATCCAGTTGCCTGCAATTCCTGCACTAGAAAGTAAAGCAACAGTTGATTCACCCCTTCACAAAAACCACCTTTCAAGATCCTCTGAAATACTTTGAAAAGGAGCATGAAGGATGGGGCATCTGGGGAAGGAATTTCCACTGTTTTCCTTCAACATCTGTTGCTGCAGAAAGACTCCATACACACAAAACTCACATCAAGAGCAACAATCACTGCTTTGGCAATCGTCTTGCCAGACAATATTAAGATCAGACATATCAATTTGTTTGCAAATTCCACATTTATTTTTTTTATTGAAATTATTTTGGTAATCTCCCAAGCTATTTTCTTAGCTTTGGGAGAAGATATTAACAGGTGGATGCAGAACACAAATATATTCCCAAATGTATGTCAAAAGAGACAACACTTGCATTTCTGCAATGGTTTCTGTGGAAATTTTCCTTCTAGCTGATGACACCATATCAGGACATTTTTTCAAGGAGGTCCAAACTGACCTCTCCCATGGCACCAAGCCAGCATTGCTATAGAAAACTCTATTAAAGGATTTCACCAAAAAAGGCTCCTACAAGCACAGGACATGTTACATGACTGAATAAATTAGCTCTTTATGGTGGAAGAGCAACACTAAATTCCTAGAGTGCATTTATCCCCCAGCAATGTCCCAGCTGGGAAAAGCAACGTGTGCCCCAAGTACATTTTCCAGCCCTTGGCACTGGGATGTCCTCCACCAGCAAAACTAAAAGTCAGGAGACTTTAATTAAGCTTAAAAAATAACAATGTTGGCTTTGCAAAAAAACCCCATCTCTTAACTAATATGGGAGCAAAATTCCCACAAACACGTATGTGCCTAATGTGAAAACACAGTAATTTCATTTAAGCTGCCCTCCCAGTTGTAATTTTGCATGAGACACGAAGAGAAAAAGTCAAAAACTCCCTGCATCATTCTAAACACATTTCTCTTCTTCTGCCATTCAATGACCAGAACAGCACAGACAGATGTTGGATTAAAGCTCAGTCATTTTAGGCCCACAAAGGTTGATGAACACCACATCCCCATCAGCTGGGGACATCCTTCCCCCAGGACAACACCAAAGAAGGGATGAACTTGTGTATGTATCAATAAAGAAAAACTTTAACATAAAATGTAAGGAGGTCTAGTTTCAGTTAATATGGGGACTTCTCCACATACAACTTTTAGCTTAGGATGCTGTAAATGCCACTTTGACTTAGGCAAGCAGGGATCATTCCAGAGGATCTTCCCTGGTACTGGAGTAAAGGTACCAGAGCAGCCAGGAAGCAGAAACAACTGATTAACAGTGCTGTCCTTTTAATTTCAAAATACCTTGATTGATTATTAATGTTGGTTTTAATTTTATTAATAATGTTCTGATCTTCAGCTGGAAGCTGAATGGGATCAGTTCATCTGAAAAGCAGAAAAATCAAACCTCATTGCTCCAGCTGTGAAAAACCTTAACAGCTTCAGCTTCCTACCCTTAACAGCTTCAGCATTCACATACAGAGGTGAAATGCAGATACAGGCAAAGACTGTAAGAAAACATTCCCAGCTGTGATTGCTGAGTCTCTCATTCCCAAAGCAAGCCCAGCTCTCACTTTGTAACAGCACTGCTTGTTCATCCCCACTTGAACGCCTGTCTGACTTCACATGTATCTGCAAGGTGCCAGCCAGTGTGGTTTTGTATCCTGTCCCTAGATAGTTTTATTTGTGGTAGCAGGCACAACATAAAAATGAGACAGGGCTGCCAAGGCACACATGGGCACAACTGAGACTTCCCATTTTGGGCTTGCAACAACATAGCACAGACTGCTTTACCCTGCACGTAGCTGCTCAGAGCTCAGCAAAATGTTCAGACAAGCAGACATCCCACACACCCCACAACTTCTCCCTCATCTGCTGCAATGCAAACCCAGCACGAACAATGACAGCAAATTTTTATGTCATTTCTGCATCATCCAGGCTTCCCTGCGTTCACTAAGTTCAAGATCCAAGTTCATCAAGTTCGCGTTGCTGCAGCAGCCAGTAAAGGACACAGAACCATGGAATCATAGAATGGTTTGGGTTGGAAGGCACCTTGAAGATGATCCAAATCCAACACTTCTCTCACAGACAGGGACAACTTCCCTGGTTGCTCAAATCACCATCCATTCTGGTCTTGAAGCCCTCTAGGGATGGGGCATCCCACAGCTTGTCTGGACGAGCTGTGCCAGCACCTCACATCTCTCACAGTAAGGAACTTCTTCCTAGGATGAAGTCCTACCTCCAACAGGGCCTGAGACACTGCTGGTAACCTGCTGCCTCTTGCTTTTTCATACGTGGAGAGGAGGAAGAAACTGTGCTAAAGCCAAAAATAATTGTGTGCATCAAGCCTCAAAATTGCTGAGGTTCATTTTTTTCATAACTTCACAAGCCACTGTTTCAGGCTCAATCTAAACATGGAAAATTTGAGCCTCGAGACAGTGGTCCCTCAGATGACACATGCACTGTAAAAGAATGGGTAGGAACCAAAAATTCTTTTGCCACTGTATCTAAGAATGGATACAACCAACACAAATATAATGTCATCTATAAACATTTAGTACCCAAAATGGCATAAGATCTTCTTTCTTCACCACTTTTTCCCATTGTCCTTTTTCAGCAGCTGTCCTTTTTCCTATGTCATGACTGAGTCACCATCCCTGAAGGTATTTAAAAGATGTGCAGACGTGGCATTGAGGGACCCAGTTTAGAGGTGGACTTGACAGAGCTGGGTTCATGGCTGGCCTCAATGATCCTAAGGGTCCTTTATACCTAAACAATTCTACGATTACTGAGTTCCCCATTTTAAAACAAAGCAAGGAACATACTCATCTACCACTCAAGAAATGACTGCTTGTCTGAGTCAACCTGCAGCCCAACTGAAAGCTGTTAGGTGCTCTGCAGGTATCTTGTGAGAATTTCATCAGCTCAAACAAACTTGATGGATCCGATTCGGGTTTGCTTTTTCTCTAAGGACATCTACTTGCTTTTCAGCATTTAAGAAACTCTGTTCTCTCAACTCCCCAAAATACAGTGGCCTAACTAAGGTACAGTTTTATTTCAGTACTTTAATGAAAACCAAACCCAACAGAAACCCCACCCCCAGCTCCCTCATTAAGGGCCTGATCCAACTCCCATTAACGTCAAGAGATGATCTGCCACTGACGCACTCGAGCGCTGGCTTGGATCCTTAGATCATCAAAATTTAATTCCATCTACCAGTTATATTATAGAATCCAGAGAAAACACGAGGGGTGACTGAAAATCGAGCTAGAGCTGATTGTAGCTGTAGCTGTCACCAGCACCCTCCTATTTTAAACATCTGCAGGCTGTACAGCCCATGTTGGGAGCAGCAATGCGTGCACACACGCACACATATATGGACACTGAGTCATTTGCAGGAACAGACAGTATAACCCACAGTTCTGAAACTCAATTAGGAAAATACTAGTTGGAACTAACAAGAGCCACATTTTGTTATAAAATCTAAACTTTGCTGAACAAAAACTAATTTAAGAAACTGAGGACATCAGAAATACTGGAGTTAGATAATTCTAGTGAATTGTATTTCAACCCAGGCATTCAGATGCTATTAATGAAAAAAAAAGACTGTGCTTTTTATTGGCAACCAAGATTGTCAGAAGTACCAGGTCTCCTCTCAAGAACTATTAGGCAGTCCTTTCACAGAACTAGTGTGTGCACAACACAACATTTTAAATGACTCATACTGTGTCTATAGACTGAGTATCATGGGATTCAATCCTCAACCAGCACCAGTAACATCAGAGTTCTAAAATACTCAAAAAAATTGAGCTGGTAGAGAAAACAACTTACAATTATTTGTGCCACCAAAAACCCATGGGTACACTGAATTAAAGGAAAACACTTTCATTCATAACAAAGCAAGCTAACGAGAGCTAGGAATATTTTATGGCAGCTAAAGTAGAACAAGAATTAATTGAAAATAAATTTGTTATATATTCTTGTCTTGACTTGGAAACAAGAGCATAAACCAAAAATCATAAAAAAGGACGTCATATGATCATGTAGAAGTCCACTGGTTCAGCTAAGAAGAGAAAAGAGAAAAAGGGAGAGGGAAAGGAAAAGCTCTTCCAGCAGCTAAGGTCTCTGAATTGGGCTGTGTTTTGCAGTCCCTCTGGCTTCTCTCCTATTTCCATCCACTCTGCCAGGAAACTGCTGAAGCTCCACAAAACTGTTACAGAGACAGGACATTCCCAGACTGCCATTGTGCCATTTGGTGGAGCACTTGCTAATTTTAGATTAGAGGAGGAACACACTGGGACAATTAGCCAAGAGCCACTCCTGATTCTTGCTCCAACCCAACCTCAGACAAAATCACACCCAAACAAGAAGACTGACAGCAACCCCTCTAACACAAACGAAAAACAGAGGCAAAGGAGCATCCACCATGCCTTTTTTTGGCAGAATGCATCTTTTGGGGAACATGTGCCTTTCAACCTCAAAAGCAAGCACTGGTAAAGAAAGCCCTTTTCCCCTCACACAAAAAACCCACCTGGGATTTGAAACCAGGGACTGTTTAAGGGCAGAGGGCAGAGAAGATAGCCAGGGAGCTCTCCCAAAGACTGCATGCCTCAAGAGATTATCTAGTTGCAAAGATGATAATATTTGATATGACATAGTTTGATAACACTCAAAATCATCTCCATGCTGAAGGGCAAGAGCTCTTCCACCTGTCCCTCCCCTCTACATCACCCTGAGGGACATGAGTGCAGCAAGGAACAGATTGATGCCCTGGAGATAAGGAAGGGAACCCATAAATAAATACATACAAACATCATACCTTTAACAACACCACATCTACAGCCCTGTCCACCTTGGAAATGTCGCACAGGCTGTATCGCCTCTTGTGGCGCTCGTACATTTTGTCCAAAGAGCCGGGAGCGGAGGAGCAGAGCCCACCATGAACCCCGGGCTGACCACGGCCCCAGAGCTCTCACATCCGTGCTCAGAGGAGTCCCCGTGTCTCAGCACACCAGCCTGCCCGAGCTTCTCAGCAGGAAAACGAAAATCCCAGCGCTGCGCCCGGCTGATAAAGTCTTCTCGGAACAGATTTGCTTATACAGGCAATGCAGGAACTTATAGCAAACAAAAGATATTTGAAGACAGCTCTGTACATATAGAATGTTTTTTTTTTTTTTGCGACTGCTAAGAACGGTGTCAGCCTTCCTGTTACAGTAATAATAATAAAAATGTTTTCCAGACAACTTTGATATCCAAAAAAGCACCAGAATGAAAATCCTGCCCAAAAAGAGAACAAAAGCCAGATGTGTGCAACAGGAATACTGAAGCTCCAAGTGGAAAGGCAGAAGGTAAGCTCAGCCACGATGCGTCTAATTCAGGAAAAAAAAAAACAACAACAACAAAAAAAATCTCCGTATCCAATGCAAATACTGTCACCAAAGTGTTTTGTTTTTCATGCTCTCATGCACTGAAAGAAACAACAAAAAAAAGTACTTTCCTCCTTCCAAGGCACTTCACTGTTCACCGGGCAAGACGGCTTGGGTTTGCGTTAAGTTTAAATTTCTAATGACAGCACTGGGCAAAAGGAAAGAAAATAATGAAATAAAGCCACTCCCTCCTGATTTGGGCTGGGACGTCACTGCTTGCCTTTTTAGTCCTGCCCCAGTGTTCTCCCAGCTTTCAAATTTACTTTGCAGTTGTGGGAGAATGACTCAGAGAGAGGAAAGAAGAAAAAAAAAAAGAGGAGGGAGTGGGGAAAGAAAAAGCAGCAGCTTTTCTTTGCCAGCCTCTTCCACCTCTGGCTGCAGGCACTTGGTGTGTTTGCTCCGTCCAAAATGAGACTGAGAGCAAAGGGACGTGTTTTTCAAGAGGTAAAAAGACTCTTCCTGCTCCCCCAGGCCAGGTGAATGAAAGACAGTTTCAAGGTTAATGCTTTCCTAAACCAGGAATGGAAACTTATGATTTAATCAGTGCACATGGGAGAAGAGAAAAAAAAAAAAAAAAAAAAAAAAAAAAAGGGAAATCAGCCATTTACTTTTTTCTTGATTTGTTTGCAAGACAGAGCTAAGATCTCGGCAACTAGTTGTCCAGAAAATACAATATTCCCTCTTCTATTCTAGCCTGAAAGGCAGAGCATTTTTTTTCTTGGGAGAAAAAAAAAACAAACCAAAAAAAAAAACCAATCCCAAAGTTTTTTGTCTTTCTAATGCCGGGGCCAGCACGAGTCTCTCTGCTCTCAATAGCTCATTCACATCAGCTGGGCCCTGCATGCTCACTGCCACATGGTTTCCTGTTTTCAAACTACCCCCTTGCAGCCCCCTCTGCTTTCCACCCCACCCTGACCTCTCCAGGGATGAAATCTTTCCATACTTCCCTGGCTTTAGACATTCTCTCATTCACCGATTCAAAAGGGAATGGGGGCGGTTCAAAATAAAAGGAAAAAAAAAAGAGAGAAGAAAAAGGGAAGCGGAGTTTTCGGAGACTGGGAGTTTGCATCTGCTTTGCTAGATAGAAAAGTTGGATTAAAATGCAGCATTTTTTAATCCCAAACTGCAAAGTATAAAATGAAAAATTGGAAACAGCACTTATCATCCCGAGGCTTAATTGCCAATCTGCAACAACCACCCTCGGCAGCGCCGGGAGAACTGGCCCACCTCCTGCTGCTGGGATTTGCTCCACTCCTGGAGCTTATAGTTAAGGGCTTGTAGGTCTTTTCATCCAGTCCTGTAGGGTGGTCCCAGTTCCCTGGTTGTATAAGGAGATTTGTGGCCAACAGCTCAAACTCTGGCAAAGGTGACTCAAACCCTGCAGCCTACTGGAACGGATAACATGTAAGTTCTTGGCATTTGAATGCAAGATGAGTCTTCTAAAGGAGATCTAAACCCATCTGCTGCAAGCAAGCACTCCAGCTTCTCTCTTCCCAGTGCTACCCAGTCTTCTGACTGCCCAAACACATTGCACCACAGCCTGCCTGTGAGTAACACAGGAACTGACTGCCCCCCGGTTCGGTAAAACACCAAAACCCAGGAACTTACAGAACCACCACATACTGCTGGGAGCTCCTGGACGTGACACCCCAACCTGTACAGTCAGACTACACAAAAGCACAGCTACCCTACAGATTTAGCAGACTCGGTATCCAAGTGAAGGGCACCTTTTCCTGAGACTTGGTGACACAGTGGCCAGCCCTGACACAAAGGTTGGCCTCGGGCTTTGCACCTGAGCGTATCCTCAGGCGCTGGAGCAGGCTGGGACTCAGCAGATGAGCTGATCCCGGTGAGGGACACAGGTACACTCTTACCTAGTCAGTGTCAGGGTCTCCCCACACTTTCCTTTTTTTTTGCTCCAGTCTCTCCCTCAGATTCCAAAGCTTCATCTCCACCACACCACCAGCTGAACTGAGGAGGATTCCTCTACGAGGTTTGTCTTAGAGCTACAGTCCCTGGCTGAAGATCTCAGCCAATGACTCTGTTCTCTCCAACAATGAGCAGAGCTTCTGCTTTCAGTATTAGGACACACACAATGTGGTCGTACTTTGGGGACTTTCTGGAGCCACCAGTTTTCTCCACAAGTAATGAGTCCCAGCAGTCATGTGCCCATCCAGATGAGGAATCAGAAATGGCTGTGACAGCATTCCAGCCCTTCAAACACTACCATAAAAGGCAGGGATTTCCTCAAATCTAAATTTACAAGGCAGGAACCCATAAACAAAGCATGTGAATTTAGTTCAGGTGTAGGAATTTGCAACAGTCGCAGTGTCTTAATGATGCTCCAATGTCTCATAATGAAGCATCTTTTTTTTTTAAAACTGATAGAGCAGATAGATTTGTTTTCAAATCAATTTAATCACAGCTGCTGCTATACTCAGACAAGACTTATCCTAACAACAACTGCACAGCTCTGCTCACACACTCCAGTTAAAGCACTTCACCTGTGCTCCACAGAGTTCCTCTGGCAACCAGAAAGAGATGTGCAGCTGCAGGGCTCAAAGAATGCTCACCATGCAGAGGAGGTGAGCATCACCAACTGTGACAGTGCATCTTCCACAGAGATGCAAGATGGGTTCAACTTATAGCTGCATCAACCCCCAGTCTTTTCTGGCTCACATTACCTCACCCTTCCTGCAGGTAAGGAGAAATGAGAAACATCTCCAGTCAAAGCAGATGGGAGACATGCTGGGAAATGTGCAGCTTTCACAGCAGGAGGACCATTTTCCTGCGCTATGCACATGCATTTTGAGATGGCCAAAAGCTACAAGTAACCCAGTGTGGGCTTTCATGGGGCAGCAGGGAACAGAAAGCTCATGTGGAAGGTGCAGACAGGTGGAGAGAACCAGCTAGGGAAGCTACCAGAACCACGCCAGGCTGGGTGACTCTGGGCACAGGATGTGTCCCAGGGCCTGGTGCACGTCCTGTGAATCAAGATGATGACCTGCCTTACTCCTTAATTATGTGTCTACACCTAATAAAGGTTGTTAGTTCATCTCCTTGACTCCCCTACACCTTCAGCCCCAGAGGGAAAGAATCAACACACACCAAGAAAAAATAACCCCTTCTCTCCCTTTTTCTGATTTAATTTCAGCTGCCAAATGCCTAATTTGTTCCAAGAGTTTTTTTTCTGTAGTTATTTTCCTGACTCACAGCAAAGATCAGGGGGCCAGTGACGACTACAGATACCCAAATGTTCATCTCGTCTTCATTTCCAGACTTTACTGTTGAAGCGGGGGTGGGGGGGGGGGGGAAGGAAACATAACATAAACAAATAGAAGATAACGTGCCAGACACACTGTCCCTTGGGAGACCATCACTCTCTTCCCACATTAGGTGGGGCTTTTGCTGCATTGTTTCAGGCTAGAAATCTTGCCTTGCACACAGCCTGCCATCCACATAGCACATAGACACAGAACACAACTCAGCCCGGACAGAGCAGAACAAAGGCTCCCAGTCTCTTTTGTCCAGCTATTTAAGGCAGTCCTTGAATGCTACAGAAGTGTTTAGACAGTATACAGCACTTATGCTCTGAAACATGATGAACCAGACAATCAGAAAATAAAGATTAAATTTAAAAAAAAAAACCTACTCTAACAAGTAAATAGTTCTCTCTTTTTTTGGCGAGTTGCTCAAAATGGAGAGGAGACGCGAGCAGCAGCCCCGGCCACCGGCTGCTGATGCGACAGTTCTGGGCTCCTTATTGAAAACATCTGGAAGCTCTGAGCTGCTTTGTGCAGACAGGAGTTTGAAACTATCCAATCATTTCATTTCCAAACCCAAGTCCACCGCTGTGGATTTCAAGGGAAGGAAAAGAGGGGGAAGAAAAAAAAAAAAAAGAAAAGAAAAAACGCACTTGATCACGCCATATGATCTGTAACTCATCCAGATAAAACTCCTCCTCCTCCTCCACCCGCTAACAGACCTCTTAATGACAAGGAAATCATGGTTATCCTGAAACAGACTGAACTATTGTTATCTGTTTCAAATTACTTTTGCCATATCGTTATGAAACACTGCAATGATGCAATCTGCAGAAATACTCAGGCATATCAACTTTTTTAGCCGCGAGTCTGATAGGAACTAATGGAGCAGCAGATGAAAGGATAAAACTCTCCCTGTTTTAAGCAAGGCAAAACCCACTTTTGGGCACTAAAAGGAGGTGATAATAAATTCATCAGACTGCAAGAGAGAAGAATTACAATTTCAATTGCTCTTTTCTTAAAAGAAAGCAGCTTTTTGGGAAGGCTTTTTAAAATTTTACATTTCTGGCACTTGCAAGAATAGACAAAACAAATCACTTTCTTTGCTGAAACTAAATAAGGCAAAGGAAATCTGCACTCTAATGCAGTAAAGCCTGTAAGAGGAGCACGTCCAGTCTGGAAAGGAAAGCACATCCATCGTGTCTGCTGGGAGGGAGGTCAGCATCCACGTGAGACCAGACCGAGATGGACACTCAAATGTGGATTTTGAAGCAGACCAGGCCGCTGTTGACCACAGTGAGCAACCACACCACAGACCTTGGTCAAGAGCCCTGGATTTCTCATGGCATTTCTCATGTTTGCAGGAGCACTGCAACACTGAGAGGAGTTTTGTGGCTGACCCAGTCCCACTGTGCCTGTCCGTCTGCATCCCTGAGGGGTGGTGGCACTTTGGTCCAGAGCTGCATTCCTCTGGCCATGGCATGACCCACCAGTGTCCCACCAAGTTACAAGAGGTTCCAAAAGGCTGGTTGTGATTTTGAATTCCCCTACAAGGTAGAGCACAGAAAGAAAAGGAGTCACAGAGAGGGACATGGACAGTCCCCCACAACCAGACATCACAGGAATCCCATCTGTGGCAAATCAGTGCTACTCTTAAGGGGGAAGGTCAGTGATACAGCAACAAACCTTCAAAATCCTGGTCCTAAAACACCTCCATATTCATCAGTTTGATTTAATCCTTGGGGCAAATAATCCACAATACCAACACAAGTTTTATTCTCCAGCCTAGGACTCTCCCAAAGCTTCCCTATTTAAATCATATATTCACACCAAGGTCTGGAGAGAGGCATTTCCTCATGGAGCAATGCTTTGGAACAACACGACTGAGCTGAATTTAACATCAAACAATCCACTGTCCAGCTGCAGCCTGTGTTAGAGCTCAGACAGAACTGTCTAACAAACAGCTAAAGAGCCATGAGGGAACGAGGAGGGCTTGGAAAGCTGTCAGACATATGGATACATGGAGCGTGTGTTTTGAAAAATACAAAAACACCTTGAGAGACCTTCAGCCACTTCCTGACCTTCCCTTTTTCTAATATTTCTCAGAGACTCAGTGTACATTTTTCAGGAATTTCTATTGTCAAAATAACCTTCAGAAAAATGCCGAAGTTTTGGTCAGCCACGGAGCATGCCTGAACATCCTTCCAGAGGAAGTTCAACTGCCCATCTTACTGCTCCCAAATGGCTACAGGAGAAACACAACCCACACAAGAGATTAGCAACCCCTCAGCTGACTCTACATCACTTTGCAAGATCTGCTTCTTCCTTTACCAAAAATAACCGCAGTTGGGATGTCTAGCTGGCTGATGTGCTGTGGGATCTTGGACCAGGCCACAGATATTTTTTTAGTGTGTTATGGGAGTTGAGAGAAATACTTCTGCTGTCAAGAACTGGACATGTTGCTTTTCTCTGTGAGTTTCAACATGCTGAAAATAGGGAAGGGAAAACATGACTGGATAAAGCAGGAACAGTCTCACAAGAGACTGTCAAGGAGCACCTGAGCTATGAACTGCAGGAACAAATCAGCTGCACATCCTCTGTGTCCTCCTGTCAGCTGCTCCCGTGCTCAGGCACTTCCCACCAGGGCACGGGGTCTAATGACTTACAGATTGGGTCATACACCAAAAAAATTGGGACTTCTGTAAAGAATAACACAATTTGCAACCAAAACAAGTGGTTTTCATAGCTTGCACAGCCCAGCCTGAAGCTGCTGCTGAAGAAGTGACACTCACTTCTCTGATCTCATCCAACACTAAAGTTGGTCACAATAAATTTGATTATGTTTTCCTTTATGTTTTTCAGTTGCTGGCAATAAAGATGTAAATTTTACATGCACACAATGAGTGATAATCTTCACTAATTACTGTGATTCTCCTGTAAAGGAAGGATTACAATTTCAGGGATCTGGAAGGATAATGACATAAATAAAAGTATTTAAAATAACAAATTGCATTTACAGGAGTTTTCAAACCACCGTAAACATTATACAAGTCACTTAAAATTGGCTTGCACAGAGTGTCCTTCAAATACCTGAAGACCTGCTCAAGCCCAATCAAGCAATGTCAAATAATTTGTCCTGCAGAGGAGGTAATGAAGAGATCGTTGTATTTGTCTCAAATGCAAGAAAAAGGGGATGTTTCATTATCTATAAAGCTCATGAATTCAAAACTCAAAGGAGCTTTTCATTTTTAAATAATCAGTAATAAAAAAAGCATATTCTGACTGGATTAAGACAGATATAGGATATAAGAAAGTATTGATTTATACAACTAAAAACATGTGTTCTGTTCTCCCCTAACAACACATTCTAGAAAGACTGAATCTCTAGATACAAGAGATAGTCCAAGATACAAGGTTAAAAACTAGTTTGAGTTTTTGTGCAGGAAAACAAAGCACCTCACATTTCCAGAGTGCAGGGAACATCCCTGTGCTGTGGGCAGGGCACAGGAGCAGGAGACAGACATCGCCTGAGCCACTCCAGGATGCCTCAGCATAACGTGAGATAAGTGCCATGAAATGTATGGGGATGGTTCTATCTGATGAATTATGTCTTCAGCTAAAAACAGAGACAGGGTAGCAGATTATGTAGATGAATTGGCGGATAAAGCCCAAAAGAAATGACGTATGGCATGAGTGAGTGAAATTAATGGACAATATAAAAATGACACATCTTGAACTGAGGAAATTATTCAACTTTTACCATTCTTTCATGCCTACAGTTTAAGGCACTGTAATCTAACTGAAAAACAGAGACGGGTCATTCAAATGAATAAATCATGCCAGAAAATGATTCAGCTTCCCTTCTGTTTTCTTTTTTTTTCTTTTTAACTTAAGTCCCTTGGACTCAGCCCTCAGGAAGCCCATAGGACCCACTGTATTGTCCTGGCCAGGCACTCTGTCAAAATGGAAAAAATTATCTTTTCTTTCATCTTATAATTGAAAATCTGGGAAGGTAAGTGTTGGGAAAGCAGAGCACTGCACAAAGGCACCCATCATATTCCCAGGTTAACTTTTTGCCTGGCTGCTAATGAAGGCAAGTGGATTGAGGATACTGCGGCATTGTTTTGCCCTTCCAATTTTTCTGTCTGCCTTGTGGGAAGGAGGATCTCAGCCCCCAGGGGTAACTGAGATGCTCTGAGTGCAGCCAAGCCCCTCTCCCAGCAATAGCAGACACTCCAGATCAGCCTCCTACCTACACCCACATCCAACCAATATTTTCGTGCCCTCTCTCCATGCGTTTGGAAACCTGAAATGAAATCCAATGCAAACTGTGAGAGGAGGCACTTGGAATCCAGCTCCTGCCTGGGAGGTCTGCTTTAGGACCACAGGAGTATTCCTTTGCTCACTGTTTTATCCGTTTCCCTGGTAGTCCTCTGTAAAGAATATTAAACAAACATGTCTTTACAGCTCAAGAGCCCAGGAGAGAATGTTGACCCTGTGGAAAAAACCCTGGTTTTATCCATTTTTACCCTACTTTCATCCCTGTGGACTAAGGATGTATATACAAGGGTAAGGATTCATTGGGTCCACAAAGCCATCATTAAGGACTGCTACATCAATCCACGCTGAGTATTTCTCTCCTCAAGCCTGATTTTAGAAAGTATTTTTAAAGGAATTTCAGGGCATAAAGCACGTATAATTACGGCCAGATATAAGAAAGCATCACCATTAGTGAAGAATTTTCTCAACAGTTGATGCTGCTCCAGAAAAAAAATAAAATAAAATAAAATATTTATTCTAAGGTTATAAACTATCATATCCTAGACCTCTACCAGCTTGTCAAAGATCCCTCTACAGTAACATCTGTTGTTGCAAGGTTAAATCCTAACTGGAGTAAGGGGTCCCAAGCTCTGCTCCTATGCCTCTCCCCTCAGTTAAAGCTAGGGAATGTCCCCGCAAACATGGAGAATGTCAGGCCAACACAGGTGCTTTAGGAAAGTTTTAGTTGCTGGATTTTTGTGCTCCCCTCTCTCATCCCCCACCTGCCAGAGATGCTGCATTTCCATACAATTAATAGCTTTATTCATTAAATAAATACATTTAAGACAATGGATGATTATAAATGGCGCCAAAAATGTAAAAAAGTAGCATTTATTATATCCTGCAATTTCCCTGTGTTATCCTTCTGATTTGGACTGTCTCAGGAGCTGCAAATTGCTGTGCTGCAGATAAGGAAAATGGAGCATCTGAGATTTCTCGCCAGTGACTACAAGGAAAGGGTTGGTTTTGTTTTCTTAGGAAGAAAGAGAAAAATGTTCTGAAGTTTTCTCTTCAGGCTGAAATCCAAAACATTTACAAGACTCAGGAGCACAAAAGTTTGCAGATAACCAGCAGAACTGATGCCAGTGCCATCAAAGCAAACCAGTAACAGCAAGTGGGAGGAATGCAGATTATGTAGCATCCTTCTCTATAGGAAAAAAAAATCTATTAGACAACAGTTAAATAATTTAACTACTTCAAGTTATTATTCCTCAGCTAGACTTTTTTGGCTATCATGCAGCACTAGTCTTTTCTGTTTCTGAGGTTTGCCTTTTGGAGAAAAAAAAGGCAACTTCAAAACATGCAAAAATTAATGAAACCCATATGTGGAATACTGTCATTATTCCATGTTTATAAGAGGATCAAGTTTTGTTAAATGGGCTTACTTAATGCAGATGCATAAGCAAAAATACCCAGCAAAAGATCTGAAAGCTATTGAAAGCGAAATATTTTCACAATTTAAACTAAAAGCCACTATATATTTTGGTGCAACTTTATTTATGACTTCTCTGACAGCTTATAAAGTTCTCCTAACCAGAGAAACATCTTCGAGATAAGATTTTACCTTTTTGACTCTTTTCACCCTCATACCATATTTAAGCTGGGCCCACCTAAAAATCAATGGCTTATGGAAACATCTGCTGATACAGGCACACAATTTTGACTTTTTTCAACAGCTGTTGTTATTTTATGCTCTTTTTTGGCTAGGCCAGTTGGTAAGGCTGGAAGAAAATAAAAGTTGGGCTGCTCTCCTGACTCTGGTCTCTCTTTAGCGGCTGCAGTCAGCACCTCATTCCCTCCCATGTATGGGGAGTTTGGGGGGAAAAAGGCTGAATATCCCCCAAGTCTGGTCTTGCCCACCAGACTCAGACAAGAAATAAAAGAAATACATCTCACCTAAATACAGGCTTCAAATACCCCCTTTGCTGTTGCTGCTTTCTGCCCCTACAAGGGACTAAAACACTTTCCACTGCCCATCTCCCCGGCTCCCATTTGCACTTCCAACAGCAATGCACAACAAACCCCAGGTCTGTCCTGCCTCCCCTCCTGCTATTCCATTTCCAAGATCTAGACATCTGCCAACATCCTCCATAAAAGATAACACACAATATATTTTAAGAGCCAACCTGCCAAAAGGTATTTGGTGCTTCAGACAGCGCTACTTCCCAGAGAACACGCACTGCTCCCAGGAAGGCTTGCATAAAAAACAGAATGTACTTTTCTTGCTAATCTAATGACTGCCTAACAAAAAAAAAAAAAACCAAAAAACAACCAAAACAACAAATTCAACCAAAATATCCTATTTTCAACATTTAATTCAGCTGCTAGTTGAAACAAGATGTCTCTATCTAAATTCTGTTCTCTTGAAAGAGAAGAAAACAACTTACAAAGCTTTTAAAGAGCTCCAGTCCTTTTCAGTGTACATTCAAACTGTCAAGAGCCAAAGAAAGCCAATACCCCACGCACAGACTTTTTCTTTCCCTTTGCTCTTTTTAACAGAGAGGACTTGTTTAATCTTACCTTCAAACTTCTTATTTCCCTGCCATGCACTGCTAGAGTCTCTGTCGGTTGTGCCAACACTTGCCCAAAAGGACAATCATAAAAGACCAGTTTAAACAGAAACTGCTGATCTGGAGGAGAGAGAGCCCCAGGTTTGCAAGCAGAGGAGATATTTCAGCATTAAAGAATTCTCGGAGCTACTCCAAGACAGAATTTTTTGTTGTCTGCTGCACTGTAAGGATTTTAAGCCCAGAAAAAAGCTATTTATTTAGTCTATATACATAGATTTATAACAAAGGCAGAGGATCCATCTACAATCTTCTGGGTGCTTTTTGTAACGTTTGTAGCATATGAAATAAAATTCAGCTTTCTCAAAGACATAGAAGAAGAAATAAACAAGGCTTGACAAGAAAAATTAAACACTGTCCCCCAAATATACAGCTATGAACAAAAAAAAGCTTTTTGAGATGCCTCTTGATGTCTTGATGATGAGTTTTTTGAGATGCCTTGCTGCTTTTTGAGGATGTCTCCTCAAAACATTTTATAACTCAGAATTTATAAAATGCCCTAGAACCCATTTCTGCCCATGCTGCAGGGAGGAGTTTCTCTCACCCTTTCCCTTTTTAAGACCCCAATCTTTACAGTCCTCTCTTTGGTTATCTACAGGTAGGAATATCTGGACGTGATGTAAGCAACCTCCATTCTCTTTTAAAAGGCTCAAAAATGTACATTACTGCTCTGTTTTAACCCTGGAGTGCAGGCACTGAAGCTAAACTCTATCTCCTCCTGGGCAAGCTGGTCAGTAAGCATTTCCTCACCTTGTTATGGCCAGTGAGTTAAAAAAAGAAATAACTGTGGAACAAAATACTAAGGAATCCTTCTTTAATCTCAGTAGATTTTAACAGCCCATCCCTCTCCATGCTTTTGGTAAGAATCAGTACAGTATTTTGGAACGGGAGAAGAGATTTCATACTCCTAAACACAAGATCTCAGACTGAAACTAACATTTCAGAGAACTGCACCTCCAGCCTTTGAAAATGTGTATTTTGGAAATATGCCTCCCAACCGCTTTCAGGCGTTTAATATGTCCAGCTGTGTTAAGAAACCAAGCAAAAGTTCAGTGTCAAGCAATTCAGGACTATGATCTCTTTTTTTTTTGATTTATGGAGGTAAGCAGAGTCTCAGACACAAGAAAAACAAGTCACTTGATGCTAAGCAGACTCAGTACCAGGGCTCAGACTAATGAGCGAGCAAGGGCGAGGCTTCACGTTCCTGTCTCTTATCTCAGCAGCTGCAAGGACCCAACATGAGGAGGGACAGCACAGCCAGAGACAGGCAGAGCCAGCCCCAAGGTACCTGCAAACACAGTGTTAGTGCTCCAGTGGGGAAGATGGAAATGCTCCAGTAGAGGGAGGCACGTGGTATGGGATAAAGATGCAGGTAAGAATATGCCCCCCAAATAACTAAGTGCAAAAAATAAGGAGAAGATACTATTAAGTGTCTGTAATGGCATCAGGGCAAGGTCTTCAGGGAGAAGTAATATCTAACCAGGTGGAGGAAACCATAAGCCACCCATCAGGCCTTCTGCAGATCTGAAAGGAGAGTAGCATAACTCAGGTTAAACACAGAATAGCAACAATTCCTCTGTTTCAAACTAAACAAACAGAAGAGAAGGCAAACAAGGTAATCCAGAAATATCTGCTCTATTTTTTAGATTAGTCTCCTGGGCACAGCTACCGCCCTCATTTTCACCAAGTACATCACTGGCACTAAGATGATAAACACAGCAAGAAGGGAGGGAGCAGTTAAGTTCACCACTGCTCAAGAGAAAATCAGAAAGTTTGCTACATCAACTACATGCTTATTTAGGCACAAATTTAAAGCATAAGTGAGGCAGAAAGAGAAGTGGAAAGAGAAAAACTTTATTAGCTGCAAGAGACCAAGTACAAAAGAAAGCCTGGTTTAGAATATGCTCCCATCTGCTAATTCCTATACAGCTGATGAAGTATATTTTACTAAACCATTGCAAAACATTTTATGTATTTGTCACAGCCTCCTTGCTGGGGTTATTCCAAAGCAGAAGTCCAAACACAGACCACAGCAGTAAAAAACCAAAGTGGTGATGGAAAGGAGGTACAGCAGCACTGAGAAGAAACTCTTATTCTTTGTGCCTACTTGCTCTGGGGTCCCAGTAAAAAAAGTAACTCTTGTACATGTCATTTATGATGTACATGTACATCATCTCTTCTTTGGCTTAATTTATGACTAAAGTCTTCTCTCAAAATTCAGAAGTTTCCTTGTCTTGAAAGTTTCAATTAATTTGGTATTATGACAGCAAGGACAGCTATGACTGCCCACAGCCAAACACAACACCAAGGCACTGCTCTGGCCCTGGGGGTTTTAATTCTGACCTGAAGCTGCCCTGGCTCAGCCAAACCCACTCCCTCCCAAACTTTTATTTTAGATATCACATGCTTGGATACCAAATCATACAGTCCTTCTGGGCAGACTACAATATTTGAATCATCCACTGCAACACTAACCATATGTTTTTGTTTCACAGTCCCAATCTTAAAGACCTCCCCACCACCACCAGTCTATCCTGTACAACTGCAAAGACGTCCCTGCCAAGCCAGAGAGCCATCTCAGTGCAAGGATGCTGCATGAAGAGGCAAACATTTAGTTATCACCCAGGCTTTTATCTCATCTGATGTTTTAACAGCAGTTTGAGCCCAGAAACATTCTGCAACACAGCTGAGTCACCCTGGGCCACACCAGGATGTGTACGTAACACCAAGCAGAAACAGACACTGAGCAGAAACAGCTGAGATGCTGGAGGGGAAGGAAAAAAAAAGAAGCAGGTTTCCATCTTTGCATGAAAATAATACAATAAGGGAAGGCAAACAACATAAAATAGGTGGGAAAAGACTGAGAACAATAACAAAAAGGGAAATCTGTGAAAGGACCATGAGGTGACATGCATTTTGATTCCATGTTTCCATGGAAAAAGTTTAACAGTACTTCTTATCTTCTTACTCCCGTCATTCCTTTCATCCTTTGCTGGAAGTTAAAGTCAGAAATGCTATGCCTGGATATTGCTAGAGCCTGCTTCATCAGTGGCCAAGAGTTCCTGCTCATTTCTCCTGTCTGTCCCATGACTGCTCACGAAAGCCCAGAACAAATGTACGAGAATATAATTAAAAAATCTATTTCTTGTACTTAAAAGGTTTTTCCTCTAAGGTGGTATAACTTCCAGTGAACTGCAAAAAAAACGTAATCTACAGAAAAAATAAAAAGTGGCCTATCTACACTGTAAGGGGCCAACTCTGGCTTCCAAAATATCAGAATGGAACTGGGTAAGCTCTTTCAGAAGGACAAAAACCCAGTGATCTGATATACCATAGTACCCATTTGTCATAATAATGCAGCCTCCATCAAAAGCCCACATTTGGTCTCCCTTGTTATCATCTCACTTTTCTCTATATTTAGACCAGGAATTTAGAGTGCAGTAACCATGTCTACTGTACAACAGTTACACCACAAAACTTCTAAGGTATTTCAAACACAAATAAAGGAACCCATAGGATAAAGGAGATTGAACCATTCAAAAACAGCACAGTATTTTCCTTCATAAGGTACAATATTCAATGCCAGCATTCCTTTGCTAGAGTAACAGTCTTATACATCTATTATTTTATGGAAACTATGGATCCATACTTTCATGACTGCATAAAAAATGAATGTATCAAACCACTGGAAGAGAACACCAAACCTAGGATTTCCTATACTTAAAGTATATTAGATCTGTATTTTACAAACTTGTAAAATAACAGAGTCCTGATTCTAAAAAGCATCTCTGAAAGCTACTTTAATACACTGATGTAAAATAACTTATGAGTGAACCCTTTGTCTGAAGCAAGCCATAAGTGAGCATTGCAGAGAACTGTAGTTATTAAACAGTTGTCTTCAATCTAAACCACCTCAAAACTACAGCAAGAATATACACACAACTCTGCCTTCGAGGCAACAGAGTTTGCAGATGAAAATGCAGGTAGATCTTGATGCTTTTAACAATGAGTGTGAAACAAGAAGGATAAACTTTGCTGCGACTGGGAGGATAACAGAGCCAGATGTTTTGTCAGAGAAAATGAGGAAATGATGAAAAACCAGAGTATCAGGCAGCAATCTTTGCCTCTGAAGAACAGTGGCTGAAGGGGAAGGCGTAGAGGAGGAGAATGAACTCACCATCTCCAGAGATCAGCAGGGGCTGGCACAAGCCCCGTGGCCACGGTGGGGGCGGCGCAGGCGCCTTCATCTGCCCCGAGCCAGACCTGGGAGCAGCATCCCTGAGCTGAGCCGGGGATTTGGCTCCGTGTCCACGTTCCTGCCTCACCCCTTAACATCCGTGAATCCTGTGACTGAGCTTGCAAACTACTGTCTTGAGCTGGGGATTATCGGCACTCTGGATAAAAAGGCATCGGAAATGCAGCACCCGGAGAAATTCAGCGCAGGACAAAAAAACCTGCCACAATAGTTGTATAAACGCCTTCAAGGCATGAGTAATGGTAAAGGCCAAACAAGAACCCCAGCCTGGTTTGAATTTCTTTTTCTTTTCCTTCCCCCAGCTTTTATTCTCTCTCTCTCTCTGCAGCTTGTGTGGCGATGCCCAGAGCAGCTGGCGAAAGCCGGGCTGATGTGTCCGACACAGCGATGAATTCACTCCGGGCTGGCCAGCTGACACAATTTCCTCACAGAGCTCAAAGCCTCTGCTCTGAGCATCCGGGGCAGACACAGGATGCTGGTGGGTGTGAGAAAGGGCCTGGCAGATGACTAGCCCAAAGCCTTGACCCGATGGGTAAGTGTGTGTCAGCCTCCAGCATTAATGCCAGGCTTAGGGCAGGCTCCCTTTTGGCGCGGTTTTTCCGTGTTTACTGTAGTTACAGGACAACATTGACAAAAAGAGGGTTACACAAGTGATTTTGAAGAGGCAGGGTGAGAACACAGCCTATTGTTAAGGCTGCAGTTTCCACCACCAGACCCAGCTCTGATTTGTTTCCAACACTTCAGCCACTTGCTCTGAAACTGTCCAAGCTGCTGAGGAGATTCCTATCCTATTCTGCAGGCTCTTTGGAAAAAAGGGATTTGCAACCCCCATCCCATATTATGTACATGTGTACACCCAAGAAGATGGAGAAATGAACAAACAACCTGAATTTTGTCAGGTCCTCAGGTGAGCAGTTTGTTAAAATAGTTAACTCCTAAGAAAATAAATTGGAGCCTAGAGAGCTATAACAACCCCTTGTCTTGGGTCACCAGCAAGGTTCAGTAGTTTGGAATCATGAGGCACCACTTGATCTGACAACAACTGCACCAGACTCTGCTCCTCAGCACCAGCCACAGGAGGTGGGTGACACTGTACAACTTGGCCAGAATTTCATCCATTTATCTGATGACTCCAAGGAAGAGAAACATGAGACATTACAGCTGGGGAGAAGGAGAAATCTCTGCCTGTCCATCCCAACACTCATCTCAGTGCTATGTGGGTCTCTACTCTCTCCCATAAGCTCTTTTCCATCCCATTCTTCCCACCTTCATCTCCTGCAGTCCTGCCATCCCAGTCCCCTTCCTTTGCTCACCCTGTCAGACTCTGGCCAAGCAGCTCCTTGCTCTTCTCCCTGCTCAGCGAAGCACAAACCTGGGGGGGGCCTACAAACCAAAACCAATGGGCAACAACAGATCTGAGCCTCTGTCCTGACAGCACCATGTCTCCCTTATCTGTAAGAACTCCCAGGGAAGGAGGTTCCCTGGCCTCCCTAGGTGGTCTTGCAACAGTTTTTATGATGGTAACAGGATGTTTTCACAACATCCAACCTAAATCATCCTGGCAAATTAACAAATCAGTAAATTAAACTGCCATGGCAATCTGGGACTTTAATAACCACTATTATATGTTGGCAGACAGCTGGATTGCACAATGGTTTTCTTTTTGCTGCACCGAATAAATTTAGTTCTTTCAATCTCTTCTCACGTTACTTAATCTCTTCTCATTGTTTCCTTCTGGACATTTTCCAATCTGCCTGCGTCTTCCTCTGAGCAGGGCACCCCAAACTGGATTTGATGGCACTGATGATGGCTCCACAGTGCCACACATGAGTAAGTCACCCCCCACACCTTACAGAAGACACTCCTTCAAATATAACTCAAAACAAGATTTGTCTCTCTTGCAATAGCTCTTGCTGTTGATTCATTTGTAACCCACTAGAAATCCCCAGTCTTATTTTGGCCTATCCCTCTCCAGCTTAAACCTGACTTGGTAAAAGAACATTTTCCTTTCTCCTTTGCAAATGCAGCACTCACTGCTTTTATCTCTTATCTGGATGTGCTCTCCAATTTCTTAAGGCCACTCTGAACCCTGACCCTGTTCTCTCAAATGCCTACAATCCCTCCTGACCTGATATCATCTGAGTGCTATAAACATACCTCCATCTTCCAAATCATAACTGAAAGCATTGCAAGTTTCCCCCCAGAAAGTGACCTTGCTGAAATGTCAATTGTTACTGCACTACTTGGACCAGTGGAAGGATGAAAGTGCAGGAGTTTTCTAAGCTTCATTCTCTGCAACTCCTGAAAACACAGGCATTAATTAAATACTGATTCCTCTGGTAAAGGTAGGATGCATTCAATTCAATAGGAACTAACTAACACAATTAATAAATGCAACGGGAAGGCTATTTCCCAGTGAACTCTGTTCCTGAGGTCAGCCAGCTACAATTTCTCAGTCACAGGCTCAGACAACCAAAGCCGTCGGATGAACCCAGCAGCACAACCTTATCCATCCTGCCACGTGAAGACAAAGCAAATAATGAATCACAAACAGTTTCTGGGATCAACACAAGAGGAGCATATCAGGGTACAGTTCATTTAAAACTGCTGCTTTACTTTTATGATGCTGGAGCCACAGGCCCCATTTTAAATTGTTTTAATATCACAGCATGTGGAAGCCAAACTAAATTTCTCATCAGAGTCAAAAATTATTCCATTTTAAAAACGCTAAAGTCTCATTTTAATAGAACACATCATGTGATTGTCCCAGCTCTACTCAGGATTCCCAAACTAAGCAGGAAGGACCAGGAGAGTCTCTGTCAGGATGAGCATCCACTGCCCACCATGCAAGGAGCCTGGGAAGTTCTGGTTACTGAGTTTTATAGAACAGATAGAACCTCTGAAAAAAGATTCTGGAAATTTAAGACATAGATAATTCAAGAACTCATTTTAATTGGAAAAAAACCCATCTTTCCACTGTTTTCAGTGTTTATAACCCTACAGACCATAATTTTCCTAAACGTTTTTTAGCAGCAGCTTTTCCATAACACGCACAAGAGTCTTCTGAAACGACTACAGGAGAAAGTGTGAGATCTCACCTATGTAACACTGGCATCACAGATCCAGCTAATTCTAAAAATTCTTCACAGTTTTTCATTCTTCAGAACCCAGCTTAGAAGAGTTTTCCCCCTTCTCCCTCCAAAGTACTCAAGCTACTTCAGCCTGACTGAACTACACAAGAAATCGCACTTTTTAAACTCCAAGGCTGGTTTTTTTTTTTTAGTTACAAGAAGTTTGTGCTTGTGCAAACTTCTCACCCATAAAACAGGGGTTAACAATAATTCCCAGGATCCAAAACTGCCGACAGCACCAGTGAGGCTGCAAAATACCTGCAGCTCCTCACCAGGGGTAAAGCAACAACACTTCTATTTGCAGCAAGTTAAGAACACCACCTTTACTAACCACAAAACGCTGGGTAATGAGAAGCCAATGAGCACCTGAAAGACTCCTGGCTACAAAAAGTGGCAGCACTAAATAAAGCAGAGTGGCTACAAAAAGTGGCAGCACTAAATAAAGCAGAGTCAGAGGCACAAAGCTGATGGTTTTCACCGGCCGGCTCTGACCCAGCCCACGTGTGAATTAACCTCTATTTATAAGCCTTCCACTCCTTTTTGGTTGTGGTGGTTTTTTTTCCTCCTTTTTTTTTTTTTTTTTTTTTTTAATGACCTTAATATAGTGCAGTTGTTATTTTGTTTCTGTTGAACGTAGCAACAGGAAACCCTGTCAGTCCTGCAGCAAACTTTCCATTCCCCTGGCACTCCCATTCCTGCCTCGGAAACGCCAGATTTCTAAAGAGGTGTTTGACAGGGTGGGAGGGAGAGGAAGAAGAGAAGCAAGCACACATACAAAACCAAAAATGCCTGTAAAACATGCAAAATGGATGCCAAATTCAATATTTTTTTTCTTTTGTCCTTGTTTAAAAGTAAAAGGCCATATCCTAATTTTCATTTCATAAAGATTTCTTACTTCACTACCAGATTTGGAAGTATTGGTCAGGAAAATTATCTTTAATAAAGAGTTTTTAGTAAAAAAACCCTACAAATCTCAGAAGCATCTTTACTCTCACACACTGCAATAATGAAAGACTTCCATATCAGACAGTGCAATTTTTAGCTTGGAAAATGATTTTCTCTAGTCCCTGGCTAACTCACCAAGCAAACAGCTACAGAAATTAAGCCTTAACATGTTAAAAACATAATAAACCTGATTTTATTACAAGCTTTGGCAAGACTGTTCTGCTGCTCAAAGAGCTTTACTGCATGATGAGCAAAGATTTTTGGAGCTCCACCCTTCAGTGTAAACTCATCCCCACGGTATTTTCTCTTTTAACAGCTTCATAATGGTAGGGGAAGACATAAACCCAGCTGCTCAAAGGCAACGTGCTCCAACACAAGGCTGCCACCAATTTACCATTTACAAAACACTTTTTCAGGAATATGAAACTACACATAAAATACAGGAGCAAATACAAATCCAGCTAGGAAAGGTAAGACCAAAAAAATCACAGCTATTGACAAAGCAGAAAGTGGTGCTTTAAATTAGAATTATGTTCATGTACAGCTAAATATACATATTTTTTTAATCACAGACAGTCCTTAAATATGGCAAAGAACAAATAACAGAACACAATACCAATGGATTCCTGATTCATGGCATGATCTTTACATTGTTCCAGTGACATGAGGAATATGGACTTTCTCCCCACATTTTGATCCCTCTATATGTCCTCCCATTATTAATTTTCCTTCCAGCTAAGGCACAAACACCCCCAACACATGCTGCCTTTAGACCTTGGAGTGCACACACCAACATCAACCACAGCCCCTCTGCCAAAAACTCCCTGGAGACACAAAGCACGAGAAGGGATGGACAGACTCTCCAGGACCATCCTGGCAGCAGCAGTGCAGGGACCTTGAAGGTGCTGCTGGCCCCCACACAGCATCACCAACCTCAAGTGCATTCCAGCACGTGGCTTTTGTCAAATCACACACAAATCTCGGTACAACCTTGCCCCATGAGGAACCTCTTGGCTCAATCTGTCACTGGCTAAGAAAATATAAATGTGCCTTAATCCAGTGGTTGAAAAGGCAAGGGTTAAAAAAGACCAGGCTATTTTTAAAAGGCTAAAGCAACATCACTGGACATCATTCAGCTTTGCAGAGGCTGCAGAAAGGAAACCAGCAGGTCACAGCAGCAGTGGAGTTTCTTTATAGAGCACAGCAAAGGACAAGGTGACAACACCTGCACTCACCACTTCCTCCGTGCCGCCCTTCTGAAAATCCACCTCGTCCTCAGTTTTCATTTCCAAGTTCCCTGTGCAAACAGAAGGTCCACAAAGGTAATTTAAAAACAATCTTCTTTTGGTGTTACTAACATTTTGTTGTTTACTCAAACCAGTCCCCCCCCATCTGCCCCCCCCCCCCGCTAAAAAAAAAGGAAAGAAACCCAACCCCCAAGGCCCTTCAACAAGTCCATCTGATCACCTTCAAGTCCATTTGATTTCCAAATTTTTGTTTCTTGCTGACTTCGCTGCTTCCTTGCTATTCATTTTAACAACTATCATATCTGGGGCTGAAGGAAACTATGAAACAGCAGTAAGCATAGGGTGAAACTTTTGAAAACCTCTTCAGATATTTGTCCATGTATCTTCTTGGCTCCCATTCATCTACATAATTTTGCTATTTTTCTCCATAGCATAACCCAAAGATAACACAAGAAACCAGCCTTGTCTGTCCTCAATAGGTATTTTAAGCATTGAAAAAAAAAAATCCTCACAAGCTGCAAAAATTCAACCTACCTGCACTGCCTTACGGATGAGAGAATCACCCCTCTGGACTAGGAAAGCAAAAACCTTTGCTGCTGGGGTTTACAAAGCCCTGACTTTCCCCTTCTCCATGCTCCCGTGACGGTGTCACCACCACAGTTGTACAAATTTTCATGTCCCAGCTGCTTCCTCTGCCCAGCCAAGTTTTCATTAGTCACCATTCCCCAGGGGTTCCCCCTGCTTACCTTTTTCTGGCATGAAGTCAACATCGTAATTCTCTTTCAACCCTAAGCTAAGGACTCTCATGACACACAGGACACTTTTAGGGCAGTGAAGTGATTTGACCAAAGCCACCCAGATGGAGAGTGGCTGTGTCAGGGCTAAAACCCCCCTCTAATCCCACTCCCACTCTCATTTCTACTAAAAACAAACACTGGATAGATGACAACGCCTTCTTAAGGGCGACGTATGCTTGCAGTGAGTTTACCCGTACAGAGATTTAGCAAGAGGAGCCTCCCATCTTCATAGGGAAATCGTCATAACAATCATCACTAATGGTTTTCCACTGCCTTTAATGTCTACCCTTGTTTTCTGGGACCATCTGATTTTGCAATGTTTTCGCCTCGACTGTATGAATTTGTGGGCAGATTGAAAAACCAGACATAACACTACAAATTTCTGTAAGTTCTATTTGCCTGGAGATCTGCTGGGGGTCACCTGGGCAATGCCACCATGGTTGAGACCCTGACCCAAAGACAGAACACCCGAGTGAAAAACATTTGGTGCACTGAGGATGGGAGAAGCAAGCTCACCCTGCTGGGTAAGAAACGGAGGATGAAGACATTTTGCCCTCAGGATGAAATTCAAGACACTCTATCACTCTTATCACTTCTTTCTAAACTTCCATTAAGAAACATCCCAAAGGAAAAGCACTATGAAGCTGCCTCAGAGGTCTCTGGGCGTAGAGCCCCTTGCTGCACGTGTGGCACCATTAGTGACATCTGTTACCTGCTCATCCTGCCACTCTAACAGTGGAAGGAACTTGTACCAAGAGCTTTTCCATAGGGAAAATGCCACTGATAAGAATGAGGTCAAGACTCACAAGGTGATATTCTTCTGTCAAGAAATATTTTCTTGAAATGCTGAGATATTTCTCCCAGGAGAATAGCTAGGGAGCAGTAATTACAGTATTTGTTATTTCAGATGGCAGACCCCAACCATACAACCTAACCTTGTTTGGTTTGGTTTCTGCCAAGAAACTGCAACTACTCTGAGGTGTTTTATCAGCACAAACCCATGGCATTTCTTCTCTTCTCACCCAGCTTGGCTACTGTAGTATGATTTCATAACCTAACTCCTTTCTTTTTTAATGAGTAGCATCTACCTGACTTACAGATAATGTGCTTGCAGAACCCATTACTCAGCTCTAATGCAGTTCTGAGTCTAAAGCTAACAGTAGGAGGAGATGCCTCAGGAAAGCAGGATCTACCCTCATCAGCTTCCTTCAGGGTTGTGACCAGTCACCAGATACCTGTCTGGATAAGGAAATTAGCCTTTTGAAGTCTTTGTTTTGGGGGTAGGTGGAAACTAAGCAGAGGCAATGAGATAAACAGGTGTATATTTGGGAGCAGCTTCACAATATAAATAAAAAAATTAAAGACCTCAATGATCTGGAGTAATGACAACAGCAATTATCAGCTGATTACATTGCTGATAAATTACTATGACAATAAACCCCTCTGACTACATGAGTTTCTGAGAAATGTCCTTGTGACCTACACTTCCTTTGGGAAGGTTTCATTGTATTCCACTGAAAAAGATGTGATTCATTCTGAGAACTGACGAGTCCAGCACGGATACAAAATCCTCTTTACAAACCCAGACTTCAGGGAAAACTCCCCAGAACTGGCAGAGCAGAGAAAAATTGAAGGTTGCCACTGAACTTATACAAAAAACATGTTACCCAAGGCTAGACACCAACATGAAAAACGTACACAGCAATAATTATAAACAACAAATCAGTTCTGTTGAATTACTGGCATATCAAAGTTCTAGATGGTGCCCTATAGGAGAGCAGTTTCAGAAATATTCCAAATAGAGACCTTGGATTCATAGCAGTCACCTGCCTCTGCTCAAAGCCAGTTTTTTATTTGGGCTTCCCAAACATTTTGATTCAAAATAATCCTAAAGTACTTCCAGAGAAAATTCTACAATTGAAATTTTGTTTTGTGCAGCATCTCATTGCACATAAACAATTTCTGCTTAAGGACAGATTATTTATTATTATTTTATTATTCAGACCATTTTATTCCAAGACCTTTCAGCCCTAAATCCTTATGTATTTTAAATCAGTAACAGGATCACCTCCTTTTTTTCTCCCCTTTCCATACCCTAATACAGAATGATGACTTAACATTACTTTCCTACTTTAGCTACTCTCTTATTAGACTGTCTGGTCCCTTTTGCTTTTAAAACCTCACCTAGACAATGTCATGGCTCCAAGAATCCAGCCAGAGGGAAAGACCTGGACTGTACAGATAGAGCTGGCAGAGCCAGAGACTCCTAGGAAAAGGAGCCCAGCCAAGTATTGACTTACAGCCACTCCCATCTATTGAACCGTCAAACCAACACAGCATTAGAAGAGGTTCCTTCTGAAAACAGCTTTCTAATCAACCTTTAGATCTTTCTACTTATTTGCTAGTGATCTCTTGACTCATGTTTACTGGTTATCTCTTGACACACAAACATTCTAAAAATCCTGAACTCAACAAAAAAATGGATTTGCTGGACCCTCCACTGACACCCCCTCCCCTCCAAGCCTTTCTCCTCTCCTGCCCTCAATTATTCCTGCTGTCACATACCAGAGCAAACTCTCTACCATCACCCCACGCTGCACTTAGACTGAAGAAACAGCTCTCAGCACTAGAGCAGTGAAACAGCATTATAACTTCACAACCTCATGATTTATATCATGCTAGATTTTCTTTTCATCATTTAAATGCTTTGTTTGTTTGTTTGTTTGTTCAGTGCTGGGAAAGCAAGAGGCACTGTATCATTTGCTCATAGCAAAGAAAAAATGGCAACTGAAAAATTTCAGCTGCTTCCATTTAACAGCTGCCTGAACAGGTGGGATACACAGATCAGATTAGCTCCATGCTTCAGTACCAAATTCACCTACCATTAAATCCCAGGCTGGAGCAGCAAACCCATTTCTTTTTCATTAATGTACCCCTTTTATCTCCCTTCCTGGAGTTACCTGGTGATGTTCTCCATTAGTTCCTGCTGCATGGACTCGAGGCTTCTATGCTGTCCCCCAAGTCCCCCTGCTCTCTCCCATCACCACTCATCCATGGGGAACGCCAGTCCCACTTCCCAGCCCACAGGAGCCAGGAAATCCCATCATCAGAGTCCCAGCACTGCTGAAATGCACTGGCAAACACCACTGCCTGCTCTGCCCGACAAAAAAGCTCTGAAGCCCAGAAAAGGCAGTGGGGGTAGGGCTCACTGGCTGCTTTAAATGACCTAATGCTGCCAATTAGGAAGCAGCTTTGGGCAGTTCAGAGGGACACTGGCAGCTGGCTCAAGTTGACAAGCAAAGAAAATCAGGAGAGCCTTGATGTACGTGCTGGCTCCACATTAGCAAAAATAAAGGGGAAAAGTGAAGGAAATAAACCCTCATGCCCACATGAAAACTTTTAACTTGAAGATAAAGTAATCGAAATAGCTCCCTCCCATTCATTTCTTCTCCAGCGAGGATTTACGTGCTATGAATTCTTCTGTACAAATTCATAGAAGGTGACGTTCTGTTCTTACCTCCAGTGCCAGACAAGCAACATGCATTTGAATTGGAAATTTTTATGTTTTATATTTATATTTTATATTTTGTATTTTGTTTCTCAGAAGAAAAACCTCAAGCACTTCCTCTCCAACACAAGCCTCCAGCTCTTACTTCCTTTGCTGATGACATGACAGAGACACACCTACAAAGAAAAAGCTAAAAAGTAGGCAACCAATTGATTTTTCCTACCTGTAACAGGCTCAGCTCCTTGCACTGCCAGGCTGCCATTCTTCTTCTTCTTCGAGGAGCTTAAATCCATTTGTCCAGTAAGGCCGGCTCCAGCATCCACTGCAGCCTGGGGCTCAAGCCCCACTTTTTCTGCAGCAGGTCCTTCATGGGAACAAGGTGTCTCTGCTGTAAAAACCACTGCATCAAAACTTGCTACCATTTTAGGAACTTTATCCAGAGAAGAGGCATCATTAGCCGATACCAAACTCTTCACTCCCACATTTTCCAGTGACTCAACAGCCTGTAAGCGGCAGGAACACGGCGAGAAGGGCACTGCAGGTACAGCTGGGCTTTGCTTTCCATGGGGCTCAGCCAAGCCCTCCCCCTGAGCCACTGTCAGGGCAGGAGCAGCGTCGCTGTCGCTGGCCAGGCAGACGGTGTCGGTGCTGGAGTCACTGTCACACGTGGGCTCCTCTGCGATGGGCTGGAGCGCTGCCCGGGGCAGCACGCTCTCCGTGTCCTCCTGCTCCTCTGGATACACTGCAACAGGGGCTATTGTCACCAGCCTTGGCACCTCCTTACCCTCACAGGCATCACTCGGGGCTCCCACCTCTGAGGCATCCTTTAACTCAGGGGTGCTGCTGTGGGGGGAGGTTCGTTGTAGGGTTTGAGCGGGGTCTTGTTCTTGGTTCAGCACAGCATTCAGACAAGGGTCACCCTCTGCACCCAGTGACTCATCTGCTGATGCAGGTCCATGCATGGTGCCTTCTGCTGCAACCTCTGCTCCAGTCTTGCAATCTTCTTTGGGTTGGTCTGTTGCTTTCAGCTCAGCATCCACATTGCTGCTTCCCACCACAGGCCCCTCCAGACTGCAGGCAGAGGGTTTCACAACAGCAGCAAGAAGTTCCTCTGACAAAACATGCTCATTGCCATTCACACGAGCCTCCTGCTCAGGCTCAGCTTTGCCTCCTTCAACTTGCTGCAAGTGGCCCTGCTCTGGGGAGCCCTCGTCCCCAGCATGGTCCCCAGGCCAGGCAGCAGCTACTCCACCATGCTCCCCACCATGCTGCCAGGAGAGCTCTGCCGAGCCTGCCCTCGCCGCCACCGCTTCCTGGTTTTGTTCAGATTCCTCATTATGAGTTGCAGAGGGTGTGCCTATTAAATCATCCTCGGCACAGTCTGCGCCCTTGGCACATGGAGCTGATCCAGGGTCATTACCTTGCAGAGCTGCCTCCTGCCCGGGAGGTGCCACTGCAGCATCTCCCTCCTGACTCACAGCTGGCCCCTCTCCTCTGGGTAGGGGAGAGGGCGATTCCACCTTGCTGCTCCTCCCCTCCTGCTCTGAAGCACTTTCTGCTTTCTCTGCTCCAGCCTGGGCAGGCTCTTTCTCTGCCAGGCCTGTGCTCGTATCCTCTGGAGGGAGCGACGCAGGCTCACGTTCCTCACGTTCGCTCTGCTGAGCAGTGTCTGGTTTGAAGCTGTTGCCCATTTCACCTTTAATCCCAGTTTGAGCAGCAGAAGGGTGACAGGCAGCAACTTCCTGACCACTGCCTGCAGAAGCTTTGCTTCCTCCATCTCTGCAGCTGCTGGTATCAGTTCCTACTGGCTCCTTTGCACTGCTCTCCATGGCTTCAGCCCCATGGTCAGAGATCTCACCACTCTCCTGGCAATGTGCAGGTTCTGCACCACTTTCATTAGATCCACCAACATCTCTGTTTTCAGGTTCAGCATCAGGGCCATCAGTTTCCACACTGCCTTCCAGTGAGGGCAAACTGGATTTTCCATCTGTGCAGCCTGCTTCTACCTGCCCTTCTTGCTCCCCACTCTCACTGCCGCCATGGACTTCCAAACCAGGAGGAGGGTTTGACGCACATGCAGGAACCTTCACCCCATTCACTGCTGGCAATGCTTCCCCAGTGCTCGCAGTGACTTCCTGCCTCCTTGTGACACTGGCATCAGCCTGGCTTTCCGTGAAGTCACCATTTACCTGAGCAGTGCACGAGCCCACATCAGTCTCTTTGTTACTGCCAGTCTTGCCAAGGTCAGCAGAGACACTGCCAGTGTCACCATCTGCATCTGCACCGTCACAGGCCGGTACCACTCCCACACTTGCATCCTCCCCATCCGAACACTCAGTGCCATTGAAACCACTGAGTAAGGGCTGAGCAGCGCTGGATGACTCTTCCTTGGCTGGGTGCTTCTCTTGCAGGTTTGCAGTCCTCTCACCAGGCTGTGCCATCCCATCCTTTGCCCGCTGCTGGCCCTTAGCCCTCTCAGGTGCCCTGGCACAGTTCCTGCACTCAGTCTGGCCCATGGCCACATCCAGGCCCTCCGAGGAAGCTGGGGCTTCACCTGCAGCTGCAGCCACAGCAGCGGCACTGTCAGCAAACTCCTCAGCACTCTGCACTTCCTGCTGGGCACTGTCTGTACTGCCCACGCCAGCTTGATCCAGAACAACTCCAGCCGATGTCATTCCAGCTTCCTCATTAGTATTTCCAGAGGATGGAAGATTTACAGCACCATTTACACTTGCACACAGGCTCACAGTGCAGTCCACATCTGACACAGTCCCAGAGCCCTCTGCAGATCTTAGCCCCGCCTCTCCTTCCTTTTTACACAATATCTCTGTGTTTTTACTTTCACAGAAGCTGGTTGGACTGTTTCCACCCCCCAGGCTAACCATGTCTTTTGGTGCATCATTAAAAGCTCCCAGACTGCTGCTGCTGCATTTCTCCTCCTGCTGGGTTTGGTCTGAGAGCTGCCCAATGTCCAGGTGATGCAGATCAGATGGATTTTCCTGCCTTTCTTCTCCTGCCATTTCTTCTAGGCTCTGAGAGGTAGTGCTCAGGTGACCCTCTGGCTCTGCTCCTTTAGCACAGCTGTCTCCAGAATCTCCCAGTATAAGTTCTGTCTGCTGCCTTAAACTCTGTAACAAGACACAAAAGAAAAAAAAAAAAAACAACACTATTTTGTCATGCAGTTATTCAAGACCTGTATCTACCTAATCCTACTCCACATTAATCTTATTCCTGGTGTCATCCAGGAGAGAGCTACAAATGCAGTGCAGTGGATTTTACGTGTTGGTTTTACTAGGAGGAGGTAATACAGAAACTATCAGAATGACAGAAACATTGGTTGAAAAGAGCATCTAAAGGTCATTTAGTCCAACCACCTGCCTGAAACTGGCCTACTGCCACTAAAGCATCAGGTCAACCATAACTTTATCTTGCCAAATCTCCAGTTTAGTATCCACAGCCTCTCTGGGCAATCTGTTCCCATGCCACAACACCCTCCCATGAAGAATTTTCCCTAAAGCCAGCCTGGACGCCCCAAAGCTGAAATTTGTCCCTCTACCCCCCTGCTACACCATCTGCCACAACTGAAAAGAACTGTAATTTTGGTAATTGCTCTTTGAGAAGCTGGAGTCTCAGTTCTTCAGTGCACGTAAATTCAAGATCAGTAAAGAGCAGAATTCACTCTACCAAATAATGCAAATATACACCAGCCTAGCCCCAAAGGACTTCAAGCAAATGCTCCTTAAGAGCACCTTCAGACCCTGAAGCTGCTGGCAAGAGCACTCCCCAGCTCCTGCCAGCATTTCTCAATTTTCACTCTATGGATGGAAATGCTTCTTCAGACATGGGCATTGGCTGGCAATGTCCAAACACACCAACTGTCTCCTGCTCCTGGGACTGAACTAATAATCTAATCTATTCCTGAGAACTGTGGGCATAATTAAATATCTGAAATTTATTTCCTAACTGGAAATAAGAATTTCAAAATGATGACATATTATTAAAACTAATACATGCATTATCATGGAACAGTAGGATCATAACCAATTCCTCTCTAATCTGCATTTTCCTTCCAGAGCACCTCCTTTGTCAATCTTTTATTGTTTGATATAATCAAACCTCTACTTAAAAAGAACTGTCTGTTTCAATATTTCCTTTAATATTCTCTTCTTCGTAGAGAGAATGTATCCATGTTCACATCTAAAATAGTGGCTTATTAAACTACTGAGCAACCCCGGGCCTTTGCTGTACACCCAACATAGCTCTCCACAGCTTTGCTTAGGGTTTTGTACCACAAGCTTTCCAAGGTCACACTGGTTTGTCACTAAGTGCCTGAGACTCTCCACATATATAAAACCCTAATAAACTATATAAAATCTGAGCTTTTCTTGCATTTAGTTGTTAAAGGATTCCAAAAAATACATGCATACTAGAAGTCCAACTTGAACAGCTCCCTGCAAATTTTGTTTAGGTTTTTAGTTCTCAGAGAAATAGAACTTCACACCACAACTGTCAGCTTAAACACTCTGATAATTAAAGCAGCCACTATGTTAACTGATGCATCCTGGGGAACTTCTGGGTACTGCATATACTAATAGTGGCTAAAATCATCACTGCTACCTTGAGGATATTGCATTTACTTGTCTTTCCACACTCTGAGATTTGCAAACATTGAGCAGTGCCACAGACTCACTGAGTCACAGACCACTAAATGTACTTCTGGTGCTTGCCATGAATCTCCCTGCGATTCAAAAAGACCCTGCTGCCCAGCTCCCATACATGCTGTCAGCTATGCCTCCCTGGCTTTGAGGCATTCCAAGACAGGTCAGCACTGGAGGCAGCAGCATGGCACCTCCATCCCTTGTGCACCATCAGGGATGGCACATGGGGCTCTGCGTGCAGTGGTACCCACAGGCTGCAGATATTTTTTGCAAGGCCAAACGGGCCTTTGGTGGCTGTAACCCCACAGCAGAGCATGGAGACTGTGCTCCTGGATCCTAGCCAGGATGGACAGACAGACAACAGTGACACTTGCTTGGGAACAAGCAGGGTTTTCAAAAGGAGGGGCCGCAGCAGCCCCAGCATCCTCAGGGTGAAGTCACTCTGCTGATAGCCGGAAAAATACAGCCATCACCAAAGGAAGCCAACAGGCTTTCAACTGACCCAAAATAAACCTAAATGAAATAATTGCAGGGCTGCTTTCCAAATTCAAATCAGATTAGATGTGAAGTAAAGCAGTGGTGGAAAGTAAAGCCTATTCCTGATTTCATTGTCAGGCAAAATGTTCCCAATCTGGCATTTGCATGAGCAAACAAGCAGTGAGCTGGATATGCCTGCCATGGTTTAGGGTCTTTTGATGGAAAAGGGAAGAGATTTCAGAGTTAGCCTGGATTTGCCACTCATGCCACCAGTTCTTGCTGAGATTGGGAGTAATTAACATCTCAGGTACTGAGGGAAGGCCGAAAGCGGCTCAGTATGGCCCGTTCCTCTGCTCATCCCCCCACCCCACTGGCTGCACACAACAGTTCTCCCCTCCCTTAGTTAAAGCAACAAAAATATCCTGTTGTTTAGACCCTGTACCTCTGCAACCCCAGATATGTGATCTGAGGAAGGAACACCCACAAGTGATGCCAACTGTGACAGACACGTGGGTGTTTCTGAGAAATGGCATAGAAGTGTTCTGATGTTTCACCTTCCCATCCCAACTGAGACCCTGTGGAATTGATTTTAAAGCTGCAGGAGGAAGCCCTTCCAAAGACCTACAGCTCCTGTGGTCCAACCATCACAGAGTTTAAGAGCAGCACAGTGAATGGGACAATTATGGATACAAACCTTGTGTGGCCGAGGCAGGCTTGTCCTCTGAGTCCTACACTGAATTGCTACTGAAACAGCCTTTTTTTCCATCACCCATCCCAGAAACTTTCTCACAGTTTCCTCTCTGACCCTGCACCTTCCATCTGAATGGAGATGTCCCCATCATGTTTGTAGCCCACACCCCCAGCCCCACTCCAGAGCCTGCCCTAAGCTGCCCAGTGTCTGCCAAGCAGGCAGAGGGTCAGCATGCCTCCAGGGAGGTGCTCCTGCCCATCCAAGGGGGTCCAAAACTAACCAGAGCAGGCAGGAGCTGGGAGCAGAAAGAGGCATAACAGAGCTGGTGTTGCACAGCCCTGAGCCTGCCTGTCTTCAGAATGAGAACATTTGCTGCATAATACAGCTTAATCACATCTCCCCATGCTCAAATAAGAAACGAATGGATGGGTGTCCACCTGGATGTTTGATAATAAATCCAGAGAAAACACCAGGGGAAACATGCCCTGAAGTCCTCCCCAGGCGCCTGGCTGCAACCAGCCAGATCTACTCCTCTCCCACCCCCTCAGCCTTTTGCTCACCTGGTGCTGGTGGCTCTGCATGTGCATCTGAAGGTGCTGAATGTCCCTCTCCCAGCTGGCCGTGGTCCCCTCCTTGGCCTCAGCCGTCAGCAGATAGACGCCCAGCCCGCGGTGGTGCTTGACGCTGTAGTCCCCAGAGTGCACGGTGTGGGACAGGGTGCTCCACGAGTCTGGCTCCCTGGCTCCCTCCCTAGGAAACGAGGGTGGGTTAGTGGGCAGGCCAGCAGGGATCCTGCACGCAGGACACGCACGCTGTCCCTCACTCTGGGCTCTGATCACGGGAGCGAGGGGAGCACGGCACCGGCCCCAGCACCAGACAGACAGATACACACACACACTCCTCAGTCTTGAAAGCTAATGTGATTTAGTGGTAATGCCAGCCACAAGCTTTATTCCACAAGGTCCTTCTGAGGTAGAGATCAGTGGTTTTCACCTCAGACTATGACAGACTAGCAGCTAAGGGCGTGACAACGGCGTTTTAAATCAAATTGATCACAGGTGAAGATCACCAGAGAAGCTGTCACAGAACAGCAGACACCCAAAAGGCAGAACAGCAAAGGGATAAGTTGGAAGGAATGAAAACTATCATGGTACAACTTCTACACCAAAGCCAGCCCACTGCTCACAAACACCCAACCGCCATCAAACTGCAGCAATTTTTTCACTCCAGAAATGAACTGAACTTGCTCTGTGAAACTGCCTCTGTGCAAGATGTTCTCAGTGTTGTGAGACAGCTGTTCTTCTGCAGCACTATCATGGGCTTTCTTTTTACCAATCCAAAGGAAAGAAAGGAAAGAAGATGCTGTAGATCAGAATGAAAAATAACTTAGTAGGTAAATGTAAACAATATAAATTTCTATTCAGTCTTCTCTTTTTGAACATCAAGCCCTGATTTTGCACCACTCAAAGCAGTAATTCTTCAGGTCTCACCAAGCTGCACAGCAGCAACATTGGCCCTTTGAGGTGGTGAACAAACACTGAGGTGTTTACCACCTTCAGGTTCACAGATTTCATTTTGAATCAGAACTGATTCAGGAAACCTAAAATCTGGTTTGATCATCCCAGACAGAGCAGCTTGTGCACCACCCCACCAAGCCCTGCATGCCCCAGGAGAGACATGGAGCCAAACCCCAGGAACGTTACACAAACAGGGGACGAAACCTGCTCAGGGGTGCAGGAAATGGGAATTTCTCTGTCTTCCTTCTACCAGGGATTCATCTACTGACACCCAGCCCCACCTATGAGCTGGGTAGGGGATTGGACTAGATGACCTTTAAAGGTCCCTCCCAAACCAAACTACTCTGTGATTCTATGATGTCCCCTCCCTGTTGCAGAGACTAACCATTTTCAGATCTCCCTCTGCTACCCAGATCCAAATTTCCTTGGAAGGGGCAGAGCTGTGATTGTTTTTAAGTAATAAGGAGTTCAAGAAGGTACATAAACACAAATGCATGCCATCAACCACCACATACAGTTTTCAGAATCTTTGCTGAGAGGTCTTGCTTTAAAATTCGCAAACCTTTCTTATGGGCAAGGGCCCCCCAGCAGGCCACAGGGCTCTCTCTCAGGGAAGCCAAGCAATCTAGAAAGCAAAGCCATAACGAGCAAACACCATGATCAGCAACAGGAATGGGCAGAGCAGGGTGGGGAAACGGTGAAATGGTTCATCAGAGGCAGAGAAACCTGTGCAGGAACGCTGGTGGCAATGGCTGGCCCTGCTCTGCCCCAGCACAGCCACCCACCCCCTTCTGTTACTCATTCTGGGTTAAATCTGCAAGGAAATTCAGAAAAAGCAGGACTATGGCTTACACCATTCACCACCATTTATCTCAGTCATGACTTGACTTCAGCAGAATTACACTTGATTTAAGCAGAATCAATATTTCCACAGAGAAACAGAAGGAAGCATCCAGTTTCTGGTGGTGACTGGTATAAATCCACAGAGGCACTGAAGTCAACTGAGCCATTACAAGTAACTAAAGAAATGACCTTCCTTTATCAAGGAAACACAGACATTTCTGTCTGGAGTATTTTTCTCTTCAGCTGTCATGTATGAGAAACCACTGCACTCGGGGCCACTCTCAGAGTACAACGAGGCAGTCAGCACAAAGCCCAGTCACCCACTCACGGGGACAACAGCAGCCGGATTGAAGAACTGCACATGATCAGTCTGCTCCACTTTCCCATCAGCTTCAAGGACCCTCACAGGCATCTCCAAATCAGCACCCACAAAGCTAGCTGCCTGCATGACTTGCTTAGCCTCAAAGGGCCCTCAGCAACTTCAAAAGGCTCAGTCTGGAGCAAGATGACAGGCAGAGTCCCCTGCAACACGGCGAGTGTGTCCACCCCTCCAGCAATCCGCAACCTTCACACGACCCAGATGGATCAAACAGTCACTTCTGCTTACAAAGAGAGCAGTTTCTTTTCATATTCAAGCTGCCACTCTACGTTACACTTCATGAAAAGCTTTAAACCTTTTGAGAAAGCAAGAAGTTTCTCACATCCAGCCAAGTACGAACTCCAAGCTCTCACTTTTAGTAGCAGTCACCTTCGTTACACAAAATTAAGCAATGAGATAGTGAATGGTTCAATCTATTGCCTCCTTCAAACCATCCCTTTCATCCTCTGCTCCATCCCAGCAGTAATGGTCTGATGCAGAGAGGACAAATGAGGATTCATAAGCATTAGCTCATTTTCCCACCAGTGTTCCTGTTGTTCAGGCAATCACTTCCACGGCCATTTGAGAAGACACTCCTGCTCATTTGCCCACATACACTGAGCTTCACTGTTTGTGCCTTTCCTGCATGTCTCCCTGCAAGCCCTGGGTTTTATTGAGAGATGATAAAAACACACTTTCTTCCAGGAAAAAGGCTTTGCTGTTATGCATTTTGTACTTCCTGGCTGTAAAAAATGCTTATTTTGTCCAGACTTGGAATTTTTGTTGTGGTTCTATAAGAGTGCATATCCAAGCTGCTCTACTAGGAGATTAAAACAGATATGCAAATACTTACTGAAGATTAATTAGCAAAAATATGTATACAAACTTCAGCCTTCAAGAAGTTTGAAAATCTGCTTTTGTTCAGCACAAAAATCCAGTTTGCTGCGCTTTGCCAGAAACAACGGAAATGTGTCTTCTTATGAGATTTAACCATCCTGGGTCAAATCTTTCTCATCTTCCCTTTTCAACAGTTTCCCATCAAAATACGTAACAGATACCAGTGAACTGAACATTTTGTAAGAAACATTTCTGAGCTCAACTTTCACAGAAGAAAGTATCTTGGTTAAAAAAGCAAGGACTGCCTGAGAAGGCTGCTAGCATTCACTAGCTCTGCCCTCTGCACAACCACACCATGGCCCACTGAAACATCCTGGAAGAAGTCCTCCAGCTCTGGTCAGTCTTCCATCCCATGAAGATAAACCCAGAAGGGAAATTTTTGGTTGAAATGAAAAACAGTCTTACCAGCCCACCTTTCATCTGCAGAAAGGTGGCTTAAAGAAGGATGATTACTTCAAACAGAGAGAGAGAGAGAGAGAGAGAGAGAGGAGAAGAAAAAATACTTCAAAATACTCTCAGGGCACGTCCTGCTCCATCTGGGAGATGAACAGAATGCTGAAACTACAGGATCACCTCCTGCCCATCTGGCATGTAAGACAAGAAGGTAAGATCACAGCATCACAGAATGGTTTGGGTTGGAATGGACCTCAAAGATCATCTACTTCCAACATGGGTAGGGACACCTTCCGCTAGACCAGGTTGCTCCAACCCCATCCCAGCTGGGATGGGATGATAAGTAGGAAGTGGTTTTTATTTAAACCTCCCAGCACTGCCCAAGTAGGCCGGTCCCTTTTCAAGGCAGAGCTACACTGTGCTCGTGTGCTGAATCTCTGCTCATCTGGCAGCAGAGCAGAGAGTGGGCAGCGGAAAAGGAAAGGAAAGCCCACACCACATGGCCCCTGGCTTCTGGCAGATAGGGGTGAGAGATTTTTAAGAAGAGGGAAGATAAGTGAGAAAAGAAGAACAAAAAAAAACCCCAAAAAACCAACAAACCACCACCTGATGAAAAGCTCTGCCTGCCCTCAAAAGCTGCAGAAACTGCTCAGCAACAAAGGTCTGAAATTTGAAGTGCTGGCGCTCACAGCAGGTGTGTTTTCCAGTACCAAGAGACAAGGTTTGAGCTGGAGGGGAGAGGAAGAGATCACAAGATGAATGAAAAAGCCTCAGTGAGTTAAGCAAAACTTCATATTAGGAAGGTTTATCCCACAGTTTCACAAAGGGGTGAGGAAGGCAGTGTAGGAACTCAAGGTGTTATTTCCTGGGGATATCCCCTCCAGATTCCTGAGCTGAAACAAAACAACCTCAGTAGCATTTCCAGATCTTAGGATCTTACTGCAAGCCTGACAACAGCTGTGAGTTTATTCTGAAAGCACCAGCCTCTAGATCCACGTGGTGAAAGAAAGACAAAAAGAAAGACAGAAAGAAAGAAAGACAGAAAGAAAAGAAAAGAAAAGAAAAGAAAAGAAAAGAAAAGAAAAGAAAAGAAAAGAAAAGAAAAGAAAAGAAAAGAAAAGAAAAGAAAAGAAAAGAAAAGAAAAGAAAAGAAAAGAAAAGAAAAGAAAAGAAAAGAAAAGAAAAGAAAAGAAAAATCAGTTAAAAAAATAAGTAAAGCCCCTACCATTACGGCTGCATGAAAAGCTAGGAAAAGGCTAGAATTTAGATGCTCTTATCTGTATGGTAAATTAAAACATAACTAAATTGAATTCTAATCTCACATTCTTTTTATTACTATTATTATGGTATCATAGTGAAAATACCAGATCAGACAGACTATGACCTGGGATAAACAAGGAATGCTGCCTACAGGGATAGGATTGGTGGTGATTGTGCAACATCCACAGAGCACAGGTAATTTAAATCAAGCCAACAATCCCTCCTGGCAAAACCCAGCACCCACACTCAATGCAGTCACCAGCATTTAAACCAATCTTAGAAATCTGACCAAACAGAACTTTAGTGTTATTTGCAGAAGTGTTGGGGTAATGGAAGGTTTGTATCTGTATGATCAACTCTGCACCACAATCTTCCCTGATATACAAAACATTAATTCACACAAATGCTTTCTTGCTCCTTCTCATTTTTATAACCATCCATGTGCGTTGTGTATGAGACCCAAAAAAACATGCAACCAGCATGTGCTAGAATGGATTAAAATAAATCAACTGTTTTCAATTTTGAAAGAGATTTAATAAACACAGAATTCATACTTCAGGTGTTTCCAAGTGTTCCAAACGCCCCAGGAAAGTAGAAAAAAATGTTTCTCGTACAAGAAAAACCTATGTATTGCTCACTAATTTGAATAGTTTTGATATTGAAAGAAAGAGTTAAAAGTTCATCTGATGCAGAAATAATGAAAACCCCTCACAGCGCCTCGCACAAACACAAACTGCAATTGTGGGTTCTGACACCAAACCGAATTCAGGACTGCATAACCTACCCTTCAATAGCAGATTAAATACTTAATAATGGATTCAAAGTATGTAATGCTAACTTTTCATTGATCAACACACTATACAGCAGCAAACCATAGAGAGAAAAGCTGGCTTGGTCCTTCAACAGTTGTTTGCAGATGTACATATGCTAAGGAAGCATGTCCACTATTTTCAAATACAACAGGTCTGTACTTCCAAACCAAAACATTTCTTAGGCCCCAATGTTAATTATATATATATATATATAAAAATACAGCTACAAACTCTTATTAACTATATTTGCCAAAAGTACAATCTGCATTCCATAAGAGTAAGTGTTACTAAATGCATTTTCCATTTTTTTCCATTTGTTTTATTTTCAGAGCATTATGTAACAAGAAGGATGCCCTGCTCAGGATGTAGAGCTGTAGGTCCAACACAGAACCCAATGTGCACCTGAAGACTCATCAGTAAACAAAGGGAATTTAAGGGGAATCTATGAAACACACTCAAGAGTGAAAACAGATGCCATTTGTTGAATTTAAATTAAAAAAGGCACCATCATGGAGAATACCTCAGCAAGCAGTGTTTACAGCTAAAAACAGCACCTCAGATCAGGACAAGTGATATGGAAGAAGAGTTGTCTGTGCAGAACATCTCCACATGCTGCAAGCAAGCATGATCACTGGCTCTGCAACACAACCCTGAGAAGAAGCCATGCCTTTGGCTGCCTCTGACACAGCAATTTACAAAGACTTCTTCTACAATCATCTGTTCAAACTCTAACCCCTATCATGAATGTCACTGCTTGGAGCAAATCTGCTCCAGAGACTAAATATGAGCATCCTAACTGGGTATCCAGCTAGCCCATGCCTGAGGCCAGAAACCCAGCAGTTCTGGGAAACCACTTATCTGCATTTTCTAAATTTATCCCGAAACAGAGCTGGTCTCTCATCAAGCACACAAGGCTGTTCAGCACTTATGGCCCCTATAATTTTTGGGAACACTTCCAGATCAGGATTGCTGGGGGAAGGAAAATAATTTCTTCTTATATCTTACCAAATATTCTCAAATCTCTTCTAAATCCCTCCTTTCTCATCCTCACAGGTCTGTTTCAGTGATCTCCCAGGACTACAGTTTCCAAGTGGGAATACAGAAATGTTAAAAAGCTGTTTCTATCACATGGACTATGCCTTCTCTCTCCTCTGTATTTCGAGGTGGTTATGTACAAAACAAAGGAGAGGAGGGAGCCAAAGAATGAAAAGTCTTCCTAGGGATGTGGGAGCACACAAGGAAGTCAGTAAAAACTGGAGCACGGTGTGGGGTGAGTAGGTGGAAGAGAGAAACACAAACTCTTCCTGCTCCATCACGTTTACACCTGGTTGCCTCATCCTCCCACTCCCAGTCTGCCCCTCTGCTGTGGCCAGAAGAAACCCCACAGCACCTCAGCATCTTCCTAATCAGGATGTGAAGGCTATTATATGATGGTGTTACAACTGAAAATCCTACAGGCACAAAACTAGACTCTGTAGACCACTGGCCCTCCCACACTGCTCTAACACATTACTGTCTGTAGCTAAACAACATCTCCTTAACACACACCCTCTGAGTCCTCTTTCAGTGCCCTTCTAACATTTTTGAATCCCTCTTAACACATTAATCTTGTGCCATCACCTGCAGATAGAAAGTCAACTGTTCTCCTGCCACACCACAGCAAGCCATACCTCAAACCCAGCTCCCCAAATAGCAAACAAATGGATCTGTTGCTTGACTTGGAGTGGAAGAACAGATGGAGAAACATCAGCACTAATTCAATAAACCTCACAGCCTCTGATTCTGCTTAGCCAGAAATAAAATGTATGTATACCATGTGACTGATTTTAAGATCCTTCTTAAACACTCTGTTGAACATAAACTGGGTATTTCTGAAATTAAACACTTGCTAAGGGGCCTGCTAAATTGGGGTGCAAAAAAAAAAAAAAAAAAAAAAAAAAAAGTATGTACAAGGCAAATCCTCTTGCAGCTCTGGCTCAGAAAAGCAGAAAAGTATATTTAGCTATAGAAGTAAAGTCACTGAAAAAGCATCCTTATTTGAGAGGCATCACAGAGATTACAGCCCAGACTTCACCAATTACTTATGTAAAATCAGAACAATAGCAAGTGATAATCATGGATTGAAAAACATTCACAAAACCCTTCTGCTACTAGTAAGTTATTCCCCATGTGTGTTAATTAAATCATTTTAATTTTGGAAATACAGACTTGTACTAATTTACAGTTTCACAGACTGAGCCTCCTGATTGTTACCAGGAAATCTGAAGGGAAGAGCAAGCCCAGAGCTGTGCAGAAACACTTTAGAACAAAAAGCAGAGAAACCAGCAAAAGTAAAAAGCAAAAGTAAAAAAAGTTTACAGTGAAAAACTCAGAGACTGTTGCAACTCTTTGCAGGGATTAGAAAATAACAATTTTTTTTTTGTTTTGAAATGGGCTTTTTTTTCCTCTCGCTTCCCTTTTTCAGAGCACATAAATCACTCTCAGCTGTGAAGGAACTACAAGCGTTTGGCTTCACTGGGGAAAAAAAAAATGTTACTAGACAGAAATAAAATCAGCAACCAGATCGGTGTTTGTATGTGTTACAAAGCAGCACTTCCAACACTTCCAACCCCGCACGCTCCCGGTGCCTTGAAGCCATTTTCCCCACTGCCATAAGAGCCCTGCCGAAGATGGAGCTGGCAGGGGATTGGGTTACTGCCCTGCTCCTGCACTCTGCAGCTGTGCAGTTACTCAGGGAGTTCCACCAGCCTGTCCCATGGCTGTGCTGCCTCTCCAGAGCCAGCACCCTGCAGGCAGCATCACCCAGCCCCAGCATTGGGGAGAATCGGGATTCAACCACAGACCCTTCACTCTGGGAGTAATTTAAACTCAAAGAAGGCTTTGCAAACTGCACCATTTCCAAAGTTATCTTTATATGTATTTTTCCCCTATAAAACTACTGCCATTCTGCACTATCCTACTCCATGTGCACTGCAGGACACTGTCTACTGAGCAGTTTTCGTCTTGGAGATAAAACAAGCTCCCCCCAGGAATGATACACAACTGATGAATGTTTATTGATGATGAATATTTATTTGCTTATATGAAAATTTATTAGTGAATGCTGCTATTGACTCTCAATCTCTGGTGACCTACACAGGTTCTGTGACAGTTCCTTGTTTGGGTCTCAAAAGAACCATTCCATGCACCTTTCCTGTCTGAGGATGAAAAGCCACTGCACACCACGAACAGAATACTTCCAGGGATGGAAAATTTACATAAGGAAGCATCTTTTATTTTTTTTTCCATGAAGTACTGCAAAAGCTGAGAAGGGAAAGTTTATCAGATAAACAGAAATTCAAAATGTCACCAGTGAAATTAGTTTTTGAGAAAAATATTTACACTGCAGCTGAATCAAGCTACTTCGCAGACAAACCAAGGCAAAACTACAACAATGGAGAATGTTTTATGTCTGCTCTTAAATGATTGTATCCTAATTATGGCAGAAATTCACCCCCTCCCAATGCTGGCTGGGAGAATCATTGTAAAATGCAAGGTCCTGCAAATTAGCAAGCAAGAGAACAATAAATTCCCCCCAAGGATAATGCATCACAAAACACGCTGCATTCATTTATTTGGCGTAGTGCAGTTTAATTACTTGTAAAAATAACGACTCCTTTGTAGGGGCCCTCACTACCATGCGTTGCTGCTCTGTGTTTTGCTGAGTGGGACGAGCTGTGTGCCAAATCTGTGTGCATGGATTATACAGCAAGAGCACAGGCAGAGTGCAGAAAGGAGGTTGTACAGTGTCCTTTTTGTTTTGACAGCACATAAACGACACTTGCTCTCTTCACAGAATTTTCTGTGTTTTGAAGCTCAGTATTTCTCCTCCCAATAGGGTTTTTCAAGTCCTGATGCCATCTTATTGCAGAAAATGCCTAGCATTTTAAAACAGTCACTGCTAGGGGATCAGGATGTGCCCATTTTGTCACCATCACCCTCCTGTGGGGAGGGCTGTGGCCATCCCCAGGTCACTGCTCCAGTCAGTCCCAAGGTCTTATCACAATGCTCCACCACCATCCCACCCATTGAGAAAGGGAACCAGGATTTCCAGCACCCATGGATTTCTGTTTGTAGGGCTTCATGGGAATAGAAGAATTTTCAGAGTAAAGGGACTTGTAGCAAGGCTGTCAGATGTTTATACGTTGTACTTCCACCCAGAAGTCCAAGAGGAAAACAAATCACAAAGAACAGTTTAAGGATATACCGAGAAGAACAGGAATTGGAACCTTGATGGTAACATTTCTGCAGTTGCTTGTGTCATATACAGACAAACTGTAAAGGTCATCAGAGAAATTCCATGGATTGGGCCAGCAGCTTCCTTAAAGCCAAAGGCACAGAACAATGTCACAGAATCCCAGTCCTCTTTCCATTCCACTGAGTGAGAACTGCCATTTCAAAACTGGAACTAGTTGTGAAGTACTTCACCAAATACATGAATAGTGTTGTAATAGTTTTGTTTACTTCCCATTTTTATTTAAATTACCAGCTCTGCTTGTATTTGGGTTGCAGTATTTGCTGTGAGCTCTTCAATTAAGTTTTGGCCAGCTTAAGCTTCCTGACAGTATGTAAAGCCTGTTAATGTGGTTAGTCTCACCTTGGAGAACCTTGCTGCAGTTACAGGATGAATTTGCACATCCCATTTTTACAACAGAGCCTGTGAGATAGTTGTGTTTTCACAGTGTAACTGTTGACCTTGATGGAAAAAAACTTAACACTGTCATCCTCCCTGCATTACTGCCAGTAAGGGTGGCAGGAGAAGATACCTGGGTATAGAGCACATCCCACCCTGCACCTTCTTCACTCACTTTCCTGAGTGGCTGCCTGAATTAAACAATTAAATTTAAATGCAATCACTCCAGCAATACAGATCATATTTTCTGCTCCCCAACACTGCACCCAACAACTACAGAAAACAGAATAATTTACAGATTGTAAGAGGGAATGTTGCATGATAATGTGTACAGCACAGCAGACTCCTAAACGTGACATTGGGTCACTCAACATAAACCCCAAGTATCTGAGAAGTCAATTCAGAAACACAAAGTTTATAACAAAGATTAAGAGAACCAGGCATCAGAATAACACACACACAGACTAAATCTTTTCTCCTATACAAACAGCCCCCTGGAGATTTTTCTTAAGCTCTTTGTCTTTATTAGCCTCAGCTGTTAAAGCTAGATCTCCAAACATTTGCTGCTCAAAACTAACTTGTCATCTTCCAAAGGATTCCTTGTAAAGCAGTGCAATAAATGCTCATGCCACTAGTTACTTGCTATGTGTTGTAAGGCCTGGCTGTTTCTCAAGATCATTTACAAGAGACCTGTTTCTGTTAAATATTCTGTTCTTTTTTAAATATTTGCATTAATTCTTACCTTATATTTTTTTAACCTACTACAGTAAAATGCTTATTCTCCACAAGATGAGCCTTATTTTAATATAATGATCACTATTTCATTTAGCTAAAGAGCTCCCTCTCTAAAAAGTAAGAACACAACAGTCCACCACCACCAAGCTTGTTAGCTCCCCTCTTTTGGGAGGTTGTGCTTGCATGAAGAAAAGCTTTTTCATTTGTGTTTGCATAAGATTTGTCTTAATTAGTCAATATTACAGCGACTCACTTCGGCCTTTAAAAGACAGCTGGAAGCAGAATACTGAGCAACAAGAAACACTCCCAAAAAATATTATTGCATTTTCCCTAAACCCTCAGGACTGCCCCCATTGCTGCTGGCAAGAACAGTAAAAGCAAAATGATACCAAAATTGCCTTTAAGGATGTAGGTACAGCACCCAGACACCATGGAGTGATAATGTACAGCAAAGCCAAGCATGGTGGAGAATGGAAAACCAGCAGACGAAATCACCAAATAAATCATCCTTACTCTGTCAAAAGCTGGTGCAGCTTCTGGTAGCCCCTCTCCAAGGCCAAGCTCACAGGCGTTGCCCCTTCGTTGTTGTGGATGCTGAGAGCTCCTCTTCCACCCGGCTGCTGGAGCAGAAACCACGTCAGCCGCAGCAGCCCCAGCCTCACCGCAAAATGCATCAGGGTTTCCCGAGGGATGTTCTCTGGGAAGGGAGGAAAAGAAAGAAAACCAACGGGAGTTTGTAGGCTTGCAGGTCAGGGGGATGTTATATCCCCACATCCCAGCCCCACCACACAGCGGCTGGAAGGAGCTGACAGCCCAAAGGAACCTGCAGCACCTGGAAAAACAGCCTGGTTGCCAAAGATCCAGGAGACACCAGCCTTAAAGTGAGGGACATGCTTCGGTGGGGCTGGAAGTGCTCAGGACCTCTCATGCTGAGATTGACCACAGAAGTCAACGTGAAAACCCCACCATTTCCTGAACAGCCAGAGCCACCACCAAGCTACAGCACACCCAAACAGGAACGTGGTCAGGTGGGTTTTCCTGGATGTCCAAACCTTCTCCTCACACAACCAGAACCAGGTTTTAGGGATGGACAAATTTTGTTATCTAACGGGATGCTGATTTATCCCAAGACATGAAGAAAGCCATGAAGAAAGAAAAAAACCAAAACAATTACATTTGATGCACATATCCAAAGCAGTTATAAAAGAGAACTGTTAAAAAAACTCATATAGAAAAAAAAAAAGAAGAAGAAAAAGAAGCAAGGGTTTTCTTTCCTGGTTTGATTATGGCTCAGACCAGCTTTTCCCAGCTTAATACAGTAGCTCTGCCATTCTGAGTAGCAGCATTTATAAACTACCAATCTCCACTGCTGCTTTTTGTATTTAATAACCATGACCTTCTAATTTGGTAAAAGTCACTCTTGAGCCTGAGCTTTCATTTCAGAAAAATAACCCCCTACTCCAAAAGCTGCAGCCCTAGAATAATGCTCTGAAAAGCTTTAACCAGAAATGAGCTCCAGATGCACTGCTGAAATCCAGAATTTGCAGATCAAAGCTTGTTATTTCTGTATGAAAGGCAAAAGCATTTGGGTTAAAAAAACTGCAAGAAATAAAAATTTGTTCTTTTAATTAACAAAGGATTTCAGTATTGACTGACATCAACAACAACAAAAAGCACCAACTGGGTCTCAGAAAGCTATACCAATGAGCACACTTGGTATAAACCCTTTAACATCACAGAAATGATTTACTGGGTTATTAATTTGGGTGCCAGCCAAACCTATACAACAGATTTTAAAATGCACACACATAATAGTTTTAAAATTTAATTTTGTATTTTTTTTCTTTAAGAAGTGTGCCCCAAGAGAAATCACTTCTTCAAAGTGCTGCTGTTTTTTTTTTTCTTATTTACCTACTTTAGGGATGTCATTAAGACCTTCAGTGAAAAACAAAACAAAGCAAAAACGGGCAGTTCTCCCCTGCCTCACACACAATTTTTCACAACTTTTTGGATCAAATTCTGAAGAACTAATCTGTATGCAAGAACCAAAGGCTTTCTGGCACCATTTCTCTTCTGAATGACTCTAAATTAGGTCTCTGGGCTACAAACCAAGTCTTCCCCCTAACCTCCTCTTGATTACCATAACGCAAAACCAAGCTGCCCTGAATACACGAGTGTGTCTGAATGGAGGTTCCAGCTGATCAGAGAAAAGGGAATGGCTGAGCTCTTCTCCCAGAGACAAATTCTCAGCCTTTGGCTAAGTAATGAGAAGGATTTGGGTATTAAATGTTACAGAGCATAATGATTTAGAAATAGCACAACATGGAGGTTAATCAATGGTTGAAGTCCTGGATTTAAAGAAAAGTAAAAAATAACACAGCATATAGCCAGACACAAAAGAAAGGGTACTGATGAGGCTGCAAAATGTGGATGCAGGTAGGATTTTTCCAGAGTGAAAGCAAATGTTCAATGTTTTACTCAAGAATTTGTACATACACAAAGCTCCTACACTGCCTGTATACTGATTGGCAGAGACAACTTAATTATTGTAGCGTAATTCTTCCTACAGAGATGCAGGAGGCACAAAATCACTTCTGTTAGAGCAAACAACTGCAATCCAAATAAAGAATGTGTTGCACTGGTCTGACCACGTTCTGTTCTCACATGGGATATCCTGCTATGGCTGCTTTGTTGAAAGGGAAAATCATCTTCCTAACTAGAACAGACAGAATTGCCCCAGAGCTGAGCAGCACAGATCTGCAAAGCATAAGCACAGATCCCTGGACCAAAATGCTTCCTCCTCTTGCAGCTGAGAGCATTACCAATAAAGAAAAGCATCTTCTGCTCACCAGCTGATGGTTCACCACTGAACACACACTACCAACTGCAAGTTCTGCAAGATGCAGATATTTCTCATGTCCCTGAGTCAAATGGGTGCTTCTCTCTGTCTCATATGTCCAAAGATGAAATGGCCCCTCCCAGTTGTCACAATGCCTCCCCAGTTGTCCCAATCTGCTGATATGACTGCACCTTCTTTCTGAGAACATCCTTTCTGTTCTATTGAAACAATCTTCCTCATCACTGAATCACTGGACAGGGTATTTCCAGAGTTTGGATGGAGGTGTCTGCAAACACAGCTGAAGTGAATGTGGCCCTGCCCTGATGCCTTTGGGTGGTGACAATGTGCACACAGGATCTGTAGAAGAAGAGGTGGCATGTTGCCACCAGAGCAAACACACAGGCTCACTATCCACTTTTGGAAGGCTCTGCCTGACACAGAACCTGGCACGAGGCCACCCTAACAGATGGGCACAGATGATGGCAGCAAAGAGACAAAGTACTGTACATCCAACAACTGCAGGGGCCCCAGGCAATGGCTTTGGAAGGTTCTGGAGTGTGCAAAACTTGCATGGTGACAGTTAAAAAGGCATGTGCCATCTGTGGGCTGGATTAACTACTAATACATAATGAAAATACATCTGTTGGTGTATAGTGTTGTGCAAAACCAGACAAGAGCTGGTCTGCATCAAGTATGGACGTTTTGCTGAAGGGAGAAGGGAGGAAGACAGACAGATCCCTTCAGACTTCCTACCTTTGAAGGGATGGAAATCCAGTCAATGATTTTATGATATTCTCATGGTGCAAAATGTCCCACACATGAAAGAATACCAAAAGCTTTAACACGCAAAAGCCAGAGCTCCTTCTCCTACCACATACCAAGCAAGAGCTCCTCATCTTAAAATGGCTGCCCTTTGAATGTCAACAAGAAGCTTCTGGTAATTAGGAAATTGTGAAAATACAAGACACACGATACTGAAAAGGCCAAGATTGTTTTGTTCCTTTCTCGTTTCCTAGTAATAGGCAAGAGTTGAAACATATGATTATTGCCCCATAATGGCAGAGTACTCTAGTCCAGCTGGCAAAACACAAGACTTTGGATATATTATTTTTGTGTCATTTTTTTCTGCTGTGATTCATGAACAGACAGTTTATCTGCGCAACTGAGGACCAAATTTCCATAGAAGACTGTCATATATACTTTGCTAATAGTAAAGGATTAAGGTTTAAGGTGCTATTAGCACAAAACAAATAAGCATTGAAAGGGAAAAAAAAACAACTTTGGGTATGACACGCCCAAGAACACTAAGTAAAAACATTGATTTTAAACCTGATTAAATAACAACAACAAAAAAATTACTGTTCCTTTTTTAAAATAACTTTCCAGACAGAGTAACCTACACCTGATGCACAGTTTATCCTCCATGCCTTGAGACATCTCATGAGCCAACCATGGAATGGGCAGCATTGCTTTGTGACCTTTACTTGGGTCTCAAACAAACTCATGTACTCTCAGCAATTTGGAAATCTACCATCACATCTGGCCTCAAAATCTTGCTTTCTGCTGGAAGTGTTCTCACTGCTCAGATAAATCCTTGAAAAACAAAGGTAAAAACCCCCAGAACTAAGCTGCCACCTCACAGTGAGTTCCTGGAGGAAGGCTCCAGCAGACAACTGCACAGCAGAAAGGTCAAGGCAAAGATGTTGTGTTTGGAGTTATGAGCTCAGTTAATAAAAAGATGTGTGGATAATTCCATTCTTAATCTGATAAACAAGACATTTTTCAAAGCACACCAAAAGATCTCCATGTCCCCATTCCCACTAATATCAAAGGGAACAGGAACATTCTCATGCCAACAATTTCTCAGCCACAGACTAAACGGTACATCTCACTCTTCAGCAGCACATTTTTGATACTGTCTGAACAAGAATTACTTTCTGCTTCCCATTTTCCACTGCAGAGGGCACTAAATTTAGGTATGGAAAAGACTTTTTACATCTTATCAAGGATTGCTGCTGAACAGAGCATTTTATGCTGTTGGCACTGAACTGACCATGCTGATTTATACCATACCATTCTTTATCAGACAGCACAGAAGCTGAGCAGCAGACTGGAAAGGATATGAAACCCAACCAAAAGAACACCTGTAACTATTACATTGAAAGGGTTCCAAGAGAAACTATAAAAAGAGTGCAGCAGATGAACAGATTAGAGCTCCATGTCTGAAATACATCATCAGTAGCATAACTTTAGCATCCTCCCATGGGAAAAATGACTAGATACTAATAACCGCATTCTGAAAATTTTTTAAAGGTTTTCTAGCGTTTTTTGCTTAAAGTAAGATTGTTTTGGTGACTTTTTTTCTTCAGACTTTGTGCAAAAAAAAAAAAAAAAATGCAATCCATGATCTCTATTCCCAGTGACACTCATGTTGTCCTGTACATTGAAAACCTACTGGTTTTGTACATGAAGCTATTAAACCCATAATCCTAATACATTTAGAGTATTTCAAACCAGGGCAGAGAGTTTCCCTCTATACCCACCCCCCACCTGGTGAGGTCATGGAGTTTAATTTCCCCAACAGTACTTATCAAAGGACCATGTTTATCCTGGAGCATTTCTGGGAAGCTTTACATATTCAACACATCAGTAACTGCAATCAGTTAAGTGTTCTATCTAATCTGATGGTCTCCTGGTTATCTGCTTGAAAACCTGGCTCACTACCTCAGAGCAGTCCCTACACTCCCAGGAGAATTGCCCCATATCATGGTGATCACAGCAAGCCTCTGTCAACATTAACCAGCTCCTGAAGCACCATCTCAGAAAGCTCATCCAACCAAAAATCAGCCATAGCTCTGGGTTTCACCACCCACTTCTAAAAAGCAAAATGGAAAGACTGTTTCCTCAAAGGTGTTGTCAGAATATTACTTCCAAATTATTTTGAAAGTGATACAATTAAGCTCTCTAAGCTTTTTATACCTGAGCCTCAGATCCTCCCTAATTTTTTTCTTCTGCAACATAAACAAGCCATAATCATTACTCATACCTCAGAATATTCAGTTGTGGTTTTCTAGTTAGCTTATTTTCTCTTCAGTAATTTAAAACAGAACATCACAGTCCTGTATTTACATTGCATACATCCTCAGGATACATATTAAATTTTGATTTCTAGACATAAAGTGTAACAATCTGTTCCATTTAAATAGCTGCCTTTAAATGCCACTGAGAACAGCAAATAGCCCCACTTTTGACAGCAGTAACAATTATGTTCTTTAGAAAGTTACAGTGCACTTGTAATTATTAAGACAGACATGATTATATGGCACCTGAAAGAAATGCTGTGTTTGGAATACCACAGTAACAAGACTAATCCTTAATTATGGATATTCTGAAATTGTGGATGCCATTGGAGTTCATACAGATAGACAGATAACTAAGAGCAAGGCCCAGGAACTGCTCGCTATGGAGGGACAGTGTATGTATGCCTGGTGAAGAGCACAGCTGTGTCTCAGGGACCCTGCTCTTCCCCAGTCACACACTGTCCCAGGCTCTCTTCTGCCTCCCAGTTCATCCCACCAAATGGTTGGGTACCCTCTGCCTACCCCAGCAGAGACTCCAGAGAATGGAGCCCAGGGACCTCTGATGTCAGGTATCTTAGGTCTATCATACCTAACTGATGTCAGGTATCTTATCTGACTCCCATGCCCAGTTCTGCAGCTGTTTACTGACACAGCAGATGAGTTCAACAGCCTCAGGAGACTGAGGTGGGTGAAACTTGCAGCAGCCTCTCTGCCCTCTGGGGTGACAGCAGTGAACTCCCTGCCCTCTGCTCCAAGCCTGGCCAGGGCTGAGTGCAGGCAAAAGCAAGGAGAAGCCTCCACACAAAGCCACCCCCTCCTCAAAATCCCGCCTGGAGTTGTGCTCAGTGGTAGATCTCGTATCCAGCTTCTGCCTGCAGAAAGCCATTACTTCCTAACTTTTGCAGAAGTTAGACTCCTACTTCAGACCTTTGAAAAATCGACTTTTAAACGTGTTTGACAACAGCAGCCTCCTCTGAGCAGCAGCTCCCCATCGGGCTGTGGCACTCCGGGAGCCGGCGGAGGCTCCCGGCTCGCTCCTGCCTTCCGAGGTTTTTGCCGAACAGCAGCGTTTTGTTTCCAGCCCACAAGAGCCCATAGAGACGTGCCAGCTCAGAGGCAGCGCTAAGCATCTTTCAAGAAGGGATCTGACATTTTCTTTTGTTCTCATTTCTATAGTATGTTCTCCTTGGAGAAGGTTATTTGAAGCTATCTGGTGCTGACATTTAGGGAAATGTGAAACATGAATTGCAATAGCTGTTCATAGGTAGTGAAGCAGCTCAGGACAGGCTGTCCCACTGCAGGCATTGGCCAGAATGTGCCTAATTGTTCAAACACTCCTACAGTGCAATCTTTGCAGCGCTTTTCTCTCTCCCACACAAATTAACACACAAGCACCAGTATCAGGGTGCTACATTTTAGCACAGAGGTTTTCCTAATCTAGCGCTCCATCATAAACCAGGGACATCTCTTCCATCTCACTCTAGCAAAACGGAGTTTCATGACCGAAAGGATGCTTATGCATGCAAATCCTTCCTGTCACAATCACAAAAATTCCCCCAAATCCCCTATGTGTAAATATCTCACTGCAGAAAAACTACCAGATAACTCTTCCTCTAACAAAAAGGAACATACTTTATAGCACTAATATTCTTGAATTAAATTTGAGTTTAGTGACAGATTTATTCACCTCTATCTACACACACCTCACCACAGGATGCCAAAACACTCAAGAGTTACAGAATTTGGCACTGTAGAGTTCCCCCTTCTCTCTGTGGATGCCACAGATGCTCCACAAGTTCATTAACATACAGAGCCCTGCATAACCACAACTTCCAGGCACACAAGAACATGCTGAGCAAACCAATGTAAATCTTATGGCCTGGTTTCCCTAAGTGCTGATTTTCCAAAGAATAATCAAAGTCAAAACCAGAAACCAGATCTCAGACTCCCTGCAAAATCAGCAACAATTCAGAGTCCCAAAGTTTTTGTTAAGATCACTGTGACTATGTTATATCACTTACACCAGAAATGTCTGCATTATCATAACACTTCTCAAATGCAGAAAGAAACATCAGTGACTTCCACACAGAGGAAAAAAATACCCACCTCCTTGTAAACATGACAGCTACTGAATTTCTATGAAGAAGCCATTAAATATGATCAAATATTTTAATGTCTGCTAACACAGGAATTGCCTGTCCTTGCACTGAGCTTTACAAAACCAGTCAGCAAGCTGGAGAAAAATAAAGCAGGGAAATCTCCTGTGGAAAACCCTGTTGCAGTGAGCAGAACTAAGCCTGCTGCACCAAGCAAGCCACATTCCAGCCCTATTCAAGTGTTTGTGCCATCGCATCTTATAAAAGATAACAGATGCCTCACAGTCACATTCCTGAAGTGAAACTATTTGCCAAAATACCCTGAAAATTTACAGCAATGACTTGTACATACTGGAACGAGTCTCCTGATCCCATGTGTGTTTCCTTTTACTCCCTTGTGACAAAATAAGCAGAACTCTAAGGACAGACACACCACAGCACCCTTAACACCTCAGCATTTCTGCTTCAGCAGCCACTAGAGACTTTGGGCCAGCCTTGGGGTTTACTTATAAGCTCTCAGTAGCCCTCACTGCTGTGGTGTGCACCAAGTTTTCCCACCCTTCCCTTCTTCTATTTGCAGAATTTTCCAGGCTTATTTTGGGAAACTGCAGTGTTAACCTGTCCTACATGCAACCAGGGATGTGATATAAACCCTCAGGACCAGAGCCCCCAGTTCTCCAAGAAAAATCACAGGTATTTTTCATGTTATAGTTGTTCTGCACCGCTGCTATAAAACCAACATTTACTACAAGCCACTGTGTGCCAAATTTGTGGCACAAGGATCTTTCCAGGAGCATCAGATATTCTACAGACACAGAGTTCTTTTACAACATAGCACTATGCTGATACACACGCCATTGTTACACATACACACACAAACAAAAAGCCTTTCAGGGTGTATATGAAAATACTGACTTCATAAGAGAAGATCAGGAGAAATCATGAATTATGATTATATATTTTATATTATATATTTTAAGGAGGATGAAGGGCAAGATATGGGATGAGGATGGATATCACATCTCATCTCTGAGCTCAGAGGCCACCACACCCTTCGGAAGGTACATGGCAGGTTCCCAAGGCAGGGAACCCTTTCTCCCAGGCTTTTTTCCTCTCTCCCAACCTGCAAATCTCACTGTGCCCCAGAAGTCCTCACCGGTCAGGGACTGCTCTGCTCCCAGCACGTTCCATTCTGCTGGCAGCTTCAGGTGTCGAAATGCCAAGGCCACTTTCTCATCCAAAAAGTCCACGTCTGCAGCAGGTGGCCTTGACCTGTCCAAGAACCGTGTGAAATTCAGCGCCTGCTGGTTGCCAGCACAGGTGGCCAGAAACTGGGCGGCATCATAGGCTTCATCCTGGACAAACTGGAAACTCTCTTCTGCCACAACCAGAACAGGGTGACCTTCTCGAGAGGCACAAAGTGCCACCTTCACTGTCTCACAGCAGTCATGGCCTGCAAAACAAAATTCAGACAAATGGTAAAAAAAAAAATATGGAAAAATGGCATGGGCTGAGGAAACATAACTGTGCTATTCCTTTGTCACACACACTCTGCACTAAGTCAAGTAAGATTAACTCAAGTTATTGAGGGTCACAAATCTAAAATAACAGCATCTTTGGAATTTATATGCATCATCAGAGATAAGTATTCCTTATAGATTTTGAGAGGAAAAGATGTATAACACTTCTCTGTCCCAGTATAAACCAAGAACTAAAAGGCACCCCGGCTATTTATATTCAGCAACAAGCAATCTCAAGAGTTTTAAGTAATTTCAGTAAAAGATTTTGCTAATGTACCAAAAGCCAGGTTTCTTTCGCAGCTCTGCAGGACTCCAGTAACTCATCAGAAACTAGAATCTGAGTGCTGCAAAACTACATACTCCAAATGCTGTCACAGCACTTGGCTTGCACTGAAAACATTGAAATTTCACCTAAAACAAAGGTCTGCATGGCTACAAGATCATGACCTGCTTGGGCATGCCCTGCCTGTGCTCACTGCTGCACCTGCCCCTTGCCTTTGGGTTCACACAACAAAACCAAAACCTAAGCTGCTTCTGCTAAATAAAAACATGGAAATGGCCACTTTCTGTATATACAAAACCAGAGGGTTAAAAGTTTGGTAATTTCTTTATTTATTTAGGGCAGGGGAAACAGGAGAAAGGAGGCCCTGGCATGGCAGCAATTTCATTGACTCAGAAACTTGAGGGGGAAAAAAAAAAAAAAAAGACCAAACACCAAACCAAACACCTTTTTGGAAATTTAAAAGGAAAATTATACTATGTGTCCAACACAACCAGAACTTGTAGTTGTCAGGCATGCCCCTTCAATAATAAGGTTTGTGTTGTAAGTTCACTGTGTGGCAGTTTCTTGTTCCAGCCTCAGACTGACGTCAGGGCTGTTTTTGCCAGAACAGCATGGACCCTGCACTAATTACTGGAAAAGCTTCTTTTTGCCCATGACCTCAGCATACTACCACATTCATGAAACCCTGCTTAATTAAATACAAAATGATGATTTATTTTTAAAGGCTTGAAAATTCCATTTAAGCCCCTATTTGTGGTCAGTGGGAAAGTTTCCTTCTTCTGATGGGGCCTTTTGCTGTTGATTTCCCTGACAAAAGGGAAAATATGTCCCTAATCTTCATGGTCTTTCAGCCAACCTCACAAATCTGTTCTGAGGCTTTTGGCATCTGTACAGATTTTGTCTGCTGAAAGAGGCAATCCTGAAGTTAATTGAAAGGTCAAAACTGCTATTAGGACACTGCGGGTAACACCAAAATTGTCAGAGATGAGGCTGCGGCTTCCTAAGGAGAGCAAATGCAGCTGGAAAGGTATCAAAGGCGAGTGGAGAAGGGGAGGAAAATACACATGGATGTTGCTGCAACTATTCATTGCAACCAGGATGCTCTGGAGCTGAAAGGTGAGAAAACTTCTTTCCTTCCAGCACCAGGTACCTATTAGCAAGAGGATAATGTGAAAGCTGAAGGAATCGATTTACTAGTTTTGTTATTTTGAAGAAAAAGGGTAGGAAGAACTTCTTCTACTGCTCTTGAAAATACTGCCTGTGCATTTTAGTAACTAGTGTATTAGTACTCAGCTGCTCAGAGGAAACCCATTCACAGATTCCACTCACCCTCACAGTAAAAGCCCCAAATGTTCAAGGGAGAAGTGGGGGGAATTGATACAACTTTGGGGGAACTTGCCTTTAAGGCATTTAGAACTGTACATGTTTCCCTCTACACTTTCTTGCTTTGCTGATCTTCCTAAGGACATCAAACACAGAGCAAGTAAGACATTAATTCTGTTTCCAGCCTCCACAAAAGCAGTGATCTCGATGCACACTGTGAGAAGATTGTGCCAGCCTACAGGAGCTGACTCAAATCCTGCGAGCTGGACCCTCCCTACTGCAGAGCAAAGGAAGGTTGCTAGAATGCAGAGTTTAAAAAAAAAAAACAAACACAATAAAAGCTTCCTTAATAGCATGAGGACAGCTAAACCTTTGATTCAATTTTTAAGAAATATTTTCTGCCTATTCCCATAAGAATCCCATCTGCAGAATAACCTAGAATACGACTACTCTGCCAGCGGACTTTCAGGATTGAAGCAGCAGGCAAAAATGACCCATGAGCAGCTACAGAGAAACCATTTGGGACAGTCACTTCCTTGTCACAATGCCAAACAACTCTGCTGTGGGACAGCAAAGGCTCCTCCATGGAGACAACAACTACAGAAACCTCAGTCAAGACGTGTGGTCTCCTTAAAGCAGCACATCATGGATGTACACAAAGTTCCCTTGGAGGGAGCACGTGTTAAACACCAGCTGCAAAATGCAACACAAGGGAAGGTGATAAAAAGACCATGTCCTGACTTGTGGCCAACAAGGATTCTACTGAAACTTCCCCAGATATTGAATGCAGCCTAGAAGAGAAAGTGACAGACCTGGTAATCATTTTTACCAAACAAGCATGGTGCTGAACTCCAGAGAATGTTCCTCACAAGGATGACCACTTGCAGTGCTTTGATGTTCTGCTTCCTCACAGCTGAGAGGGTGTCAAACATGGGGGTAAGAACATGGGACAGGTTCTGACTTTTGGCAAGCAGCTCAAATGAAAAGGGAGCCAGCATGTAACAAGAGCAGACAATACTAGAAAGGTTGCTCAAGAGGTCTCTGCCCCTGCTTTGAAATAGCTACAGGAACAACATGAGCAAACATGTCCCCAGTACAGGAACCTTCTGAAGGAACCATCAGTAGGACAACACTTCTCACCACATCAAAGATCCAATGGCCTGAACCAGGATCTGAACTTCTACAGCCCTTGTCCAGCAGAGCATTACCAGAAGGGAGCTGAGCTTTCTGGCACTCTCAGGAGGTAAGTGGTTATCACTGCAAAACCGAATCTGTTTTCATGAGGTTAAGTAACTTGGCCACAATCACACAGAGCTCCAGGCAGTGCCAGGACAGCCAGTACTCCTGTGCCTCACCTTTCTGCTCCCTCTGGCAGACAGCAGGGCTTTCTTCTAACTTGGTGGGTTAAGCACCAAGTTATGCACTTATCAACCATCAGGGTGGTTCCATCACCTGTGTCCATCCACTATGGACTGCTGTAACCCCCTCAAACACCTGCCCAGATGTGGAACAGAAAAGTGTCTGACACTGAAAAGGGAAAAAAGAAAAAAACCTCTGGGTGTGTCAGTGGGCTGGTTTTGGTGGAACAGTGTTCATTTTTTTTGCAGTAGCTAGTGTGGAGCTGCTTTGGATTTGTGCTGGAAACAGTTTTGATAATCCAGGCATATTTCCCTTCTTGCTGAGCATTGCTTACACAGACCCAAGGCCTTTTCTTCTTCTCATCCACCCCACCAGTGAGCAGGATTGGGGCACAAGGAGTTAGGAGGGGACACAACCAGGACAGCTGACCCCAAGTGACCCAGGGGACATCCCAGACCACATGGACTCATGGTCAGTGCATAGAGCTGGGGAAAGAAGGAGGAAATCTCCATTACATGTGATGGAGCCCTGCTGCCCTGGGGATGGCTGAACACCTGCATGCCCATGAAAAGTAGTGACCTAATCCCTTGTTTTACTTTGTTTGCATGTGGCTTTTGCTTTACCTATTAACCTGGCTTTATCTCAACGCTCAAGTTTTCTCACTTTTGCTCTTCCCATTCTCTTCCCCGTGGCACAAGAGGCAGCTGTGTGGGGATTAGTTGCTGGCTGGGGTTAAACCGTGGCAGTCAGGAAGAGCAATGAACCTATTTACAAAGGTTTGCATTTCCATAGGCTGAAAACACATGTAACTGAATGAATCACACAGATGAGAGCACCTCAGAGAAAGGATGAGAAATCTCCATGCTTTACAATGGAGCACCCATTGCTGCAGCACCAGCACCCCTTCTGACTGCCTTCAGTCTTCTTCAGAAACCAGGCCCTTTGGCCAGAACAGCAACAGAAATGGTGAAATACTCAATATCATCATGCTTGTACCATCCCGCAGTATCCTTGTTCAAGTTTTACCTCTCCTCTCAAACATGACAATGTTTCTCACTAGCTGACATCTCAGACTGCATGGCTACATTCCAAGAAGGGAACTTCTTCATCCTTTTTTTTTTTTTTGCCACAGTATCAAATGTGGTCATTCTATGCTGTCTTGACTGTAATAAAAGTCAAAATAATCCATCTCTTAACTCCACCAACATTGCATTTTATCCCATTTCTCCTTTTCTCCTCAGTTACTTTAAATCTAGCTTGGAAACATCTAGAATCTTGACTTGGAGCTGTTTTGAGAAATACGAACATATTGCAGGAAAAATACAGAAATTAAAAAACTATTTCAGTCTATGCAGGGATGGGTACAGCGCCTAATTCTGCTGCCATAAAGTGAATTCCTCATCTACACATCAAACCATGCTTTAAAAATTATTTTAAATGAGACAACTGCTCTTGAACTGAAGAATAGCTTATTGGGAATGAATGGGGACACTTAATGAAGCTTGCTCTGGGGAAAATGCGAGAATGAAAAATGAAGAAATGGTGCTCTGGTCTGTCTGTTCTTATCCCTGAAGAGATGAGATGTATCAGCATGATAGCACTGCTTCCTCCACACAGTACTGATGCAGATCAAGGAGCATGAGAACAGGGGGAGATTTCTCAGCTGCAAGTCATTAGCAGCTAAGTTAATGCACAGCCCCGACCTGTCCATCTAATTGCTACCTGTGCCTGTCATCTGGGGTGCAGTTAGAAGGGCAGCAGCTGAACTCTCCAGACTTCTTCTTGTTTAACAAGGCCTACATGGAGACAAAACACCCCTAAACAGAGCTTTATTAAAAGATGATTTCATTTCCTACTCCTCCAAAAGTGGAAATCCTGTCCAAACCTCCTATTTTCAGAATTCACATTGGAGCTATCAAACAATGGGCCCCCAGCCTGGGCAGCTATTTAAAGCCCTGCTGGAAGCACATGTTTGGGTTTGCTTGGTAGGTGACTAAAGACTAATTGCATCCTCCAAGTCACCATGGTGGAGCTGGGTTGAAAGAGGTCTTACAGAGAGATTTAAGGACAGGAAAACCAGACAACAAATGTTGTGAATCTCATGAAGGATCTCAGATTTGCATCCAAGAGATGTTGCCGTATGGTGGCTTGTGGAAAAGGAAGCCAAGGGATCTCCTGTGACCATCTAAAAAGTGCTTCTTTTCTGCTTCAGAAATCCTGAGTTCTAGTTCTGAAAATCAGAGTCTGTCTTTGAAGTGCATTTGTGGGATGTACACAGTTACTATATTCACTCTTGCAACACAGGAAGCCTTATGAAATACACAGGCACAGCACCAGCAATGGACAGGAGCCTCTGCTTTTCCCTTCAAACCTTTCAGTGGAAAGGTGAAAGAGAGACTGAAGAGTGGGTAAAGATATTTTTAAAGGCCTTTACACACTGCAGATGCTTTAAAGACCTAAAGAAGTGTAAGACCCCACACACTACATCTTAAATAATTTCAGCACGGTTTCAATCACTTTTTCCTGTGAATGATGTCATCTAGTACTGGCATCACTTCCTTTTAATTACACTGCCTCAAGCAATTAAATACAGCAAAGAGGATAAACTGCAAAAAGTCTTCTTGGCTATGCTGTTTTAGTCTATTTTAAGGGGTTTTTTGTTTCATAATTAAGAGTATTTTCAAATCCACAACTGGTATTGCCAAGTGGCCATTTGTTATGCAACTTGTTTACCCTCCTGGTCTACCAGTACAAAGATTGTAATTCATGAAATACAGCTTTTTCTATGAAGAGTTGTTTCTTAGGGGAAAACACAGTTTGTGGTAGAAGTGAATAAAGCATGACCATATGTAAAGGATTTCACAGTAAACGAAAAGTTTGAAATGAAGGTATTTCCAAGCTAACCAAAATTATTTTTTTTCTAGCCTTTTAACTAGCAGAACGAAAGTAAGAAGGAAAAAAAAAAAAACCCAAAAGCAACAATTCTGAGAGCTGTGGAATTAAGAACAAGTTAAAGACTGAACTGCTTCTCTGCTTTAGCTTAAGGATGGAGAGAAAGCTCAGAGTGAGTCAACGAGAATGTGTCAGCCCTGTGGAAACTGCTGGCAGGCAGCTACCAGCAGACAGACAGTCTCTCAGACCCTTTTTTCCACTTCCAGTTTTGCTTCTCTCCCACCTCTGAAACCCACAAAAGAATCCTGCACCTTTTGAGTTCAACAAAGATGAGTAAAGTGATGTTTGTATTACGGAGCTGGGGGTGATACAACACATTGCAACAGCACCCACCACAGCAATTACATCTCACAAAATTTACTTCTTGTTTCGGTGACTTGGCTCACAGACAGGGTGTTTATTACCCTTCACTTATTTGACCAGGAGCTGCGGCAGCTCTGGATTTCTTGATTGTCTCTTCCTGTTTGAAATTTCATTTCAAATTTCCCCCGTGTCTACCACACTTTTAAGACCACCAGTTGTTCAATGCAAAGCAAAGCACATGTCCAGTCACACAGCTGCTATGGTGATAGCATGCCAACTTTTGCAATAAATGCACCCCACGTCTGCTGTGGAGCATTTACTGGAGCTCCCAGCACATCAGCTCCTGCAAGAAAATTTCCCCAGATCTCCCCAAGAGCTTCTCAGAGGTCTCCACTGGCCATGGCAAGCTGTGGTTGGGGACTTTTGACTTATGTGGACAGTGATGAGGTCATTCCTTCTTCTGCTGGTTCGTTTGCCAGATCACGATTTGAGGATTTTTATTATTGGGTTGGGTTTTTTCCCAGTGGGGAAAAAAGCTGCTCTAGCAGAGAGGCAGGAGATCAGGCTGCTGTCTTGCAATGAATGTTTCACTTCCCTGCTTTACACGGATTTCCTTCACTACCACATGCAATCTGCTTGGCCTCAGTTACCCTCCTTACCCTGCAGAGAAGGTGGGAAGCAAAAAAAAAAATGCATTAAGATTATGGCAGTCTCAGCTGCTGTAGGAATAAAAGTCACAGAATCACAGAATTTCTGGGTTGGAAGAGACCTTCAAGATCATCAAGTCCAACCCATGCTTTAACACCTCAACTAGACCATGGCACCAAGTGCCACATCCAGTCTTTTTTTAAACACATCCAGGGATGGTGACTCCACCACCTCCCCTGGGCAGGCCATTCCAGAACTTTATCACTCTTTCTATGAAAAGCTTTTTCCTTATGCCCAACCTATATTTCCCTTGATGCAGCTTGAGACTGTGTCCTCTAAGGACGTGCTGAAAAGCTCAGTTAATGACCAACACCAGTAGGACGAGCATCTGTGACCTAAAAGTACCTATCCATCCCCAACAGTACAAATTCAGCAGCTAACAACAGTTTAACCACAGCAGCAGAGATGGTATCGTTTCTGTTTCCTTCCCTGCTCAGACTTTCAATGCTTTAACACCCAAACTCATGTGACCAAGTTTCTGCACTGAGATCTCCCCACTGGAGCAGTGCCAGCACCATCACACCTCCACCTGCCACCTTAATGCTGTGTCTGATAAAACAATGCTTGAAACTCTGCTGTAGAACTACACTGTGCCTCTGGTACTGAAGGAAACTGCTTCATTAAGGAAAATTTCAATCAGATTAATTAGAAATAGAAGAACTGTAACAGTGACAGTAAAGCCAACAGTTAAATAAGGCTTTGGTAGCTTTTCACTGAGACAAACAAAAGCTTTGTTGGATGATGTAAACTGGTGTGTCCTTAGGCTGGTAAAAGAGCTACTGAAAGCACACAAAACATCATCTCCTGGCTAATTCTTGCATCTCAGTAGCTAATTTTGACACTTCAAGTTATGACTGATCAGCTCAGATGAGAATCTGTTTCTTGCAAGGGGGAATTACTTTCCTTAAATTAACACAGCCAACAAACAGCAGGGCAGGATAAATAATCTATCTCATTCTTCAGAGCAAGTGCATAAATACAGGTAAGTATTCTGTAGTTTGCAGAAGTCTTTATCCACATCTTCAGCTAAAATAAGGCTGCTCCCATAAATTTACAATCAAAAGTCCTTTCTTTTATTATGTACAGAAATAAGAGCTCACATTTGAACAGTGGAATGGACTATATGTATTCAGTGTTTAAGGCTGATGATAAGAAAAGCATAGGAAAGAGGCAGATTGCTCTAGTAATTATATAAGATGGAGCAGTCATTTAATTCTGCAGTGATAAGCTTTTATTTAGGTAAAGTCTTTCAGGATATAGAGAATTTTCACATACAATGAGAATTTATGAGGTATTTTGACAGCTTATATTTCCATTCCATTTCATCTAATTTTTCACCTAGAACAACGTTATGTTGTTAAAATTTCTTTTTAAATGTGATTTTCTTTGAAAGCTTTGCTAAAGCATTCTGATTAATTTTGGCAGCATATGTAATGAAATCATTTTCCTGTCTTTTAACACACTGAAAAAGTGAAGAAATAAAAATTACAAATCTGGGCTTGTTTTTACTTCAGCTTTAGGAGAATTACAGTCACCCTTTTCACCTCCACTGCTGATGGACTTCATCTGAAGTCTCCTGGGGACCACAGGGAATTCTGAGGACTTGGGGCAAGAATGAGGGAATGAATCCAGAAGGGATGCAGAGGGGACTCAAGGAAGGCAACAGAGAGGCTCCTGAGTCAATCAGCCCTTCTTTAATCCACCTGAGCTGTCCCCGAGGAGCTGCTGTGCTCGCAGGGATGTGCAACACTCCTTGGCATCACAGGAACAAATGAAAGATGCTCGGAGCTGGAAGTAAAGGATGGGATTTTGGCTAAAAGAGCTGTTTGCAGGAGTTTCCTTGCAGAGCACTTGCTAAGTGCCCGGGGCTGGGTGTTTGAACAAGGGCTGGTCTCACACACACTGTGTGTTGTTCATGGCTAATCCCCTCGAGGTCAAATAACGCTCTGAGTCACCAAAGCCATCGCCAAGGCAACTGTGGAATATACAGAGTAAACACATGATTACAGATTCACTGTGCGTCCAGGAAGGAGGAGGAGGAGGAGGAGGAGGAGGAGGAAGAGCTGCACTGAAATAAGTCAGACTTCCACTGAAATCAGTGTAGTCAGTGCCGAAACAACACTGGACAAATGCACGGGTGTCAGCAGAGGGTATGAAAAGAATTAGGCTTTTCCCCTTTCTTGCTCTGCCTTTCCCCAACAACCTCTTCGCCACTGAAGTATTTTTTTCTTAGGTAGTCTCACCAAAATGAAGTATGAGCATAGATGAGGGTGTTATCCATATGGCTGCTTTACATCTGAGATGTCACCTCTTCCTTGCACCACAGCACTGGACAGTGCAGGAACGAGACTACCTTTCTGAAAGGTCCCTTAAAACTGTCTGAAACAAGCTGTATTTTGGGACAGCACCCATCCCAGTCTAGCTTCACACACAAGATCATAACTATACTGGTTTAAAAAAAAAAACCAAAAACAAAGCAATCCATTATTGCTAAAAAACAATTGAGAGAAATTCCCTCTTTTCCTTTTGAATCACAAACGGCGTCAGATTTCCCACTAACAGCAACAGAAGGAGCTGCAGGGAGCCCTCCCCAGTGACTCAGTCATATCTGGGGCTGGCAGGACAGGCAGTGCCCAGAGCATCACTCTGGTACCACCTGGCAGCCACCACCCTGAGCACGTCCACCAGTGCTCCAAGGAAAGGACAACAGCAGTGGGAAAGCATCGTTCCTGCCCGGAAATCCCATCCAGCACGCCGGTTCCCACATGGGCTGAAGGGAACACTGAAGCTTTTCAGTTCCTTTCTTGGCGCAGCAGCCATGGCCCCGAGGGAGAGGTGAAGTCATTGCAAGCAGGGCTGGCAGAGCCCCACGCCCACCACACAAAAGCAGGGAAGGAGTCACCCCCTCTTGCTCTTCTGGGAGAAAATAAGCATTAATCTAATTGATTGCACGGGGCTCCAGTCATCAGTAGCCATAAAAAGACTTCTCTTCCCAAGCCAACTGAACAACATGAACAGCACAAAAAGAGAAGGAAATGAAAAAGAACTGAGTGCCCAACTTTTAGCCACTCGTTCCCAAGAGAAAAAAAACCTCCGAATTTTACTCCATGTGCATCTCTCACAAAACAATGCTTAGGAGGTAGGTGAAAAGACAAACCCAAGAAAAACACTTGATGGCCTGAGTTACACGGTGTGTAATGAAAATGTCAGGCGTTTTTCTCACACTGGTAGCAATGTGCTGCATAGCAACAAGTCAGAATGAAAGGTTAATGGTGAGGACTGCAGCCTGGAACATGCTCATTCCCACGGTCCTGAAGTCACCAAAGGGAAATGCTGGTTTGGTTTGTTTTGTTGGTGGCATGAAGGATAAAAAGAGTGGTGGGCTTTCATGTGGAAACCCACCTCATCTGAACCAGCCATGGAGAGATGGCACTGAGCAGCACAGCACCTGTACTGCAAGAGCTGCAGAAATGCTGTGTGAGCTCTGAGCTGAACAAGATTCAGGGGAAAGGGCTGTATTTCAGCAGGAAGACAGCAATGAACTTCTTTGAGTCAAGCAGTTGATAAGTGTAGCTAAGGCTTACTGTCCACCATTTGGGCAATACCATCTGTAACCTCACAAATGTATCTTCCACCATCTTTCCTGCATTTAAAAGCTTTTTGCTATGTGTATGTGTGACTGTGAGCTTTCTACAACATCATCTCATAGTTACATATTAAATAATTGTAATCTCAAAGTCATATAATTCTAGTGAAATCAAAAAAGAGGTTTTTAAAAGGCAAAAGCAGTCATCTAAACCACATGTTCCACTTCTTGTGAATGTGTAAATGAGGAAATAGACAACCAAGGAAACAGCATTACATTCCAGTCCACTTGTAGTAACCAAATTTCACAGACTGACACACTGATACGCAAAGAAAGGCAATTGTTTACCAGGAGAAATTGTCTCCAGACTCCCAGGATTAATCTTTCTCGTGCTTGTGCAGTGTTGGACAGTTGATCCAGTGAAGACCAAATAAAAAACTACATCATCTTCAACTTTATCTTCCTCACTCAGCTGCACTGTAATTACAGAGTCACCCTGAGAAAAAGAAAAACAAAAAAAAAAAAAAACAAGAAACAAGGTTAGGTTTACATGAAGACCAAGAACTGCATCATTTAAAATAAAACTACTCTTCCTACAAGATTCACACACTCCTTCATTCATACACTCCTTTCACAGGACTCAGATATACAAGTCAACTTTAGCATCACAGCTAGCCAACATTTAGGAAATATACTGAATGTAGCTCTAGGAAGAGACATGTAGAAGTCTCCAGGGCATATTCAAAATAACAACTTAATAAAGTGAAATCACACCAAATCTGACAAGGATGTGCACACCCCACACAAGGGTTTAGTACATACACACATATATATAAAGACATATACCATCATATTTGCATAAGTAAAACACCAGAAATGAGATAGTGGCTTAAAATTGTCTCTACCTTCAGAAATTAAAAAAACCACCCTAATTCTTGCTTCAGTGCTTACATTTCCCCTGTCCAAGGCAGCACTGCAACCATAGATCCAACCTGACCACTGAACACAACTCTCATCCACAATCCATAAATACACCAAGGTACCAAAGTTTCATACCCATTAAGATTTTTTTCTCCACCTTCCTTACAAAGAAACAATAACTGTGGTGGCAGAGACAGTGGTAGCTCTTCTCACTCATCTATAAGCTCATGCCTTGGTGAAAACCTCTGTGTGTTAGCAAATACAGCAGTTCCTCAAGCCTCAAGAGGAGAAAAACCTCTCATGATCTTTTGGTCAAACTCTCCTGCTTAGTATTATGGAGGGTTTACTTCAATATCTCAGCATACTGTGTCATTTAGCTCATCCTTGCTCTCAGGGAAAATTATATTTATAGAAGGTGCACACGGTTATCACAGTTAACCCAGCAAAGAGTGCAGTAAATACACCTGAAATTCCTACATCTGCACAGGAAGGAACAGGGGCAATATGAACCAATTCCAGTATTCCATGGGGAAGGGAGAGCAAGGTGTCCTGGGTTGATGTTACACTGTATCCCCAATCGTCTGTTTGGTTTATGTCGGATCTGAGAGTAACGGGGAGAAAGTGCAAAGAGAATTCTCCTTGGAATTCTCCTCCCAAATTGGCCTTAAACCATCACACAAGGAAAGAGGCTTACGTTTACTGCAGAACTAAGTGAAGTATTTTCATTTGATAAAAAAATCATAAGACTCATTTAGGAAAAGACCTCCAAGATCATCAGGTCCAACTGCTAACCCAGCACTGCCAAGTCATCACGAAACCATGTCCCCAAGTGCCACATCTACTACACATCTTTTAAATGCCTCTGGGGTCTTCCCATACTTTATTAGCCTGAAAAAATTATATAAACTACAAGACACTGACAACAAGAGTCTGTGATGTGACCTTCTGTCCCTTTTCTGTCGAGATCAGAACCAGGTGGATGCCCCAGTTCCACACTGCAGCTCTGGCTGCCAGCTCTCCACCACCACCCCACCGAGCATATGGTCACAACTGCAAATCTGGAAAAGATCTGATTATTATTGTTATTGCAGATTATGTAATTCTGATTTGCATATTCAAGAGAATACACATGTCATTTCCCTTAAAACCTCCCCCCTAAGAACACTGAGTTCATCCCTTCTCTTTGTCAAATACAACTATTGTAGAAAATTCCCAGACTTCCAGACCCTCCTGTACATCCGTCCCGTGTTAGCGTCGCTTCCCACGCTCTGCCTCACGTCTCCCTCTTCTCTCCCTCAGCTCCTTTTACGCTTCCCCCTCCAAGTTTATGTCCAGTTCTGCCCTGATCCAGCCCATCTGGAACCCCTTGCCAGGGGCAGGACTGTACCTTCCTTTATACAAACAAGATTTTGTGGGGCAAGTACACGGCCAGCCGTTGATCTTAAAATCAAATATGTGGGTCAGTGCTGTAACACAGGAAAGAAAATCATAAATTCAAAAAAAAAAAAAAAACAACCTGAAAACAAAACAACAGCCTAACGGAGCAGTGAGTGTATTTTGCATTTTCAGAGGTTGTAGAGTTACAAATGTAAATTTTAGGAAGGTCTCACGCGATACCATCAGACCAGACTTCCAGCTGGGGAGGAAGGAACCATGTAGCAGAAGTCTATCTTGTATAGAGTCAGTGTTAAAATAAAAACAGGTGCAAAAAGAAATAAATCAAGCTTTAAATTCAAGCATGACCAGTTCACATGCTGAGTTGAAAACTAAATATTCCATTTCAAGCAAATGGATCCAGATTTGAGCTGATGTTCAAAAAAAACAAAAGCTTGAGTTTTAACCTACAAACCCTTTGTGCTTTGTTTTTTAGATCTGTCTTTGTTCAAACCGTTTCTCCCCTAAGGCATGAACATACAAAGTACTTAAACAGATTTAAAATGCAGGTGACACTTCAGAACACTCACCAACAGCACTGAGTGTTTAACATGGTATCTGTTAAAACAGATTTTTCTTTTATTGAACTCAGAAATCAAGTACAGCTAGCCTAATTTTTGTGAAATCAAGGCAAACCAACATAAGAGTTTTTGTGAGAAAACACCTGTCTATCCGTGCAAACTACTCACATTTCTAGGAAAAGCAATTTCATTTGCATCAATATTGCAAATGACAATTTGTATACTTACAGAAAACTTAGTAAATATGTGTAAGAAACCTCAACACCAGAGGTTCCACATAACCTGAAATCCAAGCTGGAACTTGAACATACAGCTGAATTTATTTAGATATCTGACCTAATTTTGAAGGTGGACGGTGGTCAGACCAGTGACCTCCAGCAGATCTTTCCAACCAACTTGTTCCACTCCTTAGATTTTAATTCATTTCATTTCAGCTATTGTTTAAGTTTAGGGAAAGTACAAATTATCATCAGCTGATATCAATTTAGAAGGTTCTTCAGCAGTGTCTAAGCAGCACTTCATGGTGGGAAGGTCATCACCACCCTGCTCCCACCTCTTCTGGAGGATCCCTCAGCAAAGACTGAAGGATCAAACCCCTCACAGAACACCCAACCCCTCTCTTTCCAAGATTTCTGGAGTTAAAGAAAATCAGTTACAAATGCAGCCAAATTCCTCCAACCCACATAGAAGACTTTCCAACAGCCCTATTGCATTCAGCCTCCAAAAACATTTTAATTGAAGTTATGTTTACCTTTATTCATTTAATATTGTCCAAAAAATGTCATCTGTTCAGTATCACTGCCACACAAGGTGGTTATTATAACCCTTCTTTCATCCCAAATGGCTAGAAATGGGAGGCCAGCCTGCCAATATCCCCTTGGTGAAAGTACAGACAGATCAAAGCCATTCTCTGGAATGCTCCAACAAATAAGAATAATTTAATTTCAAAACTAGTTTGGATTGACTAATATTTACTTGGCTTAAAGCCCATTGGAAATGAAAACATTCCATCTTGGTCCATTCATGAAAGAGGCCACCCCATCCCTTGTCTGGATCTGAAAAATCCCCGGTCTCAGATGTAACGGGATGTAAAGAAGGTGGATGGGACTCTTTCCTCTATTCCCTTTTCCAAACCAAAGGGAGAAAGCAGGCCTGCCTCCCCATGGGACAGGTGCACTGGAAAAGCCAAGCCTAACCTTGAGCTTTAAACTAGAAAACAACGCAGAAAGGGATTTTAGAGTGGCCCATCTCTGAAGTTCTGGCTTAGTTAAGACAGCAGAAATACAATTATCTCTAAAAAAGCCCAAATGCTGTCAATTAGAACTAAACTTCAAAACTACCTAGACAAGGCACCTGTTTGCCAGTACAACTTGCTGGTATTAGCACAATCCACTTTTTTAGGTTAGTAGTTTTCCCAGCACTGCAGTTAAATGCATGGTGTGTAGGCAAAACACAAACAGCTCCAAGCAAGCCTGTTAAAATGGACTATTTACCTTCAAAGGCTTTTTTTTTTTTTTAATCAATGACCTCAGCAATATTTGGAAGTGGTAATGAAGTGAACAAAATCTTTAAGCTCCAAAGAATTAAGACCATTTATATTATCACCTCAAAAATACTATCCACCTTCCAAAAACAAGTAATTGTTGTAAGTATATAAAGACATCTTTCTTTTCCACTTCAGGCTCTGGAAATCTGTTTGGTTTGGAGGAATTGGTCATCATTTGGGACCATGAAAACAGCCTTGGCAATTGCAGAATTCCAGGCTGCAAGATGAAAACCATTAATTTAGTTGGCAGTAGGGAAAGTTCCCCCAGGGATATCAACTCCACCAGAAACAGGTACTCTTGTCAACAACGGACTGAAAAAGGGAAAAAAATATTCTTAACGTGCTGGCTAACAAATTTTAACATTTCTGAAAATAAACAAGAAGAAAAAAGGGAAGCCGTACTTTTGTAGCTGAAGCATTTGATTTCTAAGCTGGGTTTTCCCCCCCATGGTTCATACTGGGAATTTTAAAAAACATTACTTAAGCCACTAACCACCCACTCTGACCTCCATACACAGAATCTAAAAATACTTATGAAAATGAAGTGTGCATTAGATGGCAATACTACAGCACTCAAGTGCTACTTTAACATTCTGCTTTTAATGAGAAAACACCAACAACCAATAATCATTAATTTGTTCTACCCAGAAAAGCAAAATGCAAAAATTGTTGCTGACCATTAACAGCCAACTGTGGCTGTTTCCTCATGCAGCAAAAACCTACTGAATGGGAAGTCCAAGGGTTAGATGGGTTGGAGATTTACATGAAGGAAAGGTGTTCTCCCAAGGTGTTTCCTTCTAAGAGTCATTGACTTTGAGGTTATGGTGCTTTACTAAAGAGGCTGGATTAGATGAGTAAATGTAACCTGTCATTGCAACGAGTTTTGTTTTGTTTCCTCTACTCATAACATGAATCAGGCCCTCGTTGAGTCACTGCTTTATTGCATTTTTGCTTCTTCCCCTTTGGGAAGCCCTAAACAGCTCCCAGGAGAGCTTCACTGTACCCAGCACAGCACAAAATCACAGCTGTGGTTTCTTCATCCTCCTCCTTCTTCATTTTAGGCTCATTGATACCTTTACTTATTCATTTCTAGATGGAGTTGGACTTGCTGCTACCCCAGCTACTGCCTGACACAGAATACCCAGAACTGGGCTGTAACTCCACCACGAGGCAAGTCCTTTCACATCCCTGTGCTTTGAGTTTCCCCATCAATGAGATGAGAACCGTGGTCCAAACATACTGAGTACTTTTCATCCAAATGGCTTTTAAAGGAACAGCTGGCTTCTCAATCACATGACGTTTTCTTTGGAAAGTGTGCAGCACTGACAATAATTAAGCTAGACAAAGTCAAAGGGAAAGTTGAGACAATTCCACCTCAAACCGAGAACTGCAGGAGTCTGAGAGCAGCTGGAGCATTGAGAAGGCAACTGCAAGGCACCTTTATAAAACATAACAAAAATCATCAAACAGGGAAAAAAGTACAATATAATTGTTTAGATGCTTGATAATCCACTACCATCTACCTCTGTCAGTACACAAGATCAGCAGCTAAACTTTTGCTCCCAAACAATTCCCATATCTCAGTTGAGTACCCTGGAAGACCCATCCCATCTAAGGTTACTTTGGGTTGGTGCAAACTTGTGTTTAAACCCCCAGAGAATGACATCTGGAAAGGAGACTTGGACATGTCCATGCAGAACAAAACCATGCACAGCCACACAGGCTCCTGACTGCAAAAGGAAATGGGGGTTTGGGCAACTATTTTTAGAGCAACATGACAGTGTTCTCATCTCCTGGAATAACCCTTTTGATTGAGAAAGGTTGAGATCCCAGTTTTTCCAGGTCTGAGTAAGTGTTCCAGCCAGTCAGCTGTGACACAGCACTATCACTGCTGGCTCTGAAAACCACAGGATGCTCATCTGCCATGGCAAGAAAATAACCTACCTCCAGCAAGCTCTTCCAGGCTGCTATTCCCAGGTTAACAGATGAAGCAGCTCACACTCGAGGGGCAGAATCTGGGGATGCATCCTACCTCCAAAACACCCAGCTGAGTCCCCTTCCCTCTCTGTCCTGGCCTGGGGCAAATTTGTCAGTGGATCTCAATGCCTTAGCCTGGAACATCCATCCCCTTTTCCAGATATGGCCATTGAGCCTGCAAGCTCCCAGCACATGATAGAAAAGGAAGGAACCACGGGAGGAGGTCAGAGATATCTGTTACAGCGAGATAACAGCAATCATTACAGATATCCTCAATTTCACCACTATGGATTGACTCAGAGGAGGACTTAGTGGGGGAAAAAAAAATCACATCAAACACAGTTCATTCTGCAGAACTCCGGGCCCCAGGAACAAAGGAAGGGCTGTGAAATCTGTCTGAACATGAGCAGCTCTAGAAATCCCTCCTCACCTGGAGATATCCCCCATGATAAAGGCAGTGACCTGGGTCAGGAGCAGGGAGAAAGATGGATGTCGTTGGGGTGGAGTGTTGCAACCTCCTACAGATAAAACCTTCAGGGAAAGACTCCAGAAATAAATAGAATGGCAAGCTGCCAAGCTTTGGGGCAGATTGTGTCCTTTTTTTGTAGTCAACGACTTCAAGCGCCTTGATCTTAAAGCATGAAGCAGAAAAGTTTTCCTAATAAAAAAAAATACCACACCCGCACAAAAGAAGACAACAAGAATGACTCCTGTGGTTTAAATAAAATAAATAAATTTTTTTAAAAAATCAATCTCCAGACCTAACCTTATTTCCTTTTTAAATTAACAGCAGTGCTATTATTTCTACCAGTGAAAGGTTTCAGGTTAACAGCACAGATACTGAGCATCTCTGTGATGAGAAAGCCAGATTTTGCAAAGCACTCTCTCGTTCTTTGGAAAATACAATCACAGACCATTCTGCCTTGCCTGCAGGCCACCAAAAGAGCAGAATGATGGTACACATTTTTCTGCCAGCCCACAGAGCAAATCAAGGGGATACCTTCCATATTTCATTAACACTGCACTGAGCCAAGTGATCTCTTCCAATACTAGCCACAAAGACATGACTTGAAACACTGACACAGAGACAAAATAACTTTCTTCTCTCCACCACACTCTCTCCTCGAAGGTGGAAAAGAATTTGGTCCAAAAATAAGAATTAGCTTAGCACATTGATGGATAAAATGTTGACACAAATGCAGAGTCAAAAGACCATTTATTCAATACTCTGAGCAAAAAAGAATTTGTGGGAAAACAAGGACATTTATGATAAACAGCCCTGAGCTGTTGCCTCCAGGTCCAAGCTGCTCTCTGGATCCATCCTGAGTGCGACCTGTGCTAAAGAACACGGCATACACCCTCAAGCTCCCTGTCTGCAGAGCCAACATTGTTAGGGCTGATTTATTAACACCATCTCACAGTCACAACCACGGCTCAAGGCAGTCCAGGTGTCTAATCCTGCAGCAGGATTTGTTTGCAAAGAGATAAAAGGTCTGAGGAGAGCAAGGGGTGGATTTCCTACTCTGAACCAGAGCAAGCAGCACAAACTCCTGTGAAAATGGGTATGCTTCAAGAAATCCATTATTAGTGACCCACATCCTTTGACAGAGCATGTCTCTGTCAGCCTCCAAATCAATCATCTCCAAGATGAGTCTTTATTGAGTGTCAAGATGCTATTATAACTATTACACACATATTAATCCATGTAGCTCAAAGGAGATCTCTACAGACTGCCAGCAGAAATCCATCAAAGTAACAGGATCTCGTTAGTGCTGAAAGAGACACACGATTTATCTTCATGCAGAGATCTTCCTGACATGCCACTCTGCTACCCAGAGCCAGGCAGGTTATTAGATTGGGCTGCTAATGGCTAATTTAGCTGCACCACTGCCTTAGCACGGGGCTCCACGTGCTCTGCAGCACTCAGAGCATGCACAGTGCATCAGCTCGGTGCCAGCCTGTGCTGGACACAGACAGCCCTCACAAAAACCAAACAGCCAAGGTCACGTCTAGTCATTTTTAGCATACACGAAAACAGTGTGCTAAAAATAAAATTAAGGGTAAAATTAGCAGCAAAATCAAACTTCAGGAGAAAAACAGAAAGATTGAGAAGAGCGCCATTCACTCTTTTGTACTAAATGTAAACACCCAGGGGAAAACTGTGATGGGAACTTTATTGTTTTGGTGGATTTGGCAGTGTAGTAAAGAAAATAACGATTTAATTTTCATTTATTCAGGCAGTTTAGTGTTAGCCAGGCTATCAACTTAAAGAATTGTGCACTTTCTGGCCTGAATAAGCAAGTAGTGACAGTAACCCCAAGCCCTTTGCACCACAAGCCCTGTACAGCTCTGGTACAGAGGAGGAGGAGGTGTGGAGGCACACAAAAGCAATAGCAAGTTGGGGTTAACCTTTAAATTATGCAAGGCTCCATGTAATGTCACAATGAACATGAAGACAGGACCAAAGAAAGGGGGAAATTTCTTTTTGCAGAATGTCCCCTCCAGCACCATCCAGTTTCTATAACAAGTACTGGTATTACTTTTAGGCTTTTTTTTCTGAAATTCTGGAAACTACTTCAATCAGTTCCTAGAAAAACACACCCAAATTGATGTGAATGTCTTGCTCTGGCCTTATCCTAAAGCCTCTTTTGTTCTTCGTTACACTTATGAGAATCAAACCAGGTAATTTTATAACCAGCTGCTTGAGTGATTGATATTATTCCCTACTAATTTCCCATCTAGCAATAACAACAAAATTGCAGTGCTTAGGAGCAATAGCAGGCAGTCTGAATGTGTGCAGTGACTAAGAGAAATCCAGCTACTCTCTTGGCACCAGAGAGATGGAGAGAGTCACAATTCCTGGAAGATAAAGTACATATGATGACATATTATTAGAAGCAATCTCCTACCACTGGTGTATTTTCACAAATAGCCTTGAGGTGCCTCAAAGAAAACCAAAAGAAAAAAAAAAAAATCAGGTTTGAACACTAAGATCCAAAAGCAGAAGAGAGCCAAAGGATGGCTTTTTTCCTGGTACTCCAGCCTCCTCTACAGTACAGCAAAACCTTCAGAGAGACAGAGCTCTCTGTGTCCCAGAGCACTCATTTTCCTGCCAGCTGCAAAATATCCTTGCCAGTCTTTAAATTTTTCACAGCTACAGTTCTTAGAGCTACTGCAATGACTGAGGCACTTTTTACAGTGGTATTTTTGCCATTAGAGAACAGAAACCATTATAATCATTACCTCACTGATGAAGTAACGCCCCCAATCACAACTGCAGACAGATGAAACTTTCATAATGTTTAAAAGAAACACTTTGAAACATCAATACCAATGCATGGAGCCCTGAAAAAGTGTCCTGTGACAGAACTGCCACTTGATGGCACTGCACAGCATCGAGCTACAGTAATTCACAATTATTTTATTTTCCACTTAAGCACAATATGGAATTGCTTTACTGAGCCAGGCGGAGGACGAGCACTTGCAGGGAGAGCACATCCAACACAGCCTTTGGAAGCCATGGGAAGCACTGCAGGCAGAGGGCAGGGGACTTGGGAAGCTTTGTGAAATTTTGGCTTCATGAAATCAACAGCTTCATGAGCACTGCTCTCACATCAGCTTTGCTGTCAGAACTGCCTCCAGCTGAACAAAATGACTGTCAGCACTTTGTTACAGGAAATACAGCAGGGGCATGTATCCTGAGGAATGACATGGGAAATGTGTTTGCTCATTCTAAAGGTAACATAAGAATACATCCCATTCCTCCTGACAGAAGAGGCAACACTGTCAGTGATGCTGGAGATGGGACACCATCTCTTGTGTCTGTCCAGGTACTCCCAGCTCATCAGCTACCACAAGGAACAATGAATCCCAAAGGCAGAGCCCAAGAACATGTACATTATTTCGCCCAATTTTAATATAATTCTTAGTGTGATAATGTAAGGATTCCTTCTGCAGTATCAGAAAACAGGAGGAAGCAATCAAACAGCTCCCCAAAAGCAGATCATTGTCTCCTGCCTTCCCACCCCTACCAGCTGTACCAGCTCTGACATCTTCTGCAAGTCATATTAAAGTTCACACATAATGCTGCACAGTAGTGGTGAGTAAAGGGCAGAATTTCAGAGAAGTGCTCCAGACTTCAACCCAGACTGTTGATTGTTTACCAGCACCTTCACACCCACAAAACAGGATCACAGAAGAAAAGTTCAAATAGATAATGAGGGGAGGAGGGCTTTGAACCCATATCCAACACTTTTAGTTTCAGACAATATGGAAGAAGGGTTGAGAAGAGGCCTCAGAGCTGCAATTTAAGCAACAGCTTCTCCTGCAGGAAGATGCTGCTGGTGGTCTGGCAACCTCATCCAACTTAGCCAAGCAAAGCTGCCTTCAGTCAATGCACAAAAGTGACCATTTCACCAACAGCTCTATGCTAACATCACACACATCTCATGAGCTAGAGAATGTCTCTCTCAAGAGGAGCAAGCCAAGCAATCAGCCTCGTAATAACCAGACTGAGCAAAAGTCTGCACTGAGGTATGACACAACCCAGAAGCAGCAGGGAGCTTGGCAGGGGATGGTGCTGAGCTCAGGTGGCAGCTGCCAGACACCCACTTCCACAGAAGGGATGGCCTCTTGCATGATGCAGACTGGAGTTCGGGAAGCAGAGGATGAAAAGAATCTAAATCAAAGATCTGAGTGACAAAAATTTAAAAGATGAGGTCAAGCACAGTTTAGTGAGGAAAGTATTTTGCCTGGAGAATTAAAGCAGAGCCAGACAAGCTGCAATATACTCCTCTCTCAAAAAAAAAATCAGTTTATTCAGGCGCCCCAGCTGACTTTCTTAAAACCAACCAAGCAGCAGGTTCTTCCACAAGCAATGCAATCAAATATTTTATTTGTAAAAGGTGCTTGGGGCCTCCATTCATTCATTACTCAAAGACATTTTGAAGGTGGGGCAGAAAACTAGTTTGTCATTAAGAAGAAATCAAGTACCCAACAAATAAAAGACAAGAGGTTTATCAGATCCTCTCACCACAGAGCTGAACTAAACATCAAGGCTGGCTGTCCTCTTGCCTAAGGACCTTGACAGAAACAAAGACAGGGCTTCTGTATAGTGATTTTTGTGAGAAATTCCCACATCAAAAGCATGTGTGGTATGTTCTACTTTTTCTGCTGGACTGACCTCAGATATTCAGGCATCTCAGTGGCCTTTGTCACCATACATGCCACTAAGCAAACAAATTCTGCTTTAGTAGAAAAGTAACTTAGCCACAGCTGCCAACCTCATGACAGCATCCTACTGTAGAACTATAAAGGTATTTCATTTTGTCCTTTTGTCCCCTTGGTAGAGATTTCTGAAGAACATTAATCATAGAGCACACAACAGTGCACAAGTGACACCTGAGCTGGTTTCAGCCAGGGAAAGAAGCCAGATGTGAGGCACACACAGGTACAACACCTCACTGCACTCAGGGACACGGGCAGCCACAGCACTTGGGACAGACACTGCTGCCACAAGCCTCAGAACTCTGTATTGTGAACTTTTATCTTCAATTCTTTAACATTAACTCAGAAGGGAGGAGGGGAGGGTGGTTAAACCATGAACATCAGAGGGTATTACAATTGTTTTTCTTAGGAACAGACAGTGCACTTCACTAGGGCACCATTCTATATGAATATTTAAGCAGGGGGAAAATATTACAAGCATTAGCCTTTTCTTCAATTTTAGACTAAAGCAGTACAAACTGGGAAATTTACAGGAGTAGTTCATTCATTAACAGAAGAGGACCTACTGTATCCAAACCCCTGGTTACATTAAGAGAGGGTCAATGCATTCTTTCTGAGGCTTTTGAAGTTCATACTTCATTAAACTGCATGACATTTTGCCTTGGAAGTGGGAGCTCTCATCTCTATCAAAAAGTCTCCTTGAGAAACTCTGCAGGTTACACAGCTCCTAAGTGGCAGTTTAGACAAGAGACTCCATCCACAGACCTGATTAAAGACCAAAGTCAATGGCAGCATTTTTATCAATTAAGTGTTTGCCCTCTCATGCAATCACCAGTTATGACACATTTGGGTTTGTCACTCCAAATAACGTGGGCACACCTTAGACAAACCATGCAGAGGAGGAGTGCTGTGATTTAAAACAAGTTTGTTCCTTTTAATCTAAAAGGAAAAAGGAAAAAAAAGTTTGCAGCAATACATCATGCTTCTCCAGCTGCTAATCTTTTCCATTTCACACCCACTGATCATTATCACCATGAAAAAACATTCCCGTCTTAAAGGCAGATCTAAGGTTGTAACCTTGGTTGCAATCAAGAGTAGATGAGCTTAATGTTTCCCAATGCACTCCCTGCATGTCACCCCAGTGCTTTTCCAAAACATTCATACTCAGACGCTGCTCTCAGGTCATTTTAATAAAAAAAAAGCCCCCAAACCATGATTGATTTCAGAGACTGGGTTACAAAAACGATCAATAATTCTACAGAGACCTCACAGCCAGCAGAGGCTCAAATCAGAAGCCATGCACATCACTTTTGAAGGGAGATTTTCAGGACACTCTGCAGCTGAAGACACGACCTTGATAATTTCCTCACATGTACTCCATATTTATTAAAGTTTGGGTAGAAATAAGGGCATGGCTTGTGAGCCCTGATCCTTTTGTAATTAAATCTGCTGAATAATCTGCTAGACTCCCAATTAATGATAATGTTTCTAAAAAAATCAACACTTCAAGTTTGCAAAGCACTCTCCCATGGATGTTAACAACAGTGGAGTTTTATCTAAGTGACTAATGTCAACAATTTCATCTATTAACAAAGACTTAATGAATCACAGCAATAAAAAGGTCACCTAATAATAAACTTCCATTGTTTAGAGCATTGTTAATCCTTTTTTTTTTTCATACTCCTAAATGATCTGGATATTCCAATACAACAGTGACAAGTGCTAGGAAGTACCTTTCAATGCTGAAGTTGAAATTTTGACTTTTGGTGGTAGGGAGATACAACTTGTATAAAAAGACAACAGTCACTGAAGTCACTGCAAGCACTTCAAAAAAAAAAAACCAAACAGAACTGAAGTTCATGACTTCTCACCTCCCATCCTCCTGTTCCAGCCCAGCCCTGCCAGCAAACAGAACAGTTTGGTCCTTCAGCTTTGAGACCCTGAGCTCCCTGAGCACAAAGCCCCAGGCAGACCACAAATAAGGTCTGAAACACTGTCCTTCATCCACTACACTGTGCCCGATAAGAATTCCCATATCAACTGGACGGCACCAAAATACAAGAGGGATGTGAGTAAAGTCAGTTTTGGATTTAATCCAGTGTCTGTGCATCAATAAAGATGTTCCCAACTGCAGTCTGGGGCAGATAACCAAAGGACTGCCTGGCCACATGCACCTCTTTTTTTTTTTTTTTTTTTTTTTTCAGCTGAAGAAATCAATGCATCTTAAGGAAGTGGATTTGAACATTTTTATTTCAAATTCACCCCATAATATTCAGCCACAGGCTCTGCTAAGTCGCAGCACCCTTTCTAATTGCAATTCTGTGCTGCCAGTGGCAGGGGAGGGGGAGCTGCCTGCCCTCCAGCCCATGTGAGCATTGGCATTGTGCTATCGCACCCGAGCTAAATTGGGGAACACTTCCCTGCCCTATCTCTCCTGGCAGCAGCTCCTCAGCCCCATGACTGCACTGCTGGGAGCAGCTCCCAGCTCCAGGGCCGGGGGAGCTCCTTAAAGAGCTCATTAGCAGAGGTAACACCAGCTCTGGGTGACACACACAACGCTCCTGGGGTCCTGGCTCCTGGGGGACAGGAGCTGTTTGCACAGAGAAGGCTGAGCAGCCCTCCCAGCCCAAACCTGCAGCAACGCTGAGCTCCAGTTCCTGCCAATCTCATCAAGGAGAGAACAATCAGGCAAGGCTTAAATGAGAGACTGAATCACAAAAACACCACACTCATTACTACAGGATGTGTTTTCCACCTTATTTCTTAACCTTCACACTTACAAGGGCCAGTAGCCTCACCATTACAGGCCGTGACCTCTCAGTGGTCACAAGCTCTGCAGAGGCAGGACAGATGTTTTTTACAGAAGAGGTAAACAGAAGTTCAAGCAGCCAAGAAGGATACAGCAGGTGGCCTTATTTCCTTTTATGCACACTGATTTGAGTAATACAAGAATCTCTATCCCTCTATTGGTGTGTATGTGGAAATACCATCTTTTCCATCACCCAAAAAACTTTGGCACCAAGTTTTCAGGTTCCCAAACCCCTTCTCTTAATTATCAATTATGAAATCTGGGCAACCTGGTAATTATCAAATGGGATAGTGCTCTAGCTCTCTAACTGGCTTCCAGGAACTGAACTGGAGACATCAATTTTTTACTTTCTCCTCCTAAAAGAAGCTCAGTAATTCTGCTGATGAAAACATTTAATGGATCTTTCTGGATGAAACTCATGGCAGATTTAGTAAAATAATAAACAAAATTGCATAATCCTTAATCTAAGATAGTAGTTTAAAAGAGGAAGAGTGTAAAGGATGCAAAGGTGTCAAAAACAGAAGGGTCAAGTGAGGGAGAAGCATACTTTCCTGAAAGTAGACAAAGATAGGGAAATTCTCTGACATGTCAGTATTGCCACTTATTTCCACTCATTTGCAGAGACAAAATTCCTTATGGAGGAATTAACAGGATACTGCTCTCAGTAATTAAGAAAACAAGATCTAGGAGCTGTATGTGAAAAATGGAGTTGCCATCACTCTGAAGAAGGAATGTGGTGAGGTTTGTTATCTGCCTCCAAAAGGCCAGTGTTTGCCTTCAGAAAAACAGAAATGCCAGGAAGATACCCTTTTCTTTGTGTTCTGCTGGCACCTAACTCTCAGACAAGCTGTCGATTAGCAACACATGGAAAATAAAACTGTTCTTAAAATGTACAAAGCATTTGTACTGAGAGCAAACAGAAAGGCTAAATCTTGACCTTTCAAATTTCCTTAAGCTACCAACAAATTTGCTTGTTTTGAAAGGGAGCTGATTTCTGTATACACCTGGCCAGGGGAGGAGGAGAGAAAAGGGACTCACTGATGTATTAATAATGTAACTTACTTGCATTGCAAAAAAACACTACACCAAGTGCCATATGATCATTATTTTACACCAGGCTACATTTGACCTCAGCTCAGTTCTCTGTCACATGGGGATGAGGACTTCTAAGTGTACCACTTCAGTATTACAACCCCACACAAAACAGTGGGAAAATAAACTAATTCAGCAGATAAGCCTGAGAAAACAAAGCCTCCAGATTAGCAAAGTCATACGCTGTTCAAATGACATATTCTGCATTACACAATTCACGTCTTTCTATTGTAGCAATTTCATCATATATTTGCACATAAGTCCCATTCTCTCTTAAGGTGTCCTAAGTTTAAATGAAGTTTCTTCAAAGTCAAGGTAAATTCAGCAGACTTGAGATTTAACAAAATTCAGGCAACATTTAGTTTCAAAATTCAGCATACGGTGTACTCCTGGAAAGCCACTCTCACAAAATCAGGTCACACTATGTAGCATTTTAATTTTGCTTCAAGCACAGACTTAGGACAGAGAATAAATTCCAATACGAATTTCTAGTTCGTAGTTAAAGGTAGGCAAAATTTAAAGCCTCCATGGCATTAAAAGTCAGTATGATTCGTGTTGTGAATGACACGAAACACTCTCCAAGATGCAGGTCTATCACCAGTCCTGATTGCTTCTCCTTCCTTCCCCTTAAAAACCACATTTGCAAGCAATTTTCCCTTCAAATTTTCCATCCTCGCATCCAGCTCTGCCCTGGCTGGGGAGGTCTGTGGGCAGGACCACGAGCTCCAGCAGCTCAGCCTGCTCTGAGCGTGGCAAGGCAATGTGGAAAGCAAACAGTTACAGACCTGGCTGGCAGCTTTGGCACAGATTTAACACAAGCTCACACACCCCCGCACATCCAGGTCTAATTTGACAGTCCCCATGTTCTCCAACAAAGCTGCTATTCAAGAGCCAGGGGAAGCTTGCTCCTTATTAACAGAGCCATGGAGGTTACGAGCTCCCAGAGGCTGACGTAAACCATACCCTGCTGCAGCCCAGCCCTTCGCTGCCTCCAGGTCCTCCCTGCCACGTAGAAAACTCCAAACAGAAAAGTATTATCACAGTGGGCAAGCCCTGCACGCTGGGATGATGCCCTGTTTTCCACACCAGCCAAGTTCTTCTTGCCATCTCTCAACACATCAAGTCACACGAGAACAGCCACGTAGTCCAGCACACTTTGGGGAGGAAACACAGAAGTGGGGGATACCTGCACAGAGACAGCATTACATGCCTCAAAAGCTACCTAGAACACTCTGCCAGAAACCAGAGGAGCTCTGCGACTTACCTGAGAACTCTACCACTGAGCTGAGTTACCATTTGCAATCAAATTAATATAATCTCCCTAGGGAGCAAAGAGAAAACAAGCAGCGTCTCCAGAAAGCTGATGGGAAGTGTTTTGTGTGAAAAGGAGAGGGGAAAAAAGTGTTTTAATTGGTACTCACATACAACGGAGCTTGCTGTGGATTAAGTTTCATGACCTCAGAACACTGAAACAAAAAAGAAAAAGCAAGTTTAAGCCATTTTTCATAAAATTGTAAAAAACTCACACGTTCCTTTTTCCAATAAGCTCTTTTCCTCTTCCCCTTCATATCCATCTCAGTTCATCTTTCCTCCTAGCAATCCTCCTTCCATATCTGCTTTTTATCACAATCCTTAACTGAAATCCTTCCACCAATTCCCCCATTCCCCAATGAAAAATCATTTATGAGTATTTGTAGCTCTGTCTGTTGCTCAAGAAATCCAACTATTATTACCTTGTCCAAGGTAATTTGGTGTCATTTTTTACCTTTCACTGCATTATTTGTTTAAAAAAAAACATTTCAAAGCTACATAGAAAACAAACTATCACAAATGCTCTGAAGGAAAAAACTTCCAGAACATATGATGCTCATGATTCTGCATTTTTCATAACCAAGATCTACCATTACTTATCCTACAAAAGCTATTTTAATTAAGAATCTTTCCTCTTTCAGGTTTGTCCCTGGAATTTCTCTATAACCTGGCAAAAGTTTCTTATATTAAGCTTTGAATCAGTTGAACCAGAATTTCTCTTGCATTAGTTCCTCCACTCCAGCAGAAAATGTTCACTCTAAACAAAAGCTCTAAGTTTTCATTTAATGTGTGTATTAAGAGATCCAGGATCCTAAGATGAAGGAATGCAAAACAATTAAAAATGGAATTTCTGCTGTTACTCATGTCTGCAGAACTGGTAATGCTCTGCAAATACTTCAAGCCCTTTTTAAAATAGATGAAATACCACTCTGCTTTTCACACAAAAAATGCAGGATCTTGTTCATACTTTGCTCCTTTCCAAATCCCACAGTTTGCCTTTAGTGAGACAGAAATTAAACCACAGCCTAAGTTCTCTTAGCTGATTCCAGTCAGCCTTGCTCCCTCACACGCTCTCCTTATTTTACAACATGTTTTTGTGCCAGTTGCTTTAAAAAACCAGAGCGAGCTGCCAAGCTTGTGCATCAAAACAGCTCCTCTGCAAAAGGTCCTCTGAGGCAGCCAGTGGATGGATAACAATTTTGCAAGTTTTAAATCCACTCCAACTCATACCTATTTTCAACCTTGAGCATCCCCTTTGTACAGCAAGAACACCCCAAAATGGTTGTGCCTGACAGTTTTCACTGTATTTTCAGCTCTTACAAAATCTTACTCAGGAAAAGAGGGGGTCAGTAGCACTAGCTGCCATTTGGGCAGGTGAGCTCCAAGAACAGCTCTGCAAACAATCTTCACTTGTGCCCTACAACATGCCCTTGGCAGTTCCAGTCCTGCTGAGGGCTCAAAGTGAAAAAAAGAAACAAATCCAAAAAATCACAAACCCTGCCAATCTCCCTCATGACCTACCTGAGCCTCTCTCCTGTTCTGAACCTGGGTGTCCTAAACAGGAACATAAAAACATTACCTAGACAAGAGCATTTATTGTATCTCAAAGAAATCAAACCATGCTTGAAAAAAAATCCCAAGCTTTCAAGCTCACCTCACGTATGGATTTTTAGAATTTCTCAGTGCTACAGACTAATTCCCTGTGAATTCAAACTCATGACAGTTTTTGTTGGGCTTTTTTTTGTTGGCAAGAGAAGTGCACAGTAGCAGCAGTAGAATAAGGTGACATTGCTGAACACTGGGTCTTGTCAAAAAATCATTGGAACACTTCCTGCAGGAAGATTTTTTCCCCCTCTTATCTTACTAGTTGGCCCTTACATCAGTAACTTAAAGTGATTCCTTGGTTCATAGTGCATGTGTCATTCCAATTTTTCTTAGGATGCAAACTTAGTTTGCAAGGAGCCAGGCAGGTTTGGAAGATATTTTATTTTATCTTGTCAGGAAGTTCTTTGGCAAAAACACAGGAGAAAAACTGAGTGACAGATAAGCCTGAATGACTACTCTGCGTCAGCAAAGGACTAAATTTAGGTTTGTAGACAAGTGAATTTCTCCAACCAATGGACAGGCAGGGAGCAGCCTTTGAAAAACTTTAAAAACCTTTAATCCAGTAAGAAGAGGAAAAACAAAAGGCAGATCATACTGGTTATAACCAAGCCAAGATACATAGGGATCCTAATACAGTCAGTAAGTTGGACTACTTCAAGTGTAAAAACCAACAAACAAACAAAACAAAACACCCAAAAACCAAGGGAAAGGAAGCTAAAGAGCTAAACTTTGTTTTCTCATATTATTAGAGGAGCACATCCTTCCAGCCAATGCCTGCTCTGAGCCCCAGAGAGCCATTTCTATCTTTTTAAGCAGGAAGAACTTGCTGTACTAGATATAGAAGAAGGCAGTGAGCATAACTGGCCCTACTGTGAGATCAGGATCTGGGCTGCACATGAACTGCCTCAAAAGCCAAACTAACAAGAACAGGTAAATACAAATCCCACCTCCTTTGCCCAGCTCCCACCCAGCACTCTCATGGCAGCCCACAGATTCTGTTCCAGCAGCAGCTGCCTGTACTTAAAAACATTTATGGTATTTCTCACAAACAGCTAAATCTTTTGAATTTCAGTGGCTGGGAGGTTTGTCACAAGCTCCATATACATCCAGACAATTACACTGCAAGGTTTCTAGAATTATATTAGGTTTCCCACCTTAGGATAACACAGTGAAATCCCTTGCATTTGCAAATTGGAAAGTAGGACATGAAATGAAAATTCAGGTTCAGGCTCTTCAAAGCAACAGTGGTTTTACATACTATAAAAATCTGCAGGTAACAGTAAAATATAAAGCTACTGGAGCCTTATCAAAATGGGACAGATACCTTTCTGCTCTGTTAAGCACTGAAGAATTAATACAGTGAGTTTTATTAAAATGTCTCTTCTAGAGAACTTCTGTGTTATTTCACACAAAATTTCATGGATGAGGACAAATGACTGCTCTTCATTTCTCCGGGTATGGTAATATATGTCAGGGAAAGAAAGGGTAAAAATCATTTATTTGCTTTACTATGGTTCCCTTTTAAAACCTCATCCAGAATTAGGGCCCCATTGGTAACATGCTGTAAAAATGTCAGTGCAAACCAAGCTTCTGCCCTGAAGAGTTTACAAATAAGTACAGGCAGCAAGAAGGGATACAAACCCCTTGTGCCAGAGCAATAAACCCTCTTCATCCACTGCTCCCAGCTACCACTTAATTTGGCCATCATTAGGTGGCTGATTTCTTCTAGGCATTGCAGGCAGTGTGGGCAAATCTGACAGGGAGGTCAATGTTCCTCCAGGCCAACCCACCCCATATACAATCTGTAGGGCTGAAGGGCTTTGAACACCATGTAGACAGGAATGCCAAAATGCCTCTTCCATTTTCCCATCACACCCTGTTCAGCATTGCTCTTTTTGGCAGTGGGCTTATATCAAATGCTGGTTTCACTGCCCAGCTTCTGTGAGCTCCCCAGCATCCACTCCTGGCTGCCTGGCTCCATATGAAGTATATGTAAGAAAGAAAACACAGTGCCACTCTCAAGAGCTGTCCATTAACGAATTTATATTTATTTTTTATCAGAAAGAAGACCTACAAGATGAGTAGAAACAAAACCAATCACTCTTGCCTCCAACAACTGAGCAGAACTACAACCAGGAGGATGAGGGGTATTTAATCCATGTGGTACAGCTGGGAAATCCTGCCTACCCCTTTCCCTCTCCTTCATGCACTAAAACTTCAATTGCAAGTGTTTGAGTTTTTTCAAGCTTTTCAAGTTCAGTTCTTAGATATTTTAAGTAACCTTCAGTTAGACATATACTTCAAATTTAAGCTTTGCTGAACTTTATCTGAATCTCAGAACTTGACCTTTTCATTTATCATTTTAACATGTGATTTTTAGAAACATTGATCCTTATTTGCAAAGCTTTACCCATGCACTCTCAGCTGTACCAAAGGAAAAAACCAAACCCCAAAGAAAACCTAACCCAATCTTAGCCATAAAGAGCTTGTGGTTGCAGGCAAGAAAGAACAGCTAAAAAACACATGAAGAATCTGATGGTTACAGATGGCATGGAAAGCATTCCAGTAGATAAACAGAAATGCAGAGAAAGCAGGATGGCTTTCCAGCTGTAAGTATCACAGCATTGCTGGGATGAAAGCCAAAGGAGGATTTAGGGGGTTTTTTTGATGCAACAGAATTTACCCTTTACAGAATTATCCTGTAACATTGATTTGAAGAGACTAAACTTTGATTTCAAGGCTCTGGAGTAAGACTTCACCAGGTAGTCCAATCTACATATATTCCATAGAAATTAGGAAAGCACTATTGATGCTGGTTATCTGCAAGAGAGCAAGACAAACAGAATTTCTTTTATATATTCTTTTTATGTATTTCTTTTAACAGGGGCACCAAAAACCCACAGTGAGGCAACCTACCTCACAGGCAACCCTTTAGGCAAATAGCCCAGAAGTTGTAAAAGAGTTTAAAGAAATCCCAGGATTTCCTGGGAGCACACATTCAGCTCCCTTGCTGAGCTGCATCACTTCCTTCTATATGGCTGCACTACAAAAATAAAACCAAGATTCCAAAACCACATCACTTCTTATTCAACAAAGCACAGTGTCCTCAAGGGCACTCCTCCATACTCTGGTTGTACAAAATGTTAATTTATGAAGTACTTGGAAATATCAAGAGGATTGGGTTTCAGGCCCTACAGAGCTGCTGCTCTACACTACACAAGATAAATAAAGATGGGGAAGTGGTAAGTGAGAGGAGCAGAGAGAAGACCAACTGCCCATATACAGATGAATTCCTGCTGGAGCCATGCTTTCATGCAAAGAAAACTAAAATAGCAATGTCTTTCACAAGTTTATTGTTCTCCCCTAGTGCCAGGGGAATTGCTAAAACGGAATATTCTCCTTTTCTTCTGAGTGGTATATGACCTTTATTGTGCTGTATTACCCATCATCAATCTCCTCATTTTTTTGTTATAACACAATTATTTGGAAAAAGGCTCTTCTTCGTTTAGTTTGGGGTTTTGTGCTGTGTTTTGTTTTTGTTTTGGTTTGGTTTTTTTTCTTTTTAATCTAGAGCAAAAACTCTGAAAATGGAAAGAAACAATGACTTGATGTTGGGTTTATTACTTAGATTTTCTTGTGTGGTCTTTTTCCTGGGTATATTCATGCAAAATCGAGTAACTGCAGTAAGTTACTCTCACCTTGTGGTATTAGGCAAGACACGGGTTTGTTCACACACTCTGTTCCACGAGTTCCATTCAACACTGAATGAACACCAGAACTCACCATTCATAAAATGAATGAGCTTTCTAATCAGTGTAATCAGTGTACTACTGCCCTGTCCTTAAAACCTTGTGAAAGGAGACTGAAAAAAAACCAGGACAAGACCTACAAACAGCTTTGACAGGAAAAATAAACCCATAGCCCAGTTCTTCAAGAATGTGCATGAAGAAATTTGTATAAATAGAGTAGCTGCAATTGCAGTGACTAAAATAAACCCTAAGAGAAGCACCGTAATACCAAATGCAGAACAACTTTCTCTGTAGCTCTAATAATGCATGATTTTGTATATCTGGTCAGGAATGCGAGGCCAGAGGCATTAGGAGAAGTAACCCATCCCAAATTTATTTAGCAGACACACAAGGAAGTGATACCACCAGCAAAAGCCATTGACCCTGGAAAGGAGAGGAGGTGAGGAAACAAGAAACCGCATTTCAAACACGCAGCAGCAAACAAGTTACCAGCACACTGCAGCATTGTGTTCAGTATCACAGCTGGGCCTAGAACTAAAAAACCTCCAGATATTTGTGTATAATCATCTGAATTTATCTAATTTGCTGAATATGATGTTTTCGCACTAAATGGATTGCTTAGGAATAAAAATACATCCTCGTGCAGCATTTCCACAGGTGATACACTCCTTCCCAGCTGTGTCCTGTCTGCAAACAAAAACATATGCTGCCATTCAAGAGACAAAACAGGAGTTTCTTTTGGGTAGAAGGGATGAAAAGGAGGTTTAAAAGATGTTTTGTGTTGGTCTGGCACTACCATCACTCTCCTCCTAAAGCACAGAGGTAACCACCTCAGGAAAACCAGACACACAGAGATTCCTTTCACAAACAGAAAAGAAATTTCACAAAAGTTTAGAAAAAATAATTTAAAGAGCATATTTAACTGCAGAACATGCCCAAAATCTGCTGGTTTTTTTTTTTTTTGCAGCGTTGGGAACCACAGTACTGTGGCCTGCATGTACAAGAGCCCACCAAGCAGCAGTGGGGGAGTTGTAGAGCTGAGCCACTTGCAGAGAGGCTGGAGCCTCACTGCAACACAAGCTAACACAGCATCACTGATTTAATTGACTGATGATTTAATAAAATGCCCTGGATATAGATTAACTCGCTTTGCTTAATGCAGCTCAGCTTCCTGGCAGCAGGAACTGGCACCACACTGTTCCTGGGCTGGGAGCTGGGCTGCACCCACCCCCTGGTCACACCACTTGTCTCACCCAAACCTTTCCCATTACCCTTGCCAAAATAATGAAGTGTAACACAAAGCTAACATACAGGCAAGCAGATACACACACACACATAAAAAAATAAGCTTAAGCCTTATCCATGCTGTAAGTCCCTAACTCAGCTTTGCCATCCCTGTCTTACTCCAGAGACTAATACCTAGCCAAATATTCTTTGTCTCAACATTAAGTTTCTTCCTTTGGACCATTTCAATCTCATGATTGTCAAATAAATCATCACCTGGATTACTTAATTCCTGCCCAAAGCCTCTAAAGATATGAAGCAGTGTTGGATTAAAAAAAACAGTGCTTTCCCCATGTAGGGGAAGACAGAGATCCCTCTCAAACGTGCTTCCCCACTCCATCCCTACACCTAGTAGTAGGTACAAAAAACAAACCTACAAAACTCAAACCACAGCAGCTATCTCTTTGCAGTTCATATGCCAAATTTGCAAATAAAGATACTGTAAAAGTAGGAAAAACAGAGAGTAAAAAAGGATTATTAGCCAGCTCTAATTATACAAACTGATCTCATCCTCTTGTCATAAGCCTCTTTCCTGTTTCCGGAATCTATTTGTGCTACAGAAAGACCAGCCTTTTGTAAATGTCCATGGGTCATCAACACAGGGTGATTAATTTCCCATTTTACAATACACACATTCTGTCAAGCAATTCACTTGTAATCCGATATAACCCTGCCCTCACTTGTAAATTTTTTCCTCTAACATATTACTAAAGACAAACAGTACTTAAGATACCGATTTGTAAAATCCAAACAACATTTCAAAAGGAGGCATCATGCTTCTATAATAAAATAAAAATCACAGACCACATCTTCAGTTCAAGTAGCTACAGCCTAATAAAGTTAAAACCTAACAGTCGACTTGAATTAAAGAGCAGCATGTACGCAAAAGCACACATATGTTAATACTCAAATTAAGTCCTCCAACAGGTTCTGGGGCAGCTGTTTCACGTATGCATGAGACTTTTATCTCAGGCTCAAATATTAACTTCCAGAAATCCTTAGCAGACATTCTAGCTGCCTCCTCAAATGAGCAAAATCCAGTCTATACCTTCCTATGCATTCTGTCGTTTGAATGCACGTTTTGGCAGTAAACTGTGGGGAAGCTCTCAATGACAACCAGCTCACGTTTGTAAGGATGATTCCTGACTTTGGGGGTTTAACCAGGAACTCAATGAAAATCCCCAGGTATCAAACTGGGCAGCTGAAGCATCATACAAGTTACTGGTTATCTTTGAAAACAGAGATGCATTATATGGGATGAGGTGAAGAATGGAGGGAGGCAAGAAGAGGCTTCCGGGAGTATTTAACCCCAGTGCATAAAAGGATAAACACAGTGGAGAGCTGTCAACAGAAAGGAGATGCCTACAGCCTTAGATATGCAGAGAGAGAGAGCAAAGCCTTTAACTATTGATTCCTACACTTCTTGACTACAGCACGTGTCCTAAAACCCTCTCCACTTCACTATCCTCTGACTCTCAGGGCTGTGCTGTTTTAGGAACTATGCTGAGCAATGATGTTTCAGTAAAAGAAACAACATCCCCAAGCCCTACAGCTGAGCAGTAAGGCTCTGCTTCTCCCTGTGCTTCCCAAACCACAGCACTTGTACAGCATTCCCAAAAACACAGGCTTGCATAGAAAACAACCCATGATGCCCAAAACACCACATACACTTCAATGGTGACAAATACTAAATATTTCCTAACCTTTACAAACCAGGTAGTTATCCAGTGCAGATTTTAATAAAGGTATGCACCAACCTTAACTCTCCACAGCAGAGTTTTAGCCACAGGTTGAGTTGGAAAAAAATGGCATCAAGACCAAGATGCAAGACATGTTTCCACTTGAATTTTGGACTAAGAAGCTGCAGTGCCCAACATTTTAATGTGCTTTTCTTCTCTGAAGAATACATCAGACTCACTTTTCCCTTTAGGCGCCGTTTTGCAAATGCTGCCACTGTGGCCTCAGGCACTGCAGGCTTACTCAGGAAAAGCGTGGCTGACACTTTAGTCCAGAAGAGGAAAATTTCATCAAAAATTTCAGGCTTCCTACATGAGTACCTGTGCTAACCTCTCTCCCTGTGGCACAGCATGACCACATCTGACACTGCAGAATTACAGATTGTTTCTTCGTAATTGCTCCTCTTCTTTCAACTCACAAAACTATGGGAAAACGTTCTTCTCTAAACATATACTTTAGGCAGTGAGAGAACATGCTCCTTTTGCTGAGCAAAAGCCATCCTTTCTGAGGCACAACAGGCCCAAAAAATGCCCATCATTCACTTAGCAACTGCACTGATGGCGTCACTTGGTGTGGCATTCCCTGCAAGGAAAATGAGAGCTCTGATCCCAGGACACTGTACTGCACTGGGAATATCCCACAGGAAGTAAAACCCCAAGCAACAGAAAATACATCCCTAACCCAGAAAAGAGAGAACACTCATTCAAGCCCCATTTTTAAATAAACTAAAATACTGAAAATCCAAGTAAGCATGGTTTGTACCCAGTTCCACTACCCCACCTTCTGCACCAGACCTTGCTGCAGCACGCTCATACGCCCCACATTTTGCAAACACCTAAAATTGTTTCTTTCCACTGCCTTAACAAAGTGATCTTTCAGGCTGGTCCCTCAGGAAATGAACGGGTTAAGTGCCCACAGGTCCCAGCCTCCCCAGTAAATCATTTATTACCCCAGCTCAGGGACAAGGAGCTCTGCAGAAGCGAGAGCCCACGCTGTGCAGCTGTTCCCAGCCAGGCAACTCTCCACAATTATGTTATAACACAGGATTAAGATCGGGGAGTGGAAATCCGTCCCTTCATTGCTGATGGCTCTTTTCTTTTTTTCAAGTTATGCAGCTATTTTAAATGTTACAGAGCTCATTAACATGAAGCTCATTAAGCAGTAACCACTTTATGAATGAAATGAAAAGATTGTCATTATAAGCACAATTATGGAAATACTAGACCAGCAGGTAGAAAAAGGAAAGGGTATGAGAATGCTGCTCCTGAACTCCAAATTAGCCTTTCTTTTTTTCCCAGATCCTTCAGAGGAGGCACACCCAGAAATCAGATGTGATGCAGAGGCTGGTTCCCAGGCAGGTGAGAAGCTCTTGCTGCCTGTGCTGGGCCTCCCCAGAGATTTTGCTGCTGCAGCTGAATGCAAAAAGTCATCCCTCTTGGTCACCCCCAGAAAGGGTCTGGAATCTTCCTCAGCAGTGAGCACTGCTTGCTGCAACTCACCACACTCCCCAAATTAGCAGAAAGTTAAGAAACACTATGACAAATGAAGCCACAAATTGCTTCTCTGCAGCTGGTGTCGTGCATTCCTCCTTTAAACACGATGAACTTGGAGGACAGCTCCCAGCAAGCCACTTATTCATTCCTGATAAAGCAGGTTCCATTCATAATCATGCCAAGGACTTCATTTTTTTCTCAAGGTCTGAGAATAGGTATAATTCCACCACTCAACCCCACTGAAGAAAGGAAAACCCAAATAATTACAATACCTACTTGTCTCTCTACAAGTAACAACAGTTTATGATTAATCCACCCAGCTGTTGCCACAGCTCAGTAACACCAAACGATTTGGACTCAGTCTCGTTAAAGCATTGGTCTTGTGGGCAAGACCATGGAAAATATGAGGCACTGCAGAAGGTAAACAGGTTAGGGACAGTGGGAGGAGAAAGGAGGCAGCTTGCCGTGGTTTTCCTCCCTCCCTCCCTTGACAGAGCTCACACATGGCAAGCACCCATTTCCAGGCACGACTCTGGTAGTTTCTTTGCTTCAGGCTAACAGTTTTTACACATTCAAGTCTTTTTGGAGAGAAAGGGTGGAACTCCATGAGTCAAAACAGCTCCTGTCAGTATTGCAATAACCATATACTTGCTTTTAGGTCAGACCCATCCTGTGATCTGGTTCACCACACCAAGAAGCTGGTGTTAGCTGAACAACAACAAACCCAGAAGCCTCAACAACACGACTGCTCCAGGGCAGACAGACCGACAGCCGTGGTGCCGACCGGGAGGCACCTCAGCTCTGATCCCGGCCGGCTTCCGTGGAAATCCTGGAGCTGTAACCATATGCCTGCCCCAGGGACATGAAAGCTGCATCTTAAAATATTAGGGAAAAACAGCTGATGTTTTAAGTGTTAAGTGCTATTTTATACCGTGGCATCTGGTTAATACAGGAGGCAACACCACATTCCCCTTTTCTACTTCCACCACAAAGAGATTGTATTTTATGGCAAAATAACTTGTTGAATTTGCTAATATCAGTGTAATTGCTTTGATATCAGCATTCCCTGCTCCTGTCAAGGCTAAGCTTGACAAATGGCTTGACAATTGACAAACCTGTTCTCCCAAACCCTTCACCCCTCATCTCAACCCTGGTGTATACCTGAAAGAGCTGCCAAAACATTTAACCTTACTTTAACTGCATGAAGCAGTACAGGTGGCTCCAAGATGTTCTTCAGGCCGTTCCCACACCGAGCAGAGAGAAGTAGGAAGGTCACAACACTCAGCTCCTGGAAGGGGGAAGAAGAAGAAGGAGTCACCAGGTGCAAGGGTCAGCATGGCTGGGAGCGGTCCCAAAACACAAACTGGCACTGCAGTATCTTCACCAAGGGGGATGGAAACTATCCCTAGCAAGGGATCCTCTCCCTTGCTAGCCATGTGGGAGGCATGTGTTGCTTCCTGCAGCAGTCCCATGTGGTTCCACAGGCACACACAGCACAATGGCCACATTATGGATAGGGCTATTTATAGACGCACATGGGCATCTGGCACCACCTCAGAATAACTGCGCTGCTGAGCTCTATTTGCTGCTGTCCTGCTATTTGGTTTATCCCCAAAACTGCTGATCTGCTGTCCATCACAGTATTCCAAACAACTCAGCTGGCCTTAAGTCCTTTGCATCCCTCAACACAGCCTCTCCCAGACAGACTTCATCACGCTCTTTGTGGACCCCCTTTTACCCAGGTGTTTTAACAACAACAAAGGTAGATGGTGGCAGATGGTGACCAGCAGATGAAGCCCAAATCTACCTCCAGGACATCTCTGCCAAACCCTTCTGGGTTGTCTACACTTTTCCACAGGCTGATTTCCTGCTTTGGGGCAAAATCTACTCAGTAGATTGATCCATAGGGATGGTCTCCAAAGCATACCTAGAAAGAGGAGGATGGAATCAAATGTCAAAAAAGGGAAAAAGCCAAGGTTGGGATGTAGTTTATTAAAATGCTGTGTGGGAGATTTTATTAGCTAAATCAGTTATCAGGGTATCTCAGGCCATCATTTGGTTACCACACTAGGAAAGGTTGTGGCTACACACACACACTACTGAACACAAGCACAACACGCCAACTGCCGCTCCTGCTCTACCAGAGAGAGACTGCCCCTGCACTCTCCCTGTTGGGAAAACATCCATAATCTGGGAATCACACAGCCTGAGCCAACCTGCCAACCTCAAAGTGCAATTACAAGCACATAAGTAACAATGGCAAAACAAGTTACCAGCTGGGAAATCAATTGTACTGTGTGAATTAGCTGGGGAACGAACAGGACTGGAAGGTGAGGCACTGCACAGCAAATCTCACTCCATCCACACAAGAACTGCATCACCTGAATACCTCAATGTCGGTTTTACACAATGTTCTTTCTTAATATTAACAGCTAAAAGTCTCTTTTATCCATTCTGCTGAGAAATGGGGAGAGTATTTTGCAAGGCACTACAGAGTACTGGATTTTACTACAAATATGTTTATTTCAATATAGACCGAAGAGGAAAAACAGAAAAAAAATTATCCTCTTCAAGTATGAGGATAGTGCATGAATTCCTTCATTGCCATGTCACACATTTCTGAATTACATTCTTATGCCAAGCTACTGGAGCTGAAAGTGGAATTACCTGAACTCTTAAATCCCAGTTAAGAGTGTACAAACACTCTTTGGATTCATTAACCAGTAAAAACCACCCTCGCAGTCACAAACAAGCAGACTGGAACTTTCCTCTGGCATTTTTGTAGTGTTATTTTCAGGACCTCAATTTAGAAGATAGTTACTGTTTGATAAAGCAATGATTAACTATTTGCCATCCTGTGTTGATCTCCAAGGAAAAGCTCTTTCCAAGGCACATACAATAACAATACAGTGGTTTCACTCTCATTTATGAGACACTGGTAACTTGGCTTTTATTACTCTATTTGTATATTTTGGCAGAGAAAGCAGGGTTTGCTTCTATCCCTTTGAACCAACAAGGACTGTGGGTATGGCTAACATTGCCAGGGTAGATAGTGAGCACACTGTGAATCACTGCAGGTTTTTCCTCATCTCCACTAAGGAATGAGGGTGTGTGTATGGAAAGCTCACTTGGATGCTCAGGACCTGGAAAGTATTAGCAACTGGAGAAAATAAATTGGCCTAGCAATGAAAAACTAACATAGATCATAAAATTCTTCCTCACAGTTTTTTGTCTGGTTTTATTCTGTGGAGTTTTTAGACTGATACAAGAAGAAGCAAGTAACATTAAAAAGTCTTATATATTTTAGTTGTATATGTAAAGAGCCTGCACAATCAGTAAGATTGTCCACATCAAAGTATCAATTCCCCAAAGAACTGATTTCTGCTTCCCAAGAAATCGTTATGGGACAACTCCTGCATGCCTAAGTACACCCATTTCAGAGGGATTTTCTCATGGGGATTTCTTCTTCTCCTTTACTGGGAAATCATTACCAAGTGTTGATGAACACTGACGTAGCTCCTGTTCCCTGAATCTTAAAAAGATGGGTTTAAAAATTATGTTTCATGGCTGAGCTCATACTGCTTTACAAATGAAAAACTACTCAGTAATATCACAAGAAAACTATGACATACAGCAGCTTTATAAAAAGCAATTTGGTTTCTACATGGCTATGCCAATATTCCAAACAACCTGTAACTCTGGATAATTTCTGCTTAAAAGGGCCTATAGTCACGATATCCCACAGTGCTCACTAAAGTAAATGAGAATGTAAAGGAGTGTCCTTTTGACACCTGCCTATACACAACCTATTTTGCTTGAGTTTAATAAAAACAGGGGGGAAACCCCATCTCTTTTGTTAGGACCCAATTATTTGATAGCAGACTGTTTACAGTCTTTCTCCCTCAACACTGAGACAGCTAAAATAGAAATTACCCAGGCCAGTGATGAATTACTGGAACACTCCTTACAAAGAGAGAGGAAAATAAAATCTAAGGACCGTGTTACAGCTATTTACAATTTTAAGAAGACAACCTTAACTGGCCCTGTGGATTTTATATGCAATTGCTGTAAGAAACGAGTCGTTTTACCAAAAAGCCCAATAGCTTAGAGGTGATCTGCATCTGATACATCCTCAAGAGGCAGAGAAGTAAAGCATCAAAAGGTACTCTTGTTACACTTCTAAATTAAATTAATAGCATTGAATAACACAGACAAAAAGAAATTATTCTGTGTTGATAATCTATTTGAGAGGAATCAGTTGGGACTCTTAAATATGCTTGATGGAGTCCCAACAAGTTGACCTCAGGGTTTTCAGTTATTTTGCTGATTCCTCCTCAGCAAACTCCCACCCTTCCCAAACACTCCCCACTGCCTGGCACAGAGGAAACCATTCCTCAAATTTGCTCTTTTTTCCCTGTACCCAAACCTATTTTATTTTTCTGATAAGTGTTCCATGTTTTGTTGCTCTGCCATCTGAGCACTTGGACATGTAGAACGAGCTATCTCGCCATCTGGTTGTAATTGCCATTGCAAACTTTCAACAAATTCACAAAGCAGCACCAAGATGAGGGCACTAATGGTCTAGGAGATGGACAGCTGATTATTTGGGATTATTTGATACAGCTGGAACCTTTTCATAGACAAGACAACCAATCACAGCCAGTCCCCAGCACCCAAACAAACCTCTGGGGTTTTTCTAAGTTGTGGCTGTTGCCTGCTATAAAACCACCTCACAATTTCATATCAAATGCTGTCAAGGAAAGCATTGCTTCTTCTCCTCATTACCCAATTTCTGGGTGTAAAACTGTGTGCTGCTGCAATTTTTTGCTCTGAATACACAGTCTATACTTGCACATCATGATATTCTTATTATAGGATATCCTTTTCCTGCTTCTACTGCATCTCCCAGGAGAGAGACTGCCTCACAAGACCTTTCCCGAAGTTTGGCTGATGGTCAGAACTGTGTTTCCTAATTCCTTAGGGAAGGGAACCTGGACACACTCCTTGGACAACCAGAGGATCACACCCAGCCAGCATGGGTTTAAGAAAGGCAGGTCCTGCTTGACTAACCTGATCTCCTCCTATGACAAGGTGACCCGTTTAGAAGATGAAGGAAAGGGTGCAGATGTTGTCTGCCTAGAGTTTAGGAAAGCCTGTGGCACTCTGTTTCACAGCATTCTCCTGGAGAAACTGGTTGCTCAGGGCTTGGATGTGTCTATGATTCTGCTGCTTATTGGGTTCAAAACTGTCTGGATTGCTGGGATGGATGGATGGGCCGCGTGGGGGTCAGCATCTTCTCCAGTGTAACAACTGAAAGGACAAGAGGAAACTGCTTCAAGTCGTGCCAGGGGAGGCTTACATTGCACATGAGGAAAGATTTCTTCACCGAAGGTTGGTCAAGCACTGGAACATCTGCCCAAGGAATTGGTGGAGTCACCGCCCCTGGAAGCATTTAAAAGATATGTAGAAGTGGCACTTGGGGACATGTTTCAGTGGTGGTCTTGGCAGAGCTGGGTAATGATTGGATTTGGTGACTTTAAAAGGTCTTTTCCAAGCTATATAATTCTATGATCCTATACAAATGGAAGAAAAAAAAAACATTTGCCTAAAATCTGCATTGCTTTGGACAAGTGTAAATGCAGCTTGATCCTCTAACCATTGCATCAAGCTACATTTGTACCATAAAGAGTGGAGGGCAGATTGCAGCTCAGCACATTTTGACACACATACAACATTCCACTGAAAGTAAATGATGGGTTTTGTTTAGAGAGCAGCATCTGACTTGCCATACTGGATGAAGAAAAGCCAAGAATTTTAAAACAATAGAAAGTAAAACACATCCATATTTCATATGTCTGTACACATTGCAGAGCAAGCAACAATATTAATATGTTAACTGCAGTCCCATCAATCCTGATTACCAAGAGATGGGAGATAAATATTCTTTCATATACACTAAGTTAACTCCTGAAATCCAAACTCTTTTGACAGTGTCGCCTTAAACATGTAAACAGAAATAGTCCCATGTAAAAGGGAAGCAAGGAAGCAACAAACCAAGAGCACTTCTCTGCTCACTTTAGCCCTGGACAGATACAGATTTTCACTCTAGAACTTGGAGACCTGAACAAAACTGAAAGAAGTTTGAAGTTTGTTTTTTAATTCCACCAGCAATCACAACAAAGCAGCAAAACAAAGAGACCAGTGATGCTTTATGGCTCTCTCCCTTGCCTCTGGACAGCAGCCTGGGTTCACAGAGGCCTCTTGGGCAATAACAGCAACCTGTTTCCCCAGGAGATGATGAGGTGCCACAGGGACTCTGCAAGCAGTGAAAAACCCCTCACCTCTAAGAGCATGGTCCTGCACAAGTGCTCTTCAAAGGTACACAAGGTCTCAACGTTTGAAATTGAATGAAAGAAAAACTGGAAAGAATAATACTTTTGTTACCCGTTAGTTTTTACTAATAAAAGCAGGAGTTGGTCCTGAAATTTGTTCTTCTTTAAACTGCAGCCTGTCACCATGTTCATCCTAAATAGCAACTGCTTCTTTCCAGACAGCCTTGTTAAACCACATCAGGATTGAGATAAGGACTTCAAACTGTTTCCACAAGACCATCACGGCTGACTGTCTGTGGGAGATATTAAAACTGCACTTGTGGACAGTTTAAAACCTGTGCAAGGGATTAGCACTTCACTGAACCACCATGGCAAGACCACCATTCTCCTTCTTACTGGGAACCAGTATCAGACTGATTAACTAAAAAACAAAGCAAACAGCAGCAAAATGCAGTAACCTCTCAAGCCCTCAGACACTTCTAAAACAATTTTTTTAAAAAAAACTCTTTTTAATTCTACAACAGGTTCTTCTCCTTCCCCTCTCTTCTACCATGGTATTCAGGTGACAGTCATCAATGAGTTGTGCCTCTTGCTGGAATGAAGCAAAGCCCAAAACACACCCTCCCTTCAGAAGACCAGGAAAGAGAGGAAGCTCAAACAGTGAAGGCAAGGACTACTTCAGCATGGCCATCATCAAGATGACAAACACAAGATGACCAACATAGTGCCTCAAAGGCACAGGAAAATGCCACTTAACCACAGTTCTCCACTTAACAGAATGGGCCTATTTTCTTTGAAATACTGGGTGCAGGTTGTGACAGGAAATGCCAGACATTTCCTGGCAAGATGACATGTCACCCCCAGAATGAGATATGGACCCTGAGAGAAGGCAGAGTAGTTGGAAACAAGATTCATACGAAAATTTCAGTTTGAAGGCTTGTCTGGTCCATCATCCTGCTCAAAGCAAGGCCACAGCATCAAGGTTATTAAATTATCCCTATGCTTTCATGGTTCAAAACTGTCCCAATCAGTGTGGCCTGCTTCTCAGTTCCTGTATGTAAAATAGAGCTAAATAAGGTAATTGAGCTCCATCACCACAGAAGGAAATCAAAATCAGCATCAGTGCAAAGCATTCCTGCTCCAGCCATGAAGCCTACACAATTCACCTGTTTAATCGGACTTTCCCCATGCACAAAACTGATTTTCTTGTTCATTTCTACACAGCTTACAAAAATACTCAATAAAATAAAGAAATAATTTTTTACTGTACTTAGAAGCCTTGTGACAAAGAAGAGAACATGTACAGGCTGAAACCAAACACCAGTAACATGCACTGACACATTAATACAAGGCCTTCTCCTACATGTTAAGGAGGCATCTTGGTATAAAATACAAAGAACAAATATACATTCTTGTCTCCCACTGCAGGCTCTTGCCAAGTCCAAGGTCCCTCTGTGCTGAGCCCCATGGATGCATCAAGAATCCCTCTGCCACGATGTTAAACAGAGAAACGCTGGGAGGGGACACAAAGGGACAGAAAATGACACAACTTGCCCAAGGCTTTAGAGATGGCTGCCAGCACAGTCTGTAATCTGGATGGTATCACCTCTCCACCCACACAGCAGTGACGGATCCCCCTTTCTTCAAAAGCTGTCTCCATCCCAACCCGCTGCTGCCCGGCTCTGCCAAGCACCCGCCACGCAACCGTGACATTAAGTCACTTCACTGCTCGAATCAACATGTCACTGGAGCTGCCCAGCATTTAATTATATGAATTAGGAGATCTGTATAATGGTCCTAAACCAGTAATGAAAGAGAAGGTTTAATGATGCAACAAAAACCTGCAACGCAGCACTCAGATTACGGGTGGGTTACACAACAGCTCGAACAATTCAGCGTTCACGCTGCAGACTTGCATAGCGCACATCACATTTTCCCAGAGCCATCATCTGACTCCAAGCACGTGAGATCCACTCAAACACACCCTTCCTGCCTCCCTTGCACCAGAAGCTCAAGGATGAAGGTGAGGCTCAGTTTTTGAGCAGCAGTCATCCACATCAAGGAGAAGAGAGGCCCAAAGCAAAGTCAACCAACCCTTTTCCCAAGCTGACATTAAAACTCAGAAAGACTTATCTGAGGTCTGCCCTAGCAACCACTTGTATCTCACAAGTAGTGCTTGCTCCTCCCAGCATTAACACTCCATTGCATAGAGATGACATAACTCCAGTGAAACCTGTTCAGTTGACAGCTGCAGTGACTTTTGCATTGTGCCATGTGAGTTAACTCCCAGCTGCAGCCTCGTTTAAGGAAGTATTATGAGCACAGCTTTAACAGAGATATCACCCATGAACTGACAGCAAATAAGGTAATTTAGGGATTTGATGAGCACTCAGCATGAACTGTTCATATGGAAGAGAATGCTCCTACCCCAAGATTTCTGAATGGAGTTTGTAACTAAATAAGCTCAAGTACTTCCAGATAGTATTGATTTCTATTCATAGCACTTATATAGCTTCAGGGAGAAATCACTTGGTTTGAAGTATTCTTTTAGAATCTATTGACCTTTCATGTCAATAAACACAATACCAAATTGCAGCTTAGCAGGCTTATTTTACTTTTTTTTTTGTAAAGTGCTCAGATGAAAAGCACTATAGGAGCATCACGGCTGACAAGTATTATTTAGATTTCAAAAAGCAGTTAAGTGCCATGGCCAATCCATATGTTCCGTATCAAAGGGGTCATAAGGAAATTGACAGGACCAAAACTGCAATGGGGAAGGAAGAGTGATAGCATCAGCTGGGAAGCTGCTTAGCAATATTTGCACATGCTTGTTCAAACAAAATCCTCAAGAAGAGATGCTGTGCCTTATCTAGAAACCCTTAAAAATGTCACCAGTATGTCACTGTTCTTAATAGAAAAATGCCATACTCATATTCCTCTGTCATCTGTAAAATACACTACTAATTCTATTAAAATCCACAATGGTAGCAATTCATCTCCACGTGTTACCATTCCCGCTCATTTTTGCCAAGGCACAAAGTAGCACAGGGTGCTGTTACAAGCCATTTGCAGCTGCAACAGATCTGCATTTACTACATCAAGGCAGGTGGCTGGAAACAACCACCATGCAACCATGGAGCATCTTTTCCCCTGCAAACCCTTCAGCAGGTTGCCAGATTTGCTTTCAAATAGCTCAACTTCCCTTTTCCCTCCCTCTAAACAAAAAGACTGTCTTCATTCAGCTGCTGTTTTCTTCCTCCTTTACAAATGCAGACACCTGCAACTAATTCCTCTTTAAAGAGACAGATCATAGCAGGGCAGTGTATTATGAGTAGAAAAGCAAGGGACATTATCAAATAGCATTAGCAAATGGCACAGATTTTTTCCCAGTACCCAAAGAGCCCAGGGCATGTACCTCCAGGTGTGTTCTACAGGAGTAAGCAAGCTTTTGCCACTAGCAACAGGATTCCTGAAACAAGTCAGCAAATGCTCACATAACCTCTGCCTCAAAGTCTGACATCAAATACAACCTGAGATTAACTGAGCCTGTTACTGGCTCTGCATTCACACGGCAAAGTGAAATCCTGGAGGTGCCTGAATCCTCCCATGTGTTTCACACACGGGCTGGAGGTGGCAACAGACCTACTCATTATTTTCTCAGCAAAGCACACTCCTCCCCATTAATCAAGAGTTATAACCAGTCACCCAACTAGCACTGTGACGACTTCACTGCCAGCTGCTAGGCATCCTCAAAAAAAAAACAAAAACAAATTACGTGAGGGCTACCGTCACTTACCAAATCCTACTACAGGTACACCAGGCTATTGGGCAACTTTGCTGACGTACCTGCCAGCACATCAGGGACTTACTCCCCAAGCATCCCCTGAAGCACAGGATCTGCAGTTACAGCCATGACAACAGTTTTCACCCAGAAGAACACCCACCCCTTCCTCACCTACCCCAAGCAGGCACAGCTTTTTGCTCAGTGAAGGAAAAATAAGAAGTTAAAGCCAACTAATTGTCGGGACACGCCCTTCTCCTAGTGCACCTGTAAATGACCACTTGTGCAACAGCACCTCAGTGTCAACAGAACTGTGGGCACTACCCAGGCAGGCACACAGCAATCAAGCAAAGGCACTACCCGCATTTCCACGTGCACATAGGGTTTTCAAGTGCCTATCCACCTATCTACACCTATGCAAGTGGTGATTCACCTCTTGCAAACCCAGTCTCAATCTGTTGCTATCTCCTCTTTCCCGTACTCCTGCAATTGTGGCTTGATCTTCCAATCAGACATTGCCCGCCTTCTTCAGGACTTGACTGTCATTGAGCAGAGCCCTAAACGAGGTTAGGTGGTAACAAAACAAACAAACAAAAAAACTTAATGAAAAGCAATTAAAACTCCCTGACAGGTTTTCCTGAGGTGGGAGGGTGTCTTCAGTTGTACCCATAGTCTTTTCGATACAGCGTGCATAGCCTCGTCAGTATTTTTGAGCATCAGGAAAGGTATTGCTCCCTGCTTTGACTGAGCTGATCACAGCTTGCTTGTGGTAACACACTTTGGTTGCCATCTGACCCAGAACAAGCCTCTCAGAAAGTATCACCTCTATGAACAAAGTGCGTCTTGCAGAGAGCACCAGAGGAGTTTTTTCCCAGCCATGCACAGATACTCAATAGCTTGTCCCTACACAGAAGCTTTAGCACCACAGATTTAATAACCCACCTGCTAATCCAAGAGCACAAATAAATCCCCTACTTGACAACAGAGAGGAATAACCCTAGCAGTAAAAGCAGCACTCTGTAAACTGTCATTCCATGAAACAGAATTCCTACCTGTGCTCAGACTGACTGGGCCTCGATCAGTGTCTAAACCACAGAGCCAGTTGTCCGGTCTTGGAGCACAAGGTTGCTCAACACTTCTGTTACTGTCTTCTGAAGAACATTTTAAGACAGGAATCATACCACAGTATTTAATACTATTCTTACATCTTGGGTCAAATGCATTTATTCTCTGGGCTTTTCATTTACTGATGCTTGAGCTATCTTTTTCAAGATAGTAACTTTACTTTTGGGGATTTTTCCCCCCCTCCAGGTGCCCTTAACAGCAGCAGACTTAAATATACACATTATTCCACAAATGACATTTATTCTAAACAATGTTTTTTCGATCTACATTTACAAAATGCTCCAATATACACTTCATTTATGACAACTAAGGGCACATGCACTTTTTCCACAGCATGTTTAGGATTAGAAATAGTTAAGCCATGGAAAGCAGTGACACACTGATGCCAATTTAACTTCTGTGTGTTCTACCCACAAAGAATCAGAAATAATATGCTTTGGATAAATGAGTAAGTTCTGGCATTTCTACAAACAGAAAATAAAGACAGCAGAATTTAATGTCCACTCAGAAATCAAAAGAAAGGAGTATAGATGAAGAAAAGTATTCTGAGAAATTCACCACACATTCCCTGATCCACTCAGTTTTCTTCCTAGCAGTTTCAAATAATCATCCTCAGCCCCACCAAGACAAAAATACAAGGGGTGCAAACCAACAGCACAGGCATTTAGCACTAGAGGTTGCTAGAGATCACAGACAACCCATCAGATCCCAAGTGCCACAGGTGAAAAAAAATGCTCCTTCACTGAGAGGCACAGCCTCACAGAAAATCTCCATCAGCCTTTTGGGAAGGGAACAGACCTGGAAGCTCATGGATCATCCAGGGAAACCTGACACTGACCACTGCTGGGAAGACACAACTGAACTTTAGAGGTGCTCTTGTACAAATTGCTGCCCAGCCTCCTCCAGTGAGGGATTTCATCTCTAGTAAAGTTTCAACAACTGCTTTATGCCAGCTCCAAAGAGTTGCCACTAAGAGGTTTTGTTCACCCCTGAGCTGCCACCAGCCACACATCCGCTGCTTGTTGGACCAAGGGTCAGTCACTTTGACACCCACATTTCTTTTGGCACATGTTTTCTGCTGGAGCGGGTTCCTGAGGTGGGAGAAGGGGCCTGAGTGCTGGGACATCCCAAGGAAAGCCCTGTGCCTGCCCCCCTCTGGCATCCCTGTGTGCTTGGAGGGGAGTCAGCTGGGAAACCCAGGGCTTTCCCCAGAGACCTACTGGAAGGGCTCTTCACTGGGCTCTTGAGGCTCCTTCTGACATCTAAATTCTTTGCAGTGAGGCAAGAGGAAGAGATCACCTGAGAACTTCAGTGGAGGAAGGAGAGTCAGCAGAAGCCAATTAATTCCTAGGCAACAGAGATCTTCCCATGCAAACCTCCAGAGAGGCCATGAGCTAGGGGGTGTGCATGTGATTAAGGAGGAATGGCAAAGGTGGGGTCAGTCACAGCAACAGAGAAAAACGAAGTTTTTCCAGTGCTTCTAGAGGAGATAAACATCTACCTACTGAATTTTATTTATTTGACGGTGAGAGGTTGTTTCTTTCCTTTTTTGAGATGACATTAGGGTCAAAAGCAAGCATTAGGCTCATTCAAGTACTATTGCTTCTGTTAAAGGCTGAAGAATTTCACCTTCACATTCCTCTCAAGCCCGTGACTTCAGGATTAGGCCCATTTCTAAACGCTTACAGGAGAAATTTGAAGTTGGAAACTAAGCCAAATAACCCCAAGGGATTTGCCTTCAGTAACTTTTCCACAGCTTGAACTACAGCTGTTTTCCTTTACAAATTCCGCCTCTCAACTGCCAGAACACCAGGAGAGGAAAGCAGCAAAGTGCTATGGTTGGAAACAAAAGCTCAACATGGAGATGCAGCAAAAGATTGTATCCAGTTCTGCTGCAAGCAAGACTCTAACCACTAATGCACTGATTTAGTCCTGCTGTGCAAGAACACTAGAGGTTGGACTTTCTTTTTTCATCCTCAAGGGTACAGAATGAAATTATGAGCCAACCAGGAGTAAAAGGTTTCTCTGCACTGCTGGAACAAGCAAATACTTTCTCTGACCTATTTTAAAATAAAACATGAGTCTCCACTGGAAGTAAAAACCAAGGTCTTTATTCAAATCTTTCATGCCGCACCTGACCACGGTTTTGAAGCATCTCTGCCAGCCTCAACCATTCCTTAAGCAACTGAGGAAATTAAATACAAAACATTAAACAATGTGGAGGGTCAGATTTAAACCAACAAAGACGAGGAAATTGCAAGTTAAGCTTCTTGCTCTGCCCTTGATTCACCTTGTTTTGTTCAGCTACTGCTCTGTTCCCAGACCCTTCCTCTCTCCTGATGCCAAGAACAACAGGACACAAAAAACAGCGTGGTCTACACATAGGTGGCATTCCCTCTTATCTATGTCTTGTTTGTAACCCAAAATCCCAATACAAGCACATCTGGTTTCTTACTTCAGGAGCCATGCTGGAAATAATTGCTGCAGTACTGCTTGGCTGGAGGTCCAGATGTGCCCCTTCCTTGCAGTGATGGGGACATTCTCTGGCCAACATCTCCAACACAAGGGGTTGCAGCAGCAGGACAAACCTCACATTCCACTATCATGCACAAAGAACAATAAAATGTGAATGATATTTATATTCCCAAGAAGATTACAAGCTGCAGAGGGGAAAAAGAAGTAATGCTGAGACTCTGGCAAGACAGTGTCTTTCTGAAGTAGAACAAAATGCAATTTTTAAAATAAAGGCCTCCAAGATGGTCATTTTTCTTCGCCAATAGCACATACTGTTTACAGTCATAGTCTGCGTCTGCAGCACTTCAGTAACGGATTAAAAAAGTTTCATAAGCTTGTAAAGAAAAGTACTTCAAAATTTGTGCATTAAGAAAGCATATATGTTACATAAAAGGCAAAATATGGGCTAAATATCAAGTGCTGTTACAAATTTGGGAAAGACTAAAAGCATCTTTTATTTTCCATACTCTATGGGAAGGATCCAACATAGGACACAACTGCTTAATTGAGAAAAAATGCACCTGGCTCAAAGCCTACAGGCTGTCTTCCGATCAGATGCAAATGATAAGTATCACAAGGCTTCTACAGAGGATTTTAAAGAAGGGCCACACTACCAACTAACCACTCTATTTTAAAAGGGATTCACAATATTACTCCATTTCTTCTTCACACTGTCTTTTAACAGGACAAATCTTTCTCATGGCACAGTGTAAAACTAAAGCCTTAGATGAAAGACAAGAGTGCCAGTTTAGGGACTGAAGATGTGCAAAATATGCTGTTGAACTCCTTGGGAAGCAAAAGCATAACACAGGGGATGAAGTCCACTTCAAGGATCCATCAGGTCTCTGCTTTGCCTTTCTTTATTCAGTAGAATATATTTGCCAAAAGGCTTTCTCAATGCTTTCCAGCTGTAATTCAAACCCTCTCCCCTACTACTGGATCTTACTCTTCCAGGAATATCTCAGAGCTCAGCCACTAGTAACAGGTCTTCCATCACAAACCATGGAGATGTCCTTTATTTGCAGTGCTACTTCCACAAGCATCCAGGGTGTTAACAAGCACCACATGCATAGGGATGAGGAGATGGAGGAAGTTCATAAAAAGGTTTGCTCACTATGAAAATGATCTTCAACTTCCCACGAGTACGGTTCCACAAACACTGGCAGTAAGGCAGGTTGTATTATTCTCTTCTCTCTTGCCCAATAGTTGCTATTACTGGATCTGGCAAGGCAGCATGTGACAGAAAAATGCAGCTGCATTTTTGGCTCAGAAGCCTCTACAAGAGCCCGTGAGTCATGAACCAAAAGGCCCACAAAAAAGCAAAAGAGAAGAATGTAGATTCAGTTTTCTTTTTATTGTAAGCATGTGTCTCTACTGCATAGTCCTGATGCACGTAAATGACAAAACCAGAACTCATTTTGAAGTCCCTTTAGTCAGGTAAGTTGGGCTCCCTCTGCCCAAGGCCACTTGACATAGAAACAGAATGGAAAGACTGCCGCTGACCACAGAGTGCCTGAGCCACACAATGCACCACGTGCCCAGATGTGCCTCTGAGCTATGCTTTTCTACAAGGCTAGAGTAATGGAGGGGGTTTGGGGGGTCTTGGTTCTTTTTGTAGAATTTCTCCCAAGAAGCTCAGCCTCATTCCCAAAGCATAAGGCTGAACTCTCCCCCACTGCTGCCTTGTAGTAAAACATCCCTCATCTGCCTGTTGCACTGCAAATGAAGTTTACAATACAACAGTTTGTCTAAAATGCGTCAAAGTGCTCTGATTACTTAAGTGACACTTCACCATGTTAATTACTCTCACCTCTCATGCCTGATCAAATGTTTCAACTTTTTTCCTTTTTTTCAAGTGAAAGCAATCCAAAAGCACCCCCTTTCCCAGACTGCTTGGAGTGGGTATCATAAACACAAGGCAGAAGGGAGCGTGAGAGCAATCTGGACTGTGGACTGCAGAAGAATGTCTCAGGACTTCTCTTTATCACCAGTTCATGGATTCTGTCAGCAAGAAGCTGTTCCCACACTACTCTGCCTGCAAGCAGCAGCCCAGCTCCAAGCCAGCTCAACAAAAGCAGTCTAGAGAAGAGCAATGGAAGGGGGAAACAAGGCACCAAGAATAATCCTTTAGTCAGGATAAACAGTACAAGTCCACTGAAGTTTCCATCCTCTGAAGAGATTTTGTATTGGGTAGATGGAACGTGACAGGAAAGAACACTAAAGGTGAACAGAGGCAAAATTGCACAATGATGCTCTTGCACCTACCAAAAATACTGGTTCTCCTCTGTCCAGCAGCTGCATAAATATATAACCACCTTAGAAAAACTATCTTTTATGTCCTATATTACCCCAAAAAAAAGCCGAAAAGCCAGCAGCTTCTGTTTTTTCCCATTTAATCTGGGTCCCATCAGCTCTCACACATGGCATCACTCCTGTTAACAACCAGCTTTGATCATTGCTGTTGGCCCCACAAACTTACTCCACACCAGCACCCAAGATGATTAACCACCAAAACAATCGCATGTCTCGCCTCTCAGGTACACTGTATTCCTAGGGAAACATTGTTGTTACAAGACAATGCAAGGCAGAGGCGAGGACTGGAAGGAAAATTCCCTAAGGCAGACAAAAAATCCTTAAGTGATTTTTGATAGAGAATTTTCCAGCCCTTTCTGAACTGGAGTGACAGGAGGAAAAAACCACTAAGTATCATCCTGCACCTTCAGAGGGCAAGGAGTGGAACATGAGCAGCAAGAGGAAAGTTTCTCGAACAAAGGTCACCAAATGCATCACAGCTTAAATGGAAATGATGAGCATCCAGGTTGTTTGTGTTCAGATAGCAGCCACGTGTAGTAGGATTGAGCAAGGTGTTCAATTCTTGCAAAGAATCCAAAGACTTTGCTCAAACACAACAAAAAAATATGGGTATAACCCAACACAGACACAACCACAGGAGCTTAAGGAACATACCTCAAAAAAGCATAGGCATCATTAAGCTTGTTTTGTAAACTTTGCTCAGTTTGAGGACCCAACTCTGTCTGGTCTCCAGTGAGGGCCACTCACTTTTGCTTCACATGAAGAGATTCCCCTCTCCAACTCATTACTCTCCTAAAAGTACCGCTAGAGAAAGATATGAGGGCTGATGTTGGATCTTTGGGTCTGATAGGTCCAATACAAGATCTCTTTCAGGAGCAGAAACTCCCCATTATCCCATGAAAAAGCAACTCCCAGCAAATTAATTCCAATTCCACCACCCTCCTGTATTGCATTACAGGGCTTTGCTAGTCCTGTGCATTCCAAGTCATGGACAAAGTCAGGAACCTCCACCAATGCTCAACCAGCCGTGCTTAGGTTGGTTAGGTATTATAACACCACAGGACCTAAAACTGCCCTCTCAGGCACTCTGTGCCAGGCAGCCTACAAACACCACTCAGAAACACTGCTGCATCTTGAAAGACATTGTAATCCTTGCCAATGTTCTTTACTATCCTCAGGAAATGACAGGATCATTTTTCAGAGTGGTAAGTTCCAATAAGTTCTTCTTAAACTGGATGGAAATCTGAAAGTTTAACAGACCTAATAAATTGTGTATTATCTGTGTTACCAAACCAGCCTTACACAAATAAATCTAAATTAGACTTCAATCTGCAGATCTTCCTCTATGTGAATAGGAGCTCTGACTTTAGTGGAGCTACTCCCATCAAGGAAAGAGGGGTCTTCTCTTTTTACACTATGTAAACCATGGGAAGTAAATTCCTCCCACACAAAGCTCTCACATAATCCCTGCTGCATCTTGCTTCTGGCTCATAGGCTGAATATTCATCTCCACACAGCTTCAAAAGGTGTATACTCTTCAGCAACTGTCAGGCACTTTTTTCTTTTGTAAAATGAGGGATGTACTGTGAATTGAAAGAAGTTTGGGTGGGCTTTTTTGCATTCTCTTGTAACAACAGGATTTATGTCCCTTGCAATTAAAAAAAATTATAGTCTAAAAGCATTGCTAAAACCTTTAAAGGACTATATTTAGAGACCAACCTGGAAGATGACTCCTTACCACCATCTCCAACACTAATAATTCTTTCCAGCCTAGGGCTCTAAGTAATGATTGTGCATCAAGGTCATGTTCTTGCCTAGACAAGTTTATTTGCTGTATGTTTTTTAGTAACATACAGGCCACACATCTCAGAAAGTCACAGCAGCACAGAAGCATAAAGGCTGACAGCAGTCAGGAAAGGACACCAACTTTTCCAGCATTACCCATAAAAGTCTGCAATCGTGCTGCATCACTATTAGTGTCTAAAAAACCTACACCCAGTCTATATACCTGATGACTTCTCATGTGGCATCACTTATCACACACAAAAAAAAAGGGGACAATGCACACAAGGGTCACATTTGTACACATCTTCCTTATCTACTCTACAGGACCTGATCTTTAAAGTTGCTAAGATGGCTCCAACACTGTACATTAAAACAAAAAAGTCACCACATGACACCAGTGACCTCCCAACACACTCTGAAATCCTGAGATGATGAACATCTTGTTCATCTCTTTCCCCAGGACTTGGGAAGAAGATGGGAGTGACAGCAAGCAGTGGCAGATGCAGAGCCCACACCCTTGTGATTTCACTGGAGAGGGGACAGGTTACATCACAAATCAACTTTGTCTTAGGAGGCCACATTGATAAATGTCACTCCAGAGCCTCCAAGCAAGTGTCACTTCAACTACTCCATGGTGCAATCTGAACACAAGTTTAGAAAAAACTACAGATGCAATTAATTCACAGGAATTCACACCAATAAGCGAGCTCTGTGGTTCTTATGTTCATCTCTTTTTCTTTCGTCTTTATACATTTAATTTAAAATATCAACCTATGCACAAGCTTTTCAACCTGTGCAGTATAGAGACCAGTGGTCGAGCTTCCTAGATGCTTTGATTAATTGCCAGTAACTTATGCCTTCAAGTATCTGATGTTTAATTAAAAAACAAGGATTAAGCCAAATTGGTTTGTTAGTCAGACCAAGGTCAGCTGATGTAAAGGGACTACAATCTTAACAGATTTTCCTTATTCCATTGCAAGGCTTGAGTACTTTGTTTCATTAAGCAAATGTGCAGAGGTTATGACAGAGCCAGCAGTCAAATCAAAATTGTTCCAAGTCCCTAAATGTATCCCAGGTTCTTGTAATTCCTCACGCAAATAAAGAGCAGAAAATGTTTATCCCTGTGTTTTCCCCAGCATTACTGGTTTACGTTCCTGTAGCTGAGGCAACCACACCACACCAAGCAGCTTTCAGCCTTTCAGAAAGATTAACTTCTTAAACAGGCACAAACAGCCAAGTTCAGCTCCAGCCAGCCAAGGTGAATGGCAGACACACAGCTCACGGACCAGAGCACAGCACAGGAGACCATGTGATGACCTCCTCCTTGAGACCACCCCCCATCCAAAACTCCACTCCTGGTAGGGTCAGCTCTGAAGTTTTTAGATTACCCTGGTTTGATTTGTTTGCAAAACGTCATTCCTTGCTAAACAAAATTCTGGAAAAAATGAAGTAAGGAAAAAAAGAAGGTGGTAATGACTGCCTGGAAAGACGGAAAGGAGCACAGCAACAAGTGCAAAAGGCATCCAGAACAAAATTTTATTGCTGACAACATTCATGACACCTCACAGCAATGCCAAGACTGAGGAATACCTTAAATTTGCAAAAAAATGCCAACTTTCCAGGTCCTGCTGCGCAGTGAACACCACAAAGACAACAGCAATTCAAGCCTAGATTTTCCAATAGACTGCAACTCCAGAACTCCCAGGAATGCTGGGCACAACTGAGCATAAATAAAAGCAACTCTTAGCTTTGTAACACATACACCAGTTGAACAAGTGCTAACCAAGTTTAGCTAAAACTGTACAACCAACTTCCCCATTTCCTTTCTTCCTCTCCCATCCCTGGGAAAAGATGTGAAATACAAGTTATTGCTGCAGTAGGCAAACATTAATAGTGACTGAAACCACTTAACCATCTATTCTTCCTTCCCTTCTCCTCACTTTTATTTTAAGAAAACGTACAGAACCCCTTCCCTCCCCCAAGGAGGGTTCCAGCATAACAGAATTTTTCATCCTTTGCTACATTGAGTATAGATCTAATTTAGGATTAAGTGCAACTCAACACACACTTTATTTCAAGCCATAAATATCCAAGATTGAGAGATGCTGAGAGAACTGGCTGACAGGACAAGACAAAAGAAAAAACTAAATTCTTCCATACCATTCATGCCACGAGCTCACCACACAGAGGTAATGGCAAGGAGCTGAACCTGAGCACGTGGCAATTGATGGGGACTTCAGAGATCTGCCAAACACCTCAGATTTCACAAGAAAAAGCCTGTGTCCCACAACTCAGCTCTACTCCTTTTCACTTAACTCAAATGTGACCGACGGTAGGAGCCTGATCAAATTCCTTGCTTTATCCACGCTCGAGTTAAAGCTCTGGCTCAGCAGACCAAGTTACATGAGCTTTCCCTTTTTCAGAGGATGCAAGCCATTAGTTCTGGTGGCAGTGCTGCAGGTAACACCAGCAATTCCAAAGGGGCTCCATTTGGTTCCAAAGAGATTTCATCTCTTGGTGAAGCAGTTGGTATTTCTGCATCTTCTGTTAGATACTCCAGTGCTCTGTTTTCATCTGCTGATAAAATACTAAGCCTCTTGAAAAATCCAGTCTACTCTGATCTGGGAAGTGGGAATTTCTTCAAATAACTAATCAAATCATGTTCAGATGGGTGGGTTTCAGTTCTCTAGTACTGATGAATATCAAAGAAAAGTTTCAAAATGTTTACGGGTCAGATAGAGGCAACGCAAGTGCCTCACAAAGGCAGCAGCTGCCATTACAGCATGATTCTGCAGCTGCATCAGCTTCATATGAACTTTCCCCCAACTCTCCTGGAAAAGCAGCTTCTCATCGTGTCCCTGTCACAGGCAGCACCTGTACACACGTCCACCTGCAATCCCAGTCCAAGTCCAGCTGCTATCCTTGAGCTCTTCTTCAGCTCCAGGTATCCCCTGTGACCACCATGGAGAGAACATGAGCAGCTAAGGCCCACCCAACTCCCCTCTGGGGAAGCAAATCAAAGTTCAAACTGTTTTCCTAAAGGGCACCTGCCAGACCTCTGTGCAGGGCCTGGGAGAGAGACAAGGAATGAAACAGAGGAAGAAAGATTTTGTTTGCGGCCAGGAACCAGAGTCCAACCTCATGGGTGTGGGGAAGAGCATTCCTGGAAAAGGTCATGTGATGATAATAACCTTCAAAGGGGCTTCAACAGAAGAGACCAGAGGTTTGGGTTGGAAGGGACCTTTAAAGACCACCTAGTTCTATTTCCCAGCCATGGGCAGGAACACCTATCCCTAGATCTGGTTGCTCCAAGCCCTCTCCACCCTGACTTTGAACACCTGTGGAGCAGAACTGATGCTTCTCAAGGTTCAGACGCAAAAATCTATGACAGGTAAGTGGAAAAGTAAAAGGCTGATGGTTTGTGTCAGATGGGAGGAGTGAGCAAACAAGGAGAGAACTGGGTCAGGAAGAGCCTGTGTGACTCAGCCAAGGGCTGACACAGCAGGAGCGTGGAAATGTGGAAATCTCAACGTTTAAGAGCGTGCACACGCAAATGCAATATTTTACAATCCTACAGCACTTTTAAAGTGCTCTAAGTGCTTCATAATTGTTAATTAACCAACCGTACTCACAAATCAGAAGCATAAGACTGAGATACATCTATGTCAGTTTTTAACAGTATGATAGCTATCATGGTTTAACCCCAGGCAGCAACTCAGACCCACACAGCCACTTGCTCACTCTGCACCAGTGCAATGGGGTAGAAAATTGGTAGGGTAAAATGAGAAAACTCATGCATTGAGTTTAAAAACAGGTTCACAGGTAAAACACAAGCTGCACACATGCAAAGCAATACAAGGAATTCATTCCTCAATTCCCACGGGCAGGCAGGTGTTCAGCCATCTTCAGGAAAGCAGGGCTCCACCACATGATGATGTGGGAAGACAAACACCATCCCTCTGAACATCCTCCTCCTCCTGCTTCCCCCAGCTCTATATACTGACTATGCCTCCATATGGTCAGGGATATCCCTAGGACCATCTGAGGTCAGCTGTCCCCTCCCAACAACTCCTTGTGGCCCAGTCCTGCGCACAGGTGGGATGGGTGAGAAGCAGAAAAGGCCTTGGCTATGTGTACTCAAAACAGTCCTGAGTTACCAACAGTTTCCAGAGCAAATCAAAAACACAGCCCCATATTAGCTACTATACACAAAATTAACTCTACCCCAGCTAAAACCCACGCAGTAACTTCGAGAATAAAAGCCACTTTTAAGCAGTCACATACCCCGGCTCCTCCTGCCTCGCAGAGCCCGGGCTGTGTCCCACAGCCAGGCAGCGCAGCACTCTCTGAAAGAGGTCGGTGTTGAGGATTTGAATCCAGACTCCCGTTTCAGAAGGATTTGAACCCAGACTCCTGTTTCACGAGGATTTGAACCCAGACTCCTGTTTCACGAGGATTTGAACCCAGACTCCTGTTTCACGAGGATTTGAACCCAGACTCCTGTTTCAGAGCGCGCCGCGATGCCTCGCACGCTGCCAGCGACCCGATCCCACTCCAGCCGGCTCCCTAAGCCATTCCTTGATCGCCGGCCAAGCCCCATGCAGAGGTAATCTTACCAAAGTAACACCGGTATGTGGCTGTAAATTGTGATTTTTGTGCTTGACTTGTGTTATCTGCCTCCTCTTGCACTTTGGCTTCACAGATTATCTTCAGCAATTTCATCTTAAAGCTCATGTTTTACAGTACTGGTTTCCCTTAAAAGTGTATTTTTTTTAAATTTGCTTTTATTAGCTCAACCACATTTGCCAAGTTTCAACAGACGACTTCTTTCTCAGCTGCCTAATTTCAAATTCACCTTTGCATACAGCTTAAAAGGGGGCAAAAAGTCATCACAAGTAAGTGGGATGTGATCCTCAACATCAAGGTTTATGCAAATACACTTTAACAGTATCAGCTGAGGGTCAAGAATCATGAATTTACTCTGCAACACAGGAGAATTAAGAAAGAAATAGGATGAAACAGAGCCAAAACTTGGAAATATGTATACTCCTGATTAATACAAGGCTACTAGGAAAAAGCAGATGTGAAGTCACACCTTGTTTTATTCAAGGGAAAAGTCAAAGTGTACAAGAGCCAAAAAGAACTTATGCAGTGGCAGACTCTGAAATACAGCAATATTACTCCTTCAACATTAATAAAACATGTTGTATACAGAGCTTTTTTCTTTTCAGTCCCTGAAATACTGCCAAGTCATAAGCTTTTTATGGGAACATTGAAATGAATGTTGATCAGAGCCATACCCATAAGAGTTTTAAATTTTACCACCACTTAGAGGCAAGGACTTCTCCCCAGTCCCTCATGCATCTGCAAATCTGTACATTTTTGAAAAGCTTGACGAACTAAAAAAACTCATACACCCTCCATCTATGAAGATACTGAACTCCCTCTTGGATTTCCAGCTGAACTCAGACCTTAAAAGGATTGTGAACTCCTCTACCCTCTAAAATGAAGTTTCTCGAAGGCAAAATTTTACATTTTATATACAAAAAATAATAGCTACTTGGTAACTGCAATTAGAGCATCAGAGGTCACCTCATTACCAAGAACTTTATATTCTTTTCCCCATTCCTTCCCATATTCATCAGCATCTGTTTTTTCCAAGGCCTAAGCTTTATTTTTCAAAAAGTTAACACTGGCACATAAAAAAAACAATTAATTTGGAAGTACAAGGCTCCTGGCATCCAGACAAGTAGTTGATCATTTAGTTGTTGCATCTAATGTGATAGAGCTTCAACTGAGTTGGAAAACTTCATAAAATAAGGGGCTTCTTCCTATCTAATTAACACAGCAATGAAATTTAACAGCCTGGCACGGAAATTTCTTTCCAGCATTATGTTTTTGAAATAACTCATCTACTCCCACAGTCTACAAGACCTTTTACAACACACTAAACAGTAATTTACCCTTTCCAGCTTAAAGGCTTCAATTTGGAGTCCTCTGTATCAAACCAGCCAGGGTGGCAAAGATGCTGCACCAAAAGACTGCACAAACATCTACTCACCCTGCATGCTTTTACATCTATTCTGGATTTGTAGCACTAAAATCTGTGTCCATTGCAATATTTATCAATTTTATCACTGATATAAATTTTAAAAGGTATTAATTAGGTGCACAATGCTTTAAATTTAACAGGTAAATGGACAAAAAGTACACAGGCCACATCCAAGTAGGTCTTTCTTTCAGGTCCCTGGGCTGGGAACTAGTGTTGTTTGTATACTATCTTGATTTATGTTTATTTAAATAATGCCAAATATTAGTTTTAAATTTACAGTGACTGCTTTATAAGATGCCTCCAATCCTATCAGGATAAAGAGCTTACACTAAATAAAACAGTTTGTTTACACTAGTAATACATCTCATAGGAAATACTTAGAATCCCACATGTTCAAAGCAGGATAAAATCACAGCCTATCTTTCCACAGAGGGTTGCTACCTCCTGCTACCAAGAAGTCAGAAGGACCACATGCAGATCACAAGGCCTCAAGAGAGGCTGCAGAACCTCAGTAAAGCTGAAAGTGAGTTTAAATGCTACCTTAAAATAACTGTTCACACATGCAAACCAATTAGTGGTGCAGGTACTTAAGTGTGAAAGCAAAGGCAGAGCAACACCTTGTCCTTCTCTGAAATACACTAAATATTCACACATTCCTAGAAAGATGCCTCTGCATATCCAAGTCCTGTATTTTGTACTTGGGAACTTGTGCTTGTACAAGGAGTAGCAGAGCAAAGACCTCCTCTATAGCTGATGTTCTTTTGTGCTGGGATCACAAATTGAAAGTGGACGAGATAAATACCTAAAATCACGGATCCTTAGTGAAATCTCCTCAGCACATTTTACAACCTCTCATGTCCAGTGACTGCACAAATTTTCTCCTCTATCTGTAGACCGAAAAAATATTCCCCCAGTTTGTACACAAATGACAGCAAGTCCGTTTTGAAGGGGAAAGAAGGAGAAAGGCAGCACTCAAAACTCTAAGATTATTTACGAACAAGCTGAAGCCCCATAAACTTGGCTACTGAAGAAAGACAATCCTCTCTAGCTGATGCCAAGTGGGTCAGACAGAGGAAGAACCTCAGCTGTCTTCAAAGTCGAAGCAGATGGGGAAGTGAATAAGTGCCCATGTGAGCAAAGAGGAAACAAGATTCTATTCATTTTAGCTTGTTTCAGAGCTTCAGTTTTCTAGATACCATTGACTGACACAAGCAGAGGAGCTCACTTCTGTAACAAGAATTAGAACTGCGGAGTAATTACTTATAGATGCAAAAAAAAATAAAGTCCCAGTGTGTGCAGATTGAGGATGTTGCTTAGCTCAGTAGAAGGAAAACAGGTCAAGTGGAAGAAAGGTGCTAAGAGGCAGAGAATGGGAGAAATGTTCCTTGCTTTGTAGCTATGAAAAAACTTCTTGGGATTATTAATCATTAGTGTTTCAGTATCAGAGAAATAAATATTTATGTGGCTGTAAAGTAGGTTCTACTTTAGAGTTAACTGTAGCTCTAATTAGAGCTTTTTTAAAAAAAACACACATAAGCTTGCAAGTAAATTTTTCCCCTTTCTGAAATAAAAAAGCAGCAGTCCACACATGCCATAGAATGACCATACATCACATTCCTTAAAAAGCTGCAGCTGACCCCTGGTCCTTTCTCAGGCTTTATATCTCCAGACAAGATCTGGGCCAAGACCATTTCCATACACAAGGATGCATCTCTGTCTCAGGCTAACCTCATCATCCAAGTGGTGAAACCTAAAACCAGCTAATCTCCCCCAGGGTCATGCTTGTGGAGCTGGGAATCCCTCCATCTGCCTCAGCAATATGAAAACACCACTGGCTGCAAAATAAACAGCACATGAACCACAGAACAATTGCCCCTCCAGTCAATGCTGCTCATGCCACCCACTAAGGGCTAGTAATTTTTTAAGAGATTCCCCCCCCCTTAAAAAAAAATTCATACTTTGAAGAAAGACCTTGTGCCAGTTGACAACACACAACTTCTTTTTGATCCATCCAAAAGAAGGATTCCCTCTCCGAATTCCTGGGAGTTTTGCAATCAGACAGAGCAGACTTTGAAGGACCACAGAAATACTTTCAACCAAGAAACTTTTAAACTGAGCTGGGAACAGTGGAAGAAGGAGTATTCAGTGCTACAGCTTGCTAGGGAGACATAGAAAGCCAAGGACACGCTGAGGAGATGCTCATCTTCCAAAGAAAATACTGCTAAGACAAACGGGCATCCTTCCACCATTTATTTTAGGAGGTGGCTGCTGAGCCGCATCAGCTATTCCACTGGTGTCTCCATGAGTGCTTTTTGTCCAGCACTTCTGCTGGAAAAGCCAGAGCTGCAAAACTTGTAAGAAAACTCCACAGGAAGAGGCACTGAGGGGTTGAACAACACCAACCCACTTTGGATACACACATCTTCACTTATGCAAACTCAAGTGATCTGATATCCAGGGTGGGTCATGTGGAGCATAATCAAGGCAGAAACACATATATTAAGTCTTTGCTTGTTTTTCTGTGTGTGTAACTATACATCAAGAAATTTGCTAAAATGAAGTATGAAGGAGAGGAGAGAGGCTGTGCTATGAGTAACAGTAATGTGGGGAATTTCAGACTACAACCACTTTAGTTTTTTTCCTTTTATTATTTATCATAGATGCTGAAAAGTTAACTACCTTGCTTTAGGTAACTTTTTACCATGACAGCTATTGCTTTTAGCAAATATATCATCATTCTCACAGCAACTTTAGATGCTTTAAGATGCAAAGCAAGGACTCCCCCACATCTCTCTCCCCACTAAAAAAGATCCAAGCATGTCAACCTTGAAGGACCATGCAAAGTTGCATTTGCTGAAGACACTCTGCACACTGGTGCAGTTGGAGGAGAAAAAAAAAATAATTTATACAAGGTGAGATCATGCTGGCTTTTTAACAGCATCAGCACAAAAAGATTTTTTTTTTTATGTGCCATGAGCAGTTAGTTGACCTGGGTTAACACTGCAGTGTGGGGAGCTGAAAAGGGATCACCTGATGAAACAGAAATATCTCCCTCCAAACTATATTGCAGGAATTCCAGCCAAGCACCCCAACCGCAGCAAACAGTAAGAGCCTTCTGGAATAGCACAGTTCTGTGTCAGCAAAGCAGCATAAATACAAAACTCAATTCAAATAAAGGAGCACTGACCCTTCAGAAAGGGTAGGGCTTCATCAGGCTCCTACCACACCAAACAAAGACCACCAAAGATACTCCAACCACTGCAAAAAAATTATTATATCAAAAGGAAGAAGACAATGTCAGCCTTGTACATGTTTTGCTGCTGAATAATGACAGTGTTTACCTTCCCAGCCTAACACATTACTGCTCTGGACCCAACTTTAAAACAGAGTACATGACAAAATTAATTATGTCCTTTCCTCTTAACTGCCATCCCCTGGTTATTTATTAGCTCAGTCTGCATATATTCATAGATGTGTCTAATATACAAAGTTAAAAGGACTTAAAACTGATGCCTAAATACTTCCCTCATTTGAAGAGTCCTCTCCATCCTCTGGACAGGCAGTGGCATCAATAAATACAGCCTCAGGCTGCAAATTAGTCACTGCCCAAGCAGTTGAGGGAGACATGGGGGAACCTCAAGCACACTGCAATGGCACGTCTCAGGAGCAAAGTAGTGCTGGATCCCAAGCAACAATCTATCTCAGACACGTTCTTAGAGAGTTCTGCTAAGGACTTTTCCACCTCAGTCACAGTTTGGAGTCCACCAGCCAGCTCCTGGGTATTTTGGGAAAAGACAAAAGCTACGCCACAAAAAATTCCCTGAGTTCAGCACCCTGGCAAAGGAATGGCAGATAAACTCCAATGAGCCACCTAAAAAGAACACTAAAGGGAATGCAAAAGCCTCTCTGCATTGTCTACCTTCAGTCCCCTGAAGTCCTCCCCGAAGAGGGACAAATACCAGGGAAAAGCAGATTGGAGAAGACTTCTGGTTTAAGACAATCAACTTTATTTCACGAAGGTCCCTCATCTCAAGGAGAGAAGCTGCTGTGCTGACCATTCACCAGAAGGAGGTCAAAAGGAAGAGAGGGTGGGTACTGCAGAAAGCAGAGACAGGAGAAAAAAAGAAAAGCCTTTCACAGACACTTTACAAGGAGTAGCAGCACTTTTGTCAGGGTAGATGTTAGGATACTAAACTCCCACGAGAACACTGCAGTTGCTTTTGGCCTCATCTAGGATCAACAAGCAACTCCAACTAACACATCAAATCAGCTGTATATCTAGGGACCAACTTCTTGTCTTGCATCAGACATCAGTCAAGTCTTCTCTCCACCACAAAAGAAAACAAAGTACATTTTGGTACAGCAGCACATGTAGTTCTCCCACCCATCACCCATGGCACCACAGCACTGGATTTGTGCTCAGAATGTTCCAAAGATATTTAGATATAGAAAAGAACAGGTGCTTTCAATCAACACTCAAAAATCCTGTCAACCACCCATTATGTGGGATCTGCCTTTTAGAGGTGTAGATGGGGTTCAGAATATCAAAGGGGGGGCGTTAAATTTGTTCATGTTCTCCCACCTTTTGAACTAAAAAAAAAAAATAAAACCCTCAAGCTTTTCATGATTTCTCCATATCAGAAGCTCCTGACTGAGCAAAAGAGGGAAGAGAAAGGGATGGAGGAAGAGCAACTACATCTAAAAATGCAGAGCATCTCTTGAAAAAAAAATTTATGAATTGATGAGATTATGCAGTAATATGCAGATATAACCTGTATTTCATTATTATGCACCACGTCCACTCCATCTGATTAAATGAATAAATGAGGACCTTATGTCATACTAGAGGCATTACCCCTACTTTTGTTTACAACATCTTTCTAACCTTTAACCACAGCACACGCAGCACAGCTGGCTGGAAGCTCAACATTACAACCCAACATGCAAAAGAAGTTAAGATAGGGGAAGTGATTCTAAAAAAATCCACAGGAAAAAAATCTTGCTTCACTTACCTAAGCAAAGTTGTCATTAGAGAGTTTTCCAGTAATAAAATCCAAGAAAAAAAGCCTGAAAAAACATAGAACAAGGCAAAGTTTTAGTACATTGGATATTACTCTCAGTCATATTTTTTCCTGGGAATTGGAAAAGTCAGTGATTCAAAGAAAAAGCAAATCCACTCCATTAGTTGCCTTTCTGATAGTTATTTGTAACAAAAAGGTCCTCCTCAGACGGCGAATTTATCAGAAACAATAGGGCAGATTTTTCACCACTGCTGCCAGCATTATACCAGTGCAATTCACCAAATGTCAATCACATTGGGCTGCAATAAAACCAGCAGACGAGTCAGGCCTAAGGCAATTAGCTAAGCTGCCCCATTTAGATTTTCAGTCATCTCTCCCTCCCACTGAGCTGGATTATCAGAAAATTTGGACCAAGCTATGGGGTGGGAATCAAGGAGTCACACATATCCACACACAGAGTAAGGCTGAAGGTGGCCAGAAACAAAAATGGTTCTTACAAAAAAATGCCCAAACCACCCCAAGCTAATTGCAAAAGACTGAGGCAGAACACCACATACCAATATTAAGAAAGCTGGGAAACACGAGACTTCATTACAGGCATAAAAATCCAAAGCAAAGTACAAGTTACTGGCAAAAATGGCATGTGGCCATGATGGGTTTCACCAAAATCACTCCTACCAAAAAAACCAAAAGCTTGTTGAGACTCATGAATGCAGACTGGGAAGAAAAAAAAAAAAAAAAGAAAAAGAAACCACACACCCAAACTAACTGAATATGGATGACTGCAAGCCTCCAAATCAAAGAGGGAGTTGACCACTGTTTAGGAGGAAGAAATCATTGCTTGTTCCAAGATTAAAAACTTATAATTCTGGCCCCGGCTGAAGCACTATCATTCACTAATCTGCTGCAATTTAGTCGGGCTGATCCCCCGCTCAGACAGACGGGGCATTATCAAAAGTTCCTCCATTCATTTCGCTTCCTGTTAGGCAGTGAAAGCCCCTTTCATACCCTCCTCCAGAGGCTGCTAAAGCCAGGGAAGACTTTCCGATAGAGAAGATAAGGTACTTGGATTTATTCATGAGAGGAGGAAGGGAAGTTGTACAGGCTGATTACAGCTGCTCCAAAGCTGAAAACTAGAGGTTTGGAGAAGGGAGGTAGAAGATGATGGATTTCTTCTTAAATAAGCATTATACCACTACCATTGTTGTTAGAAGTAGCATTAACTTTCCTGATACTCAGCTACAGAATTGAGCTTTTACTCTGAACTTTGCATCATCAAATATGCACACGTGGTTAAATAATTCAAAAATATAGGGACAAGGCAGAATGTCTTGTATTTTTTAGGAGATTAGGTAAATAACTTTTTAAAAAATAGAATACCTAAGACCAAAGGATAAACTAGCCAGAGTCAGAGGGAAGACACTAGCAATGGTCTCCAGATTGAGACTGTTCACATATCATTTTCAGGGTCAGATCTTGTTCTTATTGTCGACATGAGCAGTCTCAGACTTCAATGGGGTAGGATGGTGATTTCCACATTACTTAACATGTGTCAGCAATTTCCAACAGTTGCTCTGCAGATTCTTAGAGCAAATCAAGCAAAACCTCACCAGAGAGCTCAGTACAGTACTTGGCGGATGAAAAGCTGCCTGGAAACTCTATCAAGTCTCTGAAAAACATTCCCCCATGAATGTTCAAACAATCTGGTATAGTTAGAATAGTTTTTAAATGCAACAAGATGGAAATGCAAACAAAAACACATTTCTCAAGTTTAAAGAGGTCAAGCCAAAGCAGCAAAACTCTACCAGAAGTTAGGACTAACAATGATGGTTACAGGGGTAAACCCTGCCTCTTCCTTCCCCTCTCCCAGACTATTCTTCTTGAAATGAAGGAGCAAAATAAACAAGAATCAAAATATCCACAGCAGAAGATCACAAGCAGCTTTAAAAGAAAGAAAATAACTCAGCTATACGTCATCATTATTCCATCCAGTCCAAATACACGTCAAGTCTTTAACTGTTTTCCCTTCTGACAATGCTAAATGAGATAAATACAAGTAAAAAATTAGGGTTTTTTATACACTATTATGTGAGTGTGAAAATTTAAAGGCACCAGCTTGAATTAGACAAGGATGGAGTGTAAATCTCTGTTGGGCAGAAAGAGGGAATAACCAAACCTAGAATGGCATAAAGACCCAACAGAGATGGTTCACAGGTCACCACAGGGAGGGTGAAGTATCAATGGTATTTATGTAAATGGCGACAAGGCTGACAAATTAACTCTTGCCTTGCAGAATACCCATATGCAATCAAACAGCAGTTAATCCACCTCCTCCTGCAGGTTATTTTATATATACACTGACAAAACTCGAACACAGACTGTACAGATCAGTTTGCCCAGTGGTCACATAATTTCTTCTCCGAAATCAAAGAATCAGGGAATGGCAGCCTCTTTCTATTCTCACCCCAGCCTGCATCTCTTCAGACACATCACTTCAGGCAAAGCTCAGCTGGCACTGAGCTAAAAACTCTCCCCACTTTGAGCTGCAGTGGGATCTTGCCTGTTGGAGCCACCAACTTCAATCATAACCTAAAGCAAACTCTGCAAATGCTCAGATTTAATGGGTACCTCAGAAAAAGCTGCCAAGTCTCAGATTGCCCCCACAATAAATAAGGTAATATTGCTCCCCTATCTTCACAGAGACTTTGCAACACAAATCTGAAGGGACAATGAACTGTTATAAATCTCTAACACAACAAAAGCAATTTTACGTGTTAATTTGAAGTTTCACACTATGAACAAGGACAAATTTATCAAAGCACAAAGGGTGTTTCCTACAGTGGGAATGTCATAATGGGATGACAAGACATAGCCTGCTTGTTCTGCATGTTTGGTAAGATTATTGGGTCTTTCTGGTCACAAAATAACTCTTGTTAGACAAATATTTAATTAAAAACAAGGAAAAATCCACCCAAAATTTCCCACTTGTTTTCAGGTCCAAGGAACCCAAAGTGGCAAGTCAGAGCTGATACTGCATCACAAGGAAATGAAGAGGCAGGAAGGAGATTTCCCTTGGTCTTTTCAGCTTAGGAAGGACCCAACTGCAGCAATGTCACAGCTGATGCAAGGGAGTCAGACCAAGTCTGAACACTCTTCCCACTCAAGCTGACAGACTGAAGAACACCACAACCACAGGCCCAGGCCCACTGGTACAGTGCTGGGTACTACTCATTTTGTTCAGCGAAAATATGACCTTACACATATGACAATTTCAGGAAAGCAGAAAAAAAGAGAACAGGTTTGCTTGGCTCTTACAATTCCCTGCCCTCCTTCTGCAAAGTCAAAGCTGGTGGTTGTGATGATGCCAGGGTTTGGAGGTCGGTTTGGGGTTTTTTTTTATAACCCCAAAACCTAAAAGTTCCTACTTCTAAAGACCACCTTGTGTTTCTCACAGGCCTGGGCACGGATATACAGATGCCCAGTTTCTAGCATCTGTACTGTCAGTAATTACACTTCGAATAGCTGTGACTGAAGGCAATGGAAGATTTCAATAGCAGTTTCATTGCCACACAAGCCTGCAATTCCAGATTTCTGCACACATTGCAAGGGGCATGTGGCATTACCAGTGGTTGGAGCTCAGCATGTTCCCAGGCAGCTCTATGGTAACAACCATTTGGACTGTTAGAGGTGGTTGCAGCAGAGTTCAGAGAGGAAAATCAGCAAAGAAATCCAAAATTCAGAGAGCAAACCCTGCACGTGCAAACCAGGCTTTGCAAACTCATGACTCACTGGAAGGGGAAGGATTTTCCATCTCATCTCCAAGCACACACTTAGCAGTGCCAGGAAGGTTAGAGGACTGCCAGAGCATGCACAGGAGAAGGTTTGTCTGCAAACAGAATAAACAGCCTTGACTAAATTCTTGTAACCAATTAAGCCACAATTCTCGACTGAGAAAACAGCATCTCCCAGATCCCTGCCTAATCCTCAGCTCCTGCTTCTTGAGCCAACTTTAGATTTTTAAGTCTTCCATTTTTCTTCAGAAGCAGAAGACAAATGGATGCCAGTTCTGCAGACATCCCGGTTGCAAGGCTTTCATTTGCCTTTTAAAGACCATCAGTACTCAGAAGTGACTTAACACTAATGAGCTTTCACCAGCAAGTCTGCAGACATTAATACATGTGAGTAGGCATGCTAAATCCACTCAAATTACCTATCTGCAAGGATCTCCTCCAGCCTGGACTGGACTTCAAGCCAAGGAATGATGAAACCTAGGAAGGTAACTACGGATATTCTCTCATCTGCATCCCTTTGTTAAGCTACTCAGTGATGCTAAGCAGATGCATTTTGAATGTGCTGGTTCATCTCACGTAAAGGGAGGAGAAAAGGAAAGAGTCAAAATAGTACTTATCTGGAAAAAAGCAATTATTTTAAACTAAGTACTGCTACTGTTTGTAGAATGGCCTGTAAGAGAGATATAGCTGAAATTCCTTTAAATACATGTGTTCAGTTTTTAAACAGCAAACAAGTCAATCTGACAAACCAGCTCAGTTAGGACTGCTCCAACAAAGCCCAGGGTCTTGCCCCCCACCCTTTTCCTAAGTAAGCCAGCACAAATTTCTGGCATAGGCACTGGTGTGTGAGATTTTAACATTCCCCTTTCCATAAACAGTCATACATCAAGCTCTAAAAATTTGCTTCACAGAAACATTTGCACTAGTAAAACTCAATTATTCTAATATTTGTATAACACATGGAGGGGGGATACATAAAAAGGTTATGGTGAGCTCATTTAAGAATTTAAACAAGAACTTGATAAAAAGGTTTTGAATTATTCACTCAGCTCCACTATTAAATCAGGCTTCCAAAGAAGTCTTTAAACAACAGCCCAGAAGATGCTGTATTTATAACAAAAAGGCAGCACTGAAGCCATCACACTCTCTCACAGCACAAACCATTCATAATTACAGTGTAAATGCACAAAGGCACGGTATCATGCCTTAGTCACAATCCTGCCAGATTAACTGGACACTTTAAACATTTATACAAATATTCCTGTCTGGAGAGGCAGCACCACTCCTATCTAAATATTTTAAGTGTTGCTTTTTAGGCTAAGAAAGAGCAATTTCTTCAAGAACATCCAAAGCTGAAACACTCAGGAACAGTACTAAGCAAGAGTGAGACAATCTTTCACAAGTACTTAGTTTTATAACAGTCCATTTGGGCTGGCAACAAATATTTTGCTATGCCCCCCAAAGCTTCACAGCCAAACTCAAGTCAAGACATCACCACACGTCTCAGTTACAAACTTCCACGCTAAGTTTACACACAGCACAGCAATTTTCTCAACACTTGCTGCTCACACACACATCAAACCTTTTTCCCCAACCTCAGAGCCCACTTGAAACAATGGCCATCTCTAGAGGGAGGAAAAACAGAGGGCTTGGAAGAGAGAACGTGAGTGCTGTTTCACTTCTCTGGTACACACATCCTCTCACCACCTGCTTCCTTTCTCCCCATCCCTTTTTCTTCCACCTCACAGGCTGCTCTTGGTAGTTCAGCTCAATGAACATGAGCCAAGATTTCCTCTCAAAATAACTACTCCAAGGCCATTTCAGCTATGAGCATCACCCACAGCAACATTCCCATTTGCATATCATCTTCTCTCCTTCATCAGTCTGTTCCCAGATGAACTCATGGGCTGGTGATATGAGGTCATGGAGCTGTGGAAAAAGAAGCAGGATACCCTCCCACTTCATCCAGCCATGCTCCCAGAGCAAGGGCAGGATGAGTCAGTCTCCCAATATAGTTGGTTTCAGGCATTTCTGGCAGCATTATTTTAATGACAGTATTTTATTTCCTTCAGCCATCTCATTGAGACAGCTCAAGTTAAGTATTAATGAAGTGCTTGAACACTCTGTCTGGAGGAGACATGGGGTCACCTAACCAGCTGCCCAAGATTCACACTTAGCTGCTCTGGTCATCAACACAACCAAAAAAGGGATTTTTGCATCACATGAGCTAAGGAAAGATTTGGGTGTGAGAAGCATGAGCCAAAACTATCACAGTAATAAATACCACTGAGCCCTGAGCAGAACCAGCAGCACATCAATCTAAGAAAACCATAATCCATTAAAAACAAATAAAAATCTAAGATCACCTTGCCATTTCTGAAGAAATGGGGGTTTGGATGGTTTTGTTTTGCTGTTTCAAAGCCAAGCCATTGTAGCAGTGCCATCAGCACACATCTCCTGAAACTTTATGTTTTTCAGATCTTTAAATTCGAATCTGCTGATGTACTTTCCTTCAAAGCTACATCCCATCTCCTCACCCACATGTTCTTACAAATCTATCTATTTGAAGCACTGGTTTTCCTGGCTATGGGTAAGGTTAAACACCTGCACCACTGCAAACGTAATTATGGCAAAATACCTTGGCTATTTGTAGACTTCCTGTTCATCAAATAGTATTAGTGTACCTTTGCCTTGAGCAATTATTTACAGAGCTGGAAATCCTGAAGCAACACTGGAGATCACAGAAGCATTCTGCTGTCCACCCCTCCATTATGCAATGATGCTTTGTATCAGCTTTTAGAACTACTCAGAGGGGAAAATAAAATCATCAGAATAATTCTTTATAAATCTGTCCAATGAAAAGGAGAGGAAAAAAAGGTAATTCAGTTCAAACTCTGCATTAGCCTACTCCAGTTGAAACTGGGAGGCATTTTACACTTCAGCTGAATTAGCAGCTCAAATTCAACTTCAGGTTCCAACACAAGCTTTAAGTCAAATTCCTCAGTAGAGTAAAACCCTTATTAGCCTGTCTTCACTGTAATTTTAATCTTACTTAATTCTGAGTATGTAATTTATGTTAAGAATAACCCACTTTTTTCAGAACGGGATATACTGCATGCAGAATTAGTCCCTGGCATGCACAGTTAAAGTTTCCCTTAAAGAAATAATTTTTTACATATTGACAGCAAAGGAAAAAAAATACTGAAGGCTTTTTTAAAAAAAAAAAAAAAAGGTTTTCATAAATGCATCACAGATGGCTGTATTAATTCATCTAATATATCCCTAAACCATCAAAACCCAACCATGCAGCCTCACTTCAAACCAATGTTATGTGCTAGAAAGATGGTTCATCTATTTAAAAACTGACACTTCTTTTTCACCACTCACACAAGGGGTGAGAGAGGAGAGAAAAACAGTTAGTATTCTTACATTTAAAAAGGAACAAGAGCATCCCTTTTCTTCTCCCATCCATTTTTCCCATTTTATGATTTTAAAAAACCAAAAAAACCACCTTGAAAACACCTTGTAAGGACAACATCTCAAGTTCCACCAAAACTAGCAACAAATTCTCTAGCTGAAATGAACACAACTTCAAAGCACTGTCTGAAGTTTACAAAGTAAGTTTTAGAGTCCAAACTGTCAATGAACCTCGTACACAACACCCACCCATACCAACCCAAGCAGTATTAACATCCTGTAGCCAACCAAAAGCTCTGAAGCCGCAGTTACTATCTCTTCCAATCACAAAACACTCACTACGTATTTCCTGCATTATTTGCATGGTTACTTAGGTTTTGGGGTTTTGTTTGCATTTTTTTTTTTTATGCCCACAAAGTAAAAACCTACTAAGACCTCCCACCCATGCTCGGAGTGAATTACCAGGGTGGTTTCCCACCCTCCTTCTCCACTTCCAGCTGCAGTTTTGTGTTGTCCCCTTGCCTCCCACTCCTCCTTAAGAGGTAAAAGAATAGTTCAACCCCTATCACCCAAACAACTGCAAACCAACAAATCCTTTCCAGTGAAGCTTACACCCTGCCACAGCCTGTTTGTACAATCTGAATGGGAGAGACAAGGAATAGTTAAGCATTTGCCAAGTGAGTGATTCGAGAGTGAAATGCAAGAGATGCACACACCAGAGGAGCTGGACTGTGCCAAAAGCACGAGCTCAGGTCTGTCCCATGTCACAGGCTGGCATCACAGCACCAAAAATCTGAATGACTTGTGCTAAAATACCCACTATAGGAAAAAAAAAATTCCTCACTCCCTTCACCCTCTAGATTTTCCTCCATTTTGTGTGGTGCAGACACGGAAAAGTTAAGGAGAGGGTTTGCAGGACTTCGCAGCACGTTCGGCCCCGCAGTGTGCTGGAAGCAGGAGCTGTGTGAGGGAAGGGAACCAGAGAGGCCCTGGACAGATGTTTCCATTCACCAACTGCTGCCAAGGAGCAGGGAATGCCGAGTTCACTACCTTGGTGTTATTTACATTTCACAACATCCAGCAATAACCATACCACAAATAGTTTAGGAAAGGCAAATACCATGCGGCCAAGGAGCGTTTTATCATCGTCTTCATTAAAAGGGCAAAAATTAAACTTTTTTTATTCTAGTTCTGAAACTTTACCTGGTTTCATTTTGCCAATGAAACAGGACTCAAGTATCCTAAGCCTCATCCACTTTAATTACCAGCCATTGCCCTTTTGCACACATGATTGCTTCTGGGGTATCAGAGACAGTTAACTGTGCCATCCCTGAGCCACCTGGACATTTTCTTTCCATTTTCCAAAATAAACTGATATTTGCTCTAGAAGAGAGGACAGTTTCTCCTTCAGTAATTGTGCCACAAACCAAATGCTCCAAAGACCAAACCTGAAAATAACCTTGGTGGAAAGATACATTTCAGAGGGATTCATCCAAACCTCAATCCTGAGACCCAACATGTTTGATAATGAGCTGCCAGATCCAGTTTGGCAACTAGAACAGCTACTCCAAGTGCTGCCCCATCCACAGGAACACACTGAAGTGAGTGTTAGACATGGACCACATGCAACAATGTGCTCTGCATGTCCCAAGGTGCTCCCTGCAGCAAGTGATAGGAAGGGTGATGGGGGAAAGAGTTTTCACACCATATTATGATCCTCCAAGTCCTCTCTGAGCCATTAGCAGAGGCATAGAGAAAATAAAAAAGCCAGTATTTCCCATTTCTATAAATGTCAGTATTTTCTGGAGCTTTCAAAGGGGTTCTGTATCTCAGCAGAGACACTGGATCGTGTTTCTCAAAGTTTCATGCTGGGGAACACTGCCCAGACAGGGCAACTTTACTGGGAGTGAGTGCAAGGCTCCCCCCCTGCCACTGCCACAACAGGACACCTTCCTTCCCAAAGTAAACCAGACACTAATGCTATTTATAGATCCTGTTGCAGAACCAGACAGGCTTCCCAGCCACTATTCATCAACGTGCAAATAGGTTTTATTTCACGGCAGGCAGAAGAAATTTGAAAGAAAAAGTCCTGAAGTTTCATCTTATTTTTCGAAAGAAATAAATCTCTGAAGAACAGCTGGAAATTCAACACAGAACAGTAACACCTGAAATTAAAGGCTGATTACAAATTGTATGGAGAACACTTCATTTTTTAAAAAATTGGCAATTTCAAGTTACTTCCTAAAGGATTACTAAAGGAAAGCAAACATCTGTGGAAAAGGCAGCCAGGTGATATACCAAGGGGCAGACCTCCTGAACAACATCAGCTGTATCAGTCCTCCATATCCAGAAGAAAGGCATGGAATGTAACAGTGAAATCTTCCTTACTTTGCAGGAAAAAAAGGACTACAGTTTCGAGAGACACGTAGATGAACAACATTCACCAGCACTACTTTTGAACATTAACACAGCAGACTCCACCGACTTGTCCTCCTATGTCTTTGGGGTTTCAGTGGGAACTACAGCTTTGTTCTTACAAGCACTTTTCATGGAAGCACCTTTGCATTTAAAATGTTGACTGCAAAAGCATCTGCTATTCAGATAAAGTACCCACAAGCACTTAATTTCATATGCAACAAGTTCTACAAAGCTCTCAATAGAGCCCAAGGACATTTGGAAGTATAGATGCAAGTTAAGAATGAGTCTTAGCATATCATCAACCAAAAAAAAAATCTATTCTTAGATATCTCCCTTTGGTGATTCCTATAATCTTCCTTTTTTTCTTTTCCTCCTACTCCTTTGAGAAAGTAAGTTGTTTGGTTATTTGAAAAAAAAAATGGAAGAACCTGTTTCGCAAGGCATACAAACAAAGCAGTATCTTCCAAAAAAAGAAAAGCTCATTCAAAAGTATGTAAATATTAGGGCTGGTAACACAAACAATAAAACCACAGGAAACACAAGAAATTAAGAATAGATCAGGACTCATTCAATTTCCTGGCTGCTGGATATATAAGCGCTTTTTTGGGTTGGATGTATGAGACAAAACTTATTTTCTGGATAACAGATATCAGGCAGTTAACACAGATAATTTAAAGAGGCAAAGAGAAATGAGTGTCTGTTCTGATCCTGCCTTTGCTCCTTGGCAGGACAAGGACACTGACCAAGACAGCTACACCCAGAACGTGGCACATCAAGCACCAGGGGTTCAGCATCCTGCACTAAGCAGTGAATTCAAGTTTGCTTAAACTACAGAGAAGGCAAAAAACAGGATTACTCCTGTCTCATCACAGGATGCTGCTGAGTGCCCAGTGCACACCCAAAAGGCTGCTCTTCAACAAGGGACAGCTGGAAGCTGAGCACGAAGCAGAGGTGACAATTAGTTCCCAATGTGCAGGGTGGTCCCTGCCACTGCCACCCTGCAACTCTCCCTGGCTGGAAGGCAAACTCCCAGTGCTTGACACTGCATTCCCCAGCTCGGGCATATGCCCAGATTCCTCACTGCTGCTAGGCTTTCATCTAGCAGCATCTCAACAGTTCTTTCTCTCCTTTCCATCATCAGCAATTTTTTTTTCCCAACCAGCCAGAAGAACAAGGTCTCAAGTAGACAGAGTTGTACATCTCTTTTGTGGGAATTTAAAACACTGCTCTTCACAGCCACATTAACACAACCACACTGCAACAGCTCCTGCTCCTCAGTCAACTTCCATCAAATGTTAAACCAAGTCTCCATCCCCAAGGTATCCAGTGGCTCAGATTTATCTAAGAATCAAAAAAAAAAAAAAAAAAACAAAAAAAAAAACACCACCCCAAACCCTACAAGGAAAACCATTTATTTCCTTCACTGCAAACACCAAGTGATGTATTTATCCAAAGAAAAACTTTAACAAGACTTAGAGCACATTTCCTCCAAAATGGCCTACTTTTCTCTTGGCACTGAGATATCACAGGCCCAAGGCATAAATACACACAGGTATTTATGCAAACAGCATTATTCTTTCTTAATTAATATCAGTAGGACTGATCAGACTAGATTTTAATAAAAATTGGCAGACTTTACATATTAGTTCCGAGGGGGAAAAGAAGTGGGAAAATTAAGACTCCTCTAAGTAGAGTATTAAAAAGCTTGATAAGTTTATACTCACTTGATGCATTTTATCATAACGTTAATCTTTTTATATAGTGCAATTGTACAGTAACTGTTTGACTGCCATTTATCTGCCATCTCATAGTATTAACTGATATCACAGAGGGGATGGGTCCTGCAAATAATCCAGGAAAGAAAGGTAAAAACACACTCATGTTTTGTACCTTCAGGAAGACGTATACATTCTCAGGCACTTTCCTTGCCAAAGGTCTTCTATCTTCCTCAAGAAGATCTGAATTTTCATTTCAAAACTTGCTCTCCACATACTCAAGTGTTTTCTCTGCCTGTCCTAAGCTGTTGCTGGGATAGGATCTCTTACTAGCCTCAAAGAACCCAATGACTTCTGAACTTTGAGATTATAAAGCAAGAAAGTTACTGAACACTCACATGCAAGTCGATTGGCTAAGAAAAAGTAGCACAAAGTCCTGCCAAAATCCTAGCTAATCTGATAAAGGAAAAACCAGGGAGGTCTAAGCACTAAACCCCACGGTTTAAGTAGAGCCAATTCCAGCTGCAGAAGGAAGCACATCACATTCAGCAGAGCACCTCTTCTTCTGAAATGCCATCTGAAAAGACAACATTTTACCACCTTACTGCCCCATAGGTAAATTGCGAAATTCCCAGAACAAATGTGTGGGACTGACAGGTAGATTTCATATCAATAACAAACACAACTTGAAACTGACTGGAAGGAGGGAGAAAGAAATTCACAAGAGCTGCATGACACAAACCCAGTTAGCACTTAAGTACTTCTTTAATTCTCCCACTTTCAATGCACTTCACAAACAATTAATCCTCTTAACATCCACGCAAACATATTTATTATCCACAGTTTTAACGTGTAAGCTCTTCACGCAACGGTCTAGTTCTTTTTCTAGCTTAATACACTGCCCATGAAAACAGGGGCCAAAGCCCTGTTTTAACTGTGGGATAGGTCTCAAGAAACCTGCTCCCATCACCCCACTCCCATCAGCATCTTACAGAGGGACAAGAAAGGCGCCCACTCAAGAAAATACTTTTATAAGCTAGTTAAAAGCATTTTATGCTAGTTAAGTGCTCAAATCTCAGCCTCCATGCTACACATCCACTCTTCTTCAGGCTTCAACCAAAAGACTATTCCAGAATTAATTAGTAGCTCTGGCCAGGATGGACAAGCAACTCCAAATTTTGGAGACTCCCAAGCCCTCACTGCACAAGTGGATGCACACTCCTGAGCCCAACTCAGCAGGAGCCACCAGCACTCAAATGCAGCCACACAGTGGGCACACAAATAACCCCCAGCATCCTCCCACAACGGGTCTGAGTGAATGTATTTTCCTGTTGGCATCTGCACTAAAATAGAGAAAAAACTGCAGTTAACAAACGTGCAGCAACATTTCGCCTTGAATCACACAAAAGCGTAAAGAGACACCTGGACCTTGTGAAATGAATGTTTATTACACAAGGCCTTCTTTTATGACAGTACATATAAAAAGGGTTTAGTCTTTATTTCTCTACCCAGCTGAGACAACCTACTTTCTCTGCAGCTGCTAGGAGAAGAGAAACTATAAACATTTACATTTAATGCAACAAAAGGTTTGCTCACCACCTCTTGTGTTCCACTGTGCTCTTAGACGATGATCACTCATCATAAAAATGGGTGGAGTGGCTGCAAAACACTCAGTGATGGAAAAACTGACTCCCATGTTCAAGAGAGGTTCCTGCACAGGCTGAAACCCCCACTGAAATGGAGTGTTGTCATTGCTCCCAGGATGAGAAATCTTTGGGCTACAGATGCAAACACATCTGCTACACAGCACGTGAAGCAGCCAGTTTTACTTTATCTCAGAATCACCCTCTGCACCAACTCAAAGACCTTCAGACCACACTACAGAAACCGTTTTAATTAGGCCACATGTAAACTCAATCAGCTCCAGTTGGGTTTTAAACAATTAAAAACCAGCACTTCTAAGTGCAAAGTGCAGACTTGAAGATGTCCAGTGCCGTCAGCACTGCAGCCTTGCTGCTGCAGTGAAAGATTTATGGTAACAGAGAACAAAACAACAGAATTCATCACGTAACACCAGAGGTACATCACGTAAACCTCACTCCCTGGCTGACTCACTAATGATATTAACTCAAAAAAAAAAAAACCAAGTCCCAGTTTTGCTGCCATCTTACTTGTGTGTTCAGCAATTAGGAAGTTTGCTGTGCACAAGCTTACAAGCCAAAAGAAATTAGTCTGTATAAGAGTCAATTATGGTCATCCTGTCCTCCCCTTCCCCCCAAAATAAATCACTTCCCCCCTTCCTTTAACACCTGCTTCCTCCATCCAAGCATTCATTGTCCCACTGCTATTATGGGACCAAAGGCTTCAGCATCCCAGAGGAAACTCAGGAGGGAAAATAGTGTGTGTAAAGTGGCCAAGACTCACTCCTTTCAGCAATCTCACCCCTACCATTCCTTATTTTCCCTCTTTTCCTATTGACAGCAAACTTCAAGATTGGCAGTGTTGACAGCCACACATGCTGGGAAGCCCAACGTGCCACACATCCTGGTACTGAACCCCACTGTGCCCACAATCAAGAGTGTGGACTTTTCTTGTTCTCACACCTCCCCAAGAACCCACAACCAACACCATGGGGGCAGAAAACAAGGCCAGACAACGCATGGCCTGACCCAGCACAGCTTTTTGTATTGTTGCCCTGAAGGGAGTGACTTCACACACAAGCAGCCCCTCTGGGAATCCCTAAGAAGTGGCAGAAGCAGAGCAACATCAGGAACATGGCAAAAACAGCCTTTGGGAAAACATCCACCAGGAGGTTTTTTAACTGCAGGAGGTTGCTGTGCACACTCACACTCCCACTTTGGTCTTCCCCACACTGAAAACAGGGATACCTGCAGGAACACGATTAGTGGGCCAGCATCCATGCGTGACACATGCCAGGTGTGTTAATCCATGGGAAAAAAAAAAAAATGGGTGAGTCAGTAGTTTGAGTCTGAAGACAGTCTGGTTTAGAATAACTGCTTGTGCCAGAATCTTTGTTTGTAATGGTTTTACTAAGTGCAGCATTCAGGCTTACAGAACAGTTACACCACTGAGGGCAGAGACACACTGGGAAAAAGATTTACTTTCCCAAGTAACTTTGCCAGAAACCTCAGATACGGTTTAGATGAAGATACAAATATGTCACAGATTTTAGCATAACTTGCTGCTCCAGTTTGTATTAGTCATGGGTGATAAAAAGCAGAGAAGACTCAAACATGACACATCAGGCACTTTCTCTCCACACAAAGGTTTGATCATCATCAAATGATCTTTAAGATGACCACCTAAAATCACACTCACAGAGAAAAAAGTGTCACCAAAATTCAGCCTTGTTTTTAAATAAATATTCTGTCACTTATTTTCTTTTCCCTTGCTCTCAGAAATAAAACCTGAAGGCGCTGCTACAGAAGAAAATCCTTAAATCCTTCCTTTTACAGTGGATCAGGCTAATCTCAGCAGTGCTGCCACAGTGTAAATAACATCTCACATTAAAAAACAATTTGGGGAAATCTCTCACTGTGTATTTTGCAAATGTAACGTTAAGGTAAAAACAGTTTAGCAATGAGACTAACAGAAAAGTTAGATCAGCCACCTGAAAGTAGTCAAAAAATACAAAAAGAGACTAGAAGTAGTCAGAAGTTGTTGTGGTAAATTTTGCATAGTCTATTAGAAAATTTCACAAGTGCTCAAAACAAGGACACAATAGATCAGTTGCAACTACCTTTGCTCATACATTTTAAATATTACCTCGGAAGAGCAGCTCCACAGAATCCAATGAGCAATCAGTCTCCACCCCATGACTTCCAAGGAAATCAAAAGGTGACCGCATGAAAGGATCAAACCTACAGGAGAACTCTGACAGAACAAAACTTACTGAACAAAAAACTATGACCAGTTTTGGAAAGACAAGCTCAGTCAAATGGGAAAATTATTTATTATGAACAACTTACAGAATCACAAAAATCAAAAAAAGAGAAAAATTTGACTGAAGAGATTGGATCATTTTGAATGTAAAAGTGAATTCACAGTCTTCATGAGGGGAAAGAGATCCAAGAAAAATCCAAGTGGTTCAGGAGAATTAACTTTGTCAAGAGAATCTGTGCTACAGAATTATGAGTTCACTGGTGAAGAAACACCATTCTGGATTCTGCAGCCAAGGCCATGATCAAGGCATCCTCCACCAACCATGGAAGCCCCTAAGGCCCACACCACCAGCAGACCTCCCCCAGAGGCACCAAACCCAACCTCACACCCAAAACATGCCTGGAATATGCTGTATTTCAAGCCCTCAACGCAAGTGCTGTGGAAGGTGCTGACACTAGTTTCAGGGGTAATTTTTCCTTATGTTTTCTCCAATCCTAGATTAAATATCTGAGCATTTGGACTGAAGAACTTCATCGCCATATCAACAAAGAATTAACCTTTTTCTCACCCATATTACAAACCACCCAATAAACTCTTCAGCATCAGATTTCTAGGTTTCTTTTCAATATATATAAAATAGTCTTGTTAGACTGCCTGACCATGTCACAACGTGATCCATTACAGCTACAACAGAACTAAAGCTTACTTTTTCCAAGGTATCACACTTCGTACTTTTTAAGGACTGTTGACTACTTAAAAATATTTGTGATTGCACTTTCTTCCCCTCTTCCTCAACAACTTAGCAGCCTATCTAAAATGGTTATAAAGAAAACTTTAAAAAACATTATTAAAATGACAGAACTTAATTTTGCAGAGAATCTTTGCTCTCAACAGAAATAACTGCTGTCTTACAGAACTTAAAAATTAAATACTTTGACTTTTAACTCACTGGCTTATCTCAGAAACATCTATCTCCCATGTCGTCTTCACATGCTATAAAACAGGGATGGGCACCACAGTCAAATGCCTTCTCTGCAATTGGAAAAGCCCTTCCAAAAGTTTAAATTTCTCCTGGTGGAAGCATTCAACCCCCTGCCCCAGCAGCTGGTGGTAATAACACAAAGGAACACGAGTCAGGTAACTGATGCAGGTACAGAATGAACTTTTTTCTTAATTGATACAAGTTATGAATTGTATACATGAAAAATAATAATATATTCTTAACTGGGATCCATTTCCCAGTCTGGTTTGCTGAACAGACCCAAAACCCCCAGAATGGCCCAGCTGGGGAACTGGAAGAGGCTGCTTATGCTACACCAACACACAAAAGAGATGAGATGACAAAATTGCAGTTCAAGTTTACGACGATACTGAAACTTCTACCCACTGAACGTCTCCACCAGCCGTCTCGAGAAGGGCAATAAACTCTTTACAGGACTTGTGGCGTCACAGCTTATTTGTTATGCAGACATTATGACAGGAGTCACCCTGTTTCCCTGACAAAGCACCATAAACATATAGAGGTATATGGTTCTGAAAAAGATCTGTATAACTTCACTGCAGCAACGAGTTCCCGGCATAGCTGCTTTTCCTGGAGCACTGCCATCATATTTGCTTATCAGTAACCGAAGTAACTAACCAGCTAACTCCCAGTGATGGGCTTTGCCTTCTAGATCTGCATAAAGGTCATTTGCAAAGGGAAGAAGGCTGGCTTGATAAATAAATAAATAAAAAGAAGCTATTATGCCACATCCACGGCTTTGTTTCCAAAAGCCACTAAGAAGTGTAATGCCAGGCTGAAGTGTCTGACTATTCAGTAAGTACAAGGAGTGGCCAATTCCCTCCCCACAGTGAGATTGTTGACAGCTGTTTTACAAGAGGAAAAAAAAAAAAAACGAAGCATGACTAAGCTATTCATAAAAATCACATTATATCCAACACCCTAAAAACAAGTTTTGTTTTAGAAAAGGTGCAGGGCTTCCTGGACGTGACTGACCAGGTGGTACATGCCAGCCCTAAACCAGCTGGATTATATCCCCTGTGGCAAACCCCAGGGCAGCAAAGAAGGACTCTATTTACACCAGTGCTATCAGCTGCTTCAGAACGTCACTCATTACCTTTATCTGTCCTACAGGTGATCAATGCAAGCACGCACATGAGCACTTGGCACCGAACAGCGCCCAGTAATCACAAGGTGCAGGCTGCAAGGTGTTTTCCTCCCCGGCTTTCCACATCCAGCCTCTCATGTGCCTGCAAATAGGAGTTATCCTCCAGCTGGAAACCGTGCCAACAGCCAACTCCCTATCCAGGAGACTGGTAAAACACAGGACCACAGTCACACAAGGAGCCCATATCATGCCTTTATGGCCTCCTGGACTATCCAGTCTTTTGCTCAAGTTTTTAACTTTTCAGCAGTGCCTTCCACCAGTAGAGCAAAGCCAAAACCAAATAGTTCCTCCATACAAACCAGCTGTGTGGTTTAGCTGACTTCAGGCTATTTATGGCCTGTGTGGGGAACCCCTATAGAAATAGCATTTAATAGCACTCAAGTAGATTGCAGAGATAACCAGCTACAGTAATAAGTAGAAAAGCTTCCAAGCTGCTTCAAGGTCAGTTTTATTGGCGAGTGGATCACCACCAAATACCAGGCAGAGAAAACTGATACGGTGGTGTCCTAGAAACAGTGGGAAAGAAATAGGTACAGCAGGCACCACAGCTCCTACTAACGATTTTTTTGTTAAGTAGCTATTTATTAAAACTTATTATTCCAGCAGAAAATTACATGAAAGAACCCCACTGCTTTTGTAACACAGGAGCATGTGAACACCACCAATAAACCTACCAATGTTTTTTTCCTCTAGGATAATTTATTGACTGCTGTTCTTAATTCATGCTTTGAATAGAATAACCAGATTCCTTTAACAGTACTTAATCCTCCTCTTAGCACAGGAGTGTACCCTAGACCAGAACACAGCTTACTCACAAGTATATCCTGCTGAGAGATTAGTGAGTTCTGCATATGCCTGAATCTCAAAGCTGCGCTACGCAAGACTGTGTTTAAAAACATCCATCATCGGATAGTACCTGGCAGAGCTCTGTTCCTGTGAGAAGCTTTGAGTTCTTAAATGTGTTTCCCTCCTTTGATGCAGCGAAGCTGTAAATCAGGAACATCGAGCTCCTGCCTTTCTCTCTGGCCGCAGTCCCTGGCTGGACTCTCTTACTTCGAACACGTCGTGTCCTCACCTCTCGGGCTATGCTGGCCATCCCTGGCCGCCGGAGCCGGGCAGGAAATCCAGGCTGGAACACACAGCACAGCTCATCCACACTACCTGCAGGGGACTCGTCATTCAGGCTACCTACAAAACCTGTCTGCCTGGCAGAACTCAACATCCGTGCCCTTCTAGCAACAGCCCCAGGCTAGCCAGTCTGCCCAGCACTGGGCAGCGCTGCAAGGACAGACGGGCAGCGGAGAGGCTCAACCCATGAACATGGACAACAGGTACACACTTGAACTCGTGCCAAGGGAAAACACATGCTCAGACGATCCTCCCAACCTTACCTAATGCACCCTTACCCTGATATCAGGCTTGTAAAAAAAAACAAACTAAAAAAATAAAATAAATTAAAAAAAAAAAACAAACCCAAACAAAGCCAATTTCAAGTGTGTGAACAAGACACCGTCACCATGTCCCAAAGTACAGCAAATGTCCCTCAAGTACAGAGAGCGGTTTCTATCCACAGGCAGGGATGTTACGAGGTTAACATCAATCTACTCCCACTGCTAAGGTATCTATTATAAAAATACACCTCCTCTAACACCACAACAAATCAATCATTAGTATCTTACCTTCAAGGACCCATGTATAACTTTGTTCACCCTTACAATTCAACAACAGCTCAGCAAGGGCGTGCAAAACATGAGAAACACACCCAACAAGGGACTCAAAAAGAGTCACCAGAAACAGAATTAATGTAGCTTGGCCCTTTAAAACCGATTAGATTACATTAGCCAAAACTCCCAGTACACAAGACATCCATAGATCTCAGACCAACTGTCTAAACTCAGCTCTGAAGCTACATGCTTTACATATTTCTACTGCATCGCATATCTCCATGAGTACCTAAAGTTTTACGGCTGACGGAGATTACAGAGAGCCACAGCCACCAACTGTCCTACAGCAGTGCAGGATTTCTAATCCCTTTATCAAATCCCTATCTGGTCACTCACAGCAGAATTGCTACAGCACACTCTTGAAAAAGAAAGAACTTTCTAAAAATCACTTTTTGCCACTTCCAATCTCCAGCTAACACGAAGCCCTGTAAAGGACACTGGAGCAGAACCAATTCCAGAGGTCAGCAAAATCAGATTCTGCAAATCCCCACTCCTCTATATGACTTGCGGGGACAACACAGTCACAGAAGGTGGATTAATAAAACACAACAGTTTATATGTTCAGAAAAACTACTATTTTATAATCCTCATCCCGAACCCCTTGCATTTGCTCAAAAGAAGGGTCTGCACTACAGAAGGAACAAAAATAATTATATTTTCAAGCAACAGAGTGAACGCATGAAACAGACCCCACGGCAATGACCCTCTGAGTGACACCAAAGGCCACTGAGACCCAAAGGTGACACACACCAACACCAGCGTGTTGCGGGGGCCTCTTGATACGAATCCCCGGTGACTTTCCGCGCAATAAACTGAGACACAAAGTTGTGTCTGAGAGCCTGGAGGGGAGGGGGTGTTCCGACACGGCTCTCAGCAGTTCCAGCGTGGAGGGAGGCTGGGGGCCAGGCGGGTGCGTGTCCCCGGCACAGCCGCGGGCACAGCGGGGCTCGTCCCCCGGCAGCGGGGCCGCCACCCCCGCCCGGCTGCGGGGGGACCGCGCCCGGCCCCGGCCCGCAGACAATAGCGGCGGGGAGCAGCCGCGCGAGAAAACGCTCCGAATAAATGAAAAACTACCAAGAGGCGTAAAATGAAAAGGAATAAAGCCACGCGGAGGAGAAGGGCCGCCCGGAGCGGCTCCACGCGAAGTTGCGCGGAGGAAAAAAAAAAAACCCCGAGGACGAGGAGGAGGAGGAAGGGCGGGGGAAGCGTGCGAGGGCGCGGGAAGGGGAGGGGGGCTCCCGTACACCCCCGTCCCCGGGGAGCGCCCACCCCTCCGCCCCCGCCGGCGGCCTCCCCAAACTTTCCCCCACCCCTGCGCCCAACTCCGGCGGGGCAAACTCACCGCGGGGCCCGGCGGGCGGCTTCGCCCCTGGCAGCGGGGCCGGGAGGGAAGGGAGAGGGATGGGGACGGGGAGGGGGCGGAGGAGGCGGCCAGGCCGGTGCTCTCCGCCCGGGGAGGCGGGCAGGAAGGAGGGGAGGAGGGCCGGGGGCTGCCGCCTCGCAACCTGAGCCGCCGCCGCCGCTCCCGCCCCGCGCCCGCCCGGCCACGCCGCATGCGCCGCCCCGGCGGGGCCGCCCCGGGCCGGGCGGTGCGGGGCCGAGCGGCACCGGCCGGCACCGACGGCACTCGCTGGGGCTGAGCTTCGGCCGTGCCTGCCCTGCGCCGTGAGCAGCGCTGGGGAAAGCTCTGCTCTCCGCCCCGGGAGCTTCTCCCTCGCCTGTGCCCCTTCCCGGTTGCTCGGCTGCTGGGGGAGAGGCGGCGGCGTGTGTGTAACATGGTGGTGGGGGTGTGAAAGCGCGCAGGCAGCCGCTTAGGCTGCGGGTTCGTTTTTATCGAAGGAGGACCTGGGGATTGCTTCATGCCTGGAAGGGTTCAAGGCCAGGCTGGATGGGGCTTTGAGCAACCGCGCTAGTGGGAGGTGTCTTTGCTGACGGCGGAGAGGTTGGAACCGGGTGGTGTTGAAGGTCCCTTCCAACCCAAACTTTTCTGGGATTTTAGGATCCTGCCTTCCCACGTGCTGAGCTCCGTCTGTAGTGTCTGTTCTGGTGGGTGTTGGAGTTCTGGCGTCCCCACTTCCAGCACTTCAAGCCTCTCTTAGTGCCCAGAGCACAAGCTGTCGGGCTGTGAACAGAGTCTGTTGCACATCTGTACCTGTCACAAGCCCAGCAGCTCCACTTGAGTGCCACCAGCCCAGCCCATGGCCTCGTCCTGCTCCTCACCCTCTTTCCCAGTTCTCCAATGGCTGTGTGCAGTGTGTAGGTTTGATGGAGGAGCATCTCCCCTACTGACCCCACGCCTTGCCCCGGAAAAGCAGTGGGAACAGCAACCCACCATTAGCAAACGAGCTCATGTGGTCTGTGGTCCGTGTGTGGCTGCACTGGAGGAGGCCCTGCAGTATGAAGATGCCTGATCTTTTGTGGTGGCGACTTGCCTTCAAGTTACCGTTTTTGTCGGAAGCTCTTTGGAAATGTGTACATGTGGTGGCCCAACATTGCCACTTTGCTTTCTCTACTGCACACGTCTGTATCCCGCTAGTGCTGGCAGTGGCTGGCTGATCCACAAAGGCATTATCAGTGCTGAGCTTAACATGCGTCACGTCATGAGAACCACCCCAAAAATACTTGACAATACTTTCCAGAGACCTTGCTGCTGATCAGAGTACTGGGAGAAGACTGCAGGTAGTTCCTGTACCTCATATTCTCTGTAAGTGGAGAATAGAAAATACAGAATTCCTTTTCTGTAAGAGGACAGGAAAACTGACGCTGTGTACGGTAAAGATTATCTACTGAAAACCCTGCATGTGAACTTGGCATCGGCTTCCAAAATATGCCCTGTTGATTCAGTTTAAAGCAACTAAAACAATAAAAATGGTTTCAGTGCTTATGCATTTTATTCATTTTGGAGACTGGAATGTACCAGCATTGTACACGCTTTACAATCAGTTACAAAGCAGTAGTTTTTTCTTACATGGGTCCAATAAAATAAGGCACATGAGAGCAGAGACTCTGGAAAAAATATTTTCCTTTGCCTAACTGCCATCTGTACAAGAAGAGCTTATGAGGCAGATCGCTTGGAAGTTCCCAGATCCAAGAAGAGGGGTCAGACACAGCGATGGCTCAGCTAAGAGCTCCATCTAGTGAAAGGCCACGTCCTGACGAAACTGTCCCCTACAAGGCGCCGACCAAATGACTGACCCAGCCCAACCTGCGTCTCACCTGAAGCAATCGTCAGCGAGGTAGAACACCTGCCTAAAACTTTTCCATAACGAGAACACCGAGATCTTTAGCTCTACCTTCTTGGTTGTCCATCAGTGGAGTTTTCTTTGCTTGTCAGCTCCATCCTGGCAAACCAATCTCTGTCTTCTGCTGCCTCTCCTGGAGCTGACACAGCCCTGGTCTTGCTGTAGGTGCCCCCATGTCACATAGTGGGGGTCAGAAGTCCCAAAGCAAAAGCTCTCTGAGTCTGTACCAGCTGTGTACATGCCCGTGCACGTGGGCTCATATGTGCTGCAAAGAGTTTGGAAATGCTTTTGAGGTGTCTTTCCAGCAGGAGAGTGTGAAGATCATCTGTCATCAGGACTGCCCAGGAGCATTTAGCATAGTCATAATATTTCAGTTGGTGGCAAGGAAGTTAGCATGGAAAATATTAGGAAAAGACAGTGCAGCAAAGCAGGAAGATCGGCTGGTTGGCCCCATTCATGGAAGGTATTTTGGCCCATGCAGTCACAGAAGGTGAATCAAAACACAGGCAGAGATGGTGTAATTTTCCCTAAGAGAAATATTCCCTAACAAAGTGGGCTTCTCTGGCTGCCCACAAATCCCTGGAGTGCCAGGCACTGGTGGTAACTCAGGAAGGGAATTAGCAAAGGTAGAGAGCGCTGTGGGATGGGCAGGCAGCTCCCCAGACTGCCAAGGGATTGGACAGGGTCTCAGTTTAGATTTGAGCCCGGTCCCCCTGGCCTGTGGGTGGGCTCCTGGTGCCCCAGGACCAGAGACCACCGAGCATGTGCCACAGAAAGGCTGTATTGGCCACTTCAGAGGCCCAGCCCCTGCTCTCAGCAGCAGTTAACACATCTTTTTACCTTGCATTTCCCCAAGATTAGTCTGCATTCTACTTTAGTCTTTAAATTATCCACCCCCAAATTCTTTATATCAAAATATCATGTCTGCACCCACATATCACTACAAACCAAAACAGGGAGGCAGATTAAGGGAAATTTGTGCAGCACTCTGTGAATGCCAACCTCCTGACAAAACATTTGCCTTCAAATCATCTCTGACACTAGATCCCCTGAGTTCCAGCCTTTGCTATATGTCCAGGACTGCTTTCAAGCCTTATTAAATATATATATATATATATATATATATATATATATATATATATATATGTATCAGATGTTCTTTCATAACTTCTTTCAGGTTTTTATTTGTCACAAGCTTTGCTGCAGGGCTCCCTGCTTCTTGCTAGGGAACTGGATTGAAGTGCGAGTTACACTCGTGAATGAGACTGGAATTTGGTTCTGCACAACATAATCTGAACATTTGTGTGCAGGGGCATGAATTAGCAATATGAGTGCATTGTTCCTGTTTGCTGGAAGTGAGCTGTCCTTGCAACTGAATAGAAATGAGTGCAGTGCAATGATGGAAGCAGCAGCTATTAAAGATTTGTTTTCATCATATCCAAGCAGCTACAAAGCTGAGACACTGAGCATTAGTGTGGCTGACAGCAGTGTGTGGTGGTTTTTTTATGTCCCTAATTGTTTGGAGACAGTGCTTGGTAGCAGAGAATAACAGCAACTACACCTGAAGAGATTTTAATATATTTTTCCTTCTTCAAACTCTACCATTGCCATCTCCAAAGTCCTGTAAGAGGTACAATCTTTGCTGCAAAATTATGGACTGTGGCTGAAAGCAGCCTTTGGGAGAAGTTAACCCACTCCTGTGTACTATATATATCTCAGTTAAAAAGTAAAAATTCTTAGTGTCTCAGACATTGGAATTCACCCTTGGCACAGGAGATGATGTGGAATGGGTGAACTGCAGTAAAACCCACACAAAACACAAACACTTAATGACCTGCAAAATTAAGTTAATGAATTAAAAGCAAGTTCCCTGGGTTCTTCTGACCCTCTGTGGAAAGTTTGTGGGACTCTGCTGGGAGGAGAAGGCGTGCAGGCTTGCAGGTAGGTGCCACCCACCATGTACCCCAGCTGCTCATCACGGTTCTTTGTGATGATTTCTCAATTCTGGGAGGCAGTGCTTATCAGTTGCTCATGCAGATGTCGTTTTAGTTGCTCAATTGGTGGGGCACATCTAGCAGGTCCACCTCTGCAGCTCACAGGGCCCCTCCATGTCCTGATAAGCTATGGCAACACCAAGCTCTCAAAACTGCCCTTTACATTTACCACTGGAAGCCCTGATACAAATACTGATTTTTCTTCTGGTCTAAACTTTCCAGTTACTATTGTTTAAAGGACATGCAAACAGGTCAGGGAACATCTCCACTGACAGCCCCAGCAGAACCACACCCACATGAATTTATGAGAGGTACAAATCATTTTATTTCACATTATCTTTACGTATCCTCCAGACCAAAGAAATCTTCTGGTGAAGTCCATGTGGTAACTGCATCTGCTGCCTTGCTACATCCTTATCTATAACTTCACTGAATCATAGAATATGCTGAGTTGGAATGGACCTATCAGAATCACTAAGTCCAACTCCTGGCCCTGTGCAGGACTCCCCAAAAATCCCACATGGGCTTGAGAATGTTGTCCAAACGCTCCTTGAACTCTGGCAGGCTTGGAACTGTAACACAGAAACAAGAAACAAAAGCAAGCAGAGAACAAGAAGAACTCCACAATCACCTTTGCCATCCCACAGGGATAAGGTCTGTGCAGGTGTGTTGCAAAAAAAGTTGGCATTTCATCCCCTCCTGCCTGGTCTAATAAAAAAATACCCAGACTGGATGGGGCCTTTGAGCAACCTGGTCTAGTGGAACATGTCCCTGCCCATAGCAGGAGGGTTGGAGCTACAGGATCTTTAAGGTCCCTTCCAACCCAAACCATTCTGTAATTCTATGCTAATAGCAGCTACAGAAGTAACTCACACAGCCTGTGCCAGACCTTTGAAGATCAGACAGTGTTTCCTTGTCCCAGAAGAGGCTCAAGATGTAACTGCAGGCTTGCCCTCCATTCAGCCCCGTGGGATAGATGGTAGATAGAGCAGGAGGGATGAAAGGAGACTTGCAGGCTGCAAAAACTTCCTTTAATCCTCCTGGGACAGTTTTCTCTTTCACTTGGGCTTTATACTCCATGCTTTGTCAAAGCACACTGTTTACAACCATCTGCTCTGGCCATCCTGTTCTTTTCAATACACCTTTTAATTTAATACAGTTCTATTTCTGTCCTCAGCAAGTGTTGTCCAGGTACGTGCAGAGCAAGGGATAGGCAAATCTGTTCCAAAAGGTTTTATTGAAGTATCAGAAAATGTCCATCAGATCAGTTTATGCAACTGGATTACGTGGCACCCCAGGAGTAAAAAATGATAAACACAGAGAGTTAAGTTGATAGCAGACTAGGATAAAAGCTTTTATCAACACAGGCTATAAAATTAATCAAATGCGGTATACTCCCAAAAAATTAGAGCAGTTTCCTCATCCCCTGCACTCTACTCAATTTCAGATCTAAATAGCATACAAAGTAAATTAAAATTAACCAATACAGCAGATCCCACAGTAAAGCAACTAATCAAGAAAGTAACACGTGCATTTGCAACCAATTATTTATTGCCATCACCACATGTGGCCAGGATGCGAACACACATGGCACCCCTGGCTTCTCTTGAATCCATGCCAGAGCTGATGGGTGTATTTTCTTTTTGTGTGAGGCAGTAAGAGAAATTGTCAACATCTAGGTCATTTGGCAATATTTGCTTGAGTCTTGCAAATATTATGAAGGGTGAAACAGGCTGAAATTGAATGTACAGTGTGCTTGGGCAACAGTGTCTTTTTCTCTGTCTAGGACCTAGACAGAGAAAGTGCTCTATCCTTGACCTGTACTATTCAGATTTTCTCTGCAGGTGTACATGGACTGGATGAGACCTCCAAACTAGAGAATGTGAGAGAGGAGAGTCCCCCAGGTGCTTGGAACCATGGGTGATGGCAAATATTTCCAGCTTATCCAAACATGCAAGCACTTTCTTCCATTCATATCCTTGTGTGAAATACCTGCCCAAACGTTTCCTATGGATCTACACAAAGCTGCCAGATGAAAAATAAGTCCCAAGAGAGATGCCATCCTCAGGAAGGCAAAGAGGGATGGTGTATGTTTCAGAGAGATCCAAGTGCAGAGTGGAAACCTCACGATGGACTGTCTACTTCAGGCACATGAGCAAAACCTATGGGTTGCACATGAACTGCTTTAAAAACTGCTCTGAATTTCCATCATCAGCCGCCCACCAACTGTTTTGCCAACACCTGTGTGTTACAACATGTACCTGTGGCAGACTGTTGTGGTTGGCTTCATATCTTGAGAACCAAACAGACTCCTTTTGTAGAGATTTCCAGTGCTAGAAAGCCAGAAAGTTCCTCAGCTCGTCTCATGAAGCCTCGTTTTCTCACACACAAGTCCTGTACCCATTGCCAGTCAGGCCAGCTCTGCAAGCTGACAAGCACCTACCAGATGGTTCTCATACTTCTGCACCAGAACTGCTGATGTGTGCAAGGGTCAGCAAAAATGCACCGTGGTTTTCCTCAGCTTAGCACACTTTCAAGTCACAGAAATGCACAAAAGGCCATTGAGCATCTCTCTTCAGCAGCACAAACAGTTGGCCTGTTAGCAAGTGCAGATCTCTTGTAGCAGGAGGTTGAAATAACCTCAGTTCTCAAGAGGGGAAAAGGAAGCTGCTTTATCATGTGCTGTATAAAATGCTGTGTGGGTCCCAGGAGATCAAAGGTATGCTGACACAAATCCTAATGCCAGGAAGGATAACAGAGATTTGGGCATTCACTGGAGGCTGTGCATGCATGTAGTTAGTGATGGAATATGGTTCAGCATGGCAAGCTCGGAAGAGTTAATTCTGAATAGGCACATGGCTTTGGTAGGGTGGTTGTCCTTAGTGCCAAAGGGGGTTCTCAGGGAGAAACCAAGCTCACAGACACTCGCCTCTCCACATTTCCCAGACCAGGAGAGCCACCACAAAAACCTCATTTCTCCATTCCCCTCTCTGCCTCCAATTGCAATGGCTCTGGCTGCTGAGACAGCATGGGCTTGGCCGGCTATTTGCAGCAGCAAGCCTGTGGGGCATGCTGTGAGATGGACACACTGCAGGGTTGGCATTCTGGCCTGTCAGGATCTCCCCTCGCTCTGTAATGCTAGACTGCCTCTCAGTTATTCCTCAGGAGCTTGGGCTAAGAAGCCCATGTCAAGAATGGGGTACGGCATCTCTGGCATCCCAGGCTGAGCAAGAAGTTGTGTTTTGCAACACTGACACGCTTTTGTGTGGAAGGGATCTCTTTCACACCAAGCAGCCGTCATACGGTATTTTTGATCACCACCTGTAAGCAAATCCAAGCAAAGCTCATTCCAAGGTCAGCTGGGTATTTCTGCAGACTTATCTCCAGCCTTGCAGGCTGCAGAGCAGGCCACTGCACTGGCCATTTATACCTCTGACAGATCAAACAGAGACAGAACTGATCCAGACTGGCAAGAAAGAGATTAGGATCAAACAGCCTCCTCCGTCCCTGCAGCTCTTCACTGACAGGTGTCCAGGATGTCATTACAGTCAGCAGACAACTTCAGCTAATGAGGTCTTTGTCTTCACAAAGACATTTTATAATTATTTTATAATTTTTTTGTCAACACAGAGCAGTTAACTCATCCTCAGACATATCTGAGTTTGCTCTTAGTGAAGCTTATGCAGTGTACTATGGCATACCTGCCCTGGGTAGCAAGGTGGGCAGGGCCTGCCAGCCCAGAGAATTCATTTGTGACCGATTAAATGGCCATGACATCTGAGAACTTCAGCAAAAGCTGTGTTTCCCTTTTTATTGGCTTCCTCCTCCCACTGCCTGCCTGGGTTAGCTGAAAGTCACTTGTGTGCTTACAGTAACAGATCGGAAAGTTGAGAGGCACCTCATCAAGCAAGATCGCTTAAAAAAACAGGAGATTAAATGCCTCACATAATTAAGGTCTCAAATATTAAAAAAAAAACCCTTTGATGCTACACAGATAGACATAAGATTTGGTTCTTGTCCATAACTATGTCCTTCAAAATACTTTGCTTTGATTTTCTCTCTTGCACTAAGTTTTCAAATGTTGGCATTCGTTTTCTCGTGTTTGTCACAAGCCAAAGCATTGGTGCATGTATACATTCAACTCCAAACCACATCTGAGGGATTAGTGTTACATGGGCAGAGAATCAAGTTAACATCCCTGAAAATAGCCCCTGTTTATTGCACCAAGTTGGGAATAAAGGTGCCCATGGCAAACTTTGTCCTGCAAAGCATTAATTGTCTTGGAATGGTGTTAACATGACTGTTTCTCATTGAAGATAGTGAAATTACACTTTTTAAAAATTGGGAGCAGTTTATTTGATTGGCTCATGAAGAATTGTTGAAAGCCTATATGAACACATACAAACAGATCTCTCCCTCTATCACTAATCTGATTTAGCCACTAATCCAAATATCAAAAGAACTATTTGCAATTTCTTTTACAACTGTGTAATTATTAAAACCACAGACACTCCTGTCACACAAAGTGTCTCATTCCGAAAATGAAACAGGAGGCTCATCCCTCTGTGCCAATGTAAGGCCCCATCAGGTTACTCCTGTAATCACATTCGGTTCCTTTTCCGAGCATCTCTAAAATAAAAAAAAAGGAACTGACTTACTCTCTCAGCTGTTGTAGTGGGCAGAAGAATAAAGCAAATATTGCAGCTTATGCTGAAATCACTGGGCAAAGAAAATAGCCTCGGGTCAGAAGTTTACAGCTGTGTATGAAAACATCTTGCTGTGCATATATGAGGCTATTTGGAAAAAAATCTGGAGTTTTAAAACAATTTTAAAGCTATGAATTCATGGGCAGAGTTTGCCTGCTCATTAACTGTGACTTTATACGCCATCTGATAATTATTTCTGCAAATGTTTGTTTAAATATGTTTATTCTCACACACAATTTAATTGTGCAAGATGTGACAGCTAATGATGGAAGAGCAATCGCTTCAAAATATCAGGGCCTCTGCTGATATCTACATCTTTGCAGGGTGCCAATTTTTCCCATCCCTCCTTGCTTTCAGATGAATCAAGCTGAACCCCTTTTCTCATCTATGGCCATTGCATCCTCTCAGCTACTGACATCGGTCAGCACCAGTCTGGAGAATAACCTGTGGTGTTCCCTGCTCCTCAGACCTGAGCTCAACACCCAGCTCTTCTACCACTGGCAGCAAGAACCTGGAAACTCAATGCCCTGCAGGCCCCTGAGGGGTTTTCCTACCAGCAGCAAGCATCTAACTACTCTGATATAATTTATCAGGAGTCTGGAAGAGAGAACGAGAGGCAGAAACTTAATGGACTATGGAGTGTTTTGTTCTTTGTGCATAATGCTTTGCTGTGCATTGGAACAGAGCACTGGGATGGTCATTATATCCCCTTCCCTTATCTATAAAGGGTGTTGGTTGTTTTCAGTGGTTTATTGTATGCATGGTTAGTGCAATACAGCAGATGGAGAGTGTGCTGAAAGGCTGAGTGAGGAGGGGAGCTGGTTGTGTTTGACACGGACAGGCACATGATGTGTCTCATTACTGTGGCTTTGTGGGATCACAGAAGTTAACATCCATTAGATCACGTATCAGTCTTCCCACACCCTCACACTACTTCTGCTACTTCAGTTAGTTCCCCAGCATCTATTTTTAGTGTTTTGTCAGTTGAACTTGAAGTATCTCAAGCAATGAAGATTCCATCCTCTTTTCCCCTTGGAGATTTCTTCCATCTAACACCTTGCAGAGCTGTGTCTGACTCTCCTGCCTGAAACCCTTTTCTTTGACAGCCATTTATGGGTGACCCACACTACTAAATGAAGAGCAGCACTTTTATTTTCTTTGCAGCCATTACTGGGCTCTTGTTTGGCTCTCAGCCCCCCAGGGCCAGTCACGATAAAGCCATTACCTCCACACACGTGCACACCACATGCCTTCTCTGGGCAATTTCCTCCACTCAAACTCAGCATCAGCTGCTTAACTCAATGGTTGAAACAAGTACAAGGAATTAAAAAAATAGGGTATCATGAAGTGTTATTAATCCCCAGGGGGTTTGCTGCCTCCTGAAGCACTAATTCCTAAAGCTTTTAGAGCAGATCTTGCCGCTGTTGCTTTTTTTCTCCTCCTGCTGTCATAAGGATCCCAATATCTTCTGCACTTTTCCCATCAATTACTTCTTGACCCCTGGGCTCCTGTCCAACCAGCCATTGTCTCTCCTTGCCACTTGCTCTAGAAGATTCTCTAATTCAAGCTTACATCCCACATTTGTGCCCTGCTTTTAGCAGTGCAGGTCAGTGGTGTCCTCACAATAAACACTTGGGCCTACTCTTATTGAGTGTGCAGAGGCAGAAGGATTATCACCTCTGGTGCTTTGATGCAACAGAAGCAACAGCCAGACCCAGTTCAGTTTCATGGGTTAGAAGTAGCATTTTAAAATTGTCTGAGCGATTCAGGCACAGCACTGGTGGTGTAGCATCAGTGATTAATGTTAATTCTTCACCCAATACACCCACACCTTGATTCAAGCTGGAAAAGCAGTGACTGCAAATACACAAATATTCACAAGGAGAAAAGTGTTGATAATTCTCTCTGGACCTAATTTCCTGTGGCAGAGGACTGAAAGTTTGGACTTGTTTGTAACACTGCATGCTGGGAATAAGCAAGCTAGAGATCTCTTCCAGAAATGAGCTGCTTACACAAAACAATTGAGCAGATAAGGCTTATGCTGCTGCACATGTCCTTTCCATTTAGGGATGGAAGGGAAAGTGATAATTGAGGATGGTTAGCTTCTGTGCTTGGCAGCACCTTGGCAGCAGGTTTTGAAGTCACACTTTCAGCTGTCAAACTGGGAACGAGATTATGCAGAGTCATAGATGGGAAATGCACACTGACCCATCTGTATTAATAGCACTTAATTAATACTTGCATTCAGAAATGTTGGAGTAGCTAATCAAAGAGGCCAGAATTACTGAACAAATTGGTAAGCTGACAGAAAGTCGTAAACCTTATCCTCATTTAGGTTGTGGCTCCAGGTGTCCTACAAGTTTGGTCACAAAACTGAGAGTACTCCAGGCTGAATCTACACCCACATCTAACAGCTCCTTCATTAGGCAGCACTGCTGATTCTGTGTCTGGATCCCAAAGGGCCCATTGGGAAGGCATTTCCCCCACACATACACACCCTGTATGACTGCATTTCCACTTGGAGAGCAAAAAGAGGTGTAACATCAGCTGGAACAAGCTGAATGTGCTCAGCCACATTTCATTACGACCAAGACAGTCTGGGGCACAACATTTCCACCCGAGTACACTATGAGAGAGCACACTGTTCCCCCTGGTACTGGGAGTAACGAGATGATAAAACACAGGCACAAGGAGCAAGTTTGTCTTCATAAATCTGAAAGGCACACATTGAAAAAATGCCAGATTTCTGAAAAATTAACGCCCTCTTTCATCCTCTAATGAAAAAGGCCCTCTGTCTCATTAAAAAAAACCCTTTTTAAACTATTCTAAAATTTATTGAAAGCTATTTAAAGAAATTAAGCTATTTTAGAAAGAACTGTTGACTTTACTGATGGTGCCCTACTTACTTTTCCACATTGCTGCCTTTTTAAAGAGTAGTTACTGGCATTTATAGTCACCTCTCTGTTCATTTCACTAAAGTAAAGGCAGGGCTTAGCTTTCTTTTCACAGATCCAAGCCACTTCAAGCTTCAAAGGCACCTCACATATTGCTCCATCATCACTACCTATGTACAGTCCTGAGCTGTGGAACTGCAGAAAGGCAGCAATGCCTTTATGGATTTCATTGTTCAGCCCAATTTGTATCATTTTCATATCACCTTACTAAACACACAGAAGGTTAGAAGCTTTGACAAGGCAACAGCCCTAAGCAACATCACCCCAGCTGGATGGGCAGGTGCCAGGTACTTGCAGTGGGCACTCTGGCAGCAGAGCAGACCATGCCCTGGTGGAAGGTGGCCACGTTTTTGAGGTTACCATATCTGAGAGGGTCCAGATTTCATTTTGCTTTCTTTCTCATTAAAAAAAAAATAAATTAAAAAAGTCTTTATATCACGCTGCCTTAAAGATATCTGGTTTGGAGTGCAGTAGCTCCTTGGGGACCTACATTTCCTAGCAGTGGTTTCTGATGGTCTGTCTGGTAATGATGGTGAGTTTGGGGGCGAGGAAGGGAGGGACACAGACACTGACATCACCCCTTTGCAGAGAGCAGAAAGCGTGGCTCTGACCCAGAGATTTGCAACATGCCTGGGGATCCTGGAGCCAAGACATGACACCACAGAGAGGAGAGAAAAACACCCTCTGCAGTGAGGAACATGCCTGGGAGTGAAGCCCACAGCAGAGCCCTCAGCCTGGAGTTATTTTTAAGCATACAGCAGTGGCCTCTGCCGGCTCCAGTCAGGACATCAGCTGAGCTTCCTTTTCCTGCTTCTCTCCCTGCTCTGATAGGGGTGCCTCAGCAGTGACCAGGCTTTGCAGGGCACAGATCCCCATTTCCCAAGGGAAAAGAAAGACCCTGAGAAGAGTGAGTTTGTAGAATGCACAGTAGCACTCATCGGGATCCCAAAATTGGACTGAGAAGGGGTTTTGCAAAGCTTGGTCCAAGTTCCTGAGTAGAACCTGTGATGGGCTGCCTTGTAGGGCTGCACAGCCAGAACTGTGGCTGTACAGTTTTCCTGTGTCTGAGCCCAGCCTGAGCTCTCCTCTGAGCCTTGCCAGTCAGCCAGGATCAGCACTGTGCCTCAAGGCAGGATTAGGGTTCTAATCCAGCCCTGCTTCTTCCTTAATGCTCCCCCAGCACATCATTGGTGGGAGAGAGGCTCCAGTGGAGTGGAGTACAAGGGCTTTCCTCCTTCCACCACTGATGGATGGGGCTTTCAGGAGCTGCATTCCCTGATGGACCTGCCTGCTTCACACCACATCTCTGCTGGAGCTGCCTGTGGGCAGAGTGACAGGCCTGCTTGCTTTCACAGGGCAATGGGATGTGCAGGTAGGTGCTTTCACACACACATCTTCAATTTCAAGATCCATTTGTACCCAGAATTATTGCTCTGATTCACAGGTCCTTTGGCTACTGAATTTCAGATGGCTTTAAAAGCTGCTGTCACTGACCTTCCTGGCCTTTCTGTGGCCCTCATGGGGAGCACCCCATGCTGTGCTGTGTTTTGAGGAGAGGTACAGGCAGGCAAAGGCCAGCTGCATCACCCAGGTTGGGTGGCAACAGCACCCAGAGCTCCCAGACCCCATTTAATGCCTTGGCTCTTCCTCCCACCATCCATTGTCACTGCTGTCACCCTCTCAGAAGCACAGACCAGGCACCTTCAGACAGCAGCTACTCTTTTAAGATCAGGTTTCTGTTGCATTTGTGTATTGATGACCAGCAGCCCAGAGCTGCTGATAAACCCCAAGTGCAAGGGCTGTGGCAGAGAGGCCATCCCCTGTGGAAGGAAGGCTGCCTGCATCTGCTCCCCAGCTGCTGGCTCCCTCAGGCCAGCCGGGAGGATGTTGGGTAACGTGGCTAAAGGCTTGTGGGAGAGCTGCAGCAAAGCTTCCCCCTGTATTCAGCAGCCTTTAATTTGGCCCTGGCTGGGAGGAAGTGACAAGGACAATGCAGAGATCAGACACTCAAAATTTTTGCGCTCAGTGTGAATATTTTACATGCTTGTCAAGCTGTGCAGTAAATGATGAAGGGCTGTAGCCAGCTGTAATTTAACACAGTGGGATCAATCCAATGTGAAGAGCAACAGACTGTATCTTTCCTCCATATGGACATCTAAACAAATGTTTTATTGATTTAAACATTTCTCATCATTTATGGGAACAATGTTCGCCAGGGTCTATTAAAGCATTTTGTACTTTAAGGATGTAGTTGTGTTCAAAGATCATGCAAGCTTTTTCAACTTAAAATTATTTAAAAATTGCAGCAAAACAGTGGATGGCCCCATTCTGAGGGCATCTGTGTAATTATTGCTCTTAATTACTTAAGCACTGAAGTCACTTTTGGCATTTGATAGGACAAAAAATTGGAGCAGCTCTAGATCCAAATAAGTTGCAATAGAAGCAGAAGATCCAGAGCTGATTGCCCATGAGGGTCTGGGGGCTGCAAGCACTGGGGACATCTGTCCATCCCTCTGACACTTTTGTAGGACTCCAACACATGGAGAAAGTGTTGCAAAATGGAACATGCTGATCCCTCTCCTCCTTCTTCTAGAGCACTGATATATCAATACCATCCACCAGCCTCAGCCTGGGACAAAAACAGGCTTATCTACTGAGCTTAATTCCCTTTCTAGGGAGTCTCAGTCTTCACATTTGGAAATTTAATGTTGGCTTCTTTACACAAAATGTGCTTTGCCTTAGCTAGTGAACCTACATGTTCTCCCTTTACTGATCTTTCTGACAGGATAAAGAAATGAAAACTCAAGTCTACTTTCCCCCTGCAGCATCTTCTCCACTGAAACTAATTTTTTTAGCTCTTTAAGGGACTCCTTTAGCTGCTGACAAGTTCTGCTCTCCAAATTGTTCAAAACTCTTTCTCCAAATAAAATTGGCTTAAAATTTACCAGATTTTAAGCAGATACTCTTATTTATTGTCTCTGTAGGCTTGAACCTGTCCCACTCAAAAGCTTTTCTTCTTAACAGTGAGGGATAAAAGCTGCTATTCAAATCAAAAGCTGAGTTCCCTCTTAATCCCATGACACCAGGAGTTGGGGCTTTAAGAAAGGAAAGCAAATGCTGTGGTGCTTGTGATAAGATTGCAGGAGTTGGCAACAGCTCTGGTGCTTAACCGTGGGTGTTGCTGGGAATACTGGCTGCCATTCGGCTTTGTGTCTCGGCAGGGGATGGAAAATCCAGCAAAGCTCCTTTAAAAAAAAATAAAAATATGCCTCTGTCTGTTGTTGCAGAAACAAAAGCATAAATCACAAGTCCTTGGCACCAAGTGGGATTTCGTGTTGCACTGGGCCCTGGTGCTAAGTTACATTCCCTCAGATCGTTTGGTCCCTTGTTCATCAGCCAGCAAGAAAGATGAGGCTGTGAGGGGTGTCTACATGTGGGAGTGTGTGTCTGTGTGTGACTGTGTTTGTCTTTGGTCCCACACCCAACACGGTCAGGTCCAAAATATGTCAGAGGAGTGTTTAAAATGGTATTGTAGTTTAGATCACTATGTAGAGGAGACGTTCATTTCAGGACCTTTCCTCCTAAAAGTGTCTGAAACCCAAACACCTTTACAGTAACAGCAGTGAGAGGGAATGACAGCCTGCCAGTCCAACCAAGAGTTCAGACATGGTGCTGTGACTGACATGTGCTGAAAATTGGAGATTGGCAGGTGTGACCAGGGCTGGGACCCTCGGTGCTTTGTAGCTGTGCTGAGCTACATCCAGACTCAACACAGATCACAGAATAATAGAAAGGCTTGGGTTGGAAGGAGCTCCAAAGGTCTTCTTATTCCAGCTCCCCACCATGAGCAGGGACATCTTTCACTAGAACAGGTTGCTCAAAGCTCCGTCCAACTTGGCCTTGGACACACTCAGCAATGTTCAAAGAGTGCCTGTGATGTCTAACTGGTCTCTGTGCCAATCTTAAAAAATTACATGGTCTCAAAAAAATCACACTTGGTGTTTCTCCTACTACAGCCTGCTTCCCCCAGGCAGCTTGAGGTCCCCTTGCCCATCCCTGGCAGCATCCATGTGACATTTCTGTGGGCAAGCATCCCCACTGCCACGGGCAGGCAGTCCTATACCTGCAGCTCAGCCCTGTCTGGGTGGTGACCAAGCTACTGCTCTGACCTGGCCTCACTTTAACCCTCTTATTCACTGTGCCCTTTTTGCCACTATTGTGTTTGAGCTGCACTTTGGTCCCTTTTAACATCTGAGCAGCCAGAGGAGCTGAAATCTAAAAAACCTCTGCAAAAACCAACCCCAAACTCACAGGGGTGCCTGTGCTTGAACCAGCTCTGTGCAAGGTTTTGAAGTAGCCACATTTCTCAGTCAAATGCCACTGAAGACCTGAAAGCTGAGGAAGGAGCTGAGTGCAGCTTTCCACCATGCATCACCTGTGCTCCCCTCTCAGTGCCAGCACCAGCAGAGCAGCAGAGGCAGGGTGAGCAGTGTGCAGGAGCCTGGAGAGAGCACCCCAAATATCAGTGCTGGCTGGGATGAGCCAGATAATGCTCATCTGCTGCCTTTGGTTGTCATTTTGCTGTTCCTCCAGCTCACAGCCCAGCAGTGCCAGGTGTGTATGGTGGAGGAGAAGAGGAGCATGCCCAGCCACAGCAGGGAGCAGAACAGGAGCTTTCCCATGGGCAGGAGAAGAGCAGGCTCAGGGATACCCAGGTGAGCAGAGAGCAGACCCCTGCACCTGCATTCCTACTCCCCCAGGAGGAGGCTTTTTCAAACAAGAAAGGCTTGCCTGGTGCCATTTGAGCAAAGTGAGGGATGAATCCCACGTGTCTGACATCTCTGGTTGTCCCTGTACCCTTTGGACACCAGCAGTAGCAAGTTTCAGGAGTTTCAGAGTTCAGGTATCAGGGACACAGCTTGTTGGGGGCTCATTCCAAAGTGACATCATTTAGCAACAATTCATAAGAAATAGGTCCCAACTAGCAGTGAGAAGTTGTGCCTGCAGGCAAACAGATGTTGGTTCAAGGCTGTTATCAGGTAAAATGAGTGGGTGAAAAATATCCTCTGAAGCTTGTCTGTTGCCATGAGAAGAAGCAAACAAAGCAGGGACAAGGCTGGACTCCAGACAAATGAGGCTGCTGACTGGCTGGCACCTTATCCCTGCTAGAGATGAGGATGAGATGCTTCCTTCTGGTGAGGGCTGGGGCTGTGTAGCATTGAAGAGTCTCAACTCAGCAGGCAGCTGCTCCAGCAGGAGGAGTAGATCCAGGGACACAGCAGTGCCAGGAAGTTTACTGGTGCTTAGATGCTTGCAGAGGGAGTGAAAAGTGAAAAGAAGTTGAGTTTATATTTGCTTCATGTCTGCCTTCTCTCCCACTGTGCACATGGAGCAGCAACAGGAACACTGGGCACTGCCCGTGGTGGGCAGTGTCGCCCATCTCTTCTGTGTCCCTGTTCCCCTCTGCAGCACCATTTCCACCTCTCTGATCATTCATGCACTGAATTGCTTGAAGCTGAAAAGAAGGCTAGAAACTGAATCTGCAGTGCCTTGGCAATCCCACCACACTCAGGTGGTTCCCAGGCATCTCTTAGATACTCAGTTTAGGCTTCTGCATGTTGCTTAACAATTCCAGCTCTGTGTTTTCCACTGAACACAGATACTTGGCTGTTGTTCTACAGTGGTGCTGCACAGCTGTGTTTAGAGAAGACATCTATGTGAGCTTGGGCCAGGAGCAGCGAGCCATTGGATGCCCCAGAAGCTCAGAGCAGGACTGGGCCCTGACTGTAATGTGATTTCAGATTATGGGATATGAAAAACACGATCTGGAAATCACATGACAGCCAGTTTTCTCATGGGGCATCCAGTCACTCCTGCGTCCAGCTGGACGAAACAAAAGCATCTTTATTAGCTTTATTAGCATTAAGCAAGCCTGTGTGCCCATCCCTACTGAGAATATCAAACCCTGTGTGTCTTGCCAGTGGTGTTTGTGGTCACATGCTGACCTGTCACACAACCTGGTGAGACCCTCTGACACTGTGGTTTTACATGTAGCTGCAGAGGACATAAACACGAGTCATGCAACTCCCAAACTGTGTGTTTTCTCCATGAAATAAACAGCCATCACACACTTTGTAAAGACAAAAGCTTGAGGGTTTCCTTGTCTTCCCCTGAGGGCTGTATGAAAGAGGGGGCCCTATCTAATCCCTTCTAGGAAAACTCCTTTTAGGAGGCACACATGCATGTGCAACTGGCATTCAGCTGGATCCTGAGGAGAAGGAAAACATGAACTGGGAAAAGGTCAGTAAATTGTGGGGCTTTGGAGATCAGCAAATGCAGAGTTGCATCTGTGACCTCCTGAAGGACCTGCAGGTAACAGGAATGCAGGCATGAATACAGATATATCATCATTATGTTTGTTTGTATGTAATATTGATGTTATAGAGCATGGATATTATACCAAAATCAGGCTGAAAGCAGGAAAGCAAACTACTTCTTCAAAGTAGTTCATCTGCTGGCCCACACTTGCAGATGATCCCTAGGCAGCTTTGTGAAGGCAAATGCAGCTCCTCAGGGGTGAGCCCAGGGCGCTGTGACACCTGGTTGCTGGGACAGAACCACTGAAGTAACTACAGAATAAAAAAACAGCCAACCACATGTGCCTGTCTGCTGCCTCAATGGGGTGATGCTTCCAGCACATCAGCCAGCTGCCCTCTCCTCTCTTTTTCACCGAGTGCTCTGTAGATTTGGTGACTTTATTTATTCTTTGCGTTCTTTTTAACTCTTTTGCTGGCGGACAGGAGTTATGAGAAGGCTGATTAATTTCTCGAGGCCTGTGTAGAGTTCGAGGCCCGTCGGTCCGTCCGTCGGTCCGTCCGTCCGTCCGTCCGTCTGTCCGTCCGTCTGCCCGTCCGTCCGTCTGTCCGTCCGTCTGTCCGTCTGTCCGTCCGTCTGTCCGTCGGTCCGTCCGTCGGTCCGTCCGTCTGTCCGTCGGTCCGTCCGTCTGTCCGTCTGTCCGTCCGTCCGTCCGTCGGTCCGTCCGTCGGTCCGTCTGTCCGTCCGTCTGTCCGTCTGTCCGTCCGTCGGTCCGCCCGGCTCCGTGCTGCCACCTGCTGTAGGCGGCTCCGCACTGCAGCGCGGCCGCTCGCAGGAGCCGGCTCCTCACTCACTCTCTCTCTCTCCCCTGTGATTTCAAAGCGATGCTTCTCTCTGCTCCCCTCCACCTCCCCTTCCCTTCTCCTCAGGGAAATGTTCCCCTTTCTCTCCGTTTTTCCGCCTGGTTTCTGCCCAATGACCAGCTCACCTCGAGCCTCAGTGGCGGTCGATGATACCACGAAGTTACCACCCAGCGGTGCAAACACCTGAAATGTTTCTGGGATCAAAAAGCAATTCTTTCTTTTCCCACACGATTTCCGGATGCATTCTGTGAGAACCTCTCCCCATCCCTTTCCCCCTCCAGATGCATTGCTGGAAAGCAGCCTGGCTGTGGTGCCTTCTGTCCTGTGCAGGTTGAACTCACTGATGTCCCTTCTGATCCAGCTTCAAGCAGCCCTGTGCGTAGGAGAGAAGCAAAGACATGAGTGAACAGCTAAGGTGACTTTGTTTGAAAATACCAAAGCTTCTTTTCTCTCTGCCTTTTACTGAAGGAGGGAGAGGCCCCTCTGCTTCCCTCAAGGAAATTCCCCAGAAAGCACAGCTCCAAGAATAAAGGCTCTTCCAGGCGAGTAAGAAAAAAGCTGAAACCTGAGCCTTTGCGTCTGAAATTACAGATTTGTATTTAATTTCTCTGTAATGCAATATAGCACATTTTCTTATCCCTTAGATGCCCACATCTATCAGAGTGTTCCTAAAAATCACTCAGATGAAATGAGTGTTGTACACCAGGCTTAGGCCATTTGCTATAGTTACAGAGTAATCATGGAAATATGGAAAGGTTTTGCTAGTGGAGCATTTATGGGCAATTTAAATTGAAAAACAGGCATAGCTCTGCTATCTGGAAAAACACTGCTGATATCTGTTCTGTACAGGGGAGCAGGATGGGATCATCTGTAACTGGCAGCTGTATCACAGTGGGTACAGAGGAAGAACAGATTTAAGATTAATATTTGTTAAATATTATATATAGACTTAATATATTTCTCTGTGTATATAAAAGAGAAGAATTGCTAATGATGTAGGATTAGCTTATTAGCTTATTTTACTTAGTTATCTAACTTGTAGGAAATCTAGATGAAAGTTTGGAGATAGACTGTGCTATGGATGTGCAAGGTTAATAAACCTAATAATTAATACCCAGACAATTAAAGAAATCAGGTAATGCAAAAAGGCACAGAATTCCAGTGCAGCAGTTCCTTGTATATATTATACACTCTCCAGAAATGTAGTTTCTTGACAATTGGGCTGCCACACATAAAAACAATGTCTTTTCTACTTTCCATTTTCCACTCAGAGAAATCCCACAAATAATGCTTATTCAATTCCCAGCAGCTTCTGCTCTCCTGACTCAGCCCTCTCTGAATAACAGCCAGGCATGTACATAACAAAGGACATTAAATATTAATGCTGAGGGGTTTGCTGCTGATTGTGCTATTAACATGTAGGGAACCATTCATCCTTTCCACATAAATAAACTCTGACTAACTCATTAGAGCTCTGCAAAGTCAGTTAACCTGACAATATATTCCTTCATTTCCAAAGATGAAAATAGGGGGAGAAAAGACATGTGTGAGCTGCTCTTTAATGGTTCGCTGTGCTTGTACTTGAGATTTTCAACCTAGAACAGAAGCATTAGAGAAAGAGGGGGAAAAAGGGGGAGAAAAAAAAAAAAAGAATATGTGAGGTGAACCTGGAGGATGTGGCCCTTAGGTAAGGTATTGAGTCCAGTGCTGTCAGCACAGGTCCTGCTGTGCTCATTGGCTTGGCCCTCACACCAAGACCTGCCAAAGTCCCCACGTTTTTTCACTCAGGACTGTAGCAGAATTTCTTAGGGAATGTGGGCATGAGGTATTTTGGGCTGAGATTTTAACTACCCCAAACTGGGCCTCAGTTTCAGGCCTGTCTAGAAGTAGCCAGACCTGTGGCATAGTTAGAAATTAATTTTAAGGTGTGTTTAAGTATTAGATAGCATAGTTATAGTGTGGTTACGGTGACTTCCTTAAGGGTGAAGTTGTTTACATTTTTTCTTACACTGAATGCCAATTAGAAAACACCTGTAACTGTAAACTATCTGAAACTGTATTTAACCCCCCTTTTCAGGAGAATAAATGGAGAACACATGATCTAACCATGTTGGTCATACGTGTGTTGCTCTGACCGGCTTCCCCTTTTAATTAGGAGTTCCCTGGTTTCACAGGACTGTCCTACAGCATGGTCTCTGCTGGATTAGAGGCATTGGAGCACCCTTGTCTCTGCATTGAACCATCTCCAGGCCATGATGCTGCTGAGGGATGGCACCACATCCCCTGGCCTGTCACAGCACGTGCCAGTGGCACCTTTTAAGAGCAGTAGCTCTTTGGAAAGCTGAAGTCTTTACGCCACAAATAGTTTTCAGCAAAGTGTTTACCATGATGTTAATTCCTTATTTTTATAGTGTGGTACAGCCTCTCCAGCTCAGCTTTCCAGCTCAGGTAGGTTGATATTGATATTGACTGCACTTTTGCCCTGAAATCTCAGCATCAGTGGTGTCATGTGGGTTTTAGACAGTTCAGGAGCCCCTTTGGCTTGGAGGGCACAAATGCAGATTGTGTTTGGCAGCCTGTACACTCATGACCCCCCTCTCTGAGAAGGCAATAGGGCCAGCACTCAGAAGCACAGCTGGTGCTGGGATTTCCTGGTCTTCCAGGAGCTGTGCAGCCCTTTGGGTTGCCATGATAATCAGGAGTCCTTGTCAAGCAGAAAGTAACAGGTTAATTTAAGGAAAAAAAATACACTTTGTGGAAACAGAGCCTTAATCAGAAAAGCTCAGCTTTTTGGAGAAAAATATGAAATGCATTGAGGTGTTTTCCCCCATTTCTCCTACATTCAGTAATTCATCTCTCCTTTTATGGAGCACATTGGTAATGTGGGTGGCAAGGCTGGTGCTGCAGGAGTTACAGCACCCTGCAAGGGGCTGCTCCTCCTGAGCAGCACTGAGCAGCAGGGCCCATCCAGTGGGTGTCTGTGTGTGTGTATCCACACACCCCATCTGAACTGTGGGCATGGAAACCTTTCACAGACCCAAATCCTGACTTCTGCAGGATTTCACACTGCAGTGTATTCAGTGTAGAACCCTTTTTTCCCCAGTTGAAGCTGGCCTTTTCCCCAGACCAATCAGCAGTTATGTCCTTTTCTGGCAGGAGACAATGTGGCATGGTGTGGCTCTGGCCCTTTGCTGTGTGCTCTCTCCTCCTGGTTTGTTTTTGGGTCTTGGCAACACAATCCCTTCACAGCACAGAGGACTGACAGCAATTTTATTGATATCCAGATTGATTTCACATGCATTTTATCTATATCTGCCAGGGATCAGGTAGCAATATCAATAATTAGACTTAATGCCTGCGTAGCTCTTTACGTTGTATTTGTTACCTGCATTACTAATCCTCCTTATCAGGTGTAATTGAAGGTGCAATCAAATATTGCCTGGGACCTTCCCTTCTATTAAGGCCAGATTCTGGCTTTTGAAAGCAAATTTCATTAGCAGAAGTGGTGGAGGGAGGGGGAGGTAAAGGCTGTTTCTGGCTGGACAGCTGTCACCAGCGGGGAGCAGCAGCCACCAGCCTGCTGTCACTGCACACCTTGGGGAGGTGGCAACGCCCGGCTCCTGCTGCCACTGCCCTGCAGCCCCCAGTCTCAAATCCTCACCCCTCAGACCTGTTTAACCCCTGACAGACGTCAAAGCTGATTTCTCCTGGCTCCTGTCAGGACATGGACACCTCCAAGGACAGGTCAGCTGTGGCTGCTCATGCAGGCTGTGTGGGAGGGCTCAGGGCAGGAGAGAGGGGTGCTCGGGTGTGTGTGTGAGTGGTGTGTGTGTGAGTGGTGTGTGTGCACCCCCACACGTGTGTGAGTGTCTGTGTGTGGAAGGAGCCCTGAAAACCACCCTAGAAGCCCTGAGCTGACCCTCCCCTGGTCGCACAGCACCCCGTGGGACCAAATGCCTCTCACAGAAATGCCCAGGCATGTAAGCCTAGCAGAGCCATGAAATATACATTTTGTGTATTTTTAGAGTTGTGCTTTCCATCTAATTACCTTCCTTTCACTCCAAAGCCTGTGAGCCATCCCAGAGGCTGCTCCTTCACCACTTGACTTCTTACTGTGCTTTATACACCTTCCCCACAGCATCTGAGCAGTGTTGAAGGAGGGAACCCTGCTTTGGCCAGCTCTGCAGCTCAGTGCAAGGGTCCCTGGTGTCTGGTTCATGCAAGGAGGCAAAAGAGAAACTGCTGAGGTGGGATAAAAGAGGAAAATGGCTTGATTTTGACTGTGGGGCTCTGCTCCATTCACATGGATTGGCCAGATCTCCCATCCCAACCTGCTTCACAGTAGATCTGTGAGCTTTTCACTGTGCTCAGTGAGTTTACAGGGTTAGATCAAGCTTATGGGGTTAGAAAAAGCTCTCTTTGCCTGTGTAGTCGTGTTGGTAAGTACATCTTCATGATCAGCCTTTACACAGGCTCCTCTTTCCCTGGGACATAAGAGCTTACATAATTTCATCCATCTCCATGCCAGGTACTTACTCATTGCAGCTCTGCTTTGTTTCCCATTTGCTCCTCGCAGCTCCGAGAGGGTCGGATTGCTGCAGATTTCATTAATGTGCTCTTTTGAGCAGGAAGATGTTGGGCCTCTCTGTCCTGCTGCCTTGGCTGTCAGGCAGCCCGTGGGGCTCCCTGCTGGCACCATATGGCACCAGGGAAAATGGCTCTGTCTGGCTGAGGGACCAGTGATTAACAGAGAGAGCACAGGAAGGGGCAGAGGTAATTAGAAACTCTGATAGTCGTGGTGCATCAGCAAAGAACGCCTCCCAGGTTTATTGCCTCCCTCTCTGCTCGCTCTGCAGTGAGGGTTAATACAAGTTTACCTGAATTAGAGCTCTGCTGCATGGGGAACAGTAAGGATGTGCAGGGAGTTTTCTGGGAATGGAGACAAGCCCAGCAGGGACTCTGGGGTGTTCATTTGGCCAGCCTGCCGTGTCTCTCCTCTCTCCAACCTCTCCTGCAAGTGGAGGGTGACATGAGGCAGAGCAGCCTCCTTCCAACAGCCCCTGGGATGGAGCTGGGAGTGCCCCAAGCCCTTTCCAGGAGAACACAGCATGAAGGGTGCTGTGCTTCCTGAGCATGTCCTGCAAACAGAGCTCCTGTGATTAGAGGAATTTGAACTACTGATGAACTGGAGGACTGAGAGAAGCAGTGACAGGCAAGCAAGCAGTGCTCAGTGGCATGGTGATAGACTGGCTCTTTTTAGCTTTGCCAAGGCCTTGATACTTGGCCTGTAATGTGCAGGAGTTCTGGTAATAATTTGACTTCTGAAGTGCTCCCACATCAAAGTGATCGGTGCACTGTACCAAACACAGAATGCAATTAAGCTAATGTACTGTGCAAGGGAGAATAAAGCTGAACCTCAGATTCGAGTTCCAATTTTTATGAGTGGGTGTAAAAAAAAAAAAAAAGAAAAAAAAAGGAAAAAATCTGAATTAATCACCTACTGCGTTTCCAGTATGGCAGTGATGCCACCGGTGCAGTCACAGGAACAGTATCAGCAAGGCATCAGGTAAACAGGGAATTTACAGGCCCAATTTGGAACGCTGTCAGATTAGTACAAGCACACCTGAGCTGGAGATTCAGATCAGGTGAGCTGGGGGGGTGCAGTAACATACAGGCCAGGGAAGAAAAGCGTCTGGAGGAACCCTGGAAACAGCCAAAGGAGTGACAATCTCTAGAGCTTATACAGCCTGGAGGGACCAGTAGTGCCAGTGCTGGCTTACAGCAGGGGAAACTGAGGCACAGAGTGGGAAAGTGGCTTTCCAGATGTCACCTGCTGACAGGGGCAGGGTGGCTGGCTGGGGTTGCACTTCCACTTCTTTATTCAAGCACAAGCTATTCATGCTGCCCTGTAAACCTGCTCCTGTTTTGTTTCTGAAAAGCCTGGATCCATGCTGCTCTTTAGTTTTAGGTTAGCAGAGCAGCAATAAAAATCTGTCAGTGAAAATATTGCTCTCATTATCTGGACTAATTTGGGCACCTCTGCATGGAGAGATGTTGCTGGGTGTGGACATGCCCCCCATGTGCACTGGGAAGGCTTTCTTAGGAGCTGCATGCTTTGTTCCTCAGTAAGACACCTCCTCATGTTACTGCTTATCTCTTTTAATAACACAGAATGATGGGGATGGATTTCCAGGGCAGGCTGTGTTCCATGCTGCTGTGTCCACATGGTCTCTTTCCAGCACCAAATTGCATGGACAGTAGGATATTTCCTGCTACTCTTCTGGCAATGAACTCACAAATTATAAACACAAGGGAACTTTAAACAAAACAGGCTTTTCCCAGGATTTTGTCTGAAACATGCCCCTACCCCATCCATCCCGGGGAGAGGGGTCTCAAATGTAGCAATGGTCTAATATATGAAGTGGAGAGATGAAGGATGCCCAGTCATGCTGGGATTCCCCTCTGCTTCCAGCTAGCAACATTCCTGTATGTCAGCAATTACACCAGAAAAAAAATTTAAAAAAAAAAAAAATCATCCCTCGTGTAATGAAGAACTCTGCTAGAGAGCTGCAACACTTAGGCTCTGGGTTGGATTTTATTACCGTGATAAAATTACACAAGCGTTGCCTCTCTCTCCCTGCCCGCTGTGCAGCTTCTCGCTCTCTCCGCTGCTCCTCGGCTGCCTCCGCACGCTCCCTCCCCGGGCTGGGGCCGGCAGGGAAGCAGGTGGGACACGCCGGGCTCCCTCCCAGCGCTGGGCTTCTTGGGCTGGGATCCCCGGGGCTGCATCATTGGCATGCGGCGCCTGGCAGGACTGCATCAGTGCTAGAGGAGATGCGAGCGCAGAGCCGCGCTGCGCCGCACCGCCGCACCCCCCGCGCCTCCCCGGGCTGCTCCAGGTAAGAGCCGGGCGCTGCCCCTGCCCCACGGGACACCGGGGGCAGCTGGCAGCCCGGGGTGGGGGGCTCGGTGCCGGGAAGGGAAAAGAAACTAAAACAAAAGGTGCCGCTGGAAAGAAAAAAAAAAAAAAAAAAAAAAAAAAAAAAAAAAAAAAAAAAGATGCGCAAGGGAGCAGCGTCGGTGGCTGAGTTGAGATGGATCGGTAGGAGCTGTAGGGGCTGGGTCACTGTCAGGAGATTGAAGGGGTCAGGGCAGTTGTGAACAATTTAAACCGGCCCCGTCATGCTGCCTTGGCTCTCTGCTGGGAGCCCAGGAGCTGCTGCGCTGGAGAGTTTTAACTTGGGCTGGAGCAGTTCGGAGCAGGGCGCTCCCGGTGCGTGTGCCCCGCCCGGGGCCCGGGCCGGGCTGGCAGGGAGAGGGAGAAGGTGTTTGCCTGGGGACAGGGGCTGCGGTGTCCGCACGGAGCCGTGCGGGATGTGGCGGTGCTGGTGGCACCCAGGGCTGTGCTGAGTGTGCCGGTGCCTGTGCGCACCAGCCGAGCTGTCCTGCAGCCACTGCCGCTGTCCTCCCTTCACCGTCCTCTCCACGGGAGCTCAGCCGCAGCTAAAGGCAAAAACCGCGGTCAGCCTGCCCGCTTAGGAAGGGTTAAATGAAGCCACAGAGGGAAAGCAGTGATCTGGGAGCCGGCAGGGCTGGCTCTCTGGACGGTGGTGGGATGAAGGAGCTGTGGTGACAAGTTCCCGTGGTTGCGTGCATGCCCACAGCACATCCTGTAACACATCCAGGCACACTTCTCTGCAGGGATTATTTTTCTTTTGGAGGACAAGTATTGTTCAAGGGGAAAATTTTATTGCATCTGTCAAACTGCAGCAATATGATCCATGATATCAAAAGCCCATTAAAAATAATGGGTAAAAAGTGGCCCTGCAAGGATATTGCTTGTCAGGGATGACCTCATCTCGAGAAAAAAAGGAAGATAGTAACAGGCTGATGGTGATAATGTTCAGGGGAGGAGCATGCAGTGCTCCATGTGTGCTGAGGGGGATCCCTGACTGCGTTTAGGTCGGACACTTGTAAGCACCACTGGAGCTTGTGGGGAACTCCTGCCATGAGGAGTCGGAGTAGAAGCTTCTGCCAGGCTGAGAGAAGGTCATGTGTCTGACATGGCATGAAAATTGCTGTTTCATGTCTCCTCTGTGTCCCTGGTGTCATCACCTGGGGGAAGGGAGAGGAAAAGGGTTAATTCTCTAGTTTACTTAGCCAGATACTGAACATACAACAGTGCTGCACTGATCATCCCAGGCACTGAGCACATTGCCTGCTGCTCATCTGGAAATACACCTTAGTGCCTCTGCCCTAAATGACACGGGGCCCTAACACTTCCTGCAGTGGGATGTCTATGGTCAGACTCCTCCAGGACAAGCTGAAGGAAGGAGTGGGAGCAGGGGCAGCATCCATGGCTGCTTCTGATTCTTGGTCACAACAGAAAAGCCTTCTTCCATCAGAAAGAGGAGAGGAACATCTCCCTTCACTGTAAGAGGGCTACTATAGGTAGCAGCACCTACACTGGGGCCCTGGGTCTCAAGAGTTCCAAGAGGTCCTAATTAGCTCCTATTGCTTCTCCTCCTCATGGCCCTGCTGTGAAAATCATGTCCACCACTGTCAGATGAATTCAGCTGGAGATCAGACCTTCAAGGACTCCTTAGGTTTTCCTAACACAGCTTTGTAGTTGCATGATGTGGGTGCTGGGGAACCCTTTGGGAGCATCAAGGCCAGAACCAGAAAGTAGCTGACAGGAGACAGCCTTCCACTTCAGCTTGCCAGATTCTGAGAGGTCTGCCCCATGAGGCAGCTTTTTGCACCTATTTATGTTCTGGAACATCTTTAAATGAAAGTCTCTGGTACCTGACAACTTCTGATTGAAGGAGCTGAGCTGGAGGAGGAAGCCCACTCAGGTTCTGAGACAGCCCTCAACCTGCAAGTGCAGAGCTGGATGCTTCCCTAAAATCAGCCTTGCACCTGCAGGTGATTTCTGCCAATCTGGCTGTGTGCCTGCAGGCAGGGTGTGGGTCCCAGCTTCTGACAGCACAGTCAAAGTGTGAAAAATTCCAGGAGGAGAGAAAGAGCACATGGGCTGGTACTTGGTACAGAAGGTACAAGAGTTTAGTTTAGCCTGTAAGTGCAGGGAAAAGGCAGGATGCTTAAGATGCATTCCTTTCATGCTCTGAGCTGGGAGCATTGCTTTGGTGAAATGAAGTGTGAGAGATGAAAAAGGCAGGAAAACTCCCCATGAGCCATGGTGATGCTGTCCCACCTGTGTCCAGCACACTGTTGGGCAAAACCTGGTGAGATGGGTCTGATTTTGAGGCTCATCCTGCAACTGCCACAGCTCCCTTCCTCACCTGAGCCAAATGACAGCCCCTGGGTCCTGCCACCTCCCCTCAGAGCTGGTGTGGGTGGCCTCTTCCTGGCCACCAAGTCCCAGGATTGATAACAGTCCTGCTGGGGGAGCAAAAGCCAGCCTTGAAAATTCTCTTCCTGCATCATCAAGCTGGCAAATTGATTTTCCAGATCATGAGCTGAACCTCTGAAATTGTTCTCTTCTGAAGAGATTATAGAATTACTCCTGTGCTAATGAATGCTTTAATGTTACGGTGACTAAAGTCCCATAAGCACTTTAACTGCCAAAAAAAAAAAGGCATTGTAGGAAAGGGGAGCCTGTAGTGGCTGTGTCAGACTTCATTTCACCATCTGGGGAAGAGGAGAGGAGGAAAACGAGAGGCAGATGAGGAGACTCAGGAAAATAAGGAGAAAGAAAATGAGGAGAGAGGTGAGCCTTGCTGTGGTCTCCCAGGGAGCTGCTGAATCCATCAGGAATCCCTCCTGCAGCTCTCCAGTTTATCCCTCCATCTCTGAATGCAAGCAGGAATGGTAACATGTTAACTATTTCCTTTTCACCATCTCTCTGGCTGTACCCTCTGGCAGCAGGGATAACCCAGCTCCTGGTGACCCAGGGCCCAGGGTGAGCAGCAGAGCCCAGCTCCTGGGGCAGGCTGCTGTAACTCCCATGGGATTATCCAAGTTTAGCACTTCCCTCTGCCCTCCTGATGCACTTCTGTCAGGCTCTGATGGCACCATGACACTGGTTTCCAAATATACAGTAAGAAAGCATATTCCCTGACACCCCCCACCAAGGAGTTTGCCATTTATTAGGCAGAGAATGTGCTTCTGGGGATGAGTCTGCATTGATCCCACTGGTGTTCACAGAACACAGTCTCACCTCTGCTTTTCAAACCCTGGTTTTATTGCACTGTAGCTCCATGGGTTTGAACCAGGTTGTCCCAGATTTGAGCAAGAGCAGAGTTAACCCCTGAGATGGGATGGGGGAGCAGTGCAGGGAAAACGCCTCCGTGCCCCAGGAGCTGCAGTGCAAGGGGGAAGGCTGGTTTATATTTAGGTTAAGGGCTCTGCACAGAATGGGTAATCCTCTTTCCATGAATTATCCAGGGGATTAGACAGCTTTAAACTCCCCCAGGCCTCCCCGGCTGCAGCCAGGCTCGGTGGGAGCCAGGGGGGCAATGGCTGGAGGGAGGGAGATGCCAGCAGGTTGCTGATGACTCATTTGGCTGCTGCCAGCCTTGCCAAGCACTCCAGGAGGTCACCAGGGGCCCAGCCGCAGAGTGACACGGGAGTGACGTGCAAGGCGAAAGGGAACATCCCAGTTAGGAGAGAACATGGAGCTTTTATAAATAATTGCAGAGACCAGGAGCGTGGCAGCAGGTAGGAGGAGGGGCAAGAGACCCGAGGCAGCAGCTTTCCAAAGTGTAATGTCCTCGCTAGACTTCTCCAAGCTGTTTCTCTAACCAGAAAAAAAGGGCTGCTTTTGGAACTGCAGCTGATCCACCCGAGGAGATGCTCCAAACCCACCTGCTTGGGCTGGCTCTGCAAATGTGATTCTGGGGATGCAAGTCAGGCTCATCTGTTTGGAGTGAGAATGGATCACTGTCAATACTCCATTAAAATGTTGAAGGGAGGCCAATAGCACAGCTCAGGGACAGTGAGGGGGTGGGGAAGAATGGGATGCAAGCAGGGAGGCAGGCTTGCTTGCACCAAAACCTGAATATTTTACTCCATCATGGAGCAAGAGCTCACAGCAGATTTCTGTTCTTTACCTAATGCACAGAAAAAAAGGAAAAAAAGGAGTCCTGTCACTAATCTTACCCTTCATGTCACAGAAGAGATATTCTTGACCCTCTACATGTGGGTCTTGGGACAAAGCTTTGGTGGGGAGATGAATGAGAAATGCTCAAATGTGCACACTGAGCTGTGGCACCCAGCTCTGCAGGATGATGAGGGAGCTCTTCCTCCTTGTGCCAAAGGCAGTGGAAAAAGTCAGCAGAGAGGACCAGTTCATGAAACAGGAACAGAGTTCTTGTGTCCTGGCTGATTCTCTGTCCATGGGTTTGTGGTGGGACCACTCTCTTCCTCCCCTAATCTCTAGAAGCTGGGGTCTAGCTCTAAGCCAGTACTGTCTGCCTTCCTTCACTCGGGTTTCCAGGCTGTAACTAAGAAATCAGTGCAGGGCTTTGATTTCCCCAGTTCTCGTCACATATTACTGCTGCCTAGACATGTAGCCACCTTGCCCTGGAGTTAACTGCCCTGAACCTGTGCACCCTCACAGTATAGCTCTTGTCCCCCTGACTCAGCCTGGTCACCCTTCTCTGGACTGTGGAAAAATCAGGTTTATTCATGGGGAAGTTGAGTGCACCAAGACACTGTATTTCCCCTGCATTGAAATCAATTTATTCTACTCTCTGCTGCTTATCCTACATAATCTAAATGAGGAATTTCACCCTGTGTTTTCCCCTGCCCAGAACTGGGACAAATCGAAAGCCTTGTTCTGCTGTTCAGCATCTCCTCTTTTACTCATATCATCAAGAGGATGCTGTTTAAATAATGTCAGGGGAGTCTGAGTTGAAGAGGGAATAAAAGGACAGTCTCCCAACTCACTGCTAGGGTGAGGAATCCTGTGGCTGGCCCCGCAGCTCCTGCCTTGCCCAGACACACAGGCAGAGTCCGTGTCAACCGTGGCTTGTTTCTGCCTGTGAAGGCAGAGCTAGAAATCACTGGAGAAAGCCTGGGTGGAAGAGGGAAAGCATGGAAGGGAAAGACCATGGAAAGTCTTTGCCTTTAATGTGAGCTAATGTCTTTCCTCCCTGCGTCGAACATCCTCAATTTCCTGTTTAACTTAAAAGTCAACACATCTGTCACGTTAGCATCTCCCGCCCGCTGCCTGGTTTCCCCAAGCCACCCCCCTCCCATCTGCTCTCCCTCCTGCCTCCAGCCTCCCTGCACTCCCATTGCTCCGTGCCTGGGGGGGTGTGCGTGCCATGGTGTTCTCTGCTGCCTGATGGACTTTGCCACAGCTCCTGCTTCACTACCTGGATGTGGCCGCAGCGGGATGATCGGCTTGGCTTGCAGAGCATTTACTTCTAATCTCCGGCTTGTGACATCCCTGCAGAAAGGGGCAGCCCTTCCAGGAGCAGCTCCACTGGCTAGAAAGAGGGGAAATGGCTGGTGAACGGCTGTGATGAGATATTTCCTAGTTCTGGTAAGCGATGATGCTTTTCTCTTTGGTCCTTTTCTGGGCAATCAGACCAGGTGCAAAAGTAATAGGGCTCAGTGGGGTAGGAAAGCAAAAGGAGGGAGCTGAAAAAGAGACAGGAAAAAAACCAGGGGAGTTCATTTGGTTTGTAGTGAAGCTTTTCCAGGGGTCAGTGCTCATCAAAGCAATTTAATTACTGTTAAGTGAGAGGCTGGGAATCAAGCAGATCAATGTGTGTGCCTGGGCAGCTGGACCAGCTCTCACTCACAGGCAGATCCATTGCCCACCCTTTTTTCCTTTGCAATTTCCAGCTCTGGTCTGATATTTTCCATGAGCTCCTACCTGAATGCTGCTTTTTCTGCCCTGTGCTTGTTACTGCAGGAGTTGTGGGAAGTCATTCATAAATTCCTGCCCCTGAGTTGATGCATAAAGCCTCTTCATTTTCCTAGCTGATAAACTATCCCCATCCTGAAGTCTAACTGCATTTTTCACTGAAACCAGTCCCCTAGGTTCTGCCAGCAGCTGATGTAGAGAGAGGTGCAGATAAAGATGTTTGGAAGGAAGTGGGTCTCACTGGACACTCTATTGGGACCATGAGCTGTCTGATGTCCTGGACATGGGATTACTCCAAATGAGAGGTCTGCAAGTCAGTGTCTCACAGGATTCTCAAAATAGGTGTCCTGCATCTCAGCAGAGTGACAGCAGAGCTCTTATACCAGGGATGAATTTAGGGCCCTTGTTTAAAGAGGATCAGGGAATAATAAACCTAAGAGCAGTCTTTGCAATCTGGCTGTATTGAATCTGCAAAGGTCTGTACATAACAAAAAAAATAAAGGAGAAATGTACTGGGGGAGCTTTGGCAATTTTTCACAGATTCAAAGATGTGACCTTCCTGACAGACCTGTGTTTCACCCAAAAATTGGTGCAGAATTTGGTTTGGGGATACCAAGACTTTTTTTTTTTTTAAAGATTTATTTTTGATAGGCAGAATTAAAACTAGTTCTGGAGAACATTTCAGAGATGACTTGTTTATAAAAATATTCCTCTCATGATGTATTCATGCAGAAACCTCCACTTGCTAAAAACTCACACATTTCCTACTCTTTGAAGTTAGATACTGTGACACTGAGAGTAGGGCACTTTGGGGTTTGTGATTTTTTTAGAGTAACCTAGAAGTTTCAAGCACCAGTCATATTAAATCTAAAGAAAAAGATCCTCCTCTCTTCAGCAGCAGGTTTTGACTGGGAGTTTTGTTTCATGTGTGTTTCATGGGGACAATCTTTTGACCAAATCTGTGTGGTAAACAGGGGGTGAAGAGAACACGAAGAACTGGAAGGGTTTTTATGTGACTAAATCCCAGCACTGGGCAAGAAGAAAAAAGTGCAAGTGCAGGAATTGCCCAATTTGTTATTTTTGAGGGGTTGATAATGTAAGTAAATCATCTTAGAGAGGACAGCTTTTGTGTCCTTTAACCAAAACACCATGGTTTGTTTGAAAAGGTTGAAAATCCTTCATTCCATGTTTCCTGGGATATTGCTTCTGAGCACCAGAAACGTCTATAAATTATTTTTCTTGTTGAATTGTCTTCTAAAACCTGCAGTAATGTTGATGCCAGAGTATCTTTGCTGTCAGTTTGATGTTGTGTGCACTTGTCCCACATTCAGTCTGCCATGCTGGCCAATGGTGACTGTGCTTTCCTGTCCCTCTGCAGTGCTGCCTGGCACAGTTAATTTCCCCTGTTTAATTAATGGCTTTGTAATATTTATAAAGAGAAAAACCTCATACCCATCTGTGATAATTTTGGTGCTTCTGCCAAGATGAAATTCTAGGGCCAAATGAATATTACAATATGCTGGATATAGAGATGTTTATAATGTCCCAAATTTCCCTGAGCCATCCTGATTTGATAATGGGGAAGTGAAGGACTGATCCTAAAGTCTTTGGATAGAAACAGAATTGAATGTGCTACAGAATTAATGAATGTTATGACTTTAATTGAATTTTAGTCTTTTCTTATGGACGTTTGGGTTATAAAGAATGGATTTCCCTCGTGAAAAAAAATCCATTTGTTAAGGGCAGGGAGTCATATGGGATCTTAAATGAAGAACACTCCAGACCATTCCTGTGATGGCACTTGGCATCAGTCATCATCTCCTCAAGACAAGGCAATCAAGAAGATGGAAGATGAAACCTTTCCTTGCCAGGGAGACTCTTCCACATTATTTGATTGAAATTGGAATCCTGTCACCTCATGCTCGTTTCTCCAGATTTTTCTTAGCACATCTGCTAAATTACCAGCAGCTATTTGCGTTTTAAATGAGGGCTTCCTCCCGCACACCCCATCTGCTCAGCCTGTTTGTTCTTCCCGTGCAGTCACGACTTTGTGAGCACGGTTGTGGCAGAGGAAACTCACTGGTGTGGGGGGGAGAAGGAAGATGGGATTGACTGAGGTGGCCTGGCAGATTCCCATGGCTGTGCTGAATTTGAAAGAGGAGCTGGGTTAAAACTGAGGGAAGAACCTCTTATGAATGAGATTTTCGTCACAGAAAGGGGGCTGGGAAGCTCAGGCCACTTTGAGGACAATTCTTCTCTTTTCTTTTTCTAGTACTGTCCCAGGGAATCTTTACAAATAGGTGTCAGAGAGTCTCCAATATCTAAGGTGACATAGCTCACCTGGGCATGTTTTTGACTGATGCCTAATGCCAGAGAGGGAGAAGAAATTACAGCTTGCTTGGAGGTGGTTGAAATGTGAGAGCACTCTAAGTATTCTAATCTCCCTCATTAAAGTTGGATGGGCTACAGGTTTTCAGAGATGTTTTCTGCTCACCTTAGTGTGCCACACCTGGAGATATGACTACAGATAGAGAGAGATGTGATCAAGATGTACAAAGTTGTGTTGTGGAGGAGACAGTCAGTAGGGCTGCTGACTTATCTTCTCAAATCCAAGACTCAGGCAACATCAGAACTAAGAGAAGCCAGGTACAGTTCCAAGATGCCTCTTGGCATGAAGGCTGTGTCAGGTCTGATGCTGGGAAGGTTCCTCCAGGAGATGCTGCAGGACTGTGAGGGCTCAGTTCTCACTGACTCAGTGTTTCCAGTCAAACTGTCTGTTTTGCTGTGCTTCACAGCACCTCTTGTGGGAGATGAGTTTGCAGGAAGCTGGAATTCAGCAGCTCCTGGCTGGGTGATGGATGGATTTGTTCAAGCCCTGGTTCCCAGCACAGCAGCTGTCTCCTTGACCTCCCACCTTGCCAGGCTGGGAGTAAGAGGCATGGTGTCCTCTGAGCAGCACTGCAATGTGGAGACTTTCCCAGTCCTGGCCTGGAGATACTCCCTGTGGGGTGTTCTGTAAAACGTGAGAGGGTGAACAGATCCCTCCCTGCAGGATATTTTTGACCCTGGGGAAGGTGCTATGGGAGCCAATCTGCTTGTGCACATGCTGTGCTTCCCACCCCTCCTGCTCTTGAGGTACTGCAGTGGTAAACTGAAGACAAGTCCTCTGTCAGGACACAAGTGGTGTCTCAGGGATTGCTCCCACCATGTCCCTCCTGGCAGCAGGGAAAAGCCTCCCTCCTCCAAGGGACACTGCTCTCGCCCTTTGTGGCAGGTGGTCAGGCTGCTGCAGATTAACTGCTATAATTATTACACCTCACCTCCTGAGCTTATATCCAAGCCCTTCTCAGGCATGCAGGACTCTCCTGGTGTCTCCTCTGTGCCTTGACACTCAGAAGAGACCCCCGTAGAGGAGGTGGTGGTGACTTCTCTGAGGAACCTCATTTATGTCGCAGTCCTGCAGGCGATCATGGTCCTCCATCAAGCCCAGCTACACCTTGTTCTGCAGCTCCTGAGTCACTCCCCAGGGGAGTAGCACATCTGGGGAATCAGGTTAGAGGCAGATTAGATTTGATGCTCCAAGGGGATGATTGAGGGTTTGAGGGACAAGAATAGAAGTATGGAAAATTCTTCTCCAGCTGTACTTGGCACAGAGGGTGTGTTGCACAGGACACTCGTACAGATGAGTAAAAGTTCTTTTAGGTTTACAAACTATCCTGGGTGGGTGGATCCTGATGTTATTCTCAGGGCTGTAAATCCTGAGAATAAGTAAAATTTCTCTGGATTTACACCAGAATAAGACATAGATGGGCTACTATGAGAGATATCACACCTGATAATGCAATAAAACAAAACAAAACAAAAGATCGTTCTGCTCTGTACACAAAGCCCAGGGCTCTCTCTGACCTGATAGGTGGAAAGTAGGAGAAGAGGAGGTGATTTGTGACCACAAGAGGTGTGGGCTTTTACAAAATGGCAACTGGTTCTCAAATGCTTTCAGAGCGCTGCAAAGGAGGAAATCTGCCCCAAATTCCTCTCATCTGCTTCCACTGAAAGTGAGAGTGGGAGCCAGTGGGATCAGCCATTCCTTGAGGGGGTTCATTTGTCCTTCTACACCCCTAAACTAATGCATTTGCAGCCCAGTGCATTTCAGATCTTTTATCAGGACAGTTTCATTGCAGCGATCTAGTGTGCATTAATTACAGGCATGTGTAAATGAGGTGTTAAATGATTTATGCGCAGACCCAGATTGAGAAATCCCAGCGGTTTCTTCTCCTGATGTGTAGCTGCTGTTGAAACAGTCAGACTTCCTGGCATTGAGGAGGAGATGAGGAGTGTTCACTTGCAATTCAGACCCAAAATTGCTGGGCTTGGTGCAGGCTGAGCCTCCCTGGTGAGCCAAGGCAGGCTGTGACCAGCATGAAAGGAGCAGGGAGCCCATCTCCGGTGGGGCCGGCACATCCATGACAAATCCTGCTGTCACCGCTGCCAGTCACTGGCCCTTTGGGATGCTCTGACGTTGGGACACCCTTGGGAAGACAAGGAATGCCTTTTGCATTCTCAGAGCCAGAGGATGGGATTAAGAAGAGCGTAATTTTAATTAATCTTGTAGTTATTATTTATCACTAATTGGATATGCGTTCGGTGGGGTTTTTCCTTCTCCTTTTACATAAGGGTGTTTAGGGTTGGTTATTATTATCTATTTTACAGTTCTAGCAAGAGAAGATGCTTTGTTCTTAAGAGTTAAGACACTGCAAACCATCAGAGATGCTGCCTGTGCTGCAGCCTTGCCTGGATTAGTGCCTGGGGATGCTGGGCAGCACAGACACCTCCAGCTCAGAGTGCCCAGCAGCAGGGGAGGGACAAACCAGAGCCTTGCTGGGCTGCTGGGTACTGGGGATATTGCAGAGATCAGGGGTAAGAAACATTCATAGACCATTTCTGACCAGAAAGCATTTGGTGTTTTGACATGATTTTGGAACAGGCATGACTAAAGACACTTTGGGGTGTCTCCTTAAGGCTTTATTTCCTAGCTGCCCTCCTTAAATATGGTGGCTACCAACAGAGTCTGTGCTGAATGCTGCAGAGCCAACCCACGACAGATGATGTCCTTTCAACTCCTGTAATCCCTCTGACACACACAGGACAGGCACTAAGGGAATGAAGAAAGAATAGGCAAAGCCTAATTTTGCCCCCTGCCACGCCCTGCAAGTTCTGCAAAAATTTGTCTGTAGCCAAAGCTTACACCCTGCCTGCTTTAAAACCAGAGAGAGATGGAAGAGAGCTCAAGTCCTGCTGACTCACAATTACAGGGTGCTGAGCACAGCAATTTCCCAGCCATCAGTAGGAAAGGAAGTAAGATTTACACCTGGGAAGCTCAGGGAATTTGGAAGGGAGGAATGAAAAACAAGGTGCTTCAAAGCCATGCTGTTTGGAAACTGTCACAGCTAAAGCAGAAGGCTGAAACAGGGCTCCCATTTGTCTTTCTCCAGAGCAAATTTGTGGAGGAGGCAAGTTTTCAGGACGGAGAGAGGCTTGATGAGGATCCTCATCCCCCTCGCCCACTCTGTGCCAGGCAGCTGCTGCTTGTCCCTGCTGTTCCAGGCCATGCAGCTGATTAAATATTGAAAGGGTTTCGTTGCTGTTGCTTGAAAAGCTTCTGTCTGGATGAAAATGAAGTTATGTGAGGACAAGTTTGTGCTGGTGAAATTAGTCTCTGTTTGAATACATCTGGCCATACCGTACAAACACACCCAAAATAGCTTTGTGGGTTTTAAGGAAAAGGCACCATCAGGACGTGGGTTTGGGTTCCTCATTTTCAGAGCCAAGGTGTGGGAGTGCTCAGGGAGGTGGGGATTGCAGATGGGGGTCAGGCTGAGTTGTCAGAGACCTTGTGGCATTCAGAGGTTGTTGCAGGTGCTCAAAGGCTGGTTGTGATGGGAGCCAGCACCTGAGGTCTGTGTGTTCACACAGCAGCTCCAGGCTCAGCTCCCACACACCCCCAAAACCACAGGAGAGACAGTGATGCATGGAGGTGCAGGCAGAGAGAGAGGAGGGGGAAGGGATTTGTGTTGAGTTATAGGATAAAAGCAGGGGCAGGAAGAGAGCTGGGATTAGAGGTAAGGGCCAAAAGTGTGAGAGATTGAAAGGATTGATCTGTGGGCTGTGACTGTAGGGAGTGTCGCAGCAGCACAGCTTGGCCTGAGACATTTAGTCACTTTATGCTGTCAGAAAAGACACATTTGAGCAGGAAAAGAAGCTCCCTTCATTGTCTGAGTGTCCAAAACAGGCATACAAATCTGTGCTGTGATCAAAGGAAAACTTGGGAAAAATGTCTCTGATCTCATTAGTGTAAGTATAAACAGAGAAAAGATATCAACTTGATTAAAATGCTGCTGTAATCTGCAGAGATGCAGGATAATCTGTCCTGAAAGCACCAGGCCATCCAGCAGGCAGGGAGGCCATCCAGCCTGCAGGAACAGGACAGGATGGGTAAAGAGCTGCTGGTCCCTTTGGGTCATGTAGAGATTTAGATGGAGAGACAGGACTTCCATCCTTCCTGCAAGGGGAATTCAGTCCTGGCATTGCAGTGCATTTACTTTAATACATAATCATCATTGATAATGATCAACCAATCATCATTGGTTTCTGGTTGTTTTATCTATAAATTAAGTCAAATTTTGTCATAATTTTATGAAATATTTCTGGAGTTTTATGGTTGCATCCTATGGGAGAGAAGTCTATAGAAATGCCTGTGAGTAAACATGCAAGAGAAGCTTTGCTTACTCACAGCCTGAGTGAACTGGCCAACATTTGCTACACAAAACAAGGCATTTAGCAGCTATTTTTTTTTCCCAATGGTAAGGGAAAAAGGGATCATATTTATCTTCCCTGCTCAGACCAAGGAGATATATCCACAGCAGAATCTGTGTTTTCATTATTCTTTGGACCTAATTGAAACTTGATTTTAAAAGTTACATGAATCATTTCAGTTTATGGGAGTCATTAAGCAGTTTGTAAGTGGTTTTTTTAGTGTTTCATGACAGTTGTTAATTGCATTTGATTAGAAGAACATAGTCACAGCAGGGCTGATGGATGGATTCTCATCTGAGCAAATCTGGATTAATCTATAGCTCTAAAGTTGTGGTCCATAACGTAATTGAAATCAAATTAAAAATCAAGACTGCTATTATAATGGGATGTGTGTTCATGGTGAAAGTCGTTTGCTATTATTTTGGCATCTTTTTCTTTCTTTCAGAGCATCCAGTGTAGCTCTTCAATTTCAATTATTTTTTTCATAATTATAAGAAAAGTTTTCGCACTGGGAAATATTCCGTCTGGAAGATTTCCAGAAGAAAATATTTCTTTTGACATTTAAAAATCAAATTCTGAAATAGCTTTTAATTCCTACTAGATTTAGATAAGCCATTTGATTAAAAAACCATCCCGAATTTCCATCTCCCAGCAGTGTACTGAAAATTGCTCGTTGCAATTATTTAATTAACTCTTGTTGAGGGGTTTTCCCCCCTCATATGTGCTATGAAATAATGCCATGATTTTGGCTGGCTTACAGCATCCGAGCCCATGTGGCTCAGCAGAAATGCAGGGCAAGTAAGGAAGCAAATGAAGTCTGTTACATCTGTACTACACAGCCTTTTCCCTCAAATGGGAAGGAGTGCCCAGCCTGCCAACCCCACAAGTTGGAATTAAACCCCCCAGGGTAAATAGGTCAGCTTGGAACAGACCCTCCCCAGGGGTCTTGATCTCCTGTACATCTTCCTGAATGAGAGGATTCTCCCCCCGAGATGTTTTGGGAAGGCAGCAGCCCAGGGCTCCATCAGAGTCTGTGGCACTGGAATGATAGGAGACAAGCTTTGTCTTTTTCCAGTTAATAAGTGTAGCTCTCGTTCAGTTTCTTCCTTTACTCCCTCCTTTCTGTCAGTGTAAAGTGTGTGGGAGGAACTCCCTGTGGAGGGATCTCCCCCCTGGATGGGAAACGCTCTTGTGGTGCAGGGCTCGGGGACATCCACCCACAGACATCCACAGACACCCAAAAACACCCCCAGATATCCACAAACACCCCCAGATACCCACAGACACCCCCAGATACCCACAGACACCCACTGATACCCCCAGATACCACAAATACCCACAGGTACCCAGAGATATCCACAGACACCCCCAGATACCCACAGACACCCACAGACACCCCCAGATACCCACAGACACCCCCAGATACCCCCAGATACCCACAAACACCCCCAGATACCCACAGACACCCCCAGATACCCACAGACACCCCCTTTCTTTCCCCCAGGGAGCTGGCAGGAGCCTCAGTGGCCTTCCAGCAGCAGGAACCAGCAGCTCCTTGCCCTGCTTTACAGCACGTGGGAGGTGGCAGCTGGTGGATCCCTGCCCTGTGGGGGTATTGGGGATAATGGAGCTGCTTCCCTGATTAACTCTGGCAGCGGCTGCTGAGTTAATTAGTGGGCAGATATAGGATACTAGGCATTACTAATTTGTCCACAGATGCAGCTTGGAGCTGAGTGGGTTTGGGGTGGATTTCATCCCTGCTGTTAGCAAAAGTAATTTTCAATATCTGTTTCGAAGTGTTTCAAGTTCCACTTTGAGCAGGAGATGCTTCTGCTGTTCCCACTGTGAGATTCCATCATGAGGAATCTACATCTACATGAGATTTCAGTCCAGAATCTTCCTGCATGGCTTCATTTCACATCCATCTGGCCCTGCTTGCTCATGTCTGGACTTGTGCCTTGCCCTTGACAGGCGTGGTCATTCTGGTTTCATCTTCTCACTGGGAAGGGGAATCTTGCTTGTTCCACGTGAGGGAGATCCAGTTAAGCATGAGAGACTCCTGAGAGGTGCTAGAAATAATTCATTTACTGTGGTTGCAGAGGCAGCAGCTTGTTCTGAGGTGTGGTTAAAACACACGAAGGCAGAGATCTCCCAGGATCCAGCTGATATAGAAAGGACAAGCAGGACCCTCAATCAAAGCCTTTAGGGCATTCCCATGAGAATTCCTGTCCTTGCAGCTGGAAAAGAGCCAGTACCAAATGTTCATTACCACAGTGACCACTCAGCCTTTGGCTTGTGGCTGTGGCACAATCAGCAACTCCATTTCCTGCCAGGTCCAGGTAGGCAGATGTTTTCTTTGGGAGTGCAAAGGAGACTGTAAGTGGTTTGGATTGGGATATTGTGTCTGTGCTGCATCTGCTTTCATCAGATGCTTCTTCTATAGGACATCAGAGATAGCACCTTCTGGGTGGGTGTGGGTGAAAACAGGTGCAGTAAAAACAGGAAAAAGGTTGAAAATGGAGTTACTTGATAGTTACTACTCAGTTACTCATCGGAGGAGGGGTTTTCTTTCTTTTCTCCTCAGTGGTTGCTGAGTCAAATGTGCATATCACACTTCACCAAATGAGCCTGTTCTGCATCCTTATGCAGAGCATTTCTTGCTTGAAAATAGAGTCAATTACTCTGCATGTATTTACCCAGCCCAAGGAGCCTGCCAGGCTCCCATCTATATTTCATCAGCCTCAACATTCCCCGAGGCTTGCAGCCCTTTGCTCTGCCTGCAGTGAAGGGCTCCTCCACTGCAAAAGCAACAATGACTCAAGAGAAACACACAGACAGATGAAGTTCCCTGGATTTAACATCTCCTGGCAGCCTTGGCCTTATCCCCTTAATGCTGGGTGACATTTGGATGCTCTTTTCAGCAGCCAGGTACCAGCTGATGTTTAATCTACCTGCCACTGGGCTGATGTAGAGAACAAGCTGCTCCTCACACCCTGAGAAAGTTGGAAGCCAACAACAGCACTGACCCCCTCCTGCCACGCTGTGGTGCCTTTTCCATCTTTAATTCATAAAAGGGTTAAAGCAAGGTCTCTTAAAACTTCTGGCTCAGCGGTACAGTCAGTGCAGGCTCACACTTACAGGTTACTGCCAGCAGTTTGTCTTTGATTTTCAGCAGCCCCACCGATGAGATTTCTGCCTATCCCCTCCAGATGCTGTCCTTCAGCTCCAGAAATGTTGCTGTCAGGGAGCTTTGTCTAAACTTCAGCATCAGTTTGAATTTCAGGCTTTCACATCTGCTGCAAGTGTCCCAACAGAGCTAGGTCCAGCTGGAGAGTCCTTTTGTACAACCCAGTGAAGCCATGGAAAAGAGAAACTCCCCATCTCTCTTTGAAGAATGTGTTCCTTCCCTCTGGTCAAAGAATGTTCATCCAAAAATTTTATTCTCAAATGGAAAGGGATCTATTCCAGAGAAATTAGAAATGTTTGAGAAGCAAATGTTTCTCTTTGTCCATTTGCACTGAAAACTACTGAACCCACTGCAGAACTCTGAATCAGGGAAATCCAGCCAAGTTTCCAAGAAAAATATTACTTAAGTAAAGAAAAAGCATTATTAGCACCTCATTTTTCATAGAAAACCAATCTATTTTCTGATGCTTTTTCCTACTTTATCAGCCTGATGAAACAAACAAGCAAGAAGTAGAAAACAGATTGGTTTTTTTAACATTCAAAGTAATTCCCCTGATTTCTAGTAGATTCCCCATTTTCCAGGCTCTTGGAAACATGTGGAAGAAACAATGTTTGTTCCTCTCAGCAGGGCTGTATTCTTAGAAGGGATGCAGAAAAGAGAGGTAACGTGGTTTTTTCTTCAAGTAACATATGGGCTTTCCAACAGCGATCCCATTTTTTTTTATTATTTTGATTTTACTTTAGGATTGAAATACCAGTGGGTCTTGATGGTATTTGAACCCATCAGTGCCCATGTGTGATTTCTTTACCTTGTTTTCATCGTGGAAAGAATAAATGGCACATTAGAGTTAAATTTTCAGTCATTGATAATGCAGCTTGTTTTTCTTGCAGTTGGGATTAAGCCAAAGGAATAATCATGTGTATCTATGCAATGCATATCTCTGAAATCTCCAGTTCACATTGCTCTGGGATCCCAACACAGGTGATTTTATGATGGTAATACCTCCTGTAATTAGAAACCTAATTAAATATCCTCTGATCTTACCCTTCTCAGAGTCAAACAGCTCAGGGGGCTGATTTGGATTCTCCAACTCTCTCTTCACATGGTCTCCTGCAGCAAAGCAATGGGTGATTTTTAGCACCCTTTGAATACAGACACTGCCCATCAGCATCCCAGAGCTCAGGGGTGAATAGACCATGTTGCTGGTCAGTTCCTAATAACTCTATGGAATGTGTTAAAAAAATAAATCCCACAGAATGACTGAGCTAGAAAGGAGCCAGAGAGGGCAGGAAAGCTGGAAAGCTTGGCCACGTTTGAGCAGAGAAAGTCAGCAGTGCCTCAGCCATCTGTGGCAGCACAGCAGGAGATTTGTCAGGTTCGTGTGGAAAGGAGTCTGAGAAGGAGCTGGTCTCTGGCTGGGGGCAGGTGCTGAGGGTGCTGTGCAGGAGGATCAGCAGTTTTGCCTTCACTTGGCAGCCAGGGTTACTCTACCAGAAGAAATCAGCCCTGTCCATGAGCCAAGGGAGCTCTCTGCAAGATGTCATGCTGCAGGGGAACCCCTTGCTGGAGAGACCACAGCCAGTGCTTCCCTCCTGCAAAGCATTCCCCCCAGAAATGGGAGAAGCAGAAAGAAAAGTTGGGCAAAATTTCCCTGCCTGTACCAGGGGCTCTGCCAGCTCAGCCTGGCTTTCAGAGATGAATGCCCTAAATGAGCAAGAGCAGGAGTGGCTGTTGGTTTGTAGGAACAGCACTGAGGCAGCCTTGGGGCTATACAGGCAAATATCAGGGATGAATCTGGGTTCACAAAGCTGTGCTATGTTTGCAATCTGCTGTAGCACCTCTGTGCTGTCAGCCAGCTCTGACCACAGGGGAGTTCCCCCACAATTTGCAACATCCAGAGACAGCAACAGATTGGGAACCCTCAGGGAGAGACATTTTCTTTCTTTTCAACAAGGGAGAGGACCAATTTCAAGACAATTAGGGGGAGTTATTTCCCAGAGAAATCCTGCTCATCTCACAGTAAATTCCCAAGGTATGTTGCTTGCAGACAGCAAACCTCTGCAATCTTCTCAACTCTGCATCAAACTCTGGTAGCCCAAATTCAGGCACCTTGCAGCTGGTGCTGAACAGAGACCTCCCACAGAACCTTGGAAGGAGAGCCTACATGAGGACAGCTGGACAGGGGACATTTAAGAAGCAGGCAAAGCTGTCACCTACACTCTGTAGAGGATGGACAGACCTTTCAGACACCAAATTTTATGAGATAAGGTCTTATTAAAATTTAAAAGAACACATGAGGTACCAAATGCCTCACCTGGAGGCTGTTGTACCTGGCTTAGATTAGTTTGGAGGTATAGTGTGGCTTTTTATTGCTCTCCAGTTGTGTGGGAAAAAGGCTTTACCTGGATCCTACAGGTGTGAGCAGCTCTGCACAGCAGCCCATGGCCAAGGAATATCCGTGTGTCACATCCTGGTAGCTGTGGCATGTGGCCCATGACTGCTTCCACTTAAGGTCAGTCTTGGAGAAAAGTCTGGGCACCAGCACCTCAAAGCTTGGAGGTCTGGACAGGACCCAGCCCCAGTCATGGGTTATTGGTAACTATGGAAGCTGCCACTATGTCCAGCCCTCAGCTTCTGTACAGGGAATTGAGAAACTTGTTTTATTTGGAAATAACAGCCTCTTCCACAGCCCAGTTTTACAACCCATCTCATCCCAATCCTAGCAGTAAAGCCATTTACTGTGGAAAAGAGGCAGGTGGTGCTTGGGCCTCTTCCAGCACAGAACTCAAAACACAACAGGCACGTCAGTGCCTTCAGCTCTCAGCTCTGTGCCCATCTCTAGATCTGTTTGAGGTTTTTATGTGTGCAGGGGCTGTAGAGACTCAGCACTGTCTTCATTCCATATTCATTACCTGGATTCCTCATATCTGCGCCTCGCTGGAAAAGCTGACGAGGGAATTCAGTGCTCAGGCAAAGCACCAACTCCACAGGCCTGAAAACCAACCTTGTCTGCAGCACAAACACACCAGTTTTACCAAGCAAGAGCATTTTGGATGCCCTTGTCCAGGAGATGCAACATTATCCACCTCTGTTCCCATGGATCTCGCAGCATATTTTATTTGGAAGATAGAAAGCAAATGAATCCCATTCCCAAAATGGGAAATAGAGACAGAGATGGCAGTCACACAGAACCCTACAAAAGTTCTGTTTCAGAGAAAGAACTTTCTGTATAAAATGTCCAAAATTGATATGTTAATCATGGGTCCATGATGGTCTCCTACCATCACTTCCCTGCAGGGATTTCATCCAAGCAAGAGGGGGACTGGTCATCTATTGCCCCTCTTGCCTGCCTTGTACTGACAGGACCTGTTCCTGCAGGCTTGGTGCTGTGGGTTTCTGTGCCCTGGCTGCTTATTTCTGGGCAACCAGAAAGATTTTGCAGCCACCAGACTTTACATTCATCTCTAAATTGCCATCAGAAAGCAGCTTTTTGCCTATCCAGTCTGGGTTAGCTGAAAGGCATGATATCCCCCTGCCGGCTGTGGCTGTTCCCTGGCTCCCTGACAAGGAAGTGTGAGGTTACACTTTGATAAATAACTCCTGATCATCACCTCCTTGCCACTTTCTTCACCTGGGATATTCTATCCTTTCTGCCCTGAAGAGGCACTAATGTGATATGCCTTGAAGTATTTGTTATCCCCTTGAAATTTGCCAGCTAACCCCCCCAGGCTTGTCATTTGGAGGACACCTGCTCTCACACTCCACTTCTTCCTGCAGTCTCCCATATATCATCCAGGATTCCTGCTTCTAGCAAAAGTCTTGAATCTATTTTGTCTTTACTCCAGGTGTGATAGACTGTCATTCTCTCTTCCCCATGGGGAGCAGAAGCCATTTACTGAGATATCACTTTATCTCCTGGTGTCATTTCTGTGTCAATAGTCCCAGTGCAGCAGGTGAAGGGAAAAACATTCCACAGCCTTCCTATTACTGCTACCCAGGACTGACAGCCCAGGGAAATATCTAGCTTGGGATGCCCTCTCTGACAGCTGGCACCAGCAACTCTGTCCAAGAAAACTTCTTGGTGGATTCTTACAGATCAGCCTACACCAGAATGAAGTTCTCTTGATGTTTGCCTCATGTCTTGAAGAACTTCTCCCCATAGAAAAAAAATGTTGTAGAAAAAGAAACTCAGATGAAACTAACCTTCTTTTCTTCAAATGCCAATCCCTACTTTTTAATGCTGACAAGATGTTTCTTCTTGCCTTTTATTCACAGGAGCCCCACAGGTTAGTGTGTAAATAGGAATTTCCTTGTGCAAGATTTTAATCTCTTGCCTTTCAGATTTCTTTAATGTCCCTTTGTCTCCTGTTATGAGACTGCAAGTCCATCTCATTTACATTTTGAGGACAAATAGACTGATGTATTTTTTCTTTTCTTCCCCATTACAAGAGATATTTTCTCTTGTCCCAAAAAATGCTTGGGGACAGAGCCCACACAGAGGGTAAGGAAGGCAGATAAGGCATGGAGGCCCCTTAGAAGCTGCTGCCTTGTTGTTCCAGCCATGAAACGTGCTGGAAATGTCCTTGATTCTGATCAGAAACAGCACATTGGAGGTCATTCACGGGAGGCTCTGTCCATGTAAGCATAATTTCAACATCACAATGGTCTTGGCAAGGACAATCTGAAGTGCAGAAAGGTGAACTTTTGAGCTCTTCACCAGTGATTACAAGATCCTCTTTTCAGTTGTGCCTCTGTTTTCCCCACACAATCTCTGACAGATAGAGAAAACAAATTATTACAGCTATTCTGCAGACAAAGAACTAAACCTAACAGTAACTAAATGGCTTGCCTTAGGTTAATCAAGCCATTTGTGGCATTAGAGAAAACTGTACAGAGTTCTTGATGTTGCCCAAGTCACTAAGCCACCTCTCCTCTAATCAAACCTGAGTCCTAACAAATGTCTGCACAGGCATGTATTTTTTCTAATTCTTTTTTACTCTTTTCATATTTTATAGAGAAATTCCAGGTAAAACATAAGCAGAAATTGCCTGAATTCAACTCTCCTGGCATAAATTCCCCCGATGGCAGTCTGATTTTAACTCCCATCTGTACTGTCGTGCCCCTACCCACAGGCATGAGTCACACTGAGCAATAAATAACAGCTAAATCCTCCTTCTGCCTCGACAGGTGATGCTGAGGATTTTCTCTCTGCATACACACAGAGTATAGTGCTACAGCTTGATGATGTATTGTGGCTATTAATTTGGGGAGATGAAGCTTTTTCGTCACTGATGTCCAACCTGAATGCAGAAATTTATTTGTGTGGGAAGCAAATGCAGAACATTCTTGCTGCTATGAAGTGCTGAGCCTAACTGGCTTCTTTTTGTTTGTTTTTCTGCTTTTTACTGGCTCAAGGCAACAGTAGTCTCTGAGACTGATCCTGTTCTGCCTTTTTCTCTCCCTGCCTTTCCGACCTTCACCATCCCCTGCTTTGTCCTGCCTCCTTTCCTGTGTCTCGTGCTCTGCTGTTGCTTTCTCTCATTCTTTGGCTCCTGCAGTATATTCTCCTTGTTTCAGTTTTTTTCCTCCTTTCCTTCTCTATTTCACAGAGGCACAAACATCATTTCAGAAGACTGTGAGACAGCAAATGCCCCATGGCACAGCTGAAAGCCACATGACTTTGGGTTGTCAGAATATTGGCCAAGCTTTAGGCTCGGTGTAAATGAGCCCCTCTTCAAAGAGCTGTCCTAAAGGCTCCTGCAGGAACAAGAAAGGAATGAGGGAGGCTTAGGAAAAACCACTGCCAGGCAACCCAATGTTCCAAAATGTTAAGGGGCTCATTACATGTGCTCAAATGATCCATTCTCCTCTTCTGCAGGTGCAAAAATACTGCTGGGTGCTCTTTTGAGTCAAAATCCTCCATGAGTATAAAACATAAGTATAAATATAAAGTTGCTATGTGTAAGGTTGCTGGTAAGTCAATACCAACATATTTTAGGCCCTATGGCAATTTTTTTATGACTTCCTTCAGGGTGTTGGCTTCAAAAGTAGGTTCTTCAAAGATCTGAGAGTCTGAGATATTCAAGGTACAGCTCAGACAGGCTTTGCAAATTGCCTCCTTACAGAAGAAGACATCACTCTGTGGGTATGTTTTGTTTGTGCTGCAGTGATATGTGGGGCACATAGTGAATTTGATAGCTAGATAATGGAATCTGTTGAATGATCATGGCTGCTACAAGTCTCCTCAGTAGTGTCTCATATTTAAAAAAAAAAAAAAAAAAAGGTTAAACTAATCAAAATGCCATGAACATGAATGGAGCAAAAGCAATTGCTCCAGTATTTTCCCTGCCACTTAACCTTGAAAGGAGTCTCTTTAAATTTGCTTCTGCTTGCACTTGTATTTCTCCACAGGCAAGGTGCATAATGAACAGTGCATTTGCAATTTTGAAAGCCCTTGAGGCCACAATACAATTGTTTTTTGGAGGTCTTATGCAGAAAAGAAAGAGGCTGGATTTAGCTCAGGAACCACCCCTTTTATCTCATCTCATAATAACTCTGCCCCTCTAGCCTTGATCACTGGGCAGCCCTGAAGGGAAACACAGGGATCAAACCTATTAAAGGGCATGATGGAAGCATAAGGTTGGCTGTGTCTGTGACAGGCTACAGGGGATTGCTGGGAATGAGTGAGAATCCTGGCATGGCCACTGCATTTGTACACTTCACTGGAGCTGGCGAGCAGCTGTCTCAAGAGACTGATGCCTGAGCATCCTGGGCTGGGAAAGAGCTGTTCCTGATGGCAGGAGTGGTTTCCAGCCTGTGGAAATGTCTCTGTTAGAGCTCTTTCTCAACACACTCCAGTGCCACGGCAAACAGGAGATAACAAGCCTGCAAAGGCTGCTGTGAGGTGCAGTAAATTATTTTGTCTCCATTAGCAGGGAGGTTGGTTGGTGTCCCAGCATTGGGAAGGTGATCATGAGCAATAGCTGATGGGTTTTTATCAGTACCTGAGAGCACCACAGTCACCTCCCATCTGAGACTGGGGATGATGTGGCATCCTGGCACATCCCACAGCAGTGTGGGAGCACTGGGCAAAGGGTCCTTGTGTGGCACAACACTGAAGACACTTGGGCTGCATGGATCCAAAGGAGAGAGGGATCAAGGCAGAAAGGAGGAAAGGACAAGACCCTGGGGTGCTGGGTGCAAACAGACCTCGAGACTGCTGTGTTAGGTAGAGGCAAGAAAATGAAGGAAAGGGGTATTTAATAAGGATACTTGCTCAAATAAAATCCCTCCTGAAAGAAAGCACCACTTAGAAATCACTCAGGGCTTTTCTGCTTTCATGGCTCTGTCACTGGAGCAAATCTATTCATCACAGCCATGTATTAATGAATTAGTTAATTAAGCAGCTCATTATTTAATAACTCAGGTTGCAAGTGTGATGAAATAGAAATCCCCTTTGTAGCCAGAGGCACATCTTTGCCAATAAGCTAAGCAGTTTATAGTTAATCAGGGATGTTTGCTGTCTGACACAGGCAGAATCTGCTGAATTGCAAGCAGTTTACTTCCAAGGTTATTGCTTACAGTCCTCTCTGGGAGCTTGTCAGGGCCTCCAAGCCCAGTAAGGTTAAACCTAATAAGCTGTCCAAGGGCAAACACAGGTAGAAATGTTAAATTCATGAGAGGGCACTAGGGCACTGTTGTTTCTGAATAAACATCCAATTTCCTATTGGTTTACACTGCCAGGTGCAATGCTGATAGACAAGCTGGTTTATTAATAAGCAGTAAAACCTCAAAGATTCTAGCTCTTTATGATATTTAAACAGACAAGGAAATAGCAGAAATGTGCTGGTTGTTTGGCTCTGATATGGCTCCCCCAGGTGATTTTGGGGAAGCTCCTTTATTTGCATCTATATTGGGACACCTCTAAGTATCACTTGGTGTCCGGGTTGGAGTCTGTGCCTCAGCTCTACATGAAGGAAAATGTCTGTGGGGCAGCAAAGCTCACCTTTATCTTGGTCATCATGTGGAGGATAGCTGGGTGTGAAGATGGGAATAAATCCTTGCCTTGTTTGTCAACAGGGTCCCTGGAATATGGGGGGACAGCACACAGCATTTGTATTTCAATGCTCAGACACAGTTTTAGTCTCCCTCTGCCTCAAGCCATGATGTGCAAAACAAACCTGAGAATTTTTCCCAGCCTTTGATGGGACTTGGGAGCACCATAGGCTGCTTAGGTGCTGTGGTAATGGGAGAGGAAATAGATGTCTAGAAGAAGTTTAAAGACCATGAGGAATTTCTCAGCTAAAAAAAATTGTTAACCTCAGTAAGATGGCCAAATTCCAGCTCAGGCATATGCATTTCTAAGTTTTCTTTGGGTAAATTATAATTTCCACAAAACTCTGGCACATAAAAGCAGACACTCCTCTCCCACCAGCCCTCCTGCTGTGATTCTCCTCCATCCTCCATGGTTTTGTTCTTGTCCCCTTCAGCACCTCCTTTCTGACTAAGCTCTCGGCTGCGACTTCTCCCCGCGTTTGCTCCTTGAAGCAAGTCTGTTCATTATTTATTAGCTACCATACTCTTACACCATCTGTCTCAACTCATTATCCATATTCAGCTTGTCAAATTGACCTTTTATGGCCTTTCTCTGGAATCCTAATGTGTAGTCTGCCCCTCCTTATATAGATATGTGTTGCTAAGACATTGCTTTCCAACTCCTACTGTTAAACATTCCTCTCTGTATCTATCTCATCAGCACCCAGCTTGCAAGTCTGTGCCCCTAACTTCAGAAAAAGTGTTTATTCTGCTTGACTGATGCTTGTTCCTTGTTTCATCTGCTGCATGTTTGCTGTGCCAGCTTGCTGTAGCACATACTGTCTTAGATATGACCTTTAAAGCATCTGCACCAGCAGAGTATCAGACTTTAGGGTATGATCTCCCTCTAACAGTCTGGGGGACTTTCTGTCCCTTAGTTCATAACATAACATAGTGGATTACAAGCTGAATTCAGCCCACAGACACTTTGCTGTGAGAGTCACCACCACCACTACTACATAAGGCAATGGCATTTCAGTGTTCAATGTGCTGGAAACCAGAAATCTCCCCCAGTGGGAGGGGTGAGAATGGAAAAATGTAAAAGCATTGGAGCAGTGCAGCCAGATTCTTACTCAGCATGAATCAGGGCAGTTCAATCAAACTACTGAACTATTTGTGTTCATACCCTGTCCATCTCTGCTTCCAAATCCAAGGGCTACTGTAAATGCTTCAGCTTCAAAGACAATAGTTTGCCCTCACAGAACGTTGTGTAATGCAGGACTGTAGGATCAAATAATGCAATAAATATTTTCTCCTGGTGGAACAAACATACACAGTGTGCACCTGCCCAGGGATGTGTAAAACCCACCACAGATCAATAGAGATTACCCAGAAACTGTAGGAGAACTTCAGTTCAATAAACTGTGTAGCAGAGAATTTTGAACTAAAATGCTTTCTCTAAATAATTAATCAGGGCTGCTGGTAACACACTAAATACTCCAGCTCTGGTTTCCCTGCATTTCTTGATACACCAGGGCTGCATCTGCACCAATCTTTACCAACCTACAGTGTGGGAGCAGTGAATAAACAAGTCCTGTCCCAGAGACCCTGGCAGCATCTTTGAGCAAAACTATGGGTTTTTTACACTGCACAGAGGATTTTACCCTGTGTGTCCTACCTGTGCTGTAGGGGAGCAATCAGTAGGTGTCAGCTGCACTGCTGAAAGTCGGTTCTTTGAACCAGATGATTTTAAGCCAATGACTTTCAAACACCTTGCTCTTCTTTACAGAATCTGTGGCACAGATAGCTTGCTTAACAAGCTCCATGGAGAGTTTTTGAACCTGTGTTACATATCTATCAAACAATTTCTTAATAATAAAAAAAAGTTTCAGGAGAAACTAGTTTTTTTCCTTAGTTTTCACTCAATAAAGTGCTCTCCTCTGAAGCTACAACAAAAGACACCTCTTTTTCCACAGACCAAAGAAAATTCTTTTTAAAGGCAAGCCATGCTACAGACTTTGATTTTTAAATCTCTTGCTGCCCAGACCCAGTTAGCCTCCTGTGTTTGCAGCCACAGTTGATTGTTGTAGCCATTAACACATAATTTTACACCTGAAAACCATATATTGAAATGCCCTTCCATGTAATTTTGTTGTCTTTGATGGCAAAGTAGCTCTTTTTTGCTTCCAGCTACCATGTCGCTGAATAAGAAACCTAAACTCATATACCTTCCTTAATTTTTCAGAAGAAGAGCAGAAAAGAGCCCTCAGAAATTATACTGGATCTGATATTGCTCCATTTGCAATGGGTTTTCAATCTGGGACTGTGATACAGTCCTCCTTCAAGCATACCTGATGACCATGGTTTCTTTTGGATATTAATTGCAAAGGCAAATTTTACTTCCAGTCTTGTGAGACTGGAGAGGAATCAGAATGGAATTGTTTTCCTACTGATGCATAGAGTGTTCCTTTACCTGTCTAAAATTCTGTAAAAACTTGCATCCCAAGGGCTGATCTGTATTTTGAAAAAAAAAAAAAGAGACCAGGTCTTCAGCTGATGGAATCACACTGATTCACTGGCCAGTGCTCAGGTCTGAGAACATCCTCCTGGAAATTCCCCAGGGACACAGTGCTCTTCACCACCACTGATTAGGATATTTGATGGAAAGGCAAAGGAAGGAAAGTGACTAGTGAAGACCTGCAAGAAATGTGATCTATTCTGATACAATCACCCCCGAAAATAATTGGTGTGGTTTGGGGTTGGATTGGGTTGGGTTTCTTTTTGACTGAGTGATGTCCTCCACAGCCAACTTCTTCCAAAAGTGTTTCAGAGTCCTGTGCTCTGAGACTTTTCCCCTGTTATCTTGGCAGTGAAAGAGAGATGCAAAAAGTCAAGCAAGAATTAATAAGGCTTAGGGCTGATCTCTCTCAGAGATGGCACCAGATGCATTTATAATCTTGGATATGAGGGCAAGAGCTACTGTTATTACAAAGCATTTTTTTCCACAGTTTGTGGATCAATAAAATGTTAGGGCTTCCATCTTTTCCTGGACATTTCCTCCTTTATTCTGAGCACATTTTGGACTATGAATCCCTGTTCTTACTCCTTGACTTCTGATTTTGCTTGGTTTCTACCTTTTTGTATTCGAAGCCCCCTCATTTCCTTTTTCTGCCTTCCCTCACATGTAAATTCTCTTCAGATCCTGCTGCTTTTCCCTCTGCAGGATCCTTGCCAAGAACCCAGCCTTGCCATCTGTCCAGGAGAATGATGATATTGCTCAGCTCTCTTCTGGATGTTGAATTGTGTGGCTGCAGCAGCAATTTTAATGCTAGAAAAACAAAAAAAAAACAAAAAAAAAAACCCACCCAAAAAACCCCCAACAATAATCAGAACCCTGTGGAAGAAAAGCCCTTTTCTGCCTCACAGAGGTCAGATACTTTTAGTCATATGCATATAAATAGCAGGATTACTTTTCCTATATTGTATGTCTCTATGTTGTCTTCTTAAAGGTGCCCCTGAGGTAATTTTACATCCATGAGAGCATAATCATCACAATTTTTGTTGATAAAAACATGCCATTTTCCCAAACCTGAATTATTTAGGGGGAAAAAAATCAGTTTCAACAAATGTTTCTAATAAAAAATGGATCAAGCAGCTGACAGGATGGCATTTCTTAAATGAAATGTTTTGTTTCAGTTTGAAACAAATCTCCATGCACTTCCTTTTATTTTTCTTTTTTTTTGATGCCAATGAAAAGGGCAACTTTAGACAGTATAAAATGAAGAATTTATAAGGGACATGATCTGAAAGCATTTTTGTCGTGCATTATTCGGTTGCAGCCTAATTTTTTTAGATTTCAGAAAAAATATCGTTATTATTTATCCTAGCTGGAATGAGGGAAATTTTCAAAGTTCTCCTGAGGCAAAATAGCGTGTTTTTTAGTTAAAAAAAAAATTAAAATGTGAGAGCCTAAGGATTCGTGGAAAACCTGGGAACACTTTTCCTGATAGCTCCTCAGCTGTGAAGTTGGGAGCACAGAGACCTCTTTTCCCCGGATTCTGGTTTGTTTAAGTTTTAAGGTTTTGGGGAGACAAGCTGCCCATATATGAATATATTCATATATGCATTCATATAACCACAGCTGCAAGGAATCTGCAGTACCCACCAGATGAAAGCTGTGCTGTGCTGGTGTGGGGTCTGGAGGGACACAGAGATGCCAAGAAGCCCAGGGACAGAGCCCAGGATGCTCAGCCTGCAGCACTTCCATCTAGCAGCACAGTAATCCCTCCCTGCCACAGGGCTCAGCCTGTCTGATTACACTGGTGTCATTGCTGGCTGCCTGAAATCCAAGATGCTGCTCCCCTGGGAGCTGTGATTTGTTAGGCACCTCAAAAATCTGTCCCTTTGTGTGTACAAACAGATCCATTAATTGCAACCTCGTTAAGAATCTGAGATTGCAGCTTCACAGAAGCCTATCTACATAATCACCTTTCTCCTTTCAGTGAGGAAAATTTCTTCTCAGGAATTTTTTTTACAGTCAGCTTTGTGACTGCAGAGTGTCCTTATGGTCACTGTAGGATCTGGGCACCTTCCCATTGCTGTCAGCAGAAAGCAGCTCTGGGGGTGAGGATGTTTTGCAGGAGGAGTCGTCCTTCAGGCAGAATATTAAACTGCTCTGCCATCTGTTTTACAGGGATTATTCTGAATACTAAAAATCCCTTGAAAGCATTTTTATAGTGTCCCTGTCCTGCTCCTTCTCCTTAGTGTTCAAGTGACCTCTCCCTCCTGCTGTTGATTTAGAGTCTTCTCCCTTTCTGAGCATGCAGCAAGGCCCTGGGTGGCAGCTCCCAGCCTGGGCTCTCTCCCTGCTGGATCCACACCATGGATGTGCATCATGCACCCACAGCTCGTGCTCCCACAAAGCACCATCCTCACTCTCTTGGCTTTTCCAGAAACTCCAGCATGCCCCAAGGTGCAATGTTTCATAAGAAAACACTTCTCATATCTGCCCTGCTCACTAATTTGACAAGATTTCTGTTCTCTGATAGAGCCCAGCTCTCTGACAAGCCCTGGGCTCTCTTCATTTAGTATCAAGAATAAGAAGCTCACCATTCTCTGCAACCCAACCCCCTCCAAGCTCCACTGTCCTCCAACCCCCAATTTATCACCTCAGCATGCCAGACTTACCTTTATGTCCTCTCACAGAGGCAAATGCAGGTGTTAATCTGCTTTTTTAAAACATCCCTTTTTCCTAGAGTAGGTACCATTTCTATTATGAGGATATCTAAGACTAGGTTCCTATTTTAAGTTGCAGAGCTCAAATGCCTGAATTCCTGGCTAAGTATGCAACATCTGAGCTAATTAAAGAGCTAAAGAGTACAAGAAAACTGCAAGGTGCACAATGTATTTTAAAGAAATGAGGAAAGGATCTGAATCCTGATGTATTCCAGGTTTCTGTGTCCAACACTCAGTTTAATGGACTGTTTTGGGGAGACCTAGAACAAGGCTTTCCTGCCTCTGCCTTCCTGCACCTGCAGGCTCTGCCTTATGGAGCCTGAGGCTGTTGTGTGTTTAAACTTCACTTGTTTGTTTGTTTCAGAAAGGGAGCTGGCAGTTTAAAAGGGCCAAGGGTTGTCATTAGAATCATTTAGATTGGTAAAGAACTGTAAGGCCATTAAGTCCAACCATTGACCCAGAAGTGCCAAGCCCAACACAAAACCACGTCCCCAAGTGCCACATCTCCATGTCTTCTAAATGCCTCCAGGGGTGGTGACTCCACCACTGCCCTGGGCAGACTGTTCCAATGCTTGGAAACCCTTTTGATGATGCAACTTTCCCAATACCCTGTCTGAAACTTCCCCGGCACAGCTTGAGGCCGTTTCCTGTCGTGCTGTTGCTTGTTATCTGGGAGAAGAGACTGACACCCACCCTGCTACAATAGGCTTGGTGTGATGTGTATATTTGTCTCAAGGCTCATGCATCACTGTGAAGGGTAATTATAGCAACCCCAGCCTGCCATCTTTATGACACATCATGATTTCGCATCTAAATGCTAAATGGGGCTGTTAATGAGTGAGTGCAGCTCAGCTTGAGTGAAAGGGTGTTAAAGAATCAGGTCTGGAGTGAATCAGCCTGTGCATATGTGGCAGGGAAAGAAAACAAGTGGTGTGAAATGCAAAAAGTGTAGCATTCTGAAGTTATAGCCTGCCTCTCTGCACTGCCCCTTCTCCTAGGGTGATCCCAGAAAATACCCATCCTACAAACTGAATGGGAACCCAGTCACTATTTTTTGCCATGATCTTTTCTCTGAAGTACGTGTTCTTCCCCATCCAGGTGACTCTCACCGGTCTGTGAGACTCTTCAGCTCATGTCATTATTTCTTAGGCTGCCCAAGATGTGATTCCATCTGGTAAATGCCAGTCTTTGTGTGTCAGTGAAAGAGCACAGATGCTTCAATAGGTCTTTTCTAAGTTTGTGATCTTTGGTCCTCTTGTTGTGGGAGGCAAAGAGCCCAGCTTTAAGCCCCAGCAACTTTTAAATAGAGAACAAAAAGATTTCCAGCACTTGGTTTTTAAGAACATGCTTTTACCTTTTGAAAAGAGAGATAAGGTCTGTGGAGACTCAGAGTCTGATCAGTTCTGCTATTGATCATTAGTGTTATTGTTACCTTGTTTCCTAAAACGAGTTTTCAATTCAGTTCTGTAGCAACCAGAAGGGGACAAACACAGTGAGGTCACTGCTCTTCCTGCTCCAATATTTGAGGTCACTTTGAAGCATGACCTGCCAGCAGATGATTCTTAAAGACTTCCAAAGCAAGGCCTAATGTTCTTTTGCACATATTGTTCTTTTGTTTTTGTTTTTTCTCTTTAAATGAAAGGCTCCTTCCCCTACTTTTCAAAAGAAAATATGTCTCTGTGGAACGACATTTTACTGCCTTGGAGAACACGATGTTCAGTCATGACACAAATCTTTGTGTAATCAACAAAGTTAACTTCAGGACTGGGAGGTTCTGAGACTCAAAAGTAATTTTGAACTTTTTTTAACCATTAAAGGTAACATTCCATCACTGAAACAAGAGCTGTAGAGCTCACTTAAGTGCTTCTGATGACTGTCAGATGTATTAACCCCCCTGCACGTTAACAGCTCTGGTGCCTATGCAAATACTTCTCTTTACTGCTCCCTGCACTGTAGACTCCTGATCATTATAACCTGATCAGAACTTTTTTTTTCCATTGCTTTATTGATTGCTCTTTTTGAGCCCTGGGAAAAGTGTCCTTTTGCCTTTTTCATTTGATGCAAAATGTATGGTATGATTCAGCATAAAAAAAAAAGGGAAAAGGAAACACATCGAATGTAGTGACAAATAGCAGAGGGGCAGAGAAAAGGAAGAGGTTTTGGCAGGCTCTGTTGAGCCTATGTTGTAATTATGGGCCACAAATATATAGATAGATAAGCAGAAGCGCAGAGGAAGCTTTCATGAAGTTCCTTGGAGCAGCTCCATGAACAGCACAGGCAAGGCATGGCCATTAATCCATGCAGGGAAGTCAGGCCTCTGCTCCTTCCTTACCCTGAGCATTTGGGCTGCCAGAAAAATCACAGCATTTGCAGCAGGAGTGATGCCCCTCTGAGCATTTTATTATAGAGACTGCTACTGAATTTCTCCTCTGAAGTCATTTTAGCTGCATATAGCACTGTTATTTACAGTGTGTGCGTTTGCGTGCTCTTCTATAGGTCAACTGACTGTGTAGGTAACAACACCCACACATCCTCAGGCTTGTGCCTGCCCATGTCAATCCATACCTCATTTACACTTTATTTAGGCAAGCAGCTCAAAGCTTAAAGCAAAGTCTACGTTCTGTGCATGCCTACGCTGTGCTGGCTGCTCTGGTGTGACTCCACTCCCTTTCCCATGTGCTTCTCCTTCCAAGCCCTGTGTCTACAGCTGTGTGAGGCAGGGGAATGCTGGAGAGCCAGCTGGCTGGAAACTGCCTGGAAAATAATGGAAATCAGATGTCCAGAAGGAGTGTGTGTTTAGATGTGTCTTGACTTCCCTTGGTTTTCCCTGCAGACAGCAGTGATTCTGTATCAGCTTTGTCTTTTTGCTCTCTGTGAAAATCATCCCCTGTTGATGTTCAGATATGGAGAGAACAGAGCTTGGTGTGACTTTTTGGTGACTTTGTCTTGGCAGACACTGCATGCCAGTTGTGCATCTGGCATACAGATGGAGAGACACTAGGGAAAAAAAAGAAGCCAATAAATAAAATTAATGTGAGGATCTGGATGAAAAAGAAAACCAAGATCATATTTTGTCTCATTATGACGCTAGCCAGTTGTAGGGACCAGGGATGAGAGTACTCTGAGGAGATGGATGGAAACATATTTAGCAACCTGAGAGCTCTGTTCCAGCAACCCAGCCCAGTGCTGTTCTGCTCTCTGTGGAAAGTAGACCACATATGGGAGGCAGGACTTCCAGGAATGACAGAAATCGGGACCACATGGCACTTTACATCCTACTTTGGGTTCCCACTGAACTTGGTACATTGTAATGCTCTGGTTTTTCTGAGGTTTTGGGTTTTGATGATGCAAAAACATTCCTCTGTTGCCATATTTTTTTTCAAAGGAAAAGCATGTGTTCAAAATGTTGGGCATTAAACTCAATGCATGTGTGCTTGCAAGCTTACTGCTGTCTCATTGCTATTGTCTCCTCTTTCTCAGGACATGACCTTCAGCACCACAATGAATCAGGAAAAACCTGTCAAATCCTCCTAGCTCCCCGGCTGTGCAATTTGCTGTTCCCTCGCTGTTCCCCAGACAGCAGCTTTTCTCACCCAAAGCACAGAAACCAGCAAGTCACAAATGACAGCTGGAAAGTGAAGCATTACCAAAAGCTGCGTGAGACTCTGTCAAAGAGAACCTTTATATATAATTCTCCTTCTGAGCCTGGGAAGCTGTGCATCCCATCAGTTCCAAAGAACGGGGAGAAGATATGCTCAAGTAGCCAACACCAGAGATTGCACAAATCCATACGCGTTTTAGAATATCTACAAAGCTTGACCTCCAGCGTTTAGAATTCTCTGTTCAGAATGGATGATGGATATAGAAACACAAACCAGGTCTCAGATGACTACAGATACCAGGATGGCAACTACGACGCACCCAACGACGGCTACTACCGGGGCGGGGATGAGCCCGCGCAGGACGAGGATGCCCAGAGTGATGTTACAGAGGGCCACGATGAGGATGATGAGGTCTATGAGGGGGAGTACCAAGGGATCCCACACCCAGATGACATCAAAGAAAAGCAGAAGAAGCGAGCCCCTGCCATGGATGATGAGTACAGAGACCGTGCTGACCTTATGGCCGAGAGGATGGAGGACGAGGAGCAGCTCGCCCACCAGTACGAGAACATCATCGAGGAGTGTGGCCACGGACGCTTCCAGTGGACTCTCTTCTTTGTTTTAGGGTTGGCACTGATGGCAGATGGGGTGGAGGTGTTTGTGGTTGGATTTGTTCTTCCCAGTGCTGAGAAGGATATGTGCTTGTCCAGTTCCAACAAAGGGATGCTGGGTAAGTGTCACTGGCAACCAGCTTTTCTAATACAGTGAGAAGCAGCTGGGACACCTTTTTCTAGTGACCAGCTGATTTCAGGATCTTCTGATGACTTTCTTCTTGTGTTGTATGTCATGCATAGTCATGCCTGGGTGGATCTGACCCAGGAGGGGTTGACATGCTGATGAGCAGCAGAATTGTACCAGAATGTGCTGTGGCCCCAGTGCCGGTCTGGTCACAGTGGGCTGGATCTGGGCAAGGCAGCTCACAGTTTGCAGGTCCACAGGACAAAACTCCAAGGGATGTTCAAGGATAAATCAGTAAAAGTTAAAGGTGGATCTAGTGACTCAAAATTCAAAGCTGTTAGAAACTACAGGTTTCCCTTTTCTTCAGCCCAAAGTCCCAATTGGCAAATCAACCGTGCAGTCAGTTCCTTCTGCCTGCTAACTTCTCAGTTAGCTCATATGTCCTGGATCAGATGTCGTCAATAGAGGTTTCTTTTTAGGTCTGTGGAATGCAATTAAAGTGCAGCATGCAGATTAAAGCTGAGGCTACTGGCAACATCCCTTTTGCATCACTGCTGACATCTCCCTGAGGTCAAAATACAAGGCCTAGTTATTGGGAGCGAGACTGGGTGGAAAGGTTTGGACGAACAATTTTTTCCCTTGAACAATAGGCAAGCCAAATTCCATCAGCCAAAACAGCAAAGCCTCCCAGATCTCTAAGAATTAGGACAGGATCCAGCATGGTCTGTAGTGAGAGCCAGCCACGCAGTAGGACGGAGCATCTGGAAGGGAAATTAAATAGCTCTTGGAATAACTGCTTGAGGAGGGAGAGAGTATATCCTGATGGACCTGTACTGGGGTTGCAGGGAATCATCAGGGACTGTGGGTCACACATGCTGGCCCAGAAGCCCTGCCTGATGCAAGGTAAATGCAGATTTGGGACTAGACCCCAGCCATTGACTTCATTCTATTTACATTATTTTCATGTGACAAAGGCAATAGATAATTACCCCTTTATAAATCTCTCCTCTTGGTGTACTGAGGGCATATTCACTTTTCTGTTTCTCTCTTTTTTCTTTGAACTTGAGGATTGGGATGTTTCTTTCTATAGCTAGCCAGGTTTGTACTGACTTTTGTACTGTCTTTTTTTTCACTTTACAAACCCCTTAAAAATTCTAGCTTGAAATATCTCCGGTCAGATATCTAAAAGCAAACTTCTCTCAATTAGATCCTGATTTCAAAGGGACTTTGGAATTCACCAGCTCCCTGTGGGACACAAGGCTTGGTGACTTTTCAGTGATGAGACCTTTTTTGAAAAGCAGGTCATTTATTTTGGTGACTCTATGAAAGCTGAGATTTTCTGAAACTCTGACCCTATAAATATCCACCTCTGTATAGCTCAAGCTCTGGCAGGCTCCTGAATGAGAAAACTTCAAATGTCACAAGGGAATCTATCTTTGAAGTATTTCTGGCCCAACCACAGGTAAAAATGAACACGAAATCTCCCCAGAGAGCACATTCTGCTTTTTCCAGCTCAGTGTTTGCAAGGCTGAAAGTTCAGGGTGTTCTGATAAGCTCTGAATAAGCAAGGAGACATTTGGGTCCATACCCAATCCCAGCTCCAGCCTCCTGCGCACTAACAGAGCTAATCTGGGACTGCTAATGAGGGAAGAGAACTCTTCTTGCTGCCTTTCCTGCCCACAGCTTGTGAGAACCTGATTTTGCAGAACAATTTCTCCTGTCCTTGTTTGTCTGAGGGGATCTGCTGTCAAAGTTTGTGTTCAAACTATTTCATTACTTCATTATGAGAGGAAAAAGACATTCTCTAAAGCCAATAAAAGCTGTGTCATCTTAGTTTGGGGCAGGGAGGAGAGTGGGTGGTTATGGTAGCATGCAGTTGTGACTGGTGGTGTACATGGGGCAAGTCTCTGATTCAGTCCATCTTACTTGTTAAACACCTTTTCTTGTCTGCTGGACATTTTTCTGCTGCTGGATCTGAGGTTTGTGAGATAACTCTGTGAAAATGAATTAAGCATGGCTTGGAAAGCCTTACATTGCCCAGCAGTGCTCTGACGTGAGTAATGAGTACCCAAGGCATCAAGAAGAGAGTATGATGAGTCTGGGGTGGTAGGGGGTTGCTGGAGGGCATAGGAAGGGAACAGTGCAGATCTCTGCTCTGGAGAGGGAAAGGAGAAATGCCAAATGAAGGGTGGGAGCAGCAGAGAAAAGAGGGTGTTGGAGGTTTGACAGGTATCAGGGCAGTGCAGGGACATAAGGTGTGGGTGCAGCCCTGCTTCCAGCACAGCCTCATGTCTCAAATACTGCCCCTGCAAGAAGGTTTCATCTCTTTTCTGAGCAGCTGGGGCATAAGGACAGCAGATATCAGCTTCTCAAGGGGAAGGCTGAGGAAGTGCTGGTGATGGAGACAAGAACAAATCTTTCTTAGGATAGCTTCAGCTCCTAAAAAATCCACCTGCAGCTAAGAAAGAAGGTATCTCCCACAAAGCTCAGAGTGTCCAAGACAGGCTCGTGTCCCCCTGTGAATCCATTCCCTTAGTGCTCTATGGCAGTGCACATTGATCAGGGTTCAGTTACCCTTGGAGATTGATTTGGTGGCAACCAAAGAGCCTTCACCTCAATTTCTAGTGTGCAGTGGCAGTCTTGCACGAGTGTGTCTGCACAGGGGATGAACAGGGGGGTGATTAGAGCAGGCACAGCTTTCCCTCAAGTTATCACACGGTTTTAGGGAAGCAGGGATATTATCCACACACGAGCTACTGCCCCTTGCCTTATCCCCATGTACCAATAAACATCTACAGATAAGCTTGTGTTTATTCCCAAGGAAGTGATTATCTCCCACGTTTTAGCTAAGGAAACATAACCTGGTTTTCCCAGGAGCAGTTAAGGTCACTTCCAGGCAGCTGCTAACATTTAACCACACAAGGTCTCAACCATAACAAGAGAGGCCAGGAGGGAAAAACTGGGAAATAAGTCAGGTGAGTAATCAAACTCCAGCAGAAATAGGAAGGGACAAATAAGAGAGATAAAGCAGATGCCTCCTAAAGACCAATTTAGTGAAGTTCAGCTTCTGTTTAAAGGACATTTTGCATTAAACACTCTGCATATTGCATATTTTTTTCTTCTTTGGAAAGCAGTCATGGGAAAATATCAAGCAAACTATGGCCAAATTATGCAAAAATTGCAAATAAACAGATGCCCACAGTGTTTCATGAAATGTGTGAAATGGATATGACACATCTTAGAAAACGTTTACATTTCATTCTGAAAATAAACATCTCACCATCAGATGCAAATTAACAGCTATTTTAGCCCCAAATATCCCGAGTGGGACAAAACATGTATTTGGAGTTTTTCAGTTATGAGAAATGCTATTTTAAAGATGATTTCAGGAGTATTACAAAAATGAAACCCAATCAAAAAAAAGAAAAAAAAAAAAAGAAACAACACTATACATATTTTAGCAGTTTGAGTCAATCAACTTATAATACAAGTTGTTAAGAACAAGTTTGGTAACATGCAACAACATTATTTTTACATATTCATTTGACAGATCAACTTTGCTGAGCTTTCATCAGCAGTAGTCAAAATAATAATTCAATTCTTAAATTTATTGAAACAGAATATTCCTTCTCAGTATGATACAGCTTATTGGAAGCATTTTTTTTTAAATGCTAAGGATACTCAAAAGACTAATAAAATTTGTATTTTTGTAGTTGCTGAAAGGCACACAGTATCTTTATTTGGAGAAATATCTGATAAATACATACCTTTACATGCTATAAATCATTTCTTAGAGGACTAAATATTCTGTTTGCAAGCACAGAGCAGTAACTACACAAGTATAAAGCATAATGACATAGTAATGTTTTCAACTTCTTCACACCCTGCATATAAAAAACTCGAGGCACAGTTAAAGCATCAGCCCTCCCAGATCCCAGAGCCTCAGTTGTGTTATCGTCATTTCACAGTTCACTAAACTGAGACAAGGAAATTTTTAAGGGCTTTGCCCATAACTGTAAAACAACTACACCAAGGCGGAGAATAAAATTGCTTTTTCAGGCCCCCTTCTCCTTTTTTATGATTTAATAATAATTTTTTTAAGGAGAATATCATTTTACAGACTCTTAACCTCACAACGCCAGATAAAAAAAAGCTGGGAAAAAAAAATCTTAAAAGTAACTATGCTTTTATGTAGCAATTCAAGTTTGGCTGTGTGAGGCAGGTTAAATAGAATGTGTACAACATGCCTGCTTTTAGTTGTGTGAAGAGGATGTTTTATTATCAGCTGAGATAAAATCTGGTCGCAGCTTCTCATTGACCTGAATTCACCTGATATGACAGTAAATCCTAATCCCCTCTGCAGAGCTCAATGGCTTTTCTCCACTTCATATTTTTTTTTTTCCTCTGACTGAGCACAGACAAGCCCAGCCATGGCTCACTTGCTCTGCCATGGTTATTTGCTGCCTCTTTTGCTCCTCCATGGAACCCCCAACACAGCAGCCACTACACCCCGATGAGACCTGCCCCTGTCAGGCATGGAGTCCTGGCTGCGAATTTGCTCTCAGTTAGAAATGCTCAGCCCAAGATGCAGCCCAAGGAGCATTGTCACCCTGAGCAGCAGGGAAAAAAAAAAGAAAGGTGTTTCTGTGATTTGAGAACACCCTACATTTTGTGTAGTCTGATATGGGGATGAGTGGCTGTGTCCCGTCTGTAAACACGGTGGGAATTTCATCTGCTGTGTTCCAGCCTGAGGAGGTTTCTGTTGGACAGAAAAGGATTTGTTTGGCCTCCTGTGCTGGTTTGAAAGCAAAACCAGTGAGACTCCCAGTCAGAGATACAATTTAATAGGAGAAGAGAGGAAAAAAAGGTAAAATAAAATAAATGGAACAATACAACCTAACACCCTGTTGGTCAGGATGTTTGAAGCAGTCCAAAAGTGAGTCCTCCTGGAGTGGCAGATGTGGTTCTGTTGGAGCAGAGATGATCCTGAGAGAAAAGGGTCCAGTGATGGTGAGAAGGGTCCAGTCTTCCTCCAGGAATCCAGTGGAACCAGATATCTTGTGGTCCTGCATCTCAGTTTTTATCTAGGTAGGAAGGGTTGGCTCCTCCCACTGGGTGGAGCATCTCACAATGGAATATGTCATGCCCTTAGTGAGCCTTAATGGCCCATTAGCAGAAAATATCCCCTGGAGGGAGGACAGGTGGTGAAAGAGATAAGAAACACTGCCCCACCTGGTTTTAACTGTTGGCCCATTATCAGAAGGCATCCACCCCCCCTCCCCCCAGAGTTACAAGAGATAAAGAAAAACATCTCCCCAACTGCTTTTTACAAATGAAATACAATACACATTTTTGGTTCCATAACCCAAGACACCTCCTCTGTTGAAATCTTTGCTTTAGCAGAGGGGATGGGTGGGGAGAACCAGATGGTCCCACAAATATTGTGGTGCTGGACAAGTCCTGTGGGGAGAGGTGAAGCTGGCTGAGGGTAAACAGGCTGGCAGGGCCAAGCCCGGCTGTGCCTCAGCTCACCTGTGCTGTGCCTAAGTCACCTGTGCTGTGCCTTGGCTCACCTGTGCTGTGCCTGAGTCACCTGTGCTGTGCCTGAATCACCTGTGCTGTGCCTGAGTCACCTGTGCTGTGCCACAGACTCACCTGTGCTGTGCTTCAGTCACCTGTGCTGTGCCTGAGTCACCTGTGCTGTGCCTTGGCTCACCTGTGCTGTGCCACAGACTCACCCACCCACCCACCCTGGCTCCAGCTGCACAACCCCTGCATCCCAGCAGCCAGATGTGCCCCATACCCACAGACAGATCTCCCCAAATGCAACGCTGCCTCTCCTGTGGGAGATTCCCTCCTCAGTGCCAGCGCTGCTGGCTGTGGAAGGAGTCTCACTGCTTGTGTTAACCAACAAGAGGAGTGCAACGGGACGAGCCTTTCCTTTCACTTCCATTTAAAAGGTCAAGCTGATTCATGGGGAAAGCATTAATAAGCCTACAAGGAAGAGTGGATTGAAAATTGCAGGAAGATTGGAAAAAAGGCCACCAGCCTTCAGCTCTGTCAAGACTCTCCCCTGTCCTGGGACATCACTGTGGCACAGAGAGCCAGCACTATCACTGCTTTATTCCTCTCTCTCAATTACTTACAGTTGGATCCTCTGCCTTGCCACATCCATCTCCCAAACTGTCCAGACCCAACTCACAAAGTTTTGTTTGTGTCCATAAGGTGCATCCCTAAAGATTCTACATCAGTAACAGTGTTTCAATTTTGTTTTTATTACAATTTGAACTACAAGATCTATAAGGTCCTGATAATTTTCTCTTGTCCAAATGCTTTCCCTTTTCAAGAGCCTGTTGTTTTTTTTTACTGTAGGGCTGTAGTGGTAGCAGCCTGGGATTGGAAGGCAGGCAGGAGCTTTCCCATTCCTGTGGTTACTGGCTCCATGCAAATTAGAGACAACCCTGGGCCCAGGCACCCTCCTCACCTCCCTGACAGCCCCAAGGACTCTGGGACTAATTCTTCTCTGATCTATTTGGGTTTTTTTCCTGCTCAAATTTTGTATTTATTCCACAAGTCTTTGTCCTGTCATAAAAGGGATTATTTTTAGATTTGCCTCTTTTTAAAGAACTTTAATCCCATTAACTAACAATGAGAAAAATTCATGCTTGTGATGCAGATTTAGGTAAACCTTGAATTTTTTGGGTTTTTTTCTGAAACCCTTAGAAGTCTACTTTTAACTATATTGAAGTAGTAATAACACAGTTTAGCACACCAAGAGCCATATACTGTATCTGCAGTATATTCCTTTCCTTATTCCTAAAACTTCAGCTTTTAACTTCAAATTCCTGTCTAATGCAGAGCACACAGCTTCAGTAAAGGCTAATAAATTTCTTAGTGTGAAAATGCTAAATATGTTGCCCCTTTCCTAGTGGGAATAAGCCCAGTCAGTGGTCACATATTTTCCTTATAACTTCAGCAATGGATGAGTCATAACCCAAAATTTATTCACAGAATTTCAGCTCCTTGCTTTTCCACCACTTTTATGGGAGGCTGTTGCAGACTTTCCCACAGGCATTCATTATACTCCAGGACTTGTGGAATAGCCTGCAAGTAATGGCTTATACAGAGTTGTCCTTAACATTTCATCTGAGCACCTTATGTGTCAATTGGGAAGCTGATCCCTCCTAGCACAGTCTAAGTCTGTGTGGTTTGAAGCCAAGTTCAGAAATCAAGATTCTGGTGCAGGCCATTGTAACATTAGGATATCTGTAGGATATTTGATGGATAAAACTAACCCAGTAAAACAAATGCCATTTTGTGATCACTTTTCTTGGTCCAACTCTCCTTAAAATTTTAATTTCCTTGGCATGAGCTGGATCTTTTTCAGAGGTAGCAATGATCACTGTGTTCTCTGGAAGATTGTCTCCCAGCAAAGAGGCTGTTTGAGTAACTGTTCCACTCCTCCCTGGGTCCCTGCCACCTTGTCAATCCAGGACACAGCAATCTGCAAAGCAGACTTTGTTCTGCACCCTGGGTCCCGAGATCCATCAGCTGACAGAGTGTTCTGTAGCAGCTACCCCAAAATTTTAATTACATTGGCCAGAACATGCAGTCTTCACCAAAAAAAGACCTCTCCATGATAACGTTCTGTTGATTTTCTTTCAACCCTGAAGCAGATATTTCCATAACCAGGATCCTTCCCTCAAAACCTGGCTAAGTAGACAGTCTCTGGTTGTCCTTGATATTTTCTGTACTACAGATTTTTATTGTTTTAGATTTTTGGGGGACCATGCATCAACTGATTTATCATATACAATAACTAATTAAAGCAACATCCTCTAGATGAGTCTGTGACATTAACAGCTCTGCTGTAATTTATCTTCTCACTGTTTGATGGATGCTGTATTGCAGAGATCCAGTCTTTCCTTACATCACAAATTTGGGTTCCTTAGAATCTGCAGCAGTTTGCTTACAAAAGCAGCTCCACTTCTTCATGTTGAGCTTCAAGCACTGCCACAGTCCATGCTGAGCCCACACTTCTCCTGGCCAGAGAACAGGCTGCCCCTCAGCAGTCACTGCAGTAAAACACCAGCTAGAAGACAGTAACACTCTCCTCCACCTCCTCCTGACCTGGGACATTTCTGTTACTAAGAGGATTTGGATGAACATCTGCCATCCAGGGATTTTCTCCGGAGGGGAAAAAAAATTACAAAAAAATTAAGTTTGGCAAATAATTTTTTCTTCCTCAGCAGGGTCTGGCAGTGCTGGCAGGGCTCACTGCCAGATGGATGGCTGTGATGCACCAGTGAGTAGATACAGGGCTGCTCATCACTTCCTTCCAATGTCTGCCATCAGAGCTGCTCCATTAAATGTGGCTCAGGAACCATGGTAAAAGCATTAAGCCATCCAGCACTGCATTAAGATCCTTCCTTCAGGAAGTTTTTGGACTGAAACTGTTTTTGCTTTGGCTCGCCCTTGTAATATGCACTTCAGTGAACAAGCTGGAGGTCAAAGTTAATAGAAATAGAGATCTCAGACTCTGAGATGTGTCTGTATCTTCTCTTCAGATCAGTACCTGAAACTATACACACCTTCAGATCACCTCACCAGGACAGCTTGGATCAGGAGGGTAGGGCAGGGAGTGCAGGGATTCGTTGCACAGAGCCACATGTTCATGGTGGAGGTACAATTGGCCAAATCCTGCTCCACAGTTCTGGTACAAAGGCTTTTAATAGACAAGAACAAATTTCTTTTGCCTTTGACACACAAATCCTGCCCATCAGACATTCTGTGGATTGAAAAGAATCACTCACAGAGAGGTGACCCCACTGTGGAATAGAGAGATTTAAGAAATCCAAACTTTTCCACATCTGATCAATGTGATGCAAGTGTCCTTCAGATGCTGCAATGGATCTCTGCTGCATAGCTTTTAATTTAGAAATGCATTTTAAATCAAGTGCAGGCATTTGCAATCAAAAGGAAGACAGGATCAGCTGCCAGATAACTCTGCATTAGCCCTTAGCTGGTTTTGCTGGATGACACAGAGCTGCCTTCAGCCACCAGACTGATTGTTTTGTTTAAACATTAATGAATTACAAAAACAGTCATTGCCACCTTGTTTTCCAAGTGTGTTTGACAGAACAGGATCTGGGGAAGGCATTGGCTCTCAAGAGAAGCCAAGCTTCCTTCAAGGTGAGGAATGAACCTCAACCATGCCTGAAAAATGTTTCTTTTAGCCATATTCCTTTAATCAGTGTACAGGAATGTTTCCTGTTAATGCAGTGTATTTACTTGCACAGCACCTGATGCCTTCACTCAGGGCCAGGGATGCAGGGAGCACTGCTGCTTTCCTTCATCCCCTGCTCAGCTGGGTCTTGAACCTGACATTTCCCCAGTCTCCAAACATCCCCAAGCATCATCCTTTTCCTTCAAGAACTCCCTGCACTGCAAGTTCTGCTTTCTGGCAAGCAGATGTTCTCCATCCTGAAATAGCTCAGCTCGTCTGGATCACATCCAGCCATGGTCAGGCCCCATCAGGATCTCCACAGCAGGTCTGTGCAGCCCATAGACACAGCCTACAATCCTGTCAATGGGGTTTGAGGTGATGCAGCAGGTATTCTTGGGAGCAGCCTCTTGTACCTCTCTGCTCCCCAGGAAAAGCTGTGGTTGCAACCAATTTCTTCTGAACTACATCTGGGAAGTAGATAAAATAAATGAAAAGATATCTTCCCGAACCTTTGAGCATTATTAGCTAGTGCTATTTACACTGGTACCTGCAGGAAGCAAAAGGCAATAAAATCTGTAGCCCTTTCTGCAGCAGTGGCAGTAGAAAAGCAAAGGACAACTGCCATGTTCTCCAGGACAGTAGCAAGCACAAATTGAGCAGGGTACAGGGAAACTACCCAGGGTGGAAACTCATCCTCTCCTATTCAGCTAAATAGGATTATTGGCACTGAGACTGTCTTTTGAGGACCCCATAGCAGAAGATCTAGTGAAGTCAGGTTAAAAAGAAGAATCCATCTTTCTTAGCAATGTTAGAGAGAGAACTCTATAGAGCAAACTGTCCAGACAAGCCTTAGATTCTCCCTTCTCCTCAAATTTTCAGATCAAGACTGCACTCTTGAGTAAGCTGTCCTTTAGTTAGATGCCAGATCTTGGCTCAGTAACGAAGGAAGTAGCTGAGCTGCATGAGGTGAGTCTGGGTAACAGACTGATCCTTTCAGATACAGCTGGGAAAAGCAGAGAGTGAAAGAGATGAAACCCTGCAAAGAGATTTAGCCATGCTTCATCAGTCTCTCTGCTCTCACAGCTTTCTGAGCATAAACAGCAGTCTGACAAAGCTTCTCCCTACACATCCTCCATCCCACTGCACTCAGGGGGGTCAGAGCAGTTAAGACATCAGACTTCTGTTGTATTGTTGGTGGCACATAGCTGGGACACGTGCATCCTAAGCTGCTTATGCCTGGCCATTGCTTACGTGCGGGGGATATGTGAGCAGTGAGGTTGGGAAGGAAAGATGTGGGTCTGGTCAAATGAGGGTATATCCATATTGCCTTGAAGTGATGCAAGCTCTCAGGCGTCAGGAGATGGGAAAATTACTGTCCTGCCAATGGGCAGAGTTTCTGGCTCCTGAGATTTGGGATGGTTAGGAGTATCTCTGGTTTATATGCCAGGACGACATCAGCTGCCGCACGGGCGCTTCAGAATCTGCTTCTACACTGTATACTATCTCCACCCTGTTAACAAGCTGACTGTCTCTCTCACTTGCAGGCTTGATAGTCTACTTAGGAATGATGGTGGGGGCTGTCTTGCTGGGAGGCCTCGCTGATAAACTGGGAAGAAAGCAATGCCTCATCATATCACTTGCCATCAATGCTGCCTTTGCGTTCCTCTCCTCCTTTGTCCAGGGATATGGATTCTTCCTCTTCTGCCGCCTTATCTCAGGCCTCGGGTGGGTACCTGGTGAATCTGCCCCCTGAATTGTCCTGGAGGAGCCCCAGCACAGCTGGGCAGTGTGGGTGTGTGGGGTGGGACAAGGAAGGCTGCTCAGGAGATGCATCCCTGGTACCTGGCTGGGATGGCGTTGCCATTTAGGACGTGTGGCTGTATTAGTTCACCCTCGACCCTTAGAGCTGTACTGGTGGGAAAGGTTGGTCATTGATGTTCTTCTGGAACTGCCCAAATTGTGTAGAAATGTGTGTGAGACTGAAAAATGCCCACCTCCAAGGCCTACAATGAGACTCTCAGCATTTCCCATTGTCTGCCTGTATTTTGCCTCCCTAAAATGGGTGATCATGAAATAACAAGCGAAGATGCTTAAGTGAAGAGCAGGTTATTGTTCTGGGTTTGTACAAACTGCACAGGAAATTCAGCTTTAGAGCATGAGAAGGATCTTGTTCATCTTTGATGTCTAAGACCCGTCCAGCCAAAGAGAGATTTGCATTTTTCCTCCAAGCCTCACTTCTGAGCAGCCCATCTACCAGCAGTGTGACCTTCCCTCCTTAAACGTGCAATCCTAACCACAAAGACATTGAGGAAGACTTTCATTTTTCCCCTGTGCTGTTTTTTCTCCTCAGTATTGGGGGCACCCTCCCCATCGTGTTTGCCTATTTCTCTGAATTCCTGTCTCGTGAGAAGAGGGGGGAACACCTGAGCTGGCTTTGCATGTTCTGGATGATTGGTGGCATTTATGCTTCAGCAATGGCTTGGAGCATCATCCCCCATTACGGTAATTTGTGCTTTTGACTTCCTACACAGCCACATTCCTACACCACTGCACCACCCCAAACCCTTGCACAGGTAGTGACAGCTCTTACACATCCCAACATAAATATAAATAGGTACCTGAAGTGCTCATAGAAGATCTCATAAATGGACCACACGATTGGCTGATGGATACTAAGGCTGCAGATAGGACTGGATGGGGCCTCTTTCCATCTAAACCTCAAATACATCCCTTGAATTACACTGCTGGAGCCTGAGCTCTTAATCTAAATATTGATCCAGTTATCACAAATAAGCAACTTTAATCAGGGAATTGCTGGATGCTGTGAATGACAGCAGTGAGGACAGCTCAGTGCTTTCCCTTAGCTGAGTGTCCACATGTCAGGACTGTGTACCTGGTGACACATCTGACTTCACCTTAAGGGATGCAGGGGTAGAATGAGATCCCTGCCCTCAGCTGGAAGTGGGAATGAAAAGGTAAATGCCTGTAAACTGAAGTTTACTTGTGCTCTGAGAAGCAAAAGTCTGCATGTCACATGGAATTCCTTGTAACTTGTGTATATAACCTAGGAAAACACCAGAAGCAAGTATCTACTGGAAAAGATTAAATCCCCCAGTATTCAGTGACACCAGCTGTTTGCAAAATCCTGTTTGAGGAAAGTAGGACAGCTCACAAAACCCACAAAGGAAACCACTAACATTTACCTATCTATCATTTCATTTTTAGCACATTTAAAGCATATTCAGTATAAAGAAATATTCACGCTTTTTGATTGACATGATTTTTGGAAGAAACAGGCAAACTTACTGCAGTGGTTTCAGGTAGAAATAATCATATTACCTGCAACAACATTTACTTTTAAAACCCTTGGATATTTGCATTACAATTATTTTTCAGATGACTTTTTGATCTTGTGTTTTTGTACCTTCTTTTTTTAATTTCCAGTGTTCCACCTACTATTTTGGAACTTTGTGAAATCATTAGAACACCATGACTGTCTCAGATGAGACTTCTGCAAAACCCATTGCTTGATGATTTCCTTATTATGTGAATATAGAAGTTTTTATAGAAAAAATGCTTTAAGCACTCTTTATGAGATTTGAGCCTAGGGAGAGTGAATGGAGCAATGTAAGAGAATGAGGCTGTACTTTCCAGTTCTTAGCAGGGAAATACCTAACTTGGTCAAACACCATGAAAAGAGCAGGAGCGGGGGTACCTCAAATGCAGGATTAGGATTTTGCTGGTTTTAATTTGAACCCTAGCTCAGGTTTTGTAGGTCTGGAAAAAAAAAATAAACTTGCTTTTCTTGCTCACTTCCCTGAAATGTAAAATACATATGTGATGTAGGAGATGGTCTCTTATGTGCTTCTCAGATCAGAGATTTAACCTTTGCAAATCTTTGGTAACCTCACTCAGAAGCAATCAATTATGGCCCTTATTCCTGTACCATTTTCCAGCCTCACTTGCCTACAGCTGCACGGAGCTGTATCCTATCACTAGGTGATTTCTAAACTCAAAGATAAAAGAAGGTTCTTAAAAGGCAGAGCCTGAGCATGTTCCAATTTCTGTAATGAACATGAACTTGCTGCTATGTACTGAGCATGCTATCGAGCCTCCGAGAGCCACCAGTACTGACAGCAAACTTTCAACCTGTCCTCGTGCCAGACAGATCTGCAAAGTTCAGAGCTGCTTTAGCAGAGAAAAACTCGCAATTCCTGGTCAGTATTTTTACTTGGCTCTTGCTGTTTGCAGGCTGGGGGTTCAGTATGGGAACCAAGTACCACTTCCACAGCTGGAGAGTCTTTGTGCTGGTGTGCGCTCTGCCCTGTATCGCCTCCCTGGTGGCACTGAAATTCATGCCTGAAAGCCCACGGTTTTTGCTGGAGGTAAGATGATTCATCCCAAACACTGCAGTCTGATATCAGCAGAGCAGGGCAGGTCCCTAATGTGTCGCTGTCTGTCTTTCTTTGTCCCATCAAACACACAGAGCACAAGCTCGGAGGCAAAGCCGCTCCTACACGTCTACACCAGCTTCACATACTGCTTAAACCCCAAAGATTGCAGACTGTGGGGTCAGTCACTGATGATTAGCGTGTCACTGCCAGATGGAGTACAGAAGGAAGGGAATGAGTGATGGGAATTTTATCTGTCCAACAAAGGCACTTTGAAAACATCTTGCAGAGTTTGGGCATGGAACTACTGAATCCTGGTGGTAGAGCAAAGGGCAAAATACATTTCACTTAGTAAAATACTTAAATCTCAGAAATATTAAGCAAGTATTCTATATCTCCACTTCACAGATGGGAAATACAGCAATACATAGTTCAAGCCTGCAAGTCTTGAACAGAGTTGGGATGAGAGTCCAGTTCTCCTCATCCATCTCCTTTCATCTGTTTTTAAAGCTCTATCCCTGACCCCTTTTCTGCCTCAGGCAGTTTTAGGACAATTCCTTTCTCCAGCACAGAGATGCTGCACTCTATGAATACCAACCAGGCTTTCAGCTCTTCAGGTTCCATGCAGCCCAGGCTGTCTGCATGCTTCTCCCCTTTACTGGACCTCTAGAATTGCTTTCTCTCTGTGCTTTGATAAGTTACAGAGCTGGGAGCTTGAACACTGCTTTCCTTCTCTTTTGTGTTTTCAGATTGGTAAACATGATGAAGCTTGGATGATACTCAAGCAAGTTCATGACACCAACATGAGGGCCAAGGGCGAGCCAGAGAGGGTGTTTACGGTGAGTTGAGCAAAGCCATTGGTTAAGAAAAGCTGGACATACCCTTCTTAGTGCAGCACAGCATGACTTTATTCCTCCTCAGGACTCCTTCAGTGTATTCTCTCCCTCAGCAACCAGAAAAAAGGACTGTGAGAAGCATTTTGTGAGTTTAAACTTAGATGCCAGTCTGTTTTTCCAAGAATTAGTCAAGTCTGTCAATTGTAGTGAGTACTCTCCATCCCTGGTGTTATTCTACGTCCTTTAGACCAGTGATAGCTCAATTATGCACATGCTTAATTGGCTTGCTCTAAGAGACTAAAACAAAATAAGAGAGATATTAGCCATGAGGGAGAACTGAGTCACTCCTTTCTCCATTCTGGCTTCTAATCAAAGTCTGATTAAACTTCATGTACTTTCTAATAAGCTTTCCAAGCTCCACCTGCCTCATACCCAGTCTTTAATCTCTCCAAGGGAAAGTGGGATGAGTGGCTATTACTCATTGGTCTGCTGCTTGTTGTGAAAAAGGTCACACCAGCAGAGTCATTAATAGTAAAATCAGAGGAAAGGTTTATGCTGGGGTTAGCTGCAAATTACTATAATTCAGTTGTAAAATCCTGATTAGTCAGCCAGGGAAGTACTCTTGATTTATGCTTTCAAAGATGAGAGCACACATGCTTTTAAAGGATGGGGAAAAAAGGAGATATACCTGTGTGTGAAATGTATTTTTGATCAAGAAGGAGAGCAATGCTCCGTGTTCAGGAGGGTTGTCAGGAAACTGTGCTCCTCGGGAGAGATCCTTCAAGGAAATTAAAGTTTCATATCTGAGCATGACAATTGTGTGCAGGTTCATGTAGGATCTTAATGAGCATGTGTTATTTTTAGGCTACCAACCATTTGAGTAATGCAAGCCCTGATAGCAAAGGTGAGGGAGACGTTTTCTTTAAATCCATCATCGGCTTTGCCGTAACGCTGAGCTGGGAAATGAAGCTCAAATATAAATATATAATATATATATATATCTCACAAAGTAGGGCACTATGAGAGTCTGAGCTGAGTAGGAGAATGAAGGAGCAGCTGTACAGCCTCTGCTGGTGCTCGTTACTCCATGGAACAGAGGCATGACTGCAGTGGAGGAGCTGAGCTCAGGATCGCACCTCGAGGCAGCGGCTGAGCGAGATGTACTGACACCCGCTGGCACAGGCGGGTGATCAGTGCTCCTGGTGTGGCACAAACTGTCAGGTTTTGTGTTTTTCTGATAGGCCAGAAGTTGTCAGTTTGTGGTGAGTCAGCTGGTGCGGGACAGCTCCCAGATCTGACATTTAATGGGTGCCAGGAAGAGGAGAGCGGAGACTCCGCGGCTGAGCCAAGGCGCTCGTTCACACTCAGAAATTTATTCAGCAAATTTTCGCCTCCTCCATGTGTTTACAAACAGTTCTGTTTTCCTTGGATGTGTCCTTTAATTAAAGCCACTCAGCAAATATTTACTGGCATCCATTTGTAAGTTTTCCTGAGCAGTCCAGTTCAGGTATTCAGCAGTGAAAATTCAGACTCCTTAGGTGAAGCAAACTGATTGCACTGTGTGGGCTCACTTGATGGCAGGGTGCATTTTCAGCTGCAAAGATTCCCATCTACACATTCATTTGTCATAGAAGTTCTGCCAGTGGTATTTAGAAGATGTTGGATGGGAAATATTCCTGCTAGTTGTCTTAGAAAATTGAAATCCTGAGGACAGAGTTTGGGTACAAGTGGCTAATCTTTGAGAAAATTTTTACTGGACTGAGTCCTAATTTGTGGTAGGAATCTAAAGATAGAGAAATAAGGTAGTATACAGGTACATTAGCCAGCAAATCAAAAATTGAAGTGGACATGATGTACTTAAAATATTTCATGGAAGAAGAGAGAGAGAGAGAGAGGATGAAGGGATGGATGAAAAGAAGGAAGGCTTATTTCTGTTAATAGTCTCTTGCTGTAATTAAATCAATTAGCTCAATTGCTAATGCTAACTTTCAAGGAAAAATAATAAGGGCTATTAGGTGGAAACATTGCCCGGAAGACAGTGGAATTTAAATCCACCCAAGATCAATTCTAGAAACTTCAGTCAAATTTTTTCCTTTTTTTTCTTTTTTTCTTTTTCTCCAGGTTTCCTATATCAAAACTCCAAAGCAAGTAGATGAATTTATTGAAATCCAGAGCTCAACAGGGACCTGGTACCAGCGGTGGCTGGTCAGAATCACAACTACTTTAAAACAGGTAAGGAGAAGAAAAACCTTCATGCAGTGCTCCAGTGCCTCTTTGTTTCAGGTCATTGTGCCTTCAAACCCTGGCACTCACTTCAGAAAACCTGATTTCTGCAAAGAGCTGTAGTCTGACTGAACTTTCTGTGCAGATGTGTGCACCTGCACACTGCCATGCTGCCAGCCAGGCCCCAAAATGCCCCTGTGAGTGTCACTGTCATCCAGCAGTGCAGAGCTTCCAGGACCAGCCACAGCCCCAAGCACTTGGCTCCCCTCCTGAGCAGATAAATATTGATTCTCTCTCCCCAAGCCTAAGTGAAATTACCACCTGCAGTGGAGGCAGAGTGTTTGCTCTTTGTTCCTGCTGAGACCCAACTTTCTAAGAGTGTTATATTGTCTCCTAGGCTAATTTAACCTTCCACACCTGCTATGCTGCTCGCCTAATGCCCATGTGGGGCTGTGGAAAACCTTGCTAGAGCTTCTATTCTTGAAGGATGAACTGAAAATAAAGGAAAGTTCTTCTCAATTAATAGCAATGCAGGTGCTATACTATTACTATACTTAGGTGGTAAGATAAGAGCTTGAGGAGTTACATCCCCTCATGTTCTTGGCAGCATTTTCTGCAACGACTCAAGAGCAGATCTTGGTCTGCCTCCTTCTTGACTTCATCCCTACCTGATTTAATCTTATTACTCGTGAAGTGCCAGCTGTGTTTGGGCTTTTGCTCCTCAGAGAGCTTTCGATCTCAGTTTGAAAGCACTCCTGACACCATACATATATTTGAAGAGATAAAGTTGTCAGAGGGTCTGAGAACAATCTCATATCCACACTTGCTGATATAACCTGAGAGAGACACTGCCTCACACCCAGCCCTAATCATGCACTCCAGCTCATTACAGAGGGCTCAGATCAAGTACTCTGGCACTGAGCTGAATAAGTGATTTTTTGTAAGCCATTTACTCAAAAAATATAATTTTGAACAAACACTGACTATAAGCCACACATCTGACCTTCCCCTAATGAACCCATTTCTCTGACATTAGGTTTATGATGCACTCAGAAATTAAGCTGTCAAGAGTCTGCTGGGGTGTCCTGGCAGCTAACTCCTTCTTGTGGATTTGTAGGTCTGGGACAACGTGCTATATTGTTTAACAGCCCAGTACAGGATGAACACACTGATGCTGGCTGTGGTTTGGTTTACAATGGCCTTAAGGTAAGGAAGATACTTCCTTCTATTTTTCAGGAAGCTAAAGCACTATTCAGAGTCTCAATAGTTATTTACACATGTAAATAAACTATTGCAAAATTAATCCTGGTCTTATTTTAAAGAATCTTTGTGAACTAAGCCTCGCTCTCCTACAAATATTGATCAATCTGATTGCTTTATATGAAGTACAAGGTGCTTTGAAATCAGGACTTGAGAAGTGGTTGGTAGCACAGCAATAAATTGACTTTCTCACCTTTAGATCTTTCATTTGATCTTTGCTCACACACACACACAAAAGACACAACCCTACCAGATTCTCAGCTGGTCCTTAGGCTAGAGGAAAACCACTCAGGGGAGCCTAAATCTAAACTACAGGTAAACTTTGTCTAATTCTCACTTGAACTGCACACTTAGAGAAATCATTGGTTTCTGCTCTGCTAATTTAATGGGTAGCAAGGTTAGCACATTTCTTTATTCCCCAGCCAAGGGGAACTGAAATGAATTGTCCTGCTTCAAGTGAAAGGGAAAGGACCAACATGTTTCTGAGTGCAGAAACACTTTGCTCAGTCCTGTGCCAGAACTGAGCAAGAATTTGTGTCAGACATGCATTCACGTTTGGAGTTTAACAAGTTTACAAGCTGTGAAGTAGATCTTTGGAAGAATCTTGTATCCCTGATGTGTCTCCCAATCCTGCTGCAGTTACTATGGCCTTATTGTCTGGTTCCCTGACATGATCCGGTATTTCCAAGACGAGGCATATGAATCCCGAGTGAAGATCTTTGATGAAGAAGAAGTGTCCCATTTCACCTTTAATTTCACCCTGGAAAACCAGATCCATAGAAATGGGGAATACAGGAATGACAAGTAAGTGAGCAGAATTTGCTTTGATGTATTCAAACTGAAATAAATTTCTAGAAAGCTCTTTCTTTCTTTTCCATTCTCCATCAAATTGAACCTCTCTGTTGTTCTTTTGGACACTCAGTCTAAATCTCTCAAGTCCCAGAGGTAGTTTTTGGCAGAAAAAAAAATGTGATTTAAATCCTGTTCTTCCACCTACTTTGCCTCTGTCACTGACTTCTGCAGAACCCAGAGATGTCTGTAAGGGGTCCTGCTTCCAGCAGCCCTGTGTTGGGATCAGGACAGCGAGTGCCCACCTGGCAGCCCTGGATGCAGAAGTGACTTCTTTTTCCTTAGCCCACACTGACATCTACTGGGCTTGGGCAGCCACTGGTAACGAAATTGCTTCTGTATTTCGAAAATAAAAAGCTTTTTCTTTTTGAAGTGCTCTATATGAATTACCCCAGTCTCCATCCTGCAGCCCATTAGTGCAAGCTGTGCCATGGCCATACTGGGCTGCTTCTCCCACTGCAGTCACTATCTCCCCACAGATGAGTGTGTCACTTTCTCTTTAAGTGTTTTGTAGTCAGTGAATTTGCTCCAGCAGAACATCATCACTTTCCTTCCTTTTTTTTTTTTCCTCCTATTTGGGCTGGACTTGCTGTTTTTTCTTCTGTGTCCAGCCTGGACCCCAATCATTCTATGTTCCACAGCAATGTAAATCCTAATCATTCCTACTTTTCAAAATCCCAGTAAAAAGGAAAAATATCCCTATGTAATTTCTGTGATCTCATTGGTAGACCTAACAGGATGCTGCTCCAGCTGCCTGGAGGGAGGGAGCTCCTCCCCATGTGGGGACGTCCCACTGGTTGTTCAATGTTACACAAAACACTCACTGTTTTCGTCTTCACAGCTGAAACTACATCTGAAACTACAGCCCAGCCAGGTCATTCCAATCCTCTCAGAAACTATTTGTCTCCATTTCATTGTTAGATATTTGATATACATTGGTGGGGGACCCCAACATGTGTCCTCGTGTCCTTCCATACACTTTCCCTGCAGCAAGGAGCTGAGCTTGATGATGCAAACCTAGCCCCACAATTCCTGTTCCCCAAAAGAAAGTGGTGAGAAGTGGATGTTGGTCAAATTGGATTGAGGACTTTTTTTTTTTTATGCCTAGAGGATGTGATGAATTTTCACTGACTTCATTGAGAATTAAGGATACTCAGCACTTTGCTGGATGAACACATAGAACTGTGATGTAAATCACTTATTCTCCTGCCTTGGCCCTCTCCATTTCAAATACTCAAAGCCTCATCAAGCTAAATTGCAGGAATGCCCAGAAGTTTTCTCAGTATGGTTTACAGCTGTGTTTTCCTTGCAGCCCTTGGCTGTGAGCTAAAACTCCATGGATCACCAGGCCATTGCTATCTGACTCTTCTAAAGCTGAGTGTTGTGAAAGCAAACTGCAGGGTGGGGAAAGGGTTTTAACAGCCTTTGTGAGTAAATACATCACAGGAAAATACATCACTGAGCAAATGCAGAACAGCTTAAGTTTTGCTGCAACCTCTGAGACCCTCTACATAGAGCAAAACACTTGAATAATCTTCTTGTGGTATTTTGTGCATTAATAATTCCTGTTAGTAGGCTCAGTCAAGAAGCCCTGCAGTGCTCATTTAAAGGTGTAAACAACCATCACGTTATGCTGTGTTAAAAGTGCTCAATTCAATTAAGCTGCAGAGTATATGTCAGAAGGTTGTTGTTTTTTTTTTTAATCTGGCAACAGTCTTTAACTAGAGCAATAATGCTTGTTCTTAATAGCTCCTTACATCTTCTAAACATGCCTGTGCATTACCTAATACATCTTCTCAGTGTGCCTGCAAAATCTCACAGGTAAATCAACATTGTGTCATCTTCAGGCAGCCAGGTCAGACATGTCACGCTTCCCATCAGAGGAGAAATCAATCACCTGTCACAGTTTATTATTTTTAGTGAAATCTGTTTTCATTACATGATAAGTAATAAACCTCGGACAGAGATGGTTACAAGCAGAACTCAGATAATCTCCCCACTCTCTCCAGAATCCCTACTGCATTTTCACTTAAAAAATCACTTTGGGTTTAAACAACTGTCAGAAGCCTTTCACCAAATGGCTCAATAGGCTCCTGATAATGCCTGGTTTTATTTATGATGGAGGAAGAGGGAGACTAAGGAAGGCAGCAAGGTCAGCTCATGAAGGAAATGCCCTGCATTGAGTGAAATTCTGTCTTCTTCAGATAGACTAGGACTGAATATGAGAGGATTTGCATCCCCTCAGCTTTAGCAGCACATTTTCTCAGATGTGATTATTTTGAGGAATAGAAATACTGCCCAAATCCTAAAAGATCCATGTCTCTTTAAAAAAAATACCTTTTCAGACCTTTCTCCCTAATAAAACAGAGAAGGACCTGGAGGGAGTTATACATTCAAGCAACACCTTTTCTTTAAATGACACTAGGAACTGGAATCAGTGTTTTGTCTCTTGAAACAGCCACTGCACACTACACAGCATAGAAAATATCTTAAAGCACAGTGAAGTTTTGTTTCCTGCCCCACAGATTTATTGGCATGAAATTCAAGGAAGTGAGATTTGAGGATTCATTATTTGAGGACTGCTACTTTGAAGATGTGAGATCCAGTGAGACCTTCTTTGAAAACTGCACCATCATCTCTACTGTCTTTTATAACACTGGTAATGGGATCCCTGCTGCAGTGTCATCTCTGTAACTAGGAACTATTTTATCAGAAAACTATTTTATTAGAACTATTTTATCTGCTTTCTGGGAGAAAGGATGGCAGGGGCCAGTGTGTTTGAGTGTGTCGTGGGTAATGAAAGTGATGCTGGAGGAAAAGAGTGGGATGCATTTGGAAGGAGACCTCAGGCTGCTCCAAGAGTGATTTTAACCCCATGGCTTCTGGTGTCTCTGGGTGCTATATGAGAAATGCAAAATTCTGTGCTCAGGCCCTGACAGGTTAAAGTAATGGCAAAATTCTCAGCACTTTACAGCTCTACTCAGTAAAGCTGTCTTAAAATATAATTTCAAGCCACCAGCAGTTGAAGATCATCAGCAGTGAAATAGCCATTAATTTATACCAAAAAAGCTCTTAATTTCTATGCTAATAAAGGACAAATGATAATGCTATGAAAACCAAAGCCTGTATTGCCCTGTCCTTGAGGCATTGGGATACTGGTTCAGATGACTCCACAAATACAAGGAGTTTATGAACGTGCATCTACCAGGAGCCAAGGACTCAGCTGGAGTTTGCCAGTCTAATACATGTACACCAAAATAAATACTCCCTGGCCATTTCCATCGGATGATAAACTTCTCCTGGGTCTTTGGTTTGGTCCTTGCAGTTGTATGAAGGGAGTTCAGCCAAGCAGGGTCAAGCCTTTGCCTGTTTCCCCTCACAGATCTCTACGAACACAAATTCATCAACTGCAGGCTCATCAACAGCACGTTCATGAAGGAGAAGGAAGGCTGCCACATCGACTTTGAGGAGGACAATGATTTTCTGATCTACCTGGTCAGCTTCCTGGGCAGCCTGTCTGTGCTGCCAGGCAACATCATCTCTGCGCTGCTCATGGACAAAATCGGGAGGATAAAGATGATTGGTGAGTGGGCAGGTGACTGGTGAGATGATAAAGATGATAAAGATGATAAAGATGATTGGCGAGTGGGGATGATGGGTGATGGGGGCAGGACATGGTGGCAGCACAGCCCTGCAAAGAGCCCTGCTCGCTGTGAAGGGCTTGCTGTGTCTGCACACTGGCATGGCTCTGGTGGGAATGAGTCATCACAAAACAAAAGGAGCAGAAGGATAAAGACTAGAGGGTGAGGCAGGTGATCTATTCCACGCCTCCTCACCCTGCTTTTCTGTGTGTGTAACATCCTTTTTTTTTTAAATTTTGCCTTTTGTGTCAAATCCTGCATGTTTTTCCAGTGTTCAGCAAATCAGGGTCAGAGCTAAAAAAGGTCCTGTTGAGTTGCTGCTGAAGTCCAAAGCCTCTGTATAAATAAATGAACATTTTGCTTGGAGCAATGAATATTCACAAAGGTTATTTGATGTGGCAGCTTGACAGCCCAGGAGTTCCCTCTTTTGGCTTTTGTCTGATTTTCAAATGATTGCACAAGCAGCTTCAGAGACCATATGGTAAATTAACTGACCATGTCACAGCCAAGAAAGGAGCCACCCTTTAGCATCATGGGAGTAAGTTATCGAGTTATCACCTTATCAGCTTTATGGATACTTTGGGAATTGCGGGTGTTACAGCCTTCGGAGATCAGACCTTGCTCTCCAGGTACTATGGGAATCATGCCCCGAGGGACAGCCAAAGGAAGGTAATAAAATCAGGGACATGGCTCAGGGGTAAGGGATGAATCATTCTCTTGAGCTCCTCTCTCTCCTGTGAGAATAGAGGGAAGGTTTAGCTTAGCCTCACCTTCAGACAGGTTAAAGTAGAGCAAGATGACTGATGTCTCAGGAATGTACACTGAGGGAATATGAGCATTCATGTGGTGAACTTGGAAAAGACCCAAACAAACCAGAGGGTCTGTGGGAGATAAATTAGAGGAAGCTGAATGAGAATCAGATTGTCCATCCTGCAAACATGTCAGCATTTCAGCATTTTCATCTGGAATTGAGATGACAGCAGGAGCCCTAAATGCTTATTTCTCCTGCAAAATGAAGAGAACAGGACAAAAATTAGTAACGACATGCCGAAACGTTTCACTCTGGAATTTCCAATTGAAAGAGCCCTCTGGCGTCCCACCTGTATCTCTCTGTTGAACATATTATTTCTGGTCAGCTTAACAGGAAAACTGAATTTCTCCTTTGTGTTATGTGCCTCACTGGGGCTTCAGTTCATTTTTATCATGTCCTGCCAAACCTTCTCTTGTACAAAACAGCAGGCACCTTGGTGCCCTCATGGTGACCAGTGCTGGGCTGGGCTTTTGGAGCAGGGAGAATATCCACACCACACTGTGGGGATGTAGTTTGGCCTTGTACCATGGAGGGGAGGTGGACATAGAGTCCTCCACAGCAGCTTTTCATAGGTAGGCCACTGCAGTGGCAAGATGCAACATAATGTCCAAATTGAAGCATTTTAGTTTCACTTCAGCATCCAAATTATTTTGACTCCAAAACCACCAAACAACAGAGAAAATTGTTTGCTTTTCTGGTAATAAATGGAGATATTTCAGTGATAACAGAACATTATGGTGAAAAAATAGTTTGATTTTTCACAAATTTCATCTTTCAGGTGAAAATTCCTAATGGGGTAGAAAGCAGTGATGTAGCTATTAATATTTCTGAATCTGAACTGTGCCTAACTGAGCATAAATGCTCTCACATTCTCCCTCGGTGATGTTCATAAAATTATGGCTCCTGTGCAAATGTGCCATGAAATCTAATGATGTTCTTATAATTAAAAGAGACCTCAAGTGCTTCATACAAGTGACTGTAAATTATCCTAATTGGGAGTAGAAATGTGTCGAGTGACTTCAATACTCTATGAAATGCACAAGCTTATCACTTGAAACTCAAGTTGAAAAATCTTCACAATGATGCTTCCTCCTCACTGACTTTCATGTTTACTCGCCTCACTCTTCCTGGGTCCGTCTGGAAGTCTGCTGGAAGCCTGCCTGGAAAAGCCTGTCCTCAGAGCCTTTGTGGAGCAGGACTACCAGCGAGATCAGGTGGACATTGAGAACATTTCCAGGCTGGTTTCCAGCATCAGAGAATGACTGATAGGCAGCATCAAGGTGTTTTTGGATTCTCACAGATTTAATTCTTACTGGGGTGAAATGCCATCACTTGAAAGCCCTCTTTAACAAGGGTGTTGGCTCAGCTGTGGACAGGGGAAGCTGGTGCCAGCGTTTTTCTGTTGGTTTGCCCCCCACAGGTGGCTCGATGCTGATCTCAGCCGTGTGCTGCTTCTTCCTCTTCTTCGGGAACAGCGAGTCGGCGATGATCGGCTGGCAGTGCCTCTTCTGCGGGGCCAGCATCGCCGCCTGGAACGCCCTGGATGTCATCACTGTGGAGCTCTACCCCACTGACAAAAGGTGCCCAGAACATTTCTTCTTTTAGACTCCACCCTCTACCTAGTCCTCCTGGTTCCCAACGGAGAAAGGGAACATGTAGGCTGGGGGGCAGCTGTCGCACACGACACAAAGGAACAACACTCACACACTGAGATGTCCAAGGCAGAAAAGGCAGGTTTATTCACAGACTTCAGCATTTATAGAATTCCAACAGTGACCATGGATTGGAGGAAGAAAATTTTCCTCTCCAACCACACTGGTCAACCCAACAGTCCATCAACAGTCTCCTCCTTACGAGAAGAATGTAAACATAAGATGGTTACAATAACAAGAAAAGTTGTTTATGTGAAAATCGTGAAAGACTCCATTGCAAAAGGTAAACACAGAAGGCTGAAATAGAACTTTAGAAAAACTTCTTAAAGAGACAGAAGAGAAAAGAAAAAACCCAGACAACAGGACCTGTATATTTTTATTTATTTTACTTTCACCACTCCTTCAGGGCTGCATAATCCTGGGTCAGAACAGACATTTGCAAGCCTAATTCTGCACGTGTGGCAGGCTGAACCCAGGGATCACATGGACATATGGAAATTATGGGCTGATAAATCAAAGAATCATAGAATCATGATATAACAGAGTGGCTTGGGTTGGAAGGGACCTTAAAGATCAGCTAGTTCTGAACTGCATGCCATGGACAGCGGCACCAAATGAAAGATGTTTTCTCTCATTTCCATGGGTGTGCATGGAGGTCTGGCCTTTCACACTGCATCTCCAAGCCTCTCATTACGGCTCATCACTGGGCAGCCTTCCCCTCCAAAACCTGGACAAAATCATGTGCACAGAGTGATTTGGGATGTGGGGAAGTACAGGAGACTTAGAGAGAATGTTCTGCAGATTAAATCTTTCCTTACACCATTATTATGAGCACCTTTTTGCCTTTCAGACTGCTGGGGGAAGCCAGAAATGAGGGAGAAGGATTGTACATAGAAAGTAGCATGCTTTTAGCTGTTGGGTGAAACAGGATTTAGAGGAGAGCTGTGGTTGCTTCTCTGGTGACAACCCATTCCAGGCAGTCCTTAGAAGGGCTTTGAGGAGATCTAGAGCAGATTGTGTCCTGCCTGTCTTTGGGGAGGGCAAAGGCTGACAGAATGGGCCACTCTAGGGCTAGGGAGAAAGTGAGATGAAAAGGAGAAATGAGTGCACATTCATGAGGAGACATTCTCCTTATCACACAGACATGCAAAACAGTTGCATCTATTTATCTACTTATTTATTCTGTTCAGTTTTACTTGCTAGAACCATAGCCTGGGCAACATAAGGGCATTCACAATATTACCCATCCAAACCTTCTGTGGTTGTGCCAGAACCTCCCTCCTAACCACTGCTTTCTGCTTTTCCTCCCCACAGAGCAACAGCCTTTGGCATCCTCAATGGGCTTTGCAAGTTTGGTGCCATCCTGGGGAACTCCATCTTTTCCTCCTTCGTAGGGATAACCAAGGTGGTTCCCATCCTTCTGGCCTCCTCCGCTCTGGTTGGAGGTGGCCTGCTGGCTTTGCGCCTGCCAGAGACTCGAGAACAGGTCCTGATGTGAGCAGCAGAGGCCAGGGGGCTTGTGGGGGGGCAGATGTAGAAGAAGAACAAAAAAGAGCCACGTGTGGAAAACCCAAAAACGTTCGTTCTATACTGCTCTGCCGATACCTCAAAGCGAGACGGCAGAAGGAAAGAAGAACCCGCAGGGATATAAACAAACCCATGGTTTCCGACCTTATTACAGCCCTGACTGGTGCATGCAGCCCCCACACGCCCCTTGCAGAGCTTGGGTTCCACCCTGCCTACTCTGGGAGCTCCCCACCCCGTCCCTGTCCGCCCCCCTGCAAGGACACCAGGCGCAGAGAGCGGCTCCGTGCCCGCGCGGGTGTGACACGGGAGGACAGACCCCGACCCTCCTGCCTCTGCCCAGCTGTGACACCCTGCCCTGCCTGCCCAGCACTCCTTGGCCATCCATCAGCTGTGCTCAGACACGCAGAGCACCCAGGGGAGGCAGGTCACCAACCTGCTGTAGGTGAGCTCCAGCAACAGGGGTAAGAGCTGCAGATGCGTTTTGATTTTTGGGATTACCACTCCACCCACCTGGAAGAGTGAGAGTCCTGATTTCTTGAGGATGTGAGGGAGGGTGCTCAGCTGTCTGAGAAGACTCAGAGCTTCAAAGCCCTTTCCTGTCTTCACTCTCTTGGGCACAGGGAATCACTAGGCACCTTCTTGCTGTGGAAGAGAAATATCTAAATAATTCTATATATATATGTATGTATTTACACCTACTTGCAAACGTACATACAGCCATTGAAGTGATCAGCTATTAAAAGTTAGGATTTTTAATTTCTGCACCCTTAAGAGGATTCTAAGAGTGACACTAAAAACAAATCCCAGTAATTCAAGATTATCAGGAGTCACGACCAACTTAGTGCAACTTCATTCTTTACATCCAGATACCAAATATTTAAAAGTATTAGTGGCTGGGAATATATATTTCTATAATGATTGAGAGGGGTTTTTTCCTACAACCTTGACAGAGGAGAAATCGATGTGATATTGGAGCATTCCACAAACCAAATGTGTACATATTATCCAGTGTAAATAGGGGATTTTTGCCTAATACCTACAGTATGGTAACTGTGAATTTACCAGCATTTTAGCCATATTATTTGAAGAATATGATGCTTGATTTTCTAATATACTTGGGTCTCATTGAAACACTGTAAGCACAGTTACTTAAAGCCATTTAACTTGTTACACAGGGAATGCACACAGCAAGCTTTCACTGTACAGAACATTAAATTCCCCATTAAGTGGCACTGTTCAGTGTGATATCCTGCAGGGAACATTTCTGAAATTTGTGTGCCCTTTTTGTCATAGGAGTTAAGTCCTATTGCACCTAGAGGCAAAGTGAGTTGTGTATTTTGGGGTGTGTTTTGGGAAACCAGAATGAAAAGCATCCTGTTCAATAACAAATCAGTGCTCACAAAGGATGAGATAACACTAATTATATCCTGTCAACAAGCTCAGCAATAGACCAGAATTGATCTGAAATCACCACACAGTGCAGCTAATCTGTTAAACCAGGATATTTTGTAACATAAAAAGTTCTTCTGTACTTTTGCTAGTGATCTTCTCATTTACCTTTCGTTGGATCTTCTTTGTTGGTTTTTGTTTGCTTTTGCTTTTTTGGTGATTTTTTTTTAAGAAAACCAAGCAAGGCTAGGCTGAAATCCTGCAGGAGTGATGTCTCACACCCCTGCCTTTGGCTGCACAGGCACAGTCCCTTCCACTTAGGCTGGCTGGCACCAGGGCCAGCCCAGACTGCAGCTGTGGGAGTCAGCATGGTGCTGCTGCAGGGGCAGCTGAAGGACACACAGCAGGGTTAGAGATCTCAAGCAGCAAATCCTTGCCAATGAGGCAAAAGCCTCTAATGAGCATCACTTTCATCATCGTGTCAATCAGGGATAGACACTCATGGATCAGCTAGGCTACAATGGGCTGTTTGAGATTTTTGACCTTTATTCTGAGGTTTATGAAATTGATAAAATCACAAGCTGCTGTAATAACCCAGCTTATTATGCCTCCTTCCTTCATTTTATGGGTAGCTTAGGGCTTTTTTTTATTATTATTTATTTTATTTATTTGTCTTCAAAACAGCAAGGTTCCTTCTCTAAGGTAGGAGTGAATGCAATTATGTCCTTTGGCAGTAGTTCACAGCTTCTGTTCAGAATCACAGCTCACAACGTGGGGTTTTTTTCTCTAAGAATATGTGATCCTTTTGCATGATGAGAAACAGATTAAATATGTATTTTAACACAAAAGATCACCATGACCTTTAGGTTTCATCCATTTTTTTGGGCTGTGCTTGCCAATTACCACATTGCAACTGGGCAGGGGGGCAAAATTTTGTTTCATTTTCTAGACTATCCGCTTGTGCTGCTCTGAGGAGCCAGAACCTGTTTATTTTGCATAACATTCCTATTTACATGTCACCCAATGCTCACAGCAAACCTGGCTATTTGTGTTCTCCCTTGACATTTTGCAGTGACATTAACAACATCATTTATTTTGCAAAACTTCCCTGCTAATTTTTGGAGAAGGAAGAAACTGAAATCTTGAGCAGATAGAAATGGCAAGGTAATATTAGGAAATATTATCCAATCTTAGAAACCTTTCCTCCTTACAGAAAGGCTCTTTCACAGGCTGCTAAACCTCACCTCACAGACCAGCTGGGACAAGGTAAAGAGTAATAGGATCTCATTGTCAATGTCACCTGGAAATTCTTTGCACCCCTAAAATCCATATGTCAGCCACCTGAGGGCTAAGGGAGGTTGCACATCTTGGGGTGTTGGGACAAGGCTCCTACTATTCCTGGCTTGACCAGGGAGTTTGTGACCTAAAAGGAGAGAGCAAACACACACCACAGCTGGGGTATGAGAGTCTGGGATGAAGGACAGCAGTGAACAGAGAAGGAAGAAAGGAAAAGCTAAGGAGAACTCCCATCACCCGCCTGAGACACCCAGGCTTGGACTGACTGGATTCCTGTTACTCTCAGCTGAAAGGCAGAGGCAATGCATGACTTGCCCTGGATAGTCCTGCTTCTTCAGGTACAGAGAGATCCAGGGCAGCAGCTCCAGCTCAGGCACTGCATTTGGGACACCTGAGCTGACATCTCCCACCCAGCTGAGTGGGGACAGGCTTAGCCAATATTCCCAATGTGTTTGCTTGCTGTCCTTGCCGTGGTGTAATTCAGTGTAGGTGTCACACTGCTGCTCTCCAGAGCAAAACAGCTGCTGGGTGCAGACCCCTCTGCAATGGCTGGGGTTTGTTTTGGGCTCAGTTTCAAGCCTTGGCCACCTAGCTTGGCTAAGCTAGGCTTAGCCTCAGTCATGGATCCTTGTGCCTCAAGCAAGGGAAGATTTCTCCTCAGGCACCTCCTCTGATGGCTCAGCTTAATTTCTGCTGTGAAATCAGCACTGCCCCTGCTGCTCAAGGGCCAGCACATCTCTTCCCTCAGCTCCCCTGCCCACATCTGCCACAGTGAACAGTCTCTGTCTTGGATACACTGGACCATCCACAGAGAAATCTGCTGACCACAGGTCCCCTGATGATCTCTGCACAGCACTGTTCTCACGGATTTATGAACTTTACTGCAACAGGGACACAGAGGACCAAGGCAGGGGACTTGCCTTAAATCCCAAAGACCTCTTCTAGAGGACAGCTGGATCTCCCCATGCATGTGTGGCACAACAGGACAGCCACTTAGCCAGGGACATTGTGGCATGGGAAAGGTGAGTCTAGGGGACCCAGACTGGCCTGCTGTGGCTTTGTGTCTTCAGCTCTACAGCACCATAGTGGGACAAGTCCATTGCTGAATTTCTGAGCATGCAGACACAGGCTTTTATAGGAACACCAAGCACTGTTGATATTACTATTAAAGATCAGTGGTATTACAATAAGAGCTCTGCCTCCTTGTATTCCCCGTTGATTTAACAGGTTGTGGTATTGTGATTTATTTACTCCAGCTGTGCAGAACAGCTTCTGTTACTGCCTTTGGCTCTGCTACATCCTAGTGGTGGTGGCTGCATGTTGTGATGGGTGGGGTGATCTCCTCCTTGCCCATGGCAACATCACTATTTGAAATTCCTTGAAACGCTCTGGGACTTACAAATGGTGTTGTATGGATCTTTTGGACTATGAAGAGGGTCAGTCATGGAAAACCCATATCCAGTGCCAGAGGATCTGCACACTGGGAAGTGCTCAGGCATCCTGATGTCCTTCAGTGATACTGCAGAGGCACTGAGGGGTGTCCCCCGAGCCTGGGAGTGGTCCAGCCCCAAGGCTGGGCTCACACAAGGGCACAGAGCAGGACTGCATGGAGCTGAGCTTTCTGCAGATGTCCAGGTCCCTTCCAGGTCCTGCTTTGAGACCTCCAACAGCAGAGTATACTCTGATGCTCTTAAGGAGGCCCTAGGTCCTTTTATATCCCCTGCTTATGTCCTTTGACTTTCCAAAGGAGTCACAAAACCTGAGAGGATATTTTTAGGTTTATGTAGATTTGAGCCCTATGCATTTTATTTTGCATTAAGTTTCTCCCTCAGTTTCTCACCCTTATACTAGCAAATACTGCTTTTAGCAAGAATCAAGCCTGGGAACTGTGAAGGAAACAAAATGAAATTATTTTCTTTGCTGTATGTGATGCTAGTGCTGTATAAATGTACACACACTGCAAGTCCCACTGTAAATAACACCTGGTGTTGTGCTTTAATGGAAAGTTTCATTTAGATGTTCTGTCAACTCTTGTGAAATAGCCAATTCCAGTCCCTTGGTTCCTTTTCTTCATTTAAAACCTTCTTTTATTTTTTTTTATTTGATCTGTGTCTGGTCATCACTGGAAATTGCAGCTATTCCAATGGACTTTGTTTTTGTTCTCCCTGTCACATTAAAAGGCTGGAAGAAAAAGAATGGCTCTTGTAGTATTTGTGTTTAATGTACATTTTGAGCCTTTTCACAAGGGCTCTACTGGGTAACTTTGTACCCTGACACTCTGGGGGCTTTCTTTGATGCTGCTACTTGTTCATCCTTCCTCTCTCAAACAATCCCAACTCAATTAAGACTGCCTTCTGTCACAATCCTTTCACACCATGGACTTCCAAACACAGGACATGGGAAAATCTTCACCCTGAAAAATTTTCTGGTAGGAGGAAGCATGAAATATCTTCAAATGCTGTGCAAGACCAAAAAGCTAAACTCTGCTTTGTAACAAGAATGCATGCCCAAAGAAGCACTGCTTTTGAGGCTTGGCACATCATTTGACCACAGTGTACTCGCTTCTCAGATATATTTCTAAGGATGTGAATTCTTCCTTTTTATTTGCAGCTTTCTGTATGTTTCTAACAGTCCAGGCCATACTTTCAGAGCAATGATACAGACAGCAGCAACTGTATAGGAAAAGAGCTCATGGCACAAGCAGGGGAAGCTGGCTGCCAGACTATGGGGCTTATGCAAGAATTTCTTTATGTAGAACATAAAATACAGTGATCCTAGGCCCACTGAAGGGTTTTGATTTGAGTCAGCTCTGGCTTGTTGTTAAGAAATTTAAGTGCTGAAAAGTTGTTGGGTAAATCAGTGATTAGTCCTCTCATCACATCCACTGCAACACGCTAAAGGAAATGTTAAAGTGAGAGATAATGAGCCAGAGAGATTGGAAATGTAATAAAGAAACCATGAAGGTATTTCCATCATCAGGGGACTAAACCAGCATTTTTCCTCAGCTTGGGTTCAGGTGGGTCCCATAGGACCTGTCTGGACTGGGGTTCCACTGGGGGAACCAGAGCCAGCAGCAGTCTGGGATTGGTAAGGTCTGGTCTCAGGTGTGAATCAGTAAGGACTGGCCTCAGGGGGGAACAGGCAAGGTCTGGTCTCAGGTGTGAATCAGTAAGGACTGGCCTCAGGGGGGAACAGGCAAGGTCTGGTCTCAGGTGGGAGCTGCCAACTGCGGATTTTGCAATGCTCATGTCCAACTGCAGAGTGCAGAGCTGTGGAGCCGACCTTCCCTGAGCCCCTGCTGTGTGTTTGGCCCATAGGAAAACGTGCATCAGCCAACACCATCAGAAAGCATTTTCTGCAGAGTGAGGTTTTAGATAAAGGTCAGAGATTTGCACTGAAAGCCTTGGAGGTGCTTTTGAGTCGTTCTTACTCCAGGCTAGTTGACATTCTGCAGAAGGCTGAAGTCTCAGTAAGCAGAAAAATCCCATATTTTAATGTTCAGAGAGGGTTGCTGATAAAAACAGTGCATAAAGACCCCTGACTAATTTCAAAGTAGGGCGCAGGGAATTTAAAAGCAGGATTATGTGACATGTCTGCCTGAGATCACATAGGAGGGACTGGTTGGTAAGAAAACCTTTGCAAATCTGTGTTCCTGCAAGAAAACCTTTGCAAAGCCGTGTTCCTGCTTTTCCATATTGATGTTCCTGCCCTGACCATCTCGTTTTCGTCATGTGGATTTTCTGGCACAGATTCTCATAGCTACTAATAAATGACCCAGATTCCCTGGATGTGCAAGTTCATCCAAGCTGTCACAGAAGGTTACCTGGTAGAGGAAGAAGGCTGGGGACAGCATTCCTGGCAGCCACAAAACCCAGCAATGGGTCTGAGTGATGCTTCTGAATTGTGAAGTGACTTCATATTAGGAATGTTGTTTGAGTCAGGTTCTGGTAAGATGGCAAATCATTTTACCAGTGCTCCTGTATCTCAGACCCTGATTAGGGGACTTCAAAAGCAGAGACCAAACTTGGCAATCTGAGTTCACATTTGTTGAAAAGAGAAAAACAAAACTTGGCCAGGCCCTTGTGGATGGGAAATGGAGCCCTGTTTTTCCAGCTTGGGGCAGAAATTGCTGGAGACTGAGCTCCCTGCCAATGCACAAACCATGGTATGATTTTGGGGCTGATACTAGGTGAGTCTGTTCTTCTCAGACCTTTTTTTTTTTTTTTTTTTTTTTTTTTTTTTTTTTTTTTTTTTTTTTTGGGAGCAGGTGATTATAAACCAGAAAAAACTATCAAAATATTTTTCTTACCATTCTCAGTGAGCAAGGAGAATTAGCTGAAGCACTTTCAGCTACCATGGCCCATGATAATGCAAACAGTTACGGGATTAGATATAATTTTTAACGTTTTAAGTGCACAGAATTACTACTGCACTGACCTACATCACACTATTTGAAAACACTAAAAGTCAGATTTAAATTTGTTGTTCAGCATTTCTTTTTTTCACCTATAAAAATATGCGTGTATATATTCATACAGACACATATGTGCACACGTACGAACACATATGTAGGTAAAACTAAATTATTGCACTTGACCTTACTGATGATGCCCAAGCTTTTTGGGGGATTGAAAGACCAGGAGATGGCAGCAGCTGCCCACAACATTGGCTGGTCTCTGCACTCCAGTAATTGCTGGAGGCTGTGCCCAGGACCCCCATCAGACAGACAAGGTGCTGCAGCAGCTCACAGGGCTCTGACCCTCAGCGAAATCAGGGAAAACAGGGTAACAAAAAAAAAGAAAAAAAAAAAAAAAAAACAAACAACACCACAAAAAAACCACCCAGTCATTCGAAAGTTTAGGGAACAGACAGCCCTGACTGGGGCCAAAGCTTTTGGTATGTGAGTTCCAAACCTGAAGCAAAGCAAACGTAATTATGAGGGAGAAAATTAGAATTTCTGCTTCAGTAGGCTGAAGCTGAATGGTTTTCGAGCTTTCTCAGCCTGCACATCCTGAGTGTTTTCCAGGGGAGATGTAGATTCCTTGGAATAATGTGGAGAGACTGCAGTTAGAGGAGAAAAGCTGTGGACTGGGCAGTGCCTCACCCGCAGGGCTGAGTGAGAGGTGCCTCCTGGGGCAGCCTGCTGAGCTGTTGTAGGGAATGGGCTTTGTAGAGAAGGTCTCCAGCCCAGCTAATCATGACAAGATGTCACCACCTTCTCCAGAAGCAGAACCTTCTGCAGTTAAAATTTGGGCTGTTAGAAGGAGGAGTCTCACCACAGAGTGGTTTGGTGAGCCCCTCCCACATCTCTGTACGAAGAATTAAGTCAGGGGACAACACAGGTATTTCTAAGTGCTTTGCTCAACACCTCAAAACAACCTGAGGCCACAAACCCTCGATGCTTTTCCCGTATGGGTGGTTCAGATCAGAATTCTGATCCTGCTGGGAATTAACCAACTAAAATCAACATTGCAGCTGTCCTGCCCACAGCTTCCAGAACCCACAGAGCTGGATCTCCCCCTGAGGCTTGTGATCCTCTTAAGCAGGGCTTTACCCCAGCCTTAGGAGCTCACTCCCACCACACCTGGGTACAGCTGAGGTCCACCATAGATTTTGTGTTGATGTTTTCTCTCTGAGAACTACAAGCTTAGAATTCCCTGCAAAGATTTTCCTTTGCTATGGAACACAGAAAAAAGAGCCACTCAGACCTAATAGGAGACCGAAGCCAGATCTCAAGTGGCTTCATTCCTTGCTTTTGTTATGCTGGCAAAGTAAAGAGACACTCCAGGGAGGATGGAACTTCCCGGGGCTGCAGCCTGTCCAGCAGTGGAGTGCCATGGGCAGCACAGGAGCAGGACCCGCTGCTGTCCTCGGGTTTCAGGGGAAGTTGGTAAGATTTCTCCAGAGGGAGCCCTTTCTTAGACTTGAAATCTTCTCCTTCAGAATGGGAAAAGAATATTGAACTCAGCCCTTCAAAATACATCTTTGAATGATAAACTCAGCTCTTTTATCCATTCTTACTAAGGATAAGGATAAGAGCTTTGAAATCTTCCCAGCAACCCTGCTCCCTCCCTCAGACCCCTGAACAACAAACTGCTCTGAAGAAACCAGCCTCGTACTGAGCCCTTAGGCCTATAAATATTTCAGAACAACTATTTACAGCCCTCTTTTGACCCTACCCAAAGAGACCATAAAGAGTTCTGAGCAGCCCTGGCTCAGCACAGCTGTGGGACCCTGCTAAGTTACTTTGTCCCCTTTTGCATCCCACCTGGAAGAGGACAGGAATAGTGTCACCTTTGTGCTGGTCTCTGGGACAGACCTCTTGCTCTGTGTGGGGTGACACCTACATCAGGAGCTTGAGAGACCTTCTCAGACAGATTTTCTGAGGTTTTGGGTTTGGGGTGCCAGTTATTATCCCATGTCCTTGCTGACATTTCTCTCTGGTATTGCAGAATGCCCTTCCTCCAGGTCAGTTAAAGCAGCTTTTTCTTGTAACTGCTACACATTTCCCTCCAAATAACCAGTTTCCCTGCCTCCTCATGTCAAGGTTCAGTCTAAAACTTGTGGGAAGAAATGCTCATTAAAGAGAAAACAAACAGAGGTAACCCTGGGTGAATGCCACATCAACCACAGAAGAGTTCAAGGCTGAAGTTAAGTGTATCCTTAAATCATGAATATGATTATTGCAACCTTCCACTGTCCACTGGGGATGAAATATTGCCTTGATAGGCTTTAGAGACAGTATTTCATAAAGAAGAAGAAATATAGGTGGGAAAATTAAGCAGGGAAATGTTAAAATCCAACCAAACAAAATGCCCCAAATTCAAGCCCAAACCCTTTTCTGACCATTATTTGATGTTAAACAGGGGTACCCCCCACTAGAGCAGGTTGCTCAGAGCCCCATCCAGCCCTCTGCCAGTACCACACTGGTCACAGTGCAAAGGCAGAGGCCTCAGCCTGGATCTCTGCTGTGTGTGCAAGCCCCAGGCTCGTGGAGGTGTGGGTGGCAAGTTCTCTGAATGAAAATTAGGGTGGTGGTGTGGCTCACTGGGAAGCTGACAGTTCCTTCTCACTTTAGAAAAAGACTTTCTGAACTGGATCTCTGAGGTGTCTCACAGCACAGGAAAATCTGGGAAAATCACCTTCTGCCTCCTTTTCTCTCTGGGTTTTCTTTTTTTCTCTTCAGGTATGACTTCCCCAGGTATCCATCCCTGCCTGATGCAGTTGGAATCTGGTGACATGATGCAAATGAGATGCTGATTTTTAAGCAAGATTATGTAAATCCAATATGTTCAGTCACTGTAGTCCTGGGAATTCCCTTATCAGCAACATAATCATGGAGAATGAATTCCCCCAGTCTGTGAGGTAATGGCAGGGAAGGATTCAGGGCTGAGCTAATCACCAGGCATTGCTCAGCCAGGGCTTCCTGTACATGCCAAGGGATGAGCACAAGGTGACATGTTTGTACCACAGAGATTTCCAGTGCAATGACCCTGCTCTCAATAGGCCTCTTGAATAACTGTACAAAGCATTAAAGCCAATGTGGAGGGCAATCTAGATCTTTCTGCTTGCCACATAGGGATCCTGGTCTAGTTTGATGTTTGCCCTTGAGCTGATTGAGGAATAACGCACTAAATTTTTCTGTCCTGAGCTGGTCAGTGGTCATAGCCCTGAGCTGTTAGTCCTTGTGTTCCCCTTTGACTTTGTTACAAGGTGTTGCTTGGCATTACATCTATGAATAAAGTCCTTGGGTGGTGGCTTGATTAATTTGATTTCAAAATGAGACTTGGGGGATAATGCTGCCTACTTATTTTATGTCCTTGCTACCATCTTACTACCAATCTTTGCAAGCACAACTCACAAGTGACTACTTTGTTTTCCTCAGGTCATGATTTAGCTTTATTTATTGACATGGTTGTTATTACTATTCATAAAAGAAATTATCAAGGTAACCTGGCTGATGGACTTCCAAGCGCTTGGTAATGACTTCTGCAAATCATGAAGAAAAATGTACCCTCGAAACTGAAGGCATAAGCAAAAGCAGGGCAAGGGGATGATGAGGTTTAAAGAGTAGGTGTCCTTTCAAGCCAAAGATTAATTCCAGATTGAAATTATCACACAGTAAATAACACACCTGAGTCTTCATCAACAGGAAGCAAATTCACCCTGTTGCAAATATACTAATCACTAGCCTAGCAACTCACATTATTAGCTGAGAATAATTATTCTCTCCAAGGAAATACAGACCTTCAAAGGAGATAACATCTTAAATCACAGCAAATTTTAATTTAAATTCAAAGTGTAGGAATGCACACAAATACCCCATCTCTCTCTTACCCATTCAGGATGGTGTCATTACAATGTTTTAAAGACAGACCCAATCGTTGGACTAAATACCTGCAGCCTAACACTTGGCAATTTCATTTTCTCCTTGTCAGACTGTGTAATTGATATTTGCATTGGAGGTAACAAAACAGAAAATGTGAAGGTGTTGGTAACTGTGCCATTACTGTCTCTCAAACTGCCTGAGAGGTGGGGAGGACAGGGTGACTGAGGAACTGGTGCCTTTGTAACTGGGCACAAAACCACTCACATGGCCTAAGGCTGCAGTCAGTGCCTGCTTGGACTGGGATAGGTGTGGGTTCTTGTCACAACACCTTGTGTGACTGTTTCTGCTGGAAGCCAAGTCCTGCAAAGAACCAAGTTCACTGATTTCAGCAAGGTCCCAGCTTGCTGCAGGACATGACTGGGGATGTGGAGAGTCGGCCCCTGGGAGCTGGCAGGAGATGGGGCTCTCCAGTGCATCTGCAGGGACAGATGGAGGGAGCTGAAATGTTCACTGTTGACTTTGCTGCCTTTCATCGTTCATGTGGTCTTGAGGACTGACAGTTCCCAAGTACAGTCACATCCAGAGAAGTGACCAATTCTGTTCCCCTTGTTCCCAGCTCAAGGACAGGGTAATGGGATCTTTTTCATGGGCTTTTTGCTGAGAGCGAATTCACCAGGTGAATTACAGTGATTTTTCTCCCTGTGTGGGAGTTTGCTTTCTCCTCCAAATGCCCTGGGTTCAGTAAGAGCACTTCTTCTATAGAAGACAGCTCAGAGGTGTCAAACTATGATGAGGGTCAGGTAATTGCAAAACTTTTCTCTGAAGAAGGCTCACAGCTTCCTGTCTTTCCAGGATCCCAGAAAGCTTTTTCTTGATCATCACAGCTCTGAAGCTATGTAAATGCCCAAATCTTCTCCGTTGATTTCTAATTCTTTTCATGTTTTGCTTTTAACACAAAGTGCAACAGGGCTGATGGGTTGGGGAGATGCCAATGCCCTACAGAAGTGACCCTGAGTCTGAAGCCTTTAAAAACCAGGACCTTTGGGTTGAAATTGCTCACCAGGTAAACAAAACAAAAGGAAACACCACCCTAACACCCTTCAAATGTGAATAATTTGTTGAGAGTGTCTTCCGGGGTAATAGATAATTGTATCTGTTCCGCCTCCAAAGCAGCTCAAATCAGCCCAGTGACATTTGTCACAAGTGGAGGCAGTTATTAATAGGCTGCATACTTATAAAACTTCTTTACAATGCAAATTGCTTCTTATCCTAGCTTTGGGGATGTTTTATCCATGTATTCCTGACTTCTGACTCCTGAGCCGAATCTAAATATCCTTAAAGGAAGGAGGAGTGAAAGCCCAGTTTTGGACAGCACCAGGAGTTCTGGAGATGTGTCCAGGGGGGAGGTAGGACACTGCTCCAGCAGGAATAAAAGACTGTGATGCCTCCTTTACTAGCAAAAAGCCTACCAGAATAAATCCCAGAATATGGGCAATTTACTTGTTCACCACTGGAGCTGCTTGTACCCATCCACTTGGCAACACTGATTGAATAAGAAGTTTAATTTATTTGGATTTCAGAGATGCTTTGGCAAACATAGAGTGGGGATCACCCTGTCTTCTTTCCAGCATTACATGAAATGTATTTTTAGCACTTGAGCTCAGAACTAATTTTTCAGGAATTTCACAGCTTAAGCCTCTCGGTTTGGTAAATGATCAGTGAAACATTAAGAAAGGCTGAAGGTAATGGGGATGGAGCCAGCTGCGAGCCCTTGCTGATGTCCCATGTTGATTGCTGTTTTTATCCTCAGTGTCAGGAAGAAAAACAGGAGAAAGCAAACACAATGCAGCCTCCAAGCAGAATATGTACATATAAATCATTGTATAATAGTAGCACTGACCCGAGGGCAAGCTGTTGGTAGAGAGGAGAGGCTTTCAGACTCTCAGATGAGATTTAAAATCAAAGTCCTGAGCTCTTCTTGTCAATAACAGATTAATAAAATGAACAGACACAATGCACATACTATGAGAGGATGTCAGAAAATTAAGTACTGAAATCCTGGCTGTATTTTTGTCTGCAGCACAGTAACCCGAGTTTCTCTAAGAACTGAAATCTTGCTTCTTTGAAAATGTGTCCCCATACTGAAAAAAATACCCCTATATTTATGCAGAGATGAAATTAGACTTACTGCAATGTGTATATTATATGAACAGACTCGGGTAGCTCTTGGGGTCAGATATGATTTAGGAAATGTAGATTGCTGTTATTATTAATAATTATGATCATGACCAGCCGGGGTTTATAACTCAGGACATACTAGCCATGGCAGTCAATTACTAATGTATGTGTCCTGATCATTATCTTATAAAACAGCCAACCAAAGTGGTTGGATATGGGAAATCATCCCCCCTGCACTGCTAAGTGAGCTAAACACATAGGTACCATTAGTCCTCCATTATACACTCTTCCAAGTACAATTAAGTGCAGACAGGGTCTAAAACTGGGGCCTGTTGTTTTTCCCCTGTGCATCATGTAGGTGGAGTTGGTTTATTATGCCCATTTCAGTTCTTGTTTTTTAAAAAAGAGAATAAAAGCTAAGTGGTCTCATTAAAACCTCATAGAGGAAATTTATTCATCCTACTGAAATATTTTTGGGCTCTTCCGAAACCAGTAATCAGCATCTGAAGACAGTCATCTGCCTTGCTAATGGACCACAGTTACATGTGTAATTGATTAATTAAGGAACGAAAATCACTGCTGAGACTAAGGGAGACATCCACAGCTTCAGCAGGCATCCAAGTGAAATAGCAGCTCCTCCTGGGCAAAGCAGATGAGATTGTTTCAGGCATTTTTGTCCATTTTAAACCGCTCTATCTTCTCTATACAGGTTGTTGTTTGGTATCCCAGACTTTTCTGTGGGGGTAAGAAACAGGGAAAACAAGGAACACTTCAGGCCTCCTTTTCCAGCTGGCAGAAGGAGCACAGTGTGGTTGGGTTTGAGCATGTGTGTGTTTATCCCCATGCAGTCGCTCATTGGCTTTGTGTGCATGAGCAATCACGTACACGGAAAAAGGCAACGGAGGGAACTCAAACAAACAAGCTCCTTGGCAGAGCTCTGGGTGAGCATGGTGGCGTCTGCTGCTCTTTGCAAGCTGTGTTGTCATGATTTGCCTCCTGTGGAGGTTGTGCCTCCTGTCATTTCACCAGTTTGGGCCTTCACCGATGCTTTGCAGCAAGCGAAGCTGTGTACAGGGTCCTGGCTGAGGAGAGGTTTCACACACAGGCAGAGCCAAATATAAACATCTCAGCAGACACTTTGAACAGGGGGAATGGTGCAGAGCCACCTCTGGTGAGCTCATGGTGAGTGTACTGCTAGGCAGAGGAGCTCTTTCAAGGCATAAGACTCCTTCCAGAGGAGGAAGAAATGGGACACTGAGGGATTCTGCCTGCAGACAGCATGGCTGGTGCTGAGGTCTTACTTCTTTCATTTAATACTTGACCTGAGAGATTCCTTGCACTTTGAAAGAACTTTCAGATGTTTCTGGTGCTATCAGTACTAGGGGTTGCATCTAAAAGAAAGGAATAGATAGGCTTAAATACTTCCCATCACTAAATCTATTGTTTTTCTCTGGCTCTCATTGCCTTAGTTTGATCTTCACAGAACTCCAGGCAGATCCAAAGATCAGCCAGATTTTATAGTGGGTTAGAAAGAGCCAAAGTGTTGAAATTTGACAAAAAGCCCTAAACCTATTTTTAGATAAGCATCTTGAGCCCTCTAATAGCTGAACCTTTGGCACTTCAGCCAGGCAGCCCAACCAAAGCCAGTTTTTAATAGTCAGAGACTGAGCTGTTTAGTTTGTCTCTTCATCTGCCCATTAGACACCTCCCATTAGGCATTGCCACTCCAGTTGTGCACTGGTCAACAAACTCTTGGAGAACAGATGGCTCAGACAGATTTTCTGTAGACCAGAGTCAGGGAGTTTCAGTGCCTTTATGTTCTTGAGGATGTGGATGGTGTAGGTACAGCTTTGGACTCCTCACTCCCTGTACTCTGGCATAAATACTCTCATAACCAGCCCACTGCACACCCTCCAGGGGGCTGTTTCTGCTGATGTTGATGTGCACACGCACTTGTTTGTGTTAGTGATGAGTTATCTCAGTTGGTCATGAAAATTCAGGAGCATAACTGAGGCGCTGAATGGTTCCCACTCAAATAATTTTATCAGATGATGAATTTTCAAGTGTTGGAAATTGTAGGTAGGCAGCTACAAGCAAACATCCCTAAGTTACCTTCAGATTTTGTAACATGTGAATTTAGTTTTTAGGCAGCTAAAATGAAGTATAAGGAAATTGTCTGGCTTTTATGGCAGATGTGAATGATTGCTAACCTCAAAAATTTAAAAGCAGCATTTTTGTGCATTTATTCCTCAGAGCTTATGTCACATTTGGAGAACAAATTGAACCTCCTCCTCTCAGCTTCCTTGAGCTTTTGCTTGTGAGTGGCAAAGATCTGAAGTTGGGTACATTTCCTTAACTGCACCTTTGCCCCTAACTGCTATAAACAGCTGTAATGAGCAGCCTTTTGGAGGTGACTTAGGCCTGCATTGCTATCCAGTGCCAAATAATGATTTGGCAAAGCACTACACAACAGGGCTGAATTTTGAGTATGGTGTTAACTGTGTTTAACTCTGCTTGGTGTCAGTGGGGCTTACAATGAGTTTTAAACGTTTCGCTGAACAAGGATAGATTCAAGCAGGTGCTTATGGTTCAGCATGCACACAAGCACCTGACTGATTCAGGACCTAAGAGAGATGAATGGAGAGAGTTGCAGAGCAGCTGGTGTCCCTGCCTTCCTAGCAGTGCAATTTCCATCCAGGGAGCAGGTGAAAATGGAAAGGAAAGAGGAAAACTATTCTAAATTGAAGAAGGAAGGGAGAAAAACATGTGTTGGGTCACTGTGGGTATGTTTAGAGTGACATGTTGACTCTGTCTGACAGACTGCTGGGTGGGGATGTGTCCTTTCTTTGTGAGGGGCAGTCTGTCTGATGGTTATGAATGATGGCCAAATGGAAGGATCATCAGGACAAGTGCAATCTTATTCATAGTCCATAAAATAGCAGAAGAGAAGCTCCTGGTCTTCTCATTTATGTCAGCTTTGAGACTAAGCCAGAAAACCTGTTATTATGGAACAACTTTGTATGCATGTGCATGCACACTGTGTGCCTGTGTATGCAAAACCTGTCATTGTCAGAGACAATAATGGCATTTTACTGGACAGAAATTGAACTTTCCTTGTCTTTTTGGGTTTTGATTTTGAGAGGAAAAACTGAGAGACCTGCTGCCCCTTCGGCTTCACTGACTTATGATTGAAGCTTATTTTATTGTAGATTTTGTTTTCTTACACATTCAGATAATAACATGGTTCAGAAGGGAGAGCATGAGTGACATCCAGAATTCCTCAGTTTTCTTAAGGATTATGTAGTTTGTCTTTTTTCAAACAATTCAAGTTCCATCATGGATTTCTACTTTATTTATAAAACAGATATTTCTGCACCTACCTAAGAGGCCGCCACATAATCACAGACTGGTTTGGGTTGGAAGGGACATTTTAAGATTATCTAGCCCAAACCTTCTGCCATGGGCAGGGACATCCAGCCTGACTTTGAACAATTCCAAAGGTCAGGCAGCCACAGTTTCTCTGAGCAACCTGCTCCCATGCTGCACATATGGCAATTTTGTGGTTTCCTGTGTCTCCAGGATTATAACAGGAGCTCTGTATTGAACTCTCACTTCCCCCTTATCTAGATGGAAATCTATTTTGCACAGGCACACACCACTCAGTTCATGTTTTCATCTCTTGGGAATATTTAATCTTCTTATGAAGCCCAACCCAACACAAAGAAATCAATTAATTCCGACTCGTGAAGACAATGATACTGCAGAAGGAAAACAGATGAGTGGCGGATGTTTGGTCTAATGGATGACAAAAAGCTAAAGTGTTTTAAACACTGATTTATTATCACTGAGACCAACAACGGGATTTAGAGAGAAGAAGAACTGCAGCTCCTCATTTTGCTGGCACCCCCATTTTTCAGGTTCTGCCAAAGTTCTGTCTCAGCTGGTTAACAGGGACAGTGCCTGTGAGGCACAGCAGGTATCCTGTGGGGTAGGGAGGCTGTCTAAAGCCAGGACCCAAGGAGAGGAAAGGTGGCATGAAAGTGCTCATGACTGAAGTCTAAATCAAGAGAAAACAGAATGGAGGGTAAGGAGACAATGAAGTGATAGCAGAGAGCAGGACAGGCAGGGACATCTGCAGCACAGCCTCCCAATCCTGATTTGCAGAGGGTAATGATGGCAAGCTCTCAGTTCCTCCTCATGCAATTCAGATCTGCTACACCATAAGCAGTCTATAGCATCCTTGGAGCAGCTGCTCCAGCTGTCAGAGACCAGTGTGGAATTGTCTGAGTTTCAGGAAAAAGAGAGGGTGACTCCTAGGCTGAACTTGAGGGAAGAGCTCGTGGCTAGCACGGATACAGCTGCTGCAGCTTCCCCTGGTAAACTGCAGTTCTAGAAGCATGTCTCCTTCTACTTCCTCTGCAGTGGTAAATGCAGAGGCTTTCTGGCATCACTCTGTCTCCTGTAGAGGGTTATAAAAATGCAGTTAAGCACTGAACCATTTTACAGCCCTGACCACCCCAGCTACAATGAAATAGATTAACAATGCTCCTTGTGGATCCCTTCCAACCCAGGACATTCTATGATTCTATTATTCTTCCAGCCTTCATTTAAGCTCCTAAAAGAACAGAGAACAGTCTGCTTTGTGGCCCTGACTCTGCTCAGTGACTTTAGGGGAGAGATCCACACAAACTTGAGCTCCACAAAGGAACCTGACAAAAGCAGGGACACAGATTGCAAAGTTGATGGCTCCAATCACCATTTGATTCTTTATTTGCTGCTGTCAGAGAAATTATGCTGTTGCACAGTACTTGTATGTTGATGATAACCATCAAAGGCAGAGAGTATATGAAATAATTAAATTTGTAATTACTTACTGCAGTAAAATGCCCCATTCCCCTCTAAGAACTTCCTCCCTTCCCCATGCCTTGCTCACCGTCCTGCAAAGCACAGGAAATCAGCAGCTGAAAGGGTTGGATTGTAATAATGTCTCAGTGAAGTAAACCCTAAAGCAATTGGCAACATTAATGTAGATACCTGGGCTTGTGCATGGGCTCTTGCCTACTGCAAATACAATCTTCTTATATTTACTTGACACTTGCAAAATGAAGATCTAGATGACATGCTTAGCTTCACTAAATGGATTTCTTTAAATAATGCCAACTCTTTCCCTCCTCCCTTTCATTATGTCCCTCCCAAAGTCGTTCTCTATAGAGACAGATTGTTACTCCACAGGTAGGAACCAGCCAAAAAGCTTTTTGAAGATGTCTTTGTCAAATTTAGCTGAGTTTTGTCTTTGTATAGAGAGGTTTGGGCTAGGAACTACCACTGAGGACAGCTATTTGTGTGCTCCTGTGGAATGTGCAGGAGTCAGTGCTGAGGGGCTGACAGGCAGAGCTGGTCCCACTGAGCTGTGCCTCAGGCAGGGGGGCTGTTCTCCCCTAGGATCATTCCTAGGATGCTCCTTCGAGGTGTATGGCTCAGTTACCATGCCAAAACCCAGTCCTCCATGATGGCTCAGGAACAAAATGCTCACATTGTCATGAAATGCATTATTAAATTTCAGTTGTCAGCTTTAAGCCTGATGCTGGTGTTGCTGCCTTAAAACACGCTCCTTCTTCATCCCTCTGCTTTAATTGCTGCACAGTCAGATGGTCTGGAGCATCCAACTTGGATCATCAGGGACCACAATCACTGCTGCTGAACCAAAATCAATTAAATTTGGCTGGTTTACCTCACTGGAGGCTCAGGTCACCTCTTGCATTTGCCCCAAAATCAGGCAGGGTTTCTGTATCTGTTCCAAATCGACATCTGACATCTGAAGTGCACTCAGTGCCTGCAAACTGAGCTCCTGAAGAGGAACATTCATCTGACAAACATAATATTTAGTGTCTGCTAAGACAGAGGCTCACTAGAACAGACCATCCACTTAAGCAGAGAAAATATAAGAGATTGTGTTCAATGTACTGTATAGAGGAGTCCCTTTTTCAGCATATACCCTATTAAATTAACTGGAAATGAGTGTTCATCAGTCTCTAAGGGAAAGAGCCTGAAGCCTTTTCTTTTCTCCTCACATCAGACATTCATCAGGCTTTTGATCTTACTGCTCATGACTACGTTGGCTTACAGAAAAGGTCAGGAAACAGCTCTGCAAATACAAGAAGGTTTTCCAAAGGCTAAATCCCTTAGTTCATAGGTGAGAATTTTTCAATAACATAATGGTCAAATGCAGCAGGTCAGTCGTGTTCTTTTTATTCAGTCAGGGTAGTGAGATTGTATGGAGATTTCAAATTCCCCATTGTTTCTCTCCAGAAGCAGAATGAGTTCAGAGTCAGGGTAAAGTTGTATTAGTTTTGCATGCTCAAAACCTTCAGGTCTTTCTACTTACTCCAGGCATCCTCTTCAAGAAAATTCAGGCTGATGACTGTCAAATAATCTTCCAGGTTTTGGCAAACAACTAAGCATTTAGGGAAAATGGCTGGCCTCAGCTATTCTTTTGAATGTTTCTTTTTACCTCTGGTGGAGCATGAGTATCTCCTCTGCTTTGGTAAGGAGGTTAGAGAAACATCTAAAATCATTTGTTCTCACTCAATTTGTTTATAGGCATTGAGATAAAGTATGGGTTTGTTTTTGTTTGAGTGTCTCATTCTAGTGCTCCTTGTTATATAACACTCCACATAACTACTGGGAACAAAACAGATGGGTTTTGTCATAAAATTCTGCTCTGAGACAGATGAATCAGGTGAACCTCACGCAATTCCTTGCTGAATTGGGTGGCAGAGTCCCTCTGCAGAAAGCAGCTCAGCTCTCCCACTTTTCTTCTCTGATTTTATTTCTAAAATACACTAAAAACAAACTCCTGAACTCAGGCTCTGGAGAGAAGTTTAAAGCCTCACTTGCAATCTACACATCCCCACTTGGGGAGGGAGAGCCATCATGCAGGCTCCCTGACAGATGACATCTCCTGCAGTTATGACTCCATAAAGGAACCCTTCTTGTGCTTTGTGAAGCTTTTCCAAGTGATAAATGGTGTTTTCCTGTCTCTCCATATCCATCAAAACCTCTTAATGAATTTGATTGTGCTCTGAAAGTGCACCCTTGCCATAGAAATGAATTGGTATCAAGAGGAAAAGTCAGTTTTCTGCTAATTCACATCATTTTTTTCATTTGTCACATTATCTCCACAGCTTTAAAATCCCTAATGCCCTGGGTATAAGCTACTGATTAATGACACAAACTTTCACCACTCATCTCTGCACTTGTATAAAGCATGAAAAATGCAGGGGGGAATCAGCCCATCTGCAGATCTTCTCTGCCCTACCCTTGAGTCTCTGTGCTGACCTGCTCCAGCAGATGCATTTGTTGGGATGTCACGGGTAAATTAACAAGTCTGAGTGATTTCAAGTGAAAAGCTGTCAGGAAGCTGAAGGAGGTGCACTGCATTGTCAACTCCTTCCTTCAGAGTGAGGACAGTCTAGCCCAGTTTCCTTAGAGAACACAATCCTGGTGGTGCAGCACAGGGAAGGTTGACTCTTGAGCCAAAGGTTTGCTGTAAAGACCTTGAAATACTGGAAGCATTTGCTGGAGAAACAAATCCTCTGGTAAATGCACATTTGCATGAGCTTTTTGCAATGGCTTTTTTTTTTTTTTCTCAATAACTTCTCGAATGCAGAAATCTGACCAAATGTTTGCAGGAATCAAATCCAAGGGAATGCAAACACCAAAATGCTTGCACTTCTTCCAAGGGAAGGGAGCAGAATTCCCCAGACTCCATCCAGGAGCAATATGTAAAAGCATCTGTAACAGCCCAGGTTTCTGCCTGCTTCCTCATAATTAATGTACTCAGAATAACATCCAGATTTTGAGTCACTGCAGGCCACCTTATCATAGGACCATACTGCTTTTAGGGGAAAACTGAAAGCAGAGATACTTGGTCCCCTTATCAGATGCCTCATTGCTAAACAGCCCTGTCTTGCTTAACTGCTCTAAATTATACTTCTGTTCTGTCACATTGAGTAATGGGCACTATGGCTGCTATTTTCTTTTTTAAACTAAAGCCAAACTGAAGTCTCCGTGGATGAATAAATGAATTAATTTATTTTATTGCAGTACTCAGTCCTCAATAAAATGTCAGAGGTAAAGTGGGGTTATTTTTTTTTTTTAATGTTCTTGGATAGGCATATTCTGAGCACATGCTGTACACAGGCTTCCTGGGGAAATTAATTATTGTTATTTTATTATTAGAACCGTTGAACACTTGTATGGAGTTTTACATCTTCAAAGCACTTTGCTAACATTTAGCTAATTAATTAAAGTGCATTTCATGCAAATCCATTTCCATCTGGATTTACAATCAGCCCTCCTTTATGGGGGGAGTTATGTCACACATAAACTGAAGGGCACCGAGGCGGCTGTGGCTGTGAGCAGGAGCAGTGGGAGGTGGGCAGTAATGATGCCTCTGCAGCTGTCACCCTCGGCTGGGGCCTGGCAGCTGCAGGGCCCCTCACTGCTCCAGACAGCCCCTAACACCCAGAGACCCACAGCTCACAGCACCACGCACACCCACAGGAAGGTTTAGAGCCAGCCCAGTGCCCTTATTTCAGAGCAGAGCTTTGGAAGTGTTGGTGGCTGCCTGTTGTGAGCAGTGCTCCTCCGTCCTGCTTTCATCATGGGGTTGACAGGAGTTCTTTCATGTTTTACTTTCCCCTATCCTGAAGCCTATCCCCCACAAAGGTCCCCAAAATCTGAGCTAGCATTGCAGCCAGGGGGGTGGAAAGGGGGGGTTAAAACTTCACTTCCAGCCTCACCCCCAGCCAGAAGTGATGGCAATGACACCCTCTAAACCTCTCTGTCCTGCAGATGAAGATCACGTTTGGCTTTTTTACCCCTGCTGGAGTTCAGTGAGGCTTGAAAGACAGTGAGCGCAAATGACTAAATGAGAACATTGCTTCTCACAATGTGGCACGGGGGAACCTGTGGCTTGTTGGTCAGCCTTCTGCAGCGCCCTGTGACAGGGCTGGCTCTGCCTGCCAGCCCAGCTGCCTCCCACATCGAGCTCCTAAAGGCAGAGATGTGCTCAGCCACTTGGATGAGGAGGAAAAACAGTCCTTGGTGCACTCAGAGATGCCTTTGCTGCCTCACAAAGGATCAACCCTGGTGCCTCCAGAAGATATTTTGACAGTGACTTTGAAATTATCTACAGCATTTACTCAACGACCAGCACAATCACCACGAGTACCAGACACAGTTCAGCAGAGGCAAATTGGGCCCTAAAATTGAGAAGCTCCTGCTGTCTCAAACAGATGAGCCACCACCCAGCAGCTTTGGCTAAGGGCATCTCACTGGCAGCCAGCTGCCCAAAACTAAATGTATAGAATGCATATATGCACATTATATATACACACAGAGTGCTTGTTACATGTGAAAAAAAAAATAAAAAGAGGTGTGATCAATCATCCCATCAAGAATGGTGAAAAATTTCTGTGAGAATGAAAAGACCAAAGGGGAAAACGACATCTGTTCAGAAATTTTAAAATATATTAGCACCAAAAGGAAGATTTACAATACAGATAGCCACTAGGTCTGTGTGTGTATTTAAAAAAATAAATGTTTTCAAATTACTAAAAAAATTCAATCTGGATGCAAGACAAAAACATTTAAACAGGAAGGATGCTTAAGCAGCAAAATAAGTAGTGTCATAGTTGTCCCATCTTCCATGTTCTCTAAAAAAACCTGGATGTTCTATCAGAAGTTTCACAGAAGCTGAACAGTTTGTACGCTCAGTTCAGCTTAACTGGATGAAGTTTAGAGAAGTCTGAATCGAGAAATTTGATGAGAATATTAAACCTTTTCTCCTTGAACTCTGTCCATAGCAGAGTGGAGGACACCTTCACATACAAGCTGATGTAAAAGCTGCCTTAGAAAGAGTTCAGCACTGGTGGAAGGGCTCTCAGCTGACAGCACAACAGAGTTGCTGCCCCAAATCAGCAGCCTCTGAGGCTTTGCCAGGCTCCTGCTGCATCGAGGGACAGTGAAGTTAAAATTGTGGAGCTGAGAAACTCCAGGGAAAGCAGAACTGGGAAGAGAAGTCCTGGAGCAGCCAAGGAAGAGAAGGAATGTAGCTTGTAGCAGTGACCTGGTAAAGATGACCCAGAGGAAAAGATTTCACCAAACATTTTAATTTCTTTTTATATTCTGTATGAAGCTGAGATTTTGGCACTTTTTCAGTATTTTCCAGCTGAAAATTAAAATTTATTCTCCTTTAGGTCTCCAACTATTTTCTATAGTATGCCCAGACTTTATGGAAACCAGATATGTCTTTAACAATTTTTCCCTCCAGTGAAAATGAATGTTCTCTTTAAAAATGGGCTTTAATGAAAAACCTTGATTGCTGTAAGAATCTGTACAGTCACAGAAACATAAGAAGCATGGTGAATTGTGTCTATAATACTTTAAAGCTGTTCCTCTTCTCTGCTTGTGTCACTGCTATTGGTCTATGTGGTCATACACAGTACAACTATGGCCCAAGTCCATGAAAATCCTGATCTTTCACTTAAGCAAGAGCAGAAAACCTTTTTGACCCCTGCTGGAGTCAAGGGACTGTATTTTTCCTTACAACCTGTTAAAGATGGATAAGATCTAAGAGGAGGGAAGTAGGGTGAACGAGATCTCAGAACAAGCAGAAGCTCATGGCTGTGTTTGCTTTTTGAATTCTAACATAGAAATCGCAACATTAAATTCTAGTGCACATTTTTTCTCCAAGGGAAGAAGGATCAGGTGAAAGTTTACTCTGAACAGGCATTTTCTGCATCGTGGCTGCATTCCAAAGGGAAGCCTCCCCCTCCTTCTAATGATGCCCTTTGGCTCTCTATGTTATATCTATCTTGGTTTTCCACTTTGATGATCATTTCTAAATTGTTGCTTATTATTGTAATATTGGTTCTTTGCAGAACGCTTCAAGCAAAATGTTTTAAAATACAATGCATAAATACTGTTGTAACTACTACTGATAATCTCTACCATGCCTGCAAGAGCTTTCCCAGGCTGGGAAGGGAGGAAATCCCAAAGCTCCTGCAGAGGGCTGAATTCAGTTTCTCTTTTTTTGAATATTTTTGAGTGCAGAAAAGACCAAATTTTTGTGTCTTCATAGGACAAAACAGAACTCCTCATACTGAGACGTGAACTGGCTCCAAGGACCACACGGAGCCATGGCCTTGGCTCCTGGAGAACAACAACTGTTCCAGGATAGGTGACAGCCCTGGAAATTAAAGCAGCCTGTAGACAATCTCCAGTTTGGCTGGGGTCTCTGCCAACACATTGAGAGCTGTTTATCCTCAATCCATTCCCTCTTCACCCCCCTTATCACAAGTGATAAGTGAGCACCAGCTGCTGGTAGGTGAACATCTCTGTGGCATCAAACTACCATGCACTGTCCATTGCCCCCTCAGGATCTCTGCTGTGTGCAAGTCATGGCCCAGGCTGACTTTCTTTTTGCCAAAGGAGGGAAGGGCTCTCCCTCCTACCAGAACAGCCAGCAGGATCAGCCATGAAAGAAATTCCTCAGCAATATAGTTCATACTTGGCTGCTGGGTGCTGGGGTTTCAAAGTCTGGCCCTCAGTGACTCCCTTTCCGAAGCACAGGAGGCAAAGCTATGCACGGATTATCTCTTGGCAAACACTGGCTTTAGCTAGGGGAATCAAAAGGGAAGTTATTTAAGAAATTATTTTCTTTTCCCTTTATGCCTTACTGCTTTCTTGCCTTCCTGAGACTCAATTTCTGCAGCTGAGCTTCAATTTTCAGCTCTGTGTCACCTCTCTGAACCAAAGATTGAATTTAGTGCAATCAAATCACTGAAGAGATTGACCCATCAAATTCAGATCTCGCTCTACTTTCATGCTTCATGCTGCTCATGTGTTTTGGGGTAGCTTGATAGTTGAAATGCCCGGTGAATTTTCAGATTGTCAGAGTGCAGTCCAAGAGGCTTCTTGCTCCTTCCCCCTCCTCTTCCTGCTTTTCAAGTCAGTGTCCAGCTAAGGAATTTCTTACGCATGTTGTTCCATGGTTAAATGATCCTAATGAAGAGGCCTTTTTCCCCAACAACATCATATCTTCCTAATCTGATGGGATCAGCTTGCTCACCTGGAAGGATGAGCTCTGGAGGCTTGAGGTTGCAGCAGGCTTGGAGAGACAGATCTAAGCAGGCCATCAATATGATCTGTTTTTTCTCCCATCCCCTTGGTCCTTGCTTTATCATTGAATACTGAACTGAGCAGTCCATGTACCTTGTTCACATTTGTCCCCTCTCTAAACTGCTGGGAGAGGCAGTAAACAAAGATTCCAGTGGCCCACACTCTGTTTTTATGTAATGAACAGGCAACACATGGAGAGAGATGATGTGATCTCTCTCCTCAGAGACTGATGCCATGGCTGGCTGGGATCACTATACAGATGCACCTCTCAATGCATCCTTTGAAAAAGGGACCTCATAAATCATTCAGTCATCACCATCTTGAGAGTGCTCACACCCCCTGACCACAGGGCAGGAACACAGCAGCTCAGGGGATGCAGAATGTCTTGATTCAGGGGGTTATTTTCATCTCTTTAGGCTGCCAATATCCTGTAACATTTCAACAGCCAAAGAACTATTTGTTCTTGGGCACCATTTTCTGAACAGGGAATCTGTCAAGTACATTTGCATGATTTAATTTCAGAGACTCTGTTTGTTTAAGCCCTGATCCTCTGCAGGTTTTGAAAAGTCAGTTTTTCCCTGCAGTTGGTAAAGGCTGATTTCTTCCATCCCTCAAAAACAAAACAAAAAAAATCCTATGAAGCTTAAAACGAGCCCTCCTTTTCAATCCAAAACAAGCAAACAAAGTTTGTGTCCTTCCACACTCAGCTGCCTCCCATGTTCTTGGAAGCAGGTCTGTTGGTTTGCTCGTGCTCCCAGGCTGGCTGCCTCTCCTCCTCTAGCACACACTGAGTGCAGGCACAGGATCTTCAGGGCTGGCATGAACAGGCTCCCTGGCAGGACTTCTTGGTGAGAGATGAGGAGAAAAAATCCCACATGAATTTAGGAAACCTCTTTCCTGCCATTTTGTGTCTGGTATTTGGATTATCCTGGGTTTAATTGTCTGGACTGCAGCTGGCAGTGTGCCCAGGTGGCCAAAAAGGCTGACAGCATCCCAGCTTGTGTCAGCAACAGCGTGGCCAGCAGGACAGCAGCAGTGGTTGTTCCTCTGTACTTGGCACTGCTGAGGCCTCACCTCAAATCCTGGGGTCTGTTCTGGGCCCCTCACTACAAGAAGGACTTTGAGGGTCTGGAGAGTCTCCAGAGAAAATGGAACTGGTGAAGGAACTGGAGCATGAGTCTGGTAAAGAGCAGCTGAGGGAGCTGGAGGGGGTTCAGCCTGGAGAAAAGGAGGCCCTGGAGTGACCTTGTTGGTCTCTACAACTCCCAGAATGGAGGGTGTAACTGTGTGGGGGTCAGGCTCTCCTCCCACGTAACAAGGGACAGGACAGGAAGAAAGGGCTTCATGTTGTGCCAGGAGAAGTTTAGATTGGATATGAGGAAAAATTCCTTCACCAAAGGTTGTCAAGCACTGAAACAGGCTGCCCAGAGCCATGGTGAAGTCACCAACCCTGCAGGTACTGAGAAGATGTGTAGATGTGGCACTTGGGGACATGGGTTACTGGTGGGCTTGTCAGTGCTGGGATGTTTATAATAGCTCTGTCTAATGTTGATTCTCTAGTGTCTCGTAAGGAATGTGGGTTCATTTCTAGTACTAGCCTGAACATAGACACAGACACTTTTCTACCTGCTGGCCTTTTTCCTTCTGGGAACTTAGTATCTTCCAGAGTATTCAGGTATCTCATTCAAATCAACCAGTGGACATTCTGATTTTTACAGAGGCAGAGGCAGACAGTTGCATACCCAGCGTGGATCACATAAACCACATTTTCCCAGGTACTCTGTCAGCACAATTATCCATCAGTCACTGCCTTTCTTCACCACAGCTGTGGCGAGGAAGGGTTGTGCTTAAACCATCTCACATCTGTCCATCCACATCTAGATCCACCAACCCATTGTAGTCTTAAAGAGTGAGAACCCCTGGCTCCCTTTTCCTTTCCTCTATGTTTCTAATTCATTCTTTGCAGCAAATCCCACCCTCCTCAGCCCCCCAGGTCCCAGTGGAGCAGAATGTTGTTAATTAATTCTAATGAACATCAGCCAGCCATTCTCTCTCTGTGTTGGGACAGGGGTTACTTTTATCTTCATCATTTGCCTTCCTTGATCTGATTTTCCCCCAGCTAAATTAAATCTCTGTCTTCTGTTTCAATTGATTTTTCTTATCCTGCTCTCTTTTTAACTGAAGTAAGTTTACATAAATGTAAAAGTAACAAGACAAGGTCTTGGAAAAGACACATCAGCTATTTAATACAGCACAGGCTGTTGTAAAGCAATAGCAGTGTAGTTTAATTTGTATTTTCATAACTCATTCAGTTTCCCCTCCCTTCTTCCCTTCTAACCCTGAAAGCTAAATTATATTTAAATGTCATGGGGTACTGGGAGATTGGCTGAAGCTGCCTGACCCATTGGACCATTCATTTGATGCAAGAGCCATGAAAGGCTCAGACTTATGCCACAGAAGCAATATTTTTTGTATTAGCTATTTGTGGATTTACACATATTTTCATTTCTCAACAATAAATAAAATAAGTAACAGGCACCAAAACGCTGGCACCATGACAGGGACCTTTATAGGATGCAGAACAAGGACAAAATTAAATGCAGAGAGACAGTAAATAATTCTGTGGACCTCGTTTGTGACACGTACATGGGTAATTGCTGCACTCTGTGTTTTAAAGTCATCATTATATCTGTGTGGGGTCAGAGAAGTTGGTGTCCTCCAGGGAGAAGGAGGCTCTTTCTGTAACATGAGACCACCCTTGCATGGGAATCTGGCATGGGCAGCTACCTGGGGATAAGACAGGAAATAGCTGGAGAATTAATGAGCACCTCTGTTTATGAAAGCTGTTTCTTGGAAATAGTAAATCTAATAAACTTGGAAAGACTTGGCCTCATGTAGGCAAACGTGATGGCTGCCAACGGAAAACAGGCTTAATTATTTGAAGAAAAAATCAAAACCCACAAAATTTCAGGGGTTATGGATAATGAGGGGCAATATTTGTATCTGTTTGGAGAAAAATATAATGCAACATATAATCCATATAATGGATTGTGGGCAAAATTTAAAGGTATTTACACTGCCTGTTGGGTATTACTTGGAGATGGCCAAGGAAAACCCTGACTTGGGAGACTCCTTGTAGGATACACTGGCTCCAAGGATTTGGCCCTGTTTGCCTGGGAAGCTGTGATGGGGGATGACAACTTGCACTCATTTTCCCTGGATGATCTGACTGCTCCTGGCTTTCTGACTGTCCTTGTCCTCCCAGTTTTACTTGGCTAAGAAGGTTCCCATCAAGAAGCAAGTTTAGGCACGTGCTCAGCTTTCACCACAGTCAGCCTAACTCCATGCTCTTAAATCACTGCAGCTTCTGGCACTGATTTGTGGGATTTAGGCCCAAAGCCAGGACAGATGCTTGCACACAAACAAATATATATGTATAAAAACCATATAACATTTGCTGTCATGGGAGCAGCCCAATGTCTGTGTGCTCCTGCTGCCTTGGTAACAGTTTCTGTGTATGTCTGCCCTGTACCCTGAGCTGCCGTGGGATGGGGTATGGGATATATATTTAAAGGAAATAAGTTTTTTAAAGTATAGGAATAAGAAAACCTATCAAGACACCTGTCTGCAAAATCATAATCCTTTTACACATCTCCTTACAGCCCCTACGTGCAGTTCTCCTCACTGTTATAACTAAGGACTGAAGTCTCCAGAGTAGCTTTTTTTTTTTTTTCTGTGCTTATCCTCAAAGGCCCACATATCCTAGACAAAGGATGGATAAAATTTAGGGGGGAAATAACAGCATTGCAACACCATGAAATGTATACATCAGTGAAAACTGTTTTATTTGGTGAATTCTTTTTTTCTCCCAAGAATGAGTGCAACAGAGCACCATCAATAACACACCAGGGAGAAGGAAAGCAGTGTGAATTCAAACACATCTACCTTGATAAAAATCATGGTCTAGTCCATTCTCCACAGCAATTAAACCACTAACAATTAAAGAGATTTCTGAATCCCCAATTTTCTCATCTAATAGTTAACAACACAAAGCATTGATACCTAACTGTTGCAGCAAGATTAATAAATTTGTTGGGTGCCTGCAGAACAGAAATAAGTCAGCCTGCTCAAATTCATAGCCAGGATTCAAGGGAGTCATTACCACATTGGCCCTTTACTGAAAGCTGTCTTGAATCATTAGATTTATGTATAGCCATGAGTTATCTTGAAATTAATAGTTCTCCAGATTTCAGGATAAAAATCCCAAATCCTAGGCAATAAACATCAATCCATCATAAACCAGGAATGTAGGACCACTGTGACAGTGTGAGGGTCATGAGAACACTGCTTGTATCAGAAGAAATCAGTTGTTACTTCCACCTTATGCAATCATACCCATGAACTCAGAGATCCTTGAAATTCCCCTCCTGCATTTTTCCTGCATTGATTTAACAAATCATTCTCACTGGTTTTATTAAACTGGAAGTGTAAATCCTGGCCTGCCATTGCACCCCAGTCAGTAGGAAATTTTATTTATCTGTCGTGAAATTAATGCTTGAAAGGACACAATAAAGCACAAAGGAAGAGTGGGAGAAAGAGCAAATATCGGGGAAGGGAAAAAAAACCCCAAGAAAAATCCCAAGAGATGGGGTTGCAGTAGGCTGTGTTTGATTGCAAATACCTCTCTGATGGCAGTGCTCTGCATATTGTTCTTCAAGTACTCATGCAATCAAAATGTGGGAACTCTCCTGTCATACACGACACAAAGAAATGACACCCACACACTGAGATGTCCAAGGCAGAAAAGAGGCAGTTTATTTACAAACTTCAACATTTATAGAATTCCAGCAGTGACCATGGATTGGAGGAAGAAAATCTTCCTCTTCAACCACACTGGGCAACCCAACAGTCCATCAACAGTCTCCCCCTTATGAGAAGAATGTAAATATGGTTACACCATTACAATAACAAGAAAAGTTATTTATGTAAAATGGTGTCTGACTCCATTGCAAAAGGTAAACACAGAAGGCTAAAATAGAACTTTAGAAAAACTTCTTAAAGAGAGAGAGGAGAACAGCAAAAATTCAGGCAACACTCTCCCTTTGGAACGGGGATGAACTCTTCTGCAGGGCTGTCTTCAGCTGCATATGAAATGGGTTTTTTTCCATATTTCAAGTTAATTTTATTAATTGTGCCTGCCTTCACATCCCTGCTCCTACCAGTGGTGGTGTTTCACAGGAGCACTCGTTTGCTGGTGAACTTGGCCAAGAAGGGCTGCAGACTCACTCCCCATGAGCTGGTGACTCTCCAGTCCCCAAAGCACCATTTCCTTTACCATTGCATTTCTTGTCAGACACCAGATTTCTATAGAGAGCCATGTGTGGTACCAGCTCCTGGACACCTTTTCCTGCAGCTTGTACCAGCAACAAGCAGAGCTGGGTTTCACCAAAACCTGGTAATGAAGGGCTCTGTAGTGTATTAACTGAGCCTTACAAGGCCTCATCTATAGTGGAATTGTATATTTACAAGGCATCTGATTTTACAAGCAATGTATAAATATATGAGCATGAAGAAATTCTCATAAGAATGACTGATTTCTGTAAACTTCTTCAGCTTTTATGGAGAAATTCTATAGAAAAATGAACATCTCTGAGGAAGTTTGGGGTGAGAAGGTTAATAGAAAAATCATATCTCTGGTGCGGAATTTATTTTTTTTTCAGTGCACCTCGGTATAGCATTCTGTAGGCAGCTAAAAGGGAAAAAAGAATCTATCAGAAAGTAACATTTTCTAATCTAGTTGGCTGCACTTCAGCCCTGCAAAGAAATAAAGACTCTCTCATCCCAGGAATCTAGCAAGTGTGAAAAGCAGATAGGAAATAATTTGTCAATAGATTTGCAGATATCAAATGGATGTGAGAGGTTAGAGCAGGCACAAGCCTCTGCACTGAGCTACAACTTGTCTAACATTTGCTTCAGCAGCTCAGGGAAAGCAAATAGTTTTCCATGAACCTTTTCAGTGGAGGGCAATGAAGAAGCAGTCCCTCAGCAGCTGCTGCCTTTAATTGCTTTTCAGGTGTTCTCAACACTGGCACCTCTCCCCTGCTGCACAAACCAAAGTCCAAAGGAAGAATTCAAGTAAGAGACAAGGAAAAAGAAATCTCCCTGGTTTAGAGGTCTGTTCAGTATGCTGCTTGTTGAAAACAGGGTGTACTTTTTCAAAGTTTGCATTTGTAAGGTAAATGTGGGCATCCTGATGACCAAAATAAGTCAGTGTGGACACTTAATTCCTTTGGCCCCTTGCAAATTCATGCTGAGATCGCTGATCCAACAACAAAGGGAATGCTGGGAGCTGGTCCAAGCAAAGCTCTGATTTAAGCTACTATACACCAAAGCACAGCAAACACTCCAGTGATTTCATCTGCTGTGAAAAGAAAGCCCTGAACATCAGTAAATGCACCAGAAATTAGCTTTCCCTGGCAGCAAGGTTTTGTGGGTTTATTTATAGCCTATTAGTGCTCATGGAAGGCAAGGAACAATAATCTAAACCAGAGTCAGCAGTTCTGCTGCTAGTTAGAAAAGATGCCATTTTAACAACTCTGTTTGCTCGTGGTCCAAAACCCCTTTGCCTTTCCCTGCTGTCCTGCCTGTTCACCCTCACACACTTCACACCATTTGCATCTGGGCTAAGGGGTCCAGGCTCCAGGAATTTGCATCACTGCTGAGCAATTTTAATCACAACACAGAGAGGACAGGACTGCTGAGAAGGCCCAGAAGGTGATTGCTCTCTCCTAGAAATACTCTGGTAAAAGTAATTTTTTTTTTCCTTTCCCATTTGGATCCAACTTTGCCTTGCAAAACCTTCAATATTTTAGGTGGAGTGTTCTTTTCATAAAAAGGCCTAGTTTATCAAAAAAAAAAAGCCTCTTGAGAGAGAAGAGACAGGCTCTGAAATATTCTCTGGGTAGTGACACAGTATTATCAGAACCCCACATCCCAACCCCTACTCAAAGAACTCCCTTTGTCCATGCAGCAGCTTGTTCCTTGGCTGGCCTGTGAGAGAGAGCAGGGGGGAGTAGGGATGTCTTGGGTTGTGGAACCAAAAATGTGTATTCTACTTCATCTGCTGAAAGCAGTTGGGGAGATGTTTTTCTTTCTCTCTTGTAACTCTGGGTGCCTTCTGATAATGGGCCAGATGTTAAAACCAGGTGGGGCAGTGTTTCTTATCTCTTTTACAACGGGCCATTAGGACTCCCCAAGTTGTTCTCCTCCCCAAAGCAGTACATTCCACATTCCATCATCCTATTGTGAGATGCTCCACCCAGTGGGGGGAGGCAACCATTCCTACCTGGATAAAACTGAGATGTAGGAACACAAAGGCATCTGGTTTCACCTGATTCCCAGAGGAAAACTGGACCCCATCTCACCATCACTGGACCCTTGTTCTACAGGATCATCTCTACTTCAACAGAACCACATCTGCCACTCCAGGACTTATTTTTGGACTGCTTCCAACACCCTGACCAACAGGGTGTCAGGTTATTCCCTCTGACTCTGTCAGGGTTATCCAAAATTGTTGTTTGTTTGCTGGTTTGGTTGGGTGGTTTTGTTTTCTACTCCATTTGTATTGTTAGTATTCCTAGTAAAGAACTGTTATTCCTATTCCCAAATCTTTGCCTGAAAGCCCTTGATTGCAAAATTATAATTTGGCGGGGGTGAGGGGTTTGCATTCTCCATTCTAAGAGAAACTCCAGCTTTCCCTGGCTGATACCTGTCTTTCCAAACCAAGACAAGGGAAGCTATAAATAAAGCTGCAACAGGCAGCACCAGCCACTTCTTTACCGTGGGATGAAAGAAGTATGCAGTTGTTCTTGGTTACTAATTGAATAACTGAATTACAGGGGCAGCAGAAATGCCAGGGCTGGGTTAAATGATGTCCAGGTGCTGTGGAGGAGCTCTTCTCCTCTCCTTCTGCACCTCCAGAAAAGAAAAGACCCCGGTTTTCAGCAGTTCTGTGCATGAGCATTGGCTGTGAGGACTCAGAGGGAGAAAGAAATTAATTTTTGCAGTCAAGGCTGTGGAAGTGATGCCACTGTGTATTTAGGGGCAGCTTCTCTGGGCAGACATTCTCCCTCCCACAGCAGAGGATGGATGCAGTTTGCAAACCATACTAGGCTTGCTCATGAACTCCTCTCAGTGCACCAAGGCATTTTCCTAGGGATGGCAGTGAAAATGATTCCAGGCTGGACTGAAATCTGCTGGAGAGCTTCAAGGAGAGAAGAGCAGCAGAGAAGAGCTGGCCCAGACCTAAATTACAACAGGTTGGTTAGAGCAGAAGCAGAAAAAAAGGCAGGAAGATTCCTTCTGTGTTTCTGGAATGAAGCTGAAAGCCTGGAGTCTGTGTGCTTTTGGCTTAGCAAGGGCACAGAGCAGCTCTAGGAAGCAGGTTGTGGAGGGCTCCCTGTTGCTGTTTGAAGAAGCTGCTGGATGAGAGGAGTGTCAGGGCCTGCAGGTATTTGAGGAGAGGAGGCCACTGGTGCAAGGTGAGCTTTAGGATCTCATCCATGAGTGCGGCAGAAAAGGATTGACAGGAATGGGCTGTGACTTACAAGACTCCTTCAGTTTAAACAAGAGTAGTCAAAATGGAGTGATTCTTTCCTTAGACCCCACTTTAGCCAACTGTAAGTGGAAAAAACTCCTCCAAGACATAAGAAGTGTTTTAAATTCCTGCCAAGCAAACCTGCTTTGAGCATGTAAAGCTCCAGGCTCCTGAGAAAAAGGCTGACCCAAATTACCTGCCATACAGCAAATAAAGCTGCTGTACTCACCCTGTGTTGCCAACAGTGTTGTAGAACCATATTCCCAGAAAAGAGTGGAGTAGGGATGCACTGTGCATGTGTGGAACCACCACAGCACCTGGATTCATGGGACTGGACAGACAGGAGCTTTGTGTTGGGAGAAGGCCTGCAGGAGAGCAGACTTAAAGCTTAATAAAGAAGGCCCTAAGGTACAAACCACTATCAACCTCAACCTCTGTCAAATCCATCCCATATATGCCTGGGCTCCAGTGCAATCCCCAATAAGCAATTGGATTCACTCCCTGCATTCCAGCAGAGGCAGGAGGACACATCACATCCCACTTAGGCTGAGGTACAGCCCAGAGGCTCAGCTGTGTGCCAGAAGACATTTATACCACATGCCAAGGCCTCCAAAGTCCTGTTGTTAACCTCAAACTAACCTCTTGCCTCTCCCACTAGTGGGAATAACACTGGTAGTTTCTCTTTTCATCATCTTTTCTTTGCTGGCAATCTCAGGCTTGTATTGTTCTGGAGCTCTCAGCTATCTGGCAGGTTTGGTCATTGGCTGTGCCACTTGTGAGAGGGTAATTCTGAAATGGGCTCCTGGGACCCCAAATCTGGTGATCAGTGTATTTATTGTCTGTGTGGCCCAGAGAAGAAAATGGTTTGGCTGCTCCCATTTAAGCAGCAGAGCATAAGGAAAGGAAATGCAAGGTCTGAAATGAATCCAATTACTCATGCCATTAATTTAGATTTACTTGAGTAGTTAGAGCATGCTAAATAAACAAAAATTGATTAGTTAGATCATGTTCATTTGAGATTTGACCATGAGTGGATGGATATTTATTTTCCAGTCTAATGCTAAAGGTTTGCCAATGTGTTTCTGTGGTATTTAAAAGGAGGTCACTTGATTTTTTTTTCATCTTGGATTTGCAATTATTCCCAGGATCGTTTTCATCTGTAAGCCTATTTTCCTAGATAAGAGCTGTGCTGATAACAGGTGTAGGTGATGCTTTTTTGCATGATTCAATCAAGCTAGACACACTTACAGAAGAATGTGTGTGGAGTGAACCCTAAGGTTTTCCTCTAGCTCATGTGAAAATCAGCTACTGCCCACAGGAGCCAGCTCTGATTTTTTACTCTTGAGGAAAAACAGCAAAATATTACTTGAAACCTGAATCAGTTACAGAACTATTGCACAGGGAGAATAGAGTCTGAATGGCTTTGAAATGAAATCAAGCCAAGGAAGTGCTGGTGTAGCAGACATGTATGCTGAGGCAGCTGAAGAACAATATTTCATATTGACTACATCCCATGCATTAGGAGGTAGGAGAAAAATGGATGTTCTTATTAAGAAACAAGGAATATTTCCCTATCTCCCATTTCCTCTCAATAAAATCACTGTTGTCCCTGTAACTCAAACCTATCTGGAGGTGGAGACCTTTCTTTCTCTCTACCACACAAAAAAATATATGCAACTTTACCCAAAACTTCCCCATGAAATGTCCTACCACAACCTTTTCCCTATGTTAAACTCAGCAAGTATTATCTCCCATCTGAATTTTTCTAGGTACTCAATCTCTGACAAGAAAAGAGTGAGAAATCATTTCTTCTGTGATTTAAAAATCTTAATCTGAACCCAGGTAAAATGATTTTAAAGTCATGTGCTTTTAACCACATTACTATTGGCCAACATTTCCTGATCATTAATAAGTTTCTGAGATTGCCTCATGGATAAAAATGGAATTTTAAAAAATAATTTATTATTTCCTTCACTAGAAACAGAGTTAGGAAGCAGGTATATGTAAAAATAGAATATTCACTTATGACTGGGGAGGGGGGTTGTCTGCATAATCTTCTCTCCAGAGGGTACATCTTGATTTTCATCAGACATTGGTGAAATTTTGTGGGTATTTGTTCTGTCCATGAATATATGTATTCAGTTCCAGTCAGTCTGGTTTTTTTTGTACACTATTTTTTAGATGGAAAGACCTTGATAGTATTGAGATAAAGCCCAGTTCTCCCAGCCATGGAATATGTGTAGACAGAGCAGAATAATAAAACAAGCTCTGTACTGTGAATTGCAGTAGCACTCTACCCAAGGCTTGTAGAAAAATAACAAAAGTTTAGGTGGCAAAACTGAGCTATTCCTTTGCAGCTTTTATTTGCTTATTTCATTTGGTGACCATAGCTGTTTTTCAACTCAGTTGGTTTTAACTTTTTCACTCTCCATGTCTCTTAGTGCCTGAGTCAGTCTTCCTTAAAGAATGCCCTTGTAAATGAAATGTTATCTTCTCCAATGTACTTTTAAAGAAGTTAATGTACTCTTTAGCTGCTGCTTGGAAAACAAAATCAGATCTGGGAGTTTAGGATTATTGCAATTGTGTCAGATTGCATTTCAAGAAGACAGCTCTATGTGCAGTCTTCTAATTAAAATTAAAAGATATTATCAACTTACTAAATTAGCTTCCCATCTGGTAATTTTACTGTTTAAAATATAAATTTTTTTGTGCTTAAAAAAAAATCTGAAACCATCATAACAAGTGCTAAACTGATCTCAATACTGTCACTGCAACAAAAGCCTTCCAAAAGATGAGCGTGGCATTGGTGTAGGGAAAAGAAAAGTTGGTAATCCTCACACAAAGTGTAGAAATAGAAGATGAGGGCCACTAGTGGGGAAGGGGTGGGAATGATGAGTGTTTTATTGACTCTAGATCAAGTTTTATGGTGAGAATTTTCCCTAAAACCCACAGAACCCCCCTTCCATCAACCTCTGTGTATAACGCGAATGACTGCTACCCCCATTCTAAATAGCATGAGGTGGATTTAGAAATAGATGTATCTTATTGGTGTATATCACATGGGAATACTTGATGTGCCAAAGAGGAGGGACATTTCAGCCAAGCAGTCAATGTGTTCCATGCAAAGCCATTCTCACACCCCTCAGTTTGCTCTTGGTACCCTCCAGCAGCAGCAGCAGGAGCTCTTTGGTAGGGGAGGTGTGGGGTCAGGTCCTCAGGGCTGGGCTCAGCTGCATTGCCATGTGTCCCCTCCAGACAAGGGTGTCAGGAATGTGGAACTTCCCTGCAAGCTGTGACACTGCCAGCTGCCAGCACTCAGCCGGGGCTCACATTTACAGCACCATCAACACGTGCTCCAGACCAATCTGTGTAGTTCTCCTCTCCTTCATGCCAGCACTAAGGGATGTGCTGAGAGCCACATCCTGAGAGATGAGATGTCTCCAGCTGCTTTGGGACCAGCATCCACCCTGGAGTGCTGCTCCCCAGGGGGAACAGCAAGAGGAATTACTTCTCAACAATTATTTTGGAGTGTTCTGATCCTTTTAACTGAGCGATTGTCTTACTTGGGAAAAAGAAATACAAAGAAAAAAAATCCAAAGAAACTACAATGCAGTGTAGCTACATGAGTTATCACTTTAAAAATCCTATAACAAGACTTAAGCTTGAATGCTCTTTAATTGAATTAATTCCTCTCCATTTTGTTTGTTTGCATCCATGGGAATTTGTGTGTATAGCTCAAAACAGATTTTTCCTTTTTTCTTTCTACTTCTCATCTGGAAAATCACTTCCTGATGTCTTGCAGATTCCCCAGGACTATCCATGGCTTATCCAACAATGTTCTGGCCAACCAAGATATTAATAAAGAGGACCAGCTCTGTAGTCATTCATACAGGTTTGCACTGCCAAAAGCTACACAGCAGGAAAGAAAGAGTTGACAAAATAGGTATCCACAATCCTGAATGTTTTATGAATCAGAAGAATTTCTGGGAAAGTAAAATCTAACAGATAGCATCTGCTGTACCTGGCAGCAGCAGCCTAGAATAGGTTCAAGTCTTTCCAGGATTATTTCTTATGACTCAAAGCCACACTCCTGAAGGTGCAGAAGCTGTAGAGTCTCAGGGAGGAAGGATTGGAACCCAGTGCACTAGGTCTGGGAAGCAGGGTGACAGGATGCAGGCCAGGTGATGAAGACAGGTCCAACATCCCTTTTCTTGGCTTTCCACTGCCTGGAACCAGTAAATAAGGAGAAAAATTACAAAGGAACAGCTACAGACAACCATCTGCTGGAAGAGAAAGGAATACACCAGGAAGAATTACTCAGCTGGCTGTGAGAACAACTTTTGGTCAAAGGCCCTCCCAAACTGCTGTGTTCCTGCCTGAGAATGGAGATGCTGAGACAGAGCAGAGGGACAGAGCCTGATGGGTGACAGCAATCCTGGCTGGCAGCACAGCCAGGAGCACTGCCCTGCTCCCTGCAGGCATTCTCCTGTGCTCAGCTGTCAGCAAGGGGCAAGAGCACAAGCTGCAGCCTTCCAGTTTATACCAGTGATAATTCTCAGCCAGTTTTCCCATGAGGAAAACCCACAGGGATTTCTATGGCAGCTTAATGGCCCTTAGCTTAGCTGAGTGGCCCTTAGCAAAGCCTTCAGTGTGTCAGAAGAGCTGTTCTGCTGTGTTAAGGAAGGGATGATTTTACTTCAGCTTTCTGCTACACTCAGAAAACACTTTTTTCCCCTGTCAATGAGTGCCCCCATTCAGTCATAGAGTGCAGATTCAGAAGAATGTGTTTCCATCTAGTAATGGGTCTGGGATAAAGACCTCATCAGTCTGATATCCAGTTAGAATTGAGGCTCAGTAGTGATGAGGCAGTAACTTTAATGCTGGATACTAAAGCAAGAAAGAGATTTTTGGCCCTTAAATTACTGTTTTCGGCTCCCTCCCCAACAAACCCGTCTCCACAGGAATGGAAAAATAAAATCAGAGAGAAGAATTCTGTTAGCAGACAAGGCAAGAAATTCAATACAGATGACATTTGCTTTGCAAAGCAATAAAATAAGCTCCATCTGTTTAACAGTTAGGTACTTTCAGATAGGATTTAGCACAGAACATTTAGAACATTTTCAAAACATTGCAATGTTAAACACTCAGCCCTCAGGACAGATGTGGGGTGGAGATGAGGAATTGGAGGCAGAGAGGTTGAACTGAGGCAGAATTCCAATTAGGACTCTTGGTTTTTGGGTTTTTATGCCAAGAGCAGATTGTCTAATTCTCTTTTGCTGGGTGAGGCACCCAGCATGGCAAAGGGCAGTCAGCATTTCAGCAGCAAACTGGGCATCTTTTAACTTGCCTTCTCCAACACAGGAGGAGTGGGACCTTGAGGAGGTGATCCTACATGAGCTGTAGTGCCTCACACCTACCCAGCTGTCAGGATTCCTTGGGTCCCAGGGCTATGGACCATCTCCTGCTGCTGTCTCAGCAGTGCTGTTCTCATGACAGCCAATGTTTGCTGTCAAGCCAAGACCCTCCTGCACACGACACTGATGTTCCTGTCTCTGCTGCTCGTTCTTCCAAGCCACAAACACCAGAAATCTGGTTTTAAACAGGGAGTTCTTTTCTTACCACAAGGGACTGTGCCAGTGTTTAGCATACTGGGGCAAGTCATCCCCACAGAACTGCACATCTGCTTTCTGCTGAGATAACATGAGATCCCCAGCTCAGCCTTGTGCAGGAAATAATTCAATTGTTTGTAATTAGATTCAAAGAGCAGCAGTTCCCACTCTTCTGCATGGGTCAGTGAGGTCCCAGGAAGGGCTACCAAGGAACCAGAGCAATTAGCATACGGGCACCTAATCAGCTACTGCAAAATGGCCTGAAATGCAAAGGAGAATAAAGCCTCGGCACATGCTATTTCCGACACAAACAAAAGCTTCAATTAATTTTGGAGCAATATGCAAAATACCTATCACAGTTTCATGGATATTCAGAAACAACAGCTGCTCTTCTTGTGGCTGTTTGTGGTTGAGACCTAACAGAGGTTAAGGGTTCATTGTTTCCATTATCCTCCATATATATGTATATATACATAGCAATTCACAGAGGTATGGTGAGGCTGGGTGCATCTATTGGCATTCTCTTCCTAGGAGGGGGGCCTGCCTGTGTGTATCTGCATGATGGAAAGATCTTGTTCATTAGCTCAGGATGCTCATATTATGTATATTCTATTAAGCACATATTGAATATGCATCTCATTTTCATTTCAATTAGGATCTGAGGGCTGATTTCATTCATGACTATTGATTCCTTCCAGGCCATTTGCATTTTATTCTGTTCATTATTATTTATAAGCTCCGTGCTCTCTGTGGAATTCAAACATCCCTCTCATGATTGCCCCCAAGTGATGAATTACACACCGTCCTTCAAAAAAACCAACACAACAAGCCCAACGTTAATCCTCTGCTCTTCCTGTGTATTTATGGGGCTTTCTGTGCTTGGCTCTGGTGCCTTCTGTTGGCTTGGCAGCAGGTGATGCTCCGCACAGCGAACTCGATTTACTGCATGACAAGCTGTGGTACTGCCTGGAGTTTTCCAGTAGAAAGACACATTTCATCCCCAGCACTGTTTGGGAGGTATTTCCCAGCCCTGTCAGGCCACTGGGTCGCCAGGAGCAGTTGACAACGTGACAGCTGAATCACAGATACCTCCTCTCCTCAGAAAATGACTCCCGGCTTTTGTCCCTGACTCGTCAACCAGGACAAGAAACACTTCACTCCCAAATCCTCTCCCTCCCCCAGGACTCCCTCCTGCCTGACATTTCACACTGTCACAGGATTAATTTAATGTTCTCCCCCTGTTTTCATAGGAAGGCTGTGTCCTTTTAGGCAAGGCACTGTGTTTTAAGGGTTTTAGTGAAAGGTTTTAGTTCAGTGGTTTGCTCACACTGATGTGTGCGACTGAGTTTGCTGGTCCCTGAACTCCACGGGGGTGAGTGAAGAACTGGAGATTCTTCCTGACACGTGGAGGCTCCCCAGTGCCTTTTGATGATTTGACAGGTGCTGTCTGACATCAAATTTGCACAATCCCTAGCTTGGAATGAACAGACAGGAAACTTCAAAAGAGCCAGAATTGCAGTTTAAATTGAAAACAAGTTGTGTTTTCATTGGAAGAGCTATGCAATAATTAATTACTTACTTAAATGTAGGCTTAGATCTGAAAGGTCTTTTGAGAGATTTAAGAAAGTCTACACATTAAATCTGATAGGAACATATGCTCCTAGATTGTTTTGATCTATGCTAACAGAGTTGGAAGGACACAAAAGTGCAATACAAATAAAATACAAACCAAAAATTTCCAGATGTAGAGGAAAGCATTTTGCTTGATAGAGTTTTGATGCAAATGGATAAAAAGAGGAGAGGAAGAAGACAAAGGGCATTAATTTTTCTTTCAACAAATTAACCCCTCTGTCCAGAGATCAGGCTTTCACACACCCATCAGCTAAAGCAAAGGCATCCCACCACGTGTGCAGTCTGACAGGAAGAAATGAAGCCCTGGCTATCGGGTCTGCCAGTGTTTTTCTCCACTCCCATGGGGAGTGAGATGAGGATTCCTGTGTGATCACATCAAGGTGTAACAGAAGACACAAAGTCCCAAGACATTTCTCCAAAAAGCTGCTGTTAGGGGCAGGCTTAAGTTGGACGGATGTTATCTAGAGATTACATTCCTGGCTCTCTAGTGACTGATTAATAATTACATCCTGGCTGCTCCTAAGGGGGATTAACATGGAAGGAGAGAACTCAGTGCTGAGGATTCCCACACCAAAGCAGCTTCTCAGCCCACAGGCATATAGGATAGATGGATAGGAAAGAAGGGACTAGGAACGTAACAAAGAGAGGAAATGAGGAAAGCTTTCACAGCTATACCATGCATCATTTAACAGAGCATAAAGAACGAGATGTTGGCCAAACTTTTAATTTCTTACAGCAAAAGGTACATAAGAATATATATACTTGCAAGGAGGGAGCAAGGGCTCCATAAGATGCCTCTGGTGTTTGCTCTTTCTACATTAAGTCAAGGAGAGTTAATTTCTAGCATTCCTTTTGCCTGTGGTCAGACAAATCCTGCTCTGAAACCCCAGCCAGTTTCTGGGTCATACTTGTGAAGAAATCTATCATAGTATTTGGATTTTCAAGACCAGGGGCATCCAGCCCTAATTACCAACTCCTATTATAAAAGTTGCCTATTCTTGAAACTCTGGGTAGGGAGGATTTATTTCCAAATTATCAATTTTCCCTGTACAGAGCTGCATCTGAAAAGCTCACCTCTTTTTTGACAGCTTCTATGGGTAGATACATTTCCCCATTTCATTGTAAAAATAAAAGCCCATTTATATCAACAAACAAAAGGCCCTACTACACCAGAGACCACTCTTGGTAGAAGTCAATTATGTTGACTCTATTATATTATGTACCTCTTAAAAAAAAAGTTTTGTGATTGTTTCATTTGTAAATTGGGTGTTCCCTAATTTGTCTTGAAAAAAATACCATTAATTTGTCTTGAAATAAATGCCATTTGTTCTTCAGTAAATGTTCTAATGCATCAGGGCTGATCAAAGGGCTCTGGTCCTTGCCTCTCCACTGAAGATGCCAAAGATGAAGATGCTAAAACCAGCTCAGTGTGGATATTTCACTCCTTGAGTCTAAGTTACCAGCATCCTGCACAAAGGCAGAGCTGGGGGCTGTGGGATGGAGATAAGACCCAGAAGGAAGCACTCACAGATGGCAGTTGCCATAGAAGGTACAAAGGATTCTTTAATTAAGCCTTCCCTTCCCCTTATTAAAATTCAGGAAAGATTACCAAGGAATTTGTACTGTATCTGGAAAACAAATCATAACAATTACAGCAGACTGCCCCAGGCTGGCTAGATTGTAGCTTATTATTCCACAAAGGCTTGATAAATGTGTAAATTTATATAGAAGGCTTCTGCATGTCATCATCGCTGTGCAAAAACTTCCCGCTTGCCGAATCCAGTTTTAGAAGGAAGACCAGCTGGCTAGAGTCCCTTGAATTATTTGCTGTTGTTGTTGAATTTTTAAAATACATATAAATTATGTCTCACATTTGCAGTTTATCTCCAAGCTGTCAAACGGGGACTCATTCCTGCTCTTTTTGATGCCGACTGAAAAGCCATCTAACTCAGTTAACTCTCTGGCCCCACATCCCTTAAACATCACCAAAAACAAAGGCTTTAAGATACTAAATGTGTGGTTTTTAAAGGCCACAGGCTTCCCCTTAAGGAAAAAGCATACTTTACAACATAATTGTTTTATTCCTATGAGCTTAATTGCCTTGCAGGCATAAAACAGGAGATTTGCATATGTGCACATCCCTAAGGACAGTCTGTGTTTCCCCCCTAACTGATTAAATGGTGGGTCAAGTGGGGTGGGTGAATCACTCATTATACACATTTCCTCTTAAAAGGGGAGCTTTGAACAAAAATCAGGGCTAGATTTGATCCTCTTTATCACATCCTTTTCATGTGTGATTCCACAGAGAAGACTGGAGCAGTGGTGTGATTTATTGGCAAGCCTTATGGATTATAGTGCCACAAGAGACTGTCAAGATGATCTCAGCCAACTCCCCTGCATAAACCAGACCAGAATATTTTTCTGAATTAACATCTGGATGAAGATCAGATGTCGGAAAACATGTCCACTTGTAATTAAAACCTATCCATCAGTAGATAATCCACTAACAGCCCTGGGGAAATGAAGCAGGAACATCATTCTGGGACATGCACCCCCCTGAGCCAACATCCATGCCTGGTCCATCTCTCTTCTTTTACTACTCTACTGATTTTATACCTGAGACCTCAAACTGCAGCACTGCATAGGGAAATCCTTCACCATTCTCCTGGATATATTACTATTATTGCAAGTTTAAAGTGATTTACATGAAACCGGTTCAGTGTACGTTTGCTGTAGAAAAGAGGAAAATGTAGATTTTTGAAAGATAATGCCTATGTGTTCTGTTTCCCAAATGCAGTGAAATAAATGTGAGGTTCTTAGTCTGTCTCCTGCCAGGCTGTGATGACTTCACCTTTTCTTGCAAGCTTTTAAATGTTCAGATACATGCAACTCCCATTTGCAAAGAAAATACCAGGCACTTCCAGAGTGCCCAAAAGCTCACAGCACTTTGTGAGCACTTTGCAAATATTTTAAATTCTGCTCATTTTGCCAATGGCACCTTGAAGCCAGGACTCCAGGGTCTCAACCCATCATGTTGGCAGCCAAGTTTAGCTAAATCAAACAGATCCAAGGTACAGCACTCCACAACCTGCAGGTATGTAGGCTGGAATGTGATGTGACCAAGGCCATGGTGAGAGACTTGGCAAAGAAAAAGGGAGAAAAACTTCCCACAGGATGGAAGAAGACATAAGGGATTCTGGGTTTGTAGTGTTTTGGTGTGTTTTTATTGTTGATTTTAAACAACATTTCTCATTGCATCTCGGTGTGAATAATAAAAGAAAATATTCAGCAACCTTCTCCAGAGCTAGTCTTTATTCTTGCTTCTATTCGAAAACAATCTGGCTGGGCTTGTCCAATAAATCAAAGTCTTCATCTGATCACGAAATTAATAAATAAGGTGACACATTTGCTCTCCACTGCAGATGAGAATTCCCATTTCATGCTTCAGTTGCCTGAAGTAAGAATGCAAGAGAGGGAGATTTTTTCCTGTGGTGGTAAGGCAAGCTGATGAAAGATTACCTTAAAATCCCTCATAAGGGACAACCAAGCAAGAGACAGGGTTTTGTTTTGTTTTAACTTCCCTTAAAAAGATAAAAGCAAATAAATAAATAAAATAGAAGGGGGCATACTTTATATTGATTTTCCTGCTCTGCTTGCATGAAGGCATGGTTCTCCCAGGGACTGCAGGGAGACAGGAGCTGAGATGAAGAGATGAACAGATGTCAGCTGGGCACCAACACACCTCGTGGGGCTCCTGCTGCCAGCTCCTGTCCACTCAAGTCTCTCCACTGAGCACTCACAGCCCTGCCACTAAAGATGTGTTAATTAAAAAAACGGGAGTCATCTGGTATTAAAAAAAAGAAAAGAAAAAAAAAAAAAGATTGTTGCAGGTTTGGAAGGGGTTTGGGGTACTTTGGCAGCACCTGGAGAGTGTGAAGAACATTTTGAATTTCACCTGAACAAAGGAGTTCCTTGGGTTAAAATTGTTCTGCAAAGTTGTGCCACCGATGCACTTCAAGGATTCCAAGGATTTGAGAAAGAAATTCCAGCCCTGACCCATATTCATGAATATACATGCACATGACCCTGCCATGTCTTCTTTACTAAAATGATCTCATTGATAAACACTGAGATATAGACATACATCCATACATAAACAAACAAACAAATAAATATCTCATCAAAGTAGCTGTGGCATTTTTTCAAAATTTATTTTACTAAAGGGAGACAGGAGGAGGTCTGTGAATTCTGAAATATATTCTTTTCAGGGATAAAAGCATCTGGGAAAATGCAAGACATCGTTACTATTACTTAGAAGATGGCTTAATTATATTTTTGACAGAATGTTTGAAGCTGGATGGTGTGGTGCATCCTTCAGCAGCTAATGAAAGACTGCAGCTTTCCCTTCAGCTTGATAGATTTGGAATGTCTGTCCTATTAGTGCAAGGAGGGCAATTTTCTATTAAGTGTTCTTAAGGCAATGGGGAACTTCAAAAAAGAAAAGATCTCTTTGACCTACAGGACAAAAAAAAAAATAAATTGAATATGGTCAGTGTTTCCTTGTGCAGAATACCAAAGTCTTCACTGGTACACCAATCTGTATCTCTCCAATATAATGAATTATTATTATTATTATTGTTGTTGTTGTTGTTGTTGTTGTTGTTATTTTAGTGCTTTCCTTTCAAAATAAATGGAAGAGGAGGGAACAATCATAGAGACCAGTAAAGCCATCTTTAAAATAAGAGATGTGCATTTTGTGTGAAAAATAAGGCAGGAGGAGAGGTGTGATTTTGGAGGATCTTGGTCACTAATGGTCATAACAGCAAGAAATGGTGCTGCTGACAGGCTGCTTCTCTGGGCAGCTCTCTCTACCTTCTTCTTTCTTCCATCCAAAGCAAGTTACCCTTGACACACAAACCCCCCACCCTCATATATTTATTTTTTATTTGTATAAAAGACTTTGAATGCTTGTTAAATGTTAATTTGTAGATTAGAATATGCACCGAGTGCTAAAGTTTTGGTAAGTCATGACTAAGGTAACCAAAGTGATTTTGAAAAATACTTCCAAGATCACTGTGAATCATTATAAGAATAAAGGAAAGATGTTGCTACAAATGAATTAACTAAGGAGTGAAGTAAGATATCCCAAAAGTACTGTGAAATAACGGCAAATAAATATGCAAATTCATTTTTTTTCTAGAATAAATTGACTTGGAAGATATTCCTAACATTTTGTTGTCTGTCTTGCCAGAGCAAAGAAACTGTATGAAAGATTTAAAAAATGTTAGAAGACCTTTGCTTAGTCCTAATTCTTCTTTGATTAACAGTAATTAAGTACATCAGACCCACATTTTTGTTTCTGTTTAAATACTTTTACCTTTCAAATTTAATATAGTTCATTATAGACACACTTAGCAAAAATGACAAGGGTTAATTTATGTTTTTTCTCTTCTCAGTCTAGCCTTAGTATCAGGGAGAGCCTGGATTCCTAGTCCCTCCTTCACCAGGGACGCAGGGACGCTGTAGGATTTGCAATAATGAGCAAAAGGCTCATTATCACTCACTGTGGTGATGAATTCGTGAGCTGAACAGAAATTTCTCAGCTGTTGAAGAATGTATTAAATGCTCCCAGTATACATTCTAGCAAGTTAATGAATATATATATGCATGTGTGTATATAAAAATGTTAACTTATAAATAAATCTTCCTCTCATCTATGAGTTTTTATGACACAGTAAGTTAACCCCATAAGCCCTGGTTGATATTATTTTATAGGATTTCTGTTTATGCCAAGGGAATTACAGGCTGGTTGAAGCCACCCCCAAGTCCTGGGCTGGGTGAAATCAGGAATTATGGAATCTACAAATCATGGGAGCTTCTCAGAAGCTGAATGCAAATGCTGTTAACAAGTTACAGGATTAAAAAGAGACAGGAGTCCTCAGACATGGAAACCCTTGAGCTGGACCTGGCCTCTTGGATTCATAACCACCACTTATATTAATTCAGCTCCTCTTCAGAAAAACACCAGGCTGCCACTGTGACACTCCCTGTTCCCTTGGATGTCCAACCTGTACCAACAGCTACAGCAGGATCCTTCCAGTCAGGCAGGAGATCAAAAGCTCTCAGTTTTAGATAGAGCTGATACCACCCCATCTATCTATATCTGGCATTTCAGTATTACTGACTGAGCATTACTCACTCCATCATCATTTTAGTCTCCAAACAGAGGAAGAGGCTGACAGCACATTCAGGCAATTCCCAACTGATGAAACCCAGACATGGTCCCTGCACCTTGCTCTTACTCCTGTCTCCATCTGAACCTTGGTTTCAGGACAAGGCCATCTCTACAGAGCTAATTCACTCTGATTTCCAGATTTCAGCTGCTCAGCCTGAGGTGAGATCCTAGTTAAAAAAAAAAAAAAAAAAAAAAAAAAAAAAAAAAAAAAAAAAAAAAAAAAATCCAGTCTGTACTTTAGAAGTAAAGCTCCCTCTTCAGATTTAACTCTGTCTTGGAGCTTAACATGACTCTCTCAGACACCTGAAGCCAGTTCTATCCTCTCTAATATAAAGTAGAAGAGATGTCTTAGTTTATTATTTTTTCCTTTCCCTGGTTCTGTTGAAACCACAGTTTTTTAGAAAGTAGAGTGAAAATCAATGAGCCTTTTCCTTATAATTATCATCAATAGCTGTACACTGCAATTTCCAGCCCAGAAAGCAGACTCTGCCTTTCCTGTAGTTTGATCCCTTCTCTCCTGCATGTTGCTGCCTGCAGGAGATTCAGAGGGCAGCAAGGCTGTGAAGACTGTGTGGGATGAAACCCTAAACAGGAAAGAATCTGTTGTGCAAGATGCCTTTTGTCAGCTGAAAATTGCACTTGTAAAAAAACACAGAAACCCCAAAGCTTGTAGTTAAAGACTAACATCTTTAGCTCTAATTTATACTGACAGCACAATAGAGCTATTGCTCCGGCTCTGCCTGCTCTCTCCCCATCACAGCAAGGGCTTTATTAAGTGATAAATCAATTTCTACAAGGCAAACTGGAGATTAAGTCCTTATCCAATGTTCATTTGCAATTGAAAGCAAACAGAAATACCCTGGGACAGGGGCTTGGTGACCCTTTTCAAGGGTCAAGCTTGAATAAACACCCCACATGCCAGCACAAGGCTGAGATCAGCACTGGAAGTCCTGAGTGAATGTTATTTCTCAGAATCTGATCGACTAATGATTTCTTCTTTAAATTAATAAATTCCCTGAATAAATAATTTGGGTTTAAATGATCACTGAAAGAAATGTCATTCTTTGGTTCTGATGGCAGGTCTCAGCTGTTGGAAACCAGTGCCCAAACAGCCAGATCAGCTTAGACCAGATGATGTCTCAGCTCAGATTCCCTGTCAGGTCAGGGGCAGAGGCTGATATTTCAGCAGTCACAGGGAAGCCTCTCAAGGAGCAGATCTGTAAGTGATCTTCTCATGGACTCTCTCTCCAGGTACAGTACCAGCTCTTTGCCATGTCAGGTAAGAGCATCTTCCTTTGGGCAGTTGTTGTGCTGGTAAAATCCTCTCCTGCATCCAGGGAAAGCTGTAGTGGAAAACTCCCCACATCTGTTTGCAGTGCCAATAACAAAAACAGAATGAGAAGAGCCCCCTGTCCCAGCTTTTCCCACCAATTTAACTGGCAGTGCCATACATGAAATGGAGGCAGGGAGGGAAAATGGGAAAAATGAGAATTGTTCCCTCCAGTCTGGCAACAGGTCAATGAAAGGGCCTCCACAACCAGCCCCTTTGAGGTGGTAGTGAGTGCTCAGGCAGCAAACACAGATGGGAACACCTGTGAGCCGGCAGGAAGTGACACTTCATGGAAATGCAATTACTCAGAAGATCAAGGTGCGCTTGTGAGGCAATGCCTGCTTTCTTCTCCCTGCCAATACCCCTTCAGCAGTGCTGCAGGAAGTGGTGACAGCCCAACATCTCTTTTTCCCTTGGCATGAAGCCAGCTAGCTGCTCAAAAGATGTGATTACCCTTCTCCTTTGGCTCCTCTTCTCTTTGAGGAAGAATTTTGGCACCATCTGACACCTCACCAGTTGTGCTTTCCCTGGTTCAGTGACCTCTGTAGCATCTCACCCAGCTTAGAAGTGAACAGTGCACATCTTTAGCCACTGCAGGAGTTCAGAGATGACCTCTGGGTCAGCTTTAGCTCCAGGTTTAATCTTAGAATCTTCCACTAAGTCAAGTGAGCTTTTCACTTTTCTCAGGGTTTTATGTTTTGTGAGGGAATCTATAACTCTTCCATCCTTCTCTGTGGTAGCTGTCTGAGAAAAGCAGGAGGGAAAACTGTCATGGTATGGGAGAATGAAACTGTTTGGTAGCACAGGGATTAGTGGTTTGCAGGCAAACTCATTTCAGAAGCCATCAGAGGAGGAAGGAAATCCTGCCTTTCAACTTCTTCCTTGGTGTGCCCTCTGCAGAAGGCTTTCAGTAATCCCAGTCTTTGCACGGTGGCATGGGTTAGGGAGGGCTCCCAGGAGCTCCTCAGGAGGTGGCAATCCCTGTGTGTCAGGGGCTGAGTGGAAATTTCCACATCTGGCACAGAGGATGGGAGCCGAGGGCCTCCTGGAGCTGCGGGTGCCCACCTCCCTGCAGGCTTTTCCCTGCCATTAATGGGCTCTGTGTGTTTCTGTGGTCTCATTAGCAATGCAGCAGCCACAGCAGGGCCATTGCTGTAAATGGCACCACTTCAGATCATTACTATAGATTGCTGTAGCATTATCTCTCTCCCAGCAACAGTTTCATTTGAGTTCGACCAGATTCCATCAAATATTCAAATGCAAACAGATATTTAACTGCAGTGGAAGGTGGTTTGCTGGCAGTGAGTCAAGGCTTTCAAACGTTTTCATGTTTTTTCAATCATTCCCTCCATCCCCGAGGTGTTTATTGTGAATTACCAGGAGGAAAGACATAACTTAGCAATGAATGGGGGAAGAGAAAAGGGAGCAAACCTCTAAACCACAGCTGAGCAATAAGCAATTCACTTTGTCCCCAGAAAACTGTTTTCAGTGTTTCTGTTTTCTTTAGAGCTGGTTATATTGTGATTTGAAGAACAAAAATGCCATCACCTAGAGTCCTGTGGCTGGTGCTCTTTTCGTCTTACCCCATACAGGTTAAACTATAGTTTAAAATAAATTTTTTACTGGTGTTCTGCACTTCTTAGAAGCACACAAACCTTGAGAAAAATCTATTGCCTTCCCCTAAATTTTTGGTGTTTGCATGTTTTCCTGCTCATCTGGGAGCTGCCCTTGCTGGACTTATCACCAGCACAATCAGGACTTATCCTCAGGGACAAAAAAGAGTAGCAAACCTCTAAAAAAGACCAAAATGACACCAATTCCCTATGAAATCCAAAGCACACATATTTTTTTAGTGCTCACTGTCAGTACAAATGCCAGGTTATCACAAACCTGGATAGAAAAGGACACAGGAGATGGTGACAGCCTGGGAGGGCCTGTGCTGGGACAGAGCTGAGCTCAGGTCTCCCCTGAGGAGCAGGGAGATAGATGGGGCTGCTGCTGCCCTGGCAGCCCACGGCCTCACTGGGCAGCAGGAGCAGCAGCATCTCCTCTGCTCACCCAGGAACTGCAGCACAGCCAAACCCAGGGGCAGATCCAGGAAAATTCCTGCAACAGCCAGACTGCACACAGAGCGTGGCCCAGTCAGACACTGCAGCTTCTCCCTCATGAGGACAGGAGTGGGTGGGTGGAAAGTCGGTCACCTGAAAGCACTGAGCTCCTGCTCCTGCACTCAGGGCATGGCTCTTACACCTCCAGCTCAGCAGCAAAACCAGGCTGAGAAGTTGAACCACGGCAGACAGTCGGTCCCTGACCCCTCAGCACCACCCACCACCCGCCCAGCTGTGCCAGCAGGGCAGAGCCCTGACAGCCTTCACCTTCCAGCCCCATCTCCCGAAGCTTTGAACCATTCGCAGCCATGTCTGAGACTCAAAAAAAGGGGCTGCTAACCTGAGGCCGTTCCTGTTGTGGCGCAAATTGTTTAGGAAGTGTTATAAATAAACAGGGCAGAAGATTATTAAGTCCTTAAACGCCTTTATTAAAAGGGGAAAGCTCAAGGAATTGCTTACGCTTCTACTGCTGCTCCCTCAATCATGGCTGAGCAGGAGGCCTGAGTCAATTCTGCTGCTCACACTACAGAGCCGGGAGTTCCCAGGAATTAATTGGGCTGATTTTAGTCCAGGAATGTCTTTCTTTCCAAGTGCCTTTGAGGTTATGGTGAGCAGGTGAAAAGTGTTTACAGGTAGCTTCATGTCTTGCCAGCTGATGGCGTCTTTTTTGGGTTGGATTATGCGCTGACTCGTTGTTGCTGGGGGTTTTTGGTATTAATTGTAGTAAACATTCTGCCAAGGCTTCATGGGGGTCTCTGTGATTTCCATAATGGGCGTTGATTTCAGCTTGAGGAGCAGATAGGGAGCCGGCAGGAAGTAGGGAGCAGGAAGTGCAGAGTGCAGGCAGGGAGCAGCAGAAACTCAACAAGGGATAAGGGCATACAAAACTGGGACTTGGGTTACAAACTGGGTACAAACCATTCAAGATAACAATATGCATAACCATCAACAGAACATCCAATGTATTATTAGGAGTCTTTAACACTTTTGAAGTAACCATCTACAGAACATTCAACATGCAACTTTGGAGTCATGGAGTTCCAGCCACATTAGGAAGCACCTTGTAGAACAAGCCAGCAGCACTCTCTCTGCTCATCAAAGCCCTTTATCAGCGATCCAGTCTTTCCCATTCATGTAGCACAGTGATTTGTTAACCAACAGGTAGAAGACCATAAATAAAGGGCACACAAAGAGGGGAAGGGAGATATGGAGAACAAAGGCATCTGAGCACAGCCCACTGCTGGAAATAGCAGTGTGAGAGCATTCCAGCATGTGGGAGATTTAAGTTTTACATCTCTGTGTCAGAGAATTTGTTCCACAAAAGACAACAAAAATAATTCAAAGCGGTTTTGCCCCCGTTCTCTTCATGATAGGAATCTGTTCCTTTTGCAAATAAACCATATTTTCCCCAGCTCATCCCTCTCTGAATGGAGGAGCAGGCAGAAACAGATTAATCATGCTTACACTGCCTATTTGGTTTTTGCTCATTGCTCTAAGCTCCTTTGTGATCTCTCTCAAAATATTTTCATCTATTTGTTTAGAGAGAAACTTTCCTCCAGGCAGTAATGCATAATAGAGTAATACAGGACGTTGCAGGAAATTTCATCTTGTACGAAAAAAACCAAACCAAAACTAGGTAGATTTGGTCTGGTCTGCCATTTGAATTCCCATTCACTTACCTAAACAATAATGCTCTTATCCCCACTGTGAAAGGAAAGTCAATACATTGCACTTAATGATGTTTTTCTGTGGTCTGTCTATTCTCTGCATTCTAATTTTCAGTGTTAACTTCCAGACACATCTAATGTTTCATAAAAGGCAATGATCCATTTCAAATTCCTTGGGACACGTCTCATTTTCTGAAAGATGTGTGTTGTTTACTGCTGGCTGAGAAAAAAAAAAAAAAGTCTTATTTCTTGCTGCTGGCCTTTATATCCCTGATTTTATGTCTTTTTAAATCCTGATGGAGAAAACAGAAAAGGTGTTGACCCCCATTTTATGGAATTTCTACCCAATCAGTTTTTCTCTCGCTGATTTCTTAGGGTTAATTGTACATCCTGCAAGTGACGTTTTCAAATTGTTAAGGGCAATATTTTTGTAATTGTAGCATTTAGATTGATGCTCGGGGTCTTGGCTGTGTTTAGTGACTGTTGGTCTGGTTTGCCATTGCTGTCTCAGCCCTGCAGAAGGGCTGCCTGCCTTTTACTGTTCTTTTGCTGCTCCACAACTGCTCTGCTCCATTGATTTAATGAAAGGTATCATCTCTCCCTCTGCATCTTCACTCACTCCTTTTCTGGGAAACATTTCCAAGTCCTGGTAACTGCAGGAGGGATGCCCTTGGGCTTTCTGGGCATCTTTTCCCAGTTAAAGCCTTGCACAGAAAGAAAAGAACCTTTTTTCCAGGGACAGATCTGGGCCTTCCCTGAGTTTACAGCTAATATCTTCCCTGTGTTTTATGTAAATGTCTTGACCCACCTCACTTGTCCCAGCTGAGTCTGCATAGCCTTTTCCACTGATTTCCAGGCCCTAGGGAATACAACAGAAGAGAAAACAGAGTTCTACAAAATCCTGATATTCCAGGAGATGCTGATGCCAGGAGAGCCTGAGCTCTTCTGTTTCACGTCTCAGTGCAGTGACCAGGGCAGCCTGGAGGGGCAGGGAGGGCAGATGAAGAATATCCCTGTGGGATTCCCATCAGGAGTGGTACTCAGCACACCTCCACAACCCATTAACCCCATGGAGCCTCTTGGCTTGTGCTGGCACAAGAAGACATGTGGGAAACAAGAAATCCAACACAGTACGACAGCTTTGCCTCTCTGTGCCATTACACAGCACAGAGAACAAACCTTGACACCCTCAGTAATGCTCAGGCATCAAAGTCAAATAAGTACCAGCTTTATGGAGGTTTTTATGTATTGATTTGTAAATAGACAAACCAATTTTGCCTGACTCCCTTAAGACATTATTGATATTCTCTGCTGTAAAAATCTTCCCTTCTTTTGTGTGTATTTATCAAGGACAAGGCAAACAAATGACAGGACTGGTGTTTCATAAGGGTAGCTCTGGAATGGACTGTCAAGGATTTTGTTTCCTATTTCACTTGCTGCAGTTCAGTTTTAAACTGATATTATATAGAAAAGAGTAGAATTCTTTTACTCATTCTCAATTGGTTTGGTTACATTTTTAATCGATTGAGTTTTGGGAGTCACTCAGCCTCTTCTATGAGTCTCCTGCATTTGCAGATTGTTGATTATTCCCACCGAACTTCTCCTGAGAAAATAGAAATAAGATGTAGCGTACATCTTTTGATCTTTAACCACCACTCTCAGCAAGAGATGGACAATCCTTTGGTGAAGAGGGACATTCTGGTGCAGGATACCCAAGAACTGATGGTCCAGTGCTCACCACTTGGGTGATTCCTCTGTAGGCAGGAACCACAGTTAACTAAATTCAATGAGTATTGAAGGTACACATTTGCTCAAAAATAAGTAAAAAAAACCCCAAACCAAACAAACCCCAAACCAACAAAAAACCCCACAAAAAACCTCAACCTTTAGTATGTTAACAAAATGCATTGAAATCCATTGTGCCTTCCAGAGGTACTGATTAATTGGGTTTAGAGGAAAGTAAATCCCCTTGTGGAAGGCTATGGAGATATCCAAACACACCCAAGCAAAGGCTCACTGGATATTGAAATACAGCAGGGAGCATAATTCCCACTGCTGCTGTGTATTAGATTAAACCCTAGCCCTTTGTGATCCTGGCACAGAAGATTTTCTAGCTGAGAATATCCCAAGCGTTTTTACTAATTAACCATTTCCAGAATCTACCATCCCTAACACGAGTCAGATTCCAAGAAAGTGTGATATTTTAACTTTTTTTTTAGTGCACCTTCTGCTTCACAAAACCTAGCACTGAATTCAAGCTTTTCTCTTGAATTCTGTAGCTGAGATTTCTATCTAATCACGCATCTGCAGGAGATTCAGTGCTGAGAAAAACATGACATATCATAAGAGTCAGTGAGTTTCACTCCGTTTGGCAGTGAAAAAAAATCTCTATTTCCATCATTTTCCTCCAAACTGCAGATTTTGCAGTACTATTCCATGGTATTTCAATGTGTAAAAAGATGGGAAAGACTTTTTTTTTTGTAAGAGATCCAGACAGGTTATTTCAAGTGGTTTGGAATCATGTGGCAGAGTTCGTGCCACTGACTGAACAGGAGAGCACCAAGCCCTGTGTGGGCTGGGCCCCCTTGAAAAGCTCTGGGCAGGGCCCCAGCCTGTTTGATTGGCTCCCAGTTACCTGAAACAGCAAGGTGAGTTCTTTTCTCTTGCTCTTGCCTCTTCTGGACCAAAAGCAAATGCACTTACAAGAGCCCCAAGCAGCCAAACTCCTCACATCAGAGAGAACATAATTTTGCAAGATATAGGCTCACTGCCAAAAACTCACAGACAAAATAAAAGAGGGCATAATTTTTTATCTCCCTTTGGACAATACTAAAACAGGATTCTAAGGGGACAGAGAATTAAAATCCAAATGCAGATCATCAGCCTGGTGTGGGCTGTGCTTTTCTATTTCATTATCAGCCGCTTTCTGCTGGGGACAAAATATCTTTTCATCTCTTGAAGAGCTCCAGTCCTTTACACACCACCTCTTCAGCTAGGAAGGAATTAACAACTATTGTGGATGTTTTGGTAGTGATGAAAGCTTCAGTGTTCATCATGCCAGCTCTCCTATTCATGGAGAAGCCGGTCTGTGCTGCTGGAAAACTCCCCCAGCTACACCTCTCTTGGGTGATTGTGAAGTGTCTGTGCACAAAGTCAGTCCAGCTCCATCTCCCTGCCCTGCCCTGCTTGTGGGAGCCAATTTCTACTGAAATCAAAAGCGAATGCAAAAGGCAGGAAATCAAATTTATTGCTGGGGGGGAGATCCACAAACTGAAAAACTTTAAATGAGGCATTTCTCATCCACAAAGAACAGCACTCAGGGTCACCCCGTGCCATCTCTCCACATTAAACATTTTATTGATTTTTATCTTTCTCAAGTCTGAAGAGTCTTTCAGAAGATTAAAATTCAGGTGAAAGCAAGCTGAGCGAGGGGATGGTGTGGTGGAGCCAAACTTCCTCCCGACGGGCAGCCACATCAAAATGCCTACATAATTGTCAGTTGGAAGTCGTTTCTTTGGAATCCTCGAGGCAGCTTAAAAAATAATGATGACCCTTTGTCCTTCTGCTCCATTACCCTCAACATACTTTTTCTTTCACATGGATACATGCCATGACATGGACAAATACCAGGGAAAGTGAGTCTGCGGGTAGAAGTGCTGTTTAAATCCGGGGCTAAGCCATTTCCACATGAACAGGCTAAGAGGTGCAGAGGAATCCGAGACGAGGAGGATGTTAGCTATCCTGAAACATTCATCAGCACTGCCAGCACAGCTGTTTGACAAGGAAAGAATTTGCTGTCACTCTTGGCTGCCAGTTTGGAGCTCATCGGGTGGAGAAAAAGTCAAGGTGCTGTGTGCAATAACAGCACAGTGGCTCCCTCAAAGGCTGCCAGGTCAGGATTAAGGGTGTTTGGTTCACTGCCCTGATCCAGGCTCACACGGGAAGCCTGGGGACAGCTGCAGGGCAGCTCTTGGTGCTGAGAGAGGGCTCCACCCCAGCGTGGTCACGGCGCTTTTGCCAAGGAGCAAATTGTCTCTTTGGGGTGCCAGTGGGATTGTTGGGAACCCGGCATCTGGGCACAGACTTGTATTTGTGGGGAAAAGCTTCTTGCAGGACCTGTCGCGATAGGGCAAGGGGAAATGGTTTTGCACTGAAAAGGAGTCGATTCAGATTAAATGCAAGGAGGAAGGGGTGTTTTTTTAGTGAGGGTAGTGAAACACTGGCATAGGCTGCCCAATGCCCCAGCCCTGGGAGCACTCAAAGCCAGGTTGGATGGGGCTCTGAGCAACCTGACCAAGCTGAAGATGTCTCTGCTCACTGCTCACTGCAGAGGGGCTGGACTACACAGGCATGAAAGGTCCCTTTACTCCCTCTGTTGTTGTTCACAGAGAGACAGAAGCAGGTTTGGAGTTTATTTAGCATTTTTTCTTTTCTTTTTTTTTTTTTTTTTTTCTTTTTTTTTTTTTTCTTTTTTTTTTTCCCCATGAAAGATGCGGGTGTCCTGCTAATTGCTGGATCTGTTTCCAGGGGGAAATGGAGACCAAGATGGATAGCTGCTGTTAGCAGTGCCTGCTTCATTTTCAAAGACAGCTTTTTGCTGTTGTTTTCTTTTGGTTGCCTGTATAATAAGTGCAGAGCAAGAACCAAAGTCATTACACTCAACAGGAAATGGCTTTGGGCCACAGCAAGCTGGGGTTTTTGAGCTGGCAACTGAAAATGAGATTTCTGTGTGCTGTTTACCAGCCCTCTGTGCCTCCCATTCCCCCCCTCTCCTTCCTGCCTTGCCCTCCATCACAGAGTGGTGGGGATCTGTCATTGATGGATGATATCCAAAAGCAGGTCCTGTCCCCACCATCAGATGTGAATGTTGGGCAGATTGTCACCACTGCACAAAGAGTGGCCTCAATTTTAAAATGTTGAGCAAAAGGAAATTCTCATCCTAGGAAATAATTGCTGAAAAGAGAAGAAAAATAATGTTCTGTTGCTGCATGCCTGGCTCCTTCCTGCTTTCCTGCTTTTGTTCCCAACACTGGCTCAGTCACCATCATCCTGATGGTTATTGACAGCCTGGGGATGCTGGTACAACCACTCTTCCCACACTCCTCCATCCAGCTCTTCATTTCCCCCATACAGATCATTCCATCAGCCAGCATGAAGGGAAGAAATGCTGTCTCCTGCAATGGAGAGGATCTTCTCTGCAGCCAGAGGCTTTCCTAACCCTGGCCCTGGGTGTGGGTGGGTGCTGACAGGGTTCCAGGAGCTCAGTGCAAAAGGGTGAATGCCCCTGTTCCTGGATTGTAAGGGGGGACTGGATTTCTGATGCTCAAAATCAAGTGGTGGAGGAGGAGAGGATCCAAAAATCAGGATGAAGAAGGCAGGGGAGGGAGCAGTGTCTGCAGACAACAGAAAGGAGTAATGGGGCAATAATGACTGGAGAACAGTGACATAAACCATGGAAGAGGACAGGGGAACAGTGCCCAGAGCAGGCAGGAAGCAAATGGACTGTTCAGAGCACACTTGTTCCTTTTGGCTCACAATGAGCTGATAATCTTTTCCTAATGCATTTTCTTTTCTTTTCATCATTTGCCCACACTAAGCACTGCTTTTAATCCTCAGAAAGATAACATTTGTGAATAGTTTGCTAGCCAAAATACTTTGGGTGAGAAATTTAACAGGTTTCAGGATGGAGCTTGCTAAATTTATCAAAGATATTAAGTGGTGGATGTGCCTATGAGATTTGGTACCCTTGGAGTCCCCTTTGGGTTTGTTTCCTAGGTTCCTATCTCAAAGCACTGTGCACACATTTAGCCTGTAAGCCTCAACAACTGGCAAGCTGATATTATCACTTCTATTTTTTATCTAGGGAACATTAGATACAGAAAAGAATTGGTCAAAAATATTGTTGCCAATGAATTTAGTGGAACTATTAACTCCTTAAAGAGAAGTACGTGCTTCAGTGCTCAGGGTCAGAGCCTCCCTCGTGCTCACTTAGACCCATTTGTGCCTCACAAATTACACCCTCTAAAGATACCAGCTGGCCGCTCAGTCTCTGAGTTGCTTAATGTGTCCTGTCTTCCCACCACTGCCTTTCACATTCCCAGTCAGATGGCACTGGGCATTTTAATACCTTTGACAGCTAGAGGGGTGTAGGAATGCATCACATGTTGTTCCTGATGGTTAATGGAGAACTAATGAGACAACAGCTGCCAGAAGCCAGCAGCGCCCCTGGCTCCCTCCCGCTCTGGCTCTGCGTGCCGGCAGCAGGAGCGGGCAGCAGAGCTGGGGATGGGGCTGGTGGTGTGGGGCAGGGTGCAAAGCACTCCCCTGGCCTTGGACCAGAGCAGACCTTCACCCCAAAGGCTCTGCTCTGCACCTGTGTTACTTCACACAAATGGGTTTTTCCGTCGGCCTTGTGCAGCACTTTCCAGGGAGAGAATGAGCTGAAGCAGGGAGGGAAAGGGAGGCTCCCAAGGAGCTCACTGCTTGTTCTGCACTAGTCAGGAGCAGACAATGATATCTACAGCCAGAAGTGAGCAGTGGTTACTGAGAGCCCAAACATTATGGTTTTTTTTTTTCCTTTCCTGCTTGCTCAATGATTCTTTTTTTGGTTGTCACTCCTAACACCCAGTTTGGAAAATACGGTCTGCAGCTTCATAAACATTCCAGGCTCTTCACCTCCCCGGACAGTTACTGCATGCTGTGGGGGAATGAGCAGTCACAGCCCTCCATTTCTACCTTGTAAAGCAAGAATGTCTGATCAATAAATTTTACTGCTGTAGCAGTAACTGTGGTAGTAACTAAACCAAAGCACAGTAGCTGACAGAATGGCTGGATTGATATTCTGTCAGGAGGAGAAAGAATTGCCAGATAGGAAACTCTTTAAATGTTCATGAACAATCAACCGTATGATATTTCTTCCCATGGGACATTTTTTAAGGAGAATAAATTAGCTGCATGAAAATATTTGTTGCTCAGAGAACCTGACTGAAATGATATTGTGTAGATGTGTTTCAGCTTCTTGGAAATCCTTTACTTCTTTTTTAAAGTGGCATCATGCAAATCCAGAGTCACCTCTGCACAGGTAGCTGGGATTGGACCATCTGCCTGTTCAGCATGACTGCATGTTCAGGTCTACTGCTAAAACATGCAAGGAGGTGGTGGAGAATTATTTCTGACAAATTTAAAAGCCAGCTGAACTCAGAAGGCTTGAAGGTAAAGTTCCTTTGTAATTGTTGCAAATATTGATTCAGTCTCCAAACCTCTCTGGCACCAGAGCAGAGCAGGGAAGAATTACACTGAAACCAGACCACTGTCTGCATCACAAGAGTTCCATTCTGGGCAAAATCTGGAGATTTTTGGAGGTGAGAAGTCAGGAGACAAAGTTTCACTGAAGCACAGGCTTCTCAGAATCAAATTTTGGCAAGTTCTGATAAAGGAAAAACACCCCTTGCCTGTAGCTGCTTATATCTCTTGAATAATTCTCTGCAAACTCATCACCATTTGTAGACAGTACTTCAGCTGAAATAATGCATGACTCTCGATCCACTGGCTTGGCCAGGGTAAGCCTGAAGCAGCAAGTTAAATTTCCATCATTAAAGTCTTAAATACAATTTACTTCTTGATCGTATGCAGGCAGCCTTTTAGAGCCGCTATCCATGAAAACTGGCTGCTTGAACTCAGAACAAGGAAAGGGTAACAACTTATTTAACACCCTCTCAATCTGTCTTCTCAAAGGCCTTTTCTTTTTGTATTTACTGCAGATAAAAGGCTCTGGGATAACCAAACAAACTGTTGGTACTTAACCAAATAGAATGAAATCTTAGGAACTTTCCCCTCTTTTCTTGCAAGTAAATCCTGGCCACACTGAAATGAAAGGCAGAATTCCTGTCACTTAAATGGGGCTTTAGCCATTCAATCCCCATGTTCCCAGCAATTACCCCTGGGAGTGGGCTTGACTCTTATTCCACATGATGAATTGATGCTTGTTCAGAGCACAGAGGGGTCCCGTTGCCAAGTGTGTGGAGTGAGCAGGAGGGAAGGGGTGAGCGGGGCTGAAACAGGATGCTGTGCCGAGAGAGACAATTTCTGTCCAGCTGCCCTGCACTGTGCCTCAGCAAGCAATTCGGGTTGCTTTTCTTTTTTTTTTCTTTTTTTTTTTTTTTTTTTTTTTTTTTTTTCTTTCTTTTTTTTTCCCCCCACTTTCTTTTTTTTTCAGAAACTACTGAACAAAATTATTTGCAGGCTGGGTTGGCAAAATGCTTGTCTGCATATCACTGCTGGGGCTGGCATCCTGCCTCTCCCAACGATGCATCACTCCCTGTGTAGGTACCAGAAACAAACTCCCGATGGTCTGGGGAGAAGCACCTTCCTTTCACAGATAAATTCCAGCGTTTATCACCAGATTAAGCAAAACAACCTAAAATAACTGTCTAATAAATAACGGTGTGCCCTATCTTCGTAACATTTTATGAGCAGTAATTATTGGCTCATTAAAATAGCACGTGTGTCTCTTGTTTTTCCGCACAGTGAAACGTGTGAAAGCAGCATCCACCTTGAATATTGATGGATGAATCATTTAAACAGTTTACAGCCTCAGTTCGGATAAACAATTAAGTGCAATGCCTGTTTTGTTAGAATAAATGGAATATTTGGGGAGGAAAGAAAGCCAGCATTTACAGCCATGACTAAGATGCAATCAGGGGTATGGGAATAAGATGGAAAAAGAGTCTGGGAGCTTTCTGAGCCAATCTGGGTCCCCAGCATCCAGGTCAACTGGGTGAGAGACAGTCATCAGATTTGCTTCAGTATTTCCCAGTTACAGATCAGAGCCTGGCCACCAGCATCCTCAGCGTGGTTATTCCAGCTGCACCAGTGCAAGGCTGCCAGGGGGCACCTACCCCGAGGCAGCTCCCATTCCTGACAATCAGAGCAGATGTCCGAGGTTACATGAGTCAGGGGGATTCCAAGAGAACTGTGAGCCAGAGAAGCCCCCGGGGAGTGAACCCAGAAGAGAAAGGACCGTGTCTAAATACCTGTGACTATAGTCAGCAGCAGAAAGGCCACCAGAAAGATCGAGCTGTGATGATAAAATCTAGGACATGCTACTCTGGAAACTTTTTTTTTGCTCTCCCAGGTTATGGGCATTTTGAGCACATGCCAGAAGGAAAACCGCTCTGATTGGGGACACAAATCCTGCATTTTCAAGAAGTCCAGCCCAAGTCATTTATCTGGACAGAGCATCTTTGAACCATCACTATATTCAACAGCCCTACAAAAATTCAGCCTAAAGATAAAGTGCTCTGCTGTAATATAAAGGCACAGGCAGCAATGAGCTGTGCTGGGAAACCTTGGGAACAGACTCACAGCTTAGTGGATGGGATTAGCAAGGGCTGGAATTGCTTTTACAGCCTGGCTTCTGGTTAACCCTGTAGTGCACGTGGGTCTGCAGCTCCTCTGTGTGAGCAGTGCAAGGCTGGAGGCAGCTTTGGAGATGGAGAACCAGTCTGTGAAAACTTCCTGCCTATTGGGAGTGAGGAGGCAGGAAATGCCAGCTGGGGTTTTCCCAAGGTAAAGTATTTGCCCAGCTGTCTGGTCACAATATTCTTTCTTATCCAAACAAGGCTGTAAAGTGTGTCCCACTAAAAGCTGCCTCAAGAGCTAAGTAAGGGATGGACCTTTATGCACACACACAGATTTGTCCAACAAACACTCTTCCAGAGACAGTAAAACTTGCAGAGATTTATTAGTGTTTTCTCTCACCATCCCTAGCACGCCCTGTGCCAGGTAGGCTGTTGCTGTGAGGGAAGCTGACACATGGGTGACTTAAACCTTAAACTGAAACCCCCTGGGGCACCAAAAGGGGGAAAAGCTGCACAGCTGTGGCTCCAATTTAATGCAAGTAAAGGTGTTGCAGTAGCAGCATGGAAAATGGGGTGGCTAAAATCCCTTTCAGTTCACTGAAGCTCCAAGGTTAGAGGGGTGGACAGCTTACTTCTTCTCCCCACAACTCAAATGGGACAGGAAAGAGGGACAGGGGTGGTACCAATCCCAGGGTTTCCTCACAATCTCAGTTTAGGATCCTTTTCCCTATTTCCAGGCTATTTCATTTCTTGAACTCATTTTGCTGTGTTTTGACATTTTCATTGGACAGCATCCCTCCTGCAGAGAGCAAAATCAGTGTTTAATGTGTTCCCTAATAAAATAACTCAGGCCATCACTCTGGACATTCCTTCCCTATAACCCATTGGTCATGGCTAGGGTGAAAACTATGTTTTCCCTCTACTTCTGTTGTCCCCAGTAATAAACCATAGAAGATTTATTACCAGATCAAATGATGACCTGCTGTGAAACTTCAGAGCCTGGCTATTGATTTGTGTGTGCTGCCTGCCCGTGTTAACAAGCCCAGTGAGTGGTGAGCTCAGTCCCCCCTGGAGCTGCTGGGTGCAGCTTGCCCCTGGCAAATTAGACCAAAGCAGCTCCAGAGAATGGATGTTTTTTTAGACTGGAGAGCCAGGGATTGGGAAGGGGATTTCTGTGCCACTCTGGGCTGTCATGCTATAGGGGCAGATTTTTTGTGACTGTAATTTTGACTGTCATTACTTGCTTGTCCCTCCTCTGAGGAGGAATGAGCTATGACCTGGTGCCAGGGCCATGTTTTTACCATCTCCCCATATCATAATGCTCTAAAGAACTGGGATCAGGTCTCATGTCCATAGTATGTGCCTGCTGCTACACAAGGCAATGCAGAAATGCCTCCTTCCCCTCCTTTTTGCCCTCCCTGCCTTGCTAGCACCAAAGCCTGCTGAACTTAGCCTGTTTGCTCCAGTGTGAGAAAGCTCTTTTAGATTTATTTATGGAAGCCCTGATAGCTCTTTTGACTTGCCAGGAATAATTAAGAAAAATGAGAATGTGAGATTTGGCAAAAGGGATAAATCAGTGTAATGGGAAATACCTAATTTGAGGGAAAAGCAGAGCCCTCTGCCCAAGTTATTCTTATGCTGTAGCTCTTGATCATCGATATTTCTTTCCTCCTAAGAAGTTCCACATCCCTGAGGACAGAGACAGGAAGGCAGGATTCTCCTGGGGCTGGTTGCTAACTGATATGCTGTCTGCTTTCTGGGCACTTGAGATGGAGGAGATAGGAAATATGTTTCTTTGCTAAATCTAGGCTTGACTAACTTCTCTGCTGGGCAGCTGCTTCCTATTATCCCCTTGGAAAGTTGCTTGCTCCCCGAGACTGAGACTTCAGCCCTCAGAGAGGTGATCCTCACAGAGCAGAGAGCAGATCCTGGGCTTTTTCCTGCCCTACATGTGGAGTTGACATGTGCCAGAATAATCAGCTGTGTTTCACATCAGGAAAAGTGACCCCATTTTCCATCCTGAGTGATGAAGTCTAGAGGGAGAAGGGTGTAACACAGGTTCCCTTCTGTTCTGCAGAGCACCCTGTCAGCCTGCTGTGCAATGGCTCTGCTGCCCCAGGGCCAGGAAAATCCTGCATTTGTTCCTCTGGAGACATGCTGCCCTCAAAGTGATCACTTGGTGTGCTTGGTCTCCTGACAGGAGAGCCAAGAGCTCTGCTCCATGTGTGCAATTTCCACTGATGTTGGGAGCTCTTGAGAGAGCACTGAGGAGGTGTAAAGCATCATATTATTATTATTATTATTATTATTATTATTATTATTATTATTATTATTATTTGGCTTAGCTTTTTTCTCTCCCTCCCTCTGAGAAGTAGGTTTTGGAAGTGTCAGTTTGTGGCAGTAGGCTCTTTTAAAGCATGTGCTGCTCTGTCCTTACACCAGATAGAATAGCAAAAGGAAAGATGGACCAGCGAGAGAGGATTTATTTGTGCATGCAATGTGGATGTGACAATAGAGAGTATTGACAAAGGTTTTATCTGAGCAATTGTCCAAGGCTTGTACAAACAGATCTATCCATCTCTGCAGCACCAGGCAGCTCGCTTTGTGTTGTCTGGTGAGGGGCTTAAATCAAACACAGTGCAAAATAAGGCTGAGAACATCTTGAGTTACACATCTCTGAAGAGAGTTTTGCTTTTTGCTGCTCAGATTCCTAAAGACTAAGTATTTAAAAGCTGTGTGTGCCTTGAGCACATAAGGGTATGCAGTAAAAGGTGGAAAGAAAGTAGGATTACTTCTTCTGGGGGAAAAAATAAATGTTACTTTGAGGTTTTCTCGGAGACCATCTCAGGTGGGGTGCAATCTGAGGAAAAGGCAACATGAATTTAGATACAAGTTCTGACCTTGTTGCTGGATGGACTAGAGGAGGTCCCAGTTGCATGCACCACCACACTGATGTACCATTTCTGACAGGGGGTGGCTCTTATGCAGTTCTGGCCACCTTCAAGGCCGTGGTCCAGAGGTCCCCTTAGGTGCAAAGAGGACTAGGGAGCAAAAAGCTACTGCCTTGAATCATGCAACACCACCTTTCTGCCACCAGCACAAAATTCTTCCTTTCTGTCCCCCTTTATTTTTGGCAAGGGTTTAATATTTTTCAAAGGGAGTTGGGCATTAATTCCCTATTCCAGTGGCTGCTGGTGTCTAAATGCTTTACCTGGTCCTTAGTGCCTGCATCCAACAGAGATGTCTCTGTGCCTTAGCTCTGCCTACATCCTTCTCTCAGATTGGCCTGACTGCTTATTTTGTCTTCTTCCCTTAACAATTGCCCACCCATCTGAGCTGTAATCTCTTGCCTTACTGCAAAGGTGTGGAGGGAGATAAAACAAAAGCCCTCTAGTGAGACACAGAAAACCCTGGCTGTGAGCAAGGGTCTGTCCTGTGTTTGCAGTGTATCTACCAGCCATGCTTGGCAGACCAAGAAAAGCAGTCTCTGGCCTGTATAAATATGAATGATGCAAAAGGAGGATTAGATGCAATAAAATACCCTGGTTGTTTCTCCTGCCTTATTTACTTGGTTTTGCTGCTATTAATAAGTATTTTGTGCAGAGGATTGAAGTGTTGCTATTGCTCTACAAAAGTGCATAAACAGGTTTAAATAAAAATGAGGGCTGTTTATCCTAAATTCTAATTTGCTTTGGCCTTTGGCTAAAGGCACATATTTATGATGTGGTTACAGTGTGTGTATGCATTGGGTGTGCTATCCAGACATGAAAACAGGCACTGGCAGAGGTTCAGGACGTGAATTGATGCTGCATCTAACCAGCACCCTGCTACAGAAGAGTGCAGCCCTACCAGCTCTCAGCATCACCCTCCCCCTGCCTCTCCTTCATCCACTCAGTGCAAATTAGATAAAGAAACTGATCCCCTGCAAGACTTCTTTCATTTTTTTTTTCCTTCCTCCTCACTTCAGCTCAGCTCACTGGCTCAGACTCAGGGGCTGCACACCCTGCAGAGCTGAAGAGCCCACAGAGGACCAGCTCTGCCTCACACAGCCCAATGCCCTGCTGCAGGGTGGGATGGGTGCTGAGAGCCATGGAATATCCTGAGCTGGGGCAGGTTACTCACAAGGGAGCCCCAGCCAAGGCAGGAGCAGGCTGGCCTCTCTGGAGCTAACAGGGACGGTGTGGTGAGGCTTGGATCAGGGCGCAGGGATGGGCTTGGAGGGAAGCACAGATTCCCCTTGCTCCCAACATTTACCACTCCCCTTCCCCCGGGGGATCTGATCTCCCAAGCACGGGCATTATTAAGCTACAACTCCGTGCTGGAACTGATGCATCTCCTCGGGAGCCTCATTTTGCAGCGGGGTGGAACCCAAGAAGGAGCTCAAAGCAGGGGTTCAGTGACCCCCCATGCCGGGGGAGTGGGGGCCATCAGTGTGATGGGGAGGGAAAAGCAGCACAAGGTGGCTGCAAAATTTTCCCTGGCCACAAGAGGGTGGCCTAAGGTGGCACTTATTCTGATAAGTATAATGATTCGAGGCTAGAAAAAGCTCTGTTTATGTGCATTTTTCTAATACCAGCCAGAAGCACAAGTGCTGGAATAGAAGAAAAACTGATTTTGCTGTGATTTTCCTGCTGTGGCTTGCAGATCAAAGGAGTTTATTTAGTTTACTTGGGCAAGTTTTGCATAAGCTTTCAAACTTTCTTGGTGCTTATCAGCATGATGTTAACTCCAGCAGGAATTAAGGATGCTCAAAATCCTAAACAGCTGTTGAGCTGTTCTTAACCTCCAGCTGAGTAACAGTGCCTGAGAAGCCTCATTTGTGATATGCAGAGCTCCAGAAAATGGGATGGTTTTTTTACTTACACATCTGGAAAAGAGGAAGCATAACAGAGTACTTTGCTTTCTCTTCTTTGTTTCCAATGAGTTAAACTTCCTCAAAACACTTCTGTCTTCTCCTCTGCCTGTATTTGGTTGTTCTCTTTGTTACCGTACTTTTCAGGCCTCATGAGATAAATCATCTTCACCTGGCAGAGCAGTGAGATTTTATACACTTCTCTGAGCTGGTACAGGCATAACTGCAATTAGAGATGACTTGTTTTTGTGCTGAACCAGGGGTTGAAAAAAAACAAACCCTTTTAATGGGTATTCTCTCCAAGACAACTGACGTCAGTCACATCATTACTGAGGGCTCTGCTACCTGTTCCACAGCTTCAAGCTGCAAAGAACATCCTACTGTCCCAAGGGGTTTTTGTGATGGATTGGTTGAGTAGAAATGAGGGGAGGGGTGTGCTGCATTTTGTACTGAAGTGGTACTTTTTAGTTTATATTTATCCTGGGTTCCTTTCTGACAAAGAATAGTTATTACAGGAAATGTTCTCTGCTGGGAAAATCTGCAGAGATGCAGTTGAGCAGCAGGCAGACTAGAGGTGAGGTGGCTTTGCAGGGGAGGGAGCTCCAGGTGCCTGGAATCCTTGTTTCAAAGGGGCTTTGACAGGTGGCCAGATTGTGGTGTGGGATGTCTAAGGGTGCCTCAGCTGGGAGGCAACAGTCCTGAGGGGGAAATGGGGTCAGGTGGGCACTGAACTGAGCCCTTGGTAAACAACAAATGGGAAGTGCTGGTGGTTGGGGAGCAAGAGGTTCAAAAAGGGTTCTGATGTCTAAAAGCCCGCTAAAGCTTTGAGGGCTTCATGGAGGATTCAAGTTCAAGTCAAGCAGCTTCACCCTACAAAGCTTCCGAGGCTGATTATGCTCATAATAGTACTTGGCTGCATCACAAAGCATCCAAGGCAGATGTTCAGGCCCAGGAACACAGATTTTTCCTGCAGGGGGTTAATTTACCTTCTTATTGCTTTATTTTTTTTTCCTTTGCTAGAAAGGTGTTTTGATTTGCAAAGCAGAAAAAGCCATCACCTGCTATTGAAGGGGGCAGTCCTAGGGAGTGGAGGCTTCACAAAACTGCTCCCCACAAGCAGCTGCAGCCTGCCTGGGATTTCCATGCCTGTCTGGAGATTGGTGGAGCACTGATGAAAAGAAGCTAAAGAGAACCTGGGTAGCCATTGTATCAGGGAGTTGAGTGTGGATAACTGAAGCAGAATGGGTTCTGTTTCTGATTTCCCCCTTCAGTGCTTAATGATTACTAATGGAGAGGTATTCCCTTGGAGCCTGGGCTGGGAGCACCTTCCCTGCAGCTTGCTGGGTTTTTTTTTTTTTTATGTTTGAGTTGAGCTCTGATACTACAGCTGCAGTCAAGCTTTGCAAGCTAAACATTCTCATTAGTGTGGGTAATGTTGATGAGGAAGATGGCTCTGCTTTTCTTTGCTCCTGGGTTTCTTCTCTGGAAAACTGAAAGAGGGATGGTGCTGAACTTGCATCCACATCTTGCCAGCCCTATCTCACACCTCGTGGTGGGGGGCAGAAACCATGTGGAAGGTGTTCATCTTCACCCTCCTTGCTGCACATCCCATGCAGGCTCCACCTCAGGGGGAGTCAGAAGAGGGGTGAGGAGCTGATCCTTCACTTGCAGATGGACACACAACTCCTGTCCCCCATTGCAGTGACAGCTATGCACAGGTAATTGGACTCCTAAGACCTTGGAATGGTGCTTCATGTTCACTCTTGTAGGCTCTTTGTAGTCTGTTACAGGGGCAGGTTCCAATTTTAGGAGGGAGGTGAGACATTGTCATAAGGAAGAATGAAAAAAAAAAAAAAAAAAAAAGGAAAGAATTCCCCAAAAAAAGAGCCCATTTTGCTCTTTTTTTTTTTTTTTTTTTTTTTTTTTTTTTTTTTTTTTTTTCTGGATGTCACCATCACTGCTGCTGTTCTTATATTCAAATATGTGTTCAGCCCTATCCTTCTATTTCAAAGTAACAAATTCAAACCAGATGTAAGTGTGGCTATTGCTCTGAATTTCATTTGTTTCTATGTGCTTGTTTCAACTATGAATACATGTTGGGACAAGTGGAGTTTTTTACTCAAATGATTATTAAATACCTCTGTGCTGCAAATGCTGGGGTTTTTTTTCAGACATCTTCTTAAAATTATTGCCACTATCTCATTAATTTATTCAAATTCCACATAATTACCTTTTCCTATCCTATTAGTGAATATATAACAGCAAGGAAAAAGAAATAAATCATGAGATGACAAAAATACGCCAGTGCCCAGGTGTCTCTACTTCTCCAGCACAAAAGATCCTGCCTCTATTAAGTAAAGCTTCTGTTTGTCTGTAAGTGAACCTGCTACAGCACTGCAATAATGGACTCTTTCAAGGGAAAACAATAAACACGGTATCAGCTGACAGATGCTGTCCTCCCTGACTGCAGTCTTATATCCATTATTCAATAAGATGGACACGATGTTCAGGAGAGGTGAGGTGTAACTGTATCTTCCTGCACCAGGAGGAACCCCAAAAGAGATTAATGGAGGAGGAAGGAGGGGAAGATTTTTTTTTTTCCTCTGGGTTTCTGGTGTCTTATGACTGCAGCTTTTGGTCTGCAGGCAGGACTCTGGGCGAGTCCTGCTGGATGAAGGCTAAGATACAGAAAGCTGCTTGTAGCCCTGCTTCGTGCCTGAGATGTTTTGGTTTTCTGAAATTCTTTTCCCAGGGAATTTTCTGTAAACAAGAGACATGTTTTTGTAACTATAACTTTGTTTACATTCCGCTCCCTAGGAGGGACTTCTTCTTGATGTCCCTCTGGTCTGACCAATGTGATTGAAGAGGTTTGTCTTTGTTTCACCAGTCTAATTGGTCTGTATAGAACAGTATAAAAGGGAAACATCCCCAGGAATAAACACAGTCATTTTCAGCCTTCTGAAGTCAGAGTCTGTGTTGTTGTGGTGTACAACAGCATCAAGCTGCTAGTGAGTTTTGTTGTTTCTTTGGGGTTTTTTCACCACTGCGGCAGCAAACGTGTTTTCCTTCTAGTACTATTTTTTCAATTTTTTTTTCTGCAAAAGTGAGGTCAAGTCATGTTCAGTTCAGGTGTTCTTGGTTCTGTGGATGAGCAAGAGGCACAGGGATAATTGTGTTGTTACTTAGAGTTGAAGAGAGAACCTTGGAGCAGCTCCATGCTGAAGGTACAGACTGAGGAGATGGATCAGCAAGCATGACTCACAAACCCCAGCTGTTCTGGTAGGGGTTTCCTTAATACTGACTGGAAAGCCTTGGAGAAAATGAATTTTTGAAGCCAGCACGCATATGAAATGAAAACATGTGGGTTCTGAAGTTGGTCTTTATAGTGAATGAGTGGTGCAAGGACAATGAGAACAGAGTCTTTTTGACTAAAGAAGGTGTAAATCTTGGCTGTGCTGTTTTCAGCTAGATGAAAATTGTGAGGTTTCTAGGTTCTGGGGAAGTAGATCTAAGTCTCCTCTCTAGGAATTGATCTGATAGTAGGTTTTTTTTTTCTCAGCAGATTTCCAAAGCAGCTGCTAATAAATTCTATGAACAGGTGTAAAGTAGCTCTCAGATGTGAAAGATGATGATGCTCACACGAGAGACCAAACATAGCAGGTAGTCCATATGTCTAGACTGGAACAAGAAACATCTATACCAAACCCCTTGGTTCACGCAGGTCAGATCTATTTCAGAAGCAGGCTTTGTGCCTGGCTACTGGGATATAAAGCTGATCTGGCTCCCTGCCAGCAGAAAACAATCCCCAACCACCCCTGGCTCTCTTATCAAAAGGAGACATACTCCAGGCACGCTGGCTTCCTCTGATCTGGCCGTAGGTGCTCAACTGTCAGCAATTAGTCTCCCTGAATCTCATTTCTTGGGTATTACAGTTCTAAGGAAAGGGCCAGTGCCTGACTCTTAAGAGGGCAAGGGGTTAACATGCTTAATAAAAATACCCTGACACTATAAAAAGCTGTATCCTTATCTCTGAAAGCAACATATTCCATTACCCTGGAAATGACTGATTGGCCCTAATGAAGCTCCATGGGGAGAACACAGCAATATGGCTGGCTCTGGTTACCTTAGCAACTCTCTCCTTGAGAATTCAGAGGCTAAATTTATATAAAATTGGAGATCTAAAAACACCTGACAATATTCCAACAGAGAAAAATGTTACCCACTGAAATTAACCTTGATTAAGAAGGATGATGTTGCTGTAATTGGCACTGTGTGTTCCTCCAGCAGAAGGGCTTTGAGTGCTCATTGTTGTTCTGAGTCAGGGAAAGCAACAGGCAGCTGTGAAAGGGCCCAAAGGAACATCTAAGGGAAATCAGTGGGGAAGTTGTGGAGTGAAAATCAGTGAGATGGGGAGTAACTGGCTCCAAGTTACATGGAAGTGTCCAGCTGTGAGTATTTTTAGTTCTTGCAATCCCCTATCACTCTTTGTGTACAATAATTCAGGTTGGAAAAGACCCTTAAGATCAAGCCCAGCTGTGAACTTCCTATGGCTTCTAGGATTGTTCTTTAGGTTAGAAATTCTCCAGTTCTAGCAAGGTCTACTGCTCTGCCTTTTGAAGCACCTACTTGAGTCTCCACCTAGAGTAGAACTGAAGTTTGTCAGTTGTGAATTCGTTATTATAAACCAGTTAATATACATATGACTGCTTGTATTACCAGGGTGCCTGATCTTATTTGTATTTCCCTGGATATCAGTGCAGGTAAAGTCTTTTACACCAGCCCCAGCAATGCTGGATAACCCTTGAGAGAGGATTTGGAGAATGGTGCTTTCAATTCTTCTGTCTTTGCCTTTCAAGCACATGCAGTTTGTGATCATTTTAATGGTGCTGCTTATTGTCTTTAATAATTTTAACGATAGTCTGGACTGACTTAGGTTTTAAGGACTGAAAGGGAGGCTGTCTGGGGGCTCAGTGGGGAAAGGTGAGGTGGCAGGAGAAACCCTGAGCTCCCACAGGTGAAGCTTAAAGAGATGCTGGTGGCTGGGATCAGGGACTGAGCCACTCTGGGCTGTGAAAGCTGTGGTTAATTTTACTGGTGGAATTTGTTGCTGGGGGAGGTCAGCAGGCCAAACACTCCAGTTGGGTTTTAAATAGGGCTGGATAATTTCACGATGTCTAACAACATTTGCAGCTCTGCAAGGCAAGCTAACGAGGTTAATCAAATCTTATGCTTCAGGGAACTGCCTTGCCATGCAGGCCTGCTTCTGTGTAAACACTGCAAGATGGTGCATCATGGGTGTTTGACCAAAAATATCGAGAGTCTGCTTCAGTGAGCCAGTTTTGTCCTAAGCTGGAATGATCAAGGATTTGATCTGAGATGGAAAAATGGAATAACCCTCATTCCTTCTCATCTTATTGCTCTCTGAAATGCAGCTGCACTGGCACATTATAAGAAATCAGAGCACATGTGCAGCCACAAAACCTTGAGGAATTATCAGTTACACTCCATTGCTGATGGGTGAGGCTCTTGGTGATTGTAGTCCCTGTAGTACTTAATGCTAATGCTCCTAGGACAGCACTTTCCCACTGTACTGCAGCTTCTGCTGGGCCAGGAGCTCAGTACCAGATCAGGCAATGATGCTAAAAACTGAAAGGCTTGCACAGGTGAGGCAGGGCATGGCTGCAGTCAGTCCATTTCCTCCTCCTCCACGTAGGGAAACCAGAATAATTTCATTTACATGGCTTCTCTGTGAGTTTTGCCAGTGACCCTGGCAGGCTCAGCTCAGCCCAGACAGTGGGGTTTTCAGGGGTGTCCCAGAGCTTGGGACTCTGAAAGTGGAGCAGATCCTCTGCTGTGTTAATGTGGAGCATCATTTTGATGAACACCCAAGTTGTTTCTGATTTAGTGAGGAAATGGATGGAAGATCTCAGCCTTTTATTCTTGTTTTGATCATTCACAAAGGGATTACACTGGTATAAATCTACTGACTCGTTTAGGATTTATACTCTGAAAATTGGTGGCAGGGTTTGGCTGGCTGCTTTTGTTTTTGCTGCAACTTGGCTCTTGGATGTGATGCTTGTAATTGAGAGCTGAAAGCAAATGGAGTGAGCTTGGCCACCAAACAGCTTCACTTCTGCTCTCTTTATTTGCACAATGTTTTCACTGTCTTGAAAGGAATATGGAGGGGAAATGTTCCTGGCTTGATGGTGGCTTTAATCTAGGCTGAGCCAGGTGGGCTCCAGCTAAATTTGGCTCTTCAGCTGTACCTAACAGGTCCAGAGCCATGGGAGAGAGCAGAGCTGGAAGGCAGAACACATTTCCACATAGTTACTGGATGGTGTCCTTCCTTTGCCCTTGCTGCTTAAAGTCTCTTCAGTTGCACGGAGTGTTAGGCTGAAGTGTGTTAGTGAAGGCTGAAAAAAGCTCAGGGTTTTCACAGGCTTTCCAGTATTCTGACTGAAATATTTAAATGCCTGAAAATCTGAAGCAAAATCTTCTGGGCATCCCTAGATTGTCATTTCCTTAAAACTCACAACAAGCCAATATGTTTATAATTACCACATGTTTAAAGGGGGAACCAAAAGGAATTTAAGAGACACTACCCATATATAGGGGAGGATCAAATTTCTCTGAACTAAAACAAAAAGAAGTTCAGTTTTGGGTTGCAGATGTTTTCAGCATCACAATGATTAGTTCTTCCCATATTTGATTATTGTTTAAACATAAAGTAATAGATGCAAGGTATCTTCAGCTCATGGAAATATAATTTGATTGTAGCTTCCTTTTTTGTTCTACAAATAATTGCATGATGATCAGGCAACAAAATTTTTTTTGAGAATTAATTATGGAAACCATTCAATAAGAACTCCCCTCTGCATACTTATGCCACGCTTGTGAGCTTCTGGAGACAGCACATGATGCTGACCTCTGCTTAACTCCAACCAACAGAAAAATATAATAACTCCCATAAAATTACACTTCCATTGTGTGTAGATATAGATAAATACACATACATTTCTATGTAGTACATAATTGTTGTGCAGGATTGGACTACACTGTCCTTTCAAATTAACTCTGCCTCCAATGCTGGTTCTCAAGTGGCTCTGTCCCAGATCTTGCACCTCAGCAGAGTAATTGTCTGACAGTCAAGAGTTTCTAATACTCTGTTGTGCCACTTCAAAATAATCCTGAGAAAATTCCTCTTGAATGAAGTAAATCACGGAGGTCTCTGATATACTAGAGGGAGAAAAGAGACCAATCTCTAGTTAGAGGTTAACTGATAATTAACCCACTTGATTGGAGAGGGTGTTGCCAGTCAGGAGTGACAGAGGAAGGGGGTGGCTTGTTCCTGTGTGGCATCTTATGGCATTGCAGTGGGTGATGGTCTTCTGCCAACACCTCAGCTCAGAGCCAGGAGTCTGTCACAGGAATTTACACAGGGAAACTTCCTGGTGATCTTTGAGCCCAACACAGTCTCCTCAGGCTTGGCCTGCCTGGCCAATAATGGATTTAAGGATAGGTACACACTGAATGGTATTAATTATGGTTGTTTTCCTTTTATGTAAACATGTTGTATGATGGGTAGTTTGAAAAGGAGAATGCTCTGGAGAGGCAGGAGGAATGAATCCTGTATCCCTATGACATACTTCCCTTGCCCTGTCCCATCTAACCAGGTGATGGACGTGGGAGGGTCATAAAGTGCCAGGCAGACCATCAGCAACATCACCAGCTCTGTTTTCTGTTTAATAAAACCTGGCTATCAGGTATTGATAACCCCCCACCTGATCTCTTGCTACTCTTGATGCTTTTGAGTGATATTTTTAATCACATTTGACAGTGAGATGCCCAGCTGTACGGCTCAAAACCCACAAACCTTTATCAGACAATCCAGAAACTTATCAAGATCTTTCTGTTTGCAAAGCAGGTTTTGATATGTTTCTTCTGTCACTGGCCACACATGTGGTGTCTGTCTGTCACCTTCCAGTGCATGCTTGTCACTCAGTAAAGGGTATGGAGGAGCAACCTGAACATAATAAGAAGCCCTGGATAAAAGGAAATTGAAAATGAAAGTCCCCGGCCTTTGGAATTAAAGGATGAAGCAATCTCTGGTTAGCTCATTCTCCCTAGGGAAGTCCTCAAGCCTCTTGCAGCCTGCACTGTAAAGAAGCTTACAGTAAAATACGCATTTCATTTTATTTTGTTGAGAGGAAGAAGGGCAAATGAAATGACCAGGGGAGAGCTGGACAGAGAGTGGAGCACAGTTGGCACTTTCCATTATGTTTCATTTGTCAAGCCAGTTAGTCTTGCTGCAGGAATAATCCCAGGTTCTCTGCCTTTTTTTCCTCTGGACATCTGCTGCCCTTTTGCAGTGATTTATCTCCTTTCCCCATTCCTCCTTTCTGGGAGGGCAGAGAAGATGGTTTGGGTTTGCCTCTTGTGCAAGTTCGGTGCTGCCTCTGAACTTGCTTCCACTCAGAGCCAAGATCTGCCCCAGGTTTGATTTGGGTTTGAGATCCTTGCTGCTTCTGTGGGGAACCTACAGGTTTCTCTTTTAGGGGGCTGTTGGCCAGCATCTAGGAAATATCTCCTCTTCTGTTTGGAACTGGATTTGTCACAGCACATCTCCAAAGTACTGGGTACATCCCCCAGAAACTGGTCTAGCATGCTCCTCCTTTCTTAAATAACTGTGATGTTTCTATGTGATGTACTTTGTGACATAATTGAGCTAAACCTCTCCTTTCTCACTAACAACATCATTTTCCCCTCACATGCTGCCCTCTGCTCGTGGAATGCAGCCTGTGGTTGGATTCTGTGAATTCCTGCATATCCTGTCTGGATGCTACAGGCTCTGCAATCCATTCCCCAGCTGAACCTCGTGCAGGTTCAACCCTCAGCAGTGCTGAACTGCTGTGCTGCTGGGAGAACTTAGAAGCTGTTGCTTACACAAAAGCTGGCAATTAGCAAATTTTGGTAGGGACATGAAGTAACACTTGTACCTGTGCTCAACTCCCTGCAGGGGCCAGTTTACAGTCCAATTAAACAATTATGAGTCATTAAACTGAATCTTCAGAATCCTCTGGGCTCTCTAAATTGCTATTTACATAATTCTACAGCTAAAAATAATGAAGATAAAGTAATCAGGTGGCAGTGGAACATCTTTTCAAGTGTATGAGAAGTTAATTGCCTTCACTTTATTCCCAAGTGTGCAAACACTGTCTTGTTTGATAGTGACAAATATAATTTGGGGGGTATTTTACCCACCTGACATTTTGAAGAGAGTATAGGCTGTGCTTAGTTGCAGAGTTATCATCTTGGAGAAAATATTATTACTCCACACAGGTCCATCAGCTTGTGGTGTTTATTAAGAAAATATGAGATTGATGAAAGATTCAGCAACTTCTGAATTAGGCTCTTCTAGACTTGACAGGATAAGGAAAAGCTGGAGTGAACTTTCCAGGTTTAAAGCCTGGTAAAAAGGAGTTTTGCTTTTCCTATTTCTTTCCTGTTTTGAGGCTGTCCTGTGCAGGGACAGGAGTTGTACTTTGATCCTTGTGGGTCCCTTCCAACTCAGGATATGCTGTGATTCTGGGTTCATGTCACCATTCAGATCAGAAAAAGCCCTTTGTGCTCACATGGACAGCAGACTTTCAACAGCTTAATTTGGAACTCTCTTGGTGGTGCTCTTCCCTGCCCCCAAACTTTGGGTAAACCCTGCTAGGCTTGCCATGTTTTCACTTATTCCCTTCACTGCTGTGGAAATACAAGGCTGGAAATAAAAAGATGACATTTATCTTAAAGGCCACACTTGACTTCAATTGGAGCTTCCCAAGTGCTCAGTGCTTTGGAAAATACATTCTTCAACTGACAATTTGATGGCTTATCCCATACAGGATATCTTAAATGCTTTATGAAACAGAATGGCTTAAGCATCTCATTAAATGCCTTGCTGAATACAGAGTTAAATAGCAATTATTCTGCATGACTCAGTTTCTCTACCCACCCAGAAGGAAGTTTTTGAGCACTCTTTACAGCAGTACAAGGAGATATGGTATAATGTAAGTGAACTATTGTACAGATACTACAAAGTCCTACACTCAGAATTAGGTTTGCTTTGCTGTGGAAAGCTCAGATAATTGTTCTTTGCAATCACTGTTCATGTTTCTTCAGAATGACACCAGTACAACTGCAAAACAGAAGTCAGTGTTTGGAAAAGAAATTGCTGTGAACTGAAAGATAAATGCTTTTTCCCCCAAATACTTCTTGACCAAAACTCCAGGTACCTTTCATCAAATTTTATGGAAATGAAACCAAATTAGCTCTAAATAACAGAGCTGAGGACTGGCACCTCAGCTGTGAGAATGGTATGTTTGTTCTCTTTTGCAATGTGTTTCTAGGAAGGAAAAAAAAAGCATTAGAAAAGTGATGTGAAAAGGAAAAATCCCATTGTTTGCTTGTTCAGTACCTCAGCAATATCACAATGACTTATCTTTGTACCAAAGCTTTTTTAACCCTTTGGTGTTGTTCCTGAAGCCCCTGAGTTGCTCCGGGTCCATGCTTCTGTTCCACAGCAAGGAGAAGGGATCTGCTGCAGGGAACAAAACCAAAAGCCCCAGTTTTGAGGAAGAAGGATACACAGGATATATCCCAACACAGACCTAGGGAAGGACTGACAGATGCATCGCAGTGATATCTCCGTAATTCCCTGATTTCACAGCAAGCTATACCCTTGATGCTAAAAAATTAAATTCAGTTGGTTGCAGCCCTGCTCTTAAAGGTCTTTGTTCCTTTAATCTGTGTGTTAAGTGAATACTCACAGCATCCTAACTCTCCAGGGCAGCAGGGACCAAGGGCCAAAGACCCTGCCTGAGTTGTTATTCTTAGAACTGGCATCCAGTCTGGAGTGTGTAGGCAAGGCATGTGGTACAGGACTCTTAATTTCCAACTCTCTTTCTCCCAAGGGACACAGAAAGAGGCAGAGACATCATGTTAAAGAAAAGTGAGAGTAGCAGAGGTGGCCTCTGGAGATTTAGCACTGCACAGTGTCTGTTCCCTTCAAAGTGACACCATGTGTAGGTGGCCCTGGGACACTGAGCATCCCAGGAGCTGCCCAGCAGCACAGGGACCTCGGTGCTGGTGGGAAGGGATGCCCTCAGGAGAAGTGCAGTGGCTGCACACAGCTCTGCTGGCAGGCAGATGGCACCTTCAAGAGGCACAAACACCTGAATTTGGTGATGCTTCCTTATCCTGAGCTCACCTCTGGCACTGTTGTACACCACAACGGCACAGACTCTGACCAGAAGGCTGAAAATGAAATGTGTTTATTTCTGGGGATGTCTCCCTTTTATCCTGTTCTACACAGACCAATCAGACTGGTGAAACAAAGACAAACCTCTTCAATCACATTGGTCAGAGCAGAGGGACGTCACGAAGAAGTCCCTCCTAGGGAAAGGAATGCAAACAAAGTTATAGCTAGAAAAGCATGTCTGTTGTTTACAGAAAATTCCCTGGGAAAAGAATTTCAGAAAACCAAAACTCGAACCAGAGCTACAAGCACCTCTGCTCCTCCTCAACGAGTGACAGACTGCTGCCATTAACTGCACCTTACCACTCCAAAGGGACCTTGCTCTGCCACAGCAGTGAAATACCTTATAAATCAAAAGGCACAGTAGTTATTACCAGCATTGGGCAGTGATTTGGGATTCCTTTGGGTAATAGCAGATTCTCCTGGGGACTTCTCAGCTTCAGGAAAAGTGAGACTTAAGGTTCTCTCTGGAGTCCTTTGCTAAGCCTTTTATTGCATCTTTTGGGCCCATTTTATGATGATCCAGCTTTTCTCAGAGCTTGTAATGACCATTGCTGGCTGGGAATGGCATCAAGAGGCTTTTTTAGCTTGAACAATGTGATACTTTGCTTACAGCATCCTTATGCTTGGCTGTGATCTTGAGTAGAGGGACACATAACCTGGAGTAAGCTATGACTTGAAAAGTGTGACGTTTTCCTGATTTCTGTACCTTTTCAAGAAATATTACTTACCTGACTTTAATTCTGCCATTCCTACAAACACTGGATTCTGCCAACTTTATCCTTTAAAGGATAAAATGTTGCTATTTGGTGGAGTTGAGAAGCCCATGAGAACAGAGAGAAAGCGAGAAAAGGACCAGAACTGCTGGGAAAAACCAAGCACTCTGTGTTTGGCTGGTGTAATTCTGCTTGGTCTCACACTTCCAGGTGAATTAGAGCCCTTGAGACAGAATATTACTTGTCTTTTTAACTTATGGAGAATTTAACCTGCCTGTGGAAATTAACGTTTGCTCAGTCTCAGAGATGTAAATGCTGGGGATTCCCTGTGCAGAGATGAGTCAGCCACACTCCTTCAGAGCAGCTCCAGCTCCCCTGTGATGTGCCTTCTGGCCTGACTAGGAGGATGAATTGACACCAGAAGTAATATACAGAGAAAAAAGTGAGTTGTCTGGAAGAGGAATGGGAACCCCCTGTAATGCTATCCTTGTCTTCATCTGAGCTCTAAGGCACCGTCCCAGGGCTTCCAACATTTCTACATCACCTAAACCTTGTTTTTCAGTACAAAAATATCATCATTAGTAATAGAAGGTATTCTAGTGCTAATTCAGAAATGGCTTAAGCCTTCCTGCCAAAAAAAGGTCCTCACCACAAACCAGATCTATTAGAAACTCTTGAACTCCTTCAGCCTTGAAATCCTAAATTCTGTTTCGAAATCCTGCACTCTGGGTTTTTTGTTTGTTTGTTCGTGGTTTTTTGTTTTTCTTTGTTTTGGTGGTTTTTTTGTTGCTTTTTTTGTTGTTGTTGTGTTTTTGTTTTGGTTTTGGTTTGGTTTTTTTCCTTCAGTGGATCTGTCTGCAGCTGTTTATACACCCCTGGAGGATGCTGACCCCCAGCTGGGGGTGTCTTCACCGTGGTGCTCCTGCCCTCTCTCATCTCAGGTGGAGCCTGGCCGTGCCTGCTGCTGGGCAGCCTCGCTCAGCAAGGCTCAGGCTGCCCTGCCTGGCAGCCCAAATGACACAGCCTGTGCCACAAGACACTGCCTGTGCTGGGGTTTGTGTCTGAACTCACTGCCTCTGCAGAATATCCTCTGGCATGGTCCCTGCCTCTTGCTGAAGAGCAAAAGGCCAGGGTAAGTCTCACATCCTGCTTTCCTGGATACAACAAGCATCCTAAAAGAACAAAATCCTGAACTCTGTGCCTGACCTGCCTGACTCAGGATGTCTGCTGTAGAGGCCACAAGGTTTTTGCTGGGGTTTTCCTAACAATAGGACAGCTTCAAATAAAGCCCTTGCTCACAGAGATGTGTAGCTGAAATTTTTCCAGACTGTTCAAGGAAGGAAGTTGGGTCTTAAGAGGAAAAGTCTGTCTTTGAGTCATGTTTCTTCTACTTCCTAGGGCTATTTATGGAATTATACATATAGGAGAAAACAAAACAAACAAAAAAAAAAGAGCAATGCTTAGTTTGGCTTCTTTATTTTTTTTTTTTCTGATTGAGCATCCCTTATGTCACCAGGAACTTTGCCATTCATTTCACTGGGAGCCCTTATTGCTACCTTTCATTCCTCCAATTTGCCTCCAGCACTGCAAAGCAACCTGCAGTGAGTTTTGGCTTTCCTTGGGGGTGTGTTGAACCCCACATCCCCTTTTGCTGTTGTTCTCCCCAAGAACTGCACAGGGACTTTTCAGTTATGAGCTAAAAGCTGGCTTTGTACTGCATCAGTGAACAGGGCAATTCCCTGCAGTCCCTGGCCTCTGCATCCCCACTCTTGTACAGCCATGTAGGGACAAAATGTCACTGTCTAAATGTGACAGATTCCCTGCATGGATGCAAAGGACCTCAAAATACTGTGGAGTCACTCCTGTGGTGGTGTGACTGTTTTGCAGTAGTAATCCAAAATCTGTGGGAGTGTTACTAGTGCAGGAAACCTGCAGTGGGATGCACGAGGTCTGTGTTTGAAAGGAAGAGAGTTTGCAGTTGTAAATCTCAAGGTGGTTGTTCTTTCCTGCCAAGTGTCTCCTTGTTATTTCCAAACCCAAACCCTGTCTGCTCTGCATTGCTGGAGATGTCTCTAGGTCATTCACTGAGGGCTTTCTCTTTGATCCATGTCTCCAGAGCTAGAAATCCACAACATTTTTACCCTAAGCATGGAAATTTGTAGTGGGAACCAGTTCCTGGAGTTATGATACATGAAGAATGCCATCTCATTTACAAAAAAATAAAAACAAAAAACAAAACAAAACAAAACAAAAAAAATAGAAAAGGAAAGGATATTTTGAGCCCTTTTAGCTGAGGGGGAAAGCTCTCAGTGGTCTCCTGAGGACTCCAAAGGAACAAATAGAACTTGGGAGTTATTTTTAAATTCCAAACTGCTAAGGACTGGGAAAAAACAAACAAATCCCTGAAATTGCCTCAGAAATACAGGGCACATAAGGAGAAAAGCTGTGCCCAAGCAGCACTCTGATCCCATCTGTTCAACGGTGGCAGAGACAGCTTTCCCATTTTACCTGTGGATAACTTCTTGCCCTCTTGATAATTTCCTGACTCCTAAGGACACGTAGGGAAAACTGCAGGAATCAGCTCATTCCCATGTATCATCCAGCACTTTTTTTTTTACCCTGCTGCAATATTTCTCACCTGTCCCATGCAGCAGATTCAAAGAAGTCATACAGGGGCCAGGTCTGCAGTTCCATTTATCATTTCAGACAATATAGAAAATTGTGTTGCAACGGAGCAAACTACTAAATCACACATAATTGCTCTGATAACGACTTAGGGAAGGTGACAACAACTAGGGAACTCTTTCATCTTCCAAGGTTAAACATCTCAGAGGTATTTGATCACCTCTTCATGTGAAAATGCCTATTTTCATCCCAGATCTCTTCTGCACAAAGCATCTCACAGAAAAAGAAAAGAAGAAAAAGAGGTTTGCTTATTTATCTGCAGGTAACTAAGGGAGGATTGACTGACTCATTGGTGGGGGGTGACAGTGAGGTCACACTGCAGAAGGCAGGTGTGAAGTAGTCTGTCCCTGTCACACTGTCCCTGTGCTACAAGCAGCAGTGTGGCACACTGAGAGGAAGGACCTTGCCCAAGACTTCAAGAAGACTCTGGCAGATGCCATGGTTGGGTTCAGGTTGGTCCCAAACCCCTGCTATGAGCAGAGAAGCCCCCTCATCCCTAAGACAGTCTGCCTCCTGCTTTGGTTTCACTGATTCCAAGGCCAATGTTTTCAGTAATTGAAATCTGTTTGGTTCCTGGTGTGTGGAAAGTTACAAACGTTTTATCTGTGCAGGACTGGAGGAAAAGGCTCTTTGAGCTGCTGACTGTTCCCCCCACCCTCAAAATATCCTTTTTATTGCCCTGCAATATTGAAACTTCAGCAGCTAGAAACTGTCATCAAGCTGCTAAGAAAATCAGAAGAATCTCATTGCTAGAGTTTTAATGAGGCTTTTTTTTTTTTTTTTTTTTTTTTTTTTTTTCTCCTGTGGCACTCCAGCTTGTAGCAACCAAAAATAGAGCTGGCAATTGAGAAGTGTGCAGGGAACTTGTCTTGCTGCTCACTCCCTTTCCCCCCTGGCAGTGGGTGTGGGGTGCCCAGTAACCACCCATCTCCACAGGCAAAACCTCATTGCTGAAAGGATTTCTCTCTCCCTGGCCACCTAAACTCTTGTACAGCTTCCTCAGAGTGAGCTGTGTGCAGTGGCATTGGAGCAGGGAGTGGGTTTAGCGGGCTGGATGGATTCTGGGATAACTCTGGGATAATGCACTGGGGGTGTCTGGGCATATCCAGGTGGGGCAGTGGAGCCAGCCAGGGGCTTGCTCCCTTGGGAAATGCCATTCCCAAAGGTCAGCACCGAGGGCAGGCGGAAACCCCACCTCAGCCAGGCTGCTTTCCTTCATTGTGTCTGGTTCCATGTCCAGCTGTGAGGCTTATCTTAGAGGAAAGGGTGGAGGTTTTCTAAACAGCTGATTCACTTCTGATTTTCTCACCCTTGGGAAGATGCCATGCATCCTCACTGCCTCTTTGCAGCTCTGGCTGCTCCAGCAATTTCCTAATTGCTGGTGAGAAAGTCTGCAGGAGGTTGAATCTGGCAATGGTAGGAGCAGGGCTTTCAGGCAGGTGGGGACATCTGCCCCCTGTTTTTCTCAAAGAGGCAAAACCCACAAGCAATTTGTCTCTTATACAAAAAAAAAAAAAAAAAAAAAAAAAAAAGCAAACACAATCAAATGAAAGAAAGAAGTAGCTTAAGAAAGCAAAAGGATTGCAAGAAAGAAGTGGGAAAGGGAGAATATGGGAAAAATTCCATCATAAATTGTTTGCCAGGTGTAATGCAATATCAACACCCAAATCTGTCACTAAACCCAGGGACGAGGGTCTCCCCTCCACACACCAGTGGGTTTGGGAGGATGCTGAGCTCTGCAAAGGTGCTGCATTAGAAGTGACCTCCTCACTGCAAAGGACAGATGAGATCCACACCATGATACTTTCCAAAAATGACAGCTAACTTCATGCCTGGGTCACCCCTGACTGCTTCACCCTGTCATGGGAAGGTCAGGTGGGGAATGTGACTGCAGAGCCTCTGTGCTCTTGAGTTTTGACTCGCTCTCAATACCAAAAATGCAACACAGGCATGTCTGCAGAGGGTGTGAGCTGATGTGTCTCCTCTGCCATCCATGGGGAAGGTGATCTCCCTTCACCTCCCTTCCAGGTCACTGAGACAGCCAGCACAGCCTTTAGGATCACCATGGTGCATTTGCAGCAAGCCCAGGATCTGTGAAATGCCACAAGGCATTAACAGAGTGCCAGGTGGAGGCTGGAGGAACAGAAGTTGGCCTCACTTGCAAACACCTTGCCCTGGGTGTTTCTGCCCAGTTTTAGGCAGTGGGGATGTCAGACTAAATAGATTTGTTGCTGACAGGACTGTCAGTGCAGATGAATTTGTTTTGGAGCAGTCTCAGGCACACAGCTCCTTAGAGGACATCTTTGCTTCTCCCCCAAGAAAAAGCATCACTACCCCACCCATCATTATGACACCCATCCCTCATTGAATATAAGCAGCAAATGCCAGTGAGTTCTGTGTAATGCCACATCCTCAGCCAGGCTACTGACCCTCAGGGTAGTTTTTTTCTGGACTCAGTTTCCTGATTTACAAAATAAAACCAATAACACTTCCTTCTCAAGCTGCTGCAAATATTAAGTTTTGCTTCAAAGATGCTCTGGCCCCTTTAGATTAAATTCATGGATCAGCTGCAGCAGCCTTCTTGGAGTTATGATGCCATTCTTTATTTTGATATTTGTAGTTGTTTGTATGGTACGATGCTTCCTCAGGCCCTACAAAAAACAGGTGTGCCTGTGATAAAAGAATTTCCAGCAGTTATTTATCTGACCCTCTGAATTTTCATGGTTTATGGATGGATGGGGAATATTTCTCTGTTTTTGCTCTGGGCTTCAAAGATGGGAACTGTGTTTTCCAAGGTTTTAGTAGGAGTTTGTCATAAGTCCTACTTCAGTCCCAGAGGTAGAACAGAGCAGGTTACTAAAACATGGAATATTTTATGAATAGGTTACAAAACAGACTGTGTAGATTTGTTTCACTTTTAAAATAAGAATTTCACAGAAGCAATATAAAGAGTCTTAGAAATATCCTTAGGTTTGCAAGACCAAAGTCTCCTAAGTCAAGAAGTCATTCATAAACCTGTTCATCCAGTTATCAAATTCCATTATATGTATGTTGAGAGTGGGGGTTGTTCTTGATTGGTGGCTTTTCTGTGTGTGAAATTCACTTTTTAAATTTTTTTAACCCTTTTCACTACCTGGGTTTCATTTAGAAGGTTGACTGATGAGAGAAATTGGGCCCAAGGCCTGACACTTGTTTCCCTTTCATTTCTCAGCCATCACAGTCACTTTTGTGCCCAGTGGGGCTGGAGAGGTGAGATGCACCTTCTGCTACTGGAACTCTTTCAGGAAGCAGCACAAATTTATACTAATAATGGTGGGGTTTTAAATCCAGTGCAATTTGTAAATGTGCATTTCCATGGTAACACGTAGGTAGTGAAGTAATCCTCAATTCATCATCTTCCATGAAATTCCAGCAACTATTCCTAAACATTCATCCTTTTCTAATCCCAGAGCTGTTGCCATGGAAATGATCAGATAAGATACAGGCCTTTAGGCAGATGGGTCTGTAAAGGATGCTAAATCTTGGCCCATTGAAATCCTTATTTAAAAGCAACATTGCTGGCAGTGATTTTTCTTCTGATTGTTTCAAGATTAATTAAATTAACTTCATATTACAAAAGCCTTCTTTTCAAGTGACCCCTGAGAACTGAAAGTGTCTCTGGCCACAGAGACTCAGGTCTCTCCTCTTTTGTGTGGTGCCAGGGGCTTCTGCTGCTCCTATTTCCTGCTCCCATGCTCCTGCACCTCTCTCCACTCGTGGATAACACAAATTCTCACTGGCTTTGCTCACAGTCTGGGGTTTAGGCCTGCTTCTCAGATATCTCACTCTGCAAAGGAGCTTATTTTTATTTTTTGCCATTCATCGGAGCAGAGGACAGCATCCAGGAGATTACACCCAACACCCAGAGGATCTCAGCATCCAGGAGATTACACCCAACACCCAGAGGATCTCTGCCTTCCAGGGCATTAAATTGTCACTTTCAAAAGCCGTGCAGGAGGAGAGGCTTGCACGTGCAGAGGCACCTTCTGAGCAGTTCTCCAGGCTGGACCTGGAGGTGTGCAGATGGCTGTTAAAATGGGATTTGGTTTCTAAATCTCTCTGTTCAGTGTTCCTAAGTCACAAAGGTGTGCTGAAAGCCTTCTGTCTTCACCAAGACATTTCAATGCAGGAGGACACACTCATTTTTGCCTTCTCCTGAAATCAAAAGGAGAGAGTTTCAAAGACATGAACCACTCTTAGGCACCAGTTTTCCTGACTTTTAATAAGTGTTGGGGATCCAATTCCCATATATACCTTAGGCATTTTTCTGCAATGTTTCTTTATCTCTCTGCACAGAAAAAAAAAACCAAAAACCAAACCAAACCCAACCTGTAAATTAATCCAAACAGAGAACATTTGAATGCAAAGTGGATTTCTTGTTATTTATTTCTTGTTACTAGACTTTAGGGACAAGAGTCAGAGGGTAAGAGGTACCCCACTAAGACAAGTGCTTTAGAGATAAGAGAGGTGGTTCAAGAGCCCTCCCTCAACCAGCCTGCTGGTTCCCAGTTTTTGGTGGAGATTTTTCACCTCCTGAAAGGTTGTGAGCTTGAAGGGTGGAAGGCACCTGGTGGAAAGCATGAATTGAAGAGCTGTGAGTGTTCCTCACCCAGGGCAAAGTCCACCAGTGTAGGCTGGCTTGTTAAGGAAGGTCAGGTGGATGTTCTCTGTCCTGAAGGACTGATGAAATGTGGAGAAATGTGGAAAGGGCAGGGCTGGAAACATTGGGCCAGCAGGGATGGTTGAAGAGGACAGGAAGAAAGTGAGAAAGGGAAGGAGAGATCACTGGGCCTGGAAAGCAGGCAGGAGAGGAGGAAGGACTCTCTGCCACAGGCTGTTCAGCACATGAAACTCCAGGGAGAGGAGCAGACAATATTACAGCATCGATCAGTGTCTGCACAGTCTGTTCCTCATCCCCTCTGCAGGCTTTCCTCTCTGCTCCCCCCAGCAAGGCAGCAGTTTTGTTTTCATTATAGGGGGAAATTAGAGAAATTACACCCCCCAGAGCCTGTGCCTTGTCCTTCCCAGTGCTGCTGGCAGAGGCAGCCCAGAGCATGGAGTCCCAGAAGAGCCTCTGCAAATCAAAAGCTTCACTATTTGCCTTGTTGCAGAGGGGTACTTTTGAAGATTCCCTCATGGATGACCTAATAATTCCCATTAAAAAAAAACCTCCATGCAATTCTTTATAGAGCTAAAAAAAAATCAATATCAGCAGCTCTCCCTGTGTTTAAATCATTCATGGACACTGTTTATTGCCTAATAATAATATTGCATGGATTGCAGCTCCTGTGCCAAGCACATCACAGCCTGGGAGGGAAAAGGGGGGAATAAATTGAGGAAAAATGGCATGCTACAGCCAAGAAGGGCAGCCAATGGCCTCCACCAGAAAATCTGGCCAGTTCAGCTTCTCACAGAAAGAGGTTAACAGCAATCATACCCTGGATTTATATTGTGCCCTGAACACAAGGAATACATGTGTTTTGTTGGGTTTTTTTGGTTCTTTTGGGGTTTTTTTTGTGTGTTTTCTTTTGTTTTGTTTTTGTTTGTTTGTTTGTTTTGGGTGTTGTTTTTTTTTTTTTTTTTTTTTTTTGCCAGCCTTAGCTCATAGATGAGGAAGGAGCATCAGAAAGAGGCTGAGTCACACAAGCTCATGAACACTGGCAGGAATCAGATCCAGGTGTCTTGGGCTCTGGTCTGCAGCTGTAATTCAGTATATTATATTTGTCTAGACACCCAAGAGAGTTTGAACAGGAGAGGCTGATGAAAACAGGAGAGCAGGATGGCAGGAGGTGATGAGTGTGATGGGAAGGAAAGACGAAGGGGAAAAGGGGGGCAGCAGAGGAGACAAGATTGGACAAGATAGGAAGGTAATTTTCTAGTGTCTTCAAGTTATTAGGAGTCAGAGGAAGAAAGGAGGTTGAACCAGCAGTGGAGGAGAGATGAGCTAGAAGACAGAACTACTGAGATGCTGTGTAGGAATGGTGCTGTACAGCAGAGCTAGCAAAGATTTCATGCTGTGGTAGCCAGTGGAGAGCTGCAGTCTTTGTGTCTGCTCCTGGAGCTAAGGTGTGAGCTGGGCACCATCAGAGCCTCCCACGTTACTGCAGGAACACTGAATCTTCTGCAGGGAAGCAAAACATCCATCTCCAGGGAGACAGCTTGGCTAAAGTCTCAGGCAACATCTCAGTCTCTTTCATGATGCCCCAAGTAGCAGACTCCTGTGATTTCAGTAAGACTTAATAAGTTCCCTAAAATAGCCACTTGACTAGGCCTGGCCACTGTTGCCTTGATTAAAAAAAAAAAAAAAAAAAGGTGAAAAGACAACTATGAACCAGGTGCTGTCATGCAAATGAAAGAATGGGAATACAGTGAAATTTTTATCTGGCTCCTCTACCTCTCTTTCCCTTTAGAGACACTGACCTGTTTGCAGCAGTCCTGTCCAAATGCTGCCTGATGATCTGCTAGGACTTCTGAAGTGGCTGTGACTGCTGCAGATGGAATATCTTTCCCCCACTCAGTGCTTGGCCCCTCTCACTCCCAGGGCTTGGAGAAAAGGGCAACGTTTCAGATTCACACCTTTCTCTAACCTGCAGACACAAGTTTATCATCGGCTTTCAGAAAGGTTTGTGGCTTTGTGTCCAACTGCTGCCCTCTCCCTCCTTCCCTGCAAGTTTCAGGAGCTGCTGCTCCCTTAGAACTTCTGATACAAAGGGAAGGAGGTGTCATGTCATGTAGAATTAGGGTTTGGGAGCAGCAGTGCTTTTCCCCACGAGGTGAAAAGTATTGACCTACAAATGCCCATGGACTGACAAGGTACTTGTCTCCCACCAGCCACAGAGACATCCAGTTCTACCTCCATATACTTGATGTCAAACTTAATTTGGAAGTGAGGACACTCATTCAGATAAACATTAATAATTAGGGCTGATAACTGCCCATGCACCATGAGGACACCCTGGAGGGTCCTGATTTCCCTCCTAATCCACAAGAGGAAAGAAGTGTTGCAAGTACAGCCATTCCTGGGGAAGACAGGAACCCTTGGTTGTGAGTGGCAGCAGCTTCAGGACTCAGCCTCCCTCCTGCAGCAACACCTCACCCTGGGCCACAAATACCTGTGCTGGGAGGAGGGGGAAGTCTCTCCCTCATCTCTTGTACCAAGGCTTTTAGCAAAGGCTCAGGGAGCTTTGCAGGGTGTTTTTCACTTGGAAACTTCCAGGTCACTTGGTTTGAGGGACCCAGGTTTCCTTACAGCGTCTGCCAGGCAAAGGGACTTTTATACAGAAGGGTTTCTGTGAAGTGTTTCCCAGGTCTATCCTGTTTTCCAATCATCCTTCAAAAGCAGAGTACATTAAAGAGCCTCTGGTGCTCCTGATATCGCAAGGACTGGTTGGGAATGCAGCAGCAAATGGCATCACCAGCAGGGTCTGAATCCAGAGCCTTTGGCACTATCTCTCCTGCCTGAGCACAGGGAACAGCATCTCATCTGGTAGCTGTTGGAAGTTATTTACTGTGTTTAAAAAATAACAAAAGTCCCACTTTCTCTAAAAGTAAAAGACTTTGAGAGTTTGATAACGAGGTCTCAGCACGTTATCTCTGTGTTCCAAAGCACTGCATCTGTGTGTGCTCACAGCCAAGTGCACGATGAGCTGCCTGGAGTATTTTACAAGCCGGGTCTGCAAGCTGAAAACTCTGGAACAAGTAGCTTATCACTTAAGCTGCTTCGAGGATTTAGAGTGGTTTAAATTACTTAAAGTGCTCCAGGGACCCGATCCTGCACCCATTGAAACTACTGGTGATTTTATTGGAGACTTACAAGGGACAAGGATTTGGCACTAAAGGCTTAGAGAGCTGAAGTGGATAAAACCCCTACAGCCCTTTAGAGATGGCTAAACCATTCCAAAGCCTTAGACCTGTTCACAGCACACAGAGGTTGGCCAGTGATAGAAAAGCCTTAGTGTAGCCCTGGTTGGTGCCTGAGATGTTTTGGTTTTTCTGAAACTCTTTTCCCAGAGAGTTTTCTGTCAACAAGAGACACGTTCTCCTAACTGTAAGCTTTGTTTACATTCCTTTCCCTAGGAGGGACTTCTTCTTGATGTCCCTCTGGTCTGACCAATGTGAGTGAAGAAGTTTGTCTTTCTTTCACCAATTGAGTTCTTCTCTGTAGAATAGCATAAAAGGGAAGAAATTACTGGAAATAAACAAAGTCAATTGTCAGCCTTCTGAGTCAGAGTCTGTGTGTTGTGGTCTTTAACAGCATCACCTTAGGGGTGTACCAAATGCCTTGCTGATGTTTACATCAGGCACATTTTCAAGCCCTGTGATTGCAGCAACTTGTCTCTTTTCCATTTCCCATGGACAGCTGTGGTCCCATCCCTGCTCACAGCAGAGTCTGCAGCACCACTGGGCACAGAGAAAGGAGCTGCCTTGTGGAGAGCATTGCAGAATCACTCTGGCAATTTGGCTGGGGATAACCAGGCAGGAGCAGAACTGGGCCCCAAGGTGGCAGGTCAAATGTTTCCTCCCTTTGGTTTTTGCATAAGGACTCTTCTTTAGTCCTTTTTGTAGTCCATTTCAATACTTTACTGTCATTTGCTTTGATCCTGTCTCCCTTCCACATACTTCTTAGATTATTTTAAACTGTATTTAATACTGATCCTTCCCTTCTTGTCTAAGAAAGTGCCAGCATGCACCCTGGGGTTTAAGTTATTAGTTAATGTATTTCTCACAGGCAGAGAAAAGGAAAATATTAAACCCTTCCAACTTTTCACAATAGAAAAGAAAATATTTATGCCAATGCAAACCTCGGAGGTTTATTGCTCCCTGGAGATCCAAGCTTCCAGTTATGCACAGGCCTGTTCTGCTTTTCATGCAGTGGAATATGATCCCAACTAGAGTGGCAGGGAGTGTTAAGGGACCTTAGGGGATGCTGACATGGCCTTGCAGGCACAGATTGTCATCTGCAGAGGACACATGAGACTGAGGGACTGAGCCAAACTCCTCCAGATCAGCACCCAGGGACCCTCAGCAAGGCCCCAAACCATGTCATCCAACAGGATGTTTTCCCCTCTCTTTCCAGCTTTCTCCTACATCCCATCCTCATGGGCAATAAGAGTAAAAATCTTAACTTCTGAAGGGGAATTCAGCCATCCACAATATAATACACCAGGGGATCAATTCCTGAGAGAGACCCCTTTTGGAATAAAACTTAAGAGGATCTGGTGTTGTAGATGATAACATGGAGGTAAGAAAAAATTAAAAAAACTTCTTGTGCAGCCCTTGCCTGATAAGGTGTTCCTCCTTTTCCAGTTGCCCTCACCATCTCAGTAATCCCCTGGGATTTGTGCTGTGATGCCAAAAAAAAGGAAAGAAAAGAGAGAGAAGAGCTGTAGCAAAACCAGAAGGAGAAGATTATATTCCTGGGGCCTTCAGCATTTTTTTTTACCAGCAGGTTTCAGAATCTACTCAAATCCTGTCAGTGCAGTAAAAGCCAAAAGGGCTGGAGAGAAGCATCTAGGAACCATCACACCAATAGGAATGCTCTTGTGATATTAAAAAAACATAGTTTAAACATTTTTCAGCTCAGGAGATTTCCCTTGGTAGAGCCCAGTAATCTGGACAGACTGACTAGAAATATAAGTCAAAGAGACTAATCTATTTCCATATATATACCAACCTAGATGTATATATTTTAGATTTATAGTGAATAGCTCAACAGTGTCCCCTGAAGGATGCACTGTAAATAAAAGTGGTTATGAAAGAGGTAAAAGAAAACAAAAACAAACAAACAAGAAAAAGAGAAAAAGAAAGAATAGGGAAAACTTCGTGAAAACCATTCCAAGAAGTAACTCCAGCTACTTTTCTTGTAACATCTACACGATTCTGGAGTTTTCCAGATCAGTTAGTTGCTGCAGTGATGTCCAATTAGCTGGACTGCAGATAGCTGTGCCCAAGAAACCTCTCTGACTTTTCAGAGGACATTCCTGTCAGGACAAAGTGAGTCTGATGCATCTCCCTTCTCAGCTGAACAGGGAAGCAGTAGGTTTTGGTCAGGGTAGTCTCATTAAAACCCCCCATCCACTGTGCCTGGTGGATGCACTCAGTGACTACCCATGGACTACCCATGGTCAACAATTTTGCTGGATGGATGCTGAAGGCATCGAGAGCCACATCCCTCAGTGCCACAAAGCACCTGGGGGCTTGCTTGGAAAGGGATGCTTCTGCAGCACCTTCCTCTGAGCACTCAGGGTCCCTGGGGAGGCAGGACTGCCCTGTCCAACCCTGTCCAACCCTGTCCAGCCCTGTCCAGCCCCGTCCAACCCTGTCCAGCCCTGTCCAGCCCTGTCCAACCCCGTCCAGCCCCATCCAGCCCTGTCCAGCCCTGTCCAACCCTGTCCAACCCCGTCCAGCCCCATCCAGCCCTGTCCAGCCCTGTCCAACCCTGTCCAACCCTGTACAGCCCCATCCAGCCCTGTCCAGCCCTGTCCAGCCCTGTCCAACACTGTCCAGCTCTGTCCAGCCCTGTCCAGCCCTGTCCAGCCCTGTCCAACCCTGTCCAACACTGTCCAGCCCTGTCCAGCCCTGTCCAACCCTGTCCAACACTGTCCAGCCCTGTCCAGCCCTGTCCAACCCCATCCAGCCCCATCCAGCCCTGTCCAGCCCTGTCCAGCCCTGTCCAGCCCCATCCAGCCCTGTCCAACCCTGTCCAGCCCTGTCCAGCCCTGTCCAACCCTGTCCAACACTGTCCAGCCCTGTCCAGCCCTGTCCAACCCTGTCCAACACTGTCCAGCCCTGTCCAGCTCGAGGCTGTGATCCTGCAGCGAGCTCCCTGCACAGGCTGTGAATCCCATGTGGAGATGCAGCTCTCAGTAACAGCCCCAGCAGGATTAGGAAGTTCTGTCAATTCATTTAACACCACCGTGGTGTTTTTTAAACAACAGCATCAATGAGGTTTGCATTTTTTTTTTTTTTTTACGCAGAGGAGAAACAATCTGACCACGATGAGTTCAGCTCTGTAGCTTTCTGTGGGGAATCTATTTTCTGAGCCACTGGCTGCACTGGTGCTTTGCAGTAATGCCAGTGCTCAGTAAATATTGGCCACTGTGCCTCTAAGTACTATTAATGAAGTTAATTAGCAACAAAAAGTTTTCAAATGTTAAAAAGCTACAGGCATAGCCACAGTTCATTAAGCTTCTCAGGAGCTTCAAACCAATCTTAACTGCATTTCTCAGGGAAAACTTTTCTAAAGAGCTGAAAGAATTTAGCAGCTCTTCTCTACTTCATGAACACATCATTTGCTTCCTGTGGGTATAGGGAAGATTGGTCCTGCCTTTCCTGGGAACATTTCCCTCCAAGTGACCTCCATGAGGTACCCTCTACCTATTCAGATGAGGCTGATGGAGCATTTAAGAGGTATTTAGGAAGGAAAAGAAAAGATCATAACCTTTTAATAAGCAGTTTGCCTATGACAGTGCTGGCCAGCCCAGCATATCCCTCTCACATAATTAATCAGGACCAAGCACTAGATTTGCTATTTCATGGCATTATGGAAATCCAAGATTTAAGCCAGTGCTTTAATGTCACTCCTTTAATACCATTACTGCATTATAGATTTAAGGTAGCTCTTAGGTGGTAGATTTTCAAAGCAGTGTGTGGGACTTAATGTCAACAGAAGTTCCATCACTAAGTCTACTTTAAAAATGTTCCTCTTATAACCTCTTGCCTGCAGCTTAATACCTGGGCTAAATGGGATACTTTTAGGGTATTCCTTATGTCAGTGTATTCCCTGATGGCTCTGAGAGACAGATTTCACCCTGACAGAGACTTCCCCATGGTCCAGATCTGGGGTGACAACTGATAAGCAAAGATGCAATGCTCACCTTTTAATTTTCTTTGAAATGCATGGCCTCTATCTTGAGAGAAGGGGGTTTGTGTCAGGCTGTAGGAAATGGGGAGAGGGAAGTACCAGATGCCTCTTCTTCCCTTCCCCACCCAGGAGACACAAGTTTGCACAGAACTGGAGCTGCTGCTTTGTGCCAATGTTTGAAGTGTCTCTGATTCAGGTGTCAGGATCCCACTGACAGCTACAGGACAACATGTTTTCTCCTTGCTGCTTTCAAATTAAAAAGAAAATGAGATTTCCTTTGCTGTGCCCCACTAGTCTGTTTTTCTCTATTTTTAAGGCTAAGCTGGATGCAATAATTATTCCTTTAAAATCAAGGGTTATTGTAGCACTTCCAGCTGTGTAGTTGAAATGTTACTTAAACCTCTTTAGCTGATAAGCTAGAATCAGTCTCTAACAAGGAGTGAGACTCAATTTCCCAAATAACGTCCCTCCTTAAATAGAAACCTAATCAAAGACATTCCACATTCTCATTGGTCACCTGAGCCTGTTTCCCAATAATCTGTCTTTCTGTGCCAGAGTATTAAGTCCAGTAAAGTGAAAAAAGAAATTGTGGAGGAAATTAAAGTTGGTTTATTGTGGCAGCCATCACTTCTAGCTCAGCCAGCTGCATCACTCCTCACTGCTGTGAAATTGATTTTGGAAGCAAAATTCTGTTATTGAACCCTTATGTTTCCCTGAAATAGAAATTCCATGAAATATATGTGAATAGAGTTGTGACAGGGATGGCAGGGTCAAGCTAAAGATAGCCAGAAAGAGTTAATATAAAAAGCTATGCTATTCCATGGTCTGTATCCCTGGAGCACTGAATGCACATGGAGCCTCCCAGCAAGTAAATTTTTATGCAGATGGAAATATTTGTACCTGAAAGTAAAAAATTATATATATTTCTCAGCCAATTGAGAGATAAAGCCAGTATCCTGTTGTCTACAAATCTGGTAGATGCTGATCTCCTTGGAGATACATCACAAATAGTTTTCTCACATATAATAAGAGCAACATGAATCCTTCACCAGAATTATTTACTGAATTACTTTCCATGACCAGTCATCAAAGGAGAAAGCAAAGCAGTAATGAATTGAGAAAGAGATGATGAGAAGCTAACAAAGTATTCATGTGGTTTTATTCCTTTGGGCAAAACCTTTATTCCACCAAAATCAATGAGAATAGAATAGGATGAGTTATGATTTATTGCTACAGTCAGATCTCATTGTGTTGCATTAAAGAGGTTGTGATGATTACAGGTTTTCTCTGAACATGCCACAAACAGCGACATATTTAGAAAGCATCAGATGTCAAACACCAAACTGCTTCTGAGAGAACTTCTAAAATGTCACATCACAAAATGGATCAAAATAGTGCCTTTCCCAGTTTTTACTTTGTTTCCTTTTGACAAACACTAATTCCTCAATGCGCTGATCCAAATTCTTTCTTGATGTGTGGCCATAGTAAGTCAATTCTGAGGACAACATAGTCAGCTAGCCTGAGCCTGGCAGAGTATGTGGCATCTGGATCATAAATCAGCAGTGGCTTTGCTTGTTTCCTTCCTCGATCATGCACCAGATAATCAGTGATGACTCAGAATTACTCAAAGAGTAGCTATTGCAAGTTCATTTTGTTACCCTTAGTGTTGTCTGTGTGTGCACTAATGCTCCAGGGTAGCTGGGTTTAATGACAGTGTCATCAGAAAGTGGTAGTGTCTTCTTTGATTTTTTTTTTTTTTTTTTTTTTTTTTTTTTTTTTTTTGTGACAGTATAAGCCCAGCTGATGTATTGTGTCTTAGTGATATTTTTCTGCTTATATCTTTAGCAGGGATGGTACCAAGATGAAAGCACCACTGTCAAGCCTTTTTGGCTACAGCTAAAATTCCTATTTGCTATCAGAAGAGATTATGTTAAACCAGCCATAGTGGGGCCGGAGGTACCTCAAAGACATACTGCAGTGACAAAAGGCATTACCAACACAGAGATGCAATTGCCTTTCATGGGAGCTTAGCTCCCAGGTATGACTGATTGTTTTAGGGCAGCAGCACTGACAGGCTGGGCTAATTTTATCAGTTGGAAATTTCCCTCTATTTTTGATTTATTTTATTGGAAAATGTTCTCAAAACGCCGGTGTGGGGATTTTGTATATTAAGTATTTTTCGTTGCTGGAAGGGAAGTGTCAGGATGTTGAAGTCCGTCTGGTTGTAAGAACCAGGCAGTGACTTTCCAAGGGAGAAGGAAGGACCTGAGCACTGTTCCCATCAGCTTTTCTTGTCACCAAGACACGAGGGAGTCTGCAGGGTGCTCACAGTGAGTGGGCACGGGGGGGCTTTGAGAGGAGCTCCCTCCAGGCTGGGAATCTCAGTCCCAATCTGCCAGTCACCTCTGCTGGTCTCTCCAGAGCACTCCAGCTCAGACCTGCTGCCCATGGCTGTTCTGCTACCTCTGGAGACGAGCACAACAGCAGCAGCAAAGGAAATAATCAGGAGCTGATGAGCAGCAGAAGTACTGGATGTGAGCAGGGTCTGAAGTGTAAGATCAGGGATGGTTTGTGAATCCTTTGGTGCAGCTGGGAGGAACTTCCCAGCACTGCTAGAAACGTACCTCCTGTTAGTTGAGAACTGATGATGCTTGAAATGATTCTGTGAGGCAAAATAAGTGCACAAACTTGTATAGAGGTTCAACCTGAAATGAATTAATGAACAATTTTATTCTCTTAGGTGGCTATTGTGTTCAAAGAGCTGAGTTCCCTTTTTTTATTCCTGTAAACTGTTTACAGGGTCTTTCTTCTCAAGCATCTTCCTTCTCTGATTCACCCAGCAATGTCTGAGGAATGTCCTTGGTGTGTGTATGGCTGGTGGGAGGCAGAGCAAGGGGCTGCTCGTGGGTTGGCAGCTGTGGGGAGCTTCTCTCTGCCTCTCTCTTCAGTTTGCTCCAACTCAGAGGGCAAAGCTCTGTGATGATGCACAGTAAGGAAAGGAGGGGTCGAGCAGTTCTTGGCAGAAACATCTACCCAAGTCCCACAGGTGTGCACACTGCTATGTCAGTAATGCTCTGGAGAGGCTGAAGGTGGAATATTTCTCCTCTTCCCTGAGGAAATTCTTCCAGCTCTGGGCTGGAACTTGGAACAGAGTGGACACAGCCCCGAGGGTGCCATCCCAGCAGTGTCCACTTTCTGGAACTGAGGCCATTTCCCTGTTGATTGCCCATCTTTGAAATGAAGGCAGTGTCTGTGCCTAGGGTGGAAAGAGAGCTGTTAAACAGAGGAGCAGTCAGGTTATATTTTATGATCATGGCACTGCTTCCCTGATCTTACAGGAAAGTGTTCAGGCTGTGTTCCTCAAAGCAAGAGCTAATCTGCCAAAAGCATTTGGCATGGATTCACTGACTGTCCTCCTCACATCAAATCTTTTGATTTGTCCTCACATCTTTTGATCTTCTCTTGCAGTGTCTCCCATATGTGGTAGCACATTTTCCATCCCTGGTAGGGAAGATTTACTGATATTGTGAAGGACAGATCCCCTTTGTGACCTTGCAACGAGACCAAATATTCAGTTTACTTAACTTGGTTCTTCCTGAGCAAAGAACATAGGTAATCCTGGGACAACTCAGTGCAAGGAAAGTTCACAGATCTGCAGAGGAAAGAACAGAGGCTGAGTGAGGAAAAATTTACTCATGCATTTAATTATCTGATTCAGCCTAAATAAATTGGTCATGCTAGAAGACGGCAGGGATCCAGGATCACAACCATCATCAGAGGTCCATCAGCAAACATTTGTCATCTTCCAATTAGTGCTGCTCTGCTGGCACAGATTCCCAGTCCCAGCCTGAGATGGGGCCCTCCCTGGAGATCCACTGAAATTTTGAACAGAGGGTTATAGGCTGTAGAAAAAGGAGCACAGGTATAAAGGACTGAATTAGGATTGCTTAGAAAAGCTGAACTCTGGCATCCCTTAACACATGGTGCACTTGACTGGACTGTATTAATGTCCCCTTAATTCCCTTTCTTTCAAGATGATTTTACAGATGAAGAACAAGGAGTATGAACAGTTGTGTTCATAGAAGAACAAAGAACAAGTCAAAAAGAAAGCAAACAAGACAGCCAGAGGCAAGCTTTCTTAGTGAGAGAAGTTTCAGGATAAAGCCTGACATGGTTCAGCTGCAGAAGATATGTTCTACTGTGCTGAGAAGAAAGAATAAACTTCTATGAAAAATGAGCTGGTTTTGCTCTGTATTGAGCTTGAACTATTAAATTCAGTGCCATATTCAGGTCAGACTATGGAGAAAATATCCTTACATCCTTAGAAATTAATAATCTTGCTTTTTAGAGACAGAAGAAAGACATTGGCACAAAATTTTAAGGAAGGTGATGGAGTTTGCTTTTCCTGACAGCATTATCTTTCCTTTTTTCAATTAAAAATAAATGTCAAGAAGGCTGATGTTTACCTGTGGTTTGTAGTTCTCAAACTTTAGACAGCAAAGAAAGATTGACTTTGCTGCATGGTTATAGTTCCAAGACTTGGTGGCAGGTATGTGAATTAAAAATTTTATTCTCAATTAACTGAACCATTTTCAGTATTGTGCACTTAGCTGCAAAGCTCTGAGGTAAAATTAACACTAAAAATGAGAAGTTATCTGATGAGTATGGAAATGTAACAGGGGTGTGCAACTTCCCTGTCCTTGCTGGTTTGTTTCATGAGTAATTGCTATCTTCTTCCCTCTACCATGCTTGGTTATCTTGGGCTCTGATAACAGTGTTATTGCAGCCTTCAGCAAAGCCATGCAGGGTCCCCTGTGAAGATTTGGATGAGGAGGGTCCTGCTGCTGTTGTTACAATCAACTACCCAGCAGCTGCTGGGGTTTGGGCTCTGCTGGGCTCTAATGTCAACACGGTCCCTGCACAAGGTGCCTTCTGCTGGTGAGGTGGTTTGGATCAACACGATGGCAAAACCTTTGTTTGCAGTTAGAGATCAAATCCAGCAATTTAGCTCAAGATTAACATTGGCTTCCTACAGTCTTCTGGATGGAAATGGATATTTTGGCTTATTCCCCATAGCAGCTGACTGGCCACAAACAAAGTCTTGCCAGTGGCCCATGTTCTAATCCATGGCTTGGTGTCCAGAGCTCTCTGTGTGTGTGTGTGTTCATGGCTGTGAAATGGGGAGCACATCATTTAATTTCTCTCTATCTTGGGTCTCCATCACTAGGGAACAGTTAACATTCCTTTTGCTACTCTGATAGAAATGCCATTCATTTTTAGGCTAACACCCTAAAGGCACCCATACCTAGACTTTCCTTTAGACTTTATAATTACATATGGCTAAAGGCAAAATTAAAACGTTCCCTCTCCAATTCTGCAAGTTCCTCTGCTGAGGAAATTTTTAAGGAAAAAAAGGTAATTCAGCTTATCTCTTTTTGTCTTTTCTTTACAGACATTTTCAACAATGGAAAGTTTCACAAGAGGTACACCCACAGGAGAGCAGGAAGGAAGGAGAATACTCTAAATACAACTTTTGCCAGCAAAAAAAGAGAACGAAGTAAGTCTATGTTAAAAAAACTTGTATTACTAGTTTTCTTCTTGATCACACTGTAAAAATCTTATTCATTTCAATGTAATTAACCAAGTGTAACTTCAAGAGGAATTTGGTTTATGTGGGATCAGGGCAGGAGGCTCAGGAGTAGAGGCTCAGGACTCCTCATTCCCTGTGGCTCCTTTTTCTAGGAAGGAGAGTGAAAGGGAGAAAACCCTACAGCACATGTACTCAAAACATTTCATCAAACAGATCACTCATCCCAGACAGAGTAAAAAAAGTCCATTCTCCAGCTCCTATGATAAATACAGAGCCCTGACTGAACAGGGCTGGAAATCTGGGGTGCCCCTTTCTGTGGTGCAAAATTCAGTTCCAGTAGAGAGAGACAAGAAGTGACATTTCAAGGAGGAGCATTTCTGTTTGCATGTTGGGGGGTCACTGTGCTGCTGATGACAGACAAAGCATGGAACCAGTGCTGCTCTCCAGTGCAAAGCACAGCCTGAGCTGCTGAACCAGCTCTGCTCAAGAGTGACTGCAATAAACCCCTGATCTCTGTATCACCCAGTGGATTAAACACTCACCAGCAGTACCTAACTACAGATTGAAGTTATCACAGCATAGCTACATATCTGGCTGACTAAACCTCTCCAGTGGTTTTGTCCAAAACTCCCACTGACATCAGCCAGGCACAGTCTGGGTGTGGGGTCACTGGAATCCCCCTGAGGATGAAAGATTACAACAATCCAAGGGATTAGAGCTAAACCAGTGGTGCTTATGGCACTGGGTCCGTGGAAAGATTTATGGAGGGTTGGCAATTGCAGCCTGCCAGTGAAAATACATGTTTTAACAGTACAGTGACTAAAACTAATGTTGTATTTCTGCTAGCTGCTGCCTGGGAGTTTGCTGATGTATTTAGTTCATAGGTTCAGGGCTAGAAGACCTTACTCATCACAGCTCTTAATGCTCCTACCCTACTGCAAAGCCTGGCACCTGACTTGATGAATGGTTACTGGAATTAATCATCAGAGGAGACCAGTCTCTTCATCCTACATTTGTCTGAAAAATTGCTCTCTTTGTGGAGGCTTTTAATGGATTTCTCAAGTCTTTCTGAACCGTGACACATAATGCCTGACATTCAATGGAAGCGACAAATGAAAGGGATGAAAACTGAGGTGGAAGCATAATTACCGTGTACCAAAATATGCTTTGGTAACTGAAATTCACAGGTGATGTGGGACAGTTTAACACTGCCAGGGGCTGGCAGTCCCCTGCTGCACAGCCATCCACGTTGCCACCCTGCTCTCCCTTCCCCAAACTTAATTGCCTTGCAATTATTGGCTAGGAAAAAACCTGTAATCGCTCGTGATTAATTGCCCGTCCCTGGAACTGACAGGAAGAATGGTCTCAGGGCTTCTGTCCATAGCATCATTTAGCAGTGAAAATACAGCAAGTTGTTTTGGAAATGTCAGGGGGAAGTTGCCAGTTCTCCTCTTGGGCTTGGATGGCTGCTGGAGCCAGCACTCTGCTATTTCCATTACAATGAGGCACAAATCATCTGATTTTCACAGACAACAATGAGAAACCATCTCCGGGCCTAAAAGAGATTCTGTATTGCATCTATCTCCTCCTGCAGGGAAGTGGAAACAGAGCTCACCTTGCTTGGGAGTACGGGAGGGGGAAAATGATGCAGAGCACTGACCTCCAGTGGGACTCTGCCTTTTTTGGAGAAGGCAGGGATGAGATCTTACTGAACCTGTCGTAGATTTTCTCACTTCCACCTTTTGTAGCCTGGACTGCATCAAAACCCATGTGCCCTCATGATGACAACTCACAGACCCACCTAATGAATGACAGGTTGTCACCATGAGCTCAGTTTGGTAGGATCACAGCTGAGGCTTTTAGAACACTGTAGAGAGCACCATTATTTCATTTGTCATGCAGAAATAAAGGGAACAGGATTCCTTTCAGGTTATCAAACCCACGTTATTTCTAATTCCAGCAGAGAGGAGCAGACCATATCTCTGCTGTATTTCCATGCCCATGTAGTTTCATTTCACACCTTACAAGCTCTCCTGTCATGCTATATGTGGAGCAGTATCCAGCATATTGTCAACTACAATCAGGCACTTAGTAACACCAGAAAAAAAAAAGAAAAAAAAAAAAAAAAAAAAAAAAAAAAAAGACCAGTGCAGGCAAATCATGTGTCCAACTCTGAAATCTCAAGTGATTGGGGAAAATCTTTAAAAAAATGCTACCAAGCACGTGTTCAAGGATCCTGTTAGGGGAGTTAGAAAAAACGCAGCCACCACATCAGTGCAGCACCATAATTTAGAGGCTGAAATTCTCGTTCTGGGGTATGTGCCATCATTTTTAATAAAAACAAATCTACAATAGAGCTGCTGCCAAGCAAAGCATTACCAGGGCTGCCAGAAGGCCTCTTGAGGAGCCAGCCCTACACAAAACTAGGCAGGGTTTGGACATGGCTGGTAAGGAAGATTTGTTTGGGTATACCTTGTGGATCTGCTTGGGAATTACAGCAGATTGAGGTGCTTCTCCTTTGCTGAATATTTCAAATTGAAATATGTGATGGGGAATGCTGTGGTTTAACCCCAAATGGCAACACATTAAGCCCCACATAAACTCTTGCTTCCACCCAGTGGGATGGAAGAGAGAATCAAAAGAGTGAAAGTGAGAAAACTTGTGGATTGAGATGAGGACAGGTAAATAGGTGAATCAGAAGCTGTGAGTGCAAGTAAAAAGCAAAACAAGGAATTCACTTGCCAGTTCCCAAGGGCTGGCAGATGTTCAGCTGTCCCCAGGAGTGCAGGGCTCCATCGCAGGTAATGATGATGTGGAAGACAAACACCATCACTTTGAATGTCCCCTCCTTCCTCCTTCTTTCCCCAGCTCTATGCACTGACCATGACTCCATATGGTCTGTGATATCCCTTGGGTCAGCTGGGACAGCTGTCCTGGTTGTGTCCCCTCCCAGCTCCTTGTACCCCAATCCTGCTTACTAATGGGGTGAGAAGAAGAAAAGGCCTTGGCTGTGTGTAAGCACCACTCAGCAAGAAAAAAAACAAAACATCCCTGAGTTATCAACAGCACAAATCCAGAACAGCCCTATACTGGCTGGCTACTGTGAAGAAAACAAACTTTACTCCAGCCAAAAGTAGCACAGGGGAAAAAAGTATTTCTGAAAATTCATAGCCTCTCCTACTATGTTTTACACAGCAGCTGGGAACAGCTTTTCCAGATGGTTTGAGGTAGGAAAAGAAAAGCACATTTGCTGTATGATGCTGGAAAGTTCACAGAGCATAGACATGAACCTGGTTTGGGGACAGGACTCAGCAATGACACATGGAAAGCATGGCTTTTCCCACAGCACTCTCTGGATTTGTTCTTATAGCTGTCTCTGTTGGGTAAAAATTTTCCATGTGAGTCTGTTACACTAAAAGATATCCAGACAATTAAAACCAGACTACTGCAGCACAGAAAATATAAAAGCGTTTTTTAAAAATGCAACAAGTGGGTTGTAAACTGTTTAAGTTCTGCAGCTTTTGTTCATGCCAAGCCCTGAAGTAATGGAAACAGGATTCCAACTGACCAAAGCAAGATCTTGCCAAAAAAAAAAATCTTTTGTCTAGTACACTTTCTGCTTCTATTAAATACAAAGTCCCTCCTGGAGAAGATCAAGAGTAGGTGGCAACAAATCCTGGCATCACTTTCTGAGATATTAGTGGCCCCTCTGATTGCCTTGTGCACTGGATTTTTTTTATCTCACTTGCCAGAGCACCACTGAAGCTGAGTTATTAAATGAGTCCCAAACACGTATGTGATAAGTTACTGGGCCCCTCCTTCTGTCTTGATATTTGTTACATGACATGATTTTTCTTTCTGCTCTGCATCTTGAAAAGGAACTTCGGTGTTGTGGAGAATTTAAAATAGGCTCACACTGCAGAGGAGATTTCATTACCAACACATCAGCCCTCAAGGTACACAGTAATTCTCTCCCTTACATTACTGGAATGTTTTGTACCTTTTCTAGGAACTAGGTATTGATCCCTGGAAAATGAACAACATTTAGAATAAAATATAGACAACCACAATCCCAGTGGTCCCATTAAAGGATGAAATGCTTCATTAACATCTCATAAGAACATTTGGAACATGAGCAGACAGCAACTTTCCTCTTTCATCACTGGGGCATGGTATCCACAAAGGAATGGCTCCTTAACTTCCCAGGATTAGTCTACACACTAATTACTGTAGTGCAACCAAGACAGATATAAGTTGCAGTGTTCTTTCCTACCATATCAAGATAGCTTTTCTGCTTAGAAATTGTTCTATCATATTCCAGCCTAGATCAGCAATACTTAGCAGTTTAATCTTAAATGAAATAGAGGAAAAGTGAACCTTCACAGAAACCGTAATTAGTTCTACAAAACTAGGTTAAACTGTCAATTAAACCAACACAACTTCATATATCCACGTGCCCTTGAACTTCTTGACTGTGAAGAACCCATATCAAATTGCTGGATGTGATCTCCCTTGAAGTTTAGGCTTGTAGGTTTTGACTGGGAAAAAGCTCTTCAGTCCAGCAGAGGTAGCAAATCTGCCTGACATTTGAGAAACGCAGAAATGCTGAGTCTCTACATGTGACTACATAGTTCTCTTGTATTTATTTGAGCAATGATGTGAAGACAAAAAAAGAGCAATATGAGGTGTCCTGCTGATTTCCATGGCACAAAGGTACCTCTGAAAATTAAGTCCCCAAGCGTTATGCAAGTCATAACTTGCACATCAGGTGGTGCCTGCCTGGAGGGGCTGGAAGCACACACTGAATTAGCAGGCTTATGAGAGTATAATTAGTTTCCAGTGAGGGACCCAAGAGAATATGTCTCCAACATGATTTCAGGTGCTAAATAAAGTGTAATGAAGCCCAAGAGGTAAGTACTCAGTATAGAGGCTGGATCCACCCAAGCTAGAGTCTCCTATATCTTCCAAGCCTGCAAGAGGTTGTAGGGGCTTTCCTAAATCCTTATCCACCCACACAGCATTCCAATGATGCCTGGATCACAGCTGTCCTCCTGGGTGGGTAAAGGCCCCCTCAGAAACTCAGTCTCGTCACAGAGAGACAGAAAATTGATGCACCTATGGGTCTGGCTTCCTAATGCCTAGAACAATCTCATTCTGCATTTTTTGCCTGGTTTCTTATTGATTATTTCATCCAGCTAGAGACTGATTATACCTGAGACATCTGTGGTGTTATGTAAATATCTATCCTATACAATCAGTGTTATCTACCTCAGCTTCTGAGGTTTCTAGTTTACTTCTGACAGGTTCATGAAGAGTAACTCAAGCTAATGATCCATGTCAGTTGGCTTAAATTCCTCAGTTGGAAAATGCTCAGGGGGGCTGCAAATCCAAAAAGGTTGAAAACCGAGGCAGTCAATAGACAGATAGTGTCAGTCAGTCTGATACTGTTAGTGTCTGACAGAAAAAATATCAATAGCTGGCATGATTGATGGGGAATGAAGGAAATACCACCCACAAACAAAAAGTAAATAAACGGGATCTGAAAGGGCTGTGTTGCATTCATTTGGAGACTTCTTACTTTTCCCTTTTTTAAGCTGATTCAATTTCCCTCCTTGGTGTAATCCTTTGACCCAGCATACTTTATAATAATACATACTTTATAATAAAGAATGAAATAAATTCATATATACATAGTGGTCCTCATGGCAGCTCCCACCTGAGTGGAGCTTCTGTGAATTGCTATGGAGAGGAATAGAGATACATCTTCTTACATTGAGTGACCTCTGTAATTAATAGTGTGTTGCTAGTGTTGCTAGCAACATTAATAGTGTTGCTAAATGCCTTGTAAACATGTAAGTAAAAAAAATTTAAGAGAGGAAATTATGGGTAATTCAGTGGTTTAAAAAAAGACAAACAACAAAAAAGATCCTTCTTGTATGTGTTCATCTCCTCCTGGTGTTTGAAATTCTGAGGTGTTAAGCCATTTGGAATCATAGATAGCACAGTTTTTGGCTGGAATCTGGGTGTTTGAGTTCTGCCAGGCTATAAATAAACATAGATTGATTTACATATTTATTAACTTCATTTTTACAAGGTTGCAAGCATTTCAGGTCTTTCACATACTGCGGTCAAAATGCCAACAAGGTCATTCTAGGAAATACAGAAATTCAGCAAGACATTTCCCAGTGTCAGAAATGCTTCAGTTTGGGAGCAAAGAAAAAGAGATGGGAGAAGGAACCACATGGGGTCTGTTATAAGTACAGGCAGGGAGGATCTGAAGGAACTTCATGGAAGTGTAATATCATTCATAGGCAAGATACTGATGGATACCTCTCAGTTGCTGGCACTGGAAGAGTGTGAACTAAATCAGTTTGTGGAATAGCAGATCAAATGACATGGAAGACCATGCCTGTCACCTCATGGAAGCATGAAGAAATATAGAGAGGAGAAGGAAAAAAGAAAAGCGTGTGAGTCCAAACATACACTGCTTTTGTTTAAAATGAGCCATGTCCAAGCACCTCTGAGAAAATAAAGCCAGGTGAACTGTGATCTCAGCTCTTGGCAGCAGCTCAGTACCAGTTGCACAGAGCATTTCAGCAGGAACTCAAAGTGTGATTTCCAAAGAGGCTGGAGCCTCTTTTCCAAGGACCCGTATCTCTTCTCACATGGAATGAAGTGTTCTGATTTTTCAAGCAATACACCCAGACACTGCTTGTACCTTTATCTGCCTTCCATCCAACAAGTATTTTGGGGAATGTAAGACTCATCCTTTGCAGCTGGGGCTTCAGTCAGCATCTGAGCCAGTCCTCAGGACTAACCACCCTGTCTCCTTAGTGCCCTGCCCTAGGCTGGAGCAAACTACGTGGCTGGCACAGGTAAAAACAAACAATCTGGGGTATTCAGGAGAGGAGGAAAAGCCTGGCTTTCCCCTGGCAGGGCAGCTGTGAGCAGGTCGTGCCACACGGCGTGACAAACCCGAGCGCGCGCTGGCATCTTTAACCAGGACAACACAAACACTGCCAACACGAGTTATGTTGGGAGTGAGTGATGCAACTTCGTGTTGCTACTTTTCTTTCACACCTTCAAGCCTTTTGTCCAAGATGCACCACAGGGAAAGAAAAAAAAAAAAATAAAAATGTGAGAAACATATCATTCTCTGGAGGGGTGAGGAAATACTGCTATTCTGAGCAGGGAAGAACAAAGTCAGTCCCTGAGCCAATATGTAGATCACTGAAGAGTTTACATATTGTCATCAAGACTAGATGCCAGAATCTGATGTCTTTGATGCCTTTGATGGGCCATCAACAGTCTAATCAGCAACATAAAGCCATCTCAGAATGAAAATTATTTGTCACACTCTGAAAGACTGACACTTGACATCTGGTTTGACAGGTTACAAGGCACCCTTGTAAATGAAGAAATTCAGTTCACTCATCAGAGTCTATAAATAACATTTCTGTCACCCTAGAGGTTCTGGAATTCTAAAAGGTGAGTTTGGGCAGTCACCCTCCAAGGCCACCTGGCATTCTGCACCCCTCCCTTCACATTAGGAAAGAGAATTTCTAATTGCCTCTCAACTCACACCTCTGAGAAGACCCTGAAGCCAAAGGATCAACACACATAGGAAATACAAGAGTAGACAGAAAATTGACTGAAATGTCCCACGATTAACCTATCAAACACAATGGTCATGTGTTACAATCAGATTTAATTAACATCTCACTCCCTGCAGGATGCTCCAAAATACTGACACCTGCAGAAGAAAATATCCCTTCAATAGCAGTCCTGGTGCAACTCTCCATTTCTCAGGGATGTAGGGACTGAGACATAGTTTAGTATCTGGAACTACTGTGAAATGCAGAACAGTGAAGCACTTCACAACAGTTACAAGAGATAAGGTACCCTGCTTAGAAGCTGTAACAGAGCAATAAGATCATGCCAGCAAGCACCAGAACACCCTAATTGAATAATCTTTTAAAGAATGAAGCACTTGTGGCAGTCTCCTGGTTTTGTGTGCAGAGAGTTTCACAGCAGTGCAATGTGCAGAAAAGGCTCTGTCCTCAAGGTCACTGCTGATTTTATGCCCAGTGATGTTCAGGAGAATTTTGATGGGTAAAGACTGCAGAGTTTTTTCCTCAAATCAATTGCCCTGATAAGAACTTGCACAAATGGCTGCATGGGATGAGAGCAGAGGTCTGTCTAATCCTCTATCCCCTTCCTCATCATGGTCAAAATCAAAAGATATGCTGGACTGCACCTGATAGCTTTCCTGGAACAGAGTCAAACTCAAGTACATTTGCTTTGTACTTTTGCATCAACAGACTGAAATTCTGGAAAAATAACAGGGGACATGTATTAAAAGCTGGGGGCTTTCCAGTAATAACTCCTATAAACCAATCACACCCATTGAAATCAACCAGGCATGCCATTTATTTGGTGTTTTGATAAATTATGGCCCTGGGGGGCACTGAGGGCCAGATTTTAAAAGCTGTTCAGCTGTTTAACTCTCATTGATTTCAGTGTAATTGATTTCAGTGGGAGTTAGGGGCCTGCATTGCTTCACACTTTGGGCCAGGCCCTCCTATGGTAACTGTACCAATTAGGCAGGAGAGCCATTTATCAGGAGCCCCATTAAACTGAATCAGAGGTGCCCAATTACATTTAAATTATCAGCTCAGCCCCCATGATGTTGGCAGAGGAGGTTGTTGCTGTAGAACAGGCACCACCACTAACAGGGGAGCATGTCTTCCATTGTATCCCACTTACATCCAGGGAAAACACCCTGCTTCCTCCCTTAACCCAGGAGGTAAAAACACCCTCCCACTGGGTCACTCTGCCCCTGCAACAGCCTAATGGTGCAATGGATACCAGGAGGAAAAGCAGGCTGAGCCCAAACCTAAATGAGTGGGGCTTACATAATTAGAGGGTGAGAGAAAAGAGAAACCAGAATCGGAGACACGGCCTTTTCAAGGTTTCCAAGGCAGCCAGTGTCTGCTGCTCACGCAGCGCGCACCACAATCGTGTTCTCAATTCCACAGCGTCCCTTTCCCCCGTGAGGAGGAGAAAAGAAACCCCCACTCCTTTGAAATGTGAGTGCTTTTGAAATAATAAAGAGGAAGGTCTGGGACATTACGCTCCACATGAGTAGCTGTGGTGATATCTTCATTTATTTGATATGATCTTCTGACATTTTGTTCCATTTCCAGGCGAGTCATTTGTAACGTTACATACAAAGGATTCTGGTGCCATGATCTTTAGCTTTTGCCCTGCATTTACCACTAAAGATCACTCAACCACGATGAAACCAGCTGGATGAAATTCCTCTCCTGCAAGACATGAAGACCAATGACGGTATGAAAGATGTGGGGCTGCCTTGTCATTTATTGCTTCATATCCCATATGTTTCTCTGATTGGTGAAGGGAAAGGTCTGTTTATTAATACAATAGTTCATGTGAATTGCAAGCAGCTGAATGGGAAAAAAAAAAGGGGGAAAAAAAACCAGCCAGGAATGCAATGCAATGACCGAGCAGGACAGCCTTAAGGGAGATCCCAGGAGGCTGCTGAAAACCACATGGGAATGGCAAGTTTGGATGGCTAAGCCTTCCCTAGCACCATATTTTGGGAAATAATATTGGGGAAAAGGGTTCTAGCAGGGTGAAATGGGTAAAAACACTGAAAATATCTGTCAGAACACCAACAGGTAAAGCAGGGGAAGAAGCTGACTCTAGGAAGTATAGAAGTATTTCCTTGGACAGATGGATCGTTGCTCTATGTAGGTCAAAATTTTGTTTTCTGCCAGCCTTCTTTCTCATTCCTAGGATGACACCAGCTGCACCACATTGTACTGCTGGTTCCTCCTTCCTGAAAGCAGTTTTTTTTCCAGGTGCCAAACCAATCAGAACAATGTAGGTAGCTTAGGTGATGACAGGAACCCAGAGCCAATGTATTGGGAAGAGTAAAATCCTTAGACAGCGTTCCTAGAATCAACACCATCAGGAGAGAGACCTTCTGGCCTGCCTGTACCACCAGGCCTCCCAGGACATCCCTCCCAGCTCAAACAAGCTACACTCCCAGGAGTGCCTGGAAAAGGTATATGCTGACTAAAACTGCTCCCTTTCTAGATCAGCTGTTAATGAAAGCTCCTTGTTACCCACAGCCTTGCTCCAGCATGAATGAGCCACTTAACACACTGACAGTGTGTCAGTGCCTCACTGTATTCCCAATTCCAGATTTAATGCTTACTACTGTTAAGGGAAAAAATATGAATAACTCATTTAGCTAGATTTAATTTCCTTACTCTCTGCAAAGTCTACAAATTAATTCCTCGGTGGATTTCTGTTCCAGCGCTTAACCTGATCTTTTCAGACACAACAGTGATCATTTCTCACTTCCTGCCTTATTCTGCAAGAAAACAGCTCCACAATACCCTGCCTTCTCTGATCTACCCATGGCAGAGCTCTCACATAGCTATGCTAGAGAGAGAATAAAAAATAATTTTATATATTTGGGTGGAATTTCCAATACTATGGTGATTGTTATTTATCAGAAAAAAGCCCCTTGTTTTTCATGGGATCAAGATCAAACACCACCATGGGGATTCCCTTAGTACCCAATCCAAGCACTCATCTAATTTGAGCTAAGGCTGGGGGAAATAAATCCATTTTGCTTTCCTCCACCATATTATCCCAATCTATTTCTTCTCTGTTCTTTACCCAGCTAAATTGTTCATTCACTGTTGAGTCCAACTAACCCTTTTTATAACGTGCTGGTCTTTGTAGGTGTGGGAAGGAGGGCATGGGGACTAATGAGACTCAATAACTCCCAGCCTGTTACTTGTAGAATCTGGCACTTGGGAAAAGCTTCAATGGTATTTTTTCTTGTGATGATGAAAAAAGGGAGAAAAAAAAAAAAAAGAAAAAAAAAAAAAAAAGTAGTGCTTGGCCAAAGGTTTCATGACTGAGGAAATCATCCGTAGCTCAGGGTGAATGCTGGCTTTCTGCTTCCTGATGAGCTCATGCTTTCACACATTAAGCTATAAAATTGTTATGTGGAGTATTAGGGCCTCTGGTTCCTCACTGTGAATGGCACAGAAGGGCACCTCTGTGACATGGTAACAAGCCAAAGACAAAGTGTTGTAGCCAGAGAATGCACAGAAATAAAAATATGGCAGAAATAGTAAAGGTGGGTGCATTGTTCATCAGGACGTGATTTTAGAAAACCAGGGAGGAGGAATGGGATAAAAGACAGTCACTGATATTGCCTGTTCACTGCAGAGAATGTGTCAGGACCTGGTGCTTCCATAAATGCTAGAGTGGATGCAAAGTGGGCCTGGGATTGCTGAGTGCTGCCACTGGGGTTTTCTCAACCAGAAATCTTGAGGTCCTCTTTCTTCAGATGTTTTTTCAATATATTTTCTTTTACACTTGTAAAACCTCCCATCTATTTTTCTTACTTATGGAATTTCTCCATTTCTCAAGTAGTTTTTCCTACCCCATCCTCCTGAAGACAAGATTCTCTTGAGCCATAAATGCCCCTGCTTAGCCCTTTCTGAGATCAAACTCCTGTTGCACTTAATGAGTACTTGCCCCAAATCAAGAATGGTGCCAGGATCTCTGGCTCAGGAGATCTTTGAGCAAGACTTCAGCCCAGGTTACCACTTTCATTTTTAAGTAAAACTTATCTCCAGTGCCTCCAACAGAGAAGTGTGTGTACTAGCCAAGAGTTTTAATCCTTCCCAGGGGCCTTCTGCAGTTGGTCCAGGCTGGCTGACAAGCCTAGAGCTTATGCACAAGCTTTTAAACATCTGCTCTAAGAGCACCATTTTAGCCCTTTGAGTTTGGCCTTACACATGCTATTTTTGGCTTGTGCTAGTGACTGACATGTTGTCCTGCTGACTGTGTTATTTCACATCCTGGAAACGCTGCAGGCTGTGAGCTACAGGACTCTTGGTGTGGGAAAAACACAGGTTTCTTCCATAAATCTCCATAGTCTGAGTGTGCCCTAGCAAGAGTCACCTAGCAATAACAAGAAGGGAAAGAAATGAGATGGTGAAATGCTGAAATGAAATGCTGAAAAGCATTAATGCATAATAAACAAAACAGTGGCATAACAGACAGAATTTGATCAGCTGGAATTTCAAATATTGTAGAAGTGGAGTATTTATAGTTAGGGGCTGCTCCAGCCTTTTTTAAAAATAGTGGCAGAAGTTGGAGGGAAAACTTGTATTACTATGTAGGGTGGAAATGGCCAACCTAGTGTAACATTTGCAAGTCTCTGGAAATCTTTGGGAATTCAAGCAGCTTGGGGCAAAGTATACTGCACACACATGGTGCCAATCATGTGTTCAGCCCTCTCCACTCAGCAGGCCAACTGCCAGGATTTGTGTAGCATGTGTGAGGATGTGTTTGGATAAAGCATTACTGGAAAGGGAACTTATGCAAACTTCACTGAGGTCACCTGAAAAATTTCCACACATACCTCTAACACTGTAGTTGCCACTCTGGAATGTCCCTACATTTCCAGACAGGGAGGGTGGTTTTCTGTACTTCACCAGCTCAAAATTCATGCATCAACAAGTTGAAGCATCTATTGCATCTATTTCAGGTCCCCATTCAGGTGACTCCAACCTAGAGCACACAAAACCTGCAGCAATGGTGAAGGGATTGTGCCACGTTGCCACTAAACAGTTCCCATTTCCTCAGACGCAGGCAGAGGTAAAGTGCTCAGAGTATTGGAAGGACAGGTGAGTTTGACACAGGTTTCATTGATTCAGTGGATAAGAATCCTTTCTCTGGTGATGCAAAAAATCCTGGCAGTGCCCAAAATGTATCTGTGAGTGCCAAGGAGGTACCAGCTGCTGACATGGTGGGAGATTGAATCCAGCCTGGGAAAGGGGGAGGATAATTTCTGGTTGTAGCTGCAAAACAACAAGGAGTGAAAGGAGAAGGGCAGGAACATCACCCCAGTTGTGTGGCTTTTCTTTAAGTTGACCCCTGTGGATACATTTATTCTGATTTGTTTGAATTTAGCACCTCTTTGCTGGCTTTATTTATTTTATTATGATTTTCTGCTTGCTTCTTGCAGAGCTTCTGAAGGTTCTTGAGATCATTCTGTCTGCATATCCTTATACCTAGATATCTCCCCCTAACTTGACCCCAAACTATCTCCAGCCTTGATGGGTCTGGTGGAAGGTCCCTGCCCATGGCATGGGGGTTACAACCAAATGGTCTTTCATGTCCCTCCAATGACCATTCTATGATTCTGTCAAACCTTTGGGTCAGATTCTGCCAGATGTCAGCTAAATCCAGGTTTCAGCTGAAGAAAAGGCACAACCACAGTTTTAATATTTATTAGAGCACTAGGGAGTGTGGTCAGAAAAGAGACAGCAACAGACTGGAGCAGAGTTCACATCTCTCAAAATACAACCAAATCCAACTGCTCAGCACACTGCTGTAGAAAGCCAAGCTCCACTTCACAGTGTTTGACGTTATTTAAAAATGCAAATGGCTGCAGCCCCCCATCCATCTGATCTGCCAGAGAAGAGGAGTTTGAGGAGGTACAGCAGAGCATACAAGAGTGCTTTCAGTACATCTTGTTATGCTGCAGCAGAAAACTCCAAAATGAAGCCTGAAGACTTCATGTATCAATGAACACTGATTTTGCCTTTCACTGAAGGTACAGAAGAAGCTATAAACACTTCTAATATACCATGTAAAGAGTCCCTGCACAGTTGTTTGCAGACACTGTCTCCCCAGATGATTAACAAACAGCAGTAATGGGTCTGTATTTGAGCACAGTGCTGCTGGAGTTAATATCCAGATCCTTTCCTGTTTGGGAAAGGCATTTTCTAGGTGTTTGAAAATGGGCTGGTTAATCATCAAAACCAGAGTCATTCAGGCAAGAGGTACTTCAGAGATGAGACAGCAGGGGGAAAAATAAGGCTGCTCTGTTTGCTAAAGGTGACAGATTTGACAACATTTTGTTTCTTCTGGAAAACAGGTGCTTCATCTGTGTTGACATCAGGGAGTATGGTCATGTAAGACTGTGTAGACTATTTTATTGATACTGAATACAGGCAAAAAATGTGGGGGTTTCAATTGTATTTTTTAACAGTCACATTTTGCAAGACATTGTCTATGGATAAAAAGGATCACTGCATAAGCAACTCTTAACAATTAACCAGAATTCTTGCACCAACCATGCGGCAGGGCACAAAATCTCCTCTCATTATACCCAGCTTGGATTTTCCACACTTGATTCGGCTTTCTGACAGCAAGAGCACTGGGCCAACAGCATTTTCTTTCAACCTTTCCTACTCAAATTGCAAGACACAAATTCCTGTCAAAGAGCATTTGCTGACCTGGAGCGGTGATGTTCTGTTGGTGTCTGTGAAAGGCTGTGAAGATGCAGAATGCTCCAGGAGTGCTGCTTGTTCTGAAGGAGGACCAGACCAGGTGGGGATGCACACTCAGAGGCTCGGGGAGGAGGAGAGGTCTGTGGTTGCACAGGAGGCAGGGCTGAGGTGTGCTGAATTGAAGGGAAGAGCTCAAGGGCAGCGTGCTGAGGCGTTTGGGAGAGCAGAGCTGCTGTCAGCCCCCACTCCAGATCTGAATGCGGTTGCTGCCGTGACGAGCCTAACACTCTCTCTTTTGTGCTAACTTTGGTTCCTTGCAGTGCACATCCTCCCCCTCCTCTTCTCGAGCATCTGCTGAGGTCACATCTTCTCCTCTGCTCCCCCTGCCTCCGCGTTTTGGGGATGAGCACTGGTTGTTGCTTACCCCGTACAGCGCCTGCCCAGCCTCTCCCCTCGGCCTGGGGCACAGGGCATTGCTGTGACAGAGTGGCACTCACACACTGGGGACAAGGGCACTGTCAATCCCAGCACAAAAAGAGAGCTAAAGAAACATCCACAACTCTGCATGCTGAGAGGCTGAAGCTGTGCCCAGGCAGCAAGGCCAGCTCAGGACACTGTAGTCCTTCCCTGGGGCTGGGGAGGGAGGGACTGGCTGTCTGCTCAGGGTCTGCAGCACAACCACATGGCTTTGCTGCCACTGGGCCCCCCTCAGCACCTCCCCAGGGGGAGGAAGACATTGGGTCAAGAACTGTACATGGTTGCTGGGCTACATCCGATTTTGTCTTCCAAATTCAGGATGAAGGGACAGAAATTAATTGAGAGCCAGAAGATACTGCATGTCCAATGGAACAACTGTCAGTATTTTTCCTCTGCTACAAGTTCTGGTCTGCTGGACATTGGGCCACCAGACTTTCCCTGCTGCTTCATTTCAGATGCCTTATGCAAGCCAAGCCATTCAAAGTCCTTCCACTACCTGCTTTGGCACCCATGCAGCAGGTTTTCTCTGTTGGTGTAGGCACCTCAGGTTCAGTTCAGTGACAGCAATGGAATTTCTGTCCTGCACATCATTGCCTGGCTTGTCCTTGTCATGGTCTTTATGTATCACTTACAGACAGGGATGGGGAGCTGGCATGCTGGTGAATCCTGCCCTGAGAGCAAAGAGAGCAGGGAGAATCTCTCCAACAGAAAAGTCTCACCAGACTAACTCTAAATTAAATCCTTCTTTGTCCTTCCTAAGATCCAAGTAGCCCTTGCTGAAGCTTTTATTTTTCAGCTTAACTCTTCAGGTATCTTACATATTCTCTGCCCAGGGAATATCTGCTAATAAAGTCTGAGCATACTCTTGCAATTTCTTTCAAAGCTAACTAACACTAACCTATCCCTTCAGGACTCCACCTTAATTACTATAAATTTACTCCTACTCCTGGCTTATATATTGCTGGCCTGTGCTCCAGATTGGTGCATTCTTTCCAGATGGGGCAGGTTCTGGGATGTGGGGGAGTGGAGATCATCTGTGAGACAGGGGGAGAGGAGGAGGAGCAAGAAATAGTCAAACAATTTAGAAAATTTCTCCAATCTACCAGCTCCAAAATTTGCAAAACAAGGGAATAAAAAGGAAGACAAAAACCAAAAACAAACAAACAAACAAAACAAACCTGGAATTTCAGAATTTAGGGACTCCAGAGAAGGATTTAGCTGATTTATTTTCTGCAAGAAAATGTCCCTAAAATATAGTGATTCAGACAGAGTGAGACAATGCACTTGAGCTGACTTAAGCTAACAATACAGACTAGAAAAATTGAGTGAAGCAGTTTTTATGTTCTAACTTTCATGTACACATTCTTAAAACAACATATTTCAGTGCAGGCATGCCAGTTTCAGGGGTATGTTTTCAAGCTGAAAAGACTGGACCCTTCATGCTGAGACAGGAATTTTTACTGAAAAATTGACCAAGAAGTGATTTTTTAACAGACAGAAAAGTTTATAATGGTACATAATCCAAAGCTGAAGAAAACTATTTTTTTGAAATATCCATTTTTTACTTCCTCTAAACTGATTTTTTCCAACACTCTTATTTTCTATTTCTACCATTAAATCCCAAAGTCAGGATTTTTCTGTGCTTCAGCCCTTCAGGCTGAGCTGTTCTGACTCCTCAGCACTCCAAGGGCCTTGAAGGAATTAAGTGCCTCTCACAATAGGACATTTCTCACAATAGGAAATTTCTAGGGTGAAGGTTTAATTTGGTTTTGGACTGTGTGACTAAGTGGATGAAAAAGCAAACAAGAACTTCCTCACACCTCTCCATCAGTTCTGCTAATGGGAGCTCTAAGAGTAAATGAGTTGATTTGCTCGGTTATGGGTGGGAAATGAACTGAAGCAATCCTCTGTCCACCTCATGTCCAGCCAAAAGCAATTTAGCCAGCTAGGAAATAAGGAAAACTGGGATGCCCTGCTGGTCCAGGGCAGCCATATGCTGCTTTCTTCCTCAGGTAGCAAGGCAATGCCATGAAAGTTCAGATCAGTGGGACTCCATGGCACCACACTTGCGTTAGAGGAGTTTTACAGTGAACAAAAGAGTATTTCTGGGTTTAGACAGATGGGTTGGTCATGGCTTTCTGGTGCAGCATATTCAATTTATCATTTGTTGAACACAGAGCAACAGTGAACTACTTCAGCAACTCAGTATCCCACAGACTTTCCCTTTCCCTTCTGGGGAATCCTCCAGGGATCCTTCTGTATGGTCTTGTCCAGTGGCAGCCCCCCAAATTCTCCCCCTGGATGACAGCAAAAGATGCCCAGAGCCTGCATTTTGCTGTCAGCTCTGCAGTCCCATACATAGGCAAGGGGACACCAGGAGGCATTCTCTCCTAAAATCAGGGAGGGATTGGGGTGTGCATTGCTATCCCAGTCAGCGGCCTCACAACACCCACCTGAAGCAGGTAAACACCTTTTTTTTGTTGTTGTTGTTTTGTTTTTTTTTACCAGAGATGTGTTAGCTGGGTTGATGTGGCCATCCCAGAGGCTCATCCAGGCTGGGCTGTCCTGCTGACAGAGCAGGGATGCAGGAGGTGACTCCCAGACCTCTGCAGTCACTTTGGTGTGTGCCATGCCCAGCCCTCCTTGGGAATCAGCTTGGACAGCACTTCCTTGGGGATCCCAAGCAATGCACCCCTGTCTGGGGCATACATTCCCCTAGACAGTGAGCAACAGGGACAGGAGCACTGCGTGAATTTCCTGCTTTTAGTCTTTTTTGTCAGCCAAACTGTACTTCTGTCCTGGGAATACCCCAGTGATGCATAGCTTCTGCTGATGAGCTAGGATTAGAAGGACTTTACATAAGGCTGTTTGATTAAGTGGCTATTATCATCTAACAACTTGGTGCTTCCCATTAAGTACTCTCAAACGTGTGTCCTCATTTTACTTATTTTGTGCTTGCATTATGCTTGAGAAGAGCCTGGCCTTCTTGCCTCATCCAGGCTCTTTTTGCCAACACTAATAAGATGTTCTGCCTTGTTCAGTGCTAGTTTAAGGAATGCAATGCCCTGATGGAGCCTTTCCTTAAAGGTGTTTCTCTAAAATCAGCCCATCACCCTGCAGTTTGCCATGCAAATTGGCCCAGCCCTTGTGAACATTCTGCTCCTGAGCAGATCCTTCAGCACCTCTCCCTCGAGGCAGCTCTCTCCTTGCAGCAGATCAAAGCCTGCACAACTGACAAAGGACTAAAACAATAAGGCTCTCACCTTCTGTCTTTGTTTCTATTGCTGTACCAGTGCAGTTTGATTTGCTCTTTTGCAGCATCTGTGCTCAGGCTGCAGTGATTTCCCATAATAGTCCAATATACTTTTCATGATCCATGTTCAATTTATACCCACACACCACTTTAATCCTTCTGTCCAGATCAGTTATTTCATACTTTTGTACATCAAATTGCTTTCACCATCTGTTGGCCCAGTTGCCCTACATAAGCCAAACCCTCTGAAGGTATAATTGCAATATTGTTCATTATTTGCCCATTCCCCTTACTCCCAATATACATAATGACAGCAAAATGAAGAAATAATTTAAATCTAATTTAAATTCCCTTCAGGTTTTTTACACTGTGCTGATCAAAATAGTAGCTAGGGTCTTCAAAAGAAGAAGCCATCCATCTCAGAAGAGCCTTGATGCCCTTGGATAGCTATGTGTGAAAACAAGTGAATTTTTGTAGGACTGGAGCACCATGTACCAGCATTTAACTAAGCTGATGGCAAATGCTATCAGCACATCAGCATGCTGTTAAATCATTGCACAAAAGAATTCAAATCTGGTTAAACAGGACCTGATTTTATACTGCCACTTCCATGAAATAAATGTACTAAAAACATAATTTCTTCTTGCCTTATCTATTTTCATCTCTATTTCGTTGTGCTGGGGCTGTGCATTGTGCTGGGGCAGTTTTTCAGGCATCTACAGAGAAAACTTGTAAGCACCAACCCTCTTCCCGAGGGATAGCCATTCCTTGAGCTTTGATTTAATTTTTCCTACAGTCAGGAGGCCACCTACAGAGCTCCAGTTCTGCCTGACCTGCTTCATTTCTGCCTCAGCATTAGCAGCAAGGGTGCAGAGGGGCATCAGTGTCTGGCAAGATTCATAGGTTAATTCAGACCTGGGTTTGCATTTACCTTTAGGACTTGCAGTGGGGAGGAAACTGCTGCAGAGCTGGGGGAAGTACCCCTGCCCAGCATCAGAGGCACACGCTTCCACCAGCACCCAGCTCCTGCAGGAGTAACTTCAGTGGAGATGAATAAGACATGTAATTTCTTGTCAGGCTGTTGCATTTCCCACCGCTCGTTTTAACAATTACACTCTGTGACTTTCTGTATTAAGCAACCAAAAAGAATAGATTTGTGTAACCCAGGAAGAAAAATTGCCTGGAGAAATGAAACATACCCAGACTTAATTTTCTCTCCTGCGCTTTTTGAGGTTTTTGAAATGAATGTGTTTTCAGTACAGCAGTCAGTAACAAGACCTGTGGGTTTGGCAGTTCTTCGCCGTGCTCACCTCTTCACCAGCCAATTGCAGACAAACCCGGGCCCATCCAAGCCATGGCACAGCTTTCTCCTCTTGAAACCAAGGGAGACACTGCCATAGTATGTTGCCACGCTTCGTGCCTACCATGTTTTGGTTTTGGGAAATTCTGTTCCCAGGCACTCTTCTAGTACACAAAGTCACATATTGTAAACTACCTTGTTTTGCACATACTTTGCCAGAAGAAAGATTTCGCGTGGTCGTCTCTGGAACTGACCAATGGTTCCCAAGGGTCCCACCTCTAAGGTGGGCACATCTGTAAAAGTATAAAAGAAGCCCGAGAAATAAACGTGTGGCTCCTCCTTTGAGGAGTCCAGTGCAGCCTTCTAAATCACTCCCTGCCTCCATTTATTGTGTCCAACAGCGACAATAGTATACAACAGGGATTGCCAAAATCCCACCATTATTTCATATGCAGCTTTCTCCAAGCCTTATTTTTAAAGCAATTAATAGAAGGAGTGATTGACCTTTAGAGAGCCATATCCCAGCGGGATTTGTAATCAATGCCCCTTCCGAGTGCTTCTTTGCACTGGCATCTGCACCAATTAGCAGCTTCTCCTACAGAAAGGTTACACAAACACAACTTTATTTTTTATTATTAATTATTTTTCAGACAGGGCCAAGTTTTAAGCAGCTGCCTGGACTCAACAACTTCAATATTGGATTTGCTCTTGTAAGAAACAGGCTGCTTTTAAGACTGACCTGGAAAATAGATAGTCAAGGAGCAGACATTCTAAAAGAGCTGAAGCACTTCTTTTTTGCTCTCAAGACCAGAAGGTTGCACATAAAACACACTCCAATATTCATGACTACAACTTCAATGCTTTTTTAGAGAGTGATGATTCTGAAGTCAAGACCAGCCTGTTATAAACAGATAACAGGATCAATCTGAAACCCTCTTTGTTTATTCAACTGGTGCACCTTTGAAACAAAAATAAAATGTAGAAGAATAAAATTGAACTTTCTTTGAAGACCAAATAGAGAAGATATTAAGACATCAACCTTTCCTCTAGAAACATCTCTGTTTAATTCCAATTCAACAAAGTGCAACATGGTATCATGGTCTCACCCCAACAGGATTGGGAGAAGCGAAAAAAGATAAAGCTCGTGGGTTGAGAAAAGAACAGTTTAATAAGTGAAAGAAAATAAAGTATATTAATTATACTATCCACAATAATAACAATAATAAGTGTAATGAATGTGTTAAAAATGGGGAAGATTAGGCAAGGAGAAAGGTTGGGGAATGAAGGCTTTTGTTCCACATGATGTGCAAGTCATTAGAATGCATCTCGCTGTACCTGGAGTATTTCTCTTGTGAGGGACAGAATACAATCCCCTTGAAACACCTACAACAGTTTTTCTGGGTGTATCTTTGTCCAGGCAGAACAAGCTGAATCTTCCCTAGTGCAATTATTTCTGTTGGAATTGGTGCCTGGCAGAACAGGTCCCTCCCTCATGGCTGGGGCAGGATGGGTCGAGACCTCCACGGAGGAGTCTGCTGCTTCAAAAATTGAAGACATTGATATAAAGTTGAAGAAAGGCTTGAAGGAGTAAGTGCTCTGTTTTGCCACAACTACTGAGTTTCAGGGCAATTTTTAAGGCAACATCTAGGTTATGAACATGAAAATATGGCATTCCAGACTCTCAGCCATCTGAACGTGGCTGACGGTGAATGCTCATTTCTATCATTTCTCACCAGGGTGAGTATTGATTTAATTTCTCACACGACACCAGTCACTTGACCAAGCTGCAATCCAATATTTAATGTGTTAGTCCCACTGGCTTGTGGGGGCCTGTGGTCTATCATATGGTGACCTTTATGGTGACTGGCATAGCCTTAATCATGATAGAAAACGCTGATGTAGAGGTATTCACATCATTATTTCTAGCACTGGCAGTAGGACTGTTGAAGAAGTATGGTATGAGTAGAGTGGCATTTACTGTTCCCTGTGGACAGGTGTAGTGATTTATTGTACAGTTTAATGTTGGGGGTTTTTTAAGGACAAGGACAAAAATTTGGCTGCATAGGCAGCTGAGAGGAAGTAAATGCTCTGTTTTAGGTGAAGGAGTGCTCAGAACAGAGGTATCAAGGCTGAAATTCCTCACATTAACTGCTTGCACAGCTTTTCCCAGCAACCTCATTCCTCTCCAAGAGCACTGAGCAGAGAGTTTGAACCTCAAAATGAGGGATGAGCCAGTGACATTGTGAAGTCCTGTAAAAGCTTCATGTTTGCTATGCTCAAGATGGAAGATGCTCAAATACTCTGGGAGCACACAGATATTAAAAATGGCCAGGAGAGCCCAGCCCACAGGGAGTTTGCAATATAAGCAGCTGACCTGTGAGCTGGAAGGTTTCTGCTCCCATGAGAAGCCCTGATAGCAGAAACTATTTTTCATTGAGACCAGTCTCACCCCTCAACGTCCTTTCCCTGTAAGAAATAAATGAAAGGGATCAATATTTTTCCATGTTAATTTTGCCATTTGCTAGCCTTCTTTGTAATCTTTGAACTCTTTCCACCTCTCAAGCTATCCTTTCCTTCTATAAACATTATCACCTGTCCAAAACATTTTGCAGTTATTACACGAACTGTATCAACATCCATCCAGAAGAGTAAGAAGCTGTGATTGATGGTGAGATCCTCCCCACTGTGAAGGGTTAACCTGAATCTTAGGTGCTACTCAAACTCCCAGGCTGACCCTCAGTGAAAATTAATAGCTTGTATCTGTTTAATATTCCTTTCCAGTACATTGTCAAATCGTTTCATCTGTGCTTAAATGGATCAGTGGTTTTCATCTTCACCGTTTCCTTGTTCCTCTTTTGGGTTTTACAAATTCCTTGTAAAAGAATTTCGTAGGTATTTTTAAAATCATAGAAGCAAGTTCTTTTGTTCACTGCTTTTATTTTTATTTCATAAGGTTTTCATAAAGTTGGAGGTAAAGGACAGACATGACATTAACAGATCTATGTTGTCTTGCTCCAACTAAAAAAGTGGACCACATCTCTGCCTTTTATAAGCTGCATTACAGACATGGCAGTGTCATCATTTGCACCTAATCAAAACATGCCAGTTGGGCACAGATTCTCTAAACACGTGTCAGTCTTATTTGTCATGCAAGTCATAAATTTAAACTGATGCATCTGTTACAAGCATTGGTGCAGGAGATGGAAAAGATCCATAGGGAGGCTTTCAGCTTTCCATTTAGTGCTAAAGTGGAACAGAACTCTATCAGATGTATTATTATTGTCATTATTATTTAATATCCCCCTCTGCCTCCCCCGTGCATTAGCCACTTAACAGAAAGCAGGAGTGCAGCCCTTGTCTCAGACTGCTTGCCATCCAAGTGACAGACTGGTGTCCAAGGGACAATAAAACATATTTCAAAGAGGATGGCCAGGGTCCTCCTGGAACGGCTGCCTGGTGGCTCAGGAGAGGGAGGCCAGCTGGCTGGTGCACACAGAGGGATTTGGGGGTTGGTGTTGCTGCTGAGGTGTAAATTGATGGTGCAGCCATGAGTTTTCAAAAATTGCACGATGGTGAGTGAATTCAAGGAGTGATTGTGAGCTGATACTTCGTTAGCATGGACACCAAAGAGTGACAGAAAGAAAGAAGTATAAAGAAATATATTGCAGATGCTGAACAGCAGAGAGATGACAAACTGACCCAACTGCTGCTGTAAATTGGGTCCTTAGGCCTGGGTTCAGACACTCCCCAAACACTGTCTAAGTCTAAGTCTAAGTCTTGCATGCCCTCAGGCTTGCATTAGCCATGCTTCCAGGCTCAAGAACTTTTTTTCTTTCAACAATTCTCCTGACAACTCCAGCTTGAAATCTCTTCTTGTGGTGTTTCTGCAGGACTCACATGCTTAACTTGGAAAAAAATCCTTTCTTCATTACACTTTGCAGGTCACAGAGTTAACAAGTTTCCATGAAAACCTTATGTACATCAACCTTGGGCAAAGGCAGGGGACCTTCTTTGTGCTTCCAGGTGACCCCTGGAGCCCAGTGATGGCCACATTCATCACCCAGATGAGCTTTCCTTGGGAAAGCACACTTTGAATTTGTTCAACCTTAATGAGTTATCTAGAAACCATCAAATATTTCACATTCCATATGGATCATCTGGGTTTCCTAAATGACACCATCAGCTAGGGTGGCTGCAAGGATCGTAAATAACTCCCTCAGTTTAATGAGTTACAGTCTGAGGAGAGGCTGCTCTACCAAGGTAATGAGTCACAGCTCCACTTTGCTGTAGATCAGCCGAGGCACTTGATTTACTGTGAGGGTTACCTGTATTAAAACTAATCAGAGGCTATCGAGGAAACCCAAACAGACCCAACCTACCACAATTTAATCTCCCCACAAATAAAACCGACTCATAAATCAGAGCCAGCATGTAAATGTGTCCCTCTAATGCTTCTATTAGGAAACCTAAACCCACAAAAAGCTCAGTAGGATGTGAAAACTGTGGTAATGTTGGTGGTATCAGGCTAATTCATAGCACAGAAGGAGATATAAGATACATTCTGATGGCTAAATAATCAAGATAGAGAAAGCAATTTGACAGATATGTTGAAGACTCTGTTTTCATTTTGAAATGTAAAATGGACACATTTTTTACACTTTTATTGACCTTCCCAGAAAAACAGAGAAAATTATAGATAAAGGTATTAAAATTGTCATTGTAATTTTTACTTACTGAAAGGAGAATTCTAATAGAAAATCCAGCAATCAAAACATACTGCTTTTAATAAAAAATGACATAAAAACCTGAGCTTCACAGAAATACGTGTATTTATTACGGTTGAAGCATCTCTCTTGATCAGCTCTGATAATGAGCTTTTCTCAAGCAAACAACAGCAATAGTTCATGAAGGGTCTGTTCAGCCTGATTGAGAAAAGGCATGTTGATACAATGGAATGACTGGGGTGACAATCACTCTCTTGAATAATCATTATCTTATTGTCTTGTCCAGGTGGTAAAACAATCTCCAAGTAGAGGAGAGCTGAGATTGAGCCTTTGTTCAGGAGAAAGCAGCACCTCCAGAACTTCAGTCCACAACAGACCAGGTGAGCACTGCTGCAATTTATGTAAGTCAACAAAGCTGAATATTTAAAAAGCCATATCTTCTGTAAAGACCTTGAATCTCATCCTCTCAGTAGATGTGCGACTTCAGTTCTCTGTTCCAGAAAGGCATTTTTAATTTTGTAAGAAAGGAAAGAATCAAGATCCCTCTTGTCAAGAGATGAATGATACATGTCTACATAGAGGAAGTTATGCAAAGAAGTTTTGTTGAGTATACTGGTTGTCTTAAGGTGCCATACTCCATTTTGCTTCAATGTGATGTGCACAGACTATTAATAGTAGTAAATTATTGCATTTGGGACAAAAATCCAAGGAAATAATTTATAACAAAATCTGCATTCAAGCCATCTCTCAACTTTCCCATATTGGTCATAAATCACTGGAGAGACATTTATGATTGATTCTCAGGAGAGTTTTATATTACTACAGAGAAGTAAAAATAATAGTTGCCTCCTGAACAACTGTCCTTCATCCTAATTATGCTGCCAAACATATCCTTCATAAATGACAGTTAGGATGTTTCTCTCAGAAAAGAGACAAAGTCAGAAAGGGAGCTAAGGTGTAGGTGCAAAGGTAGATCCTGAATGATAGTTCCAAGTGTTTGTGGTTAGGCAGTGGGAAATAGCTCCCATCCCTGTGGTGTCATTGTGGGTTGTGATGTCCTTATGGCACCAGATCCCACTGAGCTCCAGGGAATATCCCTGAAAACAACGTCTCAAGGTCATTTCTTTCTCTAGATTAGGTCCTGTCTGTAACTTTGCTGGCTAAGTGCACATGGTCTCCTCTGGGAAGATGAACAATTTCAGTGCCAGAGTGAATCCCATCTCTTGATGTCCCACCACAAGTATAAAAGGTTGGAACTAGTTTCTTGATCTAGATTTTAATTAGTGAGAGATTATTTTTTAATCCATTTGAACTAGCCATCCCATCCTCTGATGTGAGATATTAATTAGCATCCAAATCTCCACTACTGCATCCTCAGATTGAGCAGAATGCCATTCTTGGCTTGTGGACAGCCCTTCACACCACAAAAATGTAGAAGATAAAACTGTGGTTTTTTCTCAATGAAAAATAACTGCTGAGGGCTCACCTGCAGGCTATCTACCCAAACAGCAAACATTCATGTGAGAGCTTTCAGGGTATTTCCTGTAACCCAATTATTTTCTTTTTAAAATCGCAATGGAAAGTGAAGCAGGAATGTAACACTGTTAAGAACCTGTCAGGCTTTGCCTCTCCTTGTTGCTCCATTTTCTCCATGCTTATTGAACACTCTAGAATTAGCATCAGGCAAGGCTGCATTTGAGAAGCATCAAGATATCAAGCTCACAAATCTCCTTTAATGACACCTTCCTTTCCCACATTCTGATTTTTTTTTTACAGGAGAGTTGTTCTGTTACAATAAAACCAAAGTATGAGCTCTGTTTGCTTCACAGTAAGTAAATGAATTAGACATTTTTTTCCTTGAGAGCCTTGCTTGTTTCAAGGTCAAGCAGAGCAACTCTTGCTGCCTTACTGAAGCACTGTCAAATAACTTGGTTTTATTCTTTGACCACCCATTGCACTGACCTGTTTTCCATGTTGGAGGCCAGGCCAGGAGCAAGTGAATTCCCTTTATCTTTCACTGACTTAGCTAAGTTCCAGTGAGGTCAACAACTTTTCTCTCCCCTGCATTCCTCTGTACTGAATTTTTGTCATTGCTTCAGAGATATTACACTCTCTCATACCAAACACTGTAAGGTTCCTTCATAGGAGGAAGTTCAGCCTCTAGGACCATGGGGATGAAAGGATGCAGCAAGACTCTGGTGCTCTTTGGATAAAGTTTGCCTGCAGACCCTCAGGAATGCTCTGCAAGTTCTTCTGCAGTGACCTCAGCTCCCCTCACAGCTGAATCTTTTTATGAGATGACCATAGCCTTAAATATCAGTTTGTACTCAGACATTACGTACTACAAGAGGCTGTTATAGACATTTTAGTTTCACATAGACATGAAATAATTTAGAGATTCTCTTAATTCTAAAAGCTTGAACCAATAATGCACAATAGGCCACTAAACCCCCAATAAGTTTTTTTTAAAAAACTCAATTCCATTCTTGAAGTTCCTACTTGCTCCCATTAGTCTATGTGCAAACCTTTGAGGACCAAATGTTGTCAAGAATGCTGAAACTCAAATACAACAGGCTATTACAGTAGAGTACAAGACAGAAGAAAGACATTTAATTTCAGCCAAAATGCCCACTATATACTCATATTGCTGCCATTTTTCAAAGGCACATTGTTAGTTATCAACATGAACATAAAAGATTACAGCTCAACTCAGGGTTATGTGTCCAGCCAAAAAAGATTGTGACTGACCTTATGGCACCCAGAGGCATCAGAACAGCTAAGGTGACAAAAGGGTGTTCTTTTACATCAAGCTCACCCAACTGAAATTACATAAGTATATAAGGTAACACCCAACAACACTGTTAGCTGCTCCTAAGATGAACCTATTGAATTGAACTGGGGTCATGCATCAGTTGAAAGGGTGAGAGAACTCAGTTCTGGCCAAAAAAAAAAAAAAAAAAAAAAAAAAAAAAAAAAAAAAAAAAAAAAAAGAAAAAAGGCAAGAAAAGGCTGGTTTATGGGAGCCAGTTTTGCTTAGAAGAGCTGTTCCACAACATTACAATGCCACCAGTGAAGTTCCTCCCTTTTCTGTCTGTACTGTCCTACTTTGTGTTTGCTGATTGCCTTGATTCTTCCATGGACAGCATAGGCCACTATTTTAATTATCATCTATTGTTATTCAGCTTCCCACTCTCCCATGAGCACCTTTACCTCAGCCTGAGCAATGGAACACCTTCACAGTGGCTCACGTCATCTGTGACTACAGTGTGTCTTAGACAGACCCTGGTGCTTCAGATTCACCACAAAATCACACAGGAAATTCTCTTCCACTGGGAAGAAACAGCTAATCCAGAAAAGCATTAACCCAGGTTTTTACCAGCTCTGAGATGTTAATAAAATCTATTCTGCAAAGAAGATACAACAGTCATTTTGATAAACCCAGGAACTAGTACCATGAGACAAATACAATGCTCAACATTATGTCTAGAGAAAAAAATACGATTTGGCTGAAAGAAAGCAATGTTTGATTGAAAATGTTCATACCAAGCTGCAAGATCCACTGAGAATGTGGTCATGGACAGTAAATAAAAAGTTCCAGGGGAAGTCAGCCCATGCATCCACAGCTGGATTTCAAGATGCCACTGAACATCACTGTAAACAACCTCTTTATTAAGGAGACAGTCTGATTTACAAGTACTAGGTCCATCAAGTCATTATCTAGCAAGAAGTGTCAGGGCAAAACTCTTCAGTGTCTGGGTACAACTCCACTTGCTTACAAAGTGTTTATAGAAACCTTGGTCCACAGCACTTCACAAACTTTCATATGAAAGCTCTGCCACATTTTGCTATTAAAGGAAGTTACCTACAGGGTGGATACGTAGAAGGAGCAAATTGTGTCCAGAACACAAAAACCCCCAAAGTAAGGGGTCAAAATGAAATCACAGCAATGAACTTTGGGCTGACCCACAAATACTAATGCTCAGAGTTGGGCAGAAGTGTCCGTGTGTCACCAGCAACTGCGACTGTGTAAGAACTCGGTGTGACTTCCAACACAAAGGTGTCACCATCGCTCCTCGTGTTACCCCACCAGCTGGAAGATGAGTTCTTACAGACTCCAGGGAACATTGCCTTCTGCTGCATCATCAGCCACGGACAGGTCTGGCCAAAAATATTTTCCAGAGTGTGACAGTGACAGGAAAGCAGAACATTTAACAGTAATAAGGTGTTACTACAGTGAGTATCTTAGTTGTTTCACAAGTCCACATCAATGTATAAAATACAGATGACATTCCTTTTTTTTTTTTTTACTGACTAAATAGAATTATCTTCTAGAATTAGAGTTTCAAGGTCTCATCCTTACAATAAAGAAATTTAATATTTTTATTGTATATTGACTTACAGTTTGGACAAGCCTTGCTTTATGAGATGCTGATTAATAGTCAGGAAAGCAGCAGTCTATTGTCCAGTAATTTACTTTTCATTTTCTGATTCTGCAAATTAGCTTTCCTACTAAATGAGGCGTTAGGCTGATGTCAATATTTGCAGGTACTCCACAATTATACTGTGTTTGCTAAATGACATTGCTTTAATTCAAAAGTCATTTGGATTTCCATTTAGACCATGATCCTGCTGGGTGCCTAGTTCTGCTGTAAAAGTGTTGCATCCCCTCGGGTCTCCTGGACTCAATGGCACTGGAGATTACTCAGCTGCCTTCAGATCCAAGTCTCATTTATTTGGGAAACCGTGATTAGAGGTTAGGAGCCAGGTTTATGCAATGTGGATTGTAGACAAGACACCCAATTCTTGCATTTAGAAATCTCCTCTCTTTTTAAACTCTTTTTATAGATGGACATTTCAAGGTGAACCTTGACCTCTGGTTAAACTAATGCGTCCTAATTTTCTGCATTTTTTAGCTTCAGTGAGGTGTTCTCCATCCTTTCATCATGTGGGGGAAGGAACAGCTATCTAATCTGCTTGTCTGAAGGAAATGCCTTTTTAATGAGTCCAAGTCTCCAGCAGGACTCAAAATAGCAAGGCAGTAAAGTCAGAAGTGTTTATAGAAAGAAATTGCTTTAAAACTGTTAGTGTCATGGTATCTTGGAAATGACAGCTGCTGATACATCCTCAAGCTGCCCCAGTCTCAGTTCTCCTCACACTGCCCTACTCCCTTGGCTGATGGGCACACTTATACTCCCATTCTCCACTGGTAGGTGACTAGAATCCCTTGCCTCCTGTGCCAGATGGACCACAGGGTTTTGTACTGGAGAATCATGAAACATAATTTCATAGCCATCCCAAGGAAAAGCCTCCTGGCTAAAGCCCTGGGAGCTCACATCTATTTACATTTTCTTCCTTGTACTTTGAACATATCTGAAGTTATTCCTGATTTTCTTATTATGTAAGCTTTCCCTCAGACAAATGCATCAAGCAGGACCAGTCAGGGGTGTAGATCTGGTGCCAAGGGGATATGATTTACGTTACATGCAAATCTGTTTTGGCAGCACATGAGCTTCTCCTTTCATCCAAATGGCTTAAAGCAAATGAAAACTGGCCCGAACATGGATACAACTGTCCTGGAAAGAAACCCAAATGGGTGTAGCCTGAGACTGGTATCTGAGACAGCTGTGCCTGATTTTTAACTTCACTGGTGGGATTTTGAAGGAGGCAGAACGCAAAGCTCTCAGGGACATTATGTTCCTGCACCTAAGGCAGCGCTGTGACATCCTCGCAGCCAGGTGAGAGCATCTCCTTTGCCAGAGCAAGGGACAGGACAAGTGTCAGCCCGGCAGACTGAGGCAAGCATGCCCCGAGGGCGGCTCTCACGGTGATGTTCCTCAGTCACCCTTGCAATTATCTCAGATTAGCAGCGATTTACAGCTGGGCTGGCACCCAGGGCCACGGGGCAGGAGAGCAGCCCCAAGACTGCACAGACACCTGTCTAAAACCATAGCCATGGGGAGGGGTGAGGATGCAGACACTTGGGTGAGTGTCAGACTGCAATAGCTGCTCCTGACCTACAGCAGTGGAAAGGAGAGCAGTGAAGTGCAATAAATCCTATAAAGAATATCCAGAGCAGTTTTGGTGGCAGAAGTCAATGCTTATGGCTGCAGCACTGCTTTGGTTGTTTGTTTTTTTTTAATATATCACAGGTCTTCTGTAAGACCATAGTTTTCTCTTAGCACCTGTTCCTGGCTTTCTCTGCTACATCCTCAGCAGGAATAGGTACAGTGCTCCAGTGTGGCTGTGCTGGGTGAGGCACACATTAGCTCCCTGGACTGTAAAATATGTCTGGAAGGGTTGGGAATACGATTCCAATAGCAATTGTAGAGATGCCTAATGATACAGCTCAGCTGCTTGCGCTGGCACATTTCACAGGCGTGGTTTCCACCAGCTCTGCTGAAGGGAAATCATCCTCTCCTGATCCTTCTCCTGTTACCCACACTGCTGATGGTCAAGCTTAGATTTTCAGTTTGCACTTTTGCCCCTTGAGGTGTAAGATACCAGTCAAGTACTTCACTAAGGTCCTCACCCTACACAGCTCTCTCTCAGTTCCTCAGTGCCACACACCCCATATACCACAGGCAACAACTCTACACATGGATCAAAAAAGATGTGCCTGCCTAGTATCAAGACACACCATTACACAGCTAATTTGCAGTTGTAATACCCATGAACAGGAGAGGGAAAAGGTGAACTACAGCAGAAATTGCTTCAGCATGGTGATGGATTAAGAAAACTCCATTTGCATATTGGGGTTTAATTGTTCAATTACAGCTTCAGGTTGTTTTCTCTCTTCAGTCCACTGTTGTTTATGCTTTTGGGCCTGAAACTTGTACTTGTCCTTGGTCTTCAGCAGGAAAGGATTTGTTTTGTCTACCTACTCTGTGAAGAGAGCTGACTAACACTTAATATGAGGCTCAGAACTACACACTTAGCACAGAATCTGAAAAACATGAAAGCTAAAACTTAAGGCGTCATTTCTGCTGAGGTTACCCAGAGGTGAACATTGACACAAGCCCAGAGGTACTCAGCAAGGAGATGTCCAGAGACAAGATGTAATGAGGTGGTCCCAGGGGAGCTGGCTTGTTTAAGATTGGAGTGCCCACCCTTATCTAGGGCAGCACGCTGCCCCCCAGCAATGAATGTCAGAGTGTTTATAAAAGCCCGACAAGGTATCTGCAAGATGTTTTAGTGCACATTACTGTGGGGGGAAATGCTTGCTTTGGCTGTGGAAACAGCTGAGGACTGTGTTGGCAAAACTGCTGAGCCCTGAGGAGAAGGGACTTTTCTAGCTATAGAGTAATTTTTCATTCTAGGCTAATGATAATCCAAGAACATTAGTATTCCACACATTAGTAGTTAAAGCTGAATCAATTTAGGCCAGAAAAGCTGTTTGGGTATAGCAATAATTAACTATTAAATCCAACCAGGTCACTTGTCCATCCCTGGAGCATTCTACTGAGATCTCTCAGGAATGTGGTCTGTTTGGAGGTGGCACAAAGCAAACTCAGGTCTATCAATGTACTTCAGTGGAGATGCAAGACCCTCACTCTTTCTTTCAGCACAGCAACCCAGGAGGAATTTTTCTAGAGGAAATAAATGTGAGTACACAACATAAATAAGAGAAAAAAAAAAAAATCCAGGCATTCTGTCTCTTCTGGATAGAAACTGAACTGAAAATTGTATTCTGCTGCAATAAAACCAAGCAACCAGATGTTTCAGATAATTAGTATTAGAGTCAATTTTTTCTAGCAGCTGTTTTCCTTGTGAAAGACAAGCAGTGTATCAGCCTGGACAAACTCTTCCAACAGGATGTCTAAGACGTGATCAAGTCACAAGATGTCATTTGCATATATAATATATATATATATATGTTCTCTAGAGCTTTAAAGCATCAACTTGAATATTGCTAACTGCAGTAGCACGTGCAGAAGTTTACTTCTGCCTCCAGATACGTACTTGGCGAATTAGATGAGTTTTCAGAATTCTGCTGCCTTTAGCATCGAACCTAGAGCAGGCAAAAAATGACTGAAAAGACCAGCATGCCCCAAAAATGTGTATTGGTTCTGTTGGAATTTATTTTTTTTTTCGGGAAATTTTAAGACTTCCCCTGGCATAACTCTGTATGTTCAAGTATTTTAAGAGACACCACTCTGGTTTCACCTATTTAAAAGTCTGTGAACTTGTCCATCCTGTTTATAACGCACTACAGCATCCACCTGGAGCAAAGCATCTGTCTAGCCACGCTAATTGAATTAGTCTGTGAATTTACCCATCTAGAGATAGAGACCTTGCTAGCTGCCCAACTTCAGGATTTTTACAGAAGAGGTGCCTAAATAAACATTTTAGGAAGGAGATGAGCACTTTCGTTGTCTAATGAGATGTCTGGAAAACTTGCCTTTTTGGGGTTTCTTTGGTGGAAGAACCAGTTTTTTTCAGGATGGAAAACAAACACCTTATGAACTGGCAGAAACCTGTATGCAAGAGCCAGTTTCTCATGGCCTCATGCAAAATCCTTGGCAGTTGAGGCCTCAGGTAGCTTCTAAAGTGCATCTTGTGAGGCTTGCAATGTCTGGAGGACTGATGCATATCTCATTAAAACAAAGACCACTCACCTATGAGCACCAGACTGTTCTCCTCACTAATTATTTGATAACGATGCCTCGGGCCATTAATATTGGAGGTGGACTGGACTTTTGACGCCCGTTGATGTGGCCCAGACCTGCTGGAAAAGTTGTGGCAAGACAAAGTTCAGCATGGGAGGGACCTGTTGGCAGCTGATGAGCAAAGGGCAGCAACAGAATGTGCCAAGTCTCTCCACTTTCTTTCCAGCAATGGTTTGCAGTTCCACAATGTGCACCAGCTGGTCTAGGTAAATATTCATCAGCCTGGGCTGGAGACGCTGCTCAGAGATTTTCAGCATCGCGTGTAATAAGGTTGCTCACGTAAAAACAGGCCAGAATAAAAAGCCCCCAAGAGGTGATAATACTTTGGGAGAAGAAACTCAAAAGGGTTATGGGAAGGAAAAGGTTCATTCAAAATATCAGTTCCCTTAACTTCCTGGTGCTGACTGGTTTATGCCCTGAAAACTAAAACAGTCTTAAGGTCCATTTTCAAATACATCTTCTGAAGTGTTCAGGAGCTTCAAGGCCTCAACTGCCTTTGAAAATGAAATTTAGGATGCAAAATCATGGGGTATTTCTGGAAACTGTAACCTGTGTTTCCACAGAAAATTCCACCTCTCAAAGCCCATGGGTATCCCAGTACTAAATGGATCATGGATTTAAACTTCCACATAACTTGGAATTCAATAACACAAGGAAGTAGAACAGCAGCCCCCAGTGTGGATCCAGAAATTAACTACAAAAGTGCATGTGAAGAGTGAAACAGATCAGGTTTTGCAATTACGCCAAGGAATGTGATCTGTAATAGTAGAAGTGAAGATTAGTGGTTTTTAACAGAAGATATCTCTTGAAATTAGAACTCGAGGTGGGGCTGAGCACAAAGGGCACCACGGGAGGCAGGTGGACACGAAGCATGGCCAAGGCTGGCGCACGTGGCAGCGGCAGCGCGACGCAAGCCACCTCCTGCCGCTCAGTTCTCCTTACGTTTCATTTTTGTGGTGCCTCCGTTTCCCTTTGTAGAGGGGCCCCCTAGAACTGAATGGAACAGGGGACACACACGGGCAAGGAGCCACCGGCCGGGCCGATGCGGGGGCATCCTGCCCTCAACCTGCGGGGAGAATCCCGGCTCGCAGCGCCGCGCGGGAGCATCCCCGCTCCCCCCGATCGCATCCCCGCTGCCTCCGATCACAGCCCCGCTCCCCCCGATCGCATCCCCGCTCCCCCCGATCGCATCCCCGCTCCCCCCGATCGCATCCCCGCTCCCCCCGATCACAGCCCCGCTGCCTCCGATCGCATCCCCGCTCCCTCCGATCACAGCCCCGCTCCCCCCGATCGCATCCCCGCTCCCCCCGATCGCATCCCCGCTCCCCCCGATCGCATCCCCGCTCCCCCCGATCGCATCCCCGCTCCCTCCGATCACAGCCCCGCTGCCTCCGATCGCATCCCCGCTCCCCCCGATCGCATCCCCGCTTCCCCCGATCGCATCCCCGCTCCCTCCGATCGCATCCCCGCTCCCTCCGATCACAGCCCCGCTCCCTCCGATCGCATCCCCGCTCCCTCCGATCACAGCCCCGCTCCCTCCGATCGCGGGTGCGCGGCCGCAGCCGGGGGGCAGCGGGGTCGGGGCGGGCGCTGCGGCCGCTCCCCCCGCCGTGCCCTCAGCCCGGGACGGGGCCGCCCCGCCCGCCGCCGCCGCGGAGCCTCCGCCAGCCCCGGCCCCAGCCCCAGCCCCAGCCCCAGCCCCAGCCCCAGCCCCGCGCGTTCCCCGCCCCTCGCCGGCGGGGACGCGGATTCGGCCTGCGCGGAGCCGGCGGAGAGAGGGAGCGCGGCCGGGCGAGGGGAGGGGAGAAGCGAGGAGGCGGCGGCGGAGGCGGCGGCGAGCTGGCCATGGCAGCAGCCCGCGGGCGGAGAGGCAGCCGCGGGTTGCCGCTGTGATTGGCACCCCGAGGAGGAGGAGGAGGCGGAGGAGGAAGGCGCGGAGCAGCCGCGGGGCCCGCCATCCCGCGGCGGCGGAGCGGCGGTGCCCGGGAGGATGCCGGGGAAGCGGGGCTCGGCGGGCGGCGGCGGCGGCAGCGAGCTCCCGGGGGCCGGCGCGCCGCGGCAGCGCAGGCGGCGGAGGAAGGTCTCCTGCTTCTCCAGCATCCAGCTCTTCCTGGTGTCCGAGTGCGCTCTGATGCTGGCCCAGGGCACGGTGGGAGCCTACCTGGTGAGTGCGGCCGGCCCGCAGCCCCCCGTGCCGGCGGGGCTGAGCCGCGGGCGGGGGTGCGCGGCGGAGCGCAGGGGAAGTTTCCCCGGTGCCGGGGCGGCTCTGCGGGCAGCCCCCCAGCCCCGGGGGTGGTCAGGGCAGCCCGGCGTTCGGCGGGCTGAAATGACTCAGCAGTGCCGAGGGGTCACCCACCCGCTGCCGCCCAACTTGTGCCGCCGGTCCCCGGGACTCCCCAGCGCCCGGAGCGCGGCCGTGCCCGGGGCGGGCTGGCACCGACGCGGGTCTCCGGCTGGCCGGGCACTCGGCTCCAGCGCCAGCCTGTCCACTCCACACTGGATAAATACCGGCAGAAGCTAGTGCTAGAAGCGTTTATTTCGTGCCTCCCGCGTTACCGCTTTTTCCTCATCCTCTTAAGTGATGCAGCGGTGCAAAGCGCAGCAGCCCCGAAAGTCCCGGTGTTGGGTACAGAACAATCCAAATAAGACTTTAGCACTAAATCTGCATAGTGAGATGTGGTGTCAGAGGCAGAAGTGTAGTAGAAGAGTTGGGAAGATGTCCATACGGCTGTGCTTGTGCCTTGAAGTGTACAGCCTGTGGAAATGTTCTGCTTCCAGCAGATGTAAGTGTATAGTTGATTTAAATTTCTCAAAATAGCTTGCTGGATTTGAGAATTATAGTTTCCATGGAAAAGAAATGTATTCGTAATCTCTGAGGCTTTTTCAGGCCATACACATAATATATTCTACAGTAAATGTAAGAACTCTGCATTTGGTACTTGTATTCAGTATTTAGCATTGCTTCTCTCACATGCTCAAACTACTTATGCAAATTTGTACTGAACGTGATCTATAATTTTTCAAGGTGTGTGACTAAACCATGGTTAATATTCCCTGTTAATGTGAAATGGAAATTAGAATTCATCCCCATATAATAAAACATGAGTTCAGTTTGAAACATAGTTGTAATTCCAAAGGAAACTGCATCACATCTGATGAGATAAATTCAGCAATTCTATACCCTAGGTGACTATATGTGGATATAACTTAATTTGTAGGAGCCTGACAGGAACACGCCTGTTTTATGTGAGTAACACCTTAGTAAGTAAATATATTGTTTCCGATGAGCTACTTGCAAAATGAGCTGTCAGTGTGAATGAGTGTAGGATAATCCTTCCTCAAAGTAATATCCAAGGAAGAGCCCACGGGTGATGTCACCCAGTGGGCACCAGTGTGCCAGGAACGTATGGATCTGCTGGAGGGCTGTGTTCAGCTGGGGCGTTTGAGCGTAGGATCAGCAGCATTAGTCCCTAGTGTGGCATTTTCCTCGAACTCCTTTGCATTGCTCACTCCTCACCAGTTTAGCGTTTCTTTCCCATATTTTTCCCCAACTCCTGGGGCGTGCTCTGTGCCGGAGTAGCGTTGCTGCTCCTTTGGAGTGTTTCACACACCCCAGCCCCGCCGTCTGGAAATGAGCACTGCGATTCCTGGAGTCCTCCCTCCTCCAAGGGGGGAACTCCACTGAGCTGCTGCTGTCTCTGCTCTCTGCCTTGCTCCAGGTCTGTGTCCTCCTGGCAGCAGCATGACAAGTGTGCCCCATGGCCAGCAGGGTCCACAGGCAGTAACAGAGAACTGGGTGGTGGGGAGGAAAAGAGAAAAAGCAAACTAAACTCAAAGCAATCCCTAGCATGCATAAGCAGTGGCCCAGCTGCAGTGGGCAAGTGTTCCTCTGTTCCCTGTATAATTTATCTGCCGTCATTGCAAATACCATGACGCTCTTCATACAACGAACAGATGCAAATGTGGAGTTGTCATTGCAGGGTGAATCTGTGCTTAAAAGCAAATCTGCCCAGCACTGTGCTTACAGGTGCTGCAGGGGAGTGAGAGCAGGGGCAGCAGAGATGCTTGGTGGAGAGCGTGGAGGACTTAATCGTTTTACCGGGTGTCCCGTGGGGGCCGAGTGCTGCTCTCAGGTGCTGCCCGTGGGGTGGAATCACTGGAGGCACTGCGGAGTTGCCCGGGTGTAAGTGCATGTGGATATTCATTTGCTCAGGCCTCTGGGATGAGTGGGGCTCGGCGCTGGCTGCTGGGCTGCTCCCCGAGGGACAAATTAGCGGGCGAGACAAAGCGGAGAGCAAAAACAGAAAGACAGACAAATAGGGAGATGCTGCATAGGACAGGCACAGTGGGTAGTTCTGGGCTGTTAAATAAACTACTAATTTTAGCCTGTCAGCGGTGAGGGAGTTCGGTATTCATACTTCTGCTTTCCTTGGCCACATGTATGACTTTCCCTAGTTATTTGTAACTCAGGAAGAGAAACCTTTTTTTGCCTTATACGGCGACAAGTTGGTTTCCTCAGATTTTGCCTTGCACAAGGGAGAGACCATGAGGGCAGAAACTCAGCTTGTTGAGAAAACAAGCCAGGGGCTGGGCTTCTCAGGAGTGATTGAAGAGAGCTCAGTTTGGATTGGGCTTGGCTTTCATGTCAGTACATTTAGAAGTGCCTATTGTTATTTCTTTTTAGAGATGTAAAAAACCTCCCCTTTTCCATGTTCACTGTGCAACAGACTAGCAGCAACCGCTTGAATGTACCACGCATATGTACAAAGTATACATTCATTCATTATGTGGTTTTTAAGCATGGATCATTCACTTTTATTTGTTCATAAAGCACTGTGCTTGCCAACAGGGCTTTATAAATAATAAATGCTGATAAAAATCTATATAAAGTCCAATTCTTTTCCCACAGAACTCAGCAGTGAAAACACCCCAGGACGCCAGCAGTAGATGTCTGTGTTTAAATAGTGCGGTGTCTCTGAGGTTCTTCATGTGAAGTTTTAGGGAGTATTTGATCAATGTCACGTTCCAAAATATTTGTCTATTATTACGCTTGCTGTTTGCAAAATGCACATGTTCCAAAATTACTCGGTGCCATATCCTGCATAGTTTATGCAAATACAAGCCTGCGCTGCTGCTTTAATTTCTGGGGCTGCTGAATACACCCTATTATTTGCATATTCGTGTAAGGTTTTGTGTACACATTTATTTGGCTTCATCTAATTACTCCTGCGTGCTTTTGGAAACTTGTATTTCCCAGCAACTGCAGTCAGTGGCAGTGGGGAAAATTGATTCTGCTTGTAGTCTGCAGGCATTCCTGCTGCAGAAGTTGCTCAGGATTTTTTGCAGCAACTTTTAAAAGCCCAGCTGATTTCCACCCGCAGTTGCTCTCCTGCAGCGCTGGGCAGTGGATTAAAGAGCTGAGGGTGACTGATGCAGGTGGCACCAGGAGGGAAGGGCTGGAGCCTGTGTTCTCCAGCTGGAGCCTTGTGCCTTTTGGGTGGATGCAGCAGTGTGATCAGTCATGCCAGCCGTGCAGCGATGAGGATTTCGATAAGGCTGATTCACATACCTTGGCAGCACTTTCCTGCCTGTCTACCTCCCTCCCCATGAATTCCTGCGTGCGCTATATTTTGGAATATTTTTACTGGTAATAACCTTCCAAGTGCTCCTGATGGTTCATCGCTGAGGCATTTCATCGCCCTGCCAGTCAAATCTGCTGCCTAGCCAGTGGTGAAATCATTGCCTGAGCAGAAGGCAAAGAGCTCTCGGTTTGACAGCCACAGTTTGTGGAGCAGGAGCCTGCTGCAGTTTAATTTCTCTCCCTAGCCTTTGGCCTCGACTCACTCTGGTTCAAACTGACCTAGTTGCAAGCATCCAACATCTGCCAAAGTCATGGGCTTCTTTAGATAAAGGGCATGCATATGGGAAGCGCGTTGGGAACCAGTTCTGTGGTGTGCTCTGGGGAGCTGTTTTTACAGACCTTTACTGAGCTGTCTCTGTTTGCTACAGCTTTGAATGCAGCTATTCATGTGTTTTATCAAGTGATAGAGGATGACTGGCCTGAGCATGGGATGGAAAGGAAAATAATTGGCCCCTCCCAAGGAGGGTGCATTGGTGTTTGCGTGGGAATGAATGCCAAATTGTTTCTTGTTTTGCTGAATGAAAACTTTTGAGCCATGCTTAACTTCCTGGGGAGAGCTTTGCCCATGCAGCAGTGTTTGACTGCAGCCTGCAAAAATTCTCTCAACTAAGTGTCTGCAGTAAAATTAGTGCTGTGTGACTCCAGGTGAGAGTGTGTGTGTGTATGTGGTCTCTGAGACAGGCTCCTTCTGTGCCGGTTTTATTGCTGCTGGGGTTTCAGATATCAATGAAAATCTTGAAATTCCATCTTCAGCAAAAAGATAACTATCAAAGATAAATACAGAAGTTAATCACCAAAGGGTTCCTGGTGGAACAAAGAGAAGTAAGGGCCCTATGTGATGAGCAGCTGGGTATTGAGGGGTTAACAACACAGTTTGGCTCTTGGATTTTTTAAGTTGTTTTGCTGTGCAACCCATTCCTCTCCTATGTTAAATATAACAGTTACAATTTTATGTTCTGTTGTACAGACCTGATCAAACCCTCCTTAAAATCTGGCAAGATCTGCATGGAGGATGTCACTAAAGTCAGTTTTTGGAATACTGCAGTGCTTCAGAGCTTTCTGTTGCCCTTGGTGCTGCACAATAGAATTTGCCTTTGTGTATTTGCAGCCTGAATGGACTGGGGTGGGGAGAAGTGGGGAAACTGAGGCAGAGATTAAGAGCTTGATTCTGTTTCTGAAGCTATTGATAAAGCATTTGATTGGTTGGCAGCAGCAGAGCCTGAATGGCTTAGGCATGGGTAAACTTAACTACAAGAGCAGTTTTTCCTTTTTAATTTATTATTGTTTTTAATAAAGTATTTGTTTTCCTAGAATAAGAATCAGCTTGAAAATACTGCTGTCTTTTTTTTACTCCCTTCTCAACTTAGTAATAAATTAGCTGTAATGTTCATAATTTATTTGTCACTGGGGCAGTTAAAGGGGAAGAAACCCACGGAGTGAAAATAAAGATTTTAGTGGGGATGAATATTTCCAAGCATTGGCTGGTTATTGCTTACCATTCATTTTCCCTTAATATATCTTTGCTGGCAATGTTATTTCTGGTAAGTTGTTTCTAGTGTGCCTTTCCCATTAGAGAATATTGTCTGTTCTGCAGCTGAGTTGCACAGAAAGTTATTCTAAACTAGATCTCTTGACTACATTCATATTTCTTCTTGAAGAAGCCTTTTGGTTTTTGTGGTTTTTTTTTTTAGGGGGAGGTGGTTCTGACTGTAGAGTGGAGCAGAAACCAAAACCAGCTCCGGGTTCTGATGCTTTCAGGCTCCTGTGGGGTGTTGTGTCAGGAGTGTGGCATGGACACATTAACATAAAAACTTTGTTTAAGTTATAGAAACAAATTCCAATCCAAGTGTGGATTTTTGAGGACCAAGAAAACTTGTAACTGGCATATATATGTTTGTAGTCACTGTTTGTCATGTTTGGGTTTTCCTTAAGTTCTTTCCCAGAGATCTAAAATGGTAAGCAAGGTCACACTCTGTAAACTCTCTTGTTTTTCACATTTCTCTCCTAAGGAGGGACTTTGCTTGTTGACCCTTGGTGTGGCCAATGGGTCAAAGGATCCCACCTCTTAGGTGGGCACATTGTAAAAAGGTATAAAAATAGGTTCTGAGAATAAACCAGCCCCTTTTTCAGAGCATCAGCCTTCTGAATCATGAGTCCACGTCTCATTCATTGTGTCCCACAGCGACATATGTTGATTAGGAGAAAGGGGTTTTTTATCTGCTACTGATAGATGAAATGGTGTAGAGGTATCATGCTTATCTCTTACAATATGTATTATGTACAATTTGCTACTTACAATCTGATGTCTTCTTGCTCAAATGTATTTAAAGGCAGAATATGCTTGATGTCTAAATGTGGACTAATTAATTTTAGTGGTTTTATTATTTTTTAGCAGAAAGTTTGGCAGTTCTTCCACCTCTCTGTAAGGGCCAAGTGATGTTTGTAAGCCCTGAAAGAAAGAACAGTTAGAAATGTTATGGTCCATCATAAAACTTTCAGTTTCAGAAATGTCTCATTTCTTCTGGCCAGCCTTCACTTCCAGAATCCCTCTAGCTCTTGCAGGGTGCCAGTGTGACAGGCTCTGTGTGGTTTAATGGCCTGCAGTGCTCCTGCAGCTGAGGTTTAAAGGGATCTTGAATTAGAGCTGAGAATGCACTGATCTGAAGGGCTGTGCCATCCGTGGGACTCTTCTAGTGGTCGTGTAGCCCCTGTCCCAGAGAAAGCTCAGTGGAACTGTGATCCCTCCCCTTCTCTGCCAGGCAGGACAGATACTCCCTGTTTCCCAGAAAGGGATGTCTGTCAGGTTTGCATGGGCTTTCTTTTCCCTTACTTTCAGGACCAAAAGGACCAAAAAGCCACCTTCTGTCCTGCTACAGCAGTGTAAATTTATTGCTGCAGAAGGGTTATTCTGCAATCATCAAGAAGAATTTGTCCTCTGTGCATTATAATCCTTACTTGTAGACTCGTTGGTCTCCTGCTGTTCCTTCACAGGAAGATCAAACAATGGCAAATTATTCAGTGGGTGAGGTTGCACCTTGGATGAATTAGTGTAGCTTTGTCTCCTGATCAACACCAGATGAAACTACAAGTGTTGTATTTTAAGCATCATCCAAAGCAGTTTAAATAAACGTGATAGTGCTTTGTGTAGTAACTCCTCTAAGTGCTCCAGTGAAGTTTGGAAGACTTAATTTCTCCTATTGCACAGAAAAATGGGCCGCTGATTTTGATTTACAAGGCTTCATTATAGCTCTGCAGCAAAACCAGGACTTGAACCCCAAGAGTCCCCTCTCCAGGTCACCTTGGAACAGTCACTAGACACTCTGTCTCTTTGCAGATAGGCAGCGCAAAGCAAATAGTGGGGGCTGCTCCACCGAGTAGAGATTTCACCCTGCCCTGCTCCAAACACTGTCAGTGGGATCCATAGGGATTGCGGGCTGCTGAGGAAGCTCCTGGGGTGTCTGTCACTCCCCCCATCAGAGCTGTTGTTGCCCTGTTATGGGAAGCATTCTGTGGTGTTCTGAGGGGTGGACCCTGCATCCAAGCTGTTCCTGTTTGAGAGGATGGGGAAAAGGAATGTTCCTTTGTCCCAGAGGTTTCAGCAGGGTGTGCAGTTGTAATCACACAAAGACTTAGAGCACAGGTCTGGATCTGCCTCTCCTCGCTCAGCAAGCTAGGAAACACCTCAGAACTAAAATCGGATTTTTCTAAGCTCTCCAGTTAGCAACTTTTTTTTTTTTTCCCCAGCCTTATTCTTGATTTGATGTGCTTCAGCATTTTTTCACTTGAGTATTCCTTGCTGAAGTGAGGCAGGCAGCCCCCTCCTGCGATTGCACAGTGCCCACTGTATTGAGGTTGAAGATCTTTTACTGAGCTGCTGTTGCAGCAGTGCCTGAACACAGTCAGTTATTTCAGATGACTGCAGTGTAAAAGCAAAATATTTATTTCTGGTTTGCTTGAATGTTTATCATCGTTATTTTCAAGAGGAAAAGGAATTTGCTTTGGTTTCTGTTTTCCCCCTCTGTTGCCTCTCCCTTCATAGCAGCCTTTCAAAACCTCACCAAGCAGCCAGCTGATTTCCCTGTATTTTTTTTAACTCCATCTTGGTGTCTGCAGCTATCACTTGGATGATTTCTGCATGTTTGCAGGCACAGTGGCTCTTAGATAAGTGGCTTTGAGGGCTGGTGTGAGAGCACAGGAGTTGTTATTTCATGCTACCTACATCTGTTTCCTGGGAAAGAATTGCTGGAATTGGCTTATTTTTAATATTTAAGTGTCCTTTGGAAATACTTACCATGCTGTTGACTGGTATAATTAATAATTCCTTAGTTTACTGAAAGTGAAAAAAGACTTAGAATTTGGTTTTATGGTGATCCATCAGTGAAGTTTTTGACAGAACCTGGATAATTCAGTTGTACTGAGGTCTTCATGACTCACCCAGTTTCTGAAGTAACTGTGGCAGGTTTGTTTTTTGATGCTTTGATGTTTGTGTCTGAATCCAATATTTTCTTTAGTTGTTTTTTTTAAGGCATGTACAGACTCTGCCATAAGGAAACTAAAAGAAAACTCGACTGTTGAGAAGAGATTTGTGGTGTGGGTGTGGAAGAATACAGAAACCTTTCAGAAATGTTTCACTTTTCATTTTGAAAGATGAATAGTGGTATATTTGTGGCATACTTTTTGTTTTGTTTTGTTTATTTTGGTCCCCCACTGAAAGACTTTTGGCTGAATTGAAATCAGCACTGGTTTTGGGACAATGTAGAAGAAACAGCCTTGAAATGCTTGTTGCTAACATTTTAATACCTGCAGAACTGCATGAGACAATGTAGAATTGCTTTACAGTGGAGGTTGACAGGTAGTGGTGCCCTCTGCATTCCTAAAACAGAGGAATTACTCTATGAATTTATGTTTAAGGTGAAAAGTAAGTATTTTTCCTGGAATCTTGGAGAATCTATTAGATGGAGCATTTCATGCTCTCAGCTGGCAGGAGCACCTCTGTTCAAACAGCATGGCCAGAGGATAGCAGTGGTGGGCCTGTTTGCCACAGCAGGACAGAGTTCTTCTGAGTTTTCTGTAGCTTCAGATTTATTTCATCCCTTTAATTCTCCAAAGGAATAACAGGGAGTGAGAAAACATCATAACTTAATAGTTTTGCAACCTGTCCTATTAAACAATGAATGGTATTTGTTTTCTCTGGTGGAACTTTGCCAGGAAGGGCTGCAGAAAGATTGTCTGGAGTTCTTTTGTATTTCTGAAAAGGAGGATATGAAATAGTTGCTACCCCTTTCCACTTCTCAGCTTCATAGTTTGGCACATCATTAGCAGGAGACCAGAGATTTGCTTGGGAGCATTTTGTTGCTGGAACCTCACTCTTTGGCTTGAAAGGAATATCTGAAGGGAGATGCAGAGGGACTGGCATGTGCCTTCCTTGGGACAGCAACAAGGGAAGTCCCTGTAGCTCTGAAAAATACCAGAAGTGTATGTGCACATGTGCCTTTCTACACTGAGAAATGCCAAGAGAGAAGAGGAGCATTTAAAAACTTTCCAAGAGAGAAGCTAAAATACTGACTGACAGAAAATTATTTTGAAAAACATGAAAGGGGAATGCCCCCAGTGGTGTCCTGCTGCTTCTTGTGCCCTGCTGATGAGTTTCATCTGCTGGAAACAAGCTCACTTCTGATCCTGACATGGTCTGAGTGTTGTATGATGATGCATTGAGGTGCCAAATTAGAGATGGATCTTTTCTTACCCAGTAATTTGGAAACAACAGAAAAAATAATGGTGTATAACTAAAGTTTGATTTTTAAAGAGGAAAAACTTCCAGTTTTTCAGTCCTACAGCTTGCTTCTCATCATCTCGCTGAGCTGCAAGTAGACCTGTAATTGTTGAGATTTAGGAAAGCTATTTTGTCCAAGGTATTCTTCAAGCTTTAACTCTTTTCTTGTTAAAGGGTGTCCACCTTGCTTGGTGAGCTGTTTTGGTGTGTTAACCTTGGTCTGCAGCCAGATCCCCACCCAGCTTCTCTCACTCGCTCGTCAACACACTGGTGGCAGAAAATGAGGTGAAAAAGCTCGTGGGTTGAGATGAAGCAATTAGTGTCAGGGATAAAACAGACTTGACCTGGGAAAGTTAATTTTAATTGCCAATTAAAGTAGATTTTGGTGTTTAAAGCCAAAAATCAAAACACCATATTCCCCCCATCGCATCCCATCTCTTTTTTTTTCCCCCTAGGCTCTCTGGGAGTAGGTCTCTACCAGATCCTCACTGTGCTCTGCTGGGAGAGCATCCACCCTCACCATGAGCTAAAATAAACCATTAACCACGTTTGAGCACTGACATGCTCTTTGCAGAAATGTTGGCTGCCGTTGGGTAAATGGTTTCCCCCTGAGCTTGGGTCCTGTCTGCACCTGGTGATCAGTCACTGGTTTCTGCAGTGTCCCACTGGGCAGCAAGGTTCAGCGTGTCTGTGTGACATGGTGATGTTCTTTCTGTGCTGCAGGCATTGTCTGTAAAATTGGATTTTTTTTGTGGGAATTAACCTTCCCACAGCTTATGCCAAACGCTCTAGCTTGTGATGGAGAAAGTGCTGGACGTACAGGCCCTTTATGAGAAATAGTGGGCAGTGTTTTTAGGGCTTACCAGCAAAGGAAAACTGTGGGTTTTGTTTTTGTCTTGTCCAGCGTACAGGGCTGAGAGTGGTTAATTACAATGGGCCTTTCAGCCTCTGTATGAGATGCACACTTTGTTTCCTGCTGCCTATGGCTAGTTATAATGCAGGTCCTTATGTCTGAAGTCAGTGCAGCTGCTGGCTGAGGGACAGGAGCTTCAGCTGAAGGGATGCCTTGTCTAGGGGTGCTTGTTTGTGAAGGGCAGTGATGGCTGTTTGGGTGATCCTGCAGATGGTCTCATCCAAGGTGCTCAGTGCAAGGAATGCCCACTGAGCTCAGGCAGGAACCTGCCTTGTCTTCTCTTCTCCAGCTTTGGTCCAAAGAGGGGTGCTTGGACCACAAGCTTCTATTTTTGATACCCAAATGTGATACCAAAACCACTTGAGCCCTTGGGTCACAATGCTACGTTGATGCTAGTCTAGGTTGGCTTTTGGGTTTTGTTAGTTCCCTTTCTATAGTCTGTGATATTTAATACTACTAAAAAATTGTAACTCAAGGGAGCTGCTTAGGGTTACTGAAAAGCTTTCCCACAGTCTTCGGGAACCCTACCAGCTTCAGAGAGCTTGAGAGCAAAGGCTGAAAGTACTCAAATATTCCAAGGAGCTAGATAAACCGTTCATTTCCATGAGCTAATTTGCTTATTGAGGCCGCTTCTGCATTGACAAATCACTGTGTGAATGAATGGATTCCAAAATCAGCTTGGGAGTTATTTGATGGCTATTGAAGTTAAGCCACACTAGCAAGCCATGTGCTAGAGGCACAGTTTTGTGGGTTTGCTGTGTCATTTGGCACAACTGTACAAGCTTTCTCAGATGCTGGCCCTGTACAGCAGTTCAGTGTTTTCCATTGATCAGGACGCAACCAAGGCTACTGTGTTGCACTTAATCTCAGTTCTTGCTCTTTCTTAGCAAGAAAACCAGAAGTTTCAAATTTCTTCTTGCTGTTTCTTGTGGAAGCATTTGGGCCTTGTGGTGTAGCCTCCCTTATTTAAGATGGCATTGATTGATTTGAATTATTCAGCTTAATTCAGTGCTGGACAAGGTTTTTGCCAGAATTTTTATTTTGCCGTCTTATTTAAATAGGTCCCTAATGAATTACTCTAGTTGAATATAATGACTCTTGGGAAATACTGGATGCAGCCTCTAGAATCAGTTCTGTGTGTTTTCAGATTGCAAACTTTTGAAGTTTATCCCTGAAGAGTGCTCAGGGTCCCTTGTTACCTAAGCTTTTCAGGTACTCCCACAGTACTAGACTGCATCTTTGGTATCTGTGGGCAGGTATCAGGGTTAGCAGGGTAACAGCTGGGAGGTAAATCTGGATGCAGAGTTCTTTCTGGGATTTGGTATAAGGTATAAGGTGTAGTCTTAGGCATGGAAGTTTTTTCCCCAGGCTCTCCTACAATGTTTCCAGCTCAATACTTCTCTATCTCCATGTTCAAACTGGCTTGCTCTGAGTTGGCATGGCAGTTTGGGGGAGTGGTTGGCCAAAATGGACAAAAATGTCCAGCAAATAGCTTGAGGCCAAGGGTGGTCTTCTGGTTTAGCTCACCAGGCCTTTTGACATGAACAGAGTCTGTCTGGTTCCTCCAATACTCAAGTTACTGTTGATCAAGTCTTTATAGATTTCTGTTAGGCATCACACTGAGGCTTCAAGGAGTGGGATCTTTAAGAGGTGCACAGAACTTTGCTACACTCAAAGTGCAAATGAAACTAAAATGACATTTGGTTTCTTCTTTATTTGCCCCCTGTAGTGCACAGTGCATAGATTCAGACACTTTCAATTTGATTTTCAGCATCCTGATTGTGTTCAGAACTCTTGGTATCCAGATAGTGTCACAAAATACTAGGTTATGGAGTGTTTCCAGGAGTCCTGTCACTGTGTATTTCCCTGACCACCTCCTCACCCCTACTGTTCAAGCAAGTGAGAGATAAAATGATGGAGGAACAGCAGCTTGATTCCTCTGCACCAGTACTGGTGAGGTAGATTCTCTTGATGGTGGCATCTTGGCAGGAACAGAGGAACATTCCTGCCACATATGGGTAATGTCTTCAAGCCAAGCTCTTGCTTTGCAGCTGGCTGTCCAGACCTGTCATGTCCAAACTGACTCCCTCCATCAGTCAAGACTAATATTTGTACCCAGAGAAATCTGGGTTTATTCGCATTTGGACAGTATGACATGTGGCAGACCTGGGAGAGGACAGCTGAGCCCATGGGGTAACACTTGTTGGCTGAGGAACAACTGCTATTTGTATTTTGTGGTGAGGGTGCAGACCAGGGCTCATTTCCTGGCTTTGTCATGGACATCTCCAGGCCTTCTTTGGGCTTTCTCTCTCAATCAGTAAATGTGCTAGCTGGGTTATTGTCAGGTTCCATGGCCAGCTTGTGGTGTGGGGCACTGAACTGCTCCAGTGATGGTAGCTGGGGTGAAAGAGGCCCCCAGGCTTGGGCCCTGAACCAGGTCTCTAGCAGTTATCATAATAGGCTGAACTAAATTAATTAATGGAGTGGTAATTTTGTGCTATCCTACCTGTGATACCAAGCAGCCTTGTTGCTGAATGGTATCCCTGTTTCCTTCACATCTGCCTGAAATGTCAGGGCTGAAACATTTAGCCTTTTGCTGTTTGAGGCTTCAGTGGAAAAGAGGACTTGGGGCTGCTTTACTCACTCTTTGGTGAGTGATGGATTTTAGAAGAGCCTGAGGGTGTTATTTTCAAGGATGTTTTCTGAGCCATCCTGTCATTGACAGAAGTGACTTACTCCAAGTGTCTCTTTGAAAATGGGACTCTTGTTCCAAAGCCACTAAAGTGCTTTTGAAAAATACCCTTCACTGTTACTGACTGCAGTGGACTGTCTCAGTGGTGTCCAGCTTCCTTCAAAGCAGGGCAAAATTAGAGTCTAAATGTTATGTGCCTGGCTAATAAACTGTATTGTAATTAGTACCTTGGGGAGGCAGGCACCAGGGAGAAGCTGAGGATAAAGAGAATTAACTTCATGTAGAGGCTGTCTGCAAAGGATGAGTGAAGAACTGGAAGGAGATGAGAACATGGGATTTGAAATGGCTGTGGAGGTTGAAAGAACCCACATTGGGAAAGTTCAAGGAAAGAAGAGAGAATGCTCATGTTGGCTGCAGTAACCATTAATTATTGGATGTCTCTGGCTTTGTGTTGAGTGCTGAATGCAAACCCATTCCCACTCTCTAGTGCCTGAATAATGGATTCTTCCCAGAATTTGGTATGTCCCTAGGAGCAGTGATCCTCTGTGGGAACCCCTCTGCTGTTGTGTTTTTGCTCTGATAGGTGAATAGAAGAGGTGAGAACTTCTCTTTTCCTCGCATGTGCTCATTACCATTTTTCAGGGTCTGGTGATTCTACAGCAAATAGATTTAAGATCACCTTCAAACCATGAGTCCTGTTTACACCGTGGCCCTCCTTGCTCACCTCCCAGCCTGCCCCTCCCTTTAGTGGGAAGTTTGGCAGCAGCCAGCACGTGGCTCCTGCTTGTACCCTTGGGCACTGCACAGAGACACAGAGAAAGGAGAAATGAGTTGCTTGTGAGCAGCTTTGTGGGAGGGTGTTACTTAGCAAATAAGCAGGATGACACGGACAGTGCTTGTGTGGGCTGCAGGGTGTGAGGTGGGGATAAGCAAGCAGCACGTGTGGCTCTGGGGCAAGCTTGGGGTGTTGCTAGTTAGGTGCTAGAGAGACCCCAATTCCACCTGCAGAAGTTTGCAGTAATTCAGTATTTCTTTTACGAGTTCTTACAAAGTGCTGTGGAATTGCAGTGCAATGTGGCCATTTTGTTGTTTCCATTTTAAATGGCTTCCTGTGTCCCAAGGCTTACTAAATTAAAGCATTTGATGCACTGGTTGATGAGAAAAGCCTCAAACTTCTCCCTAAGCCGAGCTCCCATTTGCTGCAGCCAGGCATCCTTTCTGCTGGATAGGGAAGTAGAGCAGGAGAGATATCAGCAGAGCCAGAGCAGAAGAGGAGAAAAGTAGTAGGACTTGTCAGAAAAGCTCCTCTCCCAGTATATAGCCTTTATATAATCACCGTTGTCCTCCAACCGTGAAAACTGAATTCTGCTTCCTTCAAAGCTTTTATTAATGCTGCCTCAGAGTGTCCTGCCCGTGTCACTTCTGCCCTGGTTCATGCCTGGCAGCTGGGAATGCTTCAGCAACCAGCTCCACAGGCCTTGCTTCTTCATCTGCACTGTGGCACAACTCGGGTGCAGCCCTTAGCCCCGAGTTCAGCTCTTGATCATAAATTAAGATAACATGAGGCCCTTCACAGGACAGGTTTCCTCGTCAGGCTTGCATTAAGATTTCTGCATGGGAAGTGCCCTGTTTATAGTAGAAAGCCTTCTCTGCAGGCATGGAAGTGTTGTGTTAGGAAGTGTTTCATTAGATGAACAAGCAAACCTGCATTCAGTTGTGGAGGTGGAGAAGGGAGGGTGTTGCAGTGTGACAGCTTGGAATTGTGCCTTTCCACTGGTTGTACATAATCTATGTGCTAGTATATGGGACAGGGCTTTCTTCCTGCTAGGAGTCTTCCAGTGACATGAATTTAATCTCCCCGTCTCAGCTGGAACCCAGCATGATGATGCCCAGTTTGCAGAGTTTCAGACCCATGTATGAATTTTGCTGCCAGTTCTGTATGTGGCCAGAAGTGCTGTAGGAGCCTGCATTTAAATTACACGCTTTGAATTCTTCTTCATCTGGGTTTGTACACCTACTTGCTGTCCATGGGGGGGAAAAAAGAAAAAAAAAAAAATATCCATCTCTGAATGTGTCAAAGATGTTCCAGCAGCTTTCCCTTGGCTGTTTACTTTGAGAGAGAGATTGGCTGCCCCTGCTCACCAGCCCCTGCTGCTGTGCACTTATTCCACATGGAATTCTTCATCCTCCAGGTCTGAACAGTGCCGGCAGCGCTGTTCTGTGCTACAGTTTTTAAAGCATGCAGAAATGCAGCTACAGGGTTGAGGTTTGTGCTTCTTTGCATGTTTATGATGTGTTATTTGGCTGCCAGCGAAAATGACATAACATTTAAAAATAAGTACGGATTCAAATATCTACTGGCTGGGTTGTAAGTGTGCTGCTACTCAAGGAAAGTTTGTGCTAAAAATGGATTCTGGCACTGGGTGTTTTTATGTAGATACATTGTCAGGGACTAAAATACCACCTGCTTTCACACAGTGAGGTCAGTATTGAACAGCAGACTTGGAGGCAGAAAGCTTGTGTGGACACAAGTCTGTGCTTGTGATCATAATATCGCTGTAGGTTGGGCTTTAAAAGGTTAAAAAACTGGATTTTGGCTGTGGCGTGCATCTGTTCCAGAGCAACAGAAAAAGCCTTTCAAGTTCTGCTCAGGCAGTTCGGTGTGGCCTGGCTCTGTACCTGGCTCTGCTTTCAGCTGTTGGTGACTCAGGCTGACTTTCCGTGATGAACGTGAGGGGGTAGCTGCAAATAACACCCCGGTGATCTTTTTGTTCAGAGCGCTGTAAATGGGGCACTGCGCCTTCCCTTCCTCGGGGGAGCTGGGAAAGGGGGTCAGCCCACTGTGTCCCATGCAGGAAGCAAAGGAGGAAGGTATTGACAGCCCTGCCTGCACTGCTGTTTGCAGCAGCAGTGCCCAGGTTAGAGGTTAGGCTTTTATGCAGCATATTTGATCACCAGAGTAGTGGAAAATGCATTTTTACCTTTCAGAGGCACGTGGCTTTTTTCTGGTTTAAGCTATTTTGAAACAAACTGCGGTTTTGCACTGATGGATCTATCAGCTTCTGACCAAACAGGCTATCTTCCATGGGTGCTGAGTACTCTTTGCTCTGTTTGCAGTGTGCAGCAGCTTGGAGCATCGCTGTGTTTGTGGCACAGCTGTGATACCCTGCAGAAGGTGCCCAGGTACACTTGTTCTGTGCCTTGTGTGTTGGCCAAGGGCCAGTGGCACAGGATGCTGTGGCTGCTGAAATGTGGTGAGGAGATGCACAGTGGGCTACAAGATGGCAAGATAGTTTTCTGCCTGATGCCAGAGAGAAGAAGGTTGCCAAAAATGTGTGCCTTGCCTCAGCTAGCAGTGTGATGTGCTGTTTCTCTTGCTGCATAGTGCAATACCCTCTCTTCTCAGGCCCTGAAAATCCTGACCTTGAACGTGTGCTTAATTTGGACTGTGTCAGTAACCTCAGAGCTGGTCACTAGAATATAAAATGAATTTTTCACACCAGTGAGGCACAGATCCAAGCTGCAAACTCCTCATGGCACCAGTACAGTAACTTGCAGATTTTTCGAGTGCTGGCCTAGAAACAGCACAGGCACATGCAGCAAGAGCCAAGCTAATAACACCCTACTTTCAGCAGGAGTTCAGCTGTGGCATCTATTATCCCTGTCATGTGAATGCAAATTTTTATGCAGAGATGATTTCCAGACCGTGAGCAGAGCCAGCTTGGGTGTGTTCATATCACCACCTTTTTTTTTGCTTGCCCTTATGTTCAGGTGCCCAAAGCCAGCTCAGGTGTTGGCAACTGCAGTGAAAATGTATTTCAAGTTTTGACTGACTTCACTGGACCAGGAAGGGTGCTCAAACAAGTGATCAGCAGCCTGAGACGGGAGGTCCTGATGCCCTCACTACTTCAGTGGGATGAGGAACAGCAAGAAGAGCTGTTTGCCTGGGTTTTGGCAAAGGGTAATAAGGTTGTTCTCCTCTTCCCAGCCATCTGATAGGAAAGGAGTGGGAACAATGCCAAGGAAGTGTCTGCCTTTTTAAAAGTTTGATTTAAAAGAACCACAAGTGATCCATCTCAGTGTTGGAATTGAGGAGCAGGAAGATGTCAGAGCAGAGGATCAACATCATTCCCTTGGGCTTGAAGCCTGAGCCTGGTGGCTGTGGGAAGGAAGGTGACTGAGCCCCAGCTCTACAGGAGGAGAGCTGTTAAAGAGTCTCCCAGCAATGGGATCACATTTGCCCCATCCTGCACAGCTGCTGGAAGAGAGGACGAGGTGACACCTGGAGAAGTGGGTGGAGGCACCTGGAAGGAGTGGCACTTCTGGCATGGTCCCTTAGGCTCTTCAAGGAACCTTGTGTTTCCCAGTTCTGTAATGGAGACTGTGGGAGATGGTTTGCGTTTGTTTTCTTTTGGGAACGTAGTTGCCAGGCAATTATTTTACACCCTGTAGCACTGCAGACTTGTCTCTTCAAGTCCAATCTCTTACCACATAACTGAGAAAATGTATTTTACATTAAAAAGAAGCCTTTTGAAAAGGCCCTTCAGGCCTAAAGTCAATGTGTTTTCTATATATAACCCAGTATTATTAATACAATGAACTTAACTGTAGACTCTGTGGGTGAATATGACTTGATCATTGGAGATACGAACAATATTCATTTTCAGTGTACTGAAAATAAACAGCCTATAGAGAAAACAAATTTACCTTGGTTCACAAAGGCCAAGGTCTGTAGATTTGGGACAGACAGGAATGATGAATGTGAGCATGTATTATTGAAATAAGTCCAGAATGGCATGGCATAAGCTTCCGTGGGTTTAGTTACAAAAGTTGCAATACAAATTGCTTTGGCTGGAAAATTTTAAGGTGGTGATTGATTTCTTCTTTTTTTGATGTGGGTCATTTATCACTGTGTGCGTTATGTGAGACATTTTCCTTTTTCAATCATTGAAGAGTGTTTTAGGTTGGTGTTAGGAGGCCCCTGTAGCCCAGGTCTGTTTGATGTCAGTCATCTGATCCAAGTGTGTGTGTGCAGCCTGCCGTGCCTCAGTAGGAGAACAGTGCAAGCATTACAAGTTTAAATCACTCCTAGCTGTTGCACGTTGCAGTGTGTTCACAGAAAGCCAGAAGGCTGGGTTACATGATCTTTTCTAGATGCCCAGCCTGCTTTCTGCATGAGCAAGGTGTGCAGGTGCCCAAACTGGTGTAGTTGTCAGTGGTCCAGCTGACTGATCTGGTATGGACCCAGTCTGGAGGAGCATGAACTTGTGGAGAAACAGCAGCCACACAGCTGATCCGTGTAAGAGCTGCATCGTAGTGGAGCTGCTGTTGAAAACTGAGTGGGAGATGTCTGGAGTAGGTGAAATGGAAGTCATGGAAGAAGGCAGCAAAGCTGGCACGACAGAAGGCTGAGTACAGTGCTGCAGTTACAGTAGTGGCTGGTCAGAGCCCCAGGGACCTGCTAAGAGACAGATGTGAACACATAGGGGTGGCAGGCAGGCACATTGCCATAGGCAGCTGTAGTTTCAGTGCTGTTCCCATTTTCCTGGGTGCTGGCATTTGCCATGGTTAGAAGCCTGGCCTGCCTCTGTCCTTGTGCCTGCTCTAGACCTGTCTGGTCCTGTGGGTCGTTTCACACCAGTGACTTCTTGGGGTCAGACTGCATGATCTGCTCTATCTTGTCCGCATGAGTTTTACTGGGTGCTGTCTTTGCTTCCTGGTAAACGTTTTGATCTTGGGTTAGAAGCTTTTTCTAACTAAATACCCTCTTAGTTGAATCTTTCCATCCCTGACTAAACAGCTGTATAAGTTGACAGGAGTCAGGAAGTAGCAGCTTCACAGCTGTGGGCTCCTGGTGTTTCCCTGCTGTGTTTTAGCAGGAGGTTGTCCATCTGAAGCTGCTGTGCTGCTGCACCATCCCGTGGCCCACCTCCCTGCCCTTAAACAGCATCCACGTGGGCTGTGCTCTAGAGTGATCAACCTGGCATCAGCACACAGGGACTTTTTATAATCCTCCCAGCCTTTTCACATGACATCAGTATTTTACAGGGACCCGTGGTGTCTTCTACAACCTTTTATGTAAGTCTGGATAAACAGAGTTAAGTGTCTTGGAGTGGTGATGGTTGATCTGCTGGGGAACAGGATTATGAAAGGAAATATGGGCAATACAGTGTTTTTATCCCACAGTTACAAGGACACTGGGGACATCCCACATGGAAACTGCAAGTTTAGTCAGGTTAAACCTTATATGAAGGAAGTCCCATAAAAGTGGAGCATGGAGGGTGGGGGAATGATTTTAGCCATGAGCAGAGGTTTATTTTACATAAATGCAGGTAACATCTCTGCTATGCTAATGCTGATTTTGTAGTTGGTCTTCGTAAGGTCACAGCCAATGTCACAGTTCGGGCTGTGCTGTCTGGGCTGCAGCCACCCTGGATAAAATGCAGTTGTGTTCCTGTTGTTCTCTGGCTAAGAATCTGCATGTTGACAGTTTATTTCCCAGCCCTATTTTTATTTTGGGATTTTTTTTTACTGTGACTGTCAGTTTTGCCAGACTCTGCTGATGCTGGTCTCAGCATTTTGTACTTGGATGCTATTTTCTTCTTGGATGCTCAGGGCTGGTATGATGGATTTGTTCTTTCACCACACCCTCCGCTCCTCATAACCCACTTAGCAAAGGCAGAGCTGGTAGCACTGGGTAGCAGTGCCACAGCCAGAAGGAGCAAACTGGGAAATGCAGTGTGGTCTGGCCAGGGGAATAAGGAGAACTGCCAGCTTTTATCAAGAGAGTTGGAATTTGCCCTGTGTTGTTGTTGCCCTCTTGCTTTTCTTTCAGTCTTTTCCCCAAAGTAAAGCAAGAAAGTATTAGGGGATGGTGAGACTCTTTTTCCCAAGTGTGAGTGGGTTAACTTTTGTAAAAAGGAAAAGAATGGCTGAAGTCCCACTGGAATATGAGTGGAATGAGAATTGGGACTCTGGTTTTAGTTCCCTGGTTTGCCACCGATTTACTGTCTCTGTCACTGTGAATTGCACCTGGAAATGGTGAGGTTTTTTGTATCTGAAATCCAGTTGTCCAAAATCTGACCCTTTTGAGATCTGGCACCCACATGTGTCTAAACACCATCCTGCTTTCTAGCTACTTACATATATGTATATAAGAATGGTAAAAGCCTAAAATTTGGCAGCCAGGTCGAAATGTGGGAGACTTCCAAAGCTAGTTAATACCAGTTGGCCTTGAGAAATCACTTCTGTTGGCTTTCAATCTTCCAGCCTAAATTATTCCATCAGAAATTAATTTTGTTGACTGTACTTGTCTCATTAATAGTTGGCTCTCTACCTCAGTTTACACAGCTGTAATGAGTAATCAAGTACCCATCTAGGTACAGCTCAGAAATGAGCACCACAGACATAATTTTGCATGCTCGGAGCTATATATTGATCTTGGAGCAATTCCCCAGTCTGTCAAAATTGGTGTTCACGGGACCCCAGCACCAGCCCCATTAGACCACCTTGCAACAGAACCGTGGATGATAAATCCTTATCCATGGTAGAAGGTTTGGAACCATAGATGATCTTTATGGTCCTTTCCAGTCCAAACCGTTCTGTGGTTCTCTCTCCCATGGGTGCCTGGTGGAACTGCCTGTGGCTGTGGGATGTTGTCTGTATCCCCGCTCCTTGGCGTGCCTTGCTGTGAGAACACCAGCATGATGTTTCCTAGCAGTGTCTGTGCCTGCCTGCTCAGCTCCCAGAGGGCTGGGAGCAGCAGTGTCCCTGTGGAAGGTGAGCTCCAGCGCTGCTCCGGGCCTCTGGAGCAGGGACAGGCTGTGCTGTGCCCTGGCACAGAGGACACCCTTGTCCCTTGTGAGCCACGGAGCTGTTCCATCCCAACAGGGACCTGCACCTGGTGTTGCAGGCAATCTCCTCTCCCTCTGACACCCACACCTGGCTTTGGCATGGGAGGAATGACTGCTCTTGCACTGCCTTTATTCATGGGGTTTGATTTTTAGGTTTCTTTCTCCTTGCCTTCCTCAGCTCTTTAGCTGGAGAGGATTCCATTGGTGGTAGTGTAAAATGATAGCTGCCTGTATGAGAGGAAGGCTGGATTTTCAGAAAACATGAACACAGTCCGGTTTTGGAGATCTGACTTGGACTCTTACCACAGTCAGGTTTGGGAGCTTTTGCTTATGCAAAGCAGCAGAAGTGAGTTGTTTCCATTTTCCATTCTGTTGCCAGTGGGGCTGTCTTTGTCCAACTGTGCCCTGGTGTACCCTAGCAGAGGCAAACTGCCCCTGGAGAAGAACTGCTGTCAGAATACTTTAAAGTCGGTCAGGCTGGCTCCTGCTTCGTGAGGTTTATCAGCAAAGATTTTCAGTGCCTCCAGTGGGAGGCTATTTTTATTCTATCCAGGGGCTACCTTCTGCTCTGAGGTCTTTATCACATTTTTTTTGGAATAGACAAACCTGCCTCTTTTAGGACAACCTTAAATACCTTCATCTTTTACAGTCTGAAAAACGAGATATTCTTTTATTCAAGGTAAAAGTTTTTGGCATTTCTGTGACACATTCAAGATCTCTTTTGTTGTTTTTTTACTGTAGAAGAGGGACACTGCCATAGACATGAGAATACCCTGTTTTCTCCCTTGACTGGGGCTGACAGCCAGTGAGGTACTTAATGGTTCATCCTTCATGCTCTGATCAGTGCTGTGACTGTTGCAGAAAATCCACGTTGTGTTTCACTGCACCATGTAATCAAGATTGGAAGAGCTCTCAAGAGATGATCTTGTTCATTTTCCTGCCCCATGGCAAGATCAGTCATACCTGTGTCTTTCCTAACAGATGCTGGTCTGTGCTCTGCTAAAGATCTCTGCAGCCTTTCCAGGCAGCATGTTTCAGTGCCTCACAATCCCTACCAGTAAAATCTGGTTTCTCCGCATCTTGTATCCAACCTGAATCATCTCTGCTGCAGTTTAAACTTGTCACTTCTTGTCCTGTCCATTTTGAATTCAAAGAACAGGTCATTCCTTTTTGTAGCTATGTTAAATATTTGAAGACTATTCATGTACTTCTCTCTTCTTAGTGTTAAATACCCACAATTTGTTAAATCATCCCTTCTTCATGGTGGATTTAAATCGTCTATGTAAACCTTAATTGGCCTGTCTTCTCAAAAATACTCTGTGACGATCCCAGTCATTAACTAATCCACAAACAGTTTAAACCCTTTGATCAGCATTTTATTTATATACTTGAGTAAAAGCGTTCAATGGCAGCTAAACTGCCTGTTTGTACATCACTGTCTCTCAGTGGCTCGACGGCCTTGTGCTGGTGTGCAGGCAAAGAATCTGCAGGGTGTTCTGCTGCTCCCTAACTGCAGTTCATTCCAAGGGAAAGGCTGGGTGGCTGGCAGGATGTGAAGCTCAGTGTGGTTTGTGCCTTGGTTCTGTGGGACAGTGCACCGTGAAGGTTGTGCCTTCAAATAGAAAGGGAGCCCAAAGCCAGACTAAGGAATCACGGAATCATGGGTGTCTGCAGGCATCCAAAATACACACTGATGGGCACAGGAATTCGGAAGTGACATGTGCTCGGACAGGTGGTAGGCTGTGAAATGTCACTTGGTATTAGGACCTTCTGGTGTGGCTGTATTTGGACAGTCAGGTCATGCTTGGAGGTCAGCTACTGTGCTGTGATTCGGATGTCCTTGATGGGTATGGTTTCAGCTCCAGGGAAAAGTCAAGGAAATTTACACCTCAGCAGTACCTATGGGGAGAATGAAAGACATGGAATGTAATTGTCTCTGGGTTCTTCTCTCTTAGGTGAGTGTTTTAACCACCTTGGAGCGGCGATTCAACCTCCAGAGTGCTGACGTGGGCGTCATTGCCAGCAGCTTCGAGATTGGCAACCTGGCCCTCATCCTCTTCGTGAGCTACTTCGGAGCCCGAGGACACCGGCCACGCTTGATAGGATGTGGAGGGATAGTCATGGCCTTGGGTGCCCTCCTTTCTGCCTTGCCTGAATTCCTGACCCACCAGTACGAATATGAGTCGGGAGAAATCCGCTGGGGAGCTGAAGGGAGGGATGTGTGTGCTGTCAACGGGTCCACCAGCGATGAGAGACCAGACCCGGACCTTATCTGCAGGAATAGGACTGCCACCAACATGATGTACTTGCTGCTCATCGGGGCACAGGTCCTCCTGGGCATTGGTGCTACCCCTGTCCAGCCCCTGGGAGTTTCCTACATCGACGACCACGTGAGGCGGAAGGATTCCTCCCTGTACATAGGTAAGGCTCTCTGAATTTCTTCTCACCAAAGGCTTTCCTTGTGGGCTGGCATCTGGCTCTTGATGCCAGTGGATGGGGGGCCTCAAGGCCTCTTCTCCACGTGCTGCTGTGCTTGTGGAAGTAACTTGGCGTGGGTCTCTACATCAAGCAGCAGGGAAATACAGGAGGTTTGCTTCTGTTGTAGCAGTGGTGGAGGTTGACAGCCATGATGATTGGGCAGATGCTCGTTCCTTCTTTTGTGTTTGCCCAGATTGCTTTAAAGTCTTATATTAGTGGCTTATGGCTGAGTTTTACCTGAAGAATTTTCAAGTGGTGTGTGTGATGATGATTGATTTTTTTGATTTTGGTTTTTATTTTTCCCCCACATGATACCCTAGTTCTTTCTCTTCCTGTTCCAAAGCATGTGTCTGAGTGATTGATCACTGCAGTCTGAGACTGAGAAGGACACAGGTGTTGTCACTACCATTGTCAAATTTTAGCAAGGAAGTGCCAGTTACAGAGTGGGTGCTGTGACCCAGGATGCTGTGGCAGACCCTTGATAATGTGATCTCTGTAACGGAATGGGATGTGGAAGCTGGTGGGGTCTATTCTGAGATACAGTGAGCCTGAAGTAGAACTTGTGGTTCTGGTGATCATGTTGCAAAATTCTTTCAGATGGTTACGCTGTGAAATTTGCCTTTGATTCCCCAGTGAGACATCTCAGTTATTGGGGTAAAGTGCTTATGGGTTTTAGCAGTAGTTCCCCCTCCCAGCCAGCAGGTGTAAAGAGGATGTTGTTGGTGAAGTTTTCTTAGGAAAAAATGTACCAGCTTGGCCCATTCCTTTCTGCAGGACTTGTCACTAGGTAAGCTGCTCCAGTGGAATACATCAGTGGAGTGTGGGCTGCCATTAATGAGAGTCTTCAGCACCTGTTAGTAAAATCCTGGTAACCAGAAGTGTGCACCTGTCCCATCATCCCCACCTTGGTGGGACTTTCAGCTGAATGGATGATCCTATTCCTAGTGGGGGGTTTTTTTGTGGTTTGGTTTATTTTTTTTTTTGGTTGGTTGGGTGTTTTTTTTTGTTTTGTTTTTTGGTTTATTTGTTTTTTGGTTGGTTGGTTGGTTTGGGTTTTTTGTTTGGTTGTTGTTTTTTTTTGGGGGGGGGTTGGTGGGTTTTGTTTTGTTTTGTTTTGTTTTCCCCAAAGACATTTTTATCAAGTTTCCAGGCTGAGTGTGGCCATTGACAGCAAAGCTGAGTGGTCCTGCTGACTTTCTGAGAGCTGTTTAATGTCTTGGGATAGTGCAGAAGCCTGGTGGAAAGTCACTACACAGTGTGGCATTCTTGGACATATTGCTGCTTCACTTAGAGCTTTGTCTGTGTATTCAAAACATGTCCCTGCTTTTCTGTAGCTGGCCATAAAATCATAGTATTTCAGCATTTAGCTTTGTCCTTGGGTCATTATTCATCTTCACTGGTTCTGGAAGTGTTTGTGAGGGATCCACTGGTCAAAGAAGGATGATGTATAAAATGCAAGATACTGTACAAACCAAAGGTGAATAATGAGACTGAATTCGCTGGAACAACTGTGCCAACACCATAAATGATGAGCTGGAATTAAGAGTGATTCTAAGATTATCTATTATAAATAACTATATAGAGGAGCAGCAGCTTCTTTCAGTCTGTTCCGTGGGCATTTTTTAAGCAATGCTTCATGTCTTGAGAACAGGCTGGAGGAGGGTGCATGAGAGGAGGATTAGGAAGAGTGATTCTTCTTCTTCCTGAGCTACATTCATCTTGTATGCTAAAATAACGTGTTTAAAGTTGGCAGTTCAACTGTAGCTGGGAAAATATTTCCAGAAAATGATTACTGCTTACTATATGCTGCTTCTTTTTTTTTCTGCAGAGATAAGGATGTTGTCTAACCATATTTGTTACTACATGTGGAGTTTAAAAACAAACAAAGAAAAAAAACCACACTGAAAAAACCCACCACAAAACCCCAAGCATTGTGAGGTTGTTTGCTTTCTGGCTTTGGCTGTGGAAATCTTAATCTGAATTTCTACATCTGAATTGTGGATTACAGAGGAGTGCCTGTGTATGCACACTCAACCAGCAATGTAATTTAATTTCTGCCCTGTCCTAGCCTATCCATCACAAGTAAGGTTTCAGATACTGGATGATTAATTCATCTATCAACTTGCAATCAATTGGGCTAGTGAAAATAAAAGCTACCAGGGAAAAAATCTATTCTGTGAATGAATATAAATGGAGAAGAAACAAGTGGAAATGTCATCTTATGTTGCTGGATACTTGAGAGGAGGTCAAATTGCTCGGTTTAAATGTTGTTTGAGAATTATTTGCTCAGATTTGTCTTTAACTGATTATTTTTGTTGATGTCATCAATGCAGTTTTCAGTGGCCTTAGAAGAAAGCTGGCTGAGCAGTGTACCCACTTCATTCTGCTCTGTTTCGCAGAGGAAGTAACTGCAGAGTGGATACTGTCATTGTGCTATATTTATATCAGTTTGCTTTCTCATAATAGCACACTCACTCAGTGGGGGCTGTGTGTGACCAGATGAAATGTTTTTGGGCAAGTTCCCTTAGTTGAAATTAGGGGCAAATCTGGCATAGATCGTTCTCTCAGGATAGGAACTAATTAATAACAGTGATGATAGTCTGGCTGAACTTTCTAGAATGACTGGCTGCTGCTGAGAAATGATCAGATTGACCAGTTTGTGCTGTCCTTAGTTTATTGCTCATATTCAGTCTGTGTGTGCTGCATTGGGCAGGACTGTAGCTGAGGGTTAGAAGCAGTCTCTCAAGCTGACAGCTAAGGACTAGTCATTGTTCACCTCTGTATTAAAAACCCTTGTGTCTCAAGGCAGTGAATTAGATAGAAATAACTGTGTGCACTGAGGGAGTTTTTTTTTTCCTCCTTCTGAGTTGTATGATAGTTAAGTGGAGTAATAATAAAATACCTATTATGGTGACTTTTCAGTGAAATAACAGTACAAGACAGCTTCTCTGGTTATATAAAAAAATTCCAAACCCCGAGAACATCACCCCTAAACCTTCTTTTTGGTGTGTTAATGCTCATGTATGTGCAGAAGAATGCAGATGTGATACCATACGGAGTTTAAAGTGATGCTTTGGCTTTAATCATTAGTGGAACTAATAGCATCTGTGGAATGTAATATTCTTGTAGCTGTGAAGCCCATCAGATTTCTCCTGTGGTTTCTCTGCAGTGACAGGCACACAGGAGGTTGTGGGCAGTGCACCTCTGTTGTGCATCCTTTGAAGTCAGAGGTTGCTCAGGCTGGTGCTCTGCCAAGGAGGTGGGGATTTTTAGAGTTTCTTAATTGGAGAGGCAGGGGTCAGATACTACAGGAATATTTCTCTGCATGGGCTGCTGACTTGCAGCTTCATGTTTCTTGAACTAATGGCAGATTTATTTTTTTTTTTTTGTGCCTGTGATGTGTTGCTACCAAACTCAAAAAGATTCTGTTGCTGTAGTAACCAGGCCTAGGAGAATGGGCTGTGTTTTGGTATCCCAGGGCAAAATGAATCAAAGAGATGAGTGTGTGAAAGTACACACCAAAGTATGTTCCAAAGGGAACACATTTGTGCTGTAGCAGGGTTAGAAAGATCATGGCACCATGCCTGCTCTGGATGATCATAGAGTCATAGAACAGTCTGGGTTGGAAGGGAGCTCAGAGATCATCCAGCTCCTACCTCCTGCTGTGGGCAGGGACATCTTTCACTTGAACAGGTTGCTGGTCAAGTGAAACCTAATGATGGGGAAGAAACTGCCCTCCCGTTTCAGCATCTGAGCACCTGCTTGACTCCAAGGTCTTAAAGCTGGCAGTAGCAGCCAAAAGATGGAAAAAAATAAAGGAATTTTCTTAGCTGTTAAAATTGGGGAAAATGTTCTGGTTTGGTGCTGGTTTGCTTGCTTCTCTGAGTCTGATCTTGTATTTAATACTGGAACTCCCATCTAGAGGTTTCCAAGCAAGCAGATTAATTTTACCTGTGTGCTTACTGGCATCTGGCATAAGTAACCCCTTTGAGTGAAGGAATTCATCATTCCTAAAGACTTTGTGGGGCTTGTTACTGCTCCATCTTCACTAGTGTCAAAGGATTCCTTCAATTTGTGGCACTGTTTATTTTAAAGGAGTAAAAAGTTGAAGACTACTTACTATACGGTTCTTTTCTCCACCCACTAATGACTCACTTGGCATTTCCTTTTTTAGTTCTTTTTCTGCTCAGTCTTGCTGAGTTCTCTTGAAATCAGTGAGAACTTTGTCATTAGGAGGGAGATCAGAGGCATCATGGAGCTGATACAAAGAGGGGAAAAAAGCCCTGATCTGACAGTGGTTTTATGGATTTGCAGCCTCTCAGATAAGTAGGAGCTTGCAAGTGTTTTCTGGTCACTGGGGTGCCCGTGCTGCTCCCAGCAGTGCTTTGTGAGTTCCATTAGAGCCAGTGCAGTGATGTGGCTGGTTAATGTTTTTAGCAGTCCTGAGACACACCTTCTGGCCTTCCTGCTGCATTTAACATTTGCTGATAAAAGTCCTTGCATCTTGTCTGGGACACGGTTACCTGTAGAGCAGAATGAATAGCCTCTGGGAGCCAGTATTTGATCTGGGACAATTAAAGGCTGCATTAAACAGAGGAAGTTGCTATTATTCTGTCTCCTGTTGATGGAGGAAATTGATATTGATGTTGGAAGGAGCCCTGCCAGGTTGTGAGGCTCATTCAGAAGAATGCTGTGCTGATCTTTAATGTGTTTCAGAGTTTCTCTTTGCTTTTGTTGAAACTGTCTTTGTGTTTGGCATTGTGGACACATACCCCACATGTTCAGCACCAATGACTTGGAGCTCCTCGCTGAATTGCAGTAACATGAAAAATGGCTTAAAGGGACGAATCTTAAGTCTAGGAGTATGTGCTCAGGAGTGATGAGTGCTCCTGAGTTATTGGTGTGCAAGGGTGTGTATCTGAGCACAACATCCTCTGGGGCATAGAGCTGTCCTTGGTCTGTTTCATGACAGGGCAGAGGAGTGGAAAAAATGGATAACTCAGCTCTGCTGGATGTGTCTGTTTAGCTGCTTTCTTCTGTCTTACCTATTAGGTTTTGTCTGTGTGTATTTTGGTTTTATCATATGGTTTTTCCAGCTCTTACCCTTGGTGTAAGAGGAGAACAAAGGTGTGTTCTTACCACATCTGCCCAAACTAACTGTGTAAAAGAGACAGGACCCTGTAGTGCAGCTGCTGGCTTAGTGTGGGATTATTTTGCATCAAATGTGTAGAAACACTTTTTATTTTGTGATGACAGAGAGAAAGTTCACTCTTGCTTCTGGTGCCTTCCTTCTTGCTTTAAGCACCAGCTCAAGATTTGCTGCAGAGGAAGACAAACATGCCCTAATTGGAATCTTGCTGTCTCCAGGGATAAATTTGTCCATTTGAAAAATCATTTATGGTAGCTTACGTCAGTCAAAATGATAGCAGCCATTGTGCTTTGGAGAAACAGAAACATTTTCTCAACTGACAAGAATTAAATCCAAGAGTTAGTATCTATGCTGATGAGTTAATGGCAAGTTATCAGTATAAGCTGCTGAAATCAGAGTTTGAGTCAACAATTTTGTATGTTCAAGGTTTGCTGGTTTTGTCTCTACCTGATGAAAAGTCTCTTACATAGAGGATAAATGTGTTTTAATCAGTCTTATCCCTTTCAAAGCTCTCAAATTTCTTGACTTGTATGTCTGAACCTACATTTCTAAACCACAGGAAGTGGGATAATTGTGTGTTTATGGCATACAGGTCCTATCGTCAGCCTTTTGAGGCTGTCTGTTGATGTGTATTGATTGGAAGGCCTTTAGGACCCACCTGAGAGGTCTGTACAGCTCTGCCCATCCTGGCTGCTTATCCTTTCACTCCTCACAGCATCTCCCACGTGGCCACTCTCCTTCCTTTTGTGCTCGTTTGTGGTCTGCAAGCAACATGGGTACTTCATTCACATTAGCCCTTCTTGCTGGAACACGCTCCTCTGAGCTCACCAAAGGCTCTGCCAGCCTTGTGCATTCTTTCCCCTTCTTCCTTTTAAAGCCTGTTTGATGAGGTCTTTCGCAGTGGATTGTAGCTGACTCCTATCTGTTGTATTTACTCTGTGCCCACTCCATACCCATCAGCTGCCTGGTGAGTTTGTCCACCCCCGCGTGGGCACAGCAGCGAGGATTGCTTTTCTCCGTGCTGCTTTCATAGGTGTGTAATATTTTTAGCCCGAAGACGGAATTCTGTAATGCTTTTGTTCGGTAAGTGCATCCTCCTACGGGTGATTTGGAGAGCCTCTCCTTCCTGCCAGCATCTCCCATGGGCTGGGAAAGGCACACCGTGAGCGCTGAGCTCCGAGGCGTGCTGCTGCCAGCGCCGGGGCTGCCATGCCTGTTCATTACTGAAAGGTGTCTTTGCAGCAGGCTCCCTGGGCTGCCTTCCCTGTGGGGCTGGCTGTGATCAGATTAAATTACACGGCTTCACGCAGATATCCCGGTATTAACCCACTGATCCATCGATAACCTGCAGCCTTTTATAATTATGCCCCTTTGGGGAGAGATGGGTGTTCTCATTTGCTGCGTGTCAGCGGGGGCTGGCTCGCTTACATATGTCCCCCTTTCACAGTGCTCGTGGTAATACCCTGGAAAATTAAATGGAAGCAAACAAGTGTGTAGGGTGTATTAGAGCAGTAACAATAATCAATTAATGGGAATAACCTTTCCCACTGCAGGCAGGAAGGCTGTTGCGAAAAGCAGTAGCTGAATGGATGTATTTATTCAATTAAATAAATATATGCACGAAGTCGTAACTGCTGTGGGCTCCATTATTTTACAGCAATTGTTTCAGTTACCTTAACCTTCTGCTAATAGCTTTTTTTTTCTTTTTGCTGTTGTTATGAGCTGAGTAAATAAAGCTTGGGCCCAACCAAATGACTTTGTGTGAAAGCATATTGAGGGTGGTAGCTGTTTCCATGTTACCCTGTGCTGTGTACTCTGCAGCTGATTTTTGCCTTAATTAGGATTTGCTGACTCTGATGTCTTGTAAAAATCACTCCATTTGTTGAGTGTGTTGGGTTTTTTCTGTGGTGTGTTTTTAAAAAGTCATCAGCTGGGAGAGCCTAGTGAGGTACATCATTCCTGGGGCAGCCTCTCTAGTGCACTGCCCTTGTCATTTAAATGGCACATATGCAGAGTCCTGAGGTTCATAAATTTAATTAAATAGATTGGAAGGTGGTGAGTTGCCCATGTCAAAAGCTGAAGGCTGTATTGTGCCTCCCTGATGGCACAAACAGGAGTGGTGTTTGCCAATCCTGGCCCTTCTCCTGGGAACTTGACCGAGACTCCCCAGCTCGTTGCACATGAGTGTCCAGGTGTTTTGGTTGCAGTTTGCAGGCTGCCACTGAGGACAGCTGGGGCTCTGTTTCCTATGGCAGGACAAGGCACAGAATTTTCCCCTTTGCCAGCACAATTCAGGGCACTGGCTGGATATTACTGGCTTACCTGTAGGACAAGGGTGCTTATATGAGTGTATAGGAGAATGCAGAGCTCTTTCACACAAGTTCCTGCTTTCCACCTTTCACAACTGCCTCTCCTGTGCCTGGATGAGGCTCAACCAAGTTTTCTTGCACTCTGGAGAAGTTGCTGCAGGTCTGAGCTGGGTTCTGGGCAAGCTGACACACCCTTTGGGTGCCAAGTAAATGCTATTTGACTAACCTCCTAAAAGTGTTTGCTTTTGCAAAGTCCCAAGCAGTACCATGGCACACATGTGCAGCTCCATTGACCCACAGGGTCTGGCAGCACTCAGCTGCCAAAGCTGTTGAAATGTGGTTTTATCCTGGCTTTGCTGGGCATTGGTGACTCTGAAGAGCACTCCACCACCTCTCTGTCAGTGTTGCACGTGCCACTGTTTCATGGCCCTCCTCGTAATACATTTCTTCTGTATATCTAGTCAGAATTGACCCTGTGGTAGTTTAAAACCTTTATCTCTTGTCCTATCGTGACACGCCCTGTGAGGTGTGAGATGGCCCAGCAGTGTGGGATTTGGGGCAGAGCTGCTATGGGGACACGAGTGCAGCCTCACTAAGTGCAAGTACCTGATTACCTTTCATGCACCAGCCTGGAGAAAAAAGTGGTGGGTGCCCCTTTTACAAGGGGTGGGTGCCTTGTAAAAATTAAAACTCCTCGACATCCTTTGTGGTCATCTTAGCAGCCAGTGGAGTGGAAGCTCTACCTTGGTTTGGTGAACATTGGAATTTTATAACTTTATGGATTTGTTTCGCATAAATGATAAGTTTGCATAAATCTGGGGTTATTTAAGCTACACACTTTCTCCTTGGCTTTGGACAAATTCTGGCTTTGCTTTCTCAAAGTTTGGTTGTTTGGTTCACAGTTGGTGTCTGCTCCCAAAATTGCTTCTTCAAACTTTGCCCTTTTGAAAGATCTCAGTCTTTTATCAGATTTCTTTTTACCAGGGTATGGCCATTCCATTAACTATGCTGCTAATGAGGTATTTGGCTTTTCCTAAGAGGGAGGCCTGCTCCTACTAAGCCCCCTTTTGATTTCAGTAATAGGGATTTTGTACAGAGGAGACTATCCAAATTTGGTCCTTTATTAACCAGTTAAAATGTGAGATTTAGTTTCTTGGATAGAAGTTAACAGCATGTGACTTTGCTCTTTGACTTAATACCTCAGAGCTCTTGAGTGCAGCCAAACAAAGCTGTGTCTGTGACAAGGAGCAGGATCTGGCTAAAGGCAGCAGATTAAAGCAATAGTGAACATTCAAGTGCTCAAACTGGAAGAAGAGCAAGATGCTCTGTGCACCAGTTCTTTCCTCTCTGTGTCCCTCTGCTTTCCACACTTCTCCCCAGTGGTATTCTGTACATTCCTGCCCTCAGTGTTCGACAAACCAGTCCCACTGTAACTGTTTGTACAAGACAGTGATACTGCTTATTGGAGTTTGAAAGAAATAATGTTAGAGGGGAGTAAAAGACAACTGGGACAACTTTGCTGTGTTAGTAATTGCTGCAGAGACCAATTACCCCGTGATGAAAAACCACCTCTATCTTGTTAGCCATCAGCTACAACATATGGATGTCCTAATTCAATCAGACTGATCATCAAAAGAATAAGACTTGTTACAGAGAGCTTTTTCTCAGCAGACAGTTATAAACTGTGTGCTGGGGTTAGAGATTGAAGGGGTGGTAGCATGCAGGAAGTGAACTACAAAGTCACTGGCTGTGCTTCTGAGGTGTCTTGAGCACTGATTAATGTTTTACTGGCCTGAGCCGTCAGTTCCCTCTGAGCTTTCTGTTCATTCTGGGCATTTGTTGGTTTTGTGGTGTAGAGATGTGTGTTTTCAGTATTTTATATAAAAACTCACACTCCTGCAGTGCAAGCGTACAGATATTTTACTGCACTTGTGTTTTATCTCCATGCACATCTTCGTGTCCTCTGTAAATGTGCTGCTGTGGTACTGGTGGGAGACAAGCACCTGGTGTTGTAAAGGAAGCAGCATTGCAGGAAACAAAGTTATTTGCAGTGGTTCTGGGTAAGAGTTCTGTGGAGAGTTTCCCACGAGTGCCAGAGGCTAAGAGGTTTGTAGGGAGAGATAACACCTATTTAATACACACGTGTTCATGCTTGGTGGATCTTGTTCTGACCAGTGTGACTAATCATACTCAAGAATATTTATATTTTGTTTCCCAGTTGTCACTTGATCTGGTAAAATAACATTTTGTCCCTTCAAGCCTTGCTTCACTTCGTGTGTTGGTGAGACTTTCCTATGAAATGGAAACAGTCTCTGCTGTAATTGTATACCCCACCTCATTAGCAGCTTAGAGTCCTGGAGATACTTGATTTATAAGTAGGAGCAAAACTTAAATTAAGCTTAGGTTAAGCAAATACTCCTACTCAGCAATGTCTCAAGGGTTATAAAACAAGTTAGTAAGAGGGTGAGAATGGACCCCAGGAATTCTGACTCCAGCGCTCTGCAATTTCTCTGAGAACTAAAGCATTTCACTGCATTCCCGCAAAGCAGTGTATCTTCCATGGGTGCAAACATTCCTTTCTTTTCAGTGTCAGAGGGGTTACAGATCCTGGCTTTTTGTCTGCTAGCACTAGCCTGCTCCACCTCTTCAAACTATGTTTAACTTGCCTCCAAGAGCTGGGTGATTGCATTGTCCAACAGTCCTTGCATAGTGGAGAGAGACTATTTACAAGAGCATGTAGTGACAGGACAAGGATGAATGTCTTCAAACTGGGAGTAGGTTTAGATTAGATATGAGGAAAAAAAAAAACTTGACTGTGAGGGTGGTGAGGCACTGAAACAGGTTGCACAGAGAGCTGGTGGATGCCCAGTCCCTGGAAGTCTTCAGGGCCAGGCTGGATGGGGCTCTGAACAACCTGGTCTAGTGGAAGGTGTCCTTGCCTGTGGCAGGGGTGTTGGGATTTAAGGTCCCTTCCAGCACAAACCAACCTGTGATAGTGGTTGGTGAGCTGTAAGAAGCATTTTGGGGACAGTCAGACACCTCACTCTTCTGTAACTTGTTCCCAGGAGCCAGCAGCACAGGGATGCACATCCCAGACTTGTCCAGTCACCTTTGAAGCTCACTTACAGCCTGCACAACAAAAATGGTAGCAAATTCCACAGTTCCCTGTGGCTCTTCTCATCTCTGAGTTAGGTTGTGCGTTTTTCTTCCCAAGATTGTTGCTTTCTTGATTGGATATTTAGGATTTTGGCTTTAAGGCTGTGAAGGTGGCAAAGTGGGCACAAAACTTCTCTTGGAGTAAAGATATCTTAGAAGTGGCATCTGCCTATCAAAAATCTGCTGAATTAGCAGTCGTGCCTGCACCCTGATCTTGCAACATCCCACCACAGACGTGCATGTGGAATTCCTTGGACTGGTGAAGAAAGTGCTTTGGGGCAGGGGAGATAAGGCACAGGCTGGCACAGCTGGCAAAAATCAGGACAGGCAATCCCATTAGGTGAAAAATACAGTCTTAAATGGGTTTTGCCGATGCATAAAAGACCTGTTGAAGTGAAAATTTCAGATAAACAAGAGAAGTGAAAATGCAGCTGTGCTGCTCTCCAGCATTACTGTGTAAAATGCTCCCATGTGTGGCTCCCTGAGTTCATCTCAAATTCTGCACCCTCCCAAAACTGTGGTAATGTGGAGATGAGAGCAGCTGAGTGAAGCTTTCTGAATAAATTAGTCTCGCTGTCCTGTGGTATTCCAAGTCTGAGTAAACAGATGAGACTTACTCTGTGCCTTAAAATCAGCAAATTTGGGTTTTATTAGCCCTGGAGGGGCAGTAAATTCTAGAGCTGAGCCAGAGGAGCAGAGGAAGGAGTAGGCAAGTAAGGAGATGTAGGACTGGCTAAGGATATGCTCGAGAAAGTCCTTGCTGCTTACTGCAGCCCAGGAAGGCTATTGGAATTTGAATCTACAGTGCGCTGGGGAGCTGTCGGAGGTGGCTTAGGATGGGGTAAGGATTTGGGAAATCTGCTTGAGCAAAGGCTGCATTCAGCAGAGGCAGGAATGAGGATGGTGGCGAAAGGGAAGGTGGAGTGTTGATGTGAGCAGCAGCATGTTAAAGCTGGGGGGAGTGGGGTGTTGGGGCAGGAGCAACCAGAGTTGAGACTGGAGCTCAGCCAATACAGGAGAGACACGGTATGGGCCATCTCTATTAAAGTCTACAGAAACCTGGATCCTCCCAAGCAAAGACTCCATTTTTTTATTAAAATCCAGGCTCTTAACACAATCGGCACCTGCCTGGGAGTCAAGGTGTCTAAGTGGGATCTGCGCTAAGCGTTGCCTTTCTGGGTCACAACTGTTGCACCATTGTCTTGGGTTGTGGATCCAGGGGTGTGTATTCTATTTCATTGTTAAAAGCAGTTGGGGAGATGTTTTTCTTTATCTCTTGTAACTCTGGGAGGAGTGGGGCGGGTGTCTTCTGATGATGGGCCAACTCTTAAAACCAGGTAGGGCAGTGTTTCTTATTTCTTTCACCGCCCCTCCTCCCTCCAGGGGAATATTTTCTGCTAATGGGCCATTAACACCTCCCCAAACGAACACATCCACATTCCATCATCCTATTGTGAGATGCTCCACCCAGTGGGGGGAGCCAACCATTCCTACCTGGATAAAACTGAGACACAGGAACAAGAAGGCATCTGGCTTCACCCAATTTCTGAGGGGAAGACTGGACCCCATCTCACCATCACCAGACCCATTTTCACCATCCCTGGACCCTTTTGCTACAGGATCATTTCTACTTCAACAGAACCAAATCTGCCACTCCAGGAGGACTCACTTCTGGACTGCTTCCAACACCCTGACCAACAGGGTGTCAGGTTGTAGCTCTGACTCTGTCAGGGTTTTCCAGGATTGCTTGTTTATTTGTGTGCTTGTTTGGTTGGGTGATTTTGTTTTCTAATACATTTGTATTGTTAATATTCCTAGTAAAGAACTGTTATTCCTATTCCCAAGTCTTTGCCTGAAAGCCCTTAATTGCAAAATTATAATTTGGCTGGGGTGAGGGGTTTACATTCCCCATTCTAAGGGAAACTCCAGCTTTGCCTGGCTGATACCTGTCTTTCCAAACCAAGACAACCATCCACGAAGGTCTTGGTGTGCGCCTCCTCCCCGACCACAGCCTGCTCAGGCTCTCCCTGCTCTCGCAGAGCCTGCTTGTTTTGTGAATAAACAGCGAGTGTGTTTTGATGGTGGGTGTGGGTGGTGTCAGGAGCGGAAGCCAGTGTGCCAGAAGCCTTGTTCCCAGAGAGAGATCCAGTGTTTACCAAAATGCTAATTGCTGCCTCCAACCCATCATTATTTGTCTTCTGCCCGCAGCACACCGATCAAGGTGCAGATAGCGCTTTCGCTGGGTAAAAGGGTTGTAAGAAGAAAAAGAGATGCTCTTGAATTTCAGCAGTACTACTGGGTGCTGCTTTACTTTGTGGCTTTTTTTTTTTTTTTTTTTTTTTTTCTTTCTTCTGGAGGGATTTTTGAGACTGAAGGTTGCAAAGGAAGGAAGTGCTTTTGGGTTTGGTTTTTTTTTTGGTTTTGTTTTTTAATGCCCCATATGGCCGTTTTATTAACTGGAAAACCTCCAGCTGAGAATTGGATGGTGTTACAGAGCTACAGAGCAAAACTCATTCCCAGCCGTGTGGCAGAGAGTACTTGTGCCTTTGAATGTGTGCCATGCCTCTCCCAGCTAGGGTTAGGGTGAAAAATAAAAGCTGCATTTGCCCTGTTTTGCTGACCCAAGGAAAACATTGTTGTTTTTCATGCTGGGGATGTTGAGCTTTTCAAACTAAATGCTAACCTTGAACATGTTAGTTGTCAGCAGATCATCAAAGAACACTTTGAGTTGAAGTTATGGGAGTGACAGGTAGAGCAAACCTGTAAGTTTGGGGGGTTTATGGCAGTGAGTTTATCCACCACAAAAATAGTAGTAGAATAGGTACATTTTGACATTATTCTCTACTTGTATGAGTGCGTTTTCCTACTATAGCGTAAAAGAAACATTGCAAACCAGACTTGTGTAACAGTGATCTGCACTTTGTTGTTCAGACACTTCCCAAGGATTGGCTCTTTGATTCCTGCCTGAGCAGCATTTCTTCGCATTGTCTACGGATTTCTGTCCTGTCTCCCCTGCTGAGACAGAGAAATTACTTGCTGTCTGTAGCATCTCAGTTGGCAAATGAGACTGAGAATTTAGAAATAACTTTAGAAGATGTTTATCATCTTCTGTGAGTATGTATGTTGAAGTTACTACCTCAGATTTCTGTCCAGGAGACTTGGAAACAGAGCAGTTCTCCAGCCTGCATTTTCACTTGTCATTTTCTGTTGTGCAAAGTGGGGAGAAGGAGGGTTAGCCTTTGTTCTCAGGGTGCCTTGATTTTTCCACAATATCTTGCAGACTTTCTGTCTCAGAGGGATGCAGGAGAGAGGAATGGAATTTGTTTAAGTGGATCTCTTTAGATTTAAGGATTTGCCTCCCTGTCAGTCATGGGTGTAGAAATGGTTTTGATGTTTGGAAGCAGAGCTTTCCCACTTCACATCCCAGAAGCTGTGCCTCTGGTTCTGCTCCTCACAGCCTCCAGAGCTGTATCCAGCACAGTGCAGTCCATGCTCACACTGTCACGAGTTAAAGTTCTGCAGATGATTCATTGTTTTTGCTGCCAGCTTCCCCCTGGAGCTGTGCTAGGTACCACAGAACTGCTGCCTACCTGCCAAAGGTGATTTTAGGACTGAATGGGCTGGAGCAGGTTCAGGGGTAGGCAGAGCTCCCTGTGTCTGCGAGCAGTGACTGGGGGCTTCTGCTTCTTTTCCCTGGAGATGCCTCTGGATGGGAGACAGCCTGCCAGGGACAGAGTGGATAAATAAGCTGGGCTCTGGTTACAGCAGGTGGATAGTATATCAGCAGGGTCCTCACAGCAGTGTCCGGGGTTTGCTGCCAGCTGGGCCAGAAGCTGAGATAACCTTTTGCTGCAGTAGCAGAGTCAGGGCTGTGTCACACCAGGTGCCACCATCAGTGCCTCTGGGGACAGTGAGTGTGCTTGGTGGCATCACTGGAGCGAGGATGGTGTGCTGCTGCCGTGGGGAGCTGGCACGGAGCAGGCACAGTCTCCATTCTGCAGGGTCTGCACCTTCAGCTCCTTCTCTAACCTCTGCCCTTCAGCAGGAAGGCACTGGAAGAGAAGCAGGAGGTCCAGCATTGACCATTGAGGCTTGTTGCCTCTAGTTACAGGCATCTTAGTCACAACCTGTCTGTTCAGCACAAAGTGGCTTCAGTTGCCTGAAGGGACCTGGTTTTGTGCTGGTCACAAACACGTGAGGAGGCTGTGTGGTGTAGCTCCACTGATGCCCCAGGCTGTGTTGCTGCACAGGAATCAGTATCCCTTTTTCAGCCAGCTGTGTTCATAACCACACTGTGTTACAGCTGAAAGAAAGGGGAGGTTTAGAGGTGACAGTTGTTGTTTAACAGACTCCTCTGTGCAGCAGGAGGATGAGCCACCTCCTGTACAGAGATTCCCCTCTCTGGGAGAGGGAGTTCAAATCTAACCTCGAGTCACTGCATGGAGGGTCCATGTAGCTGAGTCTTCTCCCCTACCAGGTGCATGGGAAACACAGCTGCATGTTAGGGTTTGGCACCATGTTTGTTTCTGGCGTCTCCTTCTGCTCTTCCTTAACGAGGCTTTTGGGTTTAATTACAGTTACTGCCTAACTTCAAGTCCCCAGTGCCCTTAAGTTCACAGTAGTCGAGGGAGAGACAGGCTGCTCTGAAGATGAGCTTAGGACATGGGGCTCATCTCTGGAGATGCTGCTCTCCAGGAACTGCTCCTGCATCTGGGGATGCCATTGCCTACCCAAGTCGCTGGCTTTGGGTTTGAGTATGGGTGGTTAGAGTGTACTCCTTACACACTTCAAACACAGATTGTGCAGGATTACTGCTGGATAACAGCCAAATCCCAGGCAGTAGAGACTGTTTAATCACACTCCTCTGTCTCTGCTGGATTAACATAATTAATGTAAGCCCTTTTGGATGGGCGACCTGTTATTTGTCTGGTGCAGTTCTTCATTTGTGCAATGCTGTGCATATACCCAGGATGCTCTAGGAATGGTGATGAAGGTCTAATTCCACTTGCATACAACTGTTAACCAAGTAAATCTCCACTGACAGACAACAAGTTTACTAACTCTTCAGGGGAAGTTGTAGACTACTTAAAATCAGAATTCCAAAGTTATATTGCAGTGATAATTTTCCATGTTTCTTTAAGGGAAATTAAAATGCTCTTTTTTATTTTTAGTCTAATTTCTTTAGGGAGCAGAAAAAAATAATTAATAAACCAAAGGTTCGTCAGTGCCTTCTGGCCCTGACCAATTTCAAGGGTGACACAGAGCTTAATGTGCAGTGGAGGTAATAGTGATTGTGTCCTTGCATGTCCAGCTTGAGAACATGGGGCAGGAGCTGAGCCTTTATCTTCTGCCTTTTGTGGTATCCAGAATCATGGCAAGAAGGCAAAAAGTGTTTTGACATCCATCCCATGGGCCCAAAATCCTGTTGGCTGAGTTCCTCCCTCCTGTTTATCTATGCTTCTCATGGAGCTGGACATGATCTAAACCTTAACAGGACACACTGGCTCCTTTTTATTTCCATCATTTCAGGGTTTTCTAGCAGCAAATTGGAGGGAGTTTATTTAAGAAAGGAAGAAAACACAATAAAACAAGCCTTGCAAAAAATGAATCTAACTAGTCAAATATTTGACTTGAATATTAATTTCTGAATAGAGGGATGCCTTTAGTAGGCTTTTTATGTGGCAGAAGTAATTGCAACATTCTGGGTTAGTTGTTTTTTTTAACTGAAAGTCAACTTCTGCTTTCATTATCCCAAGTTTTAACTGTAACCTTTTATATTCAGAAAAATCACGGATATAATAATTTCATACGGAGGAAAATCAAGTCTCATCAGTTCTGGTGGCTTGTTCTCTAGATCTTGGCTGTACCCATCTGTGCAGAAGGCAGAGGCTTTCTGGAGCCTTCCCTGAAAAACAAACACTTGTGTCCAAGCTTGAAAATTAGTATGAAAGTGACATTTAGTATTTGGCCATGAGCTAGAAAGCCTGTTATTTTCAGTGAGGTTAAAAGGAAGCTCATTTGGGCAGCTCTGGCCGGCGGGGTCCCGGCGTGCCCAGGTCCCTAAAGCCGAGGCGCTGCGGGCAGCGCTCTCGCCGGCCGTGGGAACTGGCAGCATTCCTGCTGGGAGCTCTGCAGTGGGCAGCATGTCCTGGGCTGCCCTTCTCATGTCCTGCTTTCTTCCACGTGCCCTTCCAGAAGCAAAGAAGCCCTTTCCAGGGAGTGCAAGCATGGGCTGATCACTTAACAGGCGATCCGTGGTTGTATGTTGCCTCTGATTTGTATTCAGCGCTAGTAGAATGCACTCATCACCCAGTCTGTGCTCACAAGCCTTATTATAACTAATGTAGAGGCATTTTCCTATAATTTTTTCTCCCTGGTGTAAGGAATTTGGGATCCTGTGCAAGTCCCAAGTGCTCTGTGAGGGAGCACGGAGTGGGGGAACAGACAGCAGGAGCATCAGTATAATCTGTGTGGAGGATGGGGTGTCTTATTTTTCAGCTGCAAGAAGCCGAGTCTTTCAAGGTTCATGTGGAGCATTATTTGCAACAGAATAAACTATCTTGGCATGTCACATTTTACACAGCAGAAATGCTTCTGACTTTCCAGCCCTTGGTATCTGTAACTCGCTTGAAAGAATTGCTGACGTCTGCCCAAATGCCAATATCTTCTCAGCCGTATGAACCTTAATATCACGGCTTAAGCTTTAGTCTTGGAGCTGTGCAGCACAGCTAAAATCCAACTGTGTTCCCAGCACTGAGGGAGATCCTGACTTTTAACCCACTGGCTTTTTATTTGTCTTCCTTCTCTGCTTGCTGTTGAATTGCAAAGTCAGTTTAATTCCAGGGTTTCTAAATGGTGTATGATTTCTACAGCATGATGGCAAATCTCCTTTGGGCTGTTTATGCCATCTGATGCTGGTAGCCTCAACAGGGGCAGGTCAGCACAGCAGGAAGCAGGGCACTGGTGTTGTATTTCCTTGTGCCCTTTCTGTATTCGTAGTAAAACACACAGGTCACAGCAGTGCTTAATCTCTACCTTCCCCTTAATCTTTACATTGCTTTGACTCAATCTTCTCTCCTTTGCAGTTCCTTGCTGCCAAACTCTCTCCTTTTTTCACCCCGAGTGTGTTTTGTGTTCAGCCTCACGGGTTTGGTGGCTTTATCTTTGCCTTCCTGGAGAGGTGTTCCTGAGTAAGGGTCTGGTTCTGTGTTTTTCTGGCTGGGGTAACTACTGGGGGATGTCCCATCCCACCAGGACTCTCAGCAAACCTGGTGCTTGTCACCATGTCTTATTCAGTCGAAAACATCCAGATTCAGAAGATCAGTTGTTTAAAGGATAAAAGCTGATATTGGATTTGGACAGGGTTGATTTGGCAGAGGGCTCACACAGGCTGTAACCATTGCAATGAGACCTGTTTTGGGATGTGATGGTCAGCCCTTCTTTCTTTCTTTCTTGCATATGGTCATCAGAGATGCAGTTTTTAGCACCCAGCCCTTAAGACTGGGCATATAATGGGAAATGGCAAATTTACTTAGTGAGATACCAATCACTGCAATTTATTCTCATTTTCCCCTCGTTTTAGCAGTTTGTTTCTTGTGTTTTATTTCTAATGACTAAGGTATATTTTTACCTAGTAATTAACCTCATTAAGCTCCTAAGCATTTTTAAGACTTCCTCAAGTCTTCTGCCAACTCGCTCACATGTTGTGAATGTCATTTGCAGAAGGGTCCTGGCTGTGACTCCTGTATTCAGGAGTTTGGGATTTGGGGCTGACCAGTTCACCCCAGAAATGGTCTGTGGAGTTTGGTCCTGCTGCCTGAGGTGTGATTCCCCTTGAGGATGGAGTGCAAGGAATTGTTACTGCTGTTCCTTCCCATCCCACACGCTTTGTTCAGTGTCAAAAGTGAGATCTGGGAAAATGAAATTAATTTCATCTTGGTGCAGCTATTAATGTTACACACTGCGGGAAAGCTCTTTAAGGAGGCCATCGACCTTCATCCATGTGGAATAAGTGCTGAATAATGGAGAGCTTTCATATTTCCACAAAAAGAAAACAGCTTTTTGAGTCAACTGGAGATGTTACAGACAAGGAGGAGGGGGGGGAAAAAAAAAGCCAAACTGCATTAGGAAACAGAGGGCAGAGTGTGCATGAGGACAGAGCAGCAGCTCCCTCCGTCTGGCAGGTGCTGCTGTTTGCAGAGGCCTCTTTGTGAGCGTGTGAAGCTGCACTGACCTGTCTCACCTGCTGCTCCCACAGTACCTGCAGACTTTTACAAGTCAGTGTGTTCAGCTTTTCCTCCTCTCCAGCCCAGAGACCTGCTTGGTGTGTGCACTGCCGAGCCCTGCCCCAGGTTTTTCTCTCTTTCCGTGAACCACTTCACGTTTCATGCTTCTCTGGTGTCCTCTGGTAACCTGTGGTGTGCTTCAGCTGTTTATTTAAGGGAAGAAATGCATCCTGAACAGTTTTTAGGTAGCCTGTTTTGTCTCCTCACCAGTTCTTTCTTTGAGGAAACATCAAAATTCTTGTTCCCTGATGGTCTCTTAGTGAGGCTGTTTAGAGTAACTACTCAGTAGGATCCTTTTCCCTCACCCTGTCTGTTTTGTGGGGTTTGCCTTAGCTTCACCATGCTGTTGATGAATGGGGTGCTCAAAGCCTGAGCTGCTCACAAAGAGTTTTCCAGATTCAATCCCTGCCTAATGCATCATCAGCTAAATAATTGGAAATGTCCATTTGTGCCTCTGTGTCACCCCATGAGGCAGAAGCCTGTAAGTACTTAAGATATTAGATGGAAGTGGTAGTTTAGAAGTGACTACACAGAAGAACCAAGATCTACTAAGAAAGGATGGAAATTAGGGCTCCCACCCATCCCTTTGAAGCCATGTTACTGAATATGAGACAAGTTTGATTTTGGTATTATTACATTGTGATGACATTTGGTCCTTAGGCACTTCCCTATATATTGTAGCTGCCTTCCTTTTTTTGGCTGCATGTTGAATGGTGGGATTAGCCTTTAGTCCAGGAAAACAATATGAAAGCCAGCAAACAAAATGCAGTTGTGGTTTTTTCTGTGTGGCTTTTTGTAGTATTCACATGCTTCTGGCGGTGAGACAAGAGAACAGTTTCCTTAGCGCACAGTTGTGCTGAAAAAGGTCTGAGAGAACGAAACAGGCTTCCTTGAAAATGCTGAGTGAAGCTACAAAGAGAGGTTCTCATCACATGAGAAGAGGAGCTGATGTTTGGGCCTGGGACAAAAGAAGCTATTAAAATTTTGGCTTCCTGACAAAGCAGCAACAGCTACAGTGTCTTTGCAATACTTAGGGACTGAGCAGCCACATCCCAGTGCTTCAGAGGGCCACTGGTCAGTGTGTTGTCTTGCCTGGCAGAGGGGTCTGCTGTTCCAAGCATGTGGGACCCCGGGGGAGAACTGGCACATGTGGGGTGGAAGAGGGATGTTGGAGAGGATTAGGAGGTCCTGGATGGACAGACAGGCTCTGCACCACTAGCAAGGTAACCAGGAGCTGCTCCTGTGACTCTGCTTGTTTGCAGCAGCAGCAAAGCTGGGTTTGGCTCGCTTCCCACAAGTCAATGAACTTCAGTTTGCATCTGTTTCCACAATGTGCAGAAAGGAAAGGCAATAAATATTTATTACTCTGTAGCCTGGATCCAGGTTTTATTCCTCTTACTGTTCTTTCCCCGCTCCTGTGACAGTTTATCTTGTGGCTTTGGAGTGGCCCCAGCATGGGGAAAATTGAGGAAGGGTTTACAGGAGGTGTTGAAGGGGGCCACTGCCACCCCAAGAAACATTGCTCCATAAACCTTTCTAATGTCTGTCTCCTGGAAGAGAGGCAATTATTTGCCTCTGCCTTTCCGCTTTGCTGGTAATTACAAGCTCTCCTTTAGCATGTCAGATGCTAATCTGCCATTTATCATTGCACAGCTCTGCAAAGCACCTGGAAGGGGTTTCTAAGATGGGAATGCTGCACGTCCAGCTGTGGCCCCTGTGCCCTCTGCAGTGAGTCACCCTGATCACGCTCCTGAAAAACCCTCTCTTGCAGAAGTTTAAGGAGAGGGGAGGAAAACTTGATCTTTCATTACTTAGATAATGAGTCATTCTTATGAAATTCATGGTAGCATCAGTGTTCTCAGGAGGGAAAGCCAAGAGAAGTGAGACTTTTTATGCAGTATTGACCTTCTGCCTTTGTTTTTTTTTTTTTCCCATGGAATTAAAGCACAGTTTCTTTACATCACATGAAAAATTAGAAAGTTAAATTGATTGCAGTGAAAAGGAAAATAGAGAGTGCCATATAGCTACCTACCCTTCATCTATGTATACCACTGGGATTTTTTGGTTTGGGTCCAGACCTCTGCTCTCGGTGTGAAGGCTTACACTTTTCTTTCTAAGTTTAAAGAGAAAGGGCAGTACCTTTTGGTGAGTCCACAGAAGCTGCTGCACACCAGTGTTTTGTGGAAAAGCAGTCATAGATTCTTGGCTCAGCTTGTTGGTTTTTTTTCCCTCTGGACAGCATCAACAACAAGGAAGTAATTAAATGGTGATTTTATTCCTTTAAATTGAGAGAAGTTTGTGTCCCTCTTGCTCTGGTGCCTCTGCCATAGGTACTGACAACAGTTCAGGGATTTCTGTGCTGCATTAAGCTTGGGGACAGCTGTGGCCAGAGTCCCTTTGGCCTGTGCCCTGTCTCATAATAGTAACCAGCAAAAAATGTTCAAGTGTGGAAAAAAGGCAGGATGATCCTCTCCTGGGTATCTGAAACCAGTTCTGGCTGTTCAGTGGTTTGGTTTTGGAGGCTCCATCTAGACCACTGCTGTATTAATTGAGTCTGTACTTTCCAAATTCATCTAACCTAACTTCAGGCTGATTTGTATTTCAGGCCTTGTAATATCTTGCAGCAGCGAGAACTAATTCTTCTTTTTAGATCTCTTTTACAGCTTCTGCCTGGGTAGCCACAAGCCCTGACAGAATAGTAATGTTTTGTTCATCTCTTCCACAGAATTCGGTCATCTCTGGTCTTCATTTTCAGTTCCCAAAGCAGTGGTTCTCTCCTTCCATATTTTCATTCCATATTTCTAGTTTCCTTGTCTTGTCTGTCTTTTCTAGTCCTGTTCTTTTCTATTGTTTCTAAAGCTGGATGGCCAGATGTTCACATTTGATATGATGCAGGTTTACTCTGGAGTTGACAGGTGACATCAGAATGATTTCTTCCCTGCTTAATTCCCCCCCTTGTCTCTCAAGTTTTGCAGAACACGGCGTGAGAGATTTTTTTTTTTTTTGTATCAGGATGTATTTGTTTGTTTGTTTTTCTTATGACAGTGTAATTAACAGCCTGAGCATTGTCTAGCACTGAGACATTCTGGCAGATCTCCACAGCCCCTCAGTTGGGTCATTGGGTGGAGTTGGTTGACAGGATTCCAGGGATGTTGTCTTTGCTTGTTGGACCCAAGGCCTTCTACAACATGATTCATTTCTTACTGAGACTGTGATAAGTACTTCAGAGTTGCTAAACTAGGATTTTTGAACAAAGGAAGGGAAATGGAGAGGGAGAAGAATGCTGTAGGCAGAGGCATGGTCTGTGTGGAGGTGTGTCTCTGAATGAAGGTATTAAAGCATTGTTCAGTACGAAATTGGTTATTATTTTGAAATCAATGCACTGAAAAGACAGAGCCTCCAAACTTAGCCTTACACCTGTATTCCTGCTGCAGTAAATATTTTTGTAAAAATCAATGGAGGGAGCCTACTCAGCAGTGTAAATTCTGTGTAATTATCGAGCAGAGAATTATAGTTGTCATGTATCGATCCCCCCCTGCTTTGTAAGAGCTTCTTCTTTTTTACAGGGCTGAACTGCAGTCACAGTGCTGGCATTAAAGAACTGGAGGAAGGACAGAACGTGCTGCTGCTAATCAATGTGTGGGCAAGGGGCTGCGTGTGAAAATGCACATGTGTACACAGACTGCTTCAAGAACATCTGACTCACATAAGCAAAACTGCTTAAGGATTGAAATTTCCTTCTCTGACCCCAGAAAGCTCAGCTGCTCCAGCAGTTCGTGTGAGCTCATCCTGAGCCATTGCTTCAGGGACAGCCCTGGAGATGAGCACTTGGTGCAGTTCTCCTTCTCTGCTACCCCCCCTGTCAGAAATGTTAGAGCCAGGTCTTGTCCTCAGAGTCACACTAGGATGCTTCTATGGGATTTTAGTCTGTTGCTTCACTTCCTCTTGGAGGTGTTTGCAGTGCAGAAGTGAGTAAAACATTTCCTGGGCTGTGTTTGCAGAGGATGACAGAACCTGAAGGAGAATGTCCCCTTTGTGCTTCAGTTTGCTTTTGTTTTAGAGCCAAAGGATTACATGTGTCATCTTGGGATGGGTTGTTAACATCACAGAATCGCAGTTCCCAGTGATCCATCCTGAGGAGCTACACAAGATTATTCTGCCTTTAAACAAGCAACTGCAGCTGCTCAGGGGAGCGTTTTTCCTTCAGCTGCATTGTGTGCCAGAGCAATTTAAGTCCACGAAAATGAAATACTGCTTAGGGATTTGTGACAGAGTAGCAAAGTCATCCTTATTTTCAAATTCTCAGGAAAGGCAGGTGTAGCTTGCTCAGAGAACACCCTGTCCTAAGATTCAGGTCACACCTTGGTTTTACACTGTTCCTTTGGAACATCCCAGAAACACTGGTGGAGTTTCAAACTGATTGGGAGCACAGTGGCTGGGGATAAGGAAGGCCTATAGCTGGGGATGTGTGCAAGATCAAGCACTCTTACTGAGTAGAAAGTCAGTATTTCAAGGGTTAAAAAGAAAAGTAGGGGAGGAAAAAAGCTTCAAAAGGAAGTATGTCAAAGTTTTGTTTGCTTGGAACATTCCAAGGCAGCAGCAAGGGTTTTTTCTGGGGTTTGTTTCAAAATTAAAGATATTAAGAAAAGGGACCATCTCAGTTCACTGCACAGCAGTTAATGAGCTGTATCTTTAGTCATGGGATGGAAGGGCTGCCTTGCTGCTGCTGTTGCTCTCACCTGCATCATCCTTCACGCTGCAGAAATGTCACCATCTCCCAGCCCTGTGGTGCTGGAGCTGGAGAGCTTTGCCTCCCAAAGCTGCCCTAGTGCCACCTCTTACTCTGCACGAGTTTGCTGTGCCTGGTGAGATGGGGACCTCCAAGTCTTCCTGGTCCCTGGGGTTCCAAACAGGTGCTGAGGTGGCTGCTGCAAAACACAGCAGCATTGTGGTTGCTCCAGCCTTATCCTGCTGGGATGCAGAGCCAGCATGGGATTGGGATGGGGAAAGGAGAAGGAGTGCTGCCTGAGGCCTTCTTGTATGCCACAGCTAAAATAAACCCCCAAAGTTATCACTTGACCTTGCAAGTTTAACCTACTCTGAAGAAGTTTTGAAGTAGCTGCTGTCTCTGAGGCACTTGAAGCAGAACTGGTTTGTAGTTGGTAAGATACACAACTATTTTAGGCAAGCTTTGCTGGCACAGGCTGCCAGCACAGGGTGGGCTGCAGGCTCTGCTGCGAGGATAAATGCAGCAAACGCTCCGGACGGGGGCTTAACTGAAAGCCAACTCCTGCCCACAGTGTCTCATCCTGGAGTGTAGGATGAAGTGGTTATTGATGCAGCTTCTGTCTCTGAATAGGGGCTGGGGAAGGGAAAGCCTCCTGTTGTGAATGAAAGGATGGCAGCAAACTTCCTAGGGCTCATTTCTGATTCATGTGCGTGTTTCTGAAGTGGCTGAGAAGAGAATCCTTCCTAGTGCTTTCTGCAGATCTTTGTTTCCAGATGTAAATCGTGGATGTGCGGAAGATGAATTTAAAAACAAAAAAGAGAAATTTGTTTAGTTTCCTCTTTATTCCTGAGAACGTGGAAGAAAACTTGTACAAGATTTGGTGTTGCTGCACTAAGTATTGCTAGGTGTTTTTGGGAAAGCTTTTAACGAAAAGCTTTTCTATAACTGCAGGAAACTAATTTTACCTTGTGTACAGTAAAGCATGGATAACTTCCTTCCTTCCTCTGATTGTGCCAGAGCAGAACTGTGTGACTTGTCTGCTGGTTTCTCTTTAGCCAGTGTGTTTGGGTGTAAGCTGTCTGCAAGAGAGAAAGCCAGGTCAAGGATAAAAAATCCCATACTAATCCACTGTCTATTTAATTTCAGCTAAACCCTCCTGCCTTTCTGCCTTTTTACCTCTGTGGGGCCAGCAGGGAGGCTGCTGTTTTACTGTCGTGTGCTGTCTTCTGCTTTTTATAACCTGATAAAATACGCTGCATTTCTATGACAATCTGGGCACAGCATCTCCCCATAACCCTCATTGCTGCTGGGCTCCTTCCACAGGGTCACTCCAGGTAACTGGAGTGTTGCTGTACAGGCAAATCAAAGCAACATTTGTTGGGTATTTTTGCTTTGGCTCCACATTTAAATCCCTTTCTCCTTCTGTCTCCTGGCCTCAGCCTAAGGCTGCTTTGCAAGCCTATTGCAGCCTCACCTGTGGCAAGAGGGACACTCAGTCCTTTTTCGATTGCGATTCCTTTTTCTTCTGCAAATGTTATTTAGAGATCTTGTTCCATTTTTTGAAATTACAGTCCTTACATAAGGTCACACAGTTTCCAATCTTGCCTGTGTTTTGTACAGACCAGTGGGACTTGTCACCTGAAAATCATTTATGCCCTATTACCCCCTTCAGCTCTCAATGCACCTTTTACTGATTAGTAGAGAATACAGATTTTAATGGTGTCCAAGTCTGGAAACCTCCATTGCTATTTGATCAGAGGAGAGAAATAAAGATGGGAGGGTTTTGTTGTTACAGTAAGCAGAGCAAAGCAGGCCACTACATACACTAAGAATTAAGGGTTATTACAAGAAATACCTTTTTTTGGGGTACAGTACTTAAATGGGAAGAACTTCAGCTTTATGCTCTGAGAGCAGAATAGGCTGAAACAGAGTTTTGCTACCAGGTTTCCATCCCAAAGAACTCTGAGGCTCTATCCAAACTGCTCAGCAAGAAAAGTGAAAACGTGCTGATGTACATGTGCCACCTTGCTACAAAATGTAAAGAAAAATCTGAGAATAACACACTTGGTGCTCATTTACTGAGCTCTCCTTCCCACGCAGACAATCATAATGAGCTGAAACAAAAGGATCAGGTGAGTGGGAACAGGCTGGCAGGGAAGGAGCTGCTTCCCCATGGGCAGTGAGAATTGGAGGGAGGAAAATTAAATAGCCAAGCTGATGTGTTTGGAGGACAGAAAGGCTGCACTCCAGTAAAGCGAGAGGCGGGGAATTGGGAATGCAAGCTCTCCTCCTGCCTGGTAGCTGTTTTCTAGGGCCTCTGTAGCCTCAGGGTTCAGGAAGAACTTTTGCTTGTCTGTCAGTTGTTGCAGTTGGCAGGGCTGGTCTGTGGTGCTTTTACAACTGCAGGAAACTGTACAGCCACAGGGCAGGTCCTCCCTGCAGCCCTGCCACATCATCCCTCCGCCTGGGGAGGGGAACAGACCTGATCCAGGCTTTTCTTGCTCACACACTGAACAGCAAAGCTTTTTCCCTGGGATGCATCAGCTTTTACAGTGGCCCCAGGGAGGCTTTCCTCACACAGGGACTGTGAAGCACTTGCTGCTTTCTCTCACCCTGAGGGTCCCATCCCTGCCTGCACCAAGGAAACTGAGTCAGGGATGCCACAGGCTGGGTTTGTGGAAATGCTCTCTGCATGGGAGCTGTTTAAAAGTGGCTGTTGCCTGAGCAACAGCTGAGATTTATGAAAATCTAGGTCTTGCTCTGTGTGCTTCTGACAGCAAATCAGTGTTTGTTACTTTGTGTCTTGACTCTCGAGATAAATGTCATTGTCATCAGTTTAATTTATCTAATCTGTTTCTATTTCAGCAGTAGAAGCATATAAGGTACTAGGTCCTTGCTTAGTAAGAATCAACCACAATTAAGTTACTCCTCTCCTCCCTGTCACCTCAGTATAAAACTCTGGCCTAACTCAAAGCTTTGTGTACTTGAAATGCAGGTTTTTTTCTCTGCTGAAGATGCTTAACCTTTGGCTCTTCACCTGTGATTTTCTGCAGCACCCTCTTGTAGCTCACACCCGTGCCCTTGTGCTATAATGCAAAGTCATGCTGGATAATCACACACCAGCCCAGGAAACACAACTTGGCCCATGATCAAACCTGTTCCACAGTTCTGTATACTCTGTACCAAAGGTTTTTGGCTCATATCAATTAGCCTGTGCTGCCTCTGGTGTGCTGTTCATTTTGGGGTTTTATCCTTTCAGGCATTAAGGACTTCTGGACATGCTTTGAGGCCTTAAAAAACAAAGAAAGTAAATTCTTGTTTGCTCATGTTTGTATTTTTTAATAACTAATCCATTTTTCTCACGGGTGTGGGTTTATTTGTAACTAATCCATTTTTCTCACGGGTGTGGTGTTTATTTGGATTTTTAAGAGCAAGACAATAAAATGCCCAGCTCAATTACTTCAGTGTCCTTACAAATATGTTCACAACAAATCAGATAGGAAAACAAGATTGGTGACCATCTCCGCTGAGTACAGCAATAGGCCAATTCTTCCTTCTCTATCCTGGGGAGGAAGGAACCACTGGAGTCAGTCCTGAAGGGCACTGCTGGATGAGACTCAAACAGCCCAGCCCAGCCATAACTGGTGTATCAACAGAGAGGAGCTTTGGGTTTTTAGGGGTGAACCATTCCCAGGGACATTTGAGGTGGTGCTTGTAGGAATAATTTTCATTATTTCCTTGAAGCAATATCCCAGGACCCACCTCTTGCTGTACTCACCAACCAGCTTCTTGCTTAATGCCATCAAATCCAAGCAGAATTTACCTCCCACATGAAGATGAGTGTCAGGTATCACCCTCTGCATGAAGGTGTGCATGGCCTGCTCCTTCAAGAACCTGAATATCTAACCACACTTGCAAGTGCTATGATTGCTTGGAGGAAGAGATCTCTTTTGAACTTTCAGGATGCTCTGTTCACTTATTCATTCATTCATTCATTCTGTTCACCTGCTCACTTGGAAATTGTGGCTTTAACTTCCTTTATGTGTTTTAGCTTTGTCATCCATGAAATGGAAATGATAATACTCATTTGCTTACCTCACAAATTTGTTAAGAGGATTAACTGATGTTTGGAGAGAGTTTTAAAACGTTAGACAAATATTAAGGTTACGCTTAATAGGCCACATGGAATAACAGAACTGTCAAAAAAAAAAAAAAAAGCTTGAAGTTGAACTGTCTTCATGCTGTACAGCAGTCTGGGTTTCCAGGCTCACACCGTGTGTGCTGCTTTGGAGGTGGGATTTGTAGGGCTCCTGTGTCCCTGTTCAAAGGTGTGCACCATGGGAGGCTCCTCCGCTTTAAAATACCCTTCACAACCCAGTTCTCATGTCTGTTGCCCAGCTTGTCAGCTTGCAAACAGCTGAGCTTTAGGCATTTTAAGGAGCTTCAGAAGTGTTTCAAAAACCCTCAGTTACAAGATTGTTTTCAGTTTTCCTAAATGAAATCTCAGACTGTACTTTTTAGGGATTTTCTTTCTAAGTATAGGTTCGAGGGGGTGAGTTTCCATTTCAGAATTCAAGTTAGCTTGAAATGTGGTGGCTCTTTGGAGAAGCCTTTCTATTTTTTCACTCTAGCTCTGGTAATCTAGATATGCCAGCCTTGAACCACTGGCAGTGTATATAATTTTCTGTAAGACAGTTCTCAAACCCAAGATGTGTTTTCAGCTTCCATGCTTGTCTTGGTGTTGTCCTTTCAGTGTGGAAGCTGTCCTAAAGGAAGGAGCAGGTCAACATCTCTTCTGAAAATTACTTTGTTGTCTTTGTTGCAAAGCTTTAAGAACTAATTTGAAGATGCATTGCAGGTCCCTAAAATGAGGCAGAGAACACATATGCCACATCTCTTCCCCTTCCAAACATGCAGGGGGAATTTTTTTTTTTTTTTCTGGTTTTCTGTCTTTCTTGCTACTCTTGGCCTATTGAAATCGAAGTTGCTTCCACCCACCATGTTCTGGAAAAAGCTGTTGCTGTTCTAACCATACGGCTCTCATTAGAGTCACTGGGAGGTATGTGACTAACCCTTCGTGTGAGCCACTTAAGGAGAGAATTGTAATTAATAACATGGCTTTTGTGTGGAAAACATTTCTGGTGTTAAAAAAGGACTTGGTTTTGTCCTTGATCTATAGCATATTTATTGGGGGAGTTTGCATGTCTCAGTGTGCTCTGTATATCCTGTAAGGAGTGTACACAGATCTCTGAAAATAGAGATGGAGTTTGGCCAAAGTGTGACAGCTCTGGAGCCTCCTATTCAGCATGCTCCAAACAGAGCTCCCCCTGGGCAGTACCTGGCTCCTGAGTGATTGGGGTTTGGTTGTTTCCATGTCCTGCTTGGGCTCCCTCTGCTCTCTGTTTGGTGCCCACAGGGAGGAACCCTCCCCTCACCAGCAAGGTGTGAGTGCCGGTTGTGGGTTTATGTGATTTTGCAAATTTTTGTCTCTTTATTACCCAGGCAGACTGATATGTGAACAGAATCTGCAGATGTTGGGATTTTAGCACTGCTGGTTTTTTGCCGTTCTCTCGTGGAAGTTGGTGGCTGACTGGCTTTTTAAATATCTCGGCACATCAATATCTGGCACTGTGGAGGGAAGAAATAAGGCTTTCTGTGAATGTGAAGTGTGCTGAACTAAAGCCAACAATCTTCAGAGTTTTTAATTACCACGCCATTCAAAACCTGCCACTTTTGAGAGAGATATTTTGACACCACTTGAAGGTTTTAACATCTGCTCTTTGTAGGGGGATGAAGGCATTTGGTAGAATCTGTTTCATTTTTCACTGGTTATTTTCCTTTGCATTCCTACAACAATGATACAGTTTGCAGAATGGGAGCTCTGTCAGCAAAGACAGCTAGGTTTTTGTGGTGCAAAAATTAATTGTTATTGAGTCCTCAGCAACCAAGTAGGAGCCTGGGGAGGAGAGTTAGAGAAGAATTGCTTGGATTGTAGTCCAGTTGATGCACTGCTCCTCCAAGGCCCTGGGTGAATTATTTCAATTAAGCTTTCCCTGTTTATGAAGCTTTACAGGGTGTTACAGGTTTTGAGTAACATTTTCAAAGAGGTAAAAGCAGGAGTTTCTAATAGGATGGAAATGTCTATCAAACCACAGCTACTAATAGGATGGAAATGTCTATCAAACCACAGCTATTAATTGTTTGTCATGGGTTATGGCTGGGCATTTCCTGTGTTCAGTGAAGGTTTTATTTGTGGTGGTGAAATGCTCTCATTTAGGATACTGTCAAATGCTTTAATGGGCATGGCAATGACTGGTATTCAATTTATCCATGTGTTTTCTACTTGCAGTCAAGGCAAAAAAACCTGAAGTGCTTCAACATGTGGCATTTCCTTGAAACCAGAGATGTGCCACTTGATATGATTTGCAAAACTTGTAAAAGTGGGAGAAAGTCCAAAAAGTTCTTATTGAGGTCCGTGTTTTAAACCTGATCCCTCAGCTCACTTGATACAAGAAGGAGAAGAAGGATGCTCTGCTTTCCTCTGGGCTGTCCATGGTCCTACAGCTCTGACCCTGCCCTGAGGAGGAGGGAGCAGTCAGTGCCTTTCCTGTTGTCATCTGCCCAAGAGTCACATCCCCTGGTGCCAGAGGAGTTAGCCTGGAAACCCAGACTGCTGTACAGCACGAAGACAGTTCAAGCTTCTTCTTCTTCTTCTTCTTTTTTTTTTTTTTTTTTTTTTTTTTTTTTTTTTTTTTTTTTTTTGACAGTTCTGTTATTCCATGTGGCCTATTAAGAGTAACCTTAATACTTGTCTAATGTTTTAAAACTCTGCCAAAGAGGCAGAGCAGTCGTATTTACTGCCTTTAGTTCTGTCTTTGTGGCACTGGCACAGAGGATGAGATTGGAGCAGAATTCCTGCGTCCTGCCTGGCCTTCATCAGTTACTCTGTAAAACCGTATGGTGCTGTAGCTCTCCCTAAACAGGGTGTTTTATAAATGGATTTTCTTCTCTCCTTGTCTTCCTACAACTCTGTGCAGAGCTGCCAGCCAGTTTGGTTTCACACGTAGGAGGGCTGGCTGGGCTCTGGGGTGGGATCTGGGGGGATTCTGCCATCCAGGCTGGAGCTTTTCTGTCCTGCTGCCTCCCTGTAGTGTCACAGCAATCCTCTGAAAGCTCCTCTTTAAGTCTGCTATGGAAAGGTGTGGGAAAGGATGCCGATCAAGTGGGAATGATACTCTCCAAAGTTTTGCAGAGCCAAGCTATGTCTAACTCCCCAGGCTGCTTTCTAGGAGGAAAATACAGCCATTGCTTCTTCAGCTGTCTTATTTTTGTATGCAGGCTGCTTGCTTGCATGTGTTGTCCTCCAGCTCTGGCAGTTTGAGAGTGGCTTACTGTTTGATTTTGTTCTAATCTTTTCAGTTAAATGAGGGCTGGCCTTGAAAAGAAGCTTGTAGCATTTTTCCCAGCTGTTGCAGAGAAAAAAACCAACCCCTCCTTGCTTCATTTCCAGGCACCTCTGCTGTACTCAAGCTTCTGGAGAGACTGCCAGCTTAACTCTGACCAGTTTTCCCTGGTGTCCTGGCTGGACTTAAGTGCTGCTGTGTGTCTCCTTTCCTGCTGTAAAAGCAAGCTTGCTTTTCCCAGGGATCTAGTGATAAATTAGGGAAGTAGGATAGTTGTCCACCCTTGTGCAATAAACAGCTTGATAATCAGTATTTTATAGCCAAAACTAACATAACCCTCCCTGATAATACAGGGTCAGTCAGGATATAAAAGTAAGTTCTCTAATTGTCAAAACTGAACTTGAGGAACACCTAAATTGAATTTTTTACATACAGCCAAAAATACTTCAGCTATGCAAACAACAACACTCCAGAACAGAAAAGCTGATGTTTATTTTCCTTTTTTCAACTGCATTTTTCTCTGGACAACTCTGTACAGCTCTGGAGGCCATGAGAGTAAGGCTGAGTGCCTTCTGTGTAGATGTAGGTGATGACTTCTCACTCCATGACAGGAATTCCCAAATGTTGTTCCCATTGACAAGGACAGAATGTGCAGCTGCTCAGGGTCTTCCTTGGTCTCAGATATTTAGTGGGCTTCCCTGAATGCTCCAGTGGCACCAACACAGGTTTGCAATCCATGCCTTTGGGAACACTGTGCATGACAGAGGATCCTTTGTCTCAAAAGCATGGCTGGGCTGTTCCTTTGATGTGGTGGCTGATCTGATACTGTTCCCTATGCTTTGCCTTTCTTCCTGTCTTTATCTCCTGGATTGGCTTTATCATCCATCTAAAGCTTTTTGGATAAAACTGCTACCTGTCATCTTACTTCTAGTGTAGTATATAGGGCTTTATACCAGCTGGACAAAATGCTTAAAGCTCTGAAAGGCTATTTTACCCTGTTATGGAGCCTCTGTTTTCACTACACTTATTTCCAGAGATAATTTCTATCAAGTTTTATCAAGGCTGGCCCTGATCTCAGCTTTATAGAATGTTCCCTGTTTCCTCCAACTCATGGACAATAATCACATTTAGGCAGGAGCTGGTTATTAGATTTAATTTGGAGTTGTTCAGGGAGGCTGCAGTTAGGATGGGCAGGTGGTGAATTTCTGTGGAAGGCACGGATGTGCAAAGTCAGGAGGGTAGGGAGCTTCCAGAAGAATATGGGAGGCACCTGCTGTCTACACTGACTTGTGCTCAAATGTCACCTCCCTTTGGGATCTGATGCTCATGGAGTAAAAGCAATGTCCATGAAAGTCAGGCTACCTCTGTTTACATCTTTAGATGTCAATAGAAGAATGTCGAAATGTGTCAGTGAATGCAGTAGCCTCTCAAATACCATTCAGAAACATCCACTTGCAGGACACAAAGATGATAGCTAGAGAAGTGATCCCAGGGAGCACCTTGTGAAGTGCTTACTGGGGCATGGGATGGGTGTATGACGACAGGAGACATCCACCAGTGCTGTCAGCAATTAAAGCTGGTGCTTTTGAACTGCAGAGACCAAAGAGGAGAAGCAAATCCTCAGTGTAGAAGTGCCTTGTCACAGCAGTTGTGGGAGAGAACTGCTAGGGATATATATCTGGAGGGAGGGATAACTCTTCAGTTCTAGGTAGAACATGGGGAGGTAAAAGAGCTCTTTGCACATATTCCCACCATGACATGCAGGCACTGCCTTCAGTTACGACAGTAAAAGAAAATCTCGTTCCTCTGGGTCTGCAGGTAGTCCTGCAGTTTAACTAACCCTTCCTTTGAAGTCTTGGCAGACTGCAGCCATTCTAAGAGGCTTTCAATTTTGATTGAAAGGCACAGAGCTGAACTAAGCCAGGACAGCTCCCAAGTGTATTTGGGCAGAGATGTGAGCACACGGGTAGTGCTGGTGCAGGAGTTGGAGCAGTGCAGGGTTGCACAGCAGTCCCTGTAAGAACCCTACTGCAACAGCATGTGCTGTACACCTACAGTCTCTGTCCATACTTCTGTTGCAAATTTGACCCATTTGTTGCTTAAATGCCAAACCTGATGCAGAGAAGATCCATTGTCACCTTCAGCAGTCTTCTCCTTCCCCTGAATGGACAGATGGAAGTGCAGGAGTGAGCTGTGCTTGTTGCAGCTATTACTGCTTGTAGTTGGTCTGTATTAGAGCAGCAGAGGAGGCCACTTTGCTTAATCTTTCATTGTGTTAGAGTCAACCAAGAGGAAAATTGATACAGCTAGGCTGAAATTCTACAAGTGAGTATGTCCCAAGCTTATGAAGAATTGTCAGATCCAAGCCAGTGGGTCAGATGGATCCGTGTCCTAACTGTATGCTTGATCTGCAAGCAGTGAAACTGCTAGAAATGCCCATTCTGCACCAAAATCAGTGGTGATGAGGAGGCTTCAGATTGTCAGTGGTCAGGCACAAGGGGAGGGTGTTTCTGTCTGGGTTCTGGGCTGCTGTGCAGCTGCTGTGCTCCTCCCTGCACGTCACATTTCGGTGACCTGTAAACGATGTCTGTGCAGTTATACTCAGAAATAGGTCATGTGAAGCCAAGTATTTGGGTCAACTTAAAATGCTGCTTATTCTCCTTTTGAGGTTAAAAACCAAACTGAAACAAGCAATTGCTTCTGCCTCTGGTGGGACACCCTTGCAAAGCACAATAGACTTCCTCTTCTGGGTGGAGATCAGCTGTAACATATGAGTGCCTAAATATAACTTTAGTTTTAGAAGCAGGCTTAGAAATATGCTCAACTGACATTACCTTTCTGGGCCATAAACCAGCTTTCATCTGCCTTTAGAGGCCATCATATTTTCCAGCTGAGTCAGTGTAGATGGAGTTATTAATAAATCAGAAAGAGCAGAGTCACTGTGAGTGCCCCTTGGCAAACCACCTCACCTCCATGGTGTCTCAGGTTTCCAAGCCCCCAAACTGGGAAATGATACAATTTCCCCTGAAGATCCGCTACTGAGAACCATCTGTTGTTAGTAACAGGCCATCAGCTTCTCCCTTTGGCTTTTCAGGCTCATCTCAGTGAAAGTGTTTTCCTCAAAGCATTGCTTAGCCTTGGCTGTGAAGATGCAGTGAGACCCCTTGGCTGAGGGGTCCTTGTGCCTTCACCAGCCAAGGTTCCTGTCCCATCTAGGATGTGTGAAACCCTGATCTCCTGGAGCTCTGTGGGGAGATGGATCCTGGAGTGCCAGCCCTATTTTAGGGGCAGAGAACAGAGGTGAAGCAATCACGAATTCAGACGTCACAGTTACCAGAAGGGTTTGTGCAGGTCGTTCTGCTGATCAGATCGGGTGATCAGTTTGTGATTCCTTAGCGTGGCTGGCTGTTCTTTGCAAGGCTACAGAACTTTCATGTTTTTCAAAATGATATCCAGCTTCAAGTAGAAAAATCGGTCAAAATTTGCCAAAAAACAATGTTCTGTGAGAAATAGTAAATAAATAATTCATAAAAATATGCCATGTCTCTGGTTCTTTAGAAATTTCAAGAAATAAAGTAACTTCACTTCTTTTGCAGGCAAGTATGTAGTGCTACTGCTCTTCAAGATTGCTTATTTCAAAAACATCTTGTAACTGAAACCAGCTTCTGGGATGAATTTTAAGATTTAGGTGGCAGCTCCAGATATATGCAAAGAGCTTCTGTGTTTCTGAGGAGATATATAAACCAAGAATGCCATTTTTGTTCATTGATACTGAAGAAGGGGAGAGAACAAAAGAAAATTCATGTCCTGGAGGTGAAACAAAAAGGTAAATTATTTTTTTTGGGCTGAGGATAAAAATTTGCTTCTGTGTCCTGACAGGGACAGAGCTGGCAGCTTCCGATAAAACACTTTTTTAATTGGTTGGGTGCATTGTACACATTTAAAATCCTATTTTAGGGCTCTCCTGATGTACTGCATTTGAAAGCGTTACTCATATTCATTTGCCTAGGGTCAATTTTGGCTTATATGTCTCTTCCAAATCCCTATTTTCTCTTTCTCTCCAAGCTGGTAATAAGATTTCTTATTATCTTCTTGCTTATGACTCCTTCAAGGCTGCTGACAAAGGGGCCTCAGCTGCTCTCTTGATATTATCTGGGCAGATATCAGTTGAATTTGAAAGGGTGGATTAAATAAGCGCTGCACTAATGTTGCCAGGCCTAACTTCATTACTGTGATCCTGCAAAGGAGGAGAGGAGAGGGGAGAGAAATGAGCTGTCTGGAGAAATCCGAGTGCCAGGATAGCAGAGTTTTGTGCGTGCATATATATTTCTATACATAAATATGTGTATGAAGGCATATGGTACCTAAATTTGTAAGACCTTGCCTTCTTTCTTTCAGACACATAAATTATTTATAGATGCAAGTAATATACACGACGTTCTCCTTTGGGAGGGAATGCTGAAATGGAAAAGAGAAGTGGCTGTTATTCACATATATGCTTTTCCACACATTTCTTCCTGGCATTTATGGTGGAGCTGTCTCTGTGCAGGTGTTTGAGCCTTGGCTTATCCAGGAGATATCTGGGCACTTTCTTTAGGGGCTAGGGAAATAAATGTCTGTTCTTTGACTTCCTCTGCTCCCTGGAAACCAGAGTTCCTTTGGCCGCTCCTGTCTGTTTTGAGGGGATATTCTGCCTCTGGTGTGGGGAGCTTGGCTGTGATGTTCAGTCTGATCCAGTGAGTCAGAGTGAGGCTCAGGGCAACAGAATTTTCTTCCTATTCATCTCAGTGGATAATTGTATACAGGTTGCTTTACCTTCATTTCCTCTTTTGCACCTGGTCTGTCCACCCTGGTCAGACCATGGTCTTCAGCCCAGGGATGATGGTGCTTTGTCTGTGTCAGTTCCCTAATGAGGCCTCCACTCTCCTGGGTCCTCTAAACATTAACAAAACAAATGCCCGATGTTGAGTGCTTTGAAAATCTCAGATGAAAGGCAAAGTATTACTAGGAAGAATTAACATCTCCTTTCCCTCTACATTTGTCGATGGGGGAAGTGGTCCCTGTGGAGGCTGGAGAATGGAGACAGCCTTGTGGATGTACTGATTTGTTCTGCATGATGATTTCTCTCGGAGTAAACACACTGTCAGAGTGTTTACCAGCTAATGAAAACCTACTTCAATAACACAAAAAACCCCAAACAGGCTAAGTGAGCCTTGGCTTGGTTTTCTGAGGTATTTTTCCCTCTCCTGAGTGTTTGTTATTCACGTGCCACTTCTGTTCCCCACTCCAACACGTTGCAGAGGATAGGGAAACCTCATCCACCAGCCTGATGAAATCCCATGTAGAAATGAGTATCTAGATAAGAGGAACTGCACTTACCCAAAAGCAGATGGGGTGGAAGGAGTAGCCACAAAAGGAAGTTCAGACTTGAACAGAGCTCTAGTTGTGAAAACTTTGAATTAGCCTTCTTTGAGCTATGCCAGGGTCTGCTGTGGGGGCCTGGGCTTTCCTTTGTCCCAGCCCACGTTTGTGCACGTGGCAAGTCTACCTGGTGAGCAGTGTGTGAATCCAGTTCTGTGGCACAGGCAAGACTTGGGTCCTCAGGAAGCTTGGATGCTTTTTGCAGTACTGGAGCTTGCCCTGAGACTGAGCCGTGATCCGAGTCCCCACGTCCACATCGACTGTAAACTGCACGTTCCCTGATCTGTATTGTTAGACTGCAGACTAATGAGAGTGCTGCAGATCCAAACTGCTAATTATGTTATTTAATGAACAGGGTGATCTGGATCCCACAAACACACAGAGCAGTTCAACAACAAAGAAGAAAGCTAAGCAGGATGGTACTCTGTAGGTTATGTGTTGCCTGCTGGCTGGGTTTTCCTGGGGAAGGGCAGGAATGGTTTGCATGGATCCAAGAAGCCACAGCAGGCAAAAAGAAATAGTGTGGATGTGGTTGGAGAGGGAAAGGCCCTGTAAGAATAATATAGCTCCAGCACAGAAACCATGCTGGCTAAATAAAATATTTTTTTAGATGTGCATTTGGGCTAGGCAGTGCCATCCAGCATTTCTGTCTGCTCCGTGAGCGTTGGCACCCTCGTGCTGCAGTGGGAACAGCGGGGGAAGGAGGCTGGATGTGCCTGGACTCAAACACACACCAATCCCACAAAACCTCAGTCTGCAGAAAATAGTGCAACCAAATGGAATAAAGCAGGGAGTCACCAGGAGGATGGTGTTTCTGCCTTGCTTTGCTTTCATCCTCCAAAATGATTCTATGACTTCGTGAGAGATGAGGTGAAAAATGCAGGTTCCTAACACTAAACCAAAGGTTATTTTTTGAATGTTTATTTACTTTTTAATTTTTCTGTTTGTTTGAAATATCTGAGCAGAACATTGTGTCAGACTGGAAGAGCTGATGTTGCTTGTTTTGAAGGCATCTTGGAGAAAATACAGGAGCAATTAAAAAAAATATTTCCAAACTGTGTTTGGAAAGAGAAGGGACTTGAAACAGTCCCTTTCAGTTTGCACCATTAGAAACCAAGTTTTCTCATGTGAAAATGGCTCCAATAAATTACTGGCTGGGGCTCTGCTAATGTGACATCCTGACCAAGGTTCAAAGCTGCATGAAGAGTTAGTGTTATCGGGAATCCTATTTTGTGCCTGTGGGTCACACCATAAATGTTAAGGAATTGGTGTAAAGGGAGAAAGTTTGTATTTAAAATTACAGAGTCTTGAGCTACACAAAAACTTATTGTGCTATGAGGAAAAGTTTTATTTGCTTTAGGAGAGAGTTTATTTCCATGTAGAGCTAATTTGGAGGTGATATGGTACAGGGTAGAAAAGATAGTGGGATATCAGCCCAGTTCCTCCTTTCCTGGGGGGAAATATGCTGTGAAACATCACTGCTGGGGCACTAGTAAATCCAAGCAAATTGGAGAAGGAGGTATTTTATCATTTCTCCTGGCTCTCTGCTCACTTCCTTGTCTCTGCAAGTGTTCAGATGCTAGAAAACACAGACTGATCAAAAACCATGTTGTCAGAGATGGGATTTTATTTTTGTACCCATGGTTTTCCCAGTGCTGGGCTGAGGGGAACACTGTCTTATTTGGAACAGTTTATTTTGTCTAAAAAAGCGAATAAGCCTTACAAATGCAATTACTATTACATGCACAACTGCACCCATATTGGAGCATGTGCCTGGCTGAGCAGGATGCCACTCTAACCACCTCAGGCAAGTAAAAGCAGTGAACTTCTAGCATAGGCAAACCCTTAAATTGGATTGTCTGATCCATGAAATGCTAGTGCTCTGTCTAAAATTTCCCTTGAAAGCCTTAAAGCCCTGTACAAGTTTCATCAGGGTCTTAACAATGCGGTGGCAGCGGATTAGTTTTTAAACCATAGTTAAGGTTTCCTGACTTCTCTGGATATCTGGGGTTGTTTTTTTTTTTTTTTTTCCTATGTTCATGCTGTCCTGTCAGTAATTGAACCTTCAGAGCATGGATATTTCTTTTCCCATGAAAATGTGATGGAAATAGGATGCTGTAACCAAAGTTCACAGTTCTAAATTTCTTGTCCTTAGCTGGGTAGCTTATGGCTGAGTGTACTCTTCCTTCCTCCCTTGAGCTTCCTCCTTCTCGTTCCATGCTGCTGACTTGAATTTACATGTCCTGTTATGTATGTGGGACTAAACAGAGGGACAAAGTGTCTAATTAAGTTACTTAAATAAATTTTCTTAGTCTGAGGACTGTTTGATCACTGCCTGTTGTCAGGCAGGACTGATTATGCCGTGTGGTGCTGCATCCATTTCTACATGTTTTCAGCTGTCAGTGCCCTGCCAGCACCTCTGGAATACAGCTCAAGATCCTGCTTTAGCTCATTAAGATGTTTCTACACTTACCTAGTTGAGAAGATATTGTGAAAAAGCAACCTTTTTTAATGCCTTTCTCAGCAGTTGGGGATTTTTGTTGCTTTGACTTTTGGCATGAAGGAGCACTATTGTCAGAGCAGCAGGGAAAGGGAGGATTTGTGTGTTTGGGTCTCTTATCTCAAGATAACACTGAATCCAAAAGACCAAACCAGGGTGTCCTACTCATACTGCTTAGTCTCCCAGTGATGTGTCATCTTCCAGTGCTGAAATTTATGGTAAGAAAAGAAGCTGAGGTGGCAAATGCCACAAGGTTGGGAACAAATTCAAACTAGAAAACTTGCAGTACATAGTGTCACAGAAATCTCATTTTAGCACACAAAATCAGGCAAATACTTAGGATTAGGACCTGACTCAGCCTCATCTCCCTTGTAATCCTCCAAATCTTCAAGTTTTTAGGCCTTTCATTTAGCTGTAAGCAGCCTGCTGCTGTGGCTAGGCTGGTTGATGTAGGTCACTGCACAGCAGTGGAGTTCAGAGTGCATCCTGTGGTCCGGACATGTCCCCTCTGCCATGTCTGAGCTCAGGCAGCAGCTTCATCTCTGCATAGTGAGGACAGGAAATACCACCCTGCCAATTCTGGGAAGCTGCTCAGGAAGTGGAAACTCTTACAGCAGATGTGGAGCTTGAGATATGAATGGAGCAAAGCTGTCTGGCACGGCTGTGGGCTTCTTTGCTGCTGTTGGCCACCATCTGCTCATGCAACACCTGACAGACCATAAATCCCTGACCCTTCATCTTTGTCGTCATCTGTGCATCACCACCTATTTATATCATCACTGGTGCTGTGATCTTAGAGCTGTAATTTCATATATCCCACGTGACTGTGGTGTCACCAGTGCATGAATGTGGACACAGAAGCTGGAAGTTTTGCCTGAGATTTTTGTGAGCAGCACCCATTTTAATGTGCTGTTCAGTACTTTCCCAGCAAAGGGGATGATGAAGCTTTGGGAATTCTTGTGCTGGAGAGTTGCAAGGTGGGAGTAACATTTCCTCTGTGCATGAGGAGCAGTGATGTATTCCCCATTGACTTGCTGCAAGTATTTTTTTTCAAATACTGAACTTGGTTTTTGAGTCAGTAGTATTTTTTAATGATACACGAGTTGTGCAGTGGGTTGATTCTGGGATTTTCACTTACATGGCAGCCCAAATTTGTGTGCATCAAGGCAAAAGCCCTTGTTCTGTTGTCCTCAGTACCAGAGGCTGAGAGTTTGGCCTTGGGCAGGACAAAGTAATGATATTTTTTTATCACAGATCCTCTTGTATGGACGGAGTTGTTCTTGTGACCCTGTATGTACAGCTCTGTAAGTCTGGTCTGACTGGACCATTTCTCCAGTTATCCCTCAGGATCACAATGACTTAAGACTCAAACAGGGGTTTTCCTGTGACCTCCAAAAAATTCAGTATCAAGGTCATCAGACACATCTGCCTCTGACTGCCAGTGCTTAAGGGAGTTATTTTAAGCTGCCTGGATCATACCATGCTTGTATACACAGATATATGGAGGGAAACCTTTCCCATCTATAGGAACCAGGCACCTGGCTTCTCACTGAGGGATTTGAAAGAGTCTATAGAATACTGGGACCACCAGGGCAAGTTTCCAAATGGCTTATTTAGACCCAAACTGCAAGACAAACACTATTTGTGGGTAGCTGAGAGTCTCCTCTCCTCGTGGCCTCTGCAGCAGCTGGGCTTGTTCATCGTTCCATGGCACCGTTGTGGGAGGACCAGGGCGTAAATATTCACCAGCAAGACCCTGAACAAGAGTGGATTTTGCACTGACAGTGGAGCTGCTCAGAGGGCAATGCTGTTATCCACAGCAGAGGGCAAAACTTTGCTGTGTACCATCTGGCACTCCCATCAGTCCCCACTAACCCTCTCCACCTTTCTGTTTGTCCCTCTTCAGTGCTTGTGGTTGCTGTTCTTTGTCCTGCTCCTGATGCTGGCAGTTGGGCAGCACATTCCCAATCCCACGGACAGGCACCCCACTGCTTTGAGAGTGTGCTGAGTTTTTAACTCAGGTGCTGCCTCCAAAACCCCAGTTTTAATTCAGTCCTTAGATCTGAAAGTGGGAGTCACCACAGTGCCCTCAGACTGTTTCTGGAAGGTGGTGTCTGCACTGGGCAGTGATGGTGGGACTCAGTCCCACATGAAGAAGGGAGCTGCTTCTTCTGTGAAGAATTCCCTGCTTGGGAGCTGTGGGCATCTTGTAAGTGCAAAGCAGGGATGGGATACTGGTGATGCCAAGCTGAGAGCAGAGGGGTTGACATCTGAGGGAGAGGTTTCTGCAGATGGTGCTGTGGGGAAGGCTGAGCCTGTGTTTTCCTGTCAGTGCTCTGCAAACAGTCACCGGTGGTTTTTTTGGTCATGGCTGTTCTTGGTGTGCACAGTTTCCAGGAGATGAAAGCCTTCTAGTTTATGATCTCTGTAGATAAGCTTCTGTTTTCCGTTTTGCCAAAGAACAAAGGATTAGCAGAAGGGGCCAGGTGTTACCAGAACATAAAAAGGCAGGGACTGGAGTTTGCACATAGGCTGTTTTTATTATTTTTACCTATAAAAGGGATGCCATGGAGGTTATACCTGTAGGTTTCCCCCTCCCATTTGCATTTGCTAATACAAATAATGTCTCTTGGCAAGCTTGAGAAAGGAGCCATAACAACAGGTGTCAGTGGGGTGCTGCTCCAGTGTGCCCTAGGCCAAGGCTCTCAGAAGGAGAAGATGGAACTAAGGACCCACTTTACAACAGCGCCCTGCAAGGAGGTTGTAAATTCCTTTTTAGCAAGGATCTCAGGGGAGAGGGGAAGGAAGGAGGAAACATGGCAGATAGAAGCCTTGGTGATCTTTTACCCAAGTGTAAATCTGTAGATGTTTCCTTCCTCATGTTTTTCTGAGTTACGAAACCATCAATACTTTTTCTCTTTTCCATTTCTAAGTGATGCTTATTCCTCTCCCCTGCCATATGTCCTCAGACAATGCAGTGCATGTTAGGAGTTGTTCTGCTTGGCTTGGTGATCACTGCTTGCCTGGTCTTGCTAAGCCATTCTGTTAATGGAGTGTCTCTGATTATATTTGCCTGAATAAATGATTCTACTTGTGAAATCCTATTTTATTTAGTTCCTGTTTTTCTTCCTTTTTCTTGTGCCCTAAGATAATATGGGGAAAAAATACCAAGTTATGAGTAAATCAGGCTTTTGATACAAATATTAATTTACCTTTGAACTGATTCTTGTAATAAGATTCCAAGTAATTATCTCCAAAAGGACCAAGCTGGTTCCTACACTGTCTGTTCTGATGCTCTGCTGAGCATCACAGGTGGGAGCAAAATGCCTCTGGGCTGTATAGTTCGCAGCATCAGTTGTTGTAAAAGACTCAGTGCTACTGTACCTGCTGATTTGGCCCAATGTGTAATCAAAATCAGAACAAGTATCTTTTTATTGATGTTCTTTGGAAATCTCTGTTATTCCTTTGAATTATAGCTATGTCAGTAGGGCATTGCTCCTAAACACGAACAGGACTCGCTGAGTGTGTGTTTAGCACCTGCAGTTCTGCAGGTCTGTGGTCATAATTTAGCATTTGGTGTTGCCCTGAACCAGTCCCTTTGTGAAGAGGCTATCCTAAATTTGCTGGTGCCGTTTTCATAGCTTTAATTTTAAATAAACACAAATGCCGTATTCAAATTGGTTTTTTTCAGCTTTGAAAAAATAATGATTTATTTTCATTATTCTTTGTTTCTTTGGCTTTCAGTACATGTTTGTCCTCCATCTGGGGCTGCAGCAGCTAAAATACCACAGGAGGAGTCTATTATACAGTGAAGTCTACTGCAGCAATGCCCTGCAAACTTGAGCAGAGATGAGAGCTTCACTGCACTGCCTTGCCTTCTTTTTGTGTGGTTTGCTCCCACTTTTGTCTTCACAAAGAAAAAAAAAGTTCTTTTAGGTTTATGGAAAAGTAAAATTCTGCTGAAGTTTTGAAGCTGTAGCTGTTGAGTCTGTTACAGCAGTTGGGTCTCCAGAGCTATTTTTGCTTATTGTGAGAGTTCCTGAAGTGCTTTTTTCTGCTTCTAGTTTGAAAAGGCTTTGTGACCTGCCAGGGGACTCTTTGAGTGTGATCCATGTTCCTGCTGTTGTGATGGTTTGGCAGATGAATTCAGCCAGTTCCCTGGTCTGCAGAAACCACTTTTTGTGTGAACAAAACATGGGACTCTCAATAAGGATGAGAAGCAGAGAAATGTGTTGTCTGTGCATTAATGGCAGAAGGAGAAAAGTCCTTTTTGACAAGATGTTGAAGTGTGAGGTAAGGCATGGGGGTTATGGGGCAAAGAGAAAGAGGGTAATGAAAGGACTTGCTAACAGGTTGCAGTCAGGGTTGCTGACATCAAGGGCTGAGTGAAGTTTCCTACCTGAGCAGAAGTCCTGTGACAGCCTCCTGAGGTTTCCTCAAATCCTGGCTGTGGGCTTGACCAGCTGGCCAGCATGAGGGATGCACATTTCCCCTGTATCTTCATAGTGCTGCCAGGCTGGTGTCACCTGCTCTGTGAACTGTGAGATGCTGATACAAGCTGGATAACACTAATGCTTTGCATTAATTTGGCCTCTTGGAGAAATCAATCCATCACACTAATTGAGTGCAGTGCTTTGGTGCCAGGTGGCTGTCTTGAGTCCAGAAAGTTGGATCACATATGGTCTGCACTGACTTCTAATAAAGAAAAGAATTAATGCTGAACTCTCTTTATTATTTTTTTCTACATGCAGAAGTTTCAGATAATATGCTGAGCCAAAGCTTCTCTGATGTGCATTCTTTGCAGTGGTTTGAATTTGGGATGGAGATTCAGGTTGTCTTATATAGTCCACACCTCAAAAGAAAAGTTACATTTGTGCCAGCTCCCAGCACTAATTACCTGCTCTGATTTCTTTGTCCACTCAACAGCTGGAACAAAGACTATCTATCTATCTATCCAGGTCTTTGTGCATCAGCTTCATCCTCCGTGGTGGAAGGAGCACTTGGGACAAAAAGAGGAACCTTGAGGTTGGATGTTCTTAATAATGGTTATGAGCAGGCTGTGGGACTGAGGCCTCCCAGTGAATTGCACTGTGCTCCCACAACAGCAGCGGGAAGGGGATAATCTGAACTTTCTTTCTGCCACTTAAACAGCTTTTTAGCAGTCTCTCTTCCCCTCTCAAATTTCCTGATAATTACTTTTGTCTCTTACAAAGTTTTTGTTTGGAAAAAAAAAGTACTAAATTTTTTTTTTACCTTTTTATAGGAAATCTTCTTTTAAATTAAATAAGATATGGGAAAGCTTTGGCCAACTTGTAGCCTGGTTTTCACCCACTTTGTTGTCAGTTGTGGTGTCTAACTCCAGTGTGGCTGTGGCTGGGAGCAAAAAGAGGCTGCTCCAGCATCTTCTGCAGGTGGTGGCAGGAGAGGTGTTTGGATCTAACTGTCCCTGGAACCTGTTCACTCTTTTAAAGAGATGCTGCCTGTTGATGTATGACTTCCATACCTTCCCCTGTACAGTGAAAGTCAAGAAGAGCCTATATATAAAGGTGTGGGACAACTGTGAACACATGGGAAAGTCACTTGGAGGAATCCTGTTTGTTGTGAATAACAGACCCCTAAGCCAGCCATTCCTTGGTGTGTAAAAGGCAGTCAGGCCATTGCAAGCAGCTTGATGTATTTGAAAGATGAATCACCCCTCGTGTTATTTGACCATCAGCATTTTAAACCTGACAGAAGAGTGTTGGAGCTGATTGCTTGGTCACAGCAGTTCCTGAGTAAATAAAAGCTAGGAATGTAATTTGTCTCTGCAAAGTAAAACATTTGATTAGAGGGGAATGACAGAGAAAAGAGCTTTTCTAAGCACAGTGGCTGCAGCCAGAATCCACTTCAAGGGCTTTCATGCTGATATGTCTGAATTACTGGGTTGAGCATACTGGGACTGGGATCCAGGTTGTTCTGCTTTGTTTGTGACCATGTAGCTCACCCTGTATATGTGCAAAATTACTAGTGCTTCTTTATTTTCAAAAGCTGTTTGGGGCCTTGCTGGGGTTCTCTAGTGCCTCTCAGAATCACTGTCAGCAAACCTGTGACTCAGTGCCATCAATGCAGACTTGGTCCCCAGGAGGAGCACACCTTGTGTGTGCTGTCACATTTCTGTGGCTGCACAAGAGCTTCTCCAGGATGGAAAATCCATGGGCCAAATAGAAAGCAACAAAGTACACTTGGGTTATATAAACTGAGCATCTGTCTCTTCAAATTCCTGTACTGCCCAGGGCTGGGATTTTGGATGCTGGTGGTTTGATGTGATGTTAACTCCTTTTTGAATTGCCTTTTGCTCACATCTCATAGTGGGGGAAGTGGAACCCTGCTCTCTCCTGTCTGCTGTGTTCCTTGGCAGGAAGAAGGATTTCTTGTTTTGTCCAATTGCTTTCTTAATCTGTCTAAACTTCTGGCACTCGTTACTTGACAGTGAGTTCCCCAACTTCAAAATTAATTGGGGTGAAAGGTAGTTTCTTCCATTTGTTTAAGCTCTTTGGAAATACAGTAGTATTATATATACAATAAATATTAGAATTGGACTAATTGTTCCCTGTTAGCTGCAAGCAGCAGCTGACTCATCCCTGCTTGATTACTTGATTTTTGGTCTTTCTCTTAGTTAAGTGGCTTGTAATGCATTGCCAGATACATACCTGGTGTTTCTGTTCTTGGGAAGGCATCACTTTGGTTGGCACCTTGAGGGGGTGACAGGCTGTGTGATCACAGGTGGGGTAGGAGGTCATCTCCAAGGCATCACTTCAGCAGGTGAAAATATTTGACAATTGTTTTTGCCCATCTCTCTGTCTGAATAACTTCTCTGATGAGGGAGTAAGCATGAGAAGAGCTCAGACTTGTAGATCCGAGAGTAAATTCAACAGGTTTGCTCAAAGGCTGCTTCTGCTAATTGAGGACGCTGCATTTCCAGGGCTTATGTGAAGGCAGCTCTCCTACAGAGAGACAGACACACTTGAAAACAATCAAGTCCATTACTTTGTAGCCTCTGTTGCATTGTATTTACTTTCCAGGATCCTTGACCTGGATGGATAATGCTAGGCATTGCCTACAAGTGGCTATTTTAAAATTCCACTTGTTCTCTTACCTTTTATCTTTTTAACAGAAGTACATGAAATGGAACCACAGAAATGAGAGTTTGGAAATATTTATTACAACTGTCCTCTCAGGGTTGAATGCAAGATGAATTTCAACAGTGTGTGTACTCAGAGCCCATCCAGTCCAGTAAATGACTGGTGTGCTGAGGTTGTCTAGGGAAGCTGGGGCTGCAGAACGATATATTGTGATTGACAAAGTCTATTTGTCCTGGCTTTCTCCTGGGAGCTGAAGAAGGGGATTACTCATTTCAGTAGTCAATGTGCAGAAAAAAATGGATGCTAACATACAGCTGTCATTTTAAACCAGTTGAAATTAGTTTAATGCTCATGGGTGCCAGGTTGTCTGACCTGAAGAGTGTCCTTCTCCATCGTGCAGTTGCTGATGTTCCTCTCTGTGGTCCTTCAGTGGGCATCCCAGGGCAAACTCAAACTTTGCATTTCTTCAGATTTATTCTAGCATTGACACCAAGCTTTCAGCAAAGACTCCAGTTAAGCCATGCTGGGATTGGCACACAGGGCTGTGGCAGGAGCCCTTCATAGGCATTTTTACATAGATCCATTAATAGCCATAGGATGATCACGATCCCTGGTGCTTATTGATGATCAGGTTCTGAAATCTGTGATTTTCTGAGGCTTTAAGAGTCTTCAAGCTGTCTTTTCCCCTCGTATTATATGTACTCATAATTGTTTGTCCAGGGACACATTCTGGCTCCTGTTGCAGATTATTTGCTCTTTTACAGTGAGGTTACACCAGATACTTCACACAATGGATGGCTGAAGGTAATTGTGGAATCCCAGCGCTGTCTAATTGGAGAAACTTCAGCCAACTTATTTCACAGTGCTCATGCATCACTTCAGATGGTTCTATCTCTTGTCATTGATTTAAATACATGAGTGAGTGCCAATTTATCCTAAAGGGTTTAACAAGTATCTTCGCTACCTTTTTAGAATATTTCTAGCAATGACACTCTAGGTTCTATATTGCATTTTGGTTCAAGAAAATAAAATAGATTCTTGCAAGTCTTGAGTGCTCATCAAATTCATTGCAGTTCTGTCTTTCCTAGCTAAGGGAAATACTGTGGATTCAACTTATCCACGTATAAGATCTGTGATTTGATGTTTTCATCTTTTTCTAAAATCTTAGTTTTATCTCTGAGGAGATAAAATGATCAAAATAAATACATCTCCTTTTCTCAGCAGTGCAAAACCATCAGCTTAGATTTGTCGAAGAATTTTTTTGTGCTACCAATAAAATGTCACAATCAAAGTCAGCTCTTGAAGCACGAGATCAGGAGTGATGAAGCTCAGTGTGCACACTCCAGAGTGAGATATCAGTTGCCATTCCAGCTGAAAGGACTTCATGGATCTCTGGCGTGTAAAATAATTTTGGTATTGTATCACAGACAGAGTCATCTTCAGGGAGGAATGAGAGTATATTGTTTCTGACATCTTTTTTTTTTCCTGACAGTTTTACACTTTGACATTTCGCTACCCCAACTTGTTTTCCTACTCACTGACCCAAAATATCATAATGGTCTGGTTCAAAGGCTCCAACTAGCCTCAAATTTTGTGCTCTGTTGAGCCTTCATTTCAGTTTAGTTTACTGAATTGTCAAGTATCTACCTATGAACGTTGGAGAGAGATGGAAAGACACCTTTAGAATTCTGACGATTGAGAAACCATGATGGGGGCAGAAGGCACGATGTCATACTGCTGCCATTGCATTATTCATGAAAAAAATTAAACACAATGTTTTGACCTTGAAATCTTCTCTCTTTTTTTTTTCTTGAAATCTTTTTTTTCCTTTTTCTTTTTTTCTCTTCTTCCTGCATTTAGAGTTAGATATAGTCAAGGAGCCATTAATGGGATTTGAGGAACTGGATAATGCTGTCTTTCCCAGGCAACAACTTAGTATAATTTTGGAGTTGTCAGTTTTACTGAGTTCTAGGGTCACCCCTGAACTTGGAGGGGTGGACACAGCTTTGTCCAGCCCACATGTTGCTCCTTGAAGGTGAAGTGTGAAGGTCAGAGTAGTCGGTCCTGCAGGGCATAACTGGCTCTGCAGACAGTAGGACCAAATTATCTTTCTGTCATGGTCTTCTGGTTGTTTTAATAGGTTTTTCCTACAAAAATGAGTTCTAGGTTCAAGCAGTAGTAGAGATATTGAAAAATGATGCCTGTCCATTGCATTTTTTTCCCCTGGAATTCATCAGGGTGAGATGCTGTTGCATTTAAAATCCCTTCAGAAAACAATAAATGTGTTTTGAACCACATTCTATCAGGCCACAGTCACAAGTACAAGGGTTGAGGTGTAGAGTGGGACTACCCTGTTATCCTCAGTACTGCAGCATGGCCCCTTGGAAAGAGCAAAAGTGAAACTTCTGGCTTAGAGAGATGTTGGAATTTGTGATGGAAGCACATCACACTGTATAAAAGATGTTAGGTAAATGGAACACTTTATCATAGACCTGTACCTCGCTTGCCCTTACTCACTAAATGACTTGACTAATAAATGTGTTATTTTTTTTTCCAGTCAAATGCAGGGTCTGTGGCCCAAGAATGTGATGCTCTCTCATGGTCAGGCAGTTGAGCTCAGTGCCAGTCTCAGCCAGGTGCAGAGTTTGCTCTAGGCCAGCCACACTCCTGGAAACCAGGCTAAGGAAAGCAGAGGACCACACACCCACAGCAATGGGGGGGTGTGTCAATCAAGCATCTCTATTTTTGTCCTTCTGATGAAGCACAGTTTCTCTCCAAGCACAGCACAGGGAATGGAGCTCTCTGCAGGGCCCTTGCAGGTGGGTAGTGGGTGAGCTCTGAGAGGGAGCTCCCCCTGCCCACCCATGGGCAGGGTCAGCCCAGCAATGGGAGACACGTAGGCAGCCAGCAAGGAATCCTTGCAGTGGTGGGAGGGAGCTTTCTTGCCTCTCAGCTCTGCTCTGCTGCTGGCAGGGAAATGTGCTTTCAAAGCACAACTTACAAAAGAGGAGCAAGAAAACAAGATGCAAATTAGAGGAGAAATAAACTTCAGAAGAGTTTCCTTTGTGAGTATGACTCAGTTGTTCGGAGGCAGACAGCGTAGCTTTGGAAGCATCAAAGGCATGTCACCATATTCTTTAATGAATTCCTTTCTTTCAGTTCTTTTGGGCATATGGGGAGGCCATAGATTTGCAAGGCACCAGAGCTGCTTGCCCAAACACCTGCCTGTTGCTGTGACTAAGGCAAATAAAGTTCAGAAATCTTCTTGCTGCTTTTTACACTCTGCTGGTTGTAGGTGCCTCATGGTCACTTCTGTCCTGGCGGTGGATCTGAGGAGATGCAGCAGGTGTTTGTGCCCACAAACAGGTACAGTGCAACCTGTGCAGCACACCTGCTCTGTATTTCAGTCTCCAAAAACAAACACGGGCCCTCTGTAACATCCCCATCCCAGGAACAAGCAATTGTTTGTTGTGGCCAACAAAAATTCCCTCTGATTCTTCCAGCCTATTATTCAGGATAAAGGAATTGCTAAATGTCTCCTCCCACGTGGAGTTGATAGCTCTGGGGGTTTTTCCAACTTAATGCAAGAAGCAAGCTCAGTGGCAGGTGTCTTCCTCAGACCTCCGTTATTTGTTGTTCCTGAACAATCTTTCAGCTCTTGGAGCAAGTTGCAGCTTGAAGTGCTAGAAAGTGCTTTGCCAGACTGGTCACAAGGGAGCCAGGACATTGCCCAGAAGGAAAGCTGCTCAGCATAAATCAGCTTTGCCAGTGCTTTTCCTTTCAGTGTTCTGTCAAGAACACGTAGACAAGACTTGTGTCCGAAGCTGCTCCCGGGCCATTCCACTCTGTAAAATGCTAAAGCTGAAAAGAAAACCCCTCAGGCAAGTTCTACCAGGTGAACTTTTCCTGAGTTACCTCCTAGGGCTCATGTGGGAGGAACAAATAGTGCAAATGCATCTCTTGTCTACCATGAGTGCAGACCTCGAGTCCTGGTTACACAGCAGCTGTATCACTGTATGGATGTGGTTTATCTTTATTTGTCATTTAGAGGAGGCTGTTGAGAAAATTGAGGCTTTTTCAGGTTATTCCTACAAAGACATTTGAACCAACCTGTCAACAATCTGTGTGGCAGTATAAATATAGCCAGCCCAGGAGGTAGGAGGGAAAGAAATGCTTATATTTGTCTTTCCTTCTTATTCTGCCAAAGGCTAGGTCAAAGCACCTATGAGAAGAGTCTTTAGAGCTACGTTTTGAAAGACACTAATTCTGGTGGCCTTTATACCTTGTGTTTGCTGGAATCCCACCTGTCTTGTAGTCAGGGCTGTGGAGCCCACGGAGAGAAAGTCAGTATCCTTTGGGCAGTGCAGACTGAGGCAGCTTTTCCTTTTGGAAATCTGTGGTGCCCAGCACTTCTGTCAGGTGTTGCTGGTTACGGCACCGGCTTAAAAATAGATGGATACATTCAGTGCTCTTATTTCATTATGCCCAAACCAAGGGAAAAAACCAAACCCATAATTTTTAGCAGTTGCTGTCAGAGTCCTGTGGCAGCCTGCCAGCGTCATGGCTCATTGGTTACTGTGGACAAATGAAAAACTGGAGGAATTCCACTGACTCACACATTTTGCTTGGGTGGTCCTTGCATCTTTATTGGCCCTGAGGCTCTGCTGCCCTCATTTTAGAAACCAGCCTGGCTCTTGAACGTGCGTGGATCTGAAAGATCTTAACAGAGAAGCCTGGCTTTGGAGGTTGGGAAATTAGAGCACAAAAGGGCAGGTTTCCTTGCGCAGGGATGGGCAAGTGGCAGGGCTGGGAACAGTGGCTCCATTGCTAATTCCATGCTGTGTCAGCTGGGTCACATTCCCTTCCCTTTCCTTTCTCTCTGCCCACCAGTGCAGGTTGGGCTTCCCTTGCTCCTGTGGAATAAAAACTCTGATGCTATGCATTAACATCAAGTTTAACAGGGATGCTGGCAGAGCAATAGAAGAAGGCAGGAATTTGGAGAATCATCTCATTTAATCCTGCTCATCTCAGTCTGATTCAGCTGAGGTACTTCCACAGCAGAACCAGCCCCGTGTAAACAGTGTCGCTCAGTGATTGCTCAGTGTGCTTTCCATAAATACCCAGTCCTGTGTTAGTGACTCTGCCCTGCAGACCTGCTGTCAGATGAGCCAGCTTTGTACATGCTTTTAAGCACTATATGTGTGTATTTTAAATGTTAGCTGTGTATTTTGGTGGCGTAACAGCTGGAGACCATTATGGTGTGACAACACTGCTCTCCTGCACCTCGTAGGAAATGCAGTTTGGTCGACCTACATTTATCCCAGCCTCCACACGAACCTGCTCTGTAATCTCTCGCTTCTGTTGCTGCAAATCTGAAGCACTGAATCAGGAAACAGAGGCTCGCCAAAATTGTTAAATAAGCAGAGGCCGTGTTGTTTGGAGACTGCCCACTGGGTTTCCTTGCTCACATGGTCCTGGAATGTGTCTCCTGGTAGGGGGAAGGGAGCATTTGTGAATGTAGTTCTCAGAATGAGTCATTATGGTAATTTTTATTTTTTTATTTTTTTAATTTGTGAGTTAGGATTTCATGTTTCTGAAATAATGAGTTAGGACCAGGCAGAAATCCTGATATAACAGCTGGTACTTGCTGAGAGGTCTGATACACATGCGACGTGTGAGCAAGGTAAAAAGCATCCTTTTAGGGAAGGCTATTTTTAGAAGTTACAAATCCTACCTCTTCCATGCACTGTCCTATTTTTAACCAGGAGTGCTTCCGAGCTCTCAGCCCTGCTCCCAGCTGTGATCTACAGGAGCCTTCTGTACAGCATCACTTTGTTAAGAGCTTGTTGCCTGTTATGGAACACGAACGTTGTGGTAATTGCTCTGTGTTAACCACTGACAAAATGGCTACACATTAGTTTCATCTTCCTTTTAATATCCCTTAGTACAGACCTTGGAGGAGGTGGCCAACCCGTGAGCAGTGAGCAAATTTGGATTAGCAGGTAGTTAGCACAGAGCAGCTTGGCTGGAGCTGTGCAATGTTTGCAGAGGAATAGGAAGGAGCAGATGCTACACAGCCCTCCCCTGCTTCTTCACTACCTTCAAGAGCTTTCAGCCTCAGAAGCAACTCTGACATTTCTGCTTTTTAGGCCCAGGAAGGAGCATCCCACAGTCTGTAAGGGCAAGTTTTTGGTAAGCGGTGAAGTGTGGGACAGGACAGCCCATGGGCATGAAGAGTTCCAGTGACAAGTGATGCAAGGTCATTGACTGTTGGCAAAGGAAGGAAGGCAGAGACTGGAAAAAGCCATCCAAGCTGTAGAAGGATTTCTGACCAAAAGGGGAGCTTTTTGTACATAATGACTCCTTTTACACATACAGGAGTCACAGCACAATGATACACATTTTTGCAGGCAGACAGATGTTGCCTGTTGAGAATTGGGTCAGAAAAGGTTGCATCTGTAATGAATGTGTGATTAGTAATTACCCTGAATCAGGCCTGTGTGAAGAACTTGCTGATTTCCCTCAAGTCCCTGTCCACTGCTCTACTGAATCCCACTTGTAAGCTCTTGGAAGTCTGGCTAAGCACTGCAAGTGTGACATAATGAGCATCTTTCTAGTGTTGGGATTTGAAGAGATGGGATGGACACAGAGGAGCAGGTGAACAGGATGTATAAGAGTTGTGTGTGAGAAGGAGGTCCAGAAGAATGAGAGGAGTTTCACTAAAAGCAAGAAAGGGAGGATGTAAGATAATGATCCTCTAAAGGCAGCTTTTAAATTTGCACTCCTTCAGGTGTGAGCAAGAGCTGCCCCATCAGTCCACAATGCCCCATCATTGTCAATGATGTTCTGCTCTTTCTAATGGTGTTTGATGCCCCTCCTTCACCTGGACTGGATCTCTCCCTCTTGTCCTCCCTGCCCTTTCTCTTGGTTTTGCACAGATAAATTGCATCCACACTTTGCTGAAGAAGAGATGGGGTACCCACCCCAGCATGGATAAATTTCTCAAATCTGATTTCACTTTTAGGTCCTCTGTGTGAAATTGTCTTCAAGAGAAGTTCTCTGAGGATAAAATGGGTGTAAAAAACTTTCAAATGGCATACTAGGAAAAGAAAAAAGAGTGTTTCTGAGGGTGATAATGCCAAAGTGTTATGCTTTTTTCTGCTCCATTCACTTCTGCTTTTCCGTTGCAGCACGGCCTGGGAATACAATATGCTGCTCTGTGATGGCAGAGGCTGTTCTTGCAGTGTTTCCATCACATTCAGAAATAGGAAGAACAAGATGTACCATGAAGAAGATTATTTTTGTGAGACTTCAATCCAGCTTTGCAATTCCAAGTGCTTCAAATCTACATCTGATCTTTGGCATGTTTGCATATATCAAGCAAGCTTTGAGGCTCTGCCCATTGCTGGCTGTGCAGTCTTTCACCCAGTTTCCCACCTTCTTGTTCTAAAGGTATTTTACTCCTGAATTCCACCAGGAAGTTTGGCTTGGCAGTGTCCACTTAAGTTAGTTTATAGGGTGGCCTTGGGACATCTTCCTCTAGAGGGACAATGGCACTTTTCTCAGAGCTAGAAGGCTGAGTGTGGAGCCTGTGGGAAGACTCAGGCATTGCCAGTGGGTGCTTTGTGTTTCAGGTGGACTGATTTGCCTCTGAGCATGTTTCTTGGTCCTTGGAAGACGGAGTATCTATGGATATATAATTTACATGTCTAAACAGGGGGGATGCTGGAGAAGGGTAGCAGACATTTAACCAGTTCTTGGGTTAGTTATACCGGTGAATTCAAAGCAGACAAGTTATGTTCATCAGCATTAATTACAGAAGTGCTGTGGAGTTCTTTGTTTTCAGAGTGCTCAAGAATGAGGTTCCTGTATAGTGGTATCATCCCTCTCAGGAGCTGTGGCTGTTGCCCTTGGCATGCAGCTCCCACGTTAGCAATACATTTCAGTGGCACCTCAGCAGGGATGCAGACTTGACATGTTGGGAAGGTGTCCTCTTCTGTTTGATTGTGAATTATCTGCCTTTAATATAGTTCAGACACACAAAGCTTTATTTTTAGATGCTGATTCCTTTTTGTAATTGGATATAATGGCTGAAATAGCTCTTCTTCAGTGACCCAGTTCTCATCAGGAGTCATGCTGACACCAAAAGAAATGTTCTGATCCTCCTTTGTGTTTCTGTATTCCTGTTTCTAAAAGTCTGGGCTGAACAGACACGTGAACATTGTCCAAAAGCTGCAGTGCTCCAAGGAACTGGAGCCACATCTCTGGGGCTGCTACTGCTGTGCCAGGCCAAGGCAAGAGCAGAGCCTTGACCCAGCCTTGGCAGCCCAAGTGCATGGTCATTATCATCATCATCATCATCCTCCTCATCAGAGATGGCCCTTCAGTGCTCCCCTCCAAGCATAGCATTGTTTCTACTGCCTAGTTGCATTGTGCTAATATTCTCCTTAATTAAAAGTGTTGTGGAACTCATGACTCAAAGATGAAGTCTAAGAAGGAGTTTGTCAGCTCTAATGTTTTCTGACTCTGTCTGGTGACCTAATCCCTAAGTAGGAACCTGGCCTCCTTGGTTATAAAACATTGCAAATAATGATGCCAGGAGCTAAGCTTTATCAGCCGCCTCTTCTTAAAAAAGATTTGTTGTATAATGGTGTGTCAGGTGTTCTTTTGCTGTGATTTAAGGGTCTGGGTCTGCTCGTTGATTTAAATATTTTCCAAGAGCATTATAAACCTGGATATTGGGTCAAATTTCTGGCTTGGAAACCTTAATGGTTCAGTAACTCACAGGCTCTTTTTAATAAAAGCTCTCAGGAGAAGAGACGTGCCGGGGTGCAGTGAAATATATGCTCTGTTCACAAAGACAGCAGCAGCTGCATCAGATGATTAATATTTTGTACATCCTGACACTGAAATGCAGGATTTGGCTGAAGGATCCAGGTATTCTTGTGTCACAACCATATTTTATTACATTTTAAGCTACGGCCACTGAAACGGCACCGTTGCTTCCACATGATAAATAATGGAAATAAAAGCTGATTAAATAACAGCCCTCCAAGAGGGGAGAAGCTGCTAGGAGCTGGTTTGCTTTGTCTTGGCCTTCTTTTTTCTTGAGGTAGTTTATAGTGCATGGTAAAATGTTCCCTGGGAACTGAATTACATAACTTTTAGCAGTGTTAATATGTGATGAAATGAGCACTCAGCCATTCAATTAACACTGCACTATTACTTACACTGATAGACACAGACATATTAATGGCATCTGCATTGATAGGGGGTGACCAAAGAAACACTGCCATTGTCAGCAGTAGGAATTGCTGGCTGGATGTGCAGAAGGGTCAGCATAAGATAGAATCCTGGTGATGCTGGTGCATTCCCTTCCTGCCAGGGAACCTGCTCCACATTCATAGCAGAACAAACCTGGGATGGGAACTTTCTGTGTTGCTGGGTAGCTACTTCAGCAACTACTGAGTTCTTCTGTTTGGTTTTTTTTTCCTTTGATTTTTTAAAAAGGAGGGGTCAAACCCATCGTCAGTCTAGTGGTCCATCCCTAAAGGCTCCGCTGCTCAGACTTCAGAGAAAGCACAAGGAGAGCTCAACATTTGTCTTAGAGAAAACAGGAGCTGAACAGGTAAAGAGAAATCTTTGATTCAGCAGGATAAGTGGGAAGAGAACTCAAATGGCCTGTTCCTCTCCAAATTTCTATGTATGTCAGGAAAGAATGAGGTCTGTGGTAAATACACATGGGATAACTTGACCCTGATATTTGGTTCCCTAGAACACACAAGGGTTTAAGAACAGTTTCAGTTAAGTAACCTTTGCAGATTTTTCATTTAACATTAAATTCTAATACAAATTTAGTCATGTCTTCAAATTCCATCTTCCTGAGAACAAGGAACAAATTGTCCTTCTGCAGTGAAGTACAAAATCCCAACACCACAGACATGAGAAACTCCATCACAAAGATCTTGTATGGCACAAAGTAATATGCTCCCAGTGGCTGGGTGGTGATGCTGGCTGAAATCAAAAGTGCTTGGCAGATGGAGCAGCTCTGAAACAGATACAAAAAAACATAGCAGCAGCACCAGGAGATGAACAAAAGGTAGGCTCCCTCCAAGCTCCCCATTGCATGTGTTGTGTTTGTGTAGCTCCCACCAGCAGTTTGTTAGCAGATTTATGGAGCTGGCTTAGATTTATGGCAGGGAAACAGAGCATGTAAGCCCCAGAGAACAGCATCAGTTCCTGCCCCTGAGCAAAGTCCTGCCCTTATCAGCAAGCCCTGAGCCAGGTGCTGGGCTGCAGAGAGAGCTCATTGGGGCCAGCTGCTGTTTGTGACCCCTTCCAACAAGAGCTCAGTGTGCTCCTGCCCAAGCTCTGCTGAGTTACCTGAGTTACTTGGGGTACATCCCAGGGGGAGGATCCATTCCATTCCTGCCAGGGATTGCAGTGCTTCTCTTGCAGCCTCACCTGCCCGTGATCCTTGATGCCTTATAAAAGTCTGTGGTTTTGTTGAGGATTTTTTTTCCTTTTACTTCTTTTGAAAGCGTTGTAAAACAAGAAAAAGGGAGAGGTTTGCAAGACAGGGGTGAGTTAGCTTAATGTCCAAAGTGCTGGCTTTCATCCCCTCTGATCTGTTGAGCAGGCTGATGTTTTATCTGTTGATTATTGGGCTGGCCCCAAAACAGCAGTTTGCACCTATTAGTGGTTTATGTTGATATTCATCACCTCAGTTTCACTGGTTAGGTATTTTAACCCATGCAGTGCCTGGATGTTCAGCACAGTGCTTTTCTCACCAAGTGCCCACCACATAAACCAAAGACCCTGGGAAACCAGTCACCAGCAGTTCAGACACCTTCCCCATGTGCACTGATCACCTCTCTGTTTGGGGACTGGGCTTAAAAAACACCATTCAGGTACCTCAGGCTTTGCAGGAGGCTGGGTGTCTACCTGCTGTCCTGTTGAATGTTGGCTCTGCAGTGTTGGAGATGGATCAAGCAGCATTACAGCTGATGGTGTCCCTTTGCACTGCGTTGGTTTTAGTGCTTACAGATTTGCCAGCTTTCAGAGCTTTGACCTGAGGCTTTCCATGCAGAGTGTGTACTTCAGAGGGAGATTTTAGGAAGAAATACAGTTTTCAGTGCAAACAGCCGTGGCTCAATGTTTTTGGTTGAACACATGTTATTTTACCATGTTCAAACAGAAATATAATTCTTACATTTATCATGTACTCCCAAGCCTTGCAGTGTGGGGAGAGAGTTTTGTCCCCTTAGAAGAGCATTATTGAATCACTTCAATGTGCTGAAGTTTATGGTCTGAAAGACTTTATTTTGTGATGAACCTCTGAAAGATTTTATATTTTATATGCTTGGTGGGGGTCTGAGTAATGCATCTTCTCCAGGAGCTTCATCTGTGATGGGTATGCACATGCCATGGCTGCAGAAGCTCATGTTTCTTGTTCTTAGTCTTTCCACTCATTTCTCAATGGCTTAGGAACCAGGAGCTGAGTCAAAACCCCGTTCATCTCCTTCTACAGCTCCTTTAGTTTTTAGTTTGCGTTTCAACCCAAAAAGAACTTTTCTTTCAGGTCTTATTCATGGTAGGATCAACTCTTTCGAGTGCTGATTTTTGAACCCAAATTTGTCTTGCTTAATTATCAGGTTTGCCTGATGTAACCTAGTTCTGACTAAGCTACATGGGGGTTTTTTTTTGATTGCTGATAACAGAGAAAGGTGAATTTATTTGGGTTTTTTCCTGGTAAAATAATGAACTGTAAGCTGACATGTTTGTCTGGACATTGTCTCTGCCATATACTGTATTTTTTTCTTCCAGTACCACCCTGGCATCATGCCCATGTAATTAAGTCAAAACGAGTAAGCAACACGTGCTTTGACTGAGCCATGTGGCTCCCTATTGTATGTGCTACAATGGAGCTCCTCAGAACATGTGGGTTAATTAACATCTTTTAGGGACCTGAATAATAGATAATGGTGCACAGGGCTTTTAACGTGTTGGGCTCTAATCAGTTTATTAGAAGACAGATGAAGACAACACAGCAGGGCTGTATTATTCTTGCCTCTAGCCTTGGAAATTAAATTGCATAGCATTTATTTGAAATTAACCAAATGTGATCTGTTTAAAAATGTACTAGGACCCCGTTTTGTTCAGGTCTATACTTTACTTGTTTGTTTGTTTTCCCTGTTTCTGGAGGGGAAAGACAACCATGTTCAGCCCTCCCAGTGCAGTGTAGCACTCACCAGTATTGCTTTTGAAAAGTCCCCCTTAGCTTAATTACCAATGCAGTCTGCACCCAGGCAGCGTTAATTAATCACTTGCAAATGGCAGTTTTGAAGATGGCAGTGGCGACTACTGTTAGCAATCTGCAATCAGCTTTTGCTGCCCACAGAACAGGGATGGCCCAGAGGAGCTGTGAGGAAGCAGCAGGCTTTCTGCTCTTTTTCTTTTTGTAATGTCAGAGGTGAAACTCCTGCTTTGTTCTGTACTTACAGATCTCTGCCTCCACAGGGCAGAACCCAGTGGTGGAAAAGACAGGCTCTGACGGTGTGACACTCTCGCATGCTGATGAGTGAATCTCCTTTTCTTCTTCCTCTGCTCCCTTGCAGCATCCTCTGCACAAACCAGAGGGCTGTCACAGTGCCTGCTCTCCCACATCTGTAGAGCATTTCACTACCAGATGGAGATTCCTCAGCACTGACCCACATCACCTGTCATTTTAGGACAGAGGTGACAGGTAGCTGAACTGCCCTTAAACTTTCCTGATGCGAGCCAGGACTCACAAGCTGAGAATCAGGTTTTACTTTCATCACTTAGGTTGCTTTGGAGATCAGTTCTCTGACCCCTGGCAGGCTGCAAGTGCAGGGATACAAGTGCTGGCAGGCTGGAAGCCAGCTGGAGTGACTGTGCTCTAGTCAAAACTTTGTCATAGCCCTGTCTGTGGTGGCAGTCCTGAACTTGTGCCTTTGTCACCCCAGCACTGAGATGACTTGCAGAACCTGTGAAGTACATGGTGGCACCCAATGTGTCCTCATTTACAGCAGCACTGAAACATGAATCTTTATACTCCTGAGGATAAGAAGAAAAAGTGCTTTCCCTGCAGTTCTTTCAAGGGCTTTACTAGCTTACAGTCATTTTTTAGGCCTTTTTTTTTATTGGTACAGAGCCTCTGTGGATGCCCCCTTTCTCCCTCACCCTGCTGATGCCTTAGATTGTGAACTCAAAGCTTCTGCTCAAAACCCTTGCTCAAAACCCTGGTGCTTGCTGGCTTTATGCAGCAGCCTCCATTCTTGAAGGGCTTTAATGGGTTGAGTGGAGGTGAGATGCCTTGGTCATGGCAGTGGGATGAAACAGGAGCTTTCATCCAGGAGAGAGAGAGAGAAAAGCATGGCTGGAGGGTAAGGAATCTGTGTGATGGGGGCAGATGGACCCTCAGCTTGGCTGCTGCTTTCATGTCCTTGTAGAAATAGAAGGAAGATAATAGCACAGCACCTTCCTCACCTTTCATGTCCTTGTAGAAATAAAAGGAAGATAATAGCACAGCACCTTCCTCACAGGAAGATAAAGATGACAGTAGGATGGTGCCCAGTACAAAGTGTGTGAGGTATTTGATGATGGAGTGCTGGGAAGACCCCAGAAATCTTGGCTTGTATTGGCTCCTCTGCTTGTTGGCCAGCACTGGAAAGCAATGTAGGTATTTTGCTTGCAGTTTGTTCTTTCTTCAGAGAGGAGAAAGGCAATATTTTGACCTGTTTTTTCCCAAAATAATCTGAGATCAAGGGCTGTGGAATGTGCAGTCCCTGAAACGAGTGCTGTTACTAAACTGAGGCCACAGAGATGTGACCCTTCTAGCCTCTACTGTGTCAGCTGCAGTTTATTTCTCTAGCTGGTATTTAGGAGATGCTGACCCTTGATCCCAGCAGGCAGAGTTGCTCCTCTGATCCATCTCTAAACCAAAATGAGCCAGGTGACTGAGCATATGAACAGGTCTTTGCTAATCTGGCTCCTCTTGACTGGAAGGAGGTGGGATGCCTTTGCACTGAGGGCTCAGCCAGCTGCCCTGACTGCTTGCAAAAGACATAATGAGAAGTAAAAAAAGAGGTCACGGCTGCACTTGAAAGGGAATATCTATCTGTGGCTTAAGTCGTAGAGCAGCATTTGTTACTGCTGTTGGGCAGACCTGGTGGTGTAGGAATGGAGAACCACCCACCAAACTGTTCTTAAATAGTCTGGGGAATTGCTCCGCGACTCGTCCGCTGTAAATACGGCTCCAGGTAGCTGCAAGCAGAACGTGATGGAACTGCCTGCTCTCTTCTTTATTCATGCCAGCTCTAATTTTTTCTTACAATGACAGGTAAAGGGAAAGGAATTTGCATTGCCTCTGCCCACAAAGATTACACGGAGCCAACAGGCAGCGCAGAGTCACTTTTCAGAAATGACAGTGCCCTGTTCACATATATTAACTTCTTTTGCCTTCTGCCTCTGGATTATTCATGAGCCAGACAGTATGCTGCCTAAATACCAATAGTGAGTAATGAGGATTAAGTGTTACCTCTAATTCCATCGTTATGAATATTTCAGAACTTCCTGTTCAGGCTTAACTGCTATTTTGGTGCAAAAAAGGCAGGTCTTGGGAATTGAGCTGCTGCTGGCCGTGACATCACAGCGCTGTGATTTGGGTCTGGTGTGACACATATTCCAGAGAGCTAAGCTCAGTCAAGCCTCTTATGCAGATGTGTCTGAGAACCTCTGTGGAGAGAGAAGCACTCGTTAGTGAAAGGGGTAGATTTCTAGTGTGTAACAAATGTGATTTTTCTGACTGCTCGGCTACTTTTTCTTCCCCCCCCACCCCCCCAGTTTGCTTCCTGAGCAATAAAATTCAGACCCTAAGCCAGCATATGAGTGAAGGAGAAGTTTGGCTTGGTTCCAGTTCAGGAGTAGTCACTTGTAAAATCTGGGATCAGACAGGGAGTGGTGCAGGTACTTCCCTGACAAGGAAAATAGTTGAAATCTGGTCTCCTGGAGGCAAATGAGTAGAAATACTGTAACACCTGGAGTAATAATGGTAAAGCGGCCTCTTCATCTTTTGGCAGGTTATAAAAAAAGTAGTCCTCACTGTTTTTTCTGGAACTGCTCAGTGAGCAGCACCCGAGAGTTTTGAAAGAGGAGTTACTCAGTCTGGAGAGTTTGTCAGGTCTCACAATCATCCATGACAAAAGCTGTGAAAACAGTGAAACAAAAGCAAGCTCCCCCATGCAAAGGGATGGACTTTCTGTGTCTGTCTCAAGGGCAGATGAGGAGATCTGTATGTGTTGTATCTGGGATGTGCAGCATGGCTCTCATCAAGCTCATTTCCCCCCTTTCAAACACATTAAAACCTCTCTTCAACTCCAGTACGTCTGTGCAAGCCCAGAGTTACTTCAAATGCCAGTATTAAAGGGCTGTAAAGGTTTGTGGAACAGCTTGTCTCCTCTGTGTACCAAGAGGTGACCTGCTTTCCTCCACATTATCTTTTCTTGCTGTGACAGGACCACAGGCACTTCCCTCTGCGAGCTGTGGAGGAGGAGGAGTGGCACAGAGTGGTGGTTTGGGGGACAGGGCTCTGCTCACTGCCTGCCATGGCCAGATGGGGAGGTCACAAGCACAGTTCTTACCCAGCAGTGTGTAGAAAGCAGGGTCAGTGCTAGAGAGCACTCGAAAGGCAGGATTAAACACACTGTTTGCAGGAGTGCCTGTGTAGTGTTGTCACTTCAGGGAGGATGGGGGATCCTTTATGAACAGCATCATAGATCTCTGTGTGCCCAGAAGGGTTTTCCAATTTCAGACTTTGTCAGTCAGCATCTCTTTTTGTATTACAGCTGCTACTGAAGGGAACAGTGGTTTTCACATGCAACATCAAGAATGTTTTTTCCCTATCTTCATTTTCTCCCCTTGTTCACTCGTCCAGTACTAACAATGAATTGACATGAATGCTCAGTTCTGCATAGTGGAATTGTATATCTGGACACCTGAAAATAACCCCCTTGAAAAAGCCAGGAAGAGCAGTCCTACATTGACTGTAGTGATGAAGTAGATGTTTTGCTTTGCCATGATACTACAGAGCTGATAGACTTACTGAAGTCATGAACTAGATGGATTCTGACCTATTTAGACTGTGAAAATGCCATATTTCTTAACTGTCCTTCATGGCACACACTTCAATTACCATTCTGAATGGTTACTGTCCCCTATTAGTAGTCCGTACTTAATGGTCATTTAGTGTCAAAGAAAACTTTTATCTTTCCTAAGTGGAAAGGTGTAATAATTTGCCTGAAGGCTTCAGTTGAAAACACTCTATGACTTCAGTGCCTGGGTAATTTCCTTTAAACAAATGCCCTGCTACAGTGTTGTGCATAGTCTTGCAGTGATTAGAACTTTCTGCTACAGCCTCCATATTTAAGGATGTTCCTCAAGGTTTCCAGCTCAGAAACCCCCTTGTGATCCTTGCACCTTAGTTCTGGGAAAATGAGACACATCAGGTTTGCAGAGGGAACCTTGCAGGGTGATTGCTGGGTTGTGTCTGCTGGACACTTCTCACTGTGGTGTTTTGTAAGGTAAAATCATTCAAATTGAAGTGTTTTGCATCAAATTTATCCAAATATTCAACAGAAGATTGTCAACATTACATATTTGGGTGGAGACAAAGGATCTCTTTATATAACGTAGTACTGAGATGAAACAAACTCTAGGTAGTTATTTTTCCCCTCTATCAACACATAATGTTTCAATAATTTCAGTGAAGTGTCTTGGGAATGTTTCTTTTGGCAAAATAAATCATGAGGGCTGATGATTTGTCTCGACATTGGAATAAAAGAATTATTTTCACAGGGATGGAAAAATCTTTTCATTTTACTATGCTGCTTTGCCAAATCTTCCACAGAACAATCTAAGCCTCTAAAGCTGTGAGTGGTGCTGTGCTTTCCTTCTCTTGGCAGCTCCCTGTGCACTGAGGAACCTCCAAGGTGTCTGTAGAAGTTTATCTCCTTATTAAATCATGGGTTTGATCAGGTAAAGGAAAAAAAGTGAAGAGAAGAATTAACTTCAAATGCTTTTAGAGTTGAGAAAAGGAGCAAAACCTGGATAATGTGAAAAACTAAGTCCCCTTCTCCTCCACACGGTTCAGGTTACACTGGCAGGGGCAGAGCAGGGAGCTTTCTGGCAGACATATGTCTGCTTTGCAAAGCAGAAATCATCACAATAAATGCAGAGTGCCTTCTGTGTGTCTGCTCTGGATCCTTATAAACACAGGGCTGGCTTTATTACTAAAAACCCCTGGAAGACGATAAAAGAACAGAGTGAAAGTGAGGGTGTAATGTTCCCCTGAGATGGTCATTCCATTGGTGAGGCTTTATTACAAAACTAAGTTAGTAGTTTTCCTGTATCCCCCACAGGGTGCAGATCTGGTGGCATACGGCAAGAGTTTCACGTTCATTTTTATCAGGATCCTGTGGGTAGCTTTATTGAGATCTGCTCAGAGGGAAGCTACAAACCAGCCCTGGCAGCCTGCAGCTGCAGCCTGAGAGGCTGGGAGGGATGCCATGGAAAGCCTGGCTGGAGAAGTCCTGATGGGTTTGAAGGAGTGAGAGTTATCAAAGAGCTTGATACACCCAGGACAATACATACTCATGACCAAGTCTACAAACAAGTCTGCCATTTAATGGGCCTAAATCAGGATTAATGGGGCTTTTGCTTGAGTTTTAGATACTGTGCAGGACATCAGGAATGTTGTCAGTCACGTTTCCTTTAAGATTTGGTACCTGTGAAGAATAGAAATTCCTGTTGAGTGTAATTGTGATTGTGATTCAGGACTGCTGCTTTGAGAAGGTGCCAGGCACCTGTGTCCTTCGTGCCTGTGATGTGTGCCAAGCCCTTGACTTGTTTCTGTGCTCGATGAGTGAAAATAAAATTAAGACATGATTATTAAAAGGAGAAGGACATGCACTTCAATGGGTGACTGCACAAACTGTGAGAAGGGATCCATCACAGCAGATTTTAAAGTATCTAATGTGCAATCTGGGCATTTCTGGATACCAGCTCAGGAGAAAAGAGGTGGAAGATTAGAATCCTCATTCCCTAAAACCCTGGGAATATCCTTGGTCATATGCCTTAGCCCCTTGGTGTCTTAGTCTTCTGTCCTCTGTGGTTTAATGAAGAAAATACCTGACCTGGGTGATATGCAGTGACAGGAGCCTCTTACTTCCCTTCAGCAAGAAACAGTGTGACTTGTCCTCATGCAAGGTTTGATCCCCATGTGCCACTGAACCATCATTTCTCTTTCTGGAAACAAGAAGATGGGAAAAATTAGAAGGTAGAAATTAAAAGGTGGAGGAAATTAGACGTTTTCTTCTGACTGAAAGACCAGTTTTCTTGCCAGGATGAACTTGCTACATCCTACCAACCCACATATGAACTTCTGTGCTTTGCCATCTCTCTGTGATACCCCATAATAAGCATCTACAATACCTATAAATACAGACAACATTTGTGGCCATGCTGTTGCTACTTTGGATCTAGCACAGAGCTATTCCAGGACCACATATTCATGCCAGTCATAACAATTTAGTGTGTTTAAGACCCCTGCTCTCAGTCAAATATGAATGTGCCCATGAAGTTGGTGTTTGTTGGGTGGAGGCAGTCAGAAGTGTCCCTACATCTGCAGAAACCCAATGCTTTCAAGCCTCCCATCCCCCAGCATCAGCTAAAACACAGGAAGAAAAGGGGAGCCTGATATTTGTTGAGTGAAAAAGACCCCAGATCTTTACAAGGAGTTTTGTTTCTATCTTTAGGTATCATTAGCATTGGGTTGCTCATATCACATCACAGCTGCTCAATCCCAGCTGATGTGGGAACAGTGGGGACGAAGAAGCAAGTCCCCTCTTAAAAGCTGGTCCCCTCTCACGTGCCATTTACAAAATCTTTATGGTTTCTCTGTGACCTTCCAAATTTCTGTCTCTGTTGCTCATAGTATTTCCCTGTTCTCCTTTCCAGCCTCCCTCTCCCTGAAGCCAGCCTGGTAACATAACCAGAAAGCGTGGTTCTTGCAGTGGGTTTCCACAGCACATTAATGACTAATCAAGGCTGGAACCGCAGCAGGTGGTTAAAAAGGGGCCTGTTGGTCATCGTTGCGAGCTCTGGCAGGAAGCCTGCCCTGGAAAATGTAATTACTGTCCAAAAGAATGCGGCAGACTCTGCCAAAAATCATGAAAAGTAGATCAGGGTCCAAAGCCACACCAGCTGAAACATGTGGCAGTTCATGGGGGCCGGCCAAGCGCATCCCTTGGGGCTGCCCTGCCTCCCTCTGCCTGCCGGGAAACGGGGCATGTTGTCTGGGCTTTTGCCATTCTCCTTTGTCCCCTTTAAGGAGCTTGGAAAAGTCTTGTTTTTAGCCTTCTGGGTTCTGGAGTCGGATACATTTTTCTGTAAACAACTTTCTTGTTATTGTAAAATCTAGAAATGTTTGCATTCTTTTCATAAGGAGGAGAACTGTTGATGGACTGTTGGGTTGTGCAGTGTGGTTGGAGAGGAAGATTTTCTTCCTCCAATCCATGGTCACTGCTGGAGTTCGATAAATGTTGATTCTGTAAATAAACCCCCCTCTTTTCTGCCTCGGACATCGCAGGGTGTGGGTGTGAATTCTTTATGTCCTGAGCGACAGGGGCAGGCTTTGAAACCTTCCACACAGAGTGTTTGGAGAGCAAAGTGTCTGAGAGATGATCTGCTGGTTTTGTGAGCTCTTTGACGTTCATCTGCAAGTCTTCTTTTCGTTCAGCTCCGTGTCACGCACTCTGAGAATTCATCATGCAGGAGTGACAGTGATTTTTTATCCAACCCCAAATAAAATAACGTGATCCGTTTTGAATGTCTGGAGAGAACTTTCAACATCCTGTCTTTTTTTTTTTTTTTTTTTTTTTTTGCCTTTTGAAAATTAAAGTAAGGATAAGCAGTCACAGTCTCATAAAGCCTCCTGGCTTCATCCACTGCATTTTTCCAGTGGTGCACTGGCCCATCAAAGGCTTTTTGACCAATTCCACGTACCAGGACTTTGCAGTAGAGATAAACCCTGTGAAATGACAATAAAAGAGGCAGCTCTATTTGCTGGTTTGGAAATTGCTGTTTCCAGCTTCCTGTCACAGACTCTCTAGGATTCCTCCCTGCAGCAGTTTTTTTTAGCTGGATTATTTTAAAAGTATGAGTATCTTAACTTGGATTGCTTCACAGGATTGAGCTTGGAAATGGCAGCACTGGCAGTTCAGCTGGCAGGATGTGCAGCATGTGGGTGCTAACAAGTTCTGTAAACCTCTGAGTCCAGCTCAGATCCAGCCAGAATAGCATGGTTGTCTGAAACTAGTTTAATTTTCTGAGCAGTTCATTTGCCTGTGCAGTCCTAAGGGTTAATTTAACATCTTCCAGGAGGTGGTTGCTGGATTGGGGTAATAAACAGTCAGAGAAACGAGAGAGTTGACATGAATTCATTAACAGAGCCACACTGGAGATGAGCAGCAGAGACAGCACCAAAATGACTCTTAGAAATACTACTCAGAGGTACTTGCAGTTACTTGGTTGATTGCAACCCAATTTTTGTCTAACCAGGATGAAGGGATGCTTACAAAGAAAAGACATTTGAAGTCAAAGATTAGGAAATTAAGAGGCTTGTGTTTATTTAAAAATTAAAATTTTATTATTTTTTAGACCAAGCCAACAAACGAAAGAAAAAAGGCAGAACAAAGCCACACCCCTTGAAAACATAAAGCCCATCAAAAAGTAGCAAATTCAGAGGTGGACATCTGAACAAAGTAGAAATCAGGTATTTATCACTAAAGCAGAAGAGTGACCTTGCAGAGTCACACCAGCTCCTGAAAGGTCACTGAGGAGGAGTAAAAGGAACAATTTTGAATTATCTGTGTTAGTACTAAGGGACCATCATGGACCTTCCTGTGTTCATCCTACTTGGCCAACTAGGGTTGCTTCCCTAAGGCAAGGGTGACCTCCCATGAAACACCCTTAGCTGGGCCATTCTGATGTGGGTGATTTTAGATGGGACATTCAGCAGCTTTTAACTCACTTCTCAACTTAAATAGCAATTCCAGGTCTACTGTGGGAGAACTGCTGTCTTCTCCCAGAGCCTCCATCCAGCCCCTTTCCTGGAGGGCTGGAAAAGGACCTTGTTTCATCTTTCAGCTGTGGCTGTGGATGCTTAATTAAGGGAGACAAGCCCATAATGATAGCAGCAGCTGTTCTCTCCCCTGGGCAGAAAGAGACTCTTCAGGGACAGGGTCCTCCTTGGCACAAAAGCAAATATTCTTATGAAAGCGGCACTGAAGAGGCTGGCAGCTCCCCGTGGCTTCTGACTTTGTAAGAAACCTCAGGAAAACACCCATGTGGCCTGTAGTTTTGGCAAGAGAAGGGAGGGCTGTGCTCAAGGGATGAAGTGCTGAATAACACTCTTTCAAGAGCATAGTCCTCTGGATCCAGTCTGCAGGGTTTGTGCTGATAGTGCAAGCGACTGCTAAACAATTTTGTTGGAAGTAATCTTAGATTGGGGGATTATCCTGCATCCAGCCAGTCTCCCCATCCCCCAGAACAGACTGGCATCTGGCATCCCTCAGACTTCCCCACATGGGGTAATTGGGGCAGATATTTGGAGGGGTTTGTCAGACTGGATCACCCCCATTGCCTGCCCTGGAAGGTTTTGTTGGGACCATGCTAATGTCCCACCCATAAATAATATATATTTAGACTTCCCAAATTTCTGTTGCTGAGAAGTAGCAATTCTATGGGAACAAAAGCACAGCTAGAGCCCCAACCCCACATTTCCCAGAGTGATCCCCACAGATGCTTTGGGGGCACCGTGGCCCACTCCTGCCACTGTCCAAAGGAAGCAGGTGGAGCTGCAGCCTGTGCATGGCCAAGGGCTGAGCAGCCTCTGCAGTGAGGTACCTCAAAGGGAGGGGATGGGTGGGAAGGAGGTGTGAGAGGAGGCTGTGTCAAGCCAAGTCTGGCAGGTCCCAGGCCAGCAGGCTACACGTCTGTAAGAACAAATATTTATCTTCTCTAAGAAGTGACGGTGGATTTGATCCAAAGCCAGTTAAGATCAGTGCAAGAGTTCCCCTAAACCTCAGTGAGATTTGGGTCAGGGCAAAGAGTGACTATTGTCAAGAGCAAATGCTTTTTTCTGATGGCGTTTGCAATATGAGGAAGCAGAACAACACAAGTTTTGTTTTCAATTTCCTTTCCTTCCTGACAGCTCAGCCATTTACCAGAGTAGATTTAATCTATTGTGCAGAGGAAAGCACGGCACTTTCCTAAATGGTAGGTACAGATAACTGTTATCAGCACTGGCTTCCCAGCAGCTTGCCTGACGTCATTGGTGATTCCCAGACCTCTCCTTGCCTCAGAAATTTAGGATGGGCTTACCCAGTTGCCTGTGAGTCATCCTCCGCTGTGCAGCGCAGTCTGTACCTGTGCAGCAGCCAAGCAAAGGAGATTGGAAGAAACATCTCAAAAATGTGTGAAAACTGCTTTTCCTAAAAGTGAAAGTTTTGCTGATGGCTTTTGGGCGGGCAGGAGCTGCTGCCCTGGCAGTTCTTAGGGAACTGCTGCCTTTTGGACACCCTTTTCTTCCTGCTTTCCTTCACAGATGAACATTGCGTTGCTCTTTAATTGTTCTGAGTTTTTCCCTCCGAGACCTATTGAGAAAACATGAAACAAAAGAAGAAAAATAAATTAGAATTGCTTATGTTCCCAGGGAGCCATCAGCTGAGCTGGAAGCACTGGAGCAGGGGTGATGTGGGGCAGTGGGAGGGTTTCCTTGGCACGGAAATGCCTGAACAGCAGGAATATGAACTTTTCACCCATTGTTGAGAGCGTTGCATTCTGTAGCAGGTGCTGTGTTTGGGGTGGAGGATTACTCATGTGTGTGTGTGTGTAACAGCCTGATCAGCTGGGACAGGAGCAAGATTTGGGGAGCTCTGGGCTGTTGGGGTATCCAGCACCATACCTGACCTGACTGGATGAGTCTGTGTCATCTAAGACCAGAAAATCCTTTCTCTGGATGATTCTAAGAGGAAAGGTCTTGAAATCCCAGGTGCTGTCAGCACAAGAAAGAAATGGGGAACACTTATTAAAGGCATGAAAAAGACTTGAAATGCAGTAGTGGCCCTCTGCTGCAGTCTGGTGAGAAGTGGGAAGGAGCAGTGGGGAATTTTGAGGGGAAGAGTTTCTCAAATGGTGAGACAGACATGTAGGAAGTCCAGTAGGGAAGAAAGAGTTGAACTTTTCTTCCTGACTCATCATTGCTTAGAAAAGCAGCAAGCTGCCTGTATTGACATAAAGCCTCAGTTAGAAATTGAACATGTTCTCATTTGAGGTATGTGGGATGGGAAGGGATACCCCCAAAACTGAGGTTAGAGAGAGCAGGAGGCAATTCTGGCAGCTCAAAAGAACATGTTGTGTCTGTTCTGAACTCAGTGCACAGTGGAAAATAAATAAATAAAAGGGGAAGGTGGTGTTGCACCAACCTCCAAATGCCAAAATTGACATTTTACAGGCTGTGAGAATCATATGTGTGAGTAGCTCATTGTACCCTCAGTTGCATGAGCTGTTGGGGGTTTTTTCCCAATGTATTTTAGAGTATAAGGAGGTGCTGACTTGTGCAGAAGTGATGGAGGTTAAAATGTGCAAGAGCTTCAGAAGGGGCTCATGTCTGTTGAGCAAACACAGGCTGTGCTTGTAGGGGGAGTGGACAGCTCGTCCAAGCAGGGGAGAGAAGGCTGGGAAGAACTTTGTGCAGATCTTTAATGTATCCCTACACTCCTCTGTAGGATCAAACCCACCAGTATTAAAGGAGACACTCAGAGCAGAGTTGCAGTCCTGTAGAGAGAAAGAAAAGTTCCCTAAAAGTTTATTTCCATACAAACCTACAGTTGGCACAATTCCTGGGCAATAACACAAGGAAATCTGCCCGTCTGTAGCTACAGAGGTGTTGTGGGTTTGGTGAAGCAGCTGTTTGTGTTTAACAGCTGGGGGGAGACGAGCACAGCTCGAAGGCGTGCGGCTTCAGCCCTTCAAAAAAACCCTACTTGGCTTTGGAGCATGTGGCTTTTTCCCTTCCAAAGTCTCTTTGGTGGCTGCCTCCCAAGGTAATTAGCACAAGGGGAAAACTGCTTGCAAGGTGGAAATGGCTGGTCCGAGCCCACGGCTCCGGCTGGGGTGTCTGCACCGTAGGTTGGAGGTGTGGAATCCGTGGCTGGTGGGCTCAGGGTGGAAACAGCCTGCCCTGGATTTGCACACTATAGTTAGGAACGTGCTTGTACCCACTTCTTAAACTGAGCTGGCTCCTTCTGATGTGATAGCAAGCAAGTTGCCGGGACAGGAATGTAAGCCAGCAGGGTAGGTGGAACAAGTGGCTTGTCCTTATTTTCTGGGCATCGCTCAGCATCGGCTTTTTGTGACGCACCTGACTGGACAGGACGTGGGCTCACACTTTGTTTCTTTGTTGCCTTTTTGCAGAAAGTGGCAGAAAAACTGACTATTAAGCTTCTTTTTCCGGGCTTCTCCTAACAGCCTGAGTCTCTAATCTCTTGCAATGCGTGTCCAACTACCTGTAAAACCTCTGCAGAAGGAGACAAATCTTTCGTGAGGATTAAGCAGTATGCCTATCTTAAGGGATGGTGGTTTATAGAAATAACCAGCATGAAGATGAGCACTTTGAAAGAGTGTGGAGACAGCACTAGGTGCAGGGAGATACATTAAATCACCATGTGTTGTGTGTGTTTTCATAGGCAGTGTCTGACCAGGGTGCTTGCATGCACCCTGATGGGATTCTGCAGGCTGTTTGTGTGTAGAGTGTGTGTAAATATTAAGAGACAAGGCATCAGAGTGATCGCAGCTTAAGTAGGAAAACACTGCTACAACAATGCCACTGCGCTCATAATCCTCTGTGAGTGTTCACTGCTCTGGTTAAATATGCAGAGACTGATGGAGATTGCCAGTGGATTAGCTCTCCTGTGGCTGGTGCCAGGGATTGATTAGCATAAGCAAATTTCTTCTCCAGCTTCCCATCAGCAAGGAGAGAAATGCAGCAAGAGGTCCCTCCGCTGCCTGGGAGGGGACTGAGATGGTAGGGAGGAAAACTGGAGTGGGGAATAGTTGGTTCCCAGTGTTAACTGCTGTGACCAAATTAATCCCAAGACTTCTGTAGTGAGCACATCCCCATAATTTACCTTGTAGAGGTCACAAATTGGCTGCTTTAGTTTTTGTTCTGCTTGCAAACACAGTTTTGAGGGTTGTGGAGCTTTTTCTCATGGTGTGATTTGTTTCTCTGCCATCTTTTTGGTGATCGTTTCAGCAGCTGGATAAAGGAGGAACCTAAAAGCCAATAAACATAGGGCTCTGGGTTGGGTTTTTGGTTGTTTGTGGTTATATTTTGTTTTGTGGAGTTTTTTTATTTTGGTGGGGTGGGGGGTGTTGATGGTTTTGTTTGGCTTGGGTTTTCTTTATTTCTGTGTTCATCAGAATGAGGGCACAAATCAGATAATGAATGTGTTTTGAGCTGCTACAAGTGCACCTAGTCTTTATGGAAAATCTGGGGCTGGATGCTGAGCTTGTGCTCGTAATGCAAAAGTCCAATCCCCTTCTGTGCCACCCTGCAAACATTCTGTGTGTGCATCAGGAACCCCAGGGACTGCCAGTTGTTGGTATAACACTGATCCTTTCACATGTAGCCTTGATAGTGCTGGGGACAGGGATTTGCTGATAAAACAAACCTAAGGCTTGGTAATAATTGAAAATGCAGGGTGGTTCACCAGGCAACATGCCTGCTTATAGAAAACAGATTTCATCCCTAAGTCAGCAGACATTTCCTTAGAGAAATCCCAAGTTCTGATGGAAATCAATATTTAAAGGGACCCTGATAGTCCGGGGAGAGGCTTCAAAGTCTGAGCAACCCCTTTAGAGATTAACATCTGAATGTTAAATATAGGCTAGAACAAAAACTGTACTGGAGTAGTGAAATAGCCTTTTCCAGCAGGCAGGAGGAATGCCACTGCCATGGGCTCTCTCCAGCCTTTGGAAGAATCATATTAGAAGTTTGTTATATCTTTAGCATGGGTGCACGTTTTTATTGCCTCTTGAAAGGAACTAAATGAAACTCCCCAACCAACTTCAGCTACAGTAATTAAGTCTTAATAAACACGGGGGTAAATAAGTCATTCTGCAGCATTTGTATGAGTGGTGAGTAGCTTGCATTAAAAACCCAGATCTTCATCAAGCAAGAGCAGATTTTACAGGCTGCTGAAACTGATTTGATATACTGATAAAAGGAGGGACTAGCTTTTGCTAAAAGGCAGAAAAGTAGTGAGATGCAGTGAATGGTCCATGGGAAGGGGGTGGCTGAGCAGGGATTTCAGCCTCTCACTGCCTTGGGACTGCCAGGACATCCATCCTTGTCTTTGGGGTCACTTGAGCAACCCTAAATAGGTGTCTGAGGGGTCTGCTGGTGTTGAGCTCCTGAAGGCAAAACTAATAAATAATGTTTGTGCTACTGTACAGATGGGATGAACCTCTTCACTCCTCCCCACCTCATGCCAATACAGGGCTGCTTTGATCCCCATCAGAACAAAGACTAAACATTAAAGTGAACTATCCCAAAGTTGTTCCTCGTTCATCAGCAGCTGCAGGCACTTGGAAACATCTGCCCAGCCTGTTGGAACATTCCCTTTGCTGTGGTGGTTGCACTGGAGGAGGCAGAACAAATCAAAACACGCTGCCAGTCCAACACCACCTCCTCACCTTTGCTGCAGCCACTGCGAGTGAGCAGGAGCCATAAGGGAGCAGGAGGTGGTGATGGGCAGCTGGTTGTGCAGAGAGGGAGCTGAGTGGCAGGAAAAATTCTGTCTTTCCATGGTAAATGAGCAGAGCTGGGAATGAGGGACCAAGGGCTGAGCAGGAATGCAGGCATCCCTCCACTCCTGTGGGCACGCTGTCTGCCAGAGAGGATGGGCAGTGCTGGGTGACTCCAGCAGGTTTTGCTATAGAAAGAAGCCATCTGGGTAGGAAACAGCCTCTCTCTACCCTTACTGTACATCTTTGAGGTTACATCAACAGATAGAAGTCAGAGAAAACCCATTAAAGCTAGGAACTTTGCCCACCAGGTGTGAGCATGCAGCCTTTGTGCCAAGCCCTTGAGAGTGGTGAGCAGGAGGATGCAGCATCCCCAGTCTGTAGCAGGATGCCTTTGGTTCCCACAGGCTGTGCAGGGCTGGTGTCTCTTTAAGGGCAGGTCACAGAGCCCATGAATTACAATATACCAGTAATCCCTTTACACTGGCCTGCCCAGCCCTCCACGCCAGGAAATGTGGGACAAGCAGGGTTTTGAGATTATCTCGTGCTCTGCAAAGCCAGTTCCCTTTGTGCTTTTAGAAAGAGCTTGCTCCTGCACAGGCAGGGGGCTGAGGGTGATGTTCCTGACCAGGTGCAGTCCCATGACCACAGCAGCACTCCCAGGACCATGGCAGGTGGGGTCTGTGCTGTGCCCTCCCCCACACACCCCAAAACCTGTGGTTTGTCATGGTCACTGGATCACCCAGTTGCTGACAGAGATCACATTTAGCTCCCTGATCCCTTCCTCCTCAGGGGTGTCCTAACTTGATGCAAGGACAACGTTTTGCAGCAATTTCCCACACCTTCCAAACTGCTCAGCTTTTTGCCCACCAGGGGTGTCCCTTGGGATGGTGCTGTGGGGGGAGGTATTTCTCTGACCACGTGTTTGGCTGAAGGTGTGCTGCTCCTTAGGAGCACAGTGAATAACCTTCTGCACTCTCTAATTTCATGGCAATGCCAAGGCAGGAGCAATCTAACTTCAGGGAACCCAGTAGATACCAGTGGCAGCTCCATGGCTAAATAAAGCAGTATCCTCTGCTGCACCAGGGGTTTGCCCATGGTTGGGAAGTGCTGTGGGAGTCACTGCTGATGGTCCCTGCTCTGATAGCCAGCCCCGCTGTGGGAGATGCTGCTTTTCCTCCTCCTGTCTTACCTACCCAGCTCACCTTTGCCTGGCATATGTTGGCAGCTCTCCAAAATAGATTTCCTCATGTCTTCAGCCCCTGGTGAGGCTGAGGCGTTGAAGCGAAATGACTTTGTGTTCTTTAGCTGCCCACGTGTTCTTCTTCCTCAGTCCATGACTGCTGAACCTGCTCTTACTCCTCAGTGAAGTGTGCCTGAGATGCCTCTCTCTGCACCTTGGTGAGACTGGCAAGCCTTGCAGTGTCTCCCTCCATGCCTTATTTCCAGCCAGGAGGGCTTCTCCTGGGAGTTACTCCTGGGAGTTAGGTCCCCAGTTAATTCATTACAGGGATTGAGTTGATGCTTCACCTGTTTTACCCTGCAAGCAGCACAGGTTTGCTCAAGTTTCAGGATCCTGTTGCTACTGGAAAGCAACTTGAAGCACCAAGGGACAGCTCTTTATTAGTGAAATACTGACAGCCTTTATCCCTGTCTTTGTAATTTGTTTTCTGTGCACTTTGCATGACTCAGAGCATCTCTGTGCCACCGCCTCTCCACTGGTGGGGTACCTGCTGCTGCTCCTTCCCTTTGCTCTAATGGAAAACTGCATTATCACTCTTGGGCCTTACTAGTGATAAAATCTCATCACAAAATGTCAGATCTAATACTTGCCTCTGTCCCAGTCCTTTCCTCAGCTCTGGGAAAATCGTATTTGACAGGACAAAGTAGTATTTGGCAAATTGTTCCATTTGAAAAGGTGGGGAGGAAAATGTTTCTGATTCCTCAGTGCAGGCTGCTTTGCTCCCTTTTTTTTCCTGCCTTTTTGGGAGGCAGGGAGACTGATGAAGGGAGTAGAGCAGGTAAACTGAAAATTATTAGCTGTTTTCAAACTAAGATTTAATTGTGCTCTAAAAGGACACAAACTTGGAAGGAAGTGTTTGAGAGTAACCAAACAAAGTGTTTGAATTGTCCCAAGACAGGGTTGCTTTTTTTTTTTTTTTTAATTCTCTTCTCTGAAGTATTTCTAAGAACTGCCATAAGCTAGTAAGAATTAAAAAAAAACACAAAACCTCTAAAATTAAAATTTTTTAAATTACCATCAAATTTTAGTACCTGTACCGATCACTGGTTTTATTGGCTTCAGTGGGAGTTTCCCAAGAGCCTGGTGGAGCCAGGATAGGACCTTTGATCTGTTTGCTCCTGTGGTATCAGTGTCCTCTGGCTCCATCAAATCAGACTGATCTAAAAGTTAGAGGGAAACATGGGAAAAGACCAAGCAAGTGGTTTTAAAGCTAACCACAAATTTAGCACATTTTAATTCTTAGCAGCAACCCCAGCATGGGGAAAAGTGCTTTTTTGCAAGACCTCCTTTCTCTAGTAAGCAGCAGCTTTGTGGTTTCCTGATGAGGTGGGTGATGTGGAAAGTGTTCTCCTAATAACGGGGGTGGTAGCAGTTGTGCAGGATTTCTCAAAAGAGGAAGGATGTCTTAAGCTAATTCAAACTTGCCTAATTTCGCCTTGTGTCCTCAATTCCACATAAGTGTTCAACCACAGGCTCTATCCCATTGCTTAATTAGCCTGCTTTTTCTGCTCAGCAGCATGCTCTGTTGATCTTTGAGCGTGGTCCTGCTCTGTACAGACCCTGGACTATCCACTGTGGCAGTCCATGCCTTGGATTTTTCCACAATCTGCTGGATTTGTGAATTAAAGTGTAAAATGCTATTATTGCAACCCTAGGATTTTGTTGGAGTCTCAAAAAAAAAAAAAAAAGATAAAAAAGGGCATGGGGTGAACCAGTTGTTTTCTTGATTTTAGAACAAACTACAGAAAAAGAGAAAACACAATTAACATGCTTTTTTTTTAAGCTAGCCTAGAGGTGAATAATAATTTAATAGCTTTTGTAAGATGTTAGATAGGTGTTTCAGGGGATCCTCTATCCCACATTGCCCTCTAGTGAGGACATGGCAGAGCAAAATCGTGCCTTCCCACAGCCACCAGGATGTGAAAAGTGGTATTTTAATGACTGAGCACAAGGCTTCTTCCTGACATAGTGGTTTTGAGATGCAGTAGTGTGAGGAGGGGCAGTGTTCATCTGTCACCTGTGCCTGCACCTGCACTGGCTGCAGCTTTCCCAGTGTTTGCCTTTTTCTGAGATAATTCTTTCTGCAATCATCTCCCTGCTGCTGCTGGATCACCAGCCACAGCTCCCTGCTCTCTTCTGCTTTTGGAAAAGGGGAAAATATTTCCTGTTTGCTTTTGGTGAAGGATGGTTTCTTTCCATGCTCTTTGTCTTGCACTTTTCTCCATGAAACAAACACCAGTTCTGTGGTTTTCCCTGTGCACACATGGTCAGGCAGCTCTGTGGTTTGGATTTCATCACTGGACAAACTTCCATCCCTCCTCAGCCCAACAGTGATGCATCCAAAGGTGTTGCCTAGAGGGTGGAACTGGCTGGCCCTTGTCCTTCTGCCTGAGTAGCTCCATTTGTCATTGCTGCAGCTGATATGGGGCCCAGCATGTCCTTACATGCTTGCCCATATTCACATAGAAATTCGTAATTCGTGTTCAGTTTTCAAAGGTGCTCGGATGCTGTCTCCTCATTCACCACAGAAGTAGCCGTGGCAATCTCTGCTGCATGCTGTCTCCTTCAACTCTGTGCCTGAAAACTGAACATTTATAGAACAGTTTGTCCCCAAAGCTGTGATTTTTCTGCACACAGACAGGGAAGGAAGGGGCACAGACTGAGTGTGTGTATGGCAGATGTGTGGGTGCTGGCAGTGCCCTGTGTCAGTGCCACCCTCCATGGGGCTGTAGCACCCCAGGAACACCGTCGTGTTTCGGGAGCAAGGATGGGCAGCACTGCCACCCAGCCTGCTCCACGTGGCACTTGGGGGCTGAAGGACAAACACTGATGCCATCTAGTGACCGTAGAAGTGACACGGATATTTTGTAAAAATCCTGTTGGAAACCGTATAGCCGCAAGTGGGGCTGGCCTTGGGGCTGGGGAGGAGGGGAGATGGGGCTGAGGTGTGCTGGGAAAAGAAATCCCCGTTTCCTGCTCTCCCAGCCTGTCTCTTCCCTCATTGCACATCCCATGAAATGCTTCTGTGGGTAACCAAGGATCTCCCCTGTGAGGTTTCATAGACCCCCCAAAGGAGCAAGGCACAGACTTCCTAAGCAGCTCTGCCACTCGAGCAGCACAAATTCCCCAAGGTACTGCTGGATCATGGAGCACACACCCAGCACCCCCAGGACAAGGTGACTGCAGGAGGGGAGATGGCTGGTCCGGTTGTGACATGGGACATCACAGGCAGAAGCCCTGGGGACTAATTTAAGCTGCATGGGCTGTGACACGGTGCCATTGCTGCAGCTTTGAGCTTGGCAGGGACTGGGCAGGGGCTGGCAGCTCCTGCTGCTGCCCTGACAGCAGTGACCCCTCCCTGCTGCTCGTACAACCTGGCACTTCTTTTCCTCCCACCACCTTCGCTTGTCCCTTGTGCTGCTGTAGGTGAGAGCTGTGAAGGCTTTAATGTGCTGGGTTTCTGTGTGAGCAGCTGGCTGGAGGCACCTCTGCTTGGTCCCTGGTTATTAATCCAGCCAAGTCCCAGTGCCAGCAGGAACCTGGAGGAATTAGTTTGCACCCTGCATTTTAAAAATGAAGGTGAAGTTGCTTCTGGACCATACCAGTTTATTCTGCTGGGCTAAGCCCTTGTTGGCTGGTGCACTTTGCCTTGCCTGGGGATGGTGGTCTGGGGATTTTTTTTTTGCAGCTCTGATGATTTCTTCAGCTCCTGAGAAATGCACAGAGAGGGAATTTGGGAATCAAAAAAGTTTCCAGATAAGGAACTTGAGGGCTGAGATAGCTGTGATGAAGTGCATTATAAATGCACTGAGATGCCAGGCAACACCCCCAGAGAGATGAGGAGAGCAAGCAAAGCACCCAGATGCTAATAAGCTCCTTCGTGGGCCATCTCTGAAGTGCAGTGACACCAAGAGTGGTGCTGGCACGTCTCTTCTGGAATGCCCCCCTCACCAGGCACACGGGGTCCATCAGCAGTGCCTTGCCTGGAGGGAACAAACAGGCTCGTGCTCTGCTCCACACTGCTCAGTCTGTCCCTGCTCCCTTCAGAAAGCCATTTACAAAGGGTCCTTGGGGGACTTCTTGTTGTTTTTCCCAAATGTTGTTGTTATCCCAAATGGGAAAGTACCTAATGTGTTCTTATTGTCTAATTTACAAATGTTTTGCGTTGTCTTTGCTGCTTCTTTTTCTGGATTATCCTTGTGTCCCCCCGCCTTTCTGCCCTGGATAATTGAGAGCTGGCGCTGTGCCTGTAGCATTCCTGTTTCAGGGCCAAAATGGGAGTGAAAATAAATGCTTCTAAACACTGTATTGAAACAAATAAGTAATTTACTCGTAATAGCTCTTCTCCTGGCATTACGCTGGCAATTTCATGCAGGTTTTGCAGAAAGAACAAGCAGTTGTGAGAGGCTGGGAGATCCACACAGCATGAATATTTGCCGTGTGTGTCTAATGGGGACGAGAGCTTCACAGATTTGGAAAAGTGCTCCTACTTCTGTAAAAGGACTTTATCCAGCAGCCTGTGACAACACTAGTTTCATACATTTGCCGTCCCTAATGTCTGAAAATTCTGTCTACCAGGATTTTAGCTGGAGGTGGTAAAGACAAGAGATGCCCATGAGGAGAAGGCAGGTCTGCTTTACCTTGTGCTGAGTAAGACATCTTTTAGAGCAGCCAGCCGACCAAAACACAGCATATGTCCACACTGTCTTCTCAGCTCAATAGAAATCCTTCAGCATTATCACACCTCCATCTGTTCATTTTCCTGAAGAGATATGGAAAAAGCAAAACACGTTTAGGGTGCTCTTTTGCCTGGAGCATTCAACACAGAGACTGTCCCTATCTGTTTGGCATCACTAAGGTAATACCATCGTACAGCAGACAAGCAGAACAACTTGCAATGAATAACCAGTGCCTGGTACTAATCTTCTCTTTCCTCTCTCCTTGCAGGGATTCTGTTTACGATGCTGGTATTTGGACCAGCCTGTGGATTTATCTTGGGCTCCTTCTGTACCAAAATCTATGTGGATGCTGTCTTCATTGACACAAGTAAGGAGAACTGGCTTTGGTTTCAAATCAAATATGCTAAGTTTTTATCATCAGGAACAAAATGTTGATGCTCACAAGCAGGAAACTGTCTGTCATTCCATCTTCAGTGCCTCTTGCATGTATGAGTGTCACTTTCAGAAGGGTTTAAAGACTGGGATTCAAAAGGTTTCAGCTCTGTTTTGATAAATAACACATTTGTAATGGTCAAAATTTGTTCCCTTCTGTGTTTTCTACTATGAGATGAGTTTCATCCCAGCTCTTAAAGGACACCTTGAAATAGCACTGTGGTATTGTCATGCTGGGGGAGCTGTGTCCAGAGCACGGGCTGAAATCTGGAGAGCTGCCACCCCAGGGTGTGGGGGAACCATCCATGGTCTGATGGAGGCACACCAGCAAGATCCATGCCCAGCACCTTCTGCCCATGACCCTGCTTGGATGGGCAGCCTCAGTCCCGCAGCGTTACTGCTTTTCTCCAAGGCATTAAATAGTTATTTCTCACCTTGACTTCACTGGGCTAAAGCAGATTGTCTGCAAATTGTCCTTTTGTTCATTTAGACCAAATTCTGCTTTTATTGATGCCTTGCACTGTGTGTTCTTCGCCATGAGAGGGCAACATGTAACAGGCTGTTCTCTGCTGCTCCCCAGCCCTCTGGCTACAAACGGCAAACCTGATGCTTCATTCCTTTCCCTCAGCTGTTCAGACGCTTTTTCCACAGTTCTCAGCTCCATCGGATCCCACAGACCCTTATGCAGGGGTTTTGTCCCTTAGAGGGTGTATTTCAGCCCTGTGATGTTGCAAATGCCTTGTCACAGGACGCATTTGGATGGAGTTGAACCTTGCGGGACTCAGAACAGAATTGTGCAAATCTGCAGAAATGTTACTGCCTTTTTTTTTGGTCTCACATGCACATGGCAGCTGAAGAAATGTAAATAATGTCAAATGAGAAAGAAGTATCTTTTGGGATGGCTGAGACATTTGGCTGCAGTTTGGTCAAACACCACAAGGCCCCTTTTCATTCCTTGGCTTTACCAAAGTCCCATTTGGCAGAGGAGCTGTTTGAAACCTGTTTGATATATGACCATTTAGTATAATTTACACTAAAATACGAAGGTACAGAAGAAAGTATTTTATCTCCCAGTAGGTGAAGCTGTAGGACTCCTCACCATAAGGTGCTCAAAATCTCCAAATGGATTTTGAAGCAATTGGACAAGTTTATAGATGAAAAAAAATGAACATGACACCAACTCTAGCTTAGAAGGCCCTCGAGCCACAAGAATAATACATGCTGACTTTATTCCTGTAGGCTTTCTGGGCAGCTGCAGCTGGTTACCATCAGAGAGACAAGATGCTGACCTAGCTAAAAAGTTAATTTGGTGTCTTCTGGCCATTTTTAACATTGCTCATTATTTACAGCTCAAAAAGCCCCAGACAAATACTGAGCCACAGAGAAGACCTGTAGAAGGTTACTGCTGAGAAGCCTGGAAGGGCTGTGGCTCAGCCACTTTACAGGGAGGGTGCAGTGCTCCCAGCTCCAGGTCCAGCTGGCTTTGGCCATGGTCAGGTGCAAAAGCTGGGGGCACACATGGCCTCTGTTTGTTTGTGTATGGGAAAGAATTTCCACTTTGCAGATGGCTCTGCCTTGCAGATCGAGGTGGCACAAGGAGAACAAGCTCCAGGAGGTTGAGCCTTGTCCTGCTCCCTGTTTTGGGCAGGTGTGGGGTGCCAGGGCATGCTGCTGCACTGCCTGCCACCCAGCAGCTATTTTAGGAAGGGAATATGAAGAAGACTGATTTGCCTGACTCTTCACGTTGTTGTGTTCCCAAGAACCTGAAAAAAATGCACTTCAGGCAGGAGGAAATAACAGCAGAAGAATCCAGTCCCTCCACAGCACTATTTTTCAAACTTTATCTGTATTTGCGAGCTACGTGTTATTTTCCCTAAGGAGAAAAGAGTTTCCTTCTGTCTCTGCTTGAGAGACAGCTTGATTGCCTCACTTGAGACAGATTTTTCAGAGTGGCAGTAACCAGACAGTCACCATGAACAGAGGAGCTTGTTATTCCAGCCGTGTGGACCTGGGTCTCCCCAGGAATCAGCTCCAGCACTGGGCACCCTTGTAACTGTGGCAGCAAAGCAGCTGTTAGGAAAACAGTTTTTCCTCTCCTGCTGTTTATTTGTATTTCCCCACACTGACTCCAGACACTTCTTAAGCCTTACCTCTACTGAATGATTGTCTACAGGATACTCAAGCCTTTTATTATGCTTTTCTTCCTTTTCTGATTATTTCTGTACTTTTCTGAGCCAATTTGATGCTGTGGATGGGTTTCTTTTCCAATATTTAGACTGTTTCACCCTCCACACACTCACAGGTGCCCCTAAAGGCCCAATGCCAATCTCTCTTTTGCTGAAAAGGGCTGTGAATTCAAAGCAGAGGGAGGATTGAGCTCCTGGGCAAACAGGGTGGTAAGCAGGGTGGGAGGTGCAGTGTCCTGTGCAGGTCTGTGCCAGGAGGTGTGTCAGGTGAGTGTGATGCACTGGGACAGGGATGCCCAAAATCTCAGTGCTGGCACAGGGGACACTGGTACACAGCAGCTGCCTACAGCTGGCAGAGCCAAAAACACTAGGGAGAAGCTCTGATGACAGGGTGTTGCAGAAGCTGGCCATACCATTTAGATAGAAGAGGTGATGGGAGCTGGTCCTGAGGATCTCTTGGCTCTGGAGGATGCTGTGCACTGGTGGCTCACACACTACAGCTGTGGGGGTGCGCTGTGGGCTCCCACCTTGTGTCTTGTGCCCTTCACCAGCCAACAAAGGCCCCAACAACCCATGGGGTCATTCATGTCGTCAGAGGACACGAAATGAGGAGCACACACACAGTCAGTCATCAGGGCAAAAGAGAGAGAGGATTTTTTTTGGGTTTTTTTTGTTTGTTTGTTTGTTTTTTTTTTTTTTTTTTTTTTTTTTTTTTTTTTTGATTTACAGAATTTAGACAACGACCAGGGATTGGAGGATGAGAGTTGCCACCTCTCCAACCACACTGGTCAAACTAGCAATCTATCAACAGTCTCCTCCTTAGGAGAAGAATGTAAACATAAAGGAACAGCTACAATAACAATAGTTTATGTGGAAATCCGTGAGAAACTCCATTACAAAAATGCAAATATCAGAAGCCTGAAAAGAGCAGGGCAACACGTTCACACCGTTGTCTTCCCCTCCCCACCACCAAGCCTCTGTGTCGCACATGACACAAAGAAATGACACTCACACAGGGAGATGTCCAAGGCAGAAAAAGAGGCAGTTTATTTACAAACTTCAACATTTATAGAATTCCAGCAGTGACCATGGATTGGAGGAAGAAAATCTTCCTCTCCAACCACACTGGGCAACCCAACAGTCCATCAACAGTTATCCTCCTTATGAGAGGAATATAAACACGGTTAGATGGTTACAATAACATGAAAAGTTATTTATGTAAAATGGTGTCTAACCCTACTGCAAAAGGTAAACACAGAAGGCTGAGATAGAACTTTAGAAAAACTTCTTGAAGAGACAGAGGAGAACAGCAAAATCCCAAAGAACACCCCTGACTGGTGTTTGCCCAGAACACCCCTGACCGGTGTTTGTCCAGAACACCCCTGACCGGTGTTTGATCTGAACACCCCTGACCGGTGTTTGCCCAGAACACCCCTGACCCATGTTTGCCCAGAACACCCCTGACCGGTGTTTGCTCAGAACACCCCTGACCGGTGTTTGCCCAGAACACCCCTGACCCGTGTTTGCTCAGAACACCCCTGACCGGTGTTTGCCCAGAACACCCCTGACCCATGTTTGCCCAGAACACCCCTGACCGGTGTTTGCTCAGAACACCCCTGACCGGTGTTTGCCCAGAACACCCCTGACTGGTGTTTGATCTGAACACCCCTGAGCAGTGTTTGATCTGAACACCCCTGACCGGTGTTTGCTCAGAACACCCCTGACCCGTGTTTGATCAGAACACCCCTGACTGGTGTTTGCTCAGAACACCCCTGACCAGTGTTTGATCTGAACACCCCTGACTGGTGTTTGATCAGAACACCCCTGACCAGTGTTTGCCCAGAACACCCCTGAGCGGTGTTTGCTCAGAACACCCCTGAGCGGTGTTTGATCTGAACACCCCTGAGCGGTGTTTGCTCAGAACACCCCTGACCGGTGTTTGCTCAGAACACCCCTGACCAGTGTTTGATCAGAACACCCCTGACCCGTGTTTGCTCCCCCCACAGGCAAGCTGGACATCACCCCGGACGACCCTCGGTGGATCGGAGCGTGGTGGGGAGGCTTCCTGCTCTGCGGTGCCTTACTCTTCTTCTCGTCCCTGCCCATGTTCGGCTTCCCGCAGTCGCTGCCGCCGCGGCCGGAGCGCGCCGGGGAGAGCGAGCAGGCCATGCTGCCCGACAGGGACTACGAGCGGCCCAAGCCCAGCAACGGGGTCCTGCGGCACCCGCTGGATGGGGACAGCAGCACCACCTGCTTCCAGCAGCTGCGAGGTGAGGCGGGAGGCAGGGCCATCCCTGAGGCTGGGCGGCAGTCCCTCTGTGCCGCCAAAAGTCACCCAGGAAATCAGTAACCTGACATTCCGCTCCCTAGCTCCTAATTAATTATCTCTGGTGTTGTCCGCATCTGAGAGAGAGACTTTGTTCTGCTTGAAAGCTTTGGGTTTGTTGGGGTTTTTTGTTGGTTTTTTTTTTTTAAGCTGCAGAAGTGCATGGTAGTCTTGTTGTCTTGGTTTGGAAAGGCAGGTAACTGCCAGGGAAAGCTGGAGTTTCCCTTGGAGTGGAGAATGCAAACCCCTCACCCCCAACAAATTACAATTTTGCAATTAAGGGCTTTCAGGCAAAGATTTGGGAATAGGAATAACAGTTCTTTACTAGAGATATTAACAATACAAATGTAGTAGGAAAAAAAAAAACCCCAACCAACCAAACAAGCAAACAAACAAACAACAATCCTAAAACCCCCTCCAAATTACAATTTTGCAATTAAGGGCTTTCAGGCAAAGATTTGGGAATAGGAATAACAGTTCTTTACTAGGAATATTAACAATACAAATGTAGTAAACAAAAAAACCAAAAACAAACAAATGAGCAAACAAACAAGCAACAATCCTAGAAACCCTGACAGAGTCAGAGCTACAACCTGACACCCTGTTGGTCAGGGTGTTGGAAGCAGTCCACAGTAAGTCCTCCTGGAGTGGCAGAGGTGGTTCTGTTGGAGCAGAGATGATCCTGACAGAAAAAAGGGTCCAGTGATGGTGAGTAGGGTCCAGTCTTCCTCCGGGAATCCAGTGGAACCAGATCCCTGGTGTTCCTACCTCTCAGTTATTATTTAGGTAGGAATGGTTGGCTTCCCCCCACTGGGTGGAGCATCTCACAGTGGGGTGATGGAATGTGGATGATGGCTTGTGGATGATGGCTTGGTGAGCCTTAATGGCCCATCAGCAGAAAATATCCCCCTGGAGGGAGGAAGGGTGGTGAAAGAGATAAGAAACACTGCCCTACCTGGTTTTAACAGCTGGCCCATTATCAGAAGACACCCACCCCCCTCCCCCCAGAATAACAAGAGATAAAGAACATCTCCCTAACTGCTTTCAACAGCTGAAATAGAATACACATTTTTGGTTCCATAACCCAGGACACCTATAGAGTTGGTAAAAAAATGAAGCGGAGCACAGCTGCCAGAGCAATTTGTGAATTTCTTCCCCGTGTATTGTCCTGCTCCCCTCTGCCTCTTGAAATGGAGAGCGAGCCAGCAAGGACACTTAAAAACTGGGAGTCCCCAGCACCTGAGCTTCAGCTTAGTGCAGTCCCAAATTCAAAGCAATGAGTGCTGGGCATCACCACAGCTCTTAAACTGAAATGGGAAGAGGGAGATACCAGCCCAGAATAGCAGCAAAATGGCAGGGCAGAGCATGATTTGTAGCAAATTAGAGAGAAAGCCTCACATCATGTCCTGCAGTGATGGAAATGGAGGTGGCTCTAATTAAAGTCAGCTGAGGATCCAGCATTTTGTGGGAAAGTGTGGGCAGATATCCTTTCCCTAGGCTGTACTGGAAAATCCTTCATCTGAGAGGGTGTTTCTGTAGCACTGGTGGCTGCTTCCCACTCCCTGTTGTTGTGGCAGAGCAGGTTTCATTACTGCCTGATGCATTTAGATAAATGAGGACAAAATCACTTACTCCCTGTGCAGTCACCTTAATTGGGAGTTGAATGAAATGCGGATGGGAAGGAAAAAGAGGCTTTGGGGAAAAAAGTGTTGTCTAAATATATAAAAATGCCTTGAATAGTAGATGTGGTTGTTCATTAAGGGAAGGTCAAAGATGTGAAATTTTGACTTGATGAGGAAATTTGGAAGAAAGGTAAAGAGATAAATTGTTTGAAACTCAGTCAGTAAAATTAATTTCTTCATCCTTTCATCCTTGTTGCAAGGATTTTCTGTGGAATGGCCTTTTCCCATTTTATGTCCAAATGGATAGTTCTGTGGCTTTTGTTGTGTACACATCAGAGAGTCTGCTTCTGGCCACTGAGCTTTTGGAGTGGTCACTGGAAACAGTTTTCATATAGAAAAAGGAAGGAATGTGATGTATCCCTGCTGCATGGAGGGGCAGCAGTTCAGCCTGAGTATGGTGCTGAGCATCTTGCACACAGGGAGGCCATGGGGGGTTCACTGAGCATCTGTTGCTCATTGAAGTAGAGAAATTAAACTGCCACATCCATATGCTTCAAGTATTGATTACATCAGGAGGCACCACAGGCCTCCACGTTAGCCCTCTCACTGCAGGTAACCCCATTTTGGATCATTCCAGGAGCCTCTTTGTAGATGGACTTTGAAATAAAACTTACGTCACATCAAATAAGACAAGGAATGACCTTTTTAGTTATTCCTTTGAGGCTGTCACAGGCGATACGGTGTTGGTAGCTGACATCTCCTTTCAAGTCCCCTGCCACTGTTGTCACAGTCAGAAAGTGGTCAAGGCTTGTGTTGCTGAAGTGAGGCAGGCACACCTCATCATTCCTGTTGAGCAGTGTTTCAGGTGATGGTTTAATCTTCGGTAGCAGCTGAAGTATCTGTATGCATTCCTTTGTGGCAGGTCCCAGTCTCCTTAATCTATTTGTTGATTCTCCTTTGGAGAAAGTTAAGACTTTTTAGGCTTTTTCCTAGGGTAAAAAGGGCTCTTAGTTATATACAGAATATATATGTTCAAAATATGTATGTGCATGCATAGTCATGTCTCCTGTCCTAATATGACCTTGGATTCTTCGTGAATTTGTGATGCTGAACAGAATCCATGGAATCATAAAGTGGCGTGAGAGGGAAGGGACTGTAAAGATCATCTAGTTCCAACCCCCCTGCCATGGGCAGGGACACCTTTCACTAAACCAGCTTGCTCAGAGCTCCATCCATGCTAGCCCTGAACACTTCCAGGGATGGGACAACCACAGCTTTTCTGAGCAACAGCAGAGGATTTGCCTGTACCGGGGGTTGGGACCAGAGATGCTCCTTGGGGTTTGTATGGACATAACTCTGACTGATTTTTAGCAAGTGTTGTCTCTGCAGCTTGTCCTGGGCAAGCCTGTTCCCTCCATAGGTCTGTGTCTGAGTGGAGGTGTAGATTGTCCATCTCTTGTGAAAGTGTGGAGAGGAAGAGCTGTTTCTCTGGATTGATTATGCAAACACCCTCTGTATCAACAGCACATACTTAGAGGGTGAACTGCATCTCCTTTCTGGCTACTGAAGGAGCTTTATTATTTTTGCTTACATTTTTTTTCCAAGCCTTGCAGTGACTGCCACAAGAGAAAGGACGTGGTAGGAGAGAGAGCAGGGCAGTGTCAGCTGGGGACATGCTCTGAGCTGGGTCATGGCTGTCAGCTAGAGACATGGCATGGCTGGCATGTGGGAGGATGCTCCAGACACCACAAGATCTGCTGAAAGTCAGTGACATGGAGGGCTGGCTGAGATTGCTTGGCTTTCTCTAGCCTTAGCACGTAAAAAAAAGGCAGGACTAATATAAAAGGAACGTGCTCAAAGTATTGATCTTTTACATCTCTGTCAAAGTCTAAGCAGGAGGGAGGGCCCAGCTTTTGGGAAGCCCTAGCAATCTCTTCCTATGGGGTATTTTCATGCCAGGAAAGAAGCAGTCTTAAGAGGAGCTCTAAACTTGAAGTGGAAGTGGCGCCTTTGAACAGCACGAGGTGAAGAGGCAATCAAAGGCAGTGGAGGCAGCGCAGGGCTCTGCACAGGGGCACGGCAGCTCAGGCAGGAAAGCTTTGGGACAGTCCTGGGAGCTGCTTCCCTGGCTAAACTGGCACGTGAAGGCTGCACCGCTTTGCCTGATTAGTATTTCAGTTCAGCAAAGGAAATCCATCTGGGAGCACAGAGAAGTGAAGGATTAACAGCAGTGGAAGTCTGGATAAATGCTGCCATTGCTCTTTGCTCCTGCCTGGCAGGGTTGTTCCAGCCCTGTGCTCTCCATGTGGTCTGTGAGAGCACTTCAGGCCTGGGCTGGGCAGTCCCTGCTCCTCTGGGGGGCACAGCTTTGCTTTCCTACCTCTGCTCTGCCTTGGGGACCTCTCTGCTCCTCAGGGCCAGGGAAGATGCTCGGCTGTGTCAGGGCACCTGTGCCCTGTGCTCGAGTCTGTCCAGCATCTGCCCTCTCACTGGTTGCCTCTGACACACCACCTGCTCTGAGACGTGCTTGGAAATAGTTGATTAAAACCCTTCTCTTTTTTTCACACAAAAACGTCACATCTGTTGAATTGAGCGGCCAGTTCTGATGAAATTTGATTTCAGAATGCTTCCTTGGCGTGATCTCTAACACCTCTGAAGCATTCTGCCCTAAATGCATTCTGTTTTGCAATGATTTAAACCAGAAATTCGTTACGTTCTGCTGCTCTGTCTAGCAAGAGAGATTAAAACCCTAAAAGGTTTGAAATTGATATGGAATCCTCCAGGTTTGGAAAGAGAAGCTCATTCACAAGGAATTAAAAGAAAACTCACTGTGGATTTAAATGAATTTCAGTACTGCAAGTTCCCTAGATTTGGAAACATTTTGGTTTCTTTCCAGCTTCATTTTCAAGAGTGTAGGAGAGCTGGGATGTACAGCTGACAGCTGCCCTGTCTTCTGTTCAGTTCCGTCCTGCTCCATGTACCAATCTGCTGAATACCTAGGGAGGGAGCCACTCTGAATCCAGGATTTCTCTCCCAAAAATTGCTCTCTGGGAGCAGATGTACAGTGCTAGGCCAAAAGCTCCCAGCTGTGCAGGGAGGGCCTGGACCATGGGGAGCCTGTAATCCTCAGTGGGAGTTCATAGGATTGGGCAGGATTAAAGGCTAACAAGGGTAGTTTTTAACTCCTGGCTTCTCATGACTGATAGTAAAAACCTTTTGGAGAGGGCTCCATCTATACCTTCATTCACAGCCACAGTGGTGAGGCTTTGCCTCAGGTTCAGACTTTAATGCCTTTTTGGATTTGGGTCTTGTCCACCTGCAAACACCTTAAAAGGCTTGGTGGGAAATCAAGGTCTTAGGTGAGAAGGTGGTGGTCATAAAAGGCATCAGGTCCTGTCAGTCTTTGAGTTTCCTTTGGCTTGTGTTTTCATAAGGATGGAGATATATATTGTTGTCAGATTTTTCTCGGCTGTTTCCAAGCCAGCATCTTGTCAGCACCATTAAAAAGTTCAGAAAGGCCTTCAGCCTGCACACCTCAGGGCCAAAGCTGAGCAGCAGCTGAAGGCAGGCAAAGCCTGTCTCCAAGAAATGGTTTCCATGACTTCCGTGTCACAGGTGAGGGAGGTTTCTGTCCTCCTCTCAAATCGAGTAAAGGTGGTTACTGCAGGGAAGATGATGGACTAGAAGGACCTGCTTTCTATGCCTGAGTATCTTACTGCTGCTTCAAGTTTGCATCTTGTCAGGAAGGCTTTTTTGATTTATGTGTCATCCTTTTCCTTCATATTTATGATAATAAAGTTTCAAGGCCACATGGAACTTCAGCATACTAAACTCACTTGAGATATCTTCAGCACCTCTTGCCTTATCCCATATTCTCTTTTACAGGATCTACCTCTTTCCAGAATGTTTTATTCTTGCTGCCTGTGCTGTTTTCTTCATCCCTTTTTCCACAAGCCAGGTGGAGATTTCAACTTTTGCTTTCTCTTCAGACCTGAGGCTTGCTGCTGACGTGGGTAGTAGAAAGTCGTATTTTGGCTCAATGCTACGTTTTGCCTTTCCCTCATCACACTGTCCTAGGTGGACCGGGCTGTAAACCTCCCTCTAATTTATTACTTTGCTTTCTGTGTTCTTCATCTTTACTGCAAATTGAAAACATGTCTCTGTAGGGTGTTCCAACCAGAAACAGGGGCCTTGGTGATTGTAATGTTCCAAACAATTCATTTCAAGCACCAACGCGATGATTATAGTTTGTCGTTTCTGGAGAGTAGTTAAACCTCATGTAATGAGGTTGCCAATTATCCCTGGTACTCCCCGATGTGCAGTGACAAATCAAAGCTACTTGGTGTACATAAGTGTGTGCATTTGTCAAGCCCCTGGCCTGTCATCCACAGAGGCCCCACAGAGGGTGTTTTGATGCCTTGGCACGGGTGTTGCTGGAGTGTGAAAAGTTGGGAAGTCAAGGGGTTGGTGGGGGGTATTGGAGAGCTTTGGGACATCCCCCCAGGCCCCTCCCAGCCTGTGGATGATCCTGTGACCAATGCTGTGCGGGGATGGTCTGAAGAGTTGGGATTAAGGTACTTCAGCAGTGAGAGGAGGTGTGGTGTTCTCCTCAGTGCATCTCAGCAGGGCAGTGGGAATGAATCCCTTTGCTGCCGTTTCTGGAGCGGATCGGGTGCGTCGGGATGGGGACGGTGAATGAGCCCGTCCTTCTGGGAGTGGGAGGCTGAGCCTGTCTATGCCGTGTCTGCTGCAGCTTGTGGGTTCTCCAAGTAGGTTTTTGAGACTCTTTGGGCTCCAAAAGACTTTTCTCACTCTGCTAATTGTGGTGATTGATAATTCATGTTTTCATAATGTTGGTATTATAGTAAATGGTAGCTTATATTTTTGTAGTTAGTATAAATTAGAAACCAAACTGTACCCTTAAGAAAGCCAACAAGCCCTCCCAGGCAGGACAGAGGGCTTGGAAAATTTCACAAGAATCTTCCCCTGTCTCCAAAGAAGAGGACAAAGAAATTACAATCCCAGTAGAAAGTGGAGAATGACCAGGAGGCAATCAGGCTGTTAATGAAGCTTGATAGCTCCAAGATAGTATCTTATCAGGGCCATCTGAACTGTCCGAGAACTCCCTCCACCCAGGAAACCTTTTCAAACCCAAGATCCTGCCATCAGAAATTTCGACATTCACCAAAACCAAGGCTCTGAGAGACAAAAGAACTTACAGAAATCCCGGACTCATGTAAGCCCAGCCAAAAAAAGGTATAAAAAGCTAGCTTAAGCTCGAGTAGGTGTAAAACCAGGGGGAGTGTAACGCAGTAGAAGTTACACTTGTGGTTTCACCCAGTGCTGGCACTGTTTCCTTGTCTCATTGGCTTTGTCGATTTTCTTTGTCCAGAATTCTCGTGTTTTCCATAGAATTGGCTCTTTAAATTTATAACACTAATGGACTTCAGTTGAGCTTTATAGCTGCAAAGGGCTGCTCCAGAATGTTCAGGTAACCTTTAGGCCCATAAGGTGCTGGGTAACGTTTACCATGACTCCTGCTGAGTTGGCTCCAATGGAGAAGCACCATCTGTAGCTGTTGTGTACCCCGGGGCTTCCCTGTCCCCCATCAGGCGTTTCTTGTCCTACTCCATACCTAGCACCATATGCCAGGCAGCTGAAAGCATGTCACTCTAGTCCATTGAGAGATTTTTAAATTTCACTGCTGACTTTTTACCTTTTTCCCAGAGGTATTTCACCCCAAGAACTGAGACAGATAAGGCAGCAGCTGGTGTCAAATGATTATCTTAACAAATGGCAGTAGCAAGATGAAAGGATATTCAATTCTATAGGGAACTTCCTGTCATTTCCTTTAGAAAGTGAAGGAGGAGGAGCTGGCCTTGGCTGAGGAGATGGTGGAGGCTGCTAGACATTGCTTGGGTTATCTCTGCACTCTTTGCACTGGGTTTTGTGTCACGCCTGCCTGATGGTACAGAGTCCTGTTGCTGTGGACAGTGGTCAGACATTCAGCAGAGGACAGGATCTGTCCCAGAAAACTCACAGAAAGGAGAAGCAATGATCATGGAATCACAGAACCACAGAAAGATTGTGGTCGGAAGATACCTTAGAGATCATCTTGTTCCAGCCATCCCTCCATGGACAGGTGGGGTGTCTGGAACAGGACACCTTCCACTAGACCAGGTTACTCAAAGCCCCATCCAGCCTGACCTTGAACACTTCCAGGGGCATGCACAGCTTCTCTGGGCACCCTGTTCCAATGTCTCCCCCCCTCACAGTAAAGAATTTTTTCCTTATATCTTATGTAACCCCTCCCTCTTTCAGTTAAAAGCCATTACTCGTCCTGTCACTACACACTCTTGTCAAAAATCCCTCTCGAGCTCTCCTGTAGCCCTTTTAGGTGATGAAGTGCTGTGACTTGGAGCCCTGCACTGCTAGACAAGGCACTTATGAGGGGTTCCTCTGTGTGAGATGCTGTTATAACTCTGAAAATTTTTTGTTGTCCACCCCAAGCACAGAAGATGGATTTTGACCTTGGTAGAGCATGATGGTTGGGTGCCAACTTGAGAAATAAATGTCTGTGATCTTTAGCTCCCTCCTGCAAAAGGCAGGCTATCATCACTATTTTTTGATGGACAAAGCTAAAGCTAGACCTTAGTGTCTTTGGATTTAAATAGGCACAAAGCTACTTCTCAAGGAACCCATTAATCTTGAACAAACTGAACTCCTGAGGCACAACAGTCATTAATACCTTAAATATGGCCTTTCAAGCTCAGTACTGCCAAGTCCACCTTTGCATTTTCTGTATTTTTTCTGGGAAGAAGGAGAAATTCTGTAGGTGGCCACCAAAGAACTGAAGGAAGCAGCAGGTGGCTTCTGAAATGTATCCATGTCTGAATTCCCCCAAACCCATTCCTCCCACACAGTATTTTTTCCTCTTTTTTATTTTCTTTTTTCCCTTTTCTGCTAAAAATTGCTCTGCCTCTTGCACCTTAATTATGTTCAGTAAATCTTCAGAAAGCAGAATTTTATAGAGCTTGGAAAAACATTTCTGATATAAAGAGAGCAGACACTGTGGAGTGACCTCTTCTAAAAAGGTTAGATCAAACCTAATTATAACCCTTTTTTCCACTGTCCCCAAGAAAGAACCAAGGGCACCCAAGCAGAGCCTTGACAAAGAACTGTGCATTCTCTGCGGAGACCAGTGCAAAAAAAATCCCTGAGGGAAAACATAAGCCAGCACCAGAGAAACATCATCTGCCAACCCCTGGTACACCACAGGGAATGTGGGGGATGGATTTTCAAAATGCAAATAGAGGTCCATTGAGGCCTCACTACACTACATCAAGGTAATTTTCAAACTTAATGATTTTCACATTTAATTCAGGGAGAAATTAGTCATCAGGTATTGAGACAAAGCAAGGCTCTCCTCTGTACTGGGATGCTCTCCTCTTCAAGCTGTGTTATCTCAACAATAATTAAAATGTTCGCTGGAGTAGAAAACGTGTGATCTGATTCATTAGCCAGATTCCCCTTTGTAGGGTAACTCTTGTTTGCTTATGGGAAATTGAAATGGGCTTGGAGGAGAGAGGACTCTGGACACAAATGATTTGGAAAGGGGGAACCAAGGGATTATGAAACCAGAGCCACGTGTGCGTGTCCTACACAGTGAACAGCTCAGCATGTCCTCTTCAACCTTCTTAAGGATGGGAGGGTCTACATGGAAGGTGTTGGTTGGCTGGAGAAGCTTTAGGTTGTGGGAACACACAGACTGACAAGCCTGTCCCAGGCAGGAGGACCCTTGTGCCATGGGCATCCATGGACCAGGCTAAGCCAGAGAGTTTCAGCTTGCTGAAAACACCCACAAGTGCTGCAAGAAGGTGACCATCAGTGAGTGAGCCAGTTTGGAACAGGAAAATGAAGCAAATCTGGATGGCAGGAGAAGGGCAAGCCAGATGTGAGCTGGGTTAGTTTGTCCCTGAAAGCTTGCAAGAGTTTATGCTGAATACAGCACTGATGGCATCTGTTGGCTGGCTCAGCTTTGTTCATGGGGAACAGGTAGGGAAAGGACAAGGGGAAGAAAGAACACACTGGGTGTTGATTGACTTCCCTGTGGGGGAAACAAAAAGCAACATTGGGAATTTTTCTCATTCTTCCAATTCTCAAAGTCATCTGTAAGAGTAAATAATCACAGATGATTTCTTTCTGCACCCTCTTGATTCTTGAATCTTTAGATGGCACCGTTTGGGTGTTTCACTTTGTTCTGGTGTTCCCACGTTTCAAACAGCTTGTCCGTGCAGAGCAGGAAATTACTCCTGATGTGAAGTGAGTTTACCCTTCAGAAGGGGAGAAAGGCCCCTCCAGCACCTCAAGTAAAGTCTACACAAAAACACCTCCCCCTTTTTCCTCTCTTCTAGTGATCCCCAAAGTGACTAAGCACCTGCTCTCCAACCCCGTGTTCACCTGCATCATCCTGGCGGCCTGCATGGAGATTGCGGTGGTGGCCGGCTTCGCTGCCTTCCTGGGGAAGTACCTGGAGCAGCAGTTCAACCTCACCACCTCATCTGCCAACCAGCTCCTGGGTGAGTAACCAGGAGGGACAGCAAACCTCCAGCATCCACAGGTGTTCAAAGCGTTCAGCTTGGCTGGTAACTGCTGCCAGTCTTGCTGGTTAGGCTGCCCAAAAAGTGATTTGTCTGACGTGTGGAAGTGTGTCTGAGTGAGCTGTGCCATGGCTGCAGAGCCCAGAGCAGACCTCCAGCATCCTTTCTCCTCGGCTGTGCTCTCCACTGCATCCTGCTGCCATCACTTCCCCTGTGGCCAAGCCTGTTGTGTGGGAAGCAGTATGGGACAGCCAGGATGGGAGTCTGTGAGAGCCTGGGATGCAGCAGAAATGGGCCCTCTGTTTGCCCAGGACTGTGGTTGCTCTCCAAATGATAGTGTGGCCCATTGAACTGCTTGTCTCATGGTTCTGGTGCCCCACAGTTCTGCAGCCCATCTCAGTCTGGGTTAGGACACCCAGTTTCTCCTGTTAGTCACTGCTTTCCCCTTGGCCTGGAGATGACAAGATTGCAATGAGCAGTTCAAGTACCTGAGTTAGTGCAGCTTGGTCGTCTTTCAAATGTCCCTTCTCTCTGACCATTCCATGCTGCTGTGATTTCACGTTCTACATTTCTCAGCGTTCATTTGTTCCCTGTCAGGACACTGATGGCAGAATATTCATTTTTTTTCTGCTGCTGCTCATCCCAGGCAGGCCCAGCCATTTGTTTATGACAGCCCTTCTCTCAGCAGCACCCAATTAAGATATCTGCAAGTTGATCTTGGATGATCTGTGACCACAGCTCGCCAGATGGGCAGCTGGCAGTGATCTGTCAAAAACTGGGACATCAGGAAATGGGTGGATCTTCATATCATAACAAGGAGTTTGCAAGCTGCTCTCCTGACAGTTGTTTATCTCCCTGTTAAACTCATGGGTATCTTCTGGTTTTGGCCTGGTTTTCCAGAAGAAACAATCCCCTGCAGTCAGCATTGCCTCCCCCAGCAACCCAGGAATTTGCTAGTGAATTTTAATACGATTTGACAGAAGGCCAGAGGTCTCAAAGTTGTTAGGCTGTTTCCATCTTTCCTGAAAATTAAAGGCTTGGCAAAGGAAAGTAACTTCACTGTTGACCCAGTGGGAGAAGGGGAAATGCTGTTTGGTGGGCAGTCAGCATGTGAGTGCAGCTGGGTGGCCAGCAAAGAGGGGATCACCCATGAGCCAGAGCACATCCTGCTTCTGACCTGACAGTGGGAAAGGAGACTTGGATGCCTCTGTGTTTCTCACAGCAACTTGTTTAAACAAAGTTATAATCAGATTTCTCACATGACATTTAAGGGAGTCTAGAAATGCCAGGACTGGGATTATCTTCTAAGCTCAGTTCAGGCGGGTGAGATCTGGCAGCAAAAGTGACCTCAAACAAGCAGAGTGGTAATTTCTGTCTGTGCTGGAAGGGGAGTCACTTCTGGCAGTGGTTCTGCATTTCACAGTTAAAGAAGATTCTTGTAGGGAGATTTCATATTTTCAAATGCTGCTCCTGCATAGTCTCTGAATATCAGACTTCTGTGAGTCACACCAGCAGGGCTCATCCAAAGCCTCCAGATACCTTGGAAAATTCTTGACTTTATTTGCTGCTGCTTAGGTCAGGCTGGGCCAATCTCAGCAAGTCTGGCATTCCCTCCAGCGTGGATGAGAAGTGGCAGAAGATCGTGGTTCCTCCATGAAGGCAGCATGCCTGTTTGCATCTGTTCCTTTTTTTGGGCAGCCCCAGCTTGGTGCTGCTCCAGCAATTGGTCACTGCAAGGTTTCCTCATGCCAGTGCACAGACCTGGCTGCTGGAGAGTTCAGCCCTGTCACAGTGTAGTTCACTTGGCCTTGCCTGTGCCTCTTGCTAACTGGTTTTTCCTCTTGCAGGGATGACAGCAATCCCATGTGCATGTCTGGGCATATTCCTGGGTGGCCTGTTGGTGAAGAAGCTCAGCCTGTCTGCTCTGGGAGCCATCAGGATGGCCATGCTGGTGAACCTGGTGTCCACAGCTTGCTACGTGTCATTCCTGTTCCTGGGGTGTGACACAGGACCTGTGGCAGGGGTTACTGTTCCCTATGGAAACAAGTGAGTCCTCAGAGAGTTTCAGGGAGCTTTACCAACATAAATCCACGTTGGTGTCCTTGACAGGCAGTGCTGGCCTTCAGACAACTGTAGAGCAAGCACAGAGAAGGCAGTGTTGTATGGGCTCTTAGTCTGGGGTGTTCCCATGCCACTCACCACTGAGAGAGTTGAGTACCTGCAGATGACAACAGAGTGTCACTAAAATCTGAAATTCAGTTAAACTGAATCAAAAGGTGCCAGACTTGAGTCCGTACCTGCAGGCACCTCTGTAGCATTGGGTCTGGTTTGTCCTGGCAGTAAGGGACATGCACTGCTTTGTACATTGATTTAAGTGCCTTAGGGGAATTTGTAGAACCAGGTTTTAGATGCCTGGAAATACAGATATGGTGAAGAGTGAGTGTTTGTGGCTGCAGGCCCATTTTAATGTGAGAAATGAAGCCCATGTAACCCTGTTATGTCCTGCACTCGCAGGACTTGGAGAGTTATTTGGTATTTTCCTCCTGAGTGCTCCTGTATGCAGTGGCAACTCTTTAGATGACAACTTCAGCCTGTCAGCTCCTTACAGTGTTGCAGAAAAACCCAGAGCAATCTCCACAGCATCTCTTTGTATTTCCTTAAGGCTTCTTGTTGAGGTAACAGGGCAGCCCAAGCCTTGCATTAGATTCTCTTTTGCAGGGAGATAAGGGACCATGGCATTTCAGTCTCCAAGGAGAGGCTGTAGCCTGGATTTTTTAGAGCTAGCCTGCCCACTGCTTTTTTATCATGTGTTTGCCTTAACTATCCCCTTCAAAGGTATCTTTGTGAGGCAACAATTGGAAAAGCTGGCTGATATCACACTAATAATTTCTTTCTCTCTTTGTCTTACAGCTCAACTCCAACCTCATCTCTGGACCCATATTCCCCCTGCAATAACAACTGTGAATGCCAAACTGATTCCTTCACTCCAGTGTGTGGGGCAGACGGGGTCACATACTTATCTGCCTGCTTTGCTGGCTGCAGCAGCACGGTGAGTGGGCTTTCCTGGAGACCCCTCTCCTGTAGGAACAGTTCTGGGAGCATAAGTGAGTGAGGTTCCTGCATGTCTGGTGGAGTAGCACACCTACAGCCAGCAGTGGCTGCACCCCCAAAAGCTGACCTCACACCTCTGGTGGGCCTGAGCCCCTGTTGTTTTTCACTCTGTTCCATAAATGCCCACTCTCTCCAGCAGCAGCTGCCAGGGTCACCCACGGAGCAGGATGGGGTTTCACAATCTCCTGCCCTGGTCTTCCTCCTCAGCACAGAACCAAGGAACATGATAGGAGATCTGCACAGGTGTCCAGTGGCAGAACCCATCCTCTGCAAGAGATACCTAGCCCAGACAGCTGAGGAACCAGCTTCTCTTTTATCCTGCTGCTCCTCATCTCCCCTCTTCTCCATCTGCCCATGTTTGCCCTGCCCAACCCTTTTAGTCTTTTTCCTCTTGCTCTTTTCCTGAATCTGGTTCCTAGACAGTTGTGAGCAGATCCTGGGTTTATTCACCCTTGTTTAAGCTTTCCTTTAACTCCTCTTTCTTCTCTCTCTTTCCTTGCTTTGCTCTGAGGCAGCAGCAAGAGCAGTTGTCAGGGGAGCAGAGATTCCACCCAAAGACATTCTGCATTTTTCAGTTCTAAGTGTTTATTTCCTTTAGAAAACTCTTAAAGACCAAACTATCTCTGTATAAAGAAGATGTGGGGAATTTTTAACAATGTCTTAAAAGCCAGCTTTTTCATTTTTTGCTGAAATGTTAATGTCTTCTGGGTTACACTGAAAATGAGTGCCTGCTGCTCCTGTGGGTGGAGGCTGGTGGGATTCCTGCATCCTTGTTCACTGCCTGGGGCTGTGCCAGGTGTGGTGATTACTGCTCTGTGCTGTCTGGGGGAGGTGAGCCTGGTCACAGGGACTGTTAGTGCCTACAGGGACATCAGTGCTCACCACATGCAATTATCCCTCCATGGCTTCATCTTCCCTCTTTGAGAAGATATCAAACCTCCCTTCCTGCCCTGGAAGCACATGTGAGTGCTGCTGAGCAGACACTTGCTGCTGGCAGTGCATCCTCCCCACCCAGATCACCTGTGAGCTTATCCTGCTTAAACATCTTGTCTCCTCCATTCCCTCTCCAGCCTCAGAGATGCAGGCATCCCTTTGAAACACCACAGTTTTGAGCTTTCAGTAGCCTTGCAAGGATCTACATCAGTGTGTGACATGTGAAGGTATTACCTCCTGCCTTCTTCTTCCTCCTCCTCCTTCTAATAAGTCAACACGTGAGATGGCAGCAGGATGATTTTAACAAGAAACCAGCTTGTTTCAGGCACACAGAATTGTGTCTCACCAGTTCACCAAGCCTTTCAGCAAGTGTACAGCTGGTGCTGGTCTGTGGCTGGAGTGTGGGAGCAATCTCCTCACTGTGTAGTGCAGGGCAAAGCTCTGGCACCTCTGGAAGAAGCATGGTAATGAAAATTCAGCTCTGCCCCTTCAGTCTGCAGCTGCCTGACCTTGTGCTCTGCAAGAGCAAGCCTCTCAGCAAAAAACTCACTCTCCCTCACACTCTCTCTTACTCACTCCTTCTTACTTTGCCTTTTTGTTGTCAACCTTGGGGTTCTTCTCATCTCTTTGTTTTGTGGGGGTTTTTTGCAGTAACATTTTGAGCACAAATTGGTGAAGCAATAGCAGCCGCTGGAAAGGGCATTATCAAGAATTATGGACCAGTTTGGCCATGCAATGGCCTTGAGGCAAAGCCAAATTACCAAACCAAGTTTTAAACCCATAATCCAGGTAATGACCTGTCTGGAGGGTCTTGTGAATGTTATGTGCTTGTGATGAGCCGAGGGTTGCTTTTTACTGGGACATAAAATTCTCTGAATGCTTTATTTAACTTTACTACGATTCTGACTGCTTCTCTTCACTTTTCCTCTGTGAACAATTTCTAAAAGCAATGTGGAGCTCGGTTATTTTTTTTTCTTACTCATTCCTTCTCTCTTGCTGAGCTGATTCCAGAGGTGCAATTGTCCAAAGAGCCATAGGAACATCAGTGCTGGTAGGCAGAGCTCTGGCTCCCCCAAGAACTTTTCTTTCAGGCCATTCCTGGGAGTGACCCTTGCATACCACGTGTTGGACTGTGCACTTTTTTTGTTTGATGGCATTGACTCTCTCAGCATTTTGGCTGGAGAGACATGAATTCCAGCCTGGAGTTACTGTGCTGGCACCTCACAGCTTTGTATTGAAGTGCCAGCCTGTCCCTTCCCTGTCAGAGCCAGGGCTTAAAAAATGAGTGATTAAAAACATGGCTAATTTGCGTGGATAATCACACCAAAGTCAGGATGGTAAAAAAAAAAAAAAAAAAAAGGTGTAAACTCTGCATCTGTGTAGCCTGACAGGCACACATAAATCTGGGTGTGCAGGTTGCTGGGCAGCAGAAGGTTCTGATAACAAGTGGTTGGATGCCAGTGGGGTTGCAGACAAGGGGATCTATAGAAGTTTGGTACAGGTAGCAAAAAATCACCTCTCCACAGGCCAAAGTTACAGCTCTATCTTTGATGTTTCCTTGTTTGATGTCTGTGAGTTGCACACTGTGTCAGTAATAAAAGATCAAAGATCTCCCAGGTAAGGATGAGGTGCAGTGCTGAGCAAGCTGATGCAGTTAGTACAAACCACTCACACTGCTTCGGGCCAGCACCTTGAAGCAAAGTGGTCGAAAAAGTGGATTGAGGGACAAATTTTCAGGCAGTGATGTTAGGATCTGCCTTGTGCCTTGTAAAAAGTCACACCAGTGGGAGGACAATCTGCCCCACCACTGCCCAAAACAGATACTTTCTGTCCCTTGATGAGAGCCCATGGGAAATAAACACCCAATTCTGTATGTTTGCTGTGATGGGAATTTTGTCCAAGGGTTATTCAGAGCAGGTGTATACTTTTCCAGACTTACATGGGTTTTGATCCACAGGGCATTGTCCAGGCTGGTGGCTAGCAATGCACTGTAGTAAGAGCCAGGAGCTACAAATTCCTGTTGTCTGTGCAAATACCACCTCAGTGGTGCTAATTGTCACCATTCTGGAGCCTTCAGGTGTCAGCTTCTAGCTCATAGCACAGGAATTTGTTATGTTAATTTTTGCTTGCCAGTAGAAAAGGCACCTGCATGTCTGCTCCAGCTCTCCTGGAGTTCTGCACCGCAGTCTCTATTGCCCTCTGTGCACTTAGTTGGAAAAAAATGATTCGACTCCTATGCAAAGGGAAGAGATTGGTGTCAGAAAGGTTGGAGTAGTATCTCTGGTGATCCTTATCTTTGGAGGCAGTGAACCAGAAAGTGTGCTTTTCTATGGTCCTAAGGGGGACCCGTTTGGCAGAAAAGCAAAGGAGTTTCTGCTTGCACATGGTAGAGGGGAAGGGGAGGAGATTCAGATCTTTTCAGTATGTTACATTTTATGACGTTACTTCTCATACAAACATGTGACCTGCAAACCCAGCGGGCTTGTGAAGACAAGCCATGAATCATTAATGACTGTTTCTTTCTGTATTCGTTAAGGGATTTCTTGGTAGTATTGTATGCCTTAATTGCACTGACATCCCCCACTCAGAAATTCAGGAGGGCGAGTCAGAAAATAAGGAAAAAAAAAAAAAAAAGTAAATCCTTAAGTCTGTGACTGGCAAACAAAGCTTCTTTTCACATCCTGCACTTGCTTGGAGAGATCAAAGCAAAATGCAGTCATTCCACCCTCCTTCTGATCACATATTGATAAAGTTTATCTCCCTTGACTTGAGCTTTTAGTTCAACACAAATCTCTCTGAACCAGATGTCATTTATTAGCCCTGGAGTGCACTGAAGTCCAGCAGCATCCCTGCTGCCAGGCTGTGGTAGATCAGCTCTGGGTGAGCTGCAGCACCCATCGTGGGTGGCTCCTTCCCAGGGCCTGAGGTGCTGGAAGCAGGCCCCCAACCTGCAGCCAAGAACAGGGCTGCAGATTTACCTGCATTTAATGTACTTCAGTTTAATTGCAACAGCCAAGAGGACAGAGGTAAATAAGAAAGCAATTAGAACCATAATGGGGGGAATCTTCCTTGTCACAGAGACACAGATTGTTTCTTTATTCTCCTCCAAAGAGGTAGGACTCGGTAATAATTTTGTTGCGGTGACATTTATGGGAGAGACTTGAAAGGAGCAGAAGAAAAGCAACAAGCCAAGGGACAGCTTTCCCTTGCTGGCAGCATGCGTCAGCTCTGACGCTCCTGAAATTCTTCCCAGACCCCCCTCCAACAAGCACTTAGGAGTTATTTAATTGACCATTAGAGGATTAGGGGTTGCTGCTGACAGGCCCTGTTATAGAGGGCAGCGCTGGGGAACACAGCCCTCCCTTCTCCTGACTCCGTCTGCTCCTCTGCAGAACCTCAGTGGCTGTTCGTGCCTCACCTCGGTCCCTGCCGAAAATGCCACCGTGGTCCCTGGCAAATGCCCCAGCCCTGGGTGCGAAGAGGCCTTCCTGACATTCCTGTGTGTGATGTGTGTCTGCAGCATGATCGGGGCCATGGCGCAGACGCCCTCCGTCATCATCCTCATCAGGTAGGCCTTCAGTCACTGTCCTCATCAGCTGGGGCCATCAGTCATCATTCTCACCAAGTAGAACTCTACATCACTCACCATCCTCATCAGCTGGGGCCATCAGCCACCATTCTCACCAAGCAGGGCCATCACTCACCCTCCTCATCAGGTGGAGCTGCCCGGGGCTGGAGGGACCCCAGGGCACAGCAGGGAGCTGAGGGTCCCACACAGCTCCTGGCCTCTGCCTTCTACACTAAGCTCACTGTGTGCCCACACCCGTGGTTTCAAACTGAACCTCCATTCAAGCCATTTTCTCCCTAAGACACTTTTTAATTCACTGGGTAGCAGTGCCTGGTTTAGCCATGGCATGGCCCCAGTTCGGGGCCTGCAGTATGGAGCTGTGAGAGAGGAAACAGGAACTGCTCGAGCTCTCCTTTGGTCAAGTGAGGGAGTGAGGTGGAACTGGACTTGTCCCCCAATGGACAAGATCCCTGCAGGGATGTTGCAGAGAATGGGGGCAGGGGTTGTTCTTCTGGGATTAACATGGAAATACAGATGTGCAGTTTCCAGTCCAGATAGTAAGGAAGTTACAGCTGCATTGGGAGAGTGGCAGAATTACCTCCCCGTGTTCTCAGCACGTGATGGCTTAGAGAGAGGCTCAGGCTCAGCTTTTGAGATATTCAGGAGACCATAGAAACCATGGAAAAATGAAAAGCTGTGGCAAAGACTAGCTTTGGTGAATACCTCCCTGCCTGGAGTTTAACTTCTTTCACCCTGGACCAAGTCCAAGAACATAAGGAACTTGGAAGTCTGAAGGACATGTCTGAGTTAAACCAATGTGAATAGGTGGGCAAAAGTAGCTCATTCAAATAACTGACCTTGTGTTATTTCCAGACATATGGAACACTTCACCTTATGATACACATATATATCTAAGCCCACATTTATCCAGAATTACTTAGCTGTCCAAGCTGTCACTTACTGAGAATAATAACCAGAGGCATAAATAGCAGATCCATTCTGCTGCCTGGAAAATTCCAATAAAATTCAATCAATAAGGTCTGTATTAGAAACACACTCTTGAGTGGATTTTGGACAGAACAGCTCTGTGAGGGCATGTCTCCCTGCAGGATACAAAATGAGATATTCCACCTACTAGTTCATTTCTCTCTTTGCATCTCCGGTAGCTAAAGGGAAATCAAATTTCTCATGATAAATATTGTGACAAAAGCAATTTGAAGTTTGAAGAGTTCTTTGTTCAAGGAAGCTGCCAGCACCTTTAGGATCCTGCATGGAGACATCTGAGTGCTGCCTTCAAATGAAATAATCCCAACACCAGCCAGGAAGAAGAATACCAGGGAATAAGAAAAGCAAAGGGAAGATTAAACATACTCAGTTCAGAGCTGTAGGAAATAAACAATTCATACATCCAGATTTGTAACTTCACTCAGAATCACTGATAGCTGCCAAATGTACAGTGGAGAGCTCTGAGCAAGATAACCACCTCGTGCTCCCTTACAGCTGCCATCTTCCATTGCTTACAGAAAGTTATGGCATATGCATGTGTCCTTGGTGTCCAGAGCAGTGATAAGTGACTCTGGCAGCTCCCATGGTTATTTAAAAATGGACTCAGGCTCTACAAATTAAATGTCTTGTCTAAGCAAGACATTTGGTCACTGCTGTAGTCAGTGAGAAAAGGAGATTTCTCCAAGTGGCAATTTTTACTCCAGCCTAAAGTTATGGGGATTGAATTTGGTCTTAAATATAGAAAAGGGGAGGGAAGGACACCACCACCAATTAAAAGCCCACTGTGAATAGTCCATGTGATAATCTATTTTTTCATTAAAATAAACTTTTAATGCTCTGTTTCCTTCATTTCCCACCCAACTGTAGAATCCTATTTGAGCCAAGCCATTAACCATTGGAACATTTTTCCAAGGTCATATAATTCCTGGCATAAAGGCTTTATATGAAGCATGGGGGTCTGCCTGAAAACTGCTGAAATTCATTCCAAGGTCACAGGCTTCATGAAGAAGTCATGGTGTGGTATTACATGGCCCATGAATGTGTGAGAGGAGGGCAGGTGATCAGAAGTGTCTTCTCCTAACTTAAAAGCTCTTGCTGGTTCTGTTTTATCAGTTTTGGCTGATGCCCCTCCAGTGTATTTATACAGAGAACCACCCCTGCCATAAATGGGTTTTTTTAAGCACCTTTGAAGGATAACTCTTAATGCAGTAGTGGTTGTGTTCATAGCAGAAGACACTGCAAACACTGTCTTCCCAAGGTAAAAAAAGTGGCATGCTGAAGTCATGTGCATGAAAACTAGTGTTGAGCACTTCCTCACTGAATCAACAGGCTGACGGAATGTTTTGGTCCACCGTCCTCCCTCCCTCTCTCGTTCAGTAGTCTGGGGAGTTTCAGAACCAAAAGTTTTCTCTCCCTACAGTTCTCAACATCTGGAGCCTTGAAAACATGATAGGGAGCTTGTAAACAATGATTTAATGAGATGGGAATTCCATTTTTCCCCATCCAATGACAACGTTAGCTGTTGTTATTAATGACTTGGCTAATTCCTGAACCTATCACCAATGCAATTACTTTTGGGGCTGTAGGCAGTTCAGGAGAAGGCTGAAGAAAAGCCCCATTAATGACTTTTTGAAGAGGTGCTGGTGGCATCCTGGCTGACAGCACAGAATGGCCAGGGGGTGTGTTAATCAAAGCAGAACAAAGCAGGAATCGATTTCTCTCTCTCTCTCTCTCTCCCCCTCCTCCCTGCAGAACCGTGAGCCCTGAACTCAAGTCTTACGCTCTGGGGGTGCTGTTCCTGCTGCTCCGGTTGCTAGGTAGGTGCAAAAGTTGTATGTCCTCCTCTCCCAACCTTTGTTCCCCCATGAAACACTCCGTTTTTAACATGCAGAAGTTGATTTCTCCTCCCTGTAGTGCTGTCATTGTCGTGAGTGGGGTCTGGCACGCTGGGGTCCGAGCCCTCTCCGTGAGGATGTCACATGGAGGCTCCTGAAGGCACCTTCTCTGCTCTTTGTGTTGTGCTAATGGAAGAAAATGCAGTGTTGCATGAGAAATGACTCTTTCTCCCATGGTCCCACACAACCAGTTTCTCTTCTGTAGCTGTTATTAACGTGCCAGCAGCTTGCAGGATTCCTGCTGTATTGCACATGGCTGAAGTAGGGGGATATGGATTTTCACCCTCCTTTGAGGGGCAAGGACCTGTGTTACAGGGTGGGTTTGCCCCTTCCTTTGGGTGTCTCGGAAAGGAAACCAGGAAAATGAGACAAGCTGAGTTCTTGTTTCCTCCTGTGGGTTAATATCCCATTAAAATCCATATGGCTTCTCCTCTGGACCAGTATGAATTAAAGGGAATGTATGAATTAAAGGGTACATACCTGGCTGCTGCTTGTTTCTGGGTGGTTTTTTTTTTTTTTAACTTTTGGAAGAGGTGGCTCCTATTTTAAAGCTCTTCTGTTTCAGCTCATTAGTCTCAGTGATGCAGGGCATAATCCTCTGATCCATCATTGTGTGGGACCATCTCATGCCCAGGGTTTCTCCATGTTGTGGGAGTGAAATTTAATTTTTTTAGCAGGGCACAGGGAACACCTTTTCTGCATGGCTGCCTTGATCCCAAAGGAATGAGCTGGAGACTAAAGTGCCATCTCTTAGGCTACAGCAAGACACTGGGAAGTACAGGACTGAAAATCCAGCAGTATCAGACATTGCTTTAAATAAGTGACCTCATTTTTTTACTTAATTTTTTAACCTTATTCCCCGTAAGTTGAACAGGAAATGATGCTCCCAGACCAGTTTACAAAGCCAATTAGATGTACATTGGTTTTGGTGAAGTAACTGCAGTCATATAAAAAGCTCCATCAAGTTAACTTCCCCTGAGCTCAGATAACTCAAAGGGAAGTTTCTGGGATGACCTGGGTCAGCTCTGGTTCAAGCCTTGCAAACACAGCATTTCCTTTAGCTGCTGGTGCTGCTCATGGGTTTTGGCCTGGCTTCAGCTGAGACTGGCTGAGTGTGGAGTGTCAGCAGGCAAGTGTGCAAGGAGGATGGCTGTGGGGTGTTGTTTCCAAAGGAAAAATACTTAAGGGGAGGGATTTTTAGCTTTTCTTTTTTTTCCTTTCAAAAGAGAGAAGCCTCTTGAGATAGCAGCATCCTGAATTCCTCTAAAACCAGGCTCAGACATGTATGCTTAAGTTTAACAGATTTCTTTTTTTCATTCAGATAAAGAAGCCATGGTGAGAATTTAAACTCAAATCTTTATGTGTTGCTCTGTCACTAAGGGATTCCCATGAAATAAGACAATATATCCTGAAGCATATCAGCAATGTAGCTGGAACGCACAGAAAATGAAGAGAAAGATACTTTTCCATATGAGCAAGGGTATCCAAATTGTGCCTCTATCAACCTGAGGTTTGAGAATAGCTTTACTGATTTATTTTAAAAGCTTTTCAGCTCACCTTTAAGCTTTGACTTAAGATGACAGTGATAATAGCTGCTTCTTGAACCAAAGGAGAGAATTAAATGCAAGAGGTATGAGACCCGAAGGTGCAATCCTAGCTAATAGATTTCAGTAAGACAGAAGCACCTATTTTTATGCAGCCCTACAGTTTTTGCTATGAAATATATATATAAAGCAGAAATTTTTGCAACATTTTGCAGTAATAGATAGAACATGATTGACTCTCTGTAATATTCACTGTAATAACATGAAACATGACTGAATTCTCCCGGTGTCCTCCTGCATATATTATCTCATTTCATAGGAATTCTGTTGTGAGAGGGCAGCCTAACAATGTCTTCATATGAAAGCATTACTGCAGTTGCCCAGAGAAGAGAGTAAAGCAGTGCCATTGGAGCCAAAGGTTCAGAATGGAATTGCCTGGAATGGCAAAGAATTTCAGAGCTGTAAGATCCTGGATGCAGCCTTTCTGGTTGGTGTTCACCATGCATCCTAGAAGAGCCTCTGCTTACCAGGGCACTTCCTTAGATTTTTTTTCCTCCAAGCTCATGTTGTTTGCCTCTTATTCTAACATGCCAAAACCCCACAGTATTTCACTCTCAGGAGGGGTTTCTGGTGTGCTGTGCAATGCAACCCCTCAGCTCCCTTGTCTCAGGGGTTGGTTCTGAGCACCAGCTTGCTCCTGTGAGCCTCGTGTCCTCTCCTCTGCTAAAAACAGCACAAAATGCTCAGTGGTTGCTAAAGGTTTTTCCACATGGCTGCATTCACGTGGGAGTAGCTTTGGAGTTCAAGGGAAACAGGTCCTTAAGTCTTATGAGGAGCACTTCCCAGGCCAAATTATCATGGACACCAGGCAGGCCAGCAGGTGGGGATGGCACCTCTTGCTGAATTTCAGCCTGCATATTTCCAAAGCTTTGTGTCAACATCTCACAGCATGTTAACAAGTAGGGACTCACACCTCAAAATTATGATCCAAATGTGGTTTTCTGTTATTCCAGAAAGAATGTGGCTCCTCAGTCACTGCCACATCTGGATGTTACCCCTGAGGTGCCATCCAGCAGCACTGGGCACACAAACTGCAGTCAGCAGCACAGCCTCTTCCTTGTTTGTGGCAGGAACCCAGCTGAGTTTTTAAAATCCAGGTTGAGTGTGTGATTGTTCACAGGTTTCAACTAAAAAAGTGTCTTTTAACTTAGGAGTGGAACCAGCTCAGCCTGGATTTTCCAGTCATTGAAATGATGAACAAAGAGCTGGTGCTGGTATTTTTTCCAGAACACAGACAGGTTTTTAGATATGATGACTGGGACTAGTATTTCTAACAAACAGATTGTCTTGCTTTTTTATCATCTGGTTCTATTTACTACAATTGTGCTGTTAATGACTGGTTAAAATGAGTACCAAAAGCCCATATAGCCTTTCTTAATTCCTGCATTTATCAACATATAAGGAAGATCAAACAAAATCTGCAGAGCTCCAGTCATCAACAAAATAAAATAAAGAGATCTCAGTTACCACAGGGAACAGTGAAGACAACCAATTTATTTGTAGTCTTGGGATACATGTCATGAATGTCACTACTTCGCTCGTGACAAGCTGAAGGAAGGTATCTTTTTTAAGCCTGGAAATCCAGGTTAATGATGAAACTGGATCCAAGATTAAACACTTTCCTGTCTAAAAACTGCAGTCCTTGTGTCTGCTTTCACAGGTATTTATAGAGTCTCAGGCATCACAGCACCTACGGATGCATTGATACTGTCAGGGGGGTGTTGTGCCTGCCTGCTGTTGGATTTCAGTAGATGCAAAAGCTCTCCTTTGCTCACCATCTTAACCCACAGCAGTGACTTTATCAATCAGGGGGTTTTTTTCAGGCTTTATCTGCTTCTAGCCTCTGCCCATAAATACAGCAGAAGGTAGAGAAATGGTTACATTATGTAGAATGTTCACATTTTCTTCCCAGTGCTGCACACTCAGCGCATGGGTGCTGGCTGGGGAGCGCAGAGCTGGAATGTGGATGTCCTGATCACAGGCAGGCTAATGGGGAATGGGGGGGTTGCTGCAGAGTCCCTGTAGGATGGGGGAAAGTAGAGAGGAAAAACATTTCCTTTATTAGTTAAATGAGATTGGGGTGATTACTTTGCTTTAAGATTGCAGCTCTGCTGCAAACTATGATTGAGAAACACTCATCGGTAGTTAGCTGCAGTGGCTGTGGGAGAATCCTGCTGTGATATTTCATTTAATGGCACTCTAAAATTCTTCCTTCTTTTCAGATGGCGTCTTTGACATCTATTAGAGGCTATTGTTTCTTTTCCTTAGATCCAGAGAAAAGCTTTTGGTATGTCAGGCTACAGTCCAAGACTAGATCTCGGTGCCGAGGCTGATTTTAGGTGCTGAACTGGAGTGCTGTGAGATCCTTCAGGTGAACACCCTGAAGTACAGAATTGCCAGTTTCTACAGAGTGAGCTGCCAGGCTGTCCTCCTCCTCTTTCATTTACTCCTCCACTTAGTCTCATTAGGCAAACAAGAAGCTTAATAAAAGCCACTCAAACTTGAATAAAATCCTTGCTGCATATTGATATCAGCAGGAATCTCTTCCGTAGACGTTAAGTCCAAGCTAAAAGCTTATCCACAAACTTCATTCAGGTTGATTTAGAACTTCAAAAATTAGAATCGCAGGCTGCAGCTGGGACTGTTAACCTTGATAAAGTGCTTTCCACTCACTGCAGTCACGTCCTCTCTCTTTATCACAGGGATCATCAAAGCATGATTTGTCTCTCTTATTTTGGCAGGTTTTATCCCACCTCCACTGATCTTCGGGGCCGGGATTGACTCCACGTGTCTGTTCTGGAGCACCTTCTGTGGCGAGCAAGGAGCCTGTGCACTGTATGACAACGTGGTCTACAGATACCTGTATGTCAGCATTGCTATTGCCCTCAAGTCCTTTGCATTCATCCTGTACACAACCACCTGGCAGTGCTTGAGGAAAAACTATAAAAGATACATCAAGAACCACGAAGGTGGTCTCAGCACTAGTGAGTTTTTTGCCTCTACTCTCACCCTAGACAATCTGGGGCGGGACTCGGTGCCCCAAAACCAACCACATAGGACAAAATTTATCTATAACCTTGAAGATCATGAGTGGTGTGAAAATATGGAGTCCGTTTTATAGTGACTGTGGAGGGGTGAACTATATTATTAATAATACAAGGGTCCTTTTTAATAAAAACAAGGAGAGACACGGATGAAAGAAGAAACAACTGCAAAACAGCAACGGCAACACAGGAAACTTTTGTCTTTTTCTCAAAGTCAGACCCAGCCAGGATTCCTGAGAACGGCGTCTTTTGATGGGATCACTTGTGACATCCTGAGGGGTGATGGAGAAAGCAGGGAGCCCTTGTGGCTGGGTACCAGCCCCTTTGGTGACAGTACGAGCTTCCAGTGAGGGCATCTGCAGAGGTTCACCAGAGAGGTCAGCACAGGCTTGGGCACGAGGCGTAGAGGAAGCAAGCCGATAACAGCGAGCTGATAACAGCGAGCTGATAACAGCAATAGGGTTTTTTTTTTTTCTCCCCAGTTGAGATGGGGTGTGTGGAGCCCTGCAGGGCTTGGCCAGGCTGGGTGCTGCTCCAAGCTGCTGCGTCTGCAATGGCAAAGAGGGAGCGGTGCTGGAGCCCTTCCAGCAGTCACACTCTGTCACCAGCCACGAGTCCAGGATAAATACCTTGAAAGCTGCTGGAAACCTTCCCGGTGGCGAGCAACGCTGTCAGGGGTATCCAAGTCCTTCCAGCCCAGGCTTATTCGCAGATTGCAGCTTCGTGGCTGTCTGTGAATAACTCAGATCTCAAACCCAGTAGAGTTCAAGACGTTTGCTCACACTTGCCAAACGTGCTGTCATTTTATAAAGGGGGATGAGTTCCAAATACTTATCTGTGTAGTCCTCTAATAAGATGGGGTTTTTTTGAAATTATTTTCAAATCTATGTTAACCCTTAAATCACTGACACTTTTCCATGAGGAGGATTTATTTATGCTAGTTTGGGGAAGGATCCTGTTCAATTCACCCAAACGTAATGTGACTCAAGGGGTTTGTTTAATCCTCTGCATTTTTTATCCATACGCCTTCATTCTAATATGCTACCAAGCCAATGAAGACACATAATATGTTTTTAAAAAAGAGAATGAATGCACTGTGTCTCTATAAAAACAATTGTCAGTTGGAGAATTATAGATAATATGATGATTTACATAATATAGTTTTTTTCATATTCTATGTGACTCAGTGAATACATATATATGTGGAGAGGCTGTTTATGTTCTCTCCAGTTTTTAAAGATATATATATATAATTTGCAATCTAGAAATTGTGTGGTGGATGTTTTCTTTAAAGTGTGTGTGTGCGTGTGTGTGCGTGTGTGTGTACAAGATGAGAGGAATACTGACCTTAATCCTTCAACCCTCACAGTTGGTGTTTTATTTTTCACCTGAGAAATTCCACTGACTTTCAGTGGAAGCTGTGTGAGGAGGATGGATCTCTCCTGGATGCCACGTTTTTGTTTGTACATGTGGGAATAGTGTTCCTCTGGAAGGCTGGGTTATGGGAGCAGAGGCTGGCCAGCATTGAGCAACTCAAACTCCCATTCAAGCTCCCCACAAAGCATCCATGCAGGAGCAGATTTGGCTTGGCTCTTGCAGTGCAGTCGTACCTAAACCTGCAAAAACCAAGGGGAAACTTTCATCTGATTACAAGAAGCATGGGGGTCGGGCTTGTTTTGTATGCATATTTTTGTTTTCCAAAACATTCCTGCTGGGAAGCAATGCAAATTGGCGGCATTTGATGAGTTTTTCCCCAGGAACCAGACTTGTTTCCAATGGACTAAATGTCAGAAGGGCTTTAAGGGTTAGCATCATAATTAAAAGTTCCTTTATTGTGTGAATTTCAAAGCTGTTGTGAACTTGAAGGTGTTTAGAGGAGTAACCTGGCATGTTGAGTCAAATGCTGGATGTCACTTCCCTGCAGGTGGCAGAGGGGCTGATCTTACCCAAGTCCTTGTCCATTGCTGCAGTGGACACCCCAGAGCAGACACAATTATGGAGGGTTGATAACTTGTCACTCATGTTCAGCACCTTTTCAGCAGACTTTTCTCTTATCCAGGCTTTGCAACATGGGTGTGGAGTATCAATCTGCTTCCACTTGACTGACTTTACATGTGTGTTTGCAACTTATGCACAGAATGACATGTTCAGCAACAACAAGGGCAGGAAAAAAAGGGTGTATCGAATAAACTCCATTGTGCCAAATACTCAGCAAATATTTTAACTGCAGATATTTAATTCTTGAGTTTCAGCCATGTTAAGAATCACTCGATTGATGGAGGAGTTTAAGGAAAAAAAAAAATTAAGCTATGCAGTGCCATTGTTACGTTGGGTGGTAAATGATGTTTTTTAGACCATTCCATTGGTTTAGTATATCCTATCTGCTAAAATAGAGATACTGCATCCATAAAACAATGAATTCAAAAAAGGCACAGGGTGCATAAATGTCTCATAAAATATATATAATTGTCAAGTATAAGCCTTTGAAATCACTCTGTACAGTTCTCTTCATTCTGCAGATTTATTACTTAGACTGCTGTCTTTCCAAATGTTAGCTCATAATTTTATACCATGCACACACTTTCAGACTCGAACACAAATGTCACAGAATAGAACCTTTCTAAAAGCCTGATTGCTTGAAATTTCATAGCCCCTTTCACAATTTCATGATTTTCCCCTCTGAAAGTCCAAGGTGAAGGAGAATAGCTTGCTGATTGATATGATGTAAAACAAACTCCCAGTGTTCACGAGCTGTGGTTTGTTGGTACAGTCAAAAGTCCCCCTTGACCGGAGTTATAGAAACACGATTCCAAGGCACAAAACATTTTCATTTTTGTTTCTCTTTCCTTTTTTTCACTTGACCTCTTCTCTTTAGTATGTGTGGGAGATGCAGTTGAATGGGGTTACGTACATTATTTTTAAGCTGTAACTAGAAATTCCTGTATGATTGTTATTTTATTTCTTTTGATAATGGAACATTTGAAAAGCTTTTCCCCCTTCCCACTCTTTTTTTTTTTTTTTTTTTTTTTTCTTTCTCCCAGGGTTAGGTCTAATGCCTCCATCATGAAGGGCTTTGCTGTCAGTGCTTTGGTACAGATTTAAGAACAGAGCTTTAGTGTAAAGAAAATACACAGACCAAACCCTTCATCCACACCAGCAGGCATTTTGGCTTTTTTCTGATTTCAGAGCCACAAACCGTTTTTGCCTGCAACCCAATTTCTGTTACAGAATAACAAATGAAGAGTGTCAGACATTCTCCTTCTTCCCAAACTGCTTTATGGGCCTTCACCAGTCAGCACTTCACCTCCATCCTGCAGCTGCCTTAACCATGCAGGAAACTTAAAAAACAAGGATGGAGTTAGAAAAATGCCCATTCCCAGGAACAGAAACAGGGGCATGGTCTGAGCTGTGCAGTCCAGATCCAAGGGTGGAAATCGTTTCTTCATATTCGAGGGCATTGAAATTCAGGGGTTTGTTGGGGCCTCAGTCTCAGCAGAAGTGTTCTTTGGGCATTTGCAAGCACTGTGTTCCTCACGTGGCTGTCTGCTAAGGAATGGGATGTTTGGAAAAACAAACTACTTGAGATTCTGCAGTCTCTCTGGGATTGACCAGTTGCCTTGCATGACTTCAGGTTGGGGTTTCCTTTCCCTGCACAGATCCCACTTTGGAGTAGCCCCAGTGGAATCAGAAGGGGACCCCAATCTAAAATTGATGCAGATGACACTGGAGTCATTTTCTCTGCATCCTTGTGATGCATTTCCAGAACCTCCTTGTAATACATATAGAAATCATCCATTTTTCTGACTTTGCCCGGCACATCTTGGATGTAGAGTGGGACTGAAAAGTCCATCACTTGAATTATCACTTGAATATCACAAACCTTCCATTCTTGGCAATTCAGCTAACAGGGACCTCCCTCTGCCATTCGCCTCTGAGATGCACTGAACTCCTCGGTGCTGCTGCTGCTGTTAATCGTGGTTGGGTCTCACCTTGCTCAGGAGGTGAGAAGGGAAAGATGCAGAGAGGAATTAGCTTCCATTATCTGACTTAGCTACACTTCAAAGTGCTTCCAAATTGAACTGATGGTCTGCAGACATTTGGAACGTGATTGGAGTATTTCCAAATGGCTGAGATGCATTGACTTCTTTTTCCTTGGAAAAAAAAATAAAAAATAAGGGAATGAATGTGATTTGGACCCCCTCCTATCCCCATCAGAGTTTTATGTTTACATTGCAGTAGAGGCAATGTGCTTAAGGTTCACCTTTGTGTCTCAGACAGACTCGGATTTTTTTCTCAGTAAATGAGGTTCTGGGACACAGAAAGGCAACTCCATCTCACAACCAGCAGTTTCACTCACAGCCAACCCACAACAACCTGAAGCCTACCAGCACTGTGAAGCTTTAGCTCCCCAAGTCAGCCACAGCTGTTGCTGCAATGTGAGAGTTTGTCACAGCTGGGTGTGTTTGGCTTGGTATTTTCTTCAGACTTTGGCATTCTTGGTGTGATGTTTGCTTTATCCTTGGCAGGTGATGTGGGGAGTTGTCAGTATAAAAGACACATGCAAATGCTTCACTGGACTGATGTGATAACAGCTTTGGATTTTTATTCACAAGGGTTTCCAGAGCTACTTCTGCTCTGCCTTTAAATGCAGCTGTGCTCATCTATCCCCCTAATTTCATGTGAACTGTGTTTGCAGACAGGAGCAGGTTTGTTGTTGTTCTCTGTCTAGATCTGATTAGTATGTGCAAAGCTCACAAGCTTCCTGTGCATAGGGCAGAGCACCCCTGATTACAAGCAATAATACTGACCTGCTCATTTGCAATAGTTCTGGCTTTTCTGACCTAAATCTGGGTTCACCTCTCCAGCATCCCACACTGCTGCTGTGACTCCCCTGTTTTGTTGGCAGCCAAGATAAAGTTGGTGGAGCATAGGCAGCAGTTTATTAAGATGGGAACCTTTGGTGTGAGCCAGATGCAGCCATGCTTACCTGATGCTTGAGACCCATCTGAGGAGGAAAGGACCTTGTAACTGAGCCACTCGGTGTCTCTGAAAGGATTATCCACCCTTCTGTGCCCCTGGATAGCCCTACCTCCACCAGACCCATGGCTTGTGGGTGTTTTCTTCCAAACTGGCCATCAGCTTCCTTTCTCTAGCCAGAGTTCTTCCTTCCCCCAATGACAAAGCACAGCTTGGCTATACTGAGTCAATACAAGGTATCCAGAGTTACTGAGAGGCATTTAAATCTGCCTGGGATGCCAGCAGGTCTCAGTTTTACATATGTTCAAAATGTTATCGTTTGTTCTGCTTATATCCCCTAAATGTATAATTTCTAGGCTGCAAATGATGTTTTCTATCATTCCATTGACATTTCTAGCCAACCTGAGTCTTAATACAATTGCTTTGCTGAAAAATGGCCTTTCAGCAGTTCTTAGACATGAGGTACTTCTTTATTAACGAGTAATGCCAAGTAAAATCTTTGGCCATTGCCTGTTCCCTGAATTCAGGAGAGCAGAAGGAAGCTGTGCCTGCCCAGAAGCAATACTGATGTTTCCTAGGGCAGAGTGTGAACATGATCTGCTTTTTTTTCAGCTTCAGTCTTGCCTTGTCTGCTTGTCTCTGAGCATCTCTTGGTCCAAAAGGACACAGGGAATTCAGGAGAAGCCATGTGAATAGAGCAATACATTTAGATGGCTGCAAGAGTAGGACTTCAGGATGTTTGTAGTGTTTATGTTGTTTTTGTTTGTCAAAGCCTTGCTTCAATGTGTATTTGTTTGATGAATAGAGAGATCCCAGGGATGAGATCTTTGGGATGGGATGAGTTTGTGATGTTTCCCCCACTTTATTCAGATTAAGTGTGGCAGAGCAGGGTGTCCAGCCCTAAGAAGAAAAAGATTTGTCATACCCTGAGCAGTTTCTAGTGCTGGACTTGTTCTGCACAAAGTTGGTGTCTGCATATGGCAGGAAGCAATAAGAAACTTGTCAGCTGCAACTCGGCAAATAATTTACAGCAACTTCATACATGAATCTTCACTTTTATTTCTTCCTTGCAAATTGCTGAGAAAACCAAGAAGATGCTTCCAAGTGTATTTGCAAGGTCATTTCTGCATATCATCTGTGGTCTGGAGAAGCTGGAAATGCTTGTAATTCATACACGGGGGTTTGTTCTGGATGAACATAAAACTCACAGGGGATATTTCTGCTCCCTGAGTTCCCTAGGCTGGAAATTTTCTCATCAGTAGAAATGCTCAGTTCAAAAGTATGTGATTAGGAAGTGAATAAGAGGATCCCTGCTCAGTGCCAGTGGGCTGAGCGCCGCTGGACACGCAGTGCTCCAGGACAGCCAAAGTGCTGCCTTCCAGCTCACTCCAGTCCACTTCCCAGGAATATTCTCTCACAGATGCTTGAAATTCTCAGCCTCTCCCAGTGTTCCTACTGGTTAAAGCACTCATTTGAGCAATTACCGAGAGCAAACACCAGAAGGGTATGAACCTAGACAAAACTGAATTGGTACTGAGGTGAAGCAGGTGGTGTAAATTTTATTTGCGATGTTTGCACAGCTCTTGGATCGGAAGCAGAAACCTCTCGGGCATCAAGAGAGTTGCATATCTTAGTTCTTCCCAAATGAATTTCCCTGTGGGTGGGACAGCAGAAGGCATCTCTCCCAGCCACGGATATCTCAGCCCCCAAAACCCGTTTCCTCTTGCAGTACGGCATCGCACAAACACCAGTGCATTTACCCCTCAGAGCAAACAGTGCTGTGTTTTTGGTGCCTCACAACTCTTTAACTGTGAACTTGAAAGGGAGAAACGACCCCTGTCCTTCACCCACGACACTTCCTGCCCTGGGGCAGGATGATCCCTTCGTGGAGGCTCACGGCCGTGTTCCTCAAGTCTTACTGCAGCAGGACCAAACGGTGCTCTGTGATCACGGGTGGCCTATTCCCTGTGCTAGGGGTCTGCAGCTCAGCTGCAGCCCCACCTTGCCTTCACGGTGTTCTGGTGCAAAGCATGGTGAGGAGGCTGCACATGACTGCCCCTGACAAGTGCTAAGGGCTGCCAGTGGTCTGTGACCACCCAAGTTTTGGAGTCTCCACGTTAGCACATGAAAGCAGCTTCCCTCGCCTGCCTTTTGGGAAGGAGCCATCCCAGAGCAGGTTCAGAGGGAAGCTGGAGCAGCGCTGGGACCGCACAAACAGGGAGCTCTTGGTGCCACATCCATAGGGAGGAGGGGGTGGGGTGGAGCAGGGGAAGAGCTGTGACATTTTAAAACCCATAGTGCCTACCACTGCAAATGGAACGCTGTATTGTATTGTATTATACGTGACTACCGTGTAAATAAAGTACAATAAATGTGGTGTTCGTTAGGATTTTGATACGAGTCAAATGCAGTCTGCAGAAATGTTTTTTTCCCTGCTGTATGTACTTATATCACATTCCAGGCACAGGGACACTTGGAGCCGTGCGAGCTAGCAAGGCATAAATGGCATCAGGTAGGGCGTGTTTGCAGTAAGGCTGTTTGAAAATTCCTTTTGCCCTGTGCAGGTGAGACACGAGCACCATCTGAAATCAGAGGGGAGGGAGTGGGGGCAGTTTACACAGGCAGGAGGAGAGCAGCTCTTGATGTGCTTCGTGAGCAGAAGAGACTGCCCAGCCAGTGCTCGGCCATGCCTCATTGATGGTGGAGAAACAGCCAGGTTTCAGTGGCTGATCCCTCTTTGCTTGTTTTCCTGCTGCAGAGGCTGACCAGCAGCATAGGCCCTGCCTGTGTAACCTGGTTATCCCCCACCCCTGACAGCCCTTAGTGGCAGCTACAGATGAGCAAATTCGAGAGCTTAAAAATTCAAAGCAGATTGGGAAAGTTCTGTTCTTTGACCAGCTGGCTCCTCTGTGTCTCTGGCAGAGATTGAGGGGCTTGGAGCTTCGGTTGATAAGAATATTAGGAACCTACTTTGTTCCTTAACCCACTCCCTTATCCATCCTTCTCTTTCTCCATAGTGTAAATAAAGAAAATAATACATTTTCATGAGGCAGGCCTGCCATGTGCCCTCCAAAGCCTGATGCATCTCTTAACTGGGTTGTTGGTGGGAGTTTCTCTGGGCTTCAGAAGCTCAGGAGTTCTCTGACGAGTGTTTGCAGCTGGTGTGTGGATGTAATCTTCCATCAGTGCATGGAGGGTGCTTCCACACTGATTGTCTTGTTGGAGAACAAGACCACCCCATGCAGTTGGTCACACCTGTGGCTTGAAACTCACCTGCAGAGCTCTGTGCAGGGTCCACAGCACTGGAGGAGTATTTACCCTGCCTCTGTACCAGACCAGTCCATGGTGTTTGTCCCTCATACCATTGCTGTCCTTCACAGTCCCCTGGGCAGAGCAGCATCTGTGGGTTGTGGAGAAGGTCCTTCCTGCACAGAACATCTCCACAAATGGCCTGTAGCACTGTGTGAGACCCAGGTGCCACTGCCCCTTCTCAGGCTGGGGGTTACTGTTTTCCTGCCATGCCCAAGGGAAAGTGGTGCTCAGAAAGGTCTTTGAACTGTGCTGGTGATTTTTCAGATGTTCAGCAGCTCTTCCAAAATAAACCAAAACCTGCTTTGGGAAAGGAAATGTTTCACTGTACAATTGACTTCTTAAAAAAAAAAAAAAAAGAGAAGCCACATGCTCGATATATTTTGAGTACTGTGTTCTGTATTTTTGCAGCTTATATTTTCCAGATGAGCAGTTTAGAAATATGTGATGTGAAATACATACTGTAAGTTTGCTGTAAATGATATTAAAAACACTATTTTCATTCTTGTCTTGTCTCACTGGATGATCTCTTTGGTTCTCCCAGGTTGGCTGGCTGGGCTGGTGCTCTAACTGTTCCAGAAAAAGTAAAAGTAGGGTTGAGATTTCAGGTTGGAGGTTCTGATGGTGATGTTGAAAGTTTGCTAGAAATGACAGTGGTGGTGAATGTGCATGTGCAGTGCCTTCAGAGGGGACATCCAGTGAAGCAGTGGTTGTGGCAGAGAAGGTAAGGCAGGTTTTGGGGAAGGGCAAAATGAAGTTTAAGGAATGGAGAAAGGAAAGAGAGAACAAGGGCATCTTCAATTCTTGCAGAACAGAGGAACTCGAACACCTGGAAGGCACTAAAATGAGGAGGAGCTCAGAGGGAACATGATTGGGGCAGGAAAACGCTGGATGTGTCGGTGTTGATGAATGTGTCTCACACTCTTTGTGGCAGTTCAGCTGTGGAGGGAAAAAAAACAAGGAGCTTTTAGCTGAAATAGCAACAGCTGAGTGAAGAGGCTGAGCCCTGCCATGCACCCTGAGCCCCTGCAGCTGCAGAAGCTTCTCCATCTCCATCAATGCTCCCGCTGCCCTGGGACCAGGCCCAGGGGGTGACACATTCCTGAGGATTCAGTGACACACACTTCCCCTTGCTCCAGCTGCTGTACTGCTCAGAATAAAAGTAATCACTTCTTTGACCCTTTATTTTTAAATGCTTCAAATCTGGTGTATCAAAGGGAAGTTTTCTCCTGAGTTTCTACAAAATGATGCTAAACGAGGCAATTGAATTCCAACTGAGTTGAATATTCACTTATTTCTTGTTTGTTCCTTTTTTTAATCCTTCCCTGTTCCAATTCCCTCTTCTGAAAGGCAGTGAGCAAAACAAAGATTAAAAGTCACAAAACAAAAAAAAAGAAAAACAATTTTGTTACACACGAGTTGAATCCAACCACTGTTGCTTTGAATTCACTTTCCAACAACAGAAGCTTTAGAGAATAGTTCAGGAGGAATGAGGGAGGAAGTCTGGGGAAAAAAAAGTGTTTTGTTAAATGTTGACAGCGAAGAATCTTTTTATTTATTTCACTTCATTGCTTTTCCTCAGCCCAGCTCCTGGTTGTGTTGAGGTCTGTGCAAGCTCCCTCTGAAGGCATCGTTCCTGCTTTGCTGGCCATTCCTGGCAGGTCCCCACTGTCCCCCACAGTGGGTGGACACACCAGCACACATCACACCCAGCATTTCAGGGCCTCCCTTTAGCCATCCTAGACCTTTCATTTTTGCTGCTACCTCTGACAGAATCCGTTTAATTGGGTATTTACCGAGCTGAATTCTGTTGTGGATGCAGACTATTAACCTTTATGTCACCTAGAAGATATTACACCTGGTAAAGTTAACGTTTTGAGACTGGGAGGTTAATGTGTCAGTGCTCAGCCCTCCCTAATTAGCAACAGGGCCCATGTGTGGCTGTGCTGTGAGCTCTGCTTTAATTAGAAAGGACTCAGAGTTGGGTCACATCAGCAGCATCCGTTTACCTGCCCCTTCCAGCCTTCTCTGATCTTTCTCCTCCTTGGTGTTCTAGGACCTTGGATAAGTTATGGTGCCCACCCCAGTGAGGCTGTGATGCTGGAAGCCTTCCCAAGGCCATCCTGAGCTGGGTCTAAGGCAGTGGCTGCTGATGAAGTATGGAGAGCTCCAAATGGAGAAGGTTGTGGTGTCGCAGGCAGTGCACTCTGCTGAAGGTCTTAGCTCTGCACCTACTTTGCTCAGCTCCTGAAGCTTTAGATGATCTGTGTGCTCCTGAGCTGGCTGAGTGGCCTGGAGGGGTTATGAGGGTTTGGGAGAACCTGTTTTGGGTTTGTGTTGGGGTGTTCCCCATGCTGGCAGCAGCCCTGGGTTGTGTGTGACTGCAGAGAGCAGTCCAGCAGTCCAGAGTGAAGAATGTTGGAAGGATAAAACACATCTTTAGAATTGTGACTCTGTACCACAAACCTTCTTTGAAGAGCCTTTTCCAGCCAGCCAGAGAAAAGGGACTGATCCCATGTTGTTCATGGCTTGGCAAAGTTGGGTGTTAATCTCTTGTTTCTGCTTTCCTGTCCCTCCTGTGACAACTTGGTGTCCTTCCACACAAATGCCTTTGGCTCTGTAGGCAAAATGCAAAACCAGACTGCTACATACAGGCAGTCAGAATATTCCTAGCTAGGGGAAAATAATGTAATTTCCTCTAAATTATGACTTTTTGTGGGAATATCTCCGTTCAGTGCTGTTTCATTCAAACAAAAGCTGATGAGCTTGCAGCATCTTGTTGAAATTGGAGCATTTGGAGTTTTCTTTGGGAAACTGTAGCTTGAATTTCCTCAGCATACAAAAGAAATTGGAGTATTTGGGCTTTTATCAAAATGAAATGTTTTGATTTCCTTCAAGCAGTATTTTCTGCTTAACGTTACACTTCTGTGGAAATTCTGAAATTCAGTGTTCTGTTCTATTTTGAGACTCAAGTGCACATAAACCTTCTGGAACTTTTCACAGATGCCTCTTGCCAATCCAGACCCCACTGGAAAAATACTTTGAGTGCCTGACTGGCCTGGTGGTCGCTTGGGACATGGGAGCAGGCACAGCTGCTGTGAGGGCATGCAGGAGCACACAGTCACCCTGCAGAAGGCCATGCTCTGGCCAGGCAGTGTGAGGATGAATCCTACTTCCAAGCAATTAAAGGTTTATCCATTGCTCAGTTTGCTTTTTTTCATTGATCCGACCTTTGAGAGAATGACTAATGTATTCAAAAATCAAAGCTAATGGTGCATTTTTTTTTCTCTGTTAGCTTGAGGTTTTAAAATTGGCTTTGTGTCTGCTCTTTTGCAAATTTGCATCTTCCCTCCCTGGCAGGGGAAGATGCTTGAGCAGGGCTGGTCCTGAGGCTGGGAGCACTGTGTTCAGGAGCTGAGCCTTGCTGGTGTCCCACTGCCTTCGAGCACAGGCTGCAGAGCCCCAGCCTGTGTTTTTCAGAATGCAGAGTTCTCAGTTGAAACTCCTTATTTTGGGAGTGAAAACCCATAAAGCTGTGGAAATAGGGTGTTTTTACTGGCCTTGTAGGTGTGAAAGAGCTGCTTGTGGAGAGCACAGTGCAGCTCAGGGGAGTTTGCTCCCTGCCTGAGGTCCATGGGGCTGGCTGGCTGTCAGGAGCATTAGCTCAGCACAAGGACCTTGCTGGCTGCCACAGTGCTTTTCTGCAGAGCCTTTCCTCCACCTCTCAGGCTGTTTAGTCCATTAGTCACCTCGCTGGCCTTAAATGAAGGAATTTGAGGTTCTCATTAAAAGCCTTGAGCTGGGAAGCTGATGCTCAGCAGAGGGACGATTTTCACCTTTAGGAGATGGCCAGAAAGAATGAAAATGGTCTCATTATACAGCAAGTTAGGAAAATTTCTTCTGAGAGGTGGGAGAGAAAAGGGGATGGAATTTTTTATCTTATTCTCAGGTGGACTTGGGATGGCAGTGAGGAGTGGATGTGCCCCAAAGGCTGCAGGCTGGCCTGTGAACAGAGGTCCTCAGGCTGCTGCCAGCAGATGAGTACAGAAATTCAGCAAGCAGAAATCCAGCAGTCTAAGAAATCCTTGGGATGGAGTGGAGCCTCGTCCTGATTTTCTGTCTTAAAGATTGTTTCTGGAATTAAACTTACTTCTCCCTTCATATGCAGGAGGAAAGGGACTGCTGAGCCAATAATATGAATGATTGATATGATGATGTTTTTGTGGCAACCCTTAGAGCATGCTGAATGCTACCCTTCCCCTTAGATTAATTAGGAATGCTTTCACCTGAAATCCTGGGGACCATTTCCTGCAGGCCTTGGGTGTATACAGAGCATCTTCTCCATTCAGGACATGTACAAATTCCCCACTGAAATCAGCACTCATCCAGTGCTAACACCCACACAACTTCCAAATGTGTCTGGAAAGGAGGAGAGCAGCTTGAGAAACATCTAGATTTCTGCATGAAGACAAGAGATAACCCAGCCTTTGTTAAAATGACAAAAAAGTGTTTTACTTATCTTATTTTCTTCCAATATTGTGAAAACATGCTGCTGGACAACAAATGCTTCTGGAGATGTAGAAGAGGGTGCTGAGCTGCAAACCAAAACCTGCTCAGCACAAGAACACTCACTGTCGTTAAAGATAAGGTTTTAGGGGGCTCTCTTTGCCTTTGTATTACTTCTAATCTGTTTCACTCTGGGTCATAAAGCCTGGTGTGCTGAGTTTTTCAAGTGCCATTAGTTTATGGGCTTGTTAATAGAAAGGATTCTGTTGGTCTTCCATGGTCTGAATCTCATTGAACCAGAGATCCCTTGGTGTAATTTTGCTGGCAGAAGAGAATCAGGTTAATAACATTTAGGGTTGTCTTTTTGAGCTGGTTCCCTTTCCCGTCCCTCCTTTCCCTGCTCTCTCGCTGCCATTACTGGTGTTAGCTACCTGGTATCCCTGCAGCTGTATTTATGTGGCCATAGCTTGGGTTAAAGCTTTAGAAACATGCAGGGCAGCCACCTTTTGGGGGCTGCATTCAGAGGAAGGGGAAGGAAGGTCTGCAAGAAACGTGTTTTGTTTGTTTTGTGTGTGTATCTCTGTAGAAAGCTGCGGATGGGAATGCGAGGGTGTTTAAAAGCCAGGGAAGAAAAAACAAGCTAGGCTTTTTAAAGCATTGTTAGAGCACAGCAGGCCCAGTGATAGCAGAGATGTGAGACAATAAAAGGGTGAATCAGTTAATTAGGATGTTTGGTTAATATACTGCTACAGTCAAAACTCTTCTGCTGGCAGTGCTGCCTTCCAGTGTGAACAGAGGAATTGTGAGACCTGGAGAGGGCAAGTGTGTTGTGTGGGCTGGAAATAGAACTGCATGTTTCAGCAGGGGCAGAAAAAATATCCAGAGGAAAGACTTCAACAAAGAGTGTAGCTTCCAGAAGGGCTGGACTTTGTAAGTAGCTCTTGATCCACATCATACATTCTGTCTTGGACTTTCCATAATGCTGCTGCTGCAGGAACCTTTGATGGTTAAAATTCAGAGACAGCCTGGCCTGGCATCATTCACCTTTTAGTTCTTTTCCAGTTTTCTAGGAAAGTGCAAACAAGGCTGCAGTGTGCCAGGAAAAGTTTTGGGTTATTTCTGGGGAAAGCAGTCTTAGAGAACCTACTGCCTGCTTTCATTTGTCTCCTTTCTCATAGGAGAGAGCAGAGACCTTGCTGATTTCAGTAAGACATTTCTCTTAAAAGGTAACAACCTTTGCAGCAGCCTGTGGTTTTGATGGGACATTCTTAAGATCTAATGCACAGACACTGGAGACCTTTCCTTTCTTTAGAGAGGTGAAAATGAGGTTTTTGCCTTCTGGAAGCTCTGTATAACTAAACAACCTATTGACTTGCCTGCTACGAGGTGTCTGCTTTCTCAGGATGTATTAAACATGACAGGCACTGCTCTAGTCCCAGGCAGAGCAGCATTAACCAAGTCTGTGCACTGCCTCTGCTGCAGGATGCTCTTCCCAATGACCAAACTGACATCAAGGAGCAGAGGGACACTGTAGCTACACACAATAGATAAACAGGTCAAAAATGAATGCTTTCGAGAACAGAGTGACTTTGCTCTCATCCATGCTCCCTCACACACCACCAGCTCATCAATATCTTCCTCTCTATGACAACCCTGAGAAAAACAAGGCAATTGAGGAGTAAAAGAGGTTATTTGAACAAGAATGCCGAGTGCCTTTCTGAAGTAACTCTTGTTCATTATTGATCTGCTGGGATTTTTTTGGAAGCACCTTATAGAGCAACAGGTTAAAAAATACATACATACATACATATATATATATACACATACATATATATATATATACACATACATACATATATATATATATATGTATATACACACACACATACACAACCTACCCCAAGAAACCAGAGACCCCACTGAAATCCTGAGCAGCTCAGCTGCCTTCCAGCTCAGGTTGCACAGAGCTGCATGTCACCATGGAGGAGCTGGCTGAGGTGAGATGATGGGAACAGGCTGGGGGGAGGCATAGAATGGTGTAGCCAGAACCCAGAGAAATATCTTTTAGACTTCTTACAGTGCAGATTTTATTCCATCTTTAACAACTGCTAATGCTGGGTGTGAAGGTGCTTTTAGGTGTTTTTAGGAGCTGCTGTTTCATCAGCTTTGGGTCAGGCTGGCTTTGGCAGACAGGTCTCTATCCCACTCTGTAGGACTAAAGAAGTTCCTCTTTAGCTTAATCAACTTTATATTTTCTTTTCTTTTTATTTACTGGGCTGTGTTTCAAATGCTGCAACAAGTCCAGACAGGTGGCCATTTCATAGTTACAGTGAATAATTTACATGACAAATTTAGACCTGTCTCTTGGTCCTGTATTATTCATGAATGAACAGGCTTGTTTTTTATGACAATGTTCCTTATTCAAACACGGTCTGTGATGTATCTCAGTCCTCGAGTTCATTTCTACGGCACCTGGCTGTTTGCCAGCCTTTTGTTACTATTTTCTGGCTTGCAAAATGTATTACCTAGATTGTGTTTCTTCAATTCATTCTCTGAGGGACTGAAACTTTCATACACCACAAAGACCTCTTTGTAGTGAAACCTCACTCAAATGCATATTTCTGAGCATTTTCCTTTGTGCAATTGGTCTTGCACACAAAAATACCATTTGTATGAAGATTTGTGGCAAAGGGCAGGAATATCCCCAAGGAAAACACTCAAGCATCATTTATAAAAATCCTCACAAACACTTCACCGTTGTTTGCTCATTTTGGCTTGTGCAGATCTCACCCACAGGGTTTATAGATGTGAGGGTTTGGCTCCCTGGTGACCTCTGGGCCACCTGTTATCTCTGGGCATCTCTAATCCCGTTCATTTTGTTGGAGGTGGAGAGGGAAAAGCTGCAGCTTCCCAGCTGCCCGCTGAATTTCTGAGGTGTAGAAGACATACAGTGTGGCTGGAGCACAGGAGTCACCTCTCAGTCCTTCACACACTTCCACTCAGCCTTGCTTCCTTAGGCCTTCACTCTTCACCCATAAAATGGGAGCAATAACAATTCCTTTTTCTCAGGTACCCCTCCCTTGTCCTGCCTACCCTGCAAATGCTGCAAGACACAGACCCAGGGTCATCTATACACCCATTTGTACAAAGGAGCCCTCATCCCAACAGTGACAAATAAACATTAAATGTCTGTGTGATACCAGGCAGCGTGAAAGCACTGAAACACAAATCCAGCCTTTTGTATTAATTTATAGACTGCAGAAATATCTTATATAGGGGGATAATTGACCCTCATTGCTCATACCCAGCTGATTTGCTGCCTCCATGCTTGATTGAGTAATTGATGGTGCTTTCTGTTTGCATTCATGCCCTGGAATAAAGTGTGTATACAAATAAATTATATCTGCTCCATCCCCTGAAAATAAGCCCATTGTAAATTAGTGAGAAATTAAAGATAACCTTATCTATTTCTTCTTCTGGGAATGTGTGGTCACAGCCTCGAAAAAGTTAAAATTCAAGTGAGAAAACTGGCCAAGCATGTTATTAATGCCCTCTATGCCTTGAGAAAAGCATTGATTAATTTGCTACCAGGATTCCTTTGGATGAAAAGGGGGCATGGGTTATTTACAAACAAGTGTTATTTCTCCAGCTGTCATTATTCAAAATTGTGATGGGGGAAACTCTTTATTTTTTTTACATTTCTTTCTGTATTTGGGGAGGCTCCAATTTTTTGGATCTCTGCTTTTGATACAGAATTCCTTTAAAAGCCAGAGGATACACCAAGCCCTCTCAGGAGGTGATGAGACTGCTGGTCTAATTAGGAAAGGATTGGAGCATTGCAGTCTCCTCAGATGACTTCACTAGAAGTTGGGGGAGAAGAGATGCTTTTGAAATTCAGTCTGTGCATCCTTTATGTGTCTCTGGTCCACAGACCTCCAAGGAAGCCCCAGGACACCACAGAAAGTGGCAGCATCAGCACAGGATTAGCAGAATTTATGGTTTCTGAAGATAGTTTCAGCTTTCACAGGAGACCAAAGCAAGTGCCTTGATTATTTAACATCATGAGCCATCCTCTGCCATTTCTGACAAGTGCCAGGTTATAATTCTGCCTTTAAATGCCCTGCAGTGGAATCTAAATATTTTATCTCTGTGTACACATTCTTTGTTCTTTTGGGCAGTGAAGCTACTTTGCTTACATTGGTGGCTTTTTTTCTTTTCTTTTCCCCCTTGAGCTACTCCCCAGGAATGACCCCCAAGAAGAAATTTGAGGTTGTAATGTTTGGATTCTTGGAGGAAATATTTTCTGAGAATCTCAGCTGTAAGAGTCAGGGCATCCTACCCATTTAGATATTTTGCAGATCAGGAGAGCCATGCAGGAGAGCTGAGCACAGCAGCACTCTCCTTTTGGGCTGTAAGGGAGGGGAAGGATAATGAGGATAATGCAAGTCAGGAGTGAAGGGTGTCAGTAGGATCCTGGAGAATCAGATCTGGAGCAAGACTAAGGCATGTTGATAGAGGGGGTTTTTTGGATCTTGGAATTGAATTAATACAGCAATTAATTTTGCTTTGCATTAGTGAATAATCAGTGCTCCAGGAGTGGAGGAGAGAGGCAACCCAGGCCCTCCCAGCCCCGAGAGCAGGACAGTGGCAGGGAGAGCCAGAGGGTGCCTGCGTAGGAGCCAAGTACATCTGCAAGCTGTGCCAAGGGGATGATTTTACACAGAACTTGATATATTCCAGCCTGTGCTGTTTCTCCCTTCATAAACAGCATCCAAGCAGCAAGATCAGCAGGAAGGTGTGTTTGCCCAGGGCCAAATTCAGCTCTGCTCTCATCACCAGCAGTAAGGACTGCCTGCCGAATTCATAGCCAACTGTTTATCCACCAAACCAATGCTCCTGTGGATTCAGCACAGGAAATCACAACCCAACACTGTACTCGAGCATCTTGTGCTTTCTGCTGCTGCTCTGCTAACCAGATTAGGTTCCCCTGCTGCCTTATTCATTTTGCACTCATTAAATCTAAATTTAGAAATGAAGGCAACTCTTCTCCCCTCTGGGAAAGGTAGTAGGGAGAGTCCTTGTTGCAACAAGCCGTGAGGAGGAAAAAATAGCATCTAGATTTTCTCTCCTGTGAGATGGAAACGTAAATGTTTCTGCTGAGACAGAGAAAGAAACTTGTGCCCAGTTCCCTTCCACACAGAGCACTTGTTGGACCCTGGATCTAAAGAAATTTCTGCAAATTGTTGCAAGCATGCAGCAAAAGGTTTATTTGACCCCAACCATGGGCATGTAGCAGTGTCAGGAGATGTTATTTGCTCTGGCCAGATTCAGAGGAGTTGTAGCTTGCTGCTGAGTTTGGGCTTTGGGCTTATCTCCAGCACTGCCCTGGCAGATGGGCAGTAGCTCCCAGATTTCAGCTAAAGAGGCAAATGCAAAGAGATTTCTTCCTCTCACTGATCTTTAATAATCAATGATGTCAGCTTTTTATGGAAAAGAAAAGTAATACTGGTGTAAAATCTGTCTGTAGGTTCTTAGGACCAAGAACTGGTAGACAAGAGGCCAAAGGAGCTGAGCTCCTCCAATGCCCATCCCAACTGGGCATCCCTCCAGCTGTGCATTTGCCCACAACACAGCTGGGGTGAGGGGGAAGAGCTCAGGTCTTCTGGGCAGTCAAATGCCATCACAACAGCAGGGAACCTCCAAAGGATTTCAGAAACCTGTGTGGATGGGTAAATGTGAGCATCAGTGTAACTGACCATAATGAATGTGGGGAGAAACAATCTGGGCCATCTCTGCACGTGCTGAGCTTGGACTGGGCATAGCTGGATTCAGTTCTGACAGCTCTCCAGTATCGCTAGCTCAATGTGCAGTGGCAGCCAAAAAAAGCTTGCAAAATACCAGGGATGCCAGTGAAAATGAGAGAGTTGTTTTGCCTCCCTATAAAATCCTGGGATACCCCCATTCTGAGGGTGGGATGTACGCCCCCCCCGGCTGGGAGTATGGACTCCAGATATTTAGCTGTGCCTTGCAGATCTGGACAGCTGCTGACGTGGAAAATTGAGAAAAGGATGGGTTAACTTTGGCTTTGAGAGAGAGGGCAGCCAAGCCTGAGATGGTGGCACAGCTTACAGCATTCACAGGGGCTCTGACCAGCAGCCATGGGCTGTCACTAGCTGTTAAACCCTGAAGGTGGAAGAGGCTTGTCAAAAGACAAGCTCTGTCTCTACATCTGTACAAGATCCTGGCTGCATGCTGGGAAGCACTGCTCCCTTCCCCAAAGGTACAGACTGAGCTCCAGACCCTCTGCCCCTGCTGGGGCCAGTGTGATGCAGCTGTGCCTTGCAGGATTGCAGGCAACATCTTTCAGGAGCAAAAATTATGTGCTTGACCATCATGTGGGAAAAAAACCCCAGTGAGAAGGACTGTCAGCACTTGATTAATGAAGTATTCCCCTGTGGAAGGATCTGTGCACAGCTCTCTGTCAGGGACCCTGGCAATGCCAAGAGTGAGGCATGGGATCAGCACCTCTTCCAGAGCTGAGAAATACAAATGCAGCACACAAACAGAGCCAGCCTCACTGATAACTGCCAAGGGAAGCTGCACTTACCAGCACAGCTTGTTAGGCAGCAAAAGTTAGAGCAGAGGATATTGCAGGGTGAACGAGTGTCTTAAGGTTTTAATAATTTCCAGTTAATTTCATGGCTCTGGTGAGGAGGCTTGTGCAGACCATCTTGTTTAACTTACTGCAGCTCAGCCTGAAGGTGCAGATTTTGCCTGAAGTGTAGCAGCAGATTCAAACCAAAGGCAGCAGCTGGAACCCCTGAGCCTTGTTCTTCTCCTCCCTGGAGGGCTGTGTCTCTCCAGGCAGGGACAGCACTTCCATGTGTCTCATCTCCCAGCACACAGTGGCTTTTGGCCATGTGCTGGTTGCAGCTCCAGTTCATCCTCATGGTGAGGCAGAAAGTTTCCATGGCTCAGGAGCTGGGCCACAACAGGATGGGAATCTCTGGCTTTGCACTTGATGGCTGGAGAAGTAGCAGGTTCCACCCATCTGGTTTAGATCTGCTGCCTGCAGCCTTCCAGCAGCCTGAGGTTTCCTTTGTGTGATGAACTTCCTCCTCCTGGTTCATTTACACTTGCTTGGCACTGGGCTGCAAGATGGGCTGAGAGTGCCAATGCAATTCCTTTAGGGGGAAAAAAAAAATCTGCTTTGACTTTCAGGCAGAGATAGTGATTTTATTTCTAGAAAATAGAGCTATAAATTCAGGTGATGCCAAACAAACACTATGCAATGTCTGCATTTAGGTCGGGTGGGGGAGTTATATCAGAAAAGGATGATATTTGTCACTCACCTGTCAGAGTGCTGAAAATGCTCTTGTCTTTATGTACTGACTGCTTGATTTTAACTCTGCTTGCATCCTGGCCTCACTTTTTGCTCAGATGAATTCTGTTCTCAGGACTGCAAAGCTCAGTAGAAAAAATATTTCCTTTTCAGCTCAGCACATAAGTTTGTAGCAAGGAAGAGCTGTGGGCAAAATTGCCAAACAGGCAAATAAAGGAAGGTGCTTGGGGTGGTTTGTGGCCTCAATAGAGCGTGTATGGAGAAAAAAAGGAGAAATATTAAAAATAATATTTTTAACTGTCCATCTACCTGACAGACACCTGGATGGGCACATTAGGAACCTGATGGATAAAACAGGCAAGGCAGGAGTAGCAGCTGCTAAATTACATAAAGTGCTGATAGAAATTGCAGGCACAAAGAAAAAAGGAAGGACAGCTCAAAAATTGTAGCTGAAGTATCCATTTCTAGACCAGTACTTGTGGTGCTAGGAAGCAGATACATCATTTGGGTCTGAAGGAGATGAACTATTTATTTAGCTTGAAGATTGCCCCCAGCAATTGTGAATCGAAAGTTATCTAATGTCTTTGCCATAGGCTCTAAGTGTCTGGACAGTTAGCATATGCAAGGGAATTACTCACAGATAAGCATCCAGTAATTTATACAGAGCATTCCAGATAGAAACCTCTCCAGTATCAATTTCTGCCTGCTCTGTAAACTGCTCCCATTTATCAAGCCGGATAAATTCACAAGCGGGCTGTGGGGGGGTGCTGAGACCTGTGTATGCTTTATCAGTTAATGCTCACTGAGGTCCCTTTGACATGATTGGAGTAAATCTTTCTCTCCTTTTCTTTGGTTATGACCAGTCTATAATCTTCCAAGCTAAACACCATTCCCATGAATGAAGAGTAATACTAAGAAGTAGGGGAAAAAAATAATACATAGAGAGAATGCATTTCATCTCACTTTGGAGGTAATGAGGCAGTTTAGTGTGACATGTCATTTAAAACCAGGCTTTTCTTTTTTATAGATTCCATATCCCTGAAGAAGTGACTGACAGATCAGTGCACAACATATTTTTCCCAAGGGGGAAAAAAAATTGAGGTTGACACAAAGGGGAGGCAGCAGAGTCATGATGATCTTCAGGAAGACAAAGGGATGAATCTTTCTCCATCAGGTAAATAACACAGACCTGAAGTTATGCAAATTAAGCTAAAAGCTTCAAAACCAGAGTTTGCTGGATCATGATGTGGCTGTAGTACCTGTGTCCTTTAGCTGTCACCTCTAAGAAGTTCCCTGACCAGCTCTGCTGTGGAGGCAGCCCTAGAAATGAGCCCTGAGCCGTAAAATCACAAATTCACATGATGGGTAAGGCTGGAAGGGACTTGGAAGTCACCTGGTCCAACCTCCCTGCTCGAGCACTTCACTCAAGATTGTGTCCACACAGCTTTTGAGACTCACCAAGGAAGGAGATTCCAGGTTCCATTTGCCCTTTGCTTGGGCTTTGCTGTCCATCTGCTGCAGTTTGCTAGAAAATTCCTGCTCCGTGCCCTGTTTTCCCTGTGCTGTGGCTGCCACAGGAATATCAGCTGAGGGAGCATTTGAGGTTTTCTTTGGCTGGGAAGATCTACCAGGGCTGGGAGTGTACTGAGGACTGGACGGATCCCAGCAGCTGCATTTTGTGTTGGCTGCCAGCAGCTCACTGCAGGCTGTCCAAAAGGGATGCACAGCTGTTTACTCCAACCAGACAGATGCTTCCCTCCCTTCGAGTGTGAGTGAGGACTGTGGAGCACATCACACACGAGACACACCTTTGTTGTACAAGAAAGGAGCTATCACCACGATCCCAGATGTGAGAGATGTTGCCACATACTTGGACAGAGTCCATACACAGCTCTTAAAAAATAAGAAAAAAAAAGAGGTGCATAATGAGTCCTGGCACGCGTGTACTCGAGGCCATCTGTTAATGTGATCCTGTGCCAATTTGTGGAGCTAGGAACCAGTCTGCAGGTCATGGATGCCAAGAAGAGATGGGCTTAGAAATGGCACTTGCAGGATGTGCTAATGGGCAGTGTTTATCAGAAAAACCTTGCTAGCAATGAACACCATCAAAGGAGACAGTGCTGCTCTTTGGTGTCCGGGACCACAGCAGCCCACACGGATGGAAAGTTCCTGCTATGTCCTGATGCCCCTGCCCCTGCAGTGAAAACAGGACAGCTCTAAGCCTTTGTAAACACAACAAGAAGTGAACTTCTAACCAACCTACTCCATGAGTTGTTTCAGTATTTTTCCCTCTGCTGCATGACTAGGTGCTTAGGGGGGTGCTGGAGAGGAACTGGTGTACGTGTGAGCATCCTTAGGAGCAGGAACACAGATTACAGGATGCATAAAGAGCCATTTCTCCTGTGGCAAGCAAAAAACCACCCCGGCGTGCTCATCAGCCATGCCTGGAGCCTCACTTGCAGGGCACCCTGAGAGCAGGAGCCTTCCTTCCTCTGCTAATTTCCAAATGACTGGACCTCACCTCAGGGGACAGCCAAATACGGAGGAATGAGTCAAGGTTACAGCCACCAGACACCTTTTAAAAAACAGGGGATTGTTGATAAAAAGAGCCCTAAGCAAATCAGATTTATTTTCTAATCAGTGCCTGGTAATGTCATCATCATACATTTGCATAAGCAGGATGTTTTATGCATTGTTTTCCTTTGAGCAGGTACCCTCTCATTTGTGTGCGCTTGCTGATGTGCTCTCTTAACCTGCCACAGGCTTCCCCAAAGCAACTCTCTGTGAATGCTGCTCAGATAATAATTAGGAATATTCACCCTCTCTACATCCTTTCTCCAACAAAGACTTGAAAAACACAACATGATTTTTTTTTTTTTTAATTTTTCTTTCCAGTTTTCTCTCTCTTTGTCCTTGTTCAGGTAGCGGCTGCATGGAGGGCAGGTGCCTTTTATCAAAAGACAAGGAGTCATCTTCTCCTTAGGAAATGTTTATGTGCCTTCCACAGCACCAAATTGAGAAAACAGATTACCTCTCAGAAAGCCATCTGTTTCAGCACCATGTGAGCTCTCAGGTTGGTTCTTGCGTTTTATGAGACATTTGAATCCTCCTGTGATTTCTCCCTTTCACCTGTCAGCCTGTTACAAAAATTGTTCTGAAGGCTCAGCTCACCCATTCAGACAGGTCAGAGCCTGATTCCCAAATGTTGTTTTAGGGTTGCATTGTAAAAAGCCAAACCCCACCCAAAAGAACCCTTCCTATTGTGCTTTAACACGGATATGCACAGACTAACAGGAACTTGTCTTGGGTTGTGGAAAACAAAAATGTGTATTCTATTTTCACCTCCTGAAAGCATTGTTCTTCTTTACACTGGGAGGAGGAGGGCAGGTGCCTTTTGTTAATGGATCAACTGTAGGGTATTGTTTCTTATCTCTTCCACCACCAGTTTTCCCTCCAGAGAGATATTTTTCTGCTAATGGGCCATTAACACCTCCCCAAACGAACACATCCCCAAACTATATGCTAGCCAAAGTGGTACATCCACATTCCATCATCCTATTGTGAGATGCTCCACCCAGTGGGGGGAGCCAACCATTGCTACCTGGATAAAACTGAGACACAGGAACAAGAAGGCATCTGGCTTCACCCAATTCCTGAAGGTGGATCCCTTCTCATCACTACCTGGACCCTTGTTCTACAGGATCATCTCTACTCCACCAGAACCACCTCTGCCACTCCAGGAGGACTCACTTTTGGACTGCTTCCAACACCCTGACCAACAGGGTGTCAGGTTGTAGCTCTGACTCTGTCAGGGTTTTCCAAAATTGTTGTTTGTTTGCTGGTTTGGTTGGGTGGTTTTGTTTTTTTCTACTACATTTGTATTGTAAAAATTCCTAGTAAAGAACTGTTATTCCTATTCCCAAATCTTTGCCTGAAAGCCCTTAATTGCAAAATTATAATTTGGTGGGGGTGTGGGGTTTACATTCCCCATTCTAAGAGAAACTCCAGCTTTCCTGGCTGATACCTGTCTTTCCAAACCAAGACAGAACTGGATGAGAAAATGAGAAGAGTGGGAGTATGGGTGGGTTTTATTATTATTTTATAGTAAAGCAACCTTTCCCCACCCCTAAACCAAAAATTATGAGAAGAAATCCATTTCCATAAACAAAAGTGTGGCTTTCCAATGAAAATTTGAAATCCTGGGAGGATGGCTGATGTAATGTATGGAAGGAGATTTTGTTTACTGAGAACACAAAGGATTTTCCAGAGAACAGCTTCAGCCTGACACAGCTGCCATGTGCTGCTCGTGTACCCATCACTAGCTGCAGACCTACAGCCTTTTTCTTGGCGTGTGTTGGGAAATGTGGAGATTTTCCAAACTCTAGAGTGGTTCTTCTTACAGTCCTCTTTGAGTCTTGAAAAGTTCATCTCCTCCAATTATGCTTTCTTCCATTTGCTCACCCTCCTCTACTCATGTCAGAGCCACTTAAGTCTCTCCTTAAAACCCAAGTGGGCATAAGATGGACTAATGCCAGAAAAGCACTCATTGCATACCAAAAATACCCAATGAAAAGCTCTCCAAGCTTTAACACAATACATTTTCTGCATAAAAAATAGGGAGTGTGTAAAGACTGTGTGCTGGAAAGAGAGTTGTCACAAAGCACGTAGAAATTACTATTAATTTAAACATGTTTATCTTTGGAGTCATTAGCTGATGCAAGGGATATGGTAATGAGATAAAAAACCTTTCCCCTCTGGATCATGGGTTACACGGTGATATAGAGAATTAGTGACTGAAATAATTAACAGCCACTCTCTGTTTGGTAGCATAACTGAAATTGGATTAAGCTTGTCCATCCCACCCCAAACAGGCAGTGTCTCCATTGCCGGGGCCACCAGCACATTTAGCACCAATGGACATCTCCTCCTGAAGAGACACAGCATGTCTGCAGCAATTTCCTCTGTAGAAAAGTTGTTTAATTGGTAAATCTTCATCCTGGGACCTAACTGGGTCACTTCTCACTGCATGAGAGGCTCAGATTGATGTTCTGTAGCGCTGTGAGGAAAAACAGTGTGGGTGGGGATATGGAGAGGTTTTGTGGTCTGGGGTGCTCTGTCCTCCCAGGAGAGATGGACATTGTCCCTGTCTGTGGTGCACAGCCTTGGGCAAGCCCCATCATCACTCTGGGGCTGTTTCCCTTCGTGGCCTTGCTCTTCTCATGCCACACTGGCACTTTTTGCAAGGGAGCCCCACACACCCTCCCTCCCAACATGAGTTCACCTCCCTCCTGCCTGATCCAGCAGCGACTGCCTAATGGGGCCATTATTTTCATCCCTAATTGAATGATTTCTTGCTCTCCCTCCCTCATATATATTTTTTTTTCCCAAAAGAAATGTCAGTAAAATCAGCTCTTTAAGAAAGAAAAATAGATGAACTGCAGCATCCAGAGCAGCACTGCTATTTTTAGCAGGGTCTCCCACAGCTCAGAACCACAGCAGGGAGGTCCTGGGAGGTGACCCAGCAAATCCTGGGGGTGGGCAGAGGCTGCTGGTGGTTTGGCAGCTATAATGACCAGTCAGACAGCAGCGTTTTACTTGGCTTCAGATAAAGAATCCACGGTACCTCTGTGGCCAGGGGAGATGCCAGCACTTCGATTAAGCCACGCTGGGTGGTGCCCACATGATTATCTGTTTCACAGGCAGGGAAACTGAGATGCAGGGAGATTAATTGACTTGCTCAGATGAGGTGAGACGAGAAAGAAACCTCAGAAGTGTAATTGTCTGTGCTGACTCTAATTGCCAGCACATACATTCCTGTCTGGGAGAGGCATCCCCAGAACAAAGCACAAAGCCATGACTGAGGGTACCAGTGAGGCAGGAAAAGAGGTTCCTCTTTCTGTATCATGCCATAAGTTCTGGGACTGCCTGATATCCTGAGCACTGTTTAAAGTATGGAATTAGCAAAAAAAACCCCAGCTTTATTTATTTGTTTGTTTGTTCATTCATTCATTCATTAGAACTAAAACCCTTGGAAAACATTCTCCCTCCGCCCACTGCCATCAGTCCCCTTTTCTTTCACTGTTGTCATACAGGGTATTATCCCTGCTACCTTTCCTGATTTTACAGTTCCTGCTTTTCAGTCATTATTTTTTAACTTAAAAGAAAGAGAGCCATCAGCGGAGAAACCAGCCCTCACCCCATCCTGAGCCTGTGCTCTCCAGGCTGGATGCACTGCTGCATCCCTTCTGCCCCTCTGGAGCAGCTTTTGAGCTGTGTCAGAGTTCACCTTTTGACTCGAGTGTTTTGCCTCCTCCCAGGTAAAAGAGACGAGATATTGTTACAGCGGCAGCATCCCACTGAGCCAAAAGTAGCATGAAACCCACTCGCCTTGTACAGACAGCACAGCAGACTCCAGGTGTCTGTGGGAGAGACCCTGAGCCCCCCAGCACTGCCCCTGCCACCCTGCCCTGTGTGCAGGGCAGGTTTCAGTGCTGCTTTGGCAGGATGAGGAGCTTTTGTCACCATTATGAAGCAAAGCCAATCACTGCACTGCTGAGCATCTCGGCAGGCTTCAAACGCGCCTCAGAACCCACGGGGCATCCACGTTCACACCTCCACTTAGGGAAAGCTCTGTTCTCCACCGCTGAATTGAGGCAGAAGGAAAGGAGAGAAGGGTTTTCCCTTCCCATTCAGCAGCGGATCATGGAGGAGGCAGAACTGAACAAGAGTCCCCCGTCTGTAGCAATCAGAAGTGATGCAGGGCAGCCCCTCGGTGTCCCAGGGGAGAGCTGGAGCCACTGCCAGTTTCACAGAGCCTCGTCCCCATCTGAAACCCTGGGTTGTGCTGTGCAAAATGGATTTGGCAGGAGCTCTGTTGCTGCAGGGGCTGTGAGGACGCAGGAGTGTTGGTTTTCATTGTACACTGTTATAATGAATGAATAGATCGATACCAATTAAGGCAGATAGTTTATTGATTGACATCAAGGCGAACACTACATTTATTGCCAGGAGTAAAACACACTCCACCATACACCCCAATAACCACAAAGCCATAATTTGATGCTATTAATGTATGAGACAGTAAATCATGGCCGTGTCCTGCTCCATCCAGCTCGGTCCCAGCTGATACAAATACACAACACAAAACCTCCCGGAAGATGTTTGTTTATCTGAACACAGCAGCTAAAAGGCTGTATTAAGCTCCTCAGGGACTTTCCCAGACGTTGAAACATTTCATTGTATCTTTGATTATGATTTTTGAGTACAAAACTTTGCAGAGGAACTTCTCTTTCACCCTTGCCCACAATTCTCCCTTCCGCCTCTGCCAGCACTCTTTCTTTCTTTCCCTGTTTGTCAAATAAGATTTTGTCCCCATTCCCTTCAGCTTCCCTTTCCACTGGATTCAGTTCCTGATTTTCAGCCACCATTTTGTTTGGACAATTCTCATCTCTATGTCTCCATCTCCCCAGTTTCCCATTTATTCACTTCAAAAGCAAACACCCAAATGTGTTGTTTTTGTGGTGTAGCCCCTAGTCTGTCCATCTGACACCTCACACTCAGTGAATGCTGTCTTCTTTTTTTATTTTCTGCCCACTCTCTTCCCTCACTGTCCATCCTACTTAGCCTGATATATCCACTTGACAAGAAAATGGAATCTTAACTTGGATTTATTAATTGGAATTTGACATTCATATAAGCAAGCAGTTTCCAGCTCCAGATTTCTCTGCAAGCATCTCTACCAATCTGTCATATCTCTTCTTGTTTGTTTGTTTGTATTTTTAAATAGAGCAAGTCCTGGCATTTTATTTTTTTATCATTTACATTCTCCTTAGTAAAACCTCCTTTTTCAACCTGCCAATATTTCACTTACCACAGATTTTTTTTTTTTTTTCCCAGACCATTCCTCAATCTGTTCTTCCACTGTCCTGCACCTTTCTTGCATTCCTTCTCTGGATTTGTGTCCTCTTCCATGGACAACAGTTTTTTTGATGGATGCTCCTTGGAGCCACAACTTCTTTATCATGTTGAAGCAGCTGGAGTTTTTTTTTTAATTGTTTTTTAATGGACACACTTGATTTCTAACTTACTTCTAACAGCCTGGTGACTCTGAGGTCTTTAGGTAATTTCTTCTGTTGTAGTCGCACAGCCATGCACATGAGATGGATCCTTAATGGATGTACAGGAGGTCATTTCTGGTCCCACAGCAATTGACAAAAGCTTTCTTAAATAAGGCTTTCCAGCAAAAACAGATGTGGCAGGTACACCAGTGAAACCCAGTTCTCCCTGTCCATCTTCTCTCCTCTCTGGGTATCCCAAACTCATCTGCCTCTGGCTATATTTTGGTTTATTCTCTCAGATCAGGGATCCTCCTCACATTCCCATTTCAGCAATAAAAGTTTAGAGAAAATGTCTGCAGCATTTCCCCTGTAATTCCCTGAGCTGGTTCTTGCTCAAAGCCACAGTGAAGGAAAAAGAAAAAAGCACATTTCATAAGATTAATGCCAGATTTGATGTGCTCCAACAGCAAACCCCACCTTGAAATTTAATTCCAGTCTTCATCCAGGGTATCCTTTCAAGTCTTGGTTGAACAACTCTGGCTGTGAATTTGACTCCCTCTCTCCAACTCAGAATGACTTTGGGGCACTTGTTACGTTACCTTAGATCAAAATATCAAGTTATTCATCCTATCCTTATGCCTAAACATTGCTCAGGTTGTAAAACAGGTATTCTGAGAGTGTTCAAAAACTCTGCTGGAATAGAAATAGGGCATCACAGCAGAAAACCATTCAAACATGAACTCTCAGCACAAAGCTGTAGCTAAAGGGACAAATATGAGCCATGAATGAATAAAGAAAGAGATTAAAAGTAGTGCAGAGATGTTACATCTAAATGAAATGTCAGTGAAATGAGTTTGGTTCCTTCTTCAGTTTGAGCATCTAAAACTCAAAGAAAAGGTGCTGGGAAAATTGGAGAGAGTTCCCAGAATGATTTAAGACCTTGAAAACCTTCTTTATTGTAAGTGGCTTAAACCCTAATCTATTCAGTTTATCCACCAGAATGCAAAGAGCTCCCTCAGCCACCGTCTGCAGCCTTCCACTCGGGTTAGATTGCTCACATTTACGGCTCTTTAATCCCATCAGGGTGGGAGCCGATCCCGGCTATGCTCAGACTGGCAATGTGGTGTGTGTTAGAGAGGCAGGTAAATAAGCCTTTCAACAGCAGACCTGCAGATGTGACGGGGTCTCTGTCACTTGAGATGTCCAAGTCAAGACTTAGCATCTCTTCCAATGCACAGGCAGGGCTCACAGGCATGACTGCAGTGTAGATACTGCTGGAAGGGGTTCTGAGGTCTGGTTAACAAATGCTGTATAAATAAATTAGCAGAGTCATTGCTTCAGGCCCTAAAAATCTATTAATACTTTCAATTCCTGATATTTTTAACCATCGTGCCTCCCTCTTACAAACCACATGCCCGGAACTGCAGTCAAGTCATGAGTTAATTATGCTTAAGTACAGCTCTGGATTGTACAACTGAGAAATCCAAGGCGGCCTAAACTTAATTGGCTTTTCCAAGGGCATCCAGCAAATCACTGGCCAAGCCAGGCACTGAACCCAGGGAGCTGGTGCTTTCTCACTGCATCTTACACTTCCAGCTGCTCATACCAGCGATGGCATCGGGCAGGAAGTGGAGGCCTTTGAAGTCTCCTGAAGGACATGGCTTTGGCTCAGCGCTATCTGATTCTGTGTCAAGGGGAATATCTGGCTGCTGTCAGCCCGTCAATGGTAATTGATGAGCCTGGCTCCTGACACAGATGTGCCATCTGTGATGGCCCCACTCCTGAACTCCCCTTCTGATGGACAGCCTTTTATCTGGATGGAGGAGAGAGGGTCATGTTCTGGCCCCTGGCCCCTCCTTTTCAGCAGCTCGGCGGACCTGCCATCGCATTCTGCTTCTTTTTGGCCGTGGAATTCGTTGTGTTTAAGATTGTTCAATTTATTTCCCAGATCTGCTCAGTCATCAAAGGTTAAACAGCCCTTGGTTTATCCATTAAAGGTGGCAGCAATCAGTTCCCCCATGCTGACTCTCAATGAGAGCTGGGAGGGACTGAGGTAACCTTGTCCCCAAAACTGCTGAGAGAGGATGGCACAAACACCCCAATGCCTTTGTACAGCTCCACAATGATCACCCACCTTGGAGGAAGGAAATTTTTTTTTTTCCCAAAGTGCAACCAGTGGACTGAACATCCCCAAAGGCCCAGCTAAACATCTGCTTCGGATAAAAGCTGAGGGAAAAAATCTGCAAATCTGGCAAACACTGCTGCAGCCCAGGCAGGTGCCTGGGGGTTGCTTTGTGCAGAGACAGTGCTGGGAGCTCGACTAGAGCATGTTGTGTCACCTCTGCCTGGCAAACCCAGCAAAGGAGAAATGTCAAAGTGACAAAGCTGAAAAAGCTTCCACAAAGCCAGAGCGGTGCAGAAATTCAAGCTGTTGACAAAATGCTTGAAGGAGCCTGCTGGAACCAGAGTCCATGAGCATGCCTGGGTGAGGGAAACACTGGTCCCACCAACACCACTTTGCCTGGTCTGGCCAGAGGAGTCTCTCCATAGATTTGGGGATTTGTTTGGGGTGTGTTTCCAGAGTGATTATTGCGGTAAGGATCACATGTGGACTTCTCTGACCCCCCTTGGAGACCCTTCCTCAGCAGGTCACAACTTCCCTGCTGAGAGGTTAATTCTGCTAGTGGCCCCACACTCCTCCCTGGCACACTGCCAAGCACCTACCTGAAACTTCCATCTTTGCCCTTTATATTTTATATATTTTCAACCAGATATGCACCGATTTGAAATTAAACAGTTTTCCTGGAGGTTCAACCAAAAGCATCAAATTCTCCAGAGAGTCTCCATGGCTTGGTGGTGGGATGGGATGAGAAAGGATTAAATCAGTCATGCACAATGAATTAAGGTGAGTGATGAAATGTCCCAGTCTGTGTTAGGCTGGGTGATGCAAAGTTCCTGTCTGGCTTTGAGGACTACCCCTCTGCAAACCTGCAAAATGGAGCAAGCAACCCTCATGGAGCAAGCAACCATCCCTTCCCCACAGGGATCTGGGAAGGATAAAGACTGCCAGGCAATGGATGGTAAAGCAATCAGGGCTGCTCTAGATATGTGAGATGGTTGGATTGACTGCCCTTGTGAAAGCAGCAGAATCTTTCTGTGTAAACTGGTGATAAATTGAATGAGAAGGCTCATGCAGCCCATCTATTAACAGCTGGCCTCTGCAAGGGCTCCAGCAAACAAATGCTGTTGCAAGATGATCTCTTTTCACAGGAAAAAGAACTCATGTCTTTCCCTTTTCCCCCTCTTTACATCGAGAACCACCAAACAGCAAACACGCCACCAGCTTTTTTTGAAGTGGTTGTTTTTCAGAAACACTATTGGCTCACCTGTTACCTCTCCCCCTTGCTGGAAATGGGGCTCAATCCAGGAGGTGAAAAAATAACAAAACAACCTGAGAGTGCTCTGCATATGCACCAGGATGAATGAGGAGAATCAGATGGCAAAACAGACGACATGCGGCAGCTCTCGGCTCTCCCATCCGTCCTCTTTCCGAGCCAACCAATTCCCTCCAAATGACAAAAATACATGCTATTTTTTGCCTTCCTGATTAGTTTGTTTCAGTAAATCCCACTTCACAGATAGACCCAGCTCACTTTAATTAGCTTTGGCACGTTGACAAGGAGAGGAAAGAAAACACCACAGGACAGTGCTGTCTGGACACACATCGCCAAGCAGTGACAAAAATAAACCATTTTGCTACATAACAGCTAAGTGCTTCCTGACTGCCTGCTTTTATCCCTGTGAGCCTCTACCTAGCTGGTGAAATCAGTCTGACCAATCCAATTCTTTACTGAACAAAACCTATTTTTCATCTCTTACTAGTAAAAGGCTCTAAGCCCAGCAAAAATCTGTGCCCATTTGGAGTTGGTTTTATTCTGATTCTTTCCCCTTCCCCCTCCCCACTTCACAATCTCTCCCATGGTTCCCACACCTCATAGTATATTTTATCTGCTGCCTGTTCAGGGCAATCTGGTCATTGCTAGGCAACATGTCATCATAAATATTTCATTGGCAGAGGAGTGTTCAGAGATGCAGCCAAAAATCTTCGTCTGGAGCTTCCTTCGTGGTCTCCTTTGCTCACATCCCTCAGGGGTGCAGCAGCACACACCAGCTCTGGATCCCACACAGAGAAGGGATGACCAGGATCATGCAGGACAGAGGTGTGGGCTTCTCAGCCAGCATCATGCATTGACCCAGTGCTCAGCAGATTTTGCAGGCTGTTCTTTAGTTGGAGCAGCTGGAGAAAGTTGCTGCACCCTACCCTGTCCAACCTCCAGGAGTTTGGACCTAATACTGTCCCTCAGAAGCAGGTTTTGAAAATTTTTTGAAAGTTTTGTGCATTTTTATGTGTGGTGGGGAGAAATGGGGTGAGAAGACAGAGGATGGGTGCTTGTAGATGAACACCCTGCTCCTGACCTCGCTGAAGGTGCACTTGGCATCTTCCAACAAAGCAAAATACAAACCCTAACCAGATTTCACAGGGCCATGGGCATGCTCATCATACTTCCAGGACCTCCAGAGCCCTCTACCCCAAAATAGCCACATCTCTCATAACTTCTACTCCCTGTATCCTTTTGCTTGGAGAAGAATCCCACCTGGGAGGTGTGAACTGAGGAACACCAGCAAATGAAGCTCTGGAGCCGACTGAGCAGCTCTTGCTGGGAAGTTGCAGCATTTTGTCAGTAAAGCCTTAACTGTGTGAAGAGTTCTCCCTCGTGCAGTTGCCTGTCATGCTGTCATTTTTCACAGTTCCCTTATCTAAAATGAACCTTGCCTGCCTGTCTTTCCAAGGCTCTGGGGCTGATTATTGCTGCTGTAAGAGCTACAGATTCAGTGTTAGGAGCCTGACATAAAAGTGGAACCACTCTGCCTGGTGGGCTGACTGTTTCTTAACCATGCATTCAGGGTGGGGATCCAGATTCCCTGGTGACCCCCAAAAGGGTTTGTGTTGGCTGATCAGAGCTGTCTGGGACAGTGGCAATGGATGTTTCTAAAAGAAAATAGCCATGTGGTGAACACTTCATGGCAGAGGTTACCTGCAAGTGCCAAAAAATGTCACACTAGGAGGGTGGCAAAGATCAGCCTGGGAGTGAGAATTATGGCATCATGGAGGGCACTACAATAAAACTGTTGCTGTTTTCTCCTACTGCTGATTTTTACAAGCAGTAAAGGGACTCAGCTTGTGTTCCACTGGGCTATGACCCAGTGTCTTACACAGATACATCCTTTACAACCTTTGTAAAGCAAAATCCTGCTGCCCTAAAAAGCAGCCTATCCATTCACACCAGCCTGGGCAGCTTTAACTTCACCAGTCTTTTAACCCATGATTTGGGGAAAGGTTTTGTGGTCATGGCACCCTGAAAGGTCTCAGCTCTGCTCCAGAAGAAAATAAGCTCCTTCCTCCCCTGCATTCAGAGGAGTCCTGGCATGGTCTGCCAGGGCCTTTCCTCTGGGCTGCTCTGCAGCAAAGCCTCTGCCTCACCCTCCTGCTTCACCTTTGAGGCACCAGCTCATCCAAGATTTGCTCAATGCATGGAAGGGCAATGGGAATTTGACAGATTAACTGAGTACTCTTCTGTCTAGACTCCCTGTCAAGCCAAATTCAATCTTAAAACAAATGACCTGCTGCAACAGGCTGCTGCTCACGCCTGGATGTTAACAAGAGGAAAGACAAGTGCAGGGAGGAGTTTTGAGTTTATCTATCTGCTTTCTTTAGCCCAGTGACGTGAACTTGTGGCTGTTCATGTAGATCTGATGGTGCAGGATTTTGCCTGCTAGAAGAGCAACCTCATCACTCTGCACGTGCTGTGCCTCCCGTGGGCGTGGGAAACCCATTACTCAGGCACCAGTGCTGTGCCTCTGATTGGAATGCTCTCATCATGTCTGCCTGCAGATCATCAATCAGGATTTTTATTTCTTTGCAAGCCAAGAAACAGGTGATGTTGGAAGAACCCCTCTGGAGATACTATTAGCTGAAAGAAGCAAGCAAGAAAAATATGAATACGTTACTGAGCGTGTGGGAATGTAATGATTTCAGATCAAAACCTCGGTGTTTTGTAACTCTGTGATGTTTTTATTTTAAATGCTTTAAGAGAATTTTATTGCCAGATGAAAAGTGCCCAACACTGGAAAGGTTCTGATGCAAAGCCATGTTTTAAATAAAAGATATATGAAGACAGGAAATTCAACTCTTCCCAGTCTCTTTCCTAAGGAAAGTGCTAGTGTTAGCTATTGGGTGTCCCAAGGTAAATGGCACCAGGTGACCCCAATCTCAGTAAGAAGAGCCAGCTCATTAGTGAGAGTGTTTCACTCTTGCCCATGGTGAACACAAGGAGAGACTGAGGCTGTCCCAAGCTGTGACTCACCCAAGCTACTGACACAGTCTCTCCAAGCGTGGGCTTTTGGTGTGGACAGAAAGTGCCCACTGGACTGCCTGGGACCAGCGTGGCACCAGACAGGCTGGCAGGGCTCCTGCAGGCTGCTGAGGGGCTCCTGCTGGTGTTGTGCCAACCCCTGAAGCTCTAACCTGCACTCCTGGTGCTCTGTCAGTGGTGCCAGCCTCGGTCCTCACCTGGCAGAGCAGTGAGAGGTGCAGGGATGGCACAGACCAACACTGCTGTTCTTTGCAGCCTCAGCGAGGAGAAAGGGCATGTAAGATCTCATGACCATGAGATTAAAATTAAGCAAAGGTGCTGGAGACACCTGTTGCACATGACACAAAGAAATGACACTCACACATTGAGATGTCCAAGGCAGAAAAGAAAGAGTTTATTTACAAACTTCAACATTTATACAATTCCAGCAGTGACCATGGATTGGAGGAAGAAAATCTTTTTCTTGAACCACACTGGGCAACCCAACAGTCCATCAGCAGTCTCCTCCTTATGAGAAGAATGTAAACATGGTTATACTGTTACAATAACAAGAAAAGTTGTTTATGTGAAATGGTGTCTGACTCCATTGCAAAAGGTAAACACAGAAGGCTAAAACAGAACTTTAGAAAAACTTCTTGAAGAGACAGAGGAGAACAGCAAAAACCCAGGCAACACCAAAGTAGCCCTGTGGATGGAAATAATGGTGGGAAGTTCCAGGGAGCTCCACGTGCCTGCAGCTCAGATGCCAGCAGTGCAGATGCTGCCTGACCCGAGCTGGCTCAGACAGCTCTGCAGAGTGCTGAATTGTGCTGCCTAGACACAGCCACCGTGACAGCAGTAAAATGTCAGGGACCTGGGCAGCTGCAAGGCTGAGACAGGCTCCTCTCAGTCTGCTGGCTGGAGCTGAGGGACAGGAACAAGCACCCTGAGCGTGAGGAGAAGCAGGCACTGCTACCCTGGCTGTGTCAGGACATGGATGGCATTGCTAACGGGGGGCTCATCTATCCTGGGAGAGCTCTGCTGGTAGGAGATGACCTTTGGGAGGCCTGGTAATCCATTAGGCTATGGAGGGACTCTTGGGATTAATTGCTACCAGCCAAGAAGATGCTCCTTGTCCGGCATCAGTCAAAGGCATATTTGATTATCTGATTAGTTTCCAAAATTTGTCAAAAAAGATATCTGGAGCTCCTGACCTTCCCCAGAAAGGACAAATCCATGAACAGAACTGTTTTTTTATAAGGATATAAAAATGGCTCTATTCATCTGAAGCAAACATCAGCTTTGCTCTGGTTTCTGCCTAACAGTGAGCAGCAGCAGAAGCTTTTTGTATCGGAAGAGAGGAAACATCTCTCTGAGTCCTTTCACCTTCAGGCTGTAGTATTGCATGCACTTCTTCAGGCAATGTTTAAGTTCTTCTTCTTAATGACTCTTGACAGGTTTTTCTGGCCATGAATATTTTCGGCCCCCACATTATCCTGTGGCAATAAATTTCAGTTTAACTATGTGTGCAAAATGCTCATTTGCTTGACTCTGCAATTTCAGAGTTTCACCTAACGATCCCTTGTTCTTCTGCTGCAGGAACAGCAAATAACTGTTTCCTGCTCACCTTCCCTCTGGCACACTTTGCTACAATTCCAGTTCTCCCCAGATTTTTGGTGTAGCTGTGCTGTCATGTGGGCAGGTTGATTTAGCTGTGCTTCATCTACCCAGTGCAGGTCCCAGTGAGCTGTGACAGTGGAGGGATGTGGCTGTTGCCATGGGTCAATAGACTGTGAGTTTGTGTAGCTCACACAGCTGTCTGTTCCATGGACACAGCTGTCTGTTCCATGGGACCCCCACTCTTGCTGTTGCATGTGCTGGGTACATTAAATCAATCTGGCACAGATGTGCCTCCCAAGATTACAGCCTCTCTCAGATGGGACAGCATTCCAGTTCAAGGAGTCATCCTTTCAGTGGTGGTGTCTGGGCTCTGAATGTCTATTACTGTGACCAAAGGTGTGCTGAAGGCCCAGCTGATATTTGAAGACTTGGGCTGGATATTGACTGCAAACAGCATCTCAGCGTGGGAATTGGATGCTTTGAAAACCCCTAATTTTCAGAAGTCCCTGATGACTCTGAGCTAACCTCTAGCTTAGTTTAAAAATGAATCCAGCCTGGAAGGACTCTGCAAGCACACAGCCTATTGTTGCCACCACTTTTCCTTCCTGTACAATACCAAGAAGAAATAAAGACCCTGGTAGGGGTTTTTTTTTGACCCCAAACAATCAGATATCATATATAATATATAGTGCAGGATTGAATTTCTGCTTGCCTGCTTTGGTATTGTCAGAAACACAGCTGAAGTCAACACTTAACTTTGTCACAGAGCAGAGCTGGCCTCAAAATACTCACAGCAATCTGTGTTGTCACCCCTGGAGTTAAATGCCTCCAGACAGTGAGGGCAATTCAGGGCTGAACCCATCCTGTGTCTCAGCTGGAGAAGCCAGTCATGAATCATCAGGGATTAATGAATGCTGTGCTGAGGATTATGCATGGATGCAGGAGGCAGCATCCAAATTCTCCATCAGAAATGAGCTGATTGCTTTCAATTTTTCTTTCTTGTTTGGCTTGGTTTTTGGTTTTTTTGTTTTGTTTTGTTTTTGTTTGGTGGTTTTTTTTCCCCTTGAAATATGCAAATGAAGGAGTTTCTCCGGCCTCGGAGTTCAAAGAGAGGTTTTTGTGTTGGGACCTTGGTTATGACATTTGATTTGGGAGGGGAGCCTCACCTGATGCTATCTTTTCATAAAGGCAAATCACAGATTTACAATGAGGTCACTATGCCCTAAAATTTCTGTTTAACTTGTCGCCTTTAATTAAATCATTTCATGTATTTGGAGGAATAGCCAGTTCCAGTACAGTCTCTGTGAAGGGATTTTTTCCAAATACAAGACCATTAGACAAATTGTTTGATTTTATGCTAGCTGAGCTTATTCCTGAGAAGAAACAAACACAAGAGAGCTTTTTGTTTCTCCTAATTATGGGCATGGGAAGGCATTGGGAATGACGTGGTACCACTGGGCAAGGCATGGCATGTGAGGCAGGCACCTTGGGAGAGGATGTTGGAGAAGGACACAGTTTCTAATCAAGGAGCACCTTTTTTCCTTTGAATAGAGCAGAGAAACTGTGAGTGGAGAAGTGCCCATTGTTCCTGTGGTTCATCTTATTCTGTCTGGTCTGGAGTCATCCTGGTGTAATCTCCAGTGGTTTTGTTCCTTCCAGTTGCAGGGTTATGTCCATTTCCATCAGGTGTAAGATTGTTGCTTCATTGACTTCTCCCATTTGTCTCAGATCCATTTGATTTCATCTTACCCTGACAGTGATTATTTTTCTTCCTTTCTCTAAAGAAAAATCCAAACAGAACCATTTAGGAGCCCATATTGGCAGAGAAGGTGGGATAAGAAGGGTATTAAAGCACTGGAATAACCAAGGAGAGAGCTCAAAGCTAATGTCAGGGGAGCAGAGAGATTATTCCTGTGACCCTCTCTCAGGCCATCTTTGTTTTGAGTACTTCCCAAATTCCTTTCAGCTGTGGTGGCCGAGTCCCTCCTCACTCCTCCAACATCAGCAGTGTTTACCAAGGACCAGCGTGGCTCAGAGGGTTGGCATAAGGTCTTGGAAGTAAAAACAGCTGTCCTCCATCACGGCAGCATCCTGGAGAAGGGGTGGCCTCCTCGATGCTGAGGTGAAGTCAAAAAACTGACTTCCACCAGGAGCAGAACATCCTCATTTGTTACAAGGAAGAAAAAAAAAAAAAAAAAGAAAACCTCTTTAGCCACATCAGCGAAGTGATGGCCAAGTGTTCTCTTTAATCCTCCTTAATCATGGTGTTGCTGATTAACATTTGAATAGAGCTTCTAATTAGAAAGAAGACACACAGACAATCTCACCCTGCTGAGGAGGTGAATTCTCAGCTCCTACCACTCATTCCTGCATATGCTGCCCTGATTAGGGCTTGAATGGGACAATGATTAAAGAGGCCACTGCCACTGTGCAACCTCTCAGCAGCATAGCTACGTTCAAGGATTTATTTTCAGCTGAGACTTGAATAAATGTTTTGCAAATGTGAGCCACTCCTTCGGAATGGGATGAGCTTTTAAACACTTCTGAACCACTATTCCATCTCATTCCTGGTTTTGTCACACCGATCTCCACCTCTGTAGAACATGCCCTGTTTGACCATAATGCATTTCAATTAGGATTGTGCTTTAAGCATATATATTTCACTTGTTCATCTCTTTCATTATTCAAAAAGCAGCTGAAGCCTGGTGAAAATCTGGACAGTGTGCTGTCGAAAAATCACTTCTGCTTTCTTGGGTGAAGTGTTTTTTTCAAGTTCTTCCATCCATTATATCATTTATTTTGCTTGTTAATTTGCATGAGGCCTGACCAAAGTCAGGGCTGCTGTGCTAGGAACTATTTGCATTCAAAGAAGATCATACTCGCAGTCTCCTAGGAATTTTTGATGTCTGCTTCTGTCAATTACATCAATCCACTTAGAATGACAGCTTTTCTATGCCCAACCACATTACAGAGCTGGGGAAGAAAATGACCACAATTGACCTAAGTCTTGCTGGACAAGGGTGTACAGCCACCTACTCGCTAGGACCTCCTGGCGGTCACTGCCAGGTGAATTCCTGCTGCTGAAGACAGTTTAAGACATTACAGCTCCTGGCTGTTTTGCTGCCTCTCTGCCAAAGCTCAGCACCTCAGCCTCTTCTGCAACAGGTCTGTCTCACACATGGTGACCTTTGAAGGATGCCAGAGCCTGCCTGGGTGCAGCTGAGGTCCAGGTCCTTGGGCCCTTCTGAGGAGGGGGCAACACCCTAAACCACCACAGAAACATTCACATAAACCCATCTTTCATGTACCTTTCCCTCCCAGACATGCTGACTTAGGAGGGTGGGAGACCTCCTGCAGCACAATGCTTTGTGAGCTTATTCTTTCCTGTAGACATTAAGTTAGATAAAGAAGATGAAGAGTGTTTTGTGGCCTGCAGCATGTGGAATGGATCTTTTCTAGGCCCTTCTGCACTAAATTCCCTTTGTTGTCCTCATTTTTTTCCCAAATAGAAGTGCAAAATCATCCTTCTTTCAGAATTAAAGCCATTTTCATAAATGGGACCTGGACAATATTTTCCATCCAGGTACCCAGAATTAGGCTTTGTGACTAAGTGGACTCACTATGAGGAAGGCAGTGAGCTTTTGTATCTCGGAATCATTACCAGGCTGTGTGGAACAGAGGCAGGAACAGGTGAAAAGAGAGAGGCAAAGCTTGCAGTGCAAGATCAATGATCTGATTCAACTGTGGGGAAGAAGCAGAGAGATTTTACATAAAGCTATGGTAAAAAAAAAAAAAAAAAAAAAAAAAAAAAACAAAAAAAAAAACAAAAAAAAAAAAAACACCAATCTCAGAGAGATGCTTCACTTCAGAAAAGCCTTTTCTGTAGAGCTGGGCCATAGTCACCTAAATATGCAAAAAGGCAATTAGCCAGATTTTTTTTTTTTTTTTTTTAATCTCATCACAAAAGCAGAGACTCTGCTGTGGTGCTCAGCTGGACCTGCCAGGTTCATCTGAGAGGGAGACACTGGTCCCTTGGCCTGGCTCATCATTTGGGGCCACAGGATCTCCAGGTGGCCTCAAGTGCCTGCAACTGTCAGGGCAAAATGGAAAACCTTTAAATTGACTTGACATTTAATGTTCCACAGCAACAGCAAGGGAGAGAGAAGAGAAAGAGAAAGAGAAAGAGAAAGAGAAAGAGAAAGAGAAAGAGAAAGAGAAAGAGAAAGAGAAAGAGGACACAATTTGTTGAAAGACCCTTTCTGAAGGAAGAAGCAAAGTGATGTGGCACCCTCCCACACTTAGGGCTTATCTGCAGGAGCTGAGTTCACACCCTCCAGTAATGATCATCGTATAAATGCAAAGACATCTCTATCATTTAGCAGCTGTTTCCTGGATTTCAAGATAATTAGTTCCTATGGGCTAGAGAGGGACAGTTTCTGTACAAGTACAGCAGAAAGACAAGTAAAAAAGGCCTCTCCTCCATCCCTCTCTGCCCCCTGAGAGCTTCCCAGCTCTGCTAACTAGGTTTGCACCCAGCCTTCCCAGCTCTGGAGCTGCTCTTGCTCAGTGGCCAAGATGAAAATAGAGTTTAGAGAGACCACAATACACTGGAAACACTCTGACCCCTTCCAGAGCTGCTCTTGGGGAGGTAACATACACCAGCACCCCCCCTTGCCCAGAGAGGTCCTTATAACCTCCCTCAGGCAGGTGAACCCCCACTGAGATGTGTGAGGGCAAGAGCTGCTGAGTCCTCTGCTCAATTCCTTGCCTCTCTCAGTAGGTGTGGCTTTGGGAGCCCTGGTGTCCCTGCTTGAAAGCCAAAATTCTCAGTGACTTCTTTCCCCTTCTACTAACTTCCTAACATCCCAGCTATTCTGGGATTCTGCCCTGTCAGGACCAAGGGCTATTCTTGGACCACTCTGCTGATCACACCCAGCAACGGCAGCCTGCACTGACAGCTCCTGCTGTTCCCAGGCACAGAAAGGCAGGCAGGAATAATTTCCCAAGCCAAGGCAACATGAGGAGTGCTGTTCAGAAGGTGTAGTTCCAGAGAGAAGCAGCTCAGATACAGCAGCAAGGTAGGGAAAGTGAGTTTGGAGTTTAACGCCTCTGAAGGCCAAAACAGCAGCAGTTGAAAAATTGATGTAGCAGTGAAAAGTTCCTTGCTTCCAACTAAGGAAACTCCATAAGGAGTTTTTTTCCAGACATGTGATGAGGTGCAAGGTCTCTGTCTTAACTCTCCTGCACCCACTATGCATGAAAAGATGTTTTTAATGACTTGCTTGCTTTAGAAAGGAATATACTTCCAGCCCACACTAACAGGGAACCAAATTACTGCCCATGGTAGCAGGAGGAGGTATGAAATAAATTGGTCAAGGGAAACCTTACTTTTAAAAGCCAAAAATAACATGGTATATAATGTAAAGTTCAAAGTTGAGCACTGAGGCTAGGGACTCCTGTGTAGTATAAATTCAGTGTCATAACAGAGCAAGAGTGAAGAAAATTGCTGCAAAATGCAGGACCTGGTAAGTAGCAGCAGGATATTGAAGACAAAGCTCACAAAGTGATTTTAACAGGTTTTGAAACCTGCTGCCATAGCTTGTTTTCAATTGCTGTGATTTTATTTGGGCTCGTTAGAGTGTCAGATGCTCGGGCTCTCTGTGGAGGTAAGGGGTGTATTCAGCTTATGCTCATGCCACAACCAAATCAACAATAACCTAATAAATGATAACTAATAAAAACCAAGGTTTAATTATGCAAAACTGTGAGCATGTTATGAACAGAGCAATCCTCCCAGGAGCAGAGGCAGCCAGAGGAAAGATGAAAGTAGAGGATGTGCAACTAGTGTTAAAAAGCTGCTTTGCTGCCGTTTCATGGAGCTCCTTGGGTATGTGTGTGCCACGGTCAACTTGGCAAATCACTCTGTACAAGACACTAAAAACACAACAAAATGCCTTAAAATGTCTGGATCAGAATTACAGGTACCCCAGAGAGAGAGCAAACGTGTGCACCTCAGTACTAGGGAGCATTTTTGGTTAAATCCAAGTGCAGGGAGTTCTCTTGTCTCCAAGCTCTAGGCAGGCTGGATGCAGAGAGGAGGATATGTTCATTTTGCTGGAGACACGCTCCAGGACGGGCAAGGGCATGAGAGCCCATGCCTCCAAGTCCCAGCCATGGAAAGTGTGATGGCCAGGCTCTGGCTTTTTGATACACCCTGTTATGAAGAGGAAAGTGATTAGAGGAACCCCAGGAGGTCCTGCCAGTCGTTAAAGCTGGATCTAATGGCAGGAAAAGATGGAACTAATGTTGTTGTGTCAGGCTTGCCTCTCTGAACCCGCTAGGCTGAGCTTTACACAAGCAAGAAGTAGCAGCTCTGGTTCTTGCTTCACGGCAGCCAGGCTGGCCAAGTGGTCCAGGCTCTCCCTAGCCTGGCTGCTTGGCTTCCACGTGGGAAGGTAACATTTTTATTCCCCACCACTTTACCAGGGATGCTTTCAAACCTAATTAAGCTTAGCGTTATCATTGTTTTTATCACATTAAGATCCCACTTGGCTCTCAGCAGCACAGACCACAAAGTCAACACTGCATCTTTAAACAGAAACAACAGATTTTGGTTCAATTAAAAATTCATTAAAATGTAAATTACTTTGTAGGGTTTTTTCCTTCTAATGCCTGTTCAGTGTGACACTCTAATGGCACAAAGCATTAAGGGGAGGTTAACTGGCAGCACAGAGACAAATTGCTCTCCATATACTCACCTGCTTAAGTGGTCTTGGAAAAGAATTTAACCCTTTTCTCTCACCCACAGGGGTTTCTACCTTATCCCAATTGTTTGCTATGATCTTTCTTTGTCATAAAATGATCACAGAATGACAGAATGGTTTGGGTTGGAAAAGGACCTTAAGGATCCTCTCATTCCAGCCCCCTCACCACGGTCAAGGAAACCTTTCACTAAACCAAGATGCTCAAAGCCTTGTCCAACCTGGAAGAGTCATGCTTTCTGAGGTCTAAACTGAACCACCTTGTCCTGCAGCTCTGCTTTCCCTTTTCCTCTGCACTTCTTCTACATTACTCAGGGAATATTTTTTCCCCAAGATGACCTACCCTAAGAGCCAATTGTTTCCTCCCAGACCCTGCTAGATGTGCCAGAATAAATTTCCTGGATGTTTCCCTTCCAGTGGCTGCACAAGATATGGTGATTTAACCACAAACTTATTAAATCATTTGTTGCTTCTAATGCTCTATGAAACCACGTGTGAGCATTATTATTATTATTATTATTTCCCTTATCACGGTAAACTCAGTCGCTACTGCAAGTTCATTAGGTGTCGTTAATTGCTAACAACATATTCAGAACGTATGGTAAACGCAATTTAATTGAGAACTAATTAACTTGTTATAGTTATCTCATTACATGCCAATTAAACTTTTCAACATCCCTTTTCAGTAGATAAAGGAACAGTTAAAATCCCAGGGACCAGCCTCTGGGCTGGGGTAAGGGGGGCAGCACTGCTGCCTTCCTCGGTAATGCGGTTACTCTGCGTCTCGCCTTTTTGTAAGATTAAGGGAAGCCAAGGGAGTTCAGGTTAATTTAGTGTGTCCCTGAAGAGGCTGAGGACTTGGAAAAAAAATAAAAAAAGCCTCTGATGGTGGTTTTGTGTTTCATGAGAGGAACTGAAGGACTCGGGTCAGGAATTTCTGCTCTGCGGCTGAATCAATCTGCAGGTTTTGGTAAAGCAACCTCCGGTTTTAACACACCTGCAAACCAGAGGGGAGAATGCTGGCACACTACCCCAGACCCAGAGTCCATGCAAAGGTACCCCTGGATCACAGGCTTTGGACTGGCATCTTTGCAGAGCATCATTTCAGGGGGCTGTCCCCAAACAAACTCCAGCTGATCACACACAAGAGCGCTCATGGCAGCATGATTGACTCCACCTGCCCCCCACCAGCTCTGTGATCAAATCACATTTGCCCACTTTAGGTTTCTGCCCTTTCTCTGCATGAAAATGTCAAGCAAACAAAGGAGAGGGAAGTAATGGCGGAAAAAAAGCAAAGCCATGTGGGTAAAAAGTGCTTCCCAAAGCCACAAAATAAGCAGCTGGGGAAAACTGAGAACTATATTGCCTTTAATCTCTAAGATAAACAGGTTCAGTCATTTTAGATATTACAGTAATATCTGTGGCTTTAAAAAAAAATACAAAAATCAACCTGTAGCTGAGCCATTAGGTCCACAGTGTCACTGTAATGCTTGCTTCAAACCAAAATGAAAATCTTTGAAAGTGAGAAGATTTCAAGAGGCTCTTATTAAAGTGAGAGGTGACTATTCTGGCACTATTGATGTGAAGGAGAAAGTCACTGTGACAGGGTTGATGACTAATTTCTGGTTTATTCACTCCCTGAAACAACTTTGTGAGAAACTTGGAAAATATGTGAAGGGACAAGTGGGCAAAGCCACACAAGGCTCTGACCTCAGCAACTTTCCCCACATAAAGAAGTCACAGCTACATGGGGTGGGAGAAGAATTCCAAGAGTGCTACTGTCCTGACACTGGTACCTCAATGCCACACACACTGAGAGTCAGATGAGATGAATCACAACAGCCTGGGTTCAAAGCAGAGTTAGCAGGGACCAATACCTCTTATCAGGGCACAGAATCATCTCCCTGTTGCAGGATCAGGGTGTTGGTTCCTCCACAGTGAGCAAACCATGCTCTGCTAGAGCAAGGATTTATGGAAAAGTGTCAGGGAAATCAAGAAAGAGCAGGGAGGCAGAACGAGCTGTTTGCATCCTTCAAGTGAAGCAGAGGACTGCCTGTGAAGATGAACTTTAATTTAAACCACAGGCAGGAAGAGTGTTAATGCAACACCCACCTCATGCAGCTTTTCCAATAAGGGCTATAACACAACAAAAGCAGCTGAAGAGGCTTTTCTCATAGAATCTTCTAACTCACTTAGTAAAGCCAGGAAAGCAAAATTCTTCTGGAGATCTTCCATGTCCTTAATTTGCTGAATCCAAATATTTACATGCATCTTCTATAACCACTGCTGCTTAGATAGAGAGCTCTCCTCAAGTGGGAAGGGTGAGTGTGATGTAGTGTTATGGAGGCTGTTAGTGCATACCAGAAGCCTCAAGAATTCTCCAGCATTTCTATTCAGGATGTGCTAAGATGGCAATACTTGCATGGTGAATGTGTTTTTACTGTGTGTTTTTATGATGTTTTCATTATATGCTTTTATTATGTGGTTATAAGCTGCTAGAATGGAAACAGGAACTATAAAGTTTGATTGATTGTTATATTCCCATATATAAATGGAGATTATTTTTTTTCCACTAGAATCTATGAATGACAGACAAGTTTGATTGAGATGCTAGTCCGAGCATTAAGTCCACTCCTGGAGTAATCAAATCCAGCTCCTCAAATCAAGTCAATGCTGATGGAATCATAGAATATGCTGAGTTGGGAGGAGGCCACAGGGATCATCAAAGTCCTGGCCCTGCACAGGATAAGCCCAGTGATGCTTCTCAAGTCATCAGGCCCTCAGCTTTACACAGCTAGAGGGGCAGCTGGGACACTTGGTGCTCTGTGTGTCCCCACACATCTCCAGGAGCTCAGGCCACCAGGGTTCTGAAATCCCTGAGGCTGAAGCAGGAGCTAAATTCAGAAACCAAAGAGGGTGTCACAGGCTCACGTTTAACATCCTATTTCTGATGAGGTTTAATTTAGACAACAGAGTCAAGAGCTCCAAAGTGACTCTGTGTTCTCATTTAGGGCTTAATATTTTGTGATGTGCAAGGTCTGATGAATGCCACCAAACACCTCGTGTTCCCCCTGCTCTCCCCATGCACAGTGTGGCCCCTGCTGTGCTGCTCCACTGGTGCCTGCACCATCCTGGTGGGATTTCACTCCAGTGGCAAGTGGAGGAGCACCAGTTTGATAACATCTGTTTGTGGTGGCCACAGTGATGGGCTCTTCCCCAGGGCTGCAGGGCCTCAGCACCAGGCAGCATCAGTGAGGGCAGAGTAACACTTTGTGCAGTCCCCCCGTGTGAGGCTGTACTTTACAAACCTTCCAAAGCAGGTATCTGTTAGGCCAATGAACACTGCAACTGGTTTCAGCTGACACAGATTCTGCTTTTTTTTTTCTTGCTGTACTGGGGGCCTATTCCCTGCAATGCTCCTTTTGTTGTTCACCTACCCTGGAGACAGCAGCTCACTGTGAAATACCTCTCAGGCACCTCATCCCAGACAGAGCCTTTTCTCTTACAGACCTGAGAAGGCTATCAGCACCCAAAATTCCCTGCAGAGGCCTTTGAAGTTGCTGGTCAACCCAAGAGTGAGGCATGGTGAGGTGTTTGCTGGGAGTGGAAACACCCTGGCTTTCAAGGAAGCAAACCCAAGAATCTCCTTGTAATTTATTTATAGGAAGAAACAAGGGAAATCTTTCATGTTCCTCCGAATAAACCTCTCCCCTGGCTTGACTCAAATAATTCAAAAACCTTGCAAGGAGTGGAAGCATTTCCCCATCCTCTGTAGATTTTGTGCTTTGTACTCTTCCTTGCTAAATATATGCCAGCACATATACACCACTTACTGCAGCATGCAGGCTCATGATCTTTGCATGGCTTCTTCCCCTCTAGGACTGCCATAAATAAATCACTAGGTCAGGGAGGCTGCTACATGCCTGTGGTCTCTCTCCCCCACACTGGCTCTTCTTCTCTCCCCTTCCTCCTCCTGCATTTGTACAAAACACTTCAACCTGCAAGGAGTGTTCCCTGCAGCCCCCCCTCCCACGGGTGCTCTGTGCTAGGTGTGATCTGGCAGCAGATCATTCCTATTCCTCACCACACAGGACACTAATGATCCCAGATCAGAGCAAAAATCACATTTTGGCACAAGCTGCACTAAAGTTTTCCCTCTCAGGGAAGGTGCTCACTGAGCTGACAAATCAGATTCCCACAGAGGTGAGTTTTCGAGCGTGTGGTGCTGCAGGGCCAGGGGCGGGTATTCAAAAATTCAATTTTGGAACCCAGAAGGGAAGTGTGATCTTGAAAATATCCTGTCCTGGCTGCTTCTAATGTGACTGGAGTGTTTGCAATTCCTTAAGAGTTCTTTTGGATCAATGTAGGTGATTTTTCCTTGGTGTTGGCCACCAAAAGGTGAGCTCTAGCCAAGAAGTTCCGTTCTTGCTCCACAGGAGGACCTAACCTGGGGGCCATGCTCTCCCTGCACCTTCTGGCTGGAGCTCTTCAGGGGAAATCCTTTTGCCCTACTTTACTCCTTCAAAAATTCCCTTTACTTCAAAGCCTAAGCAATTCCCTCGGCAGCTCTGCCCACCACAAAGGACATGAGGGATGAGAAATATTAGTAGAAAAGAGAAGGGGGGAAGAAAAAAGAGCATTTATTATTGATGGGGGGCAGAGCGACAGTCACCGTAGTTACAGAAATCAAGTGCCTTTCCAGAGCTGAAATGAGGCTTCACATTAAAGCCCTTTTGCACAGCAGTTTTTTTAGCTGTTAGCGAGAGGTGGAGAGAAGAAAAAGTTACATTCTTAATGTTACCCTTTTAGGTTTTGTCATCTTTGCTAAATGGAACATATTGTCAGATCTCGTGTTTTCCTGGCAGAAAAATTCTCATTTGCAAAGGACCATGTGTGCATGTGCATTTTTTTTTTTTTGTTCCTTTTCTTTTTTTGGTTGTTTTAATTGCTGTTGTAACCTGCACATTTTGCAAATATTACAATCATAATTTTCCAAAGCACCCTAAGAGGGAGAGGAAAAAGCAAGAGAGCCTTCCTGCAGGTTTTTTCAGGTGTGCTCATCACTAAGGTGATGGATTTTTGAGTGGTTAACAGTGCTGTCTTGGCTAGCCCAAAGGAGGGTAATAAAGATTTCCCCTTTGTCTATTCCTGTGTTGTCACCTGCAGCCCTCTTTTTCCACTCTGACTTCTCACAGGTGGGAACAATCTGAAATCTCAAATTATTCTTGCAAGAAACCCCCTCTCACACCTTGCAGTGCCCATACACAGCTTGTTCTTTCATCCTACATGTGAGATTGTTTATCCAAACTAGGTAGAATTCACCCCCTCAACATGGCTGTAGAGAGTAATTGGTTTTCTGTCAAGTATAGGACAAGACTAATCAAACCTGTCAGTCTGAAACAGGTCAAAACTAGAGTCAAATATGACCTGTGCTTCAAGGGCCATGAAATGCAGGAATACGGTGCTGGAGGTGCTGCAGAAACAACCTGAAAGAAATGTCATGTCTTAGCAGCTTTAATTAGAGATAAAAGACAAAATTCGAAACTCGCTGAGGTCTCAGTTTGGCATCTGAACCTTGTATCTGTTTATCAGCCACTTCAAGTCTACAATTATAAGTGAGAATTACATATCAGCTCGGACTTATCTCGGGGGGATGTGTTGTTAAATTCAATTCACTGCTGGTTGTGTGCAAGAAATGTGTGCATCCTTCATGCACACTGAGAACGTGGGCATCTTCTGAGCCACTGAAAACACGGCCTTGCTGGGTTAGTTATTTCTCTGTCAGGTGGGAAAAAAGGGTGAAACATGTGGGTTAGGGCAGGAACAGAGATCAGGGAGGAGTCTTGTGTCATTTCTGTTCCATGACTATCAGCCAAAGGCTTCTTTGTTCCTCTGGTGACCGTGCAAGGCAAACACTGCAAGTGCAGGTGTGAAGAAGAGGCTGGGACAGCTTGGGTAGTGTGGGATGCCAGTGCTGGCAGTGACATTTGGGCACTCACACCTCCTTGGCTGCAGGGCTTTGCACAGGTCCATGGAGATGCAGTAACTGCCCACGTTCTCCAGAGCTGAAACACCTTTCTTCTCCTGCCTTCTGCCCTGGGCATCACAGCAGCTTCACAGAATGAGCAAAACATACCCAGGTTGACGACACCCCCCAAAAAGAAGGGGCCCCCATGATGTGTGTGTGTATAAACACCCATGCACACACAGCACTGCCACCCAGTGGCTTGCTAACCACAAAGGGGAGCTGCAAACTTGGTCTAGGGTGGGGTTTTCTCCCCTAAATGCCATTAACATGGTGCACAGATGTAACACAAACACATACCCAGCTCTGCCTTCCCGACCTGGAGTGCCCGGCTTGGCAGGCACACAGGGCCAGGCTGCAGGAGTGAGCAAGCTGTGCAGCTGCAGGTGGAAATATCAGTTCCTTGGCATCAGGTTCAGGTAACAGGCAATTTGCAATTATCACACATATTCTGCCTTTTCCCTTTTTTCCTCCCTTTTCCGTTTTTTGTGTGCCTGTGGTTAATTGCAAGGGGGAGGACGGCAGACCTTATCTCTCCTGACTAGTGGTGGCAAAACTGAAAAATTGTTTTCATTACCAGGTGGAAGGCTTTTCACATGCAAATTATCGATATCATTGTGAATGTGGCATTTTTATTAATCCAAACCAGCTTATCTGACCAGAAAGAAAAGAAATATCATTCTTGTTTTATATCAAACATTTTGCTCTGACAACAGCGAGTCATATTTGATGAAATATTGCATGGATCACACCATTTTTACAATTTAGTGCAGGAGAGAAAGAAATACAAAGGGCTAATGGATGGGGTGGGGTTTGGGGATTTTTTGATGGATTTGGGGTTGGGATTTTTTTGGTTTTGCTCTTTTTATCTTTAAGACACTTCTCCTAAATGCCAGTCAAGTGATGCAAGTTCACATAAGCATTTTAACTTTTTTTGTTCAACATCAAAGAAACTGATCTGGTTTTATAGATGTATTTTTATCTCTCTATTGTGTGCACTTCTCCTTCAGACACTGGGAAAATAAGGTCACGTTCCCTACTGAGTCCATCCTTTTCTATTGATTTTACTTTCTTAAAATCCTAATAGAGCTTGAAATTAATACAGTTTAATTTTCTTCTCCCTTTCTTGTGAACCAACAAAGCTTTCTTATTGCTGCTACACCAGTCTGGGTACAAAGAAGATGACAGACTTGGCACATCCTCTTTCCAATGGCAAAAATCCTTGAAAAGAGAAAATCAGGAGGTTTTTGGCTCTTTATCCAAGGATGTAAAGGCTCTCCCTCCCTGTCTAGAAGATGAGGAGCAGGGGATGCTTCTTTACCCATTTCAACAGGGCATGGATCACAGAAAGTTATGGACCCCTGTAATGTGGCAAAATTCAGATTCACTGACTTTAGGACAGGTCTAAATTCTTCTCTGCCTGAGAGAATTCTAAATTCTTCTGCTCTCTGCCTGATAAAAAAAAAAAAAAACAACAACAACAACAACAACAACAAAAAAAAACAAAACAAACAAAAAAAAAACAAAAAACAAAAACAAAAAACCACAAACACCACCCAAAACAAACCACCAAAACCAAACAACAAGAAAAGCCCTATTCATATTCCCTAGCATGGGACAAACAGCTTTTCCAGGGTCTGGGAGCTCCTCCAGGAGCTAGGTCAATGCACTTCAGTAATGGATATAGCCACTTCAGTATCCAGCTGGAAAGCATTTACCCAAGGGTAGATGAAGCCAGGTGAGGAGACTGGCAGCTCTGGAAGCTGCTTAGCTGTGACCAGCACCCTCCACCCATGAGCAGAGCTGCTGGGGAGGTACTCCCCAATCCCTTGCTCAGCGTGGAGACCAGCAAGAGCATTCAGGAGAAGATGAAGGGCATCAAACCTACTGAATCAGCATCCTTCCTTCCTGCCAGTGAACCTGCTGGGGAGAAAAAGACACTTCATGGCCCTTGGGAGTCACCTCTCTGCCGTGGGAGGGTTTGGCTGGTGAAAGCAGCCAGAGGCAGGGTCGGTGTCAGCAGTGACAGGGTGGAACACGACAGCCCTGGGTAACACAGGCTGCTGTGCCCCTGCCCCTTCCTCACGTCAGAGCAGTGCTCAGCTGTATAAAACGGGCTGTAAACTCTGCTCATTTTGGCAGGCAGACACGGTAAAGGTTATGTGTGCTTTACAGCATTACAGAATCTGAGGGGGAAAGGTCCCCTGAGACCTCTCGCTGCACCAGGTCCTAGCGTTTGCCACAGCGTGGCAGGGACTTCATGGGGCATCCTCCCTGCCCCTCCTTTGCTTGTTCAGGAGTCACTACCCTCCTCAATGATGTGTCTCACATAGATTAAAAGCATTTTAAATATGTACTATTTTTGCACACTCTGTGCCTTTCATACCCACATCTTAAATTCATCACCTCTCTGCCAGTTGTTTGTAAATGTCCCCAGGTGTTTAACACTTATTCTCTGGATCCTCTGAGCTATTGCTGGTGAGTGTGGTTATTACATATTCCTGATATTTCTCAAAGGCCAAAGGAAAATGTAAAAATGCCATTTCTTTTCTCTTCCCCTTACAAAGCAGAAAATGCAATATTGCTCTGGTGCAGTTACTTCAGCTGCAATGCTAACATTTTATTTTTTTTTAAGTAGACCTTATTGTATTTACTGCAAATGTTCCAGATACAGAATTACTTCCTCAAATTATTAGGAACTAGAAGATATAATCAGCTTTTATTCTGTTTTAGAACATATTACTCTACCACAACAGTCTATTTGCGACAGTTTGCTCTCATCTTCCTGCAACCCATCTTACAAATGAGACATAAAATTGAGGCTGTGGATGCTTATGGACCCAATCCTGCAACATTTATGCACCTGTTTAAGCTGAATCATGTGAAGATTTGTGGTGAATTGAATGTGCAGAACGACTAACACTTGAGGAGCTATGGCAATTGCTCCAAAGCAGTCTGCAGTTCTTCAGGATAAGGAGCAATGCATGAAACTGGTGCATTATCAGGGTGCATTATCTGCTGCTCCCCCAAAATCTGGCCAGGATGCTGTAAAGGATGGACTTGGAGTGAATGCAGAGTAAACTGTCCTCTCTGTAGTCAGTATTATTATATTAATTTCCTCTTATCACTGCAGTAAGACTCCTGACTGTGCAGAATTTAGCCCTCAGCAGTGCAATGAGATCTCGAGGTTTTCGCTGCAGAGTCACACTTGGTGGTGTTACACAGCTTTGTTAATTGATTACAAAACAATTCAGCAAGCTGCACTGTTCCTGCATCTTCTATCCAGCTTGCTGCCACCTCACCTCAAACCAGCTGCACTTCAAGGTCCTGGTCCCTGTGTCTGAAGCCCAATCAGCCACAGAATGACCTTTTTTTTTGACCTACATCTTTCAGAGGAATAAAGCAACAGATGACACCAAGTAGAGGATTCACAGAGCTCTTTGTGTGAGCCTCTAGCAATGGAGCTCTCCACTGAAGGGCATCAAGCTCAGCTCACCCTGCAAGGAGGATTTTTTTATTTTCAGTTATTTCAGTTAACAGCAGCATTTCCATTGACTTACACAGGAGCAGAGCCAAATCCCAGCGTGTCTTTTAAGAAAAGCTACTCCTCAGCAGAAGCAGCATCTCAGCAGACAGGATGCCCTTGCCCCTGAGAGTCCTTGTCCAGGCAAACCAGCTCCCACCGTGCTCTGAACGATCCCCCCACTTATTCCTCAGCCTCCATCGAGATTTCTGCTCTTGCACATTGGCACTGTGATTGGCAACTGAAACACAAAGATCAGACAAAAGAGGCTGAAACACCACCTGGGACGGAGCTGAAAGAGATGCAGGAGCAGATATCTCCATCTGTATTCTCGAGGACGTGTAGGAGGGGAAGCCAGCTGCGGTGTGGTGCTCCCGAATCACAGGGGACTGGCTGGTGCTCTGCCCCGCTGCATCTCGGGAAGCCCCAATGTCAGTCCCTGCACCAGCAAGGTCACCTCAAAGCCTGCTTCCTCATCCTCATACCAGTCACACTGCTGTGAAACTCCACAACAGGGTGGGCAAAAGGAGTCCAAGATGAATAAAACAGGAGGAGAACGAGGCTTTTCTCAGATTTATGCAGAAAGGTAAATTATGGGGCTACTTTACGCCACCTAAAATCACTTTCTCCCCAGGGCCCTGAATATGCTTTATTATAAAAGCTGTATGCTGGAGTGTAAATTTGCCATATATACTACAGTATAATTGTACCAGACTCACCTGTGTTTTATTCTTTTACCTATAAATGTAATGGTGATTTGTTTGTCTCCTCTTTCTACAAGAGTTTCAGAATCCCCAGGAAAGCACGTGGGCCGTAACACGCTCCTTCCACCATTTGATCCAGGTAAAGCGAAAAGTCTTGTGCTGAGTGTGCCTTCCCAAGCACGATGCTGATGTTAGGCATCCCTGTGCATATGGACAGCTTTATCCTGGTGCAAGGCACCTCGGCAGGAATCACACAACACTGACAGTGTATCGCACTGTACTTCTGAATGGATGCAAAAAGCCGTGCACAGAAGGGAAAATGGCAGCTTTCCAAGTGGCCCCAGTTAATAGCTCTGTTTTGCTTAATGGTGCCTCCCATTCAGACTAAAGATGCTGTTTTAAATATGTAAGCAATTAGTATCTCTCGCTCTCAACACATCTGTGCTGCTTCTCTCTGCTGCATTATAAATCTACCGCGTGCCTCTCCAGCTCGGCAGTGCATATATCACCAGATATTCTGATTTTCAGCAACTTTCTGGTCTGAAGGAGTTGTGCTTGGATTTGGCTCTGCCAGGCTGGTCTCGCCTAAACCCTGATACGGCCAGCCTCTCCTCTCCAGGTGTGTCACTGGACTAACAGATAACAGGGATAAAGGGAAAAGCACCTCTTGGGGGTTCTTCTGTCCAGCCAGTACTTTTGTGTTTTTCCCAGCTTTCACACACTTTCTGTGTAGAAACTGCAGGTTTTTCTCTCCATAACAAAACCCAAGGGTGCCTGTAGCCTGCAGGAGAATGTTTGCAGAGGTTGCAGCGTGGTTGAGATGCAGCCAAGCATCTCAGAAGCAGAACACCCACCTTGCAGTTTTGTTCTAAAATAAATTCTGCCCGTTCGAACTCCAACGGGATCTAGAGTCATGGCAGGACCAGTACGGTTATGACGGTCAGTATTTATAGGAGTGCAAGGAATCATTGCTGCTAAAATAGCAGTTGATAGTAATAGAACTGGGTGTGATGTGTTATTTAGCTTTTATTCTTTTTTCTTCTTTTTTTTTTTTTTTCTTTTTTCTTTTTTTTAACGGAGTGCGCTCCATGCCAAGAGCTCTGCTATTGCCCGTCCCTCGCCAAGGGAGGAGAAGGTACAGCCAGCGCACCGCGCGCGGGAGTTCCCGCTGTCTGATTTTATTACAGTTTTTGTCCTTTCGGGGAGAAGCCGCCCCGCCTGCGCGGTGCCCACCCCCCTCCCCGGCCAGGACCGACCCCGCCACACCGCGCGGTGGGCGCAGGGGAGGAGACGCCACAGCGGCGAGGAGCGCAGCCCCGCTGCTGGGGGTGCCAGGGGGCTGACCAGGACTGACCGGGACTGACCGGGGCTGGCCGGGGCTCGCAGGGCGCGGCGGAGGCGGCGGCTCCGGGCCCCCCGCGCTCGCCCCCGGGCCGCGGTGCGGCCGCTGCGGGACGCGCGGGCCGCGGGGACGCGCCGCAAACTTTAGCGGCGGGGGGCGGCCGGGCCGAGCCCGCCCCGAGCGCCCCCTCCCCGCCCCCTCCGCAGCCTCCCCGCGCCGGCGGGGCGGGCCGGGGGCGCCGAGGGGCGGAGCGGCCCCGCCGGGCGGCGGCGGCGGCGGCGCCGAGCCGGGACGCGGCGCCGGGCTCCGCACCCCGCGGAGCGGCGCGGAGCGGCCCAGCCCGGCCCAGCCCCGGAGCCATGCCGCTGCCGTGCCGGGGCTGGACGCTGGCGCTGCTCACGCTGCTCGTCGGTTTCCTCATCTTCGCCGATATCTCGGAGATCGAGGAGGAGAGCGGGTAAATCCCCCGTCCCCGCGCGGAGGAAGGGGCGCGGAGCGGAGCGGTGCCGGGGACCGGGGAGGAGGCGGCGGCGGCGGCGGAGGGGGCGGGCGCCCGGACAGTTTCTTTGTCTCCGGCTCTCCCGGTTTATGCCGTGCCCAAGTGGGAAGGAGAGCGCGCTGCGCTCCCGCGCAGCTCCGCGGGGCCGCTGGCAGCCCCGGGCGGGACCGCCCCGCCGCCGGGCAGGACGGGCAGGATGGGGCAGGATGGGGCACGGGGCCGGGGGTCAGCCACCCCGGGCCGGGCAGGGCTGCGGGAACAGGTACCTCTTAGAGACGCGGTGGTACCGGTCCGAACAGGGATGCTGGAGCAGGTACCGGTCCCTTCAGGGATGCTGTCCCGGTAGGGACGAGCAGGTACCGCCCCGTTACAGGCACTGAGGTGCCGGTCCGGGTGGGGATGCTGGAGCAGGTACCACTCCCTTTACAGACACTGAGGTACCAGTCCGGGCAGAGATGCTGGAGGAGGTACTGCTCCCATTAGAGACGTGGAGGTTCTTTTAGAGAGGCTGAGGTACCAGTCCAGGGATGCTCTGTCAGGTACAGGTCTGGGTAAGGATGCTGGAGTGAGTACCGGTCTGATTAGAAATGTTGGAGCAGATCCTGGTCTGGAGAGAGGGATTTTAGCACGGGCAGTGCTCAGGTGCTGATGGACGGATGGAGCAGGTTCCTTAGTGGGATATTGGTGTGAGTGGTCTGGTGGACAGGGACGCTGGGGCAAGTTGCAGCCCAGGGGGCTTAAGTGCCACTGCTGGTCCAGATGGGTGTGGTGGAGAGGGCACCAGCTGATGGGAGTGATGGATAACTGAGCAGTCTGCAGGTGGATAAGGGACCAGCCTGTGGGATAGGAGAGATTGAGCAGGGTTGGGGTGATGGAGCAGAGAGTTTAACCCACTGGTGTGTCCCTGTGGGATGTGTTGGGGGCTTCATGATCACCCCTTACTGATCACTGTCGTGGTCAGTGTTTACCTGCAGGTGCCATGTATGGCAGGGGCTAAAGCAGCCTGTCAGTCTCAGGAGCAACACCCTTCCCACCCCATAAACCCCATCTCTGAGGTCTGCTCGGAAATTTAGGGGATAAGAGGAACAAATGCAGAGAGGAGGCTTTCCATTAACTTGGGGAACTTGCTACAGCAATGTGGAAAAACAAATAATTTTAGTAATGAGATGTGCACTCAGGGCACCCAAATGACACAAAGGTCTTTCTGTTTGGGACCAGTCTTTGTCCACTGTGTTACACCAAAACAAACACCTTTATGAGATGATAAATGAAATGCAGTGATGTTTGTTTATTGTTTCATTGTTATGTTATGCTGGGTGCCACAGGCAAGAAGTGCTTAAAGGTCAGTAGCCTTGTCCAGAAACATCCAGCACCAGACTGTGGGTTACCAGGGTAGCTGAATTGTTGCTCTGCAATGAGCTGGCACTATCTATATAATAATAAAGGAAATTAAAGTCTTCTGATGCATCCTCCCCATTGGACAGGCTGCTCTGATCCCCTTGCTTTCCTCCCTTCTCCTTTTCCAGCTTCTGTTCTTTCTTCTCCTCCCCTATCTGCTAGATCTGCCCACTAGAACTTGCTGTGCCCTTATTGAAAATCTATTCTGTTTTGTTACTTACTTGTCCTGTTTTTCACCCTGGTTCATTAGGGATTCCCAGTATTGTGTCTTTTTTCTCCTCTCTTTTCTGTCCATTGTATGGAAATTGGCTGTTTTGCTGGCTGCTTATCTCCCAACCCTGGCATCTGAGTTTGTTGCTGTAGTTCCTCCAAGGAAGTACTGCCAAGCGGTGCGGCGGCAGGGACGGCAGCGGGGTCAGATGAGTTGTGTAGGAACAGCCAGCAGCTTGTTGCACACAGCATCAGAAATGGGAGTGCAGGAGGGAGCTGGCAGAGGAGAGGAGCACCCTGCACCCAGGGGTGAAGGAGGGTCCTGTGTCCCCTGATACATGTGATCACCAAACCTTTCACACACGGGTCAGTGCCCACATCAGCTGTGCTTCCCATACGGGGATAAACCGAGCAAAGGTGGGACCCTGCTGTGTTAATTAGATATTATTTAATCATGAAGTCGGGCAAACTGAACCTTTCTCTTGCTTTGTCCTCTCCCACACACCTTTCCCTATTGGATCTCTCGAGTGTTTGGGGTTTGATGAGCTCCTGCATCCCAAGCACAGTAAGGGACCAAACACTGCTCACCTTGCACAGAAGCCTGGCACGGCGGGCACTTCATCCCTGTGTGCTGCCTTAGTGCCAGGGATGGTGAGCACGGTGCTCTGACCTGGCTGAAATGAATTGCTGTGGTGACATGGAAAATGCTTTTCCATGTCTGGTCTGCAGCAGCTCAGGGGATGATAGAGAGTTTTCAGCTGTGGGAGCCACATAATAGCGTTTTTTGTTAACAGGTCCTGTAGGTAAAGGGAGCTGTGTGACAGCAAAAGTGCACAGCAGCGTAGAGAAGAGCCCCTTCCAAAGTTTTCCAGGAGCTCTCTGTGTGTCCAGGAGGGAACAGCTCCTCTCCGTGAGAGCCTTGGGAGATGGTGTATATTTGTGCAGCTTTCTCCCATATCAGCAATATTTGGCTGTTGTATCGTGTGGCTCAGCATCCTCCTCCACTCCCCCCCCAGACCCCCCTGGCTTTGATCAGTGCAGCAGGGAAGGAAGGAGCTGCCCAGCTGTCCCCTGGCATGCTGGTGGCACTGAGGGGGGGCTGGGAAACATAGGCAGGTGCAACTCTTTTCTTCTTTTTCCTTGGCGTCGAAACACTCTCTAATTACTGCGAGGAGCAAACAGCTTGCCCACTTTTACACGTACCCTGCCCCCTGCCTGTGATTTGGATTGTCTTTGGGAGAACGTGCCTCGTTCGGGTGGGAGTGGGGAGGAACAGATTTCTCTCACCTACAAACACTGAGAAATTTCAGAAAGAAAACGCAAAACGTCCATCAGGTAAAAAGTAAGAGAGAATGTAATACTACTGGCAAAAGGACAAAAAAACCCCAAACCCGTGCTGTTTCTCTGGACAATAAGTTCCCTGCATCGCAGGTGAAGGGAGGTGGGAGCCGAGGGCAGCTGGAGCTGCTCTGCCTGCCAGAGGCTTCTGACGAAGATGTTCGTGCCTTAAGCAGTCCCATCTCACTCCTCTAGACATCCTCATGCCACCTCCCACAGCCGGGAGATGCTGAAACAAAGAGGTGTTGGGGCAAGGAGGAAAATTCAGCAGTTTCTCGCTCCTGGTGCTGCACCGCTCTCGCTTAGCCCGTTCCTCCCACCCTGCAGCCACCCCTGTGCGCGGGTGTTCCCCCTGCTGCATCCTTGTCACTGTCTGCAAGTCTGCACTGTCACACACCTGCGGCTGTGTGGCTCGGGTGGCAGAGCTGCGGGATGCTGGCGGGATGCTGGCGGGATGCTGGCGGGCAGGGACACGCTCGCCCCGCTCACCCGGCGTGTGCTGCTCCGTGAAGTATTTGCTGTGGTGAATGAGTGGTCCTGGCACTTTGTTTCCGAACAGCCAGCTGGTTCCGGGCTGCTGAACTTTTCCTGCAGCCCGGTGGCGCCTGTGTTTCCATGCACCGCTCCCGCTCTTTGTTTGGCTGGCAGGGAACAAAAGACACGCTCCCGTCTGTCTTGGGGAGCGCTGGTGCCATCGCAGCCATCCCTTCATCCACAGGGCAGCGGGACGGAGCTGTCCCCGCAGAGGGAAACAAAGGGCTGGGCATCGATGGGGATGGTTATTGCCGGTGATGAGGAAAATTCTGCTCCGGTTTCAGGGGACTCTCTTTGTTACTCTGCGCCTGCTGTTGCAGTTCTGCAGGGGTCCGGCTGTGTCCTGATTGTCTGTAGAGGGAGCTGGTGACCCGCTGCCTCCAGGTGACTTCTCGAATTAGGTCTGAACCATCTTAGGGAGCACTTGACACTTGGTAATGGGTTGGTCTTAATATGAGTCAACCTTTTTCCTGCTAGCCCAGACCACATGCCTTTCCATCCTGATTACAGGAGGAATTATATTCTCCTCGCTCGAAGTGACGAATGGGAGTCGCTGATGTTGCTGGCCTGCCTGCCGGGGAGCTTGTCAGTAAATTGCCACTTTTCCCTCGTGTGCCCTTTTCTAACTCCTGCCTTTCAAAGGCTCCTCGGGAAGGGAGATTTTGTGTCCTTTATGGAGGCTGCTGTGCTTGCTATGAGCGGGCTGTGCTGGTGAGGCTCCTTGTCAGGGCTGGTCCATGGGGTATAAACGTCCTGCTCACATCTTCCAGGCTGTGATTTACTGCACCTAGCCCAGAGTTAGTCTAAGACTTGCTCTCCACCAGAAAGTTTTGCTGGAGAAAGTGCTGCAGTCTACCAACGAGAGCTTTTGTACGCTGGCACAGTGGGTGTGTGCAAGCCAACAATTATCCAGGTTGGGCTGGAGCAGGAAAAGCTCCCGGCAGGACAGGAGCCCGCAGACATCCTGGAAGTATTCATGTAAATGGAGCCAAAGGAGACCTTTGTACTCCTTGGGTATGGCAGGGCTCTAATAAAAGCTCCGTGACACATCAGGCTGGAAAATAAAAGCAGTGTTGGAGCGCTGATTTGAGTAAGAAAATACTCAGGGTAGGCTTTGATTGCAGCTCTTCTGACAACAACGCGAGCACAAGCAGCCCATTTCAGGTTGGCTGCAGAGCTCCCTCTCCTCCCCTTGATACACTCCCTCACCTCCTGCAGCCCTGCAGGGGCAGGGCAGGCTGCCACAAAAACATATCCAAACCCCTGTACTCCTGCCTGGAGCAGGCTGGGGGAGATGAATGTCCATAGCTTGTTTCCTTAAGCTGAGCTCTGAGGGAGTGGTGGGAGCAGTGGTACCTGAGGGGAGGGCTGGGAGCAGCAGGGTGGAAAGCACTCTCAGACCCCCAAGCAAGCCAGTGGAACAAAAAAAGAAAAGCCAGTGCTAAGGGATTTCCAGTACCTCTGTTGAAAAGTTACTCCACAGTTCAGTACTGGTTGTCAGCAGCTTGCAAGACCCCCAAGGAGGAAGTTTCTGACCTTGCTGGTGAGGAGAGCTGTGGTAGGAGGATGCAAATCACCAGCCAGCCCTTCTTGGATGCAGCATTGCTGTAGCCAGGCCAGTTCATGCGACCAGAGCAATGAAAACAATAAAGCAGTTCCCAGCAGGGCTTCAGGTTTTCCTTTTTGCCCAGGTGGGCTTTTTGTGTCCCACCTCTAACCCTGCAAGGGCACAATTCCAGTGGGGAATGCAGGGGAAGCCTTCCTGTCCCAGCAGAGAGCAAGGAGCTGCGGGTGTTGGCTCATTTAGCGAAGCCTTGTTGAGCAGCTAACGGGGAGTTCAGAGACTCAGCCTCAGCAGTGCCGTGGCTGCTCCTCTGGGACCAGGGCCAGCAGTGACACAGCAGATCCTGCTGCTGCCACCACCCCTCCCAGCTTTTCCAGGCATCACCAGCCCCCCCCCCCCCAGCCTTCCCCAGGCATGGATGAACTCAAGGGGCTTTTGATCTTCCAGGAAAAGCATTTAACAGGAGTGCCTTTGTCTTTCCTTGGGCTTTCAGGCTGCCCTAATGTTAAGACAAGAGGAGATGGTCTCAACCAGCACCAGGGGAGGTTTGGATTGGGTAGCGGGAAAAAGTTCTTCACTGAGAGGTCTGACAAAGATTGGCACAGGCTGCCCAGGGAAGTGGTGGAGTCATTATCCCTGAGGTATTTAAAAGATGTGTAGATGTGGCTCTTAGGAACGTGGTTTCACCCTGGACTTAGCAGTCTTGGTTGGCTGTTGGACTCAGGGATCTTAAAGGATATTTTTAATCTGTATGACTCTGTGATTCTATAGTTACTTTGCTTTTTAATCCTCAAGAATAGCACTACTTAAATACATCAGGCACATTGCTATAAAAACCAGTTGTTCCAGACCAGACTTCTTCTAATTGCCTCCCACATTTGTTTTCCCTGGGCCTGGGTCATCCTCAGCAGCAAGAAATAAGCCCAAAGTACAACATTAGACAATAATTATTTTGCTGTTTCTCTGGCTTCCATCCTCAGTTGCCTCAGGAAACAGGGAAGTTCCCTGGCAAAGTAAAATCACTGGAGGTGCAGAGTTTCAGGTGTCCTTCAGCAAACACCACTGCAGAGCAGACAGGTGTCAGCTTCTCAGTCACTTGCAATGCAATAGAAAAAGAAAGAAAAAAGGAAAAGGAAACAAGGAGAGTGTCTTTACAGCTCCTTTGTCTTCATGTTTCTGCTGTAAATCCTTGTCTTGGCTGGCAGCAGCCTTGATGGTGGTGGCGGCCTTGGGAGATGCATCTGCACCAAGAGCAGCAGAATTTGCTCTGATTGGGAAGTGAAGGGACTGATCCAAGGACGTGGGCACGGCTCTGCTGAAACCTGCCAGAGCAGTGACAGTGGTGTAGAGTGAGAGCTCTTTCCAAACTTCAGTCTGAATGCTTCTTGCTATTGCAGATCAGGACCTTTTTATTGCATGCAGAAGTCCCCTGGGAATATCCCAAACACAAACCCCACCCCAGGCTTGCTGTCTTCAGGCTGAGCACGCTGTCCCTCCCTGTGCAGTGCTCTCCACAGGCAGGGCTGCTTTGAAGAGCACATTTTGTCACAGTTTTGGAGTGCTCTCTCAAGGCATCCTCAGTCAAGCAGCATCCCAGTGGGCTCCAGTGAGCTCCCTAACCCTAACCCTAACCCATGTGTCTGGCAGCTCTGAATCCAAGGATGGTTTTTACAGGCAGGCTTTGCCAGCACCTTCAGGAATATCACTCAGCTCTCAGGCAGTGGCTACAACAGGGGCCATGTTTCCCCTGCAAAGGAAAAAAGCATCATCATGAGGCATCTGCAGCACCTTTTCAGACACCCAGAAGCACACTCAACTGGCAACCAGCAGCTGCTCAGTGGGTAATTATACTTCTTATTCCTGCCTGGATTTCCACGGTGTGGAAGCATGAGCCAGCAAGGAGGGAGGAGGTCAAGCTCTGAAACCACCATGGACTTTCAGTATTTGGTAATTCAGCATTGTGATCTGTGATCTACATCCCTGTGAAGGTCCTGGGATGGCTCTGTTGCTGGTTCTGGGGTGTAGCTCTCACCCAAGCCCTCCCAGCCCTCTCTGTGTAGGCAGCAGATGTTATTTTGAGGATGCTCATACAGAGGAACTGCCCCAGGAGGATGTCTCTGCCCAGGAGAGGTCCTCAGCATCTGCATCAACAGTGGAAGAAGAAGCCACATGAGGCTTTCAGTATTCCAGTATGGTCCCAGAGCACTGGCAAAAGAGATGAGAGAGGTGTAGGAGGATGAGCCCAAGGGCCCACAGCCCCATATAATGTTAATATTCCATGTGGTACCATTTCCCAAGGTATGTGGCACCCAAGATGCTGCAGGAGCCACTGGGATTTTGGCTTCTGAGACACGGATGCTCAGGGTGACAGGTTCTGCTGCAAGCCTGATGCTCTGCTGTTCGTGCTCCCTGAGAACTCTGCTCTGTTACCAGAAAAAAAATATCTCAGGAGAAATGTATAGTGTAGACATGTTTTGTAAGCAGTGAGGCTTTTGTCTCAGCTACTTTCTAGATCTCCCCTGCACTCTCAGGGGTTTTTTACCTTCTCCCTTCCAGAAGTGAAACAAGAGAAAAAAAATAAATTACACAGATATATACAAAATACACAAATACACACACTGCCCAGTCCCAAGCCCCTCACTGGATCCTTTTTGCCTGCTTCAATGTCTGTTTCTTTGCTGGCTGTTTCATTAACACAGCCAGAGAAAAAGAGCTGATGCCAGGAATAGCATTTTTAAAGATGAAGGAGGGAATAAGGTCCTACCAGTACACAGGATGGGGAGAGGGGAAGAGCAGTGATAGAGCATCTTGAGGTGATTGGGTCAGGCCGTGCTGACGTTATGGCAAATGCATGTGGGGTGTGAGAGCTGACACTCCACAGGTGCCAGAGACACTTTCCTGGCTCAGGAAAAGCTTCTACTGGGTTGGGCCCAGAGCTGAAGGCAGGGACAGGGATTTGGTCACCCCAGTGCAGAGTGACCCCCAGCAGTGTCCTGGTGACAGGCTGCCACGGGCATCTCTCCCATTGCCTGGTGTCCATTTGTTGTGAGAGCTGTTCCTGCTGATTTGTCATGGGTTTTGTCTCATAAGTGTTTCAGACTAATTGGCATGTTCCTTATTAAGCAATAGATGTCTGTTTTGCAAACCCATGTGTCTTCATTCTGTCGTGTCCTCAGCAGCCACTTGCAGTGATTGCACACCGTGACTCGCAGCCAGACAGAGATGTCAGGGTCAGACCCTGCTCACGTGTGCTCAGGAGCTGATGTGAAGCCACTGTCACCACCTGGCAGGCAGGGCTGCTGAGCACCCCCAACCTTCCCATCCTCTTGTGGGTGAAGGATGGGTGATGTGGAGATGGGATTGGGGTGTGGGAGGAGGTGACCAAATTAACAAGGCTGCTTTGCATGGGACTGACAGATCTGCATTTCCTGTGACAAGTGCCATGAGCAACAGTGGGACCACTGGCTGGTGCCTCCCTGGTGCTTGCTGGAAGGTGCTGTGCTGCCAGTCTGGCTGCTCCTCATGTACCACACCTGCACTGGGACCCCAGCTGCACCAGGTGATGTTTCTGAAAGCCATAATATGGGCACACTTTAAATGCAATTGTATGCCTTGATAGAATTATTTGCAACACTAAAAGTAGCACCTGATAATTGAGGAAGTTTTTGACACTTGGGCTGCCAAGCTGTGACAATATAATCAAGTGAGATTTTTTAAACACACTGAAGTGTGATTTCGAACATCTCATCGAGATGTATTGCAGGATCTTCTGTCCTAGCAGCCAACTGCTTTAGAAATGTCTTCCCAATTAGTTCCTTGCTTGCCTGGGGAGTGTGGGCACCACAGCTACCAACCACCACTTCTCTTCATCACAGTCTCCTCCACATCCCAGGATGAGAGAGCCTCCAGAACAGCTGGTGAAATGTCACAGGAGCGGCCTGCAAGGGGCTGATGTCCCAGCTTCCCCCAGTATTTAATGAGATGGATTGCAGGAAGGTGAGATGGAGCCTGGAAGAGCAGCATTCCTGGGGCAGGGAGCAGTGCCAGGAGAGTGCACAATGGACTGTTTGAGTGTAGGATCTCAAGGTTCAGAAATGCATCTCTGATCCCATTGCTTCTTGTCTAGCTTTGGCTTTTGTTTTTGATTTGCAAACTGATTTACACCTGGGGCTAACCAGCCCTTCCTCCTCAAATTTGTCCCTCCTGGGACAGCAGAGCCTTTGATGGATATGGGTGGATTTTGACCTAAACTCCACAGTAACCACTTGAGTGTCTAGTCAGAAGCCCACAAGGGGACTTACAATGAATGTGTCCTTTTTCTGTATTTTCAGCCACACTCTGATGTGCTGATGGAAAACCAGGACACAATCTCCAAGGAATCCAGATTGGATTCTGGGCTCAGTTTCTTCTCACTTTTGGCTCCTGGGACGCCTTTGCTTGTCCACCCTGCAGGGTTGGACAGGTTGGCATTTGGAAGCCAATTATTTCTCTTTCATAGACAACTTGGAAATGTGACAATTTTTCCCCAAAAGCCCTGGAGTGCCTTTGCTGTCCTGCTGCTCTCAACACAAACCTTGAATTTCAGTGAAGGGGAAGGAAGGGTTGAAGCCTGTGTCCTGATCCACATTTCACACCACTGTGAGCATCAGCAAGAGCAAATCTCTGAAGTTTGGGAGGAAGAGGGGCATCTATATCTTTCATTTCCAGTGGCTGGGCAGTGTATCCTTTCTCCCAGAACTGTTGGTTATGGTGGGTAGGTCTCTGGTCACAACACAGAACCTGCAGAACCTGTGGAGGGGCTGTGAACATCCCACTCCACATCCCCTCCACACTTGCCTGCCTCAGGGAAAGCCCCTGGGCTGGGGGGACAGTGATTGTGGGTGGGGGGTCTCTAGCCAGGCCTGGTATCATGCTCATGTGCTCTTCAGATAGGAAATAGCAGTTCTGGTCTTGAGGAAAACATCAGAGCAGTCCTTAAAAAGCAAAGTAAATAGAGGTGGTGATTTATTATTTTTTAAAAATAGATACAAAGTGCCTTAATGGGCACAGTGCAGCCATCTCAGGAGACTGTTGGCTGCCTCTGCTTTCTGGGCCAGTGAAACCTTTGCAGATCAATTCCTGTGGTTCTCTGGGCCCTCTCACCCAGCAAGAGCCATACCCACTCTCAGCAAGTAAAGAGCAGCATTTTCAAGAGGACAGGTCTGCTAGAAGCTCACAGTGCCTGCTCCTGGCTTGTGGAACTCATTTTTTGGTGTTAAGGGCCAAGCCACTTCGCCCCCAGTGTCCCAGCTGTAAAACAAGGATCATAAAATGCACCTAACATAAAAGCAGGTTGTGAAAATCTGATTAGTAGGTGTTAGTCTTTTGAACCCCTCAGGTAAAAATTGTGGCACTATGAACTCTCTTCCTGGGGAATTCAGGTGGATAAATTCAGCCTAATAATCCCTCAAGGGACTATTATCTAACTTTTACGTGGAGGAGGGAGAAGAGGAGGACTTGGGTTGCCCAAGGTCAGGAAGAGGCAGAGGTTTAGTTCCGCCAGGAATGAGCTTCACAAAAGTGGTTAAATGCAGGAGGGTTGGAACAAGGTGATCTTTAAGGTCCTTTCCGACCCGAATCATTCCATGAGCTGTGAAATGGGTGGCTGGGTATGGATGAAATTTCCAGTTTGTTCCTGTTCCTCGTGCCCGCTTCTCATGAGCATCACCTGCCACAAATGCTGGGGGGGGAAGCAGGGCTCCATTGTGAAATACCCACGGAAAACACCTTTCCCAGTCTGTGAGCCTGGGAAGGTGGACGTGTGCAGTCTGCTCGCAGAGATCTGCCCGCCCAGCCAGGCTCTGTGACCTACTTGTTCACTCAAAGCAGCTTTGATTTCACGTGTGGAAGTGGCTCCAAGCGAGACCAAACTCACCTAGCAACAATTAAGAGAAGCATTTAAGAAGTGGAAAACGATGAAAAGGGAAGCAAAAACCCTAAACAGGCCCATTCACAGGGGGTGAATGGAGGAGTCTTTTGCATACCTGATTTGTCACAAATTGTTCATCCAAGAAAATTTGGGCCTGAACCATAAGGCAATTTTTCTTTTACGTCCTCTGATATATGAATCAGTGTCACTTTACATCTGAGCACAGAACGTTTTGACCTATATAATACCTTAGATAGTGGCAATGCAGCCTGAAAGTCTCAGCAAAAATGAGAAAAGATGGCATAAGTCAGTAAGATGGCATTAGCACATATAGCTGCAACTTATCACTGGAAAACATCCCAACAGAAGCCCAAAGAAAAATGTTTTGTAAATAATAGGATTAGGAAGCAGGTTGGTACTTTGTGGAGCTGGCCATACAATGAAACTGATAACAACTAGATTAATAAGGCAATTCAGTCCAAACACAGTGTAGCACTAGAAAGCTTTTCAAAATCAATGCTATCTGTGCTATTTTAATCAAGGTTGGTCTTTGCCTTTTGTAGCAAAGGGATTTGAAACTCCAGGTCAGGAAGGTATAATAAAATGGACTGGGGTTTTCTGGTTTGTTGGGTTTTTTTTTTTGTTTGGTTTTTGGGTTTTTTGTTGTGGTTTGTTTTTTTTAAACATGTGCTTCTTAATTAGTACCCTGCATTTCTAAATGTTTTCCTCTTCCCAGGTGGGGAAAGTGAAGGAATACAGGAGTACTGGCTTGCCTGTGTTGGTAATGAAGTATGGCAGACTTGGGAAATACTGTGCTTGGCTCAGTTGCTGGTGTTTTGAGCAGCTGGGTTTGTCTGGCTGGGACCCACCATGGGCAGAGCTGAGCAGGATGGCTGGGCAGGGCCACACACCCCAAGGCATCCTACAGCACACGTTGCCTTCCACTGTGCAAAGGGAGATTGTAGGGGAAACGTCCTGAAGTTGTAGTGTGGCACACAAAGCACCAAAAAACTGACAGATTTGAGCATTTTAAGATCCACTAAACCAGCTCAGACCTTCAGCCAAGTATCATGTCTCAGCTTTGGGCAGTCTCCCTGTCTTGGAGCAACCAAGCCTGGCACAGGGAGCAGTGTCTTTGCATCTCAGGTGTCCACGAGAGCATCTGGCCAGCAGAGCAGTGATCCATCCCAGTGCCATGGGAAGATGGTTAGCAGAGCCTTGCTCTCCTCCACCAGTCAGCTGCTCCCTCCATGTTCATTTATGACAGCAGAACCCTTTGTGCCTCTGCATTGCAATATTTTTGCTTTTCACAGTGTGTGAGGGGGAAAGAGTAGCCCCTGACACTGTCCTGGAGGGGGTTCTCAGCTGGCAGCCAGTCCCCTTCCCCACCAGACTGCACACAGGCAGCTGGGAGAGGTGCTCTCAACTTGTCTTCCTCACATCCAGCATCTCCAGCCCAACACCTGCCTTAATTCCGGGAGGAGACACACAGACCTGTCGCTGGGGGCATGTAAAGCCAGCCTGGATAAATGCATTTGAATAATTCGTTGTGATGCTCTGAATCCTCCCTGCTGTAGCCACAAAACACGGATGAGGTAGGAGCTAACACCTAGGGAATAAGACTTTCTCTGCTTCCTAATTTGCCTTTTTTTTCCTTTCACATGTGAACCAGCATGTATTCAGGGGAAAAAAAACACCATTTCTTTCTCTAAGCTTTGTCTGTCCTACAGCAAGTGTGAAGGAGTGTGAATCCCATTTGGAAGGCTCCTTCAGAGCAGACGTCTCTGAGCAGGTGTGTGGTTTGCACACTGATCCAGTCTGCTCCCACACCCTGCTGGGAACCCCATTAATGTGGAAGCTCGTTAAATGCCAGTGGGCTCTGGGAATGAGCCAGTCCTGCTGTTCCCTTGATGCACCAAAAAATGAAACAGCTCACAGGCTCTGGGGCCTGTCAAAGGACAGAGGAGAGCGCCGGAGCAGGAATTGCTCTGACTTGGCCGTGGATGGTGTCTGGCAGGAGGGAGGAGAGGGAAAACCATCATGGCATTTCCAAGGGTTTGATGTTACGTGGTGCTGAGGGCTGTGCTCAGCCTAATGAGGGGATTTATGTCGCATCCCGCAGGTCTGAAAATCCTTTTTAATGGCACCAAACACGCTCACACACGCTTTGGCTCTTTCATTTTTGTCTAATGCATTTGGGATTTTTGTTCAGAACCGGTAGAAATACATTCTCCTGAGATACATTTTCATTAAGGTATATATTTCTGGGTAGCAATATTTCTGCTGGAAGAGAATTTGGTTCTCTTTGTGAGTGCTCATTGGGATATCTGTGCAATGGGAACAATAAAGCAGAGCAATGAGTACATGGTGGTTAAAATGTGTCTGAATGGGAGCCCAGCTCCCTTGAGCATCCCAAGGTGGGTGACTTGTTCTTTGTGACCCCTTTGAAAACAGCAAGCTAAATCAAGAAGGAGCTCTGCAGCCAGCTAGATGCAGACCAATACTTGTATGTATTTAAGTGAGGATTCACAGCTCGTGTGAATGGTGTGGTTTTCTGAAGGGGCTTGGTCCAACCTGTTCTTCAATATAGCATCATAGAGGTGCTGGAAACTTGGGCTGTTCATTCCCACAGGTCTTGGTCAGACTGGTCTGGCATCTGTCTTTGTGTGGTGGTGTCAGGCCATGGGAGTGACACTGCTGTCACTTCAGGTCTCAGCTCCAGCACGTGAATGACTGTGGTGAGTTGGCCTTGTAGCTTCAGCCAAGTTGCACCAAAGATGGGGAGAAAGGGCTTGAAGGCACTCACAGGATTGGGGTGGGCTGGAATGGAGCTCTGGGTCTGGCCTGGGTCCCTGGGTGCTGGGAGAAGGTACACTATGAGGTCTCCACAAGTCAAGGAGGCTGGTCATTCAATCTGCGTAAAATAGAGATACTGGATGTTCTCAACTAAAAACCCAGGTGAAGACAGTGGTGGGAATCCTGTCCAGATCGTTCCCTGGAAAGGACAGGGCAAGTCCATTGGCAGCCTGGAGATGGAGGAGAGCTTCTCTGTGCACCTGGCTGGTAAGGAGAAGTGGAATGTATTGAATGCAGCTGTAGGGCGCACAGGGCTGTGGCAGCGAGAGCAGGTGTCTGTGATGGCTGCTTAGATCACACAGGTATTATTAATTGGGGTGGCTCGGGCCCTTCTTTGCCAGAATGGTTTCACAGGCACAGCAGGGCAGCGGTGATGAGGGATGAAAAGCCCTTCAGAGGCATCAGGACATCTCTCTTCTGGATGGGGTGGGACACGGGCGGCGTGGCAGTGTCTCCGCTCGGAGCCCTTCAGAGCAGGAGCTCTTCACTGTTGAACAATGCTTGGCAGAAAGGAGCTGGATTTATAAATAATGCATTTCCTTTGTCTTGCAGGAGTTCTGGAGGCAGAGGTACAATCAGATCAGCTGTGAACAGCTTACATAGCAAATCTAATAGGTTTGTAAATTAGATTTTGTGTTCATTTGTTTTTGCTGTAAGGCAGCTATTAATCTGCTTCTCCTCTTCGCTGGATAGTGCTGTTCTTATTTAGCAAATGTATCTGTTCCTTTTCACTTCTGCTTTGCATTTTCTTAATCATTTCTCCCCCTCCTTCTTCCAGCTTAGTGCAATAATCATTTGCAAATAACCAAGGATCTGGAAGTTGCGGTGATTGAGAGAAGGAGAAAGAGTTACTTATTGTGAAAATAAGTCAGTGATAGAGTTGCTATTTTCCATGGTTTTAAGTGCTATTAGAGGAGAGATCGCTGTGTTTGGGATCAGAACTCCAGTTTTATTGCAGTGCACTCCCGTAACATCCCTCTGTGGCAGAGTCATTCCCTGGCATCCCAGCCCCATTCACTGTCTCTCTGTGTTATTTTTACAATGATTCCCTGTCAGCCCAGCATTGCCAAGTGGCACATTGGAAAAGCTTAGTGCCAGCATGCAAGGAAGAGTGATATCATTCTGTGATGATGTCACCACCCGTGACCAAAACACAGAAAATGGACAAAGCAAACAAAAAAACCTCTTAGTTATTCCCAGGATTGCTTTACCCTACTTCCAAAATTATGATTTTTGACACCTTCTAGGTAAGGTTTCCAAGAAGTGAGTGATGCAGCAAAATGCAAGAAGCAAACAAATCCAACAGACTGGCAGCCTCTGGAGAGGTACTGTACACACACACATCAGGACACTGGCAGCCAGCATTTATAAACACATTTCCTTGCCTTTTTGAAACATTATACAGTGTGAGCCACAGTGTGTCCTGGAGAGCTCTTTCCCTGGGCCGGGGATAGGTTCCCATGAGCTGGATCTTTGTCCATGAGCCTGGGCAACCACCTCTGCCCCATCCCTAACTCTGCTCTCACCTTGGGGTTTACATGCTTTATATAAATGCATTTATTTACAAAGCATTTCCCAGCTGGAAAAAGCCCTTTGCAGCAGAGAGGGAGATTCCCTTTAGCTGATAGCAAGTGCTTTGGCTGTGTATTTTTCAGAGTGCTCTGAAGTGTGAAGGCTTTTTTGGGTCTGCAGATACACATGCAGCTTTTTGATGAGATGCTTGGCTTTTTTTTTTTTTTTTTGGAGGGCAGCTGGCTGGAACCAAATATTTGGAGGCTTCTTCAATTCATGCAGTTTGATTTAAATGTCACAGAAGTGCTGGGGCTGATTTGCTTCTTTGAGCAGGGATTAAATGCTGGGGTCTCCCAGTGGTCTCCAGCATCTGGCTGCTGCTCATTTCTTGGTCTGGAACAGGTGATATGGGTGCTGAAATCCTTGTGCTCAATTCTAAGCAGGGAAAAAGTTTCCAGTGAGCCAGCCTGCCCTTCTTTAATACAGGATGGTCACAGCCCCGTCTCACAAGCAGCACCCAGCAGCTCAGCTGAATTAATTTCTCCATTGGGTGAAGAGAGGGTTGCTCCTCTCTGGCGAGGATTTTAATCCTCTCCAGGAGCTGAGCTGGCTCCACTTTGGGATGTTCATGTGTGACCACGAGGCAACAGGGCAGCCACCTTGGCTAGGAAGTTTCTTGGTGAATTTTGGGGGCTTTGGGGTGTCTTGTCTGCAAGTGCTCATCTGCCAGCCTGTCACTGTGTGTTTTTTTGTGCATGCCTTCCTGCAGCTCAGTGTGTTTTCTGTGGAGCTGTGCCTGGCTGTCAGTCTGTGTTCGTGGAAGCGAGTGAGTATTTAAGGATCTCTGTCTGTCTGCTTGAGTGTAGCAGAATACGAACAGGCTTTCACTTCTTGTTTAGCTAATAACTACAATTTTGCTTTTCTGATGAAGTTTGAATTCCAGCAGCCAGAGCTGAAGATGGTGATTAGAAGTGCCATTGGGATGCTAACGGATTCTGTCTCCCTCTCCCCGACTTTCTTTTCTCTAGAGCTGAAGTAGTAATAAATGACTCCTCGTCTCCAGCTGTTGTTGACAGAAGTAATGAAAGCATTAAGCACAACATTAAACCAGCCTCATCCAAATGGAGACACAACCAGACACTCTCTTTGAAGATCAGGTACTGGTAATTACCTATAGGATAAGAGACAGATTTGGTCCTCTACAGTGCAAGCTGGCAAATTGCCTCCGTGTATCATCTAAAGAAGTCAAGGAAGAAATAAAAAGACTTATCTCCTGCTGAGCTAGGCTTCATATCTGTAAGCAATCGTTTGGAAATGAATTCCCAGCTGAGCCAGCTGGCCTGGCAACAGCAAAACAAGGAGCACTTGAGCCCCTGTTTTTCAGGGCAAGTGGAATTTGTGTGTGCAGGTGGGAAGGAGACCTTTTTGCCTGGGTGAACTCAGGGACCCTCAGTCATGGTGGGGTGACTGTGGTAGCCTGCCCCGGGCAGGGATGAGTGGAGAGGGAGCAGGCACTGAGATGGAGATACCCTTTTGTAAGCTGTGCCTGGAGAGCAGGTTAAATGGACTGGCCAGAGGGTGAGGGCAGCCAGGAGGCAAGAGGCTCATCTTACATCTGAGCCAGGTTCTCTCTGTACCCCACCTGATCAGGCTGTTTTCTCCTCCCTGTGCTCAGGAAACAGATCCTGAAGTTCCTGGACGCGGAGAAGGACATTTCGGTGCTGAAGGGGACGCTGAAGCCGGGGGACATCATCCACTACGTGTTTGACAGGGACAGCACCATGAACGTCTCGCAGAACCTGTACGAGCTGCTGCCCCGCACCTCTCCCCTCAAGGGCAAGCAGTTCCCCACCTGTGCCATCGTGGGCAACTCGGGGGTGCTGCTCAGCAGCGGCTGCGGCCCCGAGATCGACGCGCACAGCTTCGTCATAAGGTGGGGGGCTGCTCCCACCCTGCAGCACGGTGCCCCACGGGGTGGGGGGGCCTTTGGGGCAGTGCAGGGGGCTGGAATCCTGCTCAGCTGGGGCAGCACGGCCTCACAGGCCCACGTGCACACACAGAGTTCAGCCACGCTGAAATGTCCTGCTGAAAACATCTCCGTGCGCTCCCCACGTGTTCGTGCAGGTGCACCCTGTCTCTTCTCATGGTGCACCATTAACCAAACCACAACCTCCTCTTCTCTCGGGTTTGTCCTCTTGCAAACAAAACCCCATCCTGGGCTCTCACAAACCTGATTCTTCCCCAAATCACTTCTGCCCTCGAGCACAGGGTGTACCACATGATGCCCTGGCACCACTCTTGTGCATGCCCAGGTCTGGCACTCCCCTGTGTCCCCTCTGTCCCCAGTGCTGTTGTCCCTACAGCTGCACTGCCCCAGGGACGTGCAGCAGCACATCCTGAGCCCTGCTGGGACACACCAAATTCACTACTGGAGGTGTCTGAAGTGGAGAGGAGGAGCTCCTGCCCTCCCAGCCCGAAGCCCCTGTTAGTTGAGAGGCTGTGGAATCCACAGATGATTTATGTACATGCAGACATTTGTTTTCTGGTGAGTCTATTATGAAGACAGCCCAATCCATCAGCAGCTCACAGAGGCGGTGCTGGCGTGACGTGGGAATGAGGATAATGTCACCTCTGTCCTCCACTCAAACCCTGCTGCTCCAGCTGCTTGGCTGCTGGCAGCTCCAGCCTGTCCACAGGGGATAGAGCATTATCCTTAACTGGAACACAAGTGAGCAGAGGGAAAAACTGCTTATTGTGGTTCTGGCAAAGTTTAGTGAGGGGCATTCGTGTCAGGCAGCAAAATGGCAGGAGAAAAGCTTCTCTGGATGTGAGGATGGAGATTTTGAGCAGCTTCTCCCCAGCCATGTGCCAGTGCAGGTCTGGCACAGACACACTTCCCACTGTAGGTTGTCTGAGCCACTGCTGGAACCTGCATCTTCCTGAGGAAGGTTTGCTCCATCCAGGCAGCCTTTTCAGCAGGGTTGGCAGTGACCAGCGATTGGGTCTGTGTCCAGGATGCAGGTCCAATGTTTATTTTTACTGAATTCACTCCTGTGATGGGTCAATCAAAAGGCCCCCATGCCAGTAGCTGGATTTTCTTTCTACCATTCCCTTAGTTTCCCCATCTGTAAGAAGGGAAAACAGTAATAATGGCTGATTATTGAGGCAGATGGCTAGGATGCAATTCCTGCTCATTAAATACTGTAACTTCACTGTCAAACACCACAGCAGAGCACTCAGTGTGCACACACGTGGGTACCCTCTGGTTTTTAGGATGCTGGGGGAGCATCTCTCTGCATCCCCCCACCAGACACAGATTACCCCCTCAAGGAGCTGTAGAAGCCCCTCTATGACAAGGGTGATTTATTGCCAGTTTGTCCCACAGGCCCTCAGTCCCCATGCTAGTGTGACACAGGAGCTCAAGGTCCTTGTACAATCTGAGAGGAGGCACCCATGAACACTACAGAAAAAGGTGTTTTTTGAGGGTCACAGACAGCCAGGCCCTGTGGAGACCATGTCCTGGCATCCCCCCGGCTGGTGTCAGTATCGCCACCGGTGCCACCAGGTCTGCTGCTGGCAGAGACTCACCAGGAGGAGGAAAAGCCTTTGGGATAATGTTACTCTAGCAGGGCTGGAATTAAGAGGCAAGTGTGCTTTCCTGGAGTGGGAAAGGCTGTTTTGTCTAAAATCTGCCATGGGAGCAGACTGGAGCTTTGTTGCTGATGTTATTTCTGGGCGGCACCAGAAGAGCCGCCGCTCCCTGCAAACCATCCACGAGACACCACAGCTGTGGCTGACATTAGCCTTGTCCCAGAGGGACATGAGTGCACGTGCCATCATGCTGAGGGATGGTGGCCTGAAATGGAGATGGCTCATCATCACTAATTTATTGCAGAGGGTCATTCTCCCTCCTCTTCCTCCCAAAAGCGAGGGCGAATGAGCGCGTTGCCACCAGCCCTGGCTTTTGGCACCACACCCCCCTCGTGCCTGTCACAGCCCTCTCCTCAGTCCATTGATCAGGGCTGTTGGGTGTTTCCCTTTGCAGGTGCAACCTGGCCCCTGTCCAGGAGTACTCTCAGGACGTGGGCATGAAGACAGACCTGGTGACCATGAACCCCTCGGTGATCCAGCGCGCCTTCGAGGACCTGGTGAACGAGACCTGGAGGGAGAAGCTGCTGCAGCGCCTGCACAGCCTCAACGGGAGCATCCTCTGGATCCCAGCCTTCATGGCCAAGGGGGGCAAGGAGCGAGTGGAGTGGGTGAACGAGCTCATCCTGAAGCACCACATCAACGTCAGGACTGCCTACCCCTCGCTGCGCCTGCTGCACGCTGTCCGAGGGTGAGAGCCTCCCCGGTGCTCCGAGCCAGCATGGCCTGAGCTGGAGAGAGACCCATGGGCCTGTGCTGGAGGAAAACAGCACAAGTTATTTCCTTCTGCAGACCCTGAGGATGGGGTGGTCCCTAGATAAGAACTGGAGAGCACCTTGTGAGCAGGGGCTCCTCGGTGTGCTCCTTGAGTGTGAGGGCTTTCAGCAATACCCAAAGCTCCCGCGCTTTCCTGGGGTGTGACCATAACTCCCAAGCCTGTGGTTAGGGCTTCCCTTGGAGAAAGGTGTGTGCACTAAGCCAGCAGTGAGATTGGTCACCTTGTGCTGCAGTGGCACCTACAAGTCTGAGCCAGCTCCTCGAGTCAGGGTGAGCCTGGGTGGGAGGGGAGTGACGTGGTCTGGTCCTGCTGATCCGATTAACAGGGCCAGGTGGTGGTGACTGGGTTTACTCTGAGGGAAGCAAAGGGTCTGTCTGTTCTCTGCTTGCATCTTAAGGTGTGCAGGAGACACAGATGTGGTGGGGATGAGCAGATTATAAAAGAAAGAGAGCCCCAGGGGTGAGATTTTCATGTAGGTGACTTGGGAATGGGGTAGGCTCTTGCTTTTGTGAGTTATTTCTCTAGGAAGATCGTGATTCCTTAGGCATTTAGGGAGTTCAGGCAGACAGTGACTTTTGCTGGAGATGACTTATGGCAGTAGTTGTCCTCTGGATCCTGACTAGACCCCGTTAATCTCACAGGATGGGAATTTCCTTGTGTAGCTGGTGTTCCCAGTTCTAAGCCTCAGCATTAATGTTCCTTGATTTCTTTGAGCACTTCTCCTGCACATCTCTGAGCCAAGCTCTGCAGGCCCCTGCTGGGTGTTTCCTGTCCCAGCTCAGTGTGTCAGTGCTGGGGGTGGCTAGGGGACAGGTTTTAGGGTCATTTCTGCCAGGAGCAAGCCCAGGAAGGGGCTCCAGGGCAGCTTTGAGGGGGCTGGGAGGAGTGGAGTGCTGCCATGGTGCCTCCATGGCAGCAATAATGAACAAGTACCCCATCTGCCCCAAGTGCCTGTGTTAGAGGCCTCCCTGGGCCAGAGAGGCATCTCACAGAAAACACTGCCTTTGAGGTAAAGAAAGGGAAGGAAATGATGCCACAACTCACTGAAGGGGAAGACAGGAAGGGAAAAAAAAATCCCACAACCCAAATTCAGAGCTATTTCTAGCTATAATTGACTTACTTTCATCTGTCAAAATAGAATTAAGCTCCTGTAATAAGCCCTCTAAATCAACAGGCTGCTAATCCTGTGCTGGCAACCATCCCTAGTGCCAAAAACTTCCCATAGGAAGCTTTGCAGAGGAGTTGGCAAGGGTTAGGCATCGCTTTCCTATGGGAGAAGAGGATGCCTCCACAAGCTCAGCTGCTGAGCTTATCTTCCAGCTCACAGCATCTCCCTGGCCTTTCTGTGCCACAGCCCTGCGGTCCAGCTGGGCTGGCTGGCACACTGGTTGTCCCTGTGCAGCTCCAGCAGAGCAGTGTTGGAGCCACCACGTGTGGCTGGCAGGACCTGCCAGGCTGGAGGAGGTGCAGGGATTTTGGGAGAAGCCCAGGGGTTCAGAGCTGTCTCGTGCACAGAGCAGTGCACCCGCTCTCCCCCATGGCTTGGGGCAGTGTCTTCCTTCTGCACCATGTTGGAGCTGTAACCATGGACTTTGCTGGGGTCTCGTGCAAGGAAAGGTGGGTTTGGGCTTCTCAGAACCTCCTGGAGCTCAGAGGGGTGCAACCAGTCAGAGCAGCAAGCACGTGAGGTGAGCTGGGGGTGTTGGGGGTGAGTATGGCACCAGCACATGGCTGGACAGAGATGCTGATGGCCAACTCCAAGGTCCTGGCTGGAGATACAGCCAAGACCTCAATCCTGTCCCTTGGGCTGGTCACTGTGCTGGGGGCAGTGGAGGAGGTGGCTCCTGGCAGCAGAGAGGCAGCAGTAATTCAATTATAACCATTATAATCCTCGTCAGGGATTGCCCTCTAAGCCAGGGGAGCTGCTGCCTGACCTGCCCTCCTGCTCTCACACTTATCAGCAGGAAAACAAGGATGCCTACTGATTAGCAATTAATCTAATGAAAACTGCAGCCCCCTCAGAAAGCCAGAACTGCTGGGAGCACTTCAGCACTGACCCAATGTGTTGTGGTCTGGCCCAGGAGCTCACAGAGGGGTCACCCAGGGCTGGGGGGCAAAGAGCTGTGTGGTTCTGGGGGAAGGCTGGAGACAGTGTTAACCCCTTCTTGGTGCAGCCTCCTCAGGTTTGGACTTGGGTGGATTTGAGAGTGATTCAGGCAGAACTGAGTGAATTGGGCACAGCTGAGGGAGGTGGCTGATGCTCTTGGTGCTGTGTAGGAAGTCCCTCAGGTTGTCTTGACCATCTGCTCAGGGTAATTGATCTGATGTGGTTTGGGGTGAAGGAGTCCTTCCTCAGGTCAAACCAACCAGAATCACTAGGAGTTTACTTATTCTAATGTCTTCTGTGTCACTCTCCAGTTCCTATGATCATCCCATATTTTTGCTTATGAGGGGTATGGTGTCCAGCAACATCCTCTGCCTCTCCAGCTCTCTCTGTGCTGGCTCACAGCACTTTGCTTTTGTTGGACAGATCTGAGACTTGTGAAACAAATACCTTTTATGGCATGTGATGTGCAGCAGAGAATGAATAATCCACAAAGCTCCACAGCACATCCCTCTGTGCTGCAGTGGGCTGCTGTTGGAAAGAAGTCCCATCTTCTCCCTTTTGGGATAAAACTACCTTTTATCATCTACCTTGAGTTGATTTGAAAGTCACAAAGAAATGAGAAATGGGGGAAGTTTTTCAGCCAAGGTACCCCTTTATATTTTTTTTTCCCAAGGAATAGCACTTTCTACAAAGGCTGACATCTCATCCAACTTCAATTTGGCCACAAAAGTGTTGCCTTTTCTTTCTCCACTACCAGCAAAACACATTTGTGAGCCCTTGACTCCTCCTTGAACCACAGTATTTATTGTCCTGCTCTGCTTTCCCTTGAACCAAAATGTGTTTCAGTGGCAATTGAGCGTTTTTCCTATAATTTTCAGTGCATTTTGGGGCATTTGTAGAGGGTGCATTGCTGAGATAAGTAAAAAGCATTTAGGTTTTTTTTTGTCCTTAACAGCAGCATCATTTGAGACATCACCTTTCTAGCTGTGAGGGTGCTTTAAATGTTTGCTGATAGCTTTTTGTGTTGTTGATTCCGGGTAATCGGTGCAGGAGGATGGGGAGGCTTTTCTCACACAGGTTCAACTCGCACCAGGAGAGGGGAGAGAGCCTGCAGCATTCCAGTGGAGGAGCTCAGAAGGAAGCCAGGGCTGAAGAGGGGGGGCAGTTTGGTGGCAGGGAGCCAGCTCCTGGGGACAGTGCTGAGTGTTCCAGGGTTGTGTGCGTGCCTTACTTCGCGGCAGTTCCATAAAATATCCCCTGAGCAATTCCCCTGGCGAGCCCCGTGCTCCTTGCCTGGCTGGGGAGCAAGCAAACCCCCTTATAAGTTGCCTGTTAGTGTCTCCAAAAAGCCTTGTAATCCCTATTGTCAAGCAGCTTTCGTTAGAGAAATAACAGGAAATGCAGGAAGAGAGGGAAAACAATTGTGTCTGGAGGTTTGTCTGTCGCTCCTCGCAGTGAATTCAGGGACACGTTTCACTGTGTCTAATCTGGTCTAGCATTTCTCACTGTGTCCATCACAAGGGTCTCTTGGCAGTAACCAATTCCAGTCCCTTAAGATTTTGTTAAGGGCTTCTTGAGAGAAAAAAGAGAAAATTAAAAATCAATAAAGCTTCCAGCTCCTTGGCTTGGTCTCCCGTTAGGTTTAACATCCAAACAGCTGTGACAGCCGGCGTGCGCTCCTGGGGACAGCGATGGCCTTGCCCGGGGTGCCACATGCACTCAGAACTGCAGCCTGACAGGCCACAGGGCACCTTCATCTCTGCCTTGGGTGTCTGCCTGGGTCCTCACAGCCAAACAGGGCCTGAGCCTTCACCTGAGGTTTCAGGGCACGATGCCCTTGCCATCCATCAGCCCTGGTGGGAGCCCTCATGGTGGAAACCCGCACCTGCTCCCTCCTCTCCTTGTGTCCCCATTGTGCCACATCCATTCCAACATCCTTTGCCACACAGGACGTGTGCAGATGGCTCTCCTGTCCTGTTGCTTTGACTGCCCTCTCCTGCTTTTCCTTTTCACAGCCCTCCCAGCTCAGCTTTTCTCACCCTCTTCTCTCAAGATTGGTTCTGCTGTGTCCAGCAGTGTCAGGCCAGCATCACCCACTTGTGGGTTTTCTCAGCCAGCTACTTCAGGCTTCCTCTCTTACAGAGTTTCATGCTTACAGGAGCTCCTCTGAAATACCTGCCCTGGCGTTTTGTGCCTTAAAGCCCTTCCCCTTAACATTAAACAAATGGTTTAAGGACTGGGGTCCTGCACTCAGAGGAGGGCAAAAGATGTCCAAAGGGTGTAAGGGAAAGAAAACATCATTCTCAAGGGTGTGACTGGAGTGGGATGGGAGGGGGAACTGTGAACACCCCATAATGCCATGTGTGGGTTAGATCAGTGGATATCCTGCAAAAAAAAGTCCTTGTATGAGCTATTGTCCTCACCTCTTCTGCACTTGAGGCACATTGAACCTGAGCTGTGGTGTGTCTGCACTGAGGGCCCAAGAGAGTTAATTTATTCCTGTTAATCTGGAAGATTTAGTCTTTCCTTTTTCAAAAGATGTGAAGGGGCATAGGAAGGAAAGATGAAACAGATAAGGTTATTCTCAATTATTTTCCTTTTTTGTCTGTTTGGAAGTGCTTTAACTTGAGGGTGTTGAGTACCTTATGTGTTTGAAAAGGCATCACAGAGCTCAAGATCGGGAAGAGAGGAGAGTTTTTTATCTGTGGCTAAGAGTTGATTTGCTTGTGCCAAGTCACCAAAACCAGAACCAGGCTACACTGTCTGGATCCAGTCTAGACAAGGAGGCTGGGTTTGGTCTTTGGGCTTTGCCTGGCCTGTGGATAAAGCCCAGCTGACACCAGAAGCAACTTTTAGGGTCAGTGTGAGCATCTGTGTGGGGACGTGCTTGTTCCTGCTTGTCCAGCACAGCTGTCATCACTGTATCTTGGCTGTTCTGGTGGAGGTGACAGGGAAACTCAATACCTGGACAGAAAAGGGCTGGAAGGAGCTGAATGAGGGGATAACAGTTGCTCTCTGGGCTTCAGCACTTCATCTCCATCCACCCAGCACTGGGGTATGTTCTGTCCCCTGCCAGCACCAGCAGGTCCTGTCCCCACCTGCACCAAATTCAGTCATGGCACTCCCTCTGGTTATCTGTGTCTGGTTTGTCCTGGGTATTACTGGGAGCAGGATGTGTGTGGCAGACTGATAATACACTGCTGCCAGTCAAGGACTAGCAGCTCTACAACAGCTTGTGTTTATATCACACTTTTATGAATTGGCTCTTTTAAAAGAGTCTGAAATTGCATTATTTCAGCTATTCTGATTTGTATCATGAAATAATGCAGCTGATACTGCTGAAAGTTGATTTCTTCATTGACCTATGTCTTTTATTCATTTCATCAGGGCAATGGATTTTCTGTTAATTTTATCCTGTGGGTTAACCCTTACCTGGAGGGTACAAGTTATTTTAGGTTTTTCTCAGGCATGCCAGGAGGTGATTGGCAAGCAGAGAGCAGGACCCCGCCCTCTCTCGCAGTCCTTGAATGCTGCCTGCAGGGGGGAGTTTTGCACCTAGCATTCCAGCCCAAATCCCCTCTTCTCCCCAAATTTAGTGATGTTAGGGGAGATTGAGCACACTCAGTGTGGTGGGGCATGTGTTCCAGGTGTGCAGTGGGGAGGCTGCCACCTTCCCTGGCTCAAGTGGCAGCTGTGGCTTCCTAGGGGCAGCTTCAGAGTGTTGCCTCCTGAAGGATTCCCACTGGGCTTTAAGGTCCCAGTACAGCAGTTTCTTTCCCAGTTTCCTCCCTCACAAGAGGCACACACCAATGGTCAGGCACCTGGCAGCAGTTCTGCTTAGGAGACTTCTGATCATCTCCAGTTGAGGATCAGGAGATGAGGAGCAACCAGAACCACCTCCCAGCTGTAGGATGAGACTCTCTGAGCTGCTCTTCTGAAGTCTCAGTTCAAGAAGGTGTTAGGGCTTGTGTCTAGCCTGCCTCCTTACAAAAGATGGCCTTGAAGATCTGATTGACATTTTCCATCTGTTGCTATAAAGATCTGAAACCAGAGCTGTCTCAGGCAGTTTTTCCCTGACAGATCATGGTTCCTGTTCTGAGCCACATCCTGCTCAGGCTTCTGCCTGTCTGGGGAGCTGCATCCACACCTGAGGGTTTATTTACAGACACAGCACCAGCTTCTGAAGGAGGTCCTCACTGGGGGGAACAGCTCTGAGAACAGAGGTATTGGGTTTCAGGACTGCTCTTTGCTCTTCCCTTTTAATTGCTGTCTCTCTCCATAAAATGTTGCAGTTAATAGTTATGGTGATTGGTGTAGCCAATTCAAAAAATAATTACTGCCTGCTTCGAGATTATCTTTCCTCCTAATTAAAATCCTGGACCTCGCATATTAAAGGTGCGCTGTTGACACAGCATCCCATGTGCGCCCAGACAACCTCATTTGGATTTACAGAATTAATTAGGTTTTATTTCCATCCCCAGCTGTTCTCTCCTGCACCAGGGCTGTGGCTGCTATCTCAGCACTGGACAGTGGTGGGAGAGATAAGAGGAAGGTCTTGCAGAGCTCTGACGCTCCCATTGCAAAGCAGTCATTAAAAAGTATTTCCCAGACTTCACCAGAGGATTTCCCACCTTCACTGTCCAGGAAACAAACTGCAGGAGCTGTGGCATGGCCTGTTGTATGGATTGGGCATTGTGTGTTATGTTATGTCACCTGTGTGGGTGGTTTGGGACAGCCTGGAGTCCATCACCCCCTCTCAAAGCTGGGTTGAGAATTTAAAATGCTGCATGGGTGAGGTTTTTGTAATACCCTGCCTGCAGCAAAGGGAAATACAGACAAAAGAGCCAAGTTTTAATTTTCATTATTAAAAAAATGAATTGTCAGTGTTCCCTACCCCAATATTATCCTGTGAGTGCTCACTAGCTGCATTTGGTGAGGTGGATACACTGGGTTGGTTGTGGTAGGGCTGGTTTTGGGTGGTGGCTTGTGCACACTTGTTGGAATTGGCGAGGTTTTTTGTGTGTGCTGGGTTGCAGAGGACAGCATGTGCTTCAGTGTCTGACCCAGGTCATTTCTCCCATTGTTAATGTGCATGAAACTGGTGGTCACATGAACGGCCCATGCCTCTGTGCAAGAATCACTTAATCTTGCTGTCAGGGGCCTTGGATATTCATAGAGCATTTACAGCCTCTCAGCAAAACACAAAAGTTAGTGTTTTTGGAGGGCAAAAGGTCACCAGTATTTTTCTGTGTACTCCAGCTGGTAAATTGATAGAGATTTTTAAGGCTAAAGCAGCTGCAGGACAAACCCAGACAGTTGTCCTCCCCCAAAGCCAGCTGGTTAATATGGCTTGACAGTTCTTCCCAGGTGGCTTCCCTGCTGCATGAGGATACCCTAATTCACAGCGTTAAATGGTTGTGATAATCTCCCATTTCCCTCTGCACACAGGGGGTCTAATGTGCTTACCCATAAACTCATCAAGGAGGCTGCTTTATGGCTACCTGTGGGAGCAGTGGCACTGCAGCAAGCTCTGCTGGGTCCCCACAGCACAGCCCTGTGGCTGGGCAAGCACAGAAAATGCTGATGCTGTGCCACTGAGATGCTTTCCCCCCAGTTTCTTGCTCCTTTTTCGTGCTGGATGCCAGCATGGGCCAGGCAAAGACCTCCGTCCCAAAACATCATATTTGTTCTTTGCTGAAGCCCCCTTGAACACCCCTGGATGTGGCACCCCCAAAAAAACTGTCCCTGTGCTTTTCCTGCACGTGCCGAGGCGGTCACTCTGCTTCCAGAATTTGATTCACCAGAAAAGTCAATTTTTTCTCTTATCTGGCTGAGAACAAGCAAGCACGTTCTGTGCCTTGGTTGCTAAGTTTTAATGGCTTTCGTGAAAAGCTAATTTGCAGGATTAAGGCTCAGCTCTCCCAAGGGTTCCTGCTGTCTGAGCACCAGACCCTCAGGAGCCCAGCAGAAAGTGCAAATGAGGAGCAAGACACTTCCTGGGGCTCCACTGCGACTGCAGGACCCGGCTCAGGATCCCAGACATCTGGTGAGAGCAGAGAAATGCCACGTGCTCTGCTCTGCTTCCTCCTGCCTTTTGTCCAGGATGCTGCCAGTCACTCACCTGAGCTCAGCCCCTTGGAAATATCTGTTAAAAATAATCCAGGAGCTCAGACAGGCTGAGGCACAGGGGATGTGCTGCCTGCACCAGCCCTGCCTGCTCTGGGGCAGTGCTGGCACCAGACATGCTGGAGGAGGAGGGTGTGTGCCTGATGAGGATACCTTCTACCTCCTCAAGCCTTTTGCTTTCTGATTTTCTCTGATTTTTTCTGAGATTTTGCTCTTCTCACTGTGTTTTCCTGCTGAGCCAACCAGATAAGTTGCCTTTGCAATAAATACGGGGCTCTGGAAACAACTCCTTACAGGATGTTGATGCAATAACTTTTATCAGCAGCCCAAAATACCACAGCTGATACCATTTCTGCTGTTGCACCGCTACATCCCTAACATCCTTCCCCTGTTCTTTCTGCCATCCCTCATGAAAACTAACGTGCTTCCCAGCCACGAGCACAGCTGGCCTCCCAGTCTCACATTTTACATTGCAGTGTGCCATATTGTGTGTCTGATGGAGTCGTGCTGCCAAGCCTGGTGATGTATCTCGGTCCAGGATCACGGCAGCAGTCGCTGGGTGTAATGGGAACTCAGCAGTGCATTTTAGTTCTTTCAGCCTGGTGACCCTTTGTTCCAAGGCAGATGTTTTTCCAGCCCTGTGGTGTTTGCTGTCAGAGTAAAATCTCCATTCATCAATGGAAGTCATCAGCCTGTGTTTGACTGTGTCTGCTTCGAGGGGTTGTTGGAGTCTACTTGACATGTGGATGCTTTGGTCTGTGGTATTGATCTCCAGGGTTGATTGGAAGATAATTGTAGGCTGAAGTACCGAAGGCCACTGTTGCAAGCAATTTGTTTTTCATAAAGGATTGTCGAGGCACGAGATGCTTCAGTGCCATGGCAACAAGTGTGATGTAGCCAGCAGACGGAGAGCAGGGGGGTGCAGTCCCTAGAGAGGCATGGAGAACTCTGCTAGGCAGAATCCTCTCACTTTGAACCACCAATACATCTCAGTCAGAGAAAACGTGCAGGGCACGAGCTGGGTGAGCGGGGTGAACAAAATAACAGGCTGCCCTGTCCCCTTGCAGGTACTGGCTGACCAACAAGGTGCACATCAAGCGACCCACCACCGGCCTCCTGATGTACACCCTGGCCACCCGCTTCTGCAACCAGATCTATCTCTACGGCTTCTGGCCCTTTCCCCTGGACCAGAACCAGAACCCGGTCAAGTACCACTACTACGACAGCCTCAAGTACGGCTACACCTCGCAGGCCAGCCCGCACACCATGCCCTTGGAGTTCAAAGCCTTAAAGACGCTGCACCAGCAAGGAGCCTTGAAGCTGACTGTGGGGGAGTGCGACGGGGCCACGTAGGGTGGCCCCCAGCCACGTTCCTGCACAGCCACAGGAGGAAGGAAGGGGAGGGGGCAGAAAGGACGAGCGGGGCCTGGAGGGGCACAAGCATATCTACGTGGTACCTATATATATTGACCTGAGTATTATAACTGTTCGGTGTTCACCAAGGAGAGGGGCAGGAGAGGCGCAGGAGCGTCTCGCAGGACTGGCCTGGGCAAGACCCCTCTTGCCGTGGGGGGGGGGCTTGCTGGACTTGGAGGGGTGTTTGCCTTACATCTGGAAGGTGTGAAGGTGGCCTTGGTTTTTGAGGGTATGTTAGGTGATGGGTAAACGTGAGCCATTTGTCGTGACTGGTCCGAGGTGGGTAGTTAGTTTGTTCGGCCAAGGGCGCCGGCAGCGAGGCGCGTCCTTGGCCCCGTGCTCGTGGCGGGGAGGGGAAGGGGCAGGGGGCGGGGTGGGCAGGGAAGGTTTGCTGGCGGCTCTCACAGCCCAGGGCCCCGTGGCACACAGCAGGAGCCGGGTGCTGCTCCGCAGGGATCCCATCCCAACACGGAGTGCCAGGCTGGGCACAGCACCGGGAGCAGGAGAAGCCTCCGGGGCTGCAGCTGGGTCTCCAGGAGGTGGCAGGGAGCAGAGCTGAGCTGATCCCAGTGACACTCAACACGTGTCAGGGCCTCCAGGGAATGAGAGCATCAGCACTGGGCCAGGGGGGTGTGAGGAGGATGCTGAATGTGTATTTCTCTTCCTTTCCTTTGCTGGAATGTGGCAGGAAGGAGCTTTGCTGCCCCAAACCAGCACCATTAGTATTGAGCAGTCTCACTGTGTCACAAAGACACTCAGCATCTGTCAGGGCTCATGAAAACCATAAGTATATCTAGCTCTAATTCCTCTAATTCCCAACTGTTACCTGCTAAGCAGCCTGCCTTCTTTCCCCCTCCAAAACCTGCCAAAATATGGGTGATAGGCTAGACCCAGCCAAGCAGAAAGACCACAGGACTTCAAGGGACTTTTTCAAGTCTAAATAATTTATTTTCAGTTTCTCCCCGAAGAACCAACATACAGTGCTGAATTCCTGGAGTCTCACTCTCTCAGTCCTTTCAAGCCCTAATTAGCTCTCACTCCCAACAGTTAAATAGGATGTCAGATGGATCTTGATGGGATGTTTGCCTAGTGATGAACATCATAGAAATAATCTTTCTCGTTTTTTTTTTTTTTTTTCTTCTGCCAGACAGAACCCGAAATATAAAGAATTTTTTATAACCACATTTGCTTTTCTCTGATTTTCGGGGGTTTTGAAGGAAGCAACTAGATTGATCTGATGATTCTGTTTCATTTTCTGCCTCTGTAGCCTATTCTGTTTGTCTCCTAATTAGCACTCAGTTCCAGAATGCAGGTGAGTCCAGGGTTCAGCGAGGGCTGTTTGGGTTTAATTTGTGGGAGAGTAAATAACACTGCACAGGCAGACCTCAGGCATGCACTTCACTGCTGCCATGGCTGGGTATCATCACCTTTGGGCCTCCTCCTGCTGCTGTGTTTTTTAAGTTAAAAAGTGTACAGTGTGGGGCTGAGATACTTGACATTGTCTCTTTAAAAGCTGAGTGCTTCAAGTGGTAAAAAGAAGAGCTCACTTTCATGTTTTGGGCCGTAGAAGCTACTGTACCCATAGGAGCCTCCAGCCTGCTAATTAGTGTCAGATGAAGATGGCTAAGATTAAGGTATAAGCAACATTATAGTGGATAAATGTGGGCTAATCTGCCACTGAGGGGATGTTTCTTTCCAGCACCAGAAAATTATTTCTTTCATGTCTTTCTTTTTTTTAAACCCGATGCTTTTTTTTTTGGTTGGTTGTTTTTTTGGGGTTTTTTTTGGTATTATTTTTACTTGACTGTAGTTTCACAATAAAGCTAAACCTGGCTGTGAACCTCATTTTAAGATGAGACAGAAAGAGGCAGAGAGTGAAACTGCAGGGTGGGAGTAATCTGCAATCCCAGGGAGCTTCCCACAATTCAGGAGTGATTCTTAAAGCCAGGCAATTCCCAGGTTTGTCCCCAGCACGGGGGAGGGACAGAGCAGGGCTGGAGCTGCAGGGACTGCTGAAGCCAACTGTTGTGTGGAGGGGCCTGAGCCATGGTACTGATTGCTGTTAGCAAACCTTCTTTTTGAATAAAAATAGAGGAAATGAAATAAATGTCCAGGGGTTTTATTTTTATTCTGTATTTTCATCCAACAGAAGGGCGAGAGGGGAGGCAAGACCATGAAGTGCCATGGCCATAAATGGGGAGACCCAGGAACCCCTTTTGCTGGTGAAGGACAGGGGAAGGCTGGGCTTGCTTGCCCCACCTGGGGTGGATGTCAGTGCTGTGCCAGGGAGACATCCAAAGCCATCAGGGTGTTCTCACTGTGCCTACAGAGGTTATTGAGCTGAAGCTACAGCAGCACAACAGGGGTGTGCCAGGGGGTGGAAAGGGGATGGGAGAAGGGATTTTTTTTTTTTTTTTTCTGGTGCCCTTGAAGCAGCTGCTGCATCAAAGCACAGGCAAGTTTTAAGCAAATTATTCAGGGGGATGAAATTGCTGGTGATGTTTCTATTCCCAGAATGGGTCCTGTTCCACCCCCGTTGTAAAAATGCATTAAACCATGAGCAAGACCCTGCAGCTATTGAAATCCCTGGCTGAGCTCCCATTTCACCTTGCTGCCATGCAGGCTGGTCTCTGCTGTGTTTATATGCACAAAAAAAAACAAAAAAACAAAAAAAAAAAACAAAACAAAAAAAAAAAACCAAATAATAATTTCCCCTTGCTTTAGTGCTTTGTGTCAAGCCCTCTGGTCTGGTTCTCTGGGCAGCTCCTCGGGTTGGAAGCATCATCTCAGTTTCCAGCAAATAGCTGGGACCCGGCTCCACCAAGCCCCAGCGAGCCGTAAAGCCCTTGTGCTGCTGATGAGCAGCAGGAGCAGAGATTCAGATTCGCCTCCTGCAGCAGTGCTTGGGGTGGGTGGATGATATTTGGGCTATTTTGGGGCAGCCGCCAGCCCGGGAGCAGCACAGGCAGCTGCCAGATGCTGTGGGGACCCGGGGCTGCACCAGGCTGCTGCTTGATCGATTTCTTCACGCCCAATTAAGGCTCTTCTGTCATCAAGAGCGAGACAAAAGAGAGTATTGACGCTACTTAGGCAGAGATGCAGGTGCAGTGTTGCACCATCCATGTGGTTAAGTGTCCTCAAGGGCAGCAGCAGCTCCCCTTGCTCTTCCCTCCTCCATCACCCAGCAGTGAGAATGGTCCAAGCTGGTGCTGCTGGTGGCTCTGGGATGGCGAGCTCCCTCCCATGGGTGAGGCACATTTGTGCCAAAAGGCCCCTGGATGGTAAGAAGCGACCTAAACTTGAAAAACAGAGGCAGACTTGGGCCTCCAGCTGGCTTAGCCCAGAGTTTGGGGCTGTTTCCCAGCGTGGCTTTTTGGGGCAATGCCCTGGAAGGTGCTTCTGGCCAAGCACGGTGTTCTCCTCACCCTGTGCCTCTGGGGCATTTTCTGTGCACAACAGCTTGGGGATAAGGGCTGTGTGTTGCCTGCCCTCCACACCACAGTGAGAAGCCCAGCTGTCTTTTCATTTTATCCATGGTGTTTGCTGGGTTACACCCCAGCCTTGGAGCCTGCCACAACTTTGGCATGTACACACATATATATACACATATATATATATATATAGTGACATGGCTCTTGCTCTCCTGGGGGAGATCATGCCCACATCTGGCCCTGACACCAAGCACATCTCTGGTCAAACTGCAGAGTCCACAGGCTCCACTGCCAATATCCTTTATAATTAATACCTGCACTGCCTTGTTTAAAGCTGGCTGGGGTGATGTGAGTTGCAGCAGCTCCTCTGAACTGCAGCACAGCATCCCCTGCCTGCTTCCCAGGCTGCCCAGCCCCTCACCCAGGCAGGGCTGCCCGAGGCACCACTTCCCTCCCAGCCCCACAGGACAGGAATGGAGTTTGTCCCCTTCCCCCTTCTCCACCAGCCAGGACTTGCTGCAGGTCAATAACCAACCCTCTGCTTCAGTCACAGCCCAGATAATTAGTGAGCAAAGTGCAAATAGTCACTGTGATTCAAATTACCTTTTAATTTCTTTTCACGCTGCCTGAGGGGTTTCTTTAGTCCTATGAAAAAAACCTGATTTTTTTTTTTTTTGAGACACCAATCTTGCAAACCAGAAAGACACAATATTTTGCATTCAAGGTGTAATGAAAGTTGTTTGCATTTTTACATTGCATTTTGGGTACTTCTTGGGAATAACACTGAGAACTTCAGACAGTCTCAAATGATACAAATTATTTCAGTTGATCCCAAAACAAATTCATTTTTAATTTTGTGCAAAATAGTCTCAAAAAGGTTGCACCATCTACAAACCATGACATAGATACTGGGGTTTTTTTATCCACCACTCCTTTTCAAAATTTAAACAATCCAATTTCATGCTAGAGAGGCTTGGAACTATGAAGATTAAAGCTTAAAGCTTTGAGAGACCCACAGGGGATGACAGGGAAGCGGTTTGGTTTCCTCCAGAGTGCCCCACAATGTCAGGAGGTAAAACAGGCACATAACCATGGTCTCCAATGTAATGCTTTGTCAAACCATACATTTTTCAGCTCTTTTGGCCTTTTGCTTTTTTGCTTTAATTTTTAGGTTTCTCACATTTATGAATGGTTTATTAGCATGTATTTTCATCTCTGTGTGTTACTCCATCACCCTCAGCACCAGAGAGCAGAATTTCATTTTGGGGCCCCCCTTTTAACCACACCAAATGCTTTCTAGCCTTCCTCTTCTTCACTACTACTTAATCTTATTTTTCTCAGTGTGAAAACAATTGAGCACCTCTGAGCTGGCAAATCTTGTCTGTGATTCCAGCAGTGCTCATGTCCAAGTTCTGCATTGGGTCATCTTCTCCCTGTGGATCCCACCAGCAGCAGGGAATGGACTCCATGCCTTACATGTGCCCCCCAGATGGTTGCACATCCCCCATGTAGGCAAGGAAATGACTGAGAAAGGCCTTGGACAGAGGCCTGAATGATAACCAAAAAAACCATCATCCACCCAAGAGGATGGACTTCTCTCCCAGTATTAGCAACATCAAGGCATTCAGCAATAAGATCCTTTTCCAGCTGGAATAGCTCCTGTTTGATGAACTCCTGTTCATCAAACCTAACCCAATGCATGAGCAAAGCCATCACAGGCTGGTTCCCTTCACAGCCCAGCTGGAGGCAGATACATTTGGCTGCTTAGCATCATCTCCAAGCAAATCTACCCGTGCCCCTACAAAAACCAGGATCAGCACTCACTGGCCCTTCCTACTCTGATGCCCTCAAGACCTCGTGCATGAGCAGAGAACAAATGTGAAGTAACAACATGGATGGAAGTATCTCCTGCTTGGTAAATGAAGGAATCTTCAGCCATCTCCAACCCCCTAAAGAAGGCACAGGCAGGAGGAGGACAGACTCCAGGCATGGTCAAGGAGATGTGATCCTAAAGGAGATACCAAACTCCTTGAAGGCTGCACAGTGCAGGCAAACTGAATTTACTGCTCTCATGCTCAAAATAGAAGAGAGCAGCATCTGTTGATTGTATCCAGGAGAAAAGCACAGAGTTTGAGCACGGATTAGGGAAAAACACTGTCCTTGAACGCCAAAAAGCAGCCGGGACCGTTGTCCCCTCTCAAAGTGCCCGCCCAGAACAAACTCACGGCTCTGCTGGAGGAACACTGCCAGCAACAAAACTTAAGCCCCCCTGTGCTGAGATGGTGGCAGGCCATCTGACACTAATCCTGTGCCTCCAGCAAACAGAGCCTCCCAGGCCTTGTGAAATATCCTCAGCTATTTGCTGGCTTGGTTGCCTGGAGAAGCTGCCCCGGGGAGGGCTGATGGAGCACTCGGTGTTCTCCTCGCACGACCCAGGCAGCAAAGGTTAAAGCACATTAGAGCAGCGTAATGAGGTTTTTAACCAGTGCTCTGGAAAGCCTCACGCGCTGCTTTCTAGAAAATGTTGCAATTCAGGCTTGGGCAGGAAGCACAGAGCAAGGAAAATGTTATGCTTGGACCATCAGTCTTGCAGCGTCTCGCTGCAGCGCTTCCAGATGAACTTGCTTAACTCGGCTTGTGTCTGGAAACAACTATGGGTTGGAGATTGCTAGGAAGAGCAGAAGAGGCATGCTCTCTCTATTCCTGGACTGCATATTAGTGTTCCATATGGGTGCAGAGCCAAAGCATATGGACCTCCATCTGTTAGGCAGGCCTGCCCTGGCCCCATGGATGGTTTATAATGCGCATAGATTCATCCAGATTTGGGATCCCTCCAAAGCAAGATGAGAGCCAATGACTCAAATATTGTGCAAAGCCATTGAAACTAATGGCACTAAACAACAATCATTTGTCTCCTGTTTGATTTTACTTGCTGTAAAATAATGAATTAGTTACGGGGGTGGGTGAGTATTGTGCTGCGGATGGAAGCTTTGAAGGAAACATGGTTAAAAGAAAACAAAACAAGAATCATCCTAGTAATTCTGTATCAGCTTCCTCCCATGTATTATCCCCCAGAAAGTAAGCTGTGTCCTTCAACTTCAATAACATGTCATTTATGCTCCATCTGTGATCAGATTTAAAGATGTTTGCAGGCATAATTCAGGCAACTTTCAATGACAAATCCAAGGAAGCTGGAGAAAGAACTCTTGAAGTTCTTCCATGACTGAAACAACTCTAGGGAAAATGAACTTTGCTCCTATAAGCTCTTTATTAACCACAAGCTCCAGACTTGGATATTTTCTTTTCCTTTAAAACAAATAATTAGCCCCCACAGACTCCAAGTCTTAGCATGCTGTGCTGTTTCTTGCACTGCGAAGCCAGCGTGTGGTGGGACTTGTCCTGACCTCGCTGAAATCAAGAGGCACTTGCAGCCCAGCAGCACCACGACTTCATCCACTTCTTCAGGTCACATTTCTGCTTTGAAAGATGGGCCTCAGAGGCTGAATTTCAGGCACCATGCTGGAAACGTTTCTGCTGAATTTTCCTGCAGGATTGTGTGGGACACATGATTAAAGCCATGGGATGACCGCCAGGGAGATGGGCTATTGTGGCAGCCCCTGGGAGAGCTCATAGCAGAAAAAAAAAACCTCTCTCCACTAAATTAATTAATTGCCATGCATGTTAGCTCTGGGGTTTGGGGAAATTACCGTGGCCTGATTTCCTTCAGCACTTTTATTCCTGGCTGGAGACCAGGGGAGTTGTTGAGGTGGCTGACTTAAGACACCATAACAAATGGTCAGAAATGACTGGGCAGGCGTTGTGATTTGTAACCTGTGCGTCTCACCTGCCTCGAGCACGGGTTTCACAGCGCCTTTCCTCGGGATTTTATGGAAGGGGCAGATTTACAAGCATGCCAGCCTCCTCCTCCCGGGCTTCCCAGGAGAGACCAGGAGGACACAAATTTCTTGGCCGAAAAACCATCTGAGAAGCCAGGCAGCTCTGAACATTCTGTGGTTTATTTTTGGAAGAAGCAATTTTGGTAATTGCATGCGTTAAATGAAAGGCAATTAGGGATGGAGGGAAGGTGTTGCATGTGTGTTGGAATAGGAGCCAGTTCCAAGCCAAAGGGCCTGCTAAAAACGTGGACCCCTGAATGTGCCACAGGCCACAGAGGGGCAGGGGGGTGCTGGAGGGGTGTGTGGGTATTTATGAGTGTTTAATGGGGAACAGGGCATGGAAACACTCACATCTGTGATGTGCCTTTTATGGTCTTCCCACGGTTTTAATTAAAAACGCAATAAAAGCACGAGGAGAGGAAAGCAGGATGTTTTAACAATCAGCTGTTATAAATTGTTTTGTAGGGAGGGAGAGAAAAATCAAAGAACAGTTGTTCGTGTAAAGGAGTTTGGGACACTGAGTTCACATGGAGAAATAAACCCTCTGGGAAAGGTTTTCCTGCCAGGAAGCACGTGCTGCACAGACAATAAAGTGCAGGGGGGCTTCCACGCTGCTGTGGGGATCTGTCAAGTGGCTGTTTCCCCATCAGGTACATCTGCCAGAAACATGGCACATACCAGAGGACTGGGAGCAGGATCACACGCCAGGAAGTGGGATGAGGAAGATGTTGGACTTGGGCTGGGATGATCTTTGGATGGCTCAGAGGAGTTCCAGCTGTAATTTCTGAGGTGACAGAGCACGATGCATTTTGTGCTTGGTGACAGGCACTCTAAAATCATTCTGTGCAGCACCTGTTGCTTCTGACAGAGGTGACAGCAGGGAAACATGGGGCAGGATGGAAGGGAGTTAATGAGGCCTGGAGAGGCGGCTGCAGGCCATGCAGGCATCATCTCTGGTTGTTTTTAAGGGATTAGGAGGGTTTGGGTTTGTCCATGGCCTTGGATAGGATCAGGGATTTGCTGCCTACTGCTGGGGTGCCCAATCCATCTGGAGATGAATGCATCTGAATATGTCTGTGAGCTGGTCCTCTTCCTTATGTCTCTGTGTCCACATTCTCAGTGGAGAAGGGAACCCTGGGCCAGCCACCATAGCACTCCTGGGCTTTTTCTCCATCCCTTCCATGACCTTGATGCCTTTAGACTGTTTTCTCCATATGTGTTACTTAGGTTTTTTGCAAGAAAAGAACTGTCTGTGCCCCCAGATGGTCCTCAGTGCTCCCACAGCAGCATTCTGGATGGGTTTTCTCTCTGCCTTCCAGAATTCAATGGAAGTCCACAACATCCATGGCTCCCAGCAGCCCCCAAGGACCACGGTTCCCTGAGCTTGTAGTTTAAATGGAGATTAGCTTCTAAAATTTAATGAGGATCTCAGTGAAAACAGCATCCCAAGGATAAAACAACAACCCAAAAAAAAAGGAAGCCCATTGAATACCCATCCAATTAAGGCTTCCAACTGATCCTCATTAAACATCCGTTCCTGACATTTGACAGAGCGGTTTAGATTAGAGCGGTGAAAAATCTCCTTGAAAAGGCAGATTGACATTTTGCAGAGGAGTGTTTTCATAGTAATACTAATGGCTTCAAACCCCCAGCTTATAACCCAACATGAGGAAAAAAAAAACCAAAAAAAACCCAAACCCCAAAACAACCCATTTGGCTTGGCAAAGGGGTAGGGAGCAGCCAGGCTGGCTGGCAGGGAAACTCCTGGTGACCAAACTCCTGGCTGTAATGAATGCAGAAAATCCCTGGCCTTGGCTCTCCATGTGTAGGGTCCTCAGAAAGCAGCATTTAATAAGATACAGAAGCTGGCTTTTTTGGCTGAGCTGAATATGAAATCGCCATGGCAACCTTTCTTCCAAGGTGATCTGAGTCAGGTAGCAACAGCAGGGATGAGTTAAAGGTCATCCCTGCAGAGGAAGATGGGCACTGATAAAGCACTTTAACAAGTCCCAGGGGAGGTGGCATTTAAAAGCCACTCAAAGGGCTCAGCCAGATCTGTGAAGGGAGAGAAATCCAAGAGCAGCAGTGATTGGAAAGCTCCTGGCTGAGAAGGCAGCAACACCAGCAGTGCCCAGAGGTCACTCCCATGAGGGCACTGGAGCCACGAAATGTGTGTCCAGCCTCAGGTCTCCAGGACCTGGAGAAGGGCTTGTTTAGCAGCTGGGTAGGAACTGGGGAAAACCTTTGCAAGAAAAGCTCCTGTTCTGGAGTGAAAGCAATAACTCTGTGTAAGGAATGTGACCTCACCCTCTAGCAGAGAAATAATAATTTCAAAAATCATCTAAGACTAATTGCAAACTGATTTTCACCAGGACTTATACTTCCAAAATGCCTGAGGTTCTTTGAGAAATATCCCCTCCCACCTCAGATGAAGGGCTCAATGTGATTTGTGACAATGAGCCAATGCTATTATCCTCACTCCAGAGAGAAGGAAAACAGAGGCGTGGAGGGGGGTGCTGTCATCTCCACAGACAAATCCAGGCACTTAAAAATGCAGCTTGGAGTCCAGTGATAGCAGCTGCTCTGTAGTTTGGCCAAGTGCTGGCTCACAACATTTTGGGCATTACAGGGTTGGGGTGGCTTGCTTTGAGTGACCCAACACAGATCAGGCAGCAAGGTAGTGGCAGAGAATGCTTTTGAAGTAATACTGTGGGAGTCTTCCCGTATGCCATCTATTTTTAATTTTACTATGGTTTTTTTTTCTGGTTCTCAGGATCTCTTTTCAAGTTTTCCCCCTGTAACCATGAGGGCCAGAAACTCACAGCTTTTGTTGCATTAACGAAAGCTGAGCATCCCAAATAATCTCAGGTTCAACATCTGTAGCTTCAAAAACCCCACAAATAGCATGCCCTGTGGAAAAAAAAAAAAAAAGTAGTTCAGGCTTACAGCACCTCTTTGCCCCATTCTTGCAAAGCTCAGCTTTTTCCTGGAGCTCACATCCCACTCTCACCCCTACCTTACTTTCATCTCCTGCGTGGCTGCAGCTCCTGGGTCAGGACTTTCACTGTTAGAAGCCAGGGGATAAGCCTGATGGCTGGGAGAGAAACCAGAGCTTCAAGAGATCATAAGAGCTTGTTCTTGCTGCTGCACTGGTGGGAGCAAAGACCCTGACAGCCAGAGCCTCCCACAGCAGTTTTAAAATGGAAACTTCTGCCCCACCCTGCCCTGTGGTCTCTAAGATGGATGCTCACATTGAGAACTCTGCTGCACACATCACACCACTGAACCTGTCCAAATCAACGTGCATTTACTTGCAGGAAAAAAAGTCTCCCTAGCTTTGTTTTGGAAGGAGAAGATGAGGAAAAGGTGGACCTGAAGTGAAGCCCAAAGAAAGGGCACTGTGGGACCATGGTCTGCAGAACACGTGGAAGCTCCGGCCCTGTCCAGACGCCAGGAGTTTGCTGGCTCCTGCTGGAATTTCTGCTTCTCTGACCAAAGCCACGTGCTCGCTGCTGGCCACGGCCCTCCCGGCTGCCAGCCCATCTGAGCACAGCCTTACACAAGTGCTTTGTGCCCTTCCTCTGCCCAGAAACTGGGACAAAATGAACCATTCTGCTCTGCTCTGCTCTGCCCTGCCCTGCTCTGCTCGCAGGGAGGGTCAGCCTGCACCTTGCTCAGCCTTTGGAGTTGCCATGGACTTGTCACCAGAGCTGCTCTGATTTGAACTAATGACTGGGGAGCTCACTGCTGATTGCAGGGCACTGCCAGGCTCTGGCTGCCAGCACACAGAAATCCAACTGTCCCCACAAAGCCTGGTAGGGTAATATTTCATAGCATTGCCAAAATGGACTTCAGCCGTTTATTTTGACAGCTGTAGTTTTAATTATTTATCATTAGGTTTTACAGTGGGCTGATAAAAGGACCACGAGGCATTTAGTAGAGAAAAAAAAAAGAAAAAAAGAAAAAAAAAGAAAAAAAAAAAAAGAAAAGCAAAAAGAAAAAAAAAAGAAAAAAAAGAAAAAAAAAGTATGAGCCTTGTAAACCTTGTCTCAGGGCTGTGATAAGCCAGGAAGGAGAAATGGGGAAAGGCTGTGCCAAAGTACTAAGACTGGGAATCTTCTACAGACCACAAGGAAAAGCTATTTCTCTTTGGGCACCTCAGTAATTATCATAAAGCTGAGTGAGTGGGCAGTTCAAAACTTTGAGACAGGGCACAAATTTGCAATTTTTTAGAGCACAGACTTCTTGCAGGAGGCAGGGGACTTGTGAGCAGGAAAATCCGTGTGCTCCAACCCTTTGACAATTTAATCCCATCCCACCCACCAGGCAGGAGAGCATTTGCACTGCAGTGTCTCAGCATTTGCCTTTTTGGGGAACAGAGACAAAAGGCACACATTTCAAAGATGAGAAAGTGACACAAATACACAAAAGGGAGGGGGGATTTGGACTGACTAGAAAGTTTCCAGCCTTTTCAACATCCACCCACGTGTTGAAGAAAAGCCCCACTGGCACCACAGTTTGGATCAAGCATACCCTGGGTTCTCCTCTCCTCCTCTCTGGGGCTGTGGGGTGCACAAGACAGCTCACAGACTGGATAAATAGGCCTGAAATGTGCAGGTTGGGTCATCTCGATTTTTTTCCCCAGTCAAGAACATCTGCAAAAATCACATAATTCCCATGGAAAACTTCAGGCACGCAGAACTGAAAATTTCATCAGAAGTATATTTAACAGGAATTATTTCCCTGGTGGTGCTGGGCAGCCCTTAAAATGTGTGCACTTGAGGACATCATTTAGTATCTGCTGCAGCTCTTGATTTTCCAAAGGGAGAGAGAAACAGTAGCCCACCTTGTTAAAGCTCTTGGAGACAGATTGTGGGAGAACATTAAATAAAAGCTCCCTGTTCCCATTGAACAAGGGAGTATTTGAGGTCCTGCTGTTCTCCTGTGAGGCTGAATTTGCACCAAAACTGGTGCTTGATGAATGTGAGACTGTGGCAAAGGCTGTCCCAGAGATACTGCAATCACTACTTCAAGTGTTAGTCTGAGGGGGACCCATCACTTCAGAGGTGATTTTAAAGGGGAGCATGAAATGAGCTGAGACTTAACACCCGCACATCAAGAGGAGACAGATGTAAAAAATAAATGGGTTTCTCAGGCAGGGGGTCAGGCTAATCACCCGCAGGTCCTGTTTGGTTGGGTGTGTTTCTGACACAGCAGCTGGGCTCCCTATTTGCCCAGGTTAAAAATAAAAGCAAGTTAGGATGTCTGGAACTTTGAGATGGGATTCAGGGAAATCCTTGCTGATGGCCTTGTGGTTTTCTCAGGAGGAGGGCAGGAGGTGGCTGTGCCATCCCCATGCTGAAGGACAGCAGCCACTCCATTGACACTCCATTGTCATTGTGTTAAGGATCACAAGGACACAGATTTCGACTCAGAAGGCTGACAATGACTCCGTTTATTTCTGGTTATTTCTTCCCTTTTATGCTGTTCTACAGAGAACAACCCAAGGGGTGAAAGAAAGACAAACTTCTTCAATCACATTGGTCAAGTGAGAGGGACATCAAGAAGAAATCCCTCCTAGGGAAAGGAATGTAAACAAAGGTTACAGTTAGGAGAACGTGTCTCTTGTTGACAGAAAACTCTCTGGGAAAAGAGCTTCAGAAAAACCAAAACATCTCAGGCACCAACCAGGGCTACACTCCATGGCCACTGAGCTTCACTAACTGGTTAAGCCATCCCTGACCAGAGAGTGCCCATCTCTGCTGCCCTCCATCTTCCATGGTCATTTCCATCAGTCTGAAGTCCCACCAGGTCGTTTCCATGGCCATATCAAATTGATACAAATGACTGCAGAATATGCAGGGCAGGAGAGACTCAGCTCGGCTCTCGGCAGAGCGTTCTGCAAAGAGGATTAGCAGCTGTGGGGGATGATTATTATCATTAATGATGTCAGAAGGGAGGCAAGCAGAGAATTCAGTATTCAGTATTTTGACAGAAGCCACAGGGTCCGGATTTGCAGTCAAATTCTACAAAATGTTCTGCACCAAAGGCTTAAAAAACAAGTTAAATGTTTATTATACTAATAATTCTTCAGTTAACGTCAAGGCAGGTGAACAGGGGATCTAACACTTGATCCCTTGCTAAGGCTTTGGCAATTGCAAATGCTGAAAAGCCTGATGAGACTACACAGGTTGCACAGAGGTAGCAGCTGAAGCTGCTGGGGACTCAGGAAGGGCTGCTAATTGCCCAAATCAGCCAGAACACTGTTTGTGCCCTGGCTCCTGACCTCCACACAGCCTGAAATCCAGCGTGCTCTGGCTCTGCAGCATCAAACACACCCCAGGAGGATGCATTTGGAGCAGGCAGGATAGCTCTGGCTCTTATGTGATGCCCTTACAACCTGAGCATACCTCTTCAGAAGACTGTGATCCTCCTCTGAACCTCATATGCCTTCAAAGAGTGCTTTTTTCTGCAGCTCCAGCTCCTGAGCATGAGTCCAGGCTCATTTTTCACTTCCAAGCCCCAGACTAGAAGACCTTGCAGATGGTAGGGTGTGCAGAGAAGTGTGTAAATAGCTGCACATCAAGATGCTCAAGTTAATTAGGAGACAACATTATATAAAACACAATAAAGGAGTAATGAATAAACAAAATAAGCCTCATTGGGGATCTTTTCAAACACTTTCAAGCCAGTGTTTTGACTTTTGGATGCTTGAGAGCCTGAGGAGTGGCAGAAGCAGCAGCAGGGCCTGGAAGAAATAGGTGGGAAGGAAACACAGAGCTGTGATTCAGAGAGAGGAGCAGGACTCAGCATCTCATGCTCCCTGGGGAGAGATCCTGGTTCACTTCTTTGCTGTGATAAAGACAAGCAGCTTGGCCTAGGGCAAGACTTTAAACTTTTCCCATAGTAGTGAGCCTTGACTGTTGCTGAAAGGATGAGATGGGCAACTCCCACCAACACCCTGTGTTCCTCATCCCGTGGCTGCTCCAGGGTGCTCACAGCCCTTTCAGCACAAACCCAGTACTGGCTTACAAACTGTAATTCTTTCAAACCAGCCCAGAGCAGCAGAGTTTTCCCTAGAACAGGCCATCTCCCTCCTGCCCTGGACCTTTGAGGCTGCTTTCCCCCATGGCAGGGGGGAAAACACCCTGGACCCTGTGGGGCTCCCTGGCTGTGACCACCTTCATTCTGCAGCTTCAAACCTGGGAAATGCAGGTCACTGATCTTCAGCATGTTTTACATTCACAGCTCCAAATAAGCCCCTTTTGCCAATGTTGATGCTTTCTAGCCTCAGACTGACTCTGGAATGCACACATGAGTGCCCTGCTTTGCCTGGGTGTCCAAGGAGGGGAGTTCTGGCCGTGCCCAAGCAGATGCTGCCCAGACCGTGCCTGTCCTGCACACGTGGCTGCCTGAGCCAGCAGCAAACCCAGCTCTCTGTAAAAGCATCTCCTCACTCAGCACCAGCTGTACTTATTATGCCCTGCAGGAGAAGGATGGACAACAAAAGGAATTTTAGCATTCCTGTTGACTTTCTAGTGTGTTGGACGGGGCTGGCAGGAGCAGAGGAAAGTGCACACACACATGGCACCCCTGGCAGAGCTGTGGGCAGGCAGCAGCTCCAGTAATGACTCTGGAATCCCAGAATCACAGGGTGGTTTGTGTTGGGAAGGACCTCAAAGATCATCTCGTTCCAACCCCCCTGCCCTAGGCAGGGACACGTTCCACTACACCAGGTTGCTCAGAGCTCCATCCAACCTGCCTTGAACACTTCCAGGGATGGGACAACCCTGTGCCAGGGCCTCAGCAGCCTCACAATAAAGGATTTGTTCCTAATATCTAATGTATAGCTCTCCTCTTAAAGTTTAAAACTGTTCTCCCTTGTCCTATCACTATCTGCTTCTGTAAAATGTTGGTCTCCCTCTCGTTTAGAAGCCCTTGTTAGGTATGGGAAGTCACCAGATGTGGTCTCCACGGTGCCTTCTCTTCTCCAAGCTGAACAACCTCAGCTCTCTCAGCCTGTGTTAGTAGGAGAGTTGGTCCAGCCCTCAGATCTTTTTTTGTGCACCCAAAAATCTCCTGCCTGGGTTGCCAATGGCAGTGCTCCTGCTCCTCAAGGCAAGCTCTGCACTCCAGGTTTCTTCTTTCTTCACATAGGTAAGGAAAAAAAAAACCTGTCAGGTGCTTTTTGTGCATAAGGGAATTCTTCATGTGCTTCATCTCTTTTACAGAAGTGCCACTTTCACTGATCCTTTCAGACCTCGTCACCATCCATCACATCACCTCTACACCCAGGATTCCCAGAAAATATGAGTCACATGGGCTGGATTTTGTGCACAGGGAGAAAGGAAAACTCTCACATGCCTGTTACTTTCTCTAAGTTTGGGGGGATATTTTAAATGGTCCTAGATTATTATTAGCAATTCCTTTCACCAGCTAAAGATGAAAGACAAATCTGAAGGAGGAGGAATGGCATGAGAAAAGAGGGGAAGCAGAAGAAGAACATCATCCTTGTATGCTCTGGAGACAAGGCATGGGAAATAACCCATCACTCCTGGTACCTACGTGCCCTGGGGAAGGCTTGTGATAGCTCACAGCAGGCACCCAGGTCACCCAGCTGTGCTTGGTGGCCTTTCAGTGACACAAAAACATCTGAAAGGGCAATGATGTTCACCCTGGGAATGCCTCCAAACCCTGGATAGCCTGGCATTAAGGACACAGCACAGCTTGAACAGCTAGGGGAACGGGAACAGCCCAAATTCTCTCCTGAACTATTTCAAGACTGAGGTGTTTGGACAAACCACTATTGATGCTCCTCTTCTCTTCCTGCCTCCCACAGCTTCCTGAGGCTGCCCAGGGAGAGCCATATCTGGCACTGATTTCATGCTGTTGTTGGCTGTTGGAAAACAGGTTGGGCACCCAGGCTTGGTTCGAGACCAGCACACTTGGTGCAGCACTGATCCCAGACCTGAGGGTCTGGCTCCAACCAGTGCAGCCTCCCAGAGCCTTCCCAGAGCCACACACCCCTCCTGCCCTTCCCCAGCTCTTCCATCATGTCCTGTGCATGTCTGCATCCCACACATCATGCACAAATGTAGGTCATTGCTAAGGCCACATCTCAGCAAACTGTGAAATCTCAGCTTGGCCTCTTGCCTTATGTGCAAGAGGATTTTCTCACCTCCCATGGCTCCAGGCTGCTGCCACACCGAGTTCTTCCTTCTCAGCGAGTCCCCACTCCCCAGCAAGTGCCAGGGAATCTCCTGGCAGCAGCAATGGCAAATGCCCTGTGACAGGGTGAGCATTGCAGGCTGCCTCGGGCAGGAAAAGGGGGTGAGGTGTGGCAAACTCCAGCACCTCACCTGAATATCTTCGGTGCTACCACCCACCCACCACACCCACTGCCACTGAGCCCTCTCCTGGGCGTGCCTCCCCTCTGTGCACCGGGGTGAAAGGGAAATCAGTTTGCTCTGCACACACAAGGCACGGAATTCTTGCAAACAGCAGGGGAAGCTCCACATTTGTGTTGGCAGCAGCAGGAGCAGGGTCCATCCTTCTGGCTTTTTACTGCTGGGTGGGCAAAGACAAAAAACCAAAACCACATGTCCATGTTCTGAGAACAAAGTAAGGGATTGTTGGCTGGGAGCTGGCAGCACAGGAAATCCACCTTTGTGTTGTCTCAGCAGAGCCTCAGCTGAAGCAGCTGCATTTTTGGCAGGAACCCTTTCCCCTTCCCTCGCTCGTGGTCAGTACGTGCTGCACCGAAGGCTAATGCAGGCTGAACCACACCAAGCTGTGACATCCTCTGCGTGCTTGGAGGTGCCACAGCACATTTCCAAAGCCCCAGTGACGAGAGCCAGCCAGTGGAGTGTGATGGGGAGGGAGCTGGAGCCATCGAGGCAGATGATTTAATGTATCGGCCGTGTTACACACGCATCACCAGGAGCTGAGCGGAGCCTCCACAACAGCAGGAGCAGATTCTTCCCCCAGCGCCTCCAGCCAGGCTGTTTCCCCTGCACCTCCTACCTCCATCCCAACAAGGCTTCTAAGCCAGCAGAATTAGTTCTGCTAAAGAAAAGGTGGCTCCAAGCAAGGGCTCTTGGACCCAGCAGTTCATGGAGTTTTTTGGGAGGGTCACAGACATGGTGTACAAAAGTTCAGTGCAGCACCTAAACCACTGATTAACCCCCACACCTGCTGAACACTCGATGTTTGTGAGCTCCATAAATGTTTTCTCTGTTTGCACACATTATTACTAGCCCTTAATAGGCTGAAATGAAGTATTTTCAGGTCCTGCACAAAAACAAAATGCCAAAGGAAGCCTAAAATTCCACATTTCTCATGTCCTTCCTCAGATTTCACCTTTTTAGACAGCACATCAAAACAGGAACATAATGGAGCTGCTATTACTGCTAATGCTTTTCACATTATTCGAGGTGCAGGGAACAATTAGGTGGCATTAATGACACATTGCTACACTCAGATCTGCCAAAAATGCAGCTCCATTCACCTTCTCCCCTCCACTTCTGTTCTTCCCCACCTGCTCCCCGTCAGAAGGCGAGGCACAGCTGGTCTGCCCTGCTTCCTCTGAAAATCCTATCAAAGAGAACTCCAAACGCTCTGAGTTCCTTTCAGGAAAATAAAATAAAATAAAATAAAATAAAATAAAATAAAATAAAATAAAATAAAATAAAATAAAATAAAATAAAATAAAATAAAATAAAATGAGCAGAGGAGACATCGCCTTCCCCAGGCTTTTGCCCCAGAGCAGCAGCAGCACCTTGATGCCTCTGGCACAGGGCAAACTGCACAGCAGCTCCCTGTGACAGGAGCAGACCCACCTTGTGCCCGGCTGCCTGTTCTGCTGATGAAGAGCCTGGCAGGTCTCCTCAGTTCTCCTTCCCAGCTTTTATGAGCCAGACTCATTAATCACCTCTCCCTTACCAAGAGAGACCTCGCTGCACGCTCCCTGCTTGCCAGCTTTGGAGCCAAGAGAGACAGATGCTGTTCCCAGGCTTCTGACCTGAGGCTGTGGGAGCTTTAGGTTCTGCAGCCCTCTGTGCACGGTGGTGATGCCCCAGCTGACTTGTGAAGCCCTGGTTAAGGGATGGAGCTCTGAGAGGTCTTTCCTGTGGCTCAGGCTGCCCAGGTTGGCAGAAGCTGCAAGCCCAGCCTGATGGAAAGCCAGCCAGCCGTGCAGCGATTCCAAGCCCAGCCACACAGTTAAATGGCTGAATAACCCTGCCCTGGCACTGGGGAAGGAACTGCCATTCATTTTATGGCTGGAAAGAGCCAGGAGAAAGCATCTTGTAGGGGTAAGAAAAGCACACAGCACCACTGAAGCTGTTGGAGGGTTTTGTGTTGTGAAGTTCTGGACACAGGGGTTCCAAAAATGACATGTTTCCCCAGAAGTACAGCCATGGTGCCATGGGCCAAGCACTGGGGCAGCCTCAGCATCCTTGCACTTAAAGGGATGTGAGTTGGTGAATCTGAATAACCAAGAAACTTTCAGCTCAATGCTCCCTACACAAGCTGCCAGCTCTCTTTGGATCTGCAGCCTTGTGCCTTCTCCACCAGGCTCCCTCCTTCACCCAGGCCTCATGGATAGTGACTGACTGGGGTGTGAGGAGCAGCTTGAGAAAGGACAGCACTTGGCAGGTGTTTGGTCGCCTGATGGGAGTGGAGGGAGGAAGGGTCAGGACCAGGAAATGATCAAGAGCACAAGTGGAGCAATCACTGCAAGAGGTACAAGGTGGTTGGGAAGTGGTGTGTTAGCTACGAGCTCCTGGAGACCAGCAGAGCTCCACACCTGACCAGAGAGATCTCCAGGGGCTTCCTAGAGACAGGTAAGGTAGAAAAGGTAACTCAGGGGATTTGTTCTGAGTACACAGAAGGTGTTTTGGTTTTAAGTGAAATAATGCTGGTATCAGAAACTACATTTGTACATGTGCTGGTTTGCTCCTTGCATCCCTCTCTAAGTGGTTTGATAATGGTCAGGGTGGAGAGGGGGTGCCTGAGACAGCCAGATTTGAGACTGGAAATGGGTGAGGGATCTGTGCCTTCCAGCAGTAGTGAGGTGACTGGTCACCTGTATCTGATCTTCAGGTTTGAACCCACCAAGGTGGACGTCAGAACTCTTCAAAATCCTGAAGCTCAAAATGCCTGGAGGTGGCGTGGCCAAGGGCAGCCTTGTCAGCTTGGACAGGGAGCACTGGGTGTGTTGAGCCTGTGCTTTTACATGACTGAAGGGTTGTGCTGTGTTCCTGTGGGTTTAGAGCAAACAGAGCAGGAATTGATACATCTTGAGTGCTGTGCTCTGCATTTGACATCTCCGTGTGCGTGTATTCATCCTCAGAGAGGCTCCTGCCTGTTTGCTCTCACACTAATGAGATATTCTCACTCATTTCTTTGTTATGCCAGCTCTAATTTCCAGCTCTTTGACACGAGCAACCATTTTTCTCTAAAAGGCTGAGATCACATGGCAGGATTATAAATTTACTCCTGAAATGCACCATTAATAAATAATAAAGTGTTTATAAATATGCAAAATAGATTATTAGTCAATTCTATAAAATCTTGGCTACAGGAGCATAAAAGTGTGCCCTGCAGCTTGTATATCTATTATAAAAAAAAAAAAAAAAAAGAGGAAGGAACTAAAAAGAAATTCAGATTCCCTTTTTAACATCCAAGCAGTAAACGCTGAATAACTTATTTCTGATAGTGATTATGTTAAAAGCGAATCATTTGTTTCCTTGAACAGCAATGAACAATGCACTACAAATATGTGATTTTAGAAACATTATGTACGAGCAGAGGGACAGAGTATGTCCCTCATTTGAACAGCTCATTAAATAGAAGCACTTCAGCAAGAGCCCTGCCCAGTCTGTGAGCACCCTGAGCAGGACAATTCTTTTATTTAAGCTTAGCAAGCTTCAGGAGTGCTAAGACCACCTAAATATTCCTGGTCTTAACTACAGGAGCTCAGATTGGAACCTAGAATCAGAGAATCACAGAGTGGGTTGGATAGAAAGGGACCTTAAAGATCATCCAGTTCTGTGTGTTTGCCCATTGAGTCAGGGAAATGGCAGCTCCTGGGGATCTCAGCAGTGCTCTGGATGCCCCCTGCTTTTCCAGCAAGACCCATCCTCATCAGCAGGTTGTTGCAGCAATGTTTTGCCTCATTAGTCCAAAATAAAGAGATTTATTTCTCCTTTGCCACAGCTTTATCCACAGGGGTGTTGTTACCACAGGTAATGCACAGTGGCTGGAGTCAGGAAACTGGGAATTTGTGACAGAAACACCATGGGAAGCTGGATGGCAAAAGGGGTGGGAGGGGAAGAAGGGTGAGTGTGGGGAGACAAAAGGAGATGCTGCTGAGGGCAGTCTCCCCTCTGATATCTTACACCTTTGTTAACTATCCTAGAGCAGAAACAGCCTTGCCCTCACAGCCATGGGTATGATAAAGAGTGAGTTAGCTGGGAAGAGTCAGTTGGATTCTGCTGGCTGTGCTGTGAAGATGTAGGGACAGGAGGTTCGTGCAAGGGCCAGCAAAGGTGAGCTGCTGTATGTGGGACAGACAGGGTTAGGTGGCCGTGCTGGGGACAGGAAGGAGCGAGCCAGAACTGAAGGAGAGACAGAACCAGAGCTGTGTGGAGCTGCTCTTGGGAGATACAGAGGAAAGGTAGGGGAGACTTCTTGAATATGAAGGTGCTGATGTTTGAAGCCTTCTGATGATTCTAAGGAAGCACCTTGAGTGCAGTGTCCATGTTGACTGCTGCATATTGACTGTGACAGGCAGGGACCACTGCATTCGCTGCTGAGCTCTGAAAGCATTGCTGCACCATCAGCAAGAGGAACCCAAAGGAACCCACAGTAAAGGGAATAGGAGACATTGCCTAAAACAGACTTAGTTTTGGTTTGTTTTTTCTTTTTCCTGTTTACCTGGGAATCATCTCAGTACCACTGGGATCTGTGCTGTACAAGTCCTTATGCAAGGAGTTGGAGAGAACCAGGGAATTTCAGACACTGTCCAAAAGGTGCTGAGACAACTCTGCTGACAGCCAGGCAAAAATGAAGTGGGGAAATGTCAAATGTTCTTGACCTGAGCTTAAACCTTTATGAATTGAGGGCAGAGGGAGAGAGATGTCTGTAAAGAAGAGCTTCTCTTCAGATAAATATGTTTGTATCAAGGCACAGACAGTCTGGAAATCCATGGAGGGGAAACAGCTGGGGGAGGCAAAGGATTTGGAAATGATGCTTCAAGGAACTGATGACAAAGTGTTTATTTTTGCTCAGCAGCAGTGCAGTGGTTATTCTGGGCTGGCATCAGAGCTGATGAGGACCAGCCACATCAACACAAGCCCCTTTAACAGAATTGTTCCCTGGCAAGAAATGCACATCTGAAACTCCCTGAGGATTCATTGTGAGCAGGGCCAGTGAGTCTGGAGAGGAGGTTGGCCTCTGTGATCCTATAGCCCAGAGAGAGTGTCTTTCCAATCTGGATGTAAGAGAGATACTCATGTCACAGTTATTTCACTGGCATTTGCACTTGGCAGAGGAGTCCCCAAGGATGTTCTGTGCTGCTCAGCACAGGTCAGAGATGTTTAAACTGGCTCATCTGGCTTTTGGAACTGGTAAAGGTCCTGGGCAGATATCTGGTGCTAGACTCTTAATGGGACAGAATAACAACATGTACATTGAATTAAATTATCTAGAAGGAACCACTGCAAGAAGCTCAGAGGAATCATGATGAGCTTTAAGCAGATGATGTGTTACCCTTCACAAGAAAAACCTTAAAATAAATTGCCCTGACTGAGGTAGTGCAGTAGGTCACCTAATCCTTATCCCTCCTCATCCTTCAAACCAACAGTCCCCCATCTGCACACAACAGAGCTGAAACCCTGGCCAGGGAATCTGAGTCCTTGTCCTTGTTTCACACTCAGACCAGTGGGTTCCCTCCATCACTGGGCAGGATGGATTGGGCAGAGACAGGCAACAACCAGGAGTGTGCTCTCAAGCCAGGGCTGGCAGCCTTTGAAGGCTGGCAATTAGGATTGTAACATCTTCCAAGACAGAGATTAAACATGCTGGCTGAAGCCTTGAAGCAGCTGCTTAAGCTCCCCAGGACCTGCCTTCTCCTTCCTTGTCCATATGCAGCCTAAGTGGGTTCTCCCCATGGAGCTGGGCTCCCCTGTGCTGCTGGTCCCCCAAGGTGGAGGCAAGTGAGAGAACGAGGTGGCTGGAGACACCAGCATGAGGGGAGAGTGAAGCCTAGAAACCAGCTTTATGCCTCCTAAAACATCAAAAACTGCATCTGGATTTTTAACACCCTTTGCTTCTCAGCTTTAAAAGCCATGGCCACGCCTTCCACGCTGCTTTCTTGAGCTGAACAGTTGTTTTCCATGAATTAGAAGGACTGTTTTGAAATATATTTGGCTCATCTAACATGCTGTGAGCAAAGGGCCACGGGAGAAGTGAGCCAACCTGGAGTGGGTGTCTGTTTGAAACCAGAGCTAGAAGAGTTTCCAGCCTTTTCAGCATTGGTAATTGCCAGCTGATAGCGAGATTAACTGTCCTCAATGTTTCTGTGCAGCCTAGTTACAGACTACTCGGTCTTAAGCAATTAGAGCTGTTCCTGTTTCATACTCTTAATAGAGCTCGTTGTCAGGCATGATTCCAATCATCTCAGTGTTCAGCTCCCGTCTCTGATAGCACTTGCCACACGTCGCTGACAATTTTGCAGTTATCAGTATCAAGGCATCCAAAGATCACTGACACTGAGACACAAAGAAGACACCACCCCCCTGCCTTTTCCAGAGTTATAAATGTGAATTATCTCTGTTCACTTAACCTCACTCCGGCACGCAGACTTGCTAATAAGAGCAGCAGCTTGTACGAGGGTGGTAAACAGCCACCCACAGGAGAGGGGAAGCTGTGTTGCACTCTGGTCCATGCAGAACTCTTTCTAGATACTGCAGAAACATCCCCTTAATGGGATCCATTTAGGAAAAAAAATGTATCAAGATTTGCCTGAGAAAATCTTTGTTGCAGCTTTGGGCTTTCCCGTGTCAAAATTCAGAAAGAGCTAAGCTGAGCCTTGCCCTCTCCTCACACAGCCTCAGCTGCAATCACCTTCATCAACTCAGCTCTTCAGCTCTTACTTAGGTAATAATTTCCACAGGTCATTTGCTCATCATCCACTTGAGACCCCATCAGGAAAGTAAGTACACCAGCGATTGCAGCCTCTGCCTTTTGTTCTGCCTTTTGTCACATCCTGACTCCTGCAGGCTGTGCTAAGAGCAGCCTGTCCTGCTTAGCCAGCGTTAGGCTAGGGCTTACCTTGAGGGTCTTACAGCTTCCTACACAGACCAGCTTAGCTGCTCAACAGCTGGCTCAAGGCTGACAGCATTTTTGGGGTATTTTGTATTAGATTGAGGTTCTCTTTGCTGGCAGGACATATTTCAAAAGGCAGAGGCGGGACATCAGCTGCCTCTTTTCTGCAGCACTGAATTACTCTTAGACTGTTCCTGAAGAGATGAAGACATCAAGGTAGAGAAATCATGTGGTACATGGCAGAGGAGAGAGGCAGAGCTAATCCATGCACAAAGTGCTGGACCAGTCTGTCCTGTAGCTGCTCCAGAGCCCAGGAGTGTCTGCTCTCCATATCCAGGAGGAAAAGTCCTCTGAGAACTGCCAAAAGTGTGGAACAAGCAGCCTCAGACTGCCCTGATCCTTATCTATAGCACTTCAGCATCTTGCCATGCCCTGAAAGCCACAAGGCAAAATTACTTCAGAGATGGGCAACTTCATCAGGCAAGTCTGGAGGGGAAGGAAGTCTGCTGAGCAGCTGTGGTGTGACCTGGCCACCCCAGGGAGGGGACAGGGCTTGGCCCAGGGGTGCTCAGAGTCTGGGACAACGGGGCTACAGTTTGTGGGCTTTGAAGTACCAAACATGGTCTCAAGTCAAAGGCACTGAGATCCCTTCCCTGTTGCAGAGGGTTTTGCCTTTTGACGCCAGAAGGAAGCCCAGCTTCCTGATGGTTGATGGGGACCTTCTGCAATTAAAGATATTCCTCTACCATGCTGCTAAAACCAGTTTTCCCCCTTGTCAGGCTCTGGTTCAGAGTCACAAGACAAAGGGACTTGCAGCCCTCTGATAATGGAGCACACAGGTGCTATGACATCCACGTCACTCCAAAAAGCAACACCCCTTTCCCATTTCTGCCTTAAGCATAACACACAGCACAGGGATTTCAAGAACATGTTTAATGATGGCAGTTTCTACTGAAACACATGAAGTCCATTCAAACGCAACCAATTTTTCCTTAAAAAGAAGCTTTGGTCACAATGACAAATTCTTTAAAAAAAACTTCAAAGCAATTGCACAAAAGTGAACACGTGGTCCTGACACCTCCTCACACACAAACCGCAATAGCAGAAAGTCATCCAACAAGGAAAAATCTTTAACAAAAACCACAGCCCATCACCCTGCAGAGATTATACCATGTACATGGAATTAGAGGGAACAGTTACAGACAAAGTGTTTGAGTTAATTAGTGTCTGTGTTCAAGCTTCATTAGTGCCTGCAGACTCTTACAAGTAAGTTTGGCCTTAAGATAAACACTAGGGGATCACAAAGTCAGTGTGCTAAACAAGTGTTTGCAGTCATCTCTGCAGCTTCCAGGGTACAAAAGGGGGGAAAAAAATCAAATACAAAGGTATCTGTGTACTTAGTTCTGCAGGTAAGCATGGCACACTGATTTCTGGCTTCTCAAGTGTAATCTCTGGTGACAGGGCTGTGGCTGGAGTAAAGCAGCTGCAATTCTGTGCAGGGCTTTCCCTCCACATGCAGAAAGGGAAAAGCCTCTGACTCACATACTCTGCTTGCCTCAGCCAGGAGTCGGTGGATTCTGTAAGCAGAACATGAGCTACAGGCAGACAGCTGTAATAACATTTCTGTTTTCATTTTCTGTAACAAAAAAATATGCCTTTTAACATGCTCTTGAACAAAGCAAGTTTGACTACGCAACACAAAATAGCAGCAGATACTAGGACACGTTACAGTAACAATCAGATTAAATCTGCAGTGTAAGATACACAGAACATTAAGGTAAAAAACTCATGTAGTGGTTAATGGCTATTTCTTCTCTGATGAACTCCTAGAACTACCTGAACCAAACAGTTCAAATTATTAAAGCTATGTTTTAAACTGATTTCTACAATTAAAAAAATATTCATATATATATACTATTAGATGAGTCACATCAAGTGCTCTTAAAATCTTAACTAAATATAGCTATAGAATATTTAACCAGACACTTTAAATCACATACAGTAAGTTTTGTAGAGGTAAACATTGCCTCACATTTGCAACAGCAACTGAGTATCAGACAGAGCATTTCAATTACTTTCATGACCATGAGCAACTGGTCAGGTTGACTTTTTGCTTCCATCAAGCAGCTGCTGCTTGCCTATAAGCACTTTTTAGCTTATGGCACACAGTTTGGGACTTCTCCAAAGAGCCAGGAAATCCCAGCTGCTGTTCAGCACCTCCACCTTCAATACCTTAAACATCTGGTCCCTGTCCACCATTGAGATTTGGCCATGTTGTGAAAATAGTGGGATTTTTTGGGTTTTTTTTAAGCTACAAGCAAGGGGAGCAGAAGGCCTTTGCCAGCCTAACTCAGTGACCTGAAGCTGCTGGAAAAAACTGATTCAGGAACTGACTTGTCCTCAGAAGGGAGAAGTGCCCTTCATGCATCCTTTCTTCTCATCTCTCTCCTACATAACTTGGTCTTGCCTTTCTTTTGTCAAAAGAGATGGTTTCACTCCCTGTCTCCCACTCAGAGAGTGCCTGATGCTCAGGTTCATGAGCGTGGCAGCAGAGTGGGCATGAACACGTTGCCATGGTGCCTGCACAGACAGGGCAGCCACCTCATCCTGTCCCCTCCTTCCACAAATGCCAATAGAAGCTTTTAACCTCCCTCTCTCCTCTCAGCATTGCCACTCCTCTGACTTCAAAAGGCCTTGGTCTGCCCAAGAAGTTCAATTCCCAGGCTTCAAAGTCTTGCAGCCCTGAAGAATTTCCTTCTGGAGCATCCAGCCTAGAGCCTGACACCTGTTTCACCGAGCTGGAGAAAGAGCTCCAGACCTCACCTCCACCTGCAGCACTGTTCCACTCTCTGCTCCTTGTAGTTCCTACCAGCCAGAACAACCTGCCCAGCCCATCCTCACCTCACAGCTGACATGCCAAATATTGCTTGGTAACAGTGGCACAGAATGACTCAAACTATGAATGAAAATAACAGCATTTTATATTGCCTTGATGACTAATATTAACACAACAGTCTGCTTTGGGATTTTTCCATCCAGGCTGAGTTGACTGTCTGCAAAGCCTTTGCTGAGTCATGGCTAGGGAAAGCAAGCTGGGGTATGGCAGCTCCTGGGATGAATGCACAAGGCTGCTGGAAAGGGAAAAAAAATTCCCCTTCACCTCCTTTTACTCACTGAAGGGCCAAGGGGAACCACACAGAACTGGCGCAGGTCATGGCATCATGACAGAGCAGTTTGGTTTCTCAACAAGCCTCAAATCTCAATAGGGCTTTAAAAAAAAAAAAAGATTAAAGTCCCAAAAGTGGCAGCCTGCTGCAAGGCTGGTGCTTTGCCAGAAACTGCAGTCTCCTTGAGGGATTGCAATGGAAAGGCTGGGAGAGGGTCAAGCAAACAGTGGGGCAATCCTAAAACAATTGGAAAATATGTGTTCCCCAAGAAAAGCAAGGTTCCAGCCAGCTTAAAAACCCAAAATAGAAGGTGTTAAGGAGTGCAGTAAACAGTAAAGCCTGAACTTCATCTGTGGTTACTCTAAAGGAAAACCACAAAGTAGAGAAACTAACCCAGTAAGGTTTGCCCTTTCTACCGCTGGCCTGGAATGCCTGGATGCCTGTGGTCTCCCAAACCCGACCTTTCCAGATGCAGCAATCTGATTCCCACAGTGTCATCCCACAGCTCTGACCTCTGCAGCACAAAGCACAGCAGGGAGCAACAGCTAAAAACTGTCCTTGAGTTAAATGAGCTTTGTCAAGCAGGTAGTAAGGGAAAACTTCCAGTTTGACAGAGAATAAGATCACTTACATGAAGCTTCCATGAAAAATAAGACATGTTCTCTCTGCAATCCAATCATTCCACATGAGGACTTACTTTGCTTAGAAAAAGGTAATGAATTGTAGACAAGTTACAGTCAGCACAGGACAGTACAAAACACTGGTTTTACTCCCAGTGGAAGGGCAGAAAATTACAAAAATATATCTTCTTTAGTCCAAGATTGTTGTAGTTTAGAGCATGCCTGATTCTTCCTGTTTCCCTGTGGTCTCACTTACTGAAGTTGATCTGATCAGAGCTCCTTGGGATAATAAGAGTGTCATCATGAGAACTTAGTGCAATTCTTGTTTCAAAAAAAAAAATCAGTAGCAAGTCAAGAAATTTTCCTACATGAATCAACCTCCCAACCCCTTCCCACCCAAAACCCTACACCAAACATAGTGGTATTTCAGCATGGCTTACATTTTTACCATCTTAAGTCCTAAGTCACCTCTGTAAGGCCCAAAAAATACTTCTTGATTTTTTTTTTTAAACACATGATCCATTTAACAGTGACCAAAGTTTAACAGTGACTGAAGTGTTCAATTAGGATTTTAGAAAATAAGTCCTTGGGGCAGCTCAGTTTAATCTTCCTTGTCTTCCTCCTTCTGCAAAACTTATTTAGACTGTAAGGAGCTGCACCTTGTCATGCTTTGGTGACACTGCAGCCCTCCAGAAGCAAGAGCCCAGAGGAACTCTGGTCATTCCAGCGCAGGAGTCGGGACACCAGGGAACCAAATGGTGCTGTTTCAGTCAGAAAATCCACAGCCTGCTGTACAAACAGCACCTCGAGGAGGTGAGGCTTGGTTTGGCTGTAATGCTGCAGAGATGAAAGCCTCCCCTTTCACAGTTATGGGTTCAGCAGGTCCCTCGACAGCAGAATGACGTCTTGCAGGGCACCGGCGCTCGCACTGCTTTACCTGGAAAGCAGAAGAATTAGCACAGCTGGAGATTTGCAATTAAAATTGCTCACAGGCAGAGATGAGAACCCACGTGCAAAGTGGAAAAAAACAATCCCAATGGCCACAAAGGAAAAGGCAGCATCGTTCACTGGGACTGCCACCAATTCCAGCAGTTTGTGTATCTGGTGGCAGTGATGGGATGTTAGTGTCATGCCAGGAAGAGACACCAAGGGAAGACAAAAGCAGAGTTAGATGAGACAAAGGCCAGACGCTGGAAGATCCTGTGGCCAGTCACTGTGCGGAGCAGAGAAGGGAATGTGCACAGGGAGACACATGAAACCACATTCTGCACCTCAGAGCTTTTACACAGCAGTGCACTCCTTACCCATCAACAGACATGGGCCATCCTCCTTGCTATGGATGCTCCTCCTGAAACCCTACTGCCTTAACTGCCTCAGGGTTCAAAAAAAATCTTAATAGGAACTTGTTACACTCCAGGAAGGGGGGGAGAGCCCTCCCATAGGACTTTCAAGAGCAGCAAAACACCGTGTGCTCTGCCACAACTGTCACGGTAGCATCAGGAAAAGAACTGGCCTTCAAAACCCAGCAAAAATTGCTTTTTGACTATCTCTTTTTCTCCCCTGCTGTGGGCCTATGGGAAATCCTTAACAGCAGCACCAAAGCTTTGGCAATTTGTTGTATTTATAGTGAGCTGCTGCCTGTGTTGGTGATTTGCACCCCCTTCAGATGAGGATAAATGATACCCTTTCCATTTACACACAACTTGTCACTGCTGCCTGCTGGGGGAAAAAAAAATAAGCTGCTATAAACCCCTACAATTCACCTGGCACCATCCAGAACTGCCTGCAGCTTTCACTGGAAAAAAAATCCATTAGAGCTGCTCCCTTGAGAGTGAACACCTCGCAGTAACAAACGGAACAATTCCATGCTCCATTCAGTCAGGATGCACATGCAGTCAGGATCTGGAAAGGATGGAGTCCTAGAGAAGGCACCAGTAGTGTAACCCATACTTAACAGAGACTCCCAAGACTCAAGTACATCAAAGGCTGAGCCCTGCAAGTGTGCTGAAGATGCTTCTCTACAGTTCAGTACTATCAGTGTCTGAAAAAGGGATGAATCCAGAATCCAGGCCTTACATGTGGTGCATCTTTCCTCTAAAACGTCCTGCAAGCTCTCAAAAGCCCTTTAGACTCACAATGCTTGAATAAATATTCCTGTCCTCTTCCCTCAGCCTGCCACTGCTCCTCAGACATAAATCTTTCTCCTTTCAAGAGCACTCTGGAAGACGCATTCCTGAACTGCTTCTGTGTTCTGCTGGTGCTGCTGCTGTTAGAGGAAAAATGACAATCCACAGGGAAAACAAACTGAGGAATTTCACTCAGCTGACAGGAAGGACAGAGGCTTCAATCTGCCCCAAGAAAAACTTTCTATCGGTATTTATTTAGGAGCCTGACATCAGGACCAGCATTTAAATTCCAAGCTCCTTCCCCAGCTCTGGGCTGTCGCCCTGGACATTTGTGAAATTCCCCCAGCTGGGCTCAGCAAGCGAAGCAAGAGCAGAACCCAGAGCAGAACTCGCTGCCTCCAACAGCTGCAAGTCAGCAGGGAGAGGAGTCGCTGCTGCTATCCCAGATTACTGAAGTGATTTCAAAGCCTTTCATGTGCAAGGCACCACAGAATTTATTCAGAACTTGTTTTCGGTTTCCTATTGAAGCTGACAAGAAATCCCCCAATGAGCCTCGCTAGAGTTAATAAGCTTAACAAGCTAACAATTTTATTTACCTTTTCAGAAACGGCTTCTTTTTGCAGCTGTTTTAATCTCTTTTCTCTTATTACACAAAACAAGCAGAGTGCTCTGTGGTGGGGGATGGACACCAGTTTGTTGGGGACATTTGTCTGTAACCTACTTTACTTCACTGCTCTCTGCTGAAGTATCCCTGAATGCCAAACACCTGATGAATCAATGGCTTAGCTCCATCACAGAGATCACAGAACCCGTGCAAATTCCCCTAGCCTGTCTGAAAGAAAGTGCTAAAGGAGCAAAGAAGAGAAGGAAATCTTCAAATCAAACTCTATTTGTGGGATAAGAAAAAGCACATATGGAGGACGGGATTTAGCTTTCCACTAACTCGTTTTTGAAGATGTGCAGCAAATCCCATCATAAAACTTGAAAAAAACATCTGACATCTGGGAAATGATGACCAATATCACTCATATGGTCCAGGAATCAACTGGACAAGAATGCTTTTCAGCCTTCAGCACAGATTGAATTGATGATCAAGAAACAAACACTCTTTCCATTGCTCTGTATGCTTTCTTTGTGCAGCTCTGTAATAATTTCAGAACAATTCCTGAACTTTTTATCCAAATGCCTCCCTCAACACCAGAGCAAATACATACAGAAACACATATATTAAAACAGTGGTTTCCATGAAGCTTTTTAAGGAGGTGTCAATGTCCAAGTGATCTGGCATTTTTACTCTTTGACAATCTTTGTTTTATACTTTTTACCTCTTTTCACACAGAAATTGTGCCTGCAGGATTGCAGGCCATTGACAGAGCTGCTTCCCTGCTACTGGAATGAGGTTGCAAAGAGGGGATCTGATACAGCACACATTCCACAGAGGCAGCTGTGGGTGGCTTTTGCATCCACAGAAAGGACTGTTTGGGTAAGATTTTGAAGTGGTCTCATTAGTCTGCCTTACTGGAGGAAGGTGGTTATTTCTTGTTGCTCCACTGCCCAAGGGAAGCCACGGGGGGATCTACTGAGAGCCTAAAACCTTAAAGCCTCCTGAAAAAAAATGGAAAAAAACAGCAACGACCTTCATCCAACAGCCCAATTTACACTGTCTGCTGTTCTTTGATGCCTCATGTAAGACTGGAAACAAATCCACACAAGGACAAAGCATTAAAGGAAAGAAAATTAACTGCACAAGAACCAACTGGAGAGGTAAATGTCGCTTCTCCCCTGTTGCTGCTCCACACCAACTGCCTTTTAATTAGAGAGCTGTTTGCATTGCACGGGGTGAGAGCACAGAATCTCAATTACTCCCCCAAATACAGATGTAAGTGCCAGCACAGATCTTTCAGCAATGGGAGGAGATCTCAAATAAACCAGCTCAGAGCCTCCCACACCATGAATACCAGCTTGGGCAGGAGGGGAGGACTGGGGCAGATACCCCAAGAGATGACCTGTTAGAAGTTTGCTCCCTGACTCCCTGTGGGCAAGTCTGAGCTGCCCTTTCTGCAGCTCTAGCCCTCTCTTCCCATCTGAACAGAAGCACCTATGAAAAAAGTCTTGACTAGTTTAATGGGGTTGTCAATGGTCAAACTCAGCAACTCCAATTTGCAAAGGAGTCCCTTTACTGGTGACAGGATTGTCAACTGTTTGGGATATACCCTCCAAGCTGCACCAAGGAACCAGAAAGCTTGACACCTTCTACACCAAACATATCCTCAAAGAAGCCTTCCCAAAATCAGCACTGCTAAGGGGCTGTCTCCAGACCGAGTAGTTCTGTTTGAGCTAAACAGAGCTATGCCTGAAACAGCAAGGACTGCAGAAAATGTGCAACTTAATAGCTGTCTGCACTGTGGCAGAAAGGAGGAATTCCCACAGCTGAAAAGAGGCTGGCCAAGAACAGGGACCCAGGATGAGCTGATACCTTCAGTGATAGTGGCAGAGCTCCTGCTCCAGGGAAGCAACATCAGATAACATGAACTCAGCTCTCAAGAGACAAATGATCTCCAGCAAGCCCTCTTTGTTCATCCACTATTTCACTATTAGACATCTTGTCCTGAAGCACAATGATTGAGATTCTTCTGTTCTCACTCTTTGGGGAAAAACCCCTCAGATCCCATTTCCAAAAGTTCTCAGAGAAAGCACAAAGCTAAAAGGAAAAGGGTGGGACATGGTGGCTGTTCAAACAGGCCGTGGCAACTCAGATCTCTGAACTTTGGGTTTAACAAAGCTCAATCACAACGTACAAACTGCACAAGCTGCAATTATTAGAGCAAACACAAGGCAGCTACAGGGAACAGCAGAAGTCGGATAAGGGCTGATAGGAGTCTTCTAAACCAAGAACTAACTGTTTACACATAAAGGCTTGACTCACGCCCTTCATTGTTTCACGGCTCCCAACTATTTCCTGATTTTTACAGAGAACTAATGCACTGATTTGGGAAACAACCAGTGGAGCATATGGTGGTGTGTGGTTCAGATGTTGGCACACGTGCTCAGAGCAGATGTGGTGTTCCCCCTTTTTCCAAAGTTAGGAGATGGGCAATGTGAGTAAAGTCCGTAAAATCTCCAGTTAGAAGTTGTCAAGATCTGCATTTTTATACTTAGGAGGGCTTATTTCAGCCAAAATGGGACAGATTTTAAAGTAGGCTTTATTTGGATTAGAACACAACTCAAATAGTGTGGATGGCTTGATGCAAATAAAAATAAGAGATGCAGATACCCTGATGTCATAAATCAACAAGCAGCATCTTTATGTGCTGAGTTGTTGCCATAAATCTTCAGGCCCAGAATAGGCAGCAGAAGTTTTGGGTTGTCACACCACTTCCATCTCAAAAAGACAGAAATATTTAAGGAAAGTTTGTTGCTAAGGCATAACTGCTAACAGCATCACTGAGGGCCCACAGTCCTCTCTGTGTCATAGACCAACACAGGAGCACTCTGGTACAAATCCTGTGGAGATTCATTCTGATCTCCCTCCCAGGCTCACAGCAACAGCAGTGCCTGGGAAAGCAGCCCTGGATCCACGACCCTTGATCCACAGCCCTCCATCCAGTGTGAGCACACAGGAATGACTGCCAGCAGCTGCCCGAGAGGGGAAGTTCAGTCTGTCAAACCCTGTCGGCTATTTGGGACACGTGTATCCCGTTGTGCTGCTCTGCAGGGGAAAGAGGAGTGCAGGCAGCCTGGGGTAGTGACAGGGCTATTGCAGGAGCAGGGGAGGACAGAGCCACGTGTGCTGGGAATAGGCCAAGGAGTGTAAAGGAAAAGGATAATGCTTGGGGCAAAGAGGGAGATGTGACTGCCTCATCCCTGCCAAGTGAGCCCAGCAGTGAAATAAAAGAGCTGTCCTCACTAACAAGAGCTCAGTGAACAAGTCCAAGTGGATGGATGACAGCAGTACCTGTATTTCACGTCAAACACTGTTGAGTCTTCGTCCTCGTCGTCTTCTTCGTTCAGAGGAGCCATTTCCACCCGCTCGGCCGGGGTGGTGATTATGTCATACTTCCTGGTCTTCTTAATCCTCTTGCCAGACCTGAAACACAGAGGTGGGAAAGACTGTATTTATACAGTATTCCCTGGAGAGCTGTTCCCACTCTGTTGCATTCAGACCCCCCTAAGAGGAATGTTGCAGAATCAGCCTCCGTCCCCTCCTGCTGCCTTTCCAAGGCCCCTGTTTGTGCCTGTGTGTGGAGCAGTTTCTCGTCAGCTGCAATCCAGATCAACGTCAGTCCTTCCCCTGCTGACAAACCAGAGATGCTCTGGCACCCAGGGCAGGCACACGAGCGCCGCAGCCACCACGTGCTCCTGCTGCCACACTCAATAAGTGAGACATGGGCTTAATCAGCTGAAGTAGCCACCGGTTTAGTGAACATGTTCAGATGAGAAAGCACAGGTTAAGCCCTGCTGAGCCATGGGGATGTTCTAGGCAGGATTAGGAGCTAGGAGGTGATGCTGTCTGGGTACAAATTGCCTGCTCGCTTTCCTTGCAGTCAGGCCAAGCTCAGGACGCCCACAGCAACAACCTTGAGTCTCATCTGAAGCAGTTTCAGGCTCCATCTGTGTAGATTTTCTATTTTCCATCCGGTGATATGAAAAACAATCAACTTGTTCAAAGCTAACTGTACCTGCCACCTCTCCTCCCACAGATGCCAGCATTACCTTCCTTTTGGAAATGGAGATGCTCACACACCTGCACATCCCACAGTTTCGAGAGATCTATTTTCTAACACTTACTTTCAATTAACAAACACTTCGTGTGTGGCTTTTCAACTTATCCTCTGCCTCTAGCTTGAATTGCATGGGTCTGGTTTTGGGTTTTTTTGTCCACCTACTGTTTTCATGCATACTAGGAAGGTCACACTGCTCATGCATGAATGCATTTTTGTGATTATACATTCAAGAACGTGTTGATGTGTACTCGGCCAGCGTTCGGGGAGAAAAGTGGATGGTTTTAGTTAACAAAATGCAGAACTTTCCCCTACACCTTTTAGCAAACAAAACTGCTACCTGCCAAGCATGACAAGAGAGCTGGTGCAGGCAGAAGCAAGCAGCCCAGCAGATTTTTGGTTGTCACAGCTGGTGTTCTGAGCAGTCAGCAGATCCCAGGTGCACTTCCACTATCAAGAAGCCTTGCTCTGGCACGGCATGCGAGGTGTGCCGGATTCAAAAGCACAGCTTTTGCCTCAAGAAATCCTTAAAAGAGTTACACAGCAACAGGAACTGGGGTCTGAGCACTGCAGACACACTTGGACTCCAGCCTTGGGTGTGCATCTCCACCACAGTGGTCCCTTCGAAGCTTAGAGTTAAGGAAATTTAAACCAATGACCAGCTCTGATGTGAAAATGTCAGTACCTCTGCCAAGCACTGCTTTTAGGCAGTAGTCCAAGGCTGAACAAACAGGTTCCAGCCCTTGGGATGAAGCAGTTTGCATTTCCTCCCTGTTCTGAAGGCTGAGGCTGCATCAGGAGTGAGGAGAAAGTCACCTCCTGGTCTAATCTTTAGAGCTATCTGTGCTGCTGTGGCACACAGAGCACGGTGTGGTTTGTTCTTTCACTGCTGTTGTTGAAACAAGCAATTTTATATCCAGTACAGTAGGGCTCTTAACCCAAACACTTGAAAATCCTTTTGAAACCACTTCTCTGTTACTCAGCTTCCCTGCTAAAAACTAGCAGCGAAGTGATGCATGGAGGTCTCCTCCTGCAAGTAAAACACTGTTTTTACAAGAAATATTTACTCATGCTGGGAAGCCTAAACATAGACCAAGACTAACCTGTCAGAACCAACCAAGCACAGCCTTACTTACCACTTTGCACTCACATACAGGCTACAGGGGGTTCCCATGGGTTTCATTTAAGATCCTACCCAAATATCAGACCCACTTTACTGAGACCCTCACTCCCTCCATTAGAAAACGTCACTTATTCCACAGAGTTCATCTTAAAACTGTTAATAGTGGAGTGGTTGAAGAAATTACTGCAGAATAGATATTTTTAGAAATGGGAAACTAGAATCCTTTTGCCTCCAGCCATTAATTAGTCTATCTGGGCTACACTTTCAAGAGGACCTGGAGCAGAACTCACTGTACGGTGACCTATTAATCCCCACACCCTCACTTAAAGAAGATGCTCATCTAGGATAGGGAGGAAGCTCATTTTGCTGCTGGTTTTTGGCTAAGCTGCTACAACCAGTTGTTTGTCATTGATAAGGCAAAAAGGTCTTTCCTTGCCACCTCTTTCTCCATCCATTCCACCCCGGATTATCTAGCTAATTTGTCATTAATCTGCTTTCCAGCAGTCCATTTTCTCATTTGCACAACTCCCCCAGGCTTCATAAATACCAGAATTACCCAAGTTAACTTTGTAGGAAAGCTTTGGGAGTTTCCCTATGTGCACATTGAATAAGGCTGCCTGTCAGGAAACTGTTTCACATAAAACTGCTGAACCTCAGTGGGATCCCTGTAACCATCAGCAATGACAGCACAAAAAGGAAAAGCACTTTATTCAGCAGGTGGGACCAGGCAGCAGAGTCAGAAGAGCAGCGCAGGGCAGGAACTACAGAATACAAATGTTTCATGAACTTTGGAGACCTCCTGGGCAGGATCAGGACACATTAGACCTCATGGGCAAACAGAGCATCTCCTTTCCAGCCACACTCATTTTATGGGGTTTTTTCAAAAGCAAACAAGAAGCATGCTGGAAGCTGTGGCCAGAGTGTGGCCCTTGCACAATGACAATGCACTCCCCGAGTGGTTTAGCCAGGGTAGAAGTGGTTCTGGGTGGTTTAGCACAGAAAACCATCTTCCATTTTAAAAAAATCCTGTTGTTTCTGCTGATTCAGCTGCCCCCTGTAATTAGGAGGTAACACCACAGGTCTTGCCCAGAATTATGAGGAGGAAAGAAAGCCCAGCTTAACTGGGGGCAGAGACATTAACCTTTCACTGCAGCCCCAGTGCTGAGGCACCACACACCACACCAGGGCCTGCCTGGTTCACTCAAAATCAGACATACATCCCTTTCCAGACACAGGGAAGGACGGCACACAGAGAGCAGAACTTTGTGTCTGTACTTTGACCTGGGGCTATTTTGATCAAGCACCAGTCATATGCAGCACTTCATCCTCCTTTCTGAGGCATCATGTGCTGGGGTAAGTGCTCGAATCAACTCAGTGGCTCATTGTATTATTTACGCCTTTAATCTATTTTAGTCCACAACCCTGACATTCAAAGATTATTCTTTTCCTGACCCAGAGAGAGAGGTCTCTGCATTTCTTACCTCCTGCTAAGAGATGTAAAAGGAGGGGACCATCCCCTGGAAAGAAAAAAAACCCCAAACAACTAAAATAACCCTTATCCCTTCTACGTAGAATGCTTACTGGAAGTCTGATTAAGCCAGTCCCTCCTAGAACTGCAGCAATGTTATATCCAGAATGGAATTAGGACCAGTTTATTTCCTGTTAGTAGACTCCCATAGCAGTTAAAAAAAAATATCGAACTATAAACCTCAGGAAACTCCAGGCTTTCTACCAGCTGATTAATTAAATCAGCAATATTTCATTTCTGTTGATCTCTCTGGGTATCTCTGCTCTCTGGATGGTGCTGTTGAAGCACTAAGCCAAGTCCTCATGTGTTTTCTGGACAAGGACAAGGAGGAATTGTTTCCAAGTAAAAGACAGCAGATTTAAATTAGATATTAGGAAGAAATTCCTTACTGAGAAGGTCGGGGTGAGGGCCCTGGCACAGGCTGCCAAGAAAATCTGTGGCTGCCCCACCCCTGGAAGTGTTCAAGGCCAGGCTGGATGGGGCTTGGAGCAACCTTGTCTAGTGGAAAGTGTCCCTGCCCATGGCAGGGGGGGTGAAATGAGGTGACCTTTGAGGTCCCTTTGAACTCCAACCATGATTCTATCATTCCATGATCAGTGCTGCTGCCTGCCCATGGCTTTCAACACAGGTCACAGATAAGTTTTGGGGTTGCATGTTTGGTTGATTTGGGTTTTTTTTTTCTTCTCCATTTAATGTAATTTAATCTGAGTTTTTCTTTCCTGTTGCTGGCAGAAGCCTTGTCTTCGCTGGAGTACTGTAACTGGTTATAATACAATTAATTTTAAATCAGTAAAAGTCTCTGGGGTTAAGCCTTGGATGGCCTGGAGCAACTGTCCAGCTCATAGAACAAAGGGTCTTGTATCTTATGATCATATGCTTGAACCTTTCTCCTCAATCTCATTTATACCAGTTTTGTTATTACTGAAAAACTAAGCTTAAAGTGGTATTTGAGGAAGAAATCAAAATTGAACAGGACGAAAAATAACAAAGCAATGAGATGCAAAAAAAGCAGGTAGCTTTTCTCTAAAAATCTGGATATACAGCAGCCTTTCCAGCCTGCATTCTGTTCAAGGGCAGGTCAAGACATGATGCAAACATTCATAAAGCAGAGTTTTCTGCAATTAAAGCTTTGGGTGGCTCTTAGCTGGCCCATTGGAGCAAAAGTAACTTATCAGGTTTCCCTAGAAGGCATATGGTTTACCAGCACAATTGGCCACATCTGAAAAGTTGTGTTTCCTGTGAGCTGATCCCAAGAATTGCACTGCAATGGAATGAACCCAGCTGCACCAGGGGAGAGAAACAGGGCAGAACACAGAGGTAAAAAGGCAAAATCCAAAACACAGATCTAAGAGTGAGCTTAGCCACCCACAATCTGTTGCAAGACACTGTGTTTCTTGGTAATGCAAGCTACCCAACTATTTGATTGAGAATAACATGGAATTTGGTTTGTTGTGGAAATGGTTTTGGGTTAGTAGCATGCAGAGCCCACGGCTGTACGAAAGCAAACTCAGGACTGAGCTTGCAAAAAAGAATAAACAAATAAATACTGAAGCAAATTAGACCTTGCCACATGCAGACAAATAGCAGCCTTGGCTGGCCTTCATAGACCCCAGCAGCCACAGAGAAAGGAAATTCAGACCACTTTGGGTGATACCACATTCTCAACCACACGACCATCAGATGAATTCAGAGCATAACATTTCCAGAAGGAATGAAGAGGAATCTCTGAGTGTTGCCTTAAGAACTGAGCTGAAAGCTGGAGAAATATATCTATTCCTACTCAAACAAAAAGGGAAAATAGTATCAACAGAAAAATACGTAAAAGTGAGATGTATATAAAAAATAAAATGTGTAAAATATTAATCCGATGCCTGTGACGAGTATCTAGCCAATCATTGGTTTATTTCATCTCTACAACCCATATAAAAGGATAATTTACTTCCAGCAACACAGAACAATTTCACAGTGAAAGTTTAATCAAAGATCGGATTTCAGCAAAATCCCTTTAATAGGAATCCATGACTCTTCAGGAAAAAAAAATCGTAATGTTTTTGACTAAGTGTGAATAAAGCTTGTATTCTGATGGAGAAAAGCTTTACATTTATTGAGGGTAAATCCCTTATCTCTTCTGCAACAGAATCTCCACTGATCTGTGTTGTCAGCTACAAGTGAGACGCTGTACAAACATACCTGTTGGTATTCTTGTCTCATTTGCAACTGGGATAACTGTTTACAAACAAATGCTCTGTCAGATAAAGAAACAAACTCAGAAGCAAATAGCTTCATTTTCCACTTCCCCAGCAGGTTCTACCAAAGATATACAAGACATCTCAGAGGGTGTTTATTTTAATATATCTTTAATGTTGCATTAACTCTGATCAGCTGTATAATGACGATTTTGGCATGGAAGAATAAATCCATCTTTCCCAAGGTGACTTTCACTTGGACCTGTTTTTGCTGATAATGGTATAGGGAAGGCCTTTAAAGGTTATCAGTTTGCCTTCTTTGGCTACCAATTTTCAGCCAGGTCTCCTTGACACAAGATATTGCTTTATACTCAGAAGAAACTGTGGCAAAGAAAATAAACTCTCCAAGATCACGCAGAACTAGGAGAAGAAACTTAGTGCAGAATGAAAAGCCTTAGTTATAGACTTCCTAATTCTAGCTCATATAACCTCTACGAATTCTGCTGTTTGTCCGTGACAACTTTACACAGCTGCAAAGCAGACATATTGATTAAAAAAAAAACAACCTCTTCAACACTTTATTGGGCTCTCCCAAACCACATCACTTTATGAGCACATTTATTTGCATTGCCTTTGCCAGCTGCTGCACACACTTAAGTAGAATACAGCCAAATGTCAATTTCTTCAGAAGGTATCAGCCCTGATCATTTCGGTTTATGGACCACACTTTGGAATTACCACCATGGTGAACGCTGCCCTTCCCACATGGAATTAGTTCAAAGCAGGAGAAACAGAGCATTCAACCATGCGCAAAGGAGCTGCCTGAAGACAGAACAAGGAAGAATTTCCCGACTCCACTTGTTTAACAGCTTCTGTCACCTGAGCCACGGCTTCGCCTCCTCCCGCCGCCGAGCGCCAGCTGTTCCCGTCTCTTTCCGGCTGCCCCTGCCCAGCAGCCGGACACCGAGCTGTGACTTGGCCATCTGGGCCTGGATCTCCGGCTGGGCTTTGTGCGCCTCCACGGCCCTTGGCTCCTTGGGCACCCATCCCAGTGACCCACCACGGCCACCAGCACCCCCACGTATTCCCAGATGTTCCAACCGCGTCTCCCGCGTTTCGCTCCGTGCCCACCCCAGCCCGCAGTGCCCACCGGGTGTACCCAGGCTGGGAAACCCCACTTGGAGCCCGGCTGCTGCCCTGATTTCCTGCAGGAGCGGAGCAAGGCGCGGGCTTGCCAGGCCGGCAGCCCCGCACGGCTCCCCAGGGGATGCCGGGCCAGCCACACACGCCGTGCTCGAGGCCGGGCTTTGAACACATCATTAACAGGTTATATAATAGATGATTACATGTGAGATACGTACTATATACATAAATAGTAAAATAATAAAATAATAAAACGGGAGGGTCTTCCCCCCCTCCGGCCCCTCGGCCGGTGCCCCCGCTCGCGGGTGTCCCCCCTGCCCCGCCGGCTCCCGGGTTGCCGCGGGCGGTCCCCACCTGAAGACGCGGAGCAGGAGGCAGGCGATGAGCGCGGCCGTGAGCGCGCAGGCCCCGATGACGGCGGCTTTGAGCGCGGAGAGGTCGCGGAGCACCGCGGGCACGGGGCTGAGCCGGGCCCCGCTGTGGTTGCCGGGGCCCGGCGCGGCGGGCGGGCGGCTGCCGTTGCCCGCCGGCGGCTCCAGGCTGCCGCGGGCAGCGGGCGCGGCGGGCAGGAGCAGCGGCAGCAGCAGCGAGGCCGCCAGCAGCGGCAGTGGGGCGGCGGCGGGGCGCATCCTGCCCGCTCCGGTGCCCCGGTTCCAGCCGCGCCGCTCCGAGCCCCGGAAGGCAGCGGCGGCCGGCCCGGCCCGGCCCCCGCCCCCCCGAGAGGCGCCGCCTCCCGCCGCCGGGGCCCCGCGGCCGGGCACGGCCGGGGCCGGGGCCTCCGCTGCCTCCGTCGCCTCCGCCCCCGGAGCTTCCCGCGGCCTCGCCGCTGCCGCGGGCCCCGCCGCTGCCGGGGCCGGCGCTGCTCCCTCTCAGCCCCAGCAGCTCTTATTAGAGAGGATCCAAGGGGGCTGCGATGGTGGGGAAGGGTCTGGAGGGGCCATACGAGGAGCGGCTTGGTTGTTCGGCCTGGAGAAGAGGAGAGCGAGGGCAGAGCTCACCGCGGGCTGCAGCTTCGCCAGGAGAGGCAGCTCCCATCTCTGCTCTGTGTCACCAGCGACAGCACCCGAGGGAGCCGCTGGAGCTGGGTCCGAGGAGGCTTAGGATGGATTTTGGGGAAAGGTTCTTCACCCAGAGTGTGGTGAGCACTGGAACAGGCTGCCCAGAGAAGTGGTCACAGCACCGAGCCTGACAGAGCTCAAGCAGCATTTGGACAACGCTCTCGGGCACGGGGTGGGACAGTTGGGGTCTCCTGTGCAGAGCCAGGAGCTGGACTTTCGTGATCATAGTGGGTCCCCTCCACAAAATTCTCTGCCTCTGTGATTCTGTGGCCACTTGTAATTACAACACACAACATCGGCCCAGCTGCAAAACAGTCACAGGGTTCACACTGCCATCAAAGCTCCCGAGCTGCTGGGTCAGCACGGCCCAGCTGCTACATCAACAATTCCTACATCAGATTTATGTTCTTTTTGCCTTTTCGCTGATCACTAGGGCTCTGCTTCCAGGATAATGTATTTACAGACCTTTCAGTCTCTTAAAATGTAAGATGTGAGAAAATCACAGCCATGTTTATGCAAACCATCCCGGGGCACTGAGCACGTGAGTGGTGCCATCAGCCAAGCCAGACAGGGAGCATAAATCATAGAATTATGGGAATCATAGAGCATCCTGGGCTGGAAGGGAATCACAAGGATTATCCAACTCCTGACCCTGCAGAGGACAGCCCCCAAAATCCCAGCCAGTGCCTGAGAGCATGGTCCAAATGCTGCTTGAACTCTGACAGGCTCAGTGCTGTGACCACTGCCCTGTTCCAGTGACCAACCGCCCCTCTCTAGATCCTCCACCATCTTCATAACCCTCCTTTGAACACTCTCTAATGGCTTTATGTCCTTCTCATATTGTAGCACCCAAAACTGCACACAGTGCTGGAGGTGAGGAGTAAATGAGGGAGCAAAGTGCCTGTGCCACAGTACTGTCAAACACAACTTACTTTTGTTTTCAGCGTTCAGTATTAGCAAGAGCTTCATCACTGCTAAATAATTGTTATGTGGGGAGAGGGGCACGTTGGCACTGAAATGACGTGAAACAGAGGGGAAAGATGAATGAGCTGATTTCTGTCCTGTTAAACTCTGCACTGCACGCCTGGCATGGCAGGGTGTGATCTCTGTTATATGGTGACTGACTAAGCTGTGCTGGAGATTCCTGCAGGCAGTGTCCCTCTGGAGGGGTTGCAGTGAAATAATGCCTGGTTCATTGGCCACCCTGGCCAATTGGGATGCTCTATCTAATGCCACCCACTCGGTAATAAAAGCATCCTGTGTGTGTTTTGCAGGAAGTTCTTTGGGATGAGGAAATTTTGACGTGGACACTGTGCAGAAGGCCCCCCAGACCGTCTGAATTGGGCATTGTTCCGGTTTTATTTCATTGCTGACTTTTGTGCAGTTTCCCAGTTTCCAACATGGGGCCTTGGTTTATTTCTGTTCAGGGAAAAAAAAAAAATAAATAAATCAGTAAAAATTCCATCCGGGCAGGAGGTCAGATTGGTGGTGCAGGCTATTTCCCAAACACTGGTATGAGCTCTGCTCACATGAGTTATCATTTGTAAACACTGACCCTGTTGCTGGCCCTGCCTGTTCTGCGATGTTTGCCAGCTGCTGCCCAGCCTCTGGCAGATCCCTCTGGCAGAGCAGTGCTTTCCCATAGGCTGAGGGAAGATGTGTAAAGGACTTCCAAAACAAGAACCACCACCCGCAGCTTGAGTGAATATATCAGAGGTGAAGAGCCATTAACACGACAGTTTTTGGAGAGCATGATTTATTTCAAGTGGCTTCAGGATTTCTTGTTTTGGTTTGGCTTTTTTGTAGGTTTATTTATTTATTTTTTTTTTTCTCCTCAGATGCTTTACTGATATTTCAGATATCATTTGCCTAATTTGGGAATCATCCCTGGGTCCTGGTCTGGAATGTAGGATTTCGCAACTCTGTTCTTCAATGACATCATGTGGTTTGTTCTGAACACAGCAGTAATAAATGAGAGCAAGGGGAGTTCACCAGCCCTTCTATAATAAACATTTTATCCGAACAGTCATCTTTTGGGGATCTGCACTAATTTGTGGGGTTTAGATTTTACCTAGTAAGTCATGTTTTCCATGTATGTAGGACAAAGGCTCCCACTTGGATAGCAAGGGAGCAACATCTTGGTTTCATCTCCCCCTTAGCAGTGGCGGCTGTGAAAGCCAGCGCTCCCGAGAGGTTTGGTAGAAGAACACAACTTTGAGAAATCAGGAGGAAATTCAGACAGTGAAAAATGCAGAAAGCATTTGGTTTCCCCTCTGATGAAGCTTGTGTTTCATTCCTAACACACACTCCTGGAGGAGAAGGCTCTGCGGGTTGTAGGGCTGGGAGTTGGTGTAGTTTTTCTCCCTGCTGAGTTTTCCTGTTTACACCTGTTCGGTGTCATTACAAGTTGGAGCTCTCAGTAGCAATTGCAGTTTCTGTAGAAAAGTCTGTGCTGGCTCAATAGAAGGAGTGAGCATGTTTCTGTATGCAATTGCTTCTGGGAATGGCAGATTTCTGTATTTATGGATGCCTGATACAGGAGCAACCCTGTTTGTGGGGAAGGCTCTTCATGCACTGCTTAGCAATGCATATGAAGCTTGGGCTGCCCCTTCCTTTGTGCTCTCAGATGGCCTCCAGGCAGCACCCAAATGTATTTTTAGCTCTCAGAATAGGGGAAAATTTGCAAGAAATTGTGCAGAGAAAAAATAAGCAAAAGGAGTTGAAGCCGGCTCAGTCGTCAGATTTAGGCAGGCTGGAATTGCAGGAATAAATAAGTGTTTCTGTGAGAGAAATGAAATGTGTACAAAATGAGGCAAACTACATACCCAAGGATTTGCTGCAGAAGAAATACACCTTCTGGAAAAGACCAGGGTCCAGTAAAGAAGGAAATAAAATGGAGCTGGTAAGATATCTGTGCTCCATGAGCCCATCTCTGGCATCTCAAAACCAAAAACCAGGTTACTAGCAAAGATACAAATTCAAGGAGCAATCACCTCTCCATCAGAGGGTGTTTCAGCTTGGATGTCAGACAAGAGAGCACAGGGTAATTGCAAGATTTAATCATTCTTCCAGTGACTACTGCTAGATAACCTCAACCAGCAGTGCAGTAAAACTGCAATGCCTCATCTATCACGAGTGGTCCAAGGGCTGCAAAGGTGTCCTATTGCTAATTAAAGACCAGTGGTGTAGAGCAAGCAGGAGCTCCAGATATACTTGGACAAGTCTTTGCACATTCCTAGTTAGCACATTACATTAGCCTGTTATTTCTATAACCCTCTAAAACATTTATGGCTTTTTGCAGACATTAAAAGCCAGTGTTACTGCTGCAAAAGGCTTGTAATTTAAGTCCATGATAAGCAGCAGATTCCTTTTAAACGAGGTTGGTGCAGTCATTAAGCTGGGGTGCAGAGATTATCTCTTGAGCAGGTTCTACAATACTGCTAATACACACAACGTTGCAGTGCAGCAGTTAATCTAAAGAAAACAGGGAAAGGAAGGACAGCAGTAAACTACAAATCTTTGTTTAGTTTGGATAACAATAATCAAAGAACACAAAAGCCGATTATGACTTTGCCTCCCACTGCTTCACTGGCTTGTCATACAGTCTGTCCTGGCTGGCCTGCTGAAGTGCAACCTGAAGGAATCTGACAAATAATTCAAGCCCTTTTTTTTTTTTTTTTTTTTTTTTTTTTTTTTTTTTTTTTAAGATAATTTGTAAACGGCGTCCTTTAGACTGGTTTTCTTCATTTCAGCTGCATGAAATGAACTCGTCGGGGTGGTAGTAGCTAATCTTCCAGCCTCAGATGAGTTTAGAGGTTCATTGATGATGGTAAAGTGATTGCTAAGCAGCAGGACTCCATCCAGAATTGCAAGAGACTGGGATATGGAATAAACAGAATTAGATTTAACCTCTACACTGTATCCCAGTGCAGCTGAACCATTGTCAGGCATGGCACTTCTTTTGTCACTGCAGGAAAATAAGTCAGACCTGCTCAAAGGGAAAATATCTGTGCTATCATAGTGCTTCTTATCCATTGGTACCTACTTACACATGTCTTAGAAGTCCTGCACAGGCAGAAGGAGCAGGGAATCCACCTGAGCCCATGTAGGATGCTGCTGTAGCACATCATGGTCATTGCTGCTGTGAGAGCAGCTGGGGATGCACATCCCTCTGGAGCGTGCAGCCCGTCTCCAGAACAGCTGAAGGGCACAGAGGTGCCCTGCCACTCACATGTCCATCCCACACGGAGCACCTCTGTAGGAAACGTGCTGCTGTTGTGGGGTCCGATGAAAGACTTCTGGAGACGAGGGTGCTCTTAGGACACGTGTTTATTGGTCGTGGGGGTAGCAGCCTGACCAGAACCTGAGGCAGGGAGCAGCCCAGAGAGAGAGAGTCCAAGGGAGAGAGGGTGTCTAAGAGAGAGAAGGTGTCCAAGAGACCGAGTTTCCTGTTACATTCTTTTTTACTCTTTTCCCTGCTGAATATTCTGGTCAGCATCAACTAACTAGCACAGGGTACAAAACTTACAGAATTTACATATAGCTTATGAGAACTACAACATTACAATACTACTCTACATACTAAAATCCTGGGGAACCACCCTTTTTCCCTGCTACCTAGCAGGGCCCAACCTCTTATTCATCCCTTTGTCTTGGGAGGGGGTGTTGCTCATTCACCCAGCCCTGTCTTTCAGCTAGCTTAATCACCATCTTCTTGCCCAGCACCCTACAGTTTAAATTTTGCTTTTAATTCTATCTCTTTTGTAGGTTTTATACTCTTAGAATCTTTCACTAGTAAACTATCTCTGCAGGGTACTCCTGCTTCACCCTCTCCAACACACCTCACCCTGGCAGTGCCTCTGGAGAGGTGATGCACTCTCCCTGTCCCACACCATGCCATTGATTTGGAGCTGCTGCTCCTTGGGTGTTCTTCTATAAATCATGAACCACTCCAAAGGGCTACAGAAGAGGGAGTTGTTGGGAGTCACACACCTGGCCAAACATCTGTTTGCAGGTCCCAGGAATCCCAACACCCAGCAGAGCAGGCAGCAGGGATGAGGCACACTGCCTCCTGGCTCTCCAACACATCCCCCTTTCGGCAGCAGCAGGCTGCAATCCTGGTTTAACTGAGCCTGTAACTGTCATCCCAGCACTGGCCTCCTCCCTGGAATGACAGTGATCTTGAGCTGCCTGGAATAATTCTCTGTGTGAAGCAGCTCCCCTGGAAGCTGTGAGATTAAATCCTTGTGGCATCTTGTTACAGGGATCAGCTCACAGGGGATTATGGATGTGCAAGTGGCACCCACTCTCTGGGGAAAGTAGGGAAACATCTGTTAACATCTGCAGCCAGGCTTCCAAATCCCCAGTGTGAACCAGACCTAAGGCTGTCTCGTGGCAAGATGGATATCAGGAGGAGGGCGTGCTGACCAAAAGGTGTGCTGACAGCAGGAAATCTGTGAGCTCTCACTGCAGCATGTTGCTTTCTAAAAGGGCTGAACCCTGTGGTTTGTTGGTGGAGTTTTGTTTTTGTTGTTTTTGTTGTGATTTCCAGAGAAGGATTTTTCTGGTTTTACTTTAGCCTCATTGATGTGACCAGGGGGAATCCAGCTCCTCTCCCCCTCTCAATAAGTTGAAGATCCCTCAAAGTCCTAGGCCTATCATTGATTGCCAGCTTCTGAGGTGTCATGGTCCAGTTGGCAAGCTCAAGTCCCAGGTTTCTGGGTTTGTTTTTGTTTTGTTTATCAGTATACGAATGTTTTACATTCATCTAGCTCTAGCTCTGGTTTTAGTTCTAGCTCTGGTTCTGGGTCTAGGTCTGGCTCTAGATCTGGTTCTAGGTCTAATTCTGGGTTCTAGTGCTGGTTCTGGTTCTAGTTCTGTTCTAGCTCTGGTTCTGGCTTTGGTTCTAGGTCTGGTTCTGGGTCTAGGTGTTTCTTGTCCTAAATTGATGTGTGGGACCACAAACCTGACACATCACCACACACCGTGAAGCCTTATTATCATTGTGTGGCTGGAGGGTCTCTATGGATGAGAGAAAAAATAGGATTGTGACCTTACTAGATCCAAAAATAAAAGATAAGTAATCGGAAAGGAAGGATTATTTCTTAAATTGCCAAAAATTCACTGTAGCTTGTTATCGTCTACTTAATTCAAATATCAGAAAGATACCTGGAGTAGGAATGGAGCTGCTCAGAAGATTCAGGTATCTTATCACTGTGAGAAAAACCTCACACCTGCTTTCCACTCCGTTGAAAAAGCAAAGCAGAAAGAGAAAATGGCTTGATAGTTCTTCAGCAGCAAACCTGTTTTTTTCAACTAAATTTTGATACAAGAGGAGTGGGTGTAAAATATATTTGTTTCCCTTCAAACCAACTAAATAAATGTTGCTTCCTGCCACACAAATTGTCACTTAAGCGAGCCTTTGTGAGCTGCAATTTCTACCCATCTCTTGTTTTTGCTTCCCGAAACACCATTTAAAATATTTTCAGCATCGCCCCAAATACAGCTGATGATTTTTGGAAGCAGCACTTCAAATGAGGTTGGCTGAGAAGAATTTGCCTGGTACTAAACATCTGCTGTCAATGCTGTTATCAGCAGAGTGCCACAAACCCTTCCTCACTTGTGGGATGCTAATAGGTGTACTGCAGTTCAGATGAGAGATGTGTAGTCCATAAGCCTACCCTGTTTCTCCCAATTTTCTTTCCCCAACCCAAACACCTGTGAAAGAATGTGGTGTTTATGAAGTTAAAAGTCTGATAGCACTATTTGGAGCCAAACATAACACACAATCCTCCCTAAGGATGCACTGGGATTCTAGCTACAAAGATTTGCTAATTTAGTCCCTACTCCAGCTCCTGTCCCTGCCAGATCTGCCATGCCTCTAAATCCTGAGCACCAAAAACTCTATGAGCGCTTCTCCTGAGCCAGATGTACTTACTGTCTTCCAGTGTACCATAAACTTAATTTCAAATCAAACCCCTTAAAACTTCAGTCCTAAATTCAAATCCTTACTGGTAGAGTGAACCTTGCTAGAGCATAAAGCCTCATCCAGTGCAGGGAACAGCATACCCATTCTCTACGAGAAGGGCTGATAGAAAAATCAACTCATTTGAATTCAGCTCAGAAAAAATTTTCCACTTTATGCCATGCTTCCTGCCAGCAGAATGCAAAGCCTTTTTAATCAGACTAAACATTCTCCAAATCCCTGGGCAGTGAGTAATAATGTCTACTTCTATAGTGTACTTCAAAGCCTCTCTTCAAAGCCTTCACTACCTGCACAACACCAAAATGACCTTTATTTCACAGAGAGATAAAGCCACACTGGGCAGCACTGCCAGCCAGGGGAGGATGATGCTCTGCACATGGATTTGTATCAGTGAGAGGCAAGGTGGGACAGGCCTGTAGGTCACAGAGCAGTGAAATCATGCAGACAGTGTTTCCACAGGCAGGAGGGCTTTAGCTAATGCCAGGCAGGGCGGTGTGAATCTACAGGCAAACATCATTCCTTTGCTCCCAGCAGCTCCAAATCTTTTAGCACTGGGTGCTCTGGAGCCACCTAAAGCAATCTGACCTCAGATTCTCTTGTCTCAGTTCCCTGGCTGCACTGCTCCATCCTATCTCTCCTGCAGAACGTCCTTCCCTGGCTGCTGGCATAGTGTCCTGAAGGGAAGGATGCCACAGCATGGCAGGGGCACTTGCACAGAAGAGCTGCTCCAACGGGCCCAGTTTCCCCAGGGCTTACAGATCAATGATTCATTTGCAGTTGAGTGTCCCTAGGAGTCTTCTCCCTGGCCTAGCCCCCTTCTCTTCCAACCAAGAGGTGCTGGGAGATGGCTTAAGGGAGCTCAAGACTGCCTGCACACCACGGAGGTTCCAAAGCCTGAACTTTGTTTGGTATCTCTAGAATCCCTCCTTAAATCCAACTCCAAACACCTAAACCATAAAGGAAACACAGCAGACTTTTTCACTTCTCAATTTTCATCTGCCAGCAGAGGAGCCGAGTGTAGATTTCAGGGAAATAAGAGAGAGTTAGTTACGCTTCCCTGAATAATCCACTCTTGTCAACAGAGGTGGCTAACAGAGGCTCTGCCTGGGCATTTGGATGGAAATTAATGCATGGAGGAGACAAAGCCGTGTGCACTTTGCAGACATGACACCAGCTCGGTGAACGGAAATGATACATCGAGTTTTATTAGAGAAGATTCTTGAGAGACATGTTTATTAAATGACCTGCCTGCCAGAAATGCTAAAGGACTCTCTGTTGTTTCCCTCCTGGCTTGCTGTATCACATTTCTAGGGCTTCACATGGAACATTTCCCCACACACTGCACTTTTTAGGCTTTTCACCCCATGGCATGATCCTAATGAGTATCACCTTTAAAGCCCATAGGCATCTGCAGAGATGAAGCCTTCAGTCTGCCCAGGTCTCAGATTCACTGCACTGGGGTATTTTTGTTCCAAATTTCTAGTCTATCCAGATTCCTTTGCATTATCTTGCAGCTTACACCAGTGTTTGTGATCCCTTTCAACTTTATGTCACTGTGTGAATGCCTGTCATCTTTTTGTTTAATCCTTCCTTAGAGTCATCAATAAAAATGTCAGTAAAGACCAAAGACTTGATCTCTGTGATGCTCTCATAAACATAATTCTGTAACAGAATCACTCCCTGTTTAGTATTCTTTTTTGCAGCCACTCAGCTGTGATGTGGTCCATGGATTATTGTATTCAGATCATCCAAAGAGCTAAATTTTGTGATGTGCTATCAAGTGCTTTACCAAATCCAAAAAGGCTCACTGATTTTTAAGATCAGAAAGAAGCATAAGAACATAAAATCTGCTCCTTTCAATCCTCGAATGAGCTTGCTAAGGTACCACTAAAGCATCTCTTCCAAAATGTCCAGAGTTGAAGACCCCATGAGATGAAAAATCAAACACTTTGGTTCATTAATCACACATATTGCTTTTATTTTTGTTTTAAAATACTTATTGTTAAATTTAATCAGGTTTTGCTTTCTAGACATTGGGTTTGTGTCTTTTTTTTTTCTCAGATTAAAGAAATCCTGATATCCTGTTGTTTCTCACTGTGCTTATTGATGTTTCATGCAGTGATCTTTGGGTGTTTGTTGTTGTTGTTGGGTTTTTTGGGGGTTTTTTGTTGGTGTGTTTTTTTTTTTTACTAACACTGCTCTTGATTCTACAGACTCTTCTTTTCACATGTGCCTGTGTGGAGAATTCAGTCTCTGTGATGAGAAGGCCCTGCTTTCATGGGGCAATTTGCAGATTTTGAACTAGAGCTTCTAATTCTCCCCATAAACAAATACCTGTCAGCTCTGGCAAGGGTCCCTGTCCTGCACATCTTGCTATTGCCTGTGGGTTCCCTGATGTACTTTAATTTTCATGTCTCTATGCATAACTCATTTTCAATCATTTCAAAGCTTAGGTAAGTTTCAAGACTACCTTTAAACAATGGTCCAGATTCTCAACTTGTTCAAATGTGGGCAAATGCAGAGCAACTACTTTGAAGTCAGCATTGGAAAACAGGTATAAATGTCAGGGGAGACAGCCACAATCTCTTTTGATATCTCTGGAGCAGGTCATGCAGAAATAGAATCCCAAACAATATCTGTGGCCAGCTGTTCTGTTCATCCTGTGCCTCCAGTCATTCTCCACATACATCAGATCTCATCTCCCAGCTGACAAGAAAACCAACTAATCCAAAAAATGGAATTACCTAATTTTCTTCCCCATTATCTGAGGCTCATAATAGAAATGTGAAACGACCTGCTCTCTTTCAGCAGCAAAAGCAAAGATGCCAGTTGACTCTCAGCTCTCAATTCTCACTACATCATATTTCCATTTGCAAAGGTCAGGGTCAAGCCTGGTGGGGATTTTTGTTCAGGAAAAGCTCCCTACAGATTAAATGGGATTCTTTCAGATTTAAAGAGGGAAGGGGAGAAAAAGAAAGAAAGAGCTGCAGGATTTTTTAAATGGAAAAATCCTACTTCTCAGGTGGGGGCAGTTCTGCTGACTTAACACCAGTTGAAGACTGGGAGCATCCTGTGCCTGTGCTCCACTGTCTCATCCCATAAATTGTGGCCAGAATGACCTAGGCTTCCCTCTGTCCCTTCATTTCAGCCAGCTAGGGCTGTGCCATGTCCTTCTCCAGGGGAAGGACAGTGACTCACACACCATGATGTGGATTCAGGGATTCCCCAGAGCCATCAGTGAAGGAGAGACAGGCAGCTCCATCCTCACTCGTACCTGTGATGGATAGTCATCCCACAGGCAGGGAATCAAGAGGAGGGAGAGATACTCAAACATTTCCTTTACTTGCTCAGCCTCTGAGCACAAATATACAGGTGTCTAGGTCTGGGCTTCATCTTGTGAGCTGTAAATAAGGACCTGTAAGCCATCTTAAGCTTGCAAATCTCCCTGTCAGCCTGAGAAATCAACTGATGTCGTCAGGCAGAGCCAGCAGCACCCATTTCATAACACTCCCTGCTCAGGGCTGAGAGCAAACCAGCACTGCCTGCAGAGCTGGGGCGTCACAGAGCACGTGGAACAGGGAGAGCGTGGACCCCTGCAGAGTCACTGTCACCACCAAGGCCACCAGCAGAGCTGGGCTGCGTCCTCCCCAGGGCTGGAGCACTGGATGAACGTGGCTGGATGCTGTACAGAGCCAGTGGCCTGTTCAGGCTCCTGGCATCGAGGTTGCCAAGGAAGCAAAGTCGCAGGATCTCCTCCACGACATCTGCACTGTCTCATAAGGCTTCAAATATGTCAAGGAGATTCCTCCCCATGGCCATCATCTAGATTGGTGGCATGTTTGACTTGCATGGTAGTGAAGGTGAGAAGCTTTGTGCTGTGAGCTCAGTGCCACAGCAGTAAGGAATGAATTTGCTCTTGGGTTTGCGTTTCACAGTGTCAGAAAGGCCCACAATTTATGTCTGAGCCCAGAGCTCTACATCCTCATTTGTGTGCCTAAAGGAATGTCAGCCTCAGGCTGTGAATTTAGGCCAGGTGGTTTGGTAGGGCCCTGCAGCAGCTTTTCACAACATGTTGCTCTCAGACCAGCTTCCTTGGCTGCACAGCTCCAGGGAGGTGATGGAGGGCACAGTACCTGCCTGCAGCATGGTGCCAACAGTGCTAAAGTTACCCTTTTTTTCCTGACTATCCTCCCTTCCTTCCCATGCCACTCTTCCACAGCAGAGGCTGCAGTGGGACTGTGGAGTCACCGGTGTATCCAGGGGCAGTGAAGCCAGAGGGATGAAAGGGAGCAGCTCCCAAGGAGTGAGGAAGGGGGCAATGAGTCAGGCATGAGCACTGATCCAGGCCCTGCAGGGTGAAGCTGCTGTACAGCACATCAGGGGCTTTTTGGAGAGACAGGCCAAGCCCTGGCTGGCAGAGTTACATCCAGACAGTAGCAGTGATGAATGGGATGTGATTCGTGTAGCAAATGTGCTCCTGTGATGGAAATCACTTTGCTGGAGGATTGATGATGCTCGGCATGGGTCAGTTCATCTCTCCCAGTTCCCTGTCCTGGATCCTGCCAGACACAGAGACCACAGCTCACCCTCCACCAGCCCCGAGCATCGCTCACGCTGTAGGAGTGACTCACGGCATCTGCAGGGGATTGGCCTTTTGGATGGAAGATTTTCCAGATCCATTTGTTGGGAGCTTGGGAAGCACAGCTGAAAACAGCCCCAACTGAAAGCTGCCCAGGGCTGCAGGGAGGCTGCAGAGACTGTGACACAGGCTATGCAGTCTGGGGGAGACAAGTAGATTTTGAGGGGTTGAAGTGGTCTAAAACAGGGTGTTTCTCACTTTGGCCTCAAGTAAGAGTGGAAGTTGCAATAGGGCAAATCCTTGCTGGGAAACAGTAGGAGGAATGAAAGCTGGAGACTTCTGTGCTACCAAGTGAAAAGGTGTTTGGGATCCCATTTAAAAGATGCTCCTTTTGAACTCCTACTTCATCCTGCATCAGGACTGCACTCAAAAAATGGTATGAGAACAGTGATATCACCTGGGGATGGGACTCCAATTCCCCATGAGGAAGTGGTTAAACCCAAGCAATTTTATAACTTTCTTTTCCCAAGTTCAGGAGCATCTTGCAGAACCTGTGGGGATAACAGAAGGATTTTTTCCTGCTCGTTGGAGGCACCATTGCCATGTGATGGAGGCCAGCTGGGGAGAACTGTGGAGCTGCATGTGGTGGAAGAACAATGCCAGCCTGCCTCTGGGATTGGGGCTGCTGCAGCTTTCTCTCCTGCTGCATTTCAAGAGGGTTTTAGTAACTCTTGGGACCTCTTAAAACAGATTGTCTGATTCTTGGCAGTATATTTTGAGCGCCCAATTTGTTTCATGGCACGGAAGCATTTGTGGACCATGATGTTTCTATGTCAACACGTGCTTGAGGAGGGGTTTTTTTTCACCAGAAGTGGCAGGTGTTGGAATCCAGATCAGAGCTCTCTCCACATCATTATTTTTAGAAAAGGATTTTTTTTTTAATAAGACATGTTGATATGTTTTCTCTATGTGGGATTAAAAGCACTTCAGGCTCATGCACGGAATTTTGCTTTATAAATCTGTGGGAGTGCAGATTTCCTCCACTCTTGTCCACTTTTGTTATATTGCCTTTGTGAAATGGGAATAATAAACCTTGTCTGCCTCCTGAAGGGGCAGAGAATTAACTCTTTGAAGTTTGTAAGACCATATAAATGCCTTCCTATTATTGAACTTACTACTGCTCAGGGCTTTTAAACAGCTGCCACATTTCACTTCAGAGGAGGTCGCCTTGAACTGGTAGGTGAAGTGAACACAGTATATCAGGGTGTTATGCTGAAAAAAAAACTTTGGGATCTGTTAGATTGAAAGGCCCTATATAAATATGAGTTATGTGTAGAAATAGATTTTATAACCCTATCATTCTCCTCCGGTGTACCTCTTAATCTATGGGTTTCACTATCTTTTATGAACACTTAACAAGACCTATATTAAGCTTCAAGCCTCTTCAGAGCACATATTTTACACGGAGTCAATGCAGAGGGGACAGACCCATTCTTTCGCCCAGCTTACACAGCAGGTCAGTGACAGACCCGCCTGGCCTGCTCTGGTAATTAGTAATTCATAATGACCTGCTGCACAGAAAATGCTGAGAGAAATACAGGAGCTTCAGGAAAAGATGGCCTCTAATGCTGTCATGTTTTGAAAGATTCACTGCCTTTTCCTCTCCTTTCAGCTTTTCTAGGAATGGCTGAAGACTGATGGTCTTGTTTAACAAGTGTAGGCTCCTGTTAAGTGGTTTTGGATTACAGGCTCAAGGGCCAGTCCCAGGGCCTGGTGTCCCAGTGCTTGATCTGCATACACCCATTCCCACACTGTTCAGGAATGCTGGGACAAAATAATAAGTAAAAAGCTTGTGATCATCCCAATTAACGCTGTTCTGGAGACACGATGGGGAAACTGAGGCAATTCCAGACCATTCTATATTGAGAGTGCCAGAGTTTGGATTGATAGAAGATGTAGGAGAATGGCATATAAGCATTTATTGATGAAAGATGCATGAGGATTTCACTGCTCTTATTTATTTTATAATATGCATTTCTTGCTTTGTGTCCTCAAAGTATTCAATGACCATTAACTAATTAATCTTTCTAGTGTTGCCTGTAAAATTGTTAAATATTATTCTTACTCTAGAGCCATAGAAATGGTGACAAGAAGACACAGTGGCTCCACTGAGCTCACCCAGAAAATTGGTATTAAGGGCAGAAGTGAAGGCTCCTGACTGTTGATGGCCATCAGCATCTGTGCTGCTCTGGGTGTGCCTGTGTGTGGCACCTTTTCTAGAGGAATTAACAGCACAGGCCTCATTTGTCAGCATCGAGCTGTGCTGAGGTGCAGCATGAATTCTGATTTCCAGCCCTGTCAGCCACACACGCTTCCCCAAGCATGGGATTGCTAGAAGGGAGAAAGCAGAACATGGTCCCACTGTGCATTAGATGCTCAGCACCCTGTGCTCAGTCGCATTTACAGGTGCCATGTGAGTTAGAAATTAAATACCAGGAGACAGCCCCTTCTTTTACAGCTACTTTATTTACAGCTTGCCAAGTAAATCTTTTTTAGAAAAGGCATCTGAATTTAGGGTGTTTCTTTCCACCAAACCACTTGAAGTCCCTGGCAGGTGAACTGTGAAGCATGAAGGTACCCTGGATGTGAAACATGAACCAGTTTCTTATACCTGCTCTCAGTTTGAGCTAAAGTTTCCCTATTAAAAATAAGCAGCCAGCACTATGGATGGAAATTATTTGCTGGTTTTGGGTAACATAAGTCTTACTAAAAAAAAAAAAAAAAAAAAAAAAAAAAAAAAAAAAAAAAAAAAAAAAAAGCAAAGCCTAAGAGCTTCACACCATTTCTCCCAGTTTGATGATCAAAAGTGCTTTTTGTTCTTTCTGCTGCCCCTGTTGTTTGACACGGAGAGGATTCAGTAAACAGGGAGCGCGGCTGCCCAGGCAGCGGCAGGGAGGAGGATTAAACTCCAGGAGCGAGGCACAGACGGTACCTGGAGGTGACACATTTTGTACTGAACATTTCATTAGCTCCCACAAGGCTGATGCCTGTTCATTAGCCACAGACATCCCGGCCCAATTGCCCATGTAGCTCTGCAAGGGATCCCATCGCTTCATCCCGACGGTGCCGCATACAAAGCAGGAAGGCTCCAGATTTCAAGCCAGCTCCTCTGTAGGAGATGTAATTAGGGACCCTGGTCCATCAATATTTCACCACATCTGCTCCTGATCTTGCTGTGGGATGTTTTTCTGTAGCTCATGTGCTGCTTAAACTTATCTCCTTGACAACTCTTTAGTTTAAACAAAGATTATTTTGGAACAGGAGCTGTCAAAAAAACCCAGCAGCTCCAGGAAGTTTTCTTGTTAAAATATGTTGGCTCGGCAGCACCATCTTCTGTCCTGCCCTTCAAACAGCCTGGGATGTCACACTGCGAACGGGAGCGTGTGCCTTGGCTAGCTCGGGCCGAAGGGACACTTTGAATAAGATCGAGTTCATGTTTTCCGTGCTGGGAGCCGAAGCCATAAAGCAGCGACAGCACAGCAGATGGGGAGCCCGAGTCCAGCTCTGCAGGACCGGCCAGCGCTGGAATCCACCGGCAAATCGCTGGCAGTCAGGTGCTTTCCCGGGTGAGGCACCTTGAGCTGTTCTCCTGCCCAGAGCACTGAGCAAGGGCTGTGCCCGCCTCGCTGCTGCCGTGGCTCCGCGGGAGCAGGAGCTGGGCGCTGCTCGGCACCATCCCTCCGGCACGCCCGCTTCCCCTGGGTTTTTGCTGCTGGGTTTGCTCGGCTTTGAGGTCGTGACATTGTTCCTTGCCAGAGAAGTTGCTTGATGGCTGCTCGTCGCTTGTGCTGCGTGAATGCCAGGTCCCGCTCAGCAAAGCCCAGGGAGATGCAGGGACAGGAGAGGAGGAAGGACTCAAAGGAGCCAAGGCAGACAGTGGAAAATCAGCAACGGTGAGAAATCAGGAATTACAGAAAGAGCTGCTCTTTGTCCCATTCCTCCGCAGCACATTGGGATCCCTTTTGGTGCTGCTGCATTGCTCAGGCTATGTCAGGAGAGGGCTAACCACCATCCCTTTTGGTGCTGCTGCAACCCTTCACTTCTTACAAGGCAGCCATGGAATGTTCTGTCCCAGTGTAAGCACACAGACCCACAGCAAACACTCAAAATGACAAAATTTTGCACAGACGTTGATGGGCAAGATGCTGAGAAGCCCATGTGGAAGCCTGGAGGGAGAAGAGGAGGGGACAGGAAGCTGGGACAGAAAAATCAGGAATTACAGAAAGAGCTGCTCCTTGTCCCATTCCTCCACAGCACATTGGGATTCAGGAAGAGATTTGTGGCATGAAGGTTAAATTAGGAGGGCAGCTACAGTCATTTCTCATATGTTCCAGCTGGCTGCTGTCTCCTCTCAGCATCCTGCACACATCCTCTGGGCTGGCAGCTCACTTTACCTCCAAAATCAGCTCTGCTTCTTCATCCCACCACTCAGGCAACACCCATGTATATCTCTATAGTGTGTACAGGAGAAGGAGAGGCAAGATCTGTATTTACCTTTTACTTTAGTGTATCGTTGCAGGCCCTAAGTAATTAATAGCTGAGCAGCTCAGATCCTCATGTGACAATCATCACACAAGAGAAAAGCATTCTTATGAAAAATACAACAAAGCCCTCAAATCTAAACCACGGCATCTCCCTTGTAAGAGACACTCTGTGGCAGGATTGTGCAGCACAGCATTCAGTCTCGTTTTAATACACAGATCAGGGGAATGTAAGAAATACTTGGAGAGCAGCCACAGCTTTCACAGCAGCTGCTGCTAGGTTTTTGTCAGGATTAAGTTCATTTCAATTATAGAAAGGCTTGTGATCACCTGCTAGGAGGAGGGTTTCAGCCTTTCAGGAGGCCGAGGGTGTGGATACAGCTATATTTAAATGGCAAATGTGCAGCACACTCTGGTACCATCCCATTTGCAGAGCACTCTGCACACATCGCCTAATTAAGTGTTTAACTATAGGTTCCTTCTCCCTTTATAGTGTAATATAAGTGGATTTTTCAAGTGGATGTAAAGGAAGAGAGGAGAGGGACTAAAATGGACATCATGCTGTGCATCCCTTTGTGCTGCTGCATTGCTCAGGCTATGTCAGGAGAGGGCTAACCACCATCCCTTTTGGTGCTGCTGCAACCCTTCACTTCTTGCAAGGCAGCCATGGAATGTTCTGTCCCAGTGTAAGCACACAGACCCACAGCATACACTCAAAATGACAAAATTTTGCACAGACATTGATGGGCAAGATGCTGAGAAGCCCATGTGGAAGGGAGAAGAGGAGGGGACAGGAAGCTGGGACAGAAAATGGGTATCCAAGAAGTGGTCTCTGGTGAGAGGATATGCAGTTTGACACAGCCCTTCTGCCAACCACTGATCCCAAAGGGCTCTTCCATGGTATAACTGGGCCCAAACAGCCAGAGCCTCATGGGTGCAGTGAGAAAGGGAAGAGGCTTACAGGGATTGTTCCAGGCTAAAGTTTGTTTCGCACAGTACTTCCAGCCTGTACCATTCTCTTCCTCACTCCAAACCAGGTGCAGCCCCAGACCTCTGCAGCTCCTGAAGTTTAATCATATTAAGACTTTGCCCTTCTGGGCCCTTATGTGTAGGAGGTTTGCAGGATTAGCAGCAGATGGTCCCACAAGAAATTCCAGTATCCCTATGTGACTGCAGGAGTTGGCAGAGAGGGAGAGGGGCACCCATTCACCTCCCACTCCCCATCGAGTGGCCCTAAGGGATGTCACCTTGCAGAGCTGGCCAGCAAGGTCACCACTGATGCTCCCCCTTCCTACCAAGCCTGTCTTGTCATCATCAGACCCCACAATCGCTGTGAAGGTGTCAAAAAAGGGACAGGAAGAAAGAGCCATAGGACCTGACCACTCAGGCACAAGGGAAAGCTTTCAGGGTGACAACAGCTGTGGGAAGTGACTTCTGGTGAGGAGGTCTGGCACCTCATGTTCTCACAGCACAGCTGGCAGGCAGGTCACAGCACCCATTTGACCTGGGAAGCAATGTGGCTTGACTATCCTTTCAAAAATAAATTAGGAAATGGCTAATGCCAATTTTTAACAAGTGTCAGAACACCAGAAGCTTCCTAGCACTTTCCAAAATGATGCCAGAAGGTTGCTCTCAAAGGAATTAATTTTGTCTAATTAAATATCTTCACAGAGCTCTCCAAGAATCAAACCAAAACATCAACACACAGCACTCTGCAGACTAATCGGAGTCACACTGGAATTGGCATCGTGTGCTGAAGTGTCAGCAGATGGAGCGGGTGGTCATGACGGAGGAGGAGTGGGATGACAAACCTCCCTTTCCACTTCTGCCCCAAATGACACACTGCATCCCCCATCTCAGCTCACCCATCTGTTAAATCCATAGAAAATACTTCCTACAGCACGGATTTACCCCAAGGGCAAGCTGGCTGTGGTCACGGAGCAGGGCGGCAGAGGCCTTGAGGGAGTCAAGAGCTTTGGATTTTTTGGATGAGGTTCAGATGAGTGGGGGTGGAAGCCCTGGTGGGATCTGGGGGATTGCATCTCACTCTGCACTACAGCAATGGGACCCTCACTGTCTGCACCCCCTGAGCATTCAGGCCTGCTCAAATCTCCGAGTTTTGTTGTACATTGCAGCAGAGACAGCCTGGAGGGTTGAGCTGCATCCTGGAGGCAGAGGGTTGCTGCCAGCTCTGCCCTGGAGCATCCTCTTCTTGGACTGCTGATTCACACCAAAAATCAACCAATTTTCCTTCCAGCCTGATTCAGTTACTGTCACTGGCTCCTTCTTTTCCTTATTAATGTCCCTAGGAAGTGAAAACCTTGTGTTATAATCAGCTCTGTTGCCACCTCCAAGTTGCTGTTCTGAACTCCTCCTCTTTATCAATGAGGATTTACACCCAAGGCCATGTTTTGGCAAGCTGGAGGAGTTTATGACACCTGGAAAAGAGAGGAAATGTTCCATACGTCAACACCTTCCATTTTATAAAACCAGCATTATTAATTACAAATCATGTCAAACGAAATGAAAAAAAAAGTGGGAAATAGCAAAGTCTTCAGAGGAGTATAAATAGCCAGTGGAAATTGCTGCTGCAGCCTGGTATAACACAGCCACTCCATGCAGGCTCAATTATTTCTCCAGCTGCTCTGAAATCCCACTTGCTTTGCTACCTATTACGAGCATTTACCCTATTTATAGGAGACATTTGTGCACAGGGCAAACTCTGGATGAGACTGGACATGGATGCTCCTGGAAAATCCTCCCTGCGTCAGCTGCAGTTCGCAGTGCAAACCTGGTGCCTCAGCACTGCCTGGGGTCACCTGCCTGCGGACACGAGCATCTCACCTGCTCAGAACTGTCAGATTACTGATCCCTTGCAGCAGACAATATGATTATTCCAGGGCATTCTGGCTTTTTTAGTGAAGTGACAGGCTTTCAGATGAATTGTTTGCCCACTGGATGGTTTCTGTTGTCAGGGATAGTCTTTCTGCAGTATGAAAAAAAAAAAACCAAACACAAAAATGACCTTTTCTCTTGCAAATAATACAGGAGGTGAACAAAATTATCAGTGCCGTGTGTCTGTGTCCATCTAAATGTTTCTATTTATGGCATCTCCCATTGCCACGGGCCTGATCCCTGTAAATGCTGGGTAATAGAACGCCTCCCATGGGTGGACAGGGGCTAAAGAGAATTTTCAGCAGGAGAGGGAGCTCTCTCTGCACCGACTGCTGGGGAACCAACGCTTGCTGCAGGCATTAAAAATGCCAGGGAAAAGCTGTGCTCAACCATTTTGTCCTCATGTTCTCTCATATGCTTGCAGGAATTTCACAGGCTGTTTAACTGCACTGATTTGGGGTTGTATATCTAGTGACACTCTATAAATCTAATAGCAAAACGAGCTTCCATGTGGGGTGTGCGTTCATTTGGTCCAAGAAGAAATAACACACCCACTTAAACAACAGCTTTTGGAGGAGCTTGGCATCGGGCAGGGAGAGCACACTTGTCACATCCCTTAGGGAGCTGCAGGTGGGAAAATTTCCCTTATTTCAAGCCTTACAGAATGCTAAAAGCTGTGCAAGACAGAGCCACGGTGACACGGAATTTCCTATTAAGAAATTAAAAATTAGATCAGATGAAAGTAGTGTTGCCCTTGGGAGGGACGGGAAGGGAAGGGAAGGGAAGGGAAGGGAAGGGAAGGGAAGGGAAGGGAAGGGAAGGGAAGGGAAGGGAAGGGAAGGGAAGGGAAGGGAAGGGAAGGGAAGGGAAGGGAAGGGAAGGGAAGGGAAGGCTGCCTGGCATCCCTCTCTGGTGGTCAGGGAGGTAGGAAGTAGATAGCTGGGTGGATAGCTGGATGGATAGCTGGATGGATAGTTAGCTAGGTAGATAGATCCTTACGCCCTTGGGCTCTCTGAGGCCGAGCTTACAGACACAGCTTTCAGACGGGCTCAGCCCCGTGCCCTGGGCTCCGGGCGGGCCCGGAGGGAGCGGGGATGTTCGGTTCCGCTCTCCCCGGGCCGGTCCCGCCGCGCGGGGGCAGCAGCAGCCGGTTCCAGCGGGACCCGAGAGCGCCAGAGGCGCCGCATCCCGGGCATGGCGCAGCTCCCGCGGAGCTGCCTCGGCTCCGAACCACACAATCGCGGATGGTTTGCGTTGCAAGCAGGCTTTCAGGGGCTGGGGCACCTTCCACTAGACCAGGCTGCTCAAAACCCCACCGAACCTGGCCTTTAATGTTTCCAGGGACGGGGAATGCACCCCTACGGGCAACCTGTGCCACTTTCTCCACCCTCGTTATAAATGTATAAATGTATTATAATTATATCTAATGTAAATCGACCTTCCTGCAGTGGAAAACCATTCCCCCTTGTTCCACCCCTACAGGCTCTGCTAAAAGGTTGGTTCCCATCTTTGTTGTGGGCCTCTTTAGGTACTGGAAGGGGCTCTGAGGTCTCCCTGAAGCCTCCTCCAGGCTGAACATCCCAAACTCTCTCTCCCTGTCACCAGAGCAGAGGTTCTTCAGCCCTGTCAGCACCTCTGTCGCCTCCTCTGGACTTGCCCCAACAGCTCCACGTCCTTCCTGTGCTGGGCCCCCAGAGCTGGAGGCAGCTCTGCAGGTGGGGTTTCACCAGAGAGGGGCAGAATCCCCTCCCTGCCCTGCTGCCCGCGCTCCTCTGGATGCAGCCCGGGATATGTTTGGCTTTTTGGGCTGCCAGCACACATGGCCGGGTCATGTCCAGCCTCTCATGCCCAGTCTCACACCCAGCAGCACCTTCTCGGCAGAGCTGCTCTCCACACACTCCAGAGAGGAGCCTTTTTGTCACTCCCCACCATGTGCTCCCTTGGCTGTGCTTTGCTGTGGCTGTGGGTGGGATTTAGCTCCAGTCACTGATAAGGGCAATGCCACGCAACTGGCAGAGTGTTAAAGTGGATTAGGGTTTCATTTAGGGTCATTAGAGTGGATTAGGGTTTGATTTAGGGGTGTTAAAATTGATTAGGGTTTGATGTAGCAGGCCCCAGATTTAAGGACTTCATGCTGCTCCTGCTGGGTGGTAAAATAGAGCTCTCCTGCCTTTGGGATCCCCAGTTGGATCTGTGGGAGCTTAGTTGTATTTTCTCTCATATTTTTTTCCTTTATTTCGTCCTGAATATTTAATCTGAGTATCTGTAGTTCAATTCTCCTGGCTGTTAACACACTGAATAAGGCAGATTTTAGCAGCCCTTTCATTACTTTATTTTTCTTGTAGGTGTTTTTGGATTTTTTTTCTTGGCAATAGTAAAGTCTCATTTCCAATTTACTGCTGTGGACAAAGCAGACATGGCAAAGATGTATTTCCTTTTCACACTCTGTGTTGGTTTTGGCTGGGTTTCAGGTCTGACCTCTCCCTATATACCAGATGTTTGTGTCCTGTTGTGGTTGGTGCTGGACAGAAAACATCACCAGACAAGCAGATCTTCTTTTTTCTCCTTTTTAAGGAGAAAAATCCTTGAAAAAAATCCTTATCCTTGGCTCAGAGCAGGAGGGATTTAAGTGTACTGGTATTGATTTGATTAAGAAAACAACCTTTTTTTATTTTCTGTTTTTTCTTCTCTGTTGGGATATTCTCAAACACTAGGAAATTGCACAACCCAAATGACTGCTAAACTAAAATTGCAACAACCTGCAATTGCAACAGCCTTTGGGGTGAGCTCATGCCTGACTGCTGAAACAGAATATTCACTGATAAAATATTTATGTGTTTAAAGAAGAAAGCCTACAATACATACCTTAAAGCCATGACTTAAACTTCAATCTCATAAAAGATGGGGAAAACTATAGGGTTTGTTTTGTTTCTCAGCATAGCAGAGCCATGTTCACCTCTCATCTTTGGGCACAAAGTTCATGGCAGAGAAACAGCACTTGAGGACTGATTTAATCTTTCTGTACTTCATAGTTCCTTCCACGAGGCACACAGGGGGCCTCAGCATTTCACAATGACAACAGGACTGAGTTGTGGACCTGCCTGTGCAAATCTCCCCAGCCAGCAGCAGGTAAAGGTTTTGGGGCTGGAGTAGTCCCAGACCCAGCTAGAAGAAGGAAATGGGACCACTGGGCCACATATTAACCAGTTCTTTAATGGAAACTCTAACTGAAGCTGGAACAGCTGGGATGAAAACTGATGCAACTCTCCCAGGAGGTCACTGGTCTCATTAGGTACATATTTAACAGGAATAAATTCCAGTGCCAAGCCAAACCACAGCATCAGAGGTGAAATCAAAGTCCCCAGGGAAACCCAGTGTCCTCTGAGCACTACTTTAATCTCTCACCCACCTTTGGTATTGACATTCATTTCTCCATGAAAGGGTTTTTGTTTACGTGGGATAATGTGTCATTCTTCCCTGGGGAGCTGGAATTTCAGCTAGGGGCAAGTCATGGCAAAGCTTTGCCAAATGCCCCATGCACTGCAGCGGGTTGGCAAGGGGAAAACTGCAGTTCCTGAGTGTAAAAGGACAGGCCGTGGTGCTGGCCTTCACCAGCACAGCCATGCTGACAGCAGGGTAAGACAGTGGTACTGATGTTTAACCCAGCCTGCTGGGGGCTTGAGGTGGAGCACAGCAGCCAAAATACCAGCTTCCCCTTTCAATCTCAGGGGGGCTTGTTTGGCATTAGGAGTGTCCTGCAGTGGAATGTGCACCCGTTAGCATATTCCTCCAGAATTAATCAGACAAATGGGACATGGTTCTCCATGAGCAGGAAGTAAAGCCTCGTTTCCTGAAAATCTGTGTCCTGTATTACTAGGCTCCACTGTGAAAAAGAATCCCTCCCCACAGCAAGCAGAGAGTGTGTGGTGTGAATGATGACACGCACACTAATGAGCAGGCTGAAAGGCAGCTGCCTCCGAGCAGGGTGGCAGATGGCCACGCTCACAGGCTTCCCACCCCGACTGCCTGCGGGTCAAGTGGGAGAAGGAGTTTTCAGGAGACACACAGAAACTCCTCTTCAGTTCTAAAACACATCTTTCAGGGGCAGTTGGATGTGGCATTGGAGCTTAAAGTGTTTTAGCAGGCACTGCCAGAACGTGCAGCGCAGCATTCCTTTCCCAGGAAAGCAGGATGGCAGGGCTGGGCTGGGCTGGGCTGGGCTGGGCTGGGCTGGGCTGGGCTGGGCTGGGCTGGGCTGGCTGCTGTCTCACCTGACTCCACAGAACCTCTACCTTCTGCATCTCCCAAACATCCTCAGCAAGTCTGGAGCTGCAGATGTCGTCACACCAGAACAAGCTCCTGTTGGCTGGAGCCTGACCTGTTTCCAGGCTTTGCCTTTTCTGGGGTAACACAGGAGGAATAATACATGCTGAGCTTAGAAAACATGTAAATATAGAAACCAGAAGTGGGGTAACTTCTTTGTAAGAGTGAAAGAGTTGGTAGGCTCCGTTTTACAGGTCATCTTCCTGCAGTTCCTCTAACATCTGTGGTGGCAATGCAGAGAGGGCCATGGGCTCTTTCTCTTCACCTGCTGATTTCATGGTGCACACGCTGTGTGCTGTGTGCTGGATTCAGAGAGACAAACTTCCCTAAGTCCTTGATGCTGCTGGCTGCAGGCATCTTGCACTCCTCTGTCTCAGTCCCATATCTCCACTCTGCATGTGCTGGCTCCTGTGCTCATGGAACTGATCCAGCTGAAAAGTCAAGAAAAAAGGAAAAAGATGGAGTTTGAGCCTGGATGAATCCATCAGTCTGGCTGACAGCATGGCCACTCCATAGCAAATGTCTCCACAAGAGAAGGGGCTGCTTTGTCCTTGAGCAGCAGCTGATGTAGAAGCCAGCTATTGAAAAACATGTTCCATGACCACTCCTCTTTCCCCCTCCAGCCCCATCTGCTGTGTCCCAACCCAGCAGTGCCCCTGCTCTGCTGTGGAGTGGTTTCAGCCAGGGCTGAGCTGGCTGGAAGCTCCTGGTGAGTCCTCAGCTAAATTAATTCCTGCCGCGGCACCCTGGGTGGCTGTGTGTCACCAAGGGTGGTGAGAAGGACATCCGTCTCTTCCCTTAACACTACAATGGATTTGTGCCCAATTAAAATGACTATTAACTGTGGCCTTCATTAGTAGGACTGACAATGGAAACTTTTAATGAAGTGTTTGGCTTTCAAAGAGGCGGAGGAGGGAAAGGATCACGTCTCCATTTACCACGGGTAAATTACAAAAAAAAAAAAAAAACACAACAAAACCCACCTAAAAAAAAAATTCCTCGTGAGTAATTTGAGTGCAGTACAGCTGGATTTTAAAATTCATGATTTAGATGCGGGAGGGAGAAAATAAATTTTAAATCCCTGCTTTCTCCACCCAGCCAGATAAGTTTAGCAAGGATCAGGTTAAAGTGGTAACTGCTTTCCTTGTTGGCTCGAGTGTTTCTGCCAGAACTGGATTTTTATGTCCCACTTCTAAGGGGGCTGGAGCAGGGGAAAGGTGCTGTAATGGAAGTGCTGACATCACTTCAGCGCAGGGCAGCCCTGCTAATGGGGCCCACAGAGCTGGAGGAGCTCACTTGGCAGCTCATAGGCAGCTAAGCCTGACAGAAAGGCTCTTTGAAAAATAACTTACTGCTCCAAAAATAAACGCAAGAAGTCCAATCTTCTTCACTCTGAATGGGTGGCAAAATTGCTCTCAGCTCTATGGGAGTCCCAGGACATTGTCCAGGGCTTCCCTGGCCAGCGCTGCCATGGGAAAGGGTTAATTGCTTGAGGTGTCCTGGGAATTGTTGGGTGTGATTTAATAACACTCTACATCTTAAATAGGAGGCAGGAAAAACCAGCTAAGCTGGAATAGCCCTGGCTTTGCTGAGGGTGGAGGCCAAGTAAGGTGCAAGGGTAAAGGTGTCTTATCTGTGCTGTGTCCTTCTGCCCCAGGAAGAGCTGCTGGCTGCCAAATGTCCTCCCAGCCCCACAGCCTACCCATCCATCCAGGACTGTCCCAGGCTGCTGTAGTTCCACTCTTGGCTTCTTCACATATTTTTCGTGACTGTGATCCCTTTTATTTGTGTGGAGTGGAAATCTGTTTCCAGGGAGGAGGAACAAAGGCTGCGTGCTTTAAGCCACCATGTTGTGGAACTCGGGGAGTTTCTGGTGATGCTTTTGGAGGAGCTGCCTTTCTCTTTCCTCCCGTTGGAATGCATGTTAAACCATAGGGCAGAGCAAACCCACTGCAGGTGTGGGTAGCAGCCACCCTGCTCCACACAGCACAGACCCAGGAGAGCTTGACTACAGAAAAAAAAAAACCTGCTGTTTAACACCATGTGAAATTGCTTCAGCTGGGGACACCATTTATCTGATTTTTCAGGAAAGTCCAAAACTGAGTTTAAAGCAGTCAGCTAGCTATTTGCAGAGGGGAGAACTGTGCAGAAATCAGGAAGTTCTCAGGGTTGCTGAAGCAGAAACACTCATTCAAACCACAGAATCTAAAGGGAAGTTTAAGGGAGCAAGGGCCTTTCAACAATAAATTGTTCTTTTTACATAATGACTGTTTCAGCAGGGAGGTGACACTTCACCAGCACAACTCAGAGCACTGGGACTGCAAGGCATGCTCAGGAGGTGGGAGAGCAGTGGGGCTACCACAAGAGCTGTGAAAATGAATTGAAAATGTGTATTTCAAGCAAACTTCTATAGTTTGGAAAAGTTGGTGTTACTTGAAAAGCAGGCCATGAAGAGGTGTTCTAAACTCAAGCCATGTTAAGGTGAAGAGTCCCAAGGCAGGGTTGTGCTTACTGGGGCCATGGCATGGTGCAGCACATCGTTCACTGCCTTGCCCTCCCTTTCTGTGGAAAATGTGTTTATTTAGTGGTGGCCAGTGCTGAGTTTACCCATTATGCTGTGACAACAGTGGAAACCCAGGCTGCATTAGCAAACCTAACAAAGCTGGGGCATCTTTGCATTCCCTCCCTTGTCTGTGTTGGCTGAGATGAAACCCCTTTTGCTTTCTTTGTTTCAGAGCACAGCCTTGGAAATTCCCCCAGTTCCCTCCAGCCAAGCAGAGGCTGCCACACGGGCAGGTCGATGTCTGACCACGGGTCCTCTGTGCCACTATGCAAGATGTCTTTATGTAACCCCAGCCTCCGACCAAGATTAGCTTTCACCGAAATGCAGGTTTGCAGCTATTCCAGGGAGGCTCTGCAGGACGCCTTGTGTGCTGCTGGAGGGTTTTATTTCACTTCTCTGTACAGCTTGTAAAAAGCTTCTTGGAAACCAGATCTTTGCATTTTACTTTGAGTTCACTTATCTGCCAAAAGCTGTTTCAAGTTACTCTTTCCGAACCATATTAAATTAATCCTTAGGTAAGAAGGAAACACCAACAAGTACTGTGTATCTTTGTTCAGAACTCACCGCTTCTAATTACGTTTCCCTCTTATAAGGTTTAATATCGAGGACTACAAAATGAGGTCAACCTCTATTAAATATAATGACTTTCCCTGTGGAGCTTGCAATGAAAACAGCTTCACAACAAAGGTTTCTATTTAAGAGAGAGGAAGTTTCTATTACAAAGTAGTCCCCTAATTTGGTGCAGGGGCTTTGTTTTCATTTGCTGGCTACAACAGAGTGAAAAAAGATTTGGGTTGAGGCTTTAACCAGTGCTTATCTGAAAAAAACAGGCGAGTTGATACATGAAGATAGGGAAGAACAAAAGCTCTGTTGCTGCAGGAGCTGACCTAGCACCAGTCTGGCATGCAACATCTGTGATCCTGAGCCACACCAGGGCCACCTGGAGCTGCATGCAGTGAGCAAAAAGGTAAAAGCAAGAGCAGCAGGTCTGCATTTCTCTTTTTGCTGCAGGCTGGACACAGTTCCTAATAGGTATCCCAAGAACAGGCAGTGTGGTCTGCTCCTGCAGGAGATGAAATGAAACTTGTAAGGGGTGCAGGATCTACTTTTGAAGACTGGGAAGAGCACCGTTTGGTGCTGCCCTGCCTTACTGAGCAGCTCCTGTGTGCTCCGGGGGCAGATCCTACCCTGCCCAACCAGTAACTCTGCATAGCTCTGATTTTCAGAGGTGCAGTGGCTCGAGCTGGCTGTTTGGTGCTCCTGTAGCTATTTGCTTTTTGGCTTGGTATTAAAAGCTAGGTAAGCACAATGCTGTCTTATTAACTAAATTCTCTTTTACACCAGAAATGGAGGCAAACGTGGACATATATATTTTTTTTTTTTTAAATTGCTGTTGTCCTGATAGCAGCTTAACCACTGCCAAAGTTTATTATTTCTTGGTGTGTTTGGGTTGGTTTTTTTTTTTTTGTTTTGTTTTGTTTTTTTTCTTTTGGTGGGTCTTTTGTTTGGGTTTTTTGTTTTGTTTTGTTTTGGTTTTGTTTTTTTGGGGTTTTTTTTGTTTTTTTTTTCTTCTTCCTGCAGCCTTGCAGGCAGGAATGTGCCAGGCAGTTGTTAAAACACTGCGCCTGCCGAGCGCAGGAGGGTTATTTTGACATCAGCCCCCACCCAGCCCGTACGAACTGCGGCGCGCTAAGGTTGCCACGATCGAGCCGCGTCGAGAACCGCAGCCTTCCTTCGGTTGTTCAGCTCCGGCCGATCTGCTCCCCCCTTCCCTCGCAGCTCAGCTCGCTGCTTGACGCTCCCGATGCCCGCAGCCGGCTGGAATACCACGCAAATGCTATTTCATTGTATTCATGCCCCGGCGCGGTGACGCACTGCAGGAAACACGGGCTGACCCTGAGGCGCGCTGGCAAGTGGGATGCGGAGCAGCCTTCTCCGCCAGCGGCGGTGCTCGCCCTTTAAGAAAAAGCCTGCAGTAATTTTCCATTACCCTGTACGGTCCTGTCTACGTGGCAAGAATTGTTTGTGGAGGCTGGAGCATCGCGGGTGAGGCGCAAGCCCCAATCCGGCTGCCGTTGCCTGGCTACGCGCTCGGCATGCCGGCAGCACGCCGGGCTCCTGGGAAGCACCTTTGTTCCCCAGAAGGGATTGGAGTTGTGTTTTCATGCCGAAAGCTGGGGACAAAGGCTGCTTTTCTCAAGAGGCCTGGCAGAACTGGGCTCTCCAAACAGCACGAGCCGGCCAAAATGCTCAGTTGTAGTAGTAGTAGTAGTAGTAATAATAATAGTAATAATAATAATAATGATAATAATAATAGGCATGGAGTCCATCTCTTGTGGCGATTTCTCTTCCTTTGCACAAGGAAATATCTTGTAATGAGCTCGTGATGTTTGTTTGCTGTTGCTCTGATCATAACAGTCACTTAAGGTAGAAGTACTGTCAGCAAAATCCTCCCCCGCTCTTGTTCTTTCCATCTAATAAACCAGACGGATCACCGTTGTTCTGCAGCTTGATAAGCAGGTTGTTGTTTTTTTTTTTTAATGTAAGCTATTAAGTCCTAACAGGAGAGTAGTCTGAAATGCATAAAATATTTCAAATGCTGCCAGCAGGATCTGCAGCAGCAGGAGGAGCAGGTCTGCGTGCTGTCCCTGCTTGCTGAGGCTTAGCTGTAAGTATGGCAGCAGCGTCAGTGCAACAGGCGTTTCCATGATGTCTTGAGCACGGCTTCAGCTCCAGGATAGCTTATTTTATCTGTTTGAGGCTTGATACTTGTAATTAACAAGAGTTCTGTGTTCCTGCTAGCAGCCCATGCTGCCAAGGTCTCTCCCAGCATCAGCATCAGCAGACAAACTACCCTGGTGGTTGTTACACAAACAAGTGTGCCACCCCACAAGTCCCCCCAGCTTAGGTCATGCTGCCACTTCCCTTCTGCAGCAGTCCCAGGAACCCTCAGGAGTTGCTCCCCAGGAGGAATGAATGAAGATGACTTTGGTGTGTCTGTCTACCACTGGAAACCTGAGAATTAAAAGTATTTGGTACAAAGTGGAACACGCTGAGCATCAGCCTTAATACTGCCTCATGGAGCATGCAGCCAGAGGGGAATTTTGTGCTGGCGTTCTGGCATCCTGCATTGCACAGATGAACAAACCTCACCCAACAGAGCCCTGGCGCAGCTACACAGGGGACCACCTACCCAGCTTCACTCCTTGGAGAGCTCCACTTGGATCATGGCCTTGAGGCATCTCTCCTGGGCACAGGCATAGCCCTCCCAGCAGCCCTGCAACCCTGACACTTGTGTCTCCTAACCACAACCTCTCTGAGGTTTACAGTTAAGAGATGTTGGTTTCCTGCAGTTTCTCTCTCAAAGCAGCAACGTTCTCTTCTTTCTGGGCTTCTTTTTGGTCCTGTTTCCTCACACCCAGCCCTTCCACCACCTCCTCCTCATCCCTGCTGCTGAGGGCTCTGTTGCTACCACCCAGCAGCTGGGTTGATGCCCCGACCATCTGGGGACCTGCACAGCATTCCCCACCTCCGGGAGAGCCATGCAGGAAGGGTGGAGCAGGGCATGTTTAGCAGCCTGGCTACATGCCATCCATCACCTGGAATATGCTTGTCCTCCATCAGTGAAGTGTGCCTTGTCTGATGGGAATGACAGCAGACGTTTGGGAGGGTGAGTTTCCACATCCCTGGGTCAAACTTTACCATACAGGTAACTTGAGGGTTAGAAACAGCACCTTATCCACGTTACATGCGGCTTGGCTCTCTGCTCAGTGAACTTTTTGCCTTGTTTTATCTGTCCTTGGATTGGGTTTTGTTTGTTTGTATTTTTAAAGTAAACTACTGCCTCTTAGTATTAAAAAAAGTATCTAAGAAAAGATGGGTTTGGCTTTTAAAAACTGGTTGTTAGTAGTAGCCCTTTTCATTTTCAGTGTGTTTTCAGAAGTGACAAGCAGTACTTGGGAATTCTTTTTTTTTTTTTTTTTTTTAAGAAGGCATGTAAACACATAGGTGTGCAAAAGAGGGTCCCTTTTCAAAATACATCTGCCCTGTCTGCTGTAACACACCAGCACAGCTGCCTTTGCTTGGGATTTGCTCCACACAGGAAAATGTGGAGCATTCTAACTGCCAGAGGAGGGTTTGCCTCCCTTGTTTGTGCAGTTAGGAATGTGGGTGAGTCACTCACTGCCTTCTTTGAGGAATGAAACCTTCCCTCCAACCCCTTATGCCTTTGTTTGCTTTTAGAACTGCAGTGCTGTTGAAGGTAACTGACACTCCTGTGGCTTCTCTGGGGTTCAGGTTCAACATCTGGTTTCACGTTTTGTATTCCCTTCTTAAAAGCACAGAGATGGGACTACATCTTCGCACGTGTGCTCCAAAATCCAGAGGATCCTGAAGACCTTAGGAGATCAGAGCAGGCAATCCCCCAGCTGCTCCCCAAACCGAGGCTGGTTTCCAGCACCATCAGTGCAGCAGGATGTGGCTCTTGAACAGCAACATCCCTAATTAAAAGAGGCAATTTTCAACGACAAAATTAGAACAGTCTTTGAGGTCATTATGTTCAGGAAGGCAATAAAAGCAGAGAAAGAAAAAATGTGCTAGAAAGACACAAGACCCAGAGCAGAGTTTTCTAACTTTATTAGCTTTCAGCTATTTAAGCTTAGGGACCTGTGGCCATTTTGCTAATAAATTACCTGATTTCAAAGGTTTTTAAATGCCTTAAATGATATTCCTACTTTAGAAAATGAAGTCCTTACTTTATGGAAATGCATATCAGGTTCAGTTATTTCTTTTATGTTTTGCAGATTAAAAAAAATATATAAAACACTTCATACATAATTGTGCCATTTTCCTCAACTGCAATTTGAAATCTAAACCTAATCTTTTTTCCATATATAATAGATGGTTTCATTCTTGGGTTGCTGGTTTGGGGTTTTTTTACACTGTAAGTCTGCAAGTTATTCCCAAAAGCCCAGTATTTATATTTATTCCATAGCAAGCATGTGACTAGTGTAACTGCATAATTATATCAAAATGAATTTGAATTCCTTTTGTTGCAAAATGTTCCGGGGCTACAGATACGTTTTGAATGCGTAATAAGCTCTGGGTATTGAGATTACAAGAGAAACTATCTGCAAAATCCTACGGATTAAGGTCATGCATGAGATACTTAATTCTCCCTCCTGTGAGGTTTGATTGCAAGATAGTGTGCTCCCACTAAGTTCTTAAAATGAGACAGCTTGGAAAATTGACTAGATTCTGTCAAATTTGCTTCGCTGCTAGTGGAACTGGAGGTGTTGAAGAAACGGAAAACTGTGAGGAAGGGAAGAAGCAGAGACCATGAGGGTCAAAATCCCTGCTGGTTCACAGCTTGGAAGTGAGGAAAGACACCAAGATGACTCTTTTTTTTCTGCCACAATTTGATCTACTATAGAATTTGCTGTATGAGAAGGGGCAGCTCTTCCCTCTGTTGCTGTGACTGCAGCAGTGTCTCAAGGCCGCAGTTGGGACCAAGGTTTTGTTGTGTCGGGCCAGAGGATGTGTCCTTGAGGGTAAAGGATGCAAAGTGCAGACCAGAGAAAAGCGAGGAGCAGAATGAAGGTCGTGGGGGGAGCACCTCAGTCCTATGGAAATTCAGTCATATCTTTTCCCCCCACCCCAAATATATGTTCAGTCAATACACCACAGAGATGTGATGGAAGGTAAAACTGGGTAATACTCTCTGGGAGACAGCCAGTCCCCAAGACCATTGTTCTCTTCTGCCAGGAGGTGCATTCAGTGAAATCTTTTTTTATAGAGGTGATTATTCTTCTGTTGTTTTGTTCTGGATTTTTTTTTCTCCCCATAAACTATTGAAAATCACCTGATGGGAATAACTTCCAGTAACTGATTATGTCATACAAATGGGGAATATCCTCATAGAGAACAAACCACCATGGATTGAAGTTAAATATGGATCAGCTGCATGGACTCCCTCTCCAAAAAAGGTGTGGGTGGATGTAACATTTTCACCTTGTTGCAGACATGATTAGTCACTCATGTCCTTCATGCCGTCTGTAACTAGGGCATCGCTGCTGCCTCACTGCCAGTCCCAAGGGACCTGGGTGGTGTTTGTGCAAATGCGATTGGGCTGAGGAAGGGGTGGAGAAATGCAGCTCTCAGCCCGGGATATATTTAGTGAATGCAGCTGTGGGAGGCAGCAGGAACAAGAGAGCTTTTGTGTTGCCTGTGCTCTGACAGCTCACATGCCTAAATAAGCTGCTGGTTTCTTACCCATATGTTTCCTGCTCTGGTCCGCAATGTTTTTAATTTGAATGTAAAGTTATACTTTAGTCAGAATCCTTCCTAGAGCTTAAAAATGAGATGTCTTACAGTGTCAGCCTTTTTACAGCACTTCAGACAGGGCAACCTGCAGCTTTCACAAGCACTGGATTTTCTCCATGGTGACTAGGGAAATTTGACTTCATCTTTTAGGGAAGGTAGTGACGTTCGAATATGCCTTTCATGTGCACTGCAGAGCTTGCTTGGGGTGGGAGCAGGCGTGCAGCACTGCTGCGGCCCCTCCCAAGCAAGTAAAGTCTGCTTCTTGCCAGGGCTGCTGAGCTGGAGTGCAGAGACTGTTTTTGCCACCCCGGGCACTTCACTGAGTTGTACAAATTCTGCCAGTCCTCCTGGCATCCCTGTGAGTCTGATCCAATATTCGCTGGTACGTCATGGGATAAAAAAGGAGGACAAAAATAGGTTTACTGACCCGCTGGGTCAAGCGGGAGCACGTTACTGTTGCTGTGCATTAGGACAAATTCCCCTGTGCTCTGGCAATGTTCAGACTTGCCCCCAGAGAAAAAGATCGAGACTGAGAATTCCCTGTGCGTCTTATTCCCTGGCTTCTTCAGTGGCACACAACAAGCCACGAGCTGGCCTGCCTCAGGCTTTAAAGGTTTCTATCAAATTATACCGCAGAATATAAAGAATTTTTTTTTGGTGTTGTTCTGATGTGGTTAAGGGGTTGAAAAAACAAGACTGATGCACGGTAATGCTGTCTGCATGATGGAGACATCACATTTAGAGGGAGACAGACTCTGCCATTGCTTTCCTAGAGCTTGTCCCACCTTACAGTGTTTTTCCACCCACAGCAGCATTGCTGGGAGATGTTTGCAGTGACACATCCGTTCTTTGGCAGAGCAGCACTCTGACCCTTCCCAGCCCGCCATGGGCAGCATGGATTTGCTGTTCCTATGGCAGGGACCTGATATCCGTATCGGAAATGCACCTCCTGTGGGTGGTTCCAGCACAGGCTAGCACCGATCCTGAAAGACATCCAGCTTCTATTAAAACTGTGTGGTGTACGTGTGCAGGACATAGCTGTCCCACCTTTGCATGCTGTCATCTAAGGGAGTTTCACTGGTCAGTTTGTCTATCGAAAGTATTTATTATTAAAGTATAGGGGGAAAAATGCATCTATGAACAAATCTGTACGAACAGGATGCCCTGGGAGCCCACACCGTCTTTCCTGTCTCGGACTGGCTTTGTTTCGGCAGTTAAATGGTTAACTAGAGCACTAATTGGCTCTGAACGCTCCAACCCTTTGCAACAGATTATTGGCATGCTGGTAGGAGCAGCTCCCTTCCTTCCCTTCCCCCTTCATTACAAAAACATGTACTGTAGAGAACCAAATACCACATGGCGCCCTGCGCCGAGCCCGTCACCGCTCCCGCTCAGTGTTCAGCACAAAAAGTCCTTTTATATTTGGGAAGCGGAGGGAGAAAATTCTAGAAAGGCAAGATCGTGGCTGAATCGGCACATTTATTTACAATGTGCAGGGGCTGGAGCCCACAGCCCCACACACCCACGCCCGCGTGGGGAGCAGTCCCGGAGGGGGGGGCTCCGAAAGCGGAGGGGAAAGGCCGTTTTATGAAGGAAAACTCTCCCGGTCAGGTTTCGGCTTTGCGGAGGGCTTTCGGGAGGTACCGAGGGGCTGACTGTGAAGAGAGAAAAATAAAAGCTTTGCGAGGAAAACAAACAAATGAAAAGAAGTTACATTTCTGTTTTCCCGAGGAGCCGTGGGCGTTTTGAGGCAGCCGTCTGCAGAGGCAGGCGCCATTTCGTGAGGCGGCATTAATGCAGCAGGAGGAGACATGTTGTGTTCCTGCAGTTGGGATTTTAAGGTTTTTCTTCTTGGTTTGAAGCAAGAGGCTTACTCATTCCACCTTCACTATCGTTCAGTCCAAAGGCTTTCGTTTTTTTAAACTTGAAGGAAAATAGTAATGACAAGCGAGAAAGCCAGGGAAAAGTTCTCCTGAGGCTATCACAGTGTGCAAGCAAAATCAAGTCTCTCTCCAGGAGACAAAAAAAATCTTAGGGGGTGTACATGGTTCCAAAAATGCCACAAATGGTGTAGGGAGGATAAGACAGCATGGTTGTACACCTAGCCTAGGTGTGCAGGGAAAATGTGGTACATCAGGCATGTTTTAAATAGAGGGTTTTTTCTGTTACGAAAATGTCTTGACTGGTCTGTGCACACACAAAACCGGCATTTTGTGATTTACACGAGCTGACTTGACTTCCAGCTATTGAGATGCTAGTTTTGATCTGAAAGCCCAGGCTATTGCTACTACTGCAGAACTGATCTCTTGATCAAAGGAGAAAACAGGAATTGTGGCAGGAGTGAGCTCAGGCTGATGCCCTTCAGTGCAGAACTGGAGTAAGCTGCAGCATTTTCATTAAGGGCTTTTGGTATGGGAGTTGACTTTTTACCACTCTGGGACCTTTCACTTGCAAAATGCATTATAAGGCTCATTTGTTTAACAAGTCTCTGGGAGCTGGAAGAAGGAGAACTAATGCTGGCATTTGGGAATACAACTGATAGTGCTGCATTTGATTTTGGTTTCATGTCATTATTTTCTGGTTTCAGAGTCAGGAAAAGCTGCTAATTTATTTTTCATGTAGCTGTATTTTTTTTCCTGGCTTCTTAAGGAGGCAGAGCTCATGAAATAGTGCTGTTAAAGGCCTGTAGCTTTTAATCTGATGTTCAGTTTCAACAAATTTCTGTTTTAGAGGTTCTGCACTTGGGGGAAGGCTGCACGTTACAGAGATGAATCAGTGCATCTGCTAAAGGAAGAACTACAAAATGAGTAGAGAGGGTCTCTGTTCACTTTCCTTGCTGACCCATCAATGAGCATCTCGTTGGCAGCTGACTGGTCCGTAGTGTGTAGCTCGGAAATATTGCAGCCCCTGCGGGAATATGATGTGGGGTTGGGAGCACTTGGGTGTGGGGCTGCTGACTCCCAGGAAAGCAGCCGTCATTATTTCAGCGGCTCACAAAAGACTTGAAAACATCCAGCCACAGTATTCAAATCCCAATTAGGTTTGCAAGGAGTATTAGTCATATTTAAGACTCCTCCGTGTTATGTGCAGCTGAATTTTGCAAGGTCTTTGATCTCCTTGCTCTGGGTCTAAAAGTTCCTTTTCAGGCTTGTCACCTGCAAAGATTTCTTTGAGAAGGTGATTCCTTTATTACAGAAAAGCCTCTTTGCCACCTCACAACCATTATTTTCTTGATTGCCCTTTTTTACTCTGCTAAGGTTACATTCCATCTGCAGTTCAAACATAACATGGGTACAGTGCACCGATCACCAGCAATAAATGTAGTGGAGAGCTCTGGTGTGACATTCATGCATATCCTTGGTTTGTTTGTCTAAGACTGTGCATTGTAATGCTAATATAAAGCATAAAATAGTTTCCATATATAAAAATCGCTTTTCCAGCATATACTAATGTGCCTTTTGGAATCTCTTAATTAGGTTATGTTTTCTTCTAAACTTAATTCTACATTATTAACAGCACTTGAGTAGACTTCAGCATTCCAATTTTGGTTACAATTTTCATTCTGTTCCGTGTGTCTATATATACACACACACACACATGTATATACAAGAAGATAATCCTTTATTAATCTTTTGAGCAGAACAGTTTTCGTTTGTGCAGAAAAGGTCCTGTGCCTGAATGTTCATTATCAGCACCTGATATGCTAGCCTGGAGCACAATAGCCTAATAATTGGAGTTTAAGCGGAGGAAAAAAGCTAGTTATTAAAGTTGCAGTGTTTCATTTTCATGCATGTTACATTTGTAAATTATTCAAGCATTTGCCTTGAGCTCCTGCACATAGGGACTTATGCTCCCCACACATTTTTTCCCCCAAGTGCTGTATAGTTTCCTTTGTCTTACACCCTTAGTTAGAGTATTCAAATATATGGTTTAATACCAGTAGCATGTGTGGCTCGTTACAAGAAAATCTGAGATAGTTTCTCAACTAAAAGCATTTTATTTTGACCTATTTGCTTCTGTCTAACTTTTGGTCTCTTGATAGTCAATATTCTGTTTTATGGAAAGGTTTTAAAGGCATACCGAAGGAGAGGAATAAGAGGTGAGGTACCTAGCACAATTTATATTCTTTCTTTTGCCATTATTAATAAAAATATGAAAGAAAAAAAGTGTTGGGGAAAATTAAAGGAATAGTGATGCAATTATGTGCAATCTGTATGTGCAAAGCTACAACGTGCTTGCTCTTACTCTTGAAATTTAGACCTCTGCTTCAGGTTTTCTTTCCCTTCTACAGACTGGATTAGTTCATTTCAGTTGCATTTTCCAAGTACTGCCATACATGTTCATCCTTAAATTCACTTCATGTGCTTCCAAATCTTTAGGACAACATTCGGTTTAGACACCAAGAAAAATCTGGAGTGGCTCTACGGGCCTAAATGTAATTACCCAGCCCTGAATTAAAGGCACAGGCACATAACTTATGTCCTGTGTGTTTGGAGTAACAAGAAGAGATTAAAATCTCAGTTTTTGTCATTGAAGTAAATGTTTCTACACGAAAGACACATTTGGAGAGAGAGGTGATAGATTCTGGTTAGATGCATGATTAAATCTTGAAGAAAATAAATCTTGTTTTGGGCACATACAACCTTGTTGAGATCTTCCTCTGGGTGAAACGGCAACAAAGGTGACAGTCAGGTTTTTCAGGTGGTGATCAAGCACTGTGCATGTCTCAGCCGAGATGTCTTGTGTTTGCTCTGCTACTTTAATTGCACAAGAAGCCATTGACCTAATTTTGTGACAGTTTTGTACCAAGAGCGTTTTCTAGGGCTGCTGACGTTTTGTCACAGCTCACCACCTAATACAAAACTTTGACTATTAAAAAAAAAAGTGCTCTCTGAATGGTTTTAAGCTGAAACAAGATTGTCACCCTTAAGGGTTCGGTCAGAGAGAGGGGGAGGATTTGTTTCAGCGTGAAAATTTCTTGTCTGGACAGTTAAAGCTGGTAATTCCAGAGTTTATGTGCCTGATATGCCCAGAGCTGCTCTAGTCCCTGGGCTGATGAGCTCTCTGAGTTGGGTAAAGCTCTGTCAGGAACCAGTTTATAATTAATTGACTGTAGGAAGAAAATATAAAAACTCATGGGAAACATCAGCCTGACACAGGAGCCGTTTCTGTTCAGGTGCCATTCTAATCCAAGTGTGTCTGTGCATCACTACAGCAAAAATTGATTGGACTCCACATCTAGCAAGTATTGACAAATATGAAGAAGTTTGTTTTGAGCTACTACATAAGGGGTTTTTTTTATATATATGGTACATTACAACAGGGTGATTCAGTGCTTTGTCACTCTGTGAAATAATAAAAAAAGTATATGCTTGTAAGATTTCAGAAAAAAAGGTACCATTTCTTTTCCCTGCATGTGGCAATTTACTGAATAATGCATCATTTTGTCAACTTTTATATAGCAATCAATAAATGCCCTACAGTGCTACCTGCACACTGGAGACGAGAATGAAGATCGTTATGGAAACAGGCTTGAAACTTGCTTGAAATAAAAATCCTAGTTCTATACTTGTGGTTTTGGAGGCCTGGGCTGTTTTTCTTTTCATTCTGAGTAGCTGTAATTTATCTTGTTCAATCTGAGTGAAATTCCTCATGTTTGCAAGGCCAGTATGAAACACTTTGCCTCCAAAACTCCAAGATTTACCAAGAAAATATAGTTGTTGTTATAATCACCATTATAACTTTCCAAAGTCTCCACTAGAACTCAAATGGAGAGTGAGTAAAAATAAAAATTAGAGCTTATAGTTGGAAATATTTTTTTTGTCCTTGATTTTGACATGTAAACACGTATTTTTGCTAAGCCTGTTTTCCTGTTTCTGATTGTATTCCTCAAACATTTAAGCAATCAAGCTTTGCTGGCTTTTGTTTGCAGGAAATAAGTTTCAAGGATGGTCAGGTAATGCCTTTGGAAAATGAGCTTTAAATGTGCATAAGGAAGTAATCATGCTAGAATTTCAAATTATCTGAACTTAAAGTCATTGGCTGTATCTTCTAAAAATATAATTTTGCAGCTACATTTAAAATCCAGATATTCTAAAGATTTGTCTTAAAAGTTATAAAATGTTCTGACTCTTTATGTAACAATTCCATAACATATTGGAAAATGGGAGAACAATATCTGTTTTGAAATGTAAGACAAGATTAGACTCCCTTAATTATGCTGATGTTTTGGGGTCTCTTTTTTTTTTTTTTTTTTTTTTTTTTTTTGAACAAACTCTTGATAAAACAATGAGACAAAACACTCCCGTGACTCTGCAGACTCTGTTTTCAGCTAGAATGGTGAGATAAAGAACACTGCTTGCAGCTTCTACTTTTTAAAGTGATTTTAAACCCTATCACCATGTCTAAACCTTGTCCTGCAAGTTTCCAGGCAGGGAACTTGATTAGTGCAGAGCAGTTCAAGTGTGTAAGCAAGGTCACAGCACCTGCCGTGGTGTGCTCTACCTCTGGCATTACAGTCCCTGGGAAGGTGCACATGAGTTTCTTACTTGCTTTCAAATGTGATGTCAGCAGTAAGCAAAGTTGCATCATATCTTTTTCATGTAAGGAGACATGTAATACCTTGTTAATACTTTTATAAATTCCAGTGTCTAAGCAGAGACAGGTAAAATAGTCAGTATTTTTCTACCAGGTCCCACTCCTCTTATGAAAGTTTTCCAAGCCGAGCAGAATAGTTTGTTACCTAAAAGATGACCTTGAGAAGAAGCAGGGGCTAAAAAGGCGGGTAAAGAAACAGATTTGTTGTTCCAAGCTCAAGTGGTTTTCTTTAAAAAGCAATTAAGCATATTATTATCCAATCACCCACATTATTTAAGTTTGCAACAGACTAGAGTTTTAAACTGTCAAAAGATTTTACCAAAATAAGGACTACTGCATCTTTCCAACTTGTCTTACACTTCTAAGGCTGCCATTTAAGGCAATAGCTGTGTGTTAGACATTGACCAAATACAGCATAAATACCTTGACTGAGATGATCTCTATTTTCTACATCCAGTTAAGATGACAACAAGGGTTAGTTTGAAGATGATCTGTAATAACAACAGACATCTTCTAGTCTCAAACCTCCTTAAGAAGAGTGGATTTGATTTCCCAAGAAAAATGTGTATATATTCCCTAGTGGAATTAATGTAAAGCGTAATAATTAATCCTCTCACTAGACAATAGTTGCTGGTCTGTTATTTGCTTTATTGTACACAGGAACTCATGCAAAACTGAAACAGCGAGGTGTGTCTGTTGTTAAGGAGCTCTTAGATCTAAAATTTGAGCTCAGGCCACAAGATCACATGTACTGTAACAGTACTGACTCTTTCATACATTGTGACCAACAAGTTAAAAATTTGATTAGGAGAGACCATGAAATCCCAGCAAATATGTTAAATCCATTTCTGACTTCCATTTTGTCTTTATACTTTTTTATTAATAACTTACTCCTCTTTGAAAGCAGGAATAGAAAGAGCTGAATCTTGGCTAAAATGGCTTCATTTTGAATAAAGTGAAAAAACACTGGGGTTTGGCTTAGACGGAAAGATTTTTTTCTTTACCATATGTTTATAGCGCTGATAAGAATTTGTTTCTAAGTATTCGTGGTAATAAATCTTTTTCTTCCTGCTCGCAAGGTTTATCATTTTGTATATGAGCCCCATTGAAGTGCCAGCAAACCCTTCACAGTCACATAATCTCAGTTTTCGGTGTTAAAGCCTAGGGAAAAAAAGGGCATAGGTAAAAGTTCTCTTTATGTGTGTCGATGTGTTTGCAATTGTTCATTACTGGCTGGAGCAAAAGTCTGGATTTCAGTTCCAGTTCCAGACTTGGAGCAGAATGAACAGCAATGAGTTCATTGCTAGAACTAAGTTTTATCCTTGCTGCTGCTGGGTTTATTGCTTGTCTTGTGACAGTAGCAAAAAGCTTTAGCTGAGATCAATACACCGTAATCATCTTCACCAGTCTCTCAGGGAATGTGGTTCCATGCTTAGAAGGTGAATTTCTATCTACCTGAGCAGTTACTGTGATTTTAATAGGGAATTACTGAGGAAGGAAACTGGGGTTGGGGGGGAGGGGAAAGCAGATTGCTTGTTTGACCAATGTTACAGGTTAAATACAAAATCTGAAAATAGAGCCCTTGCTTGATTCAGGACAAAGTGACAACTTCTATAAACACCCAGTTCACAGGAAGTTAAATGCCTCCCACAAAAAGCTCGCTGTGCTCAGAGGGCATTCCATATCCAGTTTGCATAGTCTCTGTCCAAGTAATCCAAACTATTCTGTTTGGCCTAGGGCCTAGGAAAATGGCATTGATTTCTTCTGAAAAGTGAGAGTTTTGGCTGAAGAAAAGTTTGGTGACATCTCTCAGTCTTGTTCAGACTCCTGCTTTCTATTTCAACAGGCGGATACAATATTTAACTGTTTTGTCCAGTATTTGCCTATCCATTGTATTTGTGTCTTGAAAGATCTGTGGGCTCTGCTGTATAACAAAGAGTAAACTGCTTCACCAATCTTTTGGTGTCCTCTGGTACAGAGGTCCCTCTAGTTGGGACAGGTGGGGAACAGGGATAGGGAACACAGGAACACTGCCCTGTGGGATCACAGTATGCCTTTGTATATTGTCCCTAAGGGATTATAACTTGGGGCTGCAGGAAGGAAGAAAGGTTGTAGAAGAAAATAAGAGTACCAGAAAGTCAGGTTCTGTGCCTCCATCTGGAATTCCAGCCACAGACGCAATCTCAGAAAATAGTTCCCAAATTAGTAATGGAAACATTAACTTGTGTCATTATTTTCAGACGTGTGGCTCGTAAAACACGGCTGAAGTGTTCGGTCTAATGATACACAAAGGAAGAACGTGTGTCATCTGAAAGAGGAGGAATGAACTTTATAGAGGAAATTGCAGTGCAGAAATGCTGAATTTAAGAGGAAAATAATGGGGTAACTGCAGAGGCAGTAGGAATGAGAGTTTTGTTCCATTTCATTAGGAAGAAGAATGCAAACAGTCTGTTCCTGGTCAGGAACAGCAACACCGTGTGAGGGGAGTCATGGCTCAGCAGTGACTCTACTTGTGTTCACCTCCATGCAACTTGCTCAGGGCCAAGGAACCAAGGAGGTCATGGATACTCGTGTAAGGTTTTTTGGAGCTGCTTCAGGTCTTGGTGCCCAGGAAGCAAAAGAACAGTGCTGCACATATTTAATGAAGATATTAGACTTTGAGTAGCTTCTTGGTTACATGTAGCAGCAATAGAGTAAGGGACTTGCAAAAATATTTGTCTATAAATGTACAAAGGGTGTGTGTTTTTTTTGTGGTTTTTTTTTTTTTTTTTTTTTTTTTTTTTAAGAGGAACAGTCTATTACACTAGACAATCCTAGACAATCTGGTATAGTTAGAGAAAATCAGATAACAGTCTGAGCACACAGGTTAGGTCTTGTTCACATATAATCTTAAACTGTCCTGGCTGGAATCACACTACTCTTACAAGGCACAATTATGTCTAGAGTCCCTGATCTCTTTTCTCCCTTTCATGTGGTTATTGCAAGTGATCCCAGATATATTCTTCCAGAAATGTACTTGTGTTTTGGGAAGAAACAAGAGAGAAAATTTTACATGGAATTTCTAATCTCGGTCCTTGCTGTGAAGTTTGGACAGGACTGGCTGAAAATGCTGACATAAGGAGAAGTGCTGTTGCTGCACCCTGCTTTCATCTGGATCCTGCCTCATCCTTCCCCCTTTTTTTCACTGCTGGTGGTTTTCCAAGGAGTATTGCATCTGAGTTCTGTCCATGGAAGCACCTTTAGATACAGTTATATGTGAGCAGTTCCACTGAGAGCAAGAGGATTGGCCTTTGCAGGAATCTAAATAGCAATGAAGTTGCAGAACAGGCTTTCTGCTATCCATGGTCTCCGTAGACCAGAACTTCAGTAATTCTTCTTGTGAGAGGGAAAAGAAATGGCCTTTTGCCCCTTTTCAGTGAGAAGCTGCATTGGCTCTTTTGTACCACCACGAATTTCTTGACTGGAGGTTCCTGTCCTGTTGGTACCTTTAGGTGTGTCACCACCATCCCTTCTCTGAAGATGGTAACACCTTAACCTGCTGTCTACAAGTAGTAGTAGATATCTGCTGCTACCCTGTACACGAGGTCAGCTTTTCTCTGTATTTTGAAAGGAAATACATCTCTTGGCTCAATATCATAGGGATTGATTCTTTTCAGCTGGCCCCTTCCTTCAGTCTTTCCTTTCTCCAGGACTCAGCTCAGGAGAGAGCTGCCCAAGTCCAACTGTGTGATCTCAAGTGCCAGACTGGATCCTGAGGCCTTCCATAATCATTTGAAGTATTGTTAGTTTAAATCTGTCCTAATTACCCACGTTCATTAATAGGAATAAGGAAGACTTAGACAATTTCTGCTTTTAAAGGAGTCATCTGGGCATATGAAAGAAGGTGAAAGGTGCACATATCATTCAAAGTGACTACTGAAGTGTATAAATATCAGTTCTGTCATGTTTCCTTCTTGCAGAGGAGCACCATAACTGGGGCTGAGGCCAGGATTCATGAGGCAGTGACCAGGAATGTGAGGGATGCCTTTCCATCTTGCTGATATCTGAAGTGGTTTCCATGGCTGTAGTCAAAATAGGAGACCGTGTCCTGGTGAGGCTGGCACAGCAGACAGTTTCTGTGGGGTTGGCTAAAAAAAGCAGGATACCTAGTTTTAGTTGTGCGTCTGTGCTGTTTCTGAGCAGCAGTAACGAGGGATTGATGTGGCAGACAGGCAGGTGACTGGGTTGTGCTGGCTCTCTGTTCCAGTCAGGCCCGGGAGCTGAGAATGCCAACAGCGGCGTGTATCCCGTCAGAACAGAGGGGTCCGTGGCCCCACTCCTCTGTGGGGACCCTGGCAGGTGAGCTGTCCCTGAGCTCATGTCAAGGGCTGATGACAGAGGTGGTGTTTGTGGAATGGCGGCAAACGGGGCGCCAGCAGCCAACTCAGGGGGCTGAACCCCGCTGTGTGTCAGTGCAGGCAGGGAGAGGTATGAGGGGATCTCTGGAGTGGGGTCTAGCACCACTGCGGCCGAGCGGGGTCAGAGCTGCCCTGGGGCAGGACAGGTGGGATGGCCCGGCCAGGTAGGGCTGGGAGGGGGCGGCGGCCGCCCCTGTTCCCGCTCCCGCCTCCCCCTGAGGGGCGGCTGCTGCGGCCGGCGCGAGGAGGCGGCAGGAGCCAATGGGGGGCGGCTGAGGCGGGGAGCGCGGGCCAATGGGAGGCCGCGGCGGCGGAGCGCGCGGGGCCCGGGCGGGGGGAGGCCAATGGGGAGCGGCGCGCGGCGCGCGCGCAGCCGAGGGCGGGGAGAGGCGGGGCGCGCGCGCGGTGCCGCCCCTTCCCCGCCGCAGTGAGGAGCGACCGGGCGGCCATGTTGTGCGGGGGGAGGGGAGCAAGGAGTTGAGAGGAGACGGCGGAGGCTCCCTCACACACACGGCACAAGATGGCCGGGGAGCAGCCGCGGCTGCCGCCCGTCTCCCGGCGCTGTCCCCGCCGCTCGCACCGGGGACGCCCGGCGAGCGCCCTCGGTTCCGCTCCCGGGCGCCAAATCGGGCCTGGCGCTCTGTGGGCTCCGGGGCTTCGGAGGGCGGCGAGCTGGGCTGCCGAGCGGGGCTGCCGACGGTCGGGCAGCAATGGCGCCGGGCTGCGGAGCGCTGCCCGCGCCGCTCCCTCGCCGGGCGGGCGCGGGGCCGCCCTTGACCGCGGGCAGGGAGAGCCGGGAGCAGCGCCCCGTCCTCGGGGTCCCGGGTGTCTGACAGCGGGCTGCTCTTCGCCGGGTAAGTCGGAGTCTCCGGGCTCCTCATTGTCCTTTGTCCTTGGGAGGAAAAACAAAATGTCCTTGGAGCCGGGAGGGGGAGGGGGCGCTGCCTCCCTCTGCCCCCCGCTTCCCTCCCCCCCCCCGCCGGTCGCTGAGGGGACTTGCCGGTACCCTCGGGGACCCCTGCCCGTGCCCGAGACCGGGCTGAGCTGAGGGGGAGCGGCGGGACAAGGGGAGTCCCGGTGACCCTCGGCGGCTACGGGCGCTCCCTTCCCTCTCCTGCAGCACCCGGCGGGCTCTGCACGCCCCGTTCCCGATGCAGCCCCGGGAGAGCAGTGGCGGGTTTGGGCTCCCCTGTGCAGCACCGAGCACAGGGGGGGCTGCAGATCGGTTCCCCCCCAGCGCAGCGTGCAAGGGGAGTATCTGCAAACCAGCCTGGAACTCCAGTGCAGCAGTGCAGGGAGGGAAGAGAGGTGAAGGCTGTACGACAGCATCATTGAAATGTTTAGCCCCGTGTCTGTGTGAAGAGCCGTCGCTGGTCGGATGGGGATATGTTTTCGTAGTTTCTAAGAACAAAGACGCCATGTCCTTTTCGCTTAAAAATAAAACTTGGAGTGGTTTTTTTGTGGGGTGTTGGCTTTTAACTCTTTGTAAACCAGTAAGAGAGAAACAGGCTGCGGATGAGACAGATTGGTACTTTATGAAACAATAGAGAGAAATTGACTTCACTAGAGAAATAGCAATTCAGGTGCAGAAGTTTAAAAGAAAACTCTTCGGAATTACGTGCAAATTTGATTTTGCAATTAAAGCGGCAACGTAGAAACTTAAAAGCTTGAGAAACAGCTCGGTCATGCCAAGTCTACAGTTTAAAGTTGGCAAAATACTACAGTTGTGATTTAGCCGACGCTACAAAAAGAAAAGAGCGTTACTTAAATACGAATTACATGATAAGGAAATGGATGAGTTTGTGTCTGACATGGAAATCTTTTAAAAAAACATTTAGTGGGTATCAGGTTTGTTTTTATTATTCAATTTATAGATTTTTCAGAGACCTCACTGTTATTTCTCTTTATGAAACATTTTAATCGTCGTTTCAGTGTTCTGATAATTTGGAAGTTGTACAACACCTATTGTAAGACTTTCTAAAAATGCAAGTTTAAATGTAATGGCTGACGTTTGTTTTGGGTTGGCTCGCGTTCCGCAATTACCAGTTTAAGGATAAAATTGTAATTCCAAATGTACAAAATGTCTCTGTAACAGAGCAAGTGGTAAATACTAAAAACTTTAGTTATAATTGGAGGTTGTATATAGCCATATTTGTTGGATTTTAATGGTGCACGCTTGAGCGAGGTTATAAAACTCTGTGCAGATTTTAAATGCTGCAGTTGGAGGTAAATCTACATTTTTCGGTACTTCCTCTGCAAATAATCTGTCATTGCACCAATCGAAGTTGGCCCTTTTTTGGAAACAGAAATACAAGTTTCAGCAACCATTGGACTTCTGTCACCTTTGTCCAAAGTGTTCGGTGTCTTTATTTTAGATTTGGATTATGGTGGTTTTATAACCCCAGCAACAGTTCTGCAGCGTAGAACAGGTTCTGGCATACACACTTTGCCCTAAAGAAAGTTCTAGCTTTAGGTGGGTGTCTGCTGGATTTGTTTTAAGTATTTGAAAGGATAATTTTAAAATAGTTCTGACTGGTTTCTTTCAACAGCTGAAAATAAAATAGCAGGTAATTGTCCAGAAACTAAATTACTTGTAATTCGTAATGTGTTTTATTTAATAGTTCTGTGGAGGGTTTTTTATATTTATGGAGTAGGGGTTTGAATTTATACATCTTTTAATCCAGCATTAAAAGGTTTTTTATAATTGTAGGTTTACAGAATGATTCTACACTTCTCGAGTATGAAGTAGTGCTGGTGATAAATATAATTGCTGTGAAATAAAATGTTACGGCTTTGGTTTGTTAAAGGCAAGAAAAGTTGGCTAGAGATGGTGCAAATATGGTGTTCCTTGTGTTAAAAGAGCATAGTTTGGGATCTTATTAAAGGTTAAAGAAGCTGAAGGCTTTAAAACTGTATTCTGAAGGGCAAAAGAGATGCTTTTTGGGGAGATGAAGTAACTTAGGACTTAAAATTCAGAGAAGCTGATGACAGAAGCCATTTTAAAATAACCTTGCTATCAGTAGAGGTTTTATTTAATTTTGCATAGCCTACTTCTAAAGACTTTAATGTGGAAAAAAAATAAAAGGGCTGAGGGATATTGTGTGATAAATTACTCAGTAAAAAAAAAATCTTAAATTCGCATTTTTGCCTTAAGTCTTTCAAAATTAAAGTAATGGGAGACAGAAGAGCAGACTGCAGTTATTCATGAAAAACACAGATCATGCGTGTTGTATGTCGGTCACTCATCTCCAGTGGGTTTTTCTTCAGCCAGAAATGTGTAGCCACTCATACTTTTATTTTTAGAATTCAGTTTGAAAGACAGCTACTGTGGTTATAAGTTTTTCCTGACTTAATAATAATTATCTAAAGACTAATAGATTTCAGGCGTATGGTTTATGCTGCTTTTCTAAAGCAAAATACTGAAAATTTCCATACTTTGTTTTTTCAGGTAGAATTTCATGAACAGAACCTGATTTCCTGACTGGCTTCCAGAGGATTCGTTCACGCCTCATTTTTCTTAGGTAAGAATGGTTATACCATGTGTTAATATGTTCATTTCCTTGTTTTTTGAAACTGGAGTTTGCCTTTTTACTACTGTGCAGATGGGGTAAAAAAATCCCATTTTTATGTGGAGGAAACACATTTTATGAATAGTCTAGACTTCTAAAATCTAGTTTCTTTGGAGTTACAGGTAGACTGTCTTCAGATGTTTATGTACTGCTTGAGGATAAATTTCAGTTTACTAAAGTTATTTAATAAGTGGATTGTTTATTTTTATAGTATATGGATATATATATGCATTGTCTTTGGTGGAAAAGGACAGTATTTGTATGTAAACTGAAGTTCTTTGTGTCCCGTTTCACCAGTGAAAACCTGCATTAAACTTTGAAAATTATTTATGTTTTTACTCAATGAGTTTGTAGCATTACTGTTTGGGGAAATTGTAGGTTTTATATATGAGGGTAATAACTCAGGACTTCAGGGATTCATAGGGAAGCAGATTTTGGGGCCTGTTTGTTGTTTCTGGGGACACGGAGGCTAATGCTTAACGATAGAATATTGGGTTTGGAGTGTTGATGAAACTTTCATTTGTTCAAAGACATTTCCTGTACATGTTTTCAGAAAGTTTGTCAGTTAAGAATGTTAGAACTTAATGAGCTTGTTTGTACCTTGTTTTCAGACAAACCTGGTTTTGTTGTTTTTTTCCTTTAAGGGTTATTACTGGATATTGTTCTTCCCAAGATTTCAGATGACTGGTTGGGCAAAAGACCTTGAGCAAAATTCTGTGCTGTGCGTGCCAGGTATGTTACATTGTGTTGTGGAGTTTTGTTTGTTTAGTGCTTTTTGTTCTTTAATTATCCTGGAAATGTCTTTTTTTTTCAAAATAAACATTAAACGTTTCATTTCCAGTGTTTTACCTTGTTGAATTTATTTTCTTTCGAGCTTAGTGCATTTGGAAATTGTTAGTATGTACGTACTACAGTAATGTTAATGTCTCTTGTACCTTTGAAGACTTTTATGGTCACTCACAAGTACAACTTTTTCACAATCTGCAATGACCTTGTTGACATGTGATGAAGCCAAAGGGTTGGCATGTCCTAAGGACATTGTCTAATCAAACTTCAGGAATGTTTTTTCTTAGTTCAAGGTATTGGTTCGTTAGCAAGGGATACGCCTAAGCTTTTCCTTTTCAAGAAATTGTTTATACAATAAACTTAAAAATTCTGGTTTTGGTGTAAATTTTATTCTAAAAGCCTAAAGTGGTACCCAGTTGTTATCAGGTATCTTGCTCTCCTTGCATTGTAAGCAAAGCAGCTTTTTAATTTTTTTTTTTTACACCTCAGATTCTGCTTTTAGGATCAGAGTAACGTGTTGCCTTTGAGTCAGGCTTTCACCACTGTGTAATTAAAAGTGGGGGATCCTGTTTGCCTGTCTTAACTGGTTCCTTTTCACAGCTTCCCATGCTCATGTACTTCGGTGCATACTCGGGACCTGAAAGCGTAAGGCATCTTCATGAGGACACATGTACCAGGATTCCCAAAAATACTTTTGATGATTTGCTTTCTAAGGTTACATAATTCATCATGATAACCAAAGAATACAATTGTGAACCCCCACCTGAGTGCAGCTGGGGTTTTTTTTTGGCTTGGATGAAGCCTTCAGTCTGTTCACAGAGAAGAGATTGTACACAGTTTCCCATAAGCTTTACAAAATGTCGCTTCAGGTTGTAATAAACTTTTATCTGCAGTGAGTCACTGCTGATGTGGAAGGTAGAGTTCAAATTATATTTATAGATATTGGACATGTGCCACCATCATGGATGTCCTGCAGCAAACACAGCTAACGAGCAAGGTGATATGACAGTATGTTCCTGCAGCTTCATCGTGTGACTGTCTGATGGGAAGTGTGAGAACTAGAACTTTGTGTCAGAAATGATCTCATAGCTTAACAACAACAGGGCATATCTAAAATCCCACATAAATTTTCAATTCAGAGGGTCAAAAATCACAGATACCGCACAGCCTATTACAATGAGGGCAAGCCCAGCATGGGTCACACAAACATCTGATAGTAGTGATGGGATTGAACCTGTCAGACTCAACTGATATTTTTCGTACTAAATTCTGAAATGTCTGAATCTGCAATTTCTAACTGACCTGCTCTTAAAAAAAAAAAAAAAAAAAAAGATAGAAAAGTAACATTTTAAAAAAACAGTGCTCAAGAGCAGATCTTGGCTGACTTGAGCATTTTATGGTAACTGTGAAATTGAGCACTTTGATCTTAACGGTCCTGCATCTTTCCAGTATTGTCCTGATGCTGATTGTGCTGCATAGACATTACAATAAAAGCAGCTTTAACTGTCCCTTTCGGGAGCTCTTTGGAGCTGCCTTTTCTTGCAAGAACAACTTGTTTTCTTCTAACAGTGGCTTCACCTCTAGGTTAAGTAGACCTCAGTGGGTTTGATGCAAACTACTGGGACTTGAGAGAAGTTCCAAGTTTATGGCCACGCTATAGCATGCCCATGAGAATTGAGGGGGGGGTCAAGAGAAACTCTCAGTTTGAGTCCAGACCTTTTCAGTAGAGGAAGCTGTTCTTCTGTGCGGATATGAATCCATATTAAGTGTTCTCATAGAACAGATTTTGGTACCATTGACAGCTTACATGGAAGAACATTGATACACATTGGTACATATTGTCTTTGCCAAAATACTTTGCTAATTAAATGATAAATACAAGAGAAAATGTGATATCAAGTGATAGCTTTTGGGTGTCTGACCTCACCTCTTGCTGTAAAAGGAGATGCACTGTGTGATGGTCAGTGCCAGTCTTTGGGGGAAGGAGCCATGGACCTATAAGGCCGGGCATGTTTTGTGTGGCGTAAGCTGTACTGTACTTCAGATGCCTGTAATTTTAAAACAAATATAAGCCATAGCTATTAGATTACTTAGAAAAAGTAAATTAATGTGTGTTTTTAAGTAGGGGATGGATTTTTTAATCACCCAGGCTACAACAATTACAGCAAGTAGTCTGGTTAAAAGATTTGGACATTAGATACAGGAAATACAGCTGTTAACATGAAAGGTAAATTTTTTTCAGCCAAGACTTGTATTTCCAAGCTCTGGTTTCTGGCTCGTGGCATAAACCTGCAGCTTTGGTGATTTATTCTGTAGTTTAGGAGTGAATGTGTTTTGGATGTTAAAATTAAAAACTCAGAATACAAGGGTATATTGTACAACAGTGAAAAAATAACTAATGTGAATGAAATGTAATATATTATCAACATCCTCGTGCTGTTTTTACAAAATTTATTGTTTGGTTCATCCACTTCCAAGAAGAGGAGTGTCACTACTGCTGCTTGATACCACTCTGACAAACAAAAGATTCCTTTTGCACAAGTGTGCTGAGGTCAGAAGAACAAAACTCCAGTGGAGTCTTCCTAACGCTGTCATTAGAGGAAGGTGCTTTGTGGTAACAGGAGCATTAAATACCCTCATTAAAGTTTCTGTCAAACTACCATAGCTGTGTGTTTGCTCTAGAACTAAAGAAAACAACCAACTTGAAAGCAATGATGGATGTGTAGCTGTGCCGTGAATTATTAAAAATGGCTGAGAGCTGTAAACTGAGAGTTTTACAGTCATTAACTTTATCTGTCTTCATATATTAGATTGTAGTTTCTAAGTGCACTTTTTTGAGTAAAATGATTCAAAGGGCCTCAGTAACTCTGTTTCCCTGGTTCCTTTTCCGTGCCTTGGATCACTGGTGGCTGCCTCACGGCTGATCAGAGTGCAGCAGCCATGTTGTGTTTCTCCTGAAATGGTGGCTGGGCACTTCATAGAAGTTCTGTGCTTCCATTTAATTGCAGCTGCTTGTGCACATTCAAATACATTTTAAAGTATCATTAATACATTTTCAAATCTCTAAATTTCACATGCATTAGACTATTCTACGTGCTTCTGCCAGTCTACTGCTATATTTTTTGTCATTTCCCCGTTGAAAGGCTCTTTCTATAAGAAGAGTTTCAAGTAAATTACATCAACAAAGAAATTACAATCCTGTTCATTCCATCTTTCTTTGTACGCACCCGCGTAGCTGTCGAATGGAAGAGAAGGATTTAGAGGATTGCACATGATGCTGTCACTGGATAGGTTCATTAATTTTTATGTTTTTGAGGCTGTATTTCAATATAAGATTCTGAGAGATTACAAGAGAAGGGGTTTGCCTGTATGTGGCAGGAGGATAAACTTGAATGGCTTATTTCATGTAGTTGAAATTTACAGTAAAAAGAGGAGGTTCATGAGTTGTTTTAGAGTTTTAGGTCTGTAATCTTGCTACCCTTGCTGAAGGTAACTGTGAATAAGAATTTATTTATACAGCATTTTCAAAGTCAGATTTCCACATTTGGACCTTGCCCATACATGAGTAACTTTGAGATAGAGTAGATAGTTTGTTCCACATAAATGTCTTACATAATTGCCCTGCATCCAGCTGATACCTCCTCTCAATAAAAAGAGCTTTTTATTTTCTATTGTGAAGGGCAAGTCAGTTTGCTTAAGCATGCTTCTGCTTGATGCCTGATTGATCTTTTTCAAAAACTTCAAAGAATGTATTTTTGGTGTTTTTTCTCAATGAATTCATGGACTGGGTCTGAATTTCTTTGGTTGTCTGTAGGTTCTTTAATAACAGGTTCCTTAGTGATACTTCATTTTTTTTTTTTTTTAATAAAGTAACTTACATAACACATACTGTGAGCTGGGAATGCTTGGGTGGTTGGTTTGTTTGTTTTGTGTGAGTGTTTTTGTAATAAAAGCTAATGCTCAGTCTTGCAGACTTTAAGGTCTAGATCTCTTTTATTTTTTAATTTATTTTAATTCAGATGTTTTAATATCCCATTTTCCCTACAGATTTGTTGAGGAATTGCTTTACTCACTGTAAACAAAATAGCTGGTCTTGGTTGAAGCACGGGTAAGTTGTTATTCCTAATAACATTTACTTTTTAGCTTTAAAAAAAACCCTAGCAAGCACACATGATTATAATGTTTCAGTAGCTGAAGGCCTTGGCTGAATACATTTTGAAGTTCCTCAGTGTGTGGCCATGTGTGTTTCAGAAAAGCTGAGTTAAAGGGACCCCAGGATCATTCCTGCTGGGTTCTGGGGAAGTGAGCGGTACTTGGATAATGCTCTCTCCCTGTCTGGCTGCAGAACAGCTTTCAGATCTGATTGTAGTTCTGACAGCTTCTGTGATTTGATTCCAGATTTCACTGAGAACTTCTATATCATAGTTTTGCTTGTTCAGAAGGGTTTTTGGTATGGAGATGTCTGTCTCTAGAGAGGTACTGCACACAGTTTGGATAACAAATGGTATGGAAAGTATAGCAGGCATCAGGCATCTTGTGTTGTCCTTATGCTTCTCAGGATCATTTGGAGCCTTTGAGCAGGCAGTTACTGTCTCCTGTTCTACAATTGTTCTGTTTCTGTTCTTCATTCATAAAGCTCTAGCTTTTGCACAAAATGATAAATGCCAGTAGAGTTTCCTGTATATTTTTTTAAATTAAACTGCTTAGCTGATAGACTTGAAATCATTCCTCATATAGTCAAAACATAAAATTGGCAGGCTTGAGTAGGTGAATTAATTCAGTCTATAATGGATGGATATAGGGACAGAATTCTTTCCCATTTCCTTAACTAAAAGGAATTTGGTCTTGACCTTTTGTTGTCTCTGGCACATTTTGTGACTTTCTTGGGAGTTGCCTGTGTAAAGTTGCCTTTTGTCTTCCTCTCTGCTTAAAATTCAAGATTCCTTGATTATGTATATTTAATCAGTGCATCCATTGCATTTTGTGTACACGGATTAACTTTTTTTTTGTGGGAAGCTCTATTCCTGTAGCACTGTGCTTTGGAATATATGCTTTTCTTTAAGAGACATTTTCTTTTAGTCTGACATGCTTACTTGATTGAGCAAGACCTTCCTTAGGCTTCAGATACGTTGAGAAAATTTGTTCCAAAATGCAAATCCACTCATTTTAGTGGTTAGATGACAGTGAATTTTAGCTGTCCTGTGGCTGTGTTTGTTAGCAGAGCCATCCAGCAGCCACTGCCTTCTGCACTGTCTCAGGTGCTGGGAGAAAAGCTGGTTTTGTACTCTAAAATCCTGTGCTTCTCTTCCACTCCATGGTGTGGAGACTAATGTTGAGCCCTTCTGAAAAGGAATATGTGGTGCTAAGGTGCAAACCTTGCCTGGATGTGTTAGTCTGGCCTCCTGCTGCTTCTGGGTCCAGTTCATTTTGGACCAATTTTATCACTTGAGTTTTCAGTCCTGAAGCAAAAGAAGTAGAAAAAGATGAACACAGACTTCATGGACTTTGAGGAATTAAGTTTTTAATGTGTGTACACAAACTCAATTTTGATTAAGTATTTAATCTCTTCTGCTACTGTGGTCTGTAAGTTCTATTACTTTATTCTTTCAGAAGTGTTAAGCTATTTTTCCCACTGCAGGTGTGTCAAACAGCATATTTCTTGGTATGTTTCTTCTCCAGCTGTTCCTCAAAACTCGTCCTATGCTATCCATTGATGCCTTCCTAGCCCAAATCACCTGCTACAATCTCTAAACATGTGACATATGTGCCATTTTAATATTGATCTTCACGTGATTCTTACGTCTTTCTGTGTGCATATTTTTTTTTCGTTGGGTTATAAATTAGCTGTTGTCAGATCTGGTTCTTTGAGTAGAACTTCGGTTTTTCAGTTACACAATAAGTAATTCTTCCATCCTTTTCTGGTTTACAATCCTTACCTAAGGGAAGAGGTGAATGTGAAACACTTAAATGATTTAATTGAAATAGTTGTACACAAAAGAAGTTGCTTCAGAAAGCAGTTGTGAAAGTATTCAGTTGGGTGGATCTTGAAAGATCTGGTGTTACATTCTCTGGTTAACATGGTGTTTAGTTGAAGCCCTGATTTTTGTTTTTAACTCTCTTTTTTAAGAGAAGAGAGAAAATACTCAAAAACACCAGAGGCTTTATTAAAGTTGGCATACTTTGCTTAATGCAGTAAAGTTTATTGTTTAAAAATAATACCCACAAAAGAGTGCATTTGTGAATAAAGCCACACCTTACCTGGAATTAACCTTGAAATGTGACAAGCCTTTCTTACCTAAGAATACCCAAACCTACATGAGCTGTGCCTTTACTGCTCTGCTTAAGGAACGCCTAATGGTGGTAAAAGCAGATTGAGGGCTGTCCAGAGCACTAAGTTCCTGCTAAAGATGGTACAGAATCACATAATGGACTTAGCTGCCAATAAAGGACACCTCTTTCCTCTGGTGTAAAAGTTACCAGGGATGTAGTTGAGAATAAAACCTTGCTTTAATGAACTTGGAAGGGTAAAACTTGAGGTTTGGTTTGCTCAGAACCTCGTTCTGTCCATTCAGCTCCCTCTATTGGAGTGAATTCCCTTTCCCAAGTAGGTCACCTCGTTTAAAAGTTTAAGCCTCAGGTTTCATTCTGGAATGGTTTGTGGATGTATTGGTGTCTTATGCATGAGTGTTGTACGTGTTGGGCTTCAGTCTCACACTTTAGGGAATGTAGGGTTACAGTGACCTGAAATGGCAGAAGCCATGGGTTTGGCCATAAGGCGCGTCTCTTACTGCTGTGATCTCTTACACAGCAACAAATAATTGCAAAAACTGAAGAGGAAAACTTTGTAAACTCAGATGTTTTGTGATTGGTGCCTTGAACCTTTAGGCAGGTTGGGAATGAATGGCATTAAGTGTCAACGTGTTACCCGTGGTTTGAAGGAAACTTTGTCCTTATTACAGGACTACCCAGGTCTCTGGTTTATGTGACCAAAATACATTGCTTGGAAACCAAACCAGTAACTAGTAGATAACAGAATCTTGAAAAATGGGTGGATGCCTAATTCATTTTAGAGAAGGAATGGTAGACTCATGTCATCTAGGAAAAAAAAAAAGGGGTTTTCAGTATCTACCTCAGGTGTAGGATCACTGCATATGTCTTCATGGAGGAGTTTATTTTTGTAACATTATTGAAATTTCTTAGTAAAATATGCCTTAATTCATAAGTAAACAACTGCTGTGAAATCTTCTAAAGCAAATGTAAATTTCACAAGTGTAGAGGCTGCTATTAATATTTTGGCCATCCTTGGCATCTTTTTGATGTATAATAAACTTGGAGAACAAGATTTTGTTCTTAATTATGTTACCTCATCAGTTCTGTTTACTGCTAATTATTTGAAAAGATTCAGAGAAGAGTTTAAGATGAATGTCATGGGCTTACTTGCAAAGTTCTTGGTCCAACCCAGCGTAGGTGAACCTAGCAGGGAAATAGCCCTGAAATTGCTTTTGGCAGGTCCTGTGAGTGTCTGAGGCAGAGGGCTGACCCAACTGGAAAGAGCCTTTTAAGGGTGACTAATACATAACTAAATTACCTTTTTTAGAGGTGGGAAAGTTGATGTCAGTAATTGGATTTCTATATGTTAAGGTTATTAAAAATAACTAAAAATTATTTTAATGGTCTTATTTGTAGGGTTTTTACTGTATGCATGTTAGTATTTCTAAATGTTTGATTGTGACAATAATGGACAACTTTGTTTTTTTCATGTTTTGATACTTTGGTCCAGGCCTTACCGTGAAAAAATATTTAAAATTTTAATTCATCTTCAAATGCCTAAATAGATTTGAAATCAGTTTAGTGAGAACTGGAGAAAAAGCAAACCAAACCCAAAGCAACCTCAAAACCAGCTTAGTGTGAGGGAAAAACACCTTTCAAAATATTTAATGCATTGTCTTAAGTGAGGATGAGTTGAATGTTTGAAACAGAGCATTTCTTTAAACTTGAAAGTTCTCTTTCTGAAAACGTGAATATCCTGGGGTTGAATACTGCAGCTATGCATGTTTCAGTGCAAAGTGAAATTATCAGATCCCATATTCCACTTCTATGTGCAGTACTTTCCCATTGTATTTTAAACAAAGAATTCTATAGAACAGCATACAACAGGACACATGGGTACTTGAGGAAGTCAGACTGGGGCTTGTTGCACTGCTTCCAGTGCTCTTTGGTGTGGTGTGACTACTTTTTTTGAGATGAGACTGGGGAAGCTGGGATGCCGAGGTAGAGACCACTAGATGGCCCCACTGGTTTTTGCTGGGCTGTGGGTAATTTTGGCATCCCTTGTTAGAATCTGCCCAGGATTATTAGGGAGCAGAGCGGTGGTGAAGTTGGCTTTCAGACTAAAATGAGATTAAACCTCTACATACTCCAAGAAAAATAAATTGACGATGGAGTGCAGATACTCAAAATCGTGAAGACCTTTTAAAACCCTTCTTGCATGTCAGCTTTACAGTCAGCATTGGTTTCAAAATGATGTCCTTAACACTTAGTAACTTCCTGTACCCAAGTTTTGCATTTGAGGAGGAGTAAGGTTTTACTTGAAGTAAATTGAGCTTATATTTCTTGGAAGAAGATAGGAAGATGGGAACATTGGGTTTGCATTTGTCCATGTGGATATTGTTTGCTCTGTTTGGTTTGTCACTCACCTGTGGGTTTGATTGCTGTTCCATGATGAGTACAGTTGGAATATGGCTCAGGAGCCTTGCTAAAGCAGCTAGTGTGACTTGTGACCATTTTCATCTGATTTCGGATGTGTCCTTTCCCACCAGTAACTAAACCATCATTCCATTTGTTTGTGTGTTGGCTGTTGCACTGTACATCTTTCATGAGCTGGAAAACTGGGTTAAGATGGTGGAATGTCTTGTGTCCAGTCACCATCTGTCTATAAGAAACCAGTTTTCATTGGTTTTGATGGACCTGTGTCTTTAAAGAAAGGAGCTTGAACAGCACTTAAAAATTTTGGCTTGTTACAAGAACCTTGGTGTTCTACTAAGCAATGTCAGCTTCAGGGAATGAATGGGCCAATGAAAATGGTTGCAAGAGCAAATTTCTTAGATTTTCCACCACGGATTTCTCTAGTGGTTTAACACTGAAGAAATTTCAAATGGAATTTATGGATCCTGAAAGGATTCTTGGACTTGTAATAATTTCTCCCATTTTTTTATAGTTTTGATTAAACTTTCTATTTTTGATTCTTGAATTGATTATTTGACATTGTTTCTGCTAAAAGTAAATATTGTGGACTGTGTAGCATGGAATGAAGCATCAATTACATGTTTAAATTATCTTCAAGGTACAGTAGTTGAATGTCTTAGTTTAAAAGCAATGATGTGTATTCCAACAGCATTTTTTTTCTAATTTTTCATAAAGAATCCATTCAGATGAAGAGTGTCAAAAGGAGTCTACGAGTGAGACACCAAGATGGCAGTTCCACTGGGGATTGAGAGGTTGAGGAAATGGACTAATGCATGAGTGCTGGGATGTCTGTCCAAGAAAAGGATGTTAAAACGTGGACTCTCATGCTATTAAACCAGAGAAGATCTGGGTTGTGATCATCCTATCAAAATGGACTTTGCATTTGAATTAATCAGTGACTATCCAATGATGGATCTGTTTGAGTACTGGGTGGCTACATTTTATTTTTGGGTTGTGTTTGCATGACAAGCAAATTGATTTGGTAAAAGATCTGTTGCTACCCCTTTAGAGAAAATGTAATTTATAAAGTGATTTTAAATAAAAGGTTTTGGTTTATTTCACACTTCGTGTTTGTCCTTTCTGGCTGAATATTTTTTATTGTGTTGATATTGAAGTGGGTTACATTTTTGGTTGCTATTAAACTGAGAAATACTTTAGCTAAGTACTGAAGGCAAGGTAAAATTTTGTGCTATACTTGATCTTAAATGTGGTTTTCATTTGCAAATTATGTTCACTTTGCCATGACTTCCAATGAATTTTTATTCGCTGGCTTGTTCATTCAGGTGCTTAATAGGGGTTTTCAGTACTTGGCCTATTGTCAGGGTACTGCTGCTGAACTTTGTGAAGTTATTTTAAGATGGAATTGATACCAATTGAAGGCTGAGAAAATATGACAATAAAGGAGTACTTGAATATTTTGTGTAATTTTTTAGGTATGTTCTTGGGTTGTGTGTGGGTAAAGAAACTTTTCAACAGATTTCCTGGACTACAGACTTCCTGAACAGTCTCTTTGCTCTTAAAATTGTTCTGTGCAAGTGTCCAGTCTGCTTCATTGCTCTTGCATGTAGCCTTAGTGTCACGATACTGTGCCATGTGTTTGGTGAGAAAAAACTGAGTTATTTTTGATATTGCTACAGATGACATATTAACCTTTGCAAATGAATTTTTTAATGGTTCTAATGTTTGAAGTCATGATTTCCTTGCAGGTTTCTAGTGGATCTAATAATTTAACTGTAGGCATCTATTTTCTACATGTTTCACCTGAAACTCAAAGTTGTCTTTGTTTGGTGTTGGTGTGGGCCATGATGATAAATCTGGTTCTGAGATAACCTTGAAATTATCTTTGAAAACACAAACAGAATCCTGCTCATTGTCTGTGTTTAACCATTTGACTTGCTCAGACCTATTTGGAAATACCCATTTTTCCATGATGAGTTGCTCATACCGGTTCCATCCAGCCATTTTGGTGGTACATGCTTGCCCTACTTTGGTTTTGCCTTGTGCTCTTATGGTGGAGTTGGGTACTGGGACCAACCTGAAGGGTTTGTCATTCAAATGAGTGGATTTCCTTAGTGTTTCAAAAAAATGCTTGGAATGGTCTTGCATTGTGGTTTTTTAGTTCTTGCAGTCGAGGTGCAAGGAGTCTTCTGTGAATAATTGGTAAAGTAGAACTTTCTAAAATGGCTTGTTTCCTTGGAGAATTCCTAATGGAACTCCTTGTGGAAAGAGGATAGATGGTTGTAGGAGATAAATGGCAGGTCTGTGGAGGAATTAAAGTGTTGGTTCTACTGGTTGAAGCCAGTAGCCCAATGGTCTTGGGCTGTTGGGATGCTGTGCCATGGATGTTCCTATAGAACCCCAAACTATCCCATTGTCCCTTTGTCCTCCGGTGGTCCCCCAGTGGCTGATGGCTCTGTCTTGCTGTGATGCTTATGAATATGCAGGATGTCCTCGTGCTTTAAGGAGTTGGTTTTGGTCGTGGAATACAGCTGGTAGTCAGAATCAGGTGATCAGGGGATCACCTGGATCACCTCCATTCCCTTGGTCATACATCCTCTCAGTTCCAGGATGTTGTGTTGGAGATGTCCAGTGATTGATTTGCAATTCTGCAGCTTGGCTATTGTGCAGTTTTAAAATTAATTTGTTGTGTTAAAATCTGTTAATGACCATGAATGGGTTAAGAAAGTGCTTTAGAAAAAAGCAGTTTGATGGTGTTGGACTGGCTTGACCGAAGTGCCTTGGCGTAGCCGATGGAAATGGTGTGGCTGTTGGATTGGAGTTGTTGGGGAAACCACTAGGGAGGCGCTGTGGAGCTGGAGGGCAATCTCAGCTCCGTGGGGTTGGCTTGGGAGCTGGTGATGCTCCTGTCCCCCCCTGCCAGTGCCAGCACTGGGGGACAAAGGGGAGAGCTGTTGTCTGGGGATTCTGCCACTGAACTGGGGGGAAGCTGCCCCTTGGGTGGGGTGACCCCCAGGGTGGGCTGTTGCTGCCTGCATGGCTGTGAGCTCCACTTCCATGCCTTCAAAATGGCTTGTAACAGCAGCACTTCCTGTCCAGGGAGGAAGTAATTTTAGCCCAGGCACTGAAATATTTAGCAAATCTTTAAAACAAAAGGCACAAATTCCATTTTTTTTCTGGCTTCCAAAGGGTGCCTGAGCCACATGGGGTTAAGGTGCCCCTTGAGCTGGGGTAGTTGGAAGGAGCCAGGGCTGTGGGGTAGCAGGCACCCTTTAGGTGGAGGCTCTCTCTTTTTTTGGTAGAAATGAAGGGGTGGGTCTATGGTACATCACCTGAGTTGTGGGGTAAATGTAGAGAGTGTCAATCAAAGGCAGAGCTCAGAGCTGGGAAGGAGCTCTAGATGGCGGCTGTGCCTTAGAGAGAGCGCGCTCAGCTCCGTGCCTTCCCCAACACTTTACGCAACTTTCCCTAACTTTCAGGCAGCCTCAGGGGGCCCCCACAGCCCCTTGCCTCTCCTAGGCACTAATCGGGGGCTGAGCGGACCTTTTTCGGGCAGAAAAGCAGCTTTTAAGGGCTCCCTTTTCGTGCCTTGCTGGAAAGAAGAAGCCGTGGAGAGAGCCCAGGTCGTTGTTTTTCCAGCTTAGAAGCCATGGCGTACCTCCATTTTTGTGCGCTCTCCTAATGAGCTTTTTCCCCCGGACATTTTTGTACTAATTACCGCTTCTTTTGTTTTATCGGCAGCATATTTTTGGGATTAGAATATATATTTTTTTTTCATTTTATGAAATTTGTATTTTATCGGTATAATTCTAAATATTTTGGATCTAATGTTTTTCCACTACCCGAAACTAATATCGACTTGGTCCTGGCGGCGGTGCATGGATCAGGTAGGTGAGCAATTAATAATAATAATTTTTAGATTTCTGCCGTTTTGAGTACTTTGATTTTCGACCGATTTGTGCTGTGTTGGGATGACGCAATAAGATACAGAGATTATTTGCATCCAGTGTTACTTTGGGAAAGTTTGCAGGATGCTCCTCTCCTGTGTTTATTCTCGGATTTTTCTTGTAAAAATGATTATTTGTTTTAAATCTCCGATTTGCCGTGTTGATCAGTGCTGTGTATTGTTATAACAATATCATTGCAGCGTCAGGACTTTGTTCCTGATAATGAAAGCCAGTGAAACGAACTGGGACCTTACCTTTCTTTCAACTTTTGACAGTAAATACCTGGGCACAGGACTTCAAAGCAAACAGACACCCCTGACCCCCTTTTAATATTTAAGAATAAAAAGATGATGAGAAATAAGGACAAAAGCCAAGGAGAGGAGGGTTCAGTCCACAGCAATGCATCGAGGTATGACCTATCAACTTTCTTTTTTTTTTTTTTTTGTAAAACCTGTGAATACCCTGTTTACTTTGACAGCCTTGGGTTACTGTCAGTGCTTAATAGAAAACATTTTACTGATTTTGCTTCCTTTTTAAGGAATGACCTTGAGATTGTTAGCATGCCACACCCTAATTTTTTTTGGTAGCAATTTCTGAAACTTGTGTTGTGACTTAAGGGCCCATGTCCTAGGCAAAAGGTACTGTACCTTTATTCAGGGCAGCCCTTGCCCCTGTATGATGTTTTTCCAGCTTTTGAATTTCAGTTTTTAGGTTTTTTGTGCTGTGAAAAATGACCTTGTCGGTTTAGCCATTGCTGCATTGCACCATTTTACATACAAGGCAAATTTTTCTTTGAAGAATCTCAGAAGTCTAAACTTTAACTGAGGGCCATACAGAAGCCTGGTGTAGTAGTAAATTATAGTAAATAGGCACAAGAAAAAGTTACATGAATGAAAAAAAGCTTATTTTAAAATATAAACTGGAAAGTGCCTGTTTGTCCGATACCTCTTACTTCAGATTTTATTTGAGCTTGTAGAACTTTGATTCTGTGGAGGTATTTTAGAATATTTTGATACAATTTAACCAGACTTTGTCCTGCTGGTGATGGCATTTTGTATCAAAAAATATACACTGGGACTATGTTAACAAGAGGCACCAAATGATTTGCTTGTTTTGTTTAACGTATTTTTGCTCAGAGTATTATTATTTACTTTTGTCAAGTAATGAGATTCTTTACAGATTTTTAGAAACTTAACCTTGATGTGGGAAAAGTGTGAAATACTGAAAATGTTTGTTTGCTGGGGATGCAGAAGTACAATTACCAAATCGCTCATCTTGTATTTAAAAGGTCGGCTCTTCCAAAAATTGGAAATTAAACTATATGCATTTTTGGTTTTTTTAGTTTGTAAATATTACCGAGTTTTGCATTTTGTTAATTCCAGTTGAATCTTGGCCTGTTTCTTTTTCTCTGATGTTGTCTTCCTGCATTTTTAACCAACATTAATAAAAAAGAACTCTGAACTGTCTGTTGTATCACATGTGCTCTATGTGATGTTCAGGTGTTTGAATAATATTCTTGATGTCCAGTATTTAACCTTCCTTAAGCACACAAACTTGAAATAGTGTGGGAATATATATATTATCAAATTACTGTAACTTTCTAGTATAAACTTGAATGGTGTTCTGGTGTATTAAAAATGCAGACAAATTTTAAATTCTAAAGTAAATATGGGTAAGATTGTTTAATTTGAAATTATTAGTAACTAAATTAGCCTCAGGGATTGCTGAAGCACTTAAACAGAGCTTTTCTAATAATGCAGTTTAAAAACATCATATTTTCATACTGTGCTTTCTTTACTGTAAATGCTGCACACAAAATATTATGTTAAAAGTCACTGTTTATAAAAATTATTTTTCAATTTATATAATTTTTATGGTTTTTTTGAAGTGGAGATAATCAACAAGAGCAGCAATAGAAATGATTTCTTGAGGAAATTGGAACTATTTTATCAGTTTTGGAAAGGAATAGGAGCTAAAATCTGAGCCAGGTAGCAGGAGTCCCACAGGGGTTTTGTCCTTAGGGGTATGAGATTTGCATAATGTCTCGTGTGCTTTTGGGGTTTTCATTGAAAGGTTATTTGTCATAATTGATCCATTTACATTTAACACCTGTTGTGTGAGGTTACCCTTCTCCCTCTTCACGTTTTTTTTCTCAAATCTGCTGTGTCTGACACCAGCACACCTGAAGTGTGGGAACAATCGAGCACAGGATATTTGCAAGTGAACCCTGTTGAGCTTATTTGTGAGCTGTGAGTCAGCTCAATGTCATAAAATGGGCTTTACTTCCTGAGGTTGACCTGAAGTAGGGGAAATGATTTCTAGAAAGTAAAGCCATCCCTTTGCTGCATTGTAACCCAGAAATGTACCGGTGCCTGCACTTCACATGCTGCTGAGACCAGCTTGGGATCTGTGTGTGGAAGTACCTGAATGTGGAAGTTGCACAGTCCTGGTGGGAGCCCTGGGTGGTGGAGGAGGTGGATATGGCCAGTGCCATTCACCTGGACTGGAGAAGGGTGTTGGAGTGGAAGGAAATACAGTTCTTGCACACCACTGTAGTGCCCTAACTGAGGAATTGACTCCCACCTTTCCAGTTCTAAGGAAATACAAAGGCCTGTGCAGAATAAACAAAAATGCCTGAGAATTGTCCCAAAGCAGATGATTATTCTTGGGGAGAGAGATGGTGTTAATTCTTTACAGAATGTAAGCTGAGGGTTCTACTCCTTCCTTTCCAGGTGCCCAGCAACACCTGTCCTTTGTGCTTTGACAGTAAATTGAACTTGGAACTGGGTGATTTCAAGCAACTTTGCCCAACAGGGTAAAAGTTGCTTTGGGTCTGCTGCAGTTCCTGCTGACCCCCACCTGTGTGCCTGGGATTTGCATAAGTAATTGAACACAACCTGCCGTGGTTTTGTAGCATTTTCTGTGTTGTGTGTCTGAAAGGCAGGTGGTGTGCATGTACATCCATGGTCGGCCCTCATGGGAAGGGCAGAGGCCGGGGGCAGGCTGAGGCCCCCCCTGAAGCCCAGGAGTGAGTTTTGCAGGGATAGTAAGTAACAGGCATGGGATAAGTAGTTTTCCTTTCCCTTGGCCTCTGTCTGTTACAGTTGCTCTCCCACCTCTGAAATACCTGGCGTGGGAACGGTTTGAGCTCCAGACCCTGCAAGGCTGGACAAGCCCTTGTGTCAGTATCCAGCTCGGGGTTTCTTTGGCATTAAAACATCCTTTTTTGGGGGAAAAATCGGTTGCGGTGGGTTAGCTCCCAGGCCGTTTTCTGTTCAGAGCTGGAGCTCCGAGGTCTGAAATGGCGTGTTTTTGCTCAGCAGCCACCTCCCAGCGCAGGGCTTTGCGCAGCACAACACCCTCGCTTGACGTGGCAGCCATTTTATGGAGATGTCGGTACACACGAACCAGCATTTGGCGGAGCCGGGGGGGAGAGGAGGGAAACCATCACATTAAGCTGCACAAACTGCCCCCGGTGCGTGGCGCTGGGAGCAGGGGGCAGCCCGTTGTGGTTGGGGCAGCGGCGGTCCCGGCGCGGGCGGGCCGCGGCGGCCGGCGCTGTCACAAAATGGCTGTTCTTTGTGCCGCACTGCTCGGGCGCCGCGGGAAGCGGCCGCGGGGTTCAAAGGCCGCCCTGCGCCGGCCGCGCCGCCATTGGCTGCGCGCGGGCTGCGCGCGCCGCGCGGGCCCCCGGGAGCGGCAGCGGGATCCGCGCGCCGGGAGCGGGCGGCTGCCGCTGCCTCCCCCCGCTTCCGCTCATCTGCCGGGCGTGGGCTCGCACCGCTTTCATTTTGAGGGGTTTGCATTTTAATAGTGCAAGCTATTTTGAGAAGTCACTTGAAAAGAAGCAGGGCTATTTTTTGCTGCGGATTTTTTTTTCCTTTTTTTTTTTTTTTTTTTTTTTTAAACTTCAAAAGCAATTGTAGAATGCCATAGTATTCCCGGAACATCTGTCTTGTCTTTTTCTTTTTTTTTTTTTTTTTTTTTTTTTTTTTTTTTTTTTTTTTTTTAACATGAGGTACAGCTTTCAGTATCCTTAAATCACTAAAATTCGCTGTTCACTTTCAGTGTGCATTTTGCAACTGATCTTCTTTCAGCCGAGTAGAAACATTGAACGAATTCGTTTAAATGCCTCAGATTGTGGGTTTCATGTTTTTATGCAGGGGATGACTTATTTTTTTAGCCTTTGTGGCCATGTGGATGTGTCGTGGCTTTCAGTTTCATTTGCACTGCTGCATTCTTCAACAAGGAGTTTTTTTTCTCCCTCCCTGTTTAAGCTTTAACCCTTTGTGAAACTGTCCGGAGCGTTTTTTTGCAGAGGAAAAATGCTTGAACAGTGCGGGACACAAAAGGAATAATGTGCAAGGAATTCAGATGAATCGTGATGTAATCTGTGTGCAGCACAAAGGAGATTGTTCTTGTTTTGCTTTGTTACTTCTGTTTCACATTACCCTCGTGAAGGAAGTGTCTCATCTAATTACGCATGCACAATCCTGAGGCTTTCAACTCCTCTGTTCCCTGTTTTGTGATTGCTGCCAGAGATGGATACAGTATATACAGTGCTATAAAAAGGGCTCACCAACTGCAAGAAGCTACATTTAGCTGTCTTCTGGATTGTTCTTTTTTTAGTTAAACATCTTAAGCTAATTAATCGTATTTTATAGATTCTCTAAAATGCATGACTTTTGCTGAATAAAAATTGGAAAATAGGAATAAAGAGCTCACCTGGGTAATTCTGTAACCCAGTTTCTGTGGCACAGCCTGTGCTGGGGCAGGGGCGTTGCCATGGCCGAGTGCACGTGTGTGCGGACGTGTTCCCAACTCCATGAGTCCCTTCAGCCGAGGGAAGGTGACGTGGCTCAGTGGCTCAATCGCAGATTGATGTTTCTGTCGGGTTGATGTTTCACCTGCTGCACTCTGAGGGCAACAGTTGCCCTTATCTGCACCTTCCCCCACTTCCTTCAGCGCTGGAGCCGAGCTGTGGCTCGGTGGTGGCATTTCCGAGAATGCGGATCCCGGCTGTGCCTGGGGAGCAGCGCTGGGCCTGCCACAACCACACTTCTGCCTTCAGACACTTCCACTGGCACCTTCGACAGGGCTCAGAAGGAGGGTCAGGAAGGCACCGATGTTTCATTTTAATCTCTCCAGCTCGATACAGGGATAAACCAATTCCTGTCTTCGTTTTTGTGTTTCACCCCTCAGGAAGTTGCTCATAGCATTAGTAAGTTATTCGGCTGCCAGACTTGTGTCTGAGGAATTTTTATACTGGGATGTCTCGTAATTCAGATTTATCAGTGCTGGTTTTGAGGAGCAGGTGAGGGTACGAGTGGCAGATGCAGACTGGCCATGAGGTGAAGTACCTGAGACAGTGAGCAGGAGTCTAGGGACTGAACTGAAGCTTCGGATGCTGTGGGCTGGCTGCTTTTGAACTCGAGACAGCTCAAGTAAACCTACTTTGGGTGGGTTTGGCATCTTATGCTGTAATTGCATCTCCTGATAGGTAACCTGGAGGTGTGTGTATCCACTGTATCTTGTTTCGTGTTGCATACAACTGTCCCAGCAGGAATTGCCATGTTAAATTGGGCTGCTAAGTTCTGGAGATGGAAAAGGCTTCTAAATCTCTCCTTGCCTCTAGCTGAAATCCAGCTCAGGAAGGAGGTGATAATGGCTGGAGAAAGCTGTTCTGCTTTATCTCTTCTCTCCTTCAAGGAAAATAAATACAAACAGCACAGCAGTGGGGGAGGGGATGGCCGGAATTACCATTATTAGATAGAAGCAGCCTTCTAGCAAAGGATGTGCTGTTCTACTGACATGGTGTCTCACACCAATCTTTCTGGTGTGCTTTTATTAAAAGATGTATGCCGAAATGCTGTGTGAAGATGCTCTTTCAGTAGGTGCTGGTGTGTATGTAAAGCCCACCTTCACATCCCATAAAGGAGCCTTGAAATGAAAGAAAAAAGCCCAGAGGAAAAGTTTACCCCTAGTGACTTGCAGTGAAGTTTTTGTAAGTCTGTCACACTGTTAATGCCTCATTTTCTTTGAGCAGGGAGTATCTTTTGGATATAATGAGCCAAATGTTGCTGAGTCTTTCCAAATGTGCAGCAGCTTATTTTACACTACAGCTTGTGTAGCACTGCTGCTAAATTATAGTTTTCAATCTCCACCTTCCTTTATATTTACCTGTGGGCTGAAATAACCTACTCTGTACTACATGTGCTTTTCTGACCTTGACTAATAAGGGTTAAAAATTAAAAAGGTTTTAACAGTGATCTCAGATTCCTTTCTGGTATTGTGCTGGAAGTGCTGGCATGGCGTTTGATCTTGGCAGGACTCAGTGCAGTCTGTCTGCCAAGCTCCACAGACGGGATGGGATGGGATGGGATGGGATGCTTAACACTTCATTGCTCACCAACCTTTACCCCAGCTATGAACAAGGGTGTTGCAATGTCAAGAATCCATTGACTCCAGAACAGCCAACTTCTTAGGAAAAAAGCTGTGTTGCAACTATTTATGTTTCTTGCAAGTGTTGTTGTTAGGTATAGATGACTTAATAGAATTACTAATACGTTAATTATAGTCATTTGCATCTCTCTCATGCGGAGGAATCTCTGTGTTTCACTACAGGTTTGTCAACAGTTGAGATTTGAATGCCATGTGCTGTCTGTAAAATTTAGGCTTAGTGATGAGCCTTAAATCTCTTGGTTAAAAACGGCTTTTAAGAGTCACTTGGAATAACCCCCTCAGGCCAGATCAGGCTCGCTTCTTCTGAACTGCAGGTCACCTGGAACCATAGAGGAATTTCTGCACCATCATGTTCCTGTTAATGGGGTTTGGGGTCCTGAATTTCCATATACACTTCATGTCTTTAATCTGAGAGGTTTTAAAGGAGGTTTCCAAATGTTAAGGGAGAAAAAGCACCCACTTTTTCTGTACTAATTGTGTGTGCACACTCCAGCCCCCCTCATGCATCCACATGTCCTTTACCAATGGGATGTTCCTCTGCAGAGTCTCCTTTGTGCTGCCACTGAGCTTCAACCTGGCTGTCCCCGGTGGGACATGGCACAGCGGAGAGCACAGGGACAGCCCTGCCTGCTGTCTGAGGAAGGTGTGGCTTCCTGCTCCTCTCTTTGCCTGGGGGTGAGGAGGAGCTGGGACCTGCCAGCAGCCTGCCGGGGTCCTCCCGCTGATGGGGGATGTGGAGCCCGGAAACGCTTCGCTGCCTCCAGGGGCGGGAGAGATGGGCCCTTTCAAAGGCTGAGAACTGCAATTGTTCTTCCCTCTCTGTGCAGGGAAAGGGAAGGATGCTGCCTTGGAGATTATCAATGGCACTCCTTAATCAACCAGACAGGTTTTGACTTCTTTTGTCCCTCTCCTGTTTTTTTGGTTTTGTATTTTTTTTTCTCTTTTCCCACTAAACATCCCAAGCATTTTCAGCCTCTGGCTAAAAGATCAGAGAGTGAGAGAGAGCCAGCTCTCCCCATCATGAATGAATTGCTCCTTTTGCTTGCTTATGAAGCACGACATCGTGTCTTTGTGGTGGAGGAAAAAACCCCACCAGCTTTTGGAAAGTCTATCATTCAGGATAGCCCAATGTGCTTTGCTGAGCTGCAGCAGAGCAGCGAGGGATATTTTTAGCTCTGCCTTTGGCATTTGGGAGTCCTGTGCTAGAGTAAGTAGCAGTGGCCAGAATAGGCTGGAAATTCTCACAGCCTAGTTCAGGTGGGTATTTTGAATAGATATCTCTTGGGTGCATAATCCCTCAGCTGGTACAGCAGCACCATGGCCCAGCTGTGCCTAGTGCTGTGTAAACGTAATTAACACCCAACCCTGCAAGCCAAGTTTGCAGGCACAGGTGGGAGAAGTGTGGATTCTCCATGAGAACTTCTCACATGCCTGTTTCAGAGGGAGAAAAAAAAATGCTAATCATAAAGTGAGCTTAGGGAAATATTTTTATGCTTCTTTGAAGAACATGTTGGTAATCTGGAAGGGGCAGCTCTATCACCATGGGAGTTTGCTGTGCCCCTTTAAAGCTGGCCCAGATTTGGACAAATCGCATTTTGAGTATTCAGAGTTGTTTTGAGACTCACGCCTAAAAAGTATGAGGAGCCTGGTTGTGTTTAGGATATTTTAGTTTAAGTTCCTGCTTGGGAGACAGATCAATGTGGAAAAGTACCATGCATAGGAATGGAGAGTACAGGAGCAGGAGTATTTTTCTTCCGTCCCTTCTCCCCATTTCTACCTTTCCCAGCAGGAAATAAACTGGGAAAAGCTCTTTCACAAATTACCCTTCTCAAGGCTTCTCACTCAGAAAATCTTTGCTATGGGAGACAGACAAGCACCAATCACTTTTTAGTAGACTTTCAGAATAAAATCAAGGGAACTGAAAAAGCTAGGAATGAATTTCTTTATCTTCAGTGTCACAATCTGTCCTTCGCTTGGCTCTCCTGCATGCTCCATGTGCTGTGTCTGTATGGCCTTGTCTATGATTACTGTGGTATTCTTTCAGTACTCTGTGGTACCCATATTATCTTCTCTTTATACAATGATCTATAGCTAGAACCCATCTTGTGTTCCTCTCCCTGGCTTGTTTAGCCTCAAGGTTAAAATTAGTTTAGTGCCTTTTTACAGCTACCCTATGACTTGAGTACACATCTCAACGCTGAGCGTGCTTGTTTGTAATTGCAATATATGTAGACATTTCATGTAAGTTTATTTAGAAACATAGAATGGTTTGGGTTGGATGAGGCCACAAAGATCATCTCATTCCAACCTCCCTGCCATAGGCAGGGACACCTTCCCCTAGACCAGGCAGCTCAGAGCCTCATCCAACCTGCCTCAAGTGCTTCCAGGGAAATGCAGCATTCACAACCTGGTGCAATGCCTCAGCAAGCTCACAGTAAGGAATTTTTTCCTAATATTTAATCTAAACCTACTTCCTTTCAGTTTGAAGCCTTCCCCCTGTGTCCTCTCACTGTTCTTGTAAGTAGTTTCTCTTCATAACAGGGAACATCACATTTATAGATGAGACATTCAAAGGAAATGTTTGACAGCAGCACAGTCCTCAATCTCAGTCGGTGTGCGTGCCCTTTCTGTGCTTTGTCACTGTGTTTGTGTGTCCCACAGTTTGTGCAGGTCACTTTCGGAAGACAGATGTGTTTAAATAGTTTTAAGTTGGTGGCTTGCCCTGGCTTTGCTGCTCTGTGCTTTGGAATAAATCTCAGGTTGGTTCTGCTAGTGGATGGGAGTGGCTTGGAGCAGCTAGCAGCCTGAGCTGAAGAGCTGTGGGGGCCCTGGAGCTCCTCTCAGCTAGAGTTGGCTCTGCCAGACATCCCTGCTGAGGCCAGTGGGGCTGTGGGGACAGGGCATGGAGTTGGGCTGATCCAGCAGCTGCCTTCAACCCTGGGCTGCTCACCTCCTTCCCAGGACCTATTTGATTGGAAAAGACCCTTGAGATCACTGAGTCCACGCTATGGTTGCCTTGTTCACTCTGCAGCTCGCCTGCAGTGCCAAGTGCAGTTTATTTCTATTGTTCCTGGTTACTGTAAAAGCTTGGTCTGGGCTGGGCTTAAGCCAGTGGTGACCTGCTGTTTCTCCAGGTGTGTTATCAGGAAGCCCAGCGGGTCCAGCCAGTGCAGGGAACATGCAGGGTGAGGAGGGATGGGAGTGGGGAGGGGCTGTGTCCCAGCCACCTGCCTGGGGCACTTCGGTGTCAGTGAGCCAGGGATGTGCACCTGGGTGTCAGTTACCCACAGCACTGTGATGCTGTGGCCAACAATGCACAGGAGTTAAACATAACAGTTCCTGCTGCCATCCAGCCCCTGATGTTATCCAGCCATGGGATGATCTGCCAAGGTCCTTCTCCAGCCCTCACAGAGTGGTTTTGCTGGTGCCGAATCCCCGCAGAGCCTGCAAGCCCAGTGGAATGTTGCTGGATTCGAACTTGTTTAGATTCAAAACATTCACAACAGTTCTTAAAGCTGGGAGGAGCTTTGCTTGTGGGAGGGTCTTGGGTTATTAATCCTCCTTTCTTCCCCTGTCTGAATTCAAGTTCTGTCCCTCAAAAGCCACATTTTAAACATTGGGGCAGAATGGTCCCAGTTAGAGCCATTCCCCGGTCAGTTCTTGATTTCACAAATGTATATTGGGGTCATTTTTTCAGCTGTCTCACACCTTCTGGAAGCATTTCTACTGTTTGTTCTTACTGAGAACTTATAAAATGATTGCTGTTTGCAAAGATGATCCCCTATAAAATTATTATGTGAAAGATTAAATGCAAAATCTGGAGGCTTCAGGCACATGGTAATTGCCTTTTAAACTCAGATGCCTCACTGTAAAGGGTCTTATCGCTGCCTTTCAGCTACTTATTTCTTGGAAGGAACACGTCCTTCTTGGTAAGGAATTATTTAGTTTTGCTCCCCCTCAAGTCAGGAGCAGGCTCTTAATTAAAACAGACTTACAGCCTGAAGTATTTCTTAGAAACCAGAGAAATGTATTTGGCTGAGTTTTTGCAGCTCTTATCTTTTTTAGGTGTTTCTCACTTCAAGGAAGTTACCAATGGTCCATCTGTTGCTTTCTTTTGATGTTCATGGGTGTTTTTGGAGGAGGGTGGTCTGGCTGAATTGTGATTTTTGTGACAATTAATTGTATCTTATCCCTCACAGTTTAATTGAAAGCAGGTCTTGTTTGGATGCTAACTCAGGGGCATTAAACCAGGACAAATTCTAAAAATAACATCTGAAAAGAGGACTTAGGTCTCCAGGTATATACAGTGTTAGGCCTTATTTGACATCTAATATTGCTAACACAATATATTGTTTTGGCAGGTAGAAATGCTTCCTGATTGTCCCAGTGACAGTAAGAAAGGTTTATTTTATGAAAATAGGCCTTTCAGTTTGTTTTTTTTTTATCTGATCAACATAGAAGACAAACACATATTTTGCCTTGATAACAGGTTGTTCATTAAAAAAAAGAATTATTTGCAACAGCCTTCAAAACCACTTCTCATCTGTGTTTCTCTCCTTAGTAGGGGAAGCAGGTGTGCAGGCAAATACCTGCACATACAGATGTGCATGTCACCAGAGAAGTCTCCCTCTTTTCAGATGACACAGTTCAAAGCCTGGAAAAAAGAATTACAGTGTTCAGACAGTGTTGTGAATAAAGCACATGAATTACGGCTATTGATGTGCAGAGAGCCTGTGTCGCTGTGTCCTTGAAATAAAGCTTAGGGCTTTGAGGAACAAAGAGCTCCAGAGCAGGAGGAGGACACTAATTACTGTTCTGCCTCTAAACGAATACTGTCAGAGCTGTCTCGCCTCTGTCTTGCCTGGGCTGTTAAAATTCCTTGCAGCTATTGCTCAGAAATCCAATGGAAGGAAAATCTCTTCTGTGCGTTCCTGTGGGACAGGGGACGCCAACGTGCCTGAAGGAGAAGCTGATATTGCCACTTACTGTTGTGTCAGCAGAGGTTTGGATGCCTCCAGATCCCGTTCCTTTGTGGAGGCCCAGCGGGACGGTGTCCTGCCGAGCCCTGCCCATGGACACATCTGTCCCCAGAGCTGCGGGAGTGCCATTCCCAGGAGCAGTGTGGCACCACCGTGGGTTATGGCTGTGGCACCACCACAGGTCATGTGTGGGGCACCCCCATGGACTGTGGCCATGGCACCATCACAGGTCATGTGTGGGGCACCACCACGGACTGTGGCCATGGCACCACCACAGGTCATGTGTGGGGCACCCCCATGGACTGTGGCCATGGCACCACCACAGGTCATGTGTGGGGCACCCCCATGGACTGTGGCCATGGCACCACCACAGGTTATGTGTGGGGCACCACCATGGACTGTGGCCATGGCACCATCACAGGTCATGTGTGGGGCACCACCATGGACTGTGGCCATGGCACCATCACAGGCCATGTGTGGGATACCATCACAGGCCATGTGTGGGGCACCACCATGGACTGTGGCCATGGCACCACCACAGGTCATATGTGGGGCACCACCATGGACTGTGGCCATGGCACCATCACAGGTCATGGCTGTGGCAATGGAGGGCTGTGGTGGACAAACGGGGGCGACTGTTGTAGAGCCTGCAGAACAAGGGGTGTAGTGGGACACTGTGCTCGGGGCTGCACCTTTGGTTCTCGTGGATAACCTCCATCCATGGAAAGGGACAATCAGGAGGGACTGGGCAGCCTGGAATGGCCGTGGTTTAACTTCAATTTCCAGCCCTGCTTGCAGGACACCATGTGCTGTAACCCCATTCCCTCAAACCCAGGCTGGGACAATGAAACAGCAGCCACGGGTGATGGCTGCCCCTGCTCCTTGCGGAAGGGGCTCCTCATGCTCGGAGGGTCGCGCTCCCCGCGGTTCCCCTTCCCCGGGGCAGTGCCCGGGGATCCATCCCGGGGATCCATCCCGGGGATCCATCCCAGGGATCGGGCACAGCCCCGCGGTCGCAAGATGGCGGCGGAGGGGCGGCCGCGAAATGGCGGCGGCGGCGCCTGAGGGCGCGCGGGTGCTGCCCCCTGCCCGCTCCCCGGCCCACATCCACGGATCCTGGGGTTTGTCCTGGCCGGGAGCGGGACGGGCCGCGGCTCCATCCGCCATCCCCTGACGGTAATCCCTGTGCAGGCGGATGCAAATGTACACGTACACATGCTTTGGGTTTTTTTGCTTCGGGTGTTGCTTTTTTTTTTTTTTTTTTTTTTTTTTTTTTTTTTTTGTGTGTGTGTGTGATTTGTTTTGGAGTTTTTATTATTTTCTTTTTCGTTATTTTTTTCCCTTTTTATTATTTCTTCTAGAATCGTGAAATCTGAGCAAAGCCCTTGATCTACTTTGCTACTTCTGTACAAAAGTAGGAAAAAAAATAAAAATCTGTTTAATCCCTCTCCTAAGTTTTCCTGACTCTTCTTTCATAGTGTTCTACCTAATTGAATCCTTAAATGTCACAAACACATCCTGCTGCCAGTGAAAAGCTGACTGGGAAAGGGCTGCTCCTTGTTCCAAAAGTTTGTAGCATCACTGTGTTTTTGTTTGTGGCAGTGGGGTTTGAATGCTGCCTTGCCAGTGCGTGTGTGATAAGGTGTACTGAGATTTCAGTTTGCTTTTTTGGATCTTAAAATAAATTATATATCTTGGGAGTGATTGGGCAAAGGTATTTGAATATTTTGGCCACCTGAAATAGTTTGGCCTCTCATTGTTGAGGAGCCTTTATTAAGGGGATACTCTATATGTTAACCCATTTTTATAGAAAGATACAGAAAAACCCCAAACCAAACCAATAAACGAAACAAAGAAACCCAAACCCACAACAAAACAAAAAATACCCAAACAAAAACAAAACAAAACAAATAAACAAACAAAACATACAAAAAAAAAAAAGGGGGGGGGAGGGGGGCGGAACTACACCTGCTTGGTGTTTTGCTCTCCCATTATTGGCTTGAGAAATGCACTCTGCACAGCACTGGTGTAATCCTGTAAAGAGGAGCTGCCCCAGCTACAAGCCCAGATGAGCTTCTTTCTTGTGCCCTGTTGCTGAATTAATTATTTTTGCAAAAAACATTTTATTGAACATCGCTCATGATGTTACGGGTATAGTGTTTGATACTCTTCCAGAAAGTGGATATCAGATTTATTTTGAACCACTGGCTGCACTAGGATGCAGTGGAGAGCCATGCTGGAGCAACTGCTTGTCTTTAATATAGCAGGATGGTCTCTGGATGCTGCAGCTCCCACTCTGCCTCACTCCAAGACAGCCAGATCTTCCCAGTACCACCTGTGCTGCTGGTACTGCTAATGCTTCTCTTCACCTACCACCACTGCTTTTGTTCTGGATGACCAGGAGATCTTGGACAGGGATTTTTGGGGCTGCACTCTCACCCACGTTCATTGCCAGTCCTGGGAAGGAGTTGCCTCTGCTGCAGAATGCCAGTGTGGGGTGTTTGGGCCCGCAGGGTCCACACTTGCATTGAGGCTTTTCCAAGCCTGTTATGGCTCAGATATGTCTCAGGTTTGCTCACTTCATATTTCACAGCTGTGTCAGTGCAGTTAAAATGTAACCTCTTCTTTCTCTACCATTAGTCACTCGGCATCCGAAGAAGCCTCTGGCTCTGACTCTGCAAGCCAGTCTGAAAGTGAGCAGGGCAGCGAGTCAAACAGCAGCTCCGAGTCCTCTGAGAGTCAGTCTGAATCCGAAAGTGAATCAACGGGTTCCAAATCCCAGCAGACCCCTCCTGAAACCAAAGAAAAACCAGCCTCTAAGAAGGAAAGGATAGCAGATGTTAAAAAGGTATTACCCCTGCTGCTCTGCACAGACATGTTACTCCTGTACCCACCACAGAAGGTCAGACAGCAGGACCTCAGTGAAGCTGTACCCAACTTCCTGGCCACTTTGCACATGGACCAAACAGCCTCTGACCTCCAGTGTCCCCAGAGGCTGGTCTGTGTGCTGGAGCCCTGCTGGTGTCACCTGTGAGAGCAGGAGAGCAGGAGCTGCTGTGTTTGTGGAACAACCCCTGGGGCACCAAGTAGATAGTTATGGGGCTGACTGGTGCAAATGAGGGGCAGCTGCCTGTTATCAGCACATAATCCTGTCATTTCATCCTCTCCCTCTGTCTTTCCAGTCCTCTCTCCTGTCTCTCCCTCAGAAGTAGTAAAGCCCCTCCCCATGTGATACATAATCAGGAAGAAGGTTTGTCTAGGGTTTGAAGTTTGAACCACTTTGGGTTTTTTACATCACTCTTCCTCTCAAAAAAGCACAGGAAAAAAAAAAAAAAAGAGGAAGAATGAAAAAGCTATTTAACTTCCATTATTGATTAAGTCCAGAACAGTTCTTCTTTGTTGTGGTTTTTTTTTTCTCCCTGCAGCTTCCCAGCACATCCCTAGCAATACCCCTCAGATAGCCAGGTTTTCCCTCCACTTGCTGTCCAACAGGAAAGAGGATTGTGGGTGTTGCTGCCTATGGTATCCCTCTGCACCCCCCAGGGCAGAAGCTGCACCTCAGGTACCTGCTTTACCTGAGGGATGGAGGCACCTGAGTAACACAGGGCAGTGCGAGGTGAGAAAGAGGAACCCAAATACCATTTGGAGACAGGAACTCAGTGAACTGAGTTCACTTGGAGGAGAAAATTCTGGTTAGGTCACCTTGTTTGTGGTGGGTAACTGTCCTGTTGTTCTTAGCTGTGGGTTGCACAGGGCACAGCTTGCTCCTGCGAGTGAGTTTTATGGAGAGAGGTGCTATGTGTGTAAAGGATAAGGAGGAAGGACAGTGCTTCCAGTCTGTGCTCCCCATGGACCTGCCAGAGAGAAGTGAAGGATTTTGTTACCAGCTTCTTCCTCCTACAAAGCTCCAGGCTGCTGGCTCAGTGGCTGGTCAAGTGGCAAAATCCTCCAATGTTCAGACTGGCAAGGGAGGATGAGTTTATAAGACAGTGTGGTAACACCATATTAAAATTTGAGGTTTATTGTTGATAAGTGGGCATCAAAGGAAGCCTTCTCTCCCTCTGAAGGATTCTAAGAGCATGTCTCTAACAATAAATCTTAACATTATCCTGTGAGGAAGCACATCCATACACAAGGTGATAATTAGCATGGATGAAACATGAAAAGGTCAGGACACCCTCTAATAAGAAAGCCTCTCCCTTCCTTAATTTCTCTGTTAATGGGTGTCTTCCTTAGCTAGGTGTAACCTAGGCACGTTGGTACCTCTTCCCCTTGAATAACCAATACAATTAATTATTATATTATTGTTTATTTGGTATTTGTTTAGATACACCCATGAAGGCGAGGTTAATCTGTTTTAGGTGCTATTAAGATTTGTCATGGAAGTTGTTCCCACATTCAAAACCCAGGCCATTTAATAGATGAAAAGACAAGTTCTTCAAATGGTTTGAGGTGCATTAAATTTGAGGGTTTACTCTTTCATGAGAATGTACCTCAGTGCATGCATGCCCAACAGATACACACTGTCACAGTCTGTCCTTTATCCCATTACTCCTTTAACAGAGGCAGAAAAATTGCTGGGCTGCAGCCTTGTATCCACCACGCTCTCAATCCCAATCACTGCTGCATCTGGCAACGTATTTTGATTTCCTTTTCCTGCCAGTGGCTTGCAAAGATATTTGAGGATTGGAGGGAGAGAGAATCAGAAGGAAATGAATAGATGTAGAGAACTAAGAGCTCTGCTGAGGGAAAGAGGAATTGCTGGTGTAGGAATTTGAGGGGCATGGTGGTGGTTTGTGTCGGCCCTGTAAATCTTGTGTCCTGTGTCACCAACACAGCTCTGCATTCATCCCCCTCAGGGCATCCACTTTTGTGTCCCCTTCTCCTGCCCATCCACAAGAACAATTGCATGCTCTTATACACAGTGTATTGAACAGGTGAGGGCCTCATTTTACAGCAAAGAGCACAACCATTCCCAGCAGTCACCTCTGCACATCCATGTGTCCTGTGCTGCCAACCCACATTCCCATCAGTGCATTCAGAGGAGGAACCACTGCCTTGCCAAAGGACAGGGTGTCTTGCCATTTGCCATCCAGACTGGTCCACAGAATTCACCTTTGAAGCTGCAGCTGGCAGTGTCTCCAGGCACATTCCACCAGGAAAGGAATTAGTGACAGCAAATTGCCCTGTTGAGTTGATAGGTCTGTTCATTCCACGTCCAAGGTGTTGCCTCCATTCCTTTGGCACCAGTGCAGCAGAGGGCTGGTTACCTCAACACTCTGTCCTTCAGCCTGAGTGAGCTGGAGAGTGATTTGTGCCTTGGTGAAAAAATGGACCACTGTAAAGATAACACTGAGATGAACACACGCTGCTTTAGAGAGGTGCCAGATATCTCAAAATAATAATAATATTTTTCAGCCAGTTTTTTAAACTGTCCATCTACTGGCTGTTAATTCCCTAATTTTTTTTTTTTTTTGATTTTTTTTAAGCCACCATCAAGCTTCTCTAAAATGTCAGAAATAATTGGGGTGAAGCAGGCCTTCTGATGGTCTGTTTATTTTGCAGATGTGGGAAGAGTATCCTGATGTTTATGGGGTTAGGAGGTCAAACCGAAGCAGACAAGAACCGTCACGATTTAATATAAAAGATGAGGTAAGGAAAAAAAAAAAAAAGATTGAGGGATTACTGAACATATAAAAGCAACCAAACCCAAAGAGGAGAGGGAGGTCTCAACTGCATTGCCTTGTAAACACAGAGTCCCAGCTTGGTGCATGGATGTTGGAGCTCACAGTTGAGGTCCCAGTCGTGCAGCTGGATCCTTGGCCTGAGACCTCTGGAGTGAGCTGAGATCTGCATGCACTGATCTGATTGCTGGAATGGGGTGTAATGCAAGTCGTGCTCTGCTGTAGGAACATCCTGGAGAGGAGTCTGTAATAAAACAAAAACAAAAACAAAAACAAAAACAAAACCAAAAACAGAACGAAACCAAAATGCAACACAAATCCAACCAGGAGTAAAAGAAAGTTCACAGAAACACCTCATAGCAACAAAACAATCATTGTTGCCCATCCTGGAACGGATCCCACTAATAAATGCATTTGTGCGTGTGCAGCTTTATGACCCATCACTTTTCTTTGGTTCAATATTGTGGAGTCTTTTATGCTTCAGTTGAAGGTGACAGTGGTCAGAGCCTGGCAGCCAAACCTTCTAATCGTTCCTGTTTCAGAACACTGTTGTTTTGGGTTTTTTTCTGAAGATGTAGAAATTAGGTGCAGCCTTCATTTGCATCTGACAGGTTTTCTGCATGGCACATTTCATCTGCAGGTCTTCAGGAAGGTCAAGTAGCTGTAGCGGAGGGGAAAGAGAACCAGAGAGTGGCACCTGTGGGGAGCTTGGGGCTGGGAATCTGAGGATAAACAGCAGACTTTGGGCAGAGCAGGAGCCCAGTGGTGCTCTCTGACTTGGGCTGTTTGTGCTTTGCCACCAGGATGTACCTTTGGATGCTCTAGGGGTCACAGGCAGGTCTCCAGCTCCTTGCTCTGGTGCGTTACTGCTGAGCCTTGGTGGCACCCCAGTGCCACCAGCTGCCCCACCCAGACTCCTGTGCTGGCTGTCCCGCAGAGCAGAGGTCAGGAGGGGGCTGGGGGGTGCACCATTGACGTAGCTTTTGTTTTCCTTTTCAAGTTGGCAGAGGCTGGGCTGGCCGGCCGCCCCTCTGTGCGATGCCCCGGCATGCACTGTGCCGGCAACCTCACACCCACCCCAGAGCTCCGCTGCACACCCCCCTGCCCTCTTAGGGGCCCAGGTAAGTCCCTTCTTCTTTTGTTTTACAATATTACGTGGTTTTGCAAATGTTGTTTTCTTTTTCGATATCTTTATTTCCTACTACTTAAGGTAAAAAAAAAAAAAAAATTAAAAATCTGAGATGCAAAAACTTTGCTATACCACAGAATATTGTAAAAAACAAAAAACCCCAAAAATCCTCCAAATGACCTCCCACTGCAACTTCTGTGAAACAGCTGAAATTAAAAAAAAATTGGAGCACCCCCTCATTCCTCTCTCCCCAAAGCAACACTGTCTGGTCCCCACAGGGCAACTCCCATCTGCAGCAGAGCCCAGTGGAGGGTGTGACCTGTCAGGAGCACAATGCTGGGACCTCGCAGAGAGCATGAGGAGATGGAAACTCTTTTTTTTGGAAGATGACAAGAGAGAGGAAATAGCATAGCTCAAGCCTGCGTGGTGCTGAGCACTCCTTGTTGCTGCTGGAGGGGGCAGAAACCCAAGGCATGTCTGAAGATGATTTTTGCCTTTGCAGAGTTAATCCTGTCAGCAGTGACCTGCACCTCTCACTTGCTGCTTGGGACTTCCAGCACATTGTCTGGGGGCTTATAATTGCCTTCTTCCCTAATGCTTCTCTGCAGATTAGCAAAGAGCATCGTGCAGGCAGGCTCAGAGACCAGAGCAAGGATGAGCCATCCCAGCTCCCTGCACTGCCCCGTGACTCACCTGTGCGGGGGGAGATGGTGCAGAGGTGGTGATTCAGGTTTTGGGGCCCTGCTCAGTCACTGTGTCCTCTGAGAGCTGCACTCTGGGTAGGGTTTATTTGTGTATTAGAAATGGTTACCTTCTGGGGATTTCTGGGCTCGTTGTGTAGGTGTCCAAGGTGCAGTCAGGGAGGGTGATAACTCGTGATCAATACCCGGGCGTGGGCTGAGCCTTCGGGGAAGCGAAAGTGCAGCTTTGCATAGGAGCACAGATCTGTTCAGAGGCCCAGAGCTGTCTCCAGGAACAAGAGAACCTGTGAGTTTTTTAGTAAAAACACTACTTACCCAGGCAATTTTCTTTGCAGTTAATAAATCAGCTTCAGGTTCCAGCTAGGGGATGTGAGACGTGCAGAACCAGGTGCCTTTCAGAGTAGTTGAAAGGAGGGAGGTTTAGGTTCAATATATAAAGGAAATTCTTCCCTGTGAAGGTGGTGAGACCCTGCTACAGAGTGCCCAGAGAAGCTGTGGCTGCCCCATCCCTGGGAGTGTTCAAGGCCAGGTTGGATGGGGCTCTGAGCAACCTGATCTAGTGGAATGTGTCCCTGCCCATGGCAGGGGGTTGGAACTGAATGATCTTCAAGGTCCCTTCCAACCCGAACCATTTTATCATTCCATCATTCTGTGATTCCGGGGCAGTTGAGAAATAAATGTGCCCCAACCAGACACAATCTTTTTACTATAAAAAGAATAGTTTCAGATTGAAATTGGTGACAAATGTCAGTGTATTTTTTTCTGTCAGAGAGAGGCCAGAAGTCACGCATCAGTGTGTTCTAAAAATACAGCTGGTTTTCTTATTGGAAAAAAAAATCTGCTCATTTGCATTTTGGTCAATGCTTTGCCTCATGTATTTGCTGAAAATTCAAACACTACTGGTCTCACTGGGAAAGAGAAGTTCAGCAGACGTAAAACTAACCTGGTGAGCTGAGATTCTCCAGCTTTTCTGGAGCACTAGAGTTTGGCCTCTGTTAAGCCTGAAATGAGCAAGTCCTTATTTTGACTTTATATGAAATACTTTTGGCTCTGTTTAAGCAAGTCATTATCTCTCCTAATGTGAGCTCTAGAGGCTCATCTGGACCTCCACTCCAATGGCCTGGAATCTCCATTTCTCCTGGCCTGGGCTAGTGGCAAGGACACTCATGGATAATCTATAGGGGCAGAACTTTGAATTGCTCTGTGTTGCTCTGCTTGGTGCTACATGTGCAGCATCATTATGTTTGTTCAGTGCGATTAATTAGAAGTATGTGCACTTTATGTGCAGGGAGAGGGAAAGAATTGATGGAAGGAGTCAGTGAGGCATGGAGAGGGAAGGCTGATCCCTTCAGCTGGTAATGAGGAAATTTTAAGAGGCCAGATCCCAGTCCAGCTGGAAGTAGTGGTGCAGGAATAAGTTGGGCACATTTTGATAAGGGGGAGCCAGGGTTGTCTTTCCCCTTGGCCACAGCAGCAGCACCCAGCAGGGCTGCCTGAGCCCAGCACTGACACTTGGGCTCTGGAGCAAGCAGCATGACCCCAGCATCTTGTGCTGAGCTGACAAAATTCCCAATGGGACTGGGGATGGACTTTGCCTAGCTTGTCATTCAGGGAGGTGACATTATTAAAATTCAAGTTGCATGTGATTTCCCAACCAGTCTGCTCTGATGGTGGTGGTGGGCAGACAGGACCTCAGGTGCACACTCTGGACCTGGCATACCTGGCTCTCTGGCTGTCCTTTGTGCTTCCTTAAACAAGGAACTTGCCACAAGGGAGCAAGGAGGAGAGGCTGAGGAGCTGCTACACGGTGCTTCCCAGCAGTTCATTCTGGGATGGGGAGGATGTGGGAGCACAAGGCAGGCAGATGACTCAGGCTGGGGACTGCCTGTGTCAGAGGAGATAGGGCTGGGCTTGACACCATCCAAAACAGACAATGCTGTCTTTGAAAAGTGTAAGAGAAGGCGGCTGAGCTGCAGTCACAAGTTACATTTTTCAAGGTGGAAGAGGGGAGGAAAAGTGGAGTCATTTAGAGATTATCATCAACTTTGTAGAGACAGTGACAGAGCAGGGAGAGAGTACAGGCACTAGGGAGATGGGCACTAGAAACTTGGAAAACAGGATTTTGGCACAGAAGTGGAGTTAGTTTCAAAGAGCTAAAGGTTGTATTTGGTTTTCTCCCAGTGCAATCTCTGACGTAGAGCAGAAGAGAAATCCCCCCCTTCTTTCCTTGTGGCTTGCCAAAAGACAGCAGAAACAAACGTGCACGGAGGGGCAGCTGTTAAAATCATGCCCAATTGGAATGGAAAAGCTTCAGAAAGTGGCTAAGAGATCAAAATAGAGAAAAGGAAAACTGAGGACTTTTAAATTCTGTGTGTCAAAACCGAAATCTGTGGAATGTTTGGCTTGTGTTGCAAGGGTAGGTAGGGCTCTCCATGGTGTTTGCCAGGCACTTGCTTCATGGTTGGTAAATGAGACAGGGATTTCATGCAGGGCCGTGAAGCAGGTGGATGAACACGTGTTTGTAGTGAGGTATGGTGCAAAAGATGTTATTGTGCCACATGCAAATCTGACATCAGATCTGGGAAAGCTCATGGTCAGACATGGCATCCAGTATTTTAGTGTATTTTAGTGGATACACTGATGCAAGCGAGACAGAAGTTTCTATGAGTGCAAGGAAACCTGGAAGATGGGAATGAAGGATGCATGTTGCAGCTCACACCATTTCACAAGGTGTGTGCACAGCTGTGTGAGCTCTGTCCAGGAGGGCAGTGGAGGTGTCAGGGGATGCAAACTGTGGTTCCCATGCTGATGGACAGACACTTCCTGGAGCCAAAGCTGAATACTGTGGCAAAAAGCAGCTAGAAGGGGAAGATTTCCAGCAGGTGTGTGGAGCAAGCAATCTTGGAGTCTACTTCTGTCACTTTAATACTTCTTTAGAAATCCCACATGGGTTTCTTTGGTTTTGTCCCTGCCTATTTGTGTTTTCTGGGGGAGGCTAAGGAGAAGTCATGTTATCTGTGTGGTGATCTGTTTTCATGGTTGACTAGTTTTTATGAAAATGGGGTTGTGTACAACCAGCATAAAGAGATTATTTTAGCTATCTTGGTCTGTGGGAATTTGTGACGCCCACTTTTAAAATGACACAGCAAGTAGTTAGAATAGTTCTAGATATATTTAGCCAGAGAGACTTCACTGGTGGAGACTGTAGGACTAGGAGGAAGGAAATCAGCAGGACACAGCTCTGACCCAGTAAGGACCTTGGTGACTTTTACTGTGGGAGAAAATACCCATCAGCAAGACAAGGATGCTTTTGATGAGAATATTGCCTTTTTATGACAGTATTTTTATTTCATTGCTTGTAGGAAGTTTGTGCAATGAAGGCAGAGATCATAACACGTTTGTTGGGATAAATTCACCCGTGGGTTTGCAATCCCTGGGGTGTTGCACACACTGCAGGTCTGCCTGGCCACTGCTGCCATGGTGTCTTTTGGGCACTGGGGGTTGGTGCTGAGGGGTGGCTGGCTCCTGAGCTCAGGGACTTCAGGATAGGTGATGTTGTAGAGCACTCCAGGCTCCTTGCAGAGTTTTCTTCACAGTGAGAGCAGAGCAGCAGGACTGAGCAGCTGAGGTGGCTGTGCTGGGAGGCAGCTGCTCTGCACACAAGTGTCCTTCAGGCTGCAGGGAAAGGACCCTGGCTTAGACCATGAGCACGTGTTTCACTTGCATCCTTCAGGAGCCAGTCCAGAGTGAAGCCTACAACTTGATTTTCTTTCTTTTCAATTAAAGGCAAGTAGTGAATCTGAAAATGAGAGCCCAAAAAGAAGACGCCCGAAGCAGTTGAAAAGAAAGTAAGTTTCTAAGGAAAGGGTTTTGCTTGGTGATGCTTTGGTTCATTTCTCAGAACTGTAGTGCATTGGATTGTTTGCTAGGTGTTGTCAACATGGTGAGCTTGTAAAATAAGTACTTTAATAATACTTTTGATTACTAAAATTGAAGTGTGAATATGAATTTATAGATGGATGCAATTTTCCAGCTTTTGTTTGTATTCTCCTGCTGTAACTGTGATAGAATCTGAATGAGTCAGGTTCACTTTCTGTTGTGAAATTCTCTCACTTTTCCATCAGTTTACTGATTCTCCTTCAGAGATACTTGAAACAGTTTAATCCCTTCTCCTCCCACCTTTTTGATTAACTGAGAATAAAATGCCAAATTATTATCCTCTTTTATTTTTTATAATCCTCTGTTAAAACTAAAGAACTTCCATAAAGAATGCTTTGGATGTCTAAGCACCATAACTTGAGTTCACTTACAGCCATATTTTACTGCCTTTTCCCATTTAAGAAGTACCTTCTAGTTTTTCCAAGCACTAAAATGAAGTAGGGAGCTATGAGCTGCCTGATGGAGAACATCTAAACAGAGCCACATGATCCTGCTTGCTTTCTCCTGCATCTTGTTTTTTAACTCTTCATTAAGTTGTACCCATCAGTGCAGGAGGGAAGGTGGTAAAGTACAGGGAGGACTGTGGTAGTATGGACCTCTCCTGGGCAAGGGCAAGGATCCTTGTGGACCCTTCATGTCCTCTTGGAGAGAGGAGGGGCTCCTCCAAAAGGCATTTTGGAGCTGCAGCTTTGTTCCTAGTTGCACCCAGAGAACATGTTTCCTTCCACTAATGGTACAATGTGACTTGGCTTCACCCTTGGAGACTTGAATTGGCAGGAGACTTGTTCCATTTTCTGGGCTCCAAGGAGCTCATGTAACTGTGCACATTGTGGCTCATGCTCTGTGACAGTGAGTACTTCTCTTCAGATCCTTCCAGCCAAAATCAAAAATGCAGAAGTAGAGAAAAAAAAATCATCAATCAAAGCCCTTGCCCACCCAGGTTTGAGCAGTACAGCTCTGCCACCAGCACGTGGTAAGAGGTGCTCTCACTCAAGGCAATCCTGCCACTGTGTGAACAAAACCCCAGGTGACTGAGACCCACCTCCTAAAAGCAGAGAATCACAACATCCCCCCTGCATTGCACTGAACAGCCAGGGATACAGTTTTGAACTTTTTTCTTGTAATTATGGCCCTGATGGTTTGTTCAGCCACGTATTTGTGTGGAAATATCATTGCCCTTCATGACCTACATTTCTGACCCCAGAATTAAATGGAAAAGAGAGGTCTCTGCTGGAGAAGAGGATGAAGATGGAGGGGAGCAAGGCACCAGTGGAGAGAGTGAGCCTGAACCGAAGAAAATTAAAGCAAGAAGACCTGTCCAAAGGAGGTAAGGAATGGTTGGTTCAGTATCTTTTCCTGCCTGTTCTGTGTGGAGAGGAAATCCCTATTTGTCACAAATGAATGTGTATTTTTCCTGCAATATTACCATTGCTTACGACCTAGCAAACCCAGGGCCTAGTTACTCCCTCATCTCCCCATCTCATGCTCCAGTGAACACTAGAGTGGTTTCCATGATAGCTAGAGCAGATTAAATCCCTTAGGAGTCTAATATTTGAGATCTGTGCTTCCTTAAAGACTTACTGAAGTGGATATTTACATAAACCATGCTGTATTATGGCTTTATTAACTCTTATTTTAGAACAGTGGCCAAAGCTGGTGTTAAAAAGCCCCACAAAATCCAGCGTGGGAAGAGGAAGAAACCAGACTCGTCTGAAGATGATGATGATGATGAAGATGATGAGACCCCCAAGAGACAAACTCGGAGAAGAGCAGCCAAAAATGTCAGGTGTGAAGAAATGTGGGGTGGCTTGGGGGTGAGAGCTGGCTGGGGAAGGGGGGCTCTGGGGGCCCTGACTCTCTGTGTGGTCCTGCAGAGACCCTGCTCTGCCCTGCAGAGACCTGTGGCTGAGGTGTGGCTCTTTTGACAGGTTCCTGCTGGGCACATCCAGGGTTTACCTCAGTTTGCCATCTGTGCAGGAGGGAATGTTTACCAGTCCCTCCTAGAGGAACATGAGGAGGTTTGCGTAATATTTCTAAAGCACTCTCAGATGAGATTAATAATTGCAAATAAGAGATGAAAATGGGCAAAATGGAGCAGCTGTGCTCGACTGGACCAATTGTCTGAGAGTGGCTGATAGGTAGTGCCTTGGGACAGTGTGTTGAGACAGGATGGAGGTAAAGCTTTATCCATTCCCCAAAGCTTTATCCATTCCCCAATGTACCTTCTCATCTTTCAGGCCATCCCAATAAGGGACTTGCCAAGAGCCATCCAAATGATATTTTGTGGTGGTTAAACATTCATCAAAGATCAGAAGTGCAGTTCCTAGGGCAGTGTAGGCACCCATGCAGCCTTTTGATGCTTTGCAACCTCCATAAAATAATCTTTCCCTCAGCAGTGGAGACTTTCTCTGTTATGGCCTTGCTTCTGCTGCAGGGATTGTTCCACCTTGTGAATCATCTGATGTTGGCCACAGTCTGCAAAACTATTCAGGCAAGATAGAGGATTCGTGTGATAAAGTGTAGCTTTAAGTGTCTTGGGGAAAAATACTGAATGGATGACTTAAGACATGTGTGTGCTGAACATGCACTGAACCACAGGATAAATGCTGCAGAAGGTGCTCCAGTCTGAGCCATTCTCTGTGTTGGTGGGCTGGCAAGAGCCAAGGGTTTTATATCAGTTTGGTTTTGATCTTCCTCAGCTACAAAGAGGATGATGATTTTGAGACGGATTCTGACGACTTGATAGAGATGACTGGGGAAGGAGCTGATGAACAGCAAGACAACAGTGAAACTATTGAGAAAGTCTTGGACATCAGGCTTGGAAAGAAGGGAGGTGCGTGGCTCTGGAAGAAGCCTTTATTTCTGATGGCAATCGCACGCGCTCACGGTTTCTCTTGAGCTGGTGCAATTTGAGCTTTTGCAACTTCAAAGTGGGGCCAAGGGTTGTTTCAGTGCTTTTCATCTTTTCCTCCATGCCTCTTATTTATGTCTTGTAGTATGTAATAGCTTTGGTAACATATAATATTGAAAATCCTAAAATCTTTGTAGTTTATGCGCTCGGCAGCTTTCGTTTAGCCTGCACACATTTTAAGGACGCAGCCATTGTTCTGTAATTCCTGCTTTTCTCTGCTTTGAAATATAAAACAGATCTAGGAGAGTCAGTTTTCATAGCCCCATTGACGAAGCCATAATGAAAATAAAGCCAATGTTTTGTTCTCAAAGCCTTACAGAAGTGTTTTTGTAAAACTGAGTGGTTGCGAACGCTTTCAAGAGGCCTTTGAATTACACTTAAAGAAAAGCTACTTATGGCAGATTTTAAAAGATTCTGTTGTATGGAGAACTTTTGTGTGCCTGCCTTACAGTGTCGCAGAGTCTTTTGGGTGTTCTTTGTGCTGCCACAAAAGGTATATTAGGAGAGTTAAGTTTCTGCTCTAAGGCAGCTGATTGTCCAGTGGTTGATAAGGAGGGTGCCAAACGCGGGCTGGTTTCTCCTGCAGCCATCGGAGCTTCCACCACCGTGTACGTGACCGAGGCCAACGGCAACCCCAGCGCCGACTTCGACCCCGAGAAGGATGAGGGGGAGGTTCAGTACCTGATCAAATGGAAAGGCTGGTCCTACATCCACAGCACCTGGGAGAGCGAGGAGTCCTTGCAGCAGCAGAAAGTGAAGGGCCTGAAAAAGCTGGAAAACTTCAAGAAGAAAGAGGAGGAGATCAAGCAATGGTAGGCTCCACTTCCAGCAGTGATCTGGCCTTGGGCAAATCGTTTTTAGCCAGAGGTTTGAGGAGTCATGAGTGAAAATGTTTGATTTCTTCATACAAAGTGTGTTTCATGTGCACTCTGGTCTCTCTCTGCTTGCTGAGGAACAGCCCCCCACACAGAAATGATATCTGTGGTGTGGATGGTTGGAAAATGGAGAGGACAAGGCATGAAATCCACACTATTGCCACCTTCTAGGCTGACTCACCTAGTGCACACACTCACCTGGCCCAGGAGATGCTGTGAGGATTTGCAGCCTTATTAACCCTTGTTAATTATGGGCTTCTCTGTGTGCAAGTCTTTGCATCAGTTTATGTCCAGCTTCCCCAGGCACTATAAGGGGAGCCACAGTGTCTTTCCAAAGTGCTAAAGCTGCAGTAGCAGCTTCCTTCTCTCTTTGGTTCCTGTTTTGAGACTGATTCTTGCATCAGAATAAGGCAGCATTTAACAGGGAGACAATCTGAACATCTATGACATTTGCTTCTCAGCAATAATTTATAGTTTTAGGAAATTTAAGAAGCATATCATGTAATAGTAGTTTGCCCCTGTGACTTGTCTGACAGAACTGTATAGGAAAGTAGATTTTCTTTATGCAACATCCATGAGCACTATGACAGAAGCATTATAGTGGTTTTTTTGTTTTGTTTTGGATTATTTTGCATCTAGGCTGGGCAAGGTATCACCCGAAGATGTAGAATATTTCAACTGCCAACAAGAACTGGCTTCAGAGCTGAACAAACAGTATCAAATAGTGGAGAGGGTAATTGGTAAGTGGAGCCAAGACTTTGGTAAAGGGGTGAAGTAGGAATGGGAGCTTTATTCCATATGACAGCAGAATGAGTGTGCAGCTCTCTTTTCTTCCCTGTGCTCTAGTATCCCTGAAGAAAGCCCCGTGGTGTTTATTGTGTTTCATTGTGTGAAATTTAGGAATTTGAACAGTTGAAATCCAGGTTTACAGATTCGTATTTACAAGCAATACAAATTAATGACTCTCCTTGCCTGGAGTAGTTTCCAACACACTAGTGACACACTAGTTTCCAACGGGTTACTGAAATTGTTGCTACTGAAGTTCTTTGTCTTCAGCCCTTTGGATGCAAGATGTTTGTTTCCAAAGCAGCAGCAAGCTCACTTGGCTTTTGTGAGGTCCACTTTCCGTGGTGTGATTGAGGATGTGGTTAGGCTGCGAGGCAGCTCAGGGGTGAGATTTTCATGTTTAATTAATAAAAACAAAACCAGAACTTACTGACCACTTTGGGAATATCACAGTCATGTCAGTGAGAGGTGCCAGCACCCAGTTGCTTTTGGGAATTGGCTTGGAGAGCTGTTTAACCTATTTCCAGTACAATTCCTGTAAAAACGTGGGTGTGAGGCAGTGACCGCCTGCCCTGCTCCCTCTGGTGGCTGCCAGCATTCCAACCCTCCCTTCCCTTCTCTCTCCAAACACAGCTGTGAAGACCAGCAAGTCTGCCACGGGACATTCAGATTTCCCAGGTAAAGGAACATTTTTTTGATCTCTCTACACTTTTCCTACGAGCCAAGAGCTGTCTTGTGGCTGCCCGGGCAGTTCAGCCTGTGAACCGTGCTTGTGGTTCAGCTGCTTAACCACAGGTGCTGAGCTTTGGGCTTTTTTTACACATTTTACAGCAAACAGCCGCAAAACATCCTCGAATGACCCCGAGTACCTGTGTAAGTGGATGGGGCTGCCCTATGCTGAGTGCAGCTGGGAAGATGAGGCTCTGATCAGCAAGAAATTTCAGCACTGCATTGACAGCTTCAACAGCCGGAACAACTCCAAGACGATTCCCACCCGGGACTGCAAGGTTTGCTGGCTTCTCTTCTCTCCTTTGCTGAGTTCCTCCAGGCTGGGGGAAGATGCAAGCAGTGGGAACGTGAAATTTTGTCAGGGTAAATGTCAGAGAACATTTTCCCATCCTCCCACCTGCGTTTGAAGGGTTGTTTGCTGCTCTGGTATTGTACTTCAAGCAGAGACGTGAACCCCTTTGAGTTTCATTTACTCTGTGCACAGTGAGAACGTTATGTCCCCCAGGGGAGTGGGAGGCTTAATTAATCCTTGCAAAGTGCTTCCTCCTCAGAAGGAGCTGCAGCAGTTTTAATATCACTTGGAAGGAAAAACGGCACACCTGGGAAAAGAGGAAGCCTGCAAGATGCTGATACAGTGAAGGAGAGGGACAGAAATAATGGGAAAAAAACCAAAAGAGGACAAAGAAGGAAGTGGAGCTTGTTCCAACTCCTATGTATTTTGTGCAGCTTACTATGCTCCTGGGGGACTTGGAGCCCTGAACATAAACCAGAGGGCAGCAGGCAAATCACAAGAAATGCAGACACAAGCACTGGCTAGGAAAATGTGGATGGACGTGAACCAGTGAAGAGATACGCGCTCTTAGCTGAATTCATAGATTTCATTGCTGAATTTTCAGCCTTTCAGCCACTGAGAGTTCTGCTTTTCTCTTCAGTGGACTTATGGCAGTGGACTTATCTCTTTCAGGTGTTGAAGCAGAGGCCGAGGTTTGTTGCCTTGAAGAAGCAGCCCTCGTACATTGGTGGGGAGAACCTGGAGCTGCGGGATTACCAGCTGGAGGGCCTCAACTGGCTCGCTCACTCCTGGTGCAAGTATGTACAGAGGCTGTGGTGTTCATTCTGTGGCTTCTTTTGTCCCAGAAGGATTTGGCACCCCTCCTTTTCAAGTGAGGTCTTTACCCCCCCCCTCCTTCTGCAGCTTGGAGGATTTCAAATGTTATCATTGCAGACACTGCAAGCAGGAACTACCTAAAGCATGATCTTAAGAAACCTTGTGTGAAAACAAAAGGCATTTTTCCTGTCTGAGCCTGTTCACATGATGAATTTGGCTGTTGTGTGAGCCTGGTACATATCAGCCCTAGATTTCCATTGACTTAATGGGAAAAAATGGTTTCTGGCTCAGTGTGCTTATATACTCACTGAAGTCTTTGAGAGATGTCCTTCTAAAATTAGGGCACTTATTCCCCTCTGCCTTTGCCTGTTTTTCTCCAGTTTGGAGTCATCATAGTTAATTTTTGCACGTTATTGTGCCATGTTCAGTCTGGCTGTCCCTGGGATCCACTTGGAAGTGTTCCAATAACTGTTTTTGCACTGCCCCTCTCTGTCCTTGTCGTGGATTACTGTTCATGTGGAGCACAGTAAATTAGCAGGGCAGAAACATGTGCTCAGACAGCATTTCTGTTTGTTCTCCTCTTTCTCAGGAACAACAGCGTGATCCTGGCTGATGAAATGGGCCTGGGCAAGACGATTCAGACAATATCATTCCTGTCATACCTGTTCCATCAGCACCAGCTGTACGGCCCTTTCCTGGTGGTGGTGCCCCTGTCCACCCTCACCTCCTGGCAGAGGGAGTTTGAAGTGTGGGCGCCCGAGATAAACGTGGTGGTTTACATCGGAGACCTCATGAGCAGGAACATGGTGTGTAATCAGAGAGCAAAGGGTGAGGGCTCAGGGAGAAGCACTGGGTGCAAAGCAGCAGCTTGTGCGTGATGTGTGTGACACACAGTCAGCTGGAGAGGCTGGTGGATAGTGCTGGCAGCACTGCAGGCAGCTGGAGCTGGTGTAGCTGAGTGTGTGGGTGTAACTCCCTGCTGCAGGGAATTTTCTGCTTTATTTTGCCTCTTGGAGTGAGTGCAGGACTACTGGCTTCTCTCAGAGTCTGGAAGCCAGTATTGATCTGGACTGAAACATGCAGTGAGCAGTCCAGCAGTGTAAAAGTGCTTGTCTTCAGTGTTTGAAGCTATTCAGGCAATGGAACACTCAAGTGTTGGGACTCTAGTGGGGTCTGCAGTGAAGTGACGTGTTCATTAGTGTCACAACAGCAAGTTAACCTTATTTTGTTACCTGTGCAAGGGCAATTGAACCATGTGTGCTCTAAAACAAATTGTTCCTTGGGCACCTTGAGCTCATCAGATGGCACCTTGGAACCACAGGGGTTTGGACTTGTTTGGAGTCTCTGGCTTACAGCTACCCTAAAATAACAATTGTTAACTCTTTCCTTTGATAACAATATGTTCAAGTTAACTTCTGTCTCCCCTCCCAGATTCGTGAATATGAGTGGATCCATTCTCAGTCTAAAAGGTTGAAATTCAACGCGCTTATCACAACCTACGAGATCCTCCTGAAGGATAAGGTGAGTAATGGTCCAAGAATGTTTTTCCTTAGACTTTCTCTTGTTTTCAAAGGGGAAAGCCAGTTCTCAGCTAGTGGGTTTCACCTCTTCCCTCTGTGGTGATGGAGAACTACAGCTGCTGTTTGCTTTTCCTTCCCAGTAGTGCAAGCGAATGTGGGAACGTGGGACACATTTTACAGTGTCTTCACTCTTGTACTGCACAGTTGTGCTGTTCTTTTTACATATAAGACATCTGGCAGGTCCAGCAACCTGGATTTTTATCTGGTTTAATTTAGGCTTGTTACGAGGACAAAACTTACACTTGAACCTCTGGCCACAGTGTTAACAGTATTTGCATTTTTACATCTACAAGAAATCAGTCTGCTTAGGAAATGTTATCAGCTCTTTCAGTGTATCACTGAGTCCCAGCAGAAAACTAACTGCTTAAAAAAAGGAAAAAAAATTATAATCAAAACTCTTGAATTACCTGAAATTTTTAGGCTTGTTCATCTGCTCTCCTGTTCTTGCCGCAGTGGGACCCAGGGCCCCAAGGGCATGGAGAAAGGAGGAATAAAAACCTGGGGAAGGACTGTGCTTTCTGGGTAGAGCAAAGGAGGATTAGGATAGGTGTACTTGCTGCAGGATTATTGAGATCCAGCAGGAGTGTTGTACAGCATGGCTGATTTTCACCTTTTCCTTTCTGGGAAGGCATCCTGCTCCCCAGATTTTGTTACCAAGGAAATCCTGTGAGGGTCCAGCTGCAGGGCTGGGTCAGGACAGCCTGGACAGCACACACAGCAGGGCTTCCTGGCCTTAGAGTGAGACACATCTGCAAGGTAGTGGGGCCTGTCTGACCCAGCATCTCCTCAGTGCCTGTGTTTTTTTCCTTCTCTCCCTCCAGACTGTTTTGGGAAGCATTAACTGGGCCTTTCTAGGCGTGGACGAAGCCCATCGGTTGAAAAATGATGACTCCTTGCTCTACAAAACCTTGATTGATTTCAAGTCCAACCACAGGCTGCTGATCACTGGCACCCCGCTCCAAAACTCACTCAAGGAGCTCTGGTCCCTGCTGCACTTCATCATGCCAGAGAAGTCAGTCTCCTTTTGGGCCTTCCAAGAAATGTCTCTGTCTGTTCCTGTCTGTTAAATAGGCTCAGTGGACTTCAGAATGGCAGAAATCCCTGAATTAAATCCCTGAATTAAACTCAGTGGTGTGACAGCAATGATAGGAGAACAGACATTAGTGGGGAAAATCAAAGGTTAAATAACTAACACACGGAGTATTTCTGGCAGCAAACTGAATGGGGAAACCTGATACATGCCTTTCAAATCTGTCTGCTGTCTTCCAGCCATCTCTAAAGAGCTAAGCTTGTTTCAAGCAATCATTTCAACCATTTCTGAGGTTTCCAGTACACTGTGGTTCTGACACCTTTGCCAACCATTTTGTGGCAGCTCTGGGGGTGCTGTCTGGCTGATTGTGTGTCCACAGTGTAACGAATGTTTTGTTTTCTTCAAAATAAAATGAGCTATGGGCATCTCTAAGGCTAAGGCAGGCATGCCCCAAAGCTCACTGAAGTTATGTTTGACTGTAAGAAGAGCTGTCCCCCAAATTCTTTTTGTTGGATCACAGAAAGAGTGAAGGAGAGGCTTGAGGTCTCACGAGTGGAGGAGAGCGGATCTCCACATTTCAAAGGAGCTGTCAGAGGAAGCAACAATCCCAAAAGAGCCTTCAGAGCAGGGTAGAACAGTCCAGTTGTCAAGGCCGTGCCTGGGGGAGGCACCAGGAAAAGTTCAGTTCAGAAACTGCTGCCAGGTAAATGCCAACAGAGTAAAATGGTGGGAAACTTGGGATTTGGGGTCTTGGGAGTCAGTGTGGAGCTCAGCTCTAAGATGTTAGGAAGATGTCTAAGCCCAGAGATCTTGTAGCTTTGCCACCAGTCTGTTCAGTTAAGCAGAGCAGAGAGAATCTGTTACATTCCACTGTGTTTCCATTAAACTGCTGGTCTCCTGTCTTGTGGTGCAGCAGGAGAGTATCCAGTAGATGCTGCTTGGTGCCACAAGGCAAGAGCTATTCTGACTCCTCCCCTTCCTCTCCTTTCTGTTGCCAGGTTTGAGTTCTGGGAGGATTTTGAGGAGGATCACGGGAAAGGTAGAGAGAATGGCTACCAGAGCCTTCACAAAGTCCTGGAGCCGTTTCTCCTGCGCAGAGTGAAGAAGGATGTGGAGAAATCTTTGCCGGCCAAAGTGGAGCAGATCCTCCGGGTGGAGATGTCTGCTCTGCAGAAGCAGTACTACAAGTGAGTCACTGCCTAAGTTACTGGGACTGCCAGTAGAAATGGGCACATCTTTCTGTGGGCCTTGGCAATGTGTTCCAGTATTCTGTGCATACTGTGGCTCTCAGAGTGCAGTGTGACACCATCACCTGTAGTACTGGGAGCTCCCCAGTGGGAATATGAGGTAGGGTAGTTGATATCTTCCCTTCTGGAAGATGTTTTTGTAGAGTGATACAGGTCAACTGGCCAGTTTTGCAAGGCAGATGTTACGTCTTTCTTGGGGGAGTGACAATATGCAAAAATTGGGGTGCTGTTCAATATTAAACTGTGATAATATCAATAGGAAAGTCAGGTCAGAGCTTTTAGAGAGGAAAGAGTATCCTGTAAGAGAAGTGAGGAGAGATGGAGGGAGGGAAGTAGATTGATGCCTGAATGAGCTGTTCCTGAAGGTTTCATTCCTCCAAGACTCCAAGCTCTGCACTGAGTGATGATCAGGACTTTAATTTTCCTGCCTGCAGGTGGATTTTGACAAGAAACTACAAAGCTCTTTCAAAGGGAACAAGGGGAAGCACATCTGGTTTCCTGAATATTGTGATGGAATTGAAAAAGTGCTGCAACCATTGCTACCTTATCAAACCTCCCGAGGAAAACGAGAGAGAGAATGGCCTTGAGACCCTGCAGGTGAGTGCTGTCCTTGGTCTTCCTTAAATGTCAATCTTTTGTCCTCCCAACAAAATAATACCTGGTGAAGATTTAGCTTCTGTGGCTTCTTCTTTAAAAATAGTTCTCACAGCTAAGCCATTTGCACCCCCAGCCCTCCACTTCTACTGTAGGCAACATTTTATGGCCTTCTAGAGCAGGAGTTGTGGGCAGTGTAAGATCTGTCTTGTGTGATTCATTTTGTGTGTGGGCTCTGCTGTGTAAATCCAGATGATTAGATTAGAGATGTACAAGAGATGAATGAGCCCAAAAGGAGCAGGTCTGTGCAGGTCTCTGTGTGATGTACATAAGGGTAAGATTGGAAATGATGGTTATTTCTTCAGTCTTTGATCAGAAGCAGTGGAAAGCTGATTCTCTTGGACAAGCTGCTGACCAGGCTGCGGGAGAGAGGCAACAGAGTGCTGATCTTCTCCCAGATGGTGAGGATGCTGGACATCTTGGCAGAGTATCTGACTATCAAACACTACCCTTTTCAGGTGAGAAACATCAGCACGGAAAACAGTGGGGTCCCCTTGAAAGTGTGGGGAAAAGTGGAGGGAGCTTGAGCAATGGCAGTCACTGAGTTCCCCAGAGGTTGGGGATTACAGGTGCTGGGATTACAGGTGGCACTTACTGAAGGGAACTGGGATGTCCCTTCATTTCAGTGTGGCCCCATCTCTGCAAAACTCCTCTGACAGGCCCCTGCTTTGGGCTGTGTCATGTGATAAACCCTGAGGACAGCGAGCACAGAGAGCCTGGCTGGGAGGCTGTAACGGGAGCTGCGGTGTCACCCGCTGTGTTGCCTGTTCCCTGAGCATCCCCCAGCCCTTGTGACACAGCTGAGGCAGTGCAGTTATTTTTAATTGGCGGCTATTTTTAACAATTAAACGCTGCAGGCAGCAAAGGGGGCTGCAGGGCTGACAGCACTCGGGTGCAGCAGTCCCTCAGGGCTCCTTTACCTGCTTTCTTTTCTCATGGTTGTTGATCTTTGCAGCGCTTGGACGGCTCGATCAAGGGGGAGATCCGAAAGCAGGCGCTGGATCACTTCAACGCCGACGGCTCCGAGGTACCGCACTCCTGGGCTGAGGGTTTGTGGCTGAGCCACAGGTTGTGACTGACCAGAGGGGATTAGCTCAGTTCAGTTCTTTTTGCAGCACCCCAGGTGCTTCTAAAGACACGGATATGGCAGGTGTTGCAACCAGCCATATTGCTTCATTTTAAACCTCTCACATCCCAGGGACAAGGTGCCAAGTCACGTTTCCAGAAAGTCCCGAAGAGGCTGGGAAGAGCCAAAATTTAGCAGTTCTCTCCCTATTGGTCTGGAGAATAAGATGGTTGCTGAGTGATTCCAGTCTGAAGCTGGCTTTGAATATGAAATGAGAGAGGCAAAAGAAGGATTTGAAGTGTCTGGCAGGTAGTGGAGTCTGGTGCTGAAGGTGAAATAGGAGTGTAATAGGAGAGGGTATCTGAAACCTCTCATCCGGGCTTGCTGACTCACAGTGACTGGTGCAAGACACTTGTTTTTGAGTCAGTCAGCCCAGCTGTGAGAAATACCTTTCCTCACTCCAGAAGCCTGGGCTGGAGCGGAATTCTTGGCTCACACAGGAATTGTGAGAGATCGTGGTTGTAGGAAAGTTAACAAAAGGAAGTGTGAGGGGGAAGGAGCAAGAATGCCCACAGAACCTGCCCTTTTCCCTGTCCTGAGGACATCCATGGGGGCTCAGGCATCTTGGCTCTAACCTGGCACAGTCTGTTCGTTGCTGATCTCACTCCTAACAGGATTCAGACAACAAAAAGCAGGTGTTTGCCTGCTGCCTTTGTAGGAGTGTGGTAGGCAACGTGGTCTGACCTTCAGAAGTGACTTCAAGGTGCCCTTGCCTTGAGCTGCTTGTGTTGCTCTCCCATGTTGGTTCGTGCCTGGAGTAGCACACCCTTCACCTGGGCCAGCACTGAGTCTGGGCTTAAAGACTGGTGCTGCTCAGCCTGCATGAACAGGGTATATGGGAAGGGAATCTTTTCCTGCTTTAAGAAGCATGAGTGCAACAGAGCCTTCCCTCCATTTCCTTTAACAGCTTTTGAGTCACCATTGCTATTTTATGCCCAGTTACAAGCTGGTTAACTCATGGATGCTTTTTTTATTTCTTTCCTTCCCAGGACTTCTGTTTCTTGTTGTCAACACGAGCTGGAGGGCTGGGAATTAATTTGGCCTCTGCTGATACTGTTGTTATCTTTGACTCGGACTGGAACCCCCAAAATGATCTTCAGGCTCAGGCCCGAGCTCATCGGATTGGACAAAAGAAGCAGGTTAGAAGAGCTGCCTGGGTTGTTTTCACTGTGGCTTCAGTGTGTGCATCTAAACATCCTCTCACCTCACCAAAGCTTCTGAAAACATGGGCTTTTTGTCCCAGTCCTTGCTCCAGAGAGTGCTGCCCAAGGGACTCTCATTTCAAAAGTAGGAGACAAAAAAACAGCCCAGATTTGCCAGGTGCCAAGTCTTTCTGTTGGTTTTGAATAAACCCAGAACCCAACCCATGGCATTGCACTTCTCAGCCTAGTCCTAGTGGACTCTGTTCTTTCTTGCCCTGAAAAACTTAAAAATTAGAACATCCACCTTCACTAGGGGTTATTAGATATGTGAAAAGCTAGTATGGTGCTAGTTTGAATTTAGAGTGGCTGTTTCAGAAGATTTTTACTCTGTGCTTAGGCACACTACAGGATATCTGTATTAACCACCCTGATTTTAACTGGATCTCCTGAGATACAGAGAGAATGTGCTTGTTTCTCTTCTGAAAAAGCACGTGAAGAGACAATGTCAGCAGGCCAGTGAAAACAGCTGAGGGATGCATTGCTGTATCAGCAGAGCCTGTCCAGGAAATAGCTGTGTTCTCTTTTTGCCTCTCAGGTGAACATTTACCGCCTGGTCACAAAGGGGACAGTGGAGGAGGAGATCATTGAGAGAGCCAAGAAGAAGATGGTGCTGGATCATTTGGTTATCCAGCGCATGGACACCACTGGCCGCACTGTTCTGGACAACAACTCTGGGAGATCCAAGTACGTGCCTGTGTCAGGAGGCAGAAGTGTCTGGAACACGTGGCAGTACCAGCTTCACCTGCTGCCATTTCCCAGTATTTATTTGATAGGGTACAGGGCAGAAGGCTAATAAATAACGGCAGCTTCCATTGCAGACTGATTTGGCTTCTGCAGCCATTAATTTGGACACACAGGATAAAGATGATCAGAAATTTAAACCTGGTTTTAGGGCACTACTTGTTTTTGCTTCTGTCTTCCACCCAGAGATCATCCTGGTCTGAGGGAACCTGGCTGTGGAACAGCTGCATTTTGGCAGTGACCTCAGATTCTCTTCATTTCCCCCAGCAGATGGAGGTGGTTCCCATTACAGTCTTTGTCTGTGCTAGAGCAGGAAAGAGATTAATAATAAAGCTTTTTATAGTGCTGGGTAGAAAACTTACTCCTTGCTTCAACTAGGAAAAGCATTGGTATGGTTTTGTGCTGTAGCAGTTGTGACTGAACAGCTCAAAATACCTTTTCCTTCTCTTGTTCTTGCAGCTCAAATCCCTTCAACAAAGAGGAGCTGACAGCTATTTTGAAGTTTGGAGCTGAAGATCTTTTCAAGGAGCTTGAAGGGGAAGAGTCAGAGCCTCAGGTAGTTTGAAATTAAAATCACATAGCAGTTTGTAGTACTCTGCAGGTCTGCAACAGGGACTGTGTGTGGTTGCTCCTGCTTTGTTCTTGCCCTGTGCATGAGAGCAGGTTGGTGAATAGGACGTGTGGGAGTCTGGAGAAGCTGAAAGCAAAGTCTGGGTTTGGGGGATCAGGGGTTGAGGAGAGCCTTGTTGTTGGGGATTAAATAATAATGGTCACCAAGGAAGTCCCTTGCCTCCTGAGGATTATTAGCTAGTGACAGCACAGCCTGCTGAAGGCTCCTCTCCCTGCCTCTTCTGAGCACTTGCTCAGCATCCTTTTTTGGTGGTTCTGAGCGAGGCAAGAGTCAGCACAGTGCAGTGAACAGGTCTGTCTCTCCTGCCTCAGTGCAACAATTGCTTGACAGTTTAGCATTGAGTGTTTTGCCCAATTCTCTTAATGGCCCAAGCAGCAGAGCTTCCCCCCAGGGAACAGAGCCTACAGTTCATACATCTCAGTGCCTGGAAACTTTCCCCACTGTTCAGCCTTGATGGTCCTTTCCTTCTGCTCTGTCACCTTATTTGTACTTCCTTGTACCACTTGAGATAGTTCATCCCTGCCCTCTGGGATGACACCCTGCAGATATTTGCACTTTATTTAGCTCATATCAGCACACGAGTCTGTTCTCAAAGCCTCTTACTCCCCGCTGTGCCCGGCACCCTCCGCTTTATCCCTCCTTCTCCCCGGCTGGCAGGAGATGGACATCGATGAGATCCTGCGGCTGGCTGAGACACGGGAGAATGAGGTGTCCACCAGTGCCACCGACGAGCTGCTCTCACAGTTCAAGGTATGGGGCCCCCCAGGCTCTGCAGTGGGCTGTGGGAATGGGGCTCCCCACGCCCTGCTGTGCTGGTGAGGTCAGTAACAGGCAGGAACACCTCGGAGAGTTCACGGAACGGTTTGGGTTGGAGGGGAGCTCAAGGATCATCCAGTTCCAGCCCACCCTGAGGTAGGGATTAGTTTAATTTCAAGAAAGCGGTTTTTGAAGGCTGCGAATAAAATGCAGAATTGACCAAATTTGGAAACAAACCCAATAATTTACAAATACTCAGCAGTACTTCTTAAACTGCACGTACTTCCTCAAAAGCTGTTAGTCCAAAGACATGGCAAGGAGCCAGGAATGGAGTGACATAGGGATCAATTATGAAGTAGTTATGGAAGTGCTGGCAGAATTCCTATGGAGAAGAAGTTGAGGCTTAGCAGACAGCTCTGGGGTGTTCCTGCCAAGGAGGGGAATTGCTAAAACTTCTCTTTTGCTTGCAAAAGGTTGCCAACTTTGCAACTATGGAGGAAGAAGAGACAGAGCTGGATGAGCGGTCCCAGAAGGACTGGGATGATATCATTCCAGAAGAGCAGAGGAAAAAGGTGGAGGAGGAAGAAAGGCAGAAAGAATTGGAGGAAATCTACATGCTGCCTCGAATCCGGAGCTCAACTAAAAAGGTACAGCCCATCTTGAGGGGATGAGAGGCTGGCAAAGAGAATGCTCAGGAGAGGCCTCCTTGCCACCTGAGCATCTTTCCCTCCTCCAAAGTTGGTTGGGAATAAAGCACAGAGGTAGCACAGTGACCTCTTGTTGCCATTGTGCATTGGACCAATGGTTTGGGATGCAGCTTGAGGGCCCAAGACTGGCCTTGCTGTGACTCATCTCAGACAAAATAAAAAGAATTTGTAGTGGCCACAAAGCAAAGTATCCAATTGGATCGGATTTTGCTGCAGATTTTCCTTTTTTTGGGGGGGCTGTCTCTTTTCCTTGGGTTGTATAGTTCCCTGGGTGGCTCTTGCCTAAATCTGGATCCCAAGGAACAAAAGAGATGCTGTCTTCCCAAGTTCTTCTTTAGGTAATGGGATCTACCCCAGTCCAAAAGAAAGCTGACTGTACAAGGATGCTCTGCTGGGACATGGCATTTTAAGGGGTTAGTGCTGTTCTCTGGGGAAAAACATTGATGTGAAAAACACAAAGAAGGATAATTCATGTTGGATCAATCCAGATTAATTTCTGAGGTGTCCTGGTTTTCAAAATAGTCCAAGGGACTGTGGCACAAACTCAGGGAAATCAGTATTTTAACATCTCTTAGTAGATCAAAATGCAGTTGTGAAACTGGTGGCTGTAGAAGGAGGATGACCAGCACAGCCTCAGCCAGCTGGGAACTGCAAGGGTGTGCAGCCTCTCTGGGTTGGTCACACAGGCTCCTGCATCTTCAGGAATGGATGCTCAGGTGTTTCACAGTCCATTAAATAGTGCCAGTGCACAGAGGGACAGAAAAGGTTGTTAGCTGATTAGGTTAGCAGTTGTTAACTGTACTGCTGTTCCTCTGGTACGTGCAGGCTCAGACAAATGACAGTGAATCTGATGCAGAGACCAAGAGAAGGCTTCAGAGATCATCTGGCTCAGAAAGCGAGACTGACGATACCGACGACGAGAAGAGACCGAAGCGCAGGGGACGCCCTCGGAGTGTTAGAAAAGACACTGTGGAAGGATTTACTGATGCTGAAATCAGGAGGTCAGTGCTGGGCACAAGAGACAGTTCAGAAAACAAATATAGAAATCCCATGCAGGTGGAGAAAATCCCAGATTAAGCCAGGATGTGTTCACCTGTAAGCACGTCAGTGGCTGGGCAGAGCTGGTTCACTGGCACAGCGTCTGCACCTTTATATAATTCACTTTGATCCCAGCTGATGACCTTAACATTCAGGTCAGTGCAAAATAGACTGGATTGTCTTTAGTCAGGCTACAGTGAAGCTGGTACCTTCCTAAAATTAATCTGTGCTCTAACTGCCCTTTGTGGGCCAAGTGGATCGTGCTAATGCCATATAACATGTGAGGTCTTAGGGCCATGAGCTGCAGAGCTGGACAAGCCAAGAGCTCTGGCCTTCCTGACATTTTTCTGGCAGTCATCCTGCTGATTTAAGCTCTCAGTGAAAGGCAGGCTCTGGCAAAATGACCTCATGAGAAGCTCTGGACCTGTTGATCCGAGTGGTTGTGTGTCAGTCTCTGATGTCAGCTGGGGACTGAATTTCAGAACATTGTTTTCCTCTCCTGTCTTCTAATTCTTGAGTTTTTCCCAGAGATCTTTGTCTTACAGCTCTACCCAGATGGTCAGCCAAAGGTGGAAGAGAAGGGGTTATGAGTTTTCCTTAGCTCTTTCTGTCTCTTAGCTGGTGTGTTTTGAAGCAGGAGATATCAGAGTTTTTGGGCTGTGATAGCTGCCCCATAACAATCTTGAAACCATGGAGCAGGAAGGACATGTTACAACGTGTAATATAACAGCCATTTAGGTTATTGAGATGTAGCAGAAAGAGGCTGAAACAATAAAAAATTAAAAAAAAAAAGAAGGCTAAAAATGAATTAATTTCAGAAATAACCTGTAGTTGTAGCCATTGTGTCTACTCCCAGCTCAAGGCAATGTTTGATTGCAGCAACTCTTACCCTAAAGTTGTGTTAGCCACAGCAGGGATTTTCACAATAAAAATAAGACATGAAAATAAATAGCAAACTTCATCTGCAAACCTCTGTGATGGATTGAACCACATTTGGCTCTTCTGTGATGGGTTGCTACATTTACAGCCTGAGCTTTAAAATTACTAATGACATTGATTTAATGCCTCTTTTCTTCCTGGAAAAATGAAGTTAATAATTACCAACATGGTGTGAGCCAATGCTTTATTCTATGTTGTTTTTTTTTTTGCCCTACAGTTAGCACTCCCCTCCTTTTTCTTTTTTCTTCATCTGTCAAACACTCAACATTCATAATAATGTTGTGTTCTTCTTCAGCCAAGGTCACAAAACTTTGGCTAATGGATGAGGCTTCCCAGTGCTGAGGGATACTGAGCTGATCAGGGGGGAATGCAAGGGTGATAATAATATTAATTACAGCCTTATATATAATATATATATTATATATATTATATATAGTATATATAAGGCTGTAATGATATATAATATATATAAGGCTGTAATGATATATAATATATATAAGGCTGTAATTAATATATTGAAGCATATTTGTGATATTGGACCTACTTGTTATGGCAGTTAGTTTAGGGTTTTGTTTTTTTATTTTTTTTTTTTTTTATTTTTTTTCTCCTTAGGTTTATCAAGGCTTACAAGAAGTTTGGGTTGCCTCTTGAACGGTGAGTCCCAAGCTGGCCCTGCTGCAGAGGGCAATCATGGAGGCACACTGTACTTCTGAGCACAGCCAGGCACACATTGCTCTGGGTGTTCGACACAACCTCCACAGACAGCACCAGCCTTTCTGCCCTGCCATCAGAGCCCAGGCACTGCTGTACAGTCCCTGGTGTCTCTGCTGATGGGCACTGATGAATGCTGGCTAAAAACCAGCTGGAGCAGTCGTGGCACCGGGCTGTGACACAGCGGTGTCCTGCTGGCTCAGTCCCGCCTTGGGGCATTCCCACTCTGCCCAGAAAGGAGAGGGAGCAGCTGTCAGAACAGCAAATGCCACCCAAAACACTGGCCAAGCTTCTCTATGCATGTTAGGCTCAGGACTGAATTTGGAGCACCTTTCCATCCTCTATCCCTCCTGAAGGGAAACAAAGAGAGGCACCGTCCTCAAACGTGGATCTGCAGAGCCCAGGCCCTGTGCTGGCTCTGGAAAGGTGTCAGGGCTGAGGCAGAGTTCCCTGAATGTATTGTAGGAGAAATTCAGTGCTTTCTCAGCTGGTTCTACTCTTGTGGTATGAAACACAAGGCTTGCATGTGAGTCTTGATGTTACTGACTTCAGGCAGTCAGAAGGGACAGCAGATGGCAGCTTTGGACCATCAAATGGAATTCATGTGGAACTGGAAAAGCCTGAGGGAATATGGGACAGTAACAGAGTGTCCCTGTTGTCCCCAAGATAGACAGTTCTCACCTTTGCTTTGGTACTAAAAAATCCAAAGGATTGGATCAGTTTTTCTACATCTGCACTGCAGCTGTTAGACCAAAAAAAAAGGACAAAAACTGGGTTGTTTCCTGCACGAGCTCAATTTGTGCATTTTCATACATTCGTGTTTGTACAGCACTGAGCTGTGAAACAATTGAATAGGAAGTGATTGAGAGAAGATAAGCTGTATCACAGACAAAACTCTCCCTGTTTCCCAGGCTGGAGTGCATTGCCAGGGATGCTGAGCTGGTGGATAAGTCCGTGGCTGACCTGAAGCGGTTAGGGGAGCTCATCCACAACAGCTGTGTGTCAGCAATGCAGGAATATGAGGAGCAGCTGAAGGAAAATCCAGCAGAAGGTAGGCAGGGGTGTGCTGCTGTTAGGATGGTTTGGGGAGACTTTTCATGGAGCTTGTGAGGAAACCATTCCCATGCTAGGCAGGGAGGCCACATTGTGACTTGGAAGCCATGAACAAGAACACACTTAAACCACCCCATCTCTGCCAGGCAGCTCTCACCCACAGAGAGGAGCCCCTGAGCTTTCTGCTCAGGTTGGACAGTGCCATCTGGGTCTGTCAGCTTCTGCTGGACATGAGTTTTTGTGGGGAGAGGCTGAAGGGACCATCTTATTGAATGCTGCTGGGCCACAAAGCAAAGCAGATCTTATTTTAACTGCTCCTGGGACTGGAAATCAAACCGGTGCTGTGTACTCCACAGTAAAGCTGGATCCACAGTTAGCAATTCCTGGAGCTGGAATCACCGCCCACTCTCTGTCTGGCTGTTCTTTGCTGTTTGTTTGGACGTACAGAGTCAGGGATGGATTTCCTGCTGGGTCTCTGCCTGTTGCAGCTGACCAGGACTGCAGAATCGGCAGCTCCAGCATACTTAGAAATATTTTTAAGAAAATGATACTGGGAGATGTTTAAATTGCAGATCTAAGTGAGTTAGTGGAAAAAAATTTCTATTTTGGGCCTTATGTTTAAAAAAGAGGTTGCAGACAAGGTCTTGATCATTGTCTGTAAAGCCATTTTACAGAGACCCTTCCTTCTGTAAGAGTTCTCTTAATTGCTGTGTTTTATTGCTGAGCAGGGAAAGGACCTGGGAAGAGACGAGGTCCTACCATCAAGATTTCTGGTGTCCAAGTCAATGTGAAATCCATCATCCAGCATGAAGAGGAGTTTGAAATGCTGCACAAATCCATTCCCTCGGACCCGGAGGAAAGGAAGAAGTGAGTTTGGCTAAGTAGGCAATGCAGGAAGAGGCTCAGGGCGTTTGGATTTTGTAGTGGAAAGAGAATAGCCTGGATGTGTGGATTTGCTTTATCCTCCACAGCATTAAAAGTAGCTCGTGTTTGAAATGCCTTTAGGTACCGCCTGACGTGCCGTGTCAAAGCTGCTCATTTTGATGTAGACTGGGGAGTGGAGGAGGATTCTCGCTTGTTAGTGGGCATTTACGAGCATGGTTATGGAAACTGGGAGCTAATTAAAACAGATCCGGAGTTGAAGTTGTCTGATAAGGTAGGTTGCTTTGCTTGGTGCTTCCGTTGGGACCATTGCAGTGCTCATAGCAAACGTGCCTCATTTTACTCCAGAAACAGATGCTTATGTTTGTAACTACTCCAAAAATCATGATGAATAATAATGATGACCTTCGTGGAATGTTGCATGCTCAGCAGAAAGCAGAGTTGTGTCAGTTGGTGGGCAGCACCAGGTGAACCACACTGAAATGATGCAGGCAGGAAATGGCAGTGCTGGCATGTGTGGTTCCATGCACGGGATTGAAGAGGCTGTGACTTGATGTTTCCTTGAGCATCTCACAAGAAGCTGAGTGTGAATTTCTGAGTGGAAATAATTTTTCACAGATTTGACACTGCTTATGTCAAGGCTGGTCTGTGTTAGCTTTGAGGGTATGGTTACACGACTGGGAGTGGCAGCACAGCCAGCTGGAAAGCCTCCATTGCTCCTCAGTTCCTCAGTCATCCCCACAAGAACAGTTTACAGGCACCATATTGAAATGATCTGGGTTAAAAATAATCCATCATCAGTGTGGTGGAAAGAGTGTGGAAACTGCAGCACAGGGCTGAGGAGCACTGGAAATCTCCACAGCAGCTTTGCTGCCAGTATGCAGCATTCCTGTGACATCCCTGCTGGTGCTTCTAGCAAAGATCAGGCTCTGCCTGAGAGCCCTACATGTGTGGAGCTCAGAAAGGCATTTTGCAATGGAAACAGCTGCCTGAGACATGCCACCCATTTTCCAGTGAAGTATGAAGCAAACCTAGCTGGCAAGCTGAGATGTTTCCTCCACAAAGTGTCACTTTTCAGCCTTGTTTTCCACTAAAAATGGTGCATCTGTGCCCCTGCTGTAGTGATGTCTCAGGTTACCAGAGTGACTGGGCTGCTGTGACCAAGCTGTCACAAACCAATCCGATGTGTCAAGGCGAGTGGACTCAGTTTTGCAACTCGAGGTCCCAACTATAGCTTGTAAAAGGATTTATTTTTTTTTTTACTTCAAGAGAACTTAGCAAGCTTGCAAGCTTTAGCAAGCCTTGGGATCCTTTAACTTCTGCAGGATTCCAAGGGGAGGGATGCTTGCTTGCTAGGAGCTTTGCCTTTGGCCAGACAGGGACAGTCTGAGAGGGGGAAGGAAGGCTTGAGCCTTCTTGTTTCCCCAGAAGGTGAATCTGCTGCCCTTTGTTGGGCCTGGAAGGGCTGATGCTAATGTGTAAATCTTTTGTCAAGCTTTGTGCATATGGGTATATGTATATTTTTTTTCTGCTTTATCAAAGATCCTACCTGTTGAGACAGATAAGAAACCTCAGGGAAAACAGCTCCAGACCCGAGTTGATTATCTACTGAAACTGCTGAAAAAAGATCTGGACAAGAAAGAAAACATGAAAGATGGGGAGGAGGTGAGATGTGGCTGCTTGATTCTGGGGGTTCCAGGGGGAGTGGTTGGCTGATGGCAGGAGACACCCTGTGTTCCCAGGTCACCAGACATCATTTATGTGAAGGAATATGGACTTGTCTGTTGTCTGATTGCATTGTGGTATTTCTCATTTAAATGGTAATTAATAAGGGGAAGGTTATTACTGCACTTACTGAAGGATTTGGGCTCATCAGGCTTCCTGCCAGCCTGCAGGACCTGCAGCTGTTTGCACAATGTTCAGGAGATGGGAAATGTCCCCAGGAAATGGCTGTAGCTATTTGCTTTCCCTGATTTCTTCTATGTTTTTACCAGGGCAAGCTAAAGAAGAGGAAACCACGAGTAAAGAAAGAGAACAAGGCTCCCAAAGTCAAAGATGAGCATGGGAATGAACTCTCCTCTCCTCGGCACTCAGACAACCAGTCAGAAGAAGGTGAAGTCAAGGTGAGTCACCCTGGGTGAATTGTGGCTTTTCCAGGTTTCCTTGGGCTGTGCTCTTAGTGCCCAACCTCACCTTGGGAAGCATTCCCAGCAAAGCCCCCCCAGGACTCAGAGGCACTGAGAGTGAATTCCCACAGGACTGGCAAACTCACAAAACCACCCAAACAGCTAGTGGTGTGAAAGAAGGACCTTTCCCACCTATTCTTTTAGGTCAGTGCTCTAAGGGATTTGGGGCATCCCAGAATGGCCACAAACATCCACATATTGACTCAGGGGAAGGGTAATCTCAGGACAAAGCCCGTTGCCCTTATAAAGGAGAGAAAGAAGAATTGTTTCCCTCTCCTTTTGGGCACGTCAGCCCGTGGTGAAGCTGGAGTTTACCAAGGTCATGCTGTTGCTTAGAAAACGTTCAGCCTTTGAGTGGTTTGGCTTGTAGTCTGGGGCTTTTTGTTCCTGTGCTGATCAGTATCTACCTCGGGGGCTGAGCGTTCTGGAGCGCAGCTGGCACAGGAGAGCAGGGCTGCTCTGCAGCTTGCCAGCTTGTCACAGAGTGGGGCTGCTCTGGTTTTCATACCCTTTTGTCAGGTATGGGGGGATGGCAGCTGCTTGAGCAGGGCTGGCTGTCCACTTAAAGAGGTGTGAGGGGAAATGTGGATGGACCTCAGAAGTTGCCTGTGTTTTAAGGATGTTTTATGGAAGAAAGTGTGCATGAGGTGAAGGACTCCAACTTTGTGCTGTGGCTGATGTTCTAGGAGGATGGCTTGGAAAAGAGCCCAGTGAAAAAGAAACAGAAGAAGAAAGAGAACAAAGAGAACAAGGAAAAACAGACATCCTCTAAGAAAGAAAAGGAAAGCGATAAAGAGAAAAAGAAGACAAAAGACAAGAAGGAGAAGGTATCTGGTACTTTCAGGAACAGCTTGATAGGAAATCCCTGAGCAGGACAAACTGTGAGACTTAGGATTCATTAAAGGCCCTGTGTGAAGAGACATGTGGGGTGAGAGGGTGTCCCTTTTTCAGCCCTGCCACAGAAAGTAGAAAAGTCCTAAAGCTCCATGGAATGTGACCAAAACGGAAGAGATTTTGTCAGTCTGCCCTTAAAGTACAGCTGTCCCTGTGACATGGATATGGCCACAGAGCTGATGTTAAGGAAGAACAGAGAAAGAGCCTGGAGCACTCAGATCAAAGTTCTGTCCAGCTGTGATTTATCACAGGGTTGGCAGCTCCTTGTCTGTAGTCCCCTTTAATTTAAACTCACCCAAATGACCCAAGTGTCCACACCATCAAGACTATAAGTTGTCATTGTCACTGTTCAGGACTCAACAGAATGAGTGTTTCGACATCACTGGTATGCTGGAGACTCAAATGTCTCTTGAATTTGGGTACAACTGCCCTGAGGCTGGGTGCAGATTGGAAGGGGGGGTAAAAGCTTCCATACTAATGACCTGAAGTACCTGTCCAAGGAACAGGTATGTACTGCATGCCCAGTGTGTTTTGATACTGAGGTCATAAGTGCAAACTAAGAAGTTTTGTTGCCTATGTAGGGGAAAGTTTGCTTTTCAGTGATTTTTGGTATGGCTTTGACTACAAATAAGTCATATAGGTAAAAATGTACAAGAACAGGCCATGATTTGAGAACTAGTGATACCACATAAAATTGCAGATCCTTGTAGACATGAGACTACCCTGAGCTCTGTCCTTTGCAAGGGAAAGATACTCTTTTATTTTAACCTCTCTTCCAAGTCTTCAACACTGGTTTCTCCCCATGAGTGTGAATATTGTATTCGTGTCCAAACTGTTGGCTCTGATTTTTTCCCTGCTCCCTCAGGGATGATGTAAAGCTAAACAGAACCATTGCAGCTCAACAGTTGGAGGTTCTGGGAGGAAAGTTGTAGGAACTGTGCCCAGGTTTAGCAACTGCCAGTAACAATAGTGTGGAGGTTGTTAGCTGGGTCACTTGGGATCCTCCACTCTGGCTCGTGGTGTGATGTGTGTAATTTGTCCTTGTAAAGCCTAAAGGTGGTGAGGCCAAATCTGGAAGCAAAGGGAAGAGATCGCAAGGTCCCGTCCACATCACTGCAGGGAGCGAGCCAGTCCCCATTGGAGAAGATGAGGATGATGATCTGGACCAAGAAACATTCAGCATAGTGAGTATTTTCCTCAGCAAGTGGGAGGGCAGTGCCGAGAGCTCAGCGAGGCAGCCAAGGTTTGCTCAGATGTCATCCAAGGACGTGTTTTAGGTGTTGGGGTGTGGACCCCCTCCTAGTGCCCCCCAGGGGTTTCCTCTGGCTGATCTGAGAGCAGGGCAGGACAGCCCTGGATAGGAGCTGCCCACCAGTGCTGCCAGCTGGTAGCCTGTCAGCAGAGCATGCACCAGGGCTCTCTGCTTCAGCTGGTGACTTCCCACTGCTCAGCTGGCAGCCCTGGGTTACAGAAGACCCTGCAGCCTTACATTCCCTCTCCTGTAGAAGCCAAGGAGCCACTGAAGCTCTTTCAGGCAAGGAAATGCAGGAGAGTTTTGAGGGTGACCTTGTAGGAGGTGCAGAGCTGTGTAAACGCTCTCACAGCAAACATGCCCACAAGGCTCATTGTAAAAATTGCCCTTTAGTAAAAGTTGTCATGCTAGATTCTCCTTGGCTGAAATACCACTTCTTAAAAGCAGTTCTCTCAATGCAAATGTCTGTATTTGCTGCAGGTCCTGTGGGATTTTTTTGTCTTTTTCTTTATCTTTCCTTCTGTGATGCACAAAAGATCCAGGCAGGCAGTCAAAAACCCTGTCTGATTTCCTATCTGTGTGCAGTGTTGATGTGCCCAGGCCAAAAAACATGATGCTTTCATCTCATGTCTGCCAGTTTTGGTAAAAGCAAGCATTAAAGTGACTGAAGATGGGATTGGACAGGATTGAGTTGAGCAGTCTTTCAGTTGGGGTGGCTGGTTCAGTGTGTGGAGGCTTGGATACACTTCCCTGCCTGCCCTGGGATCTGTGAAGAACTATGAGGGGTTACTGCTTGCAAAGCAAATTGTTCCCCCCTAAAAGCAGGGGCAGTGGAGGTGGGGAGACTCTTGTCTTTCTTTTACTGATTATTGTCTGCAGCTTGTCTAACAATTTGCTATTTTATAGCTGATTTCTCCTTGCCTAATGGCCAGATAAAGCTAAACGAGCTTCTTTTCGATTAACAGGGCAGTGATGTAGAGCTCTCTGCCAAATTAATCACTTTCTGCTCTCTATTGCTCTTTCAAGTGCAAGGAAAGGATGAGACCAGTCAAAAAAGCACTGAAGCAACTTGATAAGCCTGATAAGGGACTGACAGTTCAGGAGCAGCTGGAGCACACGCGCAACTGCCTCCTAAAAATCGGTGATCGCATCTCTGAGTGCCTTAAAGCCTACACTGACCAGGATCACATCAAGCTATGGAGAAGGTGAGGGATCATTTTGTTTTCCTTAGGTGGTCTAGGATAATTTGAGATGGTAGTCAGAGGCTGCTGGTTTTTTTGTGGATGGATGTGCCATTTGCCTCTTACTTAACCCGTGAAATCTTGTGTTTTCTGCTCCACTTAGTTTACAAAATCACAGAATCATGGGATGGTTTGGGTTGGGAGGGATCTTAAAAATCACCCAGTTCCAACCCCCTGCCATGGGCAGGGACACAGTTCACTAGACCAGGTTGCTCAGAGCTCCATTCAGCCTGAACCTTGAACATTTCCAGGGATGGTCTTCCATGACCAGTCCTGGGCAAGTGTTTGTCTTCAAGCTCCCCTGGTTTCATTAAAATTGATTTCAAAGCTATATCACATAAACCACTGCAAACCTCTTTATTTTACTTTGAAGAACATGGTTCCAGCCCTCTTGATCATCCCCTCCTGAGATGAGACTGTTTTCAAGAGAGGGTAGAATGAATTTGATGTTGGTTTAGAAGCTGTTGGCAATTAAAGTGCTGCTGTAGCTCTTAACAGAAAATGTTCATGTCCTTCTAGGAACCTATGGATATTTGTGTCAAAATTCACAGAATTTGATGCCAGAAAACTACACAAACTCTACAAGATGGCTCATAAGAAAAGATCACAGGAAGAGGAGGTAAGAGCTGAGGTGCTTTCCCTTTGATTTCTGTCCTTAAAAGTTGCTGTACTGGAAGTGCCAACTCTTTCTGCCTCTTACTGTGGGTGTTCTTTGTTGTTGTTGTTGGCAGTGTGTGATTTTCTCAACATCTAAACAGTCTGATTGCATTTGCCTTCTTTTTCATGTGGCATTTCTGGTCACTTTGTCCTGGCTGTTCTGACCAAGCAAAAAGCATTGTTTGGAGTGGCATGTGATGTTCAGTTGCCCTGTGGAGTGAAAAGCCTGGGCATGCTGCCCTGCAGAGATGAGGTGTAGAAGCAGAGCTGCCAAACTGTGCTTGTCCTCCACCACATTTGTGCCGTTCTTGGGCACAGGGTTGGCTCACCAAGTCCTCAAAGAGGCAGGAAAATCCAGAGCCTGGCCTTTGCTCACAGTCCAGATCTTTTGGTGAGAGAGCAGCTGAGCTGTATGCCTGTGTTCCACCTTGCAGGAGCAGAAGAAGAAGGAGGACATGTCCAGCATGAAGAAGCCGTTCCGCCCGGAGCCCTCGGGCTCCAGCCGCGATTCCGTGATGTCCCAGTCCCACGTGCCTCACAATCCCCATTCCCAGAAGATGCACATGCCCCCTTCCCACACCCAGCAGCAGATGCACGGGCACCCACGGGACAACTACGGCCATCCAAACAAGAGACACTTCAGCAACACAGGTGAGAAACCTTCCCTTCTGACCTAATGCTCCTGGACACAAATCCTTCTGGGACTTGTGCCTGGTCAGGTTTAAAGGTGATGGGCTAGAACGTACATTACCACTGTACTGACTGCTGGGCTAGAAAATGTGGGGGTGGGCAGAGCCCCAGTGGCTTTGCCCTGGAGGGAGCCATGCTGAGGAGTTAAGAAAGAATTTCACAACCTCACCCAGAACCCCTAAGGTAACAAGCAAGCCCTCTTGTCACGGCGACCTTTCCTAAGACCCACAAGTCCCTTTGGGATCTTATGTAGATCTGTTGTAAACGATTGGCTTTGTACCCTTTCCCTCCCACCCTGGTGTCCCATAAAAACCCCTGAGTCTCCCTAGTTTAGAGGGTACCTCGTCCCTGGACCCCTTCGCTGGTACTTTTGCAATAAATTTACCTCATGTGGAAATTCCATACTAGACCCTCTCTCTCTCATCACAGCCGGCTAAAAGAGGAGCAAACTCGCAAAGGCAAGAGCTGAAATCACTGAGCTGAAAAATCACTGCTCTGCCTTCTTGCTGAGACGCTTTGCACCTGCTGAGGAAAGCGCTCTCACCCCCCAAGAAGCTGTCTCTAACGAGATACCTTTTGGGGTGGCTCTGAGCCTTTCTAGGGTCCTGATCCCCAGACCCCACCACCAGTGGGAATAAGAAAACATGGTGATGCAGTGAGGAAAAGAGTGTCAGAATGGGACAGAATGAGATTTTCAAGGATGATAAAGAAATAGTGATAAAGAAATTCAAAGAATAAAATCTGCCCACATAGTTCAGGAAGGAGAAAGTTAAAGGGGCGTCAATAGCTATTATTTCTTGGAGAAGTTGGGGAAGTAAATGGGCTTTAAACCAAAAGCAGGAGAGAGACTCAGAGGTGCTCTTTGCTCCTGGCAGACCGAGGAGACTGGCAGAGGGATCGGAAGTTCAACTACGGTGGCAACAGCAACCAGATGTGGGGCGGGGAGCGGCACCACCAGTACGAGCAGCACTGGTACAAGGACCACCACTACGGGGAGCGGCGGTCGCGGGGGGATCCCCACCGGAGCTCCGGCAACTACAGACCAAACAACCTCTCCCGCAAGAGGCCCTACGAGCAGTACAACAGCGACCGAGACCACCGAGGCCACCGGGACTACTACGACAGGTGAGCGACCGGATAGGTTGGATATCAGGAAAAGGTTTTTCACAGAGAGAGTGATAAAGTGTTGGAATGGCCTGCCTGGGGGAGGTGGTGGAGTCACCATGCCTGATGTGTTTAAAAAGAAGACTGGATGTGGCACTTGGTGCCATGAGGATCCTGGAACTCCTAATCTTCCTGCCACTAAAGTCTCTGGTCTTTGGGCAAATCGCTTCTTGGTGCCATGGTCTGGTTGAGGTGTTAAAGCATGGGTTGGACTTGATGATCTTGAAGGTCTCTTCCAACCTAGAAATTCTGTGATTCTGTGACTCCCTTCGCCTCAACCAGGCCGGGGGGCATTTGTGGGGATGGCTGAGCACAGGGGCCGGGCTGAGCACAGAGGCTGGGCTGAGCACAGGATCCGGGCTGAGCACAGGGGCCAGGCTGAGCACAGGGGCCAGGCTGAGCACAGGAGCCAGGCTGAGCACAGGAGCCAGGCTGAGCACAGGGGCCGGGCTGAGCACAGGAGCCAGGCTGAGCACAGGGGCCGGGCTGAGCACAGGAGCCAGGCTGAGCACAGGAGCCAGGCTGAGCACAGGGGCCAGGCTGAGCACAGGGGCCAGACTGAGCAAAGGGCCAGGCTGAGCACAGAGGATGGGCTGAGCACAGGGGATGGGCTGAGCACAGAGGATGGGCTGAGCACAGAGGATGGGCTGAGCACAGGGGCCAGGCTGAGCACAGAGGATGGGCTGAGCACAGGAGCCGGGCTGAGCACAGGGGCCGGGCTGAGCACAGGAGCCGGGCTGAGCACAGGAGCCGGGCTGAGCCCAGAGGATGGGCTTGGGGAGCTGATCTCCGTCCGTTTCTCTCTCCGCAGGCACCACCACGATTCCAAACGCCGGCGGTCCGACGACTTCAGGCCCCAGAACTACCACCAGCAGGATTTCCGGCGGATGTCTGACCACAGGCCGCCCATGGGGTACCACGGCCAAGGACCTTCGGAGCACTACCGGTCCTTCCACACAGACAAACTGGGAGATTACAAACAGCCCCTCCCTCCATCTCACCCCGCGGTGTCGGACCCTCGCTCGCCCCCCTCTCAGAAATCCCCCCACGATTCCAAGTCACCTCTTGATCACAGGTCACCTCTGGATAGGTCATTGGAACAGAAAAACAATCCAGATTATAACTGGAACATTCGGAAAGCATAAAGGGACTGAGAGGGGGAAGCGCACGTCTGAAATACTGGGATTGATGCGACGGTGGCTGCTTTCTCCAAGCCAGCAACGAGAAACTCTGAACATGCTGCTATCATCTGGCTGGGTCAAGGAGGATTTTGGGGGAGTGGGTGGAGGAAGATTTTCCCTAGTTCTTGATTCTGGTTTAGATTCCCATTTCCTTTCCCCTTTTTTACCATGGAACTGTTCTGTCATGGAACCAGCCTTGCTGCCTCGTTCTTGTTTTGTTTTTGTTTTCCTCAGTCCAACGGACCCAAGGGAATTTTCCCCAGCCAGTGTTTCCTCAGAAGGAGAAGGCAGATCAATGCTGCTTAGGATGGTGCAGAAGGCTGTGTGCCTGCTCTGACTTGATGTTATGTGACAGATGCTGCTTTGGGGTTGGGGATGAACTGGTTGGGCTGGGATTTGTGTGTGTCACCAGCATGGGGCAATAGGAGAATGTATTCAAGGAGGGACAGGAAAGTCCCTCAGCAGCCAAACTTGGTTGAAAGAAGGACTTGATGTCCCTGCAGAATGACTCCAAAGGAGCTGGAGCCATGCTGGTGACAATCCATCACTTTCCTAGCCTTGTTATCATTTCCATGTCTTTATTCATTTCAAGAAACTGGCTCTGCTTTGATTGCTGTTGTGTCCTCTGCAACAGAAGAGGTGGGGGGATCTTCCTCCCATCTCCAGAGCTGGAACTGGCAAATCTTGACTCTGGGGGTAAGTGGGAACTGGGATATGGGGAAAAAAAAAAGGCCAACTTCCTTAGCAAAAGCTTAGTTCACTTCTAACCAGCAGGAAAGAAATTGGGGTGAGAACAGTACTTCCCAGTGAACAGGGCTCAGGAATTCCTAACAAAACTCTTCTCTTCTGGCATGGGCAGCTTGGGTGGTCCAGGAACTAACAGATGCTGGATGGGAGGTGCAAGATCAAAAGGTGCCTCTGAGGATCCTGGAACTCCTAATCTTCCTGCCACTAAAGTCTCTGGTCTTTGGGCAAATCACTTCTCTCTGTGCTTCACAAAGCAGTGATCACAAACCTTTATGGTAACTGAAGGATAACAGATGGTAGAACAAAGTGAAATAGGAATCCAGTGGAGTGATCACTGTTCAGGGAATGGTCACCTTCCTGCCACCGTCCCAGCAGTCAGCAGTGACTCTGAATTGCTAAAAATACCTGCACTTATATATTTTGTTTGTCTAAATTGGAAATGAACCTGAGGATTTAGCACCTCAGTGAGCAGGGAGAGAGTGAGGAATTCAGGACTGATCCGTAAAGACCCTTGGAGCAAATGTCTTAGAGCCCAGCATGGCAGAGGGGAAAGAGGAATGTGCAGCCCAGCTCAGTGGGCTTCAGGGCAAACACTCCAAGTATTCAAACCACAGCATTTGGTGCAAACACCTGGACACTGGTGTGGTGAGAGGGGATGGTTGTGCACATACTGCTGGCCAGAAGCACCTTGGGTGATAATTTTTTTCAGGCTGGAGTTCCCTGGAGATCACAAAGCTCTCCCAAGAGCCAGGCTGCCCCGAGTGTGGTGTCTGGGGCTGCACCACCACCCAGAGCTCAGTGTTACAGACCAGGCTGTTCCAGACTCCTCTTTGGTGGGGCACAGAAAATGGGCCTCCTGTTAAAATGCCAGTATTTGACCCTAATAAGCTGTGATGTCCCTTCCCCAAAAGACTGAGGGCAGATGGGTGTTCAGGGCTGGCTTCCTGACTCCAGCCAGTGCCTTGGAAGGCGCGTGCAGACCGACACTAATACTCCTCCATGCAGTACATCCCTGGAAATCCGCTGCCGTCACTCCTCCCGCTCCCGCTGCTCCAACGGGACACACGGGGAGTGCTTTGTTCCCCTTTTGTTTTTTATGTTGCGAGATTTCCACCAAATTCAGGGCAGTTTTGTTTCCTTAGGGGCACTTGCTGCCCTGATAAAGTGTTACACTTGTGTTTACCTGTGCAGGGCGAGGTGAAGGCAAGTCTTCCACAGTCCCCCTGGGAGGTGTGGAGGGAGCACCTTTCCGTGGCGTTTCCCCACGAAGCTGTGATTGCAGGCTGCGGTATTCAACAAAGAGGTCCTTTCTTTTCAGAGGTATTAGGTTAAAATGTGAAAATGGAAGCAGGCTCGGAGGGGCAAAGAGAATTGCTCTTTTTGTCACAGTGCGGTGCTGGCACGGTGCGGGGTTTGTGCCATACTCGTGTAGCAAAGGCAATACTGGCCAACCAGTGTTAGGGTTGGTGCAGGAAAACTTTGGATCCCAGCAAGAGGCATTTTCTGTATCGAGATGTGGGGGTTTCTGCTTATCCCAGGTTCCAGGCACGAGGTTGGTTGGGATTTCCTTCTTGTGCAACAGCAAAAGCTTTACCCATATCCACTGGAGAGCTGTCCCCACTGTCACTTTAGCCTGACGTTGAAGTCACATCATGTCCACTCGTGGTGGGTGGGTCTTTGCTGGGTCTGGCTTTAGTGAAGCTGGAGAAGGAGATTTGGGAGAAGGTCTTTCCTGAGCACAGGCACACTTAGGCATTTTATGTCCCCTCAGCATAGGGACCATAATCAAACACAATCACGGGGACGTGAGTGGGATCAGAGGGGACACATCCACAGCCATAAACCTCCCTGTGGTGTTTGTGTCAGCATCTGGTACAGCTCTTCCTTCCGAACCAACTGCAGGATTCCCTCCATCCCCTTCACAGGAAAAAGCAGTAACTTGCTGGGGTTCAATTTAAAAAAAAAAAAAAAAAAGTTTTTCAGCCTGACCTCTTTGGAAATGGTATAAAGTCATGAGTTCACATGGTGGAAATCCTGCAGACCAAAACCTGCTGTGGGGACAGGAGATGTGGTCCCAACCAAAATGGACACGGAACCGAGTGCTGAAGTCCTTGTGTGAATGGTTTGTGATCCACACAAAAATATTATTCTGCTTTCACCTGTTTCCTCCCCACCTCTGCCTCCCCTCTGGGGAGAGAAGGACTCTTACTGTAAAAATACGGACTTTTAAACCTCTTGACTAAAAACAGTAATTAATATTAATTTATATTTGTGAAAGAAATGCCACTGTCCTAGTGATTTCTGATGTAAATATGTTGTTTATATAGTATGTATGAAATTTTCCTACATTGTAAAACTGCTGTACTTTTGATTCTTGTATATTAAAAAGTGTTACTGAGATTTTCAGAAGGGCCCCATTGTGGTGTCTCTGGGGGGTTCCTGTGGCAGGTCTGGGGGCTGGTTTGGGATGACAGGGCCTTCCTTTCCTGCCAGCCACAGGCATGCCACCGTGGATATTTTCGCTGTGCAGGAATAAGCATGTTCTGCTTGGCTGTTTTTACATAGTTTCACAGTCTGTGGTGATAGAGACTTGGAAGCCTCTGCAGATGGGAATTTCCAGCTGATCAGAAGGAGCTGTACATTCTCTAACCCAGCTCCACCAGGATTTCACTGGGATGATACAGATAATTATGTGTTTATCCCACCTCCACTTTTTGTGGATCTCTGAGGACGTGTAAATTTCTTTTTTTTTAACCTTTTCTGGGGAGAATTCCCCTTTCTCTAAAAGCGTTGCTCCTGCTGCATGGGTGAGTTCTCCTCTCTGTCCCCAGCCCCTCCTGGGCAGGACGTGCCTCTCCCCAGGTGGGATGTGATGGCATCCAGTGGCTGCTTTGCTTTGGTCTTTACCCTCCACTGCTCACACTGAGGCCCACACGGCACGACACGGAGCAGGGATTGGAGCCATTTCTCCCAAGTTATAAAAGCTCATTGTAAAAAGCACTTTTCACACCTGCAGCCACTGGGTCCAGCCCTTCCCAGTCTCTCTGCTGCTGAGCCAAGTTTCAGCCAAGAGTGAAATTTCACAGCTGAGTTATATGCTCCTGAAAAATGGATTTCCTAATGGAAAGAATGACTGGCTGTTAGCCATGGGGCTCAGCAGGGAGAGGGGCTCAGCTGCAGGGAGGCACAGGGGCTGCAGGGAGCTGGGCTGGGTGTTACGTGCCTGGGTGAATCTACCTGAGGCCAGTGACTTTTTAATTTTTTTTTTTTTATTATTATTATTATTTTTAATTGAAGCAGGCAGGTAAGGATGTGGGCACCCTGATGCCAGGTGTCTCCCCAGCACAGCCTAGCCCAGCATCTCCCTGCACACCCATGTCCACAGCACCACACTGAGTTCAATCCTAAAGCCTTCTCAAAACTGATGAGGAAACGACCCCTTCCCACCTGTCCATGCCAGGCAGGTGTGCTCAGTCCCACAGGAATCATCCATGAGGACACGGTCCATGCAAAGCCGTGTGCTGGCACAGGGAGCAGGACCCCCCAGCCCTGCCTTGCACCAGTGAGGGGACAGGGCTGTGCTTGACAGCGGGGCAGAGCCTCTAGAGGGCAGCCGGTTCCCAGCAAAAAGCCTTTTTTTGGTGAACAACAACATCCTGCAGCTGTGGCTGCTCCCGGACGGCCGGTCCTGGCTCACCCCGAGCATTCAGATGTGAAGCTCAGAGCCCAGGACAGTGGCCAAAGGCCAGGGGATGGGCAGGCACAGCCAAAGTGGGGCTGGAAACCCACCCCAGGCCTCAGGTGGTGGCACTTGAGCTGTTGCCCATCACAGAGTGAAGGGATGGGACCTTGCATCCCCCAGGGGCTGCCCCCTCAGCAGCCCTGAACGTGGTCTGGAGAGCAATTTGAACCTCACCCAGGTGCCACAGGGCCACAATGTCCCTGCACAGCCTGTACCTTCCCTGCTTATCTCCTGGGGATGCTTTGCTGCCCTGTGTGGCTCATGGGGATGGGGCATCCTTGTGCCTCGGGGGTCACCATTCCCTCCATCAGCACTTTGTCCCACTGGAACATGCAGGTGCTGCCTGCTCCCTGTCCCAGGCTGGAGAGCAGGGGACCATTGGTGACCTCCTGGTAGAACAGTCAGTGAGGGAGACCCGTGGCCCCTGCACTCTGGGCACTTTGGAGGTGAGTTTTCAGGTTGAGCCATTTCAGGTTGAGCCATTTCCTTTGGCTAAACCTGAGCTCTGCTGCCAGGAGTGGCAGAGGGAGGGGATTTGGCTCCTCACAAATGCTGCCAGTTCTCTGAGCTTTGAAGGAGGGGAAAGCCAGATGTCAATCACATCTCTGGCGCTGGGCATCATTGCATGGATGTGTGTTTTGAGTTGGTGTGGGTGTCCCACCTGCCCACCAGCACCTCCCTGTCCCCAGCTGCTGTGACAATGAGAGCCTACAGATTTCAAAAACCGAAAATTTAACAGAAAAAAAGTGCAATTTTGTTTTTCCTCATTAGAGGGCAGCAACAAACCCAGCTGGGATGGGAGAGCTGCCCAACAAAAGGGAGGTCATGGAAAGGAGGAATTACCATTACTGGGATGTACACCCCAATCTGCTGGGGTGAGCAGGGGAAGGGTGGTGGTGCCCACTGGACTCCATTGCTGCACATCTCCTTTCCCAGTGAGGCAAGGCTCCAATGGTTTATTATTTGTATTTCCTCCCCCATCCCCTTTTTAATTTTCTTGTTTGGCTGTAGAAAAATCAAACTCCAGAGTGAAATTCTCAGGAGAATTCGGGACAGAAATGAACTCTCAGAGCGCCCTTCAGGTGGAAGAGAGCTGCTTTGGAGTGAGTGCAGAAATGGGGCAACACTTGCATCCTGAGTGGGGAACAGCACCAGGCAACACGTGGGGAACAAACCGAGACCCACTCATTTATTGTCAAAAAAACCTCAAACTTTACTTGCGTTTCTCTCAATAAATAATTTACAGTATTTACAGGCGGTGACACTCCCGTGGGTCTCAGCACAGGGAGGGGCTGGGGGGGCCTTTCAGAATGCCCCCCCTTTGCCTATGGGGTTTTTTTGTTTTGTTTGTTTGTTTCCAAGTATCGGGTCCTTCTCGGCCACACTTCACCTTTAACCAGAACTGGGTCAAACACAACCAAAATAAAGTGCTTCACTGTTTGCTTCTAAAATAGGGATACCCCGACCACCTCACACCATCAGCCACCACTGGAGCACCCACCTGGACAGAGCCACACCACAACCAGACTTTCCTTGGATGGAAACTGTCCCTAAACCCACAGCATGTCGTGCCATGGGGTGATTGTTTTATAGGAAGGGGAGGTCTTAAGGGAATTATTGACCTGTTGGCACGCTGTGGCTGGGCCAGCTCAGGCAGCTTTCAAGCAGCATTGCCCAGAGGGAGGCTGCACACAGCTGTGGGGTAAACCTCCTCTTTGCCCAGAGATAGATTTTGGCTTTTAAAAGGTGTATTTAGAAGTTCCAGGGAAGATTAAAGTTTGTCTTCTCTAGAACAAAGGAAACAGAAAGTTCAAATCAGCCTGGCTGAGCATTAGTGCATTGGGAAATGAAACTTTCCAGTGCTTGTGGTCCAGTGGCTGCTCCCCTCAGCACCTCCAAACTGTGATATCCTTATTTCAAAATCTCCCTAAACAGAGTATCTGGGGCATCAGCAAACAAAGCAAGGAGTAAAGTAGTAAACACATCTTTTTTGTTTCTTTTCTTTCCTTAAACATTTAAAAACCAATTACATCTTTTCATCTGTACAGTCACACGAGATCAATGCCAGGGCTCTATATATTAAAGAGACAATATAAATTACATCAATTGACACAAGTTTGCATTTCTCAGCTGCTTTACAAATGGAGCTCTAGAGCTGTAAGGACACAATGAATAGTCATGTTCAGTATTTACACCTGCCTCTTGGCACCAGTTCAGATAGCCAAACCAAGCCTGTTCCCACCCCTTTTGGTGCTAGCTTGTCTCAACATGCCCAGAGACCTCCCTTTTGAGAGCAGGAGGTGCCCCCAAGTGTGACATGTGTTTTGGGGCTTGTTTGTGGGAACATCCCCCTGAGGAAAGGTGGGAAATCCACCAAGAGGTCTTGAAGGCGCAGACCAAAGGTGGTCTTGATGTTTGTTCAGTGAGCGATGGGGTGAACCACAGAGGAACATGGAGTGGAGGAGATGGGCAGCACTACGTGGTGAGGGAAGGAGATTTTTGATGGTTTTGAGGCAGGGAACAGACATCTGGAGGCAGCTGGGGGGGGGTCCTCTGCTGCATCCCATCTCCTGGCTGAATTCTGACATTGCCCCATTTCTGATTCAAGCCCAAGGAGGGCTTAAGGTGCAACTGGTCTGCAATGGGGTTGCAAGTCGCGGCCCCAGGATGGGGAGCAGAGCAGAGACCTAGCAGCAAAAAAAAAGAGCACCATGCTCCTGCTCCATCCCAGGGCTGGGCCAGGCTGAGCCACAGGCAGGGAGGGGCTGGAGGGAGGTGCAGGTGGGGTCTCCCACTGAGCAGCCGCCCTGCTGCCAGTTTTAGGGGACCAGAGAGCAAATGGTGTGAGGAACTCATCCAATGCTGGGCAGATGTTGCAGAAACTGCTTGAATACTGGCCAGGTTTCTCCCGTTGCCATCAAGAGTCCACGGTGGGTCCAGGCAGAGACAAGGGAGACAGGAGTAAAACTACTGAGTGAATCAGCCAGGTGAACTGGCTGAAATAGGGGCTGCCTTTGAACCACAACAAATGCAGGACAAGGCTTGAGGAACGTGTCCTCCGTCCACCCAGAAGGTGCCTGGCACCAGCAACCAAGCAAGCGTGGGATCATTGCCCACCATTTTGGCCCCTTGCACCACCTTCTGCAACAACAGGGCCTGTGGGCAGAGCAGGACGTGCCGAAAAGCAGAGCCCAGCCCTGGTGAGCAGGACATCCTGCTGTGCTGTGCTGGCCAGGCTTGGTCCTGTCTCACTGCTCCATGGCTTCCTCGTGGGCTCTGCTCTCTGAAGACAAAGCCATGTTCACACATGCCAGTGTCACAGTCACCACGTGCACAGCTGGGACCGGGGGAGTGCTACAAGGAGAGTAGCTACAAGGGTTCCCCAACACCCACTCCACTGGGAGCAGGAGGACAGGGGAGTGAGGAAGGTCCAGACAAGGTACAGTCCAGCAAAAACTCCTGACTGGTCCCACTGGCAGCACATTCCTCCCAGGCAAGAGCTGGGAAGGTGGAGGACTTGCACCGAGAGAGACTGAGGTCTGAGGACAACCCATGTGGCTCTGATGTCCAACCTCTCGTTTTCCAACACCTGCATCTCATCCCCGGTTGCCTCCTGCTCCCCTTTCCCTTCTTTCCAAGGTGTGAAGGAGCAAACCTCTACAACAAGCACAACCAACACAAACACAGCAGTGCTACCCAGAGGGTGGGATGTGTTCCCGTGGGAGCCGCGTTGCTCGGGGCCAGGACTCGTGTCCTTTCATAGAGGTGCAGCTTGTCTTTGTTGGAGTGAAGCATCTTCACGTCCTCAAAGGCATAGTAAGCAGCCAGCATGAAGTTGACATCCCCCGTGGTGAGGAGGTCAAAGACACAGGACTGGAAGTAGAGGTCCTCCACGGGCAGCTTTTCCCTGCACTTGGCCGTGGCCGTTTCGTAGGTGAAGGCCTCGGGCGGGGCCGGCAGGCTGGGCCCCTTCCTACGGGCACGGCCCTCCGTGGCCTGAGCCGAGCGGATGGTCTGGAAGTCAATCTGCTGGTTGAGTGGACAACCACGGAGGCACAGGTAGAGGCCCTGACTGTCCCGGTCCTCCACGGCGTTGACCACCTCCTCCGGCATGCGCACGGCGAAGGTGAGGTACCGCCCCACCTGCCTCACCACGATGGTGGTGCCGATGTACTTGGCCTGGATCTCGATGTGCTGGCCCGACACCTTCTCTGTGATCTTCAGGCTGTTGGCCCCGTGCTTGTCCCCTCCGTTCTTGGAGCCGTCGACAAAGGCAGCGGGGAGCTCGTCCATCTCTGCCTGGTACACTTTCTGATCCACACACTCCTGGAAGCTCTTGAAGATGATGGTGAGCTGTGGGGGAGGAAAGGAGCATGGTTACAGCCAGTGATGACCACCCGAGAGCACACAGTCACCACCAGCAGTGGGCTGGGAGGCGGAAGGGCTGGATGCTCTGTCCAGACAGAGTGTGACCTTCAGCTCATGGGTAGGTCCTTCATCCTAAGAAGTGGCCCCAACTTTTAGCCCCCCAGACACGGTCATCCTGCTCCAGCAAAAGGGTGAGGACACTGCAGAGATCCAACACCCAGAGGCTGCTTGACTGAATGCACCACCTGGATCTGCCTGTTATCTCCAGGCCCAGCAGAGGAGCTTCCCTGCAGCTGGAGCTGGGTGGAGTATCCCTGCTCACAGGCCTGTGGCAGCATGCCCGTGCATGCAGCACTGCCTCGCCTCCAGGGCTGGCAGATGGCAGCAGGGATGAGCCCTGACTCCCTTGGAGGCTGTGGAGCTTCTCCTCTGACTCCCATGACATTTACATCCCAAAGGCTGGACCAATTTGTTTCCCTAACCAATTGCAGACCAACAGGATTTCTCCCATGGGTCCTTAAACATGTCCTGCTCCATCTCAGCCCCACAGGCACACACATGTTCAGCCTGTTCCAGTGGGATGGCCCTTCTAGGGGTGACTTCGTGGTGGCCTTGGCAGTGCTGGGTTAATGGTTGGACTCGATCTTAAGAGGTTTCTTCCCAACCTTATTGATTCTGATTCAAACACAGTCCAAACATAGTCCTGCCTCCTCAAGCCAGCTGAGCTCAAACACAGGCCCCTTTGCCAGAGGAAGGACCTCACAGTGCTTTCTCTTCCCTTGCTGGCCTGGCTTTTGGAGGGAAGACCTGGGGAGGAAAATGAGTAGAATTTGCAAGTACAAACAGTACAAACTATGTTTCCTCTTTCAGCTCCTGCAGAGTTGCTCTTGCACCTTTCTGCCCCTGAGGGAGAAGTGGCAAAGGGGACCTCCTGCCACATGGGCCCCATGAAGGGGGAGACTGAGACCTGGGCAGGGTGGGGAGGGGCTGGAGAAGAGAGCAGAGAACACAAAGAGCCCCAAGGCTCATCCCATCCTTTCCAGCAGCACAGTGCCCACAGCAGTGCTTCCCACAGCTCACACTGCAGGTCTCATGACTAATCCCTCTTCACCACAAGCCTTTGAGGCAGATAAGGAGAGAAAAGGCTCAATTAAGATGGTGATCCTGCGATCCCAGCAGGTCCTGGGATCCTCAAGGACCACTTTCCTCGAGCCTTCCTTGCAAGCTTCAGCACGTTTTTCATGGCTTTAAGTGGGTTAGGATTTCAGAGCATCATCAAGTATGTTTTAGGAGGTTCATCAGGGATGGATCAGAACCTCTCTGCCAGCTCCAGCTCAGGATAAAGGGGTGACATCCAGAGCAGAGAAGCAGTCCCTGTCCTATAAATGCTTCTCTCCTCTCCCCACACACAGGGAGAAGCAGAACTCCCAGACACAGTGGGACAGGACATTTTCCAAAAGCCAAGTGGATGCCTCCTGCTGAGCCTATGTTTTTCTTTGGCACACAAAGCCCCCTGTTAACTTCAGAGCTTGTGCACCAGGGGCAGCACACCAGTTCCTCAGCTCCGGGTCCCTCCTGAAGCTGAGGCTGTGACACACAAGTCCTGCTGTACCACAGCAGCACATTTTCACTTGGGCTTTCTGTGTTTGCCTTGTGCCTTCAGGATGTTTACTCAGTTTGTTAAAGCACCTCCAGAACAGACTGTTCCCCACAAAATGTCTTGACTTGGCTGCAAACCACAGAGACAACTACAAGCCTGGGTAGAGGGGAAGGCAGAGTGAGGAGCTCAGCTCCCTCCAGGCTTTTCCTGCAAGCTGGAACCTCACTGGAGGGCAGTCCTGGGTTTGCTTGAGCCTTGGGGGTCCCCTAGGAGGTGCCAGCATCATTCCTGATCTGGCTGTTCACAGCAATCTGGAGTCCCAAGGTGGGAGCCCTCTTAATTTGCAGTACCTGGCTTGGCCATGAAGGCCCCTTGAGGTGCAGCACCTCAGCCTGCTCACTGTGATGGGGCTGGATGTGCTCAACAAGAAACCACATTTCAGTGAAGGCTGGGGACAACAGAAGGATAGACATCTGATACTGAGGGCCCAACATTCGAATTTGGAGGAGCTCACACTCTTGGTATTACCCTCCCCAAGGAGATGTAGAAACTGGGGGAGACACAGAGGAAAGAAAGGCTGTTCTGAAGCCTCTGTGCCCTTGCCCACCTCTGTCCAGGGGGACAGGCCTCACCTTGCTGGTGGCAGTGGCCGAGGAGCCAGGCAGCACCGGCGTGTTGGTGACCTGCACATTCAGGTAGTTATTGTCTATGAGCGGCCAAGCCCCCTGCACCTTGCAAGTCTGGAAAGTGTCCGTGAAAGTCCTGAGGTGGGGGTCCCCAAAGAGCCCGCAGTGGGTGTAGTTGGGGGCGGCCGAGTGCTTGTGGAAGCTCTTTTCATAGTGGCAGATCTCGGGGCTGTCGGAGCGCTCCTGGCTGTCCCCGGGGGGCAATGTCCGGAGGCGGGGCTGGGACGTGGGGCCATCCTTGGAGCAGTTGTGCTGCACCATGAGATCGTCTATGCCATGCACGGCCGAGTGGTAGGCCAGGTCTCCCCTGCAGGTGCGGGCGGTGCGGCGGGTGCAGTGCGCGTAGGCCCGCAGCGCCGTGCAGAACTCCGGCGCCTCCTCCGCGCCCAGGTGGTGCGAGCCCGACGTGGCCGCCCAGAACTCAGAGTTGCACTTGAGGATCTTGCATGGAGATGTCACTGAGGGAAGGGAGGAGAACACAAGGGAGGGTCAGTGCTGGCCGGCCTGCGGGTGGGGTGCCCAACTCGACCCACATCCAGAGGCCACGTCCCCCTCCCGCCGCCCAAACTCATGACACCGGCCCGGCCGCGTGACGGGGCCGCGCTCACCAGACGTGACCCTCTCACATGACCCATCCCTCATGCATCAAAGCCAAAGAAACCACCAGGATCTGCCCCAGTTGAAGCCAAAAAGGGAAAGAACATCCAGCCTTTAGACGAATGGCCATGGGGGGAAACCACGGTGTGGAAGAATGGGACATATTCATAAGCAGTGGTGAGGGAGGATCATTTAATGTGGGGGGAGATGCAATGGGGTTTTTAATGCCCTTTTAGGGTTTGACATTCTAAGCTCTGTGCTGTGTGAGTTGCTAGACGCTGTGTCCAGACTGGTCCTCCTTTATGGGCCTGGGAAAACCGAGCAGCATCACAACCACTGCGCCCAGGCTGGAGCAGGACCGGTGCCATGACCCACCCTGCAGCACAGCCAGAGGCCATCCACCACCCCCAGCGCCGCAGCAGTGACGGCTGCAGCACTTGTCCCTGTCCCTGCAGAAAGAAGCAGGAGCCAAAACACCTCTTTCCTGACGTCTGTGCGGCTCTGCCCAGCCCTGGGAGCCCGATCCCCACCACAGCCCGCTGAGAGAGAACAAGAGGTGGAGGAAAAAAAACCGGCACAGCGGGTGCAGGGGTGCCAGCGAGCTCCCGCCTCCCCTTCCCACCCGCCGTGTGTTGCCCAGGCGGAGGCGAAGCCAGAGGCTGCAGGGCCTTTGCCGGGCTCAGCCGCAGCCCTGGTGCTTCCTGGCAAGGCGGAGGAAGGCAAAGAAAATTCAGATCCTGTTTCTTCCCCCCACACACAACGTCTGCTCCCTGGGGCGGTGTGGCTTCCCTGGAGCAGACTTGAAAGCAGCTGTGCGAAAAGCACATGGCCGTTGCTGAATGTCGCAGACACTGCTCTGCCCCTGCCAATTTGGAGTCTTGCTGGGTGAACCCAGGCTCACACTACTTAAAATTCATGGCATTTTCCTTCCTCTCCTCTTAATCGACCCCCTCGGAGCGCTTGGAAACAGGATGGGTTCAGGCAGAAAAGGCAGCAGGAGGAGGAGAAGACAAGCCCCACCATTTCCAGATGCTTTCATGGTGCCTTTTGCAGGCGTACCCATATATTCCTGTCTTGGGACTTGTTTAAAAGAAGCCTGGCAGGGCATCTGTGCCAAAAGTATCTCAGATTTGCTTAGAAAGTTACAAAACCCAGTATTGTTTCAGGGAAAACAGTATGTCTGAGTTTTAAACATCACAGTGCTGGAAACCTAAACAGAGTTGGTGTTGGAAAATCAGAAAGGGAGACTTAAGACTATGAAACACTTGAGCAGTTCGGCTGTGAGAAACAAGCCTGTCTCCTCTCTGTTTCCAAGAAGACTGAAGTGCAAATAGGAAATGGTGACAGGTTCCTCACAGTTTTAAAATTCATGTTTAATAAACTCAGATGCTAGCAACAGCACCGAGAACCTGGGAGCTGTTTGGTCTTGGCAGCATCCCACTTAAACCTGCAAAAAGCTCTGTGGAAAGCCTTTAACTCATCAGTGACCAGAGGTAACTCAACAACAAGGTTCTAAACTGGGACATGGCTCGTGTTTCTGTTAAGTCTTCTGCATGTATGGGTCAAATTTAAAGATGTTTATTATTTCACATCCCTCTCTTGTTCATCCCAAGAGTGTGGTTTTCTGGGACTGTCATAATGGAAGGCAGGAGTCAAAACAGCATGCAGGAGCGTGACCAGTGCCACCACTGCTGGTTATCCCAAACCCTTGTGGCACCAGGCAATTAAAGTCACTGCTCTCCTAGTTGTTATGCTAATGTACAGTTTTAGGATGCCTTGGGGTTTGTGTGGCAGAAGGTGCTGTCACTGCAGCCCCACCTGCCCGCACAGCCCCAGGAGCCGCTGGAGGACACATCCCTGGACACGCAGGAGCCACACACCCCACAGCGCAGTAAGGCATCAGGATGCACTACACAAAACATCTCATCCAGTGAGCAGCTTGCAGAGTCCTGCCTGCAGCACTTTGCCTGCTCCAGCTTTTCAGCTGCTGCTCAGAGGGGACTTTTTAGTAGGAATAAACCCACAGCCTCTTGCTCTTAAAGGAGCTTCACTCACTTGGATGAAGAGACGCAGATGTGAGCTGTGGCTGCCTAGGGACAGAGAGGGCCCTGCTAAACAGCCCCCCAACACCCAGTGCTGGACACATCCTGGTGCTGAGCCTTCCCCACTGCTGCCCTGCCCGGGGTCACACATGACTTTATAAGGTACTGAATTAAAAAATCCCAACCGAAGGGAGGGCAGGGAAGCCCATCTCCTTCCTCCCTGTGCCTGAAGGGGGAGCGTTCTGCTCTAAGATGTTATCACTCCACTTTTGGCACCCATCCCCTTCTGGCTGTTTCGCTCAGGGCCCCATATAAGGCCCGATCTCCAAGCGCAGGTGCCCCGGCGCTGGGCGGTGTGTGAGCCGGGCCCTCCCCGCCCTTTCCCGTGGACATTTCCCCAGCCACCCTCATGGCAAATCCCTCACGCTGCTGGGGAGGGACCACAGCTGACAAAGGCTGGGGAGCAGAGCAAACACGACCCTTACCCCTCCCTCCCAAGCAGCCTTGCCTCGTCCCCTCTGGCAGAAGCTTTGGCACAGTGGTGCAGGCTCATTTGTACCCCGGCCAAGAAACGATGTTTATTCAATTTCGCATAATCTATTTTCCATCGACTCACAATGGTTCTGTTTTTCAACCGCAGATGACTTAGCATGGAAACAAATCCCTCTCCAGCAGGAACCCAGCATGGCTCTCCTGGGATCTGTGAGACATCCCCAGGTCTGGGTGATTTCTCGTCCATGGCAAAGCAGCCTTCATCTCACAGACAGGTGACTTCAACCCCTCCAAGCCACCTCCCAACCCCCGCCATGATCTTCTTTCAAGGCCTTGGTGCCACTCAAACCAGAGAACAACATTTCCTTTGTTATCTTGAAACCAACGGTTTCAGAAAGTTAAAGCCAGAAAAAAAAAAAAAAAAAAATCAGAAAACCACCTGGACTGGGACAGCCCCCTCCCATATCCCCCATTTGTTCAGGGACACTTCCCGTGAGGACTCCTGAGGTCTGTGCCGACTGAAAAGCCACCCCCTTCCTCGGGCAGGCTGTTTCAGGAGTTTATCACCTTTACAAAACACGGGTCTTGGTTCTAAGTGGATTTTATCTGGCTTCATTGTAAGGACATAAAAAGAACCAGCGATTTTCTCCAAAGCAGTAAAAGGTCCGTTAGTAATGAGTGTGTTTCCCACAAAGATATTTACACACTGCAATCAAGTCCCTTGTCAATCCTCCAGATAAGCTAAACGGGTTGCACTTTAAAGTTCTCCTGGAAGGTGTTTGCCCAGCCCCACCATCAGATCTCCCTCCAGCAGCCTCGTTTCCTGCACAATCTACCTTCCCGACAGGACAGGGGGATAAAGGACACGCTCACAACTCTCCCGAGGTCAGCCCTTTAACCAGGACATTGCATTGAGCAGGCGATGAATTGTGACCTTTACCTGAGCTCCTGGTTTGGAAAGCCCTGGTTGTCCATTCAGCAACATCCCACGGACCACCAAACACACACTCAGGCTTCTGGGGTATCTCACGGCCCCAGTCCCACTGCTCCGCCCTCATCATCAGTACATTGCATTACTTGATGTCAAATTAAGTGCTCAAACATACGCACAACACCTAACTTTAACAGCATTTAATTATCAGTGCCCCCCTATTCTCCCTTCAGCTGGTATCAAGTAACTTGGATTTCATTTAACCAAATCAGGCTCTTTCAGAAAACCAGCACAAAACCAACATTTCATCTATCCTCCTGTAATTCCTGTAACAAAGGGAACTACTGGAAATTAATTTCTGTAAGCAAAAGCCAATACTTTTAAGACTCTTGAATGCACGTTCACCAGACCTGTTAATTTTAAAGTGTTCACTGCTAAGCAATGTTTTTTAATATCCTCTTGGTTCCTAACGGGCTGGAAAGTATTTCATCACCCACATGTGATGCAAATACATCATCCCGCGTTTTTCCAAATAGATGGATTGAAGTGTAGATGTGCAAGCCTCACACATGCAGTAAAGGGCCTTTTTGGAGAACACAGTAAAACCTAATTACCTTTGGCCTCAGATCTGAGCACCCAGACTTAGGCTCCTAAACACATATTTATTTAAGTAATCTAAATAAACATATTTGTGCTGACACCTCAATAGGAAAGGCACGATTCTCCAAGGTGCTAAATACCAGCAACATCTGCCAGCTTCAAGGAGATGTGGGCTGCCCTGCTCACAGGCAGACAGCAGTCACCCACCAGCATGAAAATGACCCCAAAAGAGTTAAAAAAAATAATAATAACCCCATTGCTCCTTAAAAACACAGTACAAGGGATTGCTTCCAGAAGTCCCAAGCAAAAACCGAGGGAATGAACAGTGTGATTTGCATCCAGCCCCTCGTTGCTGTTCCTGTCCCAGGGGGTGTCTCCATGAGCCATCCCTCATGGTGGCCATGCTGGACCCACATCTTGATGCCCATGAGGGTTGTAAGGTTAGGTATAAAGCAGTTTTTTTTTTACAATTAGAGTGCTGAGACGCAACCCGTGCTGGGCACAGGTTGCCCAGAGAGGTGGTGGGTGCCTCATTCCCGGAGACATTCAAGAAGCCCCTGCCCATGGAAGGGGCGGGTTGGACGGGTTGACCTTTAAAGGCCCCCCTTCCAACCCAAATCATTCTGTGATTCTATTTTATGACACGGATCAGCCGGCGCCTTGTCACACCAGGGAGAGAAAGGAGCGATTCTGTGCAGCCGTGATGGATGGGATGTCACGGGCAGGGACAGCTCTCCCGCAGCCCCACCGGGCACCGTGGGGCGAGCGAGACCCAAGGGCCACCTGACCCCAGCTCGGTGAAAGGATTTGTGCGGGAAGGCAGCGCCGGGCTCTTCCAGCGACCTCCTTTGAACTGTTAATCAAGCACAATCTTGCAGAATAATAGCCTGGTTATTATTGCCTTGTTTGCATAACAAAGAGGCCCAATAAAACTGATTTGACTGTGCTCAGAGGGGGTGTGAAAGATCAGCCCTGAGAAAAGAGCTGCAGGAATGCAGCAAACTGCTCCAAAGCCTCAACCCAGGAAGAAAGACAATGCAATTTGCCATCAAGAAAAGCCCAATAGACCAATAAATTACCCATGTGCAAAGGGATTAGATCAGGTTTCAGTTGCACTGAAGTGGGGGGAGGACCGGGAGGAGGGAACTGAAGGAGAAAAATAAACCTGACTCTCTTAAAGAGCTGGGGCTCCTATTTTGCAAGGGTGTGCGTGGGGAGGTTGGCTCGGAGGGGCCACCTTCCGCGCTGGGGCCGGGGTTATGCGCGCATTTCCACCGACAAAAGCACCAGATGCATTTAATCCAGGCAAAGGCCCTACTTTGTGTACGATAAAGGGATTCTGGATAAATCCCAGAGCACACCTCAAACCATGCAGCTTCCTTTAACCCAGTCCTTATCCTGCTCAAGAGGATGCTGGGGGAAGGAGAAACCCTTTCCTCGAAGACAGAAGAGGAACACAGAAGGGTTTTTCTCATTTCAGCCCGTGTCAATCGCTAAAGCATCCGGAGGACCTGCCATGGCCAGCTCCTTTCTGTCCTTAGCACCGAGTTCACAGCCCCCCATCTCTCCTCTGCAGGCATCGCAGAGACACGGGACAAGTACAGGCAGGAAACCAGCAGAGTCAGTGTCTTCACCAGCTCCAGCACAAACTGCCGCACGCTGCCGAAGGAGCCCTTGATGGCTCCTGTCACTTAGTCAGCTCTTTTGGCTCCAGACTCGGCTCACGGCTGACCCGGCATGCTCCGCGCCAGCCGGCGCAGCTCTCCCCGGCCGGCACGGACTGCTCCTCCAGGCTCCCCTCGGCATCCGTCTGCAGGGAGAAGGGTGAGCAGGCACCATCGGAGACGGCACCAGCCATGGATGGAGCTGCCAGCCAGGGCCGTGCTGCTCTGAGAACTACCAGCACACCTCGGGGAGTTCATTGGGTATGATGGCCTGAGACGGGGAACCAGCGCAACAAACAACACAGCAACGGAGCCGCAGACTTTGTTCTTGAATGCTCCTCCTGGGATTCGGGCCTCAGCACTGCCTTTGCCACAGCTGTTGAGCTTTTGCCTGCTCAGAGGAAGTGGTGCCAGTGGGTGGTTCAGAAGATGAAGGTTTTATTTCTCCACAGGCTCGTGGATAGAGGACAAGCAGGGAGGGAGACGATAGGACTCTCCTATCTCCAATCTCCTCTGACTCTTCATCTGCAGAAGGGCACTAACAAAGCTGGCTCTCCAGCACAGTGTGCTGCAGGCTGGGAAGCTGTTCTGGAGCTGCTCGACTGACTTTCCCCGTTGGGAGTGCTCCCGGACACTTTCACCAACAGTTCCCAAGAGCTGGTAAATCTCCTCAGGCAAATGGTCCGGTTTAGGGATGAGGACCCTGAAGCTTGTTAAGGCTTTCACCCAGGATGAGAGAGGTGAATTTGCACTCTCATGCCCTGCATGAAGCATCACCCTCACCTTCCCCCTCAGCCACCACCACCCATGTCCCTATCCCTCTGGAGCAGCGGTCCTTGGATAAGGTCACCTCTGCCAGCCACCCCCACCGCCGAGTGTTTCAGGTTTCCAGCAGACATCACTCTCCCCACGCCAAAGCTGTTTTCCCAGGGTGCCTTTGAAGGCAGCGCTGCCACCCACCAGTGCCCGGGGGCCCCCCAGGTGTGGCAGCGGGTCCCTCGCCCTCCTCCCCCTCGCCCGGGCCGCGGCAGGGCTGGCAGGGAAACGCTTTCTGCTCACAGGTGTGGATTCCCTCTAGGAATAATCATCCCCGCTGTGCTCTTGTGAAATTTCAACCCTTCAAACGCAGAGGTAAATGAGATACAAAACGAGGAGATGGAGAAAAGCCCGGAGCACATAAATCTGGATGAGGCAAATTTATACAATTAGATGTCTGCCAAAAAATTGCGGCATCTCAATCGGAGGCGTTGGCTTGCGCAGGGTGTGGGGTGGCAGCTGCCCGGCTGGAAGGCAGCAGCCCCACAAGCCCATCAAGACACCTGACTGACGCTGGAGCCCCAGCTGGAAATGCAGGGGACCTTGTGGATCCCTTCCTGCAGGCTGGGCTCCCACCCAGCACCAGACTCCCTCCCCATTGCTCATACCCCATGGAAGCCACAGTATCTGTTCATCTTTCACAGCCACAGACCTTCAGAGGTTTATTTTTAAATGCTGCCTCTCCTGGGACTCCAGTTTTAATTTTAAGAGGAAAAAGTAACTTTCTAACTGGAACCCACTCCCTCAGTCTCACTGCTCCCCCACTTGTATCCCAGCACAGTAATGCCTTCTCATTGCTGTGGGCTGGCAAAGTTCAGAGTCATGTCCTGCCACATGCCCTTGTCATCTCAGAAAGGGCCAGCTGGAGTGTGTCTCCAGCAGGAGAAAAAGGTAGCTTGTCCAAAACCCAAAATGCCATAGATCATTACTAAGGCTTTGGGGACCAGAGTCAACAGCTGTCCAGGAAGAAGAGGAAACCAAGGGAGGAGAAAATTCCTTGGCCTCAAGTGAAGCTTGCTCTCTGCCTGACCCATAAAACCTGTATGTCAGGGACAGCTCTGTTTGCTGGGAACTGAATGGCCAAACACTTCTAGATGCTCAGGCAGTGCAAAGCGGGACTTGACACCCTTCTGAAGGACCTGCTGTCCCTGCAGCTGTGGGGACATGAGACCCTGGCCACCCCACACACCACGGCCAGGCCGTCAGACAGAGCGGCTCAGTCTGCGCCTACCAGGGCTGCGTGTGTGTCGGAGCCAGCTTGTTCTCTGCAGTGAGAGCCCGATGACTTCATCAAGGGGATGGCATCTGGTTTAGCAGTTGGCTATAATTCAATTCTCCCCCTTGCTGCAGGAATTTCAGCTGGTGGAGCAGTGATTTACTCAGCCGGGCTGCACTTGAGTGCAAAGCAATCTTGAGGCTACAATCGAACGCACTGTTATTTTGAGAGCTCATGGACAAGGGAATAAATATCCTCTCTTCTTTTCATCCCAGTAGCTGCCAAGTGCAGGCTACAGAGCTTTTTAAAGGCATTTAGGAGCTCTTCTCTAACAAGTGCACTCTGGATGCTGTGCATGGTCAGGCAGAACCCTGCCTCCACAGCTCACTCCTGATCTGTGGCATCAGGAAGGGATTTGCCAGGACAGCCAGAAAGTGGCCGGGCAACCCTCACCTGCTCCACCATAGCTGAATCTCCAGGCGAACCCCCATCTTCCCCCAAAACCCTCCCCCATCACCCCAGCACATATCGCTTGTGGATTCCAGCAGCCCTGAGCTCACTACAGCCCTCTTCAAACCACCTGGGACGCTGAGGCTCTTCTGGTCCTGGGTTCCTGCACTACCCCTTACTCCCAAGTTTGGTGTCTGCTCCAAGAAGAAAAGCAAATCAAACCAAATCAAACTCATCCAGATGGATCAAAACCCCTCATCTTTGACCTTTTTCACTGTCTCACCAACACTTATCCCTTGGGAGCAGTAGGGCTTGGCTGTGGGATCCCCTGAAGGACTGACGGGCTGAGGAGGGGCTTGCTTGGGCCACACACTGCCATGCCAGAGCCTACGGATGCTTTATGGGATGTGCCCATCAGGGAGCCAGAAGAGAGACCACAAAACTCATTGTCACTGGGGCCGCAGCCTGGCTCTCCAGGGACAGCAGGTCAGTGCAGAGGCCGAGAAGAGCCCCCAGGTCAGGAAGTTTTTATGGTTGCCCAGCCCTATGAGCACTTTCATGTGCACATCCGACTCAGCACAGCTGTTGAGGCCACAGAGAAAGAAACCTCAGCTGTTCCCATGTTAAACCCAAAGTCAGTCTTAACATTGCCTTGTTCCCAGTAACCAAGGGCCAGGAATTACACGATTTTCTGTGGAAAAAAGCAACATATCCACCCCATCTATATTAAAAACACGGCACCTCCTTCCAGCCCTGCAACATGCCTTGCTGGCAATGGCAGATAACTGTTCCAAGTACAAGACCAGCTCCAAGCTTGCAACAAAACAGGGAAGCCAAAATATTTCCAGGTTTACGTTTGAATCCCTCCCTTCTCCTCTGCCCTGACAACATCCCGCACAGGCGCGTTCCTCCCCTGCCTCCACCTTCCCCAAGATGGGCTCCCTGTTCACAACACTCTGGGGGTTATTTTAGCATCTAAGCCTCCCCATCCCAATTTTGGCTTAATGCTGCCATCACCTCCCTGCTGCTGAGACAAAAGGCATTTATTGAATACTCTGATACACCTCCAATAGGGTTGGATCCTTATCTGGAATCCACTGTGCTGCCTGGATGGACCAAGAGCAGAAAACTCCGAATTTTTATGGAGGCAGGAGTGTATTACAGCCAAAGCTGGAAACAAACAGGGAAAGCCAAAGCAAACCTGAGCCTGCCACACCTGGGGCAAAAACACCCAGGGCAAGATTTTGGAAGTACAAAAGGATCTGCAAGAAAACTAAGCACAGCCTGTACTGGGAGGTTTGGTTCACCCAGGAGATCAGGGTCTCTGCAGGGAGAGCACCCATGAGCATCCAACACTTGGCACAAGCTCCAAGGAGAATTTCTGCCAAGGAAACTGTGAGCAGTGGCCTGCTCTGCCCAGACCTCCTGCCCCAGCTGCCCCACGGTCACCCTGACCCAGGGCCAGAGGATCCAGCCCAAGGGCACTGGACGGTGGGGGCTGCCCAGCAGGCAGCAGGGCGAAGCCACCAGTGTGAGAGCAGCACAAGCAGGAATCCAGCCCGGGCTGTGAGCGTAGGGGGGTTAAGCAAATAAATAAATAGGGCAGGACTTGGCGAGGCACTGATCTGACACGCCGAGCGCCCGCTTGGGCAGCCTCCAGCGGCCCCGCTCACCTGGGGCTCCCAGGAGGGGTGCGAAGCCTCCTTGGTGCTGGGAACCTGCTGGGAACCCACAAATTCCCAGGAAGCACAGGGAAAAAGGGGCAAAAGGATATGGCAGGGAATAAATGCCCCCTCCTTTTCCTACCTTCCCACCCACAAAGCTTTCAAAAAAGCCCCCAGCCTGCTCCCAGCCCAGGGCACGGGGAGCCCCGTCTCCGCCTGCGCCCCGCTCCTGCGGGCTCTGGATCGCCTCGTTCTGCCAGTTCTTTGCACCTTATTTGACTGCTGAAGGGAGAATCAAACAAAGCAGCCAGCCAGATCTCCTATCAAGTTCTTTCTTGCACCGTAAATCTCACAGCCTCGACGCTTTGCAACTCAACCGCTCCGAAAAGGGCGTTAAGCAACACATATGGGAGCAGCTCCAGAGTTTTCAGAAAAAAAAAAAACAAACCGGGGGGTTCAGCTTCCAGCCTGCTGGGAACTTTCATGGGAAAAGTGGGGTCCAGAGAGACACCTCGGTGCTAAGGGCAGCGCAGAAAAGGTCTTCCTGGAAGAGGGCGAAGAGGGCAAAGATGGGAGGAAGGGCGTAAAGCAGTTATTTATTTATTTCCTGCATGTGTGTGCAAGACTACTTCACCTACGGTTATGCAAAAGAAAGGCAGAGGCGATTTAAAAATTAATAAATTAAAATTTTAAAAAAAAAGCAAAGTTTTGCTAAACTGCAAAGAGAGGGAGATTTAAGCCTTAAAGCTTTTCTTTCTCCCTCTTGCTTTCTCTCCATTTTTCCCCCCCTTGCAAGTGAAGAAAAAAAAAAAAAAAAAAAAAAAAAAAAAAAAAAAAAAGAGGTAAAGAAACTGGAGAGTTTTGGAAGGAACAAATCCGCCTCTGTGGACTGGGTTTCCCCTCCCCCAACAAAAACAAGCACTCAGGGCTTGAAGGAATTTGCAGGCAGAGATCTGCCAAAAACATTGTGAAAAACTATGGGGGATTCATTGGAAACAGATGGCGTTTTCAGCTGTAATTCTGAAATTCTCCCCTTTTCTGACACAATACAAACATCGGGGCCGGGGGCGGCGGGGGGGGCCGAGCCCCGCGGCGGGTGCGAGCGGCCGGCCCGGGGGTGCCGATGCTCGCGGGACCATTTGGTTGCCATCCCGCCCTCGGACAGGCACAACAGCTCCCGGCCCGGCCAGGGCAAGGTTTCCAAGCAAACCAGGGCGCTGAGCCCCCCCAGAGCCGTGGGGCGGTGAGGGAAGAAGGGGCGGCCGCCCGGAGCGCCCGCGCATCCCCCGCCCAGGTGCGCATCCCCCGCGGCCGCGCTCCCCCCGCCGGGGCCGTGCGACCCCCGGACCCCCCAGCGACCCCAAATCACAGCGCAGCCACCCCCCGAGCCCCTCGGCCACCGCTCCCTGCCTCTGCCCTCCGCGGGGGCTCGCGGCGAGGACCCCACTGCTCTCACGGCAGAAATTTAGGATGGGGGTGTTCATGTCCCCCCCGGCAGGGTCCCCCCGTCCTTCCACGGCACCCGGGAAGGGGAGAACAAGGTAACCTGGCGCTGTCAGGAGCACCTCCCCGCTGCCTTCGCCGCTTTGATTTCCACCATCTCCTTCCTTGTGGGATGAGGAGCGGGGAGACAAAGAAGATGAGGTCAAGGAAAAAACACCCACCGCAGCTGCTTGGGGATCGGGGAACAGGGGGTGCAAGCACTAAAACTGAGCCCCACTTGCTTATTTTAAACATGTGGCGAACTGCTGCGAGGAGAGGGAGAGGGAAAGAGGCCCAGGGACAGGGGAACGGGGGCGGCGATCCAAGGGCTGCCAGAAACACAAGGAAAAAGTCTGCAAAATAAAGAGGCTGTTTCTTACCTGAAGGGAAGATGCAGAGAAAGACAGGGAGGATTTGGAAAAGTCCCAGGGCTGTGGATCCTGCCCCTCTCCCCATACCCATCCATCCAGCTCGAGCTTTAACCACTATCCTCTCCCTGGAAGAAGAGTTTAAAAAGGGGAAGAAAAAAAAAAAAAAAGGGGGGGGGGGAGAAGGGAAGAGAGGAAGAGGGGAGGAAAAAAAGGGAAAAAATAAATCAATCGAAAGAACTTGAGGGAGGGGGTGGAAAAAACGAAATCAAAAGCCCCGCATGGCTCCGCGGAGCGCAGCAGGCACGGGCGGCCCCAGCTCCGGGCTCTGCACTGAAAGATTACACAGACTTTTTCTCCTTCTCCTCCTCCTCCTCCTCCTCCTCTCCGTCCCCTCCCATTACCCAGCCCCAGCCATCAATCATCCCGCTGCCTCCCAATGCCGGCATCCTCCTCTGCGCCGCCTCCTCCGAGCGCGCCCGCCTCCCCGGCCATGCCGCGGGAAGGGGCGGGAGCGGCCGCGGCCATGGGAGCCCGGCGGGGAGGCGGCGGGGAAAACCAGCCGGGGAGAGCCAGGCCGAGGGGCTGTAGCTGTGCATGGAGCTACCGAGCTCTCCCGTGCCCCGGGGGAAGGGGGTGGCGGTGGTCGCACGCAAGGTGGGCAGCGGGAAGGGCTCTTGGTGGCTGCCCGCCGTCACTGACCGCAGCTCGGGGGCAGTTGGGGAGAGGAGCTGCCTCCCACCCCATCGGGGCTCAACGCCCCCTCTGCCTTCCCTGCCCCTCTCCCCTGGGCCTGCCAAGAGCGCTTTGGATCGCCCAGAAATCAAGCGGTTTGGGATAAAGGGGCTGACGTATAGCAGAGGAGGGAAACTGAGGCAGGGAGGCATTAGGCAGCTGGTGCAGGGTAGGGGTTGTGACAGTGACACTGAGGTCCCCGGCCTGCTGGGGGGTGGTGTCACCTCCAGCACATGGAAGCACCTCCACCTCTTCCTAGCCCTGGCACCATGGTAGGTGAGAGTTTCACAACCGTTCCAGGTCATTCACCCGCACCTGCCCTGGCACTGGCAGCGGTGAAGTAACCCCAGGTGACTCAGAAACAGCAAGTCTCATAGATCCTTATCATAAGGCTGGCACTCCTTAGTACTGGGATGGCTGTCAGGTACCCCAAATCCAGCTGCCAGCCCACCAAGATGGGATGACTAAACAATACCTACACTCTCTCAGGACCTCCACCACTGCCTCCTCTGCACCACCAGCCCACATACAGACCTGGATGTTCAGCTTTCACTGGGGAAGGTCTCACCAGTTATGTTGGTAGGGTTGTCCTGGGGTCTCACTTTTAAGCCTCCCTTAGAGACCCTCTGGGCAGTCCCAGGCAGACACCAACCCTGGGAGAACCCTGCCTGCTCACAGACCATCAGATGGGGCAGCAGCTTGGAGCACACAGGTGTTTGCCTGCTGGCTTTCAAGAGCCTGCTCTTCCTCCTGCAAGGCCACAGCGTGCGGAGGTGAGCAGATTGGATCTGCATCCCCACCGTCCCAGGGGTCTGTGCCACCCATGAGAGAGCTAGGCCAGGAGGAAGGCATCCACTTAGCTTGGAACTCTTAAAAATTTCCCTTGAGGGATGTTTAGCCACAGTGAACTAAGAGCACTTCTGAATGAGGGTACCCACCACGGGTGTAGGCTTTAATCACTTCCCTGTTTTGGATCATTAGCTCTCCTTTGATGGTGTGTCCCCTTGCTATCCTGATGTTTCATCTCCTTTCTTTTGGGGTTCTTATACAAAGAATAAAAGGATGCTGGTTGTTGTACACCACCCTTCTCCCAACTCTGTGAGACCATGTGTCTATCTTCCTGTAGGTTGGTATAGGCTGGGTTACTCCTTCACATTTCTTCTAATTATTCTTGGAAACCTCCTTTTCTAGCTCATAAATATCCTTAAGGATGCTTTTTTGAGTGACTGAGGTTTAAAGTCTCCAACAAGATTTGTGATCTCCTCCCTGTCACGGATTCAATCTGTGATCCATTACAACAAATATCCTATAGAAAGAGGAAGAGGAGATGGGAATAAATATCCAAGAAGCGAAGATATCTTTTAACACCAGTCTATTTCTCCATGAGGGGAGTGAGCCCCCATGCCTCCAAATGAAGGAGGAGCTTCTCTGGGGCTTTATCCAGGCTGCAACAGGAATTAAAACACTGCAGCTTTTCCATCTGGGACCCAGATGGGATCCAAAAATCCTGTGGCCTTGCCTGCCTAACGGAATATCTGTCTTGGTCCTGCTGGTCCTAGAGCTGTGCTCAGACGGTGTCCACTAAAGTCAGAGGGAGCTCTGTGTGCAGAGGAGCTGCCAGAGTGGGCAGAGCTGGGCAGGAGATGAAAGCTGGCAGGCCGGATCCAGACCTGTAGCAGAGGCAGTGTGGGAGGAACGCCGACTCGAAGCACCTCTTTGTGGGGGATGTCAAACAGGGGCAAATATGTCCAAACCCTGCCAGCTGCTCCTACCACCCAAGAAGAAATGCCTGCTGATGGGATGTGTAGGCAGCTGGAGCTGGAAGGGGCCTGGGGGGAGGAGAGAGAGGGTCTGTGAGCTGGGGAGAGCCCAGGAAAGCAGGGGGAGAGATCCAGGGGATGGGGTTCCAGACCTCAAATCCCTTCCTCATGCTCCAACCCTCTCCTCTTGCAGTGAGACTTTTGCTTTTACTTCAAAATGAAAAACATAATTTCTGCTGTTATCCTGACTGATGACATCTAACATGATCTGTTTAACTTAAAAAAAAACCAAAAAAAAAACAACCAAACAAAATCTGAATGACGAACTTTTAAAACCCAGCTGTTAAATAGCTGCTGCGAGGCTGCTTTGATGGTTTGACCTAAAGCAGCCACTTTGGTATTGCCGTTCTGGGGCAGGCTGACACATTGCAACGATAGCCTGGAATCCAGGCTGAGGCATTATAGTTAAAATAAGACCCTTGATGGAAATTCTGCCTTTGGTGTAGGGAAAACTGTGCTGCCATAAAGCAACGGTCGGATGCCCCTGGCTCCAGTTTGTAAAAATTTCTCCTTGATTTTGCTCCGTTGCATCATGCATTGCAAATGGGATTGCTGTTCTTGGCACGGATCAAAGCAGCGGATTTCGCTGGAGAAAACAACAGATGTGTCCAAACCGTAACTTCAGGGAGGAAAAGGCCCCAAATAAGGTGTGTTTCTGAAATCCTGCTCCCCCCTTACACGTTTTCGAAATAAACTTCACCCTTCTGTTTAGCTGAATCAAAGATCTGGGCTTTACATCGCCTACTGAATCAGGGGCTGTGTGAAATTCAGATCTCTGCCCTGCGGAATGGGGATATCTAGGCTTGGAAATGTGGAGCGACTGCATTTCCCCCAACTTCTTTCCTTCTCAGAGCCCGTCCAGGACTCCTGCTCAGGCAGCCCGATGCAAACAGAGTGTGGGAAACCACCCACCACTGAAATGCAGCCACTGCAGCGGCTCAGCTCCGGGGCACAGGCACCTCCGTGGTCATCTGTTGATGCCGTGTTTGGTGTCATTGTGGAGGGGTGACACAGCCTTCTCCCAGGTATTTGCAGGGTGCTGGAGGAGCCACAGTTCCCGTGGGACACTCAGCCGGGATCGCTGGGCTGAGCTTTCCTTTCCCCGCCCTGCGTGGCTTTTCTCACACCGTGCCTGGCTGTGGGCTCCGGTGGGGCTGAGTGAGTGTGGCTGATTTGAACCCAGAGGTTTGCAGATGAGGGCTCCCCTTACAGCCTTCCTAATGGAATCATTCACTACCTGTAATTATATGGCTAAAATAGTAAACACGGGGATTTCTGAGGGCTGCAACTAGTAGTTAGAGGAATGGATGTCAGGGCTCCTGGTCTGCTCCTGACTCTCCCGTGAACTTTCCATGTGGCCACTTTTCACACCACTATCTCCACACTCGTGCCTTTGCCTGCTCTGCCTCGGGACAGGGTGTTCAATTCCTGGCCTGTCTGGGATAAGCCATAATCACTCCTGCAGGAAGCTAATCCTGAAATGCTCTGCAGGGATATGTGTGTGTTTGGGGTGAGCAGCAAAAAGCAAGCTGCTCCTTAGAGGAGGAAGAAAGGAAGTTTGGAGTAGAAACCCCCAAGTTGTTGTCTGGAGAGGTTTGACAGCTGATCCCAGAATTTTTGTGGGCATAAAAGCAAACGCTTGTGCTCTGAACAATTCCCTTACTAAAGGAAAAAAAATCTGAAGAAGAAGAAACAAAAAACCCCTGACATCTTTATGCAGTAACAGCCACCTCTGATGTCTTCAATTAATTTTAAAGACCTTCCTTTTACTCATCATTCCATTTTTTATCATTTTGTAATTCCCCTGGCTGACCAAGCAGACACTGTCCATGAGCTGTGCACCCAAAGCTGCAGCATACACATCTAAATCCCCTTCCCTTGCAATGTTTCCTTGCAGGTAGAGCAGGAAAATGTCCCCCCAAGATCTCCTTGGTGCTCTGCACTGAACTTTGGAATCAGCTGCACAGGGCAGGCAGAGGGGATGGAACAGAGCTGGGCTTTGAAGAGCGACCCACTCCTGCATAGCGAGGTGTAGAGAGGAGTTTGTTGGTTTATCTAAATCCTCCTTGCCACAGCTGCCCCTGTGAACATCAGCCTCAGCAAGCTGGCTGTGTAAAACGGGGCCAGTTGTGAAAGGTGGAAAAAAAACCATACAGCTTTGTGCCACCAGTAAATGAAAAGTAGGAACTCTTTGTTGACCTGCATCCTTGCATCTGCAGATTAACTGATTATCAGCAGCCCCCACTGAAGTCACAGTGGGTAACCTTTCCTCAAATTGCCTGCTCCAAGCTCACAGCCATAAAAATCTAAATGCTGAAAAACACCCAGGCTGCATAAGGGGAAGGGAAGATGGGCTGGTAGAAAACTTTCAGTCTCATCCATAACAGAAAGCAAAACAAGCAGGGATATTTTAAGGCAAGTAGAGCCTCATCACATCAGCTTTTTGGGGTTTTTTTTGGCTTGTAACATTCATTTATGTCTCTCCTTTTCCCTTGCTTGCAAAGCACCTGGGGGGGTGAGGCCTCATTCCTCCATATGGGAGTTTGTAACCATCCCTGTTCAACAGTGCTTGGAGGGCTGGCTGGAAATCTGTATATTTAGTACTCTGAAGGGAGCTGGTCTTCCTGGCCCAGTCTCCTCTTTGGGGTAGATATCAAGCAATATCTCTGTAGTGTGTCTTCTTCACATCTGGGATCCCCTCTAAGCAAAAATAGAAGATGGGCTGGGAGGTTCCCAAGAGCAAGTTCAAATGGCCAAATGTCAGCACAGCAGAGAAGATGGATAAGTCTGAACTGCCAAAAAATGATCAGAATCATAGAATCACAGAATGGTTGGAGTTGGAAGGGGCCTTAAAGATCATCTGGTTCTGATCCCCCTGACATGGGCAGGGACACCAGAAGAATTGCAGAGAACTGGGTGTTCATCAGCAGAGACAGGAGCCAGTCTGTGTGATGGGACAGTCTTTTTTGCTGCTTTTAAAAGCTCCTGACAACCCGAGAAAGTGCAAACACAGCTCACTAATTCCTCTCCTCTGACTGACAGGTCAGCTAAGGACATCTCCTGATCCTATTTAAAGGTGGGAGATGGCATCGAGTGCTTGCAAGTCTCCATCTGCAGCCCTTCGAGCAAGGGGTGTTTGAAGGATCGTCTGGAAAAAGCTCTGTGAAACCCAATCACCTTTGCCAGGTCTCCTTCTGTCAATTAATGGCAGCAGTGGCCAGAAATACAACCCAACACAGGATGCTTTCCCTGTGTTCTTGGTGGTGAAACACTGGGTGACAGTGTCCTCAGCGAATTTAAAACTTTGTCCTGAATATCAGAGAAAGTGACATTCCTTCCTATGGGGAAAAGTAAAGCCCAACCCAAACCCAAAGAACTTTAATCCAGCACCTCTGTGGGTATTTTGGCAAACAAAAATTGGAGGTTTTGTGGAAGGGGAGCATCTTGGAGCTGGCACCAGGAGTCTTCCTGGGTGTGCCTGACTGGGGCTGGGCTGGGTTAGGGTTGGGCTGGGATTAAGGTTGGGACTGCGACTGGGGCTGGAGCTGGGACTAGGGCAGGGTTGGAGCTGAGCTGGGACTGGGATGCACTGGGCTGGCACTGGGATTGGACTGGGATTGGGCTGGGCCGGGGCTGCGGCCCCACTGGGTGGTGCTGTTATCCCTGCGCCGCCTGCGAAAGTATCCAGTTTATAAAATAAATGCAATCCAACGCCGCCTTAAACCACATGACATAACAGCAGCTTGCGAGCTCCCATTAAAATCTCAATTTGGGGAAATTGATTCTACCTCTGAGCAATTGCGATGCAATTACTCCAACAGGCAGCAATCAAGAATCACATCAAAACAACACCAAACTTTCATCTCCTGCCTCGCAACCACCACCACAACAAAAAGCACCTGTCTTGTGAACGCAGCCCGGTTTCCATAAATATATGTAATTTTTAGGAAAGGCAACGTGCATGTCCCGGAATGGAAGCTTGGACAGGGGCTGCTCTGGCTGGTGCGTCTGAGCTGTCCTGTCTGGCTGCTATCATCTGTCCCCCCCGTCTCCTGGAGGAGGTTTTGGGCTATTTACGGACTCAGGACATCAGCAACGAAGCCGCTCCCCCTGCCCTGCCAGCTGCCCATCCTCTCCCTGCGCACAGACGTGCCCATGCCAGCCGTGTCCCACATCTGCCCAGCTGTCACCCTCCACCTTCCTTCCCTCGGAGCTCGGAAACCCCCCCAAGCACTTTGCAACCAGGGGAGTTCAGGGCAAGCTTTGTGTCCCCGCTCCGGTCTCGATAACCGCGATCAGCCCCGGGATGAGCTATCCAAGGGAAAAAAGGGGAAATATTGGGGAGGATGTTTGCAGTTCTCATCAGTGGTCTGCAAGGAATTACTCGAGTGACTTAGCGCAGCAGGGAGCAGCTTTAGTGGCAAGCATCAGAAGGGAGGATAAATGAATAACCTCATGCACGCCAGCTAGCGCCGAGCCGGGCAGGGAGCGCTGGGCAGGGGAAGTGGGAAGAATCGAGGTTCCTTATAAAAACGGCCGGGGAGGGGGAGCCAGGAGGGGACCGGGAGCCTCAACAGGTCCAGAGGAGGAAGGGCCATGCAGGGAGCCGGGGGACATGCGGCCGGGGGGGCCCCCAGCCCCCGCCCCGCTTACCTTGGCGGCCGCATCAGCCTCTCCAGCCCCGCGGGGGTCGGTGCAGGCAGCGGCGGCTTTTTAAATATATAGATATATATATATATATTTTTCCAGGAAGGGTAAATAAAACAAAAATAAAAAACCGAAATAAAATAAAACTCAAACGAAATAAAATAGTAAAAGCCCCCAAGGGTCGAAGTGGGGCTGGCGGGGGGGTTGGGGCCGAGGGGCGCGGGCAGCCCCCCGCCCTGCGGGCAGCCCCGGCGGGGTGCAGGCGGCCTCGCTCAGCGGGACGCGGGGAGCCGCATCGCCTTCCCGGAGCATGTGAGAGGCAGCAGAGGAGATAGAGCCAGATAGGGAGGTCCCCTCCCTCCTCCCTCCTTCCCTTCTCCCTCCTCCCTCCTTCCCTCCGCACACGCTGAGCAGCGTCGTTCGCAAGGAGCGGCAGAGGGAGGGAGGCAGGGAGGGAGGGAGGCACAGCCCCGGCCCCGCGGAGGGGGGGGCTGGGGGTCTCCGCTGCAACACCCCCGAGCCCCAGCACCCCCTCTCCGTGTGCAGGCAGACAGGGCTGGGGGGCGTGGAGGAGGATTTCAAGGTTTTCCCGGAGAGGTGGGGATGCTCCACCTGCAGCAGGAGGGGATGAAGGGGAAGTGAGGTTTGGGGGCACCCCCCTCTCCAGCCCCTGGGCTGTGTGTAGGTGCTGAGAGCATCTTTACATTGATGGGGGATTGTGACAAAGACTGGGACTGGGGCTGGGAGGAGAGCCCTCAGCAGGATTGTGTGGTGAGGAAGGGATAGAGACCCCAGGCTGGCCTAAGAGCCCCTCAGTGTAATCGCCCACCCCAGCATTGCCCAGAGCCGGGCAGTGTGGCAGCTCACCCCCAAGCCTCCCCACCCCTCCTGGGGTGAGCACCCGTCTCCCAGAGAGGCCTGTGGGGGCTGGTTTTGGCAGGCACTGGTACCAGGCCGATGGGAAAGCTCTGGGTTCCGGGCTGTGCCAAGCAAAGTGTCAGACACACAATTAATTACTGCAGCCCCAGAGCCACAAACACTAAATATGCTGTCGCCGTAGTGCGTGGATAATAGCAGCCCTTTGCAAAGTGTTTCTTTCTCCCCTTTCTCCTCTGTGTGCAAGAGACAGCCACTGCAGAGAGCAGCTCTCCACTGCTTGATTAAGTCAGCAATGAAGACAAAATGTGCCTGAACAGCTCAGGCTTAAGGAGGGATTTGAGTGTGTGTAAGGTACAAATTAGAAAATGGATGTGATTTAATCACAACAAATCTAAACAGCCCTGCTACAGAAACCTTGCCATCAAAGAGGGCTTTCTCTTAAATGTGGACACAGTGACTGTACAGTCCTGACAAAGGAACAGCGTGTTTGGGGATGAGTTATTAAAGCAGGAACAGAGAGAAGACTGGGGAAAGCCTGATGTATACCAGATAAGTTATCAGTTATAGAAGGAACGGCTTCCTTCCGTAATAATTATTGGCAAATCAGTCCTCAGTTCTGGATACTGTGGTGTCTGGACACCACAGCAAAGACAGAGCAGCTTCTGTCAGGCTTGGGATGCTGCACAGACAGGAAACCAGGCACAGGCCCTGCCTGGGAGAAGGTAAACTGCTGGTTTGGAGGAGCCCAAGTGAATGCAGCAGACAAAGAAGAGGGGGGAGAAGTGATGGCAAGCCCAGGCCTTGCTGCAGGTGTGCACAGTGGGTCGGGCGCGCGTCCCAGGCTGTAAAATACTGCACACTGGAGCGTTACTAATCCCAGCTCTTGGGGACTGTGCCCCTGCTGGCCGGGGGGGCATTGCCACCGCAACCACAGCAGCTTTGGCTGTGCCGGGGAAGGGCTGCCCTGAGAAGACAAAGCACAAGACAGAAGAATGCTAATGCACGGGGCGCTGAGGTGCCTTGGTAACAGCAGCGGAGCATTGCGGCGGCAGCAAATTGGTGCTGAGCCCGGTTCCTGTGGGGAGCCAGGAGCCCCGAAGCAGGGAGGCTCCAGCAAGGCACAGCTGCACTCATGGGAACTCTCAGAAGTCTCCGCTGGCCATTTCCCCCAGCTCTTATCAGCGCGCCCGTTAATCTTTGGCATCACAACAGGAGTTGGCACCTCCAGTTCCAGGTGCAAGGTGCATGTCTTTGACCTTGCCACTTCCTCCATAAACACCCTGCGAGGTGTAGAAGCAACAACGGCCCTTCATGGGCACCTTCTGCGTGAGCTTCACCCCTGTGGTGACAGCAACACCCAGCCAGCAGGGCATTGCTGGGTGGCTGCGGGTCCTGGGGCAAGAGAAGGATTCCATGGGGAGTCTCCATATTGTCCTTCAGGGAAGCTCCAAGAGCACTGATGTAAATTTGGTCCCCATGTGCGAAGTAGAGCCAGGTTAAAATTAGATCCGGCATTTTCAGATTTCCCTTTTCTTTGCTTGTCTGGTGAATCCCCAGTTTGGTGCCTGTGACCAGTCTCTTAGTCCTGGAGATGAATTTACCACCCTGCCTGTGCAGGGCCCTTCCTGGCCACAAACCAAACAAAGCAAATAGTGCCAGTAGAGTTTGTCCTTCCAGAGATGATTAAGACAACACAAGTGAACAGGCAGTTAAAGGAGGAGCTTGGCCATGGGAGAAGAGGAACAGTAGCACGAGACCCATTATCAGGAGGCAGGTGGCTGTCCTGAGAAGCAGAAGGGCTCAGGTGACCTGGGGAATATTGATGGGTTGGGACATAAAATCATAGAATGGTTTGGGCTGGAAGGGGCTTAAAGATCATCCAGTTCCAGCCCCCCTGCCATGGGGTATGTGGCAGAGATCACAGCTCACTGACACTGATGGAAATCATCTTCAAGAGTTTGTGGTCACCACCAGGCTGACACGCAGGTGCAACACGAGCTTTTCATCTGCCACTTCCATCCATGCATGAGGATTGCCTAAACCTATTATTTTGAAGGCATTTTCCATGCTGCAGCTATCTTCCTTGACCTCTAAAAGATCTGGCTGATCCTGATCTCAAGATGAAAGATTGCCACCTCACGGGCTGTGAACACCCGTCTGTGAGATTAGTCCCTGAATTATTAATACAATCAATGACTACCTCTTTTCATCCTGGAAGAGGCACAAAGGAAAGCTTCGGGGGCCCTGAAAGGGAGGGAGGATTCTCGAGCAAGGGGGAAGAAGTCACCAGTGGAAACTGGTTTTTCTTTGGGTGGAAACGCCTCCTGTGTCTGTTTTATTTTGGAGGCAGGAACAATGGCACCATTCAGGAGGTGACAACCCAGCTGTGTTGGTAGGGCTGGTTGTGGCTCTGGGGACTGTGTCCCCAAGGGAAGGCATCCTTCCTTCCAGCCCCTTTCCTGCATTCAGTGCATCATGGGCTGCACTGAAATGGGGGCCCAGAGAGCCTGAACTGCAGAGCTAAAGCATGCTGAGCTGTCAAGGAGAGGAGGAGCTGGGGAGCAGGGGATGTCTTCATCCTTCCAGTGCCACAACACTCTCAACACCTGCACTCACAGGTGAGACTTGGACTGCAGGCAGGTGACAGAGCCTGTGTTTTTTGGGGTGCATGGTGGGTTCCTTCACCATGGGAAGGATCTGGATGTCACCAGACTGGGATGAGGGATGGACTGCAAGGCCATGCTTTTGCTGCTTGGAGCACAGTAGCCTTTCCTTTCCCATCTTCCCTGTGGAAGCTTCAGTGTTGTGACCATGTTCTGCTGGGTCTCTGTCCTGACCCTTACACTTTTCCTTGGCTTGAGCCTGACTGACCTATTTGAGACATTTTGGTGATATTGGTTCCTTTCTCCTTTCCCTGTTGCATTTGGGAGGAAGGTACCATGGCCCTATCCTCATCAAGGACCAGAGAAAACTCCCCAGTTCTGAGCCCCACATAGAAAATGAAGCTAGTTGGAAACCAAAAATAAAATACTATCTTTGCTCCATTTTTCAGGAGGTTAAAAAAAACCTCATTGTGCTAGTGAAGCTATTCTTTCTGCATAGATAATGTAAAGCATTGCTTCAGTGCTGGCCAAAATGTCTGAGAAACATTTTTTTCCTCCTCCTTTTCATTAAACTTCATATTAACATTGCAAATAAGATAAGAAAAGAAGTGTTCAGTTACGATTATGTAGCGCTTTGTGATCACAAACAGATTCTGTAATCCCTACTCAGGGGGTTTCAGAGCTGAATTTAGCTTATTTCAGAGTACAAAGTTGAGCTCAGCCAAGACTGCTCTCCTACTCCGTATGATCCTCATCTGTGCTCTGGTCACACAAGGGACCCGTGGCAAGCCAGGCTGCACAGCCAACATCTCACAGATGCATCAGCTGCCCTGGCTGGGGACCAAACCTCCTTTTTGCCTATGCAGCTATTTATTAATTTTCTTCTACCTATTAGTTTTAAACTGATGTTTGCTTCAAGCATCAAAACCTGGTACTGGTTCAGCTGCAGCTGCTGGTGGGCTCATTCCCAGAGATGTGAAGCTCTTCACTGTGGTTGAAAGTGAGGGTCTATGGGCTCTGACCTGGTCAGTGTTGTCCTCTCCTTGGTAGGGCCAAGGCCCATGGGCAAAGGCAGGATCCTGAGCAGGTGGAAATACTCCTCCTCCCTCACCTGTGCTTCTAAACTGACCCTAAAGTATTTGCAGCAGGCATGGGAGTAGTCCCTTCGGTTCAGCATGGCCATCCTGTGTTTAAATTTAGGCATGAGTGAGTTGAAATACGTGACTGAGAGCCTTGAGTGACATTTGCAGTAGAGCAACCCCTGGCACTTAATGGACTTAATTGAGCAATGCAATCCACAGCAAATGTGAAATTCAGTGCCAGGCTGTGCATGGATAAAGCTACAGAGACAGAGAGATGGACAGGAGTCAAGTGTATCTGGACTTCTGGAGAGCAGCCCCAGCTGCTCATGGCTTCTGCTGTCATTCCTTGACTTTGTGTCACAAGATGGAAAGAGCAGAGGATGGAAGGTCAGTGGCAAGAGGATGCCCTCTCCACAAAAATAGTCCTTTGCTGTGCTGCAGAGCTCTACCTCCATTTCCAGGCAGCTGTTAGAGAAACATTTTTACATCATTACGTCTCCTAGAGCGATCCACGAAGAGTAGCTTAGGGAGGCATTAGGGTTTTATGTGAGTTTAGGTTGCAGTTTGCAAAAGTGCTTTGTTCCTAAATTGCTGATTAGGTTTGCTGCAGACACTGGTGCAGAGGCAAGTCTGGCTAGAAGGTGAGTAAAAAGTCACCTGCCAAGCAATTTGAAGAGCTTAGGCCTCCCCAGATAATTCAGTTCCATCAGGTGACTCTTGAAGGACACCACCAGAAGAGCCTCCAGTTCAGAAGGCTGCACCTGGAGAGGGAGTGGTGAGGTAAAATTAAATTCAACTGAAAAGTTCAGCTAAGGGTTTTGGGGTTGTTCTGGAGAGATAGTGTTGATTTCAACATCAACCACTAGAAATAAAGACTGATGCAGGTCTGAGCTCCAAAAAGCAGAGGAGCAATGTGGAAGGTCTCAATACCAGCAAAACGGCACGAAGACCCCGAAGAAGCGTTAAATAATTAATACAAATGTCTGAAGGCACCTTAGACCTTCCTCCCTGTTTCAGGCTATGCCTTGCAGGGAGATTGGCCAAGCATCCCAAACCCTTGTGCCCCGTGCAGGGCTGATGTCCCCCGTCCCCGGGACCAGCCTCCCTCCCCTCGCTGCCGGGCGCTCGCTGTCACTCCCTGCTCCGCTCCAGCGCCTCCTTCACCGGGGGAATACAAATTGGGCAGCACTGAAGCATATGGAGGGGAAGAATGCTCAGCTGTGAATTTCGGGGACGGGTATTATACAAACCCAGCCACCAGCACGTCACCTTTTCAAAGGCTTCAAATCCCCTACAAATTGCTTCTGAATGACAATGGGAATTTCTCGCCCTTCACAAAGCCCCCCGTATTAGCATCTTTATTGGAATAAACTAGCTAATTTCTGCAGTCGAAGGGCTGGTCTGGAGAATCCGTAATTCTAATTAGATGGATATTCATCAGCACCCTGATGCTTGCGGGGTGTCTGGTCCTGCGAGGGGCTGCCACCTGCCCAAGTGTGGATCAGACAAAGGGAAGGGGAGCGTTCAGTCCCTGGGGCCAGCAGCAAAGCAGGACATTGCAGGGACCGAGGGGTCCTTGTAATCCTCAATTTGTTCTTTGTGCCATTTGTTAATTCCCAGGCACAGGGTGGGGAGCCTGTGCTTGCAGGAATAATGATAAATCTGTGCCCTTCACTGTCCGTCAGGTCCCTGTATGGCAAATAAACCTACAGCTGAGCAAGGCTGGCTGTGTCCTGACTACACTTCAGGAGTAGAAGGAGAGTCAGTCTGTCTGTCTGTCCATCCTGAATAACTGCATAACAGCTTGTCATTAAAACCAGCATTTGTCTTGGAGAAGGGCTGTTGCCTTGCAGTTGGCAGTGGTGCACAGATGAAATTTCTTTGTTGCTACCAATGGATTCCATAAAGAGAAAAGAAAAAGAGAAGAGATAAGCGAAAATCCATAAATATAAACACCCCAAAACTAAAGCTTGATGATTTTGTAGGGAAGCAGATCTTATTTCTCACTATGCAATTGAAAATGTGAAGACTTGGGAGGGCTTTTCCTGGACACGTGCTCCCTGGAGCATTAATTAATTGGGCATTCACAGGGCAGTACTGGCCTGGCTCATAGCCAGGATGGCTCAGGACTGTCCCAGGACTGCCCCCACAAAAAATCCTCATCTATAACCCAGGTACCAGCCATGCTGCTTTAGCTGCAGTGTTAACAAGAGGGAGAATGAGTGATGTGCCTTTCTGCCTGTAGCAGGTATCTTTGATCTGCTTGGCCAGAAGTTGCTCAGATCAGTTGCATTCAGTGGCTCTCAGTGTCAGCAGGGCAATATTTTCCCTTTGTTTTTATGTTAAACTCTTGGATTTAAACCATGGGGCATGGCTGTTCAGGAGCATTGAATTCTCCATGGTGTCATTTGTGGGGGACAGATCCTTCAGATTTTATTCTCTTACAAGGTCAGGCTTGGTGGAGGAATGCTGAAAATGTCTCATCCCTGTGCTGAATAAACACAGCCCGAGGGCAAAGCAAGGCTAGTTTTGACACTGTCTGTCTAATTGTCAGAACAGTGAAGCCCCCCAGATGTGCAGCACCAGAGGCAGAGCTGGTGGCCCCAGAGTCCTCATAACTGCTGTGCCTCTCCCAGTGTGCTGTGGTCCAGGCAAAGCAGCAATCCCATGCCAGGCTGCTGTCCCCATGCTTCCCCCATGGATAAATCTGTGCCCAGTGAGCTCCTGAGAGCAGCTCACTGCCCTCCACGCAGAGCACCAACCACCCAGTGTGCAAACCCATTCCTTTCTCTGCCTCCCACCTCTCCGAGGGTTAATGGAAACAGGAGATGGGCTGCTGAAATGCCAGTAAACAAGGCTCAGCTGCTGAGGGGGAGAAGGTCAAAGGACAAAAATGAGAACAAGTCTGTGCTCAGCCCTGCGGCTGCTGCTGCCACCTGCCCCGGCCCCAGGATGGAAATTGCTGCTTGACTCTCCCTTCCTCCTGTTGAAGGTGTCACCCTTCATCCAGGCTCTCTTTGTATTTCAATGGATTTGCCAGAGGCTTTCTTCTCCCCCAGACCAGTGGCAGGGAGTTCCGTGGATGCAAATTGCCTCCTTCTAGGTTTTTCTGAGATGGAGACACAAGGGTTCCTGCTGAGGAGGGGATTTGACCCAAAAGGTGCAGAGCAGTGAGGTTTGCTTCCCATCACCCAAAAACTGCTAGGCCACCCCCTGCCTGATGCAACACCTTACACAGGCAGATTGCAGAGCCTGAACCGTGGTGCTGCCTGCTTTGTGATCATGGGTGAGCCTTGCTGCAGACTGATTTATGCTGGGAAAAATCATATTTGAGAATATTTTCCCCAGGCACTGATAGGCAGCCACTGCTGGGGTGGGATGTGGGAGCCTTGATATAGGTTTTCCTATCCCTTGCCAGTGCTCCTATCCCAAGTATCAGCCATCTTTCAGCAGTGCTCCAGTGATGGGATTAACGTGCATTAGGAGGTTTTGTTCTCATCTCTCCCTGGGAGGATCAGATGCAGTGAAATATCTCATTTTGCTGGTTGCTTTTTGAAAAATGTGTGGTATGTGTTAATGTTAGAAAGGCAAGGTCAAAGGAACAGGACCGCAGGACACAGGGCTGGAAAAACCCTTTTAGGGCAAGGGTTTGGTCCATGTTATTGTAGCCCTCTTTGCACTGTTTTAGAAGCAGTGCAGTTGTTTACCCCCAGCACATGTGCTGCAAGGCTGCTCCTGGATCCCAATTGTTTTCTGTGAAGAAATGTGGAAGAAAAGCTGCAGATCTTGTGTCACTTGTCCTTCAACAAGAGAACAAGCCTGGTGCCAACTCAGCACAAACTCCATCTGCTGCACCTACAGGCATTAGCCTGCCTTGGGGGTTTCTGCTCTGCCCAAGGAATACAAGTTGTTGCTGATATTTATCCCAAAGTTTTTCATCAGCCATTTTGGCTAGAGGAATGTGAATTTGAGGTTCAGCAGTTTCAGGAGAAATCAGCCCTGAAAGGAGACTTTCTTCAGTTTGTAGAGAACACTGATGGATGGCATGGTTTAGGAAGGATGTTAAGAGTAACAAATCCAGCTGCAAGTCCATGTGAGCAAGTTTAAGCACCAAAAGCCATTTAGGCAGCATTGATACCTTACTTCTGGCACCAGGTACAGCTGTTAACTGAGCCCTTTGATGAACAAAGTGTCAGTGACATCCCCACCACATACCCCCTGCACGCTTGATCTGTGACCCATTTCTCTTGAGGGGCCAATGCCCCCATCTTGACCTACTTGGGTCAGAATCACCTCAGCCTGAAACTGTTCCTCATGTAGAAGTAGAAGTGGTTTTAGGTCAGCTGCTTGGGGATGATTTATCCCTCTAGCATAGCAGAAGTATGGAAGTATACATCTGTATTTCTAGGCACTTCTGGTTTTGTGGGTATGGTACCAAGAGCTGTGGAGAATTCCCTAATAGTGATGCCTTGCATATTGATTTTCTTGGCTTCTCCCTCCTGAAGTTCATCCTCCTTCCTGGACTGCAGTAATGGATAGGTGTCCAAAGAGGGTTGTACCTTCCTCCAAGCAGATGTGACACAGCAACAACCAGAGGTGACCACTGAGTGCACCAGGGCCAAACACCTGCCCTATGGCCTGGAGTGAGTCCCACACTGCAGTGGGAGGGTTAGGGACTCTTTCAGGAAGCAGATTTACAAAGATAGGAGTGTTCTCCCAACACTGGAATGAAATAAGTGGTAGCAGTGGCAGAAACATTGTTTTTGTGGTGAAGAAAACATTGTGTGGCCAACGCCAATACAGTGTGACCAGCTTCCTGGAAGAGTCTTTGAGCGATTTGTTTCCCTTTGGCTGTTGGCACCCTTCTCCATTCTGTTCCCCAGGGATTTGAGCTGAGCTGGTGTGTTTTAAAAGCCAGGTCTCCAAACTCAATGTAGTTGTTGAATCAGAGGTACATTTGCCAGAAATGCCTGGACTCAAACCTGACTGTGAGCTCTGTCCAAGCCATCCTGGACCAGAGCTGTTGGCCCATTGAAGTCAGCAACCATGGATGGAGTGGGTGAGGTGCTGTGGTGGTATTGGCTCGTATTTTGGCTACCAGGCTGGACTGGGAAGGCACAGGTTACCTTTTAGGAGGGATGAGTCTTCTCTCCCCAAGACATGAGTGTTGCTGGCTCCAGCTCCCTCATGCTGAGTTTTAGAGGTTTGACTGCACATAGAATATTATAATATCCTGAGTTGGAAAAGACAAAAAGTTGGAAAAGAGTTGGAAAGGATCATTGAGTCCAACTCTTGGGACATGGGATACTTAACAGGCACCCCAGGACATGAATATTGAACAGATCCTTCTCCGACATTTCTAATAAAAGGAGCATACTTTGTGTGTCTTTTATGTTCTTCACTCCCACAGATCCACCTTGGGACCAAAATTACCTGGGGTGAACAATTTTTGAGGGGATGTGACTGGACCTGGAACAACACACACAGTGCTTTAGGGGATGAAAAGGAGCTGGTGTTCTTGTGGGGGTGGAGTACCAAGAACCCAACCCCAAAACCCTCTGCAGGCAGATGGAGCACTAAAGAGCATTTATCATGATGCTGTGATTAGCAGCCATGACTCTGCTCGTGGGAGATTTCCATTTACAAAGTTAATAATGCACTGCTAGGAGGCAGAAGGCAACCAAAGGATGACTATTTCAACTGTTAATTATCAAGGTCGCACTGCATTTATGCTGGATTTTCCTGTTGTGTTTTAATTTCATTAGAATTGTGTTTGTTAGGATAGAATCACAGAACGGTTTGAGTTGGAAAAGACCTTAGAGACCATCCAGTTCCAACCCCACCACCATGGGCAGGGCCACCTTCCACTAGATCAGGTTGCTCAGGGTACAGCTGGGAGGAGCATGGATGAGCACTGAGAGAATTCCCCATGCAGAACATTAGGGTTTTTTCCCTTCTCCCAAACAGGCAGTTCATGCACTGCTTGTTCACAGCAGCATATTTCTGGAAGACAAGATATTTTCTTCCCTTTAAAAAGACTTGGGGAAAAAGGACCATCATTTCCAGGCAGAAATTTTTCTGAGGAGGATATTTTTGTGCCTGGCTAGGGACAGATGTAAAAAGGTCACAGAAAATTAAAATCACACGCTCAGAACATTTTGGGGCAGGTGTTTTTCCCAACCCAGAATTCAGTATTTGGAGGGTGTATCCCGGGATTTACATTCCTCCTAACATTTCACCTGTTGCAGTAGTACAACTGGAGGGCCAGTGATTTCATCCCCCAGGCAGCCTGGTCTCTCTGGACCCAGCTCAACAGCAGTGCTTTACAACACTGCAGCTCCTGCAGCTCGCACAAGGCCCCAGAGCAGCACTCCGCTCTGGCTGCTCGTCGCTGCATTTCACTTGGCATGTAGGCTACGGAGGAGGAATGCACAGAATTTCCTTTTCCACCCCGTCAGATCCTCTGTCTCGAGCCTGGCCCAGCCCCAAGAGCACAACGGATGCAGCTGGAGAAGGGCAGGTCCAATCTTGCTGCTAAGCCCCAGTGACACTTAACCTCCTCTGCTGCGCGATCCGCCAGCAGCTGGAGGTGGATGCGAGTAAAGTGGCCCAGCATCAGCTGCTGCCTGTTGAAACAGCTTGTTTGTGAGGGAAGAGGAGGTTGTTTCCCAGGCTGGAGGAGGTGATGGAGCCTGGGACTCCTGTGAGAGAAGAAGGAGGTAGCCTTGAATCAGAATGAAGGTGTTTTCCTGATTTTGCATCTTGATTTCTCTGTTGGTGTGGGGCTATGTGAGCAGGTAATGGGGCCACAGGCTCTGCCTGCTGAGGGTTGCTGCCAGTGGGAAAACTGACCACAACTAATTGTAACTCCTTAGTGTCAGCAGTAGCTGGGAATCAATAGGGAGCTTTGAGCTATCAAATAATGAGACCAGTTAATCCCTTGTGTTGCTGCAGAAAGGTGTTTGTGAGGAGCGTTCGCGCTTTGGGGCAAACAGTTCTTGGTGCCACTGATGCTCTGTGGGAGGGAGAGGCTTTCCCACAGGTCTGTTGGCTTGGCCTTTGTTGCAATGGGGGCTGTAAACACGGGATCAAATTCTGTCTTATCTCATCCTTAAAAATTATTTTTCTTGGCCTGGGATGGAACATTAACTGGCTTCTTTCCTAAAGCAGCTGTACAGCAAAAATGGGATTGAATGAACCTCTTTCCCTTGAGCTTAAGAACAACTCAAGATGGGTAGAAAGCTGCTATTGCATCACTGGTACAGAAATAACTATAATTCACACCATGTACAAAGATACCAGGGTCTGATTACTACCAGCAATGGCTGTATTGGTCACAACTCTCTTTATTGCATCAGGAAATCAAGTAGGGATGTTCCTGAAAAATGAAAAAAGGGCTTTTAGTTTTGTTTGGTTTTTCCTTTCCTTTCCTTTCCTTTCCTTTCCTTTCCTTTCCTTTCCTTTCCTTTCCTTTCCTTTCCTTTCCTTTCCTTTCCTTTCCTTTCCTTTCCTTTCCTTTCCTTTCCTTTCCTTTCCTTTCCTTTCCTTTCCTTTCCTTTCCTTTCCTTTCCTTTCCTTTCCTTTCCTTTCCTTTCCTTTCCTTTCCTTTCCTTTCCTTTCCTTTCCTTTTTTTCCTGGTGGAATTATCCCAGCAAACAGTGTATAAATTGCTGGAAGAAAGTCAGACTTCAAAAGACATTAGAAAGTATTCGTCTTCCTCCCCAGACTATAGATTTCCTTTATTGGAAGAACAGTGCCTTGAAAATAGCCTGTAATAAAATTTGCTGTTTAATTAGACTTCATTTAATTTATGTATTTAATTTTGCTGGAATGGTTGAAGACTACTGATGTTGAGGGAATTTCCTTTCTGTTTTGCCTATGCATTTCCTTATCTTAGAATTTTTAGGACTGTCAAATATTCTCTTCTGGTTTTGCTAGGAGGTCTTCCTTAGCTGTGTAGAGGCTAAGTTTGCCTAATAATGTTTATTAACTTAATCAAAATATTAACAAAGACCTCTTTTAAACAAAGTGCTGGCTAGGCACTGGAATGAAATAACTGTTAACAAAACCTATGAGTTTAAACTAGGAAGGAACTTTCTGCGTTCAGCTTTGTGTTCCTGATGGTGTCATTATTTTGCTATTTAGTAACCATATAAAGCTCAACTCCCACTCAAGTTTTTCACATCAAAAATTACAGAGAAATGAAAGGTAATTTCTACAGAGAAGTTTTTCAGGTTTCTCTCGCCAGCAAAAAGAAATCTAAGCTTAATCCTACATATTGATGTCTTTGGCCTCTTGGCCAATTGGGTTGGATTTAATTTAACCCAAAGCAATCATCAGGTCATGGTGACTCTGGAAACAATTTTTTTTTTTTTTAACTGAACCACTTTGTTCTTGTCTCTTGCCTCCAGTTGCTATGAAGCAAAAGGCTTCAGTTATCTTTTCTCCAGAGATTTCAGCAGCAGCAGAACAAGTGCTGTGCTAATGAAATCCTGTCTTGGTTTAATCTAGCAGGGATTTGGGATAAACTCTGTTTGCTCAGTGACTCCCCAGCACAGAAGTGCCCTGGGGATGGCTCAGGCTGTGGGACAGACCTTTGGAGAGCCAGTCTGGGGGCTGAACCCAAGCAGTGCTTTGCAGTGCTGGTGTTATCCCCAGCTCCTGGTGCTCTGCTGGCTATCCCAGGGATAGAGTGGAGGGGGAAAGGTGACTCTGGTCTCCTCTGTGTCACTGGGAATTTCTTTGTAAGGTGATCAGCCACCAAAGCAGTGCCTTGTCACCCTTCTCACTGTGATGGGGATGCTGAGCACTGATGGTGAGGAAGAATGCTCCCATCCTTGTGTTTGGCAGAGCATTCCCAGGGCCCTCAGCCACTTGTGCAGGCTGTACATGATGTACCAAATTGTCTGCAGCAGGCAGGTGAGGGCACCTGACCAGTGTGTGGTGTGCAAAATTCCCTCCCAGCCTCTGAAGCACGTTGCAGTGATGCAGGATGTAGAAAATGGACAGCATTTGAAGTGTTTCCTTATAGGATAATCAGAGGAAGTCATTGTATTAAATATCCATTTGTGTCATTAGCCTTGTATTTGGTGCTTTGTCCAGACATCCTGTTTGCTTCCCCTTTGAAGTAATGAATATATTACCAGCTCCAATGGAAAAGTGAAGTGAGCTGAGACCAGACGTGTCCTCAGTGGGGAAGGACATCTCCAGGCTCACCTCATGTGAAGGGTTTTGCATAAATATAGAGCAGTGTTTATTGGTTGTCCTGAAACCACAGCCCTGCCCTGCCCAGAGGTCACAGTTACCTGCTCCCTGTGCTCCAGGGAAGGAGTTCCTGGCATTTGGGACCTCGTGCTGCTGTGGTGGGACATTGCAGCAACATCACTGTGTCATCCTGACTGGCCCAGAGATCTGCTCCAGCTCCCAGGGTGCACAGAGCAAATGCTGAACCATAATTCTGTACATTAGGAGGTACCAGGTGCAAGGAGTTTTGACCTCTCAGTCTGAGAGCTTGGAAAGTCACAAAACTGCTCTACATCCCTTTCCCTGTCACCTTCCAGCTCTCACTGAGGAAGCTCCCACCACCTTTGAGGCAGGCAGGATCACTTTGTCTGCAGTGATTGCTGCATACCTGCTGCCTTAGCCATCCTCAGGGGTGGAACCTGGAATCTCCCCCAGCTGGCAGCAAAAGCTGCTGTTTCTAAATTCATGTCTGGGAAAAGAGATGGAGGAGGAAAAAGACCTGGAGGAGGGGGCATGACATGTGCTAATGAGTAGAGTATAGCCACATCCAAGGGTGCACCTTAAATTCCATGAGGAATGTTGTGCCAGCACGTGGGATCCTGCCCAACAAACACCTGTATGAGCTGCAGAACTCCTTTGGAGGCCTGACAAGAGGGAGGGAACCAATTCTTTGTGTCTATCAAACAAGTGCAAGGCCTCCTTAGTGCCAGGTTAGGAAGGGTTAACCAGGGAAGCACAGCCCTTGAGGACCCGGGGCTGTTGTTCTATGCAGATTGGCTTGTTCTTGTTTCTTCTATCGATCGATTGCAATCACTCAGAGCCCGTGCCTGTAACAAACTGCCTTAAATCACTGCAATCATAATAAGCACACCTTGGTAAATAATGCATGAGATGTCCGTAAGCCTATATTCATTAGGAGGAAGGTGCATGTGGACCTTGGTAATAATCAGGGCTTGAGGTGGGGCTTGGCTGGTTGGATTGAGATGTAGTAGCTGCTAAGGATCAGCCCTGAACTGAGCTGGGTTTCAGGAAGGCTCCCCAGCCCCTCAAGATGTTGGAAACATAGACAGGCTCCTTTTCACATTCATGAATTTTGCAGGAGATGTTTAAAATGCCTCCAAGGTTCACAGCACAATACAGGTTGGGCGGAAGCAGGCTTGTGGCAAGTCTCCAAATAGCATAATAGCAAGGCATCACAATTAATAGTGTTTAATATACCTTAGTGACAACAGAACATGCAGTGGGTAACAAGTTTTTCTGTGAAAGCCTCATAGCCAAGTTAATGGCTTGGATATTAGAAGCCTTTGTTTTAAAATGCAAATTAAAAATGCTTAGTTTTCCATTTGTCTTGAGGAGCGGTGTTAAGGCGTGGAGCTTCTTTAGGGCAATTTTCCTTGGGCTGGGGGTTGCTGTAATGCTTTGGCCAGACCTCAGAGCAGAGCAGGCTCGGGTGCTGTAGCCTTCCTTAGAAGCTTCACAGGGCAATTTACAGGAAAAAAAAATGGTCCTGCGGTAATTTCCACCTCCTTTTCATTCTAGGCAGATGACTTTTTTTTGTTTGTTTGTTTTAAGTGGCAACGATAAGTTTGGCTTTTATATGGTTATTGGAGACAGAGAAGGAGGAGGCAGAAACATTCCTGGTTGTATCAGACAGCTGGGGATGGTGATGGGTCATTTCACTCCATTACGGTTGCTGGCAAGTGAGTATTAAAGGGGGTGTGAGGGCATCGTGTCTCAGCAATGACTTCATTTGGCTGTCTAAACAAACAGCCGTTCCTCACCAGGTGCAAAAGGTCTTGTATTTGTTTTTTTCCTCCATGAAGGGAAAAGAAATACCTAAAGTTAAAACAGCGCCAGTGGGTCGTGTCTGCTGGACAGCCATGGTGGTCCCAGCTTCCTGCAAAGCAGCGGTGATGTGAGCAGGGAAAACTCCCTCATCCCTGCTGAGCCCCCCTGGGGTGCCTGCCTGGACAGATGGGTGGGTTCAAAAGCCCAGAGCCCCAAATTCAGACCCTGTGCTCACACTGGTTGGCTCTAGGCTGTCTGTATCCAACGTGCAGGTCTGCTGGGAGCACCCACAGCGTGTACAGGGCTGTGGACAGGGCATGAGGTGCTTGATCGACCTGAGATTAATTGGCTTCTCCTGGAACAGAAGTGTGGGGGCTTGATCTTGTACATGGTCAATGAGTCTGGCTTGGAAAATGGGTGAACCTGTCTGGTAACTCAATTTGCAGCCCACTTCCAGCTGCCCTCCTGACCCATCCTTCACTGGTGCTTGCACAGAGAATCACAGCATGGCTTCAGTTGGAAGGGACTTTAAAATTCACCTGTTTCCCCTGCCATGAGCAGGGATACCTCCCACTAGACCAGGTTGCTTAATGCCCCATCCAACCTGGTCTCAAAAACATCTGGATGTTTGCCTTACCTCAGCAATCCCACTTTTCTTTAAGTCAGGAAGCAGGAAATTTAGAAGTGCTGAGAAGTCTACAGTCCTCTGTAAAATGCCCTCTTTGAGAGTGCCAGGAGATCAGCTGATTTGGAAGAACACCTCAGCTTCACTTCTTCCTGAAGCAAACCAGAGCACTTTATAGATGCAAATCATTTAAACTTATGTCAGACCCCTAATTAGGCTGCATCTCTGATAAAATTAAAACCCCATCTTTCCTGTTGGCAGTCACTTCTTAAACTTTCATTAAACTGCTCTACCTTCATCTCCAAAGCTGTATTTTTGTCCTTGATACTGTTCCCAGAAGGCTGTTGCAAAAATTTACAGCTGGTGGCTATGGTTAAATATAAGGAAGAACAGCAAAAATTTTCCTCTCTGAAAGTGCATTTCTGAGTGCCAAGCTCAGCCTTATCTCCAGGAACAGTCTGAGGAGCTTGAGATGATTTTTGAGTTCTGATTTTTTTTTTTACAGAATCAATCCTTTTTTCTCCTTTCTGATGTAATTAAAGAAATAAATCCCCAGCAGCCCAGCCCACGTAAAGCAGAGTTCCCTACAGAAAAGTGATGATCCTAGCTAGCTGGTAGTTAAACTATTTTTTTTTTTCTGTATTTTTAGCCTCCTCATTTGTCACAGAGAGTTTTAGAACGACAAAGAGAGAAAGGGTCAGTAAATTTTCAGCTGGCCCCCGTTGGACTGGAGATGAAAGATCAGCAAGCCCAAGGAAAATAAATGGGGAAATAAATATTTCCCAGCCTGCCTTCACCTTCACAGCCTTGGGTGCTGCTGGCCTTTGCACTGGCAGTTTGTAGCCGTGAAGTTGTCAGTCTGGCCAAGCTCCCCGGGCAGTGGAGACCCGGCAGGGACACCCTCTGCAGGGATGTGGGATGCTGGGATGTGGGATGCTGGGATGCTGGGATGCTGGGATGCTGGGATGCTGGGATGTGGGATGCTGGGATGCTGGGATGTGGGATGCTGGGATGCTGGGATGTTGGGATCTGGGATGCTGGGATGCTGGGATGCTGGGATGCTGGGATGCTGGGATGTGGGATGCTGGGATGCTGGGATGTTGGGATGCTGGGATGCTGGGATGCTGGGATGCTGGGATGTGGGATGCTGGGATGTGGGATGCTGGGATGTGGGATGTGGGATGCTGGGGCCGAGTACGCAGCGCATCTGCTGGCTTGGCTGCTCCGGGAGGGAGAGAGGGAGGGAGGGAGGGAGGAGCGCATCCCAGCGCGCTCCCTTTGGTAACCTGAGCCAGGGTTTGAGCCACGGCCCCCAGAGGTGAAAGGCTAACATCTGGCCTCCCTCCCTGCCACCGAGCTGCCCTTGTGCTTTGTCAAAGCGATGCTCTCACTCCGGGAAATCAGCTCCGCAACCCACGGGCGATGGCTGAAGGCAGAGCGCCCTGCTCGGTGCGCAGGGGTGACCAGCAGCCCGTGCTGGCTGCCGGGCTCTTTGCTCTGTGATGGTCAGCAAACAGGCTGCAAAGAGCTCTCAGCACCACCCTGGACAAAAGGAGAGGATAATCAACTGGAAAACTTGCTGGCTTCAGTCACTGGCTGGCTGCCCCCACCCCTAACCATTCCCACCCCCTCCCCACCAAAGTCCCTCTCACAAGTAGTTTTCTCTAAGGTCTCAGCACAGCAGGCAGAGGTGTTAGGCTCATAAAGGGTTTCTTATTCACACAAAGTCCTGTGGATGCCATGGGAGCTTGCACAGATTGCTTCTCAGTGAGGCCACAATGCTGGAGGTGGAACGGCTGGGATGTTCTTAAGGCTGGGAAATCCAGGCTGCAAAGACGAGAGGGGTAGTAAAAGCCCATAAATAGTTCTCAAGTAATGAAATTGCTGGGTGGAGAAAAGGGGAAAATAGCTCTTTTTTTAAAGCAGATGGGGCAAACATGCCTCCCAACATATTTTCTGCTCATAAAATTCAGCCTGGGTTTCTAGGTAACTAGTGGAGATACCCCAGGGAGAAGTCTCTAAGGGTTTCCCACCGTTGCCAGCTTTTAATAACCAAGTGCTGGCTATCAAGTCAACTTGGTACAGAGCTTGGCTCACCCCATCCCACCTCTCCTGAGACTCACTTGTGTATGGGGCAAACCTGTAAGCCGGGGGGTCCTTCACCCACTGTCAGGATCCAACATTCCTCAAGTGCAAGAGTAAGAGAGATCATTTCAGTATGACCCAGTCTGACTTCCTGGCTAGCTCTGCTGAAATTATACTTTTGTTCTCTGTCTGAGCATTGTCCTGGCTCCTGGGTCTGCTCACCCTCTCACAGAGCCACATCCCTTGGATGCTCATTCACCTGCTGAATCAGGATTCAGAAGCTGATGGACATTCATAAGATTCTGATCCCACTCTGGATCTTACTGTTTCTTTCTTTATGTTGTTTGACTTCTAAATTACTTTCTAGTATTTCATTTTACTTCTAAATTGCTTTATTCCTAAGCAGCTGTTACTTTCTGGAGCTCAGATTCTCTGCTGATCTCAGACTCCTGTTCAGTTTTGCCTATAGTCCTGCTGTGCTCTGTAATGGGGCAGTGAGTCAAGTCAGTTATCAAAGGCATGGAGAGGTTCAGATGGTGGGATGGATATTTATTCCTTGCTGGCCATGCTTTTCTTGAAGGACCATATTGCAAACAGGGGGAGATAAGCAAGGAAAAGGGTTCCTTCCTTCCAGGGTGAGCAATGGAGCTGGAAGTGACCAGCACTCTTATTAAAATTATTTTAAATGTTTCTCCCTGACTCTTTGAGATATTTGGGTTTACCCCAGTCAGTGGAAATAAGCTGTCAGATCCCAGCTGAGACTTGACGTGAGCTGAGGCATTAAAAACAAATCAAACTGGATGAATATTTGGCTTACATGGAGATTTTTACGTACTGGTTCCTCATCTTTCCTGGGATTCAGACAAGCTAATTCAGTGGGTGAATGATTATCTGGTGCAGTGCTGCAGTGCAAAGCAGTTTAGGGCTCTTGCCTGTCATAAACTGAGTCCTGAGTCAAGGGAAGCCCCAGATGGCAAAGAGGGAAATCCAGGTGGGTTAAATGCACCAGTGCTGCTTTGTGCACAGGGACAATTTAAATCTGGGTAACACGTTTTATGTGTTAGAAAGCAACTATAGAGAAAGTAGAGTCAGCTGATCACCACTGTGATATGAGAGGGTCTTGGGCTGCAAGAGACACAGAGACTTTTCCTGTGAGCAGGCAGGGATGCTGGCAGGGACAAACAGAGATCCTTTACCCTTGTGCTTGAATTTAATATTACTCATGTGCCTGTGCAAACAGGTGGCCACACAGTGAAGGTGCAGGCAGTGCCTGTACCCTTCCCCTCACGTGGAGAAAAATGAGCTGCTGGTGTGTGTGGGTAGGTTAGGAGGGCAGAGATGGCATCTGCCTGCTTCCAGAGGGCCAAGCCAGAGGCAGGGTGGCTGAATATGACTGCAATGAAATCTGGTGATAAGAGCATTAGAATGTTTTTCTGCAGGTGCAGAGGTCAGGTGTGACTACAAAGGCTGAGGAAATTCTCAGCATCTCAGGATTAATTAACACATTCTGCCAGTCTCTGCAAACACAAGCTGCTCTGGTGTTTGCAGAGTAGAGGGAGCTGTAAATGAAGCAACAAACTTGTGCACCACAAGTGAAGAGATTGTTGTCTTAATCAGAGTCTCAAAAAGATTTTCTGGTGAACGAGTTCCAGACCAATCTTGCCAGGCCTGGGACTGGCCAGTCCCTGTGGCTGCCATGGGTGCTGGGCACTCCCAGAGCTGCTCTCACCTTTCCCACCTGCCCTGTGCTGTAGCTGTCCCTCTGGGTCTGGTTCCTGCTCGTTTTGCCCTCATGGCCAGTTTCTGCTTCCTGCCATGGCTGTCCTTGTCCCTGCTCCCAGCCAACCCACTGCCCCAGCCCAGGACAGGCTTCATTGTTGGGGGCCTGTCATGCACTCCCAAAAGCCAAGGAGTTCCCAGGATGGTGTGGTGTGACTGAGCCTGTCTGACCTCCCTCTTGCTTTGCTACACCTTCTCTCTCTCTACTTCCTTGACTCTTGCCTCGCCTGGGCATCCCTTTAGCACAGGCTTGCAGTTCAGTACAATCCCAGATTATTGTTTCCTGATATCTGCCCCAAAACCAGCTCTAGCTGTGCTCTAACCACTTAGGCATAATTGTCTAGCTGACATGATAGTTTGAAGCCCACAGGAGCTGTTGATGTCTGTTCAGGTGTTCAGCAGAGGCTGACGTGTGTGGGGAGTGGAGGACTGTGTGTTCTGTACATCCCTCCCACCCCGAAGCCATTATTTTTATCCTCAGATCTATTTTATTCTCCCCACTAGACACTTTGGGAGGACAGATATAAATTAAAAGCAAATTATGCAACCTGATACCATCAGTCAACAGACACCTATCTCTGCCCACATAGCCCAAATAAATGAAACAACCATCATACCTGACTGCAGACTATGGAAAAGCTGGGGGAGAGGTTTGAAGGTCAAAACACTCAGACACTGTATCCATCATGTGTTTGGGCATATTTTGAATAGTGCTGCATCAAGCAAGTGTCTCTCTCTTTTGTGGTTGTGCTTGGAAGCACTGGCTGATTCAGGTGACAGCTACTGGATCAAAAAGCAGAAGCAGTGGCATGAAATTCCCTTCAGAGGGAAGATGGATGGTGTGCATTTCTGTTCAATGCAAGGAGTAGCTGATGCAGTCTGAGATCTTCTTCTGCCATGGGGAATTTTCTCTGCAGGTGCACAGAGTGCTGACAGCCAGGTGAGGGGGTGCAGGACACCCAGAGCTCCTTTATCTTGGGAAGGGGGTGCAGGATGCCACTTTTCTTTGCACTGTGGCCCTCCTGCTCCCCAGGAGCTCAGCTCTACCTGTGCTAGCAATCAGGGTGAGCAGCATTCTGACCAGTGAGAGATCCAGTGTCTCTGGATCCATCCCACAGCGTGCACTTCATCCATCCAGGCATCCACCACTCCCTCCCAGCTGCAGCTCAGCTTCACCTGTGGAAATGTGTTTCCCCGTTCAGTCCGTGCTTGCAAAGCTTGCAAAGACTCCAGACACAGAAACTCGAGTGCTCTGGGCTGTGCTGCAAGCAGCTGGGTGCTGTTTATTGCCCCCAAAAGCTCTCTGTAATTGCAGGAGCTGGGCAGGGCTGGGCTGCAGGCTCCTGTTTCATGGGAGGCAGATGAGCACAGCAGTTGTGCTCTCATGCTCTCTGCCACACCAGGATTTTGTGTCTCTGCAGGAGATGCAGGTCTGGCTGCTCAGTGTGAGCTCACAGAGCTTGGCAAGAGCTCCTGTCCCTGCTTCATCTCTGCCCAACCTTTGCCCATGGGTGGTGGAGGGGTAACCCCTGCGTTGGAGGGAGGCTCCAGCTGGTGTCCATAAGAGGGATCCCACATTTTGTGTTTCTGTCCTATTCTTTGCAGAGCTTAAGATGTAAATTTTCCTCTGCAAACCCACTGTTCTGCTGGAGCAGGGTAAGGCCAGGCCTGTCCTGACTGACTCTGCTCTCCCATGGTGGAAGCTGAGGCATAAAATGAGGCATTTGGGAGGGGCTAAGGGAAGATGAGAGTGAGCCCAGAGATGCAGCTTGAGGGGTCCATGGACTAGAGACATGGAAAACTCTGTCCTTGGCACTAAGAACAGCCTTCTCCATGTCTGCTCTCCATTGCTACCTGCCAAAATTCTCCATTCCTGATTTAGCTGATTATACAAGAAGCTGTCATTGTCACAATTTCTGGAGATGGCATTCCCTTCCTCACATTTGCTCCTGTGGCTGTGCAGTGGGAGCAGGAGGATATTTCTTCTGCTTGGTTGAGAAAAGCATCCAAGCTGTCTCCTTGGTATTACTGCATTTCCCAGGAGCATCCAACTTTTGAAATGCCATTTCCCCTGGTATTAGGAGTTCTGGAAGCTGCAGGCAGCCAGAAGATCAGTATCTTTAACCAAATCATGAGGACTTATTTTGGGAAAAGGCAGCTGGATAAGGAATTATTCATGGGTGCGTGAATGAAGTGTTGAAAATCAGATGAGGGGCAGAGCTTACGGGGCAAGGTGTGTCTTTGGGTGTGCTGAAAGGAAATGTTATCTCCAAATTGCTCATTAAAAAATCTTCATTTTAATGTCCTGATTCAGATCCTGTTTGTTCCAGTGCAATCAGGAGGAGCAAAGCTCCTGCCAGGGACGTGGCAGTCCCCAGGTGGTGCACAGGGAGGAATTTGGGAGCAGAGGCAATCCCTGCATCTTGGACTCTTTACTGCGTTGGAGCACACAGCAGCTGTAACTCCACCTCAAAACCCGCCCCACTGGAGGGAATTTTGCTGTCAATATGGAGCACAACCCCCAGCTGCTGAATCTTTGGTCTACCTGGCTCTGTCCATCCCTGAGTCAGTCCTTGGTCAGCTGCTCTGGAGCTCCAGTAAAGCTGCATTGGCAGATTTTCCAGGCGGTTCACGGGCAGTCCTTCAGACACCGTTCAAACCCCTCCTGTAACAAGTTAGCAGCAAGGCAGCTTCCAGAGCTGTGCTCTACTCCAGCCAGCTAGAAATTACACTGTTTTCCAGCTTCATTATTGACTCTGTTTTTTATTATAGCATCATTATAGTGAGAAAACTGGAGAGGAAGTGGGGATTGTATAATGCAGGAAATAGTGAATTAATACCTCTACCATATGATGGAGCAGTGCAGAGCTGTGACTGTGTCAGGAAAATATAAAGCAAATAAAGATCAAGCTGGCTGGGTGAGGATGGGACTTTTCCACTTGCTCAGAGGAGTATTAAGTTGCAAAAAGAATTATTTCTCAGAAATGCAAGATCTGCATTTTCTCTTCTCAAGCACGTGCTCTTGCTTTTGATTAAAGCCATCATAGGGATATTGAATGTGGAGAGGAAAAAGAAGCTTTTATGGTATGTAGATGGGCTTTAGCACATCAGCAAAAGAAAGCTGATTTATTGCCTGAGAAATCGTGTCAAGGCATTTTAAGGAGGGGGCTACGTATGGTAATAACAAAGAATTGTCTATTCCTTATCATGTGCTTCTCCAGGGCTAAATCCTGAGGAGTGTTTATTGGCTCTAGAGCATTTATAACTACTGGCTTTAGTGGGCTGGGATCTGAATAGAAAAGTGCAGCTTGTGACAGCCAGGAATGTGGAGGGGTTTGTCTTTTTTATTCTGAAAGATTAGGCAGGGCTAAATAGTGCAAAGCATCTTTTTATTCTTTTCCCCGACACTTTTCGAATCACATTTGTGTTTTCAGGCTCACTGACCTTACAGTGACATACACAAATCAGGCAAACAACCTGCTGTTTGCTGTGCCCCCCTGAAACTTCTGCTGGAAAATGGAAATTCCGCTGCTACAATAGATGGCAACGGCTTTGCCTGCAGCTTCTGTGGGTGCTGGGCTTAAAAACCCCATTTTGTTTATAACAACACCAGCAGGTGATTAAATGCGCAGATGTATCATTTTTATTTTGACACCGTCTTTGGAGAGGAGCAGGGATCACTCGGGGGTGACCAGCTCTGCAGGCAGACACTGACAATTCCGTGGGCACGCAGAATTGTCAGACCTCAGCAAATGTGCTCTTGTAACAGCTCGTTCCTCCCCTCTCCGGGCTGCGGAGAGATGCAGCTTTTAGAAACTATTTCTTATTTATGTATCTGATGATCATTCCAAACGCCTGACAGCGCCGGGATGAGGATGCCACTGAGCCCCGCCTTCGGAAGGGCTGCAGGCAAAGCAGATAGATACCAGGAGGGGAGAGCGCAGATATCGGTAGGGGAGGGAGCATCGGTGGGTGAGGAACGCTGAATTTTAAAGGATAAAATCCGGATTATACGTTTCTAGAGGCTCTTGAAGGTTTAAACTCTTTACAGCCTGTTGAGAGCAGAATGATCTCTGACTTCCTGCGGGGAGGCCAGCGCAGGGGTGGAGGGATGCAGCTGCGTGGAGCAGCTGGACAAGGCTGGGAGGGATGCAAAGAGGAGTTTTTACATCACCTGAAAAAGCCGGGAGGAGGTGGAAAGGAGTGACCTAACCTGCCATAAGCCCCTGGAAAGGCAGCAGCTCTTGGGCACGTCCCTGCTGCGAGCAGGACCAGCACGGAGGGCTGGGGCAACCCCCGGCGGCGCTTTCAAAGTCCAAGAGTTATATAGGAAAATTATGGGATGTGAAATAAAATACTAGGTGATCGATGAAAAACATACGTTTATTGAGATGTAACAGTCAATTGCATGGCTGTTAAAACAGCTATAACTGCGTATTAAATAATCAGTTCAGCTGGTATTTATTTAATATAATCGCAGCCTATTAAACCTGAATTAAGTACAGAGTTAAGTGTCTCTGGGACACACAGCTGAAAATGGTGCCAGGAATATTTTATGTTGCCTGAAAACCTTTGTGGAAAACTCCCACAAACACGGACTCTGCTGAATTGTCCTTTGCTTGATGGGGGAAATAAAAGATGAGATTTTTAATTTTGATCTGGACTGTAGGAAAAAAATATCTGCAACTGTCACCTAGACCCAGACCTAATGCAGATGCCTAATTTCTTCAGATCAAAAATATTTGAGTGACTTTTTGGAACTGTTCCTTTCCAGATTTTTCTATGGTTTATTTTGCTTTACTTGCACATCTTTGCTCCCCTGATTGCCTGATACTTACGCAGTTATTCACACCAGCACAAAGGGAGTCCAAAGTAAATGTAAAATGCTGCTAAATCAACACGGGCTTTGCTCTGACCTGGCTGGGCTTACAAATGGGAGATGTGGATGAGGAGAGGCTCTCACTCTGGAAATGCGAGGTCGGAGGACCCGAGGGAGTGTAGAGTCCTCAAATCCCAACAATTTCCCTTTCTTTTCCACCAGCTCCGGGGGTTTGTGCCCATCTCATGGGCTCGGGTGTGCTTTGCTCCAGGAGTGTTCAAGTGCTGCTCTGAAGGGAGCTGGTGCCAAACACCTCGGAACAAGCACTCAGCAGTACCTGGGATGAAACTTCTATCTGTGGCTTTGTGGAATTGCTGCCATAGAAGATATCCTGGGTTTGGGTCAAAGTTTTTCCGTTTTTGCTTTTTTTTGTGCCTCTTCTTTCTCCTTTTAGTGACAAATGAAACCAAGTGAAGACTTGTCTTTCAAAATAAATCTCCAGACCGACTGTCACGTAAACTGCGTATGGTGTGCATTATAGATTTATCTTCATGAGAGCTTACAGAGAAAAACTGCAGAAGTCAGGGCAGACCCTCGCTCATTAACCCTCGATGCCAGGGCTGTCTGTGGTGTTTTATGTGCAGGTTATTTGTGTTTCTTTTACAGGACTTGGTCTTCCCCCGGCTTCCTGAGCCAATATGTCATCTCACCATTCCCGGGATGTGGAAGTGCTGTGGAGAGCTGCCGGCAATTCGTTTTCCCCATCAGAGATGACTTCCCTGATTGTGGCAGGGGAGAGGGGAGAGGAGGTGAGCGAAACCTCCCCAAACCTCTCCTCCCTCGCAGCAGGGGCAGAGAGGAGCCGGGGTTGCGCTAAGCGGGCAGATCCCGCTTTCCTGCGGAACCTGAAGGTCTCTGTGCAATCAATGCTACCGCAGCAATCAATGCCCCTTCCCCTCCCTCCGGCTAATTATCCCGTGTTTAACAGCCGGACAAAAACCCCGCTGCACCTGCACAGCCCGGGCAGGCACAGCCAACAAAGGGCAGGGACCCTGAAAGGCCCGGCACCCCTGGCAAGCGCTGCTTAGAAAAGGGATAAGAGGAGAGGGAGGAGAGGAAAAGAAAAGAAAAAAAAAAAAAATAAAAGAAAAAGGAAAAAAAAAAAAAAAAAAAAAAAAAAGAGGAGGAGGAGATTCGCTCGCTTGGACTTTTTCACTGCCGGAGAGAATGGGTGAAAGCCCCACAAAAGCGGCTTAATAAAGTGGAGAAGGGAGAACAAGGCGAGAGGGGAAGTGCGGGGCAGGCTGAAAGGAAGGAGGCCTTTCCAGGTTGCATTGTTCCCTCCGCAGATCCTGAGCCAGCCGCTCGAAAGCCGTCGATGACATCAAGCTGATGGGTTTTGCCGCAGCGTCAGAAGGAGGCTGGAGAATCAATGTGTCCCTCTTCCACACGGGACCCACTTGTTAGGACAAAACGGGTCTCATTGACGGCACTACAAAGCGGGCAGCTCTGCTTTGATGTGCTGGTGGATGGCCCCTTCACCTGCTCCTTTCCTTGGGAGGAACTGGGCGAGGTATTTTTGTCTGCCTCTTTGGCCAAGTTCTTCCTAAAAATCGCTGCAGTTCAGCAATAAGTGAAATTATGAATTTGTTTTTTTTGGTGGTTTTTTTTGTTTGTTTGTTTGTTTTGGTTTTGTTTTGGTTTTTTTGTTTGTTTTTTAAATAAAAAAATAATAAAAAGGTCTAATGAGAAGAATATAAATAATTTTTTGCCTTCCACCCAAAAGTGTAGACTTGTTCCTCCCTGGTCCATATGCATGTGTAGAACCTGTAGTTTTTTTTACAGATGGGTCAGATGACTGTTTGGCTCAGTTTTAGGACACAACCCTTAGAAGATGCTGCTGCCTTGCCATAAATAGTGGTTAAGTCACAGATGTGCCACCGGGGGAGATTCAGGAGGGAGCAAAGTGGGGTGCATTGCTCACAGCCACCCGAGGGACAACTTGAACTGCCACAATTTTTTTGTGTGGTAGATGAGCTGTGCTGCAGGGGGGAAACCAGAGGGGGCATGGTTAAATATCTTTCCTGAGATTGCTGAAAGAGTGAGTGTGGAGGATGGCCATAGATCTCAGGAGATTCTTACTTCCAGGCCAGTGTGGCCATATCTTTGGTCATCTTCTCTTGTTATGATCTGTATGGGATGGAAATCATGGAGCCCACACAGCCCAGATGAGCTCCCAGATCTGTTGTGCAAGGCATTTCTCCTCAGCTGAGTTAGCACTCCCTGAGCCACAGTTTGGTGCAGAATTCCTGAGGCAGATCTTACAGGGGAGAGTCTGTTCCCTGTGAATGAGCTCACTGATGGAAGGATCCACTGCTGTTTGTGCTGGGGAGGCCTGGGACACCCTGAGCACACCCACATCACCTTCACAGCATCCCCAGGAATGCCAGGCACGGTGGACACAGGTGGGCTGTGTGTGACTGACCAGCCCTGGGGTGATGCTGCTGGTGGGCTCTGGCATCTGGCACTGCAGGGCAGTCAATTAGGAGATTGCTCATAAGAGCAGCGGTGCAGTCATTAAGGGCTTCAGGCATAACATGGCTGATCTGAAAACACCAGCAGAATACAATCAGGCTTAAATAGGAGAGTGATCAGAAGGTCAGTCCTGACAAGAATCCCTAGGAGTCTAATATGCTGGACATAAATTAGTATCATCAGCTCAAACACCTCAAAAATGAGAAGTAAATGACTTCAGACACTCAAGACAGATGGTATCCACGCAGCAGGCAGAGGCAGAGAGCCCATCTCTCAGAGCAGTGCCAGTTCCTCCCTCTCCTGTGGGCTGGACAGCAGCAGGGAGATGGGACTATTGCTGGATGCTGATGTGAATTCCCTGAACCTCCTGGAAAGCAGAGAAGGGAAGGGGCAAATAAAAGCGATTTCCTTCTGGGAACAGATAATTTTTCTGGAAGTACTGCTTCAACTCATCCAGAACACGAGCAGCAGAGAAAAACTAGCTCACTAACCCAGTCTCCTGCTGGGTCCTCCCACAGTGATAAAAATATGGCTGGAAAATGTCTGTACTGTTTATTACTTTGAAGTCGAGTGTGCCCCGGTTATTTTCAGGAACAAGGGAGAAGAAATGCTTTCTGGCTGGCTCTGAGCTGCAAGGCCATGTGACAGATTTCCCTTTCCCTGTCCCCCTGCTTTTATACACACATGGAAATAAATGCCAGCATGGATATTTTCACGTACCCACTGAAAGCGGACCAGAGCTTGGTGAGCTGTTTGGAGATGTGTGGCACGGGGATAAATCACAGAGGAGAGCAAGGGAGGAGCAGATGCTGCTGCCTGGCAGCTTGGGTCTGCTCAGGGCTGCAAAACTGAGCAAGACAGGGCTCTGGGAGAGACAGGTGGGTGCAGATCAAACCAAGTGGGTTTGAGAGGAGGTTTGAAGGTGTTTAGGGAGTAGCTGGGGTGAGGGGTTCAGCACAATGCTGACAGCTTCAGGTGGGGAGAGGGTTCATGGCAAGCACAGGGGAGAAGAGAGATGGTTTCTCTGGTTCCCAGAGAACCATGAGGTTTAAGAGGGGCTGCAGCTTTGGGGGACTCTGTGGAAATGGTGGAGGAGAGGACACAGAAAAGCAACTGGGCCAGCCCTCTGCCTTGTACAACCACTTGGAAGTGTCCCAGGATATCAACTCCAAACAGCCAAGCAAAGTAAATCCAGACTTTAAAGAAAGCACAAGGTTAAAGAAGAGTGTGGAGCTCTTTTGTTTCCTGCATGTCGGGTAGCTGCTATTTGCTTTCTGACCCTTGTGATTAGATAAAAGGAAAAAAGCCCTTGAAAAGGTGACTTAGGTGTATCCAGGACCATGAAAATTAGAGCTGCTGTTCTGACAGGCATGAGATCCTGGATCTAGTGCTTAGCAGAGGGCACCAGGGACTAATCCCCCACCTGATGCCACCAAGAGCAAGGCAGCTCTGCCTGGGACACCCCACAATTCCCAGATCTCCACCTTTCCCTCAAAAAGCTGGTGCTGTCCTGTCTGTGATGTGGGGACAAGGCTAATTGCACGGCCCCAGTGCTAGGGAACAGCTCGGAGCAGAGCTCCCCGAGAGCACTGCCTGCTCATTACACTCATTATCATTATCCCTGCCCTTCCAGACGGGATGGATGGACAACCCCGCTGCCTCGAGAGGATTTCGTGCAGTGATAGAGAGGAGAGCTGTAACGGGGAGGAGGGCAGGGCCTGGGGTTGTCTTGATAGAGTGTTAATGGGTCCCAACAGGGAGATAGGCTCAGCTGGGTGCCAATTACCCTAATTGATAAGAAGCTCTGATGGGAGCCTTGGAGGAAGCTGGCTCCTCACCGAACTTACTAAAGGGATGCTGGAAAAGGAAATAGCTGTTGTTGGAAAGGGGGAAGGCTTTGGTTATTGATTTTTTTTTTCTTCTGTTGTTGTTTCCTTGGTGTTGTTTGGTTGTGCGTGTGTTTTTTTGGTTTGTTTGTTTTTTGGGTTTTTTTTCATGATTTGGAAATGTGCTATGAGCCAAGTGGAAGCATTGAAAAACAGAACCAAGAGAGATGTGCTGCGGGTTGAGGTTGCAATGAGACAAGCAAAAACACCCAGAAGAAGGTTTCCCAAAAGCAGGTAGGAGAAGGGAGCCTTGGCAAGGCTTCTTGATGGGTGTCTGCTTGTTCAACTACTTACAATGAAAAACCAGAGCTGCAGCTTCCTTCTTCTGCCGCTCTGGTTCTTTCCCAACGAGTGAGTGGGGCTGGGAGAGGAGTGTGTGGCAGCTCAGGCTGAGAGGAGATGGTTCCGTGGCTCTGGCTCCCCCCTTGCTGGGTGGCAGCTGCGAGATGCAGAGCTGCCTGCAGGGGTTGCAGGGGCTGCTGTGAGGGAAGGTGGGGTCCCTGGGGCCTGCAGGAGGATGTGGCTCATCCCTGTGCTAGCATGAGGGTGCCTCTTTGAGCTTGGGGTAGCTCTGTGCCGGCTGCTGTAGCAGACTCTGTGTCAGTGTTGGGTGGGGAAAAGGGGTCAGGGAGAGCAGCTTTTTGTTCTGTGTCTCTGGGCCTGCTGGCAATGCTGATGTGAGTGATGGCTTTTGCCTGATGGTTTCCTTCCTCCTGGGACCTGGTTATTACCGTTGGAGTAGATGGAAATAGGAACTTCTGGTTGTCTTGGAGTCAGGGTTAACCCTTTGTAACTAAGAAGGAAACTGAGGCATGGAGAGGCTCTGCACCAAGTGCAGTCCAGCAAGTTTAAATCATCTCCACTCTGCCAGGCAAATTTAGACTGTAAACACACAAGCACATCTGGTGCTGGAGACTCTTTGCTGTTTATTTTGCTGCTGGTTTGCTGAGAATACTTGAAATTTTTCCTTTGCCTGCCAAGCTGCTCCATGGCCCTGACTCTACTGAGAAGGTGGCACCTCTGGTGTCTCAGTCAGAGCCCTTTAAATCCTTCCCACAAAGGGTTTTCCTTTCCTGTGGGAAGGAGGAGTGCAGCAGGCATTGTACAGCCTTGCTGCAGTGCCAGACACTGGCAATAACCTCATTAGAGGATCCCCTCTTCCTCTTTCTTCCTCCTTAGGACCATAAAGCACATGCAGATGTGAAGGCAGCTTCCAAGCATGGCTCACCTGCTCTTTGCAGTGCTTGGGCTTGATGCAGCTCCAGGGAGCTCTTTAGAAAGCCCTGTAAAAGTATCAAAGGGATGGCTGGATGTTTTAAAACCCTAGGAGAGGGTTTTCTGGCCCAGGCTTTGTGAAAGCTTTGTTTTTCTATGATCAGCCAAGGTCACCTGGGCAGAGCAGAGGTGTGGTTTGCCCAGCACCTTGTCCCTGAGGCTGTGCTTTGTACTCATGAGTACTGGCTTTGTGCATTGCACTGGTCAGTGATGCACCTGATCTGCATCATCCTTGCCATGTGCAGGACTTGCACTGGTTTTACTCTGGCATGCTGAGGAAGAAGGCCTGTAGGGAGCTGGATGCTATTTAACACAACATAGGCACCTAAGCTGTCAGAATTAATCTGCCAATTGTTTTGAAGCTGGAAAAAATGTATTTTTATTGAAATAGTGTGTGACACTATTTTTTTTTTTATTTTATTATGTCTTTGAGCTGTAACTGCACAACAAATTATGGACTTAATGTGGCTTTTTTGAATCCCAGCCTTAGATGATCAATATGGCTTTTGGAAAGAGGGTCAGGAGGGGGCAAGCAAGGAGTGATTCTCCTCATTTTATTCTCTCAGGTGCTGTTAAGCAAACAATGCTGGCCATAACCATACGAATTTTATCTGTCTCTGCTGGTGAAAAGGGAAAAAAGCACAACAGACATCGAGGAAAGCAGCACAGCCTCATCCCCAAGTGCGTGCTGCTGACTTATCAGCTTTTAAATTGCTGACAAATGACAAGCTCCTGTAATGATCTAGTTCAGAGGGTACCTTCTTGGAGAAACACAGGGATGCTCCTGGCAGGGTCATTACTGGAAGTCGTTAATCACTGATTTGATATTCAAAGCTGATGGCGAAGTCAAAGCAGGTCAGCATGCTAATGGCCATCAGCGGTGGCAACGACCAATTTCCACAGAGTTATTGTCAGAGCAGGCAGCAATAAGCAGCTCAGAAAAGGCAATCTTTTATTTTTAAATGGGAGCCAGTGTGGGGTGGGCTGTAGGGGCAGAATGAACTGCTGCCTGACAGGAGGCAGATTTGCTCCTAATTGGGAGAGGTGAGCAGTCAGGAGAGGTACGGCTGTAACTCCAGGGACAAGCAACATTTCCCAGCTGAGACCCTCTGCTGTCATTTTTGACAGAGGAATTAAACGTGGTGATGCTTCTGGACAGCATGAGGGAGCTGGTGTGTGTCGTGGGTGAGCATTAGCTGGGGGTGAGTCTGTCCCAGGGACTGGAGAGCAGCCCTGCCCCGGGTGGGGGGAGATGGGCAGAGGTGTGAGTTGTCCAGTTTAAAGGTGGAAAACAAATGCTGGGAGTGCTTGAAGTCATTGCTCAGCTCTTGGCTGGGAGGACACTGTCCAGGAAGAAAACAAAAATGTCCTTTTGTATGTACAGCTGTTTCTGGCAACCCTAAAGACACACCAGGAACAGCTGAGGCAGGCTTTGGTGTGTTTTCCCCTAGCCCCAAGTGCTGCTATGGAGGAACCATATAGAGCACAGTTGCTGTGAACTGTTGGTTTGCCACCATGGACAATTTGTTTTCATTTGTGTCCAATAGTTTCCTGCTCTGTTAAAACAGCTGAGTCATTTTTACATGAATGTGATTTTTTTCCCCCAAGTATTCTGATATTTCACTTTCTGATTTAAACATCTTAGTGAGTGGCTTCCCCTCAGAAGTTTCCATTTGCTTTCTTTGAAGGGGAGCACTGGTTCTCACTGGGAGCACAGCCTGGCCATCAGAGCAGTGATGGGTTCTTAGTCCTGTGCTCGTGGTGAAGGGATTGTTTTGCTGATGGCTGTGAAAAATTGGAGCAAAAAGTCCGTCCCTGCCCTATAAATCTCCATGTCTAACTCCATCCTGTTATCTCAGACATATTTCCCTTAGAAAATAAAGGTTCCAGTGTCATCACAGGAATGCTCATGACTCTGAATTATTGACTTGGTGTATGTGAGTCTGAGAAATCTCAAAGTTATTTCTCTGCAGAAGCACATGTGGTGTGAGAACAATAGCTGTGGAAGTGGACAGAGCAGGACAAGCACTGTTTGATCCACCCTGACCTTCACCAAAGGGGGGTTTCCAGCTGGGAATGAGGCAGGAGCTTCCCCACCCTCCCTTCTCTGCCCTTGTGCTCGAGTGGCTTTTAGCTGGTGCAAGTTTTACTGAAGTGGACACACATGTACTAGGAATTGGACTTGAGAGCAGCCATTAATTTCACATAATACCTTTGCTGTCCCTGGCTCGGACCAGATTTGAACTACTGACCTGGAGATGAAAGTCACCACAGTCCCCTAATAGTCCCCCGAGGCGGCTGGGTGGGTGAGCAGCTTTCTTGCTGGCTGTGCTAAAAACCCATGGCTGGGCTGCTCCCTGCCTCCCGCAGGTTTAACCCTCTCCCAACCCTCTTCCTTCTCCCCACCTCCTCCAGCTCTCTGCCTGCTGGGCATGACCAGGATAAAAGGAAGAGCAATGAGAGCCATATGTGGAGCCTTTTAACCCCTCTGCTGTGGCCTGTGGTGAGCCTGGCTGGGGGTGAGTTCTGCAAATCCTGGGGTCCTCTGGGTTGCTTGAGCCTCCAGGTATGGATTTCAGGGCACTGCATCAGGTGGAAATGTGTTTGCTGGGGGAGAATTGGGAGTGTTCAGGAGTGGAAGACCTGTAACTGGCATCCAGTTGTAGAGCTCAAGGCTGCATCTGATTCCTTTCATCTTCATGTGATACTCAGGCATCTTTACCTTGCTCTGGTGCCCTGCATGGGGATGTGGTGACAATGACTGCTGGGATGTACTGGAAAGCAAATTCCCAGCATCCCTGGTGCTGCAAACAAATGGAATTACCCTTTCCCATAACACCATCTGCAATCCTCTTCCTGATGTAGATTAGGAAAAGCCCTCTGACCTTGCGTCTTTCAGACGAGATGCAAGATCATCCATTTTCCTGTCCTTCGTGTTGCTGAGCCATAAACCTGAAACTCCAGAAGCCGGTCTAAGGCTGACATGCCCTCGGGTGGAGAGGTAAATTGAGCGTGGTTAAGTTTCACTCTGTAGCCAGAGGTTTAGAGCTGAAGCTGTCTTGCCTCCAGGACCTTCAGAAGCAGGGCTTGAAATGTTTCTGAAAGGGGATTAGCCAAACCTGAAAGTATTCCTGAACAGCTCCACCTGAACAGAGCAGGCAGGGAGTGCCTGTCTCATGTCTCTCACCTTGTCTCTGGCTGGTCTGCTTGGCTCCTTTGGATGTCCCAGGGCTCCTGGTCTGGCCCTGACTTGGCTGTGGTGCCCATGACTGGGATCTAGGCTGGGTAAGGAGCAAAACAGGAAAGTGTTCCCATTATCAGTAGCTGCCATCCTGTTCCCAGCAATCTCCAGCAGCCACTGGGATGAGCAGTAACCCCTCAGCACTGGTGACTGCTCTGGTTCCCACTTGCAGCAGTGGTGCCACGAGTTGGGCTGCAGCCCCAGTGAGAGCTGGATCTGCACAGTGCCAAGTCTTGTCGCTGTGGTTGCATGGAGGGGAGATGAGCTCCTCTGGGGTGTGTTTTATGAAGCCTAAAAACCACGTGAGAGGAAGGAAAAGTGAACTACACCCTGGTAAAATAGCCTGAGTTGGTGCTACCCATGAAGAGCTGTGCTGTGGTCTGGTGAGCACCAAGAAGTGACAGGCGTGCTCTGGCAGCAGCGGGGTTTGTGCTGCAGAGAACTCCCACCCTGCAGTGCAAGGGATTTTATGGGCACTAATAAATTAAACCTCATGTGTTGACTCTAAAAATGTGGTGGTAATGAACCAGCCTGGATTTACAGATAAGGGGAGCAGGGCACAGGGTAATGTGCTCATTTCCCTGTGCTTGCAGGGCCCTCCAGCAGTGTGGGTGGGATGACACCCAGGAGCCCATCTCTCCTGCACAGTGGGCTTTCCTTCAGGCTCTTGCTCCTTGCCAAAATGCACTCAAAATACTCTCTTACAAAATCCTCCCTCGGATTTTCACCTAGCAGAACGTGGGGTACTTGTGACCAGCCTTGGATAGGTTCCCCAGAAAAACAGGCTTGCTGTTAGCCTGGCTTTCCCTGTCCAGGAATGCCTCACCGCTGCAGGAAGATAAGAGTTCTGGAAATCAGAAAAGTGCTGACGACTCCACAGGTCCCACTGTCTCTGTTTTCCAGAGCTGTGGCTGCTTGGCCATCCCCCTTTAGAGGGCTGGCTGCCAGATTAGTGACAGGGGGAACACGTCCCTGCAGGTCCCACGCTGAGGAGCAAGCAGGCAGGAGCTCTGCAAGCCCTCCACAGCTCCTCGCCAGCTGACACGGAAACACAAGAGGCACCCTTTCCCCAGATAATATTTTTTTTTCCCCTCAGTCCTCTCCCTCTCTCTCAGATGTCTTAAGGACTTCACTAAGTCTGGCATTCAGGCTCTTGGCCCTGATGAAGCAGAAGCTGCCTGCAGGCAGCTTTTGGACAGCTGGATGAAGATATCACTCGTCAAGCATCAACCCTCTCCAGGTAACAAATCTTTTGCTCCTGCTCTGCAGGAATGTCTCAGTCACAGGCTCACACCTGAGGCTGTCAGCCTTCAAAGCCCCTCTCCTGGGCTGACCCCCTCCCTGCTCCTGGGACAGGGAGGGTGGGTGGTGCACACACGTGCTGCTCTGGGGCTTGGCCCCGTGAGCCTGAGCGGGCTCCAGTCCCAGCCAAGCAACTCCCAGTTCACCCAGGGCATTGGGGAAATCTCAGTGCAGGAGGAATCTCATCCCTTAGGAAGGGAAAAAGCTTCTGTTTCCATGTTGGAAAGGCTCACTGGGAGCCAGCACTGCCCCCTCTATGAGCTGCTCTGCAAGCTCCCTGCAGCCCCCTCATCCTTCCTGCCACCTCCCATCCACCCAGCTGGGATGTTCCACTCAGCCCCCACTGCTGCCTCAGTCTCCTCCTCTCCCCTGTTGCATAATAATGATATTAATAATAAACACTCTAAACTGACCTTTTTGTCCCTCAGGGTTGGGAAGGGAAATGGGAGAGCACAAGAGAGGATTTACATGAACGTGGAGGACGTTGGTTCAGGGGGTTGGTCCTGCTCAGTGAATTAGTGCCCCTCAGTGTCTTGCTGCAGAGAGGTGATGAGATGACAGCTCGGTCATCCTGCTGTCATGCAGGAGAAAAATGAGAGTGTGTTGGGAGCAGGAGTGAAGGCTGACAGTCCTGGGAGGGACCATCCTTGCGCTGGTTGACAGCAGGACACGGGGCCAGCTCTGTGACTGAAGTGCCTGTTCAGATACAGGTTTGGGGTTTAGGTCCATGTCCAGTGAATTTTGGCAAATGTGCTCCCTGAGGGATCAGGCAGGAAGGTCACGTTCCCCTTGTGTAACAGCATGGATGTGGTAACAAGGAGAGTGGTTTGCCTTAGAAATCATCTTGCAGAGGGTATGATGGCTTTGTTCTGCTTTCTGGGTCTCTGCTGGGCTTTTGGTTTGTGTAGTGTCAAAAGCAAACTCTGAGCGCTGCATCTGCCTCGTGTGCTGGGCTGTGCATGGGGAATGGGGTCTTTGAAGCACTGTAATGTGTTTTTGCTAGGGAAGCCTCTCCTAGGACCAACAGGAAATATTTCTGCAGTCTTTGCCATGTGTCCCACAGCATAAATTGCCTCCAGCACATGGGGAGGGTGCTGAAAATAGCAGCATCCAGACCTTCTTTGGGGAAAAAAAAAAAATAAATATATATATATATATATAAAGAAATGGACACATGGTAGGCAGCAGGAGAAAGGCAGTGATGGAGCCCTTCCAGGGAAAACAACTCTGTTATGGGTCGTGGAGTAAACACAGATGTCTGGAATTGCAAGTAGCTGGAGGGAGCAGGGCAGAGCCTGGTGTGCTGCAGAGGCTTTGCCTCGGGGGAGGCTGGTGGGTGCTGGCTGCAGGGTGAGACAGCAAATCCCTGCTGGGGAATGAGCTCTGGGAGAGGCACAGCAGCCCTGCCTGGGGCTCACCAGGTGTCCTGGCCTCTTGGCTGCCCCAGGTGTGGGCTGGAGGTTTTTGTTAGGAGCAGGGAATGTATGGAACAGGAAAAAAGCCATCAACTTGGCCAAAGTCGTTGTTGGGTGTTTTTATCAGAGTGAAGGGTCAAGATTTGATCTCCCACGTGTCGCTGGGCAGTCCCACTTTTGTTCACAGCTTTAAACCATGAGAAAGAGGACCCTGAAAAACCAAGTGCATTGTGGATGAGAACTGGGAATGTGCCCTGAGAGGGGAACAGAGAGGAACTATGCTTCCCAGACAAATCTGGGTCCTGCCACTGAGCTAACCTCTGCTGGAGGAAAAATTATTTGTATTTCAGTTACTTAGATATGGAAAACAAAAGGAAGGAAAAAAGAACAGTTATTTTAAATGAAAAAATAACAAAGCTGTGACAAATAGCTGATCTGCTTATTCCCTTCTGGTGAGCAGACTGGGAGGAACACCATGATGGTCTGTAAGGCCATGGCATAATCCCCCCTCCTCTGCTCTGTCATCTCCCTGCTCTGAGGGTTTGGCCAGCAGAATTCTGTCCATCACTTTTTAGGAATTCTCCATCACTATTCCTTGCATCCGTTGTAGTGACTGAAAAAGAAAGGAAAATAAGTCTTGAGGAAATGTTAGAAGGGCATCAGCCTTTGGTTAAGCGTGTACTTGGAGATATTTTAGCAAGGTTTGCCTTTGAAACTGAGTTTGACTACATTTCTTAGGGAAGGGAAACCAGAGCTGCATCTGCAGAAGTGCTGTGCAGTGAGACCTGGAGCAGCTCAGCTTCCTGCAGTGCAAATGGACCTGGATTCTGACCTCACCCGGGCTGCAGGCAGTTGCAGGAGGAATAGAAAGTAAATCTGGGCTTGTTGCCATGAATAATATGATGTCTTTACATCCTGACCTAATTGTATTAATTCTTCATGGCAAATATCATATGGAAGTGGCTGATTAGTAGCTAGCAATGAGAGTGGTATTGGCCATCTGGTGTGCTCGGCTTGGAAGGGAAAAAAAAATCAGGATGAAGCAAAACTGAAACACATGAGTCTTTCAGATAATGAATTAGCCAGATTCATTAAATTTCGGTTCAGATTTGTCTCTGCTGACACTTTTGTATGGGCAGGGCACAAGGCAGTGGTTTCTAGGAGAGTCATCCCTTCAAGCTGATGGTGTGCAGTGAATTGTGGTCATTTTTCAAGTAAGAACCCATAAGGAACAGTGGTGTCACCTCTGTTTTACCTGAGCTACTCACAGGTTTGCTTTTGTTAACCTTATGTTAAGTTTCTATGAGCTTTACCCAGGGAGTGCAGCTCATTCATGAGCAAAATTAATTAAAATCAACCTGGTTTTTCTTCCCTGAGTAAAAGTAGAGCAGGAAACTGATCTTTTTCTTATGTCTTACCTTGGCAAAAGCATCTGAGCTTTGTCTGGCAAGGCAGTCATATAAATCCTTCCCTTTAAACTCTGCTCACCTCTGGCTGCACAGTGACAGGCAGCCTCAGAGATAAAAGACCTGTCTGTGATTTTGCTCTACTTGATTTTTTAATTTTTTTTTTCTTTTCCCTGCAGCCCTGGGAAAAGGTGATATGATGGAAAGGCACTCTGCACTGACCTGAGGAAGGCTGCAGCTTCTCCTGAGATCTCCCGAGGCTGAGAGTCTTCTGGGTCTTCTGGGGTGTGCACACTTACTGAGTGAGATTTGGCTTCACACACCAAGATATTGGGACTTCTGCTGAGGAATTTTTTTTTTGTTGTTGTTGGAGTTAGCCAGGAGGATCCCATCTTAGTTTGGAAAACAGGGTGGGAAGCTTGAAATGAGTACTCAAGGGCTCCAGGGGGATGACAAAGGGGCCGGGTTCCTTGGCTGGGTGGGGAGAGCAGCCAGGGAACCTGGGGTTGAGTCAGAGGTTTCCATCTGTGTAAGGGTTGTCCAGAGGTGAGCTGGAACTCACTCTTTGGCCAAATGTCCTTGCTGGACTGGTCACTGAAAGACCTGGGTGTGCCAAAAGTTTGCTGTGCTCTGCAGTGCTTCCTCCTGGAAGGATTTGGGGGGGAAAAAAAAAAAAAGTTTAATTTATTTTGGTTACCAGGGAATTTCCTGCATTGCACCTGTGTGGGCTGGAAACAAGGGAGTGGTGGCAAGTTTGTTTGGATGAGAGGGTGGAGGAAAAGGGATGAGACCCCTTGGCTTAGCCTGCAGAGACCATGCCTGTATGTTTCAAACCCAGAACTCTGCTAATCCCTTGCTAAATCTCTGGAATCAAAGAGATCTTGAATGCAACATTAAGAATGATAAAAAGAGGTGGACACATTTCTCAAGCAACTGAATTTGAAATACTATTCAAAGACAGCAACACTGTGAATTGGCAGGAGAGCCCTGATCCCTCAGTGCAAGGTATGGTTACAAGGAGGAGCTGTGTGCCTTTATTCCATGTTTATTATGTATCTAATAAGCTCTGGTTTTGATTTTAATTTAAGCCAGCCCTTCTTCCCCCCCTGCCATAATTAATGATCAACAACATAATCCAACCTGATTGCCTGACAGACAAGGAGTACTCTACAACTGTGGCCTTTTTAACAGGCTCCTTATTAAACATTTTTACTGGATAAACAAGATGGGGGAAGGCTGCTGGGGGTAATCTATTTCCCAAACACTCCAGAGTTGCCAAAGCTCTGGACCAAAGTGTGTGTGCTCAGAGCAGTGAGAGTGGTTTGTCAGTGGCTTTACTGACAGATGCTCCTCAATGTGTGTGCCTTCCCCTGAGGGATGAGTCATGGGCTGCTGAGAGCAGCAAGAGGTTCCAGAGGAACTTTGGGCAGTAGATGGACATGGTTATTGCAAGAAGCCCTAAATTTGGGATGGTCTTGGAGGAGGCAGGTTCCTGGGACACAGCCATCACCTTGCCTCCCTTTTAAAACACTGGACTTGGTGATGTTAAAGGTCTTTTCCAGCTTCAGTGATTCTGTATAGGCAGGTGCTGGCACATCCAACCCCATCACGTTGCAGGATAAAGGCTGAAGTGCTGTAGGCCAGGAGTGTGCCAGTGTCCCCTTCCCAGGAGGAAGGACCTTCCCAGTCCTGCTCCAGCTTGACTAGATGGGCTCTTTCCCTGGATTTATTTCAGTTTGATTTTAATGATGGATTTCAGACTTTTGCAGATACTGGAGCTGGTTCCAGGGAAGTATTTCATGGCTGTGGCTGCTGATGGAGACTTGTGTGCTCACTGGTTTGAAAGCAAAACCAGTGAGACTCCCAGTCAGAGATACAATTTAATAGAAGAAGAGAGAAAAAAAAAAAGGTGAAATAAATGGAATGATACAACCTAACACCCTGTTGGTCAGGGTGTTTGAAGCAGTCCAGAAATCCTCCTGGAGCGGCAGATGTGGTTCCGCTGGAGCAGAGATGATCCTGAGAGAGTAGGGTCCAGGGATGATGAGAAGGGTCCAGTCTTCCTCCAGGAATCCAGATGAGATGTTCTTGTCAAACCAGTGATTCCGTCTGGTAGCTCCTGTCTCCTCTGAGAGTTCAGTGGATAGAAGCTGCTTGTGATGTCTCAAACCCTGGATTATATCCAGGTGGGAATGCTTGGCTCCTCCCCCTGGGCAGAGCATCTCACAATGGGATGATTTCATCTTATCAGTCATGCAATGGGTCCTTGATGGCCCATTAAACAGAGATAACGTCTTCAGGGAAGGCATTGTTGGGCTCATTAACAGAAGGTAAGGAAAACACTGCCCCACCTTGGCTCCAACAACTCATGGGGATAGAATACATACCTTGGGCACAATTTTACATTGTAACCTAGGACAACTTGGTATGGTGATGCCAGTATGTCTCACTTGGACTGCAGGATTTGATCTTCTCCAAGGTGCAGAGCTGCTGCTGGAAATCATGCAGCTGAGCACTGAAGGGTGGCTGTTGTCATATATGAGCCGGAGTGAGACTTTCCTATTTATTTTACTTAAAGACACAGATGGGAATCAGTCTTGATCATTCACAAAATCTGTCTGGGTTTGGAGCCAGTGACCTGCAGGTCAAGGGCTTTGTGCCCTTTACAGTCCCTGGAGAGTTGAGGACACTGAACTGCAGCCACACCTGTTTTTCCGTGACTGCTGCTTTGGTAGCCAAGTGTGCAGCTCCTGAGTGTCCCCTCCTTGTCACACTGCAGCTTTTCCCACTGTATTTTGTGAGGCTAACAGAGTGGCATGGAGACCAGCAAGCCATGTGGCTTGGGATGCACCAGAGCAGGTTCTTTCCTCCCTCACCTTCTTCCCAAATTGTTGTGGCTTGTGTAAACTCTACCTAATGGTGGTTCAGCACATCACCTCCTGCAATCCCTCTGAGAGATCATCTCATGAAGTACAGACCATGATGCTCTCCACTCCCTGCCAACCCTTTCCTCTCTGTGAGCTGGTGATTTCATGCCCTGAGGCAGCATCTTGGTGATGCCATGCCCAAAGGCGGGTGGTCAGTGAGGCCAAACTGTATGTAATTCCATTTTTTGGCTGGATGGTGTGATGTTATGGGCAGTAGGTGTTGTGTCCACACTGCAGCTTCCAGCAGCAGCTCTCGGATCACTCTGTTTCCCAGAGAAGTGGCTCTTCATTTCTCCTATGGACTCCTGGTGTTTGTTGATTACTAATCTAAAAATAAACAGCATCTTGCTTAGAAGCAAGCCTTTGCCAGCTGATTATGGGGAACCTAAAATATACTGAACTCTGATTCATCAGGGCATGATAAGATTTGATCCTTCTATAACTGGTATGTGGAGGACTGCTTTATAAATAACAATATCACGTGATTAATATGACACAGAAGTTGTAATTAATAGCAACATGCCATGTGATGGGAAGGGTGAATGCAGGCAGACACCTTTCCCACCCTCTCTGAAACATGTTGAGGCAATAAAGCAAGTGTTAAAAGTACACCTGGCACAGCAGTGCACTTAACAACTGCTACAGAATTAATCTCAAATAAAAATACAAACTTCCATTGATGAAAAAATTGGGGTAATGATAACAAACAAGTGACCTCAGCTGCAATGGATGGCACTGTGCAAATGCACATAATTATGCAAGTGATTTGCTTAGCATTGATGGTGTCTGTGATGAGGTAAAATCATCCTGGAGCGCTGTGGGAAGGTCTGTGCAGAGCAAAACAGGGCCAGCAGTTGCTCACTTGATTCAGAGTTTCACTGAGCTTTGGATAGTCTCTGCAACTGCTCAGCCTCTTGGGGGCCTGGAATGGTTTCTGCTACCTGCATTTTCCACATGTTTGCTGAGACCAAGGCAGAGAGAACTCCCACCTCCAGGGATCACCAGACTATGCAAATATATGCTTGCAACCACCTCATACCAACCTCAATATATGTTTGTTCATTTGTTCCAGTGTTAGCAGGACCCAAATGTGTTGTTTTCAAAGCATCCTTGCTTCTCTCCAGCAGTTTTAGTGCTTCCAAATATGTTCTGTGCCCCTGCTCAGCAGTAGGTAGTTATTTAAAACAATACATTTCTCTTCTGTGCAGTGCTTTCTCCGAGGTCTTGGCTTGTTCAGGCTTTAACTAGGCTTTAGCATGCAAATTTAATGTGTCGTTGTGGCATACTTAGGAGTAATTAATATAGAGGGGGGGTGTTACTGGTAAATTGGTGCTGGGGACAGATTTGTGAGGCCATCCCCAGCAGTGGTTTTCTTTAAATGCTCAGGCTGATGACGGGTTTGATGTGAGAGTGTCAATGACATTTACTTGTGGGAGGAGGCCAGGAGTATTTATATTTTGGATGTGTGTGGCGGGAAGTTTTTGTTTTGTTTTGCTTTTTTCCCCTCTTCACTTTTTTTTCCAGTTCCCAAGTTTTGCAGCTGTGATTTGATTTACGTGAAGCAGAGTTGCAAGTTTGCAGTGCTCCAGTTCCTTCCCCCATCAGGGACCAGAAGGGCAATTCCAGCAACACCCTGGGAAAGGGGCTGGGGTGTTTCACCTGTGACATGGAGGCAGATGAACTTATCAAATCCTGGCCAAGATGTGGCAAATATTGATGTATCTGCTATAGCATGAAGCCTTTGTTAAACTTGTCACAGAAGGCTGGAAACACTTTGGGGCTGCAAGAGTCACCTCTTTTGCTATCCACAAAAGCTGGCTGACCCTTGTTCACTGCAGTCCCCTTCTGGAAGCACAGTGTAAAATATTTATTTGTAAAATTATTTGGAATTATTTGTAAAACTAAAAAAAAAATATTGGAAAGCTGCAAATTCCCTTTTAAACCTCAAAGAGGAGGGAAGCCCTCCTATTTTGGGATGTAAACTGGTTTGCTACAGAAAGGGATTGGGAACAAACCTTCCCTGAAACAGCTAGGGCTGATCCCCATCAGAGTCAGGATGCAGGACCAGATGGTCAGCTCTCCTGTGACAATTCTATTTTTTATTTACATTAAAACACACTTTTAGTTGGGGAAAAAAAAAAAAACATAGCCAATTCTGCTGTGAAGACATGTAACAAAAATTAAAAACTCCTCTATTCTGAGATTCTCCCTGCCTGTTTGAATGCTGTATCAATGGGAATATCAAATGAGGAGTAAGAAGATCAGGAACGGAAAGCATCAGCTCTTTTTTTGGCTTTTAGGGACGAGCAGAAATACAGAGAAAAATTGCTGGTAGTTGATATATTGACCAGTTTTCATTATAACTTCAGTGTTTCTTTCAGCTGAAAGAGAAGATATGTCTTGATTAAATGAAATGTCAGCTCAGTGTTGAATTAATTATGTAGAACATGGGCAAGGACTTGGTATTGTATTAATTTGGCTGCTCTGGAGGAAACATCAATAGGCTGTTTGTGGATGACAGCTTCATACTCTGTCAGCTTCTGCCCAGGATCTCACAGCTCCTGCAAGTTCTGGTGTGTTAAGCTTGGTAGAGGCAGTGAAATCATTAAAATTTCCCTTTTGTACAAGCTAGAGCAGCACCAAGACAACTTTCAGGCTTCTCCTCTGCAGTTCAAGGCAACGTGAGTTTGTTACACATTGGTGTGGAGGACTGGACCCAAAATAAGCCACCAAAAGCCTTTCTGGTCCCTGCCAACTTGCACAGGATTGGCCTCAGAGACGGAAAGAAAAGACCAGATTTCCATGTTATTCAGTGCTGGAGATTTAAATGAATGTTGAGTTGTTCCCTGCCTGGTGGCTGATGGAGAGCCGGCCACAGCCAGGGGTTGGCAAAGATCAAGATTGGTTTTACAAGCAGAGATTGACTCAAGTGAGTTGTCACAGTCTGCTTTTCTGGGAAAAGGCAATTATATCTCAGGAAGTTCTGATGTGAAAATTATTTTGGCAGATAGGCTCTTTTTTTTTTTTTTTTTTAACGGTTTATGCATGCAAAAGCAATAGCGGAGATAAGGTGATGGGAAAGGTGAATCAAAGCAAAAATCTCTTTGTGTGGGGTCAGGTTTTGTTTCAGAGATGTGCTCAAAAGAAAATTTAAAGATACTCCCTGGATTTGCCACCACATTTAAGAGGTCATTTCAGGCTTGAGCAGGGGATTCCTGGTATCAGAAAGCACGCAGGTTGTGTCCGACGAGAGCAATGATCTGAAGACCAGGATACTCTTTGGGACACGGGCTTTATTGGTCGTGGGGAGGCAGCCTGACTGGGGAAGGGTCCAGGGATTCAGGAGCAGGAGTGCAAAGAGTCCAAGAGGGCAAGAGCAGGAGCAAGAGGGTCCAAGAGAAGGGGTGCAAAGAGGCAGAGCTCCTTGTTACATTCCATTTTAACCCTTTCTATCGTGAATATTCTAATGACCATTAACCAATCACCTTAAGATACAAAACCTACAGAATCTACATACAGCCTATGGGAACTACAACATTACAATACTACTCTACAGACCAAAACCTGTGAAACCCACCTTATCCCTGATACCTGAGAAGGTCCAACCTTTTATTCATCCTTTTGTCTTGGCAGGGGTGTCACTGACTCACCCAGCCGAGTCTTTTCAGATATCTAATCTCCTTCTTCCTGTCCAGCAACTTACAGTTCAAACTTTGCTTTTAATTCTATTCCTCTTGTGGGTTTCATACTTTTAGAATCTTTTACTAATAAATCATCTCTGCAGGGCCTAGCTACTTCATCCTCTCCAACACCTGGAACTTTGTAGAAAGGCTTAAGACCTGCCTTTGTGAAAGACCCCGTGGCCAGAGACACAATGACAGATCTACAGCCCCAGTTTGGGTTACACATGGGGCAAGGCAGGATAACAGTGGTGGTGCACTGCCTGCTCAACCCCTCACCCTCCCACAGAGGTGGCCAAAAATGTTCTGCTCCTTATCAAGGTGCAGAGCTCTTCCTTCCAGGCAGTGCCTGAAATCACCAAGGTGGTGGCTGCCAGTGGCTGGGGGAGGTTTTACAGCACAGACGGAGTTTTATGGTTATTATTTATTTTTATGCTTCATCGGATCAAGGCCCCCAATTTGCTTCATAGCTCTCCAAAGTCAACAATTATCAGGCAGCTGCTAATTGGGGCTGGATCAGAACGTCAGCAGCCTCCTATCACTGAAAATCTCAGTGGGTGACATTTCTGACACCTCCAAAATCAATGGCAACAAGCCCAACGACACTGAGGAAACCAGGGGCACATCCTGCTCTCCTATTCCCATCTCCAGTCACAGGTCTGCAAACTCAGAATGAAACCTGATTTCCACACTGATAAAAGCTAATGGAGCATGGAGGAGCATCATTAAGCCATAAGCAGTTTTTGCATTAGGAAGGATCCATTGGGGTTTTTGGCTTTTTCATTAGTGATTGTGTAATGAGTGACTATTCTGGAGAATTCAAACTCTGGATATAAGGATGAGAGAAAAGGAGAGATGGACAAAAGATAAGGGCAGAAGAAAGAGTGACAGCATCCTTAGAAGAAAAGGGTAAGAGGATTAACTTTTTGGACAACATTTCTTAAATTTCAAATTCTTGCAAAAGTAACAAAAATTGGAAAATAAAATGTAGACTAGTCATAATTTGGTTCCAAACCTCCACCCCCTCAATGACCAAAAAAAGGTCAGACATAATTTTTGGTCTCAAAACTTTAAGACTTTTAAGTTCTGGCTGAGTTTAAGACTTTAAGGGAAGTTAACCTTTTAGGCTAGATTTAGTTTTGTATCCATTTCTATGAGGAAAAATCATCTAAAATAGCATTTTGCACCTGCTCTAACAGTGGCAGAGACCAAAACGTGCTCCATGATCCTTGCTGTCCTTGCTGCCACCTGTCCCATGGCTTCCAGGTGTCAGATCCTGCAAACCTCGTGACAGCTGTAGTGTAGGAGGGGCAGGAGCTGGATAAATCCAACCTGTTTATTCCACAGGCTTGGATGGCAGGTCACGGGCATTTCTCTGAGCTGAGCAAACAACTGACATATGTGCACTGAGAACAATTTAAAAATGTGCATTTGATAGATTTTAAATAATAAGACGCTGATGTTTTGTGCTGGTTTTGTTGTTTCTTTTTTTCCTGAGAAACCACTAAATCTGTCGTGCTCTGCTCACGTGCCATGCAGGGAAGTTGTAACTCCCCACCCAAGCTGAATCCCCAGCCCCATATTTCACCTTCCTTTTGATGGCTCTGTCATTTTAAGCCTTCAGATAATAGGCCATCATTCTCAGAGCTGCTATTATATTTTATTAATAGGAAGGTGGGGGGGAATTATTGTCACATATGTGAAAGATTTGCACTTGGAGCACTCACAGCTGTAGAAAAGGGCAATTCATTCAGCTGCCTTGCTTGATGGATGTAGATCCCATCTCTTCCTCCCAGCTTTGCCAGGTCCTACCAGCCTGTGTGAGCCACGGGCACCAGATCCCATCCCAGGCTGGTGGCAGGAGCAGCAGTTTGGTCTCCCAGGAATCATGCAGGGTGGGATGACTGCCAGCTGCAGCTGTGGGTGCTGGGGATGGAGGCTGGGTGAGTGCTGGTGGCTGCAGCCCAGAGGAGCTGAGCTCTCCTCTCGCATCTGCGCGTGTGGGTGTGTGTGCACGTACAGGCAGCCAGAACAAGTCTGTTCCTGTTTGGGAGATCAGTGTCAAAAGTGTGTTTTGTAAGAGCTGGCCAGGCTCCTGTTTCCACATTTACTAACCAAAAGTAGTTGGATGGTTTTTTGGTTTTGTTTTTGTTTTTTTGGGTGCCTCTGCTTTTCCAAATCACTGCATGGCTGTGACTCTCCCTCTAGAAAAGAGAAGGATGTGCTCCAGAGCCTCCCTGGAGGTGTGTCAGCAGCTCACCCCAGTTTGGTGGGGTTGGCCATCACATAACAGGGTGGCCAAGGTGTGACTGCAGCAAGAAGGGAAGGAAAAACCTGTGCTGGGGGGTGGGGACCAGCTTGCAGAAAGGTTTCTGCTCCCCTGGTGCTTACAAGAAGGGGATGAGTACAGACATGTTGGACCCAGCTGTGTCTCTCCCTTTTGTGTCTGTACAAATTGTACCTTCTCCAACCTTTCAGAAACACAGGACAAGGATGGTTTGTGGTGGTGGTTTTTTTTGGTTTGTTTTTTATTTTTTTTTACCCTGAAGGGCCTGAACACCTGAGGCTGAAAATCCTCTTCTCTCTTCTGCCTCCCCTTTTTCCTCCCGCACTCATTATCCTTGGTGGGAAGTCAGCTGCTAATTGCAGTGTCCTGCTCGTGACCATCAGGAAAAGCATCTTCTGGGGGTGTTTTAAGCACCATGATAGAGCTGGGATGGGGAAAGAAGTAAGGTGTGGTGGAGGAAAGTGGCTTTGTGGCTGGTCTGCCTCTGCTAGCAGGAGGGGGAAGGAAAGGGGAGCACGGTCTGGGCACTAACCCATCCTGCTGCCTCTGGAGTTGTAGCATCTGGGGAGAGGGGGACACAAACAGCAAGAGGTGGCCCTGAGGGGAAAGAAGACACCTGTGGTGGGGATCAGCTTTTAGTTCCTAGCCATTGCCTGAATGTGTTTTTGGGCTTTTTCTTGTGTTTGACACATTTTTCTCCAGCTGGCTTTTCTGTCAGACCCAGAACAAATGGTGTTCAATCTGCAGATAGAGCCCACAGCTGGGATAAATGTATGCATTCCTGCACCTCTGACTGGTTTTAGGTATTTGTCTGGGGGAGCAAAAGTGCTTCCATATTCTTGGATAAGGGTTGTGCATTTTATGCAAAGGAGGAACATAAATTTCTAGCTGCCTATTGCAGCAGTAGCAGCTGGTCTTATTAGACCTGCTTGTATCCTGAATGGTCTGTTGCAGTCACCAAGGTGCTGGTTTGGAGTCTGAAAGAGGATGCTGCAGCCTGGTCTGTGGCAGCAGGAGCACAGGTGGGCTGTAAAAATCCCCTATGGCCAAGCTCTGGGGTGGTGGGTGCTGGAAAATTTCACCCAGTCCATGCTCTGAGCCACAGGGGGTTGGTTCTGCCTTTACCTCATGGTGAAGTGGGGGAATCCCCATCCCTGGAAGTGGGCAGAAACCACATAGATGTGGTGCTTGGGAATGTGGGTGAGTGGTGAACTCACAGTAGCAGCCCAGTGCTGTGGTTGGACTCGATGATCCTCAAGGTCTTTTCCAGCCTAAATGATTCCATGATTGTTAATGCAAAGGCTTCACTACCATAAACCAACACTGACAAATTGATATCCAGTATGGAAGGATTTGAAGATGATCTTTCCTAGAGGAAACACTCCCAAACATCATTACTGACAGTGTTGGAAATAGAAATGGGATTTCTTGACTCCCTGTTCAATCTGCAACCAACAGATTCAGCTGTTGAAAGAAATCAGTTGGGAAGTCAGTGGGTGCTTTGATATTTTAGCTGCTCATTTTCAGTGTTTTTTGTCATGTCCTTTTAAATAATGAACTTCAGAAATTCCTGGTTGGCTACGAGCAGTATGGTCTGGTTTTCAAAGCTGCTGAGCTGTTAAGAACATTTTGAAAATTAGAATAAGGACTTTGGGTGCCCAAATATATCCTCAGGAGCCCAGGTTTAAGCACTTGGGTTTGCATATTTTGTTTGTATTTTCTGCACATTTAAAATAGGAAAACAAATACAATTGCTGATCAGCACTATCATTAATCCAAGCAATTTGAAGATAGTTTATTTTATTATGAATTAGTCGATTAATTCTGTTTGTTAATTCACTCTGTTGCAAAATAACAGGCTAAAGATTTTTTCTGTACATTAACACAATAAATCCTAATTTGTTACTGCTGTTTTTTGAGTAACCCACAGCCAGCAGAAGTCACATTTATTTATTTTTTCCATTTTCTCTGGTTAAGTCCAATTCTTCTGCAGTGTCTTCCATCTCTCTGCTGATTCTTCAATGTCTAAGATCCCATCACTTCTGGGGATGAGGTTCAAAAGGTCTTTGGGGAGAGCTGGTTTGTATCCTGAACTCAGGAGCAAGTCTTGCAGGTCCCAGTTTGAAAAGAGGAGCTGCTGATGCTAATTATTTTTGTTGCTTGTTTATCTCTTGATAGCTCCTGCAATCCAATTAAAATCATTGCTGTTCCTTGCAGGTGGCATGGATCTTCATTTGGATTTTAGGAGACATAAACAACAGCAACTTGTGAAGACAATGCCTCTGTGAAGGGTAAATTCACTTTTGAAAATTCACCATGAGATTTACTTTTTTTCCAAAAAAAAAAAAGAAAAGAAAAGAAAATAAATGCAGAGACTGTGTAGTGATCACAAGCCTCCAGCACTGAAGATTTAAGATGGTAAATATTGTAAAGCTTTTAATAACCCTTATATCATGACTCTGTTTTAATGACATTGAATAAATTTGGTCTTGAATTACCAATAATTTCTGAGAAAACTGTCAAGGGAATGCGTCTAAAAAATGGGCTTTTAGAAAAAACAAAACACGCTCTAGAAAAAAATACCATTAAAAAAAAATCACCATCCACTTTCAAATGGTTCCCTGAGAAAACTATCCTTAAATGGCTGAGGGCAATTGGCATAATGATTTAAAGCTGGGCTGCAGAGTTAAAGCAGGCTGCATGTGGGTCCTAGCAGTGAGATGAGAGGGAAGGTGGAGGCTGAGCTGTGAGACAGAGATTGCTCTAATGAAAGGCGTCACGGTGACACTGCATGAACTTAATATTTAGCCAGTGACGTCTGCACTCCACAGAGAACCCAAGGGAGGCAATTAGGAGGGCTTGCAGAAGGAGGGAATAATTTTACCTGTCAGGTTTGTAAGTGGGCAGCTCTGTGAGTGTGTGAATAGCTGTGTGTGTGTGTGTGTGAAGGATCCAGGAACTAATGAAGTAGAGAGGCTTGGTGGGGACTGTCAAGCCTGTGGTTAGAGGTGGGGAAAGAGCTGTTTCCAAACCCACAAGATTTATTTCTGGAGCTGGTGGGTAGGTGGGAGGCAAAGTTAGCAGGCTTTACCCTTCAGGGCTTTCATCTGCTTTAAACTCAGCTGAAAATATTGCTAAGTGTAGCAGCAAGCAGGCAAGGTACCCTTGTGCATCTTACAGGTGACTTCTTTACATTTTTATTTCAATTTTTTTCTCTGATTTTCTTTTCCCCTTTCTTGATTTCTCAGGGTGTGACTAAGGAGCCATAGCTAGGGAAGACTCCAAATTCCCTGCTTGCAGCTCACAGGCCTCCCAAAGGTGCAGTACTGCCCAGAGTTAACCTGACAAACCAGAGCTTTCCTTTTGGGGTGGAAAATTGAACTGTGCTAAGCTGGTGTGAAGAGCTGTACAAAAATGGTCCCTGCTCCAGGAGCCTGCTGATACCAGCACTGGTGCAGTGCATGCATGCTCCTGTGCTCACAGGAAGGTTTGGCTGAAGTCTGATCTCAGCTGTGTGATCAATATGGGCTTCAGTGAATGATGAACCCCAGATCTTTCATCTCATTGCCTTTAGGAGTTGTGGATCTACAGTATTTTATATCCAAGGCAGATGAAGCTGGAGAGTGTCACCAGAACTCCAAATCCAGGGTCCTTTTATGGTCAAATTCTTAATGATTTTCCATTTGGATGTGTGGGGGTGATATTTTACCTTTCTTTTTTTTTTCTCCTCTCTCCCCAAACAAATCCTTCACCCTATTCCAGTGCTTCCTTAAGGAATGTCTGTTCCTTGCTGTGGAAGAGGGCAGTGGGGACAGGACCTTGGACATAAACAAGACTTCAAACAGCCTGAGCCATCTGAGGTCCTTCCCTGATTGTTTCCAGGACAAATCCCTACTGCAGGCACTGGAAGGAATTTCAAATTAGCAGCCAAACATCTCAGGAACTTGGTTCTGGTGCCCTGAATCAACCAGCAGTGATGGGTACAGGTGTCACTGCTTCTCCTCAGCGCCCACATAGGCACCTGCCCTGCCTCTGCCAGAAATTATTGGCCAAAACCAGTTCAGAGAATCATGGAATATCCTGAGTTGGAAGGGACCCACAAGCTGCTGGTGTGAATGCTTGGATCAACTGCTGCAGCAAAGGAGATTTATCATCAAGGAGTGCTTTGAGCTCACACACTTCTGTGACTCTTGGGGCAGTTATTTTGGGGGGAATATATATGAACTAGGGCTTAAAAACTTGGCTTGAGCTGAGGGCAGAGAAGACGCCTCACTTAGCCTGAGGAATGCCTCTGACAGAGACACATTGTCGCCACATCTCTTGGCTGGGAATAAGTTGTACCTTTCCTGCAAATGGAAATATTTCTCTGAAGTTCAACAGCTGCAGGAACAGCAACTTGTCTCTTGATCACGTTTTCAGTTTTAAAACCCATTTCTAGTCCAGCAGCGAGGAGAAAACCCAAAGCTCATTCAAATGAGTTTTTTAATGGAAAAAGTCACATTAAATCTAAACCAATTTCATGATCTTGTCTGAGTCATGACTTTTTAAAGACTGGGGGCTGAGGCTGCAGTTAACATTGCCTTAGCAATGCTCAGTACTTATCTGTGAGTAGAAAGGTAATGGTGGGGAAGGGCTTGTGGTGTTATTTTTCTGAGGGCCTGATCATTTAGCTATCTAATTTGGGAAGCAGGACTATCTCTGGCTGACTCTTATCACCCTTTCAGCGAGGCAGATAGCAGCCAGCACATTACTCAGCGTTACCCCATGGATATCTGGTGTCTGAGTATGTGTTACAAACGTGGCAGCCAGAAGAGTGAAACCTCTCAGTGCTGGGCACAGAGAAGTGGCCTCAGCCCCACATGGTAGGAGGTGGATGGATTTGTCCTCTGGGCTTGTCCTCATCATCTAAGAGACCCTCAGTGGCTCTGCTCTCACCCAGTTCTTTACTCCTCCTGGGGATTGAAGGATGGGGAGGGGATATAATGTGATGTAGGAAACTTACCTACTTGCTTTAAAACTGCAGTAATAATATGGGCAATTTTATTTATAGTTAGAGAAGGACTTTCATTTTTTCCTATCTCCTGATGTCTTCTCCCTGACAGCTGGTTGTGAGGCAGCAGGGAGAGATTTAACCTCTCACTGGTACTTTGCAGCTCTGTCTTCCCCACTGGGTTTCAATATGGGCAGCTCCTGTGGGAAATTTTGTTGTTGTTGTTGTTTTGCAGATGGAAAAGAGAGACATGCAGTTCAGAGGTGTTTCCTAGGGAGTCTTCTGACTTGAAACAAACCCCCCAAACCTCTCCAAAATCACTTGTCAGTTTCTCCCCATGCCTTCTGGTGGACCTTATGGATTTTCAGGTGCTTGTGATGCCTAAAAGAGAAAATGGTCCCTGCAGAGGTTGGAAAGCCTGGAGAGCCACGGGGCTGGGTTGGTGGGAAGAAGGCCCAGGTTGCCCTTGCTCACTGGGATCTGACACATCCCACACTGACCAGGGTGACTGGGAAGCACCCCTGGCTTTGTTTCATCACCCTTAAATCTGTCCCAGTACAAACTGGCCCTTTAACAGGCACCCACTGGTATGTGTGTAGAGGGGAGCAGAGACAGAAAGGAAGTAATACTGAGCCACAGCAGTCAAGAAGGATCAAAGATTGGCTATTTTTGACACACAAAAGGGTAAGTGATGCTGAACTCTTTCTAGACTGATTCCAGCTGAACACAAAGCATTTTAACCTCTTAATCCTCACTTCTGAGTTATAGCCCCGACACTGAGGGCTTTGTGGCTTTTTGGAGATTCTCTGCTGCGTGTGACCCTCGTCCCAAGCCAATAGCACACACCCCTGGCTGCTGCACAGCATGTGTTGAGTGTTGAGCGTGGTGTTAATCCTGCAAACTCTGTGGTTTTTTGCCTCCCTCACTGACCATAAGTGGAATTCATGGGAATTCTTGCTGGGAAAAGCAATCAGGTTGGATGAGGCTTGGAGCAACCTGATCCGGTGAAAGTGTCTCTGCCCATGGCAGAGAGGTTGCAACAAGATGATCTTTAAGGTCATTTCCAGCCCAAACCATTTTCTCTGATCTATGAACTGTGGATGTAATATCTAATTTCCCATTCTGATTTGTGGAAGCAGAACCCCAGTTTCACCTCACTGTCCTGAGGATAGCCCTAACCCCCCAGAGTTTCCCCTCAGAGAAGCTGCTCCTGGGCTCTCCTCTGTCATCTTCCCACCTTGGCCATCCATGGATCCCCTCTCCAAACCCTGACAGGTTCCTCTGTGCTTCCCAGCACGTGGACTGGTGTTCTCTATGAATCCACATCCACTGGTTGTGGATATGAAAGCGCTATTTTGGTTTGAGCCTTGTTTGTATTATTTTTGGTTTGCATATTTGGGCTTGACATAAAACCCAGCAGAGAGACTCTTGCTTAGCCAAGGCCACTTCTGCATTCACTGCAGATGAGCGTGGTGCTCCAGGGAACCAGTTTTATTCCAGGCTTTGCCAGTGATTCATTTCTGGATGCTGCCTGCCTGATTCCCTCTGGGCCTCAGTTTCCTGTTCTGTAAAATGGAGATAATACCCTTTCATGGCACAGGGCTGCTTTGAAGCCTTTACAAAATTACTCTGATGTGTTTGGATGAAAGTTTCTATAAAGCAGATTTGGAAAAGCATGCAGCTCTCATTGAGGAGTTTGTATGGAGTGATCAGGACCCCAGAATTACTTCCCAGGATGAATGTGTCTGTGTTGAACCCTCAGACAATGCTGAACACTGAAACAATATTCATGTAACTCTTCTAAAAGCATCCACTGTTGGTGCCCATGGCAGGGTTTGCTGCTATTCATTCTTTTTGTTTATTTTATGTAAATCCTTTTCCCTTCTCATTGAAAACACAAACAAAAAAAGGGGATAACAAAAAAAAAAAAAAAAAAAAAAAAAAAAAAAAAAAAAGTTTTTCTTGCTCTGTAAGCCCCGTAAAATCGATTCATCTTGAAGAAGTTTTTAGCAGCACCAACCCTCTCTGCCTATCTGTGTGATTTTAAAAGAAACTCTCCTCTTTCTCCTGACTGTCATATTATGGGGAGGAAAAAACACCCTGAAAGCAGAAATGAAAGAGATGCAGAATTTTTGTCTCCACGCCTTTCTCACTCGGGTCCCTTTATGTGCTCTGCCACCGCCCCCTCCTCCATCGCCCTCCCTCCTGCTCTGCCTCAGTTCCCATTGAAATGTCAAATGCAGCAGTTGTCTGCGAGTGAAAGAGGGACTCCCTGGTGGGAACAGGCTGCCCTTCTAACCTGAAGGCCTCGGCTGTTCTCTTCTCCCCTTTTTGGTGTTTCCCATCCCACTTTCTCAGCAGATGTTGTGTGGGGCAGCACAGGCTGTAAAGGAATGAGTTTCTTTTCACCTGGCCATGTGAATGGGCTGGCACAGAAACCCTGGCTTATTCTCTCAGACTCTGGCAACAGCTTACACAGAAAGAGATTGTTTCGAAGAGCTGTCTCCTTTCTTTCATTCTTTTTTTTTTTTTCTTTTTTTTTTTTTTTTTTTTTTTTTTTTTTTTAGACGAAGATAGAGAAAAAAGGCTGAGAGATGCTGGCTGTATTTTAAGCTTCCTCCTTGGGTGCCAAAGGAGTCCTTGGAGTTTTGTTGCTGCTACTTTTGTTCCTTTTATAGTTTCCATTCAAGCCCCAGGCTTTCAGCTTCCCTTTGTCTTAGTCCTACTTTTCCCAAGGAGTTTGACATGAGAATTAGTTCAGAAGGATGGTGGAGGTTCATCCAGGAGCGTTGCCCCGTTTTAGTCCAGGGCTGTAGTTTTTTGACTCTTTGGTGGAAATTTGGAAAAAAGAGTGACATTTCCCATGCTTCTTCAGGGAAAATATTTAGTTTCAGATGAGCTCTGTCTGAAAACATGTGACAACGATGTGCAAAAATGCACGAATTCAATCCTAGTGTTGAGTTTTGTCACTGCGCTACTTAAGATTGGAGAGGCACCTGGAAGAAATCAGGGGTGCGTGAGTTTTCACCTTTTCTCCCCTTTTTTGGCTCCCTGTTTATCTGTTTATTGTGGCTGGTTGCTTTCTGTAGCCTGCTCTCTCTCCTTTACCAGGACCTTGGGCATCTTAGAGTTGGTCAATTGAAGCACACCAGAAAGGTACCCAGAAGAGATATTCCCTCCCTTGCATGGATGTCTTTGCTTGGCAGCTTCAGAGCACTGTCACTTATCCAGCTCACTTTTGGCCACATCTCTGTGCTCTGAGCCCAACTCATTATATCTAAACTTTAGATATATATATATATTCAAGAGCAAATTATGTACACAGCTTGTGAATAATTTGATTGCCGGCGTGAGAAATGCACAGGCTGCTGATCCTGAGAAATGGAGCTGTCGTTTGCTGATTAAGTGGGTAAATAATGAGTTATTCTGAAATACAGTGGGGATATTATGCCAGTGGTTCTCTTTGGGTCTTTATACGCATTTTAACTCCAGTTGTTTTTTTTTTTGTTGTGTGTGTGCGTGTGGTTTTTTAAAAATCTGAAGTTTATTTTTGCAGTGGTGCTTGGAAAGCTGTAAATGATCCACAAGGAATTAACAGACAAAAGTCCCTGGCTCTGCTCCACCCTATTGAAGTCGATGGCAAAGCTCCCATTGAATTAGATGGAAGTAACAACCAGGCCCTGTGAGAGTAAACAATAAATCAGCTTTATAATCACAATATTTCTCTGCACCCCATTCTTAAGGGCTTTATGTGGCAAGGGTGTTAGGTGCTTGTATATGATGATGATGAAGAAAGGCACAGGCACATCACAAACATCTCAGATGAAATACGGGCTTGCAAAGGTGAAATTTTTAAATTTGAAAGCTTTGGGTAGGCTTCGCCTTTCAGGCAGTATTTTGGAAACCTGCACTCCAATTCTGTTAATGAGAATTCATTGTAAGAGGTTGAACTGCCTCTCCATCCATCATGTAGCCAGCAGGTGTAGGAGAACATTTCCCCTTTCTAGTTTGTAAAAAGGGCAGTTCTTAGAGACATGGGAGTGCAAGAATCAGCAAATTGATTCTCCTGCCTGGACAAGTGGACATGTCACAAATCCCATTCAAAAACTAATCAGGAGGAGATGGATCATCTCTTGTCAGATATCCTGCAACTGTGGTGCCTGTGGTTAGAAGTTTGCAGAAGCTTTTATCCCTGTGTCTGCTCTGTCACATCTCAGTGTTGAAACCATTCTGTTAAATAATAGGAAGGTATAAATAGCTCAGAGGTTTAGTTCTTGTTCAGCCTGTTCTGTCAGTGGAATCCAAATTATTTGATTTAGGAAACAAATATCAGTATCTTACATTTTCCATGGGGGAACCCATGAATCTGGCAGGGCCAGACATTCAAGGATGGAGTTCAGTCTTCTCCTAAGTCCTAGTCTAGCATCTTATCCCCTGCCTTTTAAAGGCTTTATCCCTAAAACGTGTCTTGAGTTAAGGGCTCTGTATTGTAAAGTTTTCCTATTGATTCCTTCCCTGGAGTTTGTGCCTTTTGGAGGAGATGGGGCATTGATAATTGCTTCAGCTGTTCTTGACTGTTACAGGGCACTTTAGCAGAACTGTGTAGCCTGAGTGCTTGTGCTTTGTAAAATAACCCCTTGGCCCTGCAGAATGGGAGGATTTACAGGTTTAGCCTTCTTGATTTGTTTTGAATTATTTTGTAGAGCTATTCATGGAGGGCACAACAGAGCTAAAGGTAAGGCAAGGTTGTCACCAGGCTATCCGAAGATGAGAGCCAGGGAAATAAAGTGCTATTGTTGTTCTGCAGGCAATGACACTGACTGAAATAAAAGACATCTGGGTAGGAAATAGCAGCCTGCTTCCAGGGAGCATCCATGGTCTACCTCAGCTTGCCATGAATGCTAGCCCTGCTAGGCAACCAGGAAAGGGATCTGCAAGCAGCCGTGAGCCAGGCCAAAGAGAGAAAAAGAAAAAGAGCCTAACCCTGAGAAAAAGGGGTGTATTCCTCCTAATTGTGCTTTGGAATGGAAGTCTTTTTATTCTTGCCTTTTGTTGCATTTTTCCTCTTCCTTTTCATGCCCCAGCAGCAGCCTGTGGGTCTCAGTGCTAGAAAGTGCTGGGTGGCCGTGTCCCACCCTCCTGGTTCTGCCTGGCCTCCAGGTGGGTTTGGGGGTCCTGTGGGAGAACTGCAGCACCTCTGCATGTCCATCTCACAGTCTGTGCCCTGGGAGCTGGGTCAGACTGCAGGGTTGGCTGTGACCCAGAGGAAGGGAGGGTGAAGCCTGCCCAAATCTGCAGAAGGGTCTGGCTGTGGGTGATGTCAGAATTGCAGTTTCACCTCAGGATAAACATCCAGCCAAAACTGACAGGATTTTTTTTGAAGTGGCTGGTGGCTAACATCAAGTTCAGAGTGTTTGGAACATTTAAGAGATATCTCTGAGCAGTACTTTGAAAAGGGCAGTGGTGGACAGGAAGGGGTGTGAAATAGGATGCCCAGGGATAGGGGAGAAGTCAGAATTGAATGTGACTCTCCTCCACCCTCAATTCTGGGCCATCTTTTCTCTCAGCAGTTTGTACAAGTAGACTAAACCTCACTCAGAATCAAAGTGTAAAAGACAGCAGAAAAGGGGGGAAGCATTGCTCAGGGGAGAGAGAAATGGCTTTGGGCAAGAGCTGAGAGAAGCTGGGGCAGCACAGGGCAGCAGGGCAAGAGCAGTGGCAGCACCAGTGAACAACAATGCTCTGAGGCTGTAAGGAAGCAGGACCAGGAGCTGTCTGGGTGAGGACAGAAGCTCCCCATGGGGATGGTCTCACCTCTCACACACATTTCTTGTTGTCTGTTTTGCCTTTGATGTTTCCCTGTTCTCCCTTTATTATTAGATGTGCACTGGCAGCAAATGGGTTCTCAAATATTTATCAAAATTCTTGACTTGATTAATCAAAATTTATTGTGTATGCCTCCCATCTTTAAACAATGAAGCTGTGATACCCTCTGGAGACCTGGAGGTGCTGGAAGTAACCTGAGGCACCCCCTCCCTTTCAGCACAGGCTCAGGGTTGAAATGCAGGGAAGGGCCAGCTGTAGCTCAGGCAGCAGCCTCAAGAGGGAGAGAAGGCTTTCTCACAGGCTTTTATGACCAATGTTCGAAGGGAAATGCCTTTGGAGAAGAAAAGGCTGGGCTTTCTGGCTGTACACAGCTCAGGCCTGCAAATCTGTTCTGTGGCTTTGTTTTCCCTGACGCTCCTCTCCTACCTAATCCTTCCCTTTTGCTCCTGCTGCTGGCTGGGGACTACTTTTCTCAACCTGGGGACTTTAAAGCTTAGCCTGGGATGAGAAGTCTCACCTAAACAGATTCAAGTCTGCACCTTTTCTCCTTGGTCAGAGATGCATCATCCCTGTGTATGACAGGACAAATAGCCTGGACAGGAGGGGAAAAAACTGATTATTTCCCTTGAACTGAAGGCTGCCCTGGCACTGTGTGGTTGATCACTGGATAAGAGCAGCACAATTGGGCAAATGACCACTATAATAGCTAACAAATGGAAAACACCACTGCCAGCAAAGGAGCTGGCTATTTAAAGGCAGCAAGAGGTTTGCAGCACCAGCCCTAGCAACAAGGACAAAAGTTATTCCAAACACATGAGGCAAAGCCACCACCAACCCACTATAGCATGCTATTAATAGGAAGGGGGCTTTCATTAATTTCTTGAAGGGTGATGCCAAAACATCAGAAGAAATTTGTGGTGCACATAAAGGAGCAGCACGTTGCACTGTATCTAATTGCCAGAGTAATTATTTTCTGCTATGCAAATTACCAGGAGCAAATCCACTGCAGCACATCTATGTGTATTTAATTATCATCAAGAGCTGGAGTTGAGGGACTAGGTTTAATATGTTCATAATGAAATAGCCAGAATTTGTGTGTGCATTTGCAGAGAAGTCGTTATTTTACCACAGCTGGATTTGTTTATTTTAAATAAATCATTATGGCAGATACAGTTTCTGCGTGCTTGCCCATCTGCTGATTTATCGTAAAAATTGTGGTTCCATTTACATGGGTGGTTTCTATCAAGCACACATCACCCCTCTTGCCTGCAAGCTCCATGTTTCTGTAGGATTTAAGGAGCAGCTCAATGCAAAGAAAAGCCATTTTTGGATAAACAAGGGCTGGAGGAATAGGAGGAATTAGGACAACCTGGGTGGGTTAAGATTTTGTAAGGTTTTGGGTCGTCATACTTACGAGCTTGTTGTGGTTTAAAGGCAGGAGAAGGATGAAAACTGGAATTCTAGCAACACCCATTTGTAAGCCAAACCCCTTATTGTTCAATGTCTATTTGATGGTGTGCATGAGGCAAGTTAATGCTTTTGGTTTCTAGGGAATATTTTATATTTTCTCATCATAGCAAGAAACAATAGAAGTGTACAGAGAATGCAGGATTTACCACTCTGAACCTGAGATGGTTCTTCCCCTCTTAAGCTTCAGACTTTCTGGGCCAGAGCTTTACTAAAGATATTGGGATATCATTTCAAGGCTCAAGTTATAAGAAAAATACTAAAACTGGGAAGAAATACTTTTGCCACTTTGTCATGTTTTGGTGGTTTTCTGTTAATGGAGCTCTTGGAAAAAAGAAGAAAAAAAAGAAAAAAAAAAAAAGATCTGAAAGCCAGCAGTGTAGGTGGCTGTTCAGCCAAGAAAAATCATATTGTGTAGTCCCCAGGAGTGGTGTGCGTGACATGATCCTGTTAAGAACTTGGAACCTGCAGCTCTGGAGAAGATGCTCCACATCAGTCCAAGCTCCAGTCAGGAAAAGTGCTCGGTAAGGGCAGATTTATTTCCTGTGTCTCCTGCCTTGTAGCTTCGCTCACCTTGAACTGCACCAACCTGGATGCAGTTGGCTTCTGCTTACCACCCGATTGTTTGTTGTGGTCACTGTTTGGAAAAGCAGGAGGGAGGCTCCAGGCTGTCCCGCTCCTGACGTGCCAGGGGAGTGCCAGGTGAAAACGTGGTTGCAAATGCAATTAGAAACACAAACCATTGCCAAGCCTTTGTGTTCCTTTGTTTCCTCCTGTGGATACCAACTCGAGTTACAGAACACAATCAGCCCGGGGTAACAAAGGGTCACGAAGGTACCGCGCTGTGTCACCGGCGGTGGGCTGGGGCCAGCTTCTGCTGACATTCCCCTGAAGGTGCCCACAGGACCCTTTTTTTCACCGTGTCCCTGAGCTGGTTTGTGCATAATTGATGGGTACCCTGAGGTTCTGCCTCCTCCTCCTCGTCCCCAGGACGTCCTTTTCTGTGTTAGTTTATTTTTTAAATAATTAACAGGCTTTGTGACTGCCTGTCTATCTGTCCCGCTGGAATTCGTCTCCAGCTGCTCCCATCCCTTTCCACAGCCCCTCCCTTTCCTCCCCAACATGCTTCTCCTTTCACTGTGTTTTAGAGGGGTGTCTTTTATTTCTGCTTTGTGCAATGAGATGCCCTTTGCTGCTTGCTGGTGCCCTGAAACCTTTCCTGCCCAGATTCCCTCTCTCCTTCCCGTTTGAAGGAATCCTTTGATGCAGGGTAACTCTTGCCTGATGGGCACCTCCTCTCCCTCCAAACCACAGTTAGACATTTCCTGTCCCTGCAGCATGAAAGGCTGTGTGCAGCTGGGGATGGGCAGGGGAACCCATTGCCACCCTCTTTGTCCCCTCCTGTGGCCAGTGGTGGCTGCTGTGGCCTGACCCCTGCCTGAGTTGGTGTGGCTGATGTGGATGTGAGGTTATTCAAGCAGCACTCCATCCATCTGCTGAAGGTACTGGGAGCAGGGGTAAGAGTCTGTTCCCTCTCTCTTCCCAGAGTATCCATTTCACTGTGGTGCCAAGCAGCAGAGAAGCTGTGGCACATCTCAATGCTGCTGGGAAAATCAGCTCTTGAAGGTGTTGACTTCCCTTCTGCTGCCATGACTGCCCCTATTCCCAGAGGAAAGTCCTCCAAGTAGAAGAAGAGAAGCCTCAAAGCACACTGGAGCTGCTGGATGTATTTGCTCTATGTTCTGGGCTTTGTAGAAGTGGTCTGCAGCAAGGGTGGATGATGTGGCCCTGGTAGAAATTGTGGGGTTTGTGTAAAAGCCTGAGATCTCAGGGCAACACTGGTTTCTGGGTATGTATTTGGGAGTGGGAAATGCTAAGACTCTGCTTGTTGAACTTGAACCTCTTTCCATTGTCAACAGCAGATTTTGTCAGGTTATTCCTTTCGACCTCACGTGAAGACCATCCACCTATTTTAATCACTTAATAAACTTGCTCCCCATCTCTGCTTGCCTGGGCTTGCTGCTCTCCAGATCCCCTGGTGTTTTAATTGACACACAGCTTGTGGTGTGGCTGGGGGCTGTGCCAATAACTCACATACCCCAGGCATGGCAGGCAGATCAGCCCCCTCCCTCCAACACCATCATTCCAAGCAAACATCAGACAAGCCCCTGGCTTTGATGTGGGTCCTGGGCTTGCAGCCTCAAAAGAGGAATCTCTGGAACCCCGTTTGCACTGCTCCTCACGCCAGAAATTGCAGCAGTGTCACAACAGCCAAGCAACTGGGTGCTCAGCCTGGCGGAGGGAAGATTTTGCAGCTCCTCAGCAGAGACAGGGTTGTGCTGGAGAATAATCAAGAGCAGCAGCCTGAGGTCGGCAGGGATTTGGGCTGTGAAAATAATAATAATCAGGGATGGGGAATGGGTGATAGGGCTGTTGTTGGACCATCTGAGGCACTTGTCAGAGGACATTAGCCCTGCAATTAGGAGAAGCTGGGGAGGAGGGAAGGGAAGACAGCAAGAGCAGGGCTGCAGCAGGGAGGGCTTTGTGTCAGCATACAAAGCTTTTTTTCTCAGCAGGGCTGCTGGGATTTGCTCAGGTCTCCTCCCAGATAAATTAACTCAGTACAACACCTGCTCCTTTAATATGACCAGGCTAACTCCACTGAAGACCTGGCCTTTCTTTCTCTTTTTCTTTCTCTCTCTTTTTTAAATTTTTTTTTTCTTTTTTTTTTCTTTTAAGTGACATTGAAGCAGCCTGTGAACTCCCTTCTCTTATTTTCTTCCACCTCTAAGCTACCCTTTTTCATGAAGGGTGAGAATGGTTCCCCCCATAAGAAGGGCTGGGAAAAAGACCCACGAAAACAGTTGAAAGATTTAGAACAAAACTCCCCCCAACAAAAAAAAAAGAAAAAAAAAAGGAAAAAAAAAGGAAAAAAAAAAAAGAAAAAAAAAAAAGAGAAGAAAAAAAAAAAGCCCAAGCTGGCAAGAGGTGAAGGCTATGTAATTGCTATTCCTTCTGCAGCCCACTAAAGTTGCATGTTTTAACCATCTGAGGACAGCAGGGAATTTTCTCTTCCAAGAGAGTAAAATGTGGGGTTTGCATTTTCTTTCTTTTCAGGAGGGGTGTGGGGTGAAAGAGGTGGGCTTCATTTTCCTTGGGATTAGCTAAAGCTCCTTCCACTTTTATGTTGGCAACATGAGGTTTCATCAGACCTCTGATCCTGCCCTGAATAAAAATATAGCATTACTGTCAAGCAGAGCAGAGGGCTTGAACTTAACTGGATTAAAGCACTGGATCTGAGGCAGCGTTCCTGGCCTCATGGAGGGAGGTGTGGGGGCTCCTCTGCTCCCAAATTCAGCTCAGGCATAGGGGAGTCCTGTCTGTGCTGCTGACTGAAAAACTTCAGCCTGAATTTTCTTCCAAGATGTTTGACTTGATGCTCAGCTGTCCCCTCGCTGCAATTCCATGGATTTTTCCTTGACAATGCCCCACTGGCAGCAGGCTCCCTGCCAGAGGGGTGCACCTCCTTTTCATGGAGATGTATGCAGGAGTTTAACTGCAAATAAATGCCACATTTGCTTATGGCTTGGTGTTTGCCTTTCCCATATGAATAAACATCCCTGGCTGCTCCTCTCCATCCTGCCCACACCCTGGAGAACACTTTCACAGCCTGTTTGCTGCCCTTGGCTCTCAGTTTGCTCTTTGGACACTTTTCTTGCCAGATTTGGCAGGTTTTTTCTGACCTCTGCTGATGGTCCAATGTGTTGTGGTTTAATGGTGTGTTTTACAAGGGAGCAGAAGTCTCAGAGCATCTACTCCTGCCTCGTTGTGTGTTGTGCCTCCCATCTTGGTGAGCTTGGATGTATCCCCATATGTCCAGTAATGAGCACGGGCTAATTGCCTAGGCAGATAGAAAAATAGATAGGTAATTTGTAGCTATTTAATTTTACATTAGGTGGAGGGATGTAGGGGCAGAGGCTAATGTTGTTGGCATTTCTTTTCAGGGTTGTTAACCAGATATGCTGCCTCTGGGGCATAACAATGCCTCCCTCGGTAGAGCTCTAATACTTTTATTACATTCTTATTAATTTAGCAATGGCCTAAAGTCTGTGAGGCACCTTCCAAGGCATGATCCCTGCCCCGAGGACCTTACAGACTAATTCCAAAGCATGATACAACCGGGGATTACTCAGTGAGAGCAAGGGCCTAATGGAGTAAGAAATGGTTTGTATTAGATAAATGGATAAGGATGAATCAGTGCAAGAGTTAATCACGTTGTTCCTTACAGGCCCGTGGGGATAAAGCAGCTCCTCAGGAGATCTGTGGTGTCTTTCAAGCAGGGACCACAGCTGAAGGTGTCTCCTGTCTTCCAGGTCCACATGGATGGCTGCTCTGGGAAGCAACGTGCTCCAGGTGCAAGCAGCTGTGTGAGCAAATGCTCTGTCAACAGAAACCTTGGCTGTAACCTCCAAAACTGGCCCTGTCCTGCTCCCCAGAAACACAGAGGGAACAGGAGAGGGAAGGGAGAGGCAGAGGGCTGGGGGGGATTTTTTTATTTGCAGTGAAATGGTAAAACTGCTCCTTTCTGCCACAGATTTCTGCTCTTGGGAGGCCGCAGAGCGATGGTCCCAAACAAAGGAGCCTTTGCAGGATGCTGGGGAAAGGGCTGGAGGGGAGCAGGGCTGGAAAAGGGCTTATGCTCAGGGGTGGCCCAAGGGTCCCCCCGCTCCCCCCAGCACCTGTCCTCCCTGTCTGCAGCCTGTGAGCTGCCCAGCACGGCCAGGGCTCCTGGGACAGATGGGTCTGCAACAGCTGAGGGAGCTCAGGGCAGGCTCAGGGATGAAAGCGAGAGCAGGAGCCCTCCCCTCGGCAGCACAGGCTGCTGTGAGCCAGCGGGGAACATTTGGTGTCCATGTGGCATCTGGCAGCAGGGTTTGCTGCTCTGGCATTTCCTTTGGTGAAAGGAAGAGCAAAGCAACTCCTTTCCAAGCAGCTGCTCCGCTCCGCTGGGAGGGAACAGCATCCTCCTCCTCCTCCCTGCCCTGGCCCTTTGGCAGGGTGCTGCATCCCAGCCCCCTAAATTAACACCCCCAGCCCCAGGTAAACATCCTTTACACTCATTGACTCTCTCATATTTTTCTCCTAGAGAGCAAAGAAAACCTCTCTGCATCACTTACTTTAAAAACGAGTTGCTGTGGCAACTGGACGCCGCCGCGCTTAAAGTGCTCAGCTCTGTCTTCTTGACATCATTGTTTGACTTCCAGTTGCTGGAGCAACAGATCTCTGGGAAGAACCACCGAGGCTGAGGCTTCCCTTTCTTTCTTCCTCCACGTTGCTTTTCTTTGGGGCCCAAAAGCACCAGCAATGGTTTGCTTTTCACTGAAGACACACACACACTGTTAACATATGATGGGAAGATGTCAGGCAGTGGTAGAAGGAATGGGGGTGAGGTCAAGGGCTCCTGACAATGGGGGAATTCCTACAAAACTGAAAAAAAAGAGGGAGAGAAAGAATGAGCCGTTATGTGTCCCGAGATCAGAGGGTTAGAGAAGTGCCTCCAGCACGCTCAGTGTCAGGCATTTAGCATGTAATACTTTTCTGTTGGTGGTTCTGAGCCCCAGGTTTTCCCAAGGCAGAGACACAGCTGGGGTGACAAGCAGAGAATGTGAAATGCCATCAGATATAACTGTATAAGTCCACAGTGCAGCTCCTTCATTTCCTCTTAATGAAATATTAGACTTACCGCTTCCTTCCAAAAACTTTTTTTTCTTGCTGTCAGTGTTGTCTCTGGCTAAAGAGCAGCTGTGTAACCCATCCCAGATAACTTTCTGCTGCAGTGGGATGCAGGAGGGCATAGGGGACAGCTGTTTACTTAATTATTGCTCTCTAAAAGCTGCCTGTCCCCCATGGTAATTGTTCAGGGCTCTGGCTGTGGCCACACAGGGTGCACCAATGTCACCCTGTGCCAGCAGCACAGAGGGATGTGTCCCCACTGGCACTTGGTGATGCACTGGGGCTTCAAGAACCAGAATAATGTTCTTTGTCAAAATGCTTCCAGCCAGCAATGCCCAGCTCCATTTTCCCAGGCTGGGACTCTCCCCTGGGTTTATACACTGTGGTGGCTGAGGGCAACCAGGTCCTACCTCAGCACTTTGATGTTGTGGTCCTGCACAGAGCTCGTGGTGGGATGTGGCTGGTTTTCACAGAGCCATGGACTCCTAGAGTGGTTTGAGTTGGAAAGGACTTTTGGGGTCCTCTAATTCCAGCCCCCCTGCCATGGGGTGGGGGTTTTCTCTGGGGTTAGTGTTTGCAGAGCTTGAGGTGACAACAGCTTCTGACTCTTAGCCTGATGCTGAATTCCCAGTCCCCTAGGTCTGAGTTTTGAATTTCTCCCTGGCAGGAGGCTGAGCAGGTGTGGTGTAAAGGCCAGGGCAAGAGGGAGGCTGGAGGTGGGAAGATTGATGCACTGGAATAAACTTCTGGCATTATGCATTAATGAGTAATAAGTGAAATGTCAAATCAGGGGTTGTTTTTTGGAGAACATTTTAACCTTAAAACCTTAATTATAGACTACTGCATTTCTAGCAGGCTAAACATTTCTTTGTTTACCTGGTAACACAACCATAGGATTTCAGTTTGTATCAGTAAATTAGGAGAGGCCTTAAGTGATGCCTTTGGATGGGCTAGGATTTGTGAAATTTAAAGTGCAGTTTTTAATTGGAATGGATTTGAAGTTAAATATTAATTTTGAAGACAAAATTTGAGAAGTGGTAATAAAAAAATCTTGAATCTCCTGGTGTCAAGATAAAGGCAAAGGCAACTGTCATTAAAAGGTACTTAGACTCATGGAATCATTAAGGTTGGAAGAGATCTCTAGGGTCATCAAGGCCCACTGTTAATCCAGCACTGCCAAGTCCACCACTAAATCATGTCCCTCGATGCCACAAAATTACTTAAAAACCTGAGATTTTCTGAGAAGTCTTGCTCAGGTATCTAGCTGTCCAGCTCATACCAGATTTCCATATATATACAAAAGTGCAAACTTTTTCACAATGAAGTTATGGTTTCAGTATTACACCCTCGATGCCCACAAAATACACAGAATTCAAATTAACAAATATACATGCCTCAAAGTCTACACAATGTCAGCCACAAATATGCAGGCAAGAATGCTGGTTGCTAGAGCTTGGAGTTAGCTATTAGTGAACATTTGTATGGTGCTCAGATAATTTGTTCTTAAATGCCACACATGTACCACATGGTTCAGATGTGGTTTGAGGAGCTATAAAATGGGATTTCAAACTGGTTCTGTCCTTACTCTTAAAGCCATGGCTCAATTAGGGCTCAGATGCATCTCAGCTCTAGGGCTGGCATCCTGAGTCAGGGATTTGTGACTTAGCTGGGGTTTGTGGGAGCTGAAAGGCACGGATGCAGCTGCTTATTAGTGAATTTGTGCACGTGCCAGTCTGCAGTGAAATGTACTTGAAATAACCTATCCTAGATGCCTCCATGAGGATGATGGCCCTGATGATTTAGCTATTTCGGTTCCAGCTTGAATTATTCATGTATCTGAAAACACTCATGAATTATTTGTGTTTTTCGCTAAATATATAATTTAAAACCCCAAATCCTTTCCGACAAAATGTAATATTTATCTATTTCTCACTGCTCTGGTGTGCTGCCCCTACCCTGAGACAGCCCTTCAGCCAAAGGCTCGTGGGGAGATGCGGAGTCAGGGCACAGTGAAGGAAGGCATCAGCATCCCTGCCCTGACCTGTGCCAACAGGGAATCAGCCCTTGCTGCAGCAAGAAAAAAGGAAGAGTTATAAAATTGAGATCCAACCCCAACTCGTCTGCTTAAATTTCTAGGCACTGGGTTTTGGGGAATGGTGACTATCTCACACACATGGGTTTGGGATTTAGGGGCTGCTTTCACAAGCTGACACACCTGGATTTAAGGTGCCCAGCAGTGGATCAAAGGAGTTTGATCCCTGTGATGGAAACTCCTGATCTGGCACAAATTCACCACCTGATTCAGATGCATTCAGCAGCTTTGTGACACACCTTGATCCTGGGAACCTTTTTGCCAAGTCCAGAGCTGTGTGCCAGCTTCAAACTGAAATAATGTGGCCAGCTAACTCAAAGCTGGAGCACAGCACATCATCTGCTCAGCCTAATTCAGCAAAAAAATGTGTTTGTGCTTGATCCAGATCGAATCTGTCCTGCCACGAAACCTCAGAGTACAGCAGATGTGATATTAATAGATGTGCAACCACAGCCTGAGCCTCTCCCCCTCCCCAAACATCTGCAGAGAAGGGGGAAGGCAGTGCTGGGAGGAGGCATCCTGCAGGGACAGCACTTCTGCTCTCGTTTAACTGTGTGAACTTCCCAGAGCTTACATTAATTTTAAAGAAAGCACTTTGGCATAACTGACAAAAAAAATCTCGTCCCTTCACCTCAGGGGATCTGTTTCTTCCAGGGAAAGTTTGAGTACCTGCTCTCTAATGAAGCATCTTAATCCACCATGTAGTTTTTCTCTTTTTTCTTTTCCCTAACAACTCTTTCACTGCAGTAAAACTGCTTTATCTAGTCACAATAACAGTAGATTTTTAACCTCTTTGGCCTTCATGTTATCTTAATGATCTTGAATTCACCTGGACATAATATTGCCCTGAACTGTCCAGTGCCACTGCTGAGCCCTTGAAAAATGTCCTTTCCATTTAGTTGCTTCTGAGAGACCAAGATCTGTGTTCTTCCCTAGCTGAAAAAAAAAAAAAAAATCCTCAAAGTTTTCCATGAGATTCCCTGGGCTTTTTGCTTTTGCATTGACTGTACATTCCAGCAGAAATCTTTCATTTTCGTGGCTTCTGTCACAAGAATTTAGATATCCCCCCCCTCCCTATTAGCTGATTAATGTGCTTTCATTTTGTCTAAAGTGTGTGTGTGAGTGTGTGTGCGTGTCCTCAACAAAAGCCTTTTCTCTCTTCATCTCTGTGTTCTGGGACTGAGGCCAAGTTGTGATTGTAATAATGTAATCTCTCCTGAATACTTGAAGTGATGGGAAAAAATGAGATTTTGAAAATGAAATAGATTAATCTATACAGCTAGAGGGGGGAAATAATGCATTTTAATTAGCTCTTGAGAGTAATTTTCCTTAAAGTAGTACAAGCCAGGTGTGCAAAAGTATTCTCCTGCCTTAAGAGTCTTGTTTCTCCTTCTGGAGTCCTTGGAAAAGACGGTGACAAGTGACAAGTTCATTTGGGATGCTTCTGTTGAGGGGATTGAACATAAGGTAACTTGATGGGACCTGATTTTTTAGAGGCTGCACTTAAGGATCTATCTGGAAATCAAGCTCCTCTCCCCCTAAGAATGCCTCAAAGCCTGAAGCAGCTGCTCACTTCAGCTCACAGGAGGACTCTGGTTTTTTGTGCGCTCGCGCACACGGGGGAACGGTGATTTATCAAGTTGTTTTATTTAACTTTTGTTCAGGATGAGATCATCCCCTAAAAGGTGTTCACAGTTTGTTCCCTTGCTGGCTGGGGCTGCTGTCTGTTCTGCAGGCAGGAGGGCAGGGAATGAGGGTGTTTGTCACCAGGCAGGGGGCCAGGGGCTGGACTGGAAGAGAAAAGCTGCCCTGCTGTAGCTCACTGTGTACCTGCTCCTGCTCTGCCTGCTTGGGGAGTGAAAATCACTTGTCCATGGTGTGGTGGCTGTGCCAGTCTGGGCTGGGAGAAGACAGCCAGGCTGCTGAACACCTTCTCTACAGCCAACACACTCCAGTGACTTTTGACTGTCAGACAATGCTCATTATAACCCTTAGTTATGAAGCCATCTCAAATATTCACCCTAATTTCTTTTTGTTTTAATGGTGAAGGAGCAGTTTTCTGATGGTACAGCAAATAAAGTGTTGTGACTGGGGCTGGAGAAGTGTTTGATTCGTTGATAAAGATGTTTATTCATAGAATCATGGAATGGTTTTGTTTGGAAGAGATTTTAAAGATCATCCAGTTCGAACCCTTGTGCCATGAGCAGGGACTGGATCCACTAGAGTGGAACCTTCCAGTAGATCAGGTTGCTCAGAGCCCCATCCAACCTGGCCTTGAACATTTCCAGGGATGAAAAGTTTTGGGCAATTTTTGGCTGACTGAGTCCGTTTTTTTCCCAGAACCACTCCCACTTCTCCTGTTCCATCTGCATAACAAAAATCTCCCGTCCTGGAGTGGTAACAAGTTCCTCAACCTCCTCTTTCAGCCCTGGTCTACAACCAGCTGCAAAGGACACATGACTTTGGAGAATGTGCTGTTTTACCTCAGCCTGAGTTTTATATCCCAGCCAGGCATACTGAAATTTTTCAAACTTCCTTTTCAATCAGTCACTTTGGCATCGTAATGGCTTGGGTTGCTCTTTCCTTCAGCCTGTTTTAATTCTTTACCTTTGTATTTTAGCAGCAAGTTGCCTTGAATTTACAGTTCCTGTTGAATTCCTCTATGAATAGCACCTAGGTTTCCTACTCTGCAGCTGCAAACAAGGTTTAAAAGCTTTTGGGATTTCTTGGCAGCTAATAACTCCCAGACTCCAGCATAGTTCATTTTCAAAATGTTTCTCATGCTTCAATCTGGACAGCGTTATGCAGGTCGGGGAATCCTGTCAGACTGGGGGCCAGGGGAGGATGTTCCATCAAAAGCTTTTTTGGCATATTAAAGGAAAAAAAAAAAAAAAAAAAAAAAAAAAAAGGCCAAAAGGACCTTTAGGAATACTGCTTAATATCCTTTCCATCCAAAATAGGAAAAGCACCTGTAACTGATGCCAAGCACAGGACAAAATAAATAATAATTAAAAAAAAAATAAAAATCCCCAAGCAAAGACCTCCAACTGGAAATATTTCCTGAATGATCTCACTGAGAATCCCGTAAGTGGCTGGATCAGTTTTCGGGAAAAGGGAACATGGGCTTGAGCTCCATACTGAAAGACAAGAAAAAGCTTCAGGGGAAAAAAAAAAAAAAAAAAAGTCAAACCCAGATGCAAGCTGTCAGAGGTGCTGGGATTTTTTTCATTCCTGGTTGGGACCTTTTGACATTTGTGTGGAAAATGTCACAGGAATACAGCAAGAAGTGAGGAAGCAGGTCTAAAAATTGACACAAAACGATGTTTGTGGCTTTCAGCTCGTGCCCACCCTGGCATGGAGGCAGGGCTGAGCAGGGGCAGAGCTTGGAGGGTGAATATCGTCTTTCCAGACTTGCATCAGTGCATGAGGGATGTGGCAGGTGATGGGTTGAGCGGCACAGAACTTGTTTAGTGTCACCTTGGGCTTGGGCAGTTCATTCAGCTGTGCTGTGTGCAGAATGTGGATGGGTGTGGTGACACTTCTAGGCTCATGCCCCCAGCTGAATTTTAGGCTTCTCATTATTACAGACTGGCACTTTTAGCAAGAGCACCAAGCTCATCACCAAACTGGGGTTTGTCCTTAACTCTGAGTGGATCTTTGCTTGTGTCTGACCTACAGTCAGATAGTGTCTCTCCTTTTTAATGATGTGTCTGCAATTAGTTATTTATTTTAGATTTAATCAGTCAGTGCCTGTCAGCTAAAACCTCAATAATTATGATCTCGTTGTCAGGGAGAAAGGAAATTAAACCTCAGGAGGTCACATCAAGGCTGTGAGTCCTCTCTCAGTGTATTCAGGATCCTGGGCAGGACTGAGTTTATTTTGGGTCATGACCCAGAGAAAAATGCACAAGGTTTCTTCCTATCAAACTGAGGCACTAAGACTCATCTGGGTGGGTATTTTCACTTACCAAAAACACCTGCTGGGAGCTGGGTTTCACCGTTCAGGAGTTTTGTGACTCATGCTCCGTTTCTCCTCTGCTGCTCTTCATTTATCCCTCCAAAGAGGTGAAACTGGATGTATCCTGAGAGACAAGGTCCACCAACCTTTGCTTCCAGCTGCGCTGGAAATGTTGCAAGGCATTTTCTTTTACAGGTTAAGAAATAAGAGACGGCTGGATCCTACAGATATGATGTTTTCAACCTGTAATTTGCAAAGGAATAGGAGAGGCCTCCCTCCTATTTTAACTGCCAGGAAAAAAGGAATCTTGGAATCTTTCTTTTCCATTGCAACATAGGCTTATGAGATAGAAGAGACTGAGACCTGCCAAAGTAAATCCTCACCGAGAGCCTGCTTGGAGCTTTGGAAGAGATCTGAAGAACTTATCTGAGTTGAATTAGTTTGCCTAATCCTAGTGATAATTTGGCTGGAGGTGTTCACTCCCCTCAGGTACACTGCATGCTGTAGTCCTTAGGCACAGATTTAATGAGACCAGAGAGTCTCAGGGAACTTCCACACCACCAGGTGAACACCTTCAGCTCTCCAGACTGATGCACTTCATCAAAGTGGACTTTTCTGTCACAGTATGATGGCTGGATGTGAGGTGCAAGCCTGCTTAGCAGGAGAAGTAATGCATGTGCCATATGGTAGAAATTGATGTCTGGTAATAGATGTTTCATATATTCCAAGAACAACATTTGCTCCAAATGAAAATTCATACTCTTTAACTCTTTTTTAACCTACAACTTGATTTTAAGTTGCTGCTTTCTCTGAGATTCCAGAGCATCCATAACAAGTACTGCACCCTTCCTCCACAAATACTCTCTGTGGGCCCTGCTTCACATGTCCCTTCATCCCTGGTGCCCTGCTGGGAGGGCTGCACAGTGCTGACAGCTTTTAATGAGCTGCAGAAACCCAGGGCAGAGAGGGCTGCTTTCCACGGGCTAAGGCCAGCTTATCTCTTAATTTCCAATCTCAAAAATACTCTGGGGCCCTGGGAGATGAAGGGCCTGTGTGTGTAAATGTAAAAGGTAATTACAGCAGTGTTTCTGGCAAGTGGAGGTGATGGAAAACATCATGACAGAACCACCCCATGGCAAAGATCTGGTTGGAGAGGGCATTTCTGTCCCAGGCTCAGTATGCTCCAGCACTGTGCCCATCTCATTGAATGCTTGTTTGGGTGAAACAGAGGGAAGAGGCTCCAGCAGTACTGAATAGCTCAGTATTTTAGTGAGTTTGGGGTTTCACGGTGAGAGGCTTCATTTAAAACAATCCAAACAGACAAGTTTTTTTTGGTATGACTTACAGTATTTAGTTGTAAAACAGTAAGTTACTTATTGGGGAAATTAATGGAAACAAAAAGAAAAATTACCAAACAATTTGTAAGCCTCAGAGTAAGGCTGACTCTTATTTTCAGGAGAGATGTGATCCTTAATTACTTCATAAGAATCACCCTGATAAGTTCTTTCTGCATAATTTAAACCTGGCTTGGTTCAGCAATAGCAATGCTTCACTCTTTTTGGGTATCTTCAGTGAAAATCACCTCTAAATCATCCTTTAGGAACAAATGCAGAAATGCAGTAATGTCTGGGGTGGAGGATGAACAGTGTTCAAACAATGCTGGCATTGCTCAGCACTGAGCTTTCCTGAGCTGGAGATTAACAAAAATACCATATTTCTCTGGAGCTTTTAGGGGCATGCAAAGTACCAGAATATGCTCAGTGGGTTTAGGAATAACCATGCAAACCCTGACTGTAGGACTGACTGGGGTCTCCCCAGACCTTCATACGGTGATTTATCAAGGGGAAAGTGTTCCCCACTGCTCCCTGACCTCTCCAAGCTTCTACAGGAGAAAAGAGCATCTACCCAACCCCCCATCCAAGGATCTGAAGGATACATGGAAATATGGACATCTTCAAAAACAGCTGGGCTCTGGGTATATGACAGACAAGCAGAGACCTTCACTTAGGTACTTCAGCCTGCCCCACACATGATATTAAATATATATATAGAATCTAGAACACATCTAATGTAACATATAAAATACAAAATAATAATATATATGGTATCTATAAGTCCTGGACAGTTATGCTTTTCTCCCTGGCACGTTTCCTTTTCTTCCTCCTCATATATGACTCTGACCAAGCAGTGCCACTTGAAGTGCATTTGTGTGGCTCTCGTGAGGCCTTTTAGTTCCAGTGGGGCAAAGGACCACGTGGTTCAGAGTCCCACCACATGGAATGGCAAAAGTTGTTTCTGGTGAAGTCCAGGGGGTCACATCATCAGTTCAAAGCCAGGGAACAAAAACAGAGCAGAGAATTGCAGCCAGTATGCTGGGAAAGACTCCAAGAAAATAGCAAAGCTGCCTTCTGGTGTGGACAAGACGTGTTAACTGGACAATGGAGTGAAGAAACACCAGGAAACAGAGACCTTCATTTGCAGAGACAGACTTTATCCATGTTGTCTCCTTTCTCCTAGGCTGGCACTTGCCTGTTTTGGCTGGTGCCAAAGAGGAGATGCATGGCAAGTCCTGCATGGGCTTCTGTGACAACCCTGAAGGCTGTAACTATCTGGACTTTGTGATAACAAATCACATATGGCAACAAAGGGAGGTTTTCAAGTCTCCTTTCCCACCATTTCATGGGACTCTGGCTGCAGCAAAGGGTCTGAGGCCTCCTCCCATGCCTGGGTGTTTTGCTGGAACAATATCTGTGATGCACAGACCCATTTTTTTTCCCCAGGTATAAATGTAAGGAGAGAGGGGACTGCTGGTAGGAAGGAGAGAGCCTGCATATTTTTCCTTCATGATCATATAAGCACCCACACTTATACAGGTTATAGGTGTTGGCCTCTGACTTTTAATTTGATGGAAAGGTGCCTAGAACGATGGATGACCTCCTTTAGTGGAAGAATGCTTTGTGTAGCTGTACTCATGAATTCATATCGAAATCTCCAACAAACTGAAAGGCGCTTTCATCTGCCTGAGGAAGATGATACTGGTTTAAATATTTTTTCCTGAAAAAAGTGGGGTGTGTGTGTTTGTTTTTTTTCTTTTCTTTTTTTTTTTTTTTTTCCCTCCGTACAATTTCCTATCAATATAAAATCTCTGCAGAGAAGGAGGCTGTGAGGAGAGTTGCTTGTGCTGAAATACAGTTCTGTGGAAGCTATTTCATATTTTCCTGAAACTAGACAGGACTTACCATCCAGAAATGAGCTGGTGAAAAATACCCACTCCCCAGAACACCAGCTTGTGTGTCCTTCTGCAATCACTCCCCGATTTCTACCTCGGCTTAACCAGTCAGTCCAGTCAGTGCTGGCAGGCTGCATTTTCCTGTCGCTGTTCTCAGCCCTGGGATGAGATGGGTATCTGCCTGAGTGTGGCACGGGGAGGAGGAGGTTCCAGGACTCACAGCCTGCAGATGCACAGATAAAGATGAGAGGACATCTGGCCTCACCCGCAGCCTGTGAGGCAGGCTCTTGGCAGAGGTTTCTGAAGTGGCTTGAAGTGGGGAGGAGGGGAGGGGCCGCTGAGGATCATACACCCTTCTTTTGAAAAATCGGGAGGGTCCTGGGGAGAGGGCTGGGCGGGGGAAGCTGCCAGATGTGGAGGGATGCTCAGCCACAGGAAAACTCCCAAAGGCTGAACCTGATTTTCAGGCGCGCAGGGATGTTCCCATGCAAAGCTTTCAGGCTGGTCTCTCCCCTCAGCATTGCTCCTAATCAGGCTGGTGGTACACTGCCCCACCCTCAGCCCCCACAGCTCGCACGTATCAACCAAAGATATACAAGTTTGGGCTTTTTTTTTTTTTTTCCAGGTTCTTGTTATTTAAAGAAAGAATAATCTCAAATAAGCACAGTCTGTGATCAGCCCATAAAAACATTTCAAGGTTGTGCTGTCTGATAAGCACAGATAGAGATTGACTATCTAAAATTCATATATACCCCCCTGAACCCCCCAGCTCAGAAGTACAAATATCTCTCACACACAGAATCACCTAGGGTCAAATTCTCTGCTGGTGCAAACTGGCAGAAATCCATTGACTTCTCCCATAAATCAATTTAATTAAAAGTGTCTTCTGATGTGTCTTTGTTTAGCAATAATGTTCATTTGAGAAGGTGTGATGGCAAGAAAACAAATCCCTTTACATCCCCTCCCTCCAACCCTCTGGCTACATTTTATTTGTAAAGAAAATATTTGTTTTTTAAAACTGGAACAATGAATGTATTGTTCACAAGGAGTCTTTTGTTCTGCCAATGCATCCACTCAGAAGAAGATTATCTGAAGTTGTGTATTGGAGAGGGAGGAGAGAGGGAGCCAATTTACAGGTATAAATTGCCCATAAACGTAGGGACAATGAGTTCACCGATAAAATCAGACCACCCTCCCTGCAAAACTATACCCGAAGCATAAAAAAATTAGTACTTTTTGAACTTCTGAAATGCTGTGATTTATTTAAGATCTCTTTCCTCTTATCTTTAATACGAATCTGACTATTCCAGCGGGACTACCCCATTAGGCTCAATTCAGCAAAATGCTCCCGAGCTTAATGAATTCGCTCACTTAAAATCACTTAAACACGTGCTTAACTTTAGGCAAAAGCTTAAGTCGCAGGCATTCAAACCATTCACGTGTGATTTATTCCTGTCCTTTTGGACAGCAGAAGGAATGTAACTTGGCCAATCCACAGCCGATAAGGAGTCAAAACCGAAGTGACAGACCGAGGTGTTGGGAAATATTTGCTTGGCTCTGAACTTGTGTATTGGCTGGAACGGGTTCAGATGTTTCCTTGAACTCTGTAAGGAATCCTCATGGGTTTTTTCCTGCTTTTCACGTGGGCTTTAAGAGACACGAGGGCTCCTAAGCCCCAGGTGCTCTTGCTCAGCTCTTGACAGCATGTAACACTTCAGGACCGCTTTGAGAAAAAAAAAAAATTGGGCCAGATGGTCAGCCTGCTGGATTGCTACGGTTGTCAAGGGTCAGCTCTCAAGTAGGTCTCTCTCAGCCTTCAGTGCATCTGTGATTTTAGATTACTTAAACTGTATGGAATACGTGTCACGAGCATTTCCTCACATTTACGTCCCGCGGGATCTCCCAAAACCCTGAAACGAGAGGTGTCACTATGCCAGTCTTATCTGTCCTGTACCGAGACAGTCCCAAGGGCCGGTCCCCACAGTCCTTCTGTCCAGCAGCCCGGTGATGGCCTCGTTTCCTCCGGCAAAGGAGCCACTCCAGCTGTGCCCTCAGCTCCGGGTTAAAGCACTCCTGCCTCTGCAGCCCAGTGACACAGGATGTTTGCACTGCACTTTCTTCTGGGTTTAGCCCACCCTGGATCTCTCCCTCCTCATCGCTCCCACCAGGGAGGAGCTGTGTCTCAGAGCATCTCTGCTTTCCCTGCAGAGCATCCCACGGGTTCCCACGCAGGCGGATGCTGAAACCAACGGGGTCATCCAGTGGTTTCCAGCAAGAAGATCCTGGGGACTAAAGGAGAAACCTGGGGGGCAACCCAGACACCGAATATGTACTTTGTTCAGGAGACTAAAGATGTAGTCAGCTAATGCAAGGGTTTTCTTGGAAGGGCTTCAGCTCAGCCGGTGGCTGACTCCGGTGGATGGGCTGCAGTCCCACCTCACAGCTCATCACCCCCTGTCTGCTCCCGAGGAGATAAGGGCTAGAGTTCCTCGTCCTTCACTTCTGCAATCCTCCCTGAATGCAGCGGTGCAGCTCTTCCATGCCTGAAAAAGGAGCCTCTGCCAGTGTGGCCATTCACTGAAACCACATTTGCTTTATTAAATCAAATTTTCTCGGAGGTTTCCCCACGTTTTGCTGGATGTGTTGAGCTGATGACTCCTGATGACTTCCTGAGATGTTTATAGGCTTTAATAAGGAATCTGATGGACAATTTTGTCCTCTGGGGGCAAGGATTTAAATTTTAGCCTGTATTAACTGAGGATATATGGGGGGATAAACTAATATTTCTTCCATAAAAGTCTTTAATTTGATCAAAAGCACCTTATTTTACAGAGTTAAACATTATTGCTGGAAATCATTTCAGATTTGCACAACACTGAATCCTAAGAATAGTTCTGAACTGAGCTTAAAACTTGTGTGGACTGAAAACTTCTGGGGAATAAAAGAGGGAGAAGAATCAGAAAGGGATAAAAGAGAAAAGACTGCAGGAGCTAAAATAAAGACAATCCCTTCATCACCTGAATAAAACCCACTAAGTGTTGAAATGAGGTCGAAAGATATTCGTTGAGACTGTGAAGTAGAAAGGCAGCAATTACTTCTTTGGAAAGTTCTCTTTTAAGGACTTAAGCAGAAGCCTGGAGGGGGCTGCCTCCAGCAAGACGGAATTGCCCCTGGCTTTACCAGGAGAGAGGGAAAGAAAGGAAGCAATTACCCACTGAACAATGGCGCGTTAAGACGCCCCTTTCTGTTTTCAAACCCAAGCTCCCTCCCCGGTGTGATTTCCAGCTGGGAGAGAGGAGGAGAGAGCCCCGTGGGAGGCAGCAGCTGCAGGCGGGGAGCCGCTCTCTGCTGGAGGATGGGAGGGAGATGGGAATGCTGCGCGACCTCTGAGGATGCTGGTTCCTTCAGGGATGGGTTAGCTGCAATAGGGTCACACTGTGCACCCACTTCTTGCAAGCCTTCCCTCATCGGATGGTAACAGAGGAGGTTGAGATTGGAAATTAGGAAAAAAGTTGTTGATAGAAAGGGCTGTCAGGATGCCCAGGGAAGTAGAGGAGTCACCATCCCTACAGGGATTTAAAAGACATGTAGATGTGGCACTTAGGGACGTGATTTTGTGGTGGGTTTGGCTGTGCAGGGTTAGTGGCTGAATCTGATGATCTTGGAGGTCTTTTCTAACCTGAATGATTCTGTAACTCCTGTTCCTCTCTGCACTGTCTCCTCTACATCGATTCCCTCAGCTGTCCCCCATAGCCAAAACTCATCCCTCTGCTCCTCTGGAAGCTAGAAGGAATTAGGGAGGATTAGTCAAACAAAAAAGTGGAAATTCTGGGCCCATTTAGAAAAGACCAGCACTTTTTTTTTAAACTAAACCCCAAATCAAACCCTTGCAGGCCCCCTCTCAAACCTGCCTTGCCATCAGGGCACCTTGCAGAGCATCCTGCAAGCAGCAGAAAGTTGCTGGGGTTTAAGGCATTGCTACAGAGAGATCCCTGGTGGGTGAAATAAATCAGCAGCACCCACGGCCCAGTGTGAAGGGCAGAGAGAGGAGTTAGAGACAGGAGGTCCTTCCAAGCTCCACCACCCTTCCAGGGCAGGGGGAAGGTGGGACTGCTCTGTTCACTGCCCACCTGGGAGCACTAAGGGGGTTTCAACACAGACAGACAGAAAAACAGACACACAAATATTCTCTTGACGGCATTGCTGCACCTTGGCCTTCCAGGAGATAAGGATTCACCCATCTCCTTTGTTCCCCAGTGTTTGGATGTGCAGCAACAACCTATGGCATCTGTGTGTCAGGCTGAGTACAGGGAACAGCTGGAGCCTGCTCTGTTTTATGAGGTCTGCAAAGCTCTTGTAGGTGCTGGCAGCCTCTCTGCCCCTCCTCTCCCACCCCAGCCACATCTCCCCCTCCTTCCACAGCCAGGCACCCAACCTTGGCCTCTGGCCCCAGGGCTGTGCACAGCTGGACAATATTTTTGGGCTGCTTGAAACAGCCGATTCCCACTGCCTTTCTCAGCCAGCCTCGTTCCTCTCTGTGTATGACCTTAAACCCTTCTTCCTGTTCTTCCTCTTGCTGCCTTTTTCTAATGCTTTGCCTTCCTTGACCTGTTTCTGCACTTTTCCTTTCCCCATCCTTTTGTAATTAGGTCAGAGGGGCGCTTTCCCATCTCTAGGACACTTATTTCTAGTTGTCATCTGTGGGTAGTGTTCTGCCTCCCTCAGGATTCTGTTCCCAAATCCGTATTTCTGTCGAGGTTGGCTGAAGGCATTTCTGCAGCTACAGGTTGGCCTGAGTGACAGGAGGGGTTTGCTTGTCTGGGTGGAAACCACCCCAGTGCCTCAGTGTTCTGTGTGCACCCTCCACTCCTGCCAGGCTTCTGGAAGCTGCTGCTTCACATGTGTTGGGGGGTGTTATTCCCCTTTTGTTCCTCTCTGGATAGAGCTGACATCAAAGAGATTTTGTTCTTCATATCTGCAGGTCAAAACACTTGAGAGAACGAAGCGAGCAGGGTTTTCCCTGCAGTGTCTGTGGGTCAGGAGGTCAGCAAGGAGACTGGTTTTATTCCCTGGTCAAAGGGAACTTGTTGCAGTCCCTCTTGGGGCAGTCTCTGCAGGAAGAGTGGTCATGGGAAAACCAGCCTAGGTAAGGCTTCAGTGTCCCCAGGGACTTCAGTGTCCATCCAAGCCAGAAGAACCTGATGGATGAAATGTGGGTTTTGAGATCATCTAACAAAGTGACCTTGATGCTCCAGTGGATGGTGTCCCTGCCCACAGCAGAGGGGTTGAAATGAGATGATCTTTAAGGCCACTTCCAGCCAAAACCCTTCTATGATCCATGGTTCCATGATTCTAGCAACAGCCTGGATATTGGTGTAGATGCAGCCACTGCTGGGCATCAGTGCTGCAGGTCCCTGATGTTTTCATGTCCTTTACAGCACGAGTCTATTCACCCCTGTGGAACAATGGGACAGACCTTCTCTTGAGTCCCATGAGCACATTTCTCCTCCTTCCCTGCTGTGAAGCCTGACTATTTGTCACCTGACCCATTCTTTGGGGCTTACTGGTGGAGAGGATCTGAAGGCAGTGAGGGGTTTGGGTGGGTCTGGGGAGGGTGAGAGCAGGTCACAGGTGAACCTACCCACAGATAGCTCCTCTCTGCTGTCTGTTGGGAAGGGTGATTGGAAATAATTGAAGTCCCAGAGCGCAGGTGTTGAGCTGATGCCCCTGCTCAGAGAGCACATGTACCCACCCAGCCCTGGGGGAGGGCTGGCTTGTCTGCTGACTGGTGGGACCTGCAAATTCTGCTTCACCCTCCATCACTTCACCAAGATAGGATTGTGCCATGGCTTAGCTAATAGTTATGTTTTTTTACTCGGGGACAGGACTGTTGCTCTGTTGTCCTGCCTCACCCCTGTCCTGCTCCCAGCTGGGAGTGAGCAGCAGAGCTCGTGTGCAGCCTTGCATGGCTCCCCTCTGTGAGCTCCTCTGCCTGGCAATCCATAATCCTGATAAAGCACCATCTGGGCTGGAAGTGTGTGAATATCCAACACGACAGCACCTCAAATTCTTTCTTTATGCTTATTAATAACAAGCTGTAAAAATAGCAGTCAGACAAGATGAGATCATAAGGCTGGTGGTGGGATGCCATATGCTGCCTGTTTTACTGAGGGAAGACACACAGAAGAGACCTGTGCTCTCTTGCCAGGGCAGGGTGGGCCTGGGGGGCAGCAAGGGGTGTATGGGCTCTATCCTTTTTAGGATAAAGCATTTAGGATAAACAGAGAGGCACTGAGGGAAATTGCTGCAAATCTCTGAGTCTGAGGAGCAGTAGAGCTGTGAACAGGACAACTGTTCCATGGGTTTGTGGTGGCTTTATCTGGTTGTGACTCCAGCTGCTCTGTCCTGACCACATATCTCTCTTTCTTTGAGGTGATGATACCTTAACAGAAACCAAAGAAATTACTTTTTTTTTTTTCTTTTTTTTTTTTTCTTTTTTTTTTTACTCTCTTTACTGTGAAGTTAAGAGTTGAAACAACGCAGAGAGAAAATGCTGGGACCATTTATGTTTGCACATGCTTTAAAAAGATGATGTCTATCTTGGCCAGCTGCGGTACAGCAATGTTTTCTGTACTTAAAGGAATGATGTTTCCAGCACCTAGCAGTGTCCTATTTGTCTTTCATAATCCTCTGGCTGAGAAGTGTTAGTGTCGATTAGGGCTCTTCAGACTTTGATTGCTCATGGACAGCAGTGCTGTGTTAGTGAAGTGTGAAGGGCAAGAACGTGCTCCCTGCTGACCCAGGCCAGGGTGCTGTGACCCCTTTTGCCCAGGGTATTTGCCTGTGTTGCATCTGGGCCGTGGTTCATGGCAAACTGCAGAAACAAGCTTTCTGACTCTTTCCTCTGTGTAAGGAATTAATTTTCTACTCAGAGTGTTGCTCCCTTGGTAACACCCTGGCCGTGGAGCTGCATGTTCTGCAGGCCCTTGTGCTGGTGCATCTCTGCCTTGCCAGAGGGGCTGCTTCTGGGGGGCTCCTCTAACACCCAAACCAGCCCCAAGGAGGCTCAGGTGCCACTTAAACCTTGCACAACCACGAGCAAGTGCGGGACCTCCGGTCATATCCCTTCCCGAGGCCGCAGGTTCTGCTGTCCCAGGATGCGAGCATGAGTCATTGTCTGGAAATCCAGGTGGCCAGATGTCCGCCAGAGACCGCGGGGCTCCTGCTCCAGAAGGGGAGAACGAGCCGGGGCCGCTCCTCTCCCCTCGGAGGTGCCGGGCCCGCTCCTGGGCCCGCTCCTGGGCCCGCTCCTCGCCCCGCGGAGCTGCCGGGGCCGCTCCTCTCCCCTCGGAGGTGCCGGGCCGCTCCTGGGCCCGCTCCTGGGCCCGCTCCTGGGCCCGCTCCTGGGCCCGCTCCTGGGCCCGCTCCTGGGCCCGCTCCTGGGCCCGCTCCTCGCCCCGCGGAGCCGCCGGGGCCGCTCCTCTCCCCTCGGAGCTGCCGGGTCCCTCCTCGCCCCGCTCTCCCCTCGGAGCTGCCGGGCCGCTCCTGGCCCCGCTCTCCACTCGGAGGTGCCGGGGTCCCTCCTGGCCCCGCTCTCCCCTCGGAGCTGCAGGGCCGCTCCTCTCCCCTCGGAGCTGCCGGGGCCGCTCCTCTCCCCTCGGAGGTGCCGGGGCCGCTCCTGGCCCCGCTCTCCCCTCGGAGCTGCCGGGTCCCTCCTGGCCCCGCTCTCCCCTCAGAGGTGCGGCGCAGGTGAGCAGCTCGCACACCCCCCGGCGCTGCGGCAGCGAGCCAGCGCTTGTGGGGCCGGCCCCGGGGGAGGCATCTGCGGCAGCTGGGTCCATCTCTGCCCCCCAGCCCGCCGAGAGGGAGGGGAAGGGAAGGGAAGGGGGCTGTTGTCACAGCTGCCCCGCAGCACTCGCTCTCCAGCTGCTTTTTGGCTGCCGCGCTGGTGGCTTGCAGGGAGCAGAACCAGGGAGCCCTGCGGGCCCCCCGCTCCAGACAGCTGGGGAAAGGCTCCTTTGGGTTTTCCCGGTGCCAAAGGCTTTTATTTCTTAGCACAGCATTAATCGGAGGGTTCTGCTCCTCCCTGTTCCCCTCCAGCCCACGGGCTGCACGCAGGCTCCATGCAAAGCACAAGTGGACGATGTTTCTGCAGAGTTTTTCTGGAGTTTCAGGAGGGAGGCACAGTCCTGCCTCGGGCTCTGGAGTTGTGTTGGCTTTGCAGCCAAGATGGTACTCTTTAATTTTAAATTTAATTTTTTATTTTTTTCATGAGTTTTCAAATTGTTGAGGAACGTGGTGGCGATACAAAATGAAGACATTATATTGCCTTTAGACAGAGACACATGAGCTTTTGATGAAAAAAAATCAATAAAATAACTAGTGTTGAAATTAATGAACTCTTCAAAAAGCTGTGAAACACCAGGGAGTCCTCTTTTGAGGAAGATCGTTGTCTTTCCAGGAGGAAAAGCAGATTTCTGAGGAAAAAGTGTGACTAGATCTAGTTAGTAACTTGATGGCCATGACTAGAGGTCTCTCTCTGCCTCAGATCCACCTCCAGCCTTCCCCACAGCCCTGGGCTGAGCTGTACCATCAGTGTGCAGCTAAATTCCATCGGCCTTCATAGGTCAGGCAATTCTCTTCCTTCTTGAAGAGGCAAAATCAGCCAAAGCCTTCAAATTCTGTTGTTGTGAGGAACAGGGTACTGCAAGAAGCAGCTTTGCTTTAGGGCAGCTCCTCCTCATCAGTGCTGTTATTCCGTGGGCATTGCTCCTGTCTGTGCCCACCTGGGGGGTGTAGAGATTAGGGCTCCATAAAGCACTGCCATGCTCCAGGAGCAGGGCAGAAAACCTCCTTTTTGTATCTGTGCCTGAAGGAGTCTTGCTGGAAGGTGAATCAGGCCAATGGCTCTGCAGGAGCCTGTTGTAATTACCAGATTTAAGATGCTGGGCTCTGAATAAATCTTAGCTTTTACTTTGCTGGGCTAATTCAGGCTTGAAAACTGAAGTGACAGCTTATAGCCAGGCTTCTCTGTTTGGCTTGTCCAAGATTGTGCATGTGTGTTAACGTGGTGGCTAAATGCAAATAAGCTGCTCCCAGAAAACACAGTCACAAGTGCTAAACTTATTATCTGCATGGGCTGATGGTGTGAGCGACCAGAGAGCACATAAATTACCTTTTTTTCTGCCCAGAGTGAAAGTGATACTGGTGCTGTAGTCCCTGACAGTAAGGAATGACTCTTTCTGGTTGGACAGGTTTGATTGGCCGCTAATTTACTCTTCCCTCCTCTCATAACTCAGCACAGCTTTCTTGATGTGCTCTGCCAGCTCTCCCCAATTTGCTGCTAGGAGGATTTTCATGCAAGTGAATTGTGGATTCCAGTTAAAACATGCAAGGAGCACGCTCCTGCTTGATGGCTCTGTGCTTGGATGTCGCAGGAAGAGACAGTGTTTTGTATAACTGCAAGAAAAATACCATGTTCTAATTAGTGTAATTTATAGCCCCTTGCAGGCTAAAACAACAGCTGATGAGTCATGTAAGTTCCTTCTTCTGACACTTGCTGAAAGAAGTGTTATTTTAGCTCCCATGGGTTTTGGGGAGAGGGGAGGAACAGGGTGTGGAGGGTCTGAAATGCCTCACCCCCTCTCCAGCACCACATCCTGCAAAGTGTTTCCTGTTTGAAGATTTCTGGGGTGGTTGCTGGGTTTGCTGTGCAGTGAGGGAACACTGATTATAGCCATGTCTAATTACCAGTCATGGTGGGTCCCAGTTTGAGTGTTTGTGTCTGAACTGGAGCTCCTGAGCCCACTGTGGTTGCTGGGACAGGGGGTTTCAGTGGCTGCAGTAGTGTCAGTGTTGAATTTGTAGCTGAGCAGGCAGAAGGATGAATGCTCAAGAGCCCCTGTGCTCTACCTGGGCAAGGCTGTGTTGTGAACAAACCCACTGTGGGCAGATGAGAGCTGAGTGGAAGGTGGGACTTTCAATTCCATTTTCAAGGATGGTCTTTCTACTGAGTCTCAACCTTGTCCTACCCCTGTGGCCCAAGCCTTTGTTCAAACTGTTCTCTGCAAAGGTGAAGTCACCTGGATTTAAAGCAAAGCTTTACTCCTCAGGTTGGTTTTTCCACGCTGAACTTGCTGCTGATGGTTGGGTGAGCTGAGACAAACAGCTCAGGAGCTGATTGTGCACTGCAGGAGTGACAGGCACAGGGGTGGGGGACCCTCCCATCTTGTCCTGGGGACTGTCCCTGGCCATGTAAGTCTGGCTCCAACCATGAGAGGTCAGCAATGGACCTGCCCAGCAGCCAGCTGCCCTCCTCAGAGCAGGCACTGCAAATCCCCCTCCATTCAGGTGCAAGGGATGCCACAGGGATGTTTTGCTCAGCATGTGTTGTCCATGCATGTCATTGGAGTGGTTAGTGACATAAAATAAGCTCCCTGGAACAGTGGTGGCTACAGCAAGCCATGTCAAAGGTTTTGCCCACAGCAAAGCTGAAGATTTCTTCACTGAACATTTCTTTTTCGTCCTGGTTGCTTGTTTAGCCACCATTTCTGTGGTTTATGCTGTTGGAAGACAGACTATTCTCCAGTAATAGGTAAGATGTGACTACCTTGCACCATTGTCTGTGAACTTCAAAAATTTATGGAGGCTTTGGAGGAAAAAAAAAAAGCATTCTACAAATCTGAATCTTTGAATGAAAATTGCAGAGAGTCCATCTAATTACATGTCAATCATTAAGGGTCCTCACACAGCAAATGAAGTGGCCACTGCTGGTTCTGCTGAAAGTGTGCCAAGGGCTGTGTTGGACCACAGACCTCAGGCTCCTTAGAAGTGTTATTTAAGTGTTATTTCTAGTTCTGGCTTAGCCCATGACTTTGGAGAATTTATTCAAAATTCTTTGTGCTCACGGCAGCAAAGTCATTGCTGTTTTGGCTCTGCCAGGCAGTGCAGGTGTGGGCCTGAGAGTGGAGAGTCTGGGAGAGTGGTCATGAGAATCCTTAAGAAAAAGCAATCTTACAGGGTTAAGAGGGCCACAAAATAAAAATAATAATAATAATAAACCAAAAACAAACAAACAAAAAACACCAAAAAACCCCAAAAACCCCAAAACAAACAAACAAACAAAAAACACAAACCCCCCAAAAAACCAAAACAACAACAACAACAACAACAACAAACAAAAACAAAACCAAACAAACAAAAAAAACCCCACCCCAAGCAACTGGCTAGAACTTTGTAGGATTTTTGGTGATCTCTGTGTAACTTGGTGCATCTGGAGCAATGTGTGACCTTTGTTACTCAGATTTATCAAGGTCAATAATAATAATAAAAAAAGGCAGGAAGAATACTGCCTTGTATCCTTATTCAAATACTCTGTGCTTGTGTGAAAACCCAGAGTAACTCCTGAGGCAAGTGATGATCTCAGCTGAGTGGTGCCAGATAACAGGATTCCTGGCAGACACACACAATTTTAAGGTGCTTTTTCCAGCTATTTTTATGACTGCTCATGAGATGGTATTTAATCCATTACTGATATTTGCAGCATGACTTTAGAAAAACAGGGAAGGATTAAATAATTTCCAGAGGAGCTAATTTCTCAGGAGGAAAATTTCTTTCCTAAGGACTGCACTTAACCTGAAGACTTCAAATCCCCAGGTAAATTTATCACGCTACTGGTTGTAAAAATATATTAGTTCATACAGATTTTGGGTGAAAGGATCTCTCAAGTGAGTAGCACTCAAACTTATTCTGAGTCTTCTCTTTCCTGATGTATTTGGTCTTAGTTTATCTTTTTACTTCTTCCATCTTGGTGGCAAGAGGCCTAAAATTCTATTTTCAGGTATTTGTGCTGAAGTTTTAAGGGTTGTAACAAAACCTGATGCATTTTAAAACAACATTTTCCATGTTTTTTCTAGATTTTTGGGGGGGAGATGTTATCTTTCAAACATGATTAATGAAAATTTGCAGATGATTTGTAGCTCTTCCTTTCTTGGTCTTATTCCACCCTTCAGCCTCCTCTTTTCTTCCTCTCATCAGTCACTGCTGTGTGAATTGTCTCAGCCCCTCCAGAGCACCAAGCTGGCATCTGAATAGTCCCAGAGAGAGCAAATGATTTTGTTGTTCTGGTTAAATCTCTGTCTGATTTTTCCCAGAAAAATGGGAACATAAGCAGAGATTGCTGAGATCACAGTGGAAAAAAATAATAGCTGCTCATCAATAGTCTTTTTCTTTATTATTATTATTGTTTTCCTCTGGGCCTGTATCTAACAGCTGGGGTGACTTTCTACAGCCAAGTGTGGCAAATACTTGCCATTGTGAATGGAGATATTCTTCTTTCTGCCAGTTAGGGGCTAAGGTTGGTCTTAAAAGTCTCAGAGGGCTCCATGTATGATAATGGAATGTTGTTACACTATGCAACTTTGCTGGAACCTGGATTTCACAGGGCAGGGAGGCAGCCACCAGCTGCTGATCTTTTGCTTGTGGCTTCCTTCTCAGAGCTGGCACTGGCCTGAGGAGCTGCCCTCTGTATCTCCTCTCCCACTTACATATCAAATGACTTATCTTCCCACTGCAGAGTCTTTCTTCTTCTCTGACAACAACCCACAACACTGATAAGCTGCATTTTCAAGCCAGAGGACTCATCCATCACAGCTTGTTCTTCTCTGCCACCACACATGAGACTCATCCACGAGGATGGTTGGTGCTCTGCTCCCCCCACAGCTCGGATGCCCTGGTGGGTTCTGGCCTAGGCTAACCCAGCTCTAGGAAAAATGGACCTAATTAGTGTCCTAGTGCTGAAACTTGTTTTCCAATGTGTTATCTCCAGAGATGTCTCCTGCAAGAGTCCAAGCCTAAGCCTGGATGTCCCAGGGGTTGGCCTGGACATATCAGTGATGGTTTATCCCTCCTATCACACACCCAGGGATGGGAGAGGTCAGTGCCTTGGACAGATACTAGAAATATGGGTGGTATTTCTGCCTCTGAGGCAATTCCTTTGTGATCCTATGGTACACTCTTGGCATCCCCAAGTGGCTTGACAGGATTAAAGCCCTTATTTTCAGGGAGCAGTATCTAAAGTGGGTCTTTGCTATCCTGTGCCTTTGTTTCTCTGAGTTAGTAGTACTCAGCTGTGTGGCAGGGCAGTCTTAGGGCACCATTCATGGTGCCAAGCTTGAGCCCTAGATCTTCTGGTGGAACTTGCTGTCCAATTGCAAAGATAAAATTCCTCAGAGAGCTTTAAAACTCAAACTCACAGAGCATTCCTGAAATAGTTGTGAAATGATATTAAGTAAATACCTAAGGCAATGTTTAGATGTGGCAAGCAAAGATGCCCTGAAGCTGTTGAGGCTTGCCAGTTGCCTCTCAAGTGTATTCTGGAGCATTTAAAAAGGATTTTGCTTTTGACATAAGTGACCATGCAAGGCATGGGAGATGCCCAGGGAAGGTGGCAAGCTGCTGCTTGAGGTGGAACCTGAAAAATGAACTCCAGGCAATGCAGCTCTGAGGTGAGAACCTGAGCAAAAACATACTTGATGCTCTTAGAAGTGACTTTTTACCACCTGCCATATATCATCATTGGTGTGACTGGGGAGGAACAAGGGGAATGTCTCCTTTGCTCTGCTCCTTTGTGTTAAATCTTATCTGGAAGGCTTTAAATCTTTCCAAGAAGACAACCCTGCATCAGAGGGTTATATATAACGTATAACAAGTTATATGTATCTCATATACATCACGTATAACAAGTGAAAGCCACTTTAAAATCCCCTATTAATAAATACATACCTGGTCTTGTTCTGCTAAGTGAAATTTATAGAGGTGCTCCAGTGGCTGCACAGGGAGGGATAAGTTCAGCAACCTGTAAACACAGCTTGTGTTCCCCTCTCAGGACGTTTGAAGACATAACAAGAAAAAATTCATTGCTTAGATAATAATTTATTTAGGAGTGTCAAGATCCTGGTCAGCAGAGTCATGAAGGTTCGTGGAGAATCTGAGCAAAGCCTGGATCTTAGGGATGAATCCAAGAAAGGCGGATCTTTCTCTGAAGTGTCTACAGAGTCTTGCTGGTGACTGCATTTTCAAGTTTTATCTCTAAAGCTCCCTCAAACCTGACCAAGGAGCTCTGATTCTCTTGTTTGGGTGGTTTTTTTTCTCAAGCCATCAAAGCTCTCCTTCCAGTTCAGGAGAAACTGGGTTTGCTTTTAGCAAAGATGGACAACATGGGCAAGGAAGATGTGTGTCTGGACCTTCATGCAGCTGGGGGAAAACTCATCAATCAGGCCAGAGGCTGCCAAGCTTGGCCAGGCAGTTCTGAGCTGCTGTTCCTATGGTTTAGGAGTCAAATCTATTGTGATCAATTATGCAGGCAATTAAAAGTTTCTGCACGTGTTGTTATACTCCAGCAGTGCATCTGAGCAGGGGGAAAAGCTGCATCATGTGCTGACCTTGTTGATTGCAGCCAGTGTCCTGGGACAGTGTGGGCAAAGCCCTGGGGTTTGGACTGTCAGGTAGAAAAGGGGTGGCAGGGGACAGGTTGAGTTCACCCTCCCAGCCGTGGCCATAAGAAGGCAGAGACAGAAAGGAAGAGAAGATCTCAAGGGAAGGGATGTGGTTACTTGTGGAACTGATTGCAGAAAGCTGTAAACTGGGAATGGGGAGGAAAGCTGCTGGATTTTCTAGGAAAGACAGTGTGACAGTAGAAGATGGGCTGCTTTTAATAATCCGTTCAGAGCTATTTCTGCAAGAACAATGAATCTCTGTGCCTCAGTCATTCCCCATCTGTTTTCAGAACTCATCTGAAAACTCATCTTTCCTTCCTTTCCTCTCCCCTTCCGCTCTCCCCATTGTCATTTTTATTTTAATTTTGCCTCTCTGCTCTCCAAAGTTTTTTGTGGGGATGGAGCTTGAATGAGGCAATAGACAAGGTTACACACATTAGCCAGCAAAGCAAGAGCTGATTTATTTTTATTGCACCCATTTATTTTCTTCACACCCCAAACGTCTTCATAAAGGAAATGATTTAACCTTTCGGGTACGAAGTATGTGCCAAGGAGTTCTGGGTTTGTGTTGTGGAGCATTGTGAAATGTAAATCGAGAGAGGAAAGGCATAAATCCCTCCCCAGTTTGATGCAGCTTTTTGTGAGGTGCTCCAGGTGATATTGTTTGCTGTGGGAAAGGGTTCCTGCCTTCACTCCCTCAGCAAATATCAAAAGTAGCCTTTGTATTTATATACAGATATAAAAAGGATCAAAGAAAGGAAAGATATTTTTACCTCGGAAGGCAGTATTCCTTCCTCTCTTCCTTAGTTCATGGTGGAATTCAGGTGCTTTGGGAGAGGCAGAAAGTGAGTGAAACGGGGATATGAGGTGTTAATGGGCTGAAATCTCTTAATGCATTAAACATAGGCTTAGACATTCTCTCATTATGCTTTTCCAGTTCCCCCCACCCAAACTGCTCTCAAGGGTATGCTTCCCCTGGGTCAGAATAATCATCTCTCTGGCCTGCCACCAGAGAGCCTCTGCTCAGCGAGTATTTCCAATTTTTCATTAGGATAATTTCACTGCGTAGATATACATATTTTTTCCCCCTCCTGCCAAAATACCCAGCCATATACTATTATTTTCCTCGTGTAAACTGCCACCACTTCCCTCTCCCGAGCCGGTGGATGTCAGGGAGAAGCCTGACAGCCTCCCCTCCTGATAAATGATGGAAGCCTAAAGGGCAGAGTCTCCTGCCGTCCTGCCGCATCCTGTGCCTTGGCGGACGGGATTCGGGAGTTCTTCTTGCTGGGGGAAGTTTACACTAAAGGTCACAAGGAGATTCAACGTGCATAATGGCTTTTTTCCCTTTTTTTTTTTTTTTTTTCTTTTTTTTTTTTTTTTTTTTTTTTTTTTTTTTCTTCCCTGCAACAACAATACTGCAAGGAGCTGCGTGCCAGGAATGGATCTCGGTGGTAATAAGGAATAGCAGTTTGCCTAAGTAAAGGGATTTCACTTGTAGGGTTATGAAGTCCTTGCTGGGGAAATGACCAGAGGTTTGGAGCCTGTCAGCTTAAAATCAAATCAAAGAATAGTGTGGGTTTGGTTGATTTTTTGTTTGTTTGTTTTTAATAATTTGCTTTTTTAAAATCATTTACATTGAAAATTTTCTCTGGACTGCAATACCTTTGATTTTCTGTTTTTTTAAGGCTTACCTCCCAGCTGTGCCTGCCAGAAGTGGGCACTGTTAGTGCTGTTGCTGTTTCCCCCACTGACTGTCTGCAGCCCTCAAATATTTGGGGCTCTGTTGGGTGTTGGGGGTGTTTGAGACAGGGAGAGTTGTGCTGATGGACTGAGAAGCAGGAGCTGATCAGTCTTTGAGCTCAGTGGAACAAAGTCTGTGTTTGTTGTGGTGCACAGCTGTGGTTGTGTCTCCCTTTAAAGATGGAGAATTTCCTCTGTGAGCCCCGATGGTGAGGAACAAATTCTATCTCCTCTGTCCTCTTTCCTTGTAATGTCTCCCTGAACCCCATTAATTCAATGACGAATTTTTTTTTTGGAGGAAATTCTAAATACTTAGCTTCAAATCAGCTATAATAACTCTGACGGAACCTGGCTATGAAGTAACACTGAAAAGGGTATTTAAAATAAAAGGCCGAGCACCCAAAAATCCACTAGAAAAAAAGAAATAGACTTCCCAGAACTCATAATTTCCAAACAAATTCCCTGTTAGCAGCATTGCTATGGCTCGTGCCATTTCCCTGCTGTAGTTAGCTTGAAACATTTTATCCTCCCTTTCCTACAGATCTCCTGACTGCTTTGAAAATGAGACCTTGTGTTTTTCCCTTCAGCATCCATTTCATTCTCTGGTTGTGTGCACAGACCCTAGGATGCAATGCATAGCAAGGAGGAAAACCAGAGTTAATTTGCTGGTATCTGTTCTGAACATGAATGCTGTTAATTGTCAAGTTTGTCCTCTCCTGACTGCAAAAATAAGCTGGTTGAAAATAATCCGCTGTGTGCTTCTGTATTTTGCTGACAACCTGCCAGCTACCAACTAGGGATGTGATAAATGCCCAAATGGCTAAATTTTCCAACCAGCTTCCCACTCTTCTGCTTCCTAAGCTGTGCTTTTAGTGCCTGGTTTGTCATCCGTGTGCTTGCTGCCTCCTGCACATAAAGAAATTCAACTGTACCTCCAAATCAGCTGAAATTTCAGGCTTTGGTAGCCCTGAACCTGGGCCTACTGATAAATGGTGATGCCAACAGCTTCTTTTCTAGCCATGTCTTGGCAAAATTCTCCTGAGCCAAGGTGATGCTGCTACTGAGCCAATTACAACAGGTTTATGTTTTGGGGCCTGTGGGAAGGCAGGGCGCGTGTGTGTTTAAAGCTGTTAGACTTGTGTCTTGGGTTATGGAACCAAAAATGTGTATTCTATTTCATTTGCTGAAAGCAGTTGGAGAATTGTTCTTCTTTACTCTGGGAGGAGGTGGGTGGATGACTTCTGATAATGGGCCAACTGTCAAAAGCAGGTAGGGCAGTGTTTCTTATCTCTTTCACCAGGGAATATTTTCTGCCAATGGACCATTAAGACACCCCTAAAAGCACACAAAATAGACTATTCACATTCCATCATCCTATTGTGAGATGCTCCACCCAGTGGGGGGGGAGTCAACCATTCCTACCTGGATAAAACTGAGACACAGGAACAAGAAGGCATCCAGCTTCACCTGATTCCTGGAGGAAGACTGGACCCCATCTCACCACCACTGGACTCCTGCTCTACAGGATCATCTCTACTCCACCAGAACCACATCTGCCACTCCAGGAGGACTCACTTTTGGACTGCTTCCAACACCCTGGCCAGCAGGGTGTCAGGTTGTAGCTCTGACTCTGTCAGGATTTTCTAAAATTGTTGTTTGTTTGCTGGTGTGGTTGGGTGATTTTGTCTTTCTACTACATTTGTATTGTTAGTATTCCTAGTAAAGAACTGTTATTCCTATTCCCAAATCTTTGCCTGAAAGTCCTTAATTGCAAAATTATAATTTGGCGGGGGTAAGGGGTTTACATTCCCCATTCTAAGAGAAACTCCAGCTTTCCTGGCTGATACCTGTCTTTCCAAACCAAGACAACTTGGAAAATTGTACTAAAACACCACGTTCATTGCCTGGCTGGAATCCTGCAATGCAGGATTTCTGCCCACCTTGTACAGCCAGAGAAGGGGTTAGGTTTGTGGAGTGGGTTTGGGATGTGGCAGTGCTGGGCACAACCAGCAGCTGTTGAGGGTCCCCAGGTTTGGTAAGTCTAGCTCTGACCTCCTTTTAAGGTATAACCTCAGAGCCTGGCTTTGTGGAGATGGGGGCAGATCTGCTGGGTGCATAAACTGATGTTGGCTGTAAATATTCCCTCTCTGTTGTGTTGCTGCCATGACCACACCGTGCTGCCAGAGCTTTGCTTGAGCAGCACAGTTGGTGCTTTTGCTCCCCCCCAGGCTTTAAAATGATTGACCACTTATTGTCTGGGAAGTGAGTAGCCTTGTCTCTTTGGGAAGGGGTGGACAAATATTGGGGCTGTGCACTTAATAACTTTCACTTGTGTCATTTTCCCTGGAGATCCATAAGCAATATATTTCTTGACTCCGAGGTAAGTCTTCAAATGAAACTTTGATGCCCTGAGAAATACCTGCACAAAAGACAGAGCAAGGATCTACTCACCTTAAACCAGGGCTCTGGTTTGAAGCTGAGATGTAAAATACAGATGGGAATCTGATGTTTCTTTGAACCCAGATGCAGCTGAAATTAAAGATGTAATGCATAAAAGCTGAAAACAGGCTGTCAGTTTGAGCTCAGTGGTTTTCTACCTGCTGAAGCAGAGAAAGCAAGTGAGGGCAGCACAGGTACATACTGTGGAATTTTTTTTTTTAATTATGTTTTTTTAATTGTTTATTTCTTGTTAAGAAGAAGTTAAGTGAAGATTAGTGAAGTGAAGATTTTAGTAGAGTTTGTGCTCAGAGAAAATAGTGAGAAGAATATAGCTGTGATAGCTCAAAATAATAAAATGAAGGATAATAGGGCAAAGGGAAAAGCTAATGATGAACACTTCAAAGGAAAGGCATGAACTGGGTCAGTTCTCTGCCCTCTGAGGTTTTTCTAATCCTGCTTGCTTTAGTACCTCATGCAGCTTGATTTAAAATGTTCCCAGTAATGGGAACTCCACTGTTCCATAAACAAGGAGATCTCCCCATCCTGACCTCTGGCCCAATCCTCAGACTGTCACCACCTTTATTTTATCCTTGTGCTCTCATTTTTTCACCCCCTGCAATGCTGGCACAGAGTCTATCTCTTCTTTAACCAAGGAAATTATCCTTAAAGAAAAGATCTGCAGCCTTTGTAGATCAGTTTTCTTCACAATCTTGGAAGTGGATCCATGGCAGAATGGGACACACTGCTCTCACTTCAGATTAAGGTTTGATGGAAACACCAAGGTCCTGATCTGTGTAATAAATCCAGTATTGGGCATTTTACAGAATTTTATTTTGAACCAGGGCAAGTGCCATCATTGTTTGGGGATATTCCTCATTGTGTGGATTTCAGGACAGGTCAGCCCACCCTTTCAAAATACAAAAAAACCTTTTGGGTATCAGCATGGTGCAGAGCAGCAGCTGATCACACGATAACATAAGTAACAGGACAGGCTCATGGAGTAACATGAGGAATAAAGCTGACACAAGGACTCAAAGATAAATGAAACTAAGGATGAAATCCATGCCATGAGAGCAAGATGTCACAGCTGGAGAACATCAGGGCTCCCAGCTCCCAACAATGGTGCTGCATTAGACATGTGGGCAAATGCATTTTCCTTTTAATGGGGTGAAAACCAGATTACCAGACCAGAAGGGAACTATGGTGTGGACTGGTTAGATCTCTCACAAACAGCATGGGAGTTGTGTTGTTTTTTTTTTTTTTTTTTTTTTCCTTAATGATGTGAGCATTTGATGTGGTATTTCTGAAAGCACATTGGGACCTTTGTCTGAACAACCATTCCTGAATCACTGGGTAGAGAAAGAGGTCCAGAAGGCAAAAGGACATGACTGAGGTCACACAGAGCCTGGTTTTAAAGGAAAGAAAAGCTTCCTGCTTTCCAGGCTTATTCCATCTGGATGACTGAGGAGTGCTGAAGAATTCTCCTAGAGCCCTTGCTGCCATTCACCACTTGCCTTTAGAACAGGAATGTTTTCCTTGTGGTTGTTTACACAGTGGAATCTTGGTTGTTTGGTTTTGTTCTGGCTGCTTTGGGATTTTTTTTTTTTTTTTTTGGCACTTGTTAGTGAAAGGAGGTTCTACACAAGTTTATTTCTGTAGGGAAATGGGGCAGGGTGACTCAATGGGTTAATCTCGACTTTATTCCACTGGAGCTGCTTTTCTAATTAAAACTGCTGGCTGGCAGTTTGCATTATCAGGAGAACAGTGGGAGCTGAGCTGTGCTGAGGGCTGGCAGGCAGGATTTCCCCCATGCTCTGGGAGCCACCATGCAGTACAGGGGCAAAAGCCACTGGAAATTCCATCGTGGCCTTGCAGGTGGATGGAAATGTTCAGCCACTTCCCAGCCAGTGTGAGCAAACTGATAGCAATCCCCAGGAGCTGGATCCTAATTACATTTCTCTGCTTGGGGATCATTTGAACCTTTAATGAGAGGTTGGTAAGGAGAGAGGAGAGATGTGGTTTTTTATTACAGCTGAGGAGAGGGGAAGGCTTTGCTGCCAGGGAATGTGGGCTCCTTCCAGTGCCATACTGAAGTAGATATCTTTCCCACTCACCATAGAAACAGCAGCTGCCTCCTTTTGGTGGAGGGAAAGGGCAGGTTTGACTCATTTAGTGGTTCATTTTCCCCACATTGCTTTCTTGGTAGTGGAATTTTGCTTTGCTGAGATGGATTTAGCATATCATCCCCAGTTCTAAAATCTGGTGGCATTTTTTTCACTTTTTGAGGGACAGAATGGAGAGGGGAAAAGAGATTTTTTTGGCCAGTATTTCCAGTTTGGCAGTGTCAGAGGTGGATCCACTAGTGCACAGACAGTGGTAGGCCAGAAAGGATTGTTTTCTATTTCCCACTGACTTCTGGCCACCATTTCTGGCTGATGGCCCCAGGTCAGACAATTGATGTTCAGACTTTAGTTTGCAGGGGCAGAGCTGAGGGCTGCCACAGAAACTGTACCAGGATTAGCTCAGAGGTTGCCCCCCCAGTTTTTTTTAGGCTTTACCCCTTGACATTGAAGACTTTTCATGGGATTGTTGGTGCAAAGTCTTGGAATGATTTTTGGAGCCCACCACGCCCTTATAAATTTCAGAATCATGTGGCCTGGGAACTGAGCCAGTATCAGACAGTCTAAATCAACCAGACAGAGAAAAATGCTTGAATAAACTGTTACAGGAATGACAGGAGGGAGTTCTGGGATGTCCCTGACAAAACAGCTTAAAAAGCATATAATGGTTGTATTGAAGTCCCTTCAGCTTGAAGAATAACAAATTGTAAGACCTAGCTCACTCTCCTTTTAAGTCCTGGTATAGTTGGAAGCCTTTTGATCCTCACTTTGTTCTCTGATTGCTTAAAAAACCTAATTCACTTCTATTGCTGCTATCAGCATTTTGAGACTTTGACCATCTAAGACTTGTCAATATTGTTCTTGCCGTTCTGCACTAATTTATTGTAGTTTACCTTTTGCTAACTGTGGGTTTTGCAGATAGAAGGTTCTGTAGCTTCAGTGAGCAACTGCTGACCACAGCATATGAGCAGAAATAAACTCAGCTGTGAATGGAAAAAACATAATTTGAGGATTTCTTTTGTATCCCATCTTTTGTGATGCTAAATAAGTTGTGGAGAAACCTGTGGATAGTACAGGCTGCTCCTAAATTGAGGAGTCACTATGTTCTTACAGTATCATGGAAAGTTCTACCAGGAATATCACTGAATTTTTCACAGGGGGCCAATATGAAAGTTACTGCCTCTGCTTCCTCTTTGAGGTGTTTATAGTCTAAATGTCTCAGCTGTGTGGTGCCACCATAGGAATGAAGACACTAAATCCTCAGCAGGCCCCTGGGAACCCTCTGTACAATATCACTCTGGTTTTTTCCAGACTTTGGCAGGATGGAAATGTTTTACTGTACTACTGAGTTAGTAGTGAGGCTGGTGTAGTTTAAGCTGCTCATCTTCCACTGCCCTCTTTGTTCTCATCTTTACCTTCTTTCATAAGCTTCCCACCTGAGCAGCTTTTAAAACAACTTCAGCAGGCTTGAGAAGGATAATTTCATAAGTAACAGCTCTTCAAATGCCTACTGAAAGGAGTGGGCAGGGATGTTTTCTTCAAGGTCCCTTGTGCAATGACTGTGGGTGTTGGAGGAATCTGCTGAGGAAGGATCACACAGGCTTCATGTTCTGTCAACAGCATCTTCTATGGCTGCTGCTGGAGAAATGAGATTGCTCTACATGAGCCACTGATCTAACAGGGACTTCTCAGGCCCTTCAAGCAGTCATATCTGCCCTTTTCTGAGTATAAATTGGAGTCCTGGAAAGCAATCATCACTCTAAAAAGCCTGGATGTGTCCTGTGTGCATATCTGGCTCACTAACACAACTGAATTTCCAGCTGAGACCCTGGCAGAGCTTGCAGCCAGGTGCAATACTAGCTGAACTAAAATAAAGCCTCTTAAGTCAATCCAGCTGGCATCCTGCTGAGTGTCTCACCTTTTGGCATCATCTTCTCATTTACTCATGCTCCTTATTGTGATAGAGCTCTTGCTGTTGCCACAGTTCTTTTAGCTATCATAATCCACACTGATGCCTGGCACCCAAATGGTTAAATGCATTTGGCTTTTGCTGTCCTGCTCAGTCCCTGTAGATTGTGTTGGAAGAATTGAATGAAACTGATAGAGCTAGCATTACAGTGAGCAAAACCCCCTGAAGAAAGAGTAGATGGGTGGATAGAGAGAATGACCCCAAAGAAAACAGCTGTCAAGGGCAGCTATTGGTTTATCTTTCATTGAAAGAGAGACGTAATGAATTCTAAATTAAGAGAAACTAGAAGCAAGGCTGTTTATCAGCTCTCTGCTGCAGCATAAACAGGCACTTTAGAGGTATCGACTGCAGTCTCACTTAATGTACCAGGAGGTGCATTTCCTCAGTGCCTGGGAACACCACCAACCTCAGGTTGGACTGAAGCTCTGATATTTAAAATATGCCAGGTCAGGGCAGGAACAGTTTTGCTCCTCTGTCTCCTTTCAGAGGCTCTTTGAACGCTGTTTTCCTCTGTCAGCTAAAAGAGCAGCATAGGCACGTGCAGCCCAAATGGCCTTCTGCTTGAGGAAGACAAAAGGTACAAATGTTGGTGAAATTGCCAGGGAGAGCACTTTGTAAGGGTCTCCTTGAAATTACTGGGGGTTCTGAGAGCAAAAGGGCTCTGAGAGTAAATCTGCTCTGAGAAATTTCAAAGAAAATGTTATCCCACCTTCTTATCTCTTCCCATTGTGAGAATAATTGCCTCTTTGTAACCCCACTGTGCAGATCCTGGCTGAGTATTTATCAACTGACCATTCAAGGGTGGCAAGCAATTTGACAACTGACTCCAAATAATGTAATAAGGCTGACTGATGACTTGTCCTTGCCACTCTTGACTGTTTTCTCCACAGCCTGTCTCTGAGATACAGAATAGGAAAGTTTTGTCTGCCCAAAGGTGGGTTTGTGCCATGAGAATAGATTTCCCCTAGGCTCCTAATTCAAAGGAATTCTTGATGCTGGAAAGCATCACCCCCTAGACAGGATCCTCAATTATTTGCAGAAACATATATTTCACAGAACATATTTCAGATAGTACCCACAGAAATGCTATGTGAAGCTTGCCTTTGAAAGAAACTCATGTTCTCAGCAACCAGTTCATGGCAGACTGACTGACACCTCAACTTGTGTTTGTGAGCAATGTTTCCAGCAGCAACCTTTTAAGAGCTGGGATAATACATCCAATAAACTTGCTTGATATTTCAAACTATATCTCATCAGAACTAGTGAGCATTTAGTAAAACATTACTTTTTGCTTAGCTTTGATGGAAATTTTGAGTCTGCCATGTCTCAAGCTCTGGTGCTTGGTGGGTTTTTTTTGTTATATGATTAGAGAGATGGCAACGAGAGTATTCTGCAGCTCACCCAATAACTTGCTGGTGCTCTGGATTTTTCCACATCTTCATTATTGAGCTGTAGGTCTTTGAGGGGCTTGAGTATAAGCGGCTGAGCCACAGAGCCCAAGATGTTGGAATGGGTCCTCCATTCCTTCATCAATACCACTTTCCCTTTGCCCAAGTGTTGAAGATGAATTTGTCTCAATGTGTCAGCTTAGTGAGGCCCAAATCCAGATGCCAGGGATGAATATGGCTCATTACATTATCTCCTTGTGAAAACAATCCTCACCATCCTCTGGTGCTTTGACTCTTGCCTTTACTTGGCCACATGCTCTTTTGTGATTTTTGCACATTTTCACGTCTTTAATTAAAAGGAAAGGCCTTCCCCATGGAAGATTAATTAGGATAAGTGTGCCACCATTAATATCTGCCATGTTTGGAAAGAGATGATTCACCCTGTGATTAAAGCCAAACGGAATCTGGAATCTGAGGAGTAATTAGCCCTCAGCGGCTCGTAAGTCTGAAGGAAGCACTATTTATCAGTGGCAGTGCTAATGCAATTACTTCTCCACTGCAGCCTCCTGGACTGATAAATCATGGCCTGGGCATTGGGAGAAGCTATCAATTCAGGATTATGCTTCTCTGAGTCTACAAAGAGAAAAAGGGAGGGAGCAATGGGGACAAGGAGCTTCTCAACAGCTCTGATTGCATCAAAACTATGGAGGCCAATGGAACCTGAGGGTCTTTTCTAAATCCATTTTCTGATGTATAAAGCTGTGAAACTTTGCAAAAATCATTTTGGGGGGGGGTGGGTGGTGGCAGGAGAGAACTGAATCCAAGGAAAGCTTATGTTCAAACAGTGAAATCTGAGCAGAACACTCTATCTCTCCTGAAGCTGAACTTGTGATCTTTCCTTAGAATATTTTTGCATGTTTCTCCTATGCTGGATTTGTTTAGAAATGGATGGTGAGCAGTGGGTGTTAAGATGCTGCTCCTGCTTTCTCTGTCTGTGGGGATTTTTTGCGGGGGCACTTTTTTTTTTATTTTGCAAAAATCTGGAGCACCTTTCCTGTGGGTTTTAAAAGACTATGAATACATTAATCAACAGTAAGGAAAATATTCTTTTCTTTCATATGTATATCCACTCAATCTCTGAGTTGAGGCAGAAAGTGATAAAATGTTATCTGGGCCCCTCTGAGGAGCCAGGTGCATCCTTGATGATCTCTTCGCTTGGAGAATCCCTTTCCATGAAGGATTTATCCTCGAGACTTCCAATTCCCATTCCCTAACAAAAAACTCGTAAAATGGTTTGTCTTGCTGAGTGAGTAACCCCTGTCTCTTCATCCCTGTGTGCTTCACAGGTGCCATTTTCCAAATCTGAATCACACAACATTTCACCACATGGAAAGCTCAGAGAACCTGGGCCATCCCTGGAGTTTTTCCAATGAATTCCATGAAACTGCCATGTGCCTTTCATTTACATTGCATTTCTCAATCCCTTCCATTTCCTGTAATTCCTGAGATGGAACCAACCTGCCAACAAAGTATCTGGAGGTTATGGATGAGAATATAAAGTGCTAGGAACTGATTGCTGCCCCAGACCATGGGGAAATAGCTTGGTCCTTTGCATTGTATAGAAATACTCTGGATTTAAACTTGACTTCTTATCTCTAACTGGTGCCCAAATAAACAAGTGCAGCTGGGGGAAGCCTAGTGGGGTTCAGACTAGATGAAATCTTCCTTCTCACAGCTGTGACCTGCTGATAGACTTGTTCTGGGATCATTCTGTCTTCTCTGACACAGAGGAATTTGGGCCAAGACCAACCTATTTCTTGCACTGGTTGAAACTGTGACCCCGTTTTAGGTGTGCAGAAAAAGCTTTGTTGTAGCTGTAGGGTGGAAGACGTGTCCAGTTGCCTTTTTTTTTTTTTTTTTTTTTTTTTTTTTTTTTTTTTTTTTTTTATCACTTATGTAAGAACGTTCCACAGAATTTCAGATGTGCTGCTTAGAGCAGAGAAGAGAATGGGGTTAATTCTGGAGCAGCAGTGCAGAGATGGAGCTTGTCCTTCAAATCCCAGGCAGGCCTTCCTTCAGGAGCCTGGAAAATGAACAATGTTTGGGATGCTCTTGTAGTAGGTGTTAATTATTATTTTTGTTTTAAAGCAGATGGGCAAACAAAATCAGACTGAGATTTCTTGAAGGAAAAGATAACACATAAAATTACATTAGCAGCTGCTGTGTTGTATTTATTGACATGTTGGCTGAGTATGGCACACGTCACAGTGAAACAGCTCCAGCATCAGTGAAAGAACACTAGACTTTTTAGGAGCTAAAGTAAATCTCATGTCCCCTTTGCTGGAAAATAGAAGCCTTAATTACCTGTTGTTCCTCTTATAGAAAAGATCTGTCATGAGACAAACGTTTTTCTCAGATGATTTTCTTTGTCAAGTGTGTCCTTGACCTAGCTGGTGAATTATAGACGCTGCTTGTCTTGTATCAAACACTTTGATTCTCTTTATTTTCACAGTGCAAATATAAGATAGTTTTGAGCACTGAAGAATGGTTTGCCTTTCTAGGTCCTGTTCTCTCATATCAAATTTTTGGGCTGGTATGTTATTCCCCAGGCAGCTTGTTAGGTATGATGTTGGCCCCCAAACCCTTATGAAGATCCAAAGGATTGAGCTCAAAATTCAGGAAAAAATACAGAGAAAAGGTAAGGGCTGCTTTTTTGAGGTTAAAAAAAAAATTAGTATTTAGACAAGTGGCTCTGCCTTAGCGCTGTGGTAGCAACCAGTTAAAAATCTTTTGGCACTTTAATTGGAGCTTGGAGCCATGTGGTAAAATAAGGCATGGGCTCATATAGTGGATCTGGTAATACTAAACTTCTGTGTACCTATTTTTATAATATGTATTCCCTACAAGAGCACTCAGCTTGGGTGAAGAAAGGTGGTATTAAGAAATTCCCAGCACCTGTTGATACTGTGTGATATAAAATTAACTCCAGAAACAAAATGCAGGCCAGGAAGTGACATGTTGAAATGAGCCATTGCCTTCCCTGTTCTGCACTTCCTCAGTTAAGGTCAAGTACATCAATTTTCTGCTGGGTCTCCCATCAATATGGGAGATATTGGGTTGCCAAGGAGGTGGATTTCAAGAGACTTCTGAAATGTGACTGCTTGACTGGTTCTAGTAACCACAAAGTTAAGTTTGTGAAAAAGGCTGCAGTGGGGGAAAAAGTAGCCAAGACAACTGAAAGGTGACTAAATTTAAAACAAAAACATAAAAAGTTTTTTATTTGCTTGTGAGAACAAGGAGCTCCTGCTTCCTGATGCTTCTGTTAGGGGCTCAGTGGGCCAAAGGAATATATCTGCAAGGAGAAGGTGGCAGGATTATTTCCTGTTATGGGTTCTTGTTGCATAAATCCAAAGTCTGTGCTGCATCCCAAGCATTTCTTTTCCCTGGCTGTAGGAGCGATGGATAGAGAGAGGTGCTGGGGATGGAAAGGAAAATACTCCACCCAGCCCTTAAGATGAACTGCTAGTTGCTTATTTATAGTCTGTGGTTTGAGCTGGTGTTAAAGCCCTTGCTGACTTTGCAGTGGTAAATAATACTAAAGAGTTGGATTGTCGATACCTCATAAAGCTGGGGATGGTTCAGCAATGCAGGATGGGAAGTGAGGTGAGACTGGCTTCAGATGTAATTCAAACACTCAAGCTTCTTTCACAAAGGCTGACTTTTTCCTTCTTTTCCTCCCTGAACCTCCTTTGTTATTTGGGATGGCTGAATGGATTGAAATAGAGACATCAAGTGCCTCACTCACTCTTCATTCCCAGCTGAAAAGGCTTCTTGAGAAGGAATCAGCTCCCATTTTAACTGGAGTCAGTTGTTTCCCACAGATTTGGTTAAACACTCAAAGACTCCAACCCAAAGTGAGTTTTGAAGAGGTGCTGAAGCAAAAGTCTGTTTGTGAGAGCAGTTTAGACACAAGGCTGCAGAAACTCTGTTGATAACATTCAGGTTCCTCAGTAATGGACTGCTTCTGCTGGCCTTGGAGTCAATGACCTCCCCTGCTCCCATTCCCAGCACAGTAATCCCAGAATATCCACATCATCCCATCACCCTGGAATAAGCATTTAGAGAACATTCTAGGTCTTGAGTTGTTCAATTCTTTACTGCTAGTGATTAATTGTAGTTCTTTCAGGAAGTAGGAATTAGGGCTTTTTGCCCACTTCTGGTTTTGTTCTTGAGGTCTCTGAAAACCTCAGTCAGAATGTCAGGTGTTTTTTTTCTCCTCTTTGTTTTTCAATGCCTCAAATACCTCCTGTTTTGCTAAATTCTGGCTGTGGTTGGACTTGGAAGTATTAAAACAGCATTTAACAGAACTACCTGAGAAGTCTGAAAAAGCTGGGGAGAGAACTTCCTCTTAGGAGAATTAAAGCATTTTCCTGGAGCTGCAGGAAAGTTTTCATCATGGTAGAAAATTCCTCTTATTTTCCTCTGTATCAGTCTGGAGTTTATTCACATCTTCGTGGGTTTGTTTTTTTTTTTTTCTGTGTTGTGTTTTCTTCACACCTGCAAAACCGATCAAAATTCACCACTATTTTTCTAGACTAGCTTGTTTTCCTAGTTTCTTCAGAGGAACTTGAGATATTAACAACCCAGTTTCTTGAGGTCCCATGCCAAAAGCCTGATGTGTGCAAATGTGGGTGTGCAGTTTGGAAATAATCCGTGGAGCTGCTGGCTGCAGGAAACTGCCACGTCTATGTCCAGTGTGCAATTAATTTTGTGTGGGCTGCTGAGTTGCAGAAGTGGAAAGAGAGGGGGGAAAACCCTCTCAGAACTGGTGCTGTGTTCTTACAACTGGCTAACAATGATTCTGTCACCCTGAGATATCCTGAGGGGTCACTGTTTCCTTCCCTCCTTGTATTCCTGCAGCACACTGTGCAGTAATTCCTCCTTGGAAATGACTTTGGATGGGAACGTGGTGTGTTGGTTGGGTGTCAGTGACATCAGTCTCGTGCCAGCAGCCCCTGTGACCAGAGGGATTACCCTGGGTAATTGACTAAAGTGGAAATTATATTTCATGTTCTCTGCCGTGAAGTTACTTCTGGGCTTCCCAGGGTCCTGCTGCAGTTTGGTTTTGTCGACAAGCAGAGGTACCCATTGGCCCTGCCCTTCATTCCTCAATACTAACACATCAAAATGCTGAATTAAATGTATTGCATAAGGAAATGTTGTGCAGGAGCTTTGAGCCATGCAGAAGGTGAATTGTATTGCTCAGCACATGGTGTCCAAAGAGCTGGTGGCAGCTGCAGGCAGGATTGGACCTCTCTGAGATGTGTGGTGTCATCCTGACTTTACAAGTAGCTGGAGAGGCACACACTGTCACCGAAGTACCAGGCAGCAGAGCCTCCTGCTCTTTTCCTTCCCTCCTTTCTCTGGGCACCCTCAGCTCAGTAGGACCTTTCAGCACCCAGCAGCCACCCTGGGAGGCTGCTGCAGGGATAAATAGTGTGCAGAGCTCAGCCTGACTAGAGCCCCAGTAGGATGCTCTGCTGGCTCGTTAGCAGCAGACACCCGTGATGATGCCTGGCTCCCGTTCAGGAGGCAGCCAGCCATCCCCACTCAGCAGCTCTGCAAGCACAGCCAGCCCTGCAGATGCCTTCCAGCAGCATCCAATGTGCCACAGAGGGGCTCCGAGTCCAAAAGCCCTTTGCTGTTTTTCTCTGGGAGCAGATCTGGTTGCCTTCATTGTCAGCCCTGCATAAATAGATCAGCAACTGCCCTTTCAGCTGGAGGGAGCAAGGCAGGCAGTTCAGGAGGAAGGTGATCTGAGTGGGCTAGGAAGCTCAGACCTGAAGCATCACTGTAAATATCAGAATTCCCTACTGGTCAGATGACAGGCCTGGGCAGCATTTCACTGCTTGGGTCTGTTTAATCTTTTTCCTGTGCCATTAGGAAATACAGAACTGTGAATTTCCTGCTCAGTGCTTCATTCTTTCTGCAGATGGAATCAGGAGAATATCTTTTAGGACCTAATATTACCCATTGTTGTTTTTAAATTTGGTATACTTGCAGGTGTAACAAGCCTGGGGGGGAAGAAGATGTTTTTACCATCTGTGCTACTCCAATGTTTCTGCAGCCAGTGGAATTAATTATTTTTCATTACTATTACACCTAGTGATAAATGTTCTGCATTAGTGAGGAATGGAGGAGGAGTTAACATTGCTGGCTTGCTCATTACTCAGAGTTGAATGGACCTGTTCATGTCCTTATCAGAGAGGATCTGTGGTGATCCCTGACCCTTCAGCATATTCATTTATTTCTTCCCATGAAGGAAGTGGTGGAGGGAATACACCCCAATATTTTTGGGCACCATCACAGGATTTTCTGGGTCACACTGAGACCTTGAGGTGTAGACTGAGGGTGAGAAGGCCAGAGGCAATGCACACTATTCTTTTCCTGGCTGAAGGAAGCTGCCTCAGCTGCTGTTGCAGGATTTTGGCCACCCTCTCCTATCCTGGGCTGGCCAACATGAGGCTGTCCCAAAAAGCACACACTGATCATTCAGGAGGTGTGGGCAAAGGGATTCATCAGAATGAATTCACTGGGAAATGATAAGCACTCCAGTGATGTCAGGGATTTCTGCTCCTCCATCTTCCATATTTTTATCCTGTTTTTGTTTCATATGCTACCTATGTATATTTTTGTATGCCATTTCCTTTTACCCTCCTAAATGAACCTTTTTAAACAGAAACCTCCTAACACCATATGTGCTGGTGATGAACTCCTTCCTCATCACCCATTTGCATTAAAGACTATTAGGGTAATTACCCTTGCTCTGGGAGACAGATCATTTCAAGAATCCATCCTGCAGCTGCAGAGAGGTGAAACCCTGTTGTGCCAGCAATGCCAAATTATCTGCTGACATTTGTGTCCAACACAGCAGGGGAAAAAATTTTGACCTTAGACTGTTTGAATCAAAGTGAGCATTGAGGGCTCTGATCTTCTTGCCCCACCTTATCTCCCTGCCCATGGATTTTGTTAGTAATTCCAGCTTGCTCTGGTGGCTTTGCCTGAGGCTTGGGATGTGAAAGCTTTCTCTCTCTGCATGGCTCCAGTAGAAACAGGAGTTTATTAATTTCCACACCTCACTGGAAAATAACAGAGATGAGGCATCTTGAGGAGTTTACATTTAAATGTTTGGCTGGTTTTAGTCTGGCTGGGAGACTGAGAGCTAAAATCACAAGTGGAAATAATGCAAGTTAGGGGAATTTTGAAACTTGGAAAACTGCTCTTTTTGACTGTTTGCCAACCCTCCCCCTCACAGGTACATAATGAAAATACCTATAGCATCTCTCTGCTCAAGGATCTGCAGACAGTGGAGAAGAGATAGATCAGCATTTGCATTAGCCTAAAAGATGTAGGTTTATTATGCTATGAGACTATAGTCAATAATCTAAATATTTATCTCAGCATTTGGAACTGTTTGTAAGTCCTTCTTTATCCTCTTAGTGATTTTCCCTTGTGTATTAAACTTCATGGCACGACTCAAGGGTTAAATACAGTCAGTTCACCAAAGTGGTACCAATGGGAGTGGATACTCCTGAATTCATGTCCCTCATTGCATCAACAGAGTGTGTTTCAGATAAGATATTTTGATTACAATTGCTTTCTTTTTTTTTTTTCCAGTTTGCTTGGATTGCAAATTCTGTGCAGCAGGAGAAGTCAAATTTCCCCCTTGTATCTGTGTTATAGCATGCAAATTCCTGGGGTGAGCAGGGCTGCTTGGCTTTCTCGTGATACAGGGAAGAAGCATTCAGAATTTAACTAAGTTTTCTGTCCCTGGGAATTTGAAGATGGTTCAATTACAGGTCAAAAGCAATTCTGTGCAAACTTCTAATTTGAAAAATGTTACAAGAAGGAAATATACATCATTAGCTCATTTCTGTTAGAGGGATAACTATTTTTCCTCTTCATCTTTCTTTCAGCAGTAGTTTGGGGAGTCTGTCTACAAAATTAATGATATCTGATTTATGTTAATCACTTATGATGTCTTTCTTGCTATGAAAAATGACTGTATTAAGCACACATGTACCTACCTTTCATATAAAACCTCCGAAACACGCTCACTAGGGTAAGACAAAAGAGTGCTGCACTTTAATGCCTGTGCTTGACAAACAGCAGATATGCTCAGGAAGGAGCTGGAAATTGAAAAGTCAGTTCCTCCAGCCTCTGGGGAGGAGAGGATGGGAAGAATGGAACACAGCAGGGGCAAGACAAAGAGAGGTTACAAAGAAGGCTGAAAGGGCATCTCTGCTGTCCTTGCCCGTTAATGGACACTCCGGCCATTGGCCTCCGTGGGATGGCCAAGGACTGCATTAAATGCCTCCTCTCATTGTTTGTGACAATGTGGTTTGTTGGGTAGGTCTGGAGCAGGCCAGGAAGGAGGTAAGAATTTAATGATTCTGAGCTCTTCCATTGCCCGTGCTGAATGTTTCCCGGAGGCCGCCAGCCCAGAATATTTCAGTGGAGCTAAATACATTTCAATTACTGCTATTTTTAATTAAAAATAGATGTCACAACTCATTTGACACTCTGCTCTGACTTGTGCCTTGTTTAATCTACAATTATTTAGAAGAGTGCTTAAGACAGGCTACTGAGATGGGGAGTCTTAGCGAATTGCAGTATGAATCTAATTTCAAATGACATTTTGGCAACCCCAGTAAGCATTTTGTTTTGGAATTCTGCTTCATTTTCCACCCACATAGAAGAGCTCAGGCTCCCAGCACAAAGCAGAAACAATGCCATGCCATGGATTGAAACCATGGGATGGGTGCTTTGAGCTAGAGCTGGATGCAGAGAGCTCCACTCAGCCCACTGTGCTGGCAGGTGTTGCCTGGGTTTATGAGGAAAACTTGACGTTCATACATAGCTGCAGCTTCTGTGTTGGGGTGCTTGAGGTGAGATAATGTGAAATAAAGAGAAAAGGAGAAACCTCCTTGAACCTGAGATCTTGTTCAATAGCTCTGTGTTATCTACTGGATTCTTCTTGAGTGAAGGCTTTGCCAAGCTTTGCCTTCTTGGTGTACTTTAAAATTTGTTCTATTTAACATGGGGAAGCTGCTTATTAAGACTCTCAGCTAAAATGTAGCATCTGTGGGGTTTTCTAGTGTTTTGGTGTTTTGTTTTGGGTTTTGTTTTTGCTTTTTTTTTTGGTGGTTTTTTTTTTTGGTGGTATTCATATTTCTCACTCAGTTTTCCAGCTTATGATATGAAGGGGTGAACAGTTTTGCCAAAGGTCACACAGCAAGTGGCTGTGCCAGGAGAAGTATCTTGCATGATTTTTTACTCCTGTAAATGCCCTTTGTAACGATGCTGTTGTGCCACCACTGAGCCAGGTGCTCAGTGGCACAAAGTGTCAGCAACTCCTGCAGGTTCAAAGAAGTAGGGTAGGAAGAAAAAATGGCTTTTCAGGTGTGGCTTGTTGTATATTGAAAGGAAAAAAAAAGAGGTTTATTTGTTCATTATTTCTTCATTGGAAGTAGGTGCTTCTTACAACATGGAACATAAAATTAAGGAAGAGATGGTTGGATCAGTCTTTGGCTGGTGTGGCTGGGAGCTGTCAGCAGTGGGCTCGTTCATCTCCCCTCACTGTCCCTTTCTCCCACCTTGGTGTCACCTGCTGTGACACTTCACAGTGCTGGCCACATCTTCAGCCAGGTCTGGTCCTCTGGAAGCTTCTTCCAGGCCACTGGGTAGACTTTTCAGTGGTCAGTCCTGTTGTATTTTTGCAGCCTCTATGGAGTGGTGGAGAATTTGGCCTGCTGACCAAAGCCTACACAACGTATCTCAAACTTTCAGCTATAATCCTGCACCTCCCTTTTGGCAGGGCTTTTTACAAGACTTTTGCATTCCCCCAGCCTTGTTCCTCCTGAAAACCTCCTTCCCCCACTAACACCTTAGGCTGGCTGGGATCCTGGAGTTTCTCCTTTCCAAATGAAGGGTCTGGCAGGAGGAGGGATTGTCCCCCAGAGTCAGCTTGGTGGTGGTTTCAGCCATTAGGAGAACCCTCAATTAAGAAATTTTGCTTGGTGTTAAGGGCAGGATTTCATAATTTTCTGCTTTTTTAGTTTGTTTGTACTTCCTTAGCCCCTGGATTATAGATTTGAAACCACAGGCCTTGCTGCAATCCATCTCTGTTCTTTCTTAACTGTGCTGTTTGGCTTGGTCTGATCCCACTGGACACTCAGCAGAATGTTTAAAAAGCTGCAAAAAAATAGGGGAAAAAAAAAGCAGAGAGGAAAAAAGAGGGAAGAAAACCTTCTTTTCCCCCTTTCACCTTCCAGAAATTTTGGCTTAGCCATGCATGGCCCAGAAATTAGGACTTTCCAAGACAAACGGGCTGCACTACCACACCAGACTCCCCTGGCAAGGAATGAACTTTGACAGCCTAAAACCACATTTTTTTCTGCAGATGGGGAGGACAAATAGTTGCAAAGCAAACCCTGAGCGTGTTTGCAGGTGCTGTGCTCCATTGTGTTTGCCAACCAGATGTTCTGTGCTGGGACGCTGCCCTGGCCTTTTCTGGGATGAAATGTCACTCTGGATGAAACACAGCAAAACCCTGCACAGCCTCTTAGAATGGGCTGAGCTTTTAATTTGTCAGCTATTAATATAACTGTGTCTTTGTATTGCACAGGGCACCCTGTGCAAAATAAACATGTAAAATCTGACCTTCAGAAAATTAGCTGCCATTGGACCATGGAAACCTGCCTTGCTGCAGCAAGCTGTGCTGTGCTTAGGTACTGTGGCAGAGCTTTAAAATCCCTTGCCATGTGTCACTGGATTGGAATGATTTCAGGGGGTTTTCTCTGCATCAAGTACCTTGACCTGCTGCAGCTGAGTGCTACCACGTGCATCTCACGGTGTTCTAGTGAAAGGTGACAAAATGTGGACTTCCACAAGGCAAATATTAAGGATGTCTGTGAGTAACTCTCCTAGAGTTGCATTTTTTCTGTTATTCCTGCAGCGGGTTGGATTTGGGAGAAAATATTCCAAAATGTTAGGATAGTGGTGCTGGGTCTTGTAGCCAGTGGTGCAAGAGGGAATTATTTGACAAATAGCAGGATTTGAGCTGTTAAGCACAGAGGTTTTGCCATAAAGGTGGGTCCTTTCTGTGCTGGAATGACTGAATACAGCTGTTACCTGCTGCTTTGGATCAGGGAATACACTGGTGCTTCCACCCTTGCTTGAGTGATGTCCCACACGTTTTCCTTTCCCTTTCTAACTTTGTTCTTAGTGGAGAGCAGCAGCAGAATTTGTGATGGAAATGAAGCAGATCATATTTAGCCTTTACCAAAAGGGCTCTAAGGAAGGGATTGGGGTACTGACTCTCAAGCTTTTATTCTCTCTCAAAGCCAGTGGATGGTTTTCTCAGTTACTTGGTTCATCCAACAACACCTTGGCTTACAGGTTTTCTCTGAATGAGCAGAAATCTGTTTTTGCTGCAAGGAATCTTCTGTGGTGTCAGCTTCTCCCTCATGTCAAGGGTCAACTTTCTTCTCCCTATTGCCCAAAAGGAGGCCACCTTTTTTTTGGTCACATCTATCACAAGGGTCACAAGAGTGGCTTCTTTCTTTTTCCTGTTATTTTTTTGTTTGTTTGTTTGTTCGTTTTTTTTCTTTTTTTTTTTTTCCTTTTGTTGTTGTGTTTTTTTTTTTTTTTTTTTTTTTGTTTTTTTTTTTTTTTTTTTTTTTTTTTTTTTTTTTTTTACCTTATTTCAAAGACACATAAAACACTTCCCTTGTGCTTGAAGCAGCACTGCTAATTGACAGGGATTTGCAGGAAGCCTACCCATGTCAGCTACTGTCTGCTCTGGGATCTCTGGAGAATATTAATCATGGAATCACAGAATTGTTTAGGTTGGAAAAGACCTTTAAGATCATAGAGTCCAACTGTTAACCCAGAACTGCCAAGTCCACCACTAAACTATGTCCCTAAGCATGCAGGATCTCTTTTCTTCCACTCTGGCAACTCCTCTTAAATATTTTCTTTGTTAAAATACCACAGGCCATGTTGTCATGTACACAAAAGCCACATTTCACCTCTCTAGCAATGCATGGCATCCTAGGGTAGATGTAAATAAAAATGGCCTTCAGAGTTCCCTTTGTGCTCCCAGAGAGTAATGTAGAAGAGCCCAAAATGAGAAATCAGGGCTGTGTGAGAGGGAGGATGTTCAGATTGTTAATGAAGTGCTGTCCCCTAACACTTGAGCACTGTTGATTCCTTTCCAGTTAATAAACCATTTATACGTGGCCTGTTTTTAGCATGGAACCAAATGCTTTTTTTCACTCAAGCTGTGATCTGTAATTATATAGCTGACATCAAACATGAGCAGATACCAAGTCAATGCAATGAATTTGGTCCTCTTCCTGTAATTCCATTTCCATGTTAACAATTTTTCTCTCCCTCCTTAAATTATATTTTTATTGAAAGCTTCAAAGGTCAGCTTAGACATTCAGAGAAAATTTGTAACTCAGATTGTTTAGTATTCTCTCATATAGCACAGCCCTCCATTACCCTGTGTCAGCAAATTAAGGAAATGAAAGTTGTGGCCAAGGATTACAATAGTGCTGGTGCTAACCTTTTACAGCACATGGCATACCATCAATTTTAGCCACGGGAGAAATGTGCTGTTCACATACAGCAAGTGGGTGTTGAAGTCTTTAATCTAAAAATGAAATCTTGCCTCTAGGAGAGACAAGTAAAGCCCATAGATCTTCCTTGCTGCTGGATAAACCTCTTGAGCAGCTGAGATCTTTTCAGCCACACGTTTTTCCTTTTTCCATTTTTCCTTCCTTGCTTCCTCACCTGGAGACAGAGGGGCATCTATTCCACTTGACTGGAAGGGCAATACTGTTGCACAGAGATATGTGGATGCCCATATATTCACAAGATCGAGGGCCAAGGGAGATGGATGGATAACCTACAGACTTTTTCTTAGCAGCAAAACCCTCACAAGGTCTAGCAACACACTTTCACCCAGCATCAATCTTCTGTGTAGTCCTAGGGAGGTTAATGGGATTGCTCAGCTGTTTAAGTACCTTACTGAATGAAGGTGATAATTAATCAGGCTGCAAATTATTCTGGAGAACCCAATTTTTACTGTGAGGTTTGCTTTACTCAATAGTTGCTATATAGTTGCTAAGGGCACACTTGATTTAGCTGGGCCAAGAAAAAACTGATAGACCAGTTTCACTTAATTGCTATTCATTGTTGGGTTTTGATTTCCCTGGGAGTGTTTCTTTTCCCTTTCAGACATGGGATTTTTGACCTGCTTTTCTCTGTCTTCACCCCAAATCACAGCAGCATATACCCTGTAGTCTTGGAAAGGCTTTAGTTTGGTCTCTAAACTTAAAAGGCTAAAGGCAACACATTGATGTTTCTAAACTGTTGTCAGAAATAAATTTCCCTGGAGTGCAGTGTAATAGGGTCAGAGTTTATTGGGTAATGCTTAGTTAGTAGATGGCCCAAAGATTAGGAGTTATTTTAGCTGGGGCATGAATAATTGAGCTGAAGGCAAACTGAAGTCAGTGATGCTGCTTATCAGGTTCTGTCACTGCGGGATACCATCATTCAGTCTCTCACTTTCCACAGAAGTGGTGTTAAGTTCAAAGTGATGTTGCCAAGCTGAGCAGGTGGGGAGCAGCCAAGGAGCCCACTCATGCTGAAATGCCTTGATGCCTGGGTAGCCTGTAAATGCTCCTTTGGAGGGACAGGTGGTCCCTCAGGCAGCGTTTCACAGCCCCTGGTTTCATCTCCTGTTTTTATTTGGATTTAGGAGGGCTTGCTAGTGGCTTGTCTTGCCTGCACAGCATCACCCCAGCAGTGGGTGGGAGAATTAGCTTGTTGCTGGGCCAGGTTTAACACTTCTTCCCAGTCCTGGAGACTGGTGTGTGTTAAGGGTAGTGGTGGGCATGTCCTTTCCTACCCATTCTTTAAATGATTCTCACGTGAATCTTAAATGAGCCATGTGAGGGTGGACTGGTGGGAGCAGAGGTTGGCTTGGGAGGCTGTGATGGAATGGAAAATATCCCATGCAAGCAGAAGGTGGAACTGGGAGATGAATCATGCTCTAAGACCCCCACAAAACTACCCATTTTCTAAGTTTGTTTTCTGCTGGAGTCTGTGAGCTGAAGAGGTGTCTATCCCCCGCTGGTTTCCACGGAGCCCCTCGTGGGGCTGTTCCTGATTTTAACTCACTTTAATAAAGATGATCCAGCTTGCTCAAGCTCTTATGAGCTCATTTTGACAGGAAAGACTCTGTAACAAAGGGGCTAATAATATCCCAGAGAAGGAGAATTGGAATGCACTGAGGATCATAAACTTGTCATCTCACATAGCTGCAGCCAAAGGACGATGGAGACTCATAAGAAGGAGGCTGAGTTAGCCCTGAAAAACAGGTCTACTTTTAGATTTGGCAATTATAAATCTGTAAATAGAAGGTGTGGTTTTTTAGGTAAAAAAAATGCTGAAAGAAATGGAGTTAATGTATTTTAACTGTTTTATAATCTCTTCAGATATGCATAGAAAGACCTAATCCTATTACTTCACAAGTAAGGGATAGTAATATTTCACACAAACCATTTTCAAAACTGTTGCATTCAGCAGAAAATGGATAGAATTTCCCCAGGGCTGATAAACTGGCAGGCATTAATTTTGGAGTCCATCAACCAATACTGCACTCCTGGATCTGAAATAACCGGAAAATGAACAGCACAGGGAACTGTGCTGCTGCTAGAGACCATTTCAGAGGTGGATTAATGGGACAAGGATTCAGAAAGGGATCACTGATGCCTGGATAGCCAACCTGTTCCATAAGGTTCAACCCCAAAGAGCAGCAGGGGTGTTGAAGGGTGCTTCAGATGACATCTGTCTCATACACAGAACTCAACACAGTCTAAGTTAAACACAACCCACAGCTGCCAAGGTCGGGGGCATGGAACTTGTGTCTCAACCCAGACTTTTGGGATGTTTTCCTCCCTCAAACTCAATATGCTCAATTTTTTAGCATTACTTTCCTTTTAATTGGGAGAAGTAAGGCTTGTTTGCATAAGAAATACTGCAACTTTTTGCTGGGTAGGAATGGCAGAAGTGAAGCTGACAGGAGGCAGCCGGACTACAAATTAAAATTGAAGCAGACCAGTCTTTTCTCATTCCACTAGCTCAGGAAAATATTGAAAGTAAACCACTGGCAAGTCAGCAGTGAAAAGCAAATTAGATTTGGGACCAGATGGTGTAGATCAGTATAATGCAAGTTGATGTCAATAAAGCAGTGTGATTAATACTGCCAAGAATATCACTCATGATCTTTTCCAATTTCAGGTGTTATTTGCAGCACAGGTGAGGTGCACACAGATGCGTGCACAGATCATTTTGGAAAGTGGGATTTAATTGAATCTCTGTTCCAAAAGAAAGTCTGTGTCTAGATTTATCTGGCAATGTGCAGGCACTAGAGACTGTCCTGGAGGGGGGGAATCTGGGGTTTAGGAGAAAAAAAGCAGAGCATAGGGTTGCATGATCTATGTCTGACCATGAAACTCCGTGCAGGACTGGATCCTGAGCACTGAAGGCTTGTGTGTCTGATAATTGGCCAATGCATATTAGATTTGTGGATGTGATTTTAGCATGTTTTATATCACTCCAATAATTATCAATTTTGTTATTTCTCAGTAAATATGAGTGTATCTAAGTAGAGTGCTACCTCACCAATGTTGCCTTATTCTTGTCAAACTCTTCAGTGGTGATGGGTATTGTCTGACCATAACACCTCCTTGAGACTCTTCATTTTCAGAGTGCTCTGTGAATTAATTGTGAAGAATATCTCATATATAGTCAACAGTCTCAGTGTGATAGTTCTGAAATTCTATGTGAGTATCTGATAGAAAAATGAGGTCCATGTAAAATAAAGGTCTCACTATGGGATGAGATACCAATCTGCAAAACAGAGTTGTAAAAGATGAGTTTGATGATAGAATGAAGAATAACTTTAAAAGTGAGTCACATTGTTTTGAGTGATGTAGTTGTTTTCCAGGAAAAATCTGTTGCCAAGGATCAGGGCATCTTTGGCAAGCTTAGATGTGCAATAACATCCCTTCTCAGTGCTGAACTCTTTTCTTTTGAATGCTTTTTGGTGAGGAGCTTGGTAAGAGACTTTTCTCGGGGGATGAGTATCAGTCAAAACTGACTTCTTGCCACTTTTGCCCCTAGGCAGACATGAAATAGGCCATCTCTGAGGGTATATAGATGCTTATTCTTATATCCTATGCATAGAGATCTAGACATTCAGATAGAAAATCTGACCTTTATGGAAGAATATTTTGTTCTCTGACTCTTGCCTTTCGGAATATATTTTTTGTGACTTGATATGCAGGTCCTTCCTTCTCTGGATGTGCCTTTTCGGTGTCTCTTGTGCTCATTAATCACATTAGCCATTCCTAGGCTTTGTAGCACACTGGGAGTTAATATATTCACTCCCTTTTGTGTGTGTTTATAAGCATGTGTCTTCCCTTTGGTTTGTATTGACTCTGAAGGCTGAAGTGACGATCAATGGCTCAGATTATTTCCTTGCTGTCAGCTATTGACTTTCTCTCAGCCTGATACCAGAGCTCCTTTCCCAGGGTGATGCTAGCAGGGTAGGGATAGGAGGGGGAGCTGAGCAAATGCTTCACAGAAATCTTGCAGTTTATCTCAAGGCATCTTTAACTGAATGCACATGAAGATGAGAGAAATTGCCAGAAACCTGCAATTTAGGGTGGAAAATTAGAGAGGCTGAAATTCTCTATCAATGATGCCAAAACTGGGATAGCTTTTGCCCCAAGAGGTTTATTTATTTATATGATGATTGTTGTTCTGCTCAGACGGTTTTGAAGCTGAAAGTGATTTCTTTAGCTAAACTGCTGTGCAGGTTGGGCAGTGTGGATTCCCTTCACTGCAGCAAAAACAATCAAGATCAGTATGTGTGGATACAAAATCCTCCAGTTTCTGAAGAAAGGCTTTTCCTCTGTTCATCTTTTATACTGTGGGTTCTTGATTCATAATTCTCTGCTATATCTGTAATTATCTACATCAGAGTACAGTAGTCACAATTTAATTCCTAATTAGAACAGCAGCATTTTCCCTTTTCTGCCAAAGATGATGCTCAAGTGTCAAAATAGAGAAAAAAGGTAGATAATTTCAAGGAAAAGTGAATTTATTGGAATATTAATAGCCTCATCTTCTACTGCAACAATAGTCTGTCTTCCAGAGTTCCCAGTTTTTAATAGGGATGTAAACATTTTTATATGGAAGAATTCTTTAGGCTTTGAATTAAAAATTATAAGCTTTTAGGTATAAATGGGGAGGAAAAAATTATGGAGATATAGGGAAAGAGAATCTGGGCATGAGTGAGTCTCTCTGAAGGACAGGCAGCTGATTCTGGAAGAAGAGAAGGTCCTGTGTTGGTCAGCATCTCTCCAACTTGGCTTCTTTTCCCACCTCCACCCTTGAGGATTAGGAGATTCCTTCAAGCCAGAAGGAAAATTTCCATTGACCTCACTGGACTGCAGTCCTTGGCATTGCCCCAGGGCTGGAAGACACAGTGGGAGAATGTGTGTGGCAGCCCTGACCCAAAGTCTGGGTGCCAGGAGGGGAAGCTGGAGAGGCAGGTGGGATGTCTGGTGTTCCTGAGCCACAGCACTGAGTGTGAACTGGGATCCACTGCTCTGCTGGGTGTCCTGGTGCCGTGGGCATGGGGTCATGGAGAAAAAGCTGGAGGAGGGAAGGATGAGCATGTCCATGGGCTGAGAAACACCTTGGGTTTGGATCTGGCTTGGGTTAGCTTTAGATACTGAGTCTGTCTGATCTGTCAAAGCTGGAGCTGTAATTGGGCAGTTCAAGGTGTCGGGGGAATTTAAAATAAATGCATTGATCAAAGGTGGAGTATGGTTTAGGCAGCTGACCACAAAGTTGGCACCATCTCTATTTTGCACAAGGGAGATCCTCATAGATCTTCCTGGGCTGGGATCCAACCCTCCCCTCCTCTCCCTGTGCTTATTTTGTTGGTCAGCTCAACCCTACACTTTAATCAGCACAGCCCATCATTAATGTACATACCTAGCTGTGTGTAAACACAAATATATAAACTAACTTCAGCTGGGATGGAAAGATAAACAACTGCCTTTAGCAAAATTTCCCCCCTCGGATCTGCCTGAAAGCAGACAGTGGAGTTAGTTGTTTAGCCCACTGTAATTTTCATTTAACCAGACCAGAGAGTCTATATTACAAATGACACGTGGCCACCACAGTAGCACAGTTGCTGTTTACCTAATCAAACATGATTAATGCATTGGTTTTACATTAGGATCTGTTCTTCTCCATTGTGAGAGTAGTCAAGGGATTCTCTTTGTCTGCTAGCAAGGAGGAACATGTTTTTTATCCTATTCTGCTTATTGTGCAGTCATGTCAGCAGTAAAAAATGTCTTTTAACATGCCTTCTTTTATCAGTAGAGAGATCAATACAGCAACTTTCTGAGAGCATAATTCAGTTACATGTGTTGTGGGAGACTAACGTGAGCTCTCTTGGCGAGAATGCTTTTCAGATAGGCAGGGAAAGACATCGTGGACTTTATTTCAGAGCAGGGTAAGATTAAGGGGATTTCAAGTGTGCTTTGAGAATATCTTATAAAGGAGGATGGTTCAGGCTTGCCAGAGGGATCTGTGTTCCAGAATGGAAATCAAGCATTGCTGCAGATGAAGTTTGCCTTTGCATCAGTGGTGGAACCAACACAAAACCTCTGCTGCTGACTTGGACCTGAACCTGAAAATGACAGTGGTGGATGGTGAGGACAGCAGGTAGATGGATGTGCTGAAATGGAAAGTTTTCACCCAAGAAATAACTGTAAGGACTAAACTCTGCCCTGAGACAAGCTGAGAGATTTCAAGGTGTTTTGAGAGGTGTTGGACAGACATACCCTCAGTGAACCTGGTGAGTGAGGAGTACTGAAGCCATTAAAGGAGCACCGAGGTGCACCGTGAGCTTTTCTGCTGTTTTATCTTGGGTAGGACATGCTGTTAAAAGAAATATAGCAGCACCATTTGATGGCTTCTCCTGGCAGGAAAATGAGGAGCTGACCTGAGTTAGAAAGTGGGCAACCATTTAAGTGGGCTGGGGCATCACTACAAAGGACTTGAAAAACATAAGTCAAATGTGGTATAGAGGATTTTGGAGTGCCACCTGCCATAGATCTGGATTTTATTTTCTCATTTATAAACACCAAGGAGGTTTTCTTCCTCCCTTGAAAATGCATGAGTCCTTCTTGACTCCAAAAAATTTTGGGCCAGTACCTTCCCTTGATTATCATTCACAGTCCTAAATAACCAGTCAGGACAAATTTAATAACTCGTGACTACTTTTTTTATAGCATGCTCACAAAATCTCATTTTGAATCAGGAGAGACATCCATAAAAGCTACTGAAATCCAGAATATTCATCATATAAGTGACTGCAACACATTTCTTCATTTTTTCTGATGACTTTGTTGGCCTTAGCACATTGTCAGCCTTGTTGGACTTCACTAGCTCTCTACAGGAATGTTTTAATTTTCAGAGATATTCCTGTACTTGTCATAGTCATTAACATGTAAATACATCTCATAAAGCACAGAAATGAACTAATAGTTACAGCTTTTCCAGCCATTAACACGTGTGATAGTTAAGCTTGATTATGAACTTCACCTCATTGGCAACACATTTCTATGGGTCTCTATTTCTCTGCCTGCTCTGAGCTGGACTAACTTGGGAGTCCATAAAGCTCAAATCTAATTAATTAAATGGCAGCACTAGTGCTTGCACTGGGCTTAAATGTGCCAGGGAGCATTTTTTCCCAATTCTCAAATAAATCTGCTTATTGAAAATACCATCCCAGAAATAGGAGTCTCTGACTTTGAGAGATGCCCTGGAATTTAACAGCCCATTATTTTTATATGGGCAATTTATTGCAGTCAGAAGTGATACAGTTCGTGGAAAGAGGGTGGATGGATGGCTGAATCATTCCATCACCTGTCATGACTCATTCCCATCATTTCCGTCTCCTCACCAAGGGTGCATAAACATGTCTGCAGACTTAACCATGGCCCAGAGCATCTCATTAAAACATTGCCTCTGTTAGGGTCAGAAAAAAGGTTACGTAGCCCCATGACTGGATTAGGAGAGAAGAGGGATTGAGATCTCCACTGCTTCATTCAGAGAAGAGTGTCCAAACCAAAAGCACGCCAAGGGACTTCTGCTTGGGCTTCTTCCTAGAGTTCCTCACCTTTGCAGGCAATTTCACAGATATTTCACAGATACGATTCCTTCAGGGATTTTATAGGGCAGTTTGGTCTGGCTGCTGTGTTCCTCAAGTCCTGCCTGCATTCAAGGGTCCTCTCATTCTCTGGATGATGCTGGATATGGTGACCTTGTTGCTGGTAGTTCTGTGTCAAAATATGCTGATGTAGCTGGATGCAACCAGATGTTTTGGTGATAGTGAGCCAGATGACTCCTGTTGGAGCTGTCATACAGTGCAGTTAGCACACGCTTCATTGTATATTCTGTCCTCCTTCCTCAACAGACTCCCATAGGCTGAACGGTGCAAACCCTTTTGTGGCTTGGCGTAATCCACCTTCACAGTGTGCTCAGAGGGTTTACCCAGCCTGTTCCTCCCAGCAAGAGCTCTCTCGACCCAAGCTCTGAGCTGACCTGCTGTGAGCTGACCTGGCCAAATGCCACGTGGCCAGAGTTAACTCGAGCAGAATTTATTAGCTTGCAGAGGGCACTGCATAATCCAGTTACACAACTTCACTTTTGGAGCTGGCTTGTGTCTGGCCAGGTTGGAAGATGGGTAAATGTCTCTGGAAAATTATTTATTATTATTTCTTAACAATGAAATCTTGTTATTTGCTTGCTGTAATGGCTGAGAAATCTAATCACTGATTAAGCTTGTACTAGGGTAGGGATACTTCAAACAGAGCAGCAAAAGTACAGTGTGTGTCCAAAGGAATTTATAATCTGGATGTCACACACCCTCAATGGCAAGGGAGCTCCAGGCTGAGCCCAGCAGCAATAAGCTCATGCATCTGTGTGCTTTGAGAAAGAAACACAGTGCCAGTGGGGAAATGAAGATATTTTGTGGCTCCAGGGAGGGTTGGGACACACAGCAGGTGCTCCCTGATGGATACAGTCTTTGGGACTGCATCCCTGGAGTGCAGGGAGGCACGAACAGGTTTGAGTTTGCCAGGCCTTGGCCTCTGGTGGAGCTCACAGAACACAAGCAATCTCTGTCCTGTGTCTTGCCCAGGTCTGTGCCTCGCAGACATCACCTCAGCCATTGTTGCTGGCTCTTCCTGAGCTGAATCCTTGGCTTCCTGAGCTTCGCCCCTGGCTCTGCCTGGCCGTGTGATGTCATCGTGGGAGCACAGCCCCTTTATTGCACTGAGAGCATAATGCCCCATTATTCTCTAGACAGGGGCAGGGGGAAACAGCTGTTTTACTGATTAAGTAAATAAAAGCATGACTCTCCAGCCCTCCTCCCTCGTCCAGGCTCTGCGCATCGTCACCGTGCAGTCAGCTCCCTGCCCCTGAGTGCCATGAAAGCAGGCACTGCCTGCAGCTGGAAGGCTGCCCTCACCTTTTGCTCGCTCTGCTCCAAGTGGTTTTGTGAGTCAGGCGCTTCTCTCCTGCACAGAAACCCATATTCCATCCTGCCTTTCCATTTGCTCATGCCCCTCTGCTGCCAAAGTAACCACGGCAGGGCCGGCGCTGGGGGGTGGTGAGGGGAGGCGAGCTGGGCTGCCAATCTCTCATTAATTTCTAGATGCAGAATGATGGGGGTGATGCATGTGAGAGTCTAATAATAATGACCTGAGGTCCCAGGCATGGCGAGCAAGGCAAACTTCTTTAACTAACAACTTAATTATAATAAATTTGAGTCTAAGAGCACCAGGCAAGTAAATCAATCAATCCTTGCAGGCGGGCTCATTAAAACTAGCAAAGTACAGACCATAAAGGTCATCTTATTAAAAGGGATTAGCATTTTCCAGTTAAATCCTTTGCTACCCATAGGTGCTAGGAGAGAATGTGCCATCCTGAGGTTCTCTGTTGTTGCAGTGGTAGAGGGCTGGCCCTGCACAGCAGTAAATGCCTGCAGTCCCCACGGTCAGGCTCTTGGCTGCCAGTGCCAGTGGGCAAGGCTGGATAAATGCTGGTGGATCTTTGCCAGTCTGGCCCAGCTGTGGGTTGCCAACCCTCCCGTGGAGCAAGTGAAACACGATCAGGGCTGAGGCCTTTCTTGCAAAATACGAGTCAGCTTGCTCTCCAGGCTTTTCTCTAGTCCTCTCTTACCGACTGAGACATCACCTCAGTAATTGTTGTTGGCTCTTCTTCCAATGACTCTTCCCTGGCTGTGTGGGATGTCTCCTCTCCTGTCAGGTCTTAATATATTTCAGCCCTCAAGCAGCATTTTCTATCTTTGCCCTTCTTTCCTGGCTGTGTGGTACAGTCCTTTGGGTTTTCTAGTGCTTGGAGAGGCAAATTTTCACAGGCCCAATTATGATCTTGTTCCTTTAGGAGAGTATATTTACCTTGGAGGAAACATTAAACTGAGAACAGCTATCAAAACAGCTGGCATCCTTCTTCCTGTTTTCCTCTTCTGTCAGCTACAGTGTTGATGGCAGGAGAGGCATTTTTATTTTTTTTTTCCCCCTTTCCAAACTTTCCTCTGCCCACACTTGCATTCCAGTGATGACCCTCTGCCTGTGCAGCACCACTCACTGCTGTCCTGGAAATGTGGCATGGAAATGGAAGCTGCTGTGTTCTCTGGGGATCCTGGAGCAGTGGGGCTTGCAGGGGATGGTGCAGGATGGGGTCTTTCCTGCTCCTGCATTGCATTTCGGATGGAAACTGGTTTTTTGGAGGAAAAGAGAACTCTCTCGCAGCAGTGCCTGTCACTGGATGAGAGAAATACCTGGAGTTAAGAGGGTTTTTTCCATGGAGAGACAAGTGCAGTTTGGAGGGTGGGCTGCATACCACCCTATGCTGCACTGCCACAGCTCTGCCCCTCTAACCCCCTTCTCGATGGCACTGTTCCCTCCCATTAGATGGACACTGCCCAGTGCTAGCAGCTCAGTCAGCTGGTGAGGAGAGTGGACACAAGGGCTCAGACTGAATGTAACAGGCACAGCTCATGGCAGACTTCCCTCAGCTCCTGCTGTGCCTAGGCAGCACTTCGATTGCACAGCAGTTTACAAATAACTGTACTTCATAGGATGGAAGTTCCCCTGCCCTACATTTGATCATTTCCAAAGGTTTCTTTTCTTTTAAGCCCTGGGAGGCCTCGGGGGCATGTAGGAAATTAAGCAGAGCCTTGCAGCAGTTCAGGAGTTCATTCAGAACAAGGAGTTATGTGTTGGAAAATATGGTGGGAGAGGTGAGGATGAGAAAAAGGGGAGCATATCTTTTATCCCACTAGGCTTCCCTTTTGCACAGGAAGTACTGAGGGTCTCTCCTGCTCTGCTTGACCCATCAGCAGAGGACATCACAGAGAGCTACATGCTGCCTGGGGGAGAAAAAAAAAAAAAAAAAGGAAGAAGAAAATACTTATTTTCTACTGTGTTTGCAGTCAGCTGTCACTGTGCTGCTTGGTGATCCTGTGCCATCTCTCTGTAATAGCAAAAAAAACTGCTGAGCAGAAGAAACAGGTTTTGAGATTGCCTTTGATAGTGAAGTGCTGGCACGTGGTAGGTGTCTACCAGTCTGAGCTCCCTCATCAGCTCCTTGAGATTGCTGGGGAACCTTTGGATTATTGTCACTTAATTTTTCTGCATCAGGCTTATGATTTGGAGCACGTAGTACTCAACACTGTGCATATCAGCTAAGTTGCTTAGATGAAAGGCACTGCTGACTATACAAATGTATTTCAGCTTAGTTCAAGAACTCAGCCTTCCCTGCTGCAGGTGAGTGCAGAGTTTGGAGCCGCTTCTATGCCTTTGCCTTCAGGCACCTTCAGCTTCACATATCCCTTGAACTTCTGACTGGCACTAGCTTTTCATGGTTTTGCCTTGATGAAGGAGTTTCCACAAAAGAGGAGGAGCCCCTTGTGCTCCCTATCCCTAGCAATCTTTCCTACTTCCACAGGGACAGGGACAAATTCAGGGCAGACCCAGTACCATCATCACTGTGTAAGTTCTGCCTGCCAATGTGATCCTCTTCTTGGTTCTCTTGTTTTCTCATATTTTCCACTCACCACGTCCCCTTCACATCCCTTCAGCCTTTGCCCAGAATTCACCTCAACCCACAGGCTTCTTCTATTTTTTTTTTTTTTTTAATTTTTTTTTTTTTTTTTTTCCTGGGAGGTGAGGGGTTAAAACAATAAATATATTGGTTCCTGTTTTTACTCTCTGTGGCTCCTGAGCTCCAGCTGGGTGCAGACATGGAATAGTAACAAGTCCATGGGAAAGGCTCATCTTCTCACAGACCTTGCAGCAGCACTCTGAGCTCAGTGTAAACTTCCCAGAGCACAGAGGCAGAGCTAAAACCCTCACTGATGCTGCCAGGAACTTTCTGCAGGGATTAAAGCAATAGGGTGGAGATGAAGTGTGTGTGAACCCAAACTGGATTCCAGGTGTGCATGAGGAACAGTGCACTCGGTCTTCAGCTGAATTTAAAATATGCAGATATACTTACACAGTCTGTGGCCATTGGCAGTTAGCTCTTTATCATCCAGAGACACACCAGAACCTTCCAGACCCTGAATGAAAGCACAATTCTGGAGTAAAAGACAAACACAAGGCAGCAGGATCCAGACACATAGCGATTAATTGGTTTTGCTTTTGTCCTTTTGCAGCAGGTGCTCTGCTTCCATGAACCATTGTCCTGCTAAACACTTTCTGTTCCTCAGTAATTCCTGATGGAACAGAGGGAATCCTGCATCCCTGCAGATGGATAGGTTTGCTCGGGTTGGTGTCTCAGCCTAGAGAATGAGAAGAGGGGACAGAGTCACCCCTGCACAAAGACTGGCACGGTGCAGGCAGCCTGGGTGGTCTCAGCTGGGTGCAATCCCATTTCCAGTTCCCTTTGGCTCTGTGTGTGCCCTGCTGCTGTGGCTCAGTTGTCATGGCTGTCTTGCTATAATAACCCCAACTGCTGTCTGGAAGCCCAGTTCTAACCTGGTGTTAGGGAATGCCAGTTCCTGGGAGGTCTCCAGTGTGTTGTGCACGGCTCATCTCCTGGGCAGGCAGCAGGAAGGAACATCCAGGTGCCAGGAAAGGTGTGGCAGGGGGACTCACCAGGCAGGCACAGGTGTATTGGCAGTGCAAGGTGACAGGGTGACCTTACCGTGGTGGAGCTGTTGAGCTTTTGTTTTGCTAAAAGGTGCTAAAACTGAGAGTCAAAAGCACTGAAACCGGAGCAGGTAGAGTTGAGGAAGCACTGATGCGTGTTTGTTATGTAACAGGGGTGGAAGTGCCAGGAAGGCAAATGAAATTAAATGCCCCAAATTGTGCCTGATGTCACTTAACACTGCACTCCTAGCAGTCACTTTGAACAATCAGAAGACATTTCTTTATTTTCACTCATTCTTTGTGGAGAAAAATAAAGGAAAAAAAAAAATAGAGAGCAGCAAGACAGTCTGCACTTCCCCTACTCCTCGCCAAGCAGTAGAGAGCAGTGGGAAACAGTTAGCAAAGGTGTCAGATTTTCTCTAAGGGCAGTCACAAGGCTCTTGTGCCAAACACTATTTGACATTTAATTTAAGACCCATGTAAAGTAACAGCCAGGGCAGGCAGCAGGCAGAGTGTTCCAGTTGACAGACTGGCTCTATTTGCTTTAATTTCCTTAGTGCAATGGCCAAGTTTATCTGTGAGCAAGAAATACTCAGAGTATTATTATTTTTTTTAATTTTTATTTTGTTAGCCCCTGATGAAAGGAGAGCACTGTGTTGTGCTCAGACACCGTGTTGGGCTTCAGGTGGCCCTCATTAGGGAACATAATGCAAGAGAGCTGTGCATCAGCATTGGGGGAGCCAAAGAAAGTTGTGCCTCTGGTTAAATTCTACCGAAGCCAAACACTCTGTTCCTGGGCTGAACTGAGCCATTCAGCAGGTTGAAAGGTGCAGAGAGGTTTGCAGCCTCACAGCCAGGAGGTGAGAGCTTCCTCCTTCCTTAAAAGCTTAAAAGTCAGGACCACTCAGTGCAGAGGGGTTTGTGTGAGGATATGTCCTGTGCAGTTGCAGAGGCATCATCCACAGCACCTTGGGGTGCTGGTCTAGAAAAAGGTGTCCCTGCCCATAGCAGAGGGTTGGAATGAGATGATCTCTAAGGTTCCTTCCAACCCAAACCATTCTATGGTTCTGCTCTGTGTGATTTGTGCTAGAAGCCCATGGACAGGGAAGGAAAGGTCAAGGTTGTGAGGGGAAGACTGCAAAGGGTTTTTTTTCCCATTCTAGTTTCTTTAGTTTTCCTGTTGGAGCTGAGAAAACTGATCTAGTGTGCTGCTGAGGAGGTGAGAGGGGAATAAAACCTGCCAGGAGTATGTGGAGGGAGTGGTGGGAGTTGGTCTGAGGCCTGTGTGAGGAGGGGAGCAGTAGTGGAAGCTGGGCTGGCTAATATTGGCAAGGGGGAAATGCTGCAAGGTGCATGTAGAAATGAGTCAGGAAATGTATTAGTTACTTGAATTTATTTTTTTATAGAAAATAAATGTGTTTAGTCAGCAGCATGAAGTGTGGTATCTCCAAGGGTACCTGTTTGGTGATGGAGATATGGAGTTATTATGTTAACTGTGGGGATAAGGAGTATCAGGGGAAGAAAGTCTGTGAAAAAAAGTGATTTGTTGCATTTAAGACCAAAAGTAGCTGCAGAATATGAAGCAATGGGAGGAGAAGGGTTCCTCAGGCAGTGGGGCAGAGACAGCAGCCTGCAGGCAGCATTGGCACAGTGGAGGAGCACTTGGCTGCTTTTCCAAGGTCATTAGGAAGTCTAGACTTTCCCATAAAAGGGTCCCATTTGCTGGAGAATCCTTGGGCTACCACTGCCCTGAGGGCTTCACAGAGGCATCCAGAACAGCCTGGCTAGACTGAGGCACCTTCCTGGAGTTTTTCTTGTGTATGGATCTTGGAAGACAACTTTGGGGCAGCCTGGCAGGAATGATTTCCATAGAGCATGCAGCCTGCCCCAGCAGAAGGCAGCTCTGGGGCTGGCCCCTCTGGTGGCTGAGATGCTGCAGTTCCAGACTGGCTGGGTTTAGCTCCTCTTCAGGTTCCTCGCCCAGCAGACAGAACAGAGGAGCCAAAGCCAACTGCATTCCTCTCAGGAAGCCAGAAATTTAAAAAACTGCCTGTGTGCTGATGGAGGCATTTGAGGCATAACTCTATATACTCAGTTATTCCCAAAACTCAGAAAGGAGCCTTCCACCTTTGCTACAAACCTCTCTTGCTGCCTCATCCCTGGGTTGTTTGACCAATTTGTTGGTGCCATCCTATGGCTTTAAGCACTTTAAATACCAGCTGTCCTCCCTATCATAGAGAGCATCTCTGTCTAGCACAAGACACCTGGAGAGAGCTTCTCCATAGAGAAAATCACAAGTAAATCACAGAGTAAATCACAAGTCCAAACCCCTCTAAGATCACAGAGTGTGCTCTTTTTTCCTGTTAGCAGGGGCTACCAGCTTAATCTGCAACTTATATTGGAAGGAGAAACCAAAGGGAGCTGCTAAAGGCAGGGGAAAAATGCATGCAGCTTTCTGATTGAGTCAGGGGGAAAAAAATTGCAAGGTTTGTTCAAGAAAGGGTTTGAATGTTTGGAAGACTGGCAATTGTTGGATAACATTATTTTTGCAAGCCCAGCTATGTTATCCTTGTCTTAAGGCCCCCTTGAAAAGCCAGTGTCAGGAAGACTGGCTTGGTGGACTGGATCAGGATGAATGGCCCCTGGGGGACAGACAGTGGTGTCCACCCCAAAAGAACCCACCCTGGGGGCTGCAGTGGTGGATGAATAGTGTGGTCAGGCTTCTGCCCAAGGGAAACAGTTTGCTGAATGTGAGAAACCTTCTGGCATCTGCACAAACTGAGATGGTGTTGACTCAAGCCTTGAGGAGTTTGTTGTCTAACTGGGACCAGCAGCGTGATTTGGACAAGCATAACACAGCTGGGGATGATTCCATCCTGGGAAGGTGTGACTAACCTGGGGCCATTGTAAAATGGTTTCTGTGTGTATTTACTGTGTGTATGTTTTTGTAGCAGGTTTTCTTTTTCATAATTGGGTCTTCCTGAGCAGCAGTTGGATGTTTCAGCAAAGAGGAAAATGTCTACTAAAAATCACCCAACATACCACTGAGTGGGGAGGAATCCTGGATAGCACTAGGGGAACTTCCAAAACTGCTGTTTACCTTTGCTTTGCTTTTAGCAATCCAATTTCTCTTTGTGAGCTCTGTGTGGAGAAGGGATAATATAAACTGAGTTTATCACAGCAGCAGAGCTGGAGCAACTCCAAGTACATTGGTCTATACCCTGGAAATAGGAGACTGCTTATCCAATTATTGCAGCTTGTTTTCAAGGGAAAACCGATTGACTTGAGTCCTGCACAGGGTAAAATCCTGTTAGAGTGTGTCATTTTGTCCTTTGGAGTGGGATGTAGTCCCAGGTTTCATGAGATTTGTTTTGCCTCTTGGGATTGTTGAAAAGCTGCTGTGTCAGACTGGGTATCTTCAGTCTCAGATGAGAAAGCACCTCTCTGTTGGAGTGAGAGATGAGGCTTAAGATACACATGATAAGCTTTATCTTCCTGTCCCAACCCTTTTCACCCACTGCCATGATTAAATTTGTGAGAAGAGTCACAGTAAATGCTCTATACATTAGTCACAATAAATAAACTATACATTGTTGAGGGTGAAAACTCCCAGGAGAGAGGCACTGAGTGGTAAACAGAGATACAGGCACCCTCAACAATGACACAAAGAGACAGACTTTGGCTGAACATCAGGAAAAACATACTGGGAGTGAAATAAATTTGGCTATAGGACAGTTCCCAACAACAGTAGCAGCAGTCCTGTTACCCAGACTAATTTTAAACACTGCTGTAGGCATCACTCCCATCTGGGTCTGGTAAGAGAAGATGTCAGTCACATGTATGACAATGTTACCTTTTCTTTGGCCCAAAGTTTTCTATGATTTATTTTTTTGATCAATGGAGATAATTTCTTTCCATTTGAACCATTCTCTTTGTTTCTAGCAAACTTAAGAAGAAAAAATAATTTTGTTAAGGTGAGGACAAGGGAAATTTTCAGCTGTTTTAATGTGGCTCTTGCTTTAAAAGGTTTGGAATCAGCTGTAATCAGACCAGATTTTTGCACTAGGTAGCAGAATCAAAATGAGTTAAAGGAAGACATTAAAGGACAATTTTCTGTCCTGTCCCCATCACAAACCTGCATCTTCTGGGGTATAAGTGGCTCAGCACAGACTGTAGCATGAGATGCTCCTTACCCTGATACAAACCAACCAGAAAGGAGTAAGGAGTCAGGAACAATGTTTGGCCAGTGATGTTCCAGGATATTCCACATCAGCCACAGCCTTCTCCAAATTCTTGCTTCTTCCTTCTGGTACCTTTTTTTTTTTTTTTTTTTTTTTTTTTTTTTTTTTTTTTTTTTTAACCTTGTGGCCGAAGTGAATCCAGCATGACAACCCTGTTACTCATTCTCTGGGATTAAGCACTGATGAGAAGAGGTGTGAGAGGTAAGGAGAGGATGGTGCAAATGACTCAAGCCCTCCTCAAGTGCCTGTGTGGGCAGCCTGAGGGCATCCCAGGCTGTTGGTTGGGAGGGCATGGAGCTCCTCCCCGGGCTCCTGGCCATCTGGAGGGGCTGCACGGTGCTGGATGGTTTTGTGTTTGCTCCCTGGCTTAGTCTCCCATAACACGACTTGCAGCACATATTTTGTGACGTGAGAATGTGCTCTCTGTTCACTTCTGTTGCACCTGTTGGTTCCACAAACAGGCCTGCCAATTAAGCACAGGAGTCAAATCCCACAAGGAGCTTGGTTGCCTGTGCTGGAAGATGTATGTATGTAATAAATGGTGTTATGAGGTATACACCCAAGCCTATTTATGAGTTACCATATGAGAGAGAAAGCAGGGTTAGAGTACTGAATAGGCTCAAATAACATATGGATTTATATGCTAGATCCACCTTCCAACCTTTTATTTCATCTTGGGCAATTCTTTAGCATCTCTGGGCCTCAGATCCTCTAGTGAGTACATCTGGGACAATAAAAAAATCCTTTTTATCTGTAGCGTGTTGGTTTTTTTTTTTTTTTTTTTCCTGCTCTGATATCTTATGCTCAGAAAAAGAGATTCCCTCTCTGTGCACATACTTGATTCTGTCAGGATTTTTACCAGCACTCAGGTGTTGCTGTTGCATTTCTGCTTGTGCCCTTGCAGACCAGAGATGGTTCAGGAGCAAAAGCAGAGACGCTCCTTTGAGTCTCCTTTTATGTTTCATGGTTGGCACCTCCTCTCACAAGTAAGTGAGCTGCATTTTACTCATCAGATCGGAACTAAACTTTGGATTTCCGTGGAAGTCAGGTACCTCTCTACTCAGCAAAGTCCTGTTATTACTCACCAGGAGAAGAGCAGCCAACATTGCACTTCAGCTGTAGCTGACAGGCAATTTATGTGGGACGAATCCCTTAGCAGTGGACTTCAGCCTTTCCTGAAATCTTATCCCTTGCCTCTCCAAGCGAGCCGGCTTCGCGGAGCAGCTCGTTCCAGACAGATGCTGACAACTGGAGCTGAGCGGTGCTGCGGGAACGTGACACAAAGCTGCAGCGAATGTATTAATTGCATTGCCTGGGGAGGGCTGGATTCTTTCCCCCCACCCCTCCTTTCATTGTGCCAAAGCTTTGTGTGTGCCGGGAGCCTTGCTGGGTTTTTCTCATGTACGGTAATTAACTAACACAGCCCCGAGTTCTGGGCATCTGCTTCACATCCCGGGAAGGTGCGTTATTAACCCGAAAGGATTTGATACCCTCCCGCTGTGCCCCATTCTCTCTGCTCTTGCCTGCTCCTTCTATTTGATTCAGCCTCCCAGGTCCATTAAGATCTTCACAGTTGCCCGTGCACAAACCTGACAGGCTCATGGGGAGATTCTAAAACTGTGCTGGTTCAATTAGCAGGATGTAATTTGCCCTTTGGTGAAACCCTGGGCTCCCCCGCCAGGCTAAGCACTCGCTGCCAGAGCACTTAGCGCCGGGAGGAGCGTTCCCATCACATCTTTCTCAATGGCAGGTCACAGAAACCCTGAACCCAAGTAGCTGCTGTAAGAAAGGAATTTTATTTTTATCCCGATTTTATTTTTCCTCATGAAATGAGTTTTAGAGAAACCAGAAAGCTCAGTTCCTATATTCGATGTGAACAAACCAGCTGGCAGCTGTAGTTTTTATTTTAGCCTGGGAATCCTGCTGGCTATATTTTTTTTCTTCCTTCCCCATGAGCCCCTCTTGCAATTTGAGTTGTTCTGCCCTGTAGGTCACAGACCAGTTTGCTATACAATTTTCTGTCTCTGTCTTGATCAAATGCTTTTCTGAATGATTTGCTGTTTGCTGTGGTTGTTAACCTCCTGAGTACTCAGTCTTGCTTCACTCTCTCACCTCTGAGATGTGCTGAACTACCTGAAGAGATACCAATATCAGATCATGCATGGTTATTCCCCATTCAGCTGCAGAGACAACAATTTTCACGTGCTCACCAAGAGCACATATGAGTCAAACCTCGAGTGAAAGTGATACTCAGGATGGGGGGAGGGAAGGAGAGTCAAGATATAATTCGGGTTTTGTTCTCAGCCTTCAGCCACTTTGGACAGTAGCTGTTCCCATGAGATCTTTTCTATATTAGCAAAGGGATGGATTTGTGTGCTTTGATGATGGAGCTTCTCACACTGGAGGAGGTCTTGTGGAGAGATGATTTGGAAAAGGCTGGTGGCATCTGCCCCTGCGAGGGCAGGGAGGAAGTTTGGCCACAACTGCTCTAAGAGTAAGTAGTGCCAGAGTTTGGTCTGGTTGCACTGGGTCTCTCACACAGTGGGAAAAACCTGCCCTTAGCTCTAGATTTGAGGAATGCTTGCCTTTTTTTTTTTTTTTTTTTTTTTTTAACATTACTTCTCTTTCCCAGGAGAGATTTCCTTGGGTTTATAAATGACTGCATTTCCCTTCGGCATGACAGCTGCAGCTTCACCTCTTCTCGTGTGAACCTGGAGTCAGGTCAGGCTAAAATGCTGAATCCTTCCTTTCTCCTTCCCGTGGTTCTGTGGCCCCCTCCTTCCTTCCCCATATCAACTGCCTGTACTGCCATAACTTGAGGATTAGCTTTTTTCCCTGCAGGACTGAGCTGAAATTCAAGTGCTTCACCGAGCAAAACAAATCTCTTCAATATTAGCAAGGCAAAGCAAAATGCTTGAGCACATGTGGTTTTTGTTAGCTGACCTCTCCCCCAGCCTCATGTATGGTCGCAGTGTCAAATTCCCTCTTAAATATGCTTAGGAGGTCACAGAAAGCAGGTGAATAGTCATACCATAAAAATCACATCACACCTCTTAAAAAAAAAAATACATCCCCTCTTTCAGTCTTCCCCCCACTCCACCCATCCCTATACACAGTAGAGGCAGAGAGACCTGATTATGCACTTAGTGGGAAAGGACTAAAGATAAGTTTTCCTAGCAGGTTGGAGCAGGGGGATGTAGTTAACAGATCAGGCTGTTGCAAATGAAGAGACAGAGTTACAGAGTGCCCAAAGTGAAGCAGGTAAATGTAGGTCAGGTTCTCAGCTGACAGAAGTTGTCTTCCCTGGAGTGATCCCGCACGGCAGCACGGTCTGGCCTCCAAAGGAAGGAGCTGCTGCCAGCTGGGTACTTTTGGGAAATGTGTGTTGAGTAAGATGCTGAGGAGATGGCAAAGGCATGTGTGCAGAACACACCTCTCTGAGTGCTGGGTGCAGGTGTGAGCAGTAAAGCTTGGATGGGGTTTTTGAAACCATGACTCAGTTCCTTTAGGAAGATCAGATACTGGGTTTCTGTTGTGTTAGCAAGGGGAGCTGAGCCAGGGCCCCCACACCCCCAGTGCTGCTCAACGGGTGGAAACTCACAGGAATCTCTCCAATTGATTTGACCTTATGAAAGAAGTTCCAATGAATCCTCAAGGTGCTGGTAATGGATTTTGTGAGTTCCCCCAGCAAAGGCAGTACCTGTGCTTTGGCAGATGTATGAACTAACTCAAAGAAGGCTGGCTTGAGCACTAGAGGCAGCGTGAGAAATGTTTGTGAGTTAAGTCTCTCAATGAACCCAGGAGCATGGCCTGAAGAATATTCATTTGTTTTACAGCCTAGATAGACACCTGCCACAGCAAAGAAGCTGTGGATGCCTCATCCCTGGAAGTGTTCAGGGCCAGGTTGGATGGGCCTTGGAGCAACCTCATCTGGTGGCACCCATGGCAGGGGGTTTGGAAACAGAGCACCTGTGGGTTTTATTCAGGTTGTTTGTGTGTATACACTGATCTTCATGGCCAAAAGTTGACAGACTGAAAAATAGAAATATCCAGGAAAACATCATTGTGTTCAAATCTGTGCTTGGGTATTTCCTTCTCTCAGCAGGGCAGTAACGTGTGAAAAGGTATTTAATAAAAGGTTGTCATAGCTCAAGGCCAAGACCTGCCTCTTGTTTTACTGAGCAGTGTGTTTGACTAATATTTGAGGTACCTTTTGAAAGAGAAGCTGTTGTGGTATGTGCAGGTGTGTAAGCTATGAACTTTTGTATAAACCAGTGAATTTATTTGAGCTGAGATTTGTTCTCGGAAGTTAGTCATTGGGCTGTGAAAACAATTCTCCCTGTAACTCTAAGATAGATTTTCCTGGTAATAAATATCCTGGTTTTTATCTTGATTACTTTTTTTTTTTTTTGTTCTCACAGCCCTGCACTCTGCTCCTGATTCTTTGGTGCTCTGTAATTTCCAGCTTTTCCTGATGTAAAATAGAGCATGAAGACAGCAATTGAAACAATTGCAGTAGAGAAGGTTTTCAACCTCTGCCTCTGTTTGCTGGCATAGTGTGAGTCTTAAATAACATGTTTATAAAGTGGTCTGATGTGTGACACTCAGATGAATGCAAGTGTCGTTCAGAAGTTCACAGACCTGCAATTTATACAGTAAATACACCTTTCATGTTCAGCAAATTCAAAGTCAATCACCCTAGTCTCAGGGTGACAGTATTTTAAGCCGTAGCTATGCAATTCTATTAATTAAAAAGTTGAGAGGCAGAAAGGTCCCAATAATTCAGCCTGTATCTCTCTGGGATTCTTTTGCTTATGAAAAAAGAAAGAAGCAAACTTTTGGTGCAAAAAGGTTCGAGCTCTAATTTTTTAAAATTCTTTAATGGGTTATAAAATTCATGTAATTACTTATGGGGACTCTTGGTGATTGTGATGCTAGTGTTTAGAAGCAATGAATTTGGAGCTTTAGTCTCATAAGTAGTAGATGGCAGTTACTGCAATTCCTGCTAAACAGTGAGGGAAGCAGCCCTGGACCACTGGATTCTGTAGGATGTTTTCAGCTGAGACTGGAAAAGAAGAGGTCTGTGGTGGGTGAGAGGGTGGATGTGTTGCATGGCATGTAAGTGAAGAGGGATTGGAAATATGTTTTGCCTCTGCAACACATAGATGAAGTGCTTTCTTCCTCTTTAAAGGAAATTGTAGCAGTAAAAAAATGGAAGTGGAATGAATGAGTCTTAAAATTTCAACCCATAGTGAGAAATCAGATTATTACTAACATCAGATTTTGAAGGAAATCAATAACCCAGAGCTATCTATTTAAAAGCATAACGGAAGACTGACTATAAGGGTAAAAACTCCCGAAACATTCACAGGTAGCAGCTGAAGAGAGTGGTTTTAAAAATCATTATGATTTTTGCAACTTTTTACCAGTGGTTAAGTTTGCTGTTAGAGCAAATTGGTTATGGTGGCAATATCCTTGCAGGGAAATGTTGCTTATCTCCTATGTGTTTGTTTGTCCTAAGAATCTAATTTTCTATTTCAACCAGGAGCAGAGTGCAGAGATCTGCACAGCATTATGGCAGCAAGTGTTACCCATGAGGTCACAAGGAAACACCCACTGCAGCCACCTCATGCTCTGAAGATCTGAGAGGATGAAGCACAGCTCAGCGGCCTGCTGCTACAAGAAGTAAAATAAATAAATAAAGATAGATAAATTGCCAAGAAAATGTAAGATGTTGCCCACACACCAGGAGCAAAAATGTAACTGTGTCCTGCCCCTTCTGAGCAGCCCCAGAAAGGAGAATTAGGGAAGACTGAACTAAGTTGTGCACTTTGGAAAATTCTGCCTTTTGCCAGACCCTTTCTAGCTCAGGTCCTCTGAGGGCCTGGGATGTTCAGCAGTGATGGGGACAGTGAAGATGGTGAAATGTACCCTCATGGTGGGGCAGGAAGCTGCCTGTGGAAGTGTTGATGGCTTTGATCCGCTTGGGCCCGGTCACAGGGGATGCCCACGTGTTGTTTATTACTCACAGGACAGGAGCTTGGCAGCAGCAGTTGAGTGGAGGATGTACTGAGGTGGAGAGGCTGGGGATGATGAAAGATCTGCCCACTCAGCTTGGGAGGATGGGGTTGCTCTGGGAGACAGTCCTGTTTGTCTTAACACAGCTGCTCGGTTTTGATACTCTACTGACGTATTTTATAATGAGGTTTTGGATTTGGACCTTTTTGTCTCTTTGTCACATGTCTTCCACTTGTCTTTGTGTCATGGGAGCTTGGTGAGTGAGGCTATGTTTGGAGAAGGACCTGCTGTGATGATAAATAAGGTGCAACCAAAGCCATGGGCCCCAGATAATAGATGTTCCATTCTGCAGGACGCACCCGTTTGGGCAGTTTAATTTCTAACCAGTTAAAGATCCTCCTTGTGAAAAATGACTTCCCATTCCCAACCTTATAATGAAAGTAAAATAGTGGGAAGACAGATGAGTTAGCACTCCTAGAAATCTATTATGTAGCTGGGTGAGAAATAAAACAATTTGTCTCCCTCTTGACTGACTTTTCTTACACCAAATAACTGTGTAATTGTCTTAAACCCCGAACAGAGAGCACAGTCTGGAGGGGAGAGGTTCTTAGGTTTCAGCTGGCTCCCAGCTGTTCAGCTGGGGAGAACAAGGTTGCGTGTGTGAAGGGAATGCTCTGGGAATCCATTTCTCAGAGCTGGGACCCTTTTCCTGTTTGTCAGATGCACTGATTATCTGGAATACGTTTTCTTGCTAAGTATGGTGTGAGATTCTGGCGATGCAGCTGCCTCTGAGCCCAAAAGGAGCCCTCAGCTGGCTGGGGCTTGGGTGGACAGCGTGGGATTGTGCACTCCAGGAGCAGCAAGAGGAGCTGGCTGGAGCCGTGGAGCTCAGAGCTGCACCTTGGATGTGACAGCGGTGGGGAAAATGCGCTCAGGAGCCAAAAGATGTAATGACCCAAGTAGTTATTTACATTTTAAACATTTGCATTATTTAAATTTTTACTATCTTTTAAAATTGCTGAAACTATGAGAAGGAATTTTGTGTGAGTGAGACTACTTTTTTTCTGGGTTTACAGTAGCTGGAAATGTTGTTGTTCCTTCCTTACATCACATTTTAAAGTTCTGATTGTAAGTGATCTCCATGTAGATTCAGACACCTTTTTTTACCATTTTTTACCATTTTTTCAGTTTTAGAGCTAGACATGGCAATGGCTTCCCCTGAATGAGAGAGATGGATATCTCTTCTGATGGTACTGGAACTGATGGAGTTTGGATCAAGAAGTGGAAGAGACTTCAGGAAGTATCAGGAAGCCAGTTTTTCAGCACATGGCTTGAATCCTACCCTCTGTGTTAGTATCTTAGTAAATTGTTTTCTAAAAAATGATCAGTTTTATTTGAATAAGTGTATTTTTTTCCTCAGTATGAGACATGTGAAATTCAGAGACTATTAGGTCTCTCAGTTTTGTCCAGGGGCTAGCAGTGCTATATCTTTCAACTCAAGCTTTCAAAACAATCAGTAGTTTATTGTGTTAGGACAGTTTTCTCCTCTTCTGAGAGCATAAACTGTGTTTTAATAGCAACGTTGATAGTAATCTTTTAAAAAGTTTGAAGTTGTGGTATGGGGAAATTCAGAGCTCTCAGCACAGTGCAAACACTTTTGTAGTTTAATCAGTGAGCTCCCCTGTTGAGAAGTGAGTGACCAAAGGCTCTGTATCATCTCTGTCCTCTTTACATAATCCCAGTGGTGTGGAAAGAGGAGTTACTGCCCAGAAATTAGCAAACAATTCACAACAATGGAGGCACAATGAAACACACTGAACACACAGCCAGGGAGGAAGTTCGGGTTTGTGTCACTTGAAAGGAGAGGAGGCAAGTCAGGAAGAAACACACCCTTGAAAAACCCGGGGGTGTGAAGGGGATTTCTGTGCTTGTCTCTCCTCTGCAGGGGCGAGCTGATGGCCAAGAGCTGGCGTTGTCCTGCTGTGGCCACTGTGTGTGTGTGAAACCTGCCCAGCTCCTTTTGGGACTTGGCTTTCAGGGAATGTTGAGTCTCTTTTTTTGTCTCTGGAAGCCAGCTGAAGGCACAGCTGATGTGACACCCCAGCCCTGAGCCACGAGGTTGCCCAAACCCATGGCAGAGAGCAGCAGGGAGCAAGTTTGCTTTCAGGAGTACCCAGAGATGGTTTGGGCAGCATTCTGTTGACATCGTGGCATTGCTTTGGTGAGGGCTGTTCTGTTTGCTGGCATTTGCCCTCTTTGTGGGTGGATTTCCTCCTGCTCTGTGTCTTCATGCTTGAACCTGTCTTGTCAAGATTTGATTATGGTTTAACTCTGTCAGACTAAGCAGGGGAAGCTGTCCCCTGAGCAGGAGGCAGCAGGGCACAAGCTCATCCTTTACTTGATCTCCTGTGATGATCAAGCTCCTGTTTCAGTGAAAAAGCTTTGAGGTGTGTGTGGAGACACCTCTGTGCCTGGGGGTCTTTGCTCCCAGCCCTGGTGCAGGAAGGAATGGGCTCCTTGGCAGCTGGTGCACAACCTCTCCTGCTTGGCTCTGGCCTGGGTGCTCCTCCCCACACCTGCAAGGTGCAGAGGAAATGACTGCTTGCATGGGAAGGAGCTGAGAAGTGCAGGTGGTTTGGAGCCTGGTTGTATTACAGAAAAGCTAATGACAGATATTTACATGGAAATGTCAATAAACGTTTTCTACGTGTTTTTGGCTGTCCCACTGGTAATGCATTCCCAGTGGAAACAAATTGGATGGTCAGTCAGCCCAGTGCCTTTGTCAGTCCTGAGCTCCAGTTAAAAATAACATTATTTTAACGTGTTCTTAATGCACCTTTTCCTAACATGATCCAGAAGGCTGTGAAAAAACAACTTGGAATAACCTTGAAACCCATAGAGGGCCAAGCCAGAGAAGGAGCCAACACCTTTGGGCAAAGAAAACCAGAAAATCTGAGGAGAAGAGCCAGGAAGAAGGGAGGGAATATATTTTCATGGAAAAATCTACCTCTAAAACAACATGCTCTCCAGAAAAGGTGGTTTTGTTTTGTTTTGTTTTGTTTTGTTTTTTTCCCTTGAGAAAACTCCATGCAAAATGAATGCAATGCTGTATATATTTATTTAGTTTTCTGTGTATATCTATTCAATTTTCTCATTGAAATTATATCCCATTAGCACCTAGAGCCAGCAAGCTTTTGTCTTTGGAGCTCCTTCAAATTATGATCTTGGTTATTCTATTAATGAGATTAGGGAGTTTAGGTTGAATACATCATAAAGCAACTGGCAGCTTGGGTGCCAGTTTTATTTTTCTGTGATTGTTTAATCCATGAGTTGAGGAGACCAGGTGTTTAAATTCCACATTCTTGATATTCCTCCAGCAGTGTCTCTCAGTCCGTGGGAAAACACAATCGTTTGAGGCCACAGCTGAGGGAATGTTAAAGTAAAGCACAGCTCGAGAAAGAATCTTTTGAAGAAATGATAACTCTGCAGTTTGTGTCAGCCCTGTTCTGAACAGAATGACACCTAAATGACTGACAGCAGCAAAGATAAATATAGCAGCAGCACAGGGGGGGAGCTGAGATGAACAGAGGAATATTCCAGTGACAGACTCCGTGACATCCTGAACTGATGTCACTGATGAACATCCTGAGCAGTGAAAAAGTCCCAGGATTTGCCCTGCTGGATTCAAAGACACTGACAGAGACTGAGGCAACTTCCAAGGCACAGATTTCCCTTCACTTGAAGCCTGCACCCCCTGAGCTCAAGTCCCTGCTGAATATTTTCAGGTGTGGTCATGCAGCATCAGGAACTCCTGGTGAAGTTGGTCTGTTCCTCTTCTGCCCTGTTTACATTTGTTAATGCTCATCAGGACTTAATATCTCTTTGAAAGCAGGAATGTTGAGCTCTGCTCTACTTGTCCAGTAAGATCTGGAGCAGCCCATACTTGCAAAATAGATGCAAAAGAATGAACGGTCAAGAAAAAAAGTCAGCCAGGAGCTGGAAGCATTTTATTGTGCTTAATGGTCCACCAGTAAATCACTGCAAGGGTGAGAATGTAGCTTCCTGCCTTTCACTGAACAGCATCTATTTAGTGAGTTTAGCCTGTAATTCTGGGGTGGTGGGAATGATGTAGTTGCAGGCATAGCTCCAATTTCTGCATCTAGTAGAGGCCTTTTTTATGCTGAGTCCTATAGGTACCTGTTCTGTTCCTCTAGGTAAGGATCTGTAAAGGAATATGAATGATTACTGAAGTTTTAAGAGGGAAAAAACTTTTTTTTTTTTTTTTTTTTTTTTTTTTTTTTTTTTTTTTTTTTTTTTTTTTTTCTCTGCTTGTTTAATAATGAACCCAAGATTGTTATAGATAGAGGGTGTATCTGGTCCCCTCTCCTTTTTGGATTTTCTGTGCATCTAGACAGACTAAGGCAAACCACATACTTGACAATAAAACTTCTCTCTCAGAGAGAATTTTATGATGCACCTATGTGTGATATTATACCAAAGCAGAGAAAATATTTATGGGAGAGTTACCCAAGCAGTGTGTGTATATATGTGCACAGCCATGAATGTATGTGGGCTCTCTCTGCAGGATAAAAAGCTTTTGTGATGGTTTAAGCAAAATGTTGAGCTACCAAGGGGACTGCACAGCAGCAGTTTTCTGAATACTTGTGCTTTTTTCCCAGACAGCATTCAGAAATAATCTTTGGCTGCTGAGGCAAGAAATAAGTAAAAAAGCAGCAAATTTTCTCTGATGGGGATATTTTGGCTTCTGTATGAGCCTGAGCCACGTGACTGGACTGGGCTGATTTAGGAGCAATGCACTGCAAATCTTCTTGAGAGTGCTGAATTCAGAGGCTACTAGGCACTGCAATTAGATAATGTTTGTGGGATAGGGGGATTAGAAAAAATAGTCACGTTACAGCTGCCCTGTGTCTCAAAGCTTGTTTGGAAACACTTTTAATTGGTCTATCTGTCATGCCTTTCGTTAGGATTAAGAATGGCTGGTGCTCTGTGTTGCCCAGAAGCAATAATCTCAGCAAGACCATGTTCTCTTCACAGCTTCATTAACCTCTACAATAAACAGTAAAGGCTTTACAGAATAAATGTTCACAGAGAAAATGTTTTGCAGCTCTTGTATGGGCCATCTGTCTTTTGATGTAGCCATGGGTGAATGCTAGATAGTTATTTCCTAAAGAGTTCAGTACAAAAAACAAATTTTCAGGGCTCTGCAGATATTTCAAGTGCAACACAGGTCTTCCTGTGTACAACCATCCCCAGAACCCTCTTGTGGGCTCCTTCAGCAGAGTCCAGTGTAGCTGGAAAGGCATGAGTGGGTGCTTGGGGTGTCTGTAGCCTTTAGGAGGGTGAGGAAGCAAAAAGACAGGTTGCAGTTATTCCCCTAGAAAATAAACAGTGCTTTTTCACATGCTGCATCTTGCTGATTTTGGCACCAGACTGCAGTATGCCCTAGCTGAAGGGAAGAGCTGGGTGGAGAGACCTCATGGAAAGATCTCCTGGATAAGCTTCTCATCTTTGAGAAGTGCTTTGAGAGAGGAGCAGAAAAGGGGAGAATAACCCAACCATGCTGGGAGCTGGGTTTTTAGCCAAAACTTGGCTGAGTGACCTGCAGATGGGGAGCTGGCTTTGGGAATTTGCATATTCAGATGGCCCTCTCAGGCAGTAACTAAACTGCTTCTTAAGACAACAAGTTCCAGATAAGAAAAAAACCCAAACTAGATAAAAAAAACTAAAAAGAAAACCCCAACCCACAAAACCTGCCAAAATATAGCAACAATAAATGTATTAATAGCAAATGGAAAAAATCTCCATGCCACAATCCTGGAGTGGTGGGATGTGGGGAGAGAGTGTGTGGCACTGCTTCTACGGCTGTCTGTGCTTGACAAGAGCAGGAGTCAGAGTTGGTTTATGAGGTTAGGTTGAAATTGGAGTTTAGGGAAGGAATTTATGGTGTTCCACAGTGGGATTTGGGTGTGAAGTAGTCCCTCAAGCTTTTAGGGTTATTTCTTTGGAAGTAATCCCATGACAGTCCTGTAAACCTGCCCTATTGCTTGCTCTGCTAAGGCACTCTGGGTGATCTCTCCATAATGGTCTGTCTTATAAAATATGCAATATCTGATTGAGCTGAGATTGATTCAGGCTGTGATGAGGTTGTGTATGTGTTAATAAAACCCTGTTAGGCTGTTGATAGAGCAATGCTGCTTCTGTCACAAATTGTTTTAACTTCAGCTTGTGGCAAAAAGCTCAGGGCTCACAAAACAGATTTCACCATTGGCCTTTTGAGACATTTAATAATGATTGGAAACAACATTTTTAGGAAGAGACTGCAAGATAAATTCCAGTTTCTACTTGGATGAATCTCCTTTTAAAATCCCTCTTCTCTCTATCTTGTGTTCATCCTGGTACTCACAAGAGTTTTCATCATCCAGCCTGAACTTGGCTGCCACTTTGACTCTCAGCCTACCAGCAAGGAATGGGCGCCTCTCAAGTACATTTTTGGATGGCATGGAATTTTACTGGAACTATGTATGCTTTTTAAATCTCTTCTTTCCTTTCCAGAAATGCTTTAGGGTTTGATCAGAGCCTTGAGAGGAGCTAGCCCATGGAATAGCAACCAATTGTTTTACACACAGGCTGCTGGAAGACAGACAGGATCTCTTCATTTAGCTGAGGTGGCATCTTCTGCATTCTCTGGGTCTCTAGCCAAATTCATCCCAAAGATAATGGGTACCACAGGTAATATAAGGAACAAAGAGCCTCTCCCTGCAGCTATGTGCAACTGCTGGTGGTTACCTAATCCTGCACCTGCACACAATTGCTGATGGTTTCAGGATCCTATCTCCTGCTATCTCACACTTGCCTCTTTTACCCTGAAAAACGTCTCGTGTTATAGATTCTCTTGTGGCTGGACACTCTTACAGGCCACTCACCTCTCTTTGCTCCAGTTCTAATCAAATTTCTCTTGATTTGAGTCCCCTCTGGTTATATTTTTTTTGTATTTTCTTCTAATGTACTGAGAAAACTCTCTTGTGCAAACCAGAGTGGCTTGGTGAGGTAGCTGAACCTGATTAGTGTTTCTGAGCACCTCCATGAGATCATGTGCAGTCATCCTTCCTCCCTGCTCCCCGTCCCTCCCGCTATTGCAGGTAATTTTATAGCCAGTGAGATCATGCATTCAGAGGTGTTGTCTTGGTGCAAACTTGTATCTGCTAACACATCTGTGTGAACCATTTCACATCAGCTTTCGGCAGCAAACCGAGGTGTTCCCATTCCCTCCCGTGTGCTGAGTTTCTTTCCTTGTGGAATTTTCCAATGATGACACAGAGTTATCTATCAGTCAGGAATTATATCTAGGTTTGAAATCTCTTTTTTTTTTCAATCAGCTCACAATTTTCCCAGCTATTTCATGGTCTCAAACCATTTGGTTCTCCTTATGGCTTGTCAACTTTCAGGAAGATTTTACTGAGCTATTTGTTACTGGTCCCACTTTCCACCTCTCTCTTAAAATTTTGGATCATGTTAAGTGTGGAAACCAGCAAATATGAGTGGTTTGCCAGAGGTCATTAGCAGCAACAATTTTCATGTTGAGAAGAGATTATTTGCATTTGATTGCTAAAAGCTGATGTTTAGTCAACAACTATTTATATTTCTGAGATAGATAAGTAATTCCACTTATTAGTAGGCAGATATATACAGACCTTAATCAGAAGGCTGCAAGGATCTCTCTGATGAATTTTACATGAAAGCACAGTGCTGTATCTGACACGAGTTGTCCAAACTGGAAATCAATATTTCTGGCTTTGATGACACTTATAAAGAAGGAAATCAAGCTTGTTAGTGCCTGTCATGAAATGAAGTGGATATTTAGTTTCCAGCAAAAAATCTGCAAGTTTTTTGAAAATCTTGAGGACTGAGGATTTTAACCAGTTTATCCAAGGTACTTATTTCCTATATAGAAAACTTATTCTTTTTATGGATATTTCCTGTGGGGTGTGGGGAACCATATTTACTGTAGGATCTCATTTTTCTCCATAGTGGTTTTTTTTTAATATAAATTTACATATAATATATGTAAATATATATATATATATAATTATTTTGGTCACATACAACTCTACTATCTTTTGATTAAACTTATGTATGAATTATTGTCTCAGAGAGTACAATGCTGAAATACAGATATGGTTTAGTCATTTGGCCAAATACATAACTTAAAATCTGATTAAACACTGGAGTATTACTCTTATGGGGATTTTCTCATCTACAGGTTGATTTATTTTAATAATAATAATAATAATTAGAAAAACTTAAAGAATGGCTTAAAATGGAAATCCTTTAGAATGTAATATAGAAATCTTTCAGAAATACCAAAGATAGAGAAGTTTATGATAATTCAACCATGTCTTCACCCATGCAAGACAAAGTGGTACCTCTCACCAGACCTTATTCTGACATTTTTTTGTCTTTTTTTTACCCCTCTTTTTATAACCCTTTCTGGCTACTAGAATTGGGAGGATGATCAGCCTCTGTCAGTCATGAAACAAAGTACAGGGGATTGCCATTTTTAGATTTACCAGCCTGTATGTTTTGGGCCTCTGTGGAAGGAATATTTTTGAGCTGTTCCTTGGCCATGTTAAATATTGAATTATGGACTTGGATTTTTAGATACATCCCAACCAAATCACTGACAGGCAAGTCCCTGTAGACATTTGTAAGTCAGTGCCATGGTTCATTCCATGTTTTTTTCAGTCAGAAGAGTAAGCCATGGCCCAGCATGAGACCCCGTTGGTCCCTTCTGCTGAGGAGGTGAAGGTGGGGAGGAAGAGCTGCTCTCTCTGCTGACTTTTCTGCCTGTGGGTGAGAAATTAAATGCTCCAGCTCTGCAGTGCTGAGCATCCATCCCATTTGAGGGAGGCTGTGGTTTGCTGCTCACATCTATCCATATCCATTAGCCATGCAGGACAGAGTGAATGGAGTAGTTGGTGTTCAGGTTTTCAAAGAACCAGGAGTGAAATTTTAATTTGTCCAGAAAACACAGTGGCATGTTTCCATTTCTTCTTGTCTGGCTTGACCAGTGCTCAAAATGGGTCTGTCTTGCTGAGTTACTGCCAGGAGAAGGTGAGAGTGTGCTGCTGTGAGGGGTGAGTGAGCAAGGACAGCCACCCCATAATCCAGCAGAACAGAGCTGTGTCCTTGCTGGATAATATGCCAGTGTCCTGCAAATTAATTAATTTTTTTTTTTTAAGTAAATCCTTTGTTGATTGAGTAGCTGAGGCAGATATTTCAAGACCTCTGTTTGCTCCCAGTGTAAGTGTAAGCTGATGAACTGTGGGCTTCTGGGTTTTTTCATCCATGCAGTGTTTGCTAATGAACCTTCCCCGTGTCTTTTGAAGAATCCTTTTTGGTGGTGAGAGGAGCAGCAGATGAGCAATGTGATTAGTGATGCTGTCCATATGAACTCAGTTGTTTTCACCTGTTTATTTCTCAGGGGAGTAGGTTCATATCACAGGGCCCTGGCCACTGCAGGCTGGGCATCTCCAGCCACATCACTCTGGAAGGATCTGGGAAAATGGGAAAAGCTGTTGCACAAGAAACTTAAAAGAGTAATCACAGGCAACATTGTTAATGATGCATTTCTTCCTGAGCTGGATCTAGCAACTGTCAGCTGGGAAAAATATTGATCAAAATAGCTGGGCATGGATTTCAGAGGTAGCAGAAGTAAATGATATTGTGAGTACTGTTCTGGGCAGAGGGTTCTGATAGTCTTGCCAAGTAGTGGTACAAATTCTAGGCTCCTGTTATCTGCCTTCACAAGGCCTTTCTTTCTGCAACTGTCTTTGTCTGCAGGCTGAAATTCTGAGATATTCTGGAATGTAAATGCCTAATTGTGCTTGCAAATCAGGTATTTCAACTTCCAAATCCTCGTCATCCTAGTGTCTTTGTTTTCCAGATTATATGAATCCTAAGGGTCAGAAAAGGAGATTTCCATCTGTGAAGCTGTCACCCGGACACATTTCCTCCAGGACTTGTGGCATTTTGTAAATGCCACCTTAGCAATCAGGGATGAGGTATTGCAGAGAAATATTTTTGGTAAATGAATATAGAGGCCCTTTTAGAGGCAAAAATGGAGACTGTCACAGCAAACATCCCCAGGGCAATGTATTTTCTAGGCTGGACACTGTCACCCATTGGATCAGCAATGGAACACACAATTTTCCTCTTCTGCTTCACTTAAACTGCCCAAGGAGCTCCTGATTAGTGAGAATTTCTCACTTAAGAAGCTGGCTCCTGTAGAAACAGTGGTGGGCTCCTACCTGTCCTCCTGTAGAGCAAATGCCAACTCTTCTGTTTTGCTTCCAACTTCAGGAAACACCACAAGGACTAAGTAATTATTTCAGTGTGGTTTAAAATATGTCTACCCTCAGGTAACAGTAGTTTAACAAAATAAATCACTGCGGAGTTAAGTGGGATTTGGATCTTCAGATTCTTATTTATAACATAATTTTAGTGTGAGGGGAGGGTGAACCAGAAGTTTTTGTGATAAATAGAGGTTTAATTATGGCAATAAACTGTGGCTTCTTTCTCGGAATGGCAGCCTCATTTATTTACTTTCAAAATAGTGTGAAATTATTAGACTCCAGGAAAAAAATAACATTTTATCATCCAGAGTAGTTCTCCTTCTTTTATGAGGTATAATTAATAACACTCTTGCTGCAGTTGATGTCCTCTCCAGAAGGAGCCCAAACAGTGCAGTAGAGCTTTGTGTTGTTTTCTAAGGCACTTCACAGATGATTGCAGTTACTGCGAGACACCGTGATGCTATTCCCACTGGAGCATTTGTCAAAGTGAAGCCCTGACAGCTTGAAAACATGATGGGGAGAGGAGCATCTCTGGCTGGTTCTGCCTGGGCACAGGCAGCTCCGTGGCAGTAAAAGGCAGTCACACAAGTGAAAGCATGGACAGAATGATGCTGTTGTCTCTGTGTGACAGCTTGTCCAACTGTCTCCTGCAGACCTTCCTGCCAAACTAAAATATGGGCCTGCAACAGCTCCTCGTGAGTGTCTAGACATCAGATCAAGATTGTTGAAATTTTCTTTACTCACAGTCCCAAATGCCTTTACGGTTGAAACATCACCATCCTGGTTTTGCTCATTACAGATGTCTCCCATCCAGGCAGTGTTTAGATTCCTGCAGCCCTGAAAGTCTTACATCCATGTTTTGTCTAGGTCCTGAGTAATATTTGAGGCAGTGGCCTTTCTATCTACTGGTTTAAGTAAAACTCCTGTCCAGGTGGTGGCTTTTATTTCATTTCAGCAGCATCATTTTCCCTCTGACTTTGACAGATGCCGTGTGGCTCATTTCTAGGAACTGAATATATCACTGTGACTGTGCTACCTATGTACTCATTCCTCTCTCTAGTCCTCCAAATGGCTTTTCTTCATCTCCCAGAGCTTTCACAGACTGCTCCCCACTTATCTTGCAGTCTGTATCAAACAAGATCAAAGTTCCTGCCTCCAATCAGCCCATAATGCTGCCCTTCATCACCTGCTCATTACATTTTCAATCACACACTTCTGCTCCTTTCTCTCAGGCAATCCTTCACTCTTGGAGGAAAGCCACCATCACCCTTCCCCACAGAAGTGCCATTATCAGCCTTGGAGTCCATACTTTTTATCCCATTTCCTGATGAAAATTATTAGGTCTGTGGAAGGTGCATGCCATGGTCATCATCTTGATCTCACCCTTTCCTTGTAATTTTTCCTCTTTCTGCACATTCCTGTCATCTCTTTTCTTTGAATGGTGACCTCTTTCAGGCCAGGGTGGGCTCAGTGCATTGTGTGATGGTGACACAAAATTAGTAACAATAATATCTGAAAGAATTTTGAAAGATGAAGAATATTCATTATTTTAACATCTAAATCTGGTCCAAAGAAGACTTCAAAAACAAGCTACTTATTTAGCAACTTTCCTATGAGATGATAAGTTAGTTATATATGTCTTTCATTCAGTTTTTTAGTAGATGTGGGAGTACATTCAGTCACAAGAACTATTCAATTTCTATCTACTTTCTCACTAGCAGCATCAGAACAAATTTAAAGACTTGGTAATGTTCTGAAAAGGATATAGAGAAAATGGTTCAAATTAACTAAATCTCCACATTAGTGGATTATTCAAATCTTCTGGGGAGAAGCATTCATGCAAAGTTAAAATTGCCTTAATTCACTTTGGAATAAATATTCGGTTTTAAAATATTCACACAGCATTTGGGGACATGGTTATCTCCTCTCATTAATTTTTTTTTCTGGCTTCCTGGTTTGCCTGGGTGGGAAACTCAATACTGGGCTGGGGACTGAATTCTCTCACTGACCTCTCTTCAGCTGATCTTTGGGATATAGCACAGAGATTTGCTTGACTTTGTGCCCAGACACATCTCTGGGAGCCTTGTGCTCACCCAGCTGTGTTTGGAGTTGCCTCCCAGGGGCTCTCTGGGTGCAGCTGATCCTGGGGTGTCTCTGTGAGCAGCAGGAGGTTCCTCAGATGGTTCTGGATGTGCTGTGCAGCTGCTGCAGGGAGACCTGGGGCTGGCACTGGCCCCATTCAGAAACGTGGTGGAGAACAGGGACTGCAGCTTGCAGAGCTCATTGTCTGAATCCAGCACTGCAATTCTTTGTCCTTCCAGAGGAAGACGCCTGCCTACATTTAGCAAGAGAGCTGGAAAATTGAGTCGTTCTTTTGACCACCTTTTAGCACCATCAGAACTGTTCTTCAGTCAAAAAACCCACTCAACTTACCCTTGCTTTAGTTGTTAGACTGTGTGGGAGGCTTCTAACACCATCTCTACTGCTTGAATATATGTGCTATGAATATTTCAAATAAAAGCCTCCTTACCCCCCAATATTAATTTTATAGATGGATAATTAATTATCCTCCCTATGGCAATCTGCTGCGGTTTTTATTAACTTACAAATCAAAAGAAGAGCCTGAAAAATGACAAGCTAATTTCTTAATAAGGTATGTCTTCCATGTTTATTTGTCTTTTATTACCCAGCGGTCTGCAAAGTTATCTATTTAATTTGGAGAAAAACGCATTATCGTGGTTTGAGTAATCTCCCATGGAAAAAAATAAAGATTATTTTGCAACCACAGTGTTGAAATATGTTGTGCTGCAGTCAGGAACACGCTAACCAGATAGATATCTTTGCCTGATTTAAGTAAATCAGAGTCTCACTCTCTCATTATAACCATTGTGACAGTAGTGTTAATGTTCACAGAACCCTTGCATGAGTTTTCTCCTGATATTTGATGTTCCCAGACAGGAGATTTCTGCCTTGTGGTTTCCTGCCATAATTTTAATTTATTTTGTTTTCCTCTTCGCTTCTGAGATAGACCCAGGATTTATTTCAGCAACAAGTGTTTTGCAATTAGTTTTGATGGAGTCAAGATTTCACTGGTTCTCTCTAGTCCACAGACCTCAGGATTGTTCCACCAGTGTGTAATGAAGTTTGCACAAGCAGCTCTTCCACATGAAGGGGATGAAAAAGTACAGGGGAGCTCCTGCCAATGCTTGCTTCACATCGAAACTATTCTGAGGAAGATTCTAAGAAATGAGGATGAAAATCATGGAGGGAGAGAGAAAGGGAAAAAGAATCAACGAAAGAACTGCTGAAACATTTTCATAGCTGTTTGTACCCTTTCCTCAGAGTTGTGTTTACCACTTGTGGTCCTGCTGTTTCTGTGGCTGATCAGGAAATAACGAGCTCTGCAATCCTGGCTGAGTTTAGCAAAGTCACTAATTGCTAATTGCTTTAACTTTTCAGCTTCTTGTCCCATCGAGCGCTGTTTCCTTGCCTGGGTCTGTGCCTGAAGGTGGTGACAGATTCCTGCTGCCTGGGGGCTGGTGGGTCTCCTTCCCTTTTGGAGAAAGGCAGCTCTGCTGAGTGCTGCTCTCTGCCCTGCTCTTCTACCCATGTTGCCAACAGGAACAATCATCTCTCTGTTCATGTGGATCCATTTGCTGTTTCTTCCTGCCTCGACCATGGGAAGCCCCAGATGTTGGGTGCCCACAAGGGAAGAGGGGATTTCTCCCTCACCCCAAGGCCAGCTTTTTGAGATGAGCTCATGTCCCCTTTGAAGCTCTGAAACAAATTGCTCTGTTTGTTGCCCTGTTGAAAACTTGGCTGGAAGTCATTGGCTTTTCTTCTGAAGTGCAATGGTTTATCATCTCCATATTCCTTTTGTTCTATTGGCATAGTTTAGAGATTTCTTTACTATTCACATTTATGCATCACTTCTTGGAAGCCTGTGGGGGAAGACAAGATAGAGAAATCATACTTGAAAGAAAAAGCTGTCAAGCCTAATCTGCTGCATTTCTCATTTTCTGGAACTGTGGGAAGAAATCTTTGCGAGGCAGTTGTTTGGACAGCCTGTGATCCAGCTTTAGAAACCCTGGCATGCTCATAGTGTTTGACTGTATCAAAGATATGGGTGCTTGTGAGCTCTATAATCCAGGTGAGTGCAGCAGTGGGGAGCTCAGGCCCATGGTTTGCAAGGGGCCAGCAGGTGACAGCAGCAGAGGATACCCAGTGTGTCTGAGGTGAGGGGGCTGCAGCCACAGGTGCCTCAACAGGCAGGAGCTGGCTCCTGACAGCAGCTGGGAGCAGACATGAAGTCACAGCGCCATTGATCATCATCATATTTACAGGTTTAATGTAACTGGTTTGTGTCTACGATGAGAAAAACATGATTTTGGATAGCAGTAGTGTTTTGTCTGCCTGAGTGATTAGTGTTTCACTTTAGCACTCCGTTAACTGCCTGCCAGAAGCATAAAGGATGCAAGCTGCTGTGTCATATCTCTCTCCAAGGCCGTCAGGATATTTATTTAATCAGAGGGTGAGGGAAATGTTGTGCTAAGCACCTCGATGAGCAACACGATCATGTTGGGTAAGCAAGAGAACATTTGCTTCGATGCCTGTGGGGGTGAATTGGTTTGTTTCAGTCTTCATCGTGGGGCTTCAGTGGTGAATCCGAGTTTTTTTGAGTTTTAGAGCATCCACAACGTTGTGATGGGGTGGAGCAGGCTTGTGCAAGGGTTAGCTGACTTGCTGGAATTGAGGTCATTGCTCTGTGCTGACCCAGTGAAGGGAACCATGTCGAGAGCAGGATGGCATCCAGCTGTAGTGGTCTTGACCAGCAGGAATTGCTGATATCCCAGCACATCCCATGGGATGGGATGCTCTCTCTTTCACCGCTGCTCACACCCAGAAACAAGACTCCATACACTCTTGCAAAGTTCTTCTCAATTCAGAAACTAGTATCTGGCACCAATAATGAATTTTGAATTCCCTGGGCTAATTAGGCATACTTTGAAAAAGCCAGAAAGGACTTTGCCTTTAATTAGAATTTATGTTTCATGGAGGTAATAAATCTTGCTGGGGTTTAGGGCCATCCATGCACTTCTTCTGCTTTTTATTGACTCAAACTTTGGTTTCCTCCTCGGAGTCTCACTGATCAATATCATGCTGTTTAACTAACATTTTTTCCCATGCTATCCAAAATCTAGATCCTTACCATTAGTAAGTGATATGCAAAACACTTGATTTCTCTCCAAGCTCAGGATAATGCAGGATAATCCCCACCCTACCAGCTTCCCTAGAAGAATGCAGCAGTCACGTTTCCTTTTCCTTTCTTCCAATTTTGTTCATAACCTTGCTTTACTGCAAATTAAAGAGAGTATTCTTTTCAGCTCTGGTACCAAATTAATTTAATTTCCATATTTTCATTATCTTCCTATTAACCACTAGCACTCTGCAACAAAGAAGCTATTTGAAATATATGAAGCTACAGCCATTCCCTGCTGCAAACTCTCAGGGGCACTTCAATAAATTACATCCTCATAATGAAGAAGTAGGGGAAAGAGTGGCAACAATAGATTTTTTTCACAATGAAATGAAATCGGGATTTGATCTGATGCAACATGACTTGCTCACAGCGCAAATAGAATATCAAATTATCCCTGTGAAACTTAAACCTTGCTGTATTCCTCCCCTTGTATCCATTGTTCTGCCGAAACCTTGAAGACTGCGTACAATAATTTGCAAATGGGGATTTAGTTGATACAGTTTATTTTTGTCAACTTTCTCAATTTAATTATCTTCAGCCTACAGTCTAATTTATGTGTTTGATGTCACTATTCATTAGCCGTGCAGATGCAGCCTGGAAAGAGATTGTAAAAAAGCCCAACAATGCAGCTGGGTTCCCTCCTTAAATGCAGTGCACCAGTTAAATACTGGAGTTGGTTACAGAATGGGTCTGAGAGAACACCATCAGAAAAATTACTACCTCAAGAAGCATAAGAATGTGAGTTTGTATAAGTAGCGTCTGTAAAAGTTGTAATATCAAAAGGATGTAGCTCCAATTCTGTGCCAGGACACATATCTGATTCATGAGCTGTCACTTAGAGGAGAGACAGACAGACCCTAAACTGGAGTTATGATTTTCAAGGTCACTGGCCAAATGAAAAACTGGCAATACACTTCATTGTGGGTTACTGTGAAATGGATTTGTTTGGGTTTTCTGTTCCCTCCTTCATATAAAAATGCCTTACACTGTTTTTAAACAAATCTAAGTTTTTATATATTCGAAATGAAGTATTTGGGATTTTTGTTCTAAGCACAAACTACAAAATGAAGGTCACTTCCATCTGAAAAAAAATGCATGTTTAAAATGGTTTTGTTTCCACTTCTGTGGATTTTTAATTTTGTTTTAAAACCAAATATTTCCACAATCAAAACAACTTACGGACACTGACAGAAACATGCAGATTCATTCTGATTAACTGAAATACACATTTGTGAGAAAGTTACAGATATTTGTTTGCCTGACTCTGCTAAATACAGTCTCTGAGTTTAGTCTCTGAGCTGGTCAGAGATCAAATCAAGGCACTGGCTCTGCTGTCTCCAGCTCTGCAGGTGAAACCAGGGTTGTTTTATGCCTGCCCACGGCACAAGGGAAGGAGTTTTTCCCGTTGAGGCTCATCTTGCCGGCAGGAAGACACCTGCTCAGGAAAATCTTTTCAACACAGCTTCCTCCCCCCATCCATCTTGTCCCTGGGGAGGGGGAATTAGTAAATCCCTGGAAAGAGGAAGGCTGAACCCTTTTCTGTGACCTCTCTGTCACTTGTTGCTCCCTGAGGATGTGTCCTGTTGGGTTATGGGGCAAACCAAGTGGGCACCCTGGCAAGGGTGATCTGTGCTTTAGGCTGTGTGTCTTTGCCTTCTGAATGACACAGTGGTTACTGGGAAATGAAGAAATAACTCATTAAAACCTGAAAGTCCCCCACCTCTCCTCCCCAAGAGCGGATTCCCTGCTGGTGTAGAGCACACCGCGCTCCGCCCGCTGTGGGAGGTCTCGCTTGGGCTCAAAATCCTTCTTTGGGTTTGGCTGAAATCTCAGGTTTCAGGAGCGTGGCCTGTTGCCTTTGTTTCCCTGGCCATGGGGCAGAGGAGGAATTCCTCAGTGCCTGACACTCACCAGCTGCCTGGAGCTGCTGCTGATTTTGGGGGGATCCCATGGGCTGGCAAACAGGAGCCACTGGCTGCAGCGACCGAGTGGGAGGTGCTGCTTGGTCTTTGGGGTATTTGGGGTCTGAAGCTCATGGACCTTTGCATGCCACTCTGGTGACTGCTCCCAGTTATCTGAGTGAAACCCCACCTCTTCTTACTGTGAAAAATCCAGCCCACGTAGCTTTTAAAATTTAAAGTGATCGGGTGAATCGTTATGTGTATCAATTAAATCAACCCTTCAGTGACAAGTGGATATTTGATTTTCAACCCCCAAAGGACAGTACATACTGTATTACACTAAGCTGATATTTTCTAATAAATTATCTAGCTGACATCTTGCCTCTGAGGGGGAGAGGCAGATTGCTAACAAAGAAGACAAACCCGTCCTTTTCCTGTTCATGTCTCATTTCCATTATGCATAAGGGCACTGGTCTCAGTGCTTTTTACTTTGTGTACTTTGTGAATGATGAGAGATGGGAGAGGAAGAGTTCCTGAACTGCTTATACAAATATATATACATATTTAAATGTTATTTTTTAAAATATAGAATCATAGAATCACTTAGGCTAGAAGATATCTTTAAAGGACTTTTAGTCCAAGCCCTCTGCTGTGACTCAGGACATCTTCCACTACATCAAGTTGCTAAGAGCCCCATCCAATCTGACCTTGAATATTTCCAGGGATGGGGCATCCACCACCTCTCTGGGCAGCCTGAGCCAGTGCCTCACCAGCCTCATGCTAAAAAACTTATTCCTTACGTCTGTTCTAAACTGACTTCCTTTAAATGAAAAACAATAGCCCCTTGTCCTATCACAACAGGCCCTGCTGAAACATGTACAAAGCAGTCAGAGTCAACCCCAGTTTTGCCCTTTCCTCTTCCTTTCCCTACCCAGAAGCAAGTTATTATCTCACTCCTAGTAATGGAAATATTAAATCAGATCTTCCAGTAATTTTGTATCAGCATTGCTTCACCTTCACATTCACAGAGCCTCACCTAGGGTGGGAAATCACACAGCTTGTGCAAGGAGACCACGTGAAGTTTGCTGGCTTGGGACAGACCCTGCCTCTGTACAGGAGCTGGAATAAAGGGAAAGGCTGGGTTTGCTCTCTTTTGGTCCCAGGGATAGCCAGGATTTGTTCCTTAGCACCTCTTCCCTCATTTGTGGAGATGGTGACCCCAAATATCCCCCCTGTGGCTAAGGTCTGGTGAAGAGCCAGAGGAAGGACTGTGTGAGGAGTATTTGTTGGACCCAAGGGAACGTTTGTGAGGTTTCAGAGAGGGTTTCAGTGGTTTGCAGTGTTTGAGAGAATCACTGAAATTATTAAATTGGAAATAATAAATTCTCAGTTGAGTCAACATTTTGACCATGTAAGCTGGGGGCGAGGGAAGAGGGATGACAGCTGGTGGAAGCAAGTTTTGCAAACTTCCATGAGTTTTCATTGCCCAGAAAATCTTTTATTAATTCCCAAGTTGCCTCAAAAGCATAATGGCATTTGCTAAGGGATCAGGAACCACACAGTGAGGCACCTGTAAATAAACAAGTTAGAAGCAGATGCCAGAAGCAGAAGGCAGTTTTGAATGGATCCACATTGAAAACATTCCTCTGATTCACTTTTCACATATTTAGGAAAGTGTTTCTTGGGACTCAGTTTCACTTGAATACAAGACATTACTCATTGTCTTTACTGGGAGCTTGTTACATGTTAATATCTATTTATTAGTATTTGATTCAACAAGTTACACGAATTTGGTTTCACTAATTTATTTTTCTTTTTAACAGATTTTCATGCAGCTTTATCCCATCAATATGTGACAGAACAACTGGTTTGCTGGGCTGTGTTTTCCCTAGTTCTGCCTCCAAAAGGGTTTTCACAGCTTTTAAATAGGAGTTGTTGTGGTTTAGTGTCTCAGAGCTGCAAGTAAATGGCAGTTCTCCACAGGGAAGGATGTGTCTGAAAAAGGCTCAGCCTTCTGCAGACAGTGGAATAACTGCAAGAGAAGCCTTAATTGGGTGCAGGAGGGAGGAAGGAAAGAAAGCCCTTGACAGGTTGAAATATTTTTCTGTAGCAGCAGCATTTTAGAGGCACTTGTTAATGAAAATGATTGATTGGAAAATGAGTCAAAGCTTTTAAATCTTAAAAAATGATTTTTTTTTCCCTTCTTGAAAGTGGATTCCTCATCTGATCAGGAAGACAAGAGAATTTTCCTCTCCACCTCCAAAGAATTAAAAGTTCCTTCAGGCTCAGTGTTTCTGAGAAACACTGCATAATTATGCACGGGACACCTGGTGCATGTGTGTGACAGGCAGGATGAGGTATCTGGTTTGCTTTTGAGGTAGAGAATAGAGAGAATAAAAGGTGAACTACCTTTTGTGCTAAGTGTTTAATAATGTCTTTTGTCAAACAAATTAACACCAGACAGCCTCCCCAAAATCCAACCTAAGCTAATGAACAGCTGGAATATTACCTGACATGCCACCAAAATTTTTAGATAATATGTATTGTTGGTTCTGATGTAATATAATGAAAATAAAACAAATGACAGGCTGTTTTTGAGTGGCTTTATTGTCTGTTCTGTTCTAGTGGAAGTGGTTTTCTTCAGTATTAGTAGGGAAGGTAGAGAAATAATGGTAGGAATATTAATATCCATCTTCCACTTGTGTCACACTTCCAACACCATGCAGTATATGTGAAGATGATACATGACATCAATGTAGCATTAATAAGAGCTCAAATATAAAAAAAAATCCCAAAGTGAGAGCTTTTCTACCAGTTAATTCAGATTTGCTGCTTATTTATATTTCATAAATCAAGCATATCTTTTTGTCACCTGCTTATGTAGTGGCACTCATAAATAAAATAGTGACCCAGTAGAATCTGAACATTAGGAAAGGGAGTGAATGTAATTTTAAAATGTTGAAATTAGGTGAGGCAGAACAAAAGTATCTGGCAGGCTGCAGTGCTTTCTGTGTATTCAGCTTGCATGCAGGGTTTATATGCCTTCAAATTGTTTGAGCTTTAATGCTCATAAAGATTAGAAAAAAAATTAAAAGCCAGTGGAGTAGAAAGCAGGGCTCTCCCCACACACGTTTTCTCAATTTAATTTTTTTTCCAAATGGGTCTGCTTCCAGCAAAATATTTGGTTCAGGAGCTCTGACCTGAGATAAATAATGTGCTCTACCATTGTTTTAAGTCAATAGGTATTGTCCATGTGCTCAGTGTTGGCTGTGTGTGTGAGCACCCTGCTGACCAGGGGCTCTTCTGGCAGAAGCCCTGAGGTCTCTGCAGCTCCAGGAGTGAAGCTGTTCACCTTGGGAAAGGCCCAGGCTCCATTTGTAACGCAGAACCTCTGCTAAATATCCCTTCCTGAGGGTCCAGGGTGAAAATGAACCAATGCCTTGTTTAAAAGTGTGTGTGAGTGGCTGCCTTTGGCTGCTTTGAGAGGGTGGGAGGTGTTACAGGCACGGCTGGACTCTCCTTTCAGATTTGCTCTGCAGATCTGGTGACCTGCAGCCCACACCTGTGGGTCCTGTCTGTGCAATGCTCCTTTCCCAGGGCCACACGTGTGGGTTTTGTCTTTAAATGATGGCAGGAGGGGCTGAAATTCTTTTTCCTTTGCTGGGCTGGCTGCACATCCTCTGAGTGCAGACAGTACAGTTTGGGCTGCATGCCTGGGTGATGTGTTGAGCCTTGGATCTCTTCACAAGATCTGCGTGGACAGAGATAGAGAGCAGGTTTCAATCCAGCTCCTGGGCTCTTGTTTGCAGTCCTCTGTGATGGTTCAGTAATCCTAGGAGCTAACAATAATAATATCAAGTGTCATTACCAATGGCTTTTTTAATCATCCTTATAATTCTTATTCTGAATAGCACTTAAAGCACATTTTTATCTTTCGTCGACAATAAAGTGCAGCCTCATAAATATTTAAATTGTCTGATTAAATTATCCATGCTGAAACAGATAACTGGGCACTTTAATAAGCTTAAACTAAAATCTTGGCTGTTATTATCTCCCTGGAGAAGGGAGAGAAAGTGATAAAGGTTCCCTCTGCCCAGGTGACCCTCACGCCATTCAGATCAGCAGCGGGTGATTCTTGTCAAATCTGAAAGAGGCCTCAGAAATGAACACAGGGTTGTTGATAATTAATAGCAATCATCATGGGCTGTCTTTATATCTCTCCAGCTGATGGATATAAAAAGAGGACAGAAAGCCTGCATGGCTCCTCTGCTCCAGAGCCAGAAAACCAAAGTGGGGAGAGATGCTGGATGGGGTCAGGTTGGATGGGGCTTTGAGCAGCCTGATCCTAGTGGAAGGTGTCCCTGCCCACAGCAGGGGGTTGGATCTGGATGATATTTGAGGTCATTTATTCATTCTGTGCTGGTGAAGGTGTCCCACTGGAGAAGGGGAAGAGCTGTGATGCCTTAGAGGTTGGTTGCCAAACCAGCTTCTTCTGTTGAAACTCCCTTTCCTAGGCTCAGAGGCACTTGTTTCAAGTCTGTACGGGGATTTTCAGAGCCAGAGAGGACTGCTGTGTTGCTCTCTTGAGGCACATGCCAGCCATGGGATGTCACCCAGCTCCTTGTTCAAGTCCTCTGGCTTGCTGCTGGATCAATGCAGGCATTTTTTAATTGAAAGATGAAATTGTTGTGGCAGCTGCTGTTTTTCTATCTTTGTGTTCCTGGAAAATGTTGAAACAGCCTCTGAGTCACCTGCTGCTGACTCCTGAGGTCATTGCCCTCACTCCAACAGAGGAATCTTCTGTACCTTGCCAGCCTGAGTCAGTGAAAGCTCTGTACAAGCACCTGCACTGGGTGCTGACTCTCCTCCAGGCATGAGAGCATCTCCCAGAGCCACTTTCAGCCCTGAACTGCAATATGCTGTGATTTCCTCATCTGACACATGACAAATACAAAATACACTCTGGGCTCTGGTGCAGCCTCAAGGCCTTGGTGGAGAGAGAGGAGGAACCAGATGAGCAAAGGGGGAGAGCAGAGAAGTTTCAGAGCAGGAAAACATGAAGACAAGGGGGAATCATGTTTTAAGCAGAACTTGGGACAAGTCTGCCCTGTGTGGGAAGTATGAGAGTCCCATGGGTGGGGGAAAGGGAAGGAGGAATGAAGATCTGGAGCCAGGCTCAAAGCTGCACAGGATGGGTTGCACAGTGGAGATGTGGAGTCTCTGCAGGACCCTCTGTACAGTGGCAGCCTGCTCTGCAGGAGTGGGTCAAGCTGCCTTTGTTTGATCCCAGCCCCCAGATCACTTTGCTGCTGGCTTGCAGCGGGTTACCAAGCCTTTGGCTGCACTGCTCAGCTATTTCATATCCTGTCCAAAATTCTTCTGCCCCTCCTTTTTTCTTAATCACTTCTACTACCCACTCCACTGGCTCTGCCAAGCAGCTGCAGCCAGTACAGAGCCAGTTGTGAGCCAGAACCTGGTCTCCCTCACCTCAAACAGCAAGAATTGTTTCGTGCTTGCTTTTTGTGCTTGCTTTTTGTGCTCAGGGGAACAGCTCTGAACAAGTGTGGACTGGGTTAAAGCAGAGAGGAGGAGAGACAGAAGATTCCTATTGCAACCCGTTAGATTGAACGAAGCCAGCTTGGAAAATTTGGGACACCAAAGCAAGAGGCATGATCTGATTTTGATTTTAGTCCCTTTAGTACTTCACAAGAAATTAAACAAAATTTTCTCTACATCCTTCAGCAGCAAAAAATGCACCCCCCTCTCCCCCCAACAATAAACCCTCCACTTAGCACACATCCGAGGAAAAAGAGAAAAACCAGATTGGTCTGAAAATAAAAAGGAAAAGCAGGGGCAAGAAATATAATTAACAGACTTACTACCTCAGGGGAAAAAGAAGGGTTTGTTTTGCAACTTCACAGGATGGGAAGGATTTAAATGTTGAGTGGGTGCCTGCATATCCCTGTGCACATGAATTTCTAGCTCTGTGTCTGTGCTTTTGTGTCTGAGTATGCAGATGGAGAGTTGGCAGGGCTTGCGTTCCTGCGTTTATAAGTAAAATGTATATATTTTATTTATACATTTGATAGGAAACATGGAACAAGCTGTCAAGAGCAGGTGTGGGGTATGTGTGTATGAGAAATGCCTAATATATACTTTCTCCCTCCTTCCAACTTACACAAACACACCCAGCTCCTCAGACCACATTTCCACTCCATTTTAGGCCAAATGCTCCCAAAGTCTCTGAGCACTCTGCACCTTTCCCTGCAAATGAGGCACTGGCAAGTAACAGCTGAAAAACCCCACCATCCCATAACCTCTCATTCTTTTTTTTTTTTTTTTTTTTTCTTTTCTTTGAACCATTTTCCACGATTTTGCTGCACTCTAGTTTTTCCAAAGAGAAACTTCAAGCAGAACTGCAGGTACTTGTCTTGCTGAGAGCAGAGCATGGAGCACCACACACAGTTGTCAGTCTGGCAGGTAGGGCCTCCCCGTTAATTAATCTTTAATGCCATTAATTGGTTGTCTGCTTGGTGGCGAGGAAAAAGGGTAAACATTGTTCAGAAATCAATTTAATTCTGCTCCCAAGCAGGTTGTTTTCAAGGGGATAAAAACAATTATGAGCACTGCAGTGACTGGACACTCAAGCTTTGCTGATAAACACCCCTGGAACAGCAACATGCACGAGGCACACTCAGTGGTGCAGGGCTGCTTACTGAGGTTTTTTTTTCCTCTCAGGTGTATGAGAAAGGAGGGATATCATTGGATTTAATTCCTTCTTACTCCACAGTGTCTCCCAAGCTCTATTTATTTTAGAAATTTTCCTCCTGCCAGAATTGGCCTACATGGCTTAGTCCCATGTCAAATACCCTGAAACACCCTCTAGTTAGCTGATGGCCCCTCTTCATGTTCTAAATGGCCTTTAGAAAGGAGGGATAGCACTGGATTTAATTCCTTCTTTGCAGCTGACTCCTTTATTTTATACCCTGGGCATGGCCTGAAACAGACCTTTTGGAGTCTGCTGCAGCACACAAAAATAAAAGCAGTTGTTCCTTGCTTACAGGGCAAACTTCTGAGTGGTTTTTTGCATTCCACAGCAGGATCTCTGATTTTTCATTCTGCTAATCACTGTGACAATCTTTGCTCCAGCACCTGGGTGCAGAGCTGGCATGATACAGGGTCCTTAGTTGCAGCATGAGGGCTGGGTGCCACAGCCTTTGCGACAGAGCAGGAGGGGTGGTGTGGAACTTCCCATCAATTAACCAAATTTCATCAGAGGTGTGCAGTAACACAGCAAAGTGAGCGGGTGCCAGGATGAGGTATGTGAGTTCTGTGCAGTCAATATCATAAATGCCATGGGTGTTATGTATCATAGATTGTCCCTGCCCACGGCAGGAGGGCCAGAACTAGATGTTCTTTAAGGGCCCTTCAAATCCAGACCATTCTATGATGTCTTCTGGTGACATCCCTCTGGTAGAGAGCTCTGCTGGGCTCTTCACAGCCCACAGCCTCTCTGAAAGATCCAGGGAAGGATCTGTGGGTGTATGTCTGTAAACTCTTACTCCACAGTTTCTCCCAAGCTCTGTTTTCTATTTTAGAATTTTTTCCTGCCGGAATTGGCCTACATGGCTTAGTCCCATGTCAAATACCCTGAAACACCCTCTAGTTAGCTGATGGTCTCTCTTCATGTTCTAAATAGCCTTTAGTAAAGCTCAGCCAGTGGTAGGATAATGTGACCATCCCCTACACCAGCCCTCTGGCTGAGCTCAGAGAAATCTGGCAAGTGAGCTGTGAGGAAAATATTCTCCTGAGCCTTCAAAATGATACTCAGGACTAAGAAAAACCTCCTTTGCTGCCCTGAACTTCAGAGCAACTCAATCCACCTGATGAATGAGCCTGGTAACTCAGGAAAGCTGGGATTAGGGCAGTAGAGTGACTTACAAATTATCTGTGAGAAGCAAAGGAGAAGGTTATTCCTCTGCTTCAGGGTAGGAGCTGAAGGACTCACAAGTAAAATTTATTTTGCTTTAGAGGAGAAAACGTATCTCCCCAAAATGTCCTTAGGAGAGATGAGGCCTTTTGGCTTATGTGCTGTGCACATGGCAAGGGCTGTGGGCTGGCAGCAGAGTCAGGAATGAAGCAGAACAGCAGCCCTGGTGCAGGAAGAGGCATTTGTAAGGCACTGAAGAAGGATGATTTCATGGTGGCTTTGGATTCCCTGCTTGGCTCCACGCAGAACTTGTGGTGTGACCTGGGGTGAGTCCTTCTGTGAGAATTATGGCTTGATAGCCCTGCCCTGGTCTTGCTGCTGGTGCACAGTGTTGCAGGGAGCACAAGGACTTGGGGGTGCCCTGCAGGTGGTGGCACCAGTACCCTCAGCTGGCCCAGAGGAGCTGTGGTGCATTGAATGGGCAGAAGCCACAGACACAAATGTCACAGCTACAAATGGTTGTGCAGCTTCTCACCAGTGTGCCAATTCTCTTTTATTAAGAAGTTGCTAATTTAAAATATTCTGTATTTTGTGCCCTCCCTGAAGGACTTTGAAGGCTTTTTTTCTGTGGTTTGTAGGAGTCAGAACGGGCTTTGGGTTGTAACCATGAGTATTTAGCCCCAGATGAAGTGAATGGTTTGGATGTGAGCATGTGGTGCTCTGGCTCATGCAAGTGTAGAGCTGGGACCTGGCTGCTCTAGGCACACTTAGACAAACCTTAATTCCCTCAGCAGAACTCAGACAAGAGCTTCAGCCAGACTCCTTGTAGCATTTTCTGTTCAGTTGTGACAGTTCTGAATGCTCTGCTTGCAGCGTTTTCTTACCTAACGTGATGATATTTATGAAACATTTGTTGCTATCTTTCAAGGGGGCTGGAATCTTTCTCTGTGTCCCTTTAATCTTAAAATTCCTCAGTATGGAGAATAAACTTTGTACTTCAGATATTTTCACAGAAACCCACTGCTGACTTTATGCTACTGGTTGAATTTTAACTTTTTCTGTTTGTGAAAACTGAATTCTCAGTCTATGTTCAAAGGCCACATTCACCTTTCCCAAGCAGTTGAACTGATATTTCCTGTGTGAAGGATAGCTCCTTCTCCCACATAATCTATCAGCTGCTGTTGGGGTATTCAAAGATTATCTGAAGCTTATATTACTTTTCTTCTGAAAATTGTTTTAACTTAATTACTCGTAGCAATTCAAGAGAGTAATACTCTCACTGGTTGGGGTAATTAGGGAGCCTTAATTAGCTCTTTAAAAAATATCAAAATGTAGCTGTGTCATTGCTGTAACACCCTCATTATTTCAGTCTGGCAGCTTTAACTGGTGCATTTATGTTTCTGATTTACATATTCTTTCCCTTGGTGCTGAACAATATGACTTGAAATAATAATAAAAAAGTTAAGTTACTCCAGAGAACCATTACATGAGAGGCATGGGTACAGACAATATGTGAGGAATATTTCAGTATCTTACAGTTAAACTTGGTTTATTACTGCAGTACTTAAAATGCAATTAAATTGTGGTTTTGGATGTTACTTTGTTGTATCACTATCCTTGTCTTTCCTTAAATTCAGTGGCTGTGCAGGAACACATTATTGCTCTAAACCTCCCTTATTTTTGGAGGGTAAAAATACCAAATGTAAGCTCCTCTCAAATATCATGCTAAAGCTTCCAGAATGCTAAAAATACATTTTGTTGGACACAGCTGGCAGTTTTGCTCATGGTCTTGAGTCAAGCAGGTGATTTTTTTTCTTTCTTTTTTTTTTTTTCTTTCACTTTTAATTAGAATAGAATTTTTTGAGCCTATCTGTAATTTGTTCTAAAAGAGATGTAAATTCTTTATATAGAAGTATATAGTACATTTTTCAGTATTAAAAAAGACTGCTTAGGGTGAAGAAAAAAATTAAATAAATACAGTTTGGCTTTTAGCCATTGTGTGCTTCACTGAGATTTAAAGTGATTCTTTAGGTAGAGTCTGAGGGGTACTAGAGGAAATTATACTTCCTTGGATATACAGTTTTTACCTATCCAAGAGATGCTTCTGGGAGAGGAAAAAGAATTTAAGGGGAAAAAAAAAGGATGTATTAAAAAAAATTTGTACTTATTATTTTTTAAAACTTATTTTAAAATTTATTTCATTGCATTTTGCATAGAAAAGTCAGGATTGAATTGCAGGGGTGACCTGAGGAGGCTGCAGCAAATGGAGGTGGAGGTCTGGGGTTTTTGGGAGGTGGTGATTTTAGGGCAATCAGAACATTTGGGACATTATTTTGTAGATAAAACTATAAATAGCCCAGTTAATGCTTCCATTCCAATTCCCTATTATGTCTCTTATAGACTTCTGTGTGTATTAAAAAGGAGGAGACCATAGGGAATAAGTTTGTGTCTGAAAATGCAGAGAGCTGAGAAGTAATTTAGAAGTCACTTATCTGATATATATTAACTGATACATGAAATTGAAGGAAGGCAGATGAGTGGCCTCTTGGAGCTGATTTCATGATGTTGAAGGATGGATTTTTCACATTTGACTGCAACAGTTATTCAAGATGGTTTTCACTCAACATGAATACTCAGAACGGAAGTTTTATTTTTTTTTTCTGCATCAAAGCGAAATCATATTTTATTCTTAATGCAACTCAGTGTGACTGGAGCTCACTCAATAATTTACAATGGCCATCTCCCTGCTTTCCTCATGCTCTTGCTGGTCGCTGAGGCTGCTGGCCCTGCTCTGATCTGCTGGTGCTGTGATGACCAGTTGATCCTGGACCTCAACAACTCATTTGCAGAACCACTACAACCTTCATATCCTCTCTCCAGGGAGGATCTTTCTCTTTGAGAAAAGGCTGTTCAAACCATTTGGATCCACCATCAGTTGTGCACTTCATCCCCCTGGTTTGATGGCACTGAAAGATTCTTTTTTCCCCTCTTTAATTTGAATGTCCTTCTGCTGTCTGCAGAAATGAGTTCAGCCTTTCTTTTCTGACTTTTCCTTTGCCCCCTGCCATAGCTTCCTCAGAAGTAGGATGCTGCAGATATTCCTGTTGCTCTTCCAGATGTAAACAACATGAACTTGCTTGAATAAAAACCACGGCACTGGATGGGAAAAATGACCAGCAAGTAGCAAATTCAATAGGTTTTTCAACAACACAGCATCTAAATTAAGAGACAGCCTCTGGCAAGGATGTAGTCCACCTCCAGTTTATTAAGATGCTGGGGATTTGGGAAGTTTCTAGATAAATCTGCAAACCTTGCTGAAACAAACCAGATGAATCTTCCCGTCCAAGCGCTTTTCCCTTTTAATGCGGCCTTTACTTTCTTACAATGGCTAAGCAGGCACGTTCCTGTGAAATCAGCTGGTTTGTTCTTCTCCAGCCATGCTTACCCTCTGCAAAGCCACAGTATAAACTAATTAGGGATTTGCTGTTTGGAGAAAGTTGTGATAAGTTTGCTGACAAGGGCATCGCCTAATCTCATTGCACACACGTCAGTGGCCATACATGTGTGAAATTAAGTGGGTTTTTGCTGAGTCCCACAGACTGCCTGTTTTTATCTTGAGACAACATTCCCAATCATAAAATGCATTAACATCTGCTATCAGGGGCTTACTGTAATATGTGTAACACCAGCAGCAATTCTTTGATATTGCCTTCAAATGCATTGTTGACGGAGATCACGGAAATGGCTTTGATAGGCTACATGATTTACCTAGAAGAAGGAAAAGCTGATAGGGAAAATAATCCTGCAAGGTTTTTGCTCCAAATAGAAATGGTATGGATGGATCTGGTACCTCAGCTGCTGATAGGAGCTGGTCTACCTGAGGGTATTTTGTTCTTTTAAGCTAGTTTTGAGTGAAAGAATTGGCCTGAAAAGACCTTGGAATCAAAGACACACCTGCATTTGGGAGGATGATGGGAGGTTTGAAGTGATAATAGTGCAGAGTAGGGAATCAAAAAAAAAAAAAAAAAAGGCAAAAAACCAACTACCTTTTTTTTTTTACAATGAAAAGGATCATCTTCAGTTCTAAAACCTAAACCTAGTTTTTCTTTAGGTCACAATAAAACAATACTTATTTAGCTTCCACAGGATTTGCTCCAGGGAAAATGTGATTGTTGTTAAAGCACCAGATACACAGGGCCAAGTAGACAGAATTCTGTTTATTCTGTTATTTTGTAGTGTGATTATTTAGTACTTGTCAAGAGATTTCCAGCCTGTTGAAGCTTTCTGGGCTTTCAGCTGAAGTGCAGTTTTAGAGGCTGTAGTGTCCCAGTGGGGAATAGGGTAAGAATATTAAAATACAGGGTTTATCACACATGCCTGAACTTAACTGCAGGTAGGCTCAATAAAACAGCTCCCCTGGCAGTGAGCAATTGCTTCATCCCTTCTCACCAGGGATGCTCCAGGGCCCCATCAGTACACCATTTCCTCTATCCTTGTCTTGAGCTGCTCCAGTTCCACAGACAGTGGCTGCAGGATATCATCACACCCAAAATGTGGGGCACAGGGAGGGGGGGAAACAAGGAAAAGTAAAGATAAACTCCAGTTTTCTCTTCCTCTTGAAGCATCTCATCTCAAAAATCTTTCAGGTCCTTGTGCTGTGTGTGCTGTTGAGTAGAGCTCAGCATTCAATTTGCAGGGAGTAGAAGGAACTGCAAAACCTTGGATCTGAAACAGCTGTGGCTGTAGAGAAGGGTGTAAATAGGGGGATTTGTTATTATCTGGTGGCATCTAAGAATTGATTATTTTTGTTCTGTTTTAATTCTGTGGAAATACGAGTAGTGGGGATCTGCAAGCTAAGAGAGGTTTGGTGCTATGCGAGGGGGAATCTTCCCTTTTACTTTTTGCCTTTCTTCCCCCTGGCCTCAGAGAAAATCCCCACTTTTCTTCCTAACTCCAACCTGCAACCCTTCTCTGTGGTTAAACTGGGCCTCTGTTTTCAGCAAGGTATATGGAAGGAGATGGTGAAAACCCCCAGTTGAGACTGGACATGTGATTTACATAGTTAACCTTAGGGATGTTAATGAGGGTGTAGCTTGTGGGCAGCAGGACTAAATGGCTGCTGATAAATGCACTAATTGGGGTTGCTGAGGCTGCTGCACACCAAGTGAAATAGCTAGGGTGTGTTTGGGATATTTGCCCCACGGTATTCAAAGCACGGAAGAAAATCCAGGGAAATTGCAGGAGAGCCTGACTTAATCACAAGTCCCTGCTGCAGCAATCAGGATCAAATGAATAGTAATTGTGTTAATCAGCTTGTGAACTTTTTTTGCCATGCTCATAATTTCAAGTATCATCAAATCCTGTGCAGTGGGCCAGTTGCTGCTGCTATAATGAAATATTGTCTGTGGGAGGAGAGATTTATTCTGTTGTAAGCCAGTTGCTGTTTCCCCTCTAGCAGTTTCTGTAGAAGCCTTGGATATTTTTATTTTATTGTTTTTATGATTGAACTAGAAGAAATATTCCAAAGTACAACTGTGAAGTCTCTGCACTATTTTTCAGGAAGGGGATTATTTTTTGGTACCTCTGCTGAAGGATTGCTCCCCTCTAACTAAGCAGCATGTTGTCAGGTCTGGGAAAAAAAAAAAAAAAAAAAACTCAGGAAAATCTTTCTTCTACCTGCAGGTCAGGTTGTGGCTGAACCTGAGAGAACTTTTCTCCCCCAGCTGTGCTGATGTCCTGGGGTGACTCTGAGTGGAGATGAAGTGCCAGCCTCAAAGAGGAGCCTTTAACCCATCTATGTCTTCCAGGAAATTACTAGAAAAGTCAGGAGAACCTCCAGAATCCTGCTAAATATTTACTACCTTAAAGCTGGAGCTGGATGTGCAGGAGTTACCTGCAGGTTGGGTCCTGCTTTGCTGCAGCACCTCACAAAGGAGGAAGGTGGTTTTGGCAGTGGTGGTGAAGGCATCAAATTCACCTTGCACCTGGGGGAGCAGCATGGCCCAGGGTTGAGCTTCCCAGCTGGTGGCAGCTCAGGTGTGGAAATCCCTGACCTGGGCTGTAATTTCCCAGTGCTGCTGCTTTTATTTCCCAAAATGGATGTTTTTTTTCCCCATCTTGTCTATTGAAAGTGTGAACTCTGTTGGGTTCTGAGCCCTAACCCAGGAGCAGCTGGACTTGGGAGCAGTTGTGCTTTGACACTTCTGCTCTCCTGTGTGTATTTGTATGTTTGCTCTTTCCTTTTTGTATAACTTTTTTGTGGGTATCATTTTCATCACAAATAGCCATAAAAAGGAGCAATAAATGTCCTGCCTAAAAGCACTGAGCGAGGCTGCAGTGATTGGAAGTGCATAATGCCATGATGCAGCACACAGAAATTCTCTGTGCTCTCATTAAATTAAAATGTCACTTATTTATGGGCCCAAATCTTCCTTGCAGAAGTCAATACAGATCCACTCCTCATCTGGGACCCCTTCCTCTCTCCTGGAAAATCACAAGCCAAATATGACAAAAGCAGCATTAAAAAATAATCTTTACCTTCTTGGAGCCAGAGAGAGAAAGAGAGACTGGTGCCTCTTTAAAGTCAGGTTCTGTTGAAGCCAAAGGGAATTTTGCTTCAGTGAAAATGGAGTTGATCCAAATGCAGAATGGGAATGTAGGAAAAAAGTGGGTGTAGGAAGTGCAAAGTAGGAAAACTTCTTGAAAGGTTAAAGTAAATTAGGACTTGAGGTAGCCTGTATTTACTTTTGTCCACCACTCTGTTTCCTTTGTCAATTTAAACTAATTAAGCTGTTAATTAGGGCACAGTCAGGTTATGAAACATATATCTTAGAAAGCCAGAAGAGTATGTTTTGTTTTGGTTTGGTTTTTCCCCCCGCTTAAATGAGCCTGTGCCTTGCAGCACAGGGCTTGGATTCCTTGGGAGCTCTCAAGTGTATCCCAAACACAAATGCAAGCCTGTGTGCTGGCTTTTCATTTTCTTTTTTTCTTCTTTTTTTTTTTTTTTTTTAAGGTCACATGTGATCTGTGCCATAACCAGGGGGAAAGGGTCAGAAACAAGAGCAGAGGGAGGTGAGGGGGCAGCTGTGATCACATCCCCACCTTGCCACATCAATTAAAGCCTCTGTTGTCAGCACTGATGGGTGAGTGGCATCAGCACCCTCAGTTCCTTCAGAGCAAGGCTGACAAAGCCATTTTATTGCTAATGTCTCTTCTTTATAGGGAGATGTCTACAGGAGTCTTCCACACCCAAATTCCTGTCTAGCAGGGTAGGAAAGAAAATAGCTTGTCTCTTTCCCTACCCTGATTAATAATTATGAATGATGTGATTCTTTCTGCCTGATGCCATAGTTAAATTTCAAAATGCTTGTCTTGGTCCTGGTGTTGCTGTCCCTGCTGTAAAACACGGGGGTTGTGCACTGGGAGGAGGCACAGTTTGGCTTTCCAGTTTCCTGACCCCTTGTATGGGGAAATCATATTCCCTTCCTCTTCCTGACAGGAGAACAGGGCACTTCTGAGGTCTTCCTGGAATCACTGCAGCAAGTTGTGATGTGAATAATAGATGACATGAAAATCTCTGCCCAGCTAAGAGAGAACAGTACAGCGTGGTGCAGTTTTCCTGTTGCACTGAGACACTGAGCTGAAAGCATCCAAGCTGTCATCTGCAATTAGAAACAAAATAAAAGCACCTGATAAGAAATAAAAGCTCTCATCCATTGCTATGCTACAACTGGAGATAGTGATGTGCCAGGCCTTTGTTCTGAGAACAAATCTTCTCCTTGGGAAATTTTTATGTCCCTGTATTTCAGAGAAAGCAACAGCCTCCCTTTTACATTTTGCCTTTCTCATTCCCCTGCAGCTCTCAAGGAAACCTGTTTGCAGTGCACAGCCTGGTCTGTGAGGTGGCAGCCCCAGCTTTTGAGGCTGGCCCCAGCCTTGTCCCACTGTCCCTCTGCCCTGTGAGCAGAGCTTGAATTGCCAGCCCCCTTATGGGTTTTGCCCCTTCCCTTAAGTAGGTCTTGGTGCTGTAAACCCCTTCTCCTTGGGGGGATGCTGGTACAGAAACCCCCACAGCTCCCTGCAGGTGTGGTGGCAGTGGCAGGGGGGCTGAGGATGCACAGACAGGCTGTGATCCCCCACATCCTCTTCCCTCCAAGGTCTGCTCCCTCATCCCTCCTGCCCTGACTCTGCCCTGGGAACTGGGGCTAGAGAGGCTTCCCCTGGCATTTCCCAGGCTTAGCTGCATTAGCTATTGTGGCATCTTCCTGGAAATTTGAAATTTCAGAGCCCTTGTGAATACTCTTTTTTTTTTTTTTTTTTTTTTTTTTTTTTTTTTTTTTAAGTAATTAATTTAATGATGGAGTCATCCTTGGTGGGTGGGAGACCCTTTCCCATCACTCTGTCAGATTTTCTTCTGATCTTCCTGAAACCTTTTCTCCCCACCTTCTTTCTGGCTTATTCTTTTCACATTGACATGGGTTGTTTGTTTTTTTTTGTGCTCCTTTCCCCCTCAGGGTAGTCTGTGACCCTACTATTTATCTTTCTGTATTTTCATTTTTCTTTGTGTTTTTCCTCCTCTGGCATCTTTGCTTCATTGCACATCCTGCTCATGTTCCCTCTGTGCCTGATATCCCCTTCATACTCTGTGCTCTTTCATCTTTTCCTTATAGATCACCTATGCCTGCCCAGTAATTTGTTTCAGGATTTCTAATTTCAAAAATATACATATTTCATTTTATCTTTTTAATTAATTTTAATGTACTTCGTTAGGTGACATCTCGAACCCATCAAATACAAACCCCTCAGCAGAAAAGAGTGGGTGAAATTACTAAATCAAATTCAGTAGAGAAAGAGCATGAAGCAGCTTCACATCTTAAACACAGGCATAGCCTTAGTAAAAGTTGTATTATTAAATAGAATTTCTAGCTTGATCTTTGTTCTTTCCTCTTCACTTTTTTTTTTTTTTTTTTTTTTTTTTTTTTTTTTTTTTTTTTTTTTTTTTAAAGCAAATGGGAAAGGGACTGTGTAAATGAAATCAGTATTTTCTACCTCTCTTGGTCAGGGAAGGTTTTTTTCTTGTCAGCTCAGAAGGTCACAAGGATAGAGTAGAATATAAATGACTCTGAAAATGTTTAGATTTCATAAAATTCAAGCATGTACACTTAACATGCTGTCTTTGATTGGACTCTGCATTCCCAAACTTCCTGAGCAAATTAGGTGCTCTGTGCTGCAGACCTGAGAAAGATTAGTGACATTTAAAAAGCTGCTATTTGGAGGGAAATACATCCTAATGATGACCATAAGTCTTTTGTGTCTATTCATGAATTCATGAGGTTGGCCTAGTGCATCGAGAATGAACTCTGGGGACAATAAACAGAAACTTAGAAATGCTGAAATATGAATTGCTAATGAGGTTCTTCAAGCCAGGTCTTGTGTTGGAATCTCTGCTTACCTGGCTGGTGGGTCAGGGAAGGCATTGCAAAGGATTTCACTTGATGGAGATAAAATAGGTTAAATGGGTTTGGGGTTTTCATTTTAGCTTCAAAGTCATTTCAAATTCAGGCAAAGCACAATTCAGCACACAGGAAAGTTAATTTGCTGGGGCTTTCCGAGTAAGTAGTTTCCTCTTTCTAATTTGTACTTCAATATCTATTCCTGTTTTCCTTCAGAATTTTATATTACTTTTAATAGGTTGAATTCTCTTAGGCTAATTTGGACTGAAGCTGAGAATATTCAGCTCTGCAGAATTTAAGTGGCTGCAATTATGTACATAACTAATCCATCAACCAGAAGTTCAGCGTGGATCACCAGGGGAAGGACTTATGATCTGTCCTGTCTTCTGTAATTTGCTTTTTCCAATTACATAATGTCATTGTTGCAATTGATAGCATTAAACATCGATTCCTGTTTTGTCATCACCATTTTCCCTGCTTCACTCCTCTGGACGAGGTTTGGGAGTTATTGCAGCAGTGAGCAGGACCTGTGAGGAACCCAAGGTGCATTAATGTGTCAGCTGCTGCAAACCTGACTCACACCTGCTGCAGTGTGGCTCTAGAGCTGGGGTGGGATGTGTTGTAGGGGAAAAAAAAAAGGAAAGTTTTCAGAAATTCAGGATTATTCTTCCAAGCTCACGTTGTTGAAGTCTGTAGCAAAGCTGGGAGGAGAGACAAGTTGCTGCAGCCAGTTCATCTCTGGTCTAAGAAAGGCTCCTTCACTTGTTTGCATTTTAGCTCTTCAGAGATTCTAAAGGAATTTGCAAGTAGGCACATTTGGCCTCTTTCTATATGGCCTCTTTCCCCCATCCTGTCTTGTACCTGCAGGCTTTGTTTGCCAAGTACCTTGCATCCCACATCCTGCAAACCTCTTGGGAGACCCAGGCCACTCTGCATCTTCCTGGGCTGCATGCTGGGCTGGAATTCACCCCCTTTTACAGAAAATACATGGTGGTGCAAGATAATTAATTCTAGAAGTTGTTTAATTGCTTTCTCCTTCAGAGTTCTTGCTCTGTTTGGGCCTTGCTTATTTCTTGAGCCAGCAGGCTGTGGTTTGACAGTCACAGCTGCCTACAAGTGGTGTAGGGTTTGTGTGTTAAAGTCCAGTTCTACTGTTGGCAGTGGGCAGAGCCCAGAGGGAAAAAAAAAAAAAAAAAAAAAGGATGGAAGGTGAGAAAAGTGTTCCTGTTTCATGGGTATTACAGCCTGTGAAGCAAGGGTCTCACATCTTGTGCAACTGGATCCTATGTGTGAATTGCAAGCCCTTTTTTTTTTTTTTTTTTTTTTAAATTCTGAAAAAGAACCAGTGAAAATTTACAGATGGATGGAAGGGCACAAATGGGGAGAGGATTATTTTTATAAAAACATTGAATCTATTCTTAACTTTGCTGTGGAATGCTCTGGTGATCTTAGTAATTTTATAGCTCAGGTGGATAGAGGTGAGCCATTGTTTAAGAAGCCTGGGATGAAATCAGCTAGAAAATGAGAATATATAACTCTGAGAAGAATGCAAATTAAATTAGTGAAATTGGTCCACCTGCCTAGGGATGACTTAAGGTTAGGAAAAGATGTGTCTGCCATCGAAATAAGTTAGTTTGTTGGATCTGCAATGGTAAGAGAGGGAGGGAGAGACTAAACTCTGCCTGCAAAATGCAGAGCAGCAGTTTGATGCTGCAGCTATGACACATCCTCCCTGGCACATGTTATGGTGAGATGCTCCAGCACTTATGAATAATTCAGCCCTGAGAGGAGGCCATTAGACACTGACCCAGCACAGGCCTGGGCCCATCAATCTCTGTTTCTGAAGGAAGCTTGGGCTGCAGCAGCATCCCTTTGAAAGCACCAACACAAGACACTTTTGATTTGCAAGCTAAAGCGGCCCTCAAGTAAGAAAATCAATTTCAACACAAAATGACACGTGAGTTTTATTAAGTCAGCATCGTCTAGCCTGCATTATTTAATAGTATGAGCTCCTCTGACCTCTGTGAAGAGTTAAGCTGCATGAGCAGAATAATGTATGCTCCAGTTTAGCTCCAGAAATCAGTCAGGAGTTAAGGTAGAAACAGTCTGGCAAAGTGGATTTACCTTCTATTTATGTCCTGGAATAACAAGTAGGTGAAATGTAAAATCTCAGGTCCAACTAAAGTGTTGTAAAGAAGATCAGGTGCTTCCTTTCAGTACATTTGGTTGACATCAGCTCTGTTTTCTTTGACCCACTCCCCATTTTTCCCCTCTCTCAAACCCCCTCCTCTGGTAGCCTTTTGGCTCTGATGAGAGTAGAAGTTTGCCAAAATCCATTTTTTTTCCTGATATTTTGGGACTTGTGTCCTAGGCTTGAGTATAAAAGCTGCAGTTTGGAAAGCAAAACAATGTACATAAACACAATTAGGAAATGTTTTGGTTTTTTTTTTTTCTTCAAACTATTTGAAGAGTTTATTCACCATTACAAAGTTTATTATCAGAAGATATTTAGAACTCACAAAGTTCAGGAATGGACAAGGGGGTGCCATGCTGAGGAGTGGCCAATAGCTGGGAGATATTTTCACCTGATGTGGGAGACAGAGGTTTTAATGTCTGCTCTTGGCTGTGCAGGATGTGTTTGCAAACTCTCTGGATTTGACTGGAAATCTTGCAGCTGATAATGCATCCTTGACAAGAGTGTCATTAAAACTACTGAAAAACAATAGTTTTAGTGTCTGTACTTTTTTTTTTTTTCTTTTTTTTCCCTGCGAAGGAAAAAATGAATGTTTGAGTGTCCATTTGTTTTTATTCCCCTGGATTAAAGATGTGTGAAACTTTTCAGTCCAAAGTTTTTTTCCCCTAAAAATATTCATTTTTCTGGCTTATTTTGGCTGTAAATATTTGCCTTTTAAATGAAATGCTTCCATTTATTATTTTAAATGGGCATTTAGTGTTAACATTTTCTGTACATTCAGGTGGTTTCTAAATTTTTTTTGTCTCAGATTAGAAAATCTGTTCTTTCTGGTGAACTTTTTTTTTTCTTATTTTTTGTTCAGCCAGGAATGTGGAAAATCAATTATTCACACAATTCTATTTGAGCTAAGGCCTAGGTCAGGTTAGTTCTTACTTTACGCAGCCATTCCAATTATTTTCTAATATATGCAAATTCCCTTTGGCTCTTTGGCTCTCTGGTAGTCTAGTCTGTCAAACCTTGGCTGCCTAATCACATTAAAAATGAGGCTCATCAGGCAAATAAGATACAATTCTACCCTTAACAGTTCTAATTGTTAAGAAGGCTGGAGCCATTGTCAGAGACCCATCCTCTGATAATATTTTTTTTATTTTTTTTCCTACAGATAATAACTTTACAGTGCACCTCAGCTGCTAGGAGTAGAGGGTGATGTTTCCTTTCAGCCCTTGGAACTTTCCTTAGCAGGAATGTCTGAGGCTCTCAGGCCTGTGTATAGGCAATCCCTGCCATGACAAGAAAAGCTTGGAGCCTGAGGATGGGGCTCTGAGTCACTTGTTTCCTTCAGTAGTGAAGCCATTTCCCCAGGGACTTCAGTTTTGCAAGCCCAGCTCCATCCTCTTGATTAAGGAATCCCATGACTTGGACCACAACAAGTTTTTCATTTATTTCGGATACAATTAAAAGCAAAGAAATTCAGTGTGTAATTTGCTGGCAAGCTGCAAACCCCCCCTCCCACCCCTCCACCATTACCCCCTAACCCTTATGCTTGTTTTCCAAATTTGGGTAATGATGAGACTCAAGGGAGATGTGAATTATAACTTGTCTGTGGCTTGGCTAATGAAGAAGGAACAGACTTTGTTTCCATCTGGACTGTGTTTTTATTTGTTTTCTCTGCTTTATTTAAAGGAAGCTGAATTTCTAAAAGAAAAAAATATTGCATAAGTAAATTAACCTGAGTGTGCTGGTGGTGGAGTGTGACTCCCAGGCAGTCCTTGTCCACACAAATACTTGTTGCTTATACAAAGTGTATTGGCAATAGGAGAACATCTTCAAGCTCCACAGAGTTGTGAGGGTTTGCTTACAGGTTTTTACAGACAGACTTTCTCTATGATGTTTTTGCTAAATGGAGTGCTCAAAAATCCCTTCTGCAGGGAAAATAAAAGGTGGTAAGTGTAAGGCAGCCCTGGCTTTTGAGCTGAAAGAACAGGAGATAATTTGTGTGGATACACAGTGCTGCAGCTGGGAAAGCTGATCACTCCCCTTTTAATTTAGCTTATTCCAATGAGCTGAGAGCAAGAGCTGAATGCCCTTTGCAGCCTTTCCAAAAAGATAGGAGGGTCTGGAAAGACCAACATCTGATAAAGGGGAATGGGAGCACAGTTTGAGAGGCTAACACAGTGAGGATACACACAATCAGCAGCAGTTCAGCAGCTGACACTATTTCAGGATTGGTTTCTGACTGTGGGATACAATTCCCGGCTAAATGCGTGAGTTTGGCATCATCCAGTTGCTCCTCAGCCCACTGATGTGCTGCCCTGGGTGCTGAGGAGGGTCCCATATCTGTAGGGATTCCCCTGCAGGCTCCAGGAAGGCTCGTGGTGGCTTTTGGAGCCCTGCAGTGAAGCGTGAGGGCCATTTCCACCCTGCAAAACCTCAGCACCAGCTGTAATATCTTACTCCTCCTCTGACAAAATCAGCTTGCAGCTTTGCTGTAGGAGATACAAAAAGAGCACTTGGATGGGCTTCTCATGCTTTTCCTCTGCTTCAAAGTGGCCATCAGTCTCCACAAAATGTTTTGATATGTCTTACATCGTCAGGTTGGAGAATGTTCTCATGGTTGTAGCCTTGACAGGGATGGTGCAAAAATGGAGCTGGGGTAGAAAACAGATACTGAAATGACTATATGAAAGAAACAATTTAATATTGTTATGTACCTAGCAACTTCTTTCCTTTCCCTGCATGAAATTTACCCCCTGGAGGACAGAGAACCTACCAAAAAACCCTACCGAGGTCCCATTTTGGGAAATCAAAGGAGACCTCTCTGAGCAGAAAGCCAGAACACAAATTCCTTCTTGTTCACATTATTCATCCCACATAATGTTACTAGAACCTGTTGAGGAAGGCTCTGGTTTTGCTTTTCTCTGGGCTTTACATTCACTTTCCCACTTTGCCTTGCTGGGGGTGGAGGCCATTTAATGTCCAATTCCAAGCCCACAGCATGCAGAGCATGCTGCCTCTCTGCACACCCCACCCCACACATCAGTGTGCAATTTGTGTGTGAGGGGGGCACTTTTGTTCCTTCTCAGATTGATTTTTCTTTAATCTGACACGAGATGTGTCGACAGAGAGGACACAGCTGTTGGAGCAGCACAAAACCAAGCACGTGCAGTGATGGAGAACAGCAGCGCATCCTGTCTGCTGTCAGGCCTTGCTGTACATTATGTCATGTTTGCTGCCTGCTTCTCTTAGAGGAATTAAGAAAAAATATTCAGGGAAGAGCCATTTTTAACATGCTGTCATGAGAAACAACTGTGCCTGACCCTTCATTGCTATCATGTCTATGAAACCCCTCATGACTTAGATCACATGTGAAGCCTTTCCTTTCTGTTGTGGTGTTTTGGGGTTTTTTTGTTTGTTTATTTGTTTTTTTCCCTCAATTTAATAAGGTGCCAAACAATCTGTCCCAATTCTCTGACTGATTTATTTAAATGCCTTGTCTCAACTCCTGGAGCTTGCTAAAATATATATAATTCAATCTTATCAGATCCTGTTACGCTGCTTCCTTGTTGACCATACGGTGAAAAACTTCTGAGAAAGGAAATAGATTTAGGAAAAAAAAAATGAGAATTGTTCCTTGTTCTGAATGATATATGGGGTTTACTTAGTTCCTACTGTTTCCTGAAAGGGCACTCTGGAGAGTAAATTACTCTGTTAATGGTCAAAAGACGTGTGTCTAAAACAGCTTCTGTCCTACTGTTAATAAATAATCTGCAAACATGTCACACTTCTCAGCTTTTCATTATATTAGGAGAATGCAGGCTTTTCACAGTCCTGTCCCTGGGTGTGCATTTATTTTATCTATCTTCCCTCATACACCAATAAATAGAACTTTTCTCCCATACTCCAATGAAAAGACTTGTGTTGGTCATGTTCATAAGCTTTTCTTTTTAAAAAACCTCCAAAATCAGTTGTTCCTCAAATTAGCATGGGCCTTTATTTGGGGTTTTTTTAAAGTTTATTTTGGTTAATAAGCCTGAGAAGAATTTAAAAAAAGATCTCTGGGAATGAGGTCACAGGACCATCTCAGACTCTCAGTTCCTGCACCTTACTGAGATGAATTGGTGTATGGGAGCCATGTGTCCCATGGCAAGCACATATTGGGTGGACTAAGATCAAACTGCTGTCACTTTTTGGCTTACAAACAATCCAGAACTTGCTGACACTGAAAAAAAAAAAAAAAAAATGAACAGGCTGAAAGCACAAGCAAGAAAGGGGATTATTGTGGTGTAAGGATGCTTTTCCTTGGAATGTACAAACAGTACAGATGACAACACCTCACAGCTAAAGAGGCTTTTTGACACTGGTGGAGACTGAGTGATGTTCCCCTGTTCCACTGTAGTCCTGACTGTGTAGCTACACTAGAAAGATGAGGTTTGGCTTCAAAGAGCTGTTTCATTTCTCTTTTCCTCTCATCTCTGGTTATTCCTCTTCCATACTCATGGTTTATTCCTCTTCCACTGTGCCCTTTGTTGCACCTCTGAACTACCAGCAGACTTGGCAGGGAGATGAGACACAGGGATGGTTTCACTCCTAAATGTTCTTTATCCCTGCCCTCCCCAGGTAAGTCACATCCATCCCCTGTGGGGTGTCAGAGTGGGACAAACCAGTCTGGAATGGCCTTGGGGGCTCGCTGTGTTTGGAGGGGTTTGTCCCCGGCTGTGGGGCACAGAACAGGCAGTGGCTGCATCTCCTCCCGAGATCTCAGGGCTGCACCATGTAACACTTTCACAGTGAAGAAAGAAGTGTGTTTTTCTCACCTTGTTATCCTTCAAAATATTTTTTATCTGACAGCGTTTAGGAGCTGATTGTCTGGAGCATTTTGAGGCACTGGGCACCGATTACTCAGTTTGCTTCAAAGTTTCTTAATGGAGACAGAAAACCTTTTATCTGAAGAGACCTGGAAAGTGCTTTGCAAACAGCAATTAACCTCCATGCCATTCCAGTCAGCTGTCAGCTGTTAACCTTGTAAGCTCTCTCCTGACTACTTTGCCTCTGTGTGTTTGGTGCCTGAACCTTGATTTAACACAGGAGATGTTACCACGGTGTTTGCTAAAACCCTTTCTTGACCCAGGGAGAAGCTGGACGTTTGGAGGTCATTTTTGGTTTGTAGTGTAAAGGGGAAAAGGAAAGCTTTGTGGATCCCAGGTGGGTTTTGTGTGGAGAAGGGAAAGGATAAGTCAGTACTGGCTATTTTGCCCCCTCTTCACCCCCAGTTTCAATATATTGAAGGGTTTTTTTAGGGCTTTGCTGGGCAGAGCTGAGATTGATCGGCGCAGTTTGAGGCTTGCAAATCTCTCAGGATGCCCTGGCTCAAAGCAAGCGTCTCTCCTGGTGAAATATTTTAACCTGATCAATAACTGCTCCTTTTGTTTATAATTTAATTACACTGTGAACAGTGGAAACAGGCAGCTGAGAGCTGATCTGATATCTGCAGGTTGCTTCCTGCTCTGCCTTTGGGGAATGAGGTCAGACCTTCTAGGCGTTGGTCATGTTTGCTGCCATCCTGTGTTCCACCAAAACCAGGACAAAATTGGGTTTATCTGTGGCCAACCAGCCTCCCAACATGCACATCTCCCTAACATGCATTTATTAGCTGGAAGGACAGCAACAACTCTCCTGCCTCAGTTTTATTGTCTCTTCCAACACTAAAGTGCTGTGTGATGTTGAGCCATCGCTGAGCTTCTCTGCAGCTCAGTTTTTCAGTCCCAAAGGAGTGAAACAATATTAACCTGTTGTTCAGGGGTGATACAAAGGTGAATTACTATCTGCAAAGTATTCATAGATTCACAGGTGGGAAGTGCTTTTTTCCTGTCACAAGCTTAGCCACAGAATGCCCCAGTTTTTAAATCTCATTTAAACAAAAAAAAAGTAGGTTATTTTGGTTTTATTCTGTAGTTCCCAGGCTTCAAGGAGATAGATATTTATGGCATGATAAAATAAATTAACTGGGTATTCAGGTAGTGAAGGTAGACAAGGGATATCCCTGACTCTGGACCTCCAATGTATTTTTGTTTTCCTCAGTACTCTAGAGACCTTTTCCTTCATTAAAGTTTATAACAGGAATGTGAATAATTTGGTGCTGATAGTGGATTCAGGAGAAAGAATAAAGGTAAAGTGGAAAGCTGATGCTTCTGAAATAGGAATACTAGAAATCAGGGGAACTTCTACTGTTTGATGCACTCTGATGTGGGCAATTTAACTAGTGCTGAGTGGCAAAGGTGGGAAGAAAAGCTGGTGGTGTTGGTGAGACGTTAAATAGCTGGGGATGGCACGGTGGTGTGTTCATGAAAGCCAGCCCTGCTCTAATACGCTCCTGTTTTCCTACAACTATTTAAATGCAGACGGTAAGACTAATGGCTCCTTGTGCTCCATTCCTGTTGCTGCTTTTCCTACAGGTAAAATACACAAGGTCATGAGCTGGGCCGTTCGCCAAGGAAGTAAAATTGCAAAATCTTTATTAAAGAAGAGGAAACACTGAGAGCAATGTGTCTCTGGGAATGGATTACATTTTCTTCTAATTATCTAGAAATATGAAAGCTCTGTGCAAGGGAATTACTTCAAGAATTAGCGTGGGATTATGTATTTATCCATTTTAAGGAAGGCCAAATTTACAAAGCAACCGTGATCTGCTTATGGACTGGTGCCACCAGGGACTGAACTGCATCACGGCTGTTTGGGGGCTGGATCTGCCAAGGGCTGATTTAGCAGTTTGTCCCCTGTGCTGAGCTCAGCCTGAGAGGGGGAGCAGCATCCTCTGTCAGCCACATCAGCTGCTGCCTGAGCAGGGCTGCTCTCTCAGGGCTGCAGGTATTCACACACAGGTGGTACAAGCTCATGCCTTCTTGAGCCAGGGAGAGTCTTTGATGCTCACAGGGTGCATATTTAAGAGATTTCTGTTCTGTTCTCTCATACCGCTCCGTGGAGACCATAAAGGGCTGGTAAGGAATGAGGTGTCCAATATGGGTTAACTGCAAGTGAGAGAACTGAGACTGCAAACCTACTTAAATCAGATACTTCACTTTAAAAAACATCAAAAAGGAAACAAATGCCCACAAAATTCTTTCTACTTGTTTTCAAGGGGTAGCAATAAGCTATTGCTTCAAGACTTTTTTTTTTTTTTTTTTTTTTAATCATTATATCCTTGCTCATTTTTGGTATTTTCTGTATATAGATAGTGAGGGAATTCAGGAGCAGACAAGTTACAGACATTACCCTGTACCACTGTCACTCACTAGCCTCTCATCAGTATTTGTTTCTTGCTGTAGGTGCAGATAGCCTTTGATTTTGCCATTCTTGTAGGGACTTTGTGTCAGCAGGAGGCCATCAGAAGGAGCATTCTTCTCCCAGTCTCACTGGAGTTTGTTCTCTCTTGTTGGGATGCTTGTCTCGGAACACAGCTGCAGTTATATGGAAAGTAGTTCTCTCTGCACAGATATTCATGAATTAAATCTTGCATATGCAATAACAAATTTTTGCTTCTAGACAGGGTATTTCGTTCCCCAGGGTTTCATAACCCTGTAGCACAGGTGCAAGAATTGGTTCATTTCTCAGGGAAATTTACTCACCTCAGGGAAACATTATGTGTTACCTGCTAAATCCATCTAGCCAGTTTCTTATTCTGAGCTGACTCTGGGCTTTGCAAATGCACAAGCATTTCCTTCCCGTGTAGCTTTACATTATCCATTGAAAATGAATTATGCCTTCAACCCTCTAATTCACTTACTCTATTTCCAAATTTGCCTTATTGAATATTATGATCTTCTGTGCGTTCATGTTTTAATTTGCATTTGATTAAGATCCCCAGACCTTGTAGACTGACCTTGATCATCCTTGGAAGCAGAAAAAAAAGTGCAACCACAAAAGGATAGCAGTACACACACACATATATGTCTATCAAAATTTAAGCTGGTTTTTTTTTAATCATTTGAAGAAGAAAAAGGTCTCCATGTTTTAGCATAAACACCCTTATGTAGCTTGTTTTATAGTGTGCTCTCATTTGAGGTTGTGCTTCTGCCAGAATCTTTCCCTCTCTAAACATTAAATTGCAGAGGCTTGAATTCTTCATCCCATCTTCTCTTTGACTCAGACAGAGTGGTGTGAACACTCTGTCTGCTCCTCTCTGTGCTTCAGGATTTTTGTGTCTGTGGTTTAGAATTTCCCTCCAGTTTTAGCCCTAGTGAAGTCAAGTGCAACTTTTCCTTTCTAAAATGGAAAATGTGGCCACAATTTTACCGGTGATGGCAAAATAACAGTGTTTTAGCTCTTACTAGGGATGTTAGTATTCCCAGAGTCACAACAGAGTATGGGAAGAACTGAGCAGTTTGTTTGGACTGCAATCAACCTTTTTCCTCCATTTTTCTAAACCTAAGTTCTCTGTCCATGGTATTGCAATACTTGTGGGGAGTAAAAGTAACTGTCCACTAACTGAAACAAATAAACAAATTTATTCCTCGAGGACTGTAGGATTACCAACTAGGATTTTCCTGAGCGCTTTACAGACCAAATAACATCACCTGCTCATGAAGTAAGTACACCTGGGTGGCATGCATCCAGGGATTTCTCACTCCATGAGTTGCCTGTGATCAGGTTGTGATTTAAGAACCCATGCTTTTTACAGATTGCTGCCTATCCAAAATTGCCAGGCAAGTGTGTTTGAGCAAATTTCAAAGTTCTGCTTGAAAAAGAATTCTGTGATTTCTTATTTACACAGCAGGTCTGAATTCCCTTATCCCTTCAACAGGAATTCTCTCAACCATTGCCTGTGCCTTATTTCTTTATTCTTCCTGCATAGCTTTTCTAAACTGCAGGTGAGCTGTCTTCTCTTGATGAAATAATTCCAGTTTTAAAATGAAGCCAAACTAGCCTGTGAATCTTATTTTCTGCTTTTTGTTTAAATAGTCTGGCTAGCAATAACACTTGCAGAACACATACAGTAACAAATGCTGGATCAAAACATAGGTGAGAACACATGCAAGCAATCCTGGATGCCTTTCCTTCTGGATTCAAAGATCTGCAAAGACTGTGGTGGATTTGGGCCTGCCAAGGCACAAAAAAAAAAAAAAAAAAAAAAAAAAAAAAAAAAAAAAAAAAAAAAAAAAAATCAACAAAATTTCTTCCCCCTGCAGAGGACGGCTATCTGTGTGTATAATTCTTGGAGAAAAACCAGCTCCACACAAAGGCCCAAGTTATTTCTTTCTTTCTTTCTTGTTCCTTTTCTAACAACTAAAGAATATCTAAACTGTGCCATCCATGCCAGACAATGGATAAACACCAGCCTTCCCCGAGATGAACCTCTTTGACTTAATGACTGAACTCAGATTTTGTGATCCTGGAATGGCAGGAACACATCAATTCTTTGCTTGCTCATGGCCATTCATTTAGGCCTTATCAGAAATTTATTTCAGGAGGATGAAAGACTTGCTATTTTTTTTTTTCTGTCTCTTGCAGACACGTGACTGAGACAGGTTATAGATGGATTATGGAAAAGATGAGTTGTTTGGCTCCATTTTGACACCTTGCTGTGCTTTTTATTAAAACATATTTCTAATAAAATGCAAAGAGGCATTTACATCAGCTGAGAGTTTGACCTGGGGACCTTGTAGCTTTTTGTGGAGACACTGCCCTCATATAAATAGCTGTTTGTTCGTGCTCTTGCTCTATTCATTATGGTCAAAGTCTGAGCTCATGTCTGTTTCTTAACGCACAAAAAGTCTATAAATTCAGCGATGCTTGAGTCATTGGTGAGTTTCATTAAGTCTGATGTTACATTATGATAAGCCTGGACAATATGAATGTTAGCTTTTTAAGATCCTATCTCAGGGAAAAAAAAAATAGAAAGATTCTTTAGCTATTTTGAGCTTTGCAATTAACCACAAATGTAAATCCTCACTGTTAAAGAAAATACAATATATCCCATTACCAAAAAGCAGCAAATGGGATTTAGCTTGTGTTAGAGAAGACATGCTGTCGTTTTTGTTTTTCATTACCAGAATAATTGTAGCAGATTTATTTAACCAATCATTCATCAGCTAGTTTACAAAAGCTCCTGGGGCTGCTGCAGTTGTTGGACAGTTGACAGAATTATTTAGCTGATAAATACAAAAGATAATTTGATTCAAGCATGATTTCTGTGGGACTGAGAAAAACACAGCGGTTGTTTTGTCTCCCTTTGGATTCAAAGAGGATGCAGAATTAGATCTTGGAATACGAGCTGGTTTCACAGTTGGCCTCTGGAAATATCCTGCTCTTTTAAAAATAATTTTAGTCATTAGTTCTGTTTGTAGTTAAATAAATATAGCTACATTTTGCACTAATTATGCCCTCAGTCCAATAAAGCACTTAACAGGTGTATGACTTTAGAACGTGAATAATCCTGCTGGCTCGATCTGTGCATAACAGCTTGGTTCATCAAAACACAGTAAGTGCTTTAGTCTCACCAGAAGCACTGAGTTTTAGGTGTGTGCCTGAAATTAAGCATGTGTTCAATTGTTTTGCCTAGCTGGTGATGAAAAACAGCCTGTTAAATTAGCTGCATATTGGAAAGCTTTACTGGGTCTGGGGCTGTTGGAGTAAAGCTTGGAGAGCCACTAATGCATAATTCACTCCCTGGTACAAATGACCTGATGTAAATGCTGAAATTTACTGTTGGGGCTAATTGTTGTGGCACATGGGGTGCTTAGTAAGATTTTTTTGCTTGTGGATCTAAGGTGACTTAGAAAAAGGCAAAAAGATTGGTCAGAAATCTGGAAAATGTGAGAAATTATAAGCTGAGGGGATGTTGTTTGAGCCCTTGTTTTGGAGGTGTCCAAGAGCAGGACAGTGTCCCCATGGCTGAAATCAGCCCTGCTCTGGGGGGACCTGAAACTTTTTCTTTTGATTCCTGAACCCGGAAAGAAGTTTTCCTGGTGAATATCTGAACAGTTCCCATGCCAGTGGTTTTATCATTAAACAAAGAGAGCAAATACTTCTGATCTCTTTTCTCCCTTTTTACAAAGGAAACCTTACTGGAAATAAATGAAATGTGACCCCAGCAATGTGTAGAGTGATTTTCTTAGCTAGGCAAATGTTTAATATTTATTTTATTTGCCTTGTTGGAGTCTTACCTCCCAATTGTGGAGGTAATCTGTTTTACACGGATTAAAATGAAAATTTATACTGACATGATTTCCTGACAAGAGTCAAACAACTCAGGGGCCACAATAATACTGCAAAGTACAACTGTTTTTTTTTTTTTCCCTTCTCAAAAAGCCACACTTCCCAAATGAGTTGGAATGTGCTGAATAGAAGAAAATGGTGCAAGATTTCCTTTTCCAAACATGGTCTTTTGTAAGTTGCTGTGAGGGGGATCTAACAGACCTAAACTACTCCAGTGAAGTGTGTAATGAAAAATCCTTCACTTAAAAATCTCAAACTCCTACCTGGACTTTGAATTCTGAAGTCACCTGTGTGTTATGCAAGTTAAACCTCTTTATTTAGCAGGGAGAGCACAAGTGTCACATTGAGATGTAGAAATCGGCCATGGAAATCTACCAAGGCTATGGTACAGGTGGAGCCAGAAGATCTGTTGTCATTCACCCTATGAATCTCTTTCCTGCTGCTGCATTAACAAAGACCTAAGAAGACCATTCCAGGTTTTCCATGCCTCCCTCTCTGCTGGGAGCAGAAATTTAATTACCTATAATATCTTCCTTTGGCCTCTACATGTTTTCATCTGCAAGGTCTGCTGTTTGTCCAACTCCAACCCAAATTTGTATTCCCGCATTTCACCATTTGGGAGCAAGAAATATTATTTTGTTTCTTTGTTTTGTTGGGTTTTGGGTGGTTTTTTTTCTTCCTTCCCCCCTTCTCCTTTCCTCCCTGATGAGATGGAGGAGCCCGTGATCTGCAATCTAAGACACTAATATTTTCCAGGCTGGCTTACATCAGTACATCATTATTATCATTATTATGCTCCCCTCCTCCCCCTCCCCCTTATTAATTTATTTATTTTATTGCTGGTGTTAAATGGTTTTGTCAAAAGCAACTCTTTACAGACCATTAATGCCAGAGCAGATGATTGTTTTCCACCAGCCCTCATGAATAATTCAAGCTGCCAGCTCACAGCCTCATCCTCAGCACTGAGGGCTCTTCTGAGGAATCTGGGTTATTAAAGGTAACAGTGGTGATGAGTCTCATCTTTGAGCAGGATGTACTCATTATTCCTCAGAAACAACTCTGTCTTGAAGCAAATCAGACAGTGCTGAGGCTCCTTCCACCTTCTGCTTTCCTCTACCCCTTCTGCTGCTTTTGATGATGTTACAGCTTTTGAGTTTCTCTTGTAAAGTTGAGGAATGTGATAAATGCTTTGGGACAAATGGAAGGAAAATGTCGAGAGGAGCGCTCAACAAGCAAGCTGCTTTTCTTTTTCCCCCCTGTTCCTCTTTCTAAACTCATTTATTTCACCAGTTCTCATGCTCCTTGCATGCTGGCTCTCTGCAAGCACTTGAATGAACATGTTTACTGGCAGAAATACTCTGGGATTCAGGGAATGATAAGACTGGAATATTAAAGCAATAAAAACTGTATGCATATTCATATACCAGGAACCTGATTATTAATTCTGATAATCTGTTCTCAGCTGTGTTTACAATGGTGGTGAAATCCTATAAGTAAATTGTGAGGTTAGTTCTGAAGCTGGCAATTGGTCTTACTCATGCCAATCACAGAAGAGAACTGGGAAAATACTTGGAAAGCAGCCTATTCTCTTGGATTCACCAGCATTCAAAACAACCATGAGACATCTAGGCTCTCCAAAATGGTATTAATATCACTGTACGGTAATAATGTCATAGTTTTTTGTTTTCTTTGCTTTGAAAGGTGATTTCATATTAGATATTCTGAGGTTTTGTGAATATATTTGTATAAAAATACAGTAACAGCCCTAAGACTTATGCACAGATGAGCTGCAGGTGGCTTATAGTCCAGCCAAGTGCTTGCAATTTTAGCAGGCGAGTGGAGTTTAGTCCCCCTCAAGTCCTAAAGGGAAGCTGTTGCTCTGGGCTCTTTGGATGATAAACAGTGCATTTCTATTATAATGTGAATGGCATAATTACCAATTACTTGATGTGGTTCTATAGATTACTGGAATGGACTGAAAAGATGGATTTTTTTTTTTTTTTTTTTTTTTTTTTTTTTTTTTTTTTTGTATTTCAGATACTTGTGCACTATTTTTGAATTTTTTTTAATGAATGTGGATTGTTTAAAAAAACCCCCATAAACCTCCATTGTTCCTGCATTTTCTGGAAAGCCTTTCAAGTACTGGGAAATATCAAAGGCAGTATTATACAAGGAGCCAACTAAAGGAAGAAATCTTCAGTAGCTGACCATAAATTTTTCAGTTAAACCCATATTTTTCTCAGTTTCCCAACCCACTTAGAATGAATACATTGCCCCTGGGGACTGGTAGAATGCCTGCCACTGATCACATCTCCTTCATCAACCCTGTTCTGGGGATGAGGAAGGACTGGTGTCCTTTCACACCCTTTTGAGAAAGCTAAATGTCTCCTTTCCTTCAATCTATTCAGTTTATTGAAGAGGAGGTTAAGAGGTGATTTGATCCACTAATAGATAGTAGACAGCTCCATTAATCTAGAGGTGGGAAGTAAAGCATGTAGTGAGATCCAGTGGTAGGAAGGTAAAGCTGCCTGGAGTCGAGCTCTGCTGTTTTTGACACTGAAGGTCACTAACAACTCACCCAGGGCTCCTTGAGGATTTTCCCTCCTCCGTGTAAAATACACTGTCCTGAACAGCAGCTGTGACTTTGATAGAGAAATGACCTCTTGGAGTGGAGTTTGCTGACTTCTGTTCTGCAAGAGAACAGAGGGCTGGAAATGGGCTTTTCACAAGGGCATGCAGAGGTAGGACAAGGGGGAGTGGCCTTAAGCTGAAGTAGGGTAATTTAGATCAAAAATCAGGAAGGAATTCTTTACTGTGAGGGTGGTGAGGCACTGGAACAGGTTGTCCAGAGAGGTTGTGGACTCCTTATCAATGGAGGTGTTCAAGGCCAGATTGGATGGGGCTCTGAACAACCTGGCCAAGTGGAAGATGACTCTGCCCCTTCCAACCCAAACCATTCTGTGACTGTGATTCTATGAACACATTTCCTTCTGGCCTAAGAATCTATGCAGAGTGAGAGAGACCTCCACATCCACCCATCTCCCAAGTTTTCAGTATTTAAATGTGAGGGAAAAGACGTGGTATTTATGATATTGTGTGTCCAAAGAACAACAAACAGAATGCACCACTATAACTTAAAACTAACTCAGAAGATAAACATGGACCTAAAACATCTCTGTTTGTTTGTCTTAATGTTTCAGACCTCTGTAAAGAGAGTAGAGAGCCTTTTTGTTATAATTTTCAGGCTGTGATGCTGTTTCATTTGTCTTAGGAGGGGGCATTGGGGAACCAGGTTAGTGAGGGCAGAACTCCTTGCATAGAATGCCATAGGCAATTTTTTTTTCCTTGTCACCAGGACCAGCACTGCCTGTTAATTTTCTTGGTGGTTCTGCTGCAGCAGAAAGTGTGGCTGATAACTGCTTATATAAACTCCTTCTTTAATTATTTTTCCCAGTTCCAAGATAAACTGAGGCCTGAGTAGGAGGAGGCCACAGAAACAACAGTTCTACCACTGTTCCACAGAGGTTCAACCCTTGCTTCTTTTGCTAAGCATATCAATGAGTAGGTGCCAATCAAGCCTGTATTCCTAATTGCTGGGGCTTTAGTAACAAGGCTTATAGAACTCATTTTAAGTAGCCAGAACTTGGAAGACAGGTTTTATTGATATGGATCTGCTCAACAAGCAGGTTGGGAACACGTAAAGGAAATACTGCATTTCTCTTTCTAATCCCCCGAGGCTCCTGTTTCCTGAAAAAAACACCTTCAGATTCTGTGTTTGATAGTGTGACACAGCTGACTGCCCTTTCCCCTTCAAAGCATGTAGGACAGGGCACTCATTTCAGGGGTGTTATTCTGCACTGTGTCATGTTTTTAATGAAATTGGTTAGTAGGAGGTGACTGAGGCATCACCCTCCCCAGGCAGCCCCAGATAATCCTCTTTGGTTTTGATGTCTGTTTTCCTTGAGTAGGAAACAAGTTGTTATGCTCCTCAAAATGGATTCTCTGCATATTCTGATTCACTTCAAGGTCACCTGGAGGACATTCACAGCAGCATTTGATGGAGATTATGCTCGAAAGGCGGGACTGAAGAGCAGTAGATAAGGGTTTAAAAACATTAAATTTGTTCACTTGCTAAAAGCATAAAATCACAAGGTTAAACTTCATTGTGTTCTGTTAGCTTGGGACAATGCTTCTACACAAATGTCAAGTGACGTGAATATTAATAAACCTGTACTTTAGGAGTATTTTTTTCCTCAAAGTGCCTTTTTGTGATAACAAATGGAAGTATTTGTAAACTCTAGTAGCTGGGAATGATGGGCAGATTACAAGGCAGCAGTTTGCTTAAGAAAAAAACCCCAAAAAAACTATAAAGCTTGGATTTTAGATTTTCAAGATTAAATGCCTTAGAGGGCTTTCATGCCTCAGACTTTGGCCAACTAACACAGAGAATCAAACCTTCTCAAAGATCTGTAACATCTCTAATTAGAACCTCAGCGGTGCAGGTACTAATGAACAGTAAAATGGCACATGCAGGAAGACTGGGATTTTAGGGTTTGGGCTTTCTTGTAAGAGTTTTAATCTTTTAAATATTTCATATCCAAAAATTAACTGTAACTGTAATTCTTTAAAATTTGTTAGCTGATTTAATACTTGCATTCCTACTGAGTCTGCCTCCTAAGATACACCTTCATCCATACTTATTCCATGCTGTGCTCCTGAACATGTACTGCTTTGTCTTAGCCTGTTACAGGCAAAAAAGGATGAATAGAAACTGTTCAAATATAGGCTGAGATTTAAACTAGAAGTGTCCTCAAAAGCTGGGATTTTCAGGTCTGTTTTCTCCTTCTGAAAAACCCATCAGTGCTGTTGATGAGGATCATGTGAAGCTGGTGTGAAAAATCTCTGAAAAGCCTCAGTTGTCCCAACCAAGTCCTGAACCTTGGTGTAAACCTGGGGAGATTTATGGTTTCAAGATGAAATCAGGTAATGCTGAAATTCTCTTGGGGTTTCAATACCAGGTGAAATATGTTGTTTATTCTTAGGTTTTCCTTTGAACTTGGTGTTTGAACTGCTAAAAAGAGATTATTTTGGGGGGTGCAAATTACTGCCAGATGGCAAAGGATAAGTGTCTGACAACTCTTCCATCCTGTAAACATTTAGTCTAGGTGAGTTTCTGGAATTGGAGGGTGGAAAACCTGCAGGGAGGGCTGGAGCTTTGCATGACATTCCTGTCATTGTTTTTCGAGATGGCTGAACTGGCTCAGGCTACCAAAGGGTTGATGAAATCTAAGAACATTCAGAAAATAAATAGCATTTGATTTATTTTGTAGCAGAGTGCCAAAAGTTGCAACCTGCACTGCTTTGCTCTGTGAAATGTTATGTGGCAACAAGTTCCACACCAAAAATAAAGATTTGTGCAGAAATGTGCTCATTTTAAATCTGCAGCTTGGTAAATTTAAGGTTCTTTAGCCACACTTGTTCCTAGAAAACTTCACAATTAGTGAAAAATTCAGGGACAGAATGGACTCAAGATGTTCTCTCTCGAGCATGGAACAGAACTTAACCCAGCTGTTTGAGTTGTATGAGGATGGGGCTGTGCTTAATTTTGTTAGTGTAAAATGCTTGTGAGTCTGCTGTCTTTAAATGCTCACACTGGAACTGGCTTTATGGCACAGATTAGACCTTCAGATTTCTCTTTAATTCAAAGTTATGAGGCCTGACAATGAGGAAGAAAAGGAAAAATCAGTGAATTCTCCTTTTTCTGTGCCACAATCTTCTTCTCTGCCTAGTTTTTTTTGTGTCTGCACAATTATAGAAATCCTGTGAAGGTCCTAGATGAAATTATTTTAGTGTAATCGATGTTAGGAAGTTTTTTGTGGAGTTCAGTCCCTTTTTATGTCAAGCCAGGCAGCACCTATTATGCTCCAAAACTTATTCCAGCTGGACTTCCTCACTGGGTTGTCTGACTTACTGGAACAGAAGATGCTGTAGATAAGTACCTAAGTCCAGAAGTAAAAGTCATTGAAACATCTTAAAACAAACAAACAAACCCCAAAACCCCACCCAAAACAACAAACAAAAGACCAAAAAAACCCCAAAAAACCCCACAAAAACCCACAAAAAAATACACACAAAAAACCCACAAAAAACTCCCCAAACCACCCCCCTGAAAAACAAACAAACAAAAACACCAAAAAAAAACCCCAACACAAAGAGGAAGAAGCTCTCAAACTTCAGCTTCTGACCTGACTGAAAAGGTATCTCATGGAAACCTGGACTGGGTTATTGGTTGGATTCCGTTCAGCAGACATGCACAGCTCTTCTTCACCTGCCATCTGAACTAGTGTTTTCAAGGACTGTGATTAATCTCCCTTGCTAGGTTGCTGCCTGAAGGAAAAGCATTGGATGAAAATCCCTAGAGTCTGAGCAGCAATGAAAAATATATATCAGTCCAGATATTTCCTTCACAATAACTCTGTATTTTTTTTTTCTGTACATAAAGACAATTCTAGACACACACACTCAGACACATTCATTTTCCATTTACAATTTCGAGATGAACTCCAACACCATGGGAACGTTATCTTCTTCTTTTTTTTTTTTTTTTTAAATGTGTGTGACACTGATCTACAAGACGTGACCAATGTGGTTCCAGCCACATCGTGGTGCAGTTTAAACAATAAAAAAAAATTTGGGCCACCTGCCATGAAAAGCTTCAGCTTGTGGCTCGACTGCTGGGGAGAAATTTCACAGGTCCCACGGAAAGCCAAGCATGAAAATATACTGTGGGACTGCAGCAGCTTAGGGGAGGGAGAATGTGCCTTGCAAAGTCAGAGCTGCAGAGAGTATTTCATGTCTTTGGCAAATGTGGTGTGCAGGATCTGAGCCATTAATCAAACACTGACAGCCGGCTTGGGGAAGCCGAGTGTCAGATGGAGGAGGGCTTGCAGAGCCACATCCAAATGGCATCAGGGGGAAAAGAGGAGGGGGGGGAAAAAAACAATGAAAGGAATGTTTATGGTGCTGGAACGATTTTACTTACACTTATTCTAAACGTTTGGATATTTATATTGATCTGAGTAGGAGCTGCTGCTGGGGGGGAGTTAAATCAGCGTTCCCTGTTGCCCTGTCAGGTTTGATTTATGCTGGGCATCTGACAGCCACTCAGTTCAGGAACCTTTCAGAGCCTTCTTCCCTACTTCCTAAGCAAAGCAAATGAGCTTTTTGAAAATAAAAAGGCAAGATAAAAAATACAGCCCACCCCAAAACAACAACAAAACCCCCTTATTCTGAACTAAATTTAGAGATTTCTGCACATCTGGCGATGTTAAAATCTCTGTGATGTGTGTCCAGATGTCTGCTTAGAGAAGGTGGAAGTGTATTCAGCTTGTTTACGTATAGCATTTGCTGACTTCAATTTTGGCAATCTGTGTAATAGCTGCTTTTGTCAAAATAGCATGGCTTTGTCTGCAGTTTCCCCTCCTTTTTAATATTTTCTCTTTCATGGAGTTTAAATATTGCATAAGGCAAGATAGATTCTTTTATTGAATTTATTACATATGAAAATTAAAAGGATAATCTGGCTTATTGCCTTCATGAATTCATGTATATGTTGGAAAATGCAGAGTTGACCCTTTTGAAATCCATGTTTTTTCTGCTTCATTTATTTTGGGAGGAGTCCATCCTTGGTTTTCCCAGTGATGAGATGTACATGTAGTCACTGATGTGAAAAAGGAGGTTTTAAATCTTGTGGTGCTACTGGAAATTAACAGAAAGTCATTAGCATCACTGGGGTTATGTTTAATTTTCAGCAATGCCACAGAGGCCAGCTGATCATCAGTACAGTAATATTTACATAACTCTGCTGGAGATCCGCAGCTAGGAAATGTCCTGAGGTTTTTAGTGGTTTTTCTTTTTCTTTTTTTTTTTTTCCCTCTTCTTTCTTCTGATTTACTACTGATTGTCTTCTATCACCAAAAATATTGCTTGCCTCTCACCCATCTAAGATATATTCCATATATCTGGAGACATAAATCATTAGTATTGGGATTGTTTATCAAAACTGCTTTTAGCATGTTCCTAAATATGGAGGCACGTGCAATACTCACTTTTATAGAGAACATTTATTAGGGAAAGGAAACTGTTTGTGTTTTGGGATGGGATCTTCAGGGAAGATCTGTTGGACAATACCATGAGGTGCCCTCTCTGAAGCTGAGTTTGGATGTTGCACTTAGCAGTTACATTTTACAACCTTCCAATCCCTTTCCAGGACAGAAGGGTCCCTCCAACCTGGCATGGCTGATGGGCAGCCTCAAATCCAAATCTGCAGAAACCCTGTAAGGGACCAGGGGCTGGAGCTGGAAATAGAATCAAGGTATTCACCTCTGCCATTCAAGGTGGTATACAAGAGTGTGCTTATGTCACCATGCAGCCTGAAATTCCCCAATTTGGTGGTACAACAGCTTCAGTGACATGAGTGCAGTGAAAGGACTTGCCATGGATGTTCAGCCTTTTTAAAAACCTTTGGAGACTTTTGTGGGCTTGGTTTGTAGTTGGAGTTCTCAGTTCCACATGTGCACCGTGGAAGCCTGTTGCCATGAGTCACAGCCATTATCCTAAGGGCAGAATTAGAAAATTGCAGTGCAACCTGCAGCCCTGCTGCAGATACAGAGACTGCAACCAGGCTGCTGCTTCTCTGGAAAAACTGGCTGGAAGATGGAAAAGCAAGTCCATTAGACCTCAACCATTTCTGTTCCCTAAGGAAATGAGCTCCTCTTGGTAAGGCAACGGCAGGATGTAAGATGTGTAGAAAAACCTTTAAGAGATTAGACAAGTTAAACTCTGTCACAGGCTATCTTTAAAACAGAGACAAAAGAGGAAAAAATAGGAAAAAAGAGGCTGAACTTCCAGTTACCTCTTGTGTGAAAAACAGCCAACTTAGCCAAGTCAACAGTGAACTCTGTCTGCTCTTCCCCTGTTGAAAAATTCAGGCTGGTGTCAGGGCTGTTTCTGGAGTGCAGTGCTGGTGCAGCGGGCTGCATTGGCAGGTAACACAATCCCTCAGCTACAACAGCCTCTTCCTTCCAAGGCATTTTCATTTTTACAGCTCAAGTGCTCCGAGGGTGCCAAAATAATCAGGGCTTTGCATTTCACGTTCTTGCCATATACGGCCTGGGATCTGATTGCTAATCCCTCAAGGTGGCAGTAGCTTAATTAAAGCTCTGTATCGGCCAGGAGATAATTGTAATGTCCTTTGAGTGGCTGCTCCTAATTTACGCCGTGTACAGCCTGATACAGTCATCTATAATGTATCAAAGGTCCACGCTAGATTTTAATGTAAAGCTGTGTAAGATAAATGAAGAGTACATGTGGCAGGTGCTCAGTACATGCATTTAGATTAAGCCCTGCTCATTGAGGTGGTGATTAGATGAGTTATGTCAGGGAATTGTAACAGCTTCGGTGGATGAGGGAAAGGTTATTTCGAAGAGCTCATTTTAACGGCGTAGCTGGCACATAATTCAGATATCAAACAATGAATGGGAGCAGGAAAGGTGCAGAGTGCAGGTGCTGAGCCCCGTGGACAGTGCACACATGCAACAGAACTTCCAGGACAGCTAAAAAGCTGTCTGAGTAATGCTCTCTCTGATTAGCTTTAAATACCTGGTAAAGATATTTAACTACATCAGAAGGGAGCTGAGAGAGTTATTTGTTCAGAAATGGGGGCTCGGTCATAGTTCATTTGCTCTCCCTGTGTCTCTGTAGAAGCAGGAGCATGGGGGTCAAATCCATCAGAGCAAAGGTGGAAGCACAAGGCTTGCCTTCCTCAAACAGTTTTATTTGCAAGAGAATCATTGTGTTTATCAAACTGGCAGAGCTTCTGAAAGAGATAGCTGGGACTTTCTTTTCCAGCACTGCAGCAAGCTCATACAGAAAATACACACTGATGGGTTTATTAACTCTCCAATAATGTATGAGAGCTTTTTGTCTGTGCTGTTTCTCCAGCTGGGCTGGGACAAGCACTGGATCAGAGGATTTGGTGAGCACTAGCAGGCCATGCCCTTCTCTGTAGACCAAGGGGATGAGGCAGCTCTAAAGAGTAGAGAACTTGAGGGCAGAGGAGAGGGCTCACAGCAAGGATTTCTGAATGGGAAATAGGTTGAAAGTGGAATGAGAGCTGTGCATGTGTAATGAGCAACTGTCTAGATCTGTTCAGCATGTATTTTTGTTTTGTATCCTCAAAGAAAACAGTGCAGCCTGGAAATACCAGGCTCTGGCACTCACTGCCCTCTGTGCTTGGGAACACACTCAGAATGTGCTGCTAGGTGTTCACAGGAGCCTCTCTTACCAGAACCTCGTTTTTGAAAGTTTTTTTCCTCCAGCAAGTGCAGTAACATGCTGTGAGGTTTTGCAGGCACTCTTGCTGCATTAGCCATTTTCACCTTAATCTTTTCTCTTAAAGGTCAGTTGAGATCACAGCCCCTGTTACGCCAAGCACAGCACAAGAAAAGGCAAAGTGGGGAAAGGGTGGGATGTAATTCTGCAGGGTGCCTCTCAGCAGGTGAAACTGGAGCCAGGTAGTGCTGTGAGGATCCAAGCCTTAAATCAAATGTACATGAGAGGGGAATGTGCTTCCAGCTTCTCCTGGTCAGGGATGAAAACTCCACAGAAAACACCCTCTAATAAGTTAATATTGAAGTACTACCCCCCTTTCCTGTCCCCCTAGCAGATTCTGGGGAGCTTTGGGAGGGGTAGGCTTCCAGGATAGGGAAAAAGATCCAAAAGAGGCTCCTACCTCAAGGGAATATTCCAAGGCTTTATTCTCAAAGGAGTCCTGGGGAAAGAGGGAGAACATGGAGGAGCAGGGGTTTTTATCTAGTCTCTGTCTGGGATGGCATACCTGGCACAGAGTCATAGGTCAGAGATAAGGGGAAGGTGGGGTTAAACTACATGGTTACAGGCTCTGGGGGGTTCTGAGGGAAAGACCATTCCCAAAGGAATACAACAAATATTACTGGGTGCATCTGTGCGTGATGAGAACCGTGAAATACTGGAGGGTGCCGGCACGTCCCTGCCTTCCCATCAGCAATACCCACTCTGCCTCACTCTGTGCACTCTATTAAACCTCACAAGCAAGACAAATACCCTGTGACAAGTGACCAATCTTCCATGTCTTGCTCCAACCTCACAAAACAGAAGGCTCCCCTCAGCCAAGGCTCCTGGAGGGAACATTGGAGCAGTTGTGTTCTCTCTTCCTGTTACACGAAGGCTTAGCAAACCGTGCCATAAAAGACATAACATTCAATTGACCTTTTGCTTATCTATAAACGTAAAATGAGCTGCAGAGACCCCGATTCACCGAGGAGCCATTTCTGGGGAATTTATTTCCTTTTGCCAGCCATAAAAATAAATTGCTCCACACAAAGAATAGGCTAAAAAAAAAAAAAAAAAAGCTGTTCGCCTAAAATAAGATTATTATGAAGGGGATGTTTTATCCCTGGGCAGTCACAGCCAGCCAAAGCGTTATCAAATTTTTATCTTGTCAAATTGCTAGGCACTGATTAGTGTTCAGGGAGATTTTGTGTGTTAAGCTGGCCTTCTGTAACCTTCTAGGGCCTGAGTACCTATAAGTGGCTGGCTTCAGGGATTGACTTCTATTCTTTGAAGGAGGGGTTATTCTTTTTTGCCTCTGTCCTACTTCTAAGCCAGATTTGCAGGGCAAATCTTTACACAAAGCATTGAAAGAATAAAAAAGTAATTCTTACACGTCATATCAGTCTATTTGGACAAAGCCAGGCAAAACTGTTCTGAAAGGCAATGGGAGGATCAGGCAATAAGTCAGGATTTATCCAGCCCATTTCTCTTTATGGAGCCCAGGACAATGAGGCTGGCTATCAGTCTTGCTAGGATTGTAACTGGAGAATTTGGCTCACTCACTACCAACCTTTCATTCTGCTTTTTCAATGAAATTCATAGTGGAAAACCCCCCTCATAATGACAAATACTCCCCTTAAAAGGATAAACCCCAGCTCTCTGTGTCTTGGCCCTCTATGATTAGAAGTCAGGTATTATCAGGATTAGGTGTTTTTGTGTTCATTTGTGTCCTGATGTGTCACATACTGATGGAGATGCTGGGCAGGGGGCTGGTGAGTCCTAGAGTCAGGGAATGGCTTCTCTTTTTGGTGCTGTTCTGTCCTGCTCTCTTTCCCTTTGCACTCCCAGTGCTTCAGCCAGACCAGGTTCAGCCTCAGGCTTTCTGCAGGTCAGGTTTTCCACCCGGCTGCACCTGGTTACACAAACACCACATCCAGCATCTCATTGTGAGGGACAGCTCCTCACATCTCGGTGTCTGTTTGTCTGATGAGCAAAGGGAAATGCAGGAACTGGGGAGGGGAGGTGGTGTGTTTGCCTTGGGAGCCAAAGTGCTTTGGTGCAGCTCTGCGTGGGGTCTCTTTTTTTCTCTCCTGTCGTGACAGTGAAGCACTAAATGAAATATATTTACTTTAGATCTAATCAGGCCATCACTTTGTGCTTTCTGAATATTTATTGTTTGCAAATGTATTGGGAGTTTAAATCACTATGTAATGGTGATTAATCTACTATATTGTGAAAGTTCAAAATAGCCTCCTCTGTTTTCACATGTTACTAATTAGGGAAGAGTGGATTAGTAAAATCTGCATGAAATATGTGTTTAGAAACTATGATTTCAAATTGTTCCACTTGGTTTCTCAGCTCCTACATATCTATTTCAGGATAAATAGTGCAAACCTCATTTCTTGTTCAATGGCCCCTGAAACTACAGACTACCCATGGTGCTGTGTCTTGTGGTAGCACTATATATGTGTGTGTGTATTTGGGTGTGTGTAAATATATGTAAAACTCAGATCTGTTTCTAAAGGGGCTGAGTTTTCTCATTCTCTCCAAGATGAGCATCATCATGAAAACCCCACATTGGGGCCTGGAGGGACCTGGGTGCTCTGAAATGAGTCTTTGACAAGCCTTTGGGGAGCTGGCTGTGATTTTAACAACTGGTTTGACTGCACTGCCTCCAACAGATCTGGATGAGGGGCCTACATTTGGCAGGAAGGCTTTATAGTGGCATGGTTTAACCTGGTAAGATGCTGAAGTAATTTTCATATTAGGAATCTGGCTTTGCTCTGCATGAGTACAGCATGTCTGCAGTTGAGGTTTCTGATGGGAGTGTTCTTAATATAGACCAAAGCTCATGCAGATCAATGTCTCTTCAGTTAACCACTTATTTTTATCAGAGTGATGCTGAAAGAGCAGGTTTAAATCACTCCAGAGTTCACGCTGAAGAAATCAAATCAGTCCTGAAACAAAAGATGACTAAAAGATCTCTGCTGCTAAATAGGGTCACCTCAGCCTGGGTACTGAAGAAGGATCTGTGATCAGCTGGCACTTTCCTTAACCTTTGTGTCACTCTCCTGCTCATGCATATTCAGCTCCAAAGGGATCAAAAAGAGCTCAAAGTCCTTTGCACAAGGATTCTTTTGCTCCCCTCTGTATTGATGGGTCTGAAAGTGACACAGAGCTGTGCAAATGGACTGTGATAGATCGAGGATCCTGTCTGGGGTGACCACAACTCCAGCTCCTTTCCTGCCTTCACATCTCTCCCCCTCTCCCCTCCTGTGGTAAATAGCCTCTAAAACAAACACACATTTTTAAGCATTATGTCACTTCTGGGCAGCAGCCAGGGGATAAGATTAGCACCATTGTCATCGGAAAGAGCAAGGGCTGTCTTTTTGATGAATGATATTGGATCCTCAGGATTTGTTATTTTTTTTTTTATTTAATGTGCCTGTGTATTTTTGGATATGAATGTCCCCAGATAGCCTCAGGATTGGTGGGGGCAGGGGAAGGAGAGGGGTGAGAGAGAGTGATAAGGGAGCTTTGCTGCCAGCCCATTTTCTCACGTCTTCATCTTTGTGGGGGAAAAAACCCCAAGCAATGAAACACAGGCCCCTTGCCCAGCTGGGTCACTCTTGTACCCTCTGTGCCACAAGAAAGACCAAACCATATTGAACAGTTAACATCACTTGGCTCATCACTCTTTTCTCTCCCCTTTTGAATATTTTATCCTTATTTAGCTGCCTGGCTCGCTGGAATACCAAAGGTAATGTCAGTCCTGACAAACTGGGAATCGTGACATTTTGAGCTGAGCAGCTGCTGGTGAGTGGCCATACGAGCCCACGGTGCCTGAAACCCCAAATATTTTCTTTGTCCCTTTGTCTGGTTTTCCTCTTCTTGTTCTCTTCTTTCCAGCCTCTGCTACGACCCCTGGACTAGAGGCTGCCCATTTTGTGTTCCGTGTTTTCACAGCACCTACTGCCATTTCTCACAACTGGGAGATCTCAGATTTGGAGAAAGCAAGTAACAGCATTCACATATCCAAATACTTCTTACAAATGTCAAGATGCCCCTTCAAAAGGGAGTAGGGAAAACAAATGAACACAAGATCTATTTTTTTTTTGGAGATACAAATCAATTGTAGCTGAACTGGGTGTTTATTTATTTATTTATTTTCCTCCCCAGACTCTTACTTTCAAAAGAAATAATGTGTTTTAAATTGGGGAAACACCCCCATCCCCCTAAACATAATCCAACAAAGAAATAATTGTTTCTTGGAAATCATATTTTAGTTGCCAATTTCATTGCTCAATTCAGTGTCATGTGAAGCAAAGACAAATGCTGTCAGTAGGAACAGCATGAGATTGCTTTGTGATCTTAACCCCCTGCACCCTTCAGATGGAGCATCTGTGGCTTCACCCAATGTGATTCATTAAAGGGATTATGTATTAAAACAGACATGCTTTCTATTACCTGAGAAGCAGGGAGCATCCTCATCACTGTGCCCTGATGGCAGCCTATGCTGATTTCACCATTTCTTTCCACCCATCAATTGTGTCCACTTGGTATCATTCACCTGGGGCTGGGGACAAGGATCCTTATTTCCACCTGCATTTATATAATGCCCAGTGCAATAGGCTGCTGCTCATGGTGCCAGAACTGCAGCACTGGAAAAATCCCAGCAGAAATCCAAAGTTAAATTTGAGATAGTAGTCTTTCTTTAGCATAATTTCTCCAGTATAACCCCTGCGTTCGCTGATATGGAAATTATCAATTCCCAGTGTTACTGGAGCTAGAGTGAAAATCAGCCTCACTCTAATGAAACAATTTCCCTCTTCTCTCTCAGTGGGGAAGCTCATAAGCTGTTCTTCTATTAAAGGGGGCTGTGTTTTTTGGAAAAGGGTCCCTTAAAGCACTGAGGATGAACACGCAGCACACGGCAGCACTGGGATCTCTGCAGTCTTCTCATTGTGTGACCATCCACCTGGGTCTCTTCATTCTCTCTTTCCAATTTATTTCCTTACATAATAATGACCCAGAGGAGGGTCATCACTTTGCAAACACCATTTGGCTGAATTTTGATGAGGGATTTGAATCACTCTGACAAATGGGAGCCTTCTGCATGGCTGGTTCTAGAGGTGGGGGAATGAGAAACCTCTCACTGAGCCTGGCTTGTGCTTTGTCCTGAAGGTCTTTATGTGTCCTGAAGGCCTTTAAACCTGAGCAGGCACATGCATGAAGGATTTAGCAATATTAAGGTTGGATGATGAAGGGGAAGACTACAGGGAATAGTAGCCTTCAGCAGAGGGAAGTTCAGATAATTCGAGCAATTACAGGCAGATAATGAATTTATTTTGTTCCTTCTTCCCTTTCCCTCTCCTTTTTTATCACCTTCTTTCCTACCTTGTACCCATCTCCTCATGCACCTGGGGTACTTTGGCGGGTGGGGGTAGTTAGGATTTAGTTGCAAGGTGCCTTTTGTGCTTCCCAGGGCTTTTGAAAGGGCTGTGAAAAGCCAAGAGGTAATTTTACCTTCTGCTGAAGGTTGGTCAAGCCCCAGGTGAGCTCGTGGTGGTCTGGAAATAGTGTTTTGAATGTGGTACTACCTGATAACAGTTTGAGTTATCAGAGTGTCTGGCTCTGGGCTATGTTGGTGACCCCCAGGCCACTTGGGATCCCCCAGTTCCAAAATCCAGCAGGAAAAAAAAAATCTTATCTAAAAGTTGAAGGGATTAAAAGCACTGCTACAGAAGCAATTAGTACTACCTCCTGTCTTTTCATCAACTGTGTCAGATGTGTCCTACCTTTGTTCTGGAAATGAAGATCACCTGGGAATCCTTATGCAAAATGACATTGCCAGTTTATGGCCTCCCAGCCCTGAACTTGTGTGCATTCTCACCAGGCTCTCAGCACGTTGGACTCCTATCAGTATCCTGGGATGTGTTTTAAATTAGTGCCTGAGGGGGGAATGGGATTGAGTCGTGCACCACATGCCCAACTCGGCTGAACTTTCTTTTTATGCTTTTTATTAAAGTTGTATATCATCAGGAGAGTGTGAAAGTCACATTAGAGAAGGGAAATCATCTCCCCAGCACTCTGGCTTGTCAGGCTATTTTGCATAATAACTTACGGAAATGAACTGGCCACTTCTGATACTTGAGGACAGGCTGGGAGAGCAAGAGCCTTCTGAGGGTTTTATCACAAAACAGCCTTATGTGGCACATCTGGTTTGCTTTAAGCATCTCTGTGTATTGGGAAGAGAGCAGCAGGGGATGGGGCGGGATTGCTTTATTTGAAATCTTTTGAGTCAACTGTTTATGATGAGAACAATGGTCTTGGGAAAGCTGCAACCAGGAGACAGAGCACTTGAGCCACTAATGTGGAAATTTCTGTTGGGGTTCTTCACCTGCTTTACTCCCCTGCTGTCTCCAAAGAGCAAGTCCATGTGAATGCTGCTGTGGAGGTGGGATTTACCTTGTGGAATAGCCTGAAGAAGGCTGAAATTGAAATCAGCCTCCTTTGCTCCAGCATGATCTCTCATTAAACATCCCTCTATGTGCTAAATCCAGCTGTCTAAATCATAGCTAATGATACAATTATTCAGCTATTGCCAGGGCTTGCTTGGTAATTTGGTGTAGTTGTGGTGAGCAGAAAATGGGTGCAGGATACTTCTATGGGGCAGGAGTCAGAGAAGTTCTGGGGAATTACTGCACCTGTGGCTTGGCCCAAGACTTCTCAAATTGCAATGCACAAGGTTCCCATTTGTAGCTTGAATTACACACCTGCCCTGGCACACGTTCAGGAAAAGACATTACTTTAGTCACCACCCATATGTTTATTGGCCTTAAATTGAAGAATGAAGCAGTGAAGGAGAGTGAAGCAATAAATGATTCTGGATAGCAAGGTGCTCCTTGGTCCTCAGTCCTGGAGCAACACCCCAAACACTGGGCAAACCTTCTGGGTGTACAATTATAAAAATACAGTTTTAGTCTCTGGGTCAATATGCTCATCAGCAATCTTTCAGAATTGTTTGGCTCTTCCCTGAGAGCACAGATTTAATACTGCCAAAAATCAAGCACAATGCAGATTTACTTTGCACATAATTAAATAACAAGCAGGGACAATTTCCCAACCAGACTAAATGCATTAGACTCTCCTTTAGTGTCCAAAGTCTCTCTGCTCTTACCGGCTGTTGTGCTTTTTTCATGACACAGCCTTGCAAACTGCTATTTTACATCTGAGATATTAAGGAAAGAAAACAATTAATTACACCTCCGAGCTAATTGGAATCAATACTTAATGTTTTCAGCTCTCAGTTAATTGCCAAATGATGTATCACTAGTTTGATGATGAAAAATAGATGGATATCTCAGGTTCTTCCTCTGGGGTGTCATTCCGTTGACGTAGTAGCTGGCTCCAATGTTCTCCTTTCCCTCCTGCCTGCCCCTCTGTGTTCTAATTCTCTTGCTTTACATGCCATGTCAAATGCTTGATAATTTGATTATCAAAATATAGTGGTAAGTTATAAAAACTGCAAGGCAGAAGATGGTATTTATTTATTTATTTATTGGAAGATATGAGGAGTTTTAAAGGGTACCCTTGGAAAATGCTTCATGTTATGGTTCTCTTCTGATTCAGCTGATCAAGAATTTGTTTTGTTCCTAGTCCATGGAAGAAAAGGGAAATATATCTTTACTTGGTTCTCACAGAATCACCCAGGAGTGCCTGCAGTAATTGAGTGCCTTAAATTGCAGCTGGGGGCTCTCCTGAGGGTTTGAGGTGCACAGGGAGGTCAGACCCTGAGTACTTGTTGATGTCCTGCTGATTCCCTCAAATAACAACTCTCCCCCAACCCTCTAAAACTTGCAGTGTGCTAAATGACTTATGTGAGCACCTCCAGCTCCAGTTCCTGAGGGTTACCCCACACAGCCACTGTGCCAAGCCCCAAGCTCTCCAGCTCGATGAGCAGCAGGACAATCTTTATCCAGCCAGCTCACACCGTGGTGAAACACACCTCAGTATTCCCATGCTCTCAGCAGGGCTGACTCACACAGCACAAATTGTTTCCACCAATAAACACTAATAACCAGGTGCCAAGTGTTAACTGCTGCCCTTGCTTGTGGCAATGTGGACAGGCTGAGCACCAGGAGTGGCTCTGGTCAGTGGAGGTGCCCAGAGGGTCTGACTCAAGTCTGACTAAAGGAAATCTGTTGGTGTTAATGTTATATAGAAATTAACACTTAGACACGTTCTGGTGGTATGTTGACACCCACAAGTTTTATTTGTGGTATCCAGCATTATTTCACTCTTGGAATAGTCATTTTATAAGCATGGTAGGGACTCTAGAAAATGTTTTGTCATTTCCTTTCCACTCAACTTCTTCCCAGGGAAACAGGCATGCACAGAGCCCTGTTTATGATACCCACATTAATAATCAAATGTGTGTGTGTGTAGGTGTGAGGATGGCAAATAAACACATCTTAAAACAAGATCTATCTCCCTTCCCTGAACTGGCATGCTCCCAAATGGACTCAATTGTAAAATTCCTTTATTCTGAATTTGGGTTTTTTTCATGTATGAAAGCTGATGACCCCACATGGAGTTAGGGGAGTACTAAATCCCTCCAAATATTTGGTGGTGGTGTGAGCACTGAGCAAGACCTAATCCATGGGAAAGGCAGACATGGACTCTCTGCCTGCATGCTGGCTTTCCTTGTACTGTCTATAGGTGGCTATAAACGAGTACCAGGAGCAATGCTTTTCTGTATCTGCTCTCAATTTTTCTTTCTGCAGCTGACAGCCCTTGTACATGGCCAGTTGTTCTGGTTTTTTTTTACAGTCCTGCTGTTTCTCTTTGATGGCTGTGTGAGGTTGTTCTTAGACAAGTCCTTGAGAAACAAGGATGAAACTTAAGGAAGAGCAAGCAGTGAGGTGCTCCCTCTAGTTTACCTGTTTTCATGAAGAATTATCCAGGGCAATTATTGGCTTTTCAGTCAAGAAGCAGAGAAAAAGCTGGAAGCAAATGTTGGAGAAGGGTTCAGCTAAAAACTCTGTGTTGTGTTGTATTCTTCATCTTGTGGAGCTCTCATCACTGCTGTGAAACTTTCTTGGTCGTGTGACCCCTGTGGCAAAGGGACATCTTTAGGTGACCCCTTGTCAGTGCTGGCAGTGAGCAGTGGCTGGGTCTAATATTCAGCTTTTCAGTACATGTTTTCTTCCTTCAGCTGGTTGAAACACTGGTAACTTTTTTTTTTTTTTTTAATAGAAAAATTGGACTTCTCATTGAAAAAAGCAGACCTCTACTATATCCAGTTCTATGCACTGTGAAAAAGGACTCAGATCTGAACGCTGTTGGATAAAAACAAAATCAAGACTAAAAAAAGCTCTTCCCCTCTTTCTCTTCCCTAACATTATTAAAAAGAGATTAAAAAAAAATTCATTATGAGATAAATGTAAAATAATGTGTTTTCTGGAGAGAAAATAGAATAGATGGATGACTTTCAGCCTAATTTAGTAACTGCCACTCAAGATATGACTTGGAAAGAACTTTCTAAAGCTGGAAAGTTATTCTAATGACATTTGTGACTGGGGAAGAATATGATTTTTTTTGTGCTTTGATTAATATTCCCTATTACATGAGGCAGCTTAAAAACTGAAGGAATACTTTATCAGTGTTGTTCTGCCATTCCTTTAATGCAAACCAAGCTCCTCTTGTAAAATGAAAAAGCAAATTGGCCACTGAAGGACTCTGGGCTTTTACTGACCTGCCTGATGCAAAGCTGAATGTGGCAACTCTCCTCTGTGCAATCAGATGTGCATCCACAGAGTTGCACCTGAGGCAACACAGCACATCTGGGAGAAAGGAGATGTGTTTCTGGGGGTGAATGTAAAACACTTCTCTATGTTTTATTCCTTTTTGCAGGAGTTGAGAAGCAGGGTGTGATTGTGTGTAAGCAACTCGGACAAAGGAAAAGAAAGGAAGAGCAAACAAAGAGGAGGAGGTGAGGGAATTCATCAGGGAGTTTGCTTGCAGCCTGAGAGAGCTGCTAGCACAGGTCTGAGGGATGAAATAAGATTTAGCATAAGAGAAACCTGTCTCTCAATTGTATCCAAGCCCCCCAGGAGACTCAAAGGCACAGGAATCTGCACATGGGTCTCTACATCTGGAAGAGAACATGGGGTGATGAATTATTCATGGATTTTCTACTTGTGCTCAGGAATTTCTCTTTATTCATAGTTCAGGAGCAGCAAAAAAGAAAAAAAAAGGGGATAAAAATTTGCATCACACCTGCCTTTTAATTTAGAAAGGTATTACTTGAGCAGCTGTGGGCAAAGTCATCTGGACTCCATGGAAGGGTTTGCAGGATGAGGTCTTGAGTCATGGCAGGCTTTCATTCCATTTTTTTTGCAATCTGAAATAAGGCAGAGGAAATCTGTGAAAAAGACAAATGTCTTGTAACTGAAAAATAGCCCCACAGTTTCCCAAACATTTTTAAATTATGTGCAGCTTCATCAAGTCCAGATAGATTTGAAAAAGGGTTGTGAAAGATGCATTTGCAGGGCTCTCCAGGCATTTGCCAGTGCCTTTGCTTTAATTTGGAGTTGAATTAATCTTAGTCTTCCAGGCTGATAAATGTAAAAAGTCCTCTGAGAAATCAATTGATTGTTTAGTATCCTTGCAAAATCTTAATGTAGATGAGAGGGGAAGTTTTGTGCTGACCAAAACAGAGTTGGCTGTAAAGGAAGAGGGCAAGGAATTCTTCTCCATGTTCTTGCTAATATAATCCCCAGTGCAATGGACTTGTTGCAAAAACTCTCTCTACCCTTCCCCGCTGGTTGGTATGCCCATGGAGCCAAACTCATCCAAGCTCAATCCTCTGAAAATAATATTACTTGGGAATTGGAGGCCCTAAGGTCCTACATGGCCTGAGGAAAGGGCCCTTCCAGAACCACGTGTTTTACTAATGAGGAATTTTGGAAACTAACATGTCCTGTCCAGTTTGTGGCCACTTATGTCTCCTGTGCTGTTGCACAGATTTGTCTGTTAGCTCAAGAGCCCTTCTTCTTTGCCAGTGCTCCTTCCCTCCTGCCCTCTCTCCTACACTGCATTAATAGAAAGCAACCTCATTACTCAGTCTGCTTGGGGACACACACACTCTTCAGTTTTCTGTTTCTTCACTGGCAGAAGGAATCGTGCTTCAACTTCCAAAGGTATGGAGCTGCTGTTCAGCCTGGAAGAGCTTTTCCAAACGAGCAAAGACTCTTATAAAATCAGGCTGCAGGTATGCTCACTGTGGTTTTTTTTTTTGAGGCATATTGATTGTTGGCGTGGTTTAGAAACATCAGCTTTTATTTTATGTTAACAGCTTCTGGGCTCATACAAGGGCAAGACAGAAACTGTTCTCAGCTGAAACCAGACACACTGGCTTAGAATAATCTAATAGGTTGGATGTTCACTCACCAGAGTCCCATCTTTGATTACCAGCTGGGGAAAAAGTACAGGAGTAAATGAGCTGTTGGACCTGAATTTGTGCCTTGTGAAGGTGCTTCCCTTGGATTTCCTGCTCACTTCCCAAATCCTTGTAAAACCTAATGCAGAAAAGGTTTTGCTTTTTAGCAGGACAAGGTGTGACACAGGATCCTCAAGGAATCTGTGGCTCATGTTATCTCCTGCCTAAAACTTCTGGCACAAGTCTATATTCATGCTTTCATCCCTGATAGTACTCCCTTCATCTCTGTGTGAAAGGCAGAGCTGTGAGAGGCTGATTTTCCATTGTGGATGTAACATAACTGTACAAGTTCAGGCTTGGGCAAGAATATACACCCATGTTTATTCAAACCCTGCCTGTCTTGTAGGACCTGTGTCTTTTGGAGGGAAGTGATCTCATCTCAGACTTTAGGCAGCACAAAACCTTTTCCAAACATCACAAATGATCTGCAGTGTCCAGCAGGGGGAAGTTTTGCTGGCTGGTTGGAGATTACCTGGCCTGGTGGCTCTCCTTGTCTTAGGGTAGTCAGGCAGGTGATGGTAAGAGAAAAAAAACCAGCAGTGCCTCTTTCTGATGGAGAGGCTGCCAAGCTGACAGGTATTTCTGGGAGCACTTTGACAGAATGCAGTAGTGCTGGCAATGACCCCCCATACAAGCCCTACACACTTCCCCAACTGGGGAAATCAGCTTTAGGCATGGGAGTGGTGGGGAAAGTCACAACCATGTCATACAGCCCATAAAGAGATCTTATGGATTCAGTGGGCAATCAAGGGGAAGGAAGACAGATGTTCAGTCTTACCTTGCAGCACAAACCATCCTGGGCTTTCCTAAATGAACTGGCAAAGGCTGGTCTGCCTCAGCTGATGTCAAAGTGCAGATTGGATTTTCTGAATGCTTCTGCTCCCAGCACAAATCAAAAGCACCGTTCCATGCCAATGCTCTCAGTAAAAATGACACTTTAAAAGGTCATGGCTGTGGAGTTTGTGTTCGTTTCAATTTATCAGTCTTGTAAAATTGTTGCATTCTTCTCTTCTCCCTGCTAGACAGGCTATGGATTTGTTATTCCTTTTATTCCTTTTCTTTTTTTTGTCAATCGACTCCTAATAAGGCATTGAAAAATTCCAAAGCAGATAATTGAACAACAGCCATTCTTGGTTCTGTTTGAACTCCGGGTTTTCTTTACTCTCTACCCTGGTTAAGAGGAAAATCTTTGAGCTGCGCATTCATTGGGAACTGGATTTCATAACAGTACTACTTTTTCTGGTAGAGACTAGAGATCCAGCCTAGCAGTAAAAGCAGAGTGATTTCAGAATTAGGACTGGGGCTTAGTTTTTACTTATTCTCACATGCTGAAATGTGCAGGAAAAATGCCTTGGTCTCTCATTGTTGGCACTTGCTTTTCAAGGGAAGTTTGTCCCTGCAGGAATCCTTGCCTGGGTGTCAGATGAAAAACCAGGTACTGCTGGAAAAGGAGGACATTTGAGTTCAGGAGGGGCATCATTAATGCACACAAGTTGTTTTGCTGTTGGGAAGGTCAAGGGAAGACACGACTTAAGGAAGGGTTGGTTTATTCTCTGCTTTCGAATTGTTGGTCTGCTGAGTGAGTGTTATGTTTTTCACTCTGGCTTTTCCTGGCAGGGGAGCAAAGGGTGGGCTTGTTGCTTGAGATGCAGGTCATGTTTCTTCCTGTCCTTTCCATCTCTGAACTGCCTTTCCTGGGAACTGTGCTCTCACTTAGGTTCAGGACCATAAGTAGACGCAGCTCTATGAAAGGGCTGTGTCCCTTCTTACTTCCCCTTGTGCTCCAAGGCACAAAAACAGCAAAATGAGGAGTTAATACATCAAAAACAGAGGGAAGGAGAGCAGCAAGATCGTGTTTCGAGGAAGTCTGACTGTGGCTGATGTTCCTCTCCCTGTTGCCTCCACGTGTTTGTGCTGAGCAGACAAGCAGGTTGGTCAGCACGAGCCAGAGCTGACCTCAAACCAAAGGCTCAGTTAAACTGAGATGTCTTTGCAGTCTGGAACCCTAAACAGTGTCAGGTTTCCAGAGCAGAAGTGAAGTGTAAAGGAAGGCCAGAACAACAGTATTAAGAAGCCAAAATTTCCTTCCTGATGGTTGTGGCTAATCCAGGTTCAACTTGCTGAAGGCTTTTTTCCCCAGCTGCAAAGCACTGACCAAACAGCAGTGGGAGAAGGTTTCTATTTTCAGTTTTAAAGCTGGAAGTAACATGTGGGAGTTAACACATCCTTTTGACCTCAAAGGATTGATGATGGCCAGGGAGGCAGCACCTGCCATAACTTCATTTTGATAAGAGCTGGGAAGGACCACTGTAACATTTTTGAGGCTCAAAAGTGGGTCAGATCCCTTTCTCTTTGAGGAAAGGATTAGAAGCCTCTTGAATTTCTAAATACACTGGGGCAAATGATGAACTGAAACACATCTTCCCTATAATTTTTTAATAGTAGACTAAAGAAAGCATAAAGACAAAATATTGAATGGCTTGCTACTGAATCCTTGTAGCAAGCCATGCAGAAAGTGTCAAACACTGAAGCATTTGAAAAGGGAAAGCAAGTTAATAGATGCTTTTATGCATATGCTTGGTTGTTCCTGAGCAATACTGGGGCTATGCACTATGATATGTTGTGTTACTTACTTTTATCCTTAACCTCAGAAAGTACAGGTTTGGATATGTGCTTCACCTGTTTATAGAGCACTAATTCAACCCTCCTTACTCTACCCTAGGGAAACATCCATGGCTGAGTGCTGAAAGAGGCGAAAAGAAAGCTGTGCTTAGTGTTTTGCCAGGTTTTCTCCCTGCCTCCAATCCATTCTGCAGCTGATTTGTTTGTGCAGGCCTTGGCTGGTGTTTGTGTAGAGGTGGAAGGTAAAGCCTGCAGTCAATGGTTGGACCTTCAAGCACTGAAGTGACTCCAGTGCTGGGTTGTTTTGTTGTTTGCTGTTCTGAGGGGACAAAGCACACATCAGGGACAGGGACTCACGCTGAGGGAAATCTGCAGCAAAGGTTTGGCTCTCAATAGTGTCAAGCTGAGCTGAGCGTGAGAGGCTTTTGTCTCCTAATGCAGGGACCTTAAAAAACTTCCCTGCACACTGGCAAGGGATTTGTTTTGGTTTCTTTTTTTTTTTTCCCCATTTATCTTTTTTTTTTTTTCCCTGCCAGATTTCATTAGTTGTCGAGGAATCACTGAGGCTTGATTGCTTGGGCTGCTCTGAGCCCCTTCCTGAGAGATTAGTGGGAGCTTTCCCAAGCTGTTCCCAGGGAAATATTTTGGGTGCTACACTGTCATATGCCTCAATGGTCCAAACTGTGCAGCTTTTAATTAACGAGAAGGCTGTGCAAGGAAGACTGGCTGATAGAAAGATTGCTGGTAAGCAGTGATCTCACAGAAATATTTATTTATCTTCCTGGAGTGATGCAATTCTCAACAGCAAGGCCCAGATTACCCATTTTAGGTGGGGAAGAAAGCTGGGTTTGGATTGAAAATTCCCTGATGGAGCTGAAGTGAGGGAGGCAATTGGTCTGATTCCCAGGTTCTCTCCTACCCCAGAGGCAGCCTGTGCTTACGCATTTACTTTGAATTTACTTTGAGAAAGCAGAGTTAAAACTGCAGGAACCTGAAATAAGGAGCAAGTATTATTAATTTGGCCAAGTCCTTGAGAATGCAGCACTGATCTCAGATTAAAAAAAAAAAAGACAAAAAACCCCCAAAAAACCAGAAAAACCCAAAACAAAACAAAAAACCAACCAACCAACCAACCAACCAACCAAAAACAAAACAAAAAAAAACCACAAAAAAACCCACCACAAACTAAAAAAAAAACCAAAAAACCCCCAGAAAACCAACAAAAAAACCACCCCCCAAAAAAAAACCACCAAAAAAACCACAAAAAAACCCCCAACACCAACAACCCCACCCCCCCGAAAAAAACCCAAAAACCCCCAAAAAAACAACACCCAAAAAACCAACATGTTAACATGTTGGCAAGGGAGGAATTGATCTGCAGAGAGGATATATTTCGATATTTAGCTCATATTCTCTACATTAAGGCCTTCTCAGATTTTGAATCTTATTTAAGATTCGGATTTTGAATCTTATTTTGAATCTGCTTTACCAAAGAGGATAGCATCCTGCAAAGCTGGATTGCAGGAAAGCAACGCTTCTCCTCGCTGCCAGACTATTATCACAGATGATGTTAAAAAAGAAACCACTGATTCATCTGCAGTGACTGCCAGGAACTCGTGCAAGCCCCACAAATCATGCTGCTGGGCAGACTGCACTCCCAAAAGCAGCTATTAGAAGTGTCGGCTGTTTTCTTGCTCTCCGAGTTAAGAATCGATTGGGAAATGGCAGAGAATATTCAATGCTTTCAGAAGTTGCTTTCTGATTAATTTCCCTCTGAATCCAGCTGTCTCCCTGGAGTCGTCTTGCTTTTAAACTTACAATGTATATTTATTTTTATAATCTGCTTTTCACCTGAAAAAGAATAATAATCCCCATTTATTTTAGGCTTGGCTGAACATGCACTGGATTCAGAAATTAATTTCTCCCTGCTCTTAGCAGTTAAGCTTTGAAGGATAGATCCTCAGCTGCTATAAATTGTTTAGCCTCACTGAAGGGTATTGCCTTGTGTCTTTAACCTCTGGAAGCAAATTTCATCTTAGAAACCATATGAAAATTGATTTTACTTGTCATTATCTTAATTTGGGTAAATGGTGTAACAGCTGAACTTTCAACTCAGTCCTGAGTGCACCCAGGGACAGGGTGAGCCCCTGCCAGTGAAGTGTTTTAGAGCCAAGGTGAGGGTGCTTAGCATCCTCCAGGGCAATAAATAATTTTTACCTCACCTTTTTGGCTCTGCTCTGGCACTGTTTCAGTCCTGCCAGACTCAGACCTTTGAATCTCAGACATCCACCTTGCAAAGTTCAGGTGCTGAAGTTTAAAGTTCTGAGATGATTAAACAATAACCCCTGGACTGGCTTGCATCTCACTTTCTGGCCCTGAAGCCTGGAGGGGTGATAATTAAAGCTATTTTTAATTTATCAGTTCAGGTTGTTACCTAGGCTCTCAGCTCCATCAAACTTTGTGTGAAGCAGCAAGAGCCCTTTTCAGGATTTAGCTCTGTATCTGGTGGATACAGATGAGGATAGTTCTCAGACAGCAGCTTGGGACTGAGCTACTTCTGCAGGTCTATGGAGAAGAGAGTGCAATAAAACCTTTGCCAGGCTATTTCCTCCAGACCAGGCAGTAATCTGTGGGGCTGATATAACCTTTGCAATTGGCAACATCTCTCTTGATAAAGGAAGAACCTCTAAAATTGGATTTGAGGGCCATTTAATAAACCAAAACTAAGAAAAAATAAGTCCAGCGGATTTTGTTGTATTTAGGGTTTTTTTCTGGTCAGGCAGCAGCAAATGTGGAATAAGGCTCAGAGCTCTCAAAGCTGCTTCTGTAACCTGTGAAATCATAAAAACTACATTGGAAATGACTTTGCTAGTTTTTTTTTTGTTGTTGTTGCTCCCTCCTTCTGGCTGCAGGCAGGATGTCAAACCTGCTGTTAGGAATTGCTGCTGCTGCTGGTTCCATACCCTCCTCTGGCAATTTATTTTAGTGCTTTAACTGGCCCTGCAGGTCACACACTCACCCCAGTCTTAAATCACGGTGCTGCCGGTGATGGGCCCTGAGGAAGCATTTGGTGCAGGAGGGGAAAGTATCACACAGTCTGGCATGTTATTGCAAAACACTGCAGACATGGATAAATTGGCATCTCTGCCTAGCTCTGCCAGCTCTGGAGTAGAGGAGCTGGCCTTGCCTGCCCAGCACATTGCAGGATAATTTATTAACATCTAATGGACTCTCTCATTTCTGTCTGTCTCCTTGTGAAAAGCGAAGGGTATTTCTTCCCCCTTCCCCTTCCTCCACCCATTCTCTGAAATGCTAAAGCATCTGGCTGCCTCCAAGCAAGGACAAACTACAAACACCTGGGTGCTGGGTTTTTTTGCTTTTTTCCTCCTCCTCCCCTCTCCTTCCTGAGCTCTGCAGCTGCAGGACGGAGCCTTCTGAGGCTGTGAATGGCACCTTCTCCCCGTGGCTGCCCTCGGATCAGAAACAGCCCCTGGCTCTCCTGGCTTGATTTAGAGGGTCCTTACTCTGGTGCTGACCTGATTACCTCATGATGAAATGATGTGGGGCCACGACACCGAGGCATGATGTCATGGGCCTTGACGTGTCACCAGAAGAAATACAAGCTTCCTGGTGCTGGGACTGTATTACAAGGTGATTTTTGTTCCCTGCACGCTGATTTAAGGGTAGGTAGGGCACTTATCCCATTCGTTCCTCCCCACTGAGGCCACCATGACCCCTGATTCTGCTGGGTGTTGGCAGCATCACAGCCATGTGGGGTGGGAGGTCTGGGTGTGCCCTAAAATGAAGGTGCTGGCCATGGGGCTGTGCATCTGTGCACAAAGCCCCGCTCAGCCAGCAGCTCTGCGCTGACTCTCAGACTCCTAATTAGATTGAAGCCTCTGGATATCATCCCATACCTTTATTTGAAATGATTTATCATGCCATCTAAATCAATCCCTGCAGAGGGATGTCATGGGGTTTTGTTTAAAATGCTGTACATACCCTGTCCAGTGCAGTAAATGTTCTTGGCTACTTGGGAGCCAGCCTTAGGAATCTTTTCCTGCCTTTTCCTGCACACCAGCTGTGCCTTCAGTGGAGGGCAGTCTGAGAGGTTTTTGTCTCCTTGGACACATATGGGGATGATGATTTTATTTCTCTTACCCCCCTGATGAAATGCTCCCTCCTGCTCAGAACCTGAGTTCTGGCTCCATCAGGGATCACACCAAAATCCTCATGAGTTCAGAATTCTGAGTTCAAGGCAAGGGGAGTGCAATTGCACGTGGAAACACAAAGAGCCATCTCTGACACAAAAAAAAAGAAAAATATCCTGCTATAATTTATGTCTTGTGTGCTTCCCTAGTGAGCAGAGCAGGATTTTTGCTCCTGATTTCACTGGAAAAATCGGGATCTGAAATGAAAGGTGACACAATGTGCTGCCCAGGTCTATTACTGTCAGTTGCCTTGAGCTGGTAGATAATTCATGGCAAGTAATTTATATAGCACTTTTACTTATCCTGCCCTTTATCTCATCTGTGGTCAATTTGTTGGAAGTCCTTCTAATTAGAGTTGTCTTTGCCAATCACATGGTTTATTTGTATTAGCTCATTGGCTAAATGTAGCTCTTACAAGGCATTAATGATATATAACTGTTATGAGAATAGGAAGAACTCCTTTCAACTGGAAATAATTTTTGCATTATTTAAGAAAAATGGAAGTCAGATGAAAAAAGAAATTTTTTTTAACCAAAATTGATTTCTTTTTAATTACAGAGGCTTTAAAAGATCTGCTATATAAAACTGAAGAAAAAAAAACCCCTAAGTGCAGCTGAAAGCCAGTGCTTCATTCTCTAAATGCTAAAACCAAACATTTTTATTCCCCACCACTACTCCTCATTTTTCTGACAAAGTAATTTCACATTAATCAGCCCAAACTTGTGAAATGTTTTGGATGGGAAAAAAAAGAAAAAAAAAAATAAAGTCAAGTCTGTAAAAAATTTCCTAGCTCTATTTATGATGATAAATTTGAAAAGCTTTTTCCTGCAGGATAGCAACATTATCCTTAAATGCCTTTGTTCCTTCCAGGGACCTCATTTGCTGGAGTATTTGCAGAAAAGGAAACACAAAAGAGAGGTGAACAAAGGGGAAGTGGTTGGAAGATTGGAGTGAATTGGAATATTGCAGACAGCAAATGGAGGGCAGGAGGGAAAACACAGATAACAGTGCCACCAAGCTTATGAGTGGATCTGTTCAGCCCTTGCCTGGGCTGGGCAAGGAGCTGCTTTGATGTTTCTTTTCCCTGGTAAAATTAGCTGATGAGTTGTGGGTGGGTAAATGAGAAATACAACAGTATTTCCCTGTTCTGCTGGATATCCTGGTGAAAATTGGCTCAGAGCTACAACCTTAGAGCAAATCCTGCAAAGATTTTCTTCATGTCTGTTTTGTGAGCAGTAGGTTTGGTTTCTGGCTGCTAACACAGGTCCTTGCTCACCAGCTCTGGGCTCCTTACAGATTCCAGCTCTTGGGAGTCCATGTGTAGCTACTGCAGAGCTAAGCTTCAAAATCACTGTGGAGAGCAGCCTTGTTACAGTCAGCTGGGGATCTGCCTGCTCAGATTATTCATGTAATCCATGCAATGTGAGATTTGCATCCAGACCTTGAGAAAAAAAAATTTGGGCATGTGATTTATTTACACTCATTTCCCTACTGATCGACTCCTCTCTACCAAAACACCCTCCAGCAGGTAACTCCGAACCTGATTTTCCTCTCTTCGTTTCTGCCATTCTAAATGATTTAACCTCTGAGGGAATTCTGGCTCAGCAAAGCATGTAGGGGACCAACACTGCCCTGCCCAACTGCAGTTTTGCAGATCTGCCTGCTAGGGAGGAAAGCTGAGTACTTTCCCCACTGCAGCATCCTCCTGCCACCTGGTCCCTCTGCTCCAGACAAAATCATCTGACGCACGCGCCTGTGCTTTTCATTCTGGGAACCGACTGCTTCCCCTTCTCCTCCCCCCTCCCCACCTCGCCTTCTTTTCTCTTTCTGCTGAATGTCAGAGCATATTGAAGAAGCAGCATTTAGTTATTTATTTTTAATGCTCTTTGGCATAAATATTCTGAGGGGCACAGACAGCGCCGGATCAATCCCGGAGTGGTTGGGCGGCGGGGCCATTCGCACCCTGAATTTAATTTGCCAGATTGATCTATGGAGATGAAGACAGGTTGCAAAAGACAAACAATCCTCTGTGCTCTGCTCTGGCATTCCCTGGCCCTCAGAGCAAGAAGGAAACCAAACTTACTGTGAAGATGTTGACTATTTCAGGCTTTGCATAAGCAGCAGCATTAGAAAAACCTAGACGTGAAATTCAGACTTGCTTGGGTGGAAGCCAGGTCTGGGTTTGGATTTGGATCCTGGCTAGCCACAAATCTCAGCCCTAGATTCAAGCTTCTGGTAGGTTTAGCAGTGTTTTGTATTGTTTGTTTATTAAGACACAAGGAGTCACATTCATCCATGCTGTTTTTTATTTAAATTGGTTAAAAACTCCAGGGGTTCTCTTCACTTTCCTTTTTCTGACTGTGGGGCAATCCAGTGCAGTAACAATCATCTGTGCCAGCAGAGAATGCAACCCTGTAGCTGGAACTGCTTCTCAATCATGGAAAAGAGAGGGGAGGAATTTTATGTGTGAAGCCTAATCCAGTTCCTATCTGTGACAGGGGGAATCTTCAGCCTTGGTCTGTAAAACAGGCTCCGGCTGCAAGTACCCAGCCCAAGGGACAGATGCATTTGGAGCCTTATCTAAATTCTTCAGTCACATTGTGCCTTCAAAAAGGGGTCAAAAAATCTTTGCTGTGCAGGCTTCCTACTGAGATTTCTCCCAAGCCTTCCTCCAGAGCTGCTGAGGCAGGGGGATGCTCCCTGCCACTTGCTGTGGCCACTGCTGGTGCCAGCTGGAGCTCAAGGACAAAGGAGCATGAGAAGGGGTAAATGGGATTTGGGGGTAGCATGGCTGGTGGGTTTTGTTTTACATGTGTGCATGCTGGGAATGTCTGAATCATTCAAGCAACTCTAACAAACTTCATGTGGAAGATCTGAGACACAGGATGGTGATTTCTCACTTTTAAGCTGCTTTTTACCAAATACAGCCCAGAATCAAAAGACAAGATCATCCCAAAAGCAAAGAGGCAGTTGGAGCTTAGTCTAAACTTCACATGCTTTTTTCATAATGTGCAGCTGGATTTATTTCTTTAGGTCCAGGCAGGACCACTGTGAGCTCTTCTCCTTTTTCCTTTGTGCCAGCTTTTCTTCTTCTCTATAATTAATAACCTTATAAATGCCCTTTTAGCCATGTGTTAAACACTGCAAAGAAGACTGAAGTTTCCCATGCCTGACTTCGTTCTTCTGAATCTGGTAAGGATGTGGATTAGTCTGATTTTCCTTGTCTTTTTCCAGTACTCAGTGCTACTTTCTAGTTTTTCCTTTGAGTGATGCTCCTCAGTAATCATGGCACTGAACAAGCACCTGGCATTTAGCAGTCTGCAGCCAGAGCAGTAGTTTTACCCTCCCTGTGTCAACCCTTTCCAAATGTTCTCTTTCTTCCCTTATGGCTGGCACTTCCCAGTAGGTGACAGGTGGTGAATTTATTTTTCAGCTTGGCTGTTGCTGCCACTACCCTGTGATGCTCCTGTTCCCAGGTAGACACTTTTCCAGTAATTTCCCCACATTTTTTGTCCTTGGGTGGCATCTAACAGGAGAATACTGAGTATTTTGGGGTTTGCCTGTTGCTTCCCCAGGGTAGGTTAAGCTGTGAGCAATTGATGCACATGGGGTGGAGGGAAACACAATAGGAATAAGAAATATTTATTTGTCTGCAGTGAGAAGTTTTGATAGAGCTGCATGTAGAGAGACCTTTGCTATTGCTTCAGCTGGACTTAAGCACAACCTGTTTCCTTACCCTCTCCTTCTGAGACTTTATCTTCACTGGCTTCAAGGAATCGTCCAAGTAGAAAAGCTTCAGCATTTTAGAAAAAAATCATACCCCAAAATTATTCATCTCACACATTTTTATAGGTATCAGTATCAAATTTGTCGTGTCAGCACACATTTTTTTTGCAGGAATGTTTGCCACAGGTCTCACTCTGGGAATCTGCAGCACACTCTAGGAAGTCTGCCCAGTGCACAGCTCTCGGTCTGAAAGAGGGGAGATAAAAGCAACTTGCATGTCTCACTCACCACCACATTTTGTTTGAAAGTGCCTAATACAGAGTTTTCCTGTTACAGCACTAAGAAAGCAGTAGGGGAAACTGTAAAATGGAGTAAATGAAGAAGGAAAATGGAGTTAGAAAACCCCCTTTTCCTGGGCATGTCCTGCACCCGCAGCTCTGGGATTCTGCTCCCAGAGCTCTCTTTTTAAAACACAGATACAGTGACTTACACAAAATCTATCCTCAATCCTACTCTGGTCAAATGCACGTCCCAGTGGCCAGAAATAGCTTTGTGGCAGTTGCACAAACCCATATGAGTCACAAGCTGTAAAAACAGCATCGTTGTGGAGGTGAACTTGACACACATCACAGCCTCTCCCGGTGCCGATCAGATAGGTTTCACACCTCGTGGATCCTCGTCCTTTATCACTCCTGCCATCATTTCAGCTACGCTGAAAGGGCAGAAAAGCATGAACAAACTGTTACACTTGGCCTGACAGACATCTCTACTTTCAATTACTCCTCTGTAAACAGATTGAAGATAACAAGTGCAGCCATCTCGAATGGCTCTGGCCGCGGCCGCCCTTGCTCAGGAGCTGCTCGCACCTGCCTGCTCATCCACCCTGCAGAACCTAATTGCATTTCTCCTCACCTCTTTTGTTCCCACCCTCCCTTCTGTCAGGGGCGAGATTAGAATTATTTACACTCGAGCTTAATGTCAGCGAAACCCTTCAAGGAGGAGTGTGAGATGCACTGACAGGTGCCAGTCACTGTTTTTCAGGAATACATAAAGCCGTCCTTTCTTTCCAATGTCTTTATTTTATAATTTTCCATTCGGGTCAGGTAGGACTGTGAGGATTACATTTGATGCTTGGCATTATCTGGTCCATCATTTTTTGAGTAACACAGCCCACCATGGCCATGGCTTGCCTCAGTGTCAGTGGCCCATGAAGCAATGGCTATTTGTCCTTCAGCACCACCTCCGAGTCATCTCCTGCCCTGATTTACAATGAACTCCTGTTCCTACAGTGGCAGCTGGATGTGTGGCAGGTTGTGAGTCTTGCTGCCCACCACCTTATTACTCTTCTGAATTTTGCAAGCAGCAGATCTGTGATGAAGTGCCTTCATCTGTTGTTACATCATCTTTCATTTCTGTGGCCCGTGCTGTCTGACACGGGGATGCCTTTTTTTTTAATGTGTCTACAGGCTGTCTCCAGATATGTTATCAAAATGCCTCAATAAATAGGCCATAAAGAACACCATATTTTAACAGTCGTGCCTGTAGCTGAAATTGTCTGAGGTTATAAATATGTTTTGCCCAACTTAAAACAAGTTTTACTTGGGTGGCTCAGAAGGGAGGGGCATGTTTTGCCTGAAGGCTGCAGAATTAGTCCTTGGGAGAAGGCAGCATTTTCTGAAGCACGTTTCTCTCTGCCTCATCTCTGTCCCCCTGAACTCTGGGACAACATTCCTGTAGCTTTCCACGGAGCTGAATCAAGCCCTTATCACACGGCAGTTGCTGATCCTCCTCCAACACCAGAAGCCTTCTTAGTGCATTCAGACACGAAAAAGATTTTGATTTATTCATCAAAAATTTTCCAGCAGCAAATAGAAGCACATCCCCCTGTTTCACACTAATATGCCTGTACAATCACCCCTGCTGCTTAGATGAGGGGCTGATTTCCATGCCAGGAATCCTGCTTTGTGCCAGATTCCTTTATTCTTCTTGGAGCTTTGAAGATATATTATGATGCTAATTAATTCCTTTCTCAAGAAGAGAATAATTGCAAGTATTGGAAGCAACTTCATCAATGTGGCAAATGAAGGCAAATAGATGCTCTTTTTTTATTTTTTTTTTTTTATATATTTCTCTTTTGATGGCAAAACCCACAAATTGATCTGACTTGTGGGTTCTGTCATTAACCCACTGGGAACTGGAAGTGGCTGCCACTGGTGCCACTTACTGGGATTTTCCTACTGGGACAGAAGCAAATGTTCATTAGTGGAAGACATTAATTCATTTTTGCTCAACAGGAGATTCTTGGCCATGTGAGGGGTGGAGTTGGACCTCTGTGGTTCCTCTGTGAATCGTGGGGGGGAGGCAGTAGGGTGGCTGCAGCACAAACTTTCTGTTCTTTGTGGATCCTCCCCTGGGAACCCCCTGACCTTCTATATGCCTGATTTATATAATCCTTTAAGAGGACAGACTAAAGAGGGGAATATTAACAGCCAATTAAAAGGTTCCCTCCTGAGGAGGGTGGAAAATAGCAGACAGATGATCTGTTTTTTCTACAACATCAATTACCATTTTGTTGCTGGATGTTGCACTGAGGAAGATCTTTGCTGTCACGTGCCTCTCCCCATTTGAAACTCTGGGAAGAGAAACCCTGTGGTGGATTCCTAAAGCTGTGTGGGTAATTAAATACTTGATGGGTGTGAAATGGACCTTTATGACAAATCAGCCATCAAAACTGCATTGGCTATACCCTGATTTGCCCCGAGCTCTTCCCTACCAATTTAAATCTTTGTCTAGATGAATAAGTAAGTAATGCTTAAAGCCAAGGGCTGTTATTTTATTGCTCTTTTCTAGGAATCTCCCAGCTCACACCCACACTACTCAATCTCTATGGTATTTACTCACAGCTTCATCTGATCTGCCTCTCACTTCCCTACTTCCAGCTGCTCTTTGCAGCCAGCAATGCTGCCAGTTATCTTCAAAAGGAAATGTGTCAGTGTGTACTCATGAAGATATGCAGTGCCGCAGTATTTACATCAGGGTTTTGGTCACACATGTCATGTGGGAAATAAAAGATGCCACAAATGGGGAGCAGTTGCTGCAGGCTTCAGGGTGTTAAAGAAATACTCTGTAAAGAATCTTGTAAAAAGGGAAGATTTCGCCTTTCTCAGATAAAACTGGGTGTTTCTGAGGTTTCTAGGTAATTCTAGTTCAGAGAAATTTTTGAGAAGGGAGATTTCTGCTGTAGCAGGTGGAGGTTGTTGATCCATGACTGTAGAACCTCGAAGACAGGACAGCAAGGCAGTACAGAGAAGGAATGAGGCAGAGCTGGAGCAATTCTGAGAATGGTAACTGGGATCTTGGCCCCAGAGCATTCAGGGAACAGCTGCCTCAGGCTGTGGGAGAGACCTGTCCTTCCAGACAGACACCAATACACTAGAGATGGTCTGCTCTTGGGCTTGAGATGCTGTTGGGTGTCTTTTGAGCCTCGTTTCCCCCTGTGGTCCTGGGAACTTTCTCTGCTACCTCCTCATCACTTCATCTTAAATTGTCTTTCAGGACCCAACTATCACAGCTTCCACCCACCCTGGTCCTGGTGTCAACATCAGAGATATTTTACTACCATTCATGGCATGCCCTGATCCTACCCCAAGGAGTGTGGGTGGGTTTGGACACCTCCACAGAGGCTGATATCTTCATTTAACTCCACAGTGGGGCAAGGACATTGCCTATGTCAGAAGCTATGCAAGGTTCTGCATCCCAAACAGAGCAGAGGCTGCAGGGTTTGCCAGGCTGTGGCTGGACAAAGGCTCCAGTGCAGATGCATCCTGTGGAATGAAAGCTCCCATTATGCTGCCCTTTTAGCACACATCTGCCTCACCCCACTGCTGCTCATTAGCTCGTGTCCAGTCAGTCCTTGGCTAATCCATCAATGCCAATCATGATGGATGTGATTGTGAGGAAGGGCATCGGTGCCTGGGAGCTGCTGAGTGTTCAAAATCCAGGTGGGACAAAATTTCAACCCATCATTCACTGGCCTCAGCAGTGCCAATTCAGCAGCAGTGGTGTCAGATAGCTGTGGAAAGCAGCAAAACTTCAGTCCTGAGTTTATTTCCTGAGTCCAGCATGGTTCCAATCTACATCAATCAGGTCAATAGATGCTTCTCAAGCTCCTCTTCCAGTCTGTGATTCTTGCTGGATGTTTCATTTGGTTGCTCATGAGTCAATAGCCCACAGTGATCCTGGGCCCAAGGCCATGCTCTGAGTGCTGACCCAGGGCAGTCCCATGAAGGGCTGTCTGCAGTGATGTGCTACAGATCCTAAACCTCATTTCAAGGAAGCCAGTCCACTGCCACACAGAGATCCCACCTTAGGCCCTAGAAGGTGTGTGGATGCTTTGGTGCAGCTTTTTTTCCCCAGATTATCTGCCACAGATGGGCCACTTCACAGGGCACAGTGTGGTGAGGGTGGAGTGTCCCAGCCTCAAACCCTGTGTTCAGTTTTGGGTACCTCACTACAAGAAAGTCCTTGAAGTGCTGGAGTGTCCAGAGAAGGACACTGGGGCTGGGGAAGGATCTGGAGCAGGATAATGCTGGATAGGATAATGAGGGGGCTGGGGGGGCTCAGCCTGGAGAAAAGGAGGCTCATGGGGGACCTTCTCACTCCCTGTGACTACCTGACAGGAGAGTGGGGGGTCAGACTCTTCTCCCAGATAACAAGTGACAGGACAAGAGGAAATTGAGTTCTGCCAATGGAGGTTTCTGTTGGATGTTAGGAAATACTTTTCCACTGAAAGAGTGGTAAAGCATTGAAGCAGGCTGCTCAGGGAAGTGGTGGAGTCAGCATCCCTGGAAGCATTTAAAAATGTGTAGATGTGGTATTTAGGGACATGTTTTAGTGCTGGACATGGCAGTGCTGGGTGTGGCTGGACTCGATGATCCTATAGGTGTTTTCCAGCTCTAATGATTCTGGTTCTACTGAAGACTTTTGTTGTGAGCCTGAATGAGACAGCAGCACTGCACAGCACTCACACATTCACATTCTGAGCACTCAGTTGTGCTCAGACAGGCAGGTCCAGAACTGTCTGGTTCCCTGCAGCTCAGCTCTCCCCCAGGTGTGCAGCAGGACCCAGCCCTGGGGCTGTTGTGTGGGGGGATCACAGACCCCTCTGCTCCTCCTGTGGCAGGTGACAACCCCAGCCACACAACCCACCCTGTTTGCCCACAGGGAGAAAGACTGGCTTGCCAGATAAGGTCCTGCTAGGCCTTGGTGACATGATGAGGGTGAGATGTGACAGCTGGAGGGACTGCAAGTACCTCTGTGTGCTGCTCTGGGTGCCAGGCTGCTGCATCCCAGCAGCACGGTGCTGACAGCTGGAACCTCTGCACAGAGCAAGCAATCAACCACAAATCACCTGAAGGCAGAGAATTAAAACTCATTTTGAGCCCCTGGCATATTCCACGAAGGAATCTGTATTGGAAAAGCAAATGGGAAATCCCAAGTCCTTCCTTATCGCTGTGCTGCAGAGGAGAGTGTGGTACTGACCCCTGATGAGCCTGTTCAGCCTCCTGCAGCGGGGCCAGAGGTGTTTGGGGATTTGGGGAGAGAGAAAAAGCGCAATTGTAGCGAGGGATACCTGATTTAGGATGTATGTGGAGTAACATGGGCAGCAGGTGGCAAACTGAAAGTGCAATACCTTGTTACAAAACTAGCAAAATACATTTGCTGCACTTAAAGTTTCAAGATGCCACGTTGTCACAAACCTGAAAAGTGCCTCACACTGTGAACTGGGAGATCACGTTTCATTTCTTTAATGTGAGCAATCATTTGTTCCTTTACAGACTCCCTGATGCTGCCCATCCTGCTGTTTGATGTTAAATTTTAGGTCATACCCTTACTGGTAAATTTTCCAGCACTGAACTCTTCAGGCCCGTGCTCTGCATCCTAGGCAGTGGCTCACCTTTGGAATATGCCTCAGGTTTGTTTGCAAAGTCCTGGATTTGACCATTAGGAGAGAGATCCAGCAGATGGAAGGGGAAGGAGAGCAATTTCCTCATTTCAGCACAAGGCTGAGCACTGGTTGCATAGTTTATGTCCCTTAAAGACTTTTGAGGAATGATCATACAACAACAGAGATTTTACAATTGACTCCTTTCCCTTGGAACTATACCTAGAAGGACAAGATTTTGAAATAATCAGTATTCATGACAAATAATTAACACTCTTTCCTCTCTCTGTGTGTGTGCCTGTACTCTTGGAACTGAGACCCTGCCAGATCTCTGAGTTCAAGAATATCAGCATGTTAGGGGAAAAATTAATTTTGGGGCCAAAAAGAGGAAGACAGGATGTAAAGGAGGTGGAAGGGAAACCTGAAGTAATGGGAGTTTTCAAGAAATCCAGATGCTCTCGAGCTGAAATCATAAGAAATAATCACTTAATATCTGGGTAATTTGAAAAATAGATGACAAGGATGGTAGAAAACAGCTGTTCCAAGGAGTCTAACCAGGTTATTTCTCAGAAGAAAAAAAAAAAATTCTTGTCAACTAAAAGAAGATTTAACTCCTTGTGTTCTTGTGAACCTCTCTTGTGAACCTCTGTAATGACATTTGCAGATTCTAAGGCTATTTTCTTGTTCCTTGGGACAACATGGATCCTACTTGTTTCTGTTCATCTCCCACCACAGCCAACCCCCCATTCCCTTTATTAATTACCACTGGAGCTCAACACAGGTGCAGCTTTCACACCAACAGCCCCATCCATCCCCCATTTCCTTCCATTTCCCTGAACTGTGCCAGCTCAGTTTACTGTGTTTGGCTTCTCTTGACATGAGATTTTCAGCTTGCTCCATACAGTTTACTCATCAGCTCTCACCCTATAAAATTTCCTGGAGCAGGAGAGATTTGGAGGGTGCTGGGGCTTCCTTTTACAGCAGAGTGTTCCTTGCTGAACTTGAGCATCCTTACTCCCCAGATGTGGAGTTTTATTTTTTCTTTTGCTTTGTTTGCATCACTTTAAATAGTGATGAATCCCAATAAATTCATCGTGAATCGTGAGTGAAAATTTGGTACAGGAGAAAACAGCCTCATGTCCTTTTATTGTTTAAAGTGGAGCATTCCCAGTGGGTAAATATCCTGTAGTACCACTGTGGAAGAGCAAATATATGAAAAACCACTTAGTACCACTAAGGATACTAATGTAGTTAGGACATTAATCTTGCTGCAGCTGTTGTCAAAACTGTCATAGGGTTTAAGGTGGTTCCCCACAGCTCCTCAGGAGGGAACAGCACAAGTGTTTCATACGATCTTAACAGGAGGAAACTGGATCCGGGGCATTTTTCATTCAGATGTACAGACAGACATGTGCTTCCTCCCCAGGATTCCTGTAGCCTGTTCTCATCTGCACAGTATCTGTGAGAGCTTGGACAAGCCCAGGGCTGGAGGCTGGAGAGAGCAGGTGGTGGGAGCTGCTGGGGATGCTAAGCTGTAGGATTTTCTCAGGATGTTTGCAGAAAATGGGAAAAAAAGTCCCATGAGAAGTGACCACAAAATTTCTTACAGGATGCTTGAATGTTGCTGGGAGAAGCAACAGATGTGTCCTGTTGAGCTGCTACCTTCAGTCCTTTGTGCTTTTTTTCTTTTTTTTTTTTTTTTTTTTTTTTTTTTTTTTTTTTTTTTCCTCCAGGATCCTTCTTTGGGCTAATCCACAGCAATCAATACCTTCCCCACATTTACCTTTTGCATCCTCCTCTGCCTGGTGTTTTAGCATCAGTCCAATTTCCACTTCAGCTTCAATTAATAATAATTTATAGGGGGAAGAGGAGGGAGGAAAGGCCAATTTCTTCATTGCATGGTATCCATAAAAATAATAATAATAATAAATAAGTGTTGCCAGTATGGAAAGCTTTCAGGATTTTTAGGAAATTATCAAAATTTTGGGCCTGGCACTAAGGAGAGGGCAACTCAGCTGGGTGCAGGATGTAGAAGGTGATTGGAATCTCCATCTGTGAGCACTGAGGAGAGACAAGGACCCCGTTCTTTCCTTACCTGTCACCCCTTGGCATGTGAGATGGGGGATATGGAGGTGGGCATGTTGAGCAGCCCTGCTCTGGAAGGAGCAGAGGGACTTGAAGCCCATTTTTGAAGGTTTCTGTTGTCTGCAGCTGTGGAGCAGCAAAACTCCTTTGTGTGATACCCTGGAGTCAGTGAGACCCAGCTAGTTTTGTGTTAAACTCTTTGTTCAAAGGGAAGAGTGCTCCCCTTGGGCTGAGGGGGGCTGTAAAGGGCTCCTGTGGACCAGGCAGGACAGGGTGATGTAGATACAAGTCTTGTAAATGATCTCTTGTGGTAGATGTCTTAGGCTCTGTGACAGATCTGTGATACCCAGCTGCCATCACCCAGTGTGCTGCACCCTAAAAGCTTCACTGCTGCACACTTGCTGATTAACTGTGACCCTCTTCTCCAGCCCCTGGAACCCCAAATCCTGCCATGGGGATGCCCCTATTACTGACTATGTTTATGTTACTTGCTGTCTCTTCACAGAAATGGCTTTTCACCAAAGCTGCACGTGCCTTTTAGCTGGGAACACAAAGCCAACATTTCAGCATGGGAAAACAAACCAGCATGTTTTCCCTCTGAATAAAAGCCTGTGCCACTGGGGCTGGAGGGTGAGGCTGTGCCACTGCAAGCATTCAGGTTAGTGTGTCCTTAATGGAAACCTCCATTCAGCTGGAGGTCACTGCTGTGAGCTGGGACCCTGCAAATGAGTGCCACCCGAAATTAAACAGCTGAAGCTTCCAGCTTTGCCCAAGAAATGTCAATTCCTTCCAGGCAGCTGAAGTCAGATGCTCAGAGCAATTCTTGTCATCATCTCAGTTACAGGCTGAGCTCAGGGCTGGTCATCGGGGTGGGATGGGCACCCCAGGCTCCTGCAAGCATGAGCTGAAACCCTGCAGCTGATTGTCACCCTGGTGCCCTGCTGGGAGCCTCTGCTGTGCTTTATTTGCACAGAGCCCTGGCCAGATGCCTGGCACCCTGCCAGCAGACCGGTCCTATTCCTACTCATTGAGAGCCCTCCCTCCCATCTGATACCTCGATTAACATACATTGATTTCTCCTCTTTCTGCTGGTGGAAGGGGTGCTCTGAGCAGCAGCAGCAGCAGCAGCAGCAGCAGCCTGGTGTCTCTGGGAGGGGTTTCTGCTCTGCATTTTAAAACCCTCAGCGTGAACCGGCGCTAAGCACAACGCATTTTTTCAGGACTTGCTTTTCCCTGCCACTTAGTGGCTTTAAATGGCAAAATATTTCTGCAAAGACAAATTGCTCTGCAGGTACCACACTGAGCTGCTGGAAAGGCTCCAGATGCCCAGAGGGATGAGAATGACTCCCTGCATCCCCGTCAACACGGCGAGATGGCTCTGGGCGTTCATTTTCCACAAATGAAAATTAGAGGGGGGTGAAATATTGACAACAAATTGCAGCAGAGTTTCAAATGCGAGGCAGTCATGCTGCTGAAAGGCTCAGAGGTTCACTACACCTCAGCTCTCCTAGGACCAAACCCTAGTTTTTTTCAGAGCAGCAGGGTTAAGAGGGTTTTCAATATGTAGAGGCTGTTTCTGAGCAAGAGACAGCTAAAGCAGGACCATTCCCCAGCAAATATGTGCCAGTATGATGAAATTTGAATGAGCCTGTGACTCTGCCTCAGGACAAGGCATTAGATTATCAAACTGAAGAAGAATTTTATGTTATAGGTTGCTTGGAAACATGGATAAAAATCTGTCCCTGGCCTCTTTTGCCCAGTTGCAATCCCCAGTGCTCCCAGTTTGTGAAAACACGGGGGGTGTCTGCAGTACCACAAACCTGGCAGTGGAAAATCTGTATTTATTCTACAATTTCTCACATGGAGACAATGTGGTGACCTTCTGGACATTCCCCACTGGAAGAATAGCAAAAGTCTCAGTTTCTTTCTGCAGCACTTGCTTCCTTCCCCTCCTCTCTCTACCAGGTACCCTAAAAGAGAGGGGCATCTTCATGCTTCAGGTTTTTAACCCTTTTCTCCCCAGAAGAGCCAGGGAATCTGATTCACTTCACAGGGGTTCAACATGCATGTTATTTATTAGGATCAGCAGCTCAGTAAAGTTAGGCAAGAAGTTGCTTTTCAAGGCCCTGGGTGGCTCTAAACATTATTAAACATGGTCATTAGAACATGCTTTTCCAACCATTGAACGGCTGTGAACATTAAATATTTTGGTTTAATAAGTGCTTGCTTTTTCAGCTGCTGAGTGGCCTTAATCTTTTTTTTTCCCCTCATTAAAAAATGTTGATTTTCCAGCTCATGAGCCACTGAAAATACTGTTCTGTTTTTGTCTCCTCCTTTTTATTTCTCTTTTTTTCTCTCTCCTTTTTTTTTTTTTTAAATGCACCGATCAGTTTATTTTTTTTTTTTTTTTTTTTTTTTAAGGGTGACAATTTTGGAGCCTTTGGCTAAAATAACTTGTTTTCAGCTACTAGGACAAGTATAGGGCAAGGCTTAAGATAACATAATAATCAAACCTTGCTTGTGTGAACAAGTTCCGCTGAGATAAGAACATGCAAACTATCCAAACATCAGCAGATTGTCTTCTGTGTGTGCTCTGAAAGGATGGATGAATCACACTGCTGCATGGCAGCTTTCCCACCTGCCAATCATGCATGTCCTATTGTACCATCCCTATAGATTCAGGGGGCAAGGTATGAAGCAATCCTGGGGTCAGAGGTGAGGCCTGTGTGTTTTGGATTCAGAAGGAAGATAATGCCTTTGACTTGAATTTCCTTTCCAGTATTTGTTCTCTGGGGGAGCCCAGGTTACATAAGAAGAAAGGTAATTAGGAAGAAAGGTCTTTTGCTAAAGCATCAGACTGGAAAAGCAACTTCTGCTGCTGGCTCATTGTATGGCCATGGGAAAGTAATTTGTGCCATGAGTGTTGCCTAGCCATCCCAAACTTCTTGGGATGCTCACCATGCCCCACCTGACCTCCAGCTGCCTTTCCAGGAGGGAGCATGTCTCAGTAGGTCGGGTACTCTCTGTGCTAGGACCACAAATTCTTTAGAATCACATCTTAAGAGACATTAATTGTCTCTGTTTAGGCAAATGGATGGCAATCCTAGTCTTTCTGCCTAGTTCTTCCATAATATTAAATCCCAGGAATCTGCTGGACACACAGCACCTCAAGGTGCTGCTACCATTGCTGCTCCCACAGATCCCTGATTTTTAGGGTGGCCCTGCTGGAGGAGGAGACACTGACAGGATGGGAGGCAGTTGGCAGGAAGTGGCCAACACCTTGCTCAGCTGGGGAGCTCTCCTGAAAGTGGCAGCTTTCCCCTGTGGCTGGGGCATTTGGCTTTCTGCAGCTCCTAAATCACCCACTTGGAATGCTCTGTGCATCAGCCTGGAAGGGAGTCAAACCGTTTTATGAAAGCTGCAATTAGTGGCTTCCCACAAACAGCATCCAGCACTGACAAGTGGCTGCTATGTAATGCTGTTTATGGGCTTGTTTCAGGTAATGGAATTTCATTGCCTTTCAGGTGCTCTTGCCACAGGAAGCACATATATTTTTTCAGCTCTGTGATTTTTTCCACTGAATTGCACAAATCTTTATATTTGAGCAAGTGCATTGGAAACATTTTGCTCTGCGTTTGTGCTGCAGTTCAAGTCCTTCATGAAGGGAGGAATAAATATGTTCTAGGAAAACTGGGGGGAGAAAGCAAAGGGAGCAGAGACAGTGGGAAACAAAACCTGGTCCTCACAGATAGTAAATCAGTATATATGTACTCCCTCAGTGTGCCTGTGCTGTATTGGCTGATGAGGGGATCATTCCCTTGTGGCAAATTTCCCAAAATTCCCCTTGTGGCAGCTCCTACCAACCTCTACTTGAACCCATATCTACCTGTGGCTTTCTTGGCAGACCGAGGATGTGATGTGGAAGAGTTTCTTGACTCTTCTGCACAGTTACATGCTAATTGCTAGGCATGGAGCAAACCAACCTGAGACTTCAAATGGCCTCTTTAGCTGCAGCTGATGGGATGATATGGAATGATAGAATCTTTACGGTTGGAAAACACCTCTGAGATCATCAAATCCAGCTGTTAGCCCAGCACCACCAAGTCATATCCCCAAATGCCACATCCACACAAGCTTTGAACACTTCCAACACAATTATGTTGTGTTTAATGTGGGAACAGAGGGCAAGGGCAGGTTCCATTGGTTCTGGCTGGCTCATGCAGCATAACATCCTACCTGGGATGATGCATTGCCTCCAGCCATCCACACTCCCTCCCTCCCCACATGGTCCTTGCTAAGCAGAGTCCTGCTGGGCTGCCTGCACTGGCATTTGCATGGAGAAGGTGTCCCACAGGAATGGGAGTGCACAGAAAGCCTGTGAGATGTGATCACTTACACCGAGCCTGTTAGGTCACCGTGAGAGGCATAAAGAGCATTTGTTGGGAAAGCTGAGCACCAAAGTGCACAGCATCCTCTTTTGTTTGTGAGCCCTGCTGAAATCATGAGCCTCAAAGGCAAAAGAAGGCCGTGAACCCAAGGAACAGGTGAATCAAAGGCAGAGGAGTTGCCTGAAGGGAGAAAATTTGAAATCAAGGTTGCAGAAAACCAAGGCCCCTAATGGGATAATGCAGGTAATACTATCACACAGCACTAAAACAATACAGAACTAATTAGTTCAAATATTTGCTGACAACGTGGGTTTTGAGGAGAGGGGGGCATGGGATTTCATAAAACTTAATTAACTCATAGAGTAAATCAGTTTCATTCATTGCCACAACAGAGCCAATCAAGATAGGCTTACTGTTTGCTCATTTGGAAAATGATTAGGATTCCCATTTAGACTTAATTACAGTGCAAAGGTTGACAATTATCATCTTTGTGGAAGCACTGGATACCCCAGTATCTCAGCTGAACATGTGCCTGTAATTATAGACATAATTTTCTTAGCAGAAAATATAACCCACTTATTACCTGGATTTCATGCCTGTAATTACAGATAGTAGAAATAAAATAAAAAGATTCAGAATAGGGCTGGTGCTGAGTTGCTTTGGATCTTTTCACCGTAAATTACTTTGTGTAACTGTTTGTCACAAATTAAAATGTTGGTTTGTGCTTTACAGTCCCCATGGAAGGGAATTTGTGGGCATACCAAGGAATCAAACCAGCCACATGGGTCATATTTTGACACTGCCAAGAGCAGCACTGCCTCAGATTGGTTTGGTTTCATAAACCCTTCCTCATACCTCCCTGAAGTTTCTCGGGTTACACAGGCATGTACTTATCATTGCAGAAGCAAACTGCTGAGAGAAACTTGGTCAGTCACTTTGGAAAAATCACAGCTTGATCTGAACCACAACCCAACAGACTCACCCTGCTGACCAAAATAAACCACATTAATATTAAAGATTGCAAGCAGTGCTTGGCTACGATCACTTTTAATCCTGCCAAACAGAAATGATAAGCAGGTAGAGATTCCTCCCCTTTGCCAGCCCAAATCCCCCCAGGAGGCTGCTTCGACTCGTCACATCCAGGGGCTGTGCCATGGCTGAGATAAGAGAAAAGGAAAGTTCAGAACATTTTACAGATACTAATTACAGACAAGGCAGGGGGTAAAATGAGGACATAACAAACACAAGCTCGATTCAGTCTGCTTTGTCACCATCCCTGGGCCTCTGTTTATCCCATGGGCTTGTAAAGATGGAGGGGGAGTGTCCTTTGGAGGGAGCAGCAATGGGTCAGCACAATGCTGAGCACTAAGCAAGCACCATCACATCTAACAATAGAGTTGAATTAGCTTCTTCCCTTAGTTTTAATTATATTTATTTCCAAGCCATGGTTAGTGAGGTGGAAGTAGGCAAGACTCCAACTTTCCTGTATTTGTTTCACACAGGATGTGTCTGACCTTAGATTAACACCTGATTCTCCTGGGGGAAATGGCCAAAGTGACTTTGGGACCATTTTCCCCAGGTTTTTGCCTGTTTTCCAGCTGGAAGGCTGAGTTGGCAACAGATAGAGATAATTTTCAAGGAAATAGAAGGAAAAAATTACTTTCCACTTATATATCCTCTTTATTTTCAGTGCTCTGTAGAGGAATATAGAATTCAAAGGGTTTTTTTCCTGCCCTTGTTGTGCTTCTTTTGAAAAACTCTGTTTGCAGCTGGAAAGGAGCATTGCCCCACTTGGAGGGGAAGGAACCCAGCTTGATCAGGTCAGGTAATCCCTGTGCACCACAATCAACAAATAGTGTCAGCAGGGCTTCAGGGAGTACATTTTTTGTAGCTGTGTGGAAAGGCAGCTGGGAGTCTAGAGGCAGAAAAACTTCTTTCTTTCCTTTTTTTTTTTTTTTTTTTTTTTTTTTTTTTTTTTTTTTTTTTTTTTTTTCCCAGTTTTCCAGGAATATTAACTTGTGTTTTCATTCTGCATTTTCTTTTTTCATAGGTGTAGATAAAAGGGGAGGAAAAACATTCCGAGTGTTGGCTGTGTCCTTTTGAATGTTTAATGTTCAGGTGCTTTTAATCTTGCTTGGATGCTGAGCGTTTTGTAAGGAGAATAAAAACTGTCGTAAAAAATAATAAAACAGGAAAAATAAGTCCTTACATTGTTTGAGGTGCTTTTAAAGCTGAAGGCCCTTTGCTTGTATTTTGTTTCTTATTCCACATTCACTGGAGCTTTATGTAGCCATGGAGCCTGCGTGGTATTATTGTCTTGCTTTGGAAAAGCTGAGAGGGGTGGATTTTTTGATGTCTTGGCTCCCAGCTGCCTGGCAGCACCAAGCTCCTTCAGATGTCAGCAGAGAATCCTACTCATCTGCAGGCTGAGGAGCCAGCTAAAGCCCCGGAATGCCAGGCACTGACAGCAGGAGGATTCCACATGTGTGCTCAGATGGGAGCTCAGGGCTGGAGCATCCTGCTCACTCCAGGCAAGTCGGGGCAGGGTTTCCAGCGCAGGATGAGCGAGCTTTCCTTTGAACTGCTGAACTGCAAATCCCCCTCCTGGCCCAGCTGCCGCGGTGGGTGGGACGAGGGGGGGAGAAGGAAGGAGCTGCCCAGGGAATAAGGCAGCAGCAGGGGTGTGCAAGGTGTGGGTGGTGGGAGCAGCTGAGCTGCCAAAGCCGCCGGAGCTCGCTCCACCCAGCTGAGCGCAGACTCAGGTTTGACTGCCTGGTAGATGGAAAAGCTCATTTGGAATGCCTGGTATCTCCAGCCGACCCACAATTAAGTGATTAGTTGCAATGATCAGAGGTGCAAAGGGTTGAGAAGTACCCTGACTTGTTTAAAAAGTAAGGATAGTAATTAAAAAAAAAAAAAAAAAAAAAAGAACCCAAGGAGAGAGGAATCCTCTTGACAAAACGGAGGAGGAAATGGATGGAGCAGGTATTTGTTGGCATATACCAAATCAGGCCTATTCACTGATTTCATGCAGAACTAGTTGTGCCACTTCAGTGTTTATTTATCCACTACAGGAGTCCCAGATGTGACAACAGACACAGAAGCTTGTTGGCACACAGGTATTTGTCATCTGGTGGCAGAGACATGTGAGATCCAAGGCAGGAGGTGCAGTGCTGTGCATAGTTCCTGCCTTTGAAGTAAACAAGAACCAAAATCTTAAAGATAGGGTTTTGAGGTTCAAAGCCAGCACTTGTAACGTGTGGTTACAAATCACTGACCTTGAGAAAACGGGGAAAAAAGGGTTCAGGAGCAAAGGAACATGTGCTGAACACAACCTCCTGCAAGATTCACTGAGCTACATTTGTATCAAAACACTTCAGCATCAGAAATCTTGGGTTTCATCTGCTTTCCTCCCTCAACCACCTTAAGTATCATCTTTGTCTTTTTTTGGAAATCACTGCCAAAACTGTATATTTCTGTTTCAACCAGAAGCTGTCTAAACCTCCCCGTTGTTTAAATATTTCTGAATTAGTTTCATAAATGGAAGAAGTTTTGACTTGTCAATGTGAGTTTTGAAAAGCAAGTTGATTTCCATACCCTTGCCTAAATTCAGCCTGTCTGTGTATGTTAAGTGATTAGTCTGTTTTTGGCTCTTGGAGATGTTGCCAGCTTAACAGTCGTCACTGTGCAGAGGTGTAAACACCACAAGAAGTCAAGAAAAGCCCATTTCTTGTTATAAAGGTTTCTGGAGGTTAAGCCTGGAACAGAATATAAAGTGGAGTTTTAAATTTCAAGGATGAGTAGCTGAGACAGCTATGGTGTCACACAGATTTATAAAAAACATTGTTAATTTATTATTGCCATCACTCTGAGTATAAAACCGAGAGGAGAAGGACATTTTTCCTCCCTTGGCTTTTTACCAGAGGTATTTTATGCCAGAATTCTTAGCTGTGCTACTCAAAGGTGAGAGTGATTTTAGTGATGGTTGTGAATATCTCTTGCATGGAGCAGGGATTTGGTGACTAAGAGAGGCAGCCTGGGGTGCACACAGGTCTGAGATATATCAGAGTTTGCATTAAGAAAGGATGAGAAGCAATGCCTGAGCTCATGCTAAGCTCCTCCACAGGATGACTGTAAAATTATTTTTGAGAGAGATCCAGGTAAAGCTTATGCATAAAAATTAATCCAAGTGCTCAAACCCAAGCAATACAATTTTGATATGGAGCATGTCATCTTAGTGAGCTGGAGAGACACAAAATTAAAGGTGAAGTGGCCCAGATCAGCTTGGCATTGGTGTTTGAGGCTTTTGAGAGCCTTACTTTGAAAGAAAAGTACAGAAATAATGCCTTCTGAATATGCTAATAACTCGAGAGTATTCAGAGGAGATAGAAGCTCCGTGTATGTGAAAAATATCCTTGGGAGCCAGTGCTAGACGTTATGCAAAGTGAACCTGGCAGAAGTGATGGGGAGCAGAATAGAACTGCCAAACAGGTTTGTTGTGGCTTAACACGTGTCCTCTGCAGGAGGAAACCTTCAGTGCTGGGCAGAGGGAAGCCTGCAGAGAGCTGTGGGAAGAGGCAGAGCCAGCTTTGCATGGGAACACCTGGTTCAAGGATAGGATCCAAAGAAACAGGGTAAGTGATCCAGTGCACTGCACGTGCAGCGAGGTATTTGCTCCTGGCTGTAGTCAATCAATAACTTCTCTTCAAGGGCTTCCACTCCTCCCTGAAGGAAACCCTGGGGGTGCCCACTCCAAGTCACACCTGGTTTGCGAGCAGACAGCCCCTTGCAGGGGGAAAAGGAATGTCCAATTTGTTCAGCGAGGAAGTATGTTTTGAATCTGGGTGAAACCTGACTCCCTGGATCAGGAGAGATAGTGCACGGGGTTTGAGACAGAAATCTATCCCCTTCTTGAAGTGGTTGGGAAAAAGCAGCGATCTGTGTGGGAAAGCTGGAGAGATGGCGGGAGGGAAAAGAAAAATTACATGCATTAGTGGTTTATGCCTTCCAGACATTTACAAACTCTGGGTAATGCAACTCAGAGGGAATTTCAGTCATTCCAAGGAGGCTGCATGATTTAAGAGGGCAGGAGGGTTGCAGTTTGCTCTATGGTTTAACCCGCAAATAAAACTTCCATCACGCGGTTGAATATCTGGAAGGAATTTGGGGGTGCATTTTTAGGAGCACAGGCATTAATAAGGCATAGCTTTATTGCCTCAGTGACCTATCACCTCAGCATCACCTGGCCCTGTGCTGCCCATGGGATGGAGAGGTTAATGTGTAAAACACATCACAGCTTCAACAGATTTGGGGTAACAAAGACAGTCTTGCGGTTGTTGCACTGCTGATTTTTTTTGCAGATGACATTGCTCTTTCTGCTCTATGCCTTAAGGACATCCTACCAAATCCATTTTCCTTACTTTCTGCCTTCCAGAGCACTAAGGCACCATGCAGATGAAGGGCCAGTGCCCATCATCAGGCCATGATCTAATTAAATTAAAACTCTGTTACAAGTCCCTTTAATATATTCTCCTACCTGTTTCATTGAGTGATATCTTCCAGTCCTTTTCCTAAATAGCTGATACCTTAGGAAAGATCCTAGAGTGTTCCTCATTTTGTTCCACTTGCAGAGGCCACTTTATTTTATTTAATACATATTGTTATCTCAAGTTTAGGATGAGTTCTCTCAGCATCTTTCTTAATAAACTGTATTTCATGTAGAATTTTCCCTTTTCAATTCCATTCCATCCCCTCCTTATATTTCCTGTATTTTTCACATTCCAAAATGCTTTTCTGCCTTGGTTTTTGACATGTAAAGATCAGACATATATCAGTATCAATAAAATCCCTCAATCTGTTTTGTGATGAACAACAGATGAGAATGACAGCAGTGAAAAAAAACCCCAAGCATTTGCCTTTCTTGAAGGCCATTAAAAAAATGGAGGAAAAAATATTTGGAACTGGGATGAGAACTTCAGTCTACTGAGGGTTTAATTTTTATCCTTATTTTATTATTAGGAAAGGGAAACAGAGGCAGCAGGACTTGGCCAAATGAGTCAGTCATCCATCCTAAGCAGATGTGCTGGCATGAATTTGGCCTCTTTCAGAATAACCAAGACTCCTTTTGATTGTGAAATACTTGCTGAAGTGCATTATCAGAGAGCCTCAAAGGGGTTCATTTCAGAGCTAGTGGTTTGAGGCTCCTCTGATGCAAAGGAAAAGTAGATAATGCCTCATATTTCAATCAGACCATGAGCAAAGACCCAGAACAATCAAATTCAGCTCCTTTGCCCTTTACACCATACATCACATCTTCTTAAAGCACTGGGAGAAAGTTTGAGCCCAATGGAAGCTGGAGCAAACTTGAAGAGTTGCAGCAGTGAATAGGGTTGAGAGAAACTGGGTTTGGACTCATGGGGACATTTTAACAGCTCTTTCTGATCTGCTGGGGGAATAGCAGCAGGATAATTTAATTCCTGCCACTTCAGGTGTAAAGTGATCCTAGTGATGATGGAAATTTCCAAAGTGATGTGCTCTTGATTTGCCTCCTTTCTTCTGCCCCTCTTGGGCCAGCTCATCAGAGCCACTGGCTCAGGGTCCAGGCTGTAATTTGGTTCATGATTAAAGTCCTCCCTCTCCCATGTGCTCTCACTGTCCTCAGCTCTCGTTCCAGAGGGGACCTAACTCAGATAGCTGGTGACCATTCCTAACCCTGACTTGCCAAGACAAAGCATGGGGTTGCACTGTCAGGCATTGAGGGTAATTAAGCAGCTAATCACAGCTCCACTTCCAATCCAGGTGCTTCAGAGAGCTGGAACAAAGTGTGTTCTGTGTGGCAGCAAAAGTCAAAGCACAGCTTCAAAACACAGCAAGGCCTGCCCAGCCAAGGCAGCAGAGAAGCCATTGCAGGCTGTTAAATTAGCTTCACAGGCAGAGTGAGTGTTGGGTTGATGCCCCACAGCCATCTGCTGCTGCCTTGTAACTTCTGAAAGAACTGTCCCCTTCCTGCTGGTTCAGGTGTGCTGCCTTCCTCCCGTGTCAAATGCATGGCCTTAGAAGAGCTCTGAAGGCTTTCAGACCTTCCTTAGGCAGCAGTCAAAGTCTGAATATATTTTATATCCTAGTAAGGTCTCACAGAGGAGAGAGTATGTGCTGTGATGAATAAAAAATGAGGCATGCAGAGGGTAGTCTAAAAAAACCGATTTTAACCAGTTGTTTTGATTTCTCTTATGGGTAAGGCTGCCGTTGTTATTTGAAAAATGTGAAAATCAGCTTTTTTAATAACTTTTTTTTTTTTTAAAGGAGGGGGTGTAGGAGTCTAAATGGCAGGTATTTTCATTGTGAACTTTTTCAGAAAAATGCCGTGCAAACGTATCCCTGCAAAGAGCACACAGGGCTTAGGCTGCTTCGACAGTAGCCAAAGCAAGCAGCAAAACATATGAATGCCTCCAGACTGCTCCCAGGGTTTTGTTCCACTGCCAAAAGCTGAGACGTACACTCACAGCATGAGGCAGCAAACTCCTCTGGCTTTATGTGCTCTCACATGAGGTGGATTTAACAGGGAGATTGTTACCCTCCCCTCGCTTCTTCCCTTCTTTTTCTCTCTTAAGGTTTTGGTCTAAGAAAATAATATGGAAACAATTCTGGATCCAGTGATCCTGAAGGCAGATGAAACAGCTTCGCCAGTTGCAGCACACGTTTGTCAAAACATCTGTGCTCGTGCACACTTTGGAAAGAGCAGTTTGAGTGTGTCCCATCGGGATGCTTCTGTCTTGTGCCTGTGGATGGCCGGATATTGGGAGATTTCTCAGGTACTCTGTGTGTTTCCTGAGGCTGTTCAGAATATAGGATCAAGATGCTGGAAGAGCTTTTGGTGTCTGCTCAGGAGGATCTGGATAGGTATCTATCCAGATCCTTTCCTTTCTGTGTCTTTCAGGCATGTAGGGAATTTGGGATGAGCTCTGTGCATTGCTAGTGGGACATCATGCCTCAAGAGACAGGCCAATCCCATCATCATGGGACAACCTTTCCTACCTTCCCTTTCAACTTGCCTGTTCCCTGAGATCCTGCTCAGCTAATGGGAGTTAATTGTCCCCAGGGAAAGGAAAACAGCTGTAATTCCTGCCTGCAGGGGTTTGGTTGCTTAAATATCTTCACTGGCACTGGGAGGCTCTCATAAATTCAAAGTAGTTGGCCACTGTTTTGTGAATATGAACCTCTGCAGGCAACAGGTTGAGTTGCTGTTCTGTCACCCTGGAGGAGGGGAACTGCTGGGGGATGCTGCACTTGCACCTTGAGCCCTTGTGTAACCATGAGAGTGGCTTTGATCTGCATTGACACTTTGATGGACATGGTCATGAAGCAAATGTGAGCACTTCCCTCACCAAATCCTGCTCCCCAACCCGTGCAACAGCAGGAGGTTCAGGCCTGGAGTCTGCAGAGCATGTTTCCAGGATGGGCCTTGGGGAGTGTGCCCAGTGTGTATGAGGAATGTGTGTCTGCTGGCAAACATAAAATCCTCAAACCTATAAATGTGAAATAGATCATGTCAGAGGGAAACTTTGATCACCCATGTGTAATTTTCTCATATGCAGATGTCAGCTTTCATAAACCCTCTGAGTTCAGTTTCAGACTGATGTGAGAGTTTTGCCCCCATTTATTTTGTATCACGTAAGGAAGGTTGACTGAGTCCTTAAAAGAGTGTCAGCCCTGATCAACCTTTAGGAATCATCTGGTAGTACCTGGGCATGTCTCTGTATCTGGAAATCTTCACTTGAACAGTCTTTTTTTCCACTTCTGCTTATACATTAAGACAGGTGGACAGTAATGCTCTGTTAAGTGGTTACGTGGATGATAAGAGATTTTAATTAGATGAAGCAATGATTTCTGAGGGTTTATTTGGAGAATTGCTTCTGTGGGTCTCCTGCCTGTGCAGGAGTGGGAGCAAGTTACAAAACCTTTGGAGCTGTATGAGTAAGCTTGAAGCCTCTTACCCAGATCTCTCCACTCTTCCCTCCTTTTTCTGCTTCTGAACAAAGGGCTGCAGATAGAGATCACAATCCTGTGCTAGGAAAAGCTGTCTTCTGAACACGTTCATGCATGTAGAATATTTCCCAGAAGCAAATGCGTTTTTCTAATCTCAAGGCTTCGATTTGTGCATGGAGATCAGATCTTGAGCAATAGGAATTCATTGCCAGACTTCCCCTCTGCTGTGTACAAATTCTGCATATCAAAGGCACCGGGGGCAGGATTCATCTGTGCAAAATTGATTTCTTAGAATTTGTGAGGCCAGGTTTTATCCAGCAGCACAGTGTGATGGTGTGATGGCATCACTGAGGGCATTTCTCTTGTTTAACGACTAAACAGGGTCAGAAAAGGGGAGGAAAATCTTGATTATGATGACCAAATGGGGGTGCAGGCATATTTTTCAGGCATCAAACAACTTCTTGGCTCAGTCTGATGAGCTTTATGATTCAAGATTAAAAATGTTTAGATGCTAAAAGTTTATGTTTTTGAAAGATCTGTTGTAGTTAGCAGTGAGAGCCACCCCGTATTGCCACCACTGAAACAACCCTCCTGTTTTCATGAAACCTGTATTTCCATGTGGTACTCAGAGCAGAATTCAGTCTCTTGCAGGGCTCCAAGGCTGAAAGTTCTGCTGTGTCTGCTTCTCCCATGTGAGCATTTTCCCCCTGACAGCTGAGCTGGCCCCAGCACCTGTCTTTTAAATGTCTTTTAAATGTCCCCAAGGAGGAATCTCCTGGGTGGGGGATGCTATGTGGATGACCCTGAGCATCAGCTGAGGCAGACCCCTGTGCACTGATGTTAAACCAAGTGTCTGCTTCTCTCTGAGCTGTCAAGTTGTCACCAGTAGCTGAAAGAGCCCTTATCTCCCCTTGAAAATGATGGAAATCACAAGATCTTAGTTTCTTATAGGCTGAGTAGTCTAATAGTCTTTAATTTCATTTTATACTGAGACTGCCAGATCAAGGTAAATTAAACACAAACATGCTCAGCCATCAGAACCCAAAGACTTTTGAATTATCAGAGTATTTCAGATGCAAAAATCCTTACTATTCAATCTTCTTTCCTGCTGTGTAATATAAAACTAGATACCTAATCACACTCTCTGATAGATTTGATTTATATTAAAATAGTTCACTTGCTTTGCTGAGTAAGCTGCTCCTGTGCCTGATTCTGATCTCAGGATTTCAGTCACGTAACGTTGAAGCAGATAGAGACCAGTAGAAGTAACTTCTTTAAAAGTAGGATTAAACTTGTTTAAAAGTGGACTTAAACTTCTTTAAAAGTGGGATGAATTCAACTGGCATGAGCACAGAGAGCAGAACCTTCCTCTCTCTGTGTTTGCATTCATGACTGTTAAGAGGAGATAAAAGGACTTTCAGAAAGGGATGAAGGAGAGATGTTATATGAGGAAAATGATAATGATATCTGAGGAAGTTTCTTATTTGATTTTTGGAGTGTAAAATATTAAGGTCAGTGAGGGAATGCTACAGGCAGAATTTTGGATTCTTGCAATTTATATAGATTCAAAGGAAAATTAAATTTAGGATGTATCTGTATGGAAGGTGGCCTGAACATTTAAAGCAGATTTAAAGAGTTTGTAGGTAATTTTCAAAGAAACAGATGAATTGTTCCCCCTTGCACCCAACAATCTCTTTGGGATCTATGTGTGACAGAATTGCTTTCAACAACCTGAGACCTTCACCAGAATCAGTGATTCACAAAGGTAAAACCCACGATCCTGCAGGTGTGCTGGTGTCTGTGTGAGATGGGGGACAATTGAAAAATCTCGTTCACCTGATGGGTGTGGAAGCAAAGCCACAGAAGATGAGCACCCCCAACCCAAAAGAAGCTGTTTTCTTGCTGCCAGTGCCCAGGAAACCTCTGTGGTGCAGATGTGAAATTATTAACAAAACCTCTTTAATTGTCCTGCCCCTTGGGGATGCTGTGAGTATCTGCAGCCACACAAAAGAAGTAGTGGGGGGCCAGGGAGGACTCTTGAAAATGCCAGATTTTATCTGTCCTTCCTGGTGTAGGAACTATTTCTAGTTACTTGTGCCTAAACTCCACCAAAATAAAAGCTATTTTTTGTCTGTCCTTAGATGTTGGAGGTGATAAGGGCTGATCTGCTTGGAATGGGATATTTAACTGTGAGAGTTTTATTAGCTCACTTTTTCATCTCGTTGCAGGGAACAGAAAAAATGATGGTTAACTTGGGCCAAAAACATCAAGGGAGTTCTTCATCAACAGAGATGTCCTGCAGTAACCTCTGCACATCAACAGTGGTGACAAAAACTGGACTGCTTTTAAAACATAGGTGAGTGAGTGGGGTGCTAGTGCTAAGGAGCTATAATGACCCTAATTAGGTTAATAATTTTACAAGAAATATTAAGCTTTATTAGTGCTGGAGGCCATTGCACCCTGTGGTTCTTGGGTCTGACCTGTGGTGTTGTTCTCTTACAGAGCAGTAGTGGAAGTACACTGGTGTTATTCTGGATTTGCACTGTTGGAGAAGAAGGAAGGAGCCAACATATTTTCAGGGTGTATTTTATAATACCTTATTCAGACTTTATAGAACCCAACTGGTTTCCTCCCTCTTAAATGCCTTAAAATTTTCTAACACAAAGTGTTGTTTGGAAGGCTAGGATAATTCAGGAGGGAGGAGGTGCTGAGGCAGCCAAAGGTGTGTGTGTGATAAATTAATGTAATTACTCAGGTTTGCACTGTAGCTCAGAGACTGCACTGTGGGTGCAGTGGAGGCACATGAATGCAGTAATAAAGGTAATATATCACCAGCACAAACAGAGATGGACACATAAACACCATCTGAGACCCACACTATTTCTAAATACATTGCCTTGCCACATCTGGCCCTGTGATAACAGAACAGGGCTTTCATCTTATTTTTACTCCAGACTTTCTTTCCATGGGACTTCTGTTTGATTTCCTACTGCCTCTCCCTCCTCCTCCTCTTTGTCTCTGACTGCACTCCACATGTGCTTGGGCATGACAGTAAACATGCAAAACCACATCAGCAAGGCAGTCACAGAAGTAGAGAAAATGTAAAATACTTTCTATTTTCTGGGACTGTTCTGTCTGACTGCTCATGCTGGCTGAAGGCCTTGGTTTGGCTATTTCAATCTGCTAAAACAACCTTCCACACTCCCTGCTCTGGTCCTATCTTTGCACCCTCCCTGCAGAACAAACTTCTCAATCAAGTTTTCCTTTAAATTCTCATTTATGTCAGCAATTCATTCCCTTATCCCAAACTTACCCACTTAGCTCTCATCCACTGCTCCTGTACTGAAGTTTGTAAGAGGCAATTTAAAATGAGACATGCCATTCTCCAGGTGTGGGAGTGGTTTCCATTGCTCAGCTTTGTCTTTCCTGAAATATTCACTGTGCAAGGATCTCTTTGTGGGGGCAGATAACCTAATTATAGAAAAATGTGTGAACAGGTTGTGGCTAAGTCTTCCACATTGGTCATGAAATCTAAATTTGAGAGGGGTTCTAAGAGCCAGATCTTTGATTTTTGACCAGTTGGTGAAGGAACTTGATCAAGCAATGCTTTATTCTGCCATGGGATTTCTCAGCTTGGAGATAAACCCCCTAAATCACCACAGAGGAATCTGTGAGAACGAGCCTTTTCCTCCTGTAGGAGATTTTTCTTAGAGAGATCCCAATGAGATCTTTACTACTCTGCTGTAGGGTTTTGTTCTACTTTCCAGTTGTACAAATCCTGCATAGTTTGGGAGGTGCAAAACGTTGTTCAAACCCTTTTTTTATTTTCCTCTTCTCCCCTCCTGGCCAGAAGTGTGAACACAGCATCAGACTCCCAAAATGTTCTGTGAAGGGACTCACCCCCCACCTTCACAAATATCTAGGGAGAAGCCTTCAGTCTGTATTTATAAAACATTAACATAAGAAAATTAGTGCTTTTCTTTACTCCCAGAGTGAAAACTTTAGAAAGTGTTTTTAATAGAGTTTTGTCTTCCTGACTGGCTTGCCCTGTGGTGCAACAATAAGGAGTTATGAGCAACTTGCCAATGAAGTATTTCACTTAGAACCTCTGATTCAATATATGTGTGAGTCCATCTGCAGTGGACTACTTTAATATCCCTTGATCTGCAATAATAACTGTAATTAAAGCCAAAGTGAAGTTTCTATTGCTCGTTTTCTGGTTATTTTTCCTCAAAACAGCTCTTTGTAAATGTTCTCATGAAGTATTATGAGCCTGAATGTTTTCAGATGAGAATACCAGGCCAAAGTTGGAGTTTTTCTGAAAATACCCTCAACAAAATGCAGAACTGAACGTTTGATGTTTCCTGGGATTCCCAGTAATTTGAATACTTTATGCAGCAGCTTCTTCACAAGTTGTTTTGAGGTAAATATTCATGGCAAAAGCAAAGTTGTACATCAAAAATATCAGTGAATAATGGATGGAACACCTTAGAGCATAATGCACATGCTCACATGTAGTCTCTCTTGCAATAAAAATGAGCAGTGCTCTGCTTTATACCTTAGTGTTTGTAATAATCACATACAGGTAGGAAATCAGTGGAGGTCCTGTAAGATCTGGGTAGCCCATTTTTCCATTTCAGATGTTGTTTCCTCTCTCTGTTGTTTTTATGTGCTCTGACTAATGAGGACATTGCAAATACTCAAGCCTTGAAAGTAAATCTTTTTCCTCTGGAATTAAAATAAACACCATTCTGTCTCAATAGCTTTAAGCTTTTGTTCCCTCTTGTTTTGTCTTTTGCTTAAAACAATAATAATAATAATGATAATAATAAAAGAACATTCTAGTCCTGTTTAGGCATTGCCCAAGTCAGTACTAAACTAAGCACAGAAATTACTTTCTATTAGCCACTGGAGTTATTAGAAACACAGATATGTCCTGTTCTTGTGGCATCCAGAATGGGGTACTGAGAACACAAAATGTTAAATGGATTTTGACTTTAGAGCAGCCCAGCTCAACTGCACTAATGTGTTTATAGGGTCATCCAAGCACACATGCAAATTATAAGTGAAGCCCAGCAATTGGAACTGTTTGCCAAATTCACACGTTTCACTGGGCCTCCCCATAGATGAATGATTGCAAGAGATTTGCTTTTTAATGTAGGCAGGTGGATTGGCATAAAGTGGAATGTCCACATCAGAAAAAGAGGCAGCATCTTGATGTTATATTGATCTTTTTAAATGGCTTTTCAAAAAAAAAAAAGATTGTTTCTGAATGATTCTATAAAACGATAAGTACCTGCAGTATTAGGGACTGGACACAATGTCCAAAGAGGTCCTGTCCAATGTTCTGACCACATTCTGTGTGTATGAGTAGGAAAATACCTCTAAACACCAAAGCTTTAGTTTTAAGTTTTGAACAAAACTTGAGTTCAGCTCCTTTATGCAAATCTGTCCCAAAGGGAGGGAGCATGACCAGTGCATACTGAACCCACTGGAAGTGTATTTGAGTAATTTTTCTTCTTTTATTCTCTGCAAAGATTCCTAAGCTAAAACACGTGAACGGGCTAATTTGTTTAAAATTCCTTTTCTTCTTTCTCTTTATGTGGCCGTTGGCAATTTTAAGCCTTCAAAGACAGCTCTGGTTTCTCAGCAGTCTGCCCTACTGAAGTAAGACTTTAATCAAGCTCACTAGCATCCAAATATGATGTGCAGCTGTACACTGTGCAGCTGATTGATTAATTTTTAGTCTCCCTGGGTACCTCAGAAAAAGTGGACATACTGGAAAGATGCAGGTATTTTTCATTTAGGTATTTACTGTTCTTTTCCCAACCTTACCTCATTTGTTCTACTGTGATAAATAGGAAGAGGATAAATGGACATCTTAAATCTAGACAGCGAATTTCATGCTAGTTAAATCAAGATTTCCGCCCCCCCCCCCAGTCTTAAAGATTAGAGAAAAAAAAAGTAAAAAAAAAAAAGTAAAAAAAAAAAGCTAAAAGTATTTCTATAAAGAGACCATTTTATCAAAAACTGGAAAAGAATGAGTTTTGCAGATCAGACTGCTTTATAGTCATTATGAGATTCGTTTAATGTAAGTGAGGATCTTGAAACTGAATCTTCTGTCTCAAGTAAAAAATGGTGGCATCAGCCCCTTTTTTCAAATTCCTCTAACGTGGCTGTTCCAGTTTGCTGAATCTTACCCACCCAACAAGTTCATTACTCTGGCTTGTCTCTCTCTCCTGAAAGTTTTCATGAGAATTGTTGAAAGGTTTCATTTTAGTTCCACTGAAGGAACTAAAGGAAAGGAAAATCAAGCGTCAAGATCACGACAGCTGGGGCCTTGGGGTTCTCTTTGCCCTTTAATGGAATGAGATTGCTGGTTTTAATCTGCTTCCATGTACTGAAACCCCTCCTGTGCTCAAACTGGCATCCCTGAGAGGGAGACAACTGCAGTTTGGGTATATCAGTTCTCTGGGACCTGCAACTTGCCTGGCAAGGAAACGTCATCAGGTAGGTTTTACCTCATTTAAATGCCATTATTCCAAGGACTTGTTCAATCTGTGTACCCTGAAGTGAGAGAGACACCACACAGAATGGAAAGATGGATGGCAGGCTTGGATGAATGCCCTAGTTAGATCCTCTATATTAGATTGTCATGCTTTTCCTGGCCCAGATGCTAACATCTAACACATTTTTAATACTATTGCCTGTTGAGATCCTATTAGAAAATGATTCAGAGTCTGGAAAGTTAGGGGGAAAAAAAAAGTTAATTCCCTAGAAATAATATGGTCATTATGTGTACACTGAATTCAATATGTAACTTGGGTTTTTTATGGCCTCACTACCATCCTGCACACCAGCTTTTTAAAATTGCAGTCACATTCATTATGAAGTAAATGCCTAATGCAAGTGATTCTCAAAACAGTTTGTAATTTAAATTCCTATTGGAAATAAAAGTAATGACCCGCAATAGCTCATTAGTGGCTTTGCAAATGTTCATTATTTCCTTTCTCTTTGTCTTTCTCCTGGTTTTCTCCCCTTACTAAAAGACAGGGGAGTTTAAAGGTTTAGCCTACCTTTAGAGCTATCCATCTCTAATGACCCATGAAAATGAACATTCGATTCCTGACTGAGGAAATCATCATTCCCCGGTGTTTTTGAGGGGATAAGTGTATTCACTCAGCAATCTGTGAGGAAGCTGGGTATTCCAGATGATTTTAAGTAATTATTTGCTATTTATGCCCAGGGGAATTTTTCAGTTATTCTAAAACATCAAAAGAAATGGGGAGAAGGCCAAGAAGTCCCTGAAACGATGGACACGGACAATTTGGATCTTGAATCCAGGTTGTTTTTAATGATACCCCGGATGCTGCTACACTACCAAGGGTTTGCCTGGATGTCTATTGCTTAGAGATGCACAAGGAGAGATAATTCCATGGTTCTAAGGAGAGGCCCACAGCCCATTTCCCCCGCTTCTCTGTCAGATGAAGACCTAGCACTTGCCATGCAGATGATCCAAGATACCCTTGGATTTCTGGGCAAAATGACACAGGAGAGAGGCAACATTCTGTGTTGCCTACTCCCAGGAGCAGGATTTAGGAGTGCCTGCTCTGGAATGGTGTTATCCTTAATAAGAGGGTCACCCTTAAAAATAGACCCTGAAAAATACACTGATTCTCACTGCCCTGAAGTCCCCAGGCCCTCAGCACCACTCCCTGTTTTTCTCCTTTATTCTGGCTCGTTCAGCAGCATTTGCTGCTGCTCTGGAAATTCCAAAATGCTCCCTGCCCCCAAATCCTTGCAGCAAAAAAATTTCTGTGGGATCAAACCTGTATCCCACATGGCTCAAGCATGCTCTGCTGTAGGGTGTGCTTGGAGAAAAAAAATGAGGGCAAAATATCTTATTTATCTCTAGTTTCCCTCTTCCCCAGTGATTTTTTTTCCCCTCTTCATTAGCAATCAAGACTTGGAGGCTGTCAGTATGCTGCTGATTGCTGGGGGCAGGCCTTAAGGCAAACCTCTTTAGAATATAAAGTAACAGATTGCTTGCTTGTGGAAGGCTCTCCTAAGTGCTCACCAGAAGTAAAGTTTCACTGACTTCTTTCTGTGTGTGCAAAGGGATTACTTTGGCAACACATGCATGAAACAAAACCTGGTAACATGCTTTAAAACATTACCCATTGTTGGAATTTGGGTTATTCGTTGCAGTCATTAGATCACACCCAATAATTCTGTAAAAATTGATTTTTCCATCCTAAGGTCAGTTCATTTTATTGCGTTGCTTCAAGCAGGTTTCTCCAAAGCACAATGCTCCTCTGTGAGCCACCAACACCGTGGCTGGTTTGCTGATGTTTACATTAGGTCATCTAAGATTTAGGTTTGACTGAGTTTGGACAAAACTAGCTCATTTGACCTATGATGCATTGCTTTTAAAAAAAATAACAGGGAATGTTCTTTTTCAACCCTCTTATCTGCTTCTTGCCTGAACTCTGAGATCACTTTTCTCTGACTGGTGAGGCGTACTGGAAGCAGCTTCTTCCCTCTGAGCAGGAGAGCAGCTGCTCTCTGCCTGTTTCTACCTCTCAACAGAGAGAAACAAAAGGTCAGTCCCCAGTTTCTCATAACTTGCATGCACTACATTGTTTTCTTTTCAATTTTTTTAGCTCTATTCTTATTCAGATCTACTTAACACACCCACTGTGTGCTTCCCCCTCCTCTGGTGTGTACTCTGGTGTGTCACTCTTTAGTTTTGCCCTTTGGGGAGGTGTCAGATGTGATGCTAACCACCCTTTCCAAATCCCAATTTAAAACAATATTATCGTTCTCACTTTGCTCACTATAAACTGACTACACAGTACCACCTGCTGATGGACCAGCATCACAAACCTGGCTTTTATTACTGTTTTGGTTTTTTTTCTTTTTTTATTCAAAGGCAGAGCTGTCTGTGACAGCATTGCCTTCTTGGGAAGGGGCCCTGTGTAAGAGGCAGGAATGCTCTCGTGTTTGTGCAGTGCTTTGGACTCTGTCATCTGCTACCACTTAGCAGAAGGATAATGTTGTGTCAGAAGGAGACTTGTGCCTTAGAAGAAAGAGTGAATAGTGTCCATTTTTTTCAGAGCCTAAAAAGGCAGAAGAAAAAAAAAATGAAGAGCATAAGCCAGCAGGCCTAAGGCTATTCTGATTTGCATCAGGATCTGTATAGGCCCTGTCTGGCTTACAAAGCCCAGGAATCATCTACTTCTGTCACCCACCCCAAAGTTCAGGAATGAAGTGTCTGAATATCAAGGTCATTGTATTTCATCAGTCTTCATTAATGTGAGAGCTGATATCAGTGTGGTCTCTTATTTCAAAGGTTTTTACTGCTGAGGCACCAAACCCCTTGTCCTCCCCAAAATTCAGGAAAGAAACTTGTGTCATTTCAATTAGGAGCTTTTGCCCTTTGTCAATGCAGAGAACTATTGATCCTAGGTTTGCAGTTGTTGACTCTGAATCTGTCACCCACCCCAGAATGTTCCAGTAACTTCTGGCCTAATAAAAGCTTGCAGAATCTGTCCCTTCTTAGGGAACTAACTCAGTGTAATCACAGCCAGATAACTGTCAAAGAGAAACGGAGCAAAGCCAAGAAAAAGAGGCGACAGAGCCAGATCTTGGTATTTTGCAAACCCAGATTGTCGTCTCCTTTAATTATCCATGGGGTGATTAAGAACAGTCTATTCTATGGGCAACGCTGCTGGGTTCAAGAACTTCCTTTTCACCCACTTTGCATGGTTTTCTCTCTCTTTTTTGGTCTTCTCTTTTTCTTCTTTCAAGATGTGAAATACTCTGGTGCATGGCTTTTGGTTTAGGAAGGCTTGCTTTTTTCTTTTCATTTCATCAAGACAGAGTTCCATTTGTTCAGCATCTGCACAGGACAACATCTGGAGCCCCAGGAAATTCAGCTGCTCTGTGTATGACGCTTAAATGAAATTACTTTTTCATGCACTTCAGAAGAGTATCAAGAGCATCTCTCTGACCAAACAGGGCCTTTTGTTCTCCTCCAGCAAGTGTTTCTCATTAAAAAATGTCATCTCCCTAACAAATTGCTTCATTGCCTTTGCAGCTGGGGTTATTGTTTTCATGGTTTTGTACTTGTGTGATTCTCTAAGGGAGCAGAAAGCTGGGAGAAGCAGGGCTTGGTTTCTTCTTCCTTTGCCCTGCGTGTGCCATGCTTGGACTTCCCACTTTTGGGGTGCAGTTTCACGTGCTTACCCCTGTGCCCTCTTGGCACAGCACTTGGGCTGCCCATGTGAGGCAGAGCATGGGGCACAGGCAGCAGCACAGGTCTGTGGGGACTGTCCCATTTCTGTTCATGGCACTGACCCAGGGGCTCTGAGCAACCAGCTCAAGTGCAAGGTGTCCTTGTCCATGGCAGGGAGCTGGAACTCAATGATCTTTAAGGTCTCTTCCAAGCCAAACCATTCAGTGATTCTGTCTCCTGGGGCTGTTGTGCTTGCACAGGGGTGGAAGGTGAGAAGAAGGAGAAAGCAAAGTGAGAAACACCCATTTCAAACTGGAATATAAAGGATTGCTTTGAATGAGATAAACATCTTTTGTAAGAAACTCAAGGTTTGGTGATTTCTCCAGGTATTATTCCCAGGAGGAGTAGGTGGGGTTGTTGAGTCTGCAAGAAAGCCTAAGTTATCTTTAGGGACTTAGGAACTTTGTGGTGACTTTTCACGGGCAGTCTGATCAGAAATAAAACTAGAGACTAAAGGAAGGAGATGTAGGAATTCAAAGGGAGGCAGCCTCAGTCTGGACATACAGCACCAGGTCCAACAGTGCAGAATGTGTGAAGTCCCTTACAGTAGTGAGCAACACAGTGCTGAACCTCACCCAGCTGAACTTCACCCAGCAGCACAGAACTGCAGGTTCTGTATAATTCCCTTGAAGAAACACTTAGAAAATACCCAAACTTCAAAACACATTTTGCAGGAAGGACATTATTTAAAGCCCAAGCATAAACCCCTCATTTTTCTCACCTCTGTCTTTTCAACCAGGATTCCCTCCTTCCTGTATTTTGAAAAGCCTTCCTCCTCACCCCCCACTGCAGAGATATATGCCAGAATCTTAAACTCACAGAATGTTTCAGATTGGAAGAGACCTATAGAAGTCTGGTCATCTTTGAAGTCTAATTTAAATGGCAAGCTGTAAATAATGTAGAAGTCCCATCTCACTGGCTTAAGTGTTTCCTGCATGTTAACACACCATCTGCTTAACCTGAGACCTCTTTTTTGGAGGTGACTACAAATTACTCCTTAATAATTTCACTGGCCCTATAAACTTGCTGGGTAATCAATTTACACAGGCTTATTGCCCACTTTCACAGTTCTAGTGCTGGTCCCACAGTGTTTGCAGTTTTTCTTGAAGTGTTGATTTCCTGAGTCATGTATTTCCTTGAGAATGCAGGTTTTCAGCTTTTCAAGTGGCAGGAGCTGCAGAGAAATGTTGAAAGGCTCATACCTAAAGAATCACAAATGAGAATGTAAGCACTATCCCACCATTTCTATAATTCTTCACAAATCTCATTGCTATTTAGACATCCTGTTGTTTAAAGCTCCAGCTTGTCATTCCAATTTCTCCTTCATTTAAGAAAAAAGATAGGCATAGTTGCAAGCAATTTTTTTTTCTGTTTTAGTGAGTCATTTCTTACCGGGGTGGTTTTCTAGGTTTGTTTCTCTGTTTCATGTGGGACATGAGCAGCCATTTAGCTCACAAACCACGACAGTTACCTTTGGTTGTCTCGGGCACAAACGATTTAACCCTGTCACCTCTCCTCCTCCCACTCCTAAGCACCAAAACCAGATCCTGTTAAATATAGCAGCAGGCACAGCCTTCCTGTGAGGCAGCTCCCTTCCAGGCTCTAGCAGCAACATTGGGCACCACACTGTGGAAAAGGAGCATGTAGCAGCTGTAAATATACATGTATATTTATAGAAGGGTGCTAGAACCCACAGTCTGCAATTTGTGGGTGACCTTTAACTACACGAGGATAAATGGTTACAAATGAGGACCTCTGGTCTTGGCTTTTGTAACCTATTTTGTTACTTCTGTTGGTAAATCAAAAAATGTGTATATCCATGGGGTTTTGGGAGTGTAACATTTGGCTTAGATTTAAGCTAGGATAACTGAACAAAGTGGAAAACCAAACAAATAAATATGATTATCCTGCAGTGTTTTGTTTTATGGAGTCAGGTTCTGGAATAAGCGGAGCATGTGGGATACTTTAAGGTCTGTGAGACAGACATGTGCTATTCCCATAATGAAATCTACTCCCTGAATTTGGTCTTTGTGCTATTTAAGAGGTTTTTCTTGTGTTTATTTTGTTACAAGGCTGCATTTTTGCTGGAGTCAAGCAGCATGTTAAGCTTGGATTTTCAGAGGTGCATTTGTGATGAGGTTGGTGACATGAATCCCTCTTCTTGGAGGATCAGCTATGGCTGGGGCATCAGTCTCCAAGACCCAGGGGGTTCCAAGAGGTTTGGCTATGAAATGCACCAAGAAAGATTATTTGGGATGTGCACAGAAATTCAGGAATGGGATGGAAATAAATACATTTTTTTACAGGAAGATTATTTGCTATAAAAAAAATCTGTGTGGCTTGGAGGGGGGGGGTGTGATGGTGGCTCTCTGAGAGCAGCAGGTAGGGAAAGCTGGAAGGAGATGTGTCACTCAGAAGTCACATATGGTGTTCCCCGTCCCTATAGCAGGTTTGGGGTTTTTTTCCACCTCTCCTTAAATACACATAAGAGCTTTCCCCATTCTACTTGGTCATCACAACACAGAGAAATAAGTTTCAGGAAGTCTTCCAAGACCTTAAATAATCAACAACCCTCTGGGCTCATGATTTCTCTGCCACAGTTTCAGTGGTTTAATTTCTCTGTGGCCAGCTCTGATTGCTACTGTGCTGTGACCCACCTGTCTTTTTCTTTGAAGCCCAGATATTCATGTCACAACAGAGAATAAATGTTAGTCTTCATGATTTTTTTCAGCTTATTACCTATTTGCTTCAACATTTTCCTGAACAGGGAGGAACAAAAACAAACAAACAAACCAAAACAAAAACCCCACAACAAACAAACAAACAAAACCAAAAACCAAAACAAGACAACAACAATAACAACAACAAAAAACACACAACCCCCCCCAAAAAACCCACAAAAAACAAACAAAAAACACACAAAACCCCCACAACAAAACAAAACAAAAAAACCCCCCACCCAAACAACCCACAAGACAAACCAAAAGTAAAAATGCTGATGGACCATCTGTAAGTGGATTTCCTTTCTTTCATCCCTCTTTCATCCTTTCTTCATCTTCATCTCCACTAAACCTAATTTGAAATATCTGCCTCATCATTTGGGCTGTATCACACACATTTAATCTCCAGGTCAGCCATTTATTTCCTGTTTCCTTGAAGAACACCCAGGAACCCTGGCTGGGTGGATACACACAAGTCTGGCACCTCTTTTAGTGCCTGCAAAACTGGAAACTCTGTTTGAGACTTTTCCTGAGGGGTTACGTCACAGGGGAAAAGAAAGAAAGCACTGACATCTTAGGAGAAGCATTCCATAGGTAGCTGGACAGGACTGATGATGACATTTTAATTTGATTACAGCTCTATAAACAATTGCAAAACATAGTCAAAAGCAGTGGTGATTTGTGAGATGCCTAGAAAGAAATGTATCTTTTGAATTGGGAAGGATGGGAAGGGAAAGAATATTATGAGTGTGACCACAGTAGGGATGTGTGATACACTCCAGGTCACACCATGCTGCTGCTGCCCTCATCATCTGTCACTCTTCTGCCTTCTGTGAATCCTCATGTCCTGCATTACATCCATGGGTTCTTTACACCTGGGGTACAGAAATCAATCTCTGCAAATGGTTCCACTGTCTGTAAGATCCCCTGTCTCACTTCATCTCCCATACAGGTTTAAGGAGCTGTGTATCTCCACAGTCCCCTGAAGTATTTCCTGTCAGTATTTTCCTTAAACTGAGCTTCCTGATGGTTTATCCTTCTGGTTATCACAGCAATTTAATACATAACTATTGCTCATGAGAGAAAACAAAGGTCAGCAAGAGCAGGATTGGGATATCTCTGGTTCTTGTCTTTTTTATGGTTAAAAATATCTCCCTCCTCAGATGTGAAGGGATGGTGATGCTGTGAACATCATCCTGCTTGTGATGGAAAACGTTTTTCATTGTGTCCCAAAGGTGCTCTAACTGGATTTGTCTCATTTCCTCTGCAAGTTTGTTTCACAGCTGCATCTCCAGCCGGGAGACTTTGGCTTTTGCACTTTTTGTTCTGGACTTTGTGATCAGCGCTGTCATGAAGAAGAAATAAGTTTAGCTGTCCTGCCAGTGCAGAGATGGAGAGCAGGTTTGCAGTGTACCAGACACTGCACCAATTACTCCAAAGATGGGCCCAGAGGACCTCAGTTAAGAGAAGGAGGAGGAGAGTTGGAGCAGGTGGAGGTCATGGGCTGGTTTGTTGCTGGTGGAGTCAAGCAAAGGAGCAAGTCACAGGGGAGTCTTTGCTTTTGGTTTCTATTTTCCCTGAGTTACTGTGTCTGAATCATGGATACTGTGCACACCTCCAACTCGACATGTCTGGGGATTGCAGGTGCCTTTTCTCTCAGTTATTACATTGTGTAGTTTCTATTATTTTGTTTTTTAATACACCTTTCTTGTGCAAGACTCATTATTCCAGCTTCTGTGCCTAAATCCTCCGCCTTGAAGAGGTGGGAACTCTCATTTCCAGGAATTTGTGGCTGTCTCAGTAAACTTAAGAGCTCACCAAGATTAAGAATGTCTTTTTGCCCTCACCTCTTTCCTTTCATTTCTTTTTACTGTACCCTACATTTGGGCAGACAAGGTGCCCATGTTCAGCTGCAGTCCCCTGGGACCTACACTGATCTTCACTGTGGATGTAGTTTCCATTTTTCCCCTTTGTGGCTTCAAGCGCTATTCCCTACTCTCACAAACCAATTCCTCCTGATTTACATCTGTCTGGGGACAGCTGAATGGGTTTTTCCAGTTGCTTATTAAAAACTGCCTCCCTTATGCTCTGCTTCCTTCTGCTGCCAGCTGTTTGCCCACGTTTTCATGGAAGGGTGATTGCACCTTCCCTGCCCTCCAAAGCCTGGCCTCAGCAGTCCATCCCCAGCTGACCCTGTCCCTTCTCCTTGCTGCCTGGCCCTACCTCACAGCACTTGGCAGCACACCTTGTTCTGAGAGGTGTTTCAGTTACTGATGGGTGAGTGACTTGATTCGGAGTTTGGTTTGGATAAGCTCCCACAAATTGTAATGCTTGACTGTAGGTTATCCAAACTATCTGGGCCTCCTGAGACTCCAAATTGGCCTGGAAGACCCAGGCTGTTTTCCGAGCTTTTTGGCACTTCCTGATCCCAGAGAAGCTGCAGATAGCATGGCAACAGGCTCTTGCATGAGAGGTCAGCGTCTTGGCTGCTTGTTTTAGCTGGATCCTGAAAAAGGAGTGAGCAAGCAAACAAGCCCATTTAGAGCTAGGTGGTCCCATCAGCCAGGTGGAGACACGAGGCAGCTGTAAGGAGCTCTCTGATTCCTTCCACTGGAGATGTGCATTGCCAGGACATGCTGGCACTTGACAGCATGGGGGATGGAGTGACTGTGTTTTGGCACAAGGCTGGATTTGGCACCCCCAGGGCAGTAGCCCAGGGGTAGCTCCGGGTGCAGAAGGGATGCTGCACCACAAAAAGTGGCCACTGGAGCTGGCTTTGTTCAGACAACACCCCAGATCTATAGGCAAAGCTGTGACTGACAGATTACAGGGTGTATTTTTGCTTGCACTACAAGGCCTCATAACGGTGTGTGTACAAGCAGCTACAGTGTCATGGCTAATGCAATATCCTGTCTGTAGGGAGAGCAGGAGATTTGGACGTGATCAAACTGAGCAGTACCTTGGCAGAGCCTCAGCAGTTCCAGCATGCAGTAGTTCAGTGGCTTTCAAGCCAAAACTCTTGTCCAGATCATTAAGAGCCACTGATGAACTTATTCTCCCAGACTTTGTCTATACAGTTTTTAAACACATTAACACTGTCCATTTATAATTACTAGAGCAGAAAGATTGATGAGGAGGGAGAGAAAATCCTGTCTTTTACAAATCTATGTAAAGATCCAGCTGTTGAAAAAAGAAGTGGTCAAACTTTTGGATAGGCTCCACAGAATAACTCCTTATTCCTAGAACTGCAGTTGTGGATGGATTCCCTACAGAGTTTGGAGGTGGGATAGAGCTTATACCTTCACTGCCAAGTCTGAGACAAAGAGAGCAGTCCCCTGACCTAATGATGTCATCTATTTTCACTCACCTTTGAATCCACCCTATTCTCAGCCCCAAACCACTGGAAAACACAACCGTTTTGCCAATATGGGCATAAAATGGAAGGTGGGGTGGAGGAAAACCTACCCCAAAACCTTAATTCCCTTTACATTATAGTACATTCTTCAGAGTAATTTGCAATGTTCTGGTGTTCTTGCTTTACATTCTGCAACCCTCCCTCTCTACAGCTTTACCCTGGTGCTCAGCCTTTCCTGCCCATGTGATATTCAGCTTTGTGTAGACGTCATGAAGTTATTGCTAAATCACAGCTGGCTTGCCAAACAACTGCCTCTTCCTCTTGCCAATTTTGTTCAGCCTCTAAAAAAGCTACAGGACTTGTGGTGGGCCCCACTCAAATGATGTGCTCAGTTACAAACACAAAATAAAATGCAGGACAGTAATAAAGTAGTTAAGTTTTGATTAATTCTGTGAAAGGGTTAATGGGATTATATTTTTTCTTCTTTTTTTCCCCCACTCTCTAAGTAGGAAAAAAAAAAGAGTGAAAGACCCAAGTGGACACAACTAGAACAAAGCCCTGTTTATGATTAGTATGGCTGAAAATATCCATGTTAGGCCAGGTGCAGATGGCTAATTCCCCAAGACTACAAGCCAATTTAAACCATAATTCCTGAGATAGACCACTTTTCCCAACATTAATGGGAACCAGCTGCCTCCTATTAATAATATAGATGATTACAAGAAAAAAAAAAAAAAAAAAAAAAGTAGGGGAGGGAATAGTGGAGTTAGAGAAGATATTATTTTCCAGACTGTTGGCTATGTCCTGCTGAGGACAATATGGAAAGCTATGGAACATGAGTCTTGAAAACCTGTCAAGTTAAATACACACAATGTGTTTGCTCAAAAGAAGGATGGAGTTATCAGTGAACTTCTGTGTTTCGGTGACAAGGTTATTTAAGGGGTAGCAATTGTATTTATTTAGTTATTTGCTGGTGCTTTTCTTTTGCCTTCCCTCTGCTGACACTGGATGGTTTTGATTAGCTCCCTAGGAGGGGAGCCCACTGCCTTTGGTACACCGAGCCTGGCCGTTCCCACTGAGGCCTGATTTCGTGTGAGATTGTAGAGCACATCAAAGCAGAATGACAACAAACATTCTGAATTGTTCTCCTGAGAGCCTGACTTGCTGGTTCAAGAAATTTGTTCGGGCTTCCATTACCATTTGTGCCAGTGTGAGGTGAAATGGGAAGACATGGCAACTCATGGTGTGTAACAGCCTCAGGAGTGGGTTTTTTTTTGTCCCTGTGTCCTTTGTGATTGTTTTTCTTTGGTTGTTTTTGGAAATCTGAGTAGAATTTATTAAAAAAAAAAAAAAAAGTCACACCATACTTACTTGTCTGTGAGGCAAAAGCACAAGTCCTGTGGAATCAGTTGTTTTGGCTATACTCCTTGTTTCCTATGTAGACAGGACTCTTAACACATGGATCATGTCTTTGAGACTGATGAATAAAGGAGACTCGCCAAAAATGTCCCTCTTGCCCCTGAAGGAGACCAAAAGGAGCCAATGCCCTTTTCCCAGTTATTCTGCTAGGATTGTGTAGGATTCCTGGAGACTTTTAGCTCACACAGGCTGCATTTCTTCTTAATCCATTTGATGATAGTCTGCAGACATGAGGAGGAAAATCCAGGTCATGGCACTGTAATTCTTGCTGGAGGGTTGTGAGGGGAATTTTTGTGTACCTGAGGAGGTACATAGCTGGGATTGCCCTTTACCCAGCCTGAGGATACAAAAGGATTTGATGCCCTCCCAAATCATGTGGACCTTGTACATCTCTGCCCCAAAGGGGTGAATTCTAAGGGACCCTCAGAGCTTTTCCTGCTCCTCTCTCATGTGTAAGAGGAAGTGGAGGGGAAACACAGACTAGGACTTTGATTTTCTAATATCCTGATCACTTGACTTGATGACAGCCAGGAACCATGGTTCTTGGGAACAACTTCCCTCACTTTGACAATTTTCTGTCCTTTGCTAGGTTACAAGAAGAGCCCTTTTCCAAGTCAGGAGCAAAATACCCTCTAGATCACAAACTCTTAGATGGCAACCTAAGGAAAAAAAAAGAATCTTGGACCTTCTAGCTAAGGCATGGAAATAAGGACATTCCAGCAATGTGTCCCAGTGGCAACATTTTCTTTTCATTCCCATGTCTTAGTATCCCAGCCCTTATGTAGGTCACCAGAATATCTCTCTGGGCTGTTTACTGTAAAGAAGAAAACCTCTACTGCCCCTTTCCAAGCTTCAGTAGTATTTAAAGCAGACATAGCAGAGGTAATGAAAAAGAGATTATTGATTTTATGTATGTAAATAGAGCATGGCTGAGTTGACAATTTCTCTTTAAATAATTGAAAAAATCTGCTTCAGCTGACAGTAGTTCACCAGATAATGAGGCTGGTAGTGGAGGAACGTGAATAATTAGAGAGTGGGATTCTTGCTGTGTGGAATTGACCCTTGGGGGCTCAGAGCAAGAAGGATTTGTGGCTGCTCTGAAATGCTAGTGGTCTGCTCCAGCATTCCTCTTGTCAATACGAACCTTGTGTTTTTATTGGAAACACGTGTCAAAACAAAACAGCGTTTGAGGCTGCTGCTGAGAGAAGGTGGGCAAGTCCAGAGGCAGCAAAACCTGTTTTTCTGTTTCTTGCCAAAAATTCCATGCCACTGCTGCCCATCATGCTCATGTGGAAGGAGAGATGATGAGCACCCTCATAATTCACTGGTGATTCTTCTGCTGTTGCCTCCTCAGTGAAGTTATTCACACTCAGAAAATTAGGGAAATCAGGATGACCAAGGCATCTTGCTACACTTGCATGGAGTCTGGATTGAGGACTTACATTGCAGTACTTCCCTGGAGAAAAGCTGTAGCAGCAAGTGAGTACTTACCTCTCCTGGACAGGCAGAAGGGCATTCAGTTATATGAGTTACATTTAACTCCCTGTTGGCTGCCAAAACATTTTGAGAACTTTGTAAATTTTGAGTATTGGCTCCATTACCCGCATTATAGAAAACTCAAAGGAAGGAGGTGACACACACAGTATCTGCTGTTCGCATGAATAAGTCTTTGGGTTTGCTAGTTTGTTTTGTGGTTTTTTTTTTTCCTTTTTTTTTTCAATTGAAAATTATTTTGTTGGGCTGATGTTAAACATCTGTCTCTTTCTCTGCCTACTTTCATACCCCACCTCCTGAGATGGTTTTATTTCATGGGTGAATTAAATTGTTTTGGGAGATAAAGAAGCCAATTTGTAATGTGCTTTAGGGGCTCTCAGAATGAAAGGCAGGGATTGAAGTAGAGTATTTAGTTATTAGTGTCTCCATATTTCTCTCCCTTGATCTACCTGTCCCATCGCATTGTCAAATCTTCACGGTTGAGGTTTGAGGCAATAATGGTGAAAGCTGGAACATGTGAGCCCCATTTAGACCCAGCACCATCACATTTCTGGAGTGAATCTAAGCCTAATTGAAAAGGCAAGTGGGTTTCTCTGGCAAAAGAAAACATGGCTGTCATAGGCTTTACCAAGTTCAGTTAAACAGTAGAATGTGTTCTGGCATCTTTGTTTGGTTTCCATTTTAAATATAAAATTAAAAACATATTTCATCTGTTGTAGGTTTTAAGGATGATTTACAAACCTAAAAAAAAACCAAAATGAGAACTTTACAGCTTTCCAAGGTCTGGCCCTTGAGATGCCAGGAAATAAGTCTCTCCTCATCTCCACAGTATCATCTTCACAAGAATTTGTGCAGGCTGCCTTAGAGATCACCTTATGGGCAGCATGTAGGGTTGTCACCATTCCTCCTCATTTTCTTATGTACTTCCTATTGCTCTGGAATAGTTCAGGAAATAGAAACTGTTTGCTTCCAAGTTCCAAAGGATTAGAGCCAAGCTTTGGATTGGAGGCCCACGGAGGTGGCATGAGAGCAACCCCATTTCCTCCCTGCTGCCACAAGCACAAGCAGCTTTGAGGCACATTTTTTGACATGTCAAAATATCCCAAAGCTTTCAGGCACAGTTTCAATCTGTTTCCATCTTCTGAGATCTTTTTCAATCATCACTGTGATTTTAGACATATTTCTTTCTGTGAGTACCTATTTACAATTTAGAAGTTGCAGATGACGTTTTTTATAGTTGATACACCTTTTTTTTTTTTTCAGTTTGAATCACCATATGATGATTGTCATGTGCCCATCAGAGTAGCATTTATGGGAAAGTTTCACCCTCAGTAATAGTTTTATCAAAACAGTTTTCTCTATTATTTAATTACACAAGCTCAATGGATTCTTTAATGGAACATCACAGATAGATATCCATTCTAAAAATCTAAATCCACTTGTTGTGGTCTTTTAATCAAGTGCTGTGGTTTTACTTGTGTCTGATGCATTTTTGTGTCCTCATTGCTTACTGAACAAAAGCGCTGCTATGAATCAGGAGTATTTTAAGAAGGGTTATGACAAAATAAAAAAAAAAACCCTCACATTGAAGAAAGATGACAATCAGTCAGCTCTGGAGGGCTCCTTTTGAAGCCCTCATCTGTCATGTGGGAATTGGCACTGGCAGCCCCTGGATTACAGAGGAATTATGTGCACTCTCTTCTCGCAGCGGTGGCACAATTGTTTTGAAACTAGGCAGATCTTCTGTGTTTACTGTTTGGCAGGTTCTGTGTTTTTGGCTGGCAGCCACGCTGAAATGTGTTTAGTTTTAATTGACAGCCATGGTCAACACTGCAGATCCCAGGTAGGTACTGCTAATCCTGACAAGGCAAGGCAGAAACAGACAGGCTTGTGTTCCAGCTAGCCAGAGACTCCAGCCTTCGGGAAGCAAAGGCATTTTGCCTCCAGACGGCTCTGAACCTCAGGAACTCACCCTTCAGTCTCATCTCCTTAGCACCTCTTTGTAAGCAGCCCCCAGCCACAGGAGAAGTTGAAGACAAAGTGAGATCAGATTTTGTGGAATGGTTTAGGTTGGAAAGGACCAAGCCCCCTGCCATGGACAGGGATGCCTCTTATTATCCCAGGTTGCTCCAAACCCCATCCAACCTGCCTTTGAACACTTTCAGGGATGTGACCCTCACAGCTTCTCTGGGAACCCTGCGCCAGGGCCTCACCACCTCCTCAGGGAACAATCTCTTACTGATACCCAATCTAAACCTACCCCTTTTCAATTTAAAGCCATTCCCCCTTGTCCTTATCCATGCTCTTGTCCACAGTCCCTCTCCAGCTCTCTTGGAGCCATTTTGGGTATTAAAAGGTGTTCTAAGGTCTCCCCAGAGCCTTCTCTTCTCCAGGCTGAACAACCTCAGCTCTATCAGCCTGGCTCCAGAGCAGAGGTCCAGCCCTTGGATCATCTTCATGGCCTCCTCTGGACTCACTCTTATGGGTCCATGTCCTTCTTATGCTGGGGGCCCAGAGCTGGACACAGAACTCCAGGCATGGTCTCACAGAGGCAGAGAAGAGGGGAAATCCCTCTTTTTATCCTGCAGTGGGAAGCCAGGTGCTAGTATCTTTGCACAAGAGATCTTATTAGAGCCCAGAGACATTTATTTTCCTGGATTTGAGACTTGAAAGCCAGAACCATTACATACAGACCTCTAGATTAAAATATAAGAGACATTCCAAAAGTGCATGTGGTTAGATTTATGTAAGCCACAGTTTGTAATGGTTTAGATTTCACCTCCTAGTCCTTGTGAGAGTTTCAGCCTTGCTCTCAAGAGAGTAAAAAAGTAACAGAGAACATTTACAGAAATAAAAGGAAAAAAAATCATATGCACAGACCTAGGGTGGCTTAGTCATGACATCTAATTAGGGACAGCAATGATTTCTGTGAACCACAGAAATGCTAGTTTCAGTTGGCATAAAATTCCACAGAGTAATACTTGGGACTATCTCTCAGCCAATCTGTCTCTCTGTCTATCAGCCATGCTCAATGCTTTATTATTAGTGATGCATTTCTCCTCATGTTATTGTCTTCCTTATAAGATAATTTCTCAAGGAGTTCTTTAACTTCCCCCCTGAAGTGCCTTGCATTTCAAGTAGCTGCTCAGCAGAGCTCCACAGCAGAGGGACTTGTGTTTATGGGGAAAAGGTTGCACCTGGCTACTGGGACAACAGGGCTGCCATCAACATTTAGGTCTCATCTCTTATTAATCTCTTTTGTCTCTGACAGAGGACACAGAATCAACAGCATTGAGTTAGACACCACCCAAAGAGGACAGTGGAAGCAGAAATCCAGAGCAAAGGAAGTTTTTTATGTCACCTGGGAGTAGGTGGGATATTTGTTCCACCCTTGTGTTGTGGGATGCCCCAGGAGAAAGTAACACAGATAGTGCCAGTGACAGCTTTAAAACATGAGGTCTGTGAGTCAAGGTATTCCCCAGCCTCCAGATTCAATTCCTGGTTGGTACCTTTCCAGAGAGACATCTTCAGAAGAGCACATTTATAAATTTTCATTATTTCTGAGAGCTGTTTTTTGCAATCTGGGAGAAATTAAAGAGTATCTCCCAATTTCTCATTTTTTAGTGGGCCTGTGAGATTGAGGTGGAGACCTGGCTGTTCCAGACTTTCCAAAAGGCATTTCCAACAGCAGAGTAGCCCTATTTTCTCCTTCAACAGGTCTTTAAACTGTGCAGTACTTGTTCATCAGCCTCAGACTTTGATTTGGCACTGCTATGTCTACAGATGTAGCAATCACATTTGCGAGCCTGGAACTAATTAAAAATGGAATATTTTAGATCAGTCATGGTGAGTGTGGCCAGATTTACAGGGAGAATACAAGGGAGCTTAAAGAGCAGAGTGATCCAGCCTTTTTAAAATGTTCTTCCTTCAACATTGGTACATTACCTACAGGCCAGCTGGGCTGGACCTTTACAGCACTGTCTTTATGCAACCTCTGGCTGGTTAAAGGGAAGCTTTAAGAGGACACCAGTGTTTCATGGTTTGCTACATTCCAGATGTATGCAGAACTGTCTCTAAACTCTGTCTGGCAAGACACTGCTTTTTTTTTTTTTTTTTTTATTCTCTTTTTTTTTTTAAAGGGCATGGTTGCCAAGCCTGTCGATCAATTTAACAGGAGACAATGAGTTAAAGGCAGCAGGGAATAGAAAAATCCGAAGATCTGAACAAAAAACAGATGAGGGGATAGATGTGGCTCTAGCCCTGTACAACCATGGATCTGACAGCTGCACAGAGTGGGGTAGGGCTGTCAGAGGTAATACTGTTACCTAAAACTTGGAGGCTGCACAGGTTTGCAAGAGCCTCTCCAATCCTGTGAACTCGGTGTGTGAGCGACTGAAGCGGGAGCTCGCCTGCAGACAGCCCTGCAGGGCCTTTGGGGAGGAAAGATTATCCACAGAGCAATTATATGGTGGGTCACCATCATTTCCTCCTTGCTCAGCTCAACATTTTCTAGGCTTTGCTGCTCCTGGCTGCCAGCTCTGCACCTGCTCCATGCTGAGTCAAGCTGAGGAACAAAGCAAAACCCCTGTGGTCGCTCTCATGGTATAGCCAGGGCTTGTGATGGATCAGTGCTTTTTCCTCTTGCACCTCACCAGCAGCTTGCTCTGGTTGTGGCTGCCAACCAGTGTGGCACAACACCAGCCACACACCCACTACACCACTCAGCACAGCCTGGTGGGGACATGGTGCTCCTGTCACCACCACAGCTCTGTGTCACCTGGCTGCGAGTGCCTGGAGCCAGGATCTCTTCCTGGCATGCAGACTCCACTGGGCTCTTTGATCAGCTCCTTGTGAGATTGCCACTGAGAAAACAAGTGAGTAGGATGCCCCAGATGTTAACTGCTGCTGGAGGATGGAATGTGTCTTGGTTTGGAAAGACAGGTATCTGCCAGGGAAAGCTGGAGTTTCCCTTAGAATGAGGAATATAAACCTCTCACCCCTGCCAAATTATAATTTTGCAATTAAGGGCTTTCAGGCAAAGATTTGGGAATAGGAATAACAGTTCTTTACTAGGAATATTAACAATACAAATGTATTAGAAGACAAAACCACCCAACGAAACCAGCAAACAAACAACCAACAATTTTGGAGAACCCCAACAGAGTCAGAGCTACAACCTGACACCCTGCTGGTCAGGGTGTTGGAAGCAGTCCAAAAGTGAGTCCTCCTGGAGTGGCAGATGGGGTTCTGTTGAAGTAGAGATGATCCTGTAGAACAAGAGCCCAGTGGTGGTGAGAAGAGTCCAGTCTTCCTCCAGGAATTGGGTGAAGCCAGATACCTTGTGTTCTTACGTCTCAGTTTTATCCAGGTAAGAATGATTGGCTCCTCCCACTGCGTGGAGCATCTCACAATGGAATGTGGATGTACTGCTTTGGGGAGTCTTAATGGCCCATTGTGAAAAGAGATAAGAAGCACTGCCCCACCTGGTGTTAACAGCTGGCCCATTATCAAAAGACATCCGCCCCCCCTCCTCCCAGAGTTACAAGAGATAAAGAAAAACATCTCCCCAACTGCTTTCAGCAAATGAAATAGAATACACATTTTTGGTTCCATAACCCAAGACTGAATGGAAGAAGCTTACCTGTGGGTTGTCATTCACATGTGACATTTCTTGTAGGATGTTCAGATGGCAAAGCCTGTTGCTGGTTTGTAAATGTGAGGGTGACTTTTAGTCCTCGCGTACCACAAAAGTTTTTGATTTGCAAACCTCAAGATAAGCAGGTAATTTAGTATCATACAATGGTATTAAAAAAAAATAAACATTCTGAAAGACCTTTAAAATTATACTGTAGACAAATTGGTAAAGTTAAATGGAGGTGGAGGCACTGCCATGGGGAGGTGATCAGGGGGTGTCACACCCAGCTTTTCACTCCAACAGATGCACTGTCGCCAAAAGGCCACATGTGCTTCTGCTGAGGGTATCCAGCAAAAGCCTCAGTTTTTCAGCCTCCCGATAAAGATAAATAAAAAATCAGCTTTTCTTAAACATGGCTTGGCTGGCAGTCTCTGCACATGGTTCTGTGCAGCATGGCTTTTATTCCCATTAAAATGATTTAAATGGAGGCTCTGCCCAGCAGCATTGTAGGCGACATGTTCCCTAGCTGCCATGTATCCAAACAGGTTGCTGCAAGGCCTTGAATAAACATTCTGTAAGTCTAGCTCTGAAGAATTTTACATCAAGCAGCATATATTGGATGCCAACTAGCTCTTGTGTATTCCTCACAGAACAGACAATGTTTTCTATCAAATCTGCTGGGTGAAAACAGAAAACCTATTAATAATGTGTCAGGAACCTGACTGAATGCAATATTTATGTGGAAGTCTCATAGAGAGCTTGTTTATAAAGAGTACACGAATTCTGTGGTTCGTGTTTGAAATGTGTAAGAGAAGAAGAATAATTCTAACATTTTTCTCACAAGTACAGCTACCCACACAATTTCATCCCTCTTGTAATATGAAGGGTGGATGTTTTGCTCAGAATAAGCTGAATGCAGAGCTGGTCCATGCATTGATCTCAAGAGTTTTAGTCCAGGGTCAGTGCACTGTAGTAAAGAATTAGACTAAAGCATTCAAAACCTAGCAAAAGGAGTCAATTCCCAGGCCTCTTAAATTTTTCTTGTGTGTTACTATGGTGAAACCTCAAGTCCATGCCTTGATTTTGGTGACGAGTTGAAGCTGTGTTGAAACGGAGCAGAACCAGGTCTTGGCCGGCGCGGCGCTCGTTAGGTGGGGAGTTGAGTGCTAAGGACCTCAAAACTGAACCTCATCCAAACCCCAAGCCTGCAGGATGGAGATGGAAATTTCGTGAAGTGAGGCTTCAGTTGGAGTATTTCTCCTTTTTTTTTTTTTTTTTTTTTTCTTTTTTTTTCTCGCTTTTGCACAAATCACCAGGGTTCTAAAAACAGCCTCCAACACTCGTTTCTACTGGCACGGCCGCTATTGATCCTGTCCAGAAAGAGGAATGGAAAGACACGACAGAATTGGCAATGATCCCGAGCCGTGAAGCTTGGATCTAAACCTCGATCCAAGCTTTGCTAAAGAACAGGAGGGTTTTGTGCATTTTTTGGGTTTTTTTTTGTTGTTTTTGTATCTGGAGGTTTGATTTAATCTCTTGTACTTGCGTGGAAAATCCATAGTTCTGCAGTACAGTGTTCCCTCAGTGGATAAGATCTATTGGATCTGGTGCTCTGGGTTGGCTTAGTGGGGAAACTTTTAACCTTGGAAGAGAGTGGCTTAAGCAGCATCAGCAGCATCTGTGAGGGAGAGGGATCTCCAGCCATGGGAACCAGGAGAGCAAAGAATATTCCCAGTGTTCCTGAACACAGCCCAGATCAAATGTCTCATCTGGATTTTCTTCAGAAATCTCTTTTGTTGTTGTTGTTTTTTGTTGGGTTTTTTTGTGTGTGTGTGTTTTGTTTTAGGTTTTTTGTTTTTGTTTTTGTTTTTTTTTTTTTTTTTGTTGTTGTGTTTGGTGTTTTTTTGTTTTTATTTTGTTTTGTTTGTTTTATTTTGTTCTGTCAACTGGAGCAGGTATAGTACTTAAAGCCTGATTCAAGAATTGACGCATGAATAACGTGGAAAGTTTAATCAGCATGAAGATTTTAGTCACCTTGTGATTAATACTTGCCAACTCTCTGCAGTATTTTCTTTTAATGAGTTGCAACTCATTAAACTAATTAAATTCATTGATTTCAACCAGATGTTTGCACCTGGAAGTGCATTTATTATCATTTATTATCAGAGAGGGACTCTCCATCAGGAACTGTAGTGATAGGACAAGGAGTAATGGGTTCAAACTGAAAAAGGGGAAATTTAGATTAGATATGCAGGAGAAATTCTTTACTGTGAGGGTGCTGAGACCCTGGCACAGGTTGCCCAGAGAACCTGTGGCTCCCCACCCCTGGATGGGGTTGCCATGGGCTTTGGAGTAACCTGGGATATTGGAAGTTTTTCCTGTCCATTGAACAAGATGATCTTTAAGGTCCTTTCCAACACAAACCATTCTGTGATTTAATATTAATTGCTTTTAATTTTAAGTTTTTTTGTCTCCCCAATTAATAAACAGAAATATTAGAACATGATTGAACCAGCTGGTATCATCATCATTATTAAAATCAACTAACAAGATATCATACTGTACAATTTGCAAAAAGACAACAGATTGGCAATTTCTTGTCCAAACTGTGTGGTAAATATATTCCAGTAATGAGTGGCTTAACAGAAAGCAGGAGAGAAAAGACCACAAATAAAATCAATATTATTATAAATATTACTTGCCACCAGTAATTTGAAAAGCTACTTTTTCATCCAAAACATTTGTTTTAAATTATATGTTGACATATTCTGGAAATAATTATGATAGACTATTTTTAAATTAGTAGTGCACAAAGGACTTTCTTCTTTATGTCGTTTTTTTACATCCACAGTTGCTGGTTTCTGCTGTACTAAAATAGACTTGGATAAGGATCCATAGAAGTGTGTGTGTGCATGTAGATACTTTTATTTATTTATTTTTCTGGTTTGGACTATGGAATTGTGTGCTTTGGGAGGCAGGTGGCTTCCAACATGTGCAGGGCTCTGCATGTTAAATGAGATCTGTTTCGTACTGCAGGAAAGTATTGCTATATGCATTTTCAAGACATTCCTTTCAGGCATCTTTTTGGGGTTGTTCCCAAAATGCTATGGGGGAAAAAAAAAAGAAAAAAATTATTTGCTTTCAGAAAGTAATTGCTCAGCTAAAAATAATGGATATGTTACAGTTAATGTGGAAACTCAATATGTCAGAGGTGATGTGGAAAACTTTGGAGCAGACTGAACTGAAAGGGCAAATGATCCCGAAAAGAAATCAAATGAAGCTATTACAGAAAGTCCTACATCTGCCAGTGTCAGGACAGTTTGGAAACCACAGATGAAAGACCCCTGGCTCTCTGAAGGCTTCAGGAGAACAGGAGACTTTCTGCTGGTTTTGGTCAATGAGTTGGTTCTTGGCCACCTATTCTCACATGGACCCTTTCTGGGCAAAGGATCTAAGTGTGGGCTGTTCCCCAAGCCCTGTACCCCATTATGGGATGTCCAAGTGTCCCCCAGAAACTTGTTCAAGCAATATTTATCATTCCAGTGCCAAACACACACTCTTGTGCAGGATGAGCTTCTTGTTACAGAAGGAGTAGAACTGGAGATCTTGGCTGGGAAAGAAGTTTCCCTGTAATTGTCCCAGTAATTGATGGAAATTTAAATGAAGAGCTTCAGCAGAGCCCTGTCTGATGGCTGACAGCCCCGAGGGATGCTTGCCCTGTCCCCATCAGCAGTGTCCCTACCACAGTGGGTCTCTCATCACTCTGTGCACTGCCATGTGTGTCTGTTGTTTCCCTGCTTTTACCACCAAATGTCACATTGGTTGAAGGTTAAAAGAGAATTCTGATGAGTGTCAGCTCTGCTTTCAAAGCATTCATCTTACCAGATGGCTCTGATCAATTCTCCAGTTTGACTACTAGAATGAAAATTAAACATCCTATCCACCAGGAAAACTAATTTCAAAATACATTTTAACTCTAGAGCCATCTTTTACCTGAAAATTTAATTGTGTTCCTTTAAGAAGATATAATTAAGTATCCTCATGGCAGACCATCAGTTTTAACAAAGCATCTCTAGAGCAGATAGACATCATTACTAATACAATTCTTTGAGGTGCAGGCAGGAAAATAAATTGGTTGTCATTGGGACATCATCAATATAATGAACATCCGACATGTAGACTCTTTGTTTCAGATGACACAGACATAGATGAGCAGGAAAAATTGTTAATAAGAACTGCAGACAGGACATTGCAGACTGTATCTGTCTCATGAAATGTTATTTGCTGCCAACACATTGCAGTAAAGAAAGACTGTTCTATCTGGAAATAGATGAGAAAAAGGAAGTGAAGAGTCACTTTCAGGTATGTCCTGAGAAACTCTGCTCAGTAACACAGTTTGAATCTTTGAGTTTTTTTATTGCATCTTGGTAGCTGCTTTCATTTCAAGGAAGGAAATTGGTAGTTTGCCTGTTTTTTATTTCCATTTTACCACTAAAGCAAAATGGAACCTTTGATTTTTTGGAACTACACCATCTCCAACAGAAATCAGTAGCTAACATTGTCGTTCAGGCAAACACAAAGCAGAGCTGGTTGAAGTTCTGCAAAGCCTACAGGGAAATTCTGACATGCAGAAGTGAATACCCAAATACCCTCAGCTGTCTTGGGGATTTCCGGCATTGTCTGCAGGATGTGGGGGAAAAATTCCAGGGTTGAAAACAGCTGAAAATGTTCTACAATGGAGTCCCAGCTCAGCACTCTTTCGTCTCACTTGTCTTACGTGGATTTAAGCATGTGTTTATTGTTAAGGGTAAATGTTTAATCCAACAAGGACCCACTGCTTTTCCAAGCAGGACCATAGCTCTTTTTCTGTTTCATAAATTATTTGGAAAGTGAACCTACACTCCTTCAAGTCCTTTCTCCCACTATTCATTAACAGGCTTGGATGGTGTGTACTCTTTGAACCAGTCGTTTCCTATTCAATTCACATGAGGAGTGAACCGAACCACAAAATATAATTCTTTTTCCCAGTTTTAGATGACTGAAACACAATGAAGGAGAAAATTTTCTTTACTTGGAAGAGTTTTAGCTCATGTCAAAGGGATTAACAGAGGGGTTTGTCAACATACACAGATCTCCACTTGTCGGGATATGTGTGAGCTAAAACCCCACAAGTCGGAGCAAAATAAAAGAAGCAACACCACCAAGATGTATCTATGCAACCAGGGCAGTTTTGAAGCACTGTGCACACCCTGAGCTGATCAGGAGGTATAAATAACCCTCCTCATGGAAAGCATTTGGCCAGAGAAACCATGGTGGGCAGAGTCAAAGTTTACAGGGAACATGAAAGGGTTACAGGAGCAAAAGCTCAGATAAACATCCTAACACAGAGATACTAATGTGGATGCTCTTCAGAGTTCTCCAGGCCATCTGGGCCCAGCTCATTCACCTCATGGTGTCATGAGAAATGGTTTTCTCACAAGGCTGCTGATGCATCCTCTTGTTTGACAGGCAGGAAATACAACCCAGTGAGCCTTTCTCACTGGAGTTCATATTTTTTGGTAGGAGAGAGAATCAGAAAGTGCAGAGGCAGAGATAGAACGCAAAACAGAGTGCTGAGGTTGGGATGAGGGGGACGAGGGGAGATTGAGAAGGGAAGTTAATCAAGTTCACTAATGCCACAGAAACCTGCCAGGTTTGAAAGGTATCAGCACACGTGGGGACGGCCAGGTAGCAGCAGGATGTGCTTCTGGAAGAGGAACTCGGCCCACTCACTGGTCCAGCCCAGGTAATAACATTCCCCTGTGGCTGAGGAATGCAGCAGGCTGAAATGAGAGGCTGCAAATGCAATTCTAAAATGATTTTTCCATGTGAGAATCCCAAAGCAGTAACATTAATCCTGATGCTGTTGTCACTTCTCAGTGTATCCAGCGTCTTGTAAAAGGCTCATCATCCACTGGGTTTTTTTAAAAATATTATTTATTTCGTTGTTTTGCAGGGCTCTAATCAGGCTGGCAGTGCTTATCTGGCACCCCCTTATTGCCCCAGGGTAACAGGGCAGCAGCCAGCACCCCCAGAGACAGACCCAGCTGTGTATGGCTGCTGTTTTCCTACAGCAAGAGCACAGGCAGCATTCTTTGTGTGCAAGTCTGAGGCTGTGTACACGAGTGTGAACTCTCCAAAGGCAAACAACTCACCTTTGGAAAGCCAAATTCCAAGCAAGAAACGAGCTCAGCAGCTGTGAAAGGTGTCTCTGTGTTTCATTGTTGATAAAAGCACAACCCACAGTGACTCAAACCTCAGGATTTGGTGGGAAACCAAGAAGAAAAGAAAGAGAGTGGGGAAGGAAGGGGAAAAAGGCAGCCTTCTCAGGAAGAGGAGTTCAGACATGCCAGATTTCTTTGGCACAGGCACTGCTGTCGTGAGCCTTGCGGACGTTTTGTGTTTGAGTCCCTGCTTTCTTTTTGTTGGCTCTGGGCATTTTGGGAGATTTTGAAAACAGTATTGTGAAGTGTTTCAGGTTGCAAAGCTGACCAGTGAGTGCCATAAACAGCACCCCCTTCACAGGTTGACAGTGCAGGCAGAAATCTGTCACCTGAGGGCTGTCACCAATCTGTCATTAACCTGCATCTCCTCACTGTCACATAAATGTCAATGGTCCTTTTCCTCCACATCAGCCCTTTCTTCAACTCTCCTGGGTAAGCAGAGGTCAGCCATTGGAAGGACAGAGGCTTGGCAGTGAGAAAGGGAAAGGGAAAATCTGATCTGGAAGCTGAACACTAAAAGCAGGCATTGATTTCCTATCATAGAAATGACGTGTTCCAATTTACTGTGCTGCTTTAGATTGAAAGGCGTTTACCCAGTCACAGGGACTGCCAGCTGTGCTGTGTTCAGATGAAATAATGCTTCAGGATTGGTTCCAAGGCCCTGGATTTCACTCCACCAGCTCCAACCATCTGGCTCAGGTGCAACTTCTTTCTGAAGTCACTTGAAGCTTGATAGCCCCACTGTTTCTCCTGTGATGCTGTCAGATATTTAGCTAGAGGAGCACAAGCTCAGGCACGAGGAAGGAACTAAACTATCCTGTCACAGACAGTACCTAACTAACAGAACAGGTCTTTTTTTTCTACTGAACATGTATATTCTTGACTTGCAGTGGAGGAGGAGTGCAGCTACCAGATGTGTGGAGAGCAGAATGCTGCAAGGAATGAAGAAAATAAGGAATGGAGTAAATGGAGTGAAGGCTGTATGGGCTGGAAGGAATGGTGTAGGATCTCCTGTCAGGTCTAATCAAACCTACTGAGCTGACAGAGGCTGATCCAGCCCAGATCTGCAGTGCCTGGTCTCCAGAGGAGGGCTCACCCTGAGCCTCTGCAGCAGTGATGATGGGAATCCAGGAATGCTCACAGCAGGCACATGGAGAATAACTAAGGAAAACAAGTATTATTGATAGATTTACATTGCTACCCCTCCTCCATCAGGCCGCTACAGAGGCCCAAGGGGCTCACACCTGCAGAGAGGTGGAAGCCAAACTGAGCTGCTCTGCATCACCTCCACTGGTGATGGTGATGGTGAAGGTGACAGGAGTGGAATTTCAGCATCCCTGGGAGAAGTTTGGCTTTGAGAACAGCAAGTTGTGTCCCTTTAACTTCCAAAGAAGTTACAGGAGTCCTGTGAGCTCTGAGTGTCGAAAGGACCAGATCCAGGAATAATTGCACTGGTATCAAGATACCTCAGCAGACACTGACACCTGATCCATGCCATGCCTTTTGGTCTTTGGTCTTTGGTGGTTCAGAGATGCCACTGGAACCTGGAGGGTGTCACACACAGCTCCTTTGGGCATGGAGAGAAGCCACAGCCTTAGCAGAAGAGTGAGTTACCCACTGCCCCTTGCTTCTGCTCTGCTTTTGGCTCAGCTTTGCAGCAGCATGTGGGAAAGCTAAAGGAGAAATATTTATTTTAATATTCAGATGTTCTCATTCACACTTAGGTGTGTGTGTGTGTGGATACCACACATATGTAACATGAATGTGTTTGTTTATCAGTGTGTTTCCTGAATGGCTCTGGTTTTCTGACAGCTCCATCTTCTTATCTCCACAAATAAATAACAATATTAGATCTGAATTCTAAATATATTCTGAAGACCAATGACCCCCTGAAGTTTTCTGGATGTCTTTAATTAGAATAAAAGCCAAACAAAGCAATCAAAAGAAAACAAATGTGTTTATGGAGCCTCTCTACCCACTTGCTGGTGTTTAGGAGTAGAACAGGGTTCTACAGGTTCATGTCAAATGTTTGGTTTTAAACCTGTCTAAAACCTTCTTGGTATCCTGCAATTATTTTTGTACACATTTTTGCTACACATTTATATTCTTTGAAATTTTGTATGCATGTTTTGTACAAACATGTTTCAACATCCTGGTAGTAAAGTGCTGTTTAGCTGTATTCCAGGCTGTTAAAGGCATTTGCGTGACATTCAGTATCCAAGTAGATGTTTATACTTGGAGACCTGAGAACACTATAAAGCAGAGAGTGAAAAATCAGAGATTCCTAGGTGACCACACAAGCACTTGCTTAAATTGTTAGACGGATACAAGAATAGGCAGCATGACCCAGTGCTATTGTAGTATAAAGGAATCGGTGTCTTAAATGTCTCCTATTTTTTTTTTTTTTTCAGATTCAGATGAAGTTGCAGTTCACTTTTAATGGCATGATCCATGTTCAAGGATATTTTGCCTTTTCTCGTTTCTTCTTCAGGTGATTTCCACAGGAAGAAAGTAGGTCCTTGCTGTAATGGAACTGCCTCTGGGGTTAAACACTTCTGGTTCACTCCAGCCCAGAAGCAAAGCAGATCTGTTTCTTAGACAAAAGAGAAAAAAAAAAAAAAGAAAAAAAAGAAAAAAAAAAAAAAAGGGGAAAATCAAGAGAGAAGAATTGGATGGAGGGGAAGAATTTGATTTGTGAGGGTTCTCTTCAGAAAGTACCATGAGATCTTAAAGAAGGCAGCAGGATTAGAGTTCCTATTGCTTGTGAATTGCCTGAACTGCATGAGTGAGCTTTAAAGAGAGCAGTAATGAAGAAATAAAACAGCTTACAAGCTACATCAGCCCTGGAAAATAGGAGCATTTCACAAATGGTTTCATTTTCTTTGACTGGTGATACCCACAGTGATGTACAATTACTTCTTGTTGTAGTTCTTTTGTTGTATCTGAAACACAAAGCTTTCAGTCTAAACCTGGTTAAAGAGTAAAACAAGAGAATGCAGCAATTTCTAAACTAGCCATTAGCTCAGCAGCAGGGTTGTCTCAGGCTGTTTTGATAGAAGCAAAAAAAAAAATTAAAAAAAGAGAATAGTTTAAACTTTGCCTCAGGGGTTGGAAACCTATTTTTCAGGCTGTTTAACTGTCATTCTCCGTGCATCTGTTCAAATTAGCTTCAGACAGTGAAATAAATAGGAAATATGGCCCAAGGGTCCTTGGTTTTGTCAGAAGGGACTTAGAAAGAAGTGGAGGAGAAGAAGGAAGTCTGGTTCATGAAGGCCTGCTGGGTCTTTTTTGCTGACATGAAGTCAAAGCTGACTGAGGGTAAGTTCTTTCAATCATCACAAACACCCCAGTGGACAAGAAAACCCCGAGTGTGGTGACATTGGATGGAAAGTCCAAGACAAGACGGGGTGTGAACTTCCCCAGGCTTTGACTCTTGAGCTTTAACAAAGGAAAAAGCATGCCAAGTAAGTCTGGGAAATGGGTTCAGGGAGGGGGTGAAAGGAAATTTTACTTGCTCATAGTATGGGGTGGCAAAGCAGCTGCAAGAGATTTGCTACCGGGGCACATCTGGGCATTGTGAGTCAGACATTTAGATCTTGGTGTCTCCTCATGTTACAAGACATTATTGTCTATTCTAGAGAGCCAAATGAGGGGGAAGCTTGGGCACTCACACATCTCACACCCAGCTCAATAGAATGGCTTTTCCAGGCACCATTTTGAGCAGTTCTGTCCCAATAAACCCTGCTCATGACAAAATTCTGGATACTTGGTTCCTCTTCTCTCAGAGTACTACCAGAGCATGGAAGTGTGTTTGTTTCCAGACTCCTTTGGTACTGGTCTCCTCTCTACTCATTTCCATAAGAAAACCCTTCATCACTGCACTGAGGTAAAATATTTGTGTGTCAATGGTATTGATGACTTGGGAAGGCTGACCTGAAACAGAGACTGGACAGAGCTAGAGAATAAAGTAAATATTTATTGAAAGGCCTTTAGGGTACACCTTGGGTAGGACAAGAGCCTGGCCAGGGCTGGCCAGGCCAAGGTGGACTTAGGATGGTCACAAAAAAGGCCCACCAGTCATGAGGTCTCACACTTTTAGAAGTTTTGGTCCCTTTGCATATTGGGGTTTAGTTATCCAGTTACAGCTTCAGGTTGTGAAGTCTCATCCTTGTTTCCCTCTTCAGTCCATCCTTGTTTGTGCTTTTGGGCCTGGAAGTTGTCCTTGGTCTTCAGCAGGAACAGGATTTGTTTTGTGTCCCTGCTCTTTGCAGAGAGCTGAGTGACCCTGAATGTGAGGCTCAGAACTGCACCCCTGGGCAGCACAGAACCTGAAAAACATGAAAGCTGGAACCTAAGGCACCAGTATGACACAGGTATGCACTGCCATAGCAGGGAGCAGAAGCCTCTTCTCACCTCTGTAAGGCTTCCCCCACCCCCTGATTTCCGTGGTTTAGTACCTGGAAATTCAGTTTACCCGTTGTTCCTCTGTATCCTCTGTGTGCATGAACCAGGCTGTTATCAGCAAACAGAGCTCATCTCTCCTTAATTGGATCTGGAGTTGCTAATGCATCCATCACACTTATATCACAGAAAACAATTAACAGATGCTTGTGTTCATTTAAGAATCAGTTTGTGTTGGTTCAGTGTCTGTTTCTCACAGCACCAAGCCTTGCATAGAACACCTCAGGTCCAGAGTTCTTCTGGACCACCTAGACCATCCTTGCTAGGTCAAAGCATGAAAGGCATTCCTGGAAGCAACTTCATTAGAAAATATATTTTTTATGTCACAAACACACCTTGCTATAGCTGATGGTTTTTCTCTAACACATTTAAAAGTGCCTAAAATCAGCAGGGAAATGTGCAAGCAAAAGAGACTTAATTAATCCTATTTTTGTCTAATTTGCACCTCCAGGATATTTTGTGAGAAATAAAATGCATTTCACGGCTCTCTCTGGCATGTGCTATAATTACAATCAACATTTCTGTGTATCATAATGATAATGATAATGATGGCCACTGTTTCCCACCTCTCTGCTGCAGGAAAAGAGCTGACTGCAACAGGATGGACTGTGAGTTAGAATCATTCCTAGATTTATTCATCCCCTCTCTCAGAGGCAAAATAGGTCAATATTCTATTATACTCCACACATTATTAACTTATTGTCCTCATATATTTTGATATTCCAGTGGAAAAAAAAAAAACACACAAAAATGACAATTGAACTTGAGAAACATGACTCATTTCAAGTGTAATTTTTTAAGTTTTCTCAATCAATACTTTCCATTTTTTTTTCTCCAGTTTTTCTGTCTATGTGCACTTCGCTTTCTCAATAAATAAAATAAAAAACGGGAAAACAAAACTGAGGACTGAAAATGGAAGAAAATGAAACACATCTTGGTGCTTGTGGTTCTTTGCACTGGGAGAGAAAGAATCCATGGCATGTTTCCTGCAACCAAATAAAGATTGATATTTATATTTATTGCAATACAAGGCTCTTTTTGACAGGTGTGTCTTTCCTGGAGTTGTTGGAAGTCACGTAATCCAACATCTTGAGCTTTTTTTGGGGAGAAGAAAAGAAAATGCCAGTGTGAGGCTATTTCTGGGTAGAACAAACCTCTTAGGCAGCCGCAAATATTAAAGTAGAACTACTATAAATGTACTGTCCATTTGCTCAGATAGCTCTTACAAGGAGCATTTGTGGGGTTTTGGTGCCTTCTCTGACAGAAGAGAAACTGCAGTGAAGGGAAGAAATTCTTCTGTCTGTGCCCAAGGCTAAGGCAATCTGTAGCAAAGAATGAAAACGACACTGAGAAATGAGTATCTCCTTTCAGCCAGGCCTAAATCATTATCTGCAATATTTTGGATGACTCAGTATGTTTCCTGAGCTTTTTTCTTGCCTCTCTCTCTCTCTCCTTTCTCTGCTGTACCTGAAGCTTTTCCTCCTGCTGGTTGTAGGATAAATCAGGTGTAGGTGCAGTGGAGGTCCAGTACTGGAGAAATGCTGGTGTGAACTTACTGAGTGTTACACATCTCCAGATCACTGCAAAAACCTCAGGCTGGGGATAAGAGGTACAGGGCAAAAAAAAGTACAAGAAACACAGTTAATTTTTGGATTAAATGACTGGATTTTGGAGTTAATGACTGAGACAATGAAGAGAACAGAAACAAATATAATCCTATCCAAGGAGCAACCTTCCCTCTTTCCTCAGGCACAGTGTGGAAATATATTGCTCCTCATTGGGAAATAAAGCCATGAGCACATTATTAAAAATGGGACAGAACAATGCCTCGACCTTTTGATTTAAACAGGAGAACAGAATTTTTAGGATTAGCATATAAATTATTCCACTGATATGTGATATTTGCTATTGAGGATCAAATACTAGAAAGCAGTCTCTCTTTCTTTTGCTTTTAATTTACTACAGAAACAATTCATTACAAACATAAGCTAAATGTAAGAGGGGAGACAGAAAATTAACAGCTGGAGTGGGCAACAAAAAGGGAGAAGTATGAGGAAATGAAATATTACACCTAACAATTGCTGAAGAGGTAGCAAGGAGAACAGTGTGAAGTCGTATTCTTCGAATATGTTTTCTTTGACAGGACCCTGGAATTTTTATTCACCATAATTTCCTTCTCCAAGGTATCAATTTTTTACTTGAAATCTTGATATTTCAGATAATTTACATCTCAGAGAATCTTTATTCCCTGCTCTTCCTGCAGACATGTGCCATGAGAGTTAAAATATCTAGATTTTATAAAAATACAATGAATACTCCATAACAAATCCATAACAAATACAACTGATAATGTACAAAATGGTAAAATCACATTTTCATGCTATTTTTGGGGTTGGGTTGTTTTATTTGTTCATCCTGCCAACCATTTCCTCTTTGAGGGAGGAAGATAAACAGAGACACCAGAAAAATGGCTCGAGGTGGTTAGAAATGGCTAAAGCAAAAAAATAATGATAGCCCAGACTGTCTCTTTATGGAGCTTGTGCCCCAGCTCATGCTTATGGAATTAATTACTATATTGTGGATCTTGTTTGTCAAGCACCATTCACAGGAGTTCTCCTTGCCCCAGAGCTGTGTAGCTAAATCCCAGCTATGGAACTAAATTGGCAAACTCTTCAAAATTAGTTGAAAAGTAAGTCTTTGGTCAAAGGTACAGGTGAAAAGGCTGAATGGGCTGATGAAAGGTATTCCCCAAATGAAGGAAATCCTGTCCAGATGAAGAGGTCACCTCATCTGCAAGCCTTAGGCACTGCAGGGATAATAATCCCCAGGTTCAAGCGTTAACGGGAGAGTAAAAGACAAATGGAGCCATTTGTCATTTATTTCCAAATAAATGCAAGTTCATTTTGCACAGAACCTTCACCCTGTCCCAACAGGCAGATCCTAGAGGGTAATTTCAGGGCAGTTTTCCCTGCTGAGCGCTTGCTCAAGGTTTATGTGAGTTTCTGCTTCACTTCTTCAAGGCACTGGGCTGCCCAGAGACTGGCTGGTGCTTTGTATTTTATGATGCTGCTTTTGTTGAGCAAAGTTCTTTAACAATCCCACACGGTTTTCCTGTAAAGAGATTTCCTTAAGCTAAAGGAAACACCTACAGTGATGCTGTGGATTGTGAAGGAAGCAAATGTAGGTGTCTTTTTACTGCCTTGGCACATGCCTGGGAATGATGTGAATGCAAAAAGCTGGGATTGAATTTGTGGAAATTACACCAATTAATTGATTAAAGCACTTTGTTGATATGCAGGGAGGGGCACATGGTCCTGATGGAGGATGATTGGACCTGCCCACAAGTGGGCAGGAGATGTGCTGGTGATTCCCATGGCACCAGCCTGGGAAGGGCCAAAGAGCACCAAGTAATCTGCAGTCAGGCATCTGAGAGGCAGAGCTGGCCAGAGGAATGAGCCCAGAAGGGCTGTGCCAAAAGGTGGATTTGGTTGGCCTGGAAGAGGCAGCCTGTGCTCCCTGGAGGAATGCTTGCAGGGCTCCTGGACTGCGACCATCAGCTCTCCTGCTCCACCCCAAGGGCAGCTGCTCTCAGGAAGGAGATGACAGTGGCTATTTTGTGAGTAATTTTGAGGCTTAAATATAATGTTTGTCTTTATACTGACGATAGAGCCACTTTCTAGTCCTTGAGCTGAAGCCTGGTCTATATTTTTTGGCTGCAAGAGGTTTCCCAGGTTGGCTACTTTGCATAGGGATGGAGCAACAAGTGCTCCAGCTCATTCAACTAAGTCCTTGTTTATTCCCCTTCCTTGGCAATTTTGGGACTAGAGAGAAACAGCAACAGCTCTTCAGCTGCCTGTGTTTTTTGTGAGTTTCCATGTGTCAAAGTCGAGCTGTTGGGATGCTTTCTGTAGGTATCTGAACAAACATCTGAGAGCTGTGGGAGTGGGATGGGGTGGGGCTCCAGGGCTCTAGAACAGCTGGATGGTTTGCTGAGGAACCATCCAGTTCATCCTCTGATCATTACTGAGACTTGAGGGTCTGCATTTCCTCTGGAGCAGTGGTGTCAGTGAAGGGGGAACTGAAGTACTGATGGACTCCTCTTTTCACTTTTCCAGTGCTCACCAGTGAAGTGTTTGAGGGCCCTCCAGAGGAGAGGGAGGAAAAAAACACAAACAAGAGAACCCAAACAATAAACAATCTGGTTTCTGTAGCCCGTTGCTGAAAAACAAATCAGTGCCTGTGTTCTGTGGTGATAAACAGAATTTGGTATACAGCTACAGTCTGGTTTCTGGTTTACCAAAGAATATAAAGCAGAGGCAAGGTAATAACTAAAAAAAGAAACACACACAAACCCTTATAAAGCTCTAGGTTTGTGACCTGTTTTGCTATTTCCCTGCCTCCTCAAGCCCAGCACACCTTCAGACATTCCTGGCTGAGGTAGTTACCAAAAAAAAAAAAAAAAACAACCCAACAAAAACCAACCATGTCTAATTTGGATTCGTAGAGCCCAGTCCCATCCTAAACAAACAATGCTGCCTGGAGCTGCTTGCCAGGCAGTTGGCATATCTCTCAGATTAGCTAACACTAACACTAAGGTGTTTCAAAAGGGAGAAGAGGCTGAACTGGGCCTCCCTCGCCAGCTGGAGTGGCAGTGTGGGGATGTGTGCCCACCTGAGCCCCTCCTCTGGAGAGGAAGGGCTGGCACAGAGCAGGTTTCTCGACCCCAGCACTGAACCCTGTGTGGAGGTGGTTTGCAAGCTGAGCTGGGAGAATAATTCCACTACAAATTGCTCCAAGTGTTAAAGCTCCAGGGAGCAGATTTAATAGCTGCCTTCAACTCCTGCATTGGTTGGTCAGGTTCTGGTTTATGGGCACAGCTGGATGATGGGGAGAAAGCCAGGGAGGGGAGGTTATCCTGCACTTAAATTTGCAGGAAAAATTAGTTTGCACTTGTCCAGGCTTTCCTTTGTGTGGATTCATCCCTGTAAGTTTAGATGCATGGAGGAGAGGTGCAGGCTGTGAGGGAGGAGCTTTAATCCGGCTTGCCTGGATCAGGAATGTGGGAACCAGCACCAGCCAGACCTTACACGCTTTGTGAACAGTGAAACGGGGTTTCAGCAGCTTGGTCTGGAATTTGGGTGGCCACATGTAAACACCAGCTTAGCTTTCTTTGGGTGGGGGGAAAAAAAGTCAGGACTTCAAGCTTATATTTGTCTCAGATTTCAAATGGTGAAAGGGGCAGGGTGCATAAATGCCAACTCAGCAAAATAAATGGTTCACACAGAAAACCCAATGTCAGGAGTGAAACCTGACTCGCTGAGAGCCTCTTGTGTACTGAGTGCATGTGCTGTAGTGACAGGAGAGGATCCCTGCTGCCCTCATCCTAACACAATCAAAACACTACTTGTTCAAGTGTTTGGAGATCAAAACGCCAAGAGCAAAGGAACAAAGGTATCTCTCCAAAGATGTGAATGAGTGGAAGCTGAAGTTTCAAATATCAGCCTGGGGAGTGTGCAAGGCAAACAGCAGTGGTGGGAGCCCAGCCCAGCACATCTGCCTCATTCCTGCAGGGCAGATCTGGCTGCTGGGCTGTTCTGGCATCTCATTTAAGGAGGGAGAATCTGAGGGGTCCCCATTCCAAATGGATCTGTGGGGTGGTGCTGTGAAGGAAGTATTTTTTAAGAGCATTTTTTTTTTCCTGTCAGCTTGTGTGGAAATCTCACCTGGCAGGCTTTGGAAACACTTTCTTGGGGTCCCCAGTATTTGTTTCCATTTTCTTCACACCCATTCCCATCCCCAATGGCAGCATCACCTTCTAGATCCCAAAGCTTGTAAGTAAGGATTGGCAGTGATCTTCCCAGTGTTCTTTCCTCTTTCCTCCAGCCCAGGGCTTGTGTGCCAGTCCTCTTTACTGAGGAAAAGGCAGGGTGGTCCTGTGATGCCCACTGAAATTCTCATGGTGCTGGAATGAGCTCTGTCCCTCACTACTATCAAGTTCAGTTCTTAGCAAGACTAAAGCTTCCTCTTTTGGCTTCTGAGCAATGCAACTTCTCCAGGTCCAAATCTCGTAATCAGCTGTTGTTAGCCATTAAAAATTGTCAGAAACTGGAAAAATCACAACAAGGGGAAATATTAGGAACATGCTTGCAAAAAAAACCCCTCAAACCATCAAACAAAACACCCCAAAACATAAACAGCTGTGTCAAACAGAAACAGAGAAGTTGTTCAGATGGCAAAACCACTCTGTGCTTATCTAATGCTCTTCAGACCATTTCTAGGTGCCCAGGGCTGTGCAGGTTTCCACTTGCTCGTTCCTAAGCTTGGCCGCGCTTTCTGCTTTTCCAGCCCCTGATCCTGTGCCAGGGTTGGGTGATGCTCCCAAGTCAGCTGTGGGGACCTGCCTGCACAGGCTGGGTGTGTGGGGCCCTGGCAGGGCCCCCTGCAATCCCCCTGAGCCAGGGGCTGTGGGAAAGCCACAGGTGACCCCAGGGTGACAGAAAGCCAAGCGAGGCTGTTGTGTCGTGACTGCCACGGCTGTGCCAGTGTCTGCAGCAGCTGAAGAGCTCACGTGTCTTGTAGGGGCCTCTGACCATCCAAAGGGGTGCAGAAGGCTTGAGGAATCACTATTTTATCCCTTATGGGGAAAAGGGAAGCATCTCCCAGCAAAGGGCTCCTTCCTGGTCCAGAAGGGATCTGCCTGCAGACCCCAGGGAGCTGTGGGGCTCCACCCCAGGGCAGGGAGGCTCTGCCCTCTCACAGAGCCACTCTGCCTGTGAAGGGAAGTTTGCAAAGCTCTGCAGGGAAAACTTGTCCATCACAGTCTGAATATTGCTGGAAATAATCCCAGGGAAATCTGGAACCAGCCAGAAAGGAGTTTTTAACTAAAATGCCAAACAATGTGGAAGGTTTTCCAGAGTGTTCTGAGTGCTAGCGTCCTTTGTCACAGCTGCTGTGGAGGTCCAGCCCCAGAAGGGAGGTGGTAATTTGGGAACAGGGTGTCTGCCTGGGGACTGATCCTGTCAAAAAGAAGTGTGGAAGAGGGGATCCTCTCTTTGTGGAGGGCAAAGGAGGAGGCATCTCCATCAGTCAAGTGTGTGTGTGGAGTCAGAGATCCTCCCCAGAAATCAAGGCAGCTTCTGGCCCTTGCTCTTTCTGCATTTGGCCATTCTAGATGGGCAGACATCTGAGCATGGACCTTTTAGAGCAAATTCAGCAGCACTTACCTAAGATGCCCTAGACTAATTTTGCAGTTTTGACTGTTTTGCTGTTGAACATCCTCCTAAGGTAAATGGAGCAAATCAAAGTGAACATTCCTGACAAATTAAAGGGCAAACACATTAGCAGCTCTGAAATGAAATGCCTGTGCATCACATGAATTCATTTCACAGTGTTTATATATTTATGGAAATTTCTTGAGTTATACCCCCAGCTCCAGCACAGATGATTTCTTCCTGCATTATAAAGCAGGTTATGTGGTGATAACTTCTGGACCTCTAAGAGCTACTGGAGCATGTAATTATCTTGTTCCACTTATTAATGATGAAAGGTCCATGCAAGTCCCAGAGTAGCTGTATGCACCATGCTCAGTAACCTAAAGAGGCTATATAAATTTAATTTAGTCTAAAATTTAGTTGCTGACTTTAAATAATCTTCAAATAGAGAATATAAATGTTTTAGGGCATTTAAAGCTTTTAAAAATTATTAATGGATCTGTAGTACTGGGAATCTAAACTCAGTTTTGTGGTGCTAAGATACAGAGCTGAGAAAGTGGGCTACAAGCAAAAGAAGCTGACCAGGCTCTACTCTGAAATGCATATTACAAAAAAAAAAAAAAAAAAAATCAAGATAATACAAATTAGGACTCAGGCTTTTAATTGTGAAGTAATATTATCAGTAATGGAAGAAATGTTAAAAATTAAGTTTCATCTTGACGTCTTTGGAAGGTGGCCAATTTATGAAATTCTGGGCTAGAGAGCTGCAAACCTCCATTCCCCAACCTTCCTAAAATGGCATCACTCATTTGATGATGTCCCAGCTATAATCCTGCTTCTCCAATCTGCCATAATAATGCTAATTAGTTCTGTATGTAAATAAACTATTGTTGACAGGACACTTTAAGCAATTCACACATGACTCATGGAGGGGGAGAGAGAGAGAGGGTTTAAAAATGATTTATCCATAAACAGAGGTTCCATATGTCCTAATCTGGCATGGATTTCTTTCCTCTTTATAGCAAGGAATGTGTGTATGCCTGTATAGCAGGGCTATAATGTGACAATTTGTCTCGAAGGGAAACCAGGATTTATGGTACTTAGTGGAGACCACAGAGGTAAAATGAACAGCAGGCTGTATTTAATCATCTGAATTTTCAAATATTTCTTTTGCCTGGGTAAATGTGTCTTTGTTCCTTTTTGGAAATGTGCTCAGCTGGAGGACTGGTTCCCGTAAAGGTGTCTGAAAATGCTGCAGGCACACTCAGTGAAGTGCACACAGGGAGTGTGGGAGGACCCATGGATAGGGGACACACCTGCTGGAAAGGGGTTGGACCCCAAATTCTCTAGGCAAGATTATTACCAAATCCTTAAAAAAAAAAAAAAAAAAAAAAAAAAAAAAAAAAAAAAGAAAAGGGCATGTATTGGGTGTCCAATGCACATTTCTGGAAATCAGGGTATATTGCCTTGATCCCAGATAAATGTCGTAGGCAATCCAGACAGAGGAAAAGAAGAGGCATTCTGAACAGTTAAATACTATTTATTTTTCCTTCAGGGTCTGATCCTGTGGCCTTCAATGATACCATTCCAACCCTCAGAGCAGTTGTGCTGATATGAATGTAAGGCAAATGTAATTTGGAAACTTCACTGGGAATTAACCTTAGGCTGAAGTACCTTGTATCTGGATTTTATTATTGCCCTTGTAGTCTGAACTGCAGTACATATTATTCTGGTGGTGCTGGTTTTTCTTTCTTTCCATTTCTTCCTTTTGACTCTTGCCTTAAATTATTTTTGGTTTTAGCACAAGGGTCACTCACGTGACTAAAAGTAATTTCTGTAATTTGCTGATTCTACTGTTATTTTAAATCAAACCCAGGGTTCTCATAACCACAAGATTTCAGAATATGGAGTTTTGGGTAAAACAAATAGAAATAATGGAATTTTGGTGCTTAGAAAATGGCACATGGGTTACCTGAACACAGATAAGGCAGATTAACAACCCACAAACCAGTGGCAGGTGGTGTTTGTGCCTTCATAATTTGAACTAGACAGTGCTGCACATGTGACCCATAAAATGGGATCAGATAAAGTGCTACTGGCAGTGAGTTGTGATGACAGAACAAGAGGAAAAAAAAAAAAGCTGAATTTTGAGTGGGTAGGGGCAAAGCTGGCACCTGCAGAGAAAAAGGCTGGCTGTTTATTTGTGGCAAAGATGGCAGCTTTGCTGCCAGTGGAATTGGAGCCCGTTTTCTCCCTTCAAAGAAAGAAATCTCTCCAGGGGTGACAGTGGTTTAATTGGGATGGCTTGTTCCAGCCTTTGGGCTGTGAGTTCTGATGAGGCTGCCAGTGAAGTGCCAGAGCAGAGGAGATTTGTCTGCTGCAAATCCCTGTCTGCTGAGAATTGGGCCAGGCACGGATGCATTGGCACAGCTGCTTCTGGGAAAGGCAAGGCCAGAACTACTTTTTCTTCCTCTCTTGAATTTTCAATGACTCCCCCCACTTCAAGCTGTGCAGGGAGAAGAAACAAAGGCACTGAGATAGCTCATCCAAAGGAAGGGATCTATGAAATCTGAACGTTTTAGAGCCCATTCCTATTGCACTTTCTCTGTCCTTTACTTCCCACTAAGGCATTTCTGGTGCAAACATGTGGTGAGGATAAAAATGAAATAAAAGCAGATTTTTGTGAGGCAGAGCAGAAATTTGGGTGTGGAGCAGGAGCTGCCTTTGCTCAGCTCTGTTAAAACTTTCCTTTTTCCCCTCTGTAAACACTTGACAGCTTATAGAGGGACCATAGATTACATTTTCACGGTGTTGCCATTAATTAGTGCTTGAAAGGTGAAATGAAGAGTTGGGTTGCTTGGCTGCTGTGAGGTGAGTAATGTGTATTTACTGAGTGGTGATCTGCTGCCTGCCAGCACATCTTGGCTACCTGTGCTGGCTGGTTTCAGCCACAGAAAAGAGCTTGGGGTTATGTTGTGTTAGATCCATTTAAAAACAAAGGAAAGGGAGATTCTTTCCCATCTCTCTAAACAAACTCTTTAATGAGCAATATCCCCATAACAGGCTGAACAAAATTTTGGTCAAACAGGGTAATCCCAACCCAGAAGCCAAGTCATTCTCAGGGAGCTGGGAGTGCTAGAGAGAATGGATTTTGAGTGTGAAAGGTGAGCTCAGAGATATGGCTGGGGGCTTCCAGTAAATTTTTTCGGGGAAATTTGAACATTTCTGCTGTCAGGTCCCCTATGCCCCCGTGCAGTGGTAGCTGCTCCTCATGCAGAAATGTCAAACATTCCCCACATGCTGGAAGAGTCTCTATTAAGGGATGATTGCCTAGACCCCAGAAAATCTTTTACTCAAACTAAGACTTATGTTTTTAATTGTTTTGAGGCAAATAATGCAGCTGTTCAGAGGAGTAAGTGCAGGACAAGTTCACAGAAAATTCATCAGCTATTCCCAACCCTATACCCAGTTCTTCTGCCATAAATATTGAGAGAAAGGCTAGGAGTATGAAAATCTTGTGATATTCCTCCTAAGAATCTTTTGTCCCAACGTCCAAACCGTGAAATTTAAATTTGCCCTGTGTGCAGCTCTTCTACATGTGTCTAAACTCAGAACAGAAATGTCAGGATTATGGCCAAGGATGATAGAATAATTACTTACAGAATTTTTGCAGAAACGCTCTGGAAGATTCCTCCCCAAATTTCTGGGGTTTATGTCAAAATAGGGAAAATGTAAAATTTGGTTTGCAGATCCAGCTGGCTGTTTAGTTCTCAGGTTACCTGCATGTGTTAGCAGATTTTTGTGGTTGCTCCTATCTCCCCATGCTTTAGAGCAGATTGTTCAAGCCCAATATTTGCAGTGATGTCTGTGGATTCCCTTGGCAGGATCAGAAGTGTGTGGGCATAAAGATGCTGATTGATTTATGTGAATTTTTGTTACCTACCAAATGGAAATGGACTTCCTGTTCAGGCCTTGTGTTACTGTTTATTGACCTGATATGAAGCTTTTACTGATATAAAGTTTTGTTTTTCCTATAGTGAAGCTTCACTCAAGCTTGAGAAGTCTTTTAACAAGCCCACAAACACACAGGAGCAGTACTAGTTATCTTACAGAGAGAGTGTGAATTGCCAGGCCCCAAAGCTGCTGGAGTCTCTTCTGTGGGAGGTAAAAAAAGTTCAACCTGTTGAAAAGCTGGTGACAGTGAATTCCAGCATGAGAGTGTTTGGGGTAAGCTGTGACAGAGGTGGTTGTGATCATGTTTGAGGTGAAGTGGATGTTTCTTAAAATCCTGTTGCCCCCAAGGGGGCAGTGAGGCTGTGTGGGATTTTAGGACACTGGTTTTCTTTTGACCTATAAAGAAGTCTTCAGAAAAATGTGGCAGTTCAAGGCCTGCTCTGGTGTTTCCTGGTGCTGCCAGCATTTTCCATTAGGGTGCAGAGCAGGGGTCAGCTACCACTGCAGTTGGAATTAGGACAGTGTTTGGGAATCTGCTCAGCAATGCATCTTGCTCTGGTGTTCAACCAGTTCCTGCAACCCTTTCCAGTGCTTGGAGGAGGAGGAGGAGGAGGGAAACTGGAGCTAGGGTTGCCAGAAAAAATGGGCAGGCAAAAATTCATGTGTATCAATGTCAACATGCATCCAATGAAAAGGTAAAAAAATAAATCCAAATAAAAGGCAGATACTGCTATTGTCCTCTAAGTTTTTTACAGAGCCAATCACTGCTCTTAGCAGATATTACCCAGAGAAGCTGTCCCTGCCCATGGCAAGGGGGTGGAATGAGATTTAAGGTCTATTCCAATCCAAACCATTCTGTGATTCTACAAACCCGAGCTCAAGAGCACACTTGGAGCTTGGCTGCTGCTTAGGGAAGGAGTGGGGCCAGCTAAGAAAATCCAGTTCACCATGAAACAGGCAGCATGTGAGTGGTTTGCAATAATTGCAGAAAGAAAGATGAGGGGAAAAAAGGGATAGCAAATTGGTCTGCAAAAAGGAATTGCACCAGAACAGGTATGGATAAGTGATGTAATTCAGAAATACTTTGGGCTTTTTTAACAGCTCCTGCAGAGCTTGTCTGAACACAAACTTGAAAGTGGATTAGAAGGTTAGCCTGGCAGGATCTAAACTTTCAGGTATTTCTTGAGATCCGTGTTTTATTCCAGGCTCTGCTACTGGCCTGGAAGGAAGAAGAAATTTGGAGAGGATATTTCATCTGTCTTTGATTTCCTGTAAAATCAAAGCAGTGATACCAGCTACCATGAAAACATGTGGAGATAAGCTGATGGAAAGTTATTAATTATAATAGTAAAATCATTTCCATGATTGTCTGTGGCAAGTTTCCCAAATTAAACTCTTGAGTTAACTGCTTTCGGTAAATAAAAATCCCTTGTTTATGCCTCTTTCCCCACTCATGTCTGGAATACAAGAGGGATCTCAACTTTCTGTTGCTTCCACTTAATTGGATTAGTCAACTACCTCCAGAGGTATGTGCCTCAGGTCCAGTTCTTGCTGACAGCCAAACCAATGGGCCATTACATGAGGTAGATGGAATCCAGCATCAAAGGAAAGAGCAATTTGGGCTGGAGAGGTGCCAGGACCTTTCTGTGCTTAACCAAATACCTGCATGCATAGAGATCTCTTTTTTTCTCATTGCTGCCCTGCTTGCTTATTGCATGTTGAAAAGGATTAAAGCCTCTGCTCGTGAGCAGTGAGTTATCTCCAGTGCCCAAATTAGAACGGTGTGGGGTTGCTTGTGATGTGGGAGATCACTCCTCACTTCCCAAAGCTGGTGGCTCTGGGGAGTGACAGTGAGTGCTGCAAACAACTACCTACACATGGGATTCTTAGCAGTGCTTCCCTATGATCATCTCTTCATCTCTTCCTGTCACAGATTCAACAAAGAAAATTAAGACTTAGCATTGTTATAATGTGGCAGGGGGCGACATTCAAGGAGAAGGGAGTGCAGAGTTCCTGCTGAGTTCTTCTAATGAAGCTGTTGCTGCAAAATAGCTTCCAAAACCTCTGTGAAGGTCCCTGGAGAGCCTGTCAAAGATGTGGCATTGCAATAGCTTGTGTTGCCCTGGTACAGACCTCAACAGTGTGCTCTGTGCCCTTGGCTGTGGTAGCCCACAGCGTCCCCGTGGAAGAAGTGTCATTCACTGCAGCAAGGACCACCTGCAACCTGAGAGCAGCTTCTAAACAGACATGGGAAAGCTGGAACTGTCTCAAAGCCTCTCCTTATCCTGCTCTTCAAGAGACTTCAAAGTCTCTTCAAGAGCAGGAAAAAAAAAAAATCAGATAAATATCCAGTCCAGCATGTGTGAGAAATTAATCCCCTAGACCTCTACATAGCTGAGTGCAGCTGTTTTGCAAATTGACCCCTTTGGTTTCTACCCTGAGCCAGATAGCTCAAGAGAATTGTGTTTACTGTGTTATTTCTATCCTGCTATCAGTATCCTCCTGGAAAAATGATCTTTGTGTTCCTTTTCTGCTGAGGAGTTTGGAAGCAGTGGCAGAAGAATGGTAACTGGGCTTTGCTTCTTCTCAGAGGTACTGTGGGGCCAAGCCAATGTGCAGCTAACATAGTCTGGAAAGATCTGCTGATCAAATTGTTGGCCAGCCCGCTTGGCACAGCCCACCCCCTGCTCTGTGCCTTAGTTTTCTTGTTGAAACGCAGGAGATGATGCTGATCTTTGAATTACTTTGTCCGGAAGAGGAGAGAAATGTTTGGGCATTGCTTAGGTGGGACCCTCCCTCCTTACTCCTCATACACGGAATTGAGAGCTTTGTTGCAGTAGTGGGTTAACATGAAGAGTAATAAAATCAAAAGAACTTGCAAAAAAGCTCAGGATTGCCTTTGGAGATGCAGCCTTTCCTAGAGTATCTGCTAAAGCTGTGAGAGACCTGAATTAACTTATTGGGAGCAAAGTTGTTAGGGCTGAGGCACGCTTTACAGCCCACAATACATTCGCAGCTACTTCCTCACCAAGTCAAGTGCTCGGTTTTGGGCTCTTCTGGTGTGAGGGTTGTTGTGATTTTTTGGTTGTTTGTTTCGGGTTTTTTTTGTTTTGTTTTGTTAATCAGTCCCTGGCTGCTTCCACTCCTCCCACTTCTGCTGTGCCATTTTCAGCTTTTTCACAAGCCTTGGGGCAACTTGCCCATACAGATCAGGCAGGTACAAAGACTCCTCTTGAAAGTCTTGTCCTGGGGGTCTGCATCTGTAAAACCTGGCTCTATAAAACCAGCATCTGGGTATGGTTGTTCCCAGCACAGGATAATGCATGAAGTTAGGAATTCCAGTGTTAGTCCTGGGCGTGGATTTGCCACTCTGACTTGTTTTTCTTTTTCTTTCCTTTTTTTTTTCTTTTTTTTTTTTTTTTTTCTCCTAAGGAGAAGATATTCTTGCTTTATTTCCAGAGGCGAGCCTTTCCAAAGTTGTGAACACAAGAGCTTGCCAAATATTAGCTTTCAAGGTTTTAAGTTGCACAGTGTTTACTCGAGTTACCTCTTCTTGAAGTCTATATAAAGAGTCATGTTTGCTCAAGCACACTCCTAAAAGCCCCAAGACAAGGCTCTGGAAGGAGGTATGCAGCAGCAAATGTAAATATTGCTGTTCTTAAAACTGGAAGCACTCTGAGTAATCTATAGAAGGAAAGAGTAACGTGAGGAAAAGGCCTTAGATTGGGAGGAAACTTTATATGATTTGGAGGTGAAGACGACAGAGCAGTACCTAGAATTGATAAAATCCAGAAATCCAGGGATATTGTAAATACATTTTCTCGTGGCCAAGGCTTAGCCCTGCAATCACAGCTGCTCTCTTCTGTTCCCCAGTGTTTCCCTTTGCTGTCACCAAGGCAGCACTTTCCCATACCCCAGACTCTGAAGCAATTGCTGGGAACAGTTTTTAGGGATTTTTGCTGGACAAACTATGCTGGCCTCTTGCTGTGGGACAAAGTTAGAAACAGAATATGCATTGTATTTAGCCAAGTGATTCCTTCCCACCTTTTTGTCAGCAACTGGTGTCATTTTTCTGAGAGGGTTGTGCGAAATGTGAGCTGAGTTTCAGGTGCTCCGTGATATGATAAACAGGAGAGGAATTTTCATGATGAAGTGCCTAGATACAGTGCAAATAAAGAAAAACAATTGAATGAAAATCCAACCACAATACTTACCAGTCTCCCCACCCTGCCTGCATATGCAGGTATGCTGAGACCAAAATTCACATCGTGCTTCCTGCAGCTGAGACAAGCGAGCAGAGTGCTGGCTTGGCTGAGGAGAATATTTGCCCTTGCCATGCCACTTTTTCAGTGTGTCAACAGGCAGCCCACCGAATTCCCACTCACTTCCTTTCTTCCCTCTCTGCACACAGCTATTAGCAGCCTTCCCACAGCTGGAAGGGAAGTAAATAAATGGAGCTGCAGCAGAAAAAAAAAGAAAAAAAAAAGGGAAAAAAAATAGAAAAAAAAAATCAAAACCTGCGCAGGAGTTAGTGCAGAATTCTGACACTTAGCAGTGTATTTATCCATCGCTGTGCAGCCTCGGTGATCGCTGCGGGGCCGGAGGCAGCGGGAGCAGCTGCGATGCTGCAGGGCTGTGGATTTACGGTTTCCCGGTGCCATCTGCTGGCACTGAGCTCGCTTGTGCCTGGAACCCTCCAGCTCCTCTCACAAGCAGGTGCTGCAGCCTCCTCGCAGATGGTGTAACCCCCCATCCACCCTTCCTGGATGATTTCTTGGGATTTGCAAAGAGAATGCTCCCCGCAGCCAAGCACCTGCGAAGCTCGTGGTCTCTCCTGGAGTTTTGTTTTGCTGGAGCCCTCTGGGCCTTCCACACCTCCCTTCATCCTGCTGTAATTCTGTCTGCTCCGTGGGAGCAGCCCCAGATCCAGGGGGAACTGCAAATGGAGCTGCTTTTTTTTTTTTTTTTTTTTTTTTTTTTTTTTTTTTTTTTTTTAACCTAACAGGCCAAACTTTTAAACCCATGTGGTTTTGAGGGAGAGGGTTTGTCACCAGTGCAGAGTGATAGCAGTAATACTGCTTGAGGTGGGGTTGGTAAAGACACTGCTGGACAGCTTTCAGAGGAATGGAAGCTTTACTTTTGTATAAGTCTCTGAAAGGACCTGAAAAAAGAAAAAGAAAAAAAAAACCCAAACAAACAAACCCATCCATGTGACAGAGGATGTAGGGAAGTTTTTTCTATCTTGTAAAAGGGATGTGTGGCAAAGGTGAGCTGTGATAATGACATTAGTTGGAGATATTCCTTGGCTTTTGCAGTTAGCACTCCAGATAACCCAGTAGAGCTGGTTTCATGCTTTGAATTTGCAGTTGAAATTTGCGTTTTTCATTGCCTCCGTTACAGCAGCTGCTCTGGGATGCTGTGTGCTGCAAGGGGACTGATCTCTTTATCTTCCTTGCTGCTGGGAAGAACATTTTGGTGTGTGTCAGAGTCCTGATGGTGTCCATGTGCAGTGCACGAGCCTAAAGACAGGATGTGTGTCAAAGCCAAATCATTAATTCACTTTTTAATAATCCATTTTTTTAGAGGTAATATATCATTCTGTGTAAACACCACATTTTTTTAAAAAATAAATATATATATAAAAACTTGCTTCGTGCACCTTGCTTTGACTTCAGTCCAGGTTTGCTCTGGGCTTCCCTAATTTCTGCCAGTGGGGAACTTGCACCAGTTACAGATAAAGTGGAGTTTCTGATACTTAAACTCTGGTATGTCAGGAGTGGGTAGTGACACGACCTAGCTGGGATCTGTATTAGCATGCTTGCAGATAGGGATCAGAGGTTTGAAATCCAGATGACGTGAGGATGAATGAAGAGGAGAAATTGCTAATCAAATTCTCCAGGGCTGCAATGCAATAAACCAGGGTAACTTGATGGAAAATGTAATCAAGCCTTCTAGTCTGTTTTTCAGCTACATCTAGGCTTCCCTTTTTCAGCCTTTTTGCCTCCCTCTCACATGAACTTTAAAAGGAAGGAGGGTGTCTGTGAGGATCAATGAAGTAATTTAGTTTTCCAAGAGAGTCCAATAATCCTGCTGGACAGATCTCCCAGACATTTCTTTCTCTTAATTGGGGAAATACTGTAAAGAAATTCTCAATCTTCAGCCCATTACTGGTACAGCTAATGCCAAAGCAGAGGCATAACCTTGTGGTGGAAATGGATTTTTCTCCTTCTTTGATCAATAAGTGGCTACATTTGAGGATTGTTTTCTCTATCTCATATATAAATCAGCTTTTTCTGAGTTTCAACACCTGGTTTTGTGCTGGGAAAATTTGGTACTTGTGTCCACTGCCATGTTTATCAAAATGATTCAAATTAACACAGAATATTTATCAATAAAAAGCATTTGTAGACATTATGATGGAATGCATGTATTTTTTTGAGATGACAGGATGCAAAAAAGCAGCACTACTGGATGGAGGTGTCTCCTTGTTTAGAGACTTTTACTGGATACATAATTGCAGATATTCTGACATTCCTGTAGGATGAAAGGAGCTGAGTGAGTTCATAATGGAGTTGCAGGTGTTGATTTTCTACAAAATAGAAAGTTTTCCTCTGAAAAATGCGGTGTGAAAACTCAGCAGTAGCTGGCATACTGCCTCTATTTTAAATTTGAGCCAATGTTTAACCTAAAGAAGTCCTTATCAAGCACTTGCACTTGTTAGTGTTTCAGACCCATCACTTTTCATATTTTAACGTTGGCCATGTGGGAGAGGATGCACAGAATTGCTGCTTTTAGTCTTAGAAGGTTTCTGGAAATTAATATCTTAAATTTTCCTTCTTTTTTTTTTTTTTTTTTTCCTAAAATTTGTTTGCAGGTTGCATGCAAGCCATTGTTTTGACAATGGAACAGCCTGATTAGTGTTCAGGAAAAATGATAAACTGCCAGCAAGCTGTGAGCACTAATGGGACCAGATCACTCTAAGACAGAACATTTTCAGTTCCATCTTAGAGGTAATGTGAATGTCTACAAGGGGATCTGTTTAAGGACAGTCATATAGGGAGGTTGTCGGCTCTTCTAGGGCAGTCAACAAGGAAAAAAAATATGGAGAAACACTTGAGTGATCAGACCTTGCAAATGGCATCGGCTTAAAATGCTGTTTAACTGGCAGGGTTCAATGAGGGAGTGTCACAGCCATTTAAAGGATTTCAGTGTGTAATTTAAAGCACATTTCAGGCTGTTCTAAATCATGGGAAGGATGGGGGTGCAACTTATTAAGCCCCTGTGTTTGGGGGATTTGAAACAGCATCTTATCCACTCTCTTGTTGCACAACTTTTAGGAGAGCTTGACAAAGCTGGAGGGTGCTCTGGCTGCTTCTAAAATGCACAGGTCTGATTTGCTGTTAAAAGAGAAACAAAAGTTCAGGACTCAAATGGAAGCAGCTGCCCTTGGAAGCCATTGTATGCTCTCACTGCCTGCAATTTTCTACATTTCTGTCCACCTCCTGCAGGCCCCCAGGACCTGGGTACTGGGTGGGTTGGAGAAGCTGGCCTGTGCTTTGTGCTGTTCCACTGTAGCCAGCAGCTATCTGTGAGTGAGGTTTGCTTTCACCAAGCTTTCAGTTTCATGGGGGACGGCCCTCTGTGCCAGAGTCAAAATGGGATTTGAAAGAAACCCTACAACCTAGACAACCCCAACCCTGAACCCCGAGTCCTAATCTGAACCCAAACCCTGTGCTAGAACAAGAGCCAGAACCCTAGAACCCAAGCTAGAATCTCCAGAACACAAACCTAGAACCCAGACTAGAACACAACCCAGAACATCTAGAACCTGAGCTGGAGCGATGATACCCTAGATAGCCTCAAACCAAGTCCTAACCTGAACCCAAACCCCAAGCTAGAACCAGAGCCAGAACCCTAGAACCACCTAGAACCCCCAGAACTCACCTAGAACTTGAGCTAGAACATCTAGAACCTCTACATCCAGAGCTAGAATGTGATCTAGAACTCAAGCCAGACCCAGGGAGCCTAAGGTACAACCACAGAACCCTAGAAATTGGACCCTAGAAACCGGACCTGGACCCTAAGACCCGAACCCAAACCTGAAAACCCAACCTGACCCTGACCCCTAATCAAGATGGCCGCCACCATGCTGTCATGTGACACTGGACTGAGATGGTGGCGTCTGTTGTGTCGTGTGACACTGGACCCAGATTGCCACCTCCGTGGTGTTGTGTGACACTGGACCAAGATTGCCACCTCTGTTGTGTCGTGTGACACTGAACCCAGATTGCCACCTCCGTGGTGTTGTGTGACGCTGGACCAAGATTGCCACCTCCGTGGTGTTGTGTGACACTGGACTGAGATGGCTGCCTCTGTGGAGTTGTGTGACACTGGGCCAAGATTGCCATCTCTGTGGAGTTGTGTGACACTGGACCAAGATTGCCATCTCTGTGGATTTGTGTGACACTGGACTGAGATGTCTGCCTCTGTGGCGAGCCCCAGCCCCTAACCTGAGCTGGTCCCTACATGAGGTGTGAGCTCACTTTGTGTTCCTGGCTGGGCCAGAGTAAAAGCCTCTGTGCAGGCGATGTTGAGGGCTGGGAGGTTTGGCTACAGGAAGAATGAGGTTTGAGCCAACAGGACAGTACAGACCCAGCCTTGGAGGCCGTTTGTGGCCTGGGATCCTGCTGTGCTAATTGCTGCACAAACAGAACAACTGCCTTGACCCCCAAGGGCTTTAATCTGCAAGTCATCTTTGCTGGAGTTAAAAAGGGATGATCTAACAATTAGGTAATAAGGAGACTACTCTGTTAATTCCATCTGGGCCACAGCAAGAGGTTTTGTGCTCACAAGCACAGAATCCAGATGACTCAGACACAGCCGTGAGCAGGGTCTGGTTGAAGTCAGCAGGCTCTGCTTGTGTGCAGGACAGCTCAGAAAACCAGGCTGCCTCCCACTCTTCCTAATTATTGGCCCAAAGAAAACTTTCTCTGGGAGCTAAGGCGAGCTGGTGTAGATACCTAAGTGGGAGCAGATTGACCCCCAGCCCCTGCGTGCATCACCTCCGAGGTGTAATGTCTGCAGGGGCCAACTCCCCAGTGTTTGATTAGGGCAATTCCCCTTGGAGATGGAGAGAGCTACTTTCTGAGAGTTTGGTCCACACTACAGGCTATACTACTGAGCTTCTGGGTTTGAATGTGAAATACATGAGTATGGAAAGGGAAAATGCAAAGAATGCTGACAGGCTGTTCAGTGTGCAGCAATGCACAGGTGTAAGAGGTTTTGAAACCCACCCTTAAATTTGCTTTGCTCATAGTTCATATTAAGGCTCTGGTGTGTAAAGTCGGCAAGTTTTTGAGGCCAAAGACTGCAGGAGCTTTTTCCCAGTGGAGGAAACTCTCATTGATCATGTGCTCTCAGGCACCAGAAGACAGATCACCGGGTCACTCCCATCCGTGTAGCCCTGGCGTTGTCAGAGTTGCAGGATCTCGCCTTGAGATCTTTGCTCCCCGCGGCCACAGCGCGGCAGCAGAATCCAAACAGGCTCCCCCATCCCAAAGCAGGGTCAGGGATGAGCCCTGGAGAGCTCGGGCAGGTGTGGTACTCGACTGAGCCGAATCCTGCTGCGGGGAAAGGACTGGTGGGGGATTCACCTCCCGCAGTCCTCGATACCTGTGGTGCTTTGCTCCTGGAGGAACTGGACTGGGTGCGAGTGACACAAACTTTTCTAGCCATTTCCAGTAAGTTTAGGTTGAATTGCACGTTTTTTTACAAAATTAATATACTTTTTTTTTTTTTTTTTTTTTTTTTTTTTTTTCCCAGCCTGTCTCTACGGATGCATTAAAGACATAGCAGGAATCAGTCTGGCTTTGGAACATATGTGCTCTACTTCAGTCCTGTCATTATCATTACAGCTTCAGGGTCTTGTTAGGCTCTACAAACACAGCATGAAACCATTCTCTAACCAATCATTGAAGCCTGAATAAAAAGCAACAAGGAAAGGACCCTTACAAAAGTTAAAAAAAGCATGGAGGCGGAGGGAACTTCCTCTGTGGCTAAGGATTCCCCTAGAGACAACTAAGAAACTGATCTTTATAAAGAGCCTAATTCCCTTGGGATAAAGTCCTCAAGGGTTTGAATGCTTCTTGCCTAAACCTACCCTGGAAATACCTCAGTAAGTGACTGGAAAGCAAAGTTTTATCACAGCCCTGGTCCCAAACCTACCTGTTGCCCCATGGCCTGAGCCATAAGCAGGGACAAGGCTGAATGGCAACTAATCACCTATTACAAATAAAATAAAATAATAATAATAATAGTGCAGTTCAAAATGGATTTTTGCCTCCTGGTACATAAATCTTCATAGTTTCTCTGCTTGTCTAGAAGGATAGGAATTTCTTTGCAGCCAGAAAAAAAGATGTTGTCTGTATCCGTAGCATGCCCAGCTCAGCAGAAGGGAAATGCTTGTTCATTCTTTGCAGCCATAATTAGTATGGGACACTAGTTAAAGGAGAAGCTGTTTGCTATGCAATCACCAAGTGAGATATGAGGCTCTGGGAGCAGCATGGGACAGCACTTGCTGGAAGGAATGTTGTCATACAGGAAAGCAGGGCAAAGCACCACCAGGTGTGTGAACTCTGCAGCAATTTTTTCTGCCTCCCTCGTAAATGGATTAGAGACAACTTGAAAACCTTCCTCAATTAACACAGTTTCCTATAGATGGAGTTATTTACTAGTTTAAATAGGAAATAATGTAGTACAATCTATTTAAATGACTCATCAGATGGAGTAAGGCTGATTCAGGTTTATGCCTGTCCTCTAGGAAGAAAGGGTGTCTCAAGGTCTTTTCCACCCTTAAAAATACCATGATTCTACAGCTGAGATGGAGATAAATTATCTTGCAGCTTACAACAGCTGGATGCAATAAAGAGCTTATTGCAATTTTAAACTTTTCTTTTGATCACTAACCATTAATTATAAATGAAAACGAGTGCCACCCAAAATGGATCTTTTTGTTCTGGTTTCATAAATCTCTATGGTTTCTCTCCTTGTCTAGAAAAACAGGAATTTCTTTAAGGTGCTGTTGATGAAAATTGATGCTTACCTGTGTTCAAGGCTGAACACAAGGCTGGAACACTGGCATAGCCCCTGTGGACTCCTTATCATTTTCCACTATACTTTGCAAATGAAATGTTCCAGCACAGAATCTGTAGTCATTTCACTGCAAGTGGCTTTTGGAGGGCTACTCTGACCATGAGGGTCACCTGGATAACCTGGAAGGTCAGGATACTCTTTTAGAGAAAGGAATTAAACAAAATGCTTACAATCCCATTCCTAGGCAAGCCTGATGAATCCCTGACCAGCCTCTTGCTCTTCTTGGGAAGGCACAAACACCTCTGCAGTAGGTGGCACAAATGCTCTGGATCTCACTTGATACATTTTCCTGCATCTCACTGTTTTTCTTCCTCTTCTGTGCATACTCTTAACCTCCACAATAAACCTTTTATTTCCCTCCCTCAGTTGGAGGTCAGCCTTTCAGCCCCTCAGTGCAATGCCAGCTTTGGAGCAGAGAGGGGTTGGGTGAGCACCTCCCTTTCTCCAGGGCCCAGTTCCATCAGCTCAGTCAGTCTGTGGTCGGGCTTTTCCCCTGAATGTGCCTGGGTGCTGTTCTTTGGTGTCATTCCTGCTTGCACATGTTCTCTGAACTTCTGCTGGCTGTTTGCATAACCAGGAGTGTATTTCCTGCTGGCGTGTGGCCCTGGGATCTGTTTATGAGCAGTAATCCTGGATGGGGGGGAGTTGGTGTTCGGAGCTGTGGGCTTGTGCTTCACATGCTCTCCCAGGGGCTTAACTCCTTGTCTCATTTAATTTCTGGTTTAATTTTGATTTAATATCTGGCCTTTCTCCCACCCCAAATATCACTGCACTTGGAATTTGTACAAAGATAAGATTCCCAGATGTGATCCTGATGGCGATCTGAGGGAAAGTGCCTGGTACCACATTGCCTACTTCAGTTCTTCTCAAAAGTTTCTAAGCATTATCCACCTTCTCACCATGCAACTGTAAACTGAGACTGTCTCAAAAGCCAGGTTTTCAGGATATGGAATAATTTATAGAGTAATAATGCCTCAAATGCACTTTGAGCTCAAGCTTTTGATATTTCTGTATAGCCATTTGTTATCCATCTGATTTTCAGATTCAGTGTGGATTTCTTGCAGACTGTAATTCTTCCTCCAAGCCATCTATCTACTGAGTGTCAACAGATCATCTTTAGTGTCTCAAGCAAGCCAGAAGATGATTTCTTTGCTTTTCCTCCTGTGTTTGCCATTTCTATTGCTGATACTTAATGTCCATGCAGCACCAGAGCTGCACAACTGCACTTTGCTCGTCCACTGTACCTTTTGTCTCTTCTGTCACCAGACCTGCTCTCTCTGGTGTTTGGACCTTCCAGCCCAACTGAAGGTAAAATCTGCAGTTCAGTCAGAAGGGAGGAGTGTTTCTGTTCTGCTGAGACAAGGGCAGACAAAGCCCATTTGTTGCTGCAGAAATGGCCTCATTTGGGAAAGAGGCAGCCAAAAACCAGCCTGTGCCCATAGCCTTGGAGCCTCACGATGGAAGAGATCCAGGTGTGTTTCTGTTTAGCTCCCTCATGTAAAAGTGGTGCTATTCTCAGTACTATGGCATGAAGTTTAGTGGTGTAGGAAGTGGAAGAAATGTGGTGATGCCAATCAGTATAGGCTAACAAACATTTTTAACCTTATTTAATTCAGGTACAAAGCAATTCCTGTGCAAGACAAATAAAAGGAGAATTCGAGGTGTTTTACCATAACAGCTACTTCTTTTCTGTAGAGTTCAAATGCTGTGACCATTTAAAAATGGAAATACAGTTAACAGTGAAATCATGTATTTGACACATCCACTTATATGTGCAACAGAACCCATGGCCTTCTATAACCAGAAGGAAATAATATTCTATAACAGGGCTATGATGTGGTTTCTCCCTGTCAGAGAGAGGCAAAGGAAGAGAGGAGAAATATTCATTTCAGGCAGAGGAGAAGGAGAGACTTCCATCAAGTCTGTCTTGTGTTGTCAACACCAGAGAGAAATATTTCATGCTTTTTTATAACTTTACTAAATCATATGGGAACATCAGGCTCTGAATAAAGAATAGCATGGAGGAAAAGAATGACTCAAAAGTTGTTCTGTCTTACTGAAAGCACAGCTAAACTCTGGGCACGCACTATTCCTGAAACTGTTTTCCCTGCTCTTAAGGCTTATCCTTGAAGTCTCTGACTTGATGCAGCTATTGGAGGAAATGAATGTTGGAGTCTGTACAGGATGTTTGCAATTCTTCTAGTGGTATAAAAATAACTTTCCCAGTTTTGATTAAGTTGAGTCCTCATAAAGATCATTTGGGGTTTATGTAATGAAATTTGGCAAATTCCTGAAGATATTTTCTATTTAACTGCCAGACTTAGAAACAAGATTGTCAGTGTACATCATTGATATATCAACTGTTAGGAGTGATAGACTTGTAAAGAAGCAGCATTTTCCTTCCCTCTTAGTTTTGCAATTTTGAAAATCAGTGTACTAACCTTTTTTTTTTTTTTTTTCTTTTTCTTTTTCTTTTTTTTTTTTTCTTTTGGGATTCATGCTCCTAAAAAAAAAGTTTATTTCCTCCTGGAAACGTGACATTTTGACCCTTTAATTTTGATCCTTTAAATAAAACAGTCCTAAATTTAATTCCTCTGTAAAAATTGTGGAACTAAATTTCATACACATGTAAGTTTTCACTATTTCTTCTAAAAGCACAAAAGGTGATGGTGGTGATGGTGCACAAGTTGCTCTTTGGCTAGGCCACAAATTGGAGCCAGTCTGTAAGATTTAAGAAGGTTTCTCAGCATTCCCACTCCTTCTCACAAAGGTTTAAAGGTATGTAAAATACAGCCATGTGGAACATTCATACAGGCAAATGAAGCAGTAGCCCACACTCATGCGGGTTTTCCTCCCGTGCATCGAGAACCAAAAAGGGGAAGCGTTTTCACCTTGAGCCGTTTTTAGGCAGACAAATTCAACCCAAATATTAATAAACAATTTTTAGAAAGGAGATTCTCCTCAGGTGAAGAGTGATTTGCTTTGTAAGAATCCACATCTGACCTGGTTAATCTGCTCTGTCTTCGGGAACCAGGGCAAGGTCAATAATTCTCCTGAGGTGGTTTGACCTGAAGAAACCGTAACGAACCCTGTGGTGTGACCAGTGAGGTCCTCTCCATGGAGCTGAGATACTGGAAAACATTTCTGTTCCCAGGTGATCCATGTCCCACCTCAGTGCTGGAAGTGGTTACCCCACTGGAGGCTTGACAGAGGCATCTGATGCCAGGTGGGCTGGGCTGAGTGAGCAGCAAGGTGCAGGAGCAGCTGAAGGGGGCTGGGGAGTAGGCAGAGGCCCCTTCTGCTGACCAGACCTATTAAACTAGTGTTTAAAAGGCTGTTGAAGCTTGACTTCTCTTTCACTGCTACACAGGAGAAGGGTTCAGGCAAACCTGATTGTCAGCTTCCGTCAGCCAAAATAGCCACCTGAATTTATGTAGCCAGTTCAGGTTTTTCCAAGTGATGCAAAACCAGGCAAAGTGGGAGAGTCTCACTGAAACTCAGGGTTTCCGGAGCTGAATGAAGAGCAGAACTCAAAGGCCAGACTATCTGGGAAGAGTTTCATGAGAACTCTGGGAGAAGAAAAGGACCTAGAACAGTTTTTTGTCTCTGGAGAATGTAGTTCTTTAGCACAAAGCAGTGAAGGGGGCAGGAAGATCCATGTTGGGTGCTTAAGCACAGGATTAGAGGCAGTGGGAGGGTAACCTTGAAGGCATCTCCTAATTAATGAAGTTCAGCTGCACCAATAGGAAAAGGCTCTGTAATCTTTAGCAATAACTCCCCTTGTGCTGTCCCAGAGCAGTGGAGCTCTCTGTTCCTGTGTGTCCCTGTCACCCCATGCCCTGGATGCTCAGAGCTGTGTCCTGCCCCCTCTCCCAGGTAAGTGTTTGGATGCTGGATCCCTGCTCACTTCAGGTTCTTTTGGTCAGTGTACCTTTGCTTTTCCATCAGTCTTGGAATGTGTCTTCCCCATCTAGTTATGGAACATTCTGGAGTATTGGCAACAGGCAGAGCAATGTAATGGGAAATAATTCAGGGACTGACCAGAGAATATTGCTCATTTTTGGAGAGTTTGGTACCATTATTGGCATGGACCTTTAGAGTCTCTATTCTAATGTGGCACAAGGCTCTGCTTTCAGGGACTACCTCTTATGTTTATAACATTAGCATCTTCATGTTTAAAATATCTTCTGTTAAAGGGCTCTAGAAGAAATGAAAATATTCTTGATGTTTTTCTCTGATCTTTTTCTGCAGAACTTTGCTTCCTATACCTTGTGATCTCCTATGAAATAGATGTAGATTGGTCCTAAGGTATAAAGACTGTTTTGTGGCACCAGGGGCAGCAAGTAAAAGTTGTGGACATCCCCCTGGATTGTTCACCTGTGCTAGAGTTGTTTTTGACTGAAAACCTTTCTTTCCTATCCTAAATTTTAAGGTATTTACTGGTGGTGGGGAGAACTTATACTTTACAAGCAAACAAATATTTGTTTCCTTTACCCAGTTTCCTTTACTCCCTTTCTTTCCATGGCTCCCTCTCTTAACTCTCCCATTTACTTGCATGTTTTCAAAATAAGAGTCTGGAAGGATTCCCAGTTTGCTCCACTCAGGCATCATTGCAATTATAATTTCACATTTGGCCTTCAGCAGAACAGAGTGTCTCATCTCTTAGAAAGGAATATTCATAGGAAAACAAATAAAAGCACTCACCAGCTGGTGCCTGGTGAATTATACTGTTCGAAGTTCAAGGATATTGAGAATAGTACGTGCTGATTGGCATTTATGTGGATGTTTCACTGGCATCATTTGACTCTTTCTAGCACTAAATTCAGGCAGACATACATACACCAGTGTAGTTTTTGTCTTGCTGTGTGAAAAAGATGTTTCAGCTCTCATGAACTTTCCTTGTTCCCTGTAGAGACTTGCAAATGGTCGAGGTTGTTTCCCCCCTTCCTTGATCCCACAGAATTGCTCTCTTTAGTCCTTCATAAAACATAGGTGGAGGCAGGCTGTAGCAGCAGCTGGCTGCCAGGAATGCCTTGATTGAAGTGTGATTCCAGCCAGGAGGAGTGGTGTGATCTGCTTGCCTCCTGTCAGACCTCTGTTGTGTCACTGCTGGACAAGTGTCCCCCTTTCCTCCCTTCCATCATCCACAAAGGGGCTTGGAAAACTGCACGTGGGGGTTAAAAGGAAAGTAAAATGCTCTGGTGTTTTCCCCCCTGGCATAAGAGGAATCACGTCACAACTTCCTTCACCAGCTGCTGGGTCACATCTTGCAACATGGAAATGCTGTCTGTGGTGAAATGAAGTTTTAAAAGTTAACATACGGGAATACTTCCCCCAGAATCTTGGGGGATTTGGAGCCATGGTTTCCACTGAACTAGATGAACAATGGAATTGCATCAGTTGTCTCCAGGATGCAGAAAAAATAAAACATTTTGGTGCTAAGGTTGCACTGCAGGTAAAAAAATCCTGATTTTTGAAGAGCAAAGTCTCTCCCAGCTTGGCTGCTTAGTCTTTCTCAATACTAAGTTATTTGCATCAATTGGAGATTTATAAAGAAAATTAACAACAAGATGCTTAAAGGATACATCATTTTGGAACATCCTGCCATGTGATTTATAGAAATGCCATAAAAACACATACATGCATTATAAATGCATTTATGCATTACAAAACCCTTTTAAACACCCACACTCAACAGGTTGTTTTTCTTCTCTGTTCTCTTTTGCTGTATCTTAGTTCTAGCTATTGAGGATGGTAAATGTACAGACGTGATTTGGCTTGGTCATTCTGTACTAAAACCTTCATTCATATCCCTGTGCAAAGCAGAATATGCTTTTATTCCCAACTTATTGATGCCTGCCTATCTCTCTTATCAGCTGTACTGAAGCTGGATATATAAAGCACCTGGCTGTCAGCTCTGGCTGTTACCTGGAAACATCACTCAACTTTTAGTGCTCTTTCACCCACCTGGTCCCTAGGTTTATATTAAAAACCTTCACAGTAACCTTTTGGGCTTATCAGGGAGGCAGGGGAAAAAACAAGCTCAAAGCACTTTTGTTATACATATATATTTTATATCAGCCTCAAACTGCTGAGACAAGAATTAGGTGGGGTTTTTTTCAGGCTGCAGTGCCATAAATCTCCAGCCTGGCTCTTGTAGTTTATCGAGGCTGAGTGGCTGAGGTGATCCTCCATAAACAACTCAGACACGTGGAAGATGAATTTTAACGAGTGCTCTCAAAGCTAAGTGATACCTCTTGCTTCTGCTCCTCAAATTCACCCATTTTTTATTTTTATGTTATATCAGAGGTTGCTCTGTGCTTTTTTCCCTCTAATTATCTATACTCAAGCTGGATTCTATCAAACCCAGAGGAAAGGGAACATAGCTGTGTACACAGAGGTGGGGTTTCCACCTGGCCTCACTTATGCAAGGGTTTAAACTCCCAGTCAAAACACCTGGGCTTTTAAAGAAGAGGGATTAAACACTTGTACCTAGGGATTGTTTCATTTGGTTTTGCCTGTGCAAAAGGCTTTTGTGTTTCATGTCCTCTCTGCAAAATGTTCAACCTTGTTCTAGGAAAGACTCCAAAGTAAATTAGAGCAGCCTCAGGGGCTGTTTTAAATCATAGCAGCTGAGGCCTTACCCCAGCACTTCACGCTCCACCCTGTGTCTCTTCCACCAACACTCTCTATTAACAACCTCAGATCTTCACCTTTCCACAGAGAGAACTCTTGGCTTGCATCACTGGTAGGTTTTGCTTGGTAGGCTGGGAAATCATCAGATCTGGTTCACAGCAAGCAAAGAGAATGAGAAACAGAGCCCACTGGCCTTGCTGGGAAACAGACAGTCACCAGTTACTGTAATTCCCTATTCCTGTTTATATTCTGGAGCACGCAGACCGACAAAGTAGGAAAAACACAGCTAGAATAATTGCTCCTGGGTATTGTGCTTTCATTTACAAACACAACCACTCCTGAGGCTGCTGAGGATGATTTCCCTGAACTTCCAGCGTTGTGCAATTGCCCCTATGCCTTCTGTGGGGTTTCCACTTTGCTCAGCTCTGACAAATACTGGTCCTTGACAGAGGCAGGGCAGGGAAATTGATGGATCAGTGGAATGATCCAGTACCAACAAATTCATAGTTACAAAAATAGGCAGTTATTCTTATCATTTCCTTGTTCTGATACAATTTCCTGCTCTCTCAGGCTGTTCTGAAGATTGCCTGGATGACAGACCTGCTTTGAAGCCTGTCAACCCCTCTGCAGAGCACCTCTCCTGTTAGGAACTGCTGTCCTGGAGAACAATGGCTGGGAGCAGGGTGAGGGGCTGTGCTGTGCTAGCAGCCTTTGATCACACCTGGCACATGTCCAAACCCAGCCTGCCTGTGGGCACCGCTGGGTTTTGGCATTTCTGATCCTATCACACTGAAGTGTAGGAACTGTGCTTTGCTTGGTGAGTTTTATTACCCCTCCTACAGCTTTAGTCATCTCCAGCCTCCTTGGAGCAGCTCAGAGCAGGAGAGGGATGTGGGGACTAGAGATGCTCCTCAGTGAGGTAGGTAGGGCACGTCTGCAGCAGCCAAGGCAGGAAGGTGAACGAGTTTAATTAACAGGGCTCTGCCAGTGCAGGTTATTTTGACAGAAGAGGATTAATGAGATCTCACAGGTGCAGCCCTGCTGACAGGTCTGTGTGTGATGATGTTTGGCACGGGGGGCAGTGTGCAGATGGAATTGAGAACCTCCTTGGCAAGTGCAGCTGTCCCTGGCATAGGAAGCATGATAGGCTTTAACAATTCCATCAAGACCCTTAGGGATCTATCTGCTGGTGGCTCTGAGGATGTATGTGACACTTGGCTTTGCAGGCTTGTCACCTTTAGCTTGCCATTCTCAAACCCTCTTAGGCTCAGTTATCGTAGTTCTCAGCTCACCTTGGGCATTTTCTGGGTCTTTAATATTAAAAAGCAATTGAATTTAAAAGACTAAAGAGTCCATAGGTCAGTGTTTTGTGAAACAAAGTCTTTCTATTTGCTCATGGGAAAACACTTAGAGAACAACAGTAGGTGAGGCTCTAAGTAGATCAGTGGCCATGCCTACATGCAAACACTTGTCCTGACCCAGGAACCTTAATATTGAAAAACTTATTCAACATTTAGGAGCATGTACAAGACTAACCCTTAGTGTCAGTAGTTCTATGTTATTCTGATTGAACAATGCACTGGAAATATGTATGACCAACAGGGATGGGATCTGCTGTGCCCCAGTTTTAGGCTATGGATTTCAGCTTAATGAGAGTTTTGTGCTATAACAGAGTGATAAAAACCCCCAAAACATTAACAGGAACAAGAAGAATAAAAAAAAAAAGCAAGTAGATATTTTTCCTGATTCGAGTCTGTTGTGAGGAATGTAAAGCTTGGGGTTTAGCTATCAGTTATTAGAAAACATGGTTGAAAACTGCTGCTTTAAAACCTGTGTAACTTTCTTCCTTCAGCTACCCCAGATCACAATTTATGCGCAAATGCCAGTTCCAACAGGCATGGCTCAAGGTAGGAAAATACTCTCTTGAAATGCATTTTGCTGAAAATAATCATAAAGGAAAATAATACCTTGCTTAGTAGAGTCTGGAAAAGAGTAAAACTCTTTCTTACATTCACTCCTGGCCCCATGCTCTGTTCTCTAGATCCAGGACTAGGTCTGGAGCACATGATTAACCTCTAGTTTGTGTTTGTAGCTTCTTCCCAGGAGGATCACTTTGTGAGAAAGCAGGGGTAATAGAACACCTAATCAGCCTTTAATAACTCTACTTGAGGAAATGGGAGAGGATATTCAGCGGAAATTTTACAAAAATATTGAAAGATTGGGTTTTTTAAAAGTTTTTTTCCCCAGCCCTGTGTTCATCACTTACTTGCATTACTCAGACTCTCCATAGCTTGTGAAGTGCCAGCCTCCCCTTTACCAAGGACCAAATGTCTCACTGCAGCTCTGGTAAGAGCTTGGGGCTGGGAGCTGCAAACACTGGGGTCCAGTTTTCCCTTTTCAAGAAGTACAAGCAGAAAACCCCAAACAAAATAAGTCACTTATCATCTCCTCCCCTACCAAATACTTTGTTATTACTGGGAGGATCAAAATTTCATATTTTATCCCTGACTCTCACTGGTTTCCTATATAATCCTGAGCCAATCATATAATTTTTTTTTTTTTGCTCATATCAGCCTTTTTTTCTGACAATACTTCTGAGATGTAAGAGGATGTATTGGTTTAATGCTGGTAAATTCCTTGGAGACTCCTGCATACAATTCCTTATTTAAATCCCTGACTACACTTTTGTTCTAGAAGTTGTCAGCTGGTCTCAGGAGCCCACAGACCCACTGCTCAGTTCTGCTCTACTCTTGGGATGAATCAGAAGCTGAATTTTCAAATGTTCTAAAAGCTCATTGCTGGCACAAGAAACGGTCCCCAGCATTGCTCCTCAATGGATTGTCAGGAAAATGACTGCACAGATTCTGAATTATAAGTTCTGTCACAAAATACAGCCTGTTTAAATGGCATTTAAAAGCTAATAATGACTCCTGAGTGGTTGAAACAATTGTCTCACATCTTTGTTCTTTCTCTCCTTGTACAGCTGATGGAAATGTTGTCAGTGCTGTTCAAATGGTGAAGCTGCACACAAACATGAGCATGGGATTGAAAAAGTGAGGAGGAAGCTTGAGGTTGTGATGGTTTCATTTCTGTGAAGTTTAACCTCAGGTTTTGTGGCATTTCCACATTTGAGACGAAAAAAAAAAAAAAAAAAAAAAAAAAAGGTCAGTGACATTTCCGAGCAGAGGATCCAGCCCCACAGAATGTATCACACATTTAACTGCTAAGGTGAATCACAATGACGTTAAGTGGGTTTGAAAATATGTGGCTTCTCAAGGTAACCTGTTGGAGCTGAAAGCGAGTAGTCAAGCCATAACTAATTATAATTTTTCATTTATTAATCCCAGACTTACTGACATGCTTAAGACTCCTAAAGTCTTGAGTGCATCCATTTGTGCAATTGCACAGATTTAAACCTTGCAGTTGGCTTTGTTTGTGTTCTGGGAATGGCTTAACACTCAAAGACCTGGGAGGAAGCACACCCTTGGTCCTGTTCCAAATTCTGCCTGTAAACCAGGTGCTCAGCTGCAAGGAAAATGGGCTGCAACTTAGGGACTTGTAATTCTGTATTTTGGGGTCACCAGTTCTCTGGGACCCACTTGTCCAAAAGAAATGGAACATAACACTAAACTCTTGCAGGAGATTTTGCTTTGGGGTTTTGAAAAGCCTTTATCAGCTGCAGAGCTGAGGGGTTGTGTCCCAGGCTCACAAATGTCCCAAGCAATCTGTCAAGCCAAGTGCTGTAAACACGTCAGTGCTGAACAGGTGGGTGCAAACAGAATTGCTCAAAATCGTGATAAGGGCATCTTCAAAGCTTCTGGTGGTGCTTCCAGTGAACACCTTCCACTTGTAGGGGAGATAAGAGGAGGAATTACTGACAAGCTTTTAACTTGATTGAGCTCCAAAGCCTTGTTACCAGCGAGGTCAGGAAAAGGAGTTTTAACCTACATGGGAGGGAAATTCAGGTTAAAAATGCAGAAGAAATTCTTTTCTGTGAGGGTGGCGAGGCCCTGGCACACCATGCCCAGAGAGGCTGTGGCTGCCCCATCCCTGGCAGGGTCCAGGATCAGTGTTGAAGTGGATGGGGCATTGAGCAACTTGTTCTAGTGAGAGCTGTCTCTGCCCAAGGCAGGAGGCTGGAATTAGGGGAGCTTTAAGGTCCCTTTCAACCCAGACCATTCTGTGACTGTTTTCTTCTGTGATTTGATCTCCTTGTGCCCCTGTGCCCTCATGTCTCTTCCTCACAACCCTGAAGAAATATTGCTGCTAACAGGCTGAGCAGAGGGATGGGCTAAATAGAAATGCTTCACTTGCTGCCTCTCTGAAAGGTTGCAGCTGAACCTCTAATTAGGAAAGGAGCTAAACCCATTATTTTCAGCAGCCTTTCATTGATCCACATTGGCCAGGTTTTGGTAAAGGCTGAGGAGGTCATTTTTTCTTTCAGCAGTCAGAATACAGGGTAAGAAAATGCAGGCAAAGAAGAAAAGTTGCAATCTCTTTTTTTTTTTTTTTTTTTCTTTGCTGAGAAGACAGGTCTTCTTTCCCTTCTGAGAAAATGAGATATTCACACAAAAGATGAGTAGGATTTGATAACGCCAACTATGGTTCTCAATTATATATTTTCTCTTCCCTCACAGGAATTGATAATGACATCCTTAATAAAATCCAGAAGAAAAACATTTGTGTGCAGGAAGAGAAGGTGTACAGGGGCTCCTTGTGAGTATGGAAAGCTAATGAGAAATCTTGTTTAGACATACACATCTCAATTTCTCATGCTGAAATGCTTCTGTTTGCTGTATTTTTAACTGTGCCTTTTCTTTTCTTTTTGACAGTGTGTTTTACAGGGGGATTTAATTAGTGCTCATCCTTAAGTCATACTTAATGACTTACTGTTATAATAATGCATATCTTAGCTCTTGATGACTTCAGATTACATTGGATGCATTCAGAGAATACCCTCACATTGATGTTTTGGTGACACTTCCAAAGTTTCATGTTTCCTCCTCTCTTCCCCTTAGCCTGCCAGTGATGTAAAGTTCCTACCCCAAGGATCTTCCCAATATTGTCGTAGTTTTTTATTCTTAGCAGGGAGGTAACAAAGTCCTTGATATTCAGCATTCTGTGGCCTTATCAGCATCCTCAGTACAGCTACATGATGCCTAAGATGAGAAAATTTTCTCAAGCTAATGTTTTGCAGAGCCCATATTTGGGTAATCTTGTAACAGTTAATCAATTTATCTCTTTATTGCCACTGAGTCGTGGCAAGGTTTTCTCATTTGGGCGGATATTGGCTATGAGAATTTAATTTCTGTATCTTTTTCTCCTATTGCATCCAAGGAGCATTGTTACATTTCATTTTGGCAGAGGCACACACAAGCTGCTTTCCTTTGCTTCTCCTGAAATCAGCAGTCACCTTTATTAGATTGCCTTTGGGCATGTTTACAGTTTCTGCTCTCTTGGCTGCAGCCTTTGACAAAACATGCACAGATACATGATACACATTTTGTGGGATCACACACCTAAGAGAAAAGTCTTTTAAAGGCTGTGTTGTTTTAGTTCCAGACTTATCTAATTATCTGAATCTGATATTTTTCTTGGTTTAGATGAAAGGAAAACAAAAGCATTAGTGGCATAAGTTTCCTTTCTTCTCTGTTTTTCAGCTGAGATAATTGAATAGTTTTCTGATCTGAGCCAACTTCCCCTTAGATTTTTGATTGCATGAGCTGAGTAAAACTGTCTTATTCAGCATGTAGACAAACTTTGGGAAGGTTTATGCAATTTAGGAGTTGCTGTATACCTATGACACTCTGCAGTAACTAATGTTGATGTTGAGCTTGTTCTGGAACGTCAGGATCTGTTCCTTCACACATAACCTTTAAGTCAGGAGGCAAAATAAAGCACTGCCAAGTTTTTTTCCCTGTTCCTTCAAAATTGCTCACGTGTTCAAGCAATAATCTCCCTGATGTGTAGCTCCTGAACTGATGGCTCGTGATCCTCATTGTGTAGATCCACATGGGGCCGTTTATAGGTGCGAATTCTTGCTCTCTGGATCTTGTTGAAAGAATTGGAGTAATGGCTTTTATGTGCTCCCCACGTTTTTATTCAGTGGTTAGAGAACAATTCTTTGCACTGTGACAAACCCTTCCCACATGTCCATGACCATTTCTGTTTTGCAATGGCACAGCGTGATTGCATCACCAAGTTTCACTCCACGGTGTGAGATGGGTGTCACCACGTCAGCGACGCTCGTAGGCAAGGTGTGATTTCTGATCAGAATGACACGCATGGAATGTAAATGTGTTCCATGAACCAAGCTTGTTCTTTCCCCATCTCCTTGCTCTGCACCTCCTGCAGTGATACCACACTCCAGGGATGTTGAACACGGCAGGTGGGAGCGGTGACTGGGTGAGCTCTCTGGGAAGGTGTGCGACCCAGCGTGCTCCAGAAACAACCTGGCACTGAAGGCGTTGTTGAGAGGCGTCTGCCTTTCCACGCCGTGGCAAGCTCATGAAGAAACGTGTGTGGGGCCACGTTTCAGCTGCAGACACGCCAGGTAAGCACGTCACCTCACCCAGTCCTGCCTCAGTTTCCTTGCCTGGAACGCGGCTGCAGCCCTTGGCTCCCTTGTCAGTCACCTGGAGATGCTGCCAACAAAACGTGTTGGGAGATGCAGCCAAGAACAAATGTTACGTGGCAGCAGTGCTGCTGTTGATTACATTTCCCTTGGCCCGCCGTCATTCGCGAGGCTTCCTTCCTAGCTCCACCCTCACCAGGGCTCTCCAGGGCAGTGCTGCCAGTTCCCCTGCCCTGTACCACCAGCATCCCCGACGTCCCCGGGGTGTTGCGTTCGGTGGGAGCGGGCGGTGGGAATTTGATGCTTTGGTCTTGGCGTGGAGCGAGGGGGCAGGATGCAGGTCCGGGAGGGGATGGTGATGCTCCGAGCGGTAGGATCCGCAAGGGGATGCTCCAGTGGGGGGATGTTCCAACGGGGAATGATCCGGGGTGCGATGCGCCAAGGGCGGGATGCTCCAAGGGGATTCCGCGGGGGGATGTTCCAAGGGGGAATGATCCGGGGTGCGATGCTCCAAGGGCGGGATGCTCCAAGGGGGCGATGCTCCAAGGGGATTCCGCAGGGGGATGCTCCAAGGGGGGGATGTTCCAAGGGGGAATGATCCGGGGTGCGATGCTCCAAGGGGGCGACGCTCCAAGGGGAGGATGCTCCAAGGGGGGCATGCTCCAGGGGGACGGACGCTCCAAGGGGGATGCCCCAGGGGGATGCTCCAAGGGGAGGATGCTCCAAGGGGATGCCGCCGGGGGATGCCCCGGGGAAGCGGTGCGCAGCGGATACCGGCGGGGGCGGGTTGCGGGAAGCCCCGGAGGTTCGGGGGCGGGCGGGCAGCGGAGCGCGCAGGGAGGCGCCGGCGGCGGCACCGCCCCGGCAGGCGGGAGGGGACGGGGCCGGGGCCGGGCGGCGGTGACAGCGGCGACAGCCGGGACAGCCACACGTGCCCGGCCGGGAGCGGCGGAGCGGGTCCGATGGGCGGCTGCGGGCGCTGCGCGGCCCCGGCCCGGCCGGCAGGTAAAGAGGGGAACGCGCCCGGGCAGGGCAGCCCGGCGGCTCCGGGGAGGGCGCTTCCGTAGTTTGGGTTTGTGTTTGTTTTTTTCTTCTTGTTTGTTTATTTGTTTGTTTGGTTTTTGAGGTCTGGCGGGTTTCGCCCCTCTGCCGCCAGCTCAGTCGCTCTCGCTGTGCCGCTGTTCCTGCTTCCCCGCAGAACCAACTTTTGCCGTGGGAGGCTCGGGGTTACTTCGCTTTTTTTTTTTTTTTTTTTTTTTTTTCCTGTGTCGCTTTAGTGATGCTGCTCCTTGCGTGAATAGTCGGTTTTGTTGCCGTGCGTGTGAGAAAATGATGCTGGGGAAATTCTCTCCTTTCCTCAGCCAGCTCTCGCTGAACCGGCGCATCCCCCGTGTGCACTTGCTGGCTGAAACTGAGTTGGTGACTTTGACTAAATAAATAAGCCACTTAGCAGTAATAATAAAACAATCCCTAAACTAAAAACAAACAGCAAAGTGGAACATTCACACAAGTGCATTGACATAGCAGAGTTGCTTTAAAGGGTAACTTTGAGGGAAATGTGGTGTGGAAGGCAGAGTTTGTGTTTGTTTTTGAAAGATCTGCTCATACAATTGTAAGGAGAAGTAGTGTGGCTTTTCATTGATTTTGCCTAGCACAGCTGTGGCAACTGGCGGGGATCAGGTTGGTGCCCTTAGTTTTATGACAGTCAGTTGCTCAGAGCACACTGAAAGCTGAATTGCTGCTACGTGGCATTAAGAAAATAGAAGTTCTCACCTGGATATCTTGCTATTAGTTTACTGTGATTAAACTGTAGAATTTGTCATGTATTTTGCAGTAATTCTCAGAAGATGATACTGTTGAGTGAGTCGATTTAGCTGTCAGGATGAATGAGTGTATTTGAGTAATAATCTTGCTTGTTTGATTTCTTGCTGCTGTTCAATGCCATCATAAAATAGCTTATCATAAAGCAAATAAACTTGCATGTGCTGTAGCCTGAAGATGGATTCAGTATGTGTAGTTTCACTTTGCTGTACCCGTGGAAAGAAAAATTCAAAACTGGTGCAGAGAGGAAATTCTCATTTTACTTCTCTAAAAATTTTGCAATTTTTTAAAAAATAAGAACGGTAAATTTTGTGCTGTTAAGACAAGTTTCACTTTGATTGTATTAAAGGAGCTATGGGCTGGTTTGTAAAAGTGTGGATTTAAGGTGTCAATTATAAATAAGGGCATGAGGACAGGCAGTGCTGTCACTGACAGGAAAGTGGGTGTCTAAACAGCCCAGGGATTCCTGTAATCATCCCCTCCTGGGACAGTACATGAGCTGTAACAGTGCTAGAAGCATTGCTTATCTTGTCATTCAAGGTAATTAGAACCATAACTGGCTCAGTTTCACTAATTTCACTGCAGGTTTGTTTTTTTTTTTTTTTTTTTTTTTTTTTTTTTTTTTTTTCCCCAGTGCCTTTTACATTTGGTAATGTAAGCAGCTGCTTTTGGACTAACTGCACCTCTGACTTGAACAGATGATTGTTAAAAAAAAATCTACCTTGGGCAAGGAGCACTCCTGAGGAGAACAGTGGTTGCACCTTGGATGTTGAAGTTCACTGGGATTTGGGACTGTCTGTGGTGAAGCTGGAGTCAGGTTGTGTGTGTGGCTGGAGTGGGCTTGGGACAGCTGATGAACCCTCACCCAGAAGTTTCTTGGTTGCTCCCACTGACATTTCCAGGCAACACTGAGTGTCTGCTTTTCCTCCTTTAGTCTACACTGTGCAGATTTGCCCATCTTATCCTTAATTTCTCATAGACAGCAGAAGGTTGGCCCGAGGCCCCCACCAGTGGCTGTCAAATTCAGGCAGGATGTGTGCAACAACTTGTGCTGTCGCTTTGTTGTGAGAATTTCGGGTTTTGAGTGTTTTGTTCAGCATCACCTGTACCATGAAGTAATTGTGGTACAGGGTTTTGAGTTCCAGTCTCCCAAAGTGCAGGGAGTCAGAGGTCTCATCACCTCGGGTCCCTCTGCCTGGGCACGGGGGAGAGGGAAGCTTTACCTCAGCAGAGGAGGGTGAAGCATGCCAACTATGCTCTGCATTTCCTCTGTGTTGTTTCCACCCTTGAGTGGAAAATTGCTCCCGATTTCCTCAGATTCGGAGGATTTACATTGGCACTCTTCCCACATTCCCATTTTACTTCCAGTTGTACTTATTAGATAACACGCTTACACAGAAGCTTGTTTATAAGAAAAAGGACATTTTTCTTCAATCTATTCCCATTTAACTTAAGCAGTTGAATGTTCCCTAGGTCCAAGGGACCTGTTTCTTAAGGCTTAACTGATCTTTGCAGGATTGTGAGGATGTTGGAACCATGAGTGCCTTGAATTCTGGTTTTAAATGGTGTATCAGCGTAACAGGTGATCCTGAGTGCACCTCTGTTTTCTAAGATGTTGATGCTGTAAAATCAACTCATAGAACCAGATGGAATCTTCATATTTGGACAATTTATGTGTCTCAATATCAAGGCTTTCTTTGTGTATTCCTCTGTAATCCACGTAAGATTTGCTGTGATCCACATAAGAATTAACTCCCCATTGTCTTCTGTGTGAGGGTTCTAATGAAGACCAAGAGGGATAAGAGAAACTGGGCCAAGTCTCCCGTGTTAGATCAAATGATTGATTACCTTTTTATCTACCTGGCAATTTCTGCCTTGGAGAAATCAGCTTGGGTGTAACTACAGGTTTACCAGCATAGCCATGGGGTGGGTTGATTGCTGCGTGGGCAGGTGGTTTTGGTCCAATTTAGGGATCAGTAGTAAGGAAGCCTTGTTGAAGGAGACTTTGTTTCTTTTAGATGTTCTCCATCTTCCCTGGATGTTGGGTATCTTGTGAGCTGCGAGGCACTGTGGAAGTGCAATCTGTCTGTCCTGCCCTGAGGATGTCACCTCCTCAGGCAAATGTGACTTTTGGCACCCCTGTGGCCTCATGCCTCGCTGTGCCAGGGTAAACACTTGCAGGAGCATAATTGTATTTACAGTATCTCATAAAAAAGCTACTCTGGTGTGATACAAAGAAGGGTATTGCTCTATTTTTTTTTTTTTAATATTTAGGGATTACAAATTTTTCTTATTCAAAAACTTCAGTCCTTTAAAAAGCTACGCAGCCAGAGGCAATTTTCAAACCCTTTAAACTATCCTTTCAACTTAGAAATTACTTGGTAAAATATTTGTAAAGACTGTAGAAAATAAGATGTTAATTACCTTTTTTTGAAACGTTCCTAGATGGTTTTGAACTTAGGTTGTTTTGCACTACATTATATATTCAGACAAATCAATTATCTTGGGAGGGAAAAAAAGCCTGTGGTGTGTGCCAGTTCAGATGTTTGGATGGTGTAACATTAACCAGCTTCCTTGAATGAACCTCTCTTTCAATTAAGAGAGATCATTAGAGAGGAGAATGCAGAAGTAGGAACAATCTGAGTGATGTGGAATAAACAGAGAACAATTATTTATAATTTCACATAATTCAAGATGTAAAGATGTAAAGATGTAAAGAACAAATGAACAAGATTCAAAGTTTTTTTTTTTCTTAAGGTCCTCTTCAATTAAAAAAAAACTACAACATTCTTCCATAGCTGAATTATACTTCTGCTTCACACAAGCATAATTTATCTGTGGAACTCATTACTCTAATATCTTCCTGTTGTTAAAGATAGAAGTGAATTTTAAAAGTTGTTTGGCAAATTAAGAGAGAAAGTGTTAATCACCAGGGCTGTTAATCACCATGATGCAGATACAATTTCTAGCTGAAGCAGCTCCTAAATCACAGATTACTGGAAACCAGGAGATTCTTTTGCAGGCAGAATCACAATATGATTTCGTGACCTTATAGTCTTCCCCTGAGCATCTGTTTTTGGTCAGAGTTAGAGGCAGCTTATTGGGCTAAGTGGATATTTGGAGTGATGTGGTCCCCTTGAGCACCGTGCGTGATGGAAATTTGGATGGGCTTTCCTGGGATCACTGCTGTTTTGTCTGGAATAGTTTCAAGCAGGTGAACATTAGATGCAACTTCAGTTTTCACTCTTGGGGGAAAGAATACTTGAAGAAAATTGTGTTCTCAGTGCTGTGTTTCTTTAAGTTTTGATTAACTGGTTATTCATAAACGTAATCTGTAAAGAGCACAGATTGGAGTTGACCTTTTGCAAGGCTACACTACTGCTGGAAAGCCCCATTGTGAAATAATTTGATTATTGTGGGAAAATCTGGAGCATGTCATAATTTTAGATTTGATTTCTATTTTCTTAAATGCACATTGCTTTTCTAAGAAGACTTTTTTTTGTTCTTTTCTTCACATAGGCAGCCTGCTGACCTTTAGGTGGTTTTTTAACCCTTGCTTCTTATTCTTTCACTGCCTCCCATCAAACCCTAGGTTGGGACTGATGGGGACAACTTGTGTTTGTGTTTTCCTGTTGACCTCCACTGCTGCTTTTCTGGGGAAAACAGACCTGGGAACTGGGAATCTTCAGGTCTGCCTGTGGAATTGAAGCTGCAACTTCCAGTCTGACCACGTAGGTGTCCAACCCCTCCTGCCACCAGAGAGGATCCCCATGTGGTTGGATCCCAGGTTGGATGCATGCTGTGACCACCTTTGGCCTTAAAGGAGAGCCTCTTGGCCACAATTTCTGGTGGTCTTTAGTCCTAACTAATTAATTTGCTTGCTTGCTCCTGGTGTTTTGGTCAGTGCATGATGAGAGAAGAGCACAGTGACCCAGGGGGTGGCTTTTGCTCCTGCCGTGGTGGGTGCCTGTTTCTTGTGTATTTACACAGATGCTCCTTCACTGGCTTGTTTTCACTTTCCCACAAAAACAACTCGCTAAAATGCAAGCTAAATACTAACTTAGCTTTTGAGATCTTTGTTTGGTTTTTGTTGGCCTTTTGGGATGGGGAAAAATAAAGGGAGATCTTATTCACATCCTTCCTTTCTGGGAAGTACTTGTACCCTTGACAATTCTTCCTGTTGCCCGCTCCTAGAACTATAGATGTAGTCTGTGGAGTAAATTTTGCTTTACTGGAAACTTTAGGTTTGGGAGGATTTCATTGTTTTGGGAATTCTTGGAATTGTATAGCTTTGCTGCCTTGAGATCAGAGCTAATTTAGAAATAAAACAGTTCTGCTTTTGCGTAACGCCATAAATTAAGAAGCAGCTCTGTCTTTTTAGGATTTATGAGTGTGCACTTTCATTCTCTCCTCCCAAACAGATAAGCCCTGCTCTAGAAGTTAAGTTTCTAGCCAGGGCAGGGTATATAATCTATATTGTTTGATAATCTCTTAATGGGGGTGAGTGGAAATGAGGGGGCCATGCTAATTTATTTGAGCAGGCATTTGTCTGTGTTGCCATTGATGTGGAGGTGGTGATGATCAGGAGCTGTCAGCGAGGATGGGGCAGTCTCTGTCTCAGCTCACTTTATCACGGTTGTAAAAGTTCTTTTTTTTTAAAGTCTGACTCATTTGGGTTTAAGTGAGGAGAGATTAAGAGCTCAGTTCTTTGAAATTTTATTGGGTGCAGGTTCCCCTTGAAGTAAAATCTTATTGAAACTAATGGCTTTGGCAATTTCAAATAAAAATATCCAAATGAATGAACATAACTCATCCCCTTGTCGCTGCTTCCCTGGGTTTGAAGAGGAATGTTTTTTTGCTGTCTTCCCTCATGGGAAACATCTGCAGATCCAAATGGCAGATCATTAATGCTCATTCAATAGCAGGCTTTGTTCCCAGTTTCTTCGACTTGGAAACAATTAACTGGAGAGTTTTGTTTTGTCTTGTTTTCCCTTTTGAATGCAAACATCTAATTCCAGTTATATGTTCTAGTGGATTTTGTAGAAGTCCTGCTATTTGGGATTGCTTGTAATTATTTTAGAATAAATGCTCCCTACCCAAATTCAGACAGTGGAAACGGTGCCTTTGTGGCTGGGGTGCGATTTTTAATTTGCTTTATTGTATAAGTGGCTGAATTTTGTTCAACTCTGTAAAACTGTAAGATACAAATCTCATTACAAGCATTTGAGTTCCATTCAGGGGGGCTTCTTGTTCCTCCCATTCACCAAATGCTTCATAGTAGCATTTAACAAAAAATCTGTCTGGTCTTTGGTAGTAAGCAAACCAAAGCTGATCAGGCATTCACCTACTTGGGTGTAAAGATGGTTTGAACCAGAAAACTTGCAGATCTCTTTGGCTGACTGTGAGCAGTTTGTATTTCAAGATACTTGCCAGATGGGTGACTCCTGTCCATATCTGCTAGATGGAGGAACTGAAATGTGAATAGCTCTTAAATCCATAAACCAAACCAAACCAAAACAAAAACAAACAAACAAAACCGATAACCAACCAAACAAAACCCAACCAAACAAACACACAAAACCCCCAAACAAACAAACAAAACCCCCCAAACCCCAAAAAACACCCCAAACCACAAACAAACAAAAAAAACCCCCAACAACATTGCTACATCTTTAAAGGGTTTCTTGACACCTGCTGAAAAGTTCTGGATTGGAGCTTTATGTGATTTTAATCCACGAGCCAAACCAGGAAATTGTTTAATTATGACAGCTGAATTAAAATACCTTTTAATCAGTTTTCACCAGAACTAAACATCCATGATTAATCAACTCAGTGTTTTGTTGGTTAATTAAGGGCTAAGTAGTCATAATTTCTGCATTTAACATTTACTTTGAGAATATGTGAATGGGGCACGATAATGACAAGTGGTCAGCTTGATCTGTTCTAAATTATCCTGCCTGGAGCTATGTGTACATGAAAGGAGGTTTAATAAAAAAATAAACCCCACTGTGGCAGCAAAGGAGTGGCCGGTGTGATTGGGCAGCAAGAGCTGTAAATATGCTTAAGGGAAGGTATTTAAAGTTTAGCAAACTACCCCACCCTGCCTATGGCAAGTTTGCCCCAGATGAATCAGGGCCAAATCGTTTTTTTTAAGGACTGCATAATGTGTCTGCAGGTTTTCACGCAGCAGGTTTGTCATATAGAATGACAGAAAAACTGAAAGTGAATTTTAAATTGCTTCATCAGGTGTCATCCTAGCTCAGCAATGCCAATATTCCTGTTTTGTGGAGCTTTTCTGATTGGATCACTTCCAGGAACCATAATTAACAAAACCAGGCTTTGCTATAGTTGAGGTTCTCTGAACTTCTGCAAGTAAATTCTTGAACAGGTCACTTATTATTCATCCCAGCAGAGTATACCTTTATTTTAATTTTTGTCCCTTTTATTCAAGCTTAAAGTAGTTACTGGAATCATAGTTTGTGGATTTCTTATGATGCTGCTGCTGCTGCCTGTATTTAGGGACTTCATCTTCAGCAATGCAAAACCCCAGTGTTAAGGCTTTGGAAGTGCCAAAGTGCCATGCCAATGCACATGAGTTAAATTTACAAAGTTTACCTGATCTTCTCAGTGGGAAAATCATGCTGTAACAGAAACTGGAGACAAGGTGCAGATTTCTAGTGCCAGGAGGCTGAAAACTCAGATGGTGAATGGAAAGAGAAACTTCGAAGCTGGCTCTTTCCTGTGAAAAGTGACTGGCATTTAGAGATGTGTGCTGGCATATGTTCAGTCTTTACAGATGGAAAAAAAAGGCAGTTTAAAGGAGTCTTTGGGTTTGTGCTGCTGTTTGTATGCTGAGCACCTTGCAGTCATGGCTTCAGGGGAGCAATGTCACTGCTTTTGGTTTTATGCATTGGCTTCTTCATATTTAAAGTACTAAATTTTTGTCCAGGATGGGACCCTCAAACACTTGACTTCACCAAGAGATTCCTGAGAGCTTTCTCTGTCTGTGTGTTTCCCAGTGTCCCTTCCAGCTTTCTCAGGGTGATATTTAAGTGCTGTTATTTTCTGTAGGGAGACCTGTGGCTCTTGTAGAAAATCCGGGCTGTTCCTGCTGCAATTCCCTCATTCAGTGCTGGGCTGCAACAAACCAAACTCCCTTTTCTTCAGGGTTCTTCAGCCTCCAGCCTTTGGGAATTAAAAGGCTGCAAAAGCACTGGTTCATTTTACTTACAGATACACCCAAGCCATGTGTGGATATTAAATGGGAAAGGACATTTAATCACCCAGTTCAATACAGATTAAAAATAATCTCAGCTCTCACTGTGAGCTCTGAGCCTGGCTTGTGCCATGTTACTGTTGGAAAGAGGAACATGCTGTAGTAAGGAGAAAAAAAAAAATAAAAGGCAAATCAGGAGGTTTCTGTCCTGCTCAAGTTGTCATCAGGCCATTTTTATGAATCAAAAGTGTTCTGTTAGGGCTGTTTTGGTAAATTGTTAAATAAAGAATCACACAGAGCTTTTAATAGACCTTTCCTCTATAGTCACTGAATTTTGATAAGAAGTGTGACAGTAATAGTAGTTATTTAGGGAGAAATGCTGGCACATGGACAAGTAATTTGCATATAGTCACAAGCTTCTTTTATTGAAATACATGCTTTAAGTGCTAGTAAAAGGCATGAGTTGATTTGGCCCATGGAAGTGAGTCTCCAGTTTCCTTCCTAGGTTTATTTTCCCTGAGAGTTATGGAAAGGGAGGATCTATTTCTGTGCACCTCTTGTTTTAAAAATAAACCTTTTGTTGTGAGGGAGGTGAGCAGGGGCTGGAAGGAGGGACTGAGGAGGAAGGAGGCTGCAGGGCTGGATTCCCAACAGAGCAGGGACCAGCTCCTTCAGCATCTGTCTGCCTGCCTCTATCCCTGGTTTTGTGTTGTTCCTCATGTGAGCCCTGATAAAGCTCAGTTACTCCAGAGCTCTTTTCATCTCATTCCTACTCTGCTTGTCCCTACACCTCTCCTTCCCCTTGCTGCTTTCCCTCTCCCCCTGCCCCTGGAGGTGCCCTGCTCCGGGTTGCCAGCATTCCCAGGGATCTTCTGATGGGGTTGGGAACAAGGAGACAAATTACAAACCAGACAGAGTCAGTGGTGAAGGAGCTGGTTCCAGGTGCTGGTGGGGTCTCAGATGGCACAGTGCCTTCCAGGAGAAGGGTCTGCCCCTCCAGGATCTTCCTTGGAGTCTGGTTTGAGGTGCACAGCATCACTGCAGGAGGCAGATCTTTGTGCACGGGTGTCCCTGGAGAGGTCTGCTGCTCAGCAGGTGTTGTTTGCACTGCAAAGATCATGTCTGATTGTCCCATTCTGGTACAACCCCACAAACTGGGCTGAAAAGGTTGAAAGGGCCTTTTTGCTTGCACAGGTACAATTGCGAGCCGCAGTATTTTGAAGGAAGCTCAAAGAGTGGAAGGAACTTGTGAAATATGTTTGTAAAATACACCCAAACACTTCCTCCTTCATTTCCTCTATACATACTCATCATTTTTCTTCCGTTTTAGAAAAGACAGAAGCAAAATGAAAGCAATACTTTCATAAGCTGGAGGCAGGTGCAGGGTATTTTCTCAGTAACTTTCACTATCAGATGCTATTTTAGGGTGCTTGTAGCAGCTGGTCGTTCTCTTACTTCTTGTAGTTATTTTCTGCTCATAAATGTTGACAAAAAAGCCCTCCAGGTTGTGCAAAAGAGCCTCTAAGGAGTTAAAGTGTCCTTGTTCCTCTCTTGCTAGTAAGTGGAGGAGGATGTGTGCTTGCTTCATGTGCTTGTGAAAGATGAAACTCATCACGTTTGAGCCAATTAAAAATCCAAAAGCCAAGCATGGGATCTAAAAGCCCAGAGCCTAAAACCCATGAATTGATGAGAATACCCCAAACCCATCCAAAACAACCACAACCCCAAACCTAAAATAGAAAATATTCCTTTAGATGCCTTTATTACCTGCATGTAACAAACAGGCTCTTCTTTAGGCCTTGTGTTTACCCTGGATGTTACTTGTGATCTTCTGCAGAGACTGTAGATTTCTTTCACCCCACATCAAAAAAATAAAGCTGGTTTGTTTTGGTTATCTTGTTTCCATTGAGGCATGTAAAATTGCTTCTTATGAAGCACTTCTACTAATTTAGCTGACAGCAACAGGTCAAGTCTCTCTTTCATTTTATATGTTTAAGTTTAGCATCCCACTAGGCTCTGCAAATGAATCTGTTACAACAGAGCAACAGAAGAGCAGGATCTGTATCCACAGACCGGCATCATTTGAAGCCCTGCAGGGAAGCCTAAACACGGTGGGAAGATTTGGAAGCTGCCCAAGCCATGACCCTGCTTTAGCAGCAAATCACCTGTGCAGTGAAGACTTCACCTGCACTGCACCAGTGCACTCCCTGTGATGCTTTTTGGTGCTAAAAATAATTCTAACACTGATTTCCCCAGGGTAATTAGCCTGTGCAGAATCAGATTGAGATTAGACTCTTTTTTTTTTTTTTTTTTTTCTCTGGTGCCTTACTGAGTTTAAGTGCAGGTATTTGCCGTATGCTGCAGGGGGAAAAGGTTGTCTCAGTTTCTCCATACCGTGCTATATGGAATTCAGTGTCCCTTGCTGCCTTCTGGGATCATACCCAGCTCAGCCTTCCACTTTGGACTTTTTTTTTCCTGCAAAGGAAGCACAATGCTTGCTTGAAGGTGTTGATGATCCAAGGAACATCCTGCCCTTTTTCTTTTAATAACTGGTGCTGGGTTTGGAAAGCTCCAGGGCAAGCTGGTAATGCTGAACAAAGGGTTACTTTTATTTGGATGATATTTTCTTATCTCTGTGGCTGTCGCTGCTTAGCATAAAGCACTGCAAGATAAGGTACTGAAATAAGCCATTGCAAAGAAGGAAGTGTAGGTTTCTTGAGAAAAAGTCATTCCATTCCTAGTGATGGTTTGTATTTGGCTGTGTTTGAGCTACAATGATATTAAAAACCTGGGGTACGTGGCATGTTCTGTTATAGAAATAACCCCCAGCACACACAGTCATTGTTCAGCCAGCAGAGAGCTATTTCCCTGATATTTTCCTTTCCCTCCCAGGGAGGAATGGTTTCATTTATGGCTTCTAGAGCCAGAAGACTCAATTTATAGCAAAAAGATAAAAGGAAAAGATGAAAAAAAGTCCTCAGTCCCTTACTCCCCTGCTCCCTTATCACCTTCTTGTCAGCCTTGTCTCTCAGTGCACTGAATTCAGAAATTATAAACCTAATGGAGGTTATAAACTCATATTAGAACTTGCCATAGCCCAATATTGTGTTGCATAACAGAAATGTAATTATCTTTTCTTGTCATTTGCACAATGTCTCATGCAGTAGGTTTTAAGTCAGTGAATGTGGCAGACAGGCAGAGACTGGGGTGAATATCCTATTCCAGAGCAGCCAGGATCAATAGAGGTTTTACACTGAGGGAGTTCCATTAGTTCCTTCCAATCTGAACCTGTGTTAATATGAGTTCAAGTGAGGAGCATCTTCCTAACAGCCTCTGGTGCGTGTGTTTGTAACTTCAGCTGCCATGGATTTAGGTGTTTATTAGCATTTAGCTGTAGCTGAAAACACACTCACCGAATTCAAACTCAGAGGTGGCCAGCATGCACACTGACCCAAAGTTGTCACCTCCATTGGATAAACAAGGACTGAGTACAAGGATTAACAGAATGAATTAATCTAGAGCTGTAAAAGTGCTGGCATGGTGCTCAGACGTATTTTTGTCATCTTGGCTGACTTTCAGGATGATACTTTAAAAATATTAACCAGGAGCATCTTCAGTGTGCATGGGGCACTTCTGAGTGTGCAGGGAATGGTTCCATGGTGAGGAAAGACAACTTCTTCCATAATCTCTAGTGTGTAAATCAGTTTGGCTTTGTTCAGTTTATTTGCTTGGTTATATTGGGCGCTTTTATAATGTTTTCAGAGTGTCTTGCAGTATTTCTCACTTGTGGCTTTGCTGGCTTCCTGTCAAGACAGTAAGTGAAGTAGAATTGCAGGATGATTTCTCTAGGCTTTCAGTGGCATTTGAAATATCTCTTACAGCCACCTGGTAGAACATCTAAAAAATCATTTAGCTCTAAATATTATATGAATTTAAGGGAGTGCATATGGAGTGTTTTACTGAAAGAAACCAAAGCACATAAAAAATACTAAAATCCCAAGGACCACAGAAGATACTTGAGGGAGGATAAAATGCTAGAAATATTTGTTCAATCATAGTGAGCTGTGACCAACTTTTCTGTCAGTAATCCTTTCTCTCTTGTCCCTATTGCCCCCAAAAGAGGAGGAGATGCCAAAATACAGGTGCAATCAAAAGCAGTCTCTCTGAAGGAGGAGATTAAAGTACATGGATTCCTCTGAGCATTTGAGATTTGGCAGTGTATTAAAGAGAAGGCTGAAGGAGATAGACTGAAAACATTATTTTTTTCTTGTTACATAAGAACAAGGAGCCATTCAATTAAATCAAAAACAACAGAGTTAAATTGATAACAGGAAGTGTGTCTCTTTGAATGGTTTCTGTTTGCAGATTTTTGCTACAATGTGCCATTGAAAGGGGAAGAATAAAGAGGCCAAGCTCAGACCAAAAATTGGCAAAGTATGTTTATTCTCTGTGGTTGCTTAGGGAATATTTGGCCATACAGTTGGCCATGAACTTGTGAGGCTGAGGAAGGAAGAGGGAAAACTTCTGGCCTGTGGAGGATAAGGACTACATGAACAACATGCTGGTACCAAGGGCACGCTTTCTTACATGCAAGGGAGAATTTCTCTGTCTTCAAAATAAGGTATTTCTATTGATGCTGTTCTGCATGGAAGAGAAAAGCAGAGGGAATTGATGTAGGAAGAAAGAATTGTATGTGTGAATATGGGCTGGCCTGGCAGGGGGTACCCCAGTAATCCTGGCACCCCTGGCTCCAGCACCAGTGGAAAGGAGGGTTGTCCCCATTCCCAGTCTTCCAGTGAACTCCCTAGGGAACATTTCCTGTCATGGAGGTGACCTGTGTGTCTTCTGCTTGAACTGAGGAAGTGAAAAAGGGCATAGGCAGATGGCTGATGTCAGAGTGCATTTGCCCTTCAGTCTGTATTTACCCTTTTCTCAGGTGAGAATACATTGTGTATTTGTTGTTAATTGTGTATCATAGCCATCATTTGGCTTAATTTATCTGTAAATACAGTACTTACATGAGAGAAGTTGTAGCTGCAGCAGGAATGTGGGTGCAAAGGTTCAGAGGCAGAGTATGGTTGAACTTCCAGGCAATCCAGTGACCAGGGATGGGCTTATTTCTTCTGTAGCCTCAGTTCAGGCAACCTACTGCACCTGAGCAGCAAACACCACTGATGTGTTGCTCCAGTGTAGGAGCTGTGAGGTGCCAGCTCAGTGGAGCCATCCCTGCTGTCTTGACACAACCCTTGTTAAATTTTTATTTTTTTTTAACTTGATTCCACTGTGTTCCTGCAAGGCTTGAGGAGGACTCTGCCCACTCTGGGTGAGATGCAGGTTGGTCTCAGAGACACAGTGTGGTCCCTGCACCATCCTTTCTGAATTTCTAATCAGCAACTCAGGCAATGTAACTGGGAAAAAGAACATTTGACTTGGAGAAGGCAACGGGAAAAACCTACAGGAACAAGTCTGCTCCTTGGTTACAAAATCTCAAAGCAAACAAAATCAAAACAACGGCAGTGGGTCCTCGAAGTGAGAGGGGTGGAGAATAACAGGAAGGGTATGGGAAGCAGTAAGTGCCTTGGGAAGTGGATGTTGAGCTGGGCTCTGCCTTTACGTGCAACATCTTGGCTCCAGCAGGTTTCAGGACAAGTAGGCGAGCCATGCAGACAGAATGAGCAGAAGATGAGTTGTTTAAATGACTCCCAACAGTGTGTTTCATAATGTTTTGTGCAAATGTGTTTAGCCCAATAACTTCTGTTGCTGGCACGTGGTGTAGTGCTACCAGGGAGGCCTGTGGCTGCCTTGTCAAGATTTTATGGAAAGAGGGAAAGGCCTAAGTGAAAGCTCTCAGCTGGTCTGAGCAAATCCAGCCATGTCTCATGAAGTTGTGCAAGGCATCAGGTGCTGCTCCAGCACAGGCATCTCTCCATCCCCAGTCAAACTGAGCTGGCATTTATGTCTTCTCTCCTCCCTCTGTAAATCTGCTGTGCTTCAGCCTGAGTTCAGTGAGGAACATGAAGGTCTTTCTCTGTGAAATCTTACTTTGTAAGGTTCAGAAAATCATTTTTACTTAGTGGTTCTGTAAAGGGAAAGCAATTTCAGTTTTTCCATGTGCACTTTGATATTGTGGCTGTGTTAAGCTGATACATCTACACTAACACACCTTCCTTTTTGGGCAAAAACTGTTATTGCCTTCTGAATGCATGCAATGCCATTAACCTTATTAATTTATTGAATATAATAATGCTGATATTATTTATTTACCAATATAAATGAGGGAGGTTTATGCAGCTTTAGTTACATGGTAATGCAGTTAGAGAATTTTTTTGTAGATTTCTGAACCCTCTGCAAGTGTGGCAAGCTTAGTCATAAAGTTATTTAAATAAGTTATTAAGTAACTGGTTATACAGCCTCATTCAAATTAATGAATGCAAGAGTAGATTTCTTTGAAAGCAGGCAGTAATTTCTCTGTGTGGATTAATATAACAACTGTGTTTCTGTTGCCTGTCCTGATGTTTTTCCTAATAATCAGGAAAACAGTGGGAATTAATTTTTTGTTGACTGTGAAATAGTTAGAAGGTAAACATGCTGTGAGTTTAGGAAGCAGCCCTGGTGTAGTTAATTGGTGTATATTTCTGAGGACGTGGGTATGTACTCTAACCTCTCTGTGTGTGACTGTAAAAGAGTAAATCTGCAGGTTTCACCAGCTTTTTCCTTACTGAGTTTTGATGATGGTTTGACCACCTCTTTTCACAGAATAAGGATGATTGCTCGGCTGTTAACCACGGAAGAGTCTGTGTGTGAGGATATTCCTGTGCACAGAGGTGTCCCTGTTCCCTTACCATGTACACACAGGGAATGATTTTGTTTTAGCTCTTTTATTCCTGACCATCCCAGCTGCGTAAATGCTCACAGTGAACCAACTCAAAGGTGAGTCCACCAGCAGGTTTTCAAAAGTGATCCACCCATCCATTTTTGTATTATTTTTCTCCCAATTGCCTACTTTACAAGGAAAAATAACTCTGCAGTTTTCACTGACAGTGGAATGTAAGGGAGTGTTCTGGGGTCCTCATGTTCAATGTGCCCTCTTCAGCCTCAGCTGCTTATTTTGTGGAGCTGTTTTTCATATGTGCCAACAAGACATCCTGTAAGAATTCATGTAGCCTTGCAAATAGCCAGCAAAGCCCTATGTGGCCTGGGAAAGTGGCAGCAGAAATGTCAGTGACAGTTTGCCAGCGTGTTTCGTGTGCTTGCATTGTCACGATTTAACTCCCATCAGTGAGCTTTGTACAGAAACGGTATCAAATTGGATAAATCTCAAGTTTTCACAAATCAGGACTTGACAGAAGAAGAAATATAATGTCCCCTCTTAGCAATCATGAAGTAGTGGGCAGACATTGCATTTTTGTGTAGGAATAAATACTTGCTCTGGCTGTTTTCCTCCTAAATAATCAAACCTACCCACCAGATTGTATTTGGGAGCACTTAGTAATGTGACATGTTCCGTTTTAACTGTTCAGAGAGATGACTGAAAGTTTTAAGATGAGACAACATGAATCATAGTCTTGAGCGGCTGTTCACTTTTGTGATTGACTTGCCTCCTTCCTACGTTCCTTTTAGTCACCCTGGGAATCGCTGAAGCTGTTCTGTGCAGGAGGCATTGCTGAGATCCCCCTTGCAGCAATGGACTTGGATAAACAATCCGTGTGGGGATCCCTGAAACAGAAGACCCGGCCGTTCCTGCAGAACCTGAGCGTGAGGAGGACGAAGAAGAGGTCTGGCAAAATGCTGGAGAGGAAGGGCCGCTCCTTGGACCGCTGTCTCAGTGTGTCAGTGCCTGACATGCTGGAGGTGGAGACTCTCATGGAAGAAGAAGAAGAAGAGACGACTTACTCGAGTGCTCAGGTGTTGTCGGGCTGCTCCCCCAAGAGCTTCTCCAGGTCCGTGGTGTCCCTGAGAAGCAGGAACGCCTCGGTGAAGGCGGCGGGGGAGGACTGGCTGTGGGCGTCACAGCAGGGGACACGCATGGAGGTGACAGCCACCCCCCTGGACACACAAGCTGCGGGCATTCACCTGCTGTCCCCGCGAGGAGCTGAGGCTGCAGGCAGCCCCGTGTCCCAGGGGAAGAGGAAACCCAGCGAGGACCTCTTGGACCTGCTGCAGAGCTCCCGCCTGAGCGCTGCGCTGAGCGACGAGGGCACAGAGGTGGGTGCTGCAGCAGCAGCGAGGCACAGTGGCCACCTCCTGTGGGCTCCTTGGGCTTCTCCTTGATTTTCGGGGTTATAAAGGGATGGAGGATCCAAGCAAGGCCAGGTTGGACAGGGCTTTGAGCAGCCTGGTGTAGTGGGAGGTGTCCCTGCCCATGGCAGGGGGCTGGAATGAGATGAGCTTTAAGATCCTTTCCCACCTGAACTGTTCTGTGAGGAGGGGCCTCTGTTCAAGAAATGAATGAGCAGTGGGGAAAATGAAGAAATGAATGGTGTGGGGAAAATGGTTCTTTCTGATATAAACTGCTTGTTTTGCATCTCAGAGCCCTGTGTATTCCTACCAAATGGGTGTTCGATCCAGGTGTTGTGATGCAAAAGTGTCAGACTGACCATATTTGTATATGCCTAAACTTTACATGATATACACATTATTCAAGACTAGTTCAGCTATCCTTGCTCTCAGTTCAGAGCTTCAAATAACACTGCTCCAATTTTTTTTTTTCTTTTCTCGTTCTTGTATTATTTGTAATGGTACTTCCGATTTTTCAGATTTGTTGGCATTGCTTGCTTAAATCAAAAGTTGTTGCAGGTCTCTGAGCTCTAAAATGAGGTGCTGATACATTTGCTTTTTAATTAATGTAGTTACCAGGATTGCTGTGTAGCACATCAATCTGCCATCCACCCACTCGAGGCTGATGAAGGCAAGAGGTGAAAGGTGGCTGAGCGAGGTGAACTCTGCCTGTACCTGGAATTTACCAAAACAAGGACGTGATGGGGAGCAGAACATGTAGTATCGTTCTCAGGACTGTTTTTTGGGGTTTTGTGGTGATGATTTAAAGAGGTAGAAAACTGAAATGTTTTCTCAGCACGCCCTGTCTTGTCCCCCTTTCCTTCCCTGCTGCCTCTGTGATCAGTATTTGTGTCTGGACATAATATCCCATGCACAGGAGGGTCAGAGACCAATACTGCCATGGAACTAATTCCTGCCTGGCCTGAGCAAATTGGGAATCCTGAGGAGCTGTATGATAGCTTCATTATATAGACAGCAGGTGAAGATCGTGGCTGCAGGAAAGGCTTCAGGCAAAATTTGTTTTTATTTTATATTTTGCGGAAGTACGTCTGCTCCTGTTGTGCTCTCTATGGGAAAGTTGCATTTTGAACTTTCAGAGGCCTTTTTCTCATTACCTGATTGTTGCAGTTTTGGGGAGCTGCCTCTTTTGTCATCCACGATGCAAAAGTGGGAACTGGGCGTTTTTTGTTTCAAGTCCTCCCCTGGGAATGGGGATTTCACAGGTTAAATGTGTTTTTTTAACTGCACTTTCAAAAGGATGATTGGCCCACTGGTGTGGGGAAAATGGTTCTTTCTGATATAAACTGCTTGTTTTGCATCTCAGAGCCCTGTGTATTCCTACCAAATGGGTGTTCGATCCCGGTGTTGTGATGCAAAAGTGTCAGACTGACCATCACTTGCGGTTTAGCATTGCTAAATTGTTCACAAATTGGTTTCTATCTTGCCTAAAATAGTCCAGTGCTTTGTTTCTCTGCTCAAACGTTTGTAGAATCTCGGTGTATGGTAAATACATGGACTCTCATTATTTTGGAAGTTAGCAGCAGTTTTTTCCTGCTGTTGTATGCCAGAGACCCTAATCTACCTCGAAGTTAATTCTAAGTCCTGCTTTGATTTTGGACAAACTGAGTGTTCTAGGGGAATGAAATACCTGTGAAGAAATAGCTTAACCTCAAGTCAAGTTTCATCCAGATGCACAATCTGAGTCTGGTTTATTTTCTGCGGCACTTAAATCTTCCCATAAATGAGTATTTTTATATTTGCTAGTGTGTGTAAATCATTTGGTATTTACTTGTATGGCAAATCATGTCTCTGTGTGACAATGCTTCCTTACTGTAATCTGCCTCTATTGCAACTTATAAAAATATTTTTCCTCGAAAATAAAAGGAGAGAATGAAGCAAAGGAAAGTAGAAATTAATAAGGAGTATTGAGCAAATTTAATTATATTGAATCTGGTGAAAAAAAAATGCAATATTGGAAAGAGTCCATGGCCAGGAGGTTTGAACTAAATGATCTTTAAGGTCCCTTGCAACCCAAACCTCAATATTCTGTGATTCTATGACAGCTTCAATATTCGTTTGTGCTTAATTGAACAGCTGCCAGATTTGTGCTGTGTGTGCCTCGGATGGGAATAGAAACCAAAACAGAGGTTTTTGGTCCCTGAATGCAGGGTGGGGTTGCTCTGAGGAGCACAAGAGTTCTCACTGGTCTCGAGTGAGCATCACTCCCTGCCCAGGGAGTTTAATCAGAAGGAAGGCAGATCCCTGAAACAAAACAAACTTAAAAAAAGGCAGAAATGTAGGTTGAGCTTCTTTTCCCCCTGAATTGCTTGTCACAAGCCACCTACTCATTTCCTGGTTGTCTTTGGCCACCCGATATCGTGAGATCCTTCCCGGGCCTCGTGGGTGAGATCGGCGTGTACTTGTGGTTTTCACATTTGTCTGAGCTCTCCGTGCGGAGCTGGGGGTGCTCAGCACAGCCCATCCTCACCAGGGCTCTGCCCACAGGTGTCATTTTTCCATTTGTCGAGAGATTTGCTCTCTGTTCCCCATTGCACCCAGCCAGGAAAACCTGAAGAGGCGAGTGAAGTTGTGTTGAATCCTTGCATGATTCAGGTTGTAAAGGGTTCCTGTAATGCCTTTTTATTTTATTTATTTTATTTTTCCATCGGGTTTTGTCCATGGCCACGGTGTCATTGCTGAAGTGCCCTGATATCTCTTTATCTCCTTGCCAACACTTGGCAGTGACCCACTGACAACCCCAAAGCCTTGTCCTGTTGCTGATGCCCTCAGTGACCTTGCATTTTGAATAATTCTTCTGCAGAAAACAAGGGAAGGCAGAGGTGGGAATGCTTGTCAAGAAGAACTTTCAATTTATGTGTATTCATACATCTGCTCTTGTTTGTTTTGTTTTCATGCAAATACTTCTGGGGCTGTGACCCTCCTGAGTGTGCCCACTCTTGTTTGAACCTTCTTGTCACTGATAAAATCAAGGTTTCATGACCATGTTTTCACCAAGACTTTTATCTGTATTCACTGATCTCATTGCAGTTAGCTGTCTAGAATAACAGTAATCTATATTATGTGGAGTTAAAATTAAAAAAACCCCGACTTTTTTCTAGTTAAAATTATAATTGTTCAGTATCTGGATGTAATGCAAGTAAACAAAAAAACAGACTAAAGAAAAATATCATAATTTTGAGGGTATTTTTTTTTATAAATGATATCAAGCTAGCCAAGACAGTACTTTAAAAATTATTACAATTTCAATGCAATTCTTTGAACCTGTGTTTATGCTATGTAAAACAAGCTATAAAGAGAAACCATTACCAGTGCCAATGATGGTGCCTGAAGGAGATTCCTGTGAAGCCAGAGACTCCAAGAAACACTAAATTTAATGCACATGAGTGAGATTTTATGCATACTAGTCTGAAAATTCAAAGTTAGGGTTCCCCTAGCAGCTGTAACTCAGCTCCGTTGTGTGAGAAAATTCTTCTGGTGCTCTTTATGATGATAATTTTTCCACTTTTAATGTGTTTTTGCAAGGTGGCCAAGTTATGATTACTGTGGGAACCATAAAGTTAGATTTTGTCTGTCGTGCAAGGGAACTCTTACTTGCAGTGCTGGATTACTGTACTTCCTGATATGTAATATATGTGCTTGCAGGAGGAGGAGGAAAAGAATTACACCAAGGGCATTTATGTTTATTTCAGCTTGTCAATACAGCTATGATTTATGTACTTTGGTGCAGGAGATGGTTGGCTTTTAAATGTTTCTGTAGGGCTGCACACAATGCTGCTCTCATCTGAGAGGTTTGGTTGTTACCACACTGCACACGAGAACGCTTTCACATGAGGATCGAATTCCACCTTGTGTGCATTTCTGCAGGGCCGAGATGATCCTCAGCATAAATCTTTGTGTTTGAGTGGGCTGAGATTGCCCTGCATCAGGCCAGAAGAGTTTCCCAGGCACGTAGGTCCTCTTCAGCTTAAATGATGGTCATGGGTTGTTGGAGCAGCCAAAAGAGCACCAAGGTGTCCTGGCTGATGAATCACTTCAGACAGACTCGATGCTGGGACACTGTAGCCTCAAGTTTAGGAAGCATTTAGGAAGAAATGTTTGACTTCCTCTCCTACAGACAAAAAATCCTTTGGATCTTCCAGTTACTGCAGGAAGGTGGGGTTTGTATATATTTTTTTTTTCTCTTTTGTCGTGGTCTAACCCACCAGGCAGCTAAATATGACACAGCTTCTCTCTTACTCCTTGCTCAGTGGGAGCCATCACAGGCAGGAGAGAATCGGGGTTAAAAGGTAAAATTTGTGGGTTGAAATGAAGACAGGAAAGGACAGAAAAGGAAGACGTAATTAATTTAATAATATTTTATGTATTATAATTCATATAATAGAGTTACATGGCACAAACACGGGTTCAAAGATAATATAAAAGATTTAATTATAAAAGTAAAAAAATTGTATTAATTACATATTTTAGATAATATTTAAAAACAATTATTATTTTAATAAAAATGGTACAACAGTTAAAATATTCACAAGTGAAGCACAGTGCAATTGTTTATCACGTGCTGATGCCCAGTTCTTCAGCAGAACAACAGAACTTGTCCAGCAAAAACTGAAAACATCAGTGTGTTATCAATACTGTTCTCACCCTAAATCCAAAACAGAGCACTGTACCAACTACTAGAAGGAAAATTAACACATCCAAAACAAGGACACCTTTCCCTTCCATGATTTCTTTGTAACTTTTCCCCTGAGCACGTTTTTTAAAAACTCAAATGAAACAAAACAAAACAAAAAAATGCACACACACATAAAACCAAAACAAAACAAGAAAAAAAAACCGCAAACACCAAATCGAGTAAAAAAAAAACTATTTAAAAAACCTCTTTAAGTGGAACTTGCTTTCTGGATGGTGAAGGAGAAGTTGTGGTCAAGTGAGAGCAGCCAGCCACCAGACACAACAACCTGCAGACATCAGGAGAGTCTGTGATAAGGACCTTCAGCACGCGATGCTGGGGAGGAGAAATTTGCTTCTAGCTGGAAGCAGGCACTTAGTTTTCCTGGATTAAACTCAAGAGACTTAAGTGCAGTTACTGTTAAGCAGGAAAAATAAATATATATTTAAATTATCTATATGCATAAGTAAGAGTATTTCATTCATTGCACGTATGTATGAATAATTTCTTGACTGATGCTAGGAGCATTTTCTTTCCTGCATTTTTTGTCTAATTCATTGTATCTTTTGTTTTATAGTACTCCTGTGGAGAAATGGATTTTGACTCTTCCCTATCATCTCAAAATTTTGATGACCAAATGGTAAGTCCTGTCATTTTGAAGCTTGATCAGCAGCACAATTTATTTTAGCTTTAGGTTCTTTGCTTCTTACAAATTTAAAAACTTACCAGATGAAGAAACCATCTAGAGATTTGCCCAGTGTGGGTTTTACTTTTGTTTGTTTGTGGGGATTTTGTGTGTTCAGGGGTGGTTTTGTGTTTTTGTTGTTGTTTGGGTTTTTGGTAGTTCAAAGTGGTTGCTAATGTTTTGAATAGACCCAAAATGTTTTGGATTTTTTGAAGTACTCTATAATATCTATATTGTACTGGTAACTGATGAGAGCATCAGCATAAATACTGAAATAACAGTGTAGGAACAAACTGGATTAAAGTGAATACAGCAAGTAGCACAGCTGTAGGCTTTCACAGACAGCAAAATCAGTTTTAGGACAGTGTGAGAAGGCAGTTCTGCCAGGTTATTCTCATGTAAAGCATGTTTGCCTTGTGGAAAGATGCAAACTTCTCCACCTTTGCTCTCTGATAACCCCTCAAGTGCTGTCCAGAGCTGTTTTCACTGGAGGATGATGCTGAGGTGTGTAACTCTGTGGCAGCACCTCTGATGAGCAAAAATCCTCTCGAGTTTGCTTCTGCTAAACCTCCCGACCAGCACTGCCTGCCACTGGGCTTCTTTCTTTTGGAGCAGCATAAAGAAATGCTGCTGCCTCCTCTCAGTAGCTGTGTGAAATGTGTTCTTCCTCCTGAGGCTGTCAGATGGATGGAAGGGACTCAGTGATCTTTAGGGGCCTCTTCCAACTTGAGAGATGCTCTGAATGAACAAGAAACAGCTCGGAAAAAAACGTGCTGATAAGCTGATAGGATTTGGAAGACCTGTGTATGCATTTGTGATTGTTCTATCACCACTCATTTTCAGTTAAAACCTTTCCTTTGTTGAACATACTTGATGCTGATACTTAGCTACTGCTTAGTGAAGTAAAGCCTGGGAAAGAAATATTTTTTTCTTTTCCCTCCTTTTTTTTTTTTTTTTTTTTTTTCCCCTTTCTGTAGAAGATTGCCCTAAAGGAAAGAGCAGAACTTTGTCTCTGCGGTGCTGGGAGCACACCTGCCTCATTTATGATCTGCTTCAGTAGGTGTGTGACTGATTCCTTTGTTCTCCTTAGGCTCTGGAGGAAGCAAACGACTGCCTGAGTGACCTGCCCAGCCCCTTTGCCTACCTGCTGACCATCCACCTGAAGGAAGGCAGGAACCTGGTTATCAGGGATCGCTGTGGTGAGCCCCACCTTCCCTCTGTGGCTTCTTTTAGAATCCACACAGCTCTCCTTCATCGCTGATCTCAGTTTGGCAGCAAGCTGGCTGCTTATCTGCAGTGCAGCAAGTCATGGACTCGTGTCTCTCCTCCAGGTCAGGTTTTATCCACCCTGGATACACAGGGGAGGGAGCTGCCCTCTGCTTGCTGCTGCTGCTCCCTGTCAGTGCAGCTGCAAAGCTCCTTCTTGGCTGCTCTTAGCACCTCTATCCATGCAGGAACTGCAGGAAATTCTATTTGAGCTTAAAAAAATCAAACAGACAACAAAACAAAGAATAATTGGAGGTTTATTAAATGATGGGGCTGCCCTTAGCACCTCTATCCATGCAGGAACTGCAGGAAATTCTATTTGAGCTTAAAAAAAACAAACAGACAACAAAACAAAGAATAATTGGAGGTTTATTAAATGATGGAGCTGCCCTTAGGAGTGCTTTTGGGGTTGTCTGCAAAGGTGTTAATAAAAGGGGGAAACCACAGGAGCAGGGCTGTAAGCCAGCAGTCCTCTCTAACCTGGGATGTGACTGAACAATGACAGCGTGCTGAAAACCCCAAAGCCACCCCCAGACGACTTACCAAATAAATTGCAAAATATTTGGGGATTTCCTGGAAAAGAGGTGTGAAAAAGCCCGCCCTTAACCTGGCTTTTCTTCAGGCTGTTGAGAGAGGGAGTAAAAATGCTGATAAGCAGCCAGTCACTTGCTGTGGAGGGAAGAGCTGCCCTGCCAGAGGCTCTGTAGGATTCTGAGGCAGCATCTGTGTCAGGACCTTCCATCTGAACCTGTCAGAGAGCTCTTCCATGCATCCAGTCATGATTTCGTATTTTTTTTTTCCTGCAGGTGGAAACAGTTCTGGTAGTTTTGTCTTGCAAAATGTCTGAGCAGCTTCTTTTGAGGTGAAGCCATGGGGTTTATTCATCCCGTTTTAAACAAAATAAGCTTGCACAGCCTGGAGGTCTGTGAAGGTTTGCATCTGGAGGGACCTGTCTGATTTAGCTTCTCCCACGAGGTGCTCTTTGGGATTTCTGTTACCTGGCACCTCAGTCAACTTTTTCCAGGCTGGTTTTTTGCGGCTTCACAGAACAGTGACTTTTGGTTGAGTGTTTTGCTTGTTTTTCCTACCAGTTTTTGGAAGGAGTGAACCAGTCCTTAGATTAAGATCTTTACTGGTTATACAGAAGCCTGTATTTCCTAACAGTGTAGCAGTTCATCAGATTTTACCAGCAGGCAGCACAAGCCAGGACACATCCAACTGCTCCTATGAAAAAGCTAGAAATGAGCAATTCCAGCAGAGTAGTATTTCTAGAGAAGACAGAGCATACTTTGCTCTAGGCTGTGTTTTGTTGTGTAAGAAAGCAAATGCTTGTCTTTGTGAAGCATTGGACAGCACAGTGAAACAACATAAGGGGGGAAAAAAAATCCCTTTTGATGAGTCTCTGTTGCTTTGTGGCAAATGACCTCTCGTTTAGCAAACTGAGTATGTGAGGTGATGCTTCCTTCAAGTCAAACTGCTGCTTTTTATTGCACAGGCAGCAGGAGGGGAGAAAACAGCGACTTAATGATTATTCATCAGTCACCACCATGCTGCAGTGGTGGCTCCTTAAAAAAATAAAAAGCCCACTGTGGATGCCCATCGTTACAGGCCTCTGCTGTCACTCTGGTTATGTGACATCTTTGTGTGATGCTGGGGCTTGACCTACAACCACTGGGCTTCCTCAACGTGCCTTTGAGAGTGGGAGGTTGTCAGCTCTGCTCATCTCTTCAGTGTGAGAAAGCCTCAGAGATAACTTGTGGGCTGGGAGTGTGTGACTTCCCTCCTCTCCCCCCTGCCCTGGTGCTGGTTAGAGCTGCTGTGCTGGGGTGTAGCAGTCTGCTCTGAATAATTTGAATTTAGCAAAATATTCACCAGAGACTGAGTGGAGAGTTTATACCCCAGCATCTTTAGCTTAAATGAGATTTGACATAGGTCTTGTAATTTTCCTAAACTTTAATTTTTAGTTATTATGCGCTCAGTGACTTACCTAGAAAAAAAATCTCAAAGCACTCATTAAACCCCTCAGTTTGCTTTTTTTTTTTTTTTTTTTTTTTTTTTTTTTGAGGGAGTTTCTTTACTTAAAGATAAAGAAAATGGTATTTAAGTGTGGCGTCCTGCCTTCTTCTCCCGTTTGCACTTTTCCCCTTAATTTCATTTTACAACAGTTTACACAGCTCAGGCGTAGGGGCTGCAGTGTGGGTGGGTGATGCCCTCTCCTGGCAGCTGAGTAAAGTCTCTTGTGCTCATGTTCAGGCTGCTCCTGCCTCTGTTTTGTCCCCGTGTAAAAAGTATTTATCTGTGTATATCTGCACATATAAAAATAAATCTAAGGTGTGTTACCAAGGAGAAGTATTTCTGAAGTTGAAAACAGCTGTTGCTAAAAAAAAAAAAATAAAAATCCTGGCACTACTCATCAAATTCACAGGTTTATCCTTGAATTTACTCGTTACATGCTTAACAGTTATTAATTAGAAAATAATTATGCTTGGCCAAGTAAAGGTGAGCAGGAGTTCTACTTAGAACTGCAGGCTGTAGGACCACCATGACTTCACTTTTTACCAGCTTTCCGAGTATTTTTTTCAGGCTCTTCGTCTCACTATGTACTGCTCTTTCCAGGATATGTTCCCTTTGGTGTGATATAAATTCCTCCTTCACCTTACCAGATTTTTATTACATTTTTTCCCCCTCTTCATAGTGTTAATCCTGTTAACATCTGCTCTTTCCTATTTTTCCCTTCACTTTTTACTTCTTGCATTGCTTTTTATTTGTCTCTTTTGTCTCCCCAGTCCCTGAATTTCTGCAGCTCCTCTCCTTGTACTGCTCTCTTTAGAGAGGGTGCATCAGCCCAGGAGACTGGTTCAGATGCATGTGCTTTCTCTAAGATGCACAACAATGCAGAAAAGAAAAATAAATCAGAGTTTCAGTGTTTTCTTCTCCTCTTTTATGTGTTTTTTGAAGGGTAAATGAAAAAAAAGCCTCTGTACAGCAACATCCAATAAGTGTGCCCCAGACAAGGAATCCAAGTGCTGCTAGAGCAGGATCTTGATTCTGGTAGAAAGTAGAGAAGCTCCAAACCCCCCTTTTTTGGGTCAAAATCAGTGTCCTGTCTAGGGGTGCAGGATGAGAGAGATGTCACCTGTTGGTCATCAGCTTGCTTGGAATCTGATTTACAGTCTCACCCAGTCACAGAGTAGAACCTGCCTAAGCAGATGGGAAATTTGACTTGTCACCTGTGTGCACCTTTGGGGCTGATGTCAGGCAGCGCATGGGTCCTGCATTTACAGTTCTTGTAGGGGATGAGCCAAGCATTGGAGATTATGGGTCTCTGTGTACAGCACCAGGAGTTTGATTTTTGTGTGTTTTTTACAGTATCTCTGTTACCAGATGTGTTTCAGTGATGGCAAGGAGTTTGCCTCCGTGTAGTTTTACTGCTGCAGGTAGTAAGGGAGCAGAAATGTGGTTTTTTTTTATTACAAATCTATGGAGCACTGCAGCAGCTTGGCAGAACACAGAGGTGATTATTCTGTATCTCATTTGCCTTTGAAAAAAAATCATTGGTGCTCTGATTGTTGGCATCTTGTCACACTCTTAGTGGTTTTATGGCCTTGTTCACCCTTGTTTTCTGAAGCTCAACTTCATGCTTTGAGCTGGGAGAGGCTGGAGCCCATTCCCACCTGCTGCTTCACCTTCCCAGGGCAGGGTGATGCCTCGTGGTTGTTTGAGTCACCCTAAAGAAATCTCAGAGGTCCTGCTCCCTTTTGGCACTGGGATGCTCTGACTGCACGTTGCTCCTGGTCGAGACACCCTTGCAGAGCAGTGAACAAAGTGATGCCACAGCTCTAAGGAAGGGCTGCCTTCTTAGAACAGCTCTGCTGCTGTCAGAATAAACAGAAACTGGGGTTTGAGTGCCTGTGAGGGTGAGAAGCCCCTCCCATTTCCAAATCCTGTGCTTCTAAAGTTCTTTTTTCATCCGTTAGACAGTGTAGTTACAAGAAACACAGTTCCTGGATGTGACTGTGGTCAGTGTCTTTTTTTTCTCTTTCTTTCCCCTCTACCACCTTGTTCCAGCCTGAACTTTGCGTGTGTGTCTCTTTTCTACCTGGTTTTGTGTTTCACAGATCTTTTAGACAGGACCTTTGTGCCCCGTCTCAGTTTCTTCCTTTCGGGTTTCACTTGTTTCCTGTTGCTGCACCTTGGTTTTCCTCCCCTTTCTTTCCCCTCACGATAGAGGTGAACATGAGAAGGGAGCAAGGGGAGCTGCAGTGGTGCAGAAGATGCAACACCTCGATGGGTGCATCCTGCTTTCCTTGTCCTCAGCACATCATCCTCTGCTCTCACATCTCACAGCCCCCACTGCCAGAGGACCCTGGGGGGCTCATGAGAGCTGTGCCAGACATCAGCCTCCCAAGGACAAAGCAAAAGGAAAGAAAGGTTGTAGAATAACATAGGCTTTTAGCTTTCAGCAGTGGTGAGGCTGCAGGAACCCACCACTCCTAGCTCTGGGCTATCCAGAAGTTAGACCTTGGTGATCCTGGTGAGTTTTGCCAACTCAGGGTGTTTTATCATTCTGTGATTCACTGCCTGGGTCCGTGCTGATACCAGAGTGCCAGAGGAAGGGATGTGTGTGTGCTGTGCTGGGTGTTTGTCAGCTTAGAGCAAGTAATTGTTTGGAAAGCAAATGCTCAGAGTAATTAGGCTGAATCGCTCTCTGCAAACACGCTGATTAATTTAGACTTTCTCTGTTTTCAGGGTATCTGCAATTAGATCATTAGGCCTTCAGATTTATTAATTATTGCCATGTATTAGGCAACTTTTCACACTTCTTTTTGAAAGGCGTAATCACGGCTAATTTACAGACTCGGAGAGTTTGAATCGTTTGGCTGTTTTCTGGGTGCCATGTGGCTTCTGTGAGCAAGGGCTTGTGCTGAGAGTGTCTGTCTGTGCCAAGCCCAGTTTCTGGAAGTGCAAAGTGTGTGTGCCTGAAGCTTTGCCCTTGTGCACAGTGATCCCTGTGAGCATCCTGCCTGCACTGGTGTGGGAAAGGAATGCACTGAGATAGGGACGTCAGAACAACAGGAGGAGTTCAAACAAAAGCAATTTATGTGTCTGGGCGAGTTCAAACAAAAGCAATTTCTGTGTCTTCCCATCCTTGAAATGCTAAATTGGGAAATGTAGGAATAGGAAGAGAATATCTAGGCCCAGAGAACACCCTGTGACTCTTCTTCTTGTGTCAGTATTGTGGTTTAGAAAACAGGTTTCTTAAACTGTTCCAGCTCCATCAGTTGTCAGAGCTGAGTCTTGGGGGGCACCTGCCTGCATTAACAGCTCACACTGCATCTGTCTGGGAGCTTGTAAGGAGATTTTATTTGGGTGAAGACTCAATACAAGAAACAATGCTGAGTTGGGGTTGTTCAGCATGCAGAAAAGAAAGCTCCAAGAAGATCTTGGAGCCTCTGCCAGTGCCTAAAGCAGTGTTCAGCTGCACTAATTCTTACCAAAGACAATTCTGTGCTTTATGTCATGTGTCCCTAATGTATGTCACATGGCATTTTGGTAGGTTTTTCTCAGTTTTTTACTTTTTTTTTTTTTGTGTGTGTGTGTGTGTTTTTGAAGTGTCTTGAATAGAAAGTGCTATATCTGCATCTTTCATTCCATTAATGTTAAGTTCAGGCATTTTTTCCCCACCTTCACTCTCCCTTAAACGGTGGGTTTGCACACTCTTTTCACACTTCTCTGGTCTTTTCAGTTTATTGGGGTTTTTTGTGGTGGTATTTTTTTTTAGGTTTGTGTGCATTTTTTTTTCTCTGTTTGGTTTTATTTTCCCCTGGAACCTATTGGGACAGCTTGTTTCCAAGCCATGTTTCATTTCCATCTGGCCACGTAAAACTAGCTGGGCACAAAACTTTCCAAAATCACCTGGATTTCCTGCCAGCAGAATACTTTTTTTTTTTTTTCCTGATTTCCCCTTTAAGCCTTGATCTCGGCTGTTTCACTACAAGGGTGCAGTGGTTTTCCACTTAAAAAGAAAAATGTGTGTTCCATTTTAGAATGTCTTTTACTCCTTGTCGTAAATAACTCCAGTGATTCTATTTCTAGGAAGATTTTTCAGATATTTATTCTTTACATGCATATAAAATAAATCCTTAATTTCCTCCTTCAGATTAAAATTTAGGGTTTTTTTTTTAACCAAAACCTAAGATGGTCTAGGTTATGTTTCACACTGCTCTTTGATTTTTTTTCAAGATTTTAAGGCAGTTTGGTGGTCATTTTTATTTATTTATTTATGGAACGAGACTTGTTTCATATGCTACATTTCCAGTAAGTTTGCTCCCATAAAACAGTGTGTGGCTTGAGATTATATTGGCTCTTCTGGGTGTGTTGGGTTATTTTTTTGCCTCGTTCTGAAGCGGTGGATGTGATCCATCCCTCGGTAGCTGCTAGAGGGCAGCAGTATCCATTTAAAAGCACCTTTAACAGTTTCTTGGGCTACCAAACCCTCTCCTGCTGCTCTGTCTCGGCAACTTTTTGCTCACTGAAGCTTTCTCAGGTTTTAGGGTGATGTCTGGTCTGCCTGCACTCATTGCTTTTTAGCGTTAGTGGAAGAAAATAGAAGTGAAATTGGTGTTATGGAAAGGAATTCCAGGGAGCATCACTGTCAAGATGAATGTTCTTTCTCTCATGGGGAAAGAGGCATAGCTGATGGAATAATTTATTTTTTTTTTAAGAGGTCAACCTTCCTTTTTACTCTTATTTGGTTTGCTTTAGGCTGAGAAGTAGATTATCTTGGCTTTTTATATGTATTTTGTCCATATATTTTATTGTGTGAGAATCTACTTGTTTCACTGTATATACAATATACTATTTCACTATATATACTAAATATTCAACTTAACCTCAAAGCACCTTGCTTTTCCCACCAGAGAAGATATTTTTTGGGAGCAAAATTGTCAACCAGCTTTAACACTAATCCATTCCCCTGTTGATACTGGTACAGTTGATGTGAGTGAGACCTTGCTTTCAGAAGAGCCTGCATGCACGTGCTTAGAAGTTGTTGATTCAGTTGTCTTCACTAGGAAATAGATGCTAAAAAGCTTTTTTTTTTTTTTTTAATTGGTCTGGCTTCTTCAGAAAATTATCCATTTCTGTCACAGTTAAAAGATTATAAACGAAAAATCCTTTTTTTAGACTGGTTAATCTCTAACATCACCAGGCTCTATTAAAAAAAAGTTGTGTTTTTCTGCCTAGATTGTAGATTGTCTCTTATAAATAGCTTTTAATAGACCCAGACATCTTTCTGAGCTTGAATCCAGAAGGCTTCAAGCCCTGAATTCAAATGCAGCCAGCAATTTGCAGTCTGCGCTGTTCATCCCATCAGGAGAGGCTTGCCCACCTGGCTTATTTCTCATCCCCTGTCAACTCTTTTGGTCACCTGGATGCCCTCTGGGGTGTCTTAAGGGAAACCAGAAGCAGACACAACGAGCGGGGAGCTTCGTCAGCCTCCTGGGAGCAACCTTGGGAGGCTGTGATGCCCCGTCCATCCTTGACATTTCTCCACCCAGGCCACCCAGCTTCACCTCAGCAATCCACCACCAACCCCTGGGTGCTCTGCAATCCCGCCACCCAGGTGACAATCCAGCTGCTGGGTGGCACGGAGGCAGAGCATATGAAACAAGTAAATGTACACGGAAATGTAGCATATGAAACAAGTCTCGTTCCATAAATAAATAAAAAAAAAATGACCACCAAATTGCCTTAAAATCTTGAAAAAAAAATCAAAGAGCAGTGTGAAACATAACCTAGACCATCTTAGGTTTTGGTTAAAAAAAAAAATAACTGTTTGTGGGACGTGGCAGCCACGCTCCCTTGTCCCCCACCCCGCCTAGTTGAGATGTCACCCCCCATGACAGCCCGACAGGCGAGCGCCACAGGACCCACCCCCACCCCCCCTACCCCGTGCCCAGCCACAATTATTTTCCCTCACAATTAACACCGGTGCTAACTTGACACCTTTCCCTTGTCTGCCTTTTGTAAGCCGCCGTCCCCCCCCCTTTCCTCTCGCCGTTAATTCGCGGCATTAATATTTTCGGCGGCGCGGGTGCCGCCGCTCACCCGTGAAGCCGCTGGAACATTATGGAGCTGTCAAGATAGCGAGGGATTACCCAGGCTGCCTTGCTGGAGTAAGTGATACCACTGAGGCCCCGCTTTGAGATGTTTATTTTGAGAGTAAGCTGACAAGCATGAAGGCCTGATCCCAGAGTGGCAATCGTATTTAATTAAGGGCCTCTCTTTATTATAGCTCCCCTCCCCACACACCCCTTTTTTTTTATTTTTTTTTAATGTGCAATGTTTATTTTATGTAAACAATATATATATTCCTTTTATATATATTCCTTTTAAATATATTCCTTTTATATATGTTCCTTTTATTTATGTTCCTTTTATACACACGTGCCTGTTTCTATATATAAACACCTGTAAAGGTAAAGGAAGAGTTTATTAAAAATAAATACGTGAGAATGATCGCTAAAGCCTGGCTCGCATGAGCAGTGCTGGGCAGCCCTTCCCTTCCCCCTGCCCCCCCCCACCTTTTATTTTCCTTTATTGTATAACAACCTGGAAAGCTTTTCAGAGCAATAATGCAGTTGGGAGGCTTACTTAGCTGTAGTCTTCCTGCTTCCCATCCTCAGAGAAAGGGCTTGGAGTTTTCTGCGTGTTGGTATTGAACTTGCTGGCTGTTTGCTTTTATTCTGTATCTCCTATTTTTCTCTCTCTTTTCAGGTTCTGCCCTTTTTCATGGGTTTTCTGTGCCAAAAGCAGATGAGTTATGGCCATAAACCACCTGCCTCCATCGTCTCTTCATGCTTTCATTTCATCACTTGCTTTCCTTGTCTTGGCCAGTTGCTATTTCATGCACAGAATAGGTTGTGGACATTATTATTATTATTACTTTTAATTTTGCAGCTTTGTCCAGCTTACTCTGTAAATATAAGTCAGGGGATTTTTTGCCTTTTTTGGTCATTTAAAATCTTTTTGAAGTGACACCAAAGAGCTCAGTGCTCTTATTTCTTAATTCTGCGTCGTCTGAGGACTGCTGCCCCCCACACTGTGGGGCTGTGATCTATCTGTGTGTTCCCACTCCTGGAAATTGTGCTGGTTTTAAGCTGGATGCTTTGTATAAGAGTATAATCATAGTTCTGAGAAATTTTTAGGGAAAGGTCTAGTCCTAACCCACTGGGAACAATGAGAAGCTGCCCTCCGACTTTTCTGGCTTTGGATCAGGCCCTTCACTATTATTCTCTCTTAGAGGAGAAGAAAAAGAAGAAAAAAAAAAAGAGAAAATTCTATTTAAGAAGTCTGCAGCTGCTTTTTTTATACCAAAAAAATTTTTTTTCAACAATTATTATTCAGGAAAAGGATCAGCTGCAGACAGTATTCAAAAGCCAACTGATATTTTCCTTCTGTGGCTGAAACACACTTTATGTGCAGTATGGACCAGGTTCTACAACTCTTCCCTTTTGAAATTAAAGCAGAATAAAAAAAAACTTTCTATAATTCTTAGAAATATGTCTGTCTCCCAGGAGCACAGTTCTTTACAGTGCTGCATAATTCCAAAGAGATACTTACACATAATTGTTTTTTCTTGAGTTTAGGTCTGTCTTCACATAACACTGATGAGGGCGTTGGATGTTTAAATATGGATTTTTCACATCCTCACAGGTGCACCAAATCATTGGCAAGACTGAGTATTGCTCTTAAGCTGGGTTATCCTGGACTGTCATGTGTTTGTTGGGCCAGTGGGAGCCAGGCAGGACAAGTCCAGATTATTTCTGATTCCGAAGTCTTTTCCTCCAGCAGCCCTTGCTGCAGGCTGGGGGGCAGCCAGGACCATCACCTTAGCTGTTACTCTTCTAATGAAATTGAACTGTTAGGAGGGAAGTTTAATTCCAACCATAACATGCAATGCAGAAAATACTGGATATGACAGGTGAATGGCACCTAGGCTCAGTTAATTGTAGATGCTGCTACGTCTCAGTTTGATTTTTTCCCCTTTACTTGTAGCTTGCTGTATGAATAACTAAATCCAACATCATCTAATTAAATCCTTCCTGTGCCTTGTTCCCCCTCTTACCTGTTGTCCTGCAGGGTGGTTGGTGTTTAGTGCAGATGCCACCAGTTTAATAACAATAATAGGAAGTTGATTCCCTCTTCTGTTTTCCTTTGACAGATGCGAGTCTTTCTATTGCTGCCGAGTGGCACGAGCCTCACGCTCTGCCCGTGGACATCTGCTCCATAAAAACAGGGGACATTATTGCCATGGCAAATTGTGCCACTTGGATTAAAAAAATGTGTTACCTGGGCAGTGCTTGTTTTTACAGAGTCTGTTCTCTGTGTGGTTTTTATCCTGGGCTGATGAATAACTTCGCTATTTTTTTTTACTGAAACCTCAAATTGGGTTTTAAGAAAATTGGCAAAGTGACACCAGTGATGAAATCCTGACGGGTATTTTAGCTATTGTTACTGGTTTCCTTGGAGCTCCTATCCCAGGAGTTTATGATGCTTTGGAGTTTGGGTCCTTTGAATATATTCCTAGTCTCAGCATCACATTTTCTGTCTTCCACTGGTGTCATTAGTTGGCCTGTAAACACTGCTTCAATGCTGCTTCTGTTTGCTCTTTTAGGAAATTAAAATTTTAACAGAGTTGTTAAACAGCAATTAATGTTCTTTAAGAATAAAACAACAGAGATTAAGCAAACAATGAAGATTTTTTTTTGTTGCCTGCTTTCAGACAACTTTCTGATTCTGTCTGTAGATTTCCTCTAAGAATGAGAAATTTTTATATAGGTAATTAAGTATGTGCATGTGTCTGTAAAATAGGTAATTACCATTAACTGTTTTTAATTATTTTATGAAAATATAATTTAAGTTTATGGAGTTGCACACGGGCATGCTAATCTAGTTTTTAATTAATTATCACAGGTACAAGTGACCCGTATGTGAAGTTTAAACTGAATGGCAAAACCCTCTACAAAAGCAAGGTAGTCTACAAGAACCTCAACCCAGTTTGGGATGAAACTGTTGTGCTGCCCATACAGACCCTCGATCAAAAACTCTGGATCAAGGTAAGTTTTGATCTCAGATTTTTTGTAAGGCTGGCCAGTATTTTTTAAAGCAATTATTTTCAACTTCAGAAACGTATTGATTTTTATTCGCTGTAGCAGCACGGCATAAAACACAATCCGGTTTAAGAGCTTCAGCAATTTCAAATTAAAATGCACATATGTCTTTCCCAGATTTTACTTGCATGTTTTGCTTTCCGTCTGCAAAAACCCAAGTTTGAAATAAAACTCCTTGACTGGATCTGTTTAAAGCTGTGGAGCTGAATTCTGCTCTCTCTCTCTTTCTCTCTCCCCGTGCTTGTGCAAACTCAGGGAAACCAGGGGCGGTTTCAGAAGCACGTTTTAGGGGTGTAATTTGGCTGGGCTGCACAGAATTATTACCTGGGATGCAGCTGTGACAAGTAGCAAAGCCTTTTCTGGTTATGAGGAACGTTACAGTTACCAGAACCGCGAGCTACCAGTTGTGAGCACTAATTGCTAAAACATCTGTAAGCAGAAGTACCTGATTTTTGTGCAGCGTTTCATTATGCTGTCGTGTGGAGTATAAAGGAGCAGGCACAATCCATAGCAGCACACATGTCTCTGTTTACACAATATTAAGAAGATACTTTCAAAATGCTGGTTAAATATTTAGCTAAAAATACAAATTAAAGCGGGGAGATGGAAAGCGATCCCTGAATTATATCTAAGCTTTGATCTTTCAAACACAAAATTGAACTGAAAGGGCTTAAAATATCTCTTCTTTCATCACCTGGGATAAAGCTGGCTTATGATGGGAAAATTGGAAATATTTGTCTTGTTTTGCCACCAGGTGTACGATCGTGATTTAACCTCTTCAGACTTCATGGGTTCGGCATCCGTAGCGCTCACTGAACTTGAGCTCAATAGGTAACAGTTCATTTAATTAAAGGTTATTTATGCAGCTTAATTGAGTAACACAGGGAAGTAGTGAAATGCTTTTTTTTCTGGCTTGGACTTTTTCTGTTCATGAAAACTTGTTTTTGATAGAAGAGTGGGGATTTCAGGAGAAATCACTTGAGATAAATCTTCTGCACACGTTTTTATCCGGCGTTACGCGCCGGATTCAAATCCAGCCTGGACGGAGCCCGGTTCCGGGACTAAGAATTTCTGTGTGCAGCATTGTTTAGGGAGAGCTACCCCAGGACAATTTATGGAAGATGGGGGAGAAGGTTTGGGACCTGTCCTCAGCCCCACGGGGTGCCTTTCCCTGGGGCTGAGGAGTGTTTTGCCTGGCTGCTGCCAGCGCCCCTTTTCCAGCCTCCCCCCGCATCCATCCGTGCCTGCAGCAGCTGCATCTGGCCCTGATTTAGTGCCGAGGCAAGCCCTGTGCCTTTTGTCTGCTGCTGCTGCTGCTTGGGCTCAGTGTGGAGCTGGAAGCCAGGAATTCAAGTTTTAGTTGTTTCTTTTATGCTCCCTTGCTGTGTGATGACTTTTTTTGGAGCGGGGCGGGGGATGAGTTCTCCCTGTGCAGGGGGTGTTGTAGCTCCCGTGGCTGTTGTATCTGAATTTCTAGGAATGGTAATTTGTCCATGAGATAGTGCCACCAGGTAAATACCAGCATTCCTGTTTTCAGCAGGGGAACAGAGTCATGGAGGGGGATTAAAAGCAGGCAGAATAAATATCTCTGGAGTCAAGTACAAACCATTAATATTAGAAGATTCACTTGGATGAGTTTCCCTGTCACTCTTCTTCTCTGTGTAGTGGAGGTAGTGGTAACTTAATTCAGCGTGTACCTGCATATGGAGAGTTACAAATAGTGAGTAGGAACGGTGCTGTAGGAACAATGTGCTGCATTATTAAAAGAGGGGTGTATTTTGTCAGAACCAAGAAAGAACTCTCCAGGTTTCCCATTTTAACATTTAAACTCAATATTGGGAATTTCAGACAAGAAGCTGAAATTTGCACAGCTCAGCTTGACCTTTAATAATCAACTCGAGTTAACTGGAGTCAATAAATGCACAACTTTTTTTTTTTTCTTCTTCTTTTTGTTGCCTTGTAGAACTACTGAACAGGTTTTAAAACTGGAAGATCCCAACAGTTTAGAAGATGACATGGGAGTGATTGTATTAAACTTGAGTCTAGCAGTCAAGCAAGGAGACTTCAAGAGAAATGTAAGTGGCTTAGGAAATCAAATTTATAGCTGGAATTTGTAGGGGGGAGAAAAGAAGAGCTGGCATAATTTGATTTACTGGGAAATGCCACCTTTATTTTCATCCTCTGAGACTCAATATTGAAATCGAGATAGAGCATAACTTAAAAAAAAAAAAGAAAAAACCCCCTGTATTTAGCTGGGTTAAAGTTGTGTAGACATTTTTAGCTGGATGCTTCTGTCTTGTCACTGTGATGTGCACTGTGGCAGTGCTCTCTGTGCTCTGGGCATGTGTCCAGTACTGCAATGGGCAGGTTGAAGAAAAGCTATTATATTTCTTTTTTTTTTTTTTCCCATGTTTTATATATATATATATATATATTTAAACAACAATGAAAAAATTTATCCACATGAAATCTAAAAACTGAGCTTGGATGTTAAGACTTAAACTGCCTCAGTCCTGTGGAGGAGCACCAGGCTGAGAGGAGGAGGTTGCTTGTAAAACCCTGATCTTCCCACTGACATTTTCTTCACTGAGTTAATTGAACTTGGCTCCTGATGCAGAAGTGTGCTGATTAGTGAAGTTAGAAACCCAGAGAAGCTGGGCAGAGACTGGGAGCACCATAACTGAGGCTGATAGGTTTTTTTTAAATTTCAGGTCCTGCACGTGGCTTTTTTACTTCTATTTTTGAAGGTTTCTCCTGGTGTTTTATACAGTACAGCACACAAATATTGGTGAACTAATCCTGCTCCTGGCCAGCAAGGGGTGAATACCCAAGATCAGGCAGTTGTTTGGACTGTCTTTAAAACCAGACCTAGTTTTAAATATATGCAATACATTCAAAGAGAAAATATTTCTACAGGTTTTCTGCAGAGTTGAGTATGAAACTTGCTGTTTACAGCACAATTTTGAATTATAGGTGTGGAACTCCAGCCTGAGTGGGATTATTTATAGAAACATAAATGTTTCAAGGGGTTGGAAACCAAAATAAGAAGCTAATGTGGGATATCTGCTGTTCATTAACTATTTTTCAAATAGATGCCTTTTTGAGAATTGTAAAGTCTTAATTAATAATAAGGCAATGATAGAGTTATTTTTACCTCACTATGTGATTATTTGAAAGCTTAATGGCAATATTTAAAATAATGGTGTATTTATATGTCTATATTATGAGATGGCTTTTATTTGGAATGTGAACTCCCCCCTAACTTGTACAAGACAGCATTGTTGGCATGTGTTACTGAACTGCAGGAAGGGGTGAAACAAAAATGTAAAGTTACTTCAGCAAAAAAGTTAGTTTAGTCATAAGACCCTCAGGAATTCCAGGATTTTTAGTAGGGCCTGGGCAAAAGTGGACCTAACCAGTGAAATAAGGCTTATTGGTTTAAATAGCAGCTTTTGGTACTCTTGGGTGCTTAGTTAACATTCAGAGTGCAGATGATAGAAGAGCTGGTGCACACTGTAATTTTTTTTAAAGACAATGTTTTAAGCCCTCATATTTCAAATGCAGATTGCTCAGCCATTTCCAAAGGAGTCAGAACAGTGAAATAGCTCTGTCCACATTAGCACTTAACAGCAAGATGATTTTTCCCCCCCCTTTTTAAATTAGCTTACTGTAGAACCAGATGGCACCAAAAGTATAAGCCATGTTTCTTACTAATGGCTCTGGGTCCCTTCACTTTTTATTCTCAATTATATTTTTTTTTATTGCCTCTTTTTTTTGGTGCAATGCAGGTATTTTGAGTTTGTTGATTGTTAAGTTCCATGAGTCAGGGAAGGTAGATGGAGATGCAGTTGTAGATTTAGCCCCCTATTTTGTAATAGGCTTTTCTAACTCATTTGACAAGCTGCTGTTTGAATTACTGTACTAAACACTTTCCCCATTTTACTCCTTACCTGTTTCCTTTCCCTGGATTCTCTTTGGTGCAATTATGGGGACTCATGAACAGAGATGGTCAAGTCGAAAGAAACGAACTTCATCCAAGGTAATCCATTTTTTTTTTTATTTAAAAAAAAGGAAGGTTCCCTCCCAAAATCTGTGTCCTCCTCTGAAAAAGGCTAAACAAAGGAAAACTCAGAAGTGTAGAGGCAGCCTGTCACAATGTCATGGCTGTGGTAACCTCTGCTCTCTTGATTTTCCTATCCATCCTGATGGGAAATGGCAGTTGTTTTCTAATTGCAGGTGCCTTGGTAGTGCCTAGTGGCAAGTGAACATAAGGCCCCACTCACAAAGAGCTGTAGAAAGAGAGACAAGCTCTCTGTATGAAGGAGAGGGGTGTAAATTCCACCAAAATGAAAGGAGCTGTGGAGGGTTTGAGTTGTTTCAGAGCACCTGGACGGTGGTTGGTGCAGGAGTTGAACAGGGCTCTCCTGGATCCCCGTCCGTCTTTGGGGCTGCTGCTCACCATGGGTGGAATTTTGTGAGGCAGTATTTCTTCTGGTGGCCCCTGTGGGTTTTGAAATTCCTTTTGTTCTTGGGATGGAGGCTGAGCAGGGAGTTTTCATTACCTCCATTGTAACAGGATTTCCAAGATTTGTGTGTTGCCACATGTCCATATAACTTGCTTGCCTTGGTCTCCTGTAGGATCCCTGCAGGCTTCCATTACTTTTATATTCCTGTATCATTTTTTTTGCATTAGATTTTAACTTGTTCAGGAAACAGACTGTGGCTTTTTATGTGTTCTGTAAAGCTTTAATTTGCTATTGAGTAAATAACAATGATACAGACACTGCAAGCTCCAGTACCCAGCTTGAGAGCTGTAGAGTCTCAGTCTCTGAAAAGCAGAATTTGGCTCTTAGGATGAGTGTGTTCTCATGATATTTTCCCTCTGTAACTATCGGTTTGTTCCTAAATAAATTGAATCATTAACCTCCTCTTGTTTTATTCATTACAACCGTGGTGTGCTGTGTGGAGGAGCCAACCATCCTCAGGTATTGTGCCAGCAAGAATGTTTTTGTCAATAGAAGAAGTGCAAAGTACAGCCTTTGGAGCCCTGATTGCAGGGATATTGCAGTGCTTGGAGCAGAGAGCTGCCAGGAATCCCTGAATGCCACTTGGTAGAAAGAGATGGAATAACTGAAGAGCTCATCACTTTACTTTTTAACTAAAGCTCTGGAAATTACTGTGCCCTGGCTCGGTCAGTGTTGCTTGATCCTCATCTTTCTCACACAGCTGTTGCTGGATGCTGGTTGGTTTTGGGACATGGGAAAGGGAATCAGGTTTTTAAGCTCAGGCTCTTTGTCTTCAGAATAGCCAAAACTCTGCCTTGGTTGCTGTCACCCTAAGTTTTGGGGTGGTTTTATATCTGTTCTTTAGGATTTTTTTTGTTTGGGTTTTCTTTTTGTTTTTACCCAATATCTCATTACATTTTGTGTAATTTTTTTACATACATGTTTTTGGACCTTTAGCTGTCAGCCTTTCAGCTCTCAAGACTGTCTTGTGCCTTAACACCTTTCAAAATAAAATTAAGAGATGCTGAAGCGTGGTGCTGATTTAGGAGACATAGAAATATTGTTTAAAAGGAAAAAAGCTTCAACCCTGTGCTCTGTTCTGTTCCAGTCACTAGAGGGTAGGAGAGCTTCAGCTCTTCCTAGGGAAGACACAGTTCATGCTCCAGTGTGATCTCTAAAGAAAACCTCTGTGACCATCCAAAGGCAGTAAAAAATATTTCCCAGCATGCGCCGGAAAAAATCTGACAAAGCAGTATTTCCTGGTTTATTGATTCTGCTACTGCACTAAAACACTAGTACTGTACATCAATAACCATCTTTAGTTAGGAAACTCTGCTCTGTGGAAGCAGTACTAGCAGTTTGTGGCAGAACATAAAGGCTAGGAAGAAAAATTGTGAGCATGGGGAATATAGGTGTCTGGGGAAGGCACAAGAGGTTATGGAAGAATAGCCAGAGAGTATGATGGGGTAGAAAACAATGTTGCTGGACGAGATAAAGATACAGGGATAAGGAGGGCAGGGGAAATGCAGAGAGCTCTGTACATGAGCTTGTCTGTTTTTTTGGCTCCTGAGCTGATTCTGGTTGGGTGTTGCAGGGGGAAAACACAGTGTACCTTCCATTTGAGCAGCTGAACTGAGACATCTAAATTTCCTCTCGCCAGGTTTAGGCAAATAAAAGTTTTCTATTTGAAATACTTTTCCTGGGATATATATTTTTTTTTAATGTGCTGAACTGCAGCTGACCCCTATTGTAATATTTAGCTTTTCCTCTTCTATAAATACAGGGAAAATGACTTATTTTAAGGATGGACAAAATGAATATAACTCTCACAGCTGTTTTTTAATCTGTATTGCCTACATGAAAGAAATCTGATTATCCTCTAATTTGACCATTTTGTGTTGTCTTAATGCAGATTTGGCGCATCAGTGTCCTAAATGAGTCTTTTCACATTAATCACAGGATTCTTGCTGACTGCCCAAATTTACCCCAAATGTTGATGGCATTGATACCTGTTGCAGCTCCATGCCAGACTGGCAGCAGGGCTCATGTGGGCTGTTGTGGATATTGTACTCCCTTCATGTGTGTTCTCTGAGCTCCCTTGCCTTTAGAAGAAAGAGCTGCATTTCAGACAATAACAAAAACTGTGTCAGCACAGGATCTCCAGTCCAGCTCCAGTAGCCTCATGGTCATTACAGGGAATATGCAGGAAGGATTCCAGCAACTCAGTATGGTCTTCTAAATCATTTTGGAGCAAGAGCTGTTGAACTGCATGATTTAGGTATCTCTCGATTATTACGCAGTTTATATTTTTTCACTGCTGCTGGAAGGGAATCATTGCATATTTGTGCAGATTCCCAAGACATGGGCAGCACATTCAGATCCCTCATTTTTCATGGGAGCTGAGAATAGCATTGTCCTCGGTGGGGGCTCTTTTCAAGAGCGTGGCTTTCTTCTTTTCCTCATGGAGGGTGGCATTGCAAAGGAAAGAGGATGCTGTTAGGCAGCATTAATATATTCACTTATATCTGTGTATTGACAGGCCCTCTGTCCTGCTTTCCTTTCTGGGCACAGAGGGAGTTGGAAGCTCTCTGCTGGAGCCCAACATGCTGATGCTCAGTACCCTTGTTTGTCCCGGGTGGCTTGAGTCTCACCCTGAGTGCCCTGCACGCTATTTCCAGCATTTGTACAGCTGAATAACCTTTAAGTGTTGAACATCCAGGAGGCAGATAAGCAGGTCTGCTTGGGGTGGATTGACCTGCAGCAGTTCAGTCCTGAAACAAAAGCGACGGAATTGCCACCTTGATAGCCTAAGCTGATTGAATAAATTGGCTGAAAGGCCGACCGGGCCCAAGGGCTCCTCAAGCATCTCATCGCAGGGGAAAATCCCTCACTCTCCTTTCTTCCTTTTTTTTTTTTTTTTTTTTTTTGTGTTTTCCTGTGTGGGCTGTTAGGTTTGATTTTTGTCTGCCTGGTTGTGTTTGGCTCTCTCCCCCAGTCCCCCGTGGGCAGCAGAGCTCTCCGGGGCCTCGCTCGCCACAGGGTCACGCGTCGTCGTGGTGCCAATCTCCTGTTGGTTCACTTGCCTTTCCTTCTGCCCTCTCCTCTTTCCCAAGGGGGGGAAGCTGCCTCTGCAAAAAAAGGGTTTCTCTGCCTAATGAGAAGAGGTCCGAAGAGTCCTCCGATTTGTGTGTTGTTGTTTTCTCAGATGGCAAATTACGTGGCCCAGTTTTGACGCTGACCTCTTCGGCAGGATTTCTGTTGTCCTGTCTCATCCTTTTAAATGAAAGATGGGAGAGATGGGCTCGCTTCACACTTGGCCACCTCGCCGTGTCATTTAAATGTACAATTTTTCTGCATCTCTTTATTGCTTCAAAAACAAGTTTGAACTTGGGGCATGTATGTGTGTGTCAGGAAAAGAGACAGATCTGAAAGCAGCCCTGATGCACCAGAGGGGATTTGCTGGGTGCCTATAGAGGGAGATTATAGACAAATGGAGTTATCAGGGAGACTGGAGCTCCTAAAGGATTTTGTGAAGCTGGGTCAATGAGCCGGTTCTTTCCCCTCCAAAGCTCTGTCATTCTTGTTCAGCTCCTGTATTTGGCTCTGAAGGTAGAATATAGCCCACCTGCTCAATCTTCTTTTTCAAACCAGAACCAGAAAGGGATTAAAAATTGAAAGTTGATGTGAGAAACTTTTATATTGATTTTGAAACCAGGAACAATGTTTTGAGAGTGGTGATGTGAGCACTGATTTTTAATTTTTCTCTTCATAGCTGTGGGATGTTTTTTGTGCAAATGTCCTTTCTAAACAGCTGGGAGAAGAACCATCTTCTGGTCCTTTTGTGGCAGGGTCCTGATCTATGACCAAGCCATACATTTGGCTTCCGAGATTAATCATTACTTATGAGTTACACTCCCAAAATCTGCAGTGGACATGGGTTTTTAGACATAAAAAACATCTAGTTTGTTTTAAGGAATAAGGATCTCTGGATATTTTTGTGCTTGTTCTCTGGGTTTTTTTTTTTTTTTTTTTTTTTTTTTTTGGTTTTTTTTTTGGTTTTTTTTTTTCTGGCGGGATTGTTTGAGGGATGTCTTTAGTTCCAGGTTTTATCCACTTACAGCAGTGAACTGCTCATAAAGGTGACCTTTATGATGTTACTTCTTATTTGCACACAGAGCCCAGCCAAAATCAGAGCTCTGTCTAGAGACAACCCTCAAATTCTGGTCTCAAGGCTACCTTGATTGCAGAAATGATGAGGGAATAAGCAAGCCTCTCCAATGCTTTGTGCTTGGGACATGTGCCAGCATCCATCATAAATCATGTGTTTCTTAATTTCCAGCCCTGTAGCTGGATCCCAAGTTCAGCCAACTTTTCTGTACCTCGGCAAGGCACCTTTACTTGGGTCTGGGATATAGCCAGAGTGTGAGCAGAGAGCTTACAGGAAAATACAGCAGGAGAGGCCTGAGGGACCTGGCATCCAGTGTGGGAGCCCAGCTGGAAAGGGCTCAGGTTCAGCAGGGGAGGAGCTGCAGTACCCAAGTGTGGAGGCATCACTACCCTGGGAGGTAACAGCAAAAGGAAGAGCTGAATAGATAAAACACTTCAAAATTGGCACTGATCAAGCAGTTTACATCCTAATTTTCTGGTCAGTATGGGCCAGGGCTTTGGCTTTTCTGGTCTCATTGTGAAGGCAGGTTAGGGCAGTGGTGGCTGGAGGCAAGGGTGAGGGTTTGGGGTGATTTTGTCAGTGCTTGTTTTGCCCAAGTAACTTCGTTGGACTAATGGCTGTGCTTCTCTGTGCTCTGCTCTGCAACTGTTTTGCCAACTCAGAGGGAGGCTGTGAAGTTTAATCAATTAGCTCTGTGTAAATCAGTTTGAAATGAGTAGGTGTGGGGTATCAGAGAAGAGGCAAGACGTCTAAAATAAATAAGGCAGTATCATTTTCTTGTCACCTGGGAGTCATTTTCCATAGTGCAGACTTCCCTAGGCAGCACTAAAATTGACTCATTGAAGGCCTGGGTCTGTGGGTCTACCACACATCTGATTTTCCCCAGACGTGCTTCCTCCCAGAAACTGTGAGTGGAATCTGAGACACTGCCTGTTTCACTGGGGTTTCCATCAGGGTGGTCAGAGGAGCAGCCTGCCAAATACCTGGGGAGGCTGGAGAGGTGGCCACAGAGCAAGTAGACAGGGGCTCTTTGGTGCTAGGAGGCACAGGAAAAGTGCCAGACTTGCTGAGCAGACTCTGTGGGGGCGACCTGGGCATGTCCAGGAAATCCAAAACATTCCTCCCGCGCTGTGTCTTGCAGGGGTGTGAGTGCTCACTTTGGAGAGATCCCTGTGCCAGTGGCAGGGCAGGGCTGGGGGAGGTGGGAAGCTCTGGGGAGAGTCGTGGAGCCTGTGTGGAGCTGCTGCAGGTCAGCACCGTGCCCTAAACCAGCTGCAAACATCTTGGCTGCACTTGCAGTGGGATGCTCTCAAGCAGTGCTGGATCTCACACAGGTCCTGTTAGCTGGGGTCCAGCACACCCCTCTTCTGAGAGGAGCACAGGGCGCTTCTGCAGCTGCACAGCCAGAGAAGGGGGTGCACGAGGCTCTTTGCTTGGGGCCACCTGTTCTGGGAGGTCAAGGTTGGTGCATTGCAATGTGTTCCAGTAATACTGAGTTGCAGGTGCTGATTTTTCCTGGGGCTGTGTGGGATCCGGGCTGGTTTGGGTACCTCCCAAAAGTCCTTTGAACTGTCAAGTCAGCAGCTATGAGGGTGGGGTTAAGTGTGCTGTAGAGCTGGGGTAGGAAGGTCCCCAAAGCTGGGCGACTCCTTAAAATACTGGCCTGGATGAAAAAAAGGAAAAGAATGCAAGTTTGATTTGAAAACTGAGTGATAACAACTATTTTTTGTGTTCAGCCTGGAAGCTTTGAAGAGAGTTGGATGCTTTGTTTTTAAAAGAAATTATAATGTGGATAATAAACTTCATCTGGTTTTTGGTTTTTTTTTTATTCTTTTTTTGTGAACTAACATCAAATACCTCTTCCTCCTCCGAGGAAGGAGCAGGAGGGGGAGGGAGAATCCTCGCTCCTAAAGCAGTGAGTCCATCACATCAAACATGACTATGTTAAATACTAAAATGTTCAAAGTACAAGCGAGATAGATAAAGGCTTTGATGGGAAGTGGATATTTCCCAGGGACATTACAAGCAATAATCCAGATGTTATGGTGTAATGCAATGAGTGTCCATGGATAGATGGGGAGCTCAAGCCAAGCAGCGCCTGCTGTAGGCCTTAGCCCTCCACTCCCATGCTGTTACGCCATATGGAAGCAATCTCCAGGCCCCCTTAATAGCCAGCTTTGGATTCCATTTTCACAGGGCTCATAGAGCTAAGTGGAGCTGTTTTATGGACAAGTTAGATAGAAGCCTTTCCAAGATAAACATCCAATTTGAAATTAGGACATACCAAGCTGCAAAATTATTTTAGGGCATATTTCATGGAAGCACTGCCATTTTTCTAAGGCGATTGCCAGACTGTAGAATGCCCTTTGATCCCTTGTGGACATTACTCCCTTTTTTATAAAAAGGATTTTGAAATAGTTGCAGTGTTTAGGGAGGAGTATATCTGCTGGGACTTTGAAGTATGTCCATGGGAACAGTCATGCTTTAGCTTTTTGGCCCAAAAGACGAACTTTAAAAGAAAAAAAAAAAAAAAAAGAGAAAAGAAATTACATTGCAGCTGGATTTATGAATCAAAATCTCGTTTTCTTTTAAAGGTAGGAATTTTTACCCATTGCGCCAGGAAAGCCAAACGGGGTGTTTAAATAGAAGTATATTAATATGCTTGTGGGATTCAGAATTCGGTGTTTTAACCAGTAAAAAGCAAGTAAAAATTTTGTGAGTTCACCACCTATGATTTAAGAATTTTGTTGCCGGGTAATTGATCCATAAAAAGTAATCTTCAGACATCAGGTGCTTTTGCAATCGTTTTATTTAGCAACAACATTTCTTACTTGCTTTTAAAGCTAGCACGTCCTGTTTTAAAGTGACTTGTGAAATCTTCTCCTCCGTCTTGCTCCCACCTGTATGTGACATGATTGAAGCTCCAAAGTGTAGCGAGTTAAAAGTTGCTTCAGGAGAATAAAATATGGCAGGATTTTTACTGCGGGAAGAAGAGTATAGCCTTGAGTTTTAATGTTTCCAGCTCACTCCCCCCAAATAAAGGCCTATTTAATCATCCTCTGTCCAATAAAATATTGCCAGTTAGCAAACTGTTAGCGCAGCCGTGCTGTGCAGGATGAAGCTGCGGAGGTAACAAATGTGGCTACCAGGTAACCATAACTCCAGATAAAGAGCCTGGTGGTGTCAGTGTTTTTTCAGCAGGCATCAGTATTTTTGATTCGTGGGCTCAGTTTCTGGAAGCAGGAACAGCAAAGGCAGCGGGCGAAGAGCTGAGTGATGGAGGAGGTGGAAGATGCTGCTCAGCCTTTCACCTGGCCGTGGGCTTTATGATGCTGGGCTGCCTCCCCAGAAAGGACAGACACGCGTTTTATGGACGATGCTGGGGATGTTTTAAGAGTTTACTTTAGTTCCTCCCTTGTTCTGTTCCCCATCGCTCTCCCGGGCCTTTCCCTGAGCCAAGGTACCAGATTGCTCTCAGTGCTCCAGGTCTGCTCTTGCCAGAGCTCAGCCAGGGTGGTTGAATGTGATTTCTCTGGTGGTTTAAGCAAACCCTGCTGATTTTGCTGTGACATTGAGCACTGTCCCTTCACAGGGACCGTAGAACAGCCGGGCAGAAAATCCACAGCATCCTACTGCCTTCCACTGCCTGCTTACCCTTAGGGAAGCATGGTGTCTCTCTCACTCCTGGTGTGCTCTCGTAGCACAGGTGAGGTGAGCATGAAGGTGTGTTTGGGTCTTGAAACATTTCGTGTTGCTGCCTTGCTTTTCAGTCCAGTTTCACACGGAGCGTGCGGCTCTCGGAGTCTCTGCGCAAGAACCAGCTGTGGAACGGGCTGGTCACCATCACCCTCCTGGAGGGGAAGAACATGCCCAGAGGGGGCTTGGCAGAGATTTTTATTCTCCTCAAGCTGGGAGATCAAAGATACAAGAGCAAGGTAAGTATTAAGGATTTCCTTCAGCTGTCTGAAGTCAATAATGTGCTTGGGGTTTCTTTTACCAGTGTTCCTACCTCAGATGGAGCTATTCTTGATACTCCTTTAGATAAGTGAGCTCAAGACCAGGAGACCACACCAGAAGCATTATCATTTTGCTCTGTTTTCATGCCAGTAGAGAAAGAGCAAGTTAGGAATATTGTGTGTTAACAGTGTTTTGTGCTTTTAACATACTCATCATGTTGATGGATGTTTGACATTAATATGAAATGAAATAAAGCTACATGCATCACACATGTGTTTTCTTCTCTGCCAATACAGAAGCTGGGCTTGCAGTGTTAGATCTGCTGGAAAAGTAGACCTGAAATGGTTTCCAGTGCAGGGGAATTATCATTCCTTTAAAGTACTTTTATTGAAAAATATTTTCTATATGGCAGAACCTGCCCGCCAAACAGATAAAATGTTCCATGGTTTTGATACTAATTTTTATTTTATTTATTTAGGCTGTGCTTATCTGTATACAGTTCAGTTATATAAGAATCTAAGAAATGAATGGGGTTCCCAAAGAGACACATTTCATCTGGAAAGTCTTAATAGGAAGAAAGGCTATAATTAAAATAATACTCTTTTGAGAGAGCAAGAGCTCTGCATGTCATGAACTGGAAGTGCAGAGGAGGAGAAAATAAACCTCCTCCTGTACAAAATGTACAGAGCAAGTTCACAGAACATAACATTAGGATGTAGGCGCGTCTGAAACTGCACTCTGTCCCTCACATCAGACCTCAAACCAAGGTCATGATATGTTTCTTATATAGAAAACTAGTTTCAAAAAATAACAAATGGTTTAGTTACTTTAGAGTGAATAGATGTTGTTCCCATTACAATCCCTTTTTATGTGTCTCTTTAATGGTCTGTAGATGTGAATCTGCAAGGCTGAACTCTTTGCTTAACACAGAAGGGTGAAAAATGCTGCTTTGGGTTCTTTAATTCATTCAAACCTGTTCCCAGGTGATTGTCCTCAAAAGGGTCATTCCTGATTTCTTCCAGTGTGTGATGGTGAATGATGTCCACAGTTCACTGGAAGTGGAGCTGGTGGGGTCTACCTTATATTTCTGAATTTTTCCAGTCATTCATTCAGATAACAACTGTATATTTATTGTTATTGAGAGGGAGGAAAGAGAATATTTAGGAAGATCAGACTATGTGTGATGGGCTGGGGAGCTTTGGTTGGAACGACTTTAGTACTTGATGCTCTAACATCCGGCCTTGTTCTGTAGAATTGATTTCTTTTTTTTTTTTTTTCTTTTTGATTTACTGTGAAAATAAGTACTGTTTAAGAAAAGTAAATATTATAACTGCATGTTTTCTAGAGACTGTGTAAGAGTGCAAATCCTCAGTGGAGGGAACAGTTTGATTTTCACTACTTCTCTGACAGGAAGGATATGTTGGACATTGAGGTGTGGAGAAAGGATAACAAAAAGCACGAGGAGCTTTTGGGAACGTAAGTTGGGTTTGAGTTAGATTTTTTTTTTTGGAGGGAGTGGGGATAATGAGGTAAATACAAAAAATAAAGTTATTTTTATTATTTTTTTAAAAACTAATCAATTTGTTTTCATTACCAGCATCATAATTGTTTTTCTGTCCTTGTTCCAGTCATGTCCAGATTATGTTTACATTATGTTTATTAAAACCATTAATGGGTAATTGATAAAATCTGAATGCGGAGACACCCAAGCTGCCTCTAAAACCCCAAATATTGTGAGAGCTCAGTGGCATCAAGAGGCAGGATTTTTCCATATTTTTGTGGTGAAATTGCTCCACATCTTTATATGCTCTGCTGGTGCCAGCCCAGGGATTTTGTGCTCCTTTTGAGAATGGTGTCCCTTTTTTTCTGTTTGCACTTTGATGTTGCGTTCTTCTAAGATCCCTTAATTCCATTCCACTCTCTCTGAATTTGTACAGTGTTGTTTCCTTAGTAGTACCTCTCTCTTCCTTGCTTTGGCTTTCAGCCTTTCAGTCCTGTGGAGCCATCTCCCCAAACAGCATCTGTGCTGTTGGGTACATGCAGCAGCACCAAGAACCATTCACTTTACTGGAGACCCTCTTTGCTCTGTCCATGCTCATCTGCTGGCAGGATCATTGCCACAACTCCAAATTTCCTGAGGGTGGGGGCCCTGCCTGGGGTTGTTTGCTGCTCTCACCTGGCCAGGGTTTCACAATGTGCTGACTAAATAACAGTAACTCATAAGAACATTCTCTTACTTCAGGCATTCAAACAGTTTGAGACTATTCACTGAGAAGAACAATGCCCTTTGGCTCTACAAATGTTTGTGGTTTTGCAGAGCAGGAAATTCTTTCTGGCTGAGTGCTGTTGCTCATCACATGGAGAAGTGGCTGAAGATGAATCTGTTCCTTCCATTCTCACAGTTACTTCCATTACTTCTGATATTCTGTTTAGAGTTAAGAAATAAAGCACTGTTTGCAGTTTGCCTCAGGTCAGTCTCTGATGCTGGAGCAATTCTTCCTTAGGTTTCCCCCATTCATTTTAATTTTTCTATAGGCTTCTCCCCACCCTTTCTACCCTACTGGTTTCTGGCAGGTGGTGTTTAGTGTGGCAAAAACTATCAGTGAAATGCTTATTCTGTTCAGCACTGGTGAGGTCTGTGTGGTACATTTACCTTAAAGTAAAGGTAAATCTTCCAGAGTAAATCCATGGAAGTGTTCAAGGCAGGTTGGATGGAACCCTGAGCAGCCTGGTCTAGTGGAAGGTGTCCCTGGCTGTGGCAGGATGGGTTGGAACAAGGTGATCTTTAAGATCCTCTCCAACCCAAACAGTTCCGTGATTCCATGTTTAAATATTTATTTTTTATGTCTATGTGGAGAAAAAAAAAATTGTTTTTGTAGTCTTAAGCATAGCAAGTTGGCTGTAGCATCAAAACAGGAAAAAATACACTAGTTTTTGAAGAACAATTGCAAGAATAGGTAAACACCAAGTGCATAATAACAGGTAATGTTTTTACAGTGTAGAAACTTTTTGACACCTTATAAATAATATTTTACAAAGAGTTCAAATGCAGTCTAATCTGGAAAAAGATTCTGTTGGAAAAACAGCATTATGAGGTGCCATGTTTATTGTCTCCATGATTTCCAAGTTCAGTTTTGAGATTTCTGGATTTCACAACATCATTGTAAGAAATATTCTTTAGTAAAATGTTTGTGGGTTATATTCGGTCATTACACACAGCAGTGCAGCCAACTGCCCTCAAATAATTTGCATGGCTTTAAGGAAAAAGCAAAATTTTCTGGATCTGACTTAATAATTTTGTGGTCAATTTATGAATAGAGATGGAACTCATTATGGTCCCTTCCAGCCTGTTCAACCTCCAACTGTGTTGGTTAAACCTTTAAATATATATATATGCATGTTTTTAATATTCAAATGAAGTTGGAGGTGGTCACAGCAGAGTCAAATCTGATAATCCTGACTGCAGAACTTTTGTGGCACAAAGACTCCTGTTAATTCCTTTAGATCCAGGATTTCAGATAGTATGGGTGCCTTAACAGTCTGGAATACAGTTCTTCTTCCAGGCATAATTTGTTTTCAAGGTAAAATATTGTTCATGAAATAGGACCTGAAGTGTCTGTGGAGAGCATGGAACATGTAGAATAAGAAATGCCTTGGACCTCTGGTGCTGAACACAAACACCTGGGGTGTTTGTCTGCTTCTGAATTAGTGAGGAAACATTTCATGCCACCCTTCTATCACAAAACAAACCCTCACTGTCAGTGCACATCACCAGCTAAATTATTACATTCAGCCTACCTGCAGTCTCCTTAGAGTTTCAGCTGGGTCCAATTTCTCTTCCTCACTTAAAATCCCACAGCCTTGAGTGGTTCAGCTGCAGGCTCTGACACTGAGGGCTGGCTGCATTTTGGTGCTGGATGAAATAATCCCTCTATTTAGTCTGCACAGGACTGTTAGTAATGTTTATTGAGTGCTTTTTGTGTCCTTTGGGATAAGAGGCTTGCTATAAACAGGAGACGATGTTAATGTATATGAATAAACAAAGGTGTTAACGTGTGCAGAATTTGTCCAGGCAGAGTTAAATTGTTTGTGCCAGGTTGTTAGAGAGTGTTTCTGCATTAGGGGATATGTTCTGGAAAAAGAGATGCTGCAGAACATTGGAGGGTTTTCCTTCACATATTTACCTCAGGAAGGAGATTTTACAAAAATTGCTCAACTTTAAGACCATGAGCTCTGAGACTGGAGTGCGTCCAATATCTTTATGATGAATGCCTCCAGGAAACTGTCTTTGCAATAAGAAACAACCCATGTTTTAAAGGCTGTGCTTTGGGATGGAGCAGTAAAATCCCCATTATGGCTGCAACCAAAACCTTCCCTTAAATCTCACCAGGCTGTAGGATGAATCAGAAAAAACAAAAAATTGTCCATTCATATGAAGACCTTATTAATTGTTTCCCTGACGCCTGTGGCATTTGAAATGTCAAGCAATAATCATAGATACATCTTTCTGATGATTCTGATCTCTTTTGTGAAGGGCTTTCAAGAAATCTGCAGGGAGTTAAGTGGCACTGTTGTGTACAGGTTTTTTGTATGTATTTATATATATTTAAAGATTCCTGTCATAATTTGATTAACTGTTAATGGGAAAGTAAAATTCAACTCCATGGCTATTAAGCTAACCTCAGCACCTGTAGTGAAGTTTTAACATGTGATTCCCCGATAAACAAATATTTTAATCTCAAATTTACTGTGTACTGTTCTCAAGTACTGTTTCTCTGCAAAATGAATAAAAAATGGGGGGAAAGGAAGATACAGGTGAGGGCTTTAGGTCAGAAGAACAGGTTTAAATGAAAACTAAAGCTGTACAGGACTAGAAGCAGAGATATAGACCTCAACACTGATCAGGAGTAGGAAGGAAAGCATTTAATTAATTGTGGTTAAAAGAAAGAAAAGTGATACAGTTGTGTGCACAATGCATTCTTAATTTACAGAACTGCAGCCCCTCTGGATTGTGCGTTCAGCCACTTGTGTGAAAGATTATGTCTGAATTTAATATGTAATATAGCAAAAGATGACAGCAAGCAGAGCTATTCTATCCTTAGATAGGATTACTGTCGAGAATTTAACTCAGATCATTTGCATCACCTAAAATACAAATGTTCTGAGAGTTTTGCCCTTTGCATTCAGAGCAGGCGATTTTAAACAAAAGTGGATTACCTCCATTAGTTTGATTCTGTGCCCATCACAACAGTCTCTTACCATTTTCCTGTGACATAATTATCTGTAATAAGCTCTTGCAGATAGAAAGCTGAGAAAGAAGGAAAGGAAGAGTTTCTGTTTCAAGAGGAATGAGGGAAGTAGTTTGGAAATCATTAGACTCGTTTTAATAGTGTAGAAGTGTTAGTGTGGAAATTGCTGAATTTATATAGTAAATTGAATGTCTAATTGTTTTACCGAGCTGCATTCTCTGCAGTCTGGTCAATTATGTTGTATAACCTCAGTGAAACAGATTGTCTTTTTTTTTTTTTTTTTTCTTAAGCCTTTTGTCAGAGCAAATGTGGATTTTCTTTTCAGCTCCTCACAAGAAAATATAGGCATACCTTGAGTGAACACAGATGTTTTAAGGAAAGTTAGTTTGCTCAGAAATCAGACATGATTTGAGGAAGAAATACTTACACTCCACCTCCTGCTGTTTTCCCCTCCACATGTGCATCCCTCCAACCCCCACACCCTCCTACTCCATCTTTTCTTTGACCTTATGTGAATCAAATTCTTTCAAGAAGAGAAACAATTCCAATTTGCCAGAACAAGATAGAATTATATTTAACTTTGCCTTTGACATATGATGGAGTTCAAGGTTATCTATTGGTGGGAGATGCGCTGTTGTCTGAACAAGTTGTGTTTTTTCTTACCCCATGGAAAGTTTTAAACAAAAAACAACTGCAGCTTTTCCCAGTTGTGGACTGTGTTGAGTGGGTGGTGTATGAAATGCTGATGTGGGAGACATGGCCTTTCTTGCCAGCTGAATCACAGACCAGCTGGGTGACCTTGAGATTTCCCCTCTCTTTCCTTCAGTTTCTGCATCTAGGACAAAAAAAAAAAAAAACCAAAACAACAAACCCTCAAAAAAAACCCCCAAAAAACCAGCCCTCCCTCTCCCCCCCCCCCCCCCCAAAAAAAAACCACAAAAAAACACCCCAAAATACTAAACTCCAAGATAAGGATACATCCCCCCTTTTGTGCTGATACCCAAAGTATCACTGAAACTGCTGCAGCCTGAGACACAGCAGTGTTAATGCAGCCAAGGTGATGTTGACCTCCAGGGTAGAAGTGATAAGGGCTTTTTTCCCAGAAAGAAATAAGGTCTTTTTCTCTCTCTTTGTTGTTTTGTTTTCCTTCTTGCTGTAACTTTTCCTGTCATATTTTTCTGAAGAGTCTAGGTGTAGCAATGAGCTTTAAATGCAACCTCTCACACTTGGAAATGGTGTTGAGAGGCAGCCTACGCGCCCAGCCGTCTTGGTACTCTGCCTGGTTTATTTTCCTTCTCTTTCAAAGCACTTGAAAGCAGTTAATAAGAGTAAACTTGAAACCTGTTGTACCTCCAGAGCAGTGGAGAGAAAAGAGCACACTTAAGGCAAAGTCATTCCCATTGATTGTAGTCAGGGGAAGCTTAAGGGGTTGTGTTTTAATACATGGAGCTACTGGACATCTTAGAGACTCATCAGAGCAGTGGCTTTTACTTCATAACACGATTTCTTGGGTTCTCAGGCTGAAATGTTTTCAGAGTTTTTTTTTTTCTTCTTTTTTTTCACCCCCTTTAGCATTCACAGAAAATAGGCTGTTAAGAAGCGGAAAGCATGCAATTTATAGCAGATGGGCATAAACTGCTCCAGCCCTACTACTGGAATGGGATCAATCAGGAGCACTACATGCACCATTTACCCAGAAGAAACCCACCTGGGGGAACCCTGTGGAATTTTAGCCTATTAAGACAACACCTTAACAAGTTTAGTTTAAATAAAAACTTGTCGGCAGGCATTACCGTGAAGCAAAACCCCTCGCTCTCCATCATGCACTGCCCGTGCCCTTGAGGAATGTTCTTCCTCTTGCAGTGTGGCAGCAAACCTTCTCCTTCTGATTTTTTTTGTTTGTTTGTTTGGTTTTTTGTTTTTGTGGTTTTTTTTTTGTTTTTTTTTTTTTGTTTTTTTTGTTTTTTTTTTTTTTTTTTTGTTTTTTTTTTTTACCCTTTTTTCATCTATAACTTTTGTTCAGCTGTTCTTACAAGCCAAGACCCATGGAGGTTCAAGAAAGTTCCACTCCATTTACTGGACTTCTAAATCGAAGGCATTTAGCTGAGCCAAGTGATTAGACTTTTTGTTGCATTTAACCACTCCCTTCATGTGTAACTGGCTGCCTGGTGATCTCTCTGCTTTAGCCCTTACTCATATTTTATTGTTGTCTCTTCATAAATGTTTCTCTTTTATCCTCTTTATTTTTATTTTTGGGGGAAGCATCAGATTAATGACACATATTATGTGCAAGGAATGGGTGGGGGGGACTTTTAAGACAATCTTTCCCTTTGGGAAATATAACAGTACACTGAAAATGTGGCTCTAGTAAGGCTTGTAAAAGAGATTGGGGCATACAGTATAATGTAGCATAAAATGGAGTATGTGACTTTAAAGAAACTAATCTATTTTAGGCTAATGTTTTAAATTTTGCATTTGCCCCTTTTCTTTTCCCCCAGGTGAAATAAAATTGTGCTTCAAATCCACCACAAAACACTGGGGGATTTTAGAGGGGAAGTGAGGCGCAGGCCAGAGTTAAGTTTTCCTCCTGTACTTACAGCCCAAACCTTTTACCTCCCCTTACCAGCAGACAGACCAGAAAGCAAAATCTGGCAGTGAGTGCAATAGAACCTGTCTAATTGGTTTCCTGTGTTTAATTTTGGGATGATTTTTTTTTTTTTTTGCACTCTTTCTGTCCTGAAGAAGCAGTAAGTTATGCTTCCTGCTTGCTGCTGAAATCAATATGAACGCTGCTTTATTATTCTTTGTTTACCATCTCCTTTTCCTTATTAACCCTTGGCAATGTCGTTCCAGGTGCCACGTTGACATTACTGCCCTGCCAACAAGGCAGACCAACTGCTTGGAGCTGCCTCTGGAGAAACACCCAGGGTCCCTGCTGATGTTGATTGCTGTTGCCCCATGTACAGGAGTGTCTATCTCTGATTTGTGTGTCTGTCCTTTGGGAGACCCCAATGAACGCCAACAGATTTCTCAGCGTTATGTAGGTTTGCCTTTTCTTTTTTTTTTTTTTTTTTTTTTAAATAGTCAAAATTGCAGAAAAAAAAATTCTCCAGTCATAATAACATTTCCTCTACCAAAGAAAACTATTAAATGGAGTAGTTGCATTTTCAATGACAAGGAGATTGGCAGGGCAGATAGACCCAAGCAATTTGGCTGTTTGTATTTGTTGAGTTTTAAACTAATGCTGTCCTTTGCAAACTTGAATTGTATTAGGAGATTACAATGGGGAATGAGACATTGAATATCATGAAGAGATAATAATATACTTAGCTTTATTCCCTCCTTTGGGGAGGTTATTTTGTGGGCTTTCAAATGTTGGGAGATAAAGCTTTTGGCTTCCATGTCCCCAAAAGCTGGTCAGGAAGGAGTAAGTGTATCTCAGGTTGTGCCAGGGGAGGTTTAGAGTGGATATTAGGAAACATTTCTTCACCAAAAGGGTTTTCAACACTGGAACTGCGATTGAGTCATCAGTGCTGGAGGTATTTAAAAGAGGAGTAGATGTAGCTTTTATGGACAGGGTTTAGTGGTGGGCGTGGCAGTGCTGGTAAATTGCTGAACTTGATGATCTCGGAGGTTACTTCCAACCTAACTGATTCTGTGATAAGTTATTTTGTGGTCCAATAGTCTCTGTTTCTTACTGAATTACAAGCAAAATACATCTTTGTGCTTTTCTCCTTGCAGTGTATAAAGAATTCCTTTCAGGACATAAAGGACGTTGGCTTCTTACAAGTCAAAGTTTTAAAGGCAGTGGACCTGATGGCAGCAGATTTTTCAGGTATTTTATTTCTGTTTTGCAGCAGATGATGCTGTAATGTATTGAAAATGATAGACTTTGTGCAGTACTGTCAGTTGATCAAGGAAAAGTAAATCATCCCATCATCTCTCCGGCAGTGAAACCTGCCTTGGGGAACTGAGATACCAAATGGCTTTGACTGCCAAAAATATGTGGGAAGGTCCAGTGGATGGAGATCTTAATTTCCCATGAGACCTGAGCAATCTGACAGATAACTTTACAACAGCACATCACACAAAGTGTTTTTTCCATCAGGAATATGTAAAATGAGAATTGTTACAAAGCGATGATGCCTGCAAAGCACCTGCAAAGCAAAGCCTCTCCATCTTCTATCAGGTGTCTTGTGAGTTTGGAGCAAGACTGGAAGATTTTGAGGTGTCTGATGTGGTGCTGGGTGTGTGGGTTTGGGTGATGCTGCAGGCTGTCACCTGAAAGAGAAAGCTTGTCAGCAACGGGGCTGCGAGTGCGATGCTTTCTCTTAGAGCTTATTTGAGGCTTCAGTTTGGGATGACCTTTTTGGTGCTCTTACTCCATGAAAAGTATGGATTTTCCACTGAGCTGTTCCTCAGGTTGTGCTTGGTCCTGACAGCAGTGGACACTAACACCTTTTAAAACCACAACTTTATATTGTACCTCCGGGGAAAGTCTAGGAGGTTGATACTTTTCTGTAGCGACTGCCTGGATATTATTATTTTTATTATCATCTTCTCCAGGATTCTGGAGACCTTTTAATTCCCCTCTCTATCTCACAGCAGCTCATAATTCACAGGCACAGCATTGTGTGTTGTGTATTTGCTGACACAGTCATTTTTTTAAGATAACTTGTTGATAAAGGCTGGAAAGATGGCAAAGGGAAAACATTCTTGCCCCATTCCCTCATATTTGTGGAGGCATTGTTACATAAGAGAATGCTGCTCCTAAAACAAGGAGCAAAGGAGAATGCCCATGATTAATCATGGTGCTATTTTAGGGCTATATTCAATTCACTGCTTAACCCAAAACTGGAAAATAATGTTTACTGCAGAGAGCAGTACTTTAAGGAACTGAAGAACTTAATTAGAAAAAAAACCAACAAAAACCCAACCCAAAACCTGTCAATAACAAAAGGTAACTTGTAAAGAAATCCATATCTAAATTGACATAGTATATAGGTCCATATGGAATTAGGAGTGTAACTGCACCTTGCTGACTAATTTAATTTAATAAATGCAGCGCAGCAGAGCAGCCCCAGCTTTGCCACGTGCCAAAAGTTCCATCTAGAAATATGTGAGGTTGTAATATAGGCAGAATTCATGGAAAGAGCTGAGCCCAGAAGGTTATTTACCCTCTGGAAAACTTTGCTGATGCTGAAGCAGTTGCATCAGTGATGGATTTGGCCCCCTCTCCCTCAGTACTCAAACAGGAGCATGTGGGTGGATAATGAACATTGGAAGAGACACGCAGGTTCTTGATTCTGCAATTCAAAGACTTTTCATACAGAGTATGTGACACACATTCCTTGTGCATAGCACAGAATGAAATTCTGCTTAAGTAAAAGGTTACTCAGTCTGTCATTATATTCAAAATAACCCAGGCTTTGAGCCTGATTCATGAAGCAAATGACAAATTGTTTTTCAATGGCAGTGCTGAAAATATCCTAGTATTATGCTGTAATAGACCCACCAAATTGCAAAAGGATGCAGCCATTTTAGGTAAAAATAGCATAATTTCTGATCATGAAATGAGAGACATAAAGATTAATTATCTGTTCTGAGCCATTCATAAATGATTAGTGCAGCAATTATGGGCTTCCATAATAGAGCCCTCCTAGAGCAGTGCCATATTTCCTGCATTTCCAGGGAGACTGCTCAGATTTATTGTTATTGATAAAAGTAAATTCAAAGTCCCAGCTAAAAATCTAATAAAGGGAAAATCACAGAGGGAATCAGAGGTACAAAGATTTCCAAGGGTTAATAGAGGAGCAGTGTGAGCAGGTAGTGTCCCCTCCCTGTCCCTTCCCATAGCAGTCATGAGCCTTAAATCCCCCAAGTCCTGCAGCCTGGTGGGTATGATGAGTGTAATGCCACCTTGTACCTTATCCCCACAGTGAAGACTGGATTTTGGGATTTCTGTCAGTTGCTTGTATGTTGTCAACATAGATTTTAATTGCAAGTTTTTAGCCTGCTGTAATAATAGGGATCAGAAAACACACCCTATCTGCTTTGGTTTCGAGCAGTGTTCTGAAAATCCATATTTTACTCTCGGACATAAATTTTTGGGCTGGTTTCCAGACAGCTGTATCATATATGTAGAAGCTCTTCAGCCACAGCTAGCCCAGTTTGAGCCTTCCATACTTTCATATTCCTAGATAATAGTTCTGTTGACGTGGAAATGACTTTTTCTGCTTTATTGGATGTTTTCTGTGTACGCATGAGAGTTCTTCTCAAACACTGCATTTGCTCACTGACCAAAAAATAGCATTCAGAATACCAAATTATACACTGGGATTGTTTTTGGCATATACCAGTTTGCATTTCAAGCAGTTTCTCTGAAAGGCTACATGCATTTTCCACACTTATCAGGGCATGGACATGTAAGCTGAAAAGGAGAAGACAAATAGATTCCAGTAATACACATGGTCTTTAAACTTTACCAATATTGACTAGTTAATACCCACTGTTTACATACTGAAAAGATTCCTGTTTAGTTTTTAAACTTCTGAGAGTAAGACCCTTAAAAGCTCTGCATTAATAATACAGAAAATAAGGATTAAGAAAAGGACAGCTTTTGCTTAAATATCTTGTTTGTCTGGTATCTAAATCCCTGCATTGCTGACATATTTAGTTGCCTACATAGAAGTTAGGCTGGAGTGTCTGTGGCTGAGTTGTACATGAGCATTGGAGATGAGATTAAATTAGATACTGAGCCAGACATGCTGATAAGGGGCCACTCTGCTCACAAAGGAAAATGCTGAGCTGCAATGGGTTGGGAAAACTACAAATTCATTTAATGTGTATGATCAAAAAATACATTAGCAAACATGTGTTCATCTAATAGATTCCATGTTGACATCCTTCTTTAGAGAGGAGGGTGGTTTTTTTTTTTTCCTTTTTCTGGCGTTTTGTTTTTCATTTTGTTTTGGGGGATTTGCCCTGTTTGTTTGCTGTAAGTACAATACCTGGATCATGCATGGATTCTCCAGTTGATGTTGGGTTTTGTTTAAACTGTGGCACGGCTTAGAACCTTCATAGCTTCAAGGACTTGCTCACATGGAACTAATTGAAGAAATGCTTCTGATTTCAGTCAGTGTCATGCTTCTTTTCTCTTGATGTGGATACTTAATCCTGTAATCAACTGAAGAAGACCACAGGCTCTAAGCAGAGGATAAAATAGGGAGTGTAACTGCAGCACTGCTCCTTTCCTGACTCAGAACAATGGTGCTGCTTTCCTAAGGGCAGCTGAGTAATTGTTAACATGAACAGATCTTTCTTGCTGTAAAGACTGAAAGATGATTCTCTGAAAGTCTAAGATTTCAGGTTTTAGAGTGAAGCCCCCTGAGTGAGCTGTAAGGTAAGTGTTGGAGTTTCCATAACGGGATGATCAGAGATATTGGTATTTTTGGCAAGTGATTCCAACAGAAGGGGACACTTTGCAGTTGCTTTAATGAATCTAATTTTATTTAACCAATCATTTCCTCAGCCCTACTGCAAAGAAAGAGTCTGCATGCTAAATACCATGACTGGTCCACTTAATTTTTTTTTTCTTTCCCCAGGCAAAAGTGATCCTTTCTGTGTCTTGGAGCTGGGAAACGACATGCTTCAAACACACACTGTTTACAAGAACCTCAATCCAGAGTGGAACAAAGTTTTCACATTGTAAGTGGATTGCTTTGGAAACCATGCAGCAACTCCAGTTAGCAGCTTAACTGGGAAAGCTATTGACTTTGGGAAAATACAAAGGTCAAGTTTAAGATATGTCATTTTTTTTTCATAGTCAGAGAGGATGTTGGAGAAATCTCAAATATGACTTAATTAAAGCCTTTTGCCTTTTACTAGTTCTTGCATGGAGTTTATTAATAGAAGTCATTAAAAGAAAAATTACTGTGATATTTATAGGAAGAATCATGAGTAGACATAATGGAGTCTTAGCTTGATCCAAGAGATAATGTAACAGAAAGTTGAGACCAGATACTCACGCCTACATTTTCCGTAACTTAAAATAAAATATGTTTCATTGAACCTTGGTAGAATCCTTGTTTAATTTGAAGTAAGCAGAGAATTAGAGCTCATGTTGGTTTTGGTATATCTTCTGAATTTAAACTAGTCAAACACACTCCAAATTAGATGCTTAAATTTTTATGGAAATCGAGGTATTCTTTTATTTGTCACTTAATTAATAATAAAAGTTATAATTTAGGTATTGTTTTTAGGCAGCCTAATTTTTTGATCTTGCTTTATGCTGACAAAGATTTTTGTGAATAAGTGAGTGGGATAAACGTCTCCCAAGACTGCAGCAGTCTGTGCAGAGGCTGGCAATGAGGCATTTGTGACATTTGCATCTGTCCACTGGAAGAACAGTTTGAAAATTACGAACTTCTTGCTAAAGCAACATTCATAAATACTAGGCTGGCTGAACACAAGAAAAACTATCTGATTTCTCTAACAGAAATACTTTGCTGGATTTCTGTTTAATTCAGGGGTGCAGCTGAATGCTTGTCTCTTGGAGTCCTTTCTCATACTTTGTTCTCAAGAAGCTTCCACTCATCACTGTTTTTTCTGAGACTGTGCCAGCAGATGAATCTTGTCGGATGTACAGCCAGCAAAATAAATCCAATAACAATCCAAATTTATTTTATTTAAAAAGAAAGTTTGTGTCTGTACTTCCTGTGGGTCTCAGAAATGTCAGCTATGGACCCTCTCTAACTTCCTTACTGATGTTGCCTGGCTAATCCAAGCACCAAATCTGCAGAGCCAGTCAGGCACTCGCATCTCTCCTTAGATTTTTGTCCATTAAAAAAAAAATAATTAAGCCCCTTAGAAGCTATTGATGATTTAGATTTATTTTGGAGCAGTGTGGATTGTTTTGGGTGGATGAGTTCATTTCAGCTGGAGCTTTCAATACCACTAGAAAGCCCTCCCCGTTATACCCAGATTTTCTACAACACACTTACACACTTACAGTGTGTGTCACTGTTCAGCTTTAATTCAGTGAAACTTGGGTTTGAATTCAGCCCTTGACCTCTCCCAGTCACCAGCATTGTCTGTTGGAGAGCTGAGTTTTACACTGATAGCATCACCAATACAAAAAATACAAATAAAATCACTGTCTGGTAGTTTCTTCACCTAGTTATGCAACTGAAACATGAGGGGAAAGCTTGGGGAATACCCATCACATGGGGGGGGGGATTCATTTTGGGGGAATTTAATTAAATGCTAGTTATATACCCCAAGGTAATACAAACTTAATTAGTAAAACAGTAGTCTCAGATCTTTGTGGAGGAGGCTGTGTGCATGTGTATTGAATATTATTTTTTGTGTGTCTGCACTTTTTTGTTCCAGCCCTATTAAAGACATCCACGATGTTCTGGAAGTGACAGTGTTTGATGAAGATGGAGACAAACCCCCTGATTTCCTTGGAAAAGTTGCCATCCCTCTGCTGTCTGTAAGTTACCTTTTACCACATCTATCACGGTTGGCTGGTAACAAGTTGTGGGTTTTTTTTCCCCCCTGTAGCACAAAACCCCACAGATTTGAACAGGTTTTGTCATCTATCCATGCCTTAGTTGGCAGTGCTTACAGCCCTCCTCGGTGTAACGAGCATTGTCAACACATCTCAGTACAAATTTGCTTGATTGGAAAGCAAATTGCAGATATGTCTGTACTTCATCAGTGCCACGTAGGTCTGAAAACATACTTGAGTAGTTCTGTGTGTTTCCACATCATCTTCTGAAGGTAACATTTTAAGCACGAATTTGTTCCATCTTGCTTCTTTTTACTCCAAGAAAGTAATTGCACATCGCAGTAGGATTGACTAGAGATAGCTGTTGTTATTGGCACAGCTGAGTGAAATTACCTAAAAGGGGTGTTTTCCACTCCACAGTGCTTTTAAAGACTGGTGGCTTTTGTTCTGTAAACAAATATGTGAGGAGTGAGCTCTACCATGGGAGTATAAAATCAAAACTGGAAACAAAGCGAGCTCAGGGGAAAGTGGTTGCTCTGGAGATTAAGGAGAGTCGAAGCTTTTTCAGAAACAGCCAAAAAAAGGGCCAAGCTAAAGAGAGTGGAACATGAAAGGATCATTAAAAGACTTTAATAGGGGAATGGGGGAAAAGCAGCTTTGTGTTTGGTAAGACTGATTTAATTTTGAAACAAGACTGGTAGTAATAGTGAGCAGACCAGATCAAGAGGACCTAAACAGCTCCATGTGTATGTGCAGAGTCACAGAAGGTTCTGGTAGTTTTTACAGTAACGTGTAGGAAGGACTTTCTAGGCTGTGACTTATTAAATCAATTAGTAGATGAGGCTTGAAACATCATGGGACTCTTGTGTCATATTAGCCAAGTTGTGCAAACACGTTTAGCTGTAAGCACAGGGGTTTCTGTGAGTTGTGAGGCAGTGATGCTTTGCAGGAGGTTCCCTGTGCCCAGGGGAGGCTGTGACAGATATTTGTGCAGTTGAGCCCTATGCAAACGTGTGGGGTGGGGATTTGCTGTTCAAACATGGTGGTGTGATTCTCAGGGTTGTCCCGTGCAGGAGTTGGACTCAAGGGTCCTTGTGAGTCCCTTTCAATGATGACATTCTGTGATACTCTATGATGACATTTGTGCTTTCCATATATAACCCAATTCCAGCAACACAGGCTGTGGTGAGATGCTTTTGGTAATGCTCAGTGTGGTGCTGTGGGTAATAGCACTCTCAGATAGGCAGATGGTGGATCCTGATTGAAACTGCAGAGGACAAAATTGCACTCTTCTTCTGAAACATCCCTCTGAAAGCAGATTCACCTCTGCAGAAAGGCTGGCACACCTTTAAGTCTTCCAGGCTTAAAGGCAAGAGTTTGAGTTTTAGAAGTTGGCTGCTACAGGAAAGGCAGTGATGGATCTGTGGGGCTCTGTCCCAGCAGAGATTGGAGAAATGGGAGATTTCTAGGGGGAAGGCAAAGGTCCCATCTGATCAAGGCAGGCCATATAAGCCTCACAGCATCAGCACAGTTTAGGTAAGGGGCCAGCCAAGATCAGAGAGGGGGACTGAAATATTTGGCATTTCCAAATAAATAATGAACTGCCCAGAAAACTCTTGAACTGACTTAGATAGAGGAGGGATATGATCCCAAACTAAGGAACGCTTTATAATGGTAAAGAAATAGGTCTGTGTGCTCCAGTTTTGTTGTGGTTTTGTTTAAATAAGTGTATTTCTTGTATATGTGAATTAAAAGCAATGTGGCTTCTGAATCTCTTCACAAAAGTGTTTATGCCTTCATCCTACCCTATGCTGTTCACACGGGTGCCTGAAACAGGGGAACCCCAGCAATTTGGGGATATAAAGAACCTAAGATAAAGGAGTAAACACTGAGCTCTCGGTGGCCCACGCACTGTTGTGAGCTTTACAATGCTCTGCCCTCTGTGCCTCAGACTTTTTGGGGATATTTTAGATTGTTCATCTATTTTTGTAGCTTGAGTTGTCAATACCTCCTGTTTTAGAATAATACTAGAGTCAGTTGGGCATGGAGGATTATTTGATGTTTACAGGGAGGAAAAAACCTCTTAACATCTTTTATTCCATTTTTGATCACTTTGTTAATTTCTCCCCAAGTCCTCGTATCTCTGATGTTACTGGAAGAGAGTGGCTGGAGCAGCTGCTCTCCTGCAGACCCAGTGCTTGCCAAATGGCCTGCATGATCGGCAGCAGGCTGTGTGGGCTCACAGTGAGAAGATGTTAGATTTGGATTTTCTGTTGATTTTATAGGCATTTGTCAAGTATCCCTTAGGAAGCATGTAACAAGGCAGAGGAGGGGAGTGCATGTGTGTGGTAATGTCCAAACTATTCAGTGTAGGTTTTTCTGTGTCCAAGGTTTGGGACAAAAAAAAATAAAATAAAATAAAAATTGTTTATGCTTTCCCTTGCCAACTGATCTTCTTCCTTCCCATCCAAACTTCTCTGCCTCCTATTTCAGTCAAATCTAGTGTAAATATACTCATCTCTGCTTCTGATTAAAAACATTTTGCACCTATTAACTTGGTCTGCTCAGACAGAGAACTGTAATTTTCTAAGCTCTTTTTCTTCAAATGGGAATTTCAATGTATGTTATCATTTTGGCTGTAACTTTGAATGTATCCTTTGAACCATTTAGATAAATATACTAAAAGAGAACAAAAGTTAAAGACTCAAGGAAGCCTCACAATCATGTCGATTTAATTTCTGTATGCAATCAGGCCTAATATTTGCCTGGCATTGAATTGTCTTTTGAAAATAGATGTGCTTTTGCCATTCTTTTTCCTGTTAAAAATGCACAAGTTTGACTTGTGAGCTGTCAGCACATGAAGTAAGTTTACTTCAGGAATTGTTCATGGATGAGTAGATTCTTTTCTTGATGAAAAACTGCCTTGAATAAAGTATATGTTGGAGGGATATGAAATGTTTAATTAATATGACACCGAATTTTGGGTTGAATGTGTTCAGTAGTCCCACACCGGCATTTTGCAAACATGACTACAACCCTCATCATCACATTAACACAGGAATAACCTTACAGCACAAACATTCAGGGATGGTGAAATTATGTATTCTTTCCATTCACCCTTGACTGTGATCTAGGATTATTACAGGAACCAAATAAGAAAAAAATAAAAAGCTGGGCAGCATGAGAAGAGCTTTAAGGTGCCAAATGATGAATAAAGCTGCAAACTTCACGTTCTGGTAGACATGGCAATGCAGAATTGGTTATATGAGCATTTTGCTAGCAATAAACTGAATTTGGGGACAGAGCGAGAGGGGTCTGTAGTTTACCTTTTTCCACGTTGATCAATCTGTTGTACTTGTTTTTTTCTCCTGTTCTTTTTGTCAAATTATTGTGCTCCTCCAAAGCATGTGTGAGACCTCATCTCAAACAGTGCTCTGGTCAGCCAGATTAACAATTTACACTCAAAAAGGCACAAATTAGTGCTGCCATGGTATCCAGCAGAGTGGATCCTTCTCTTGCCAGAGGTACCCATGGAGTACTTGGTTTGGCCAAGCCTTGGGCTGGGAGGGAGATCTTGGGCGTGGGGAGTGAAAGGGAAGCCCATGAGCTCTGAACAGAGCAGGCTTTTGCACCAGAAACCAGAGAAGAACCCGGGGAACAGAGAAGTAGGGCAAAAACTTTATTACTTCAAGAAAGAAGTTTGATAGGTTTTAGAAGTTTTGAAGGTTCTGGGGGACTTGAACTAATTATCAAAGAAGTCCTTTCTATCTCTGTGTTCCTTTGTGTCCTAGATCTTAGTAAAGGCAACCGTGTGTCTCTTTGTGAGGGTCTGTCTTTTTTCTTCTGCTTCAAGAGACTCCTATCTCCTAGAAGGCTGCAAGTTATTAGAGACATGGGAGCATATAGTGTGCTTCAATGAATTTGAAAGCGGAGTATATCAAATATCCTCATGTAGAAAGGCCTTTGAGTGAAGAGTTGTAGCTCAGAATGGAATGTTTTTTATCTGCTGGATTATCAGCTCAGAGTAGTCCTCAGCTGCACCCTTTTTTTCCAGGCAACAGGAAGAGGTCTATGAAATATTCTCAAGTGCCAGGCAAGGTCAATAGCCAACGATATGCTGAAAACAAGGAGTGTGCCTTTGGCAAGCTTGATTGTCTAAAGGATGGCCTGGATTCAGAGAGCAGGCACCTGATGATTGCACTTACTTAGCACTTGACCATAAGTGCACAGTCCTTTCCAGGAGAAAGTTTTGGAGTTTGAGAAAAGTGACACGGCTGTGTTTATGCAGTGGAGGCAGCTGTGAAGCGTGCTGTCTGTTCTGACTTTTATACTGATCATGAACCAGGATTTTTGGAATGGGGAAGAATCCCCCTCATCTCTTCCAGGGAAAACAGCATCTTGGTTTTGACATTAGATTCTCCCCCAGTCACTTGCTGCTCACTGAAAAGGTATCAACAGGGATGTTGTCTCAAGTATCACCTAGAATCCTTGTGCTCCCAGGCCTTTCAACTCCTCCTCAGACTGGCTCCAAGCCCTGATATGAAAGCCCTGCCTGCTTTCTTTCAGTCCATCAGCTCCATATCTCTTTGGTCTTTGGATAGCAGTCCTCTGTCAAAAACCCAAATGTCCATTCCACTTTGGATCCCACAGAAGGTTATCCAAAGTGAAGCGTTTGGGGTAAAGAGTTTTGGGGTGAAGGAACAGGCATTTTGTACAAAACTGGCTCTGTGCACGTGGCAGGACTGGGGAGGAACAAAAACCTCTTTATTCACCTACAGGTGGATCAAATATGTGGCTTGCTTTCATCTTTTCCTGGGGAAATACGTCCTTTGATAAGGGGAGGTGTGTGTCTATTACAAGACAGCTTTATGTTATTCAGGGCAAATGGGATGACATTGTGCATCAGCAATGAGCTCAAGCAGGAATATCAGAGGTCCCAAATGCTTTAGATGAATTACCCTTGGAGAGTGGCCATTACCCTCTCCACACGTCGCGGGTGTTGATGTACAGAGGTTTAACCCAGCGTTCTTCTGTCAGGTCATCAATATATGACATTGAATCTGCATCAGAGCTGGATACAGAGTGAAGTTTTCTTAAAATCAATGTAAAAAAAAAAGCCTCTAAACCATATTTCTTTAAGACAAGAGCAATGAAAAAACACGCTTTGCTGCGTAAGGGTCCTGTCTTCTCCGTGTTTTGTGTCATATCAATCTTGGCTTTTGCTATTTCATTAAAATTCCCAAGCGGTCAGAAGGTTGTTGCTTAATAGATTTAGCATTGGCTGGCTACATCAATACTGTGTTTAGTCACATTTGTTTTACTGGGGACATCTGTGCAAAGAGTTTAGCAAATATATTCATTCATTTGAGAGGAACCTGGTGCACTTTGGACCTTGACTGGATGGTGGTCTCGTGTACCTCAACATTTCCTTCAGTTTGAGGCAGCTTCAAGGGAGTGTTTTGCCTCAAGTGCCTCTGTAGCTCAAAATATTTATTGCAAAAAAGAATTTCAGCTTTTCTTCCAGCTGATAATTTCCTTTTTGTGGTGCTGTATGGAGACATAGAATACACAGTTCTTTCTGTGAAAATATGGATATGGTTTTGTCTTTCTCTGTTGACTCAGAAGAGGGAAATGCCCCAAATATCAGAAATTCCCATGGGATGGAAATCCAGACTGTTTTTCTGATGGTGACCTTGCAAAATGCAGCGTGTGGGTGTGATAGGCACTGCTGTCCTCATTTTAATCCCAGGTTTATGGGAAGTCTTGCTTGGTGGTTGAGCCCCAGAAAGCTATAAAGAAGCTTTCAGAGAACTCAGGCATTAGTATGCTGTGGGGATATAAAGCATCATCAATAAAGGAATAATATTGATTATGTCTCTTAAAGGTGCTTACCTGCAGATATTTTCCCATTTAATTTGAATATTCCTTTCCCTTCCTTTTCCCATAAGTAGGTGTTAAGCTGTTTCAGACACAGATATCAGAAATACTCATTGTGTCAAATCCGTGTGACATCATCAGGTTTGTAGCAAAAGGTGTTTGGGTGACAGAAGGAACCTGATCTTTCTGACATTCAGGTTCATCCTACGACCCCAGCCCTGGCTGCTCTTTTCCACAGCTGGAGAGAGCATTTCAGCAGTCTTTGGGAACAGCAGAGACTGGAGAAAAGTATCCAGAGAGCAGAAAGAAATAGATGCAAAATGAAATTGTTGTGACTGTCTGTCTCTCAGGTTGGGGGAGGAGCTGAACAGAATCTGAACTCTGCCCCAAGAACAGGATGCAATGAAAATGAGGAGTGTTCAAGGCTCTTTTGCATGTTTTCTTGTGGGCAGTGTTGAGACATGCCACCAGTGTAATCTCCATGCAGTCATGGGTCTTAGATTTACCCTGTACCTTTTGTTGAACCACACTGCCCTAGCACGGTGCCAAAACTGTAGGGGAGTCTATTGTTTGGCTTCTTTTTCATTTTTTTTTCCTTTTCTATCCAAATGAAAATGCAGTGGAGACAGGCCATTTCATAGCCTGCCATTCTTCTCTTGTGCCTTTTTTTTTTCCCCCTTTGAAGAAAGTCTAAATTTAAAATATCTGCATGAATGTTTGGTCCTAGGCTGAGTTAGAATTGCACACCTTTTTCCAGAGAGTTTGAACACTTAAAACTGAACATGCCAAATAAATCTGACTCTAAAACTTTGTTTGCACTGCATTACTTCCTGCCCTGTCCAATTTAAGAATAGCAGCAACAATAATAATGACACCATTCAAGAAGTTTCCCAAGCAACTCCCATTTACAAATACAGAGGTGGAAATTACTTGTTGCTGATTTAAAACTTACTGTTTGAAAACACCTACAGACACACCCAAAATGTTTGATTCAGCTCCAGCTCTTAAAATGAAGAGTCTTTTCCCCAAAGCATTTTTTTGAGTGCAGAATACCACAATATCAGAAACACTTCTTTTCCTTTTTCTATCAATTTAGCTCTGTGTCACATTTCTTTTCCTTGTGGGTTATGCTCTTGAAAGATGTAAGAAAGAAATATATCCCAAGGAATATAAAGAAGCTTTCTCACTATCTGTTGCTTCTGGTGTAACTGGCTGAAATGTGATGAGAAATATATTGTGTTTGACCTGAAATACAAGGAAATTCAGCTCCAAAATTAATAACTGTGGAGAATCCAGAATCAGGATATTGTGATGTATACTGGACGTCTGCATCTCTGCAGACACACTGGGAATAAAGCACATTCTATCCTGTCACAGCAGAATCCATGAATCAAAGCTCAGGCTAAACCTGTTGCTGGGGCATCCTCTTGCACCAACAACCTCAAACCAAATCCTTCTGTCTCAGTATCCCTTCCATCAGTAAAACCATTTATCCTTTAATTTGTAAAATTGAACGAAATCACTGTTTTCCAAACAAAATTTTGTTTTCATTCAGTAAATTTAATTTTACTTTTGCCTTTTTGTTTCTGAAAGGGGGAAAAGCAAACCAGTGAGGGAGCAGAAACCTTTGTGATGGGTTGACAATGCTGTATGTGGCAGTTGGCCCGAGGACCTTCTGATGCCAGTTCATTTGGCCCTAGAAAAGGGTCTAATCACTTTGGCAGCTCTTCTGTTTTGAGGCAGCAGGACTGCAAAATGTTTTTTTTTACCTGCCCCTTTCCTGGGAGCTGCAGCATCCTTTGATGCCAGCTCCAGCACCGTGTGTGCTCTCTTGTGGTGAAAGCAGAGGTGCTTTGTGATCAGTTTGGTGTTACTGTTTTTAGTTGTTGGTATTAAATGAATTCCACCTAGGTCTCTGTAACTGTAAAGCTTTGGATGGGAAAATGGGAAATAGCTGGAGCTCCTGGCTCTACACCACTGTGGATGCAACGTTGGTCCTTGTGAGATCCCTCTTCCCTTTCCATCCTTAGGCAGAAATCCCATCTACCCTTTGACAAGTTGTTTTGGTATAGAAAGGGTGGAGCAACATTGGGAAAGAAAGTGACCTTTCCCTTGTGAAATCACTTTGTTCCTATTACACCTTTTTTTTTTTTTTTCCGTACTCATTTCTACCATGGTTTATATGAGTGCCTCTTCTAAATGCCAGAGCAGCAATAGCCATTTTAAATATGGTTGCAATTTCATGCCCCCAAATTTCCTCCGTTATCTTTAATCTTTGATCATTACAGCCCCTCAATATAGCTTTTTGGTAAGCTGCAGTTTTTTATGTTACTGCTGTTTAGAATTAACTGGTCTGCTTCCTAAAAAGCCAAATGTTTAATCAATACATATCCTACTGTGTATAATAAATACATTTCTGCCATCATTTTTGAAGAGAGGATGCTTTTGCTTTGAGCCAAATTGTTTACAAAATGGCAAGGAAGGTATTTTGGTTTTTGGGCTGGTTGTTTTTTTTCTTTTAATAGATGCTTAATGAGATAGGGCCAACCGGTTGATCAGAGCAGAGAAGTGGTATTGAAATTCAGAGGTGGGGTGGGGGGGAGAAGGCTTTTACATGAATTAGTTAATTTTGAACATTTGTTACATTAGCATTCGCTCCACTTCAGCCGATTCATTTCTTTGGATTGCATTTGTTTGCTGGGTAATAATTTGATAATGCTGCAATAAACTAAGCATTAAGAAGTGGTTTCGTGTACTGGAGTGTGCAATAGGTAGGTAAAGTTGTTGTTCGTGGCTCTTTTCCTAAACTTTGGAAGAAAAATCCCATTTTAAACTTGTAATAGCAGAGGCTGATTACTTCCCATCAACTCACTGGCTTCCAGGGCAGAATTTTCAGGCTGGTTATTGCGTGCACTGCTCTACTATAAAGTACAAGGTCTGAAAATTAAGGTTGGACCATAAGAAATTTAATCTGCAATTTTATAGGTCTCTAATCCAACGGTTGTTTTGTATTTCAGGCTCCAAGTATATTATCAGGGTTTGGGGGAAGTTTGTAGTTTTTATTCTTTTGGGCTTGAGTTATAATTATTTATTTGTTTGCAGTGTCTTTAAATTATATTGAGGATTACAGCCAGGAAAATATTGATGCTTTTTCTCCCCTTCCCACCCCGTACTATAGATTAGAAACGGTAAACAAAGTTGTTACACACTGAAGAATAAAGACTTGGAACGTGCTTCAAAAGGAGTAATTTACTTGGAGCTGGATGTCCTATTTAATCCTGTAAGTTGAAGTATTTTCTTTTTGCTTATCACTGGTGCAAGAAAAGTGCGAATCTGAAGGACGAGGGTGGGGGTGATGCTTTTAAAACCAGGAGCCAAGCCAGGAAAGTCCTGTCCCCATTGCATCTGGTGGTGGAGGGATGTTTGATGTTGTGAGTTAAGAAGGTTTGGGCTATCAGAGCTGTGGCCCCTCCAGGTCAGGGACAGAGAAGGGACATTTCTGGAGGGACAAATAACCTCCAGAAAGCACCTTAGGAAGGAGGTGCTGATTGCTGCAGCCACAGCTTCAATTGCAAGAGCCAGAAAAGGGCCAGGTTCATTTTATTATACATTACTTTTAACACCTACTTCTCCCCCAAAAAGCTGACCCAGGATGTTCTCTTCCCGGGGTGTTGACAGGAAAATTAATGAGGCATAGACACAGTGCTTAGTTTTTAGGTGGCTGAGTCAGTCTCAATCGCTTATGCCCTCCAGACTTTTACTGAGTTTAACTCCTATTTATTAAGGCCATCGTGGGCTGTGCCACAGCTCTGCTCCTGCTAAAGTGAGCCAAATTTAACTTGCCTGCATTTTCCTTAGCAGGATCATAAAATGGTTTGGTTTCCAAGGGACTCTAAAGCTCATCTCATTCCCCCCGCCCTGCCATGGGCTGGAGCACCTTTCCCTACACCAGGTTGGTCTGAGTCCTGTCCACCTGAGTGTTTCCAGGGATGGGGAATCCACCCTCTCTGGCCAACCTGTGCCAGTGCCTCACCATCCTCATTGTAGAAAATACAATGCATTAAAAGCAACTCCTGTGTCACAGAGACTCTGGAAAGACTGAGAGACGCTGAAATTCCTAATCTTCCTGAACAGCGCTGCTGCCATGAAACTGAAATAACTCCTTTAAAACTACATCGTGTTATTTTTATGGGTTTGGTTTTTTTTTTTCTTCTTTCTAGATAAAAGCAAGTATTAGAACATTCAAGCCCCGAGAAAAGCGCTTTACTGAGGAGAACCGCAAATTTTCTAAAAAGGTGAAAAACTGTGTCTGGGCTAAGCTTTTGCATCTGTTTCAGGGGAGATTTGAATTGCTGTAGCACGGCTGCAAGAACAAAACCTATTTATGCATAAAATGCTGAACACATGTAAATTCAGTGTATTTCTGTATATATTAAAAGGTTTGTTTGTGTTAACACGAAATTGCTTTCTGATCTGGCTTGCATCAGTAGTTCTGCTTTGTGCTTCAGAGTGGGGAAAATGATAGCTGTGGATTTTGCACAGTTCGCAGCACTTAAAGCTCAATGAGAGCCTTATTCCCTTCTTCGTGAAGGAAGAAACCAGGTCTAAATTCCTTATGTAAAAAACTCCATAGGATTTTATAAGAATGGCCAATATTTTTTTTTAAATCAAGAGGCCCTATAATAAGTCTAAAAATCCCTATATATTACTATGGACTAGTCCAAAACATGTAGAAAAGAGGAGCAGACTACATTCTCTGTCCCTTTTCCTGAGACATTGGTGTATTTTAAGAATTGAATGTGGATAGAAGTAGGTTTGTGTAATAGTTCGGGTTTTTTTTTTTTTTAGTTTTGGCATCAGTTTGTGCCTTTTTTCTTGGTTTTTTTTTTGTAAGGGATGAGGAAAATCTGGAAGATTTGGGTGTAATCAGAAGGCAGACAGGAGCTGGTGAATGTGTCTGAAATAGAGGCTTTATTTGTAATATGTGCCCCGGCGTGCATTTGTAGCTTAAATTATCCCTGTTTCTGAAGCAATAGTAGGAGATATTAGTGTGTTTGATTAAACTCCTCTTCTCCTCCCCTCCTCCCACTCAATATTTATCAGATCTTATCGAGAAATGTTGATCGCGTGAAAAAAATCACCATGGCAATATGGAATACAATACAATTCCTTTGGAGCTGCTTTCTCTGGGAGTCCACGGTAAAGAGCCTGACAGCATTTGTGGTAAGTGGATTTCTTCTTTTATTGCGTGGGGCTGAGTGATCCAAGATCTGGAGTGGGGCTGAGTGAGCTCAGATCTGGAGTGTTCCCATCGCCTTCCTCCCCACCAGCGCCAAGCCCGGTCTTGTTTGCTGTTGTTGCTGTTCTGTGGCTGTAGGGCAGCTTGGGCCACACTGGGCCTGGTGGGGATGGAAATTAGACCTTCAGGAGCAGCCTTTCCTCTGGCTTGGAGCAGAGGAATTCACCTCCTGCATGGAGCACCGAGGATGCCCGTGTCCGTGGTGGGTGATGCCACCATGCACAGGCTGTAACTGTGTGGCGACTCTGGAAGTTTTTAATTCCTTTTAATTTGAAACATGGCAGCTGGGGAAAGGAAAGGCAGGAGGTGGTGGCCAAGAGGGTGATGTAGGGAGATGCTTTTGATCTCGGTGATGCAGTGAGCTGGTGGGTGTTGTCCCTTCCATCTTCCATTGCAATGAGGCATCACTTCACTGCAGGTTATCAGTTCCTGCTCTGCCTGTGTTGGCATTGCCTGTTGCAAATATATTCTCCTGGCTGTAATAATACATTGTTTAAAAGAGAGAAAACAAAAAAAAAAAAAAAAAGGAGAAGGCTGGTCAGTGAGTTCTACTGCACTCTGCAAAAAAAAAAGGCCAAATTCTCCACCTGCCTATCCCGCTTTTCATCTCTCTCCTTTTTCCTTTTGGTAGTAAACACCCCATTTGCAGTTTTCTCATAATCCACTCAAGCACAAAAAGATTTTGCTGGCTCTTTATTCTGCGGTGTGACATTTTCTTCGTGCTTGAAATGTTTGGCATGCCATTAAAGGTTGCAAAAATCGTTTTGTGGTGGTCCAGCATGCAGAAAGAAAGTTTTTGAGTTGAGTGTTTATTAAGCAATACAACATCCACTACTGCCTGTGAATTGTAAGGTGCTTAAAGGCTTTTTTAAGGTAAACTCTTCAGTGTATTTGCCACAGATGGGTAAAGTAGACCAATCCTTATTGAAAGAAGCTTCAGAAGGAGGACAGAGGAGCTGCCTTCACCCTGTGGGTCAGAGGGATGGCTGTCAGATGAAGAGGGTAGGATGAAGAGGGTCTTTTCTATCTAATTTTTCGTCTTCCTGTTTCTTGAAGTTCATTCAGAAGATATCATCTTTATATGTATTATATATAGTTGATGGCTGGAGAGCAGAGTGGTTGGTACCTCACTGAAGCAAGAGTGGCTGTGCAAAAGAGTTCTGTGATTGTGTCCAAGGGAATCAGATGCTGGGGCTGGAAGGAGAGGGTAAAATCCCAGTAAGCATGTCAAACCACCATTGTACAACAGCAATCTAAGCACATATTTAGAAGGATTGCTCTTTTTTTTCACCAAAGAGCTTGTGGAGTTACAGCTGTCAAGTTCAGTTTTCCAAACCTAGGAAAAGTTTGGAAGGGGTGGAGAGGCAGAAGAATAAGATGTGAAAATTAGTCTTTTACAGAAAAAGGAATTTATTCCCAGTGAAAAGGAGTATGAGCAGGTTACAAGTTACAGGTTGATAACATCTTTACTGGATACCATAATACTCCTGGTTTTCTGAAAGGGAATGGGTAAGGGGAAAGGAATAAAAATATTCAACTCTTAAGAATAATTACCACAGGCTTCTTCTACAACCCAAAATTTAAGTCTGTCTGATTTTTCTTACATGGAAATAATTCAGCTCTGGCACTAAAAATGAAATGCTAATTATATATCTCCCTCTCACTATTTCCAGCGTGAGTGTTCATAGTATTGAGAATACGCACACAGCACAGTAGGTGCAGCATCCTTCCCTGCCCAGTCTGTGTGGAAAATCCTCTCCTCATGTGCTGGTTAAAAGATGAGGAGGTGAGGAGGGTGCACAAAGCTTCTCTACCCATTTTTCAGCTGGGTTCATGAAACCCTCATTGGTAGCTTCGATGCCAGTTAGGCTCTCAAACTAGAAAATGTGGGTTTTAAAAATTATGTTTCCTTCCAGATGATGTCCCTCGGGCCCCTGGCAATTACCATTTTGATCTGGTATTTCCCTTGGTTTTCCTCTACAGGTAACCCATACTCCTTCTTCCAAGGGGGAATGAAGTGAGGGCGGAGGAGGAAGACAAGCAGACAGTGTAATCACGAGAGCCTTGTTTTCCTTCAGCAATCCGACAAAACCCACTGCCAGACAGATAAAATATTTGTGAGGCTGTCAGAAGACAAGCAATAGCCAGGGACATGGAATCTTTCACCTTCCTGTTTTAGTCTTCTCTCCCCATTAGTGTGGCAGCTCGTGTGTGTGACGAGGACATCAGCTGCTTTTGGGGGTGTAAGAGAAAAAGAGGGGCAGGTAAAGAGGGGGGGAAACAGAGGACAGCACAGGCAGGACACACAAGTGAATGAAAGAAATGCTCTCACTCTGTTTCCTCATTTGTAAGATTCATCATCCCAGGCTAAATTTCATAATTAGGATGTAGTGGTGAGAGGAGACAGTCCAAGAACATGCGAGTAGATGAATTTTTTTGTGCTAGAAAAATGTAATCACATTTTTCATCAGCGTTCTGTGCTTTTAATCTGATGATTTTTCGTCTGAGTTAATTGTATAGGCACAGAGGACACTGGGCTCTGATGAAGCACATGTAAAATCAGAATTATTTCAAGCTTAGAGGCTTAGGAAAGAGGGTTGAAAGAGAGGTGAGATGAAGAGCAGGATTTCACTTTTGGTGGTGTTTGCCCTGTGCATAAAGAGTTTGGTGGAAATGGTGTTAGACAACTAGAGAAACCATCCTGGGTCAGAGGAAAGGGTCACACACACAGGATTTTTGGGTTCTTTATAGTTTACCTCTCTTCACTGGTCTGGTGTGAAGAATGTCACACATGGTTGTGTGTGCCTGGGAATATCAGGAATACTCCCCCCATGTGAAAAATGTTGCCTGTAGAGTTGACAGTGTTCATGTACCAAGAGATACCTTTAAGCACTTTGTGTATACTTCTCCATCAGTTCAGGGTTTGGGGGGATTTGTAGATGTTTAAGACCAAGAAGACCTTCAAACATTGCTTTCTGTTTAATCTTGGTACAGTTATCTCTGTGTGCAACCAGTATGTTGTGTTCTGATTAAAACATACATCACAAAAAGCTCTTTATTTTGAAGGTACCTGGACACATAGTCCAGTACATCCCTGTATGGTCCTTCTCGTGTGCCTGACACACTTCACACCCTACCTTGGACAATTTTCTACCAGTTTGCAGTCTCAATGTTGTCGTTTTAGCCTGCTCCTCTTCACTCCTTCCTCATCACACTTTTCCCCATTGAGACATCACTTCCACACACAAAATGCTGGAGCTGTGTGGTGTAATGTGCCTGGGGGAATGTCTGCTCACAGCTCAGTGTGTAATGATTATAACCTCTTTGTTTTTCCCACTCATGCATACAAAAAACTTGTTTTCTTACCTTCCTGTTGCACACTTAAACCAAATTTTTGAACCTTCCTTCTGTATGCAAACACTCCCTGCCTGCTCTGCTCCCTCTTTGCTGGTTGTGGAAGTCTGTAATAACCAAATCATTCTTACTGTATTATATGTATTCTTAAAATATTTAAAAGTTAATTTTAGTCACAATGATTTTCATGAGGAATTATGCATCATTGCACATTGTGCTTGTGATTTTATACAACATAATTACACCTTCTATTGACAGTTTTCTCTGCATTAATGGTAATTATGCCATTTAATGAAATCACAGTAATTGCATTAAAAAAAAATCTGGTGCAAATTAAAAGGATATATTGACTGGAATTTTTACTATCATACATATATATTTCTAAAGTTTGTATGATAGTTGCAAGAGACGTTGACAGGATCAGGCAAACGATGGGAAACCAGGCACCAGAGCACTTCTGGTGTGACTGGCAGGGCTGCTGCTGAATTCCTTCAGGGTCCCTGCACACTCACCCATGCCAGAACACTTCATTTTCACTGGCAGCATTTCCCACTCTATCAGGTTTAGGTTTCTTGCTGATGCAGGCTGCTGCCAGGGTGGGGACAGGTGGGAGTGATTTTTCCAGCTCAGCCCTTGCTGGCAGCCAGGACCAGCCAGACAAGGAATGCAGCAGGCACAGGCAGTGTTTATTTATTTTGCAGTGACATTGCACTGTGTCTACTAATTATTTTATGATGGCTTAGTACTGGGAGGAAGGGGAGGAATGTGTGGTGATGCAGCATAATGTGTAGGGAATGTGAGGTTTGTGGTCAAACTCACTGCAGCTATTTAATGGGGGGAGCTGGCAAAATGACAGGTCAGGGTCATTTTGGAGCACTTTGGGCTTCCCAGAAAACTGGCTGATGCAAGAATAAGGGGGCTCTTGGGGTTGTGGGTGCAGCAGCACAACCCAAATCTAAGCTTTTGTGCTCCTTGCTGCAGAGGTGGGATTTTGTCACTCTTCTCCATTGAGATCTCCAAAGCTCTTTAAACCCAGAAGGATGCCTGGCTTTTGGCACTGGCCCCTTGGGCTGTGGGAACTTGGAAGGCTGAGCAGCCCCAGGGCTGGCTGGGTGAGGCTGCAGGGATGTGCATTGCTCTGACACTGCTTCAGGTCTAACCTGGGGCAGGAGCAGAGAGAGAGAGAGGACAGAGCCTGCAGCCTGTGAACTTGGGGGCATCTCTGCTGAGTGTGTGATTGAACACTCTGCCACTCCAGCTCCTGATACAGGAGCTGGATCTGAGCCCAGCTAAACTCATCTCAGAGAGAAGATACCAATCATCTTATTAGACATGAGCAATTTTTGATCCCTGTTGAGCTGGCTGTATTTATAGTGATGAACTATGGGCAAAAGGCCATTTGCTTGTTGACAGTGTCCTCTAAAATTGCTAATTGCCTATCAGTAAGAGGGAAATGTTCTTTATCCCCTCAGGAAAGATATTTGTTAACTCAAAATCTGAACCTTCTGGAGTTTACTTGGGGTAAACCTCTCATTCTCTATGTGGACAAGTGTCTCCTGCATGTTATGGTTTGGCTTTCCAGAGCAAAGCACAAAATGTTCCAGCCCTGTTTGTACTGAGCATAATTCAGCACTGGACATGACAACAATATATGAGTAAAACATCCAGTTTAACTCCTGCATTGTTTTGCAACACAGTGATTTATTTTATTTCCCCCTTGATGGGAGGGGAGTTACAGATCAATAAGAGGAAATTCTTGGGATGAAAGTTTCACAGGGAACATGAGAAATCTGTGGAGAAGGGAGACCAGTAGCAGCTATGGAATAAAATAGAGACTGAGTCACCAAACCTCTCTTGCACTTCTGGCCAACCAAGCAGAGGAGAGAGGTTTAATTTAACTGAGTATTTACCAGTAGGTGGTAATAAGTCATTCTTCTGTAGGGTGGGGAAGCAAGATGTGCTCCCACATGAGTTCCCCTAAAATATTTCTTGTTTTCCCTGTGGATTGTCTGCTAATTTTGAGCAAGCAGTTCCCTGATACAAAGCACAAACCACCGTGCCATGACTACATGTGTAACTGATGAGAAGGATATAGTCTTTTTTCCTAACCCCCCATTTTTTTTTTTTTCATGCTCCCAGCTAAAGATGAAATATAAATCATTGTTCCCAAGCTATTTGGGAACAGCATTAAAGTAATAGTAGATTAAAATGTCTCCACACTAAAAAGCTAAATAAAATGAATAGATGTAATCCTAAAGAGAGAAGAATGAGTATTCTTCAAACACTGAATAGGGAACTTGGAAGAAGAAAAAAAACTAAAAAACTTAAAAAAAAAAAAAAAAGGGAAAAAGTATTAATGCAAAAGAGATGGTCTTTACATCCGCTTTACTGTGGAGCTTTTGCTAAGGGCTGTTCTCAGCCCATTTGCAGCTTGTGTTTTGCTTCAGTTTTAAAGAAGCAGTCGGCAAAGGAACGAAGGCAGTTTCTATTTAAATAGGGGAGCTGTAAAATAACACTTCTACAGAAATTCGTTCATGTTCAGGCTAGAGCTGGTGCTGGAGGAGCAGCAAGAGGCAGGTTTCTGGAATCTGACCTAGTAAGTAATTCTTCAGAGCCCCCAACATTTCTTCACCCTCTTTCCCTCCGCACACCCCCGGCAAAGGGCACATCTTTAAAAATCGCCATCCGGAGCTCCAGCGACAAGGCTGGAGTGGAGAGGTGTGTGCGTGTTTTTATTTCGGGCTGTTACATGCCAGTAAAAAGTATTTTCCTAATGACGCAGGAAGCGCTCACATCCTGCCTTTCCCCCCTCCTGTGCAAAGGCAGCAGCTCTGGCTGCAAAAGCCGTCAGGAGCACGGTACCTGACACAAGTGGCTGCTCGGATGAGAAACAGCCTTCTCCAAGACAATTAAAGGAGATGGTTTCACCCCCTTTTCCCCCAGCAGTTTTTACATTTCCCACTATTATTATTCTTCCGCGGTTGGTGGGTGGGGGGGGATACAATTTAAGCCTGGGATCCCAGACTTTGCTTTGCTGCAGCAGTTAAAATTCCTGGAATAGCAACACTGATATTGACGATGCTGAGGGAGGCGCAGCAAAGTAAACACATGTTATTTCCAGCTCTTTCAAAAATGCAAGAACAAACAAGGACAAAGTTAATAGGGAAATAACCACTCTGAGCCTTGACAACACAATAAACAATATTTTAAAGCAAAGTTTGAAGCTTTGGAGTCAGGGTGAGATGGAGCTGGGCAGAGACCAGTATAAATATCCCTTTTAACTTTGAAAGAAGATGGATGGCCTTATGTTTCCAGCTCAGGAGTTTTAGGGATTTGCTTCTTACCAGTGAAATGTTCAAAAATAAAAATAAAAGTAAAACTATGTTTTGCATCTGAGGAGTCCGTTTCCTCTGTGTGTGCTTAACAAGGCATTTACCCTGTATTCCCTTGATTTTGAGGATCTTCCTCTTAAATTACACTGTGCTGATATTTTGGAGGCTTTCTGTGTCATGTACTTAGAACCTGAATGCATCACATCGAAATGATTCCCTCAGCCCTGGTAATGAGAGAGACCTAAATCACTGCCTCTCACTCTTTAATTGCATTTTGTTGGCTTTAATTGATGATAAAGCCTTTTAATACCTTGGCTGTGTGTGTGTTAAACTCTGTGGTCCAAGAATTTGGGTAAAAGAGCAGTCCTGATGCAGGATAAGCCTCTGTGCAGCTGGTCAGCAGGAATGGGTATGCAGGCATCCAGTGGAGAATTAAGGTGAGGAGAAAGAAATTCAGCTTTGTTATAGTACCTGGATTTATCCCTAGAAGGTGTTGGTGCTGGGGTAGCTAAATAGATACGTGTATCTGCCACTCTCCTGAACCAGACTGGAAGTGTAGTTTTCATCTCTTTGGCTATTTAATGACAGCCCACAAAGCCAAGATCAAGTGTGGATACATTTTATCTAATAAATAAATAAATAAAATGAAAAAAAAAAAAAAAAAAAAAAGGCAAATGAAAAAGGGCCTAAAAACCTGAAATAAGTGCATCCACAAATCCCTCTGCCTGCCTTTGTGCTCAAGTTGCAACCTGTTGGAGAACTCTGCTCAGCGCTTGCGTTTCCAGCTAATTCGATACCGCCTTTTTATTTGTTTTATTTATTTTATTTTATTTTATTCCCCCCCCCCGGTGGTTGAAGCTTTGCCGTTTGTTTCGAAGCTGTCATTTTTATTAGTCTCCCTGGCTGATCTTTTTTGGGCTCTCGTCAGGTGGTGTGTGTTCTCCATTGTCTGCCTGGTCTTGGCAAGCTGCAGGTCCTTTTATTGCCATATGAGGTGGGCGTGCTTGCAGCAGTAGCCTGTAATTATACCCACCACAGGTGACAGTTACAAGAGCTCTTTGGTAATAATTTTAGCTGCCTGATCTGATGTTTATGAAGAGCAAACCCTCTTTGTGGTCTGGCTGGAGTTTGCTGTGTTGTGCTGTACTTTTCGCCGTTTGATTGATGAAGCCCCTTTCTCTTTTTTCTTTTTTATTTTTTTTAAATTTTTATTTTACTTGTTATTTTTTTCCTTAATATGTAATGTCTTGCGGGTTTCGAAGTCCTGAAGTTTTGCAAAAGGTTGTTGTTGTTGTTGTTGATCCTATGCTGTTTTGTGCTTTTCTTTTTTATTTTTGCATGCCTTGTATTTATTTTGCTTTGTTCAGCACAGTAAAATAATACTCTTGCCCGTTGCTGGGTTTATTTGTGTATTTAACACTGCTGAACTCCTGTGTCTAATGCCTCGCTAGCAGATATTCTGTGTTCTCCCAACTGTGAGAGTAATCAAACATTAGCATTTAGTTAATTATTTATTTTTTATATTTGGCTATTATTTAACTGCTTTAGGAAAGGTAAAAATCTCTCTCCAGGAAGGCAACACTGGTTCCTTTACTCCCCCAAAAATTTGTAAAAATTGGATAATGTCAAAGGTGAATTTGGCTCATGAAGCCTCCATTCTGACTTTAGGAATTTGCCACAAAAAAAAAATGGACAAGGCTGACGTGCCTACTACCTGAAAGCTGGCTTTTCTGTTGTGCTATATTTCTTTTTGCAGTCTTAAATTATTTAGAGGAACTTCAGATTAAAACTCTTGGGCATTTTCTGAATTTTTGATTCTTATCACCAATTCTGGCTTGTAATTCTTCTGAATTGAGTGGCAGATTGAAAACCAAGAGAAATTTATCTGCAATAATTTGCTGTCTTATCTGATCCTAAAGAGATGATCTTCCATGTCAGGATCCAGTCATTTTCACTTCCCCAATTTGCCTGGTGCTTTTTCTGAAAGTTCACTTTATTCATAGACTAGGAATTGCATAAACAAAGATGAAATTAGTATTCTGAGTTGAATGAATGTTGCATCTGCGTGAGACTCATTAAACAGGAGTGTGAGACAGAAGCTACTTACCCACCACTATTGGAAATACCAGAATTTCAGAGGCTGATTTGTAAAATTCCCGAAGCTGGCATGGATTTAGACTCTGCAAGCTGTATGGGAAAAACATACGGCTCAGCCCAAACAAACAAACAAAAACGGCAGGAAACCCAGGGCATGTAGGATGAAAGGGGTCTATATAAGGAAGTGAAACTTCAATTGAAATTAAAAATTCTCATACTTAAGTGTTCTCTTTTTTTCCCCCCAGAGCCACAGGTGTATTGATTTTCTTTCAGTCAGCATCTGCTTGGGTTTGTCTCATTATTCACATTACTTTGACCTGACACCTCTTAGAAAGTACTTTGAAGCACTCAGTTTTACAGGAAAATTGTAGACATTGACTATTATTGCCCATGTCATTGGTGGAAAACCCCTATCAGTATTTTTTTTTTCTTTTAATTATAAAAAGATAGATTATTTTTTTTTAAACATAAATGTAAGCTTAGAGCAGCACTGCATTCCCCTGAAGCGCAGAGGAAGTTTTTATTCTCCCAAAATGAGGGAATAAGTAGAGACGTGTCTGTGGGTGGTTTAAATCACTGTAACTCCATTAGCTTCAGCAAACTTGTGTTATTTAACATCAGTTAAAAAAAATCTACATCCTCGTTTTGGGCAAAAATCCTGTGTGAATAGGATGATCAGGTTTTCTGAGAGGAGGAAAAGCCTGTAGATGGCGATGGACCCTCAGGAATGAGCCAGCTCTGGCATTCAGGCTTTTGTCAGATTTTTCTGGCAGGTTTTCTTTCTCTTGCTTGAACTGTTTTATTTTTAATTTAATTCACCCTTTCTCTCAGTGCTAATGTAACACTAGTTGCAGAAATCATGACAACTGGAAGAAATTTCCTATTTGAAGGTAATGCAACATTTTGGTTTTATGATGGAGGCAGATACACCTTGAGGGATTTCTCTTAAAGCATTCTGCTTGTCGGGCTTTTTTTTTTTTTTTCTTTTTTAAATAAGAAAGAGTTGGATCCTTTACAAGTTCTGAAATAAAAAGAGATTAGTAAAGAAAGCTGCAGAGCAAATACACTTTTTTTTTAAAAAGCCTGTTCTCATTTAGCTTTACTTTTCTTTATTAGCAACTAGGATGTGCTTTAACTTAGAGGTAATTCTTAAGTAACCAGAAAGTTTTTGGGTTGTTTGAGGATAGCAGGAATAGTAAAAATGCCTTAAATTGGGATATGTCCCTTCCATTTCTTTTTTTTTTTTTTAATATATTCAATTGGAAATAAACCTGGAGCAGTGGGATGACTGCAAAATCCCAGAAATCTGATTAGAAAAAAAAAATCTTTATCATTAATTATGTATAGATTTGACTGCTTCCCCAGTAAAGGTTTGCACTGCTACCAATCACATCAATAGAGTTTTGATCTCTTCCCCAACCACTTTGTGAAAATTAAATCTGTTATTCTTAATTGTGGCATCCATACTGTAGTCAAGCTTAGCTGGTTTCTTTTGGTGTTTTTTTTCTGTGTGGTTTTTATTATTATTATTTTTTAAAGGTAGTGTTGTGATTTTGGGAAGTGTTAATAAATATGTAAAACATGTAGTGTTTTGTACCAGTCTAACATGCTGATTTATTTTACCTTTAGCACTATCCGTGTAAAGTCAGCATGTTTACTGAGAGATGAGTGTCAGAGGTGAGCAAAAGTCTTCACTAAAACAGCTTTTAACTACTTTGCTAGCTCAGGTTCAGAACTTTCTACTTTTGTTTTGGGAGAAGTCGCTGTCTTCTGTGCTTCCCTTCAGCTTTCATCTTTTAATGGAAGAGAAGAGCAGCACATCTCTGTATCAAAGCCAATTGTCAGCTTTCATTAGATGCATTCTATTGTTTGTTCAGATTAGAAATAACTGCATTACACTTTGACTTTGAAGGCTTGCTTGTTTTTAAATATACTGGGTGTATGTGACCTTTTTGTCATTTGTGATGCACTTGGCTTGGCAGATTTGAGATACCCATTTCAACAGCAGCTAAACCATTTTGTAATGCAGGTACTCTACAAAAAGGCACTTTTTGTAGGTCTAGAGAAGTAAAACAAAATCCTGCTGCTAATGAAAAATATTAATAGCCTCATTTAAATATTTTTAGCCATAAGGGCACCTCAAATGCATTTCATGGAGGGAGGGGGAGAACCCCCAGTGCTTAAAGAGGCTGCAGCACCCATTTTTTAGCAGTGGATGGGAATCCAGTGCGCTGCTTTTATCCTCCCATTATGCATTGGTCATAGGAGATGTGGCTTCTGTCAGAACATGATGGCAAGGAAGTCTAATTCCATTAAAAATTTGCACTAAGCAAATTTTCTTAAAATGTTTAGAATATTAAATGGGAAATGCATAATTGATACAGTGATATTAGCTTTTTTTTTTTTTTTTTTAAAACTGAACATGCCCATCAGGAATGAGATGATGACTCGTTCCAGCAGTTAAGAAAACTTCCCCAGATACTTCCATGTACACATTTGGGAAAATTATTTGCAATGATATATTTCAATTTCCTTAATAAACTAGACCTGTCTTCCTAATTCCCTTTCCCTTAAGTCCCTCTGCAGGGGTTAAGAAATGAAGTATTTTGAAATTATTATCAGATAACTGTTTCTATGAATAAAAAACTAATCTAAGCTATTTAAAAAAAAAAAAAAAAAGATTTATATTCCAAAGCTGGGAAATAAACAGTGGCAGTAGAAAGGAAATATGAGATTAATAAAAATGAAGACATTTTGCAGAGCTACTCTGGATGGTTTTAATCTTGTTTTGTTTCTTTTTCTTTTTCTTTTTTTTTTTTTTTTCCTTCTTCTGGGAAGTAGTACTTCTGCAGCAGCATGCATTGCAATGAAAGCAGTTCCTGCTTTCTTTTTTGAAAGTTGCCTGAATACTGGCAGAGCCAGTGGTCCTTTAGTGCCCAGTGAATCCTGTCTCACACACTGATACCTATAGTAAGACACACAGAGTGGCGATGAGATCAAATGCTCTGCTTAAAAAGCCTTAGGGAAGCATTATGTGTCTGAGGTCTGATCTATTGTCTGGGAGGTCGGAGAGTGTTAATGCACTCTGCAAAGATTAAACTCCCTCTCTAATTGCTCCAACACTTCCTTAAAGGATTTAAACAGTCAGGAAAGGTGATGCTCCTTGTCAATTTTTTTGTCTTCTGACAGCTGTTGAAGTTTATCTGTCTTTCCATGGAGACCACTAGATCATGCAAACCAAGCAGTGGCCAAAGCAAAGACCCCAAATTAGGACTGAGGGCAATGAATGCTACTATTTACAGCTATTTCAGCTTTTAAATACTCATAAGTCCTGAGACCAGGCTTGCTCCCACATTGTCATGCCACTTACTTTTGGTTATAGGAGCTCCTGAAGTCCCATGAAAAGTTTAACTGCTGAATTTGATGAAAAGTCACCCTTTAAATTTGGAAATGCTCACGTTGTGGTCTCCATCCCTTATTGCTGGGCTGGTGCTTCTCCAGCACATCTCTGTGGGACCAAGTCTGGCACTCACAGCCACAACTTCTTTATCCCAGGGCACTGCCACATCTCAGCTACTGTGAGGCACTCTGCTATTTACTCCCAAAATTTTCCTCTCCCTCATTAAGTCTGATTAGCATTTTATTGGTCCACAAAGCCTGAAACAAAAATTTCCTCAGAAAGCTGGTAAAGCTCAAGGCAGGAAAATTGGGTTTTTTTTGGCTTCTGAACCAGAATGTCCACACTGACAAGTGCCTGACCTCTGTCACTGGTTTTTTGAAGCAAAATAGAAATTTGCCCAGTAGATCAGAATCACTTAAAAGAACCAGTTTGTTATTTGGCAGTCTAGGTATTTGAAATAGCTTACGTTTGCAAAGGATGCTGCTTCTGCTTGGAAAGTACCTTAAGGGCAAGGGATGGAAAAAAAAGGTGAAAGTTACTGAGAAAGGAGAAGCACGGCTCCACCCCAGGAGAACTTGGGAGATTTAATATTTCTGCAACAAGGCTGTGGTACCTTCAGGTTCTCAGTAGGGTAACATTGCTGTAACAGGAGTGGAATTTGACCCATCTTTTTCAAAATGCCCGTTCCTGTTTCACAGACAGACGTGAGTGTGTCCTGTTTCACTGCAGCTCACACAACGTGACAGGTCCTGCTGACCAGAGAGCCACCCTGTAGTTATTTTTTCTGGTGGATCAGAAGCTTTTCAATTTGGTGGTGTCTGTGTTTTTGCTAGTCTTGCAGCATCTAAATGTGTTTGGTGTGTCGAATCCATTTCACACATAAACGTATAAATATGACCTATATAAATATACATATATTCAATGCTTCTTTTCTAGACTCTGAGCAGATGAGTAATACAGCTGTTCAAAGGAGAAAAGGATTTTTTCTTTCTTTCTTTTTTTTTTTTTTTTTAAAAGCCCTCTTGGCTCTGAATCGGAAATTGAGGAGCAGAATTCATCAAGTGTATTCTGATCGTTCTCAGATGGGTAGTTCCTCCTTCCCTTCCTGCATAGCATGTTCCTTTGCACTGTTGCTATATTACATGAAATGTTTCATCTGTATATAAAAATTAAAAATTCAAACAAAAATCTGGCCCACATGAAGAACAGGCCCTTTGGGCATATGGTTCATTATGCATATTCGTTTAATTACTAAAACACTTGGGATGTCTCTACTGCCCTTGCTTTCAACTTGTAAAGTTGGATCTGTTCTGCAGCACAGAATATGTTGAACAGGCATGTGTCATAAAGGACTTCAGTTTTCTCCTACTTCAAACTCTATATAATAATGTTCTTGGCTGAATTGTTAGAACTTACTGATTATTAGTTCAATCCACTGCATCAAAACAGCATTTCGGGATCTCTTTTCTCTTAATACCTTCTCTAACCCCAAAAAAGCAAGTTTTTTACAGTGGTTCAGAGTTGTGTTTAGTGTTGAAGTAACGTGAGACTCAGGATTTAGATTTCAGGCACATTCCCACAAAGCACCTAAAGCTGCATGTTGAAGCTGTATAACTTTTATTAGCTAGGAAGGGATTGCTGTGATAGTGTGACTTTAATTGATTTTCAGGGCAAACAGGTGGTGATGGTTTAGGCATCCCCCAGTCTCCTGCCATTCCTAATTTGGAGTTGCACATATAATAGCTTTATTAAAATAAACAATCTTCTCGCTTTAGTTTTACCTGAACAGCTGCCTGAAATTGCGGGAGTCTTGTAGGGTTTTTTTTTTTATTTATTTTTTTAGTTTGTTGTTTTGTTTTGTTTTTTTTTTTTTTAAGATTATCCTTTGCTTTGGAAAGCAAGATGCTACAGGTCTGCTAGTGGCAAATCTCTATTACACAGTCATGCTGTCAGTATACAGGGGGTGTTTTTGTGTGTCACTGCTGTTAGCTTACAATGGTAACATATCCAGGGTATAATTACAGTGAGCCTCAGTCAGCTTCATGCATTTGTTCTGTAATGCAGCAGTTTTGTCACACTGCAGATTATGAACCTGCTGCAATTGTTTAAGTGTTGTGCAGTCACACTGTGCCTGGTGTCCTGGGTGTGTGTCAGGTGTGGGGAGGGCTGGGGTTCAGTTCTAAACTGAACATTTCTCCTCTTCACTGTGGGAATTCTATCCCGGGCACGTGAAGAGAATTTCTGGGCTCTGGCATGGGGCTGTGTTGGGGAATCCCAGGTACAGCTTAAGGACAGAGAATAAATAATCTGCAGTTCTTTGCCTGAAAGGATATCATCTCACTGCTTTATATGTGATTTAGAGGTGTTTTTAGATTTCTGGGTTTGTGGTGTTGGTTTACTGGTTTGTTGGCGTGGGATTTTTGTTTTGTTTTGTTTTGTTTTTGTTTTGTTTTGTTTTTTGTTTTGTTCCTTTGCTCTGTTTCAGTCTGGAAATGTGTTTTTAGGACTGGAGGTTTTGGAAAAGTGGGTACCAGGCAGTTTTGCACCAATAGTGTTACAATCATCTATTCCTCCTTTACTGCCAGGTTCTACAAACCTGGGTTTTGATTTTTTTCTTTTTCCCCCTGTGCCATAGCTGGAGATGCCAGGGAAGTAGCCTTATGTGGGATTCTCACTGAACACAATCTAATTTAACATGCTTGCTTTATTAGACAGCCCTTTTCCCTTTACTCATTCAGCTCTAATTTACACCATGAACATGAAGGAGGAGTCATTAAAGTAGTTTAAACATATCATTTAAGACTCCCATTCATTACCAATTGGAACCCAGTTGAGAGCCCAAATTTAAGAGCACTTCCACCACCACTCCTTCCACTGCTCAACAATTGCATCACCATCTGTCCCTTGCTGCCTGTGTTTCTCAAAATGTTAACAAATACATCTCCAAATAAGTGGACATTCGTCAGCTCAGCCAATGATAATTTTTTTCATGACCCTTTTAAAGTGTTCACCTTATCCAAAATAAATAAAATTTGCCTACATTTTGCCTTCTTTTAAATAGCACAAATGTTTTTTTTCTGATGCTTTTTGGAAGAATTATCTATTATAAGATCAAGCTTTTAACTTGCACGATGCTTGTCTTCCCTGGAAATAGATTATAACTTTGTGCATGAGAATAATTCCAGAGCTATGACCCTGCTGATAAACAAACCAAAACATTAGAATTAAAAATGACCATTTAATTTATCTACGATGTAAAACAACAGATTTTTTTTTTTTATTTTATTTCCATTCCTTCTTTGCTTTGGGATCTTCTCCAGTCACCTTAGTCTGTGATAGTAACTCCTTTAGAAACAGCATGCAGATTTATTCCCCTGGCCCATCCCCACAGGATTACCCCAAAACATAGAAAACTGTTGTAATTTTTTTTTCTCCTTTTTCTTTTTTTTTCCTGATTTTAAGCTTTATTGCTTGAGGGTCTTAACTGTATTTTACTTGGCACAGAAAATGTAAAATACGTTAGATAGAAGCATGAGGGAAAAATTAGACCAGTCAGCATGTTGGCAAACAGCAATTCCTTCAGTGTCTGCCGCCTAAAAGGATTTGAAATCTCTTACTCTGAAACTGTTGTAAGTATATAAATATAGAACCCAAAACTCGTGTTGTAGCTGATTTTTTTTCTAACCTCTTGGAGGGATTAGGGATAAAGTAGGAGCCACAAGAGAATTGGATAGAGGCACCCACTAGACTTGTGGGCATTGGCTTTGGGGGTTAAATGCACGTTTTAGAGGATAGAGGTGACACCCCCAGGCATGAACCCCTTTGTGTTGGAAATTATCATCCACACTGACCAATGTGCCAAAGAGCTGGAATGCAATACAGAAATCTTAACTTACACACAGACTTTACAAGTGATAAGTTCAGTGAAATAAGTTTAAACTGAGTGCCTCTTCCCTGACCTCCTCATTACAGAAATATATCCGTGGATCTTGGGTTCCACTTTTCTAGGCTGGGTAGCCTCATTAACGTAACGAAAACAATCAGAATAAAAGAAAACTGTCACATTTTAATTAGCTTAGTTTTTGTTTTGTTGTTATCTCCTTCTGATTCCAGGCATTGTTATGAGTAGGGGATAAAATCCATTGAACGTGTTAATGACAACAGTAATTCAGGCTCAGAGTGGGGACATTTTGTAAGTGTTTGCAGTCTTGAGTGTAGCATCCCAACCTTCCCTGATGGAGTTTCCGACGGCAGTGTCCCAAGAGGATGGTGGAGAACAGATTGCAATATTGTCAGCTCTTCTGATTTCTCTGCGACTTTTGCAGAACATGCTTCTTCTTAAAGCACTATTTCTTAAAGAGTCCTGTGATTGCACATGAATCACAGCTTTCATTTAAAACACAAATGAGTCTCTACTTCCTACCAGCAGCAGGGAAAATGAGATCCCCCTGAAGAGTCTAAATCAGGCAATGACAAAAAAGGCCCTAACACATATTGACTTAAACAGTATGAGGGGTTTTTGTGTGTTTTTGGGACTATTTTTGTTGGGTTTGCATCTCTTCTTCTTTTTGGGAATGGGGAACATTGGGTTTTTTTAAATATTTGATAAAATTGTGACCATGCTGACCAGTGTTCCCATCCTCCACAGGCTTTATTCTTTTGCTCCTTCTGCTTGTTGAACCCTCACACATGATGTAAATTGTCAAGCACAAGTTGGGTACCTCCCAACAAGTTGGGGCCCCCTTTTCCCCTTGAGTTCATCCTGGACCATTCACTCAGCAAGATGCAGTTGGGAAGAGTTGGGATGGGGATATGGCAGCAGGACGTGGCTGTGTGTCATTCATCCTGTGCAGACAACTGGGTTGGGCAAACGTGGCTTGTTGTTTGCTATCCCAAGCATTGCCTGAGGGGGGAAAAAAAAAAAAATTAGGTTGATGCAAGTGCTAAGAAATTGAACAAACATATCCTTTATTTCTGCTTGGTTCTGTGCAGTCGTACATTAGGCAGACTGAGGTTTTTTGGGCCACAGTTTGATTCCTTGGTTTGGCTTTTGGGGTGTTTAAGCGAATTTTTTGTGTCTTTGTTTCTGGATTCCAGTTGCGCTTACACTTGCTTCAAAGAGCTTTTTGCCTCGTGGTACACCCTTAAAAAAAATTAGTAAAGTTGTATGCTGGTGTGTGGAGCAACGCAGAGATAATTTGTAATGTGGCATAAATATTTAAAGCCCTGTATTCCTTCAGGTCATTTTTGATTTTGGTCGTTGCCGTTCAATACAGCGCACGTTCCGCGCCGCCGTTGAGATGCTCCACGTTCTTCTGCTGGGGACACGAAAAAACAAATTGAATCTAAAGTAAATAGGTTTCTGCTGCCAGTGCTGGTTTATTTAAGTATAATTTCTCTTCCTGCCACGTTCTCCATTACTGCATTGCAATGAGGGAGTGACTCTGCTCGCCCTCCTTGAGCTCCAGTTTCGTGGCTGTGAAGTGCAATAAGAGCACGCTCTGAGGTGAGGGAGCATCAGGTGGATGTGGGAAGGGGAGTATCAGTCACAACGGCTCTGGAATGCCTCTTTGGAAGAGGATCTTTAGTGGGAAATACGTGCTACATGGTTTCCTCAAGCTTTTTTTGCCGTGCCTTGAGATGGGACTGTATTAAGATAATTTCCATTATTTTTAATGGCTTATTTTTTTTTAATACCCCCACTATTCCATGCAAAGCCAGCCCAAGAACACAAGCCTCATTGCTGCACTCCCATCAGGCTGGGCCATCACCAAGCACCCTGATCTTTTGTCAGTGCAGGCTCAGCACTGCTGTGTTCCTGCATCCATATTGCCCATATCTGGAAGAGATGGCTCCATATGCACAGCTATATATGCACATATGCACAAATGCACGGCTCTCTGTGAGTGTGTTCATTCTCTCTACTCTTGTACTCTCCCTTGTCTAAGGGCAGGAATAAGTATCTGTCAGAAATAATTTGTTGTCGACAGGCTTATTGCCTCCAAGGGATTCGAGTGCCCTTTTGGGGAGCCAGTATCTTATGTTATTGGCTAATATCCTGTATTTCGTTGGGAGTAGAGGGATTGAAAGCTTAGAAAGCCCCCAAAAATAGAGAATTCGTCCCTGAATATTTATTCTCAAAAATTTTTCCTTTTTCATAGAGTTCATTTGTACATATGTGGCAACTTGATACTGTGTAGCCCAGAAATAAGTTAAAATTACAGAATTCCTCTCCCCTGTAAACAAGGGGGAGCACATCTTTGTGTCTCAAATCGAAGGCACTGATTTGGTTTAGTTTAGTCTGGTTCAAAACCAAGCTTGGATGTTCACAGCAGTATCAGCCCAAGTTTTTCTCCTGCCTTCACGAGTTACACAGAACGTGTTTATAAATCGCAAGGAAACTTTTGATGAAGCTGTTAGAAGTTTAGGGTGCAGTTAAATTGTGGGTTTTGAAACTTGGAGCTTCAAACAATATTTTTCACAGCTCTGCTGATGAGGCATTTCATTAGCATTGGAGCCTGCCCTGGCCGAGAAAATAACTTTTTACCACAGGTTCCTCGCATGCATTTAATCTCCTTTCACTTTTATTTCTTCCATCTGATGGAATGTATCACTCTCCTCCCATCGCTGGTGCTGTCCAAGAGTTATTCTGTCACACAACACAGCATCTCTCACTGCACCACAAAAGGCTTGCAGGGTCAAAAAGAGCCTGTTAATTCTACACCTAGAAAAATTTTAATTACTGTGTAGAAAAAAATGACGCAGAAAATCCTATCTTACGCTGGGTTTCTAAGCCTCTTAAAGCTGTTCTATCCCATGACTGTGGGTTTGCTGGTGACAAATGTTTTATGGGCATATTTTAGTAGACACCCGTCTAAAATCTGGTCTTAATAGTCAGATGCTAAATTGGAACCAGAGCGGCAGAAAAGCCAGATTTGAGACGTGTTTCTAAGGGTTTGTTTTTACTTTCAGTTGAGACTGCCTTCTCTCATCTTTTGTACTGCTGTCAAAAGGGCCACTCTCATGGTTGTTCAAACTCCATGCTTCTTGACAGGAACAGTTGGACCCCTCTTCAATGATTTTCAGATGAAACAGCTTCCAAACCTCCAGAGCTTTAACTTGTAGTTATTAGGCCCTTTGAAATAGCAACACATTAATCAGCTGAAATCAAGTGGTCCTTTCTCCAATGCTGTGATATTGCTGTTGTCTTTTTAGGTAGAGCTCTAGTCTAAATATTAGTTTCAAGAGCTCTTTTTTTTTTTTTTTTTTCCCCTTCTCTCTAGATAGGTCTATCCCATTCCTGTTTCTATTTTGATCATTGTTTTAGAATGCTGTGAATTAAAGTGCTCACTTCTATAATAGGCTTTTATACACTCAAATTGCATTGAAAAGAGTGCTGTAGAAAACTCATTTCTACTACTTTAACTCTTAGTTTAGAAATTGGCTGCTGTGCTTTTAACTTCTCCCGTGCACAGTGTGAAGCCCAGCAGAAACAGTATCAATTATGTAATGGATTATGTCTGACAGAACTTGGTCTAACAAGGAGAAATGTCGAAAAAAGAAATGGTTTGTTGAAACTGGATCATTTGAAGCAGGGCCATGGTTTGTGTCCCTGACTTCTGTGGTACTGGGAAAAGTGATCTGGACCTGTTAATGGATCTCCTTGATAGTTTATATATTAGGCAAAAGGCAGACTGGGGGTGACAAGAAAGCAAGAAGATACTCTTCCTTGCATTAACCATTATTTACATCAGCAGCTGAAGCATTCTTGAGTTTGGGGGGGAAAAAAAAAAAAGTTGATAAGAAAATAATTTAGGGAGCATAATTCAAGACCTTCTCCTAGGCATAAAGTATCACTGAGGAGAGAGTAAAAACATGCATGATTGAGGACCTTGTCATTTGGGGAGTGTGTATCTGTGTCATGGGGCTGCTGGTGCTGTGGTCAGTGTCAGGGAGCTGCCTGCAAGTTGATAAAATAGGACATGGGGCTGCTTGGGATCTGCTTTGAAAACTGATGCTGCAGAACTACTCAAAAGGCTGTTAGAACAAGGGAAATATTTCTATTCGCTCTATAAACACACTCTGAACTTTTATTATGTACTGTATGTTCACAGCAATCATTTCCCATACCTCCGAGGCTAAATAATTTCTGAATAGCTAAATCAATTTGTCTTGTGTCTGTGTCATGTCACAGTAATGAAAGTTCCCTGTACTGTGGCAATAGCAGCAGAGCAGCTCTTGTTAAGGGGATGTGGGAGCTCTATCAAAGCTTCACTGTCTGAGTTATAACTCAGCAGCTGATTAACCAGTCAGCATTAGAAAGGAAGAGACAGCATGCCTCAGCTACCCATTGAGCCTACAGTGAGATTTTTGCAATTAAGTTTGAAGTTTTGTTTGAGGTCTGAAACTTAATAATACACAAAATGTACTGTAAGATCTAAAATCACCAAGGTCTTGATTTCGTAGCTTGCCTGAATGACCTGTGATTGCAAGGTTGTGTTGCACTTGCAGCTGAGCAGGGTGATGTTCACATAGGATGGTGACAGATGCACTAAAATTGGGTCAAGTCCTGCAATTGAGTGAATGAAGAGAGGTTCTTCAAGAGCTTCATTGACTCCTTGTAGGACTTTGCCTGGCTGGCTGCTGGTGGGGTCTTTTTGCTGCGTCAGGAGAAGGCTGAGTTTGTTTGTACCCCAGGGAGGTGGTGCAAATGCAACCCCCTCCCATGGGCTGAAGAAAATGTTTTGAATTTCCAGGTGGAAATAGGAATTTCTATGAAAGGAATTTACATAAGGATCAGATGTATTTTTATATGTATGTCTTCTCTTTTTTTTTTTTTTTAATCTGTGTGTACCTGAGAAAGGTGCCTGTGGAGATAATGCACAATAACAGTTCCTCATTCTTTGGAGTGACATTTAGGGTAGGACAGAAGCTGTTATCACCTTCACTTTGTCTTAAAAGACAAGCATATATTCATCCAAGGGAGTTGGAATAGCTTCAGAGAAACTTGTTCAAGTTAGAACTTTTCATTTATGGGAGATGTTTTAGCTGGGAATATCAAAATTTTTGAAGGTTTTATTAGCTAAAGTTATGCATGACTCCTGTAAGACAAATCAAGTACCAATTCTTGGCCTGGATTCATGTGTTTCTGTTGCCTTGCTTACATAATAAATGTGGCTGTGTGAATCATTATCACTTCTAATTTTTTAGTATGTTGAAAAACAGGATCAAAAAGGGAAAAAAAAAAACCAAAACAAAACCAAATCATGTTCCACAGTCCTGTACTGCAAATCAATAGCATGGAGATACATTGCCTGGATGACAGCCCATTTTGTAAATGAATACATCTCGAAGATTGCTTTACTGGCCAACAAATGCCTAGAACAGGGTGACAGTCTAATTCCTTGCATAGCAACAGCTAACATGAAATCAGGTACACTCCAGAAAATGCAAGTGCTGTTTGGGCAAGGTTATGGATACAGGCATTGTTTCCTGGCTTGTGTTTGGTAGGTATTAACTGGCCATTTGTCTGATGTCAGACAAGTCTTTTTGTTTAAAAAGTTAAAACGGCTGCTGTCTTGTGGGGGTGTAAATTCTCACACTGCTGAATGCAATGGGAAGTGTTTCTTTGGTACAGTGTGGTTACACTTTCAGGTCCATAACACAAAATACATTGCCATAAATATCCCATTCTACAACTGCCAGCATTGTCTTTATATGTAGTATTTGGCAGCCCAAGGATGAGGGGAGGTAGAGATTTGGCTTCCTCATCACCCACAGAGCTTTTTCTTTGTTGTTGTTTGAGATACTTTTACTGGATCTGACTCATTTCCATTTACCTGTATTATTCTAAAAGTGTGATTGTTGTTTCTGATCAAACCAGCCTCTTTTGGGGGAAGAAAAATCAGAAAAATGTGTTTGTGCCTTGTCTTTGAAGGAGATTGCTTAAAATAGCTTCAAGTTGCTACCAGCATTAGGCAGCTCTTCTGGAAACACTGTGTATGAGTAGAAAAGGAAATGGGATCACAACATACATTTTATGGCAGTTCTGGATTTAGTTTATTAACTTTGCATTGCCAACCCCTTCCAAGTTTGCAGTCTGTTCAGGTGTTGTTGTAAGATAGGACTGTAGTTTGGCTTGATACTTTTTTTTTGAAAAATCCTATGTGCTTTTTAGATCCCCATCATGTTATTTGTGTGTTTTGCTCTTCCAGTTTGGCTTCTGGTTTTGCTTTTAGTGGGTTTTGTCAGATACCAGTCCAAATGCACAGACTCATACTGGTTTTTAGGGAAAGAGACTCCAAAGAACCAGTGAAATCAGAATATGCTGTGCTGAAAAATGGCAGGAGTATGAAAGTAGACACTGGGCTGACTGGATCCCTTTCCAAAATAATGCATCATGTGCAACCCAAACTTTGCCTCCTTGCAAGGTGACAGTCCTTCCTCTGTGTTGCTGTGCCAAGAGTACAGGTGGATTAATGGTGAAGATGCATTTGCTGATCATTCCCTGTGGAGTGACAAGGGAGCTCCTGTTGCACAAGAGGAAAATTCTCTTGTCTAGCCTGGCAATGACCTGCTGGCAGTGAGGGTTTGATGAAGTGGAGCAGGTTTACCTCTCTAAGTGCATCTGTTGTACACCAGCACTAAGGACAAGAAGCTTTCAGGCTGGAGGAGTCCCAGGAAGGAGTGGAGGAAGCCTTTGGACTGACCTCATGTCCATGGCCTTCTCCTTCCCCAGGTACAGAGGAGGAGCAGCCAACGAGCAGCAGCCTAATGAACTCACACAGAATAAAGGGAGCAGATTTCTGTGCCAAAATAATAACAATCTGAAGGAGGTTAGCAGGGATTCAAGGATGCATGTGCAGAGTGGTAGTGACTGACAGCCTTTCTGACGTGTCTCTCTTTCAACACTTGTGTGTGTTCTCCCAGGTATTTGTGGTCACCGTCTGGACTGTGGAGCTGTACATGGTGCCCCTGGCTTTGCTGGTGCTCTTTGCATACAATTTCTCCCTGGTCACAACAGGGAAGGTCAACAATGCCCAGGATGCCCAGGTAAGCAGTGGCAGTAGCATTTCTGGCAGCCCGGGTTTGCCCCCGAGCAAAGCGTCACACATTTTAATGGCATTAAGGTGGTCGTGTAGCACTTCCATTTCAAAGTTACTGCAAAGAAATCTCAATTCTCTCAATTTCCATTATTCAATTAAAGCAATAAACCATTCAGAGTAGTAGGAGAAGAAGATGAGAGTGCATAGGAGGAGGATTTCACTTAATAAATAACCACAAATGTTTTTAAGTTGAATTAAGAAAGGTTTGCAAAACAGCAAGTTCTTAAAAGCCATTCCCCTCCTGCCATTACACTTTGCAACACACAAATGATTCATGTTTTACAGGAGGAAGGTCAATAGAATCCAAAAAGACAACGTAGTTCTTTTAAAGCTTGTCCTGTGATCTGAGGTCTTAAGAAGCTTTTATTCCTCTCAGCTCTTAAAAGACAAATGGCTTTTTTTCCCCAGGAATTTATCCTTTGGTTTTTAATTTGGGAGAAGGAAAGTTTTAAGTACATAAATAATCAAGAATACAGAAGTTTTAAATACAGAAACAGCCAAGTGTGAAAAAGTGCTGCTGTTGGGATATGAAATGCTGTTTGATATTGGCCACTGTCTTTACTCATAACGATGGTAATGAGAGCTAGAGAGGAGAGTAAATTCATGAATGTCCATAGTACTCCATTTTTAAAAGTGAAATGAATACAGTAATGAAATGGAAGTCAAAGGACAGCTTCCTTCTAACTTCTGATGATGCTTTCTAACAAAAAGATGATTGACATTGGTAGCCATGAAGAATACCTTTACCTGAATGAGTCAGGTGGATTTTACACAAAGGCATAATAGCCTAGGATTAAAAAAGTCAATGGCTGGTTTATTAGTGTGAAAATTTGCTCCTAGTTTACTTTTCATCCACTCCCATGTGGAAAGATTCTTAGAAAACAGGAGAAGTTGTATTATCCAGAGAAGAGGAGGCTTAATTTGAAAACATGGTAAAAGAAATGCCTTTCTCCAGTTTCAGCCAAGCCCAGAAAAATGCAGAAAGGTACTGTGTGTCTTCAGTGGCTACTTGATTTTATCCAGAAAAGCAGAACTTCCCATGTGGGAGAACCCCAGGCAAACAGATGTTTTTGTTTTTAATACAAAAGACACTAAATAATAACAATAATAATTTACCCAGAAAAAAATAGACAGAGAGTGTCCTCCAGCCCCTTCTCTCATCCTGTGGTGAGTTTGTTGCATGTTCAGGTGAGGAAAGTCTCACTTCAGACAGAAAAGCTGAGCGGAGCATCATTTAGGTGGACACAGCAAAAAGGCTATTTCTAAAAATACAGCTAATTGTGGTAATACTAAAGAAAGGTCCATCAGGAATTTGGCTCTTTTCCTGTCACACATTCTGTAAGCAGTGCCATGCCATGAAATTCAGGGGTGCATTGTGCATAAGCAAAATCACACGTCTGCCAAAGTGCTTTGCAGGATTGGGATCATATGGAACAAGTAGTCAAAGTGCCTTTAATATTACCTGATTCCTTTTTTATGTGTGCCTATGATTGTAACCATCTGTAGGTCAAAAATAGACAATCAGGTGCTAGCCCCAGTCACATCTGTCCTGCAGATGAGAAAAGGTTTTCTTCAAAATGCCAATGCTTTTTACACAATCATTTATTTATTTTTTGCTTCTTCAGGCCTTGGCTGGATACTCACTGCCTTTGGTTTTTCTGTGCCAGCACACACATTTTGTGTATACAGAGGAATGCAAGCAAGAGTCTTTGCAAAAGTGAACCTCAAATTCTCTCTGATTTCTATGCTATAAAATGTGAATAACAGTATTAACCTTGTACTCCTGATCCACTTGCCAGGAGGCTAAATTCGTGAATATTGGTAAAATGTTTTATGATTTACAGATGGGGAGCTTCTATAGAAATTTAAACCCTGATCAGTGCTAATTCAGCTGCTCAGTGTATTCCAGAGAGCCAAAGAATAAATCTGGGTATCTGAACTCCCAGTACCTTTTACATCCTAGATGCAACTGCTTTTCAGGGGAAAAAAAAAGAAATTGAAAAAACCCAAAAGAGAAACACCCAACCCCCCAAGAAACCCTAAATCCAAAACATCTTTTTATTGTGATTCTTCGCATTCTTTGCATGTTTGCTGTATTTAAACTTGTAGTACACAGATTCAAAAGTAGCTATTAAATAACCAAGAAAAAAAAAAACAACCAAACTGGAGGACCCTGTTAAAGGCTCAGTTTATTAAATACTTGAGTCGAAAGCCAAGTGCTCCTAATTCCAAGCCTTCGCCAAGTCTTTTGTTTTCTGTCCTACCTGTCAGCACAGAAGTTAAAGGGAGGAAATAATGCTGCATAGAAATCTGACTGTGATTCTATGTGAGATTGATTACGTTCATACTAATGTGTTTTCCAAAGTCTAATGTTTCAGTAATGGCCCTAAAGGGAGGGAGCAGTCATTGTGGCAGTGGGGATGGAACAAGTTGAGTATAGAGTCCTCAGCCTTGACATACCAGTTGGTTCATTTGCAAGACTGAGAACAAAGCTGTTTACAGATAGTAAAAGTTGGCAATGTGTTTGAAAGCCTGTTGCCTTCAGATTACTGGACACAGCCACTAATGCTTTATTTAGACTTAAAATTTGTATAGGGTATTGCATGCTTTGTTCAGAATACCACAAAAAAGAAAGGTCCTTGAATATAAAACACTCTTTTGGAAAGGAGAAAGTGATGGGGTTTTTTAATGACTTTCAATAGAAGTGGGAGAAAATTGTATAGTGAAACATTGTGGGAGTATCATAAGCTTTTTGAACATTGCCTGTCAGTAAAAAATAAGTGTTGTGTTTTGTAATATGGACATCTGCTTCTGCAGGAGCTTATGGGCTTGGATGAAGATGAGGATGAAGATGATAAGGTAAGCGTATTTCACGATAGTGTTGGCTGGAATCAGAGGGAAGGTGGGAGAACACAAACAAATGATCTCTCCATAAATCTTCAGTTATTATCTGTATTAACTGGGAAAACAGCTGTCAGCAGTTTGCTGCTTGGCAAGTTTGAAAGTAGGAAGGGGCTTGGTTTGTGTGACGTTCCAGAGTGGTGGTACCTGTGCAAGAGCTGAACACCAACTGACTCTGAGCAGTCCCAGGTTGTGCCTGACCCTGCAGTGGGCACCTACAGGGGTGTGTGTGGCTGGAGGAGGTGCAAAGGTGTGCACAAGGATGTGCAATCCCCCTTGCTGCTGTTCCAAGTGCTGGATGACCTTCCCTCCTAATGGCTTTCCCCAAATGATTTGGCATTTCCACTTCGGTAGGCCAGAATCGGTGTGATTCGTGGAGGGCTGGTTAGAATTTTCTCAGCATTTCTTTCAGAGCCTGGGAAAAAAAAAATAACAAAAACCAAAACAACAGTTTTAGTTCAGCAGCTGAAATGTGGAAAGAATTGGAATTGGCAAGGCCTGTTTTTTATTTTATTGGAACATACTTACTCATTCTTCTCACTGTGAAAAATTCATTGGATTTTTTTCCAAGTTTATCAAACCACAGTGACAAATGATAAAAGGATTAGAGGGCATGACATATGAAGAAAGATTAAGAGAACTTAATGTATACAGCTTGAAAAAACATAAGTAAGTGAAGGAGGATCTGATAATCTATAAATACTTTAAAGCTAAAAGGTGAGGAATTATTTAACGAGCAACAGCATGCAAAGGAACATTAGCTGTTAGGGAGAAAATGTTCATGAGGGGATGTGAAGCTTCCAAATTGCATACTAAGTTAATAAGACTCTGCTTGAATATTCTATGTTTTAAAAATGCTACAGTGAAATTGTTGATCATTAAAAAGTAAATCAATAACATAGCCAGTGCACCTTAACTCTTCTCAGTAACAGACCCTAGGATTGAAGCTCAGCAGACTAATTGATGGGAATAGTTGTTTAAATTTAACTTGCTCTTCTGCTGTGGTTATATTTTAATGAGCAACCAGAAATCTGTCAAAGTTATAAAGCGAAGTTTAGGCAATCCAGCTGAATTACAGGTTTCCTGCAACACACCATAGTTGTTTAAATGTTCTCATTTATAATTTACTCTTCCCATGGTAAAATTTGTCAGCTGAATGGACCAATATCTGAAACTCATCAGAAGTTGCTAAATGAAAGTTGCATCTTTTTCAAAAGAACACTGTGTATCTGTAGAAGTCAATGATTTCTATTTAGTGGGTACCTGGTTCTAGACCCCTCTAAATATTATTTGTGTGATGCCTAAAGGTGTAACATATTCACTGGAACAATCCCATTTACTTTTTCTATTTTAATATTCCTCTTTTTCCCTTGCAAATGCTGAGGTGGGAAAAGAGAAGTAGGAATGTATTAAATAGGCATCAAATCCTCTGTTTCCTGTGGTGTCCAATAGATTCATTGCTGCAATCCTAAAATATTCTAGGTTACATTTACCCTATGTTTAACTCCAGTGACTTTGGTTCTCTCTACAAATACAACTGGGTCACTTCAAGGTAGATTGAATGACTTTGGGTTTTTGCTTCCCCCCAGACAGCTTCACTGTCATTCCCTTTCTTGGTTTATTTTAACTAAGAGTGCAGGTTTGGTAAAACTCCTGAGAGTCAGCATTGATCTGTTGATGGTTTGGCCCTACCATTTTGTAGTGGGAGCTGCCTCTCTCTCCATTTCACAGAGAGCTGGTAGCACTGGCTAAAGCCTCTCACAAGTAGACACCCTCAGCAGGCTTTCTCACGAAGATAACACTTTACATCCCAACATTACAGTAATAATTCATAATTTGTTCCATTTGTTATGGGTCTATGGCATTCTGACACAGAGTTGCCAGAGGAGACGATTGCCAGCCCCTACATTTGTCCCATGTCCAGTGCTGTGCAGAATTGCCCTGGTGTCTTTACTGTGCCTTGTGTGTACCCCAGTGCAGCAGTGATGGGCCACGCTTGCACTCCCATGACTTGCATCTTTTAGTACATTAGGTTATTCTGAGTCACTTTTCCAAGTCTGAGGGTGGCCAAGGCTCTCTGGGGAGTGTAAGAAAAATGTAATTTTATGACACTATCTCATGGCAATGTCAACATTTAAACAGACAACTCTACTTTAAAAAGAAGTCTGTGTATTTTTTTTTTCCTCCCTAATACAAGAGCTTCCAAAGTTGAAATCTGCTAGTTGGGTTGTGGTGTACGAGGTCACTGTTTCTGTTTCCTGTCATCCTGCTGTATCAAAATACTCTCACACAGAGCCCTTCTGGGTTCTGCTGCCTGTTAGACATAACAGACCGTGCTTCTGGGAATTGTAACACACCCTCGAAGAGATGAACTGTTTACAAATTATAAATACACAGACACTTAGTTCAAAAACCCAAGAGCAGATTAACTCCCTCCACCTAGACTATCTGTCTTAAATGACAGGGCTTAATTGCCAACTCCCCCATCCTTTCCCCCTCTGCCCTCCCCACATACCAGCATGGAGGGCTGTAAAAGATAGCAGTGCTCTGTCCCTTTGGCACGAGCTCTTCAGTGGATAAATGCCTTCTGGGATTTGTGCCATCTTGGACATGGAGTTCAGGCTGTGTCCTGTCAGCTCTGGGGTCTGTCAGGCTGAATAAGGATTGTTTTAAAATTACATCACTGGAGCATCTTTGGTCTTCCAGTAAGAAGGTATAGACAAGCTGCATGCAGCTCAGTTTCACTTGACCAGCTCTATTTATTTTACTTCTTTTTTTCTGTTTCTGATAATGACTGTGGGGTTTCAAGAGCAGACAGTAACCCTGTGAACGATTGTGTCACAGCACCTGACTGGAAAGAGCCTTGGAGTCTTCCCCATTGTCTGAATAAAACTTTACATCTTCACAACCGACAAAACTTAATTTGCTACTATTTTTAGGTCTGGTAACTGATTCAAAAGAAAATCAGAGACAAAACTAAATCAACAACAATTCCTGTGTGGGGTATTTTTTGGGGGGGGTGTGGTTGTTTTTTGTTTTTTGAGGGTTTTTTTTTTTTGTATGTGTGTGGTTTGTTTGTTTGTTTGGTTGGTTTTGGGGTTTTTTTTGGTTTTTTTTTTTTTTTTTTTTTTTTTTTGGGTTTTGTTTTGTTTTTCAGGGGTTTTTTGGAGAGTTTCTGTCTTGTGATGAGCCAGCGTAGTCCTGCTTGGCTAGTGCAATTTAACAGGGAAGAATCAAATGATACTGTGGCTTTAAGCCAAGTTATTTGGCAACTTCCAAGAAATGTTTAGTATCTCATGTATTGGGAAAAAAAAAAAAAAAACAGAAGTGAAAAAAAAAAATCCTCAAAGAATACAAATTCAATGCCTTTAATGTAGGAAATTCTCTGTCAAAAATAGGTACCAAAGATATACCAAGTTTGATGAACACAATTCAAAAAGACTCCAGCCGAACAAATTAAAGTCAAATTCATCCAGTAGCAAACAGCTGACATTTTCCATTTGAGTTAGATTCAGCATGTGGAAACCTTCCGTATGGATCTTATTTGTACGGGTGGATTACGATGAAAATTGCATTAATTTTCTCCGCAGTAAAGGTCAGTAATTGAAACATGAACCAAGAGTCTATTGTGTAAGATGCTATATCCCCATACTTAGGAAAGGTCATTCAAGACAATATCATCTCATTGTTTTCTTCCCTGGAAGTTTAAATAATTTCATTAGTTTTTTTTTCTTTTTCTCTTCAATACAACAGTTGCAATATAATATTTCAACATCCCCCATTAAGACTGGTGAAGAGAAATGATGGTAAGGACTTGAAAATGCCCCTTGATACATAGGGTATGTTCAGACTGACAAGGAGCATCCATGTCCTCCACAAAATTATGGCCAAAAAGACCCAGTGAAGGGGTTTGCTTTGGTTTTTGTTTTGCTCTTTTCCTGGGAGCCTTTTTTTTTTGTACAAGAAACTGGAAGTTAAATGGTCTCTTGTTAAGTATGCACAGCAGCATTGTCTAGGGCTGCTCTTATCCATAGGCATCCCATCAGTTAGCACAGTTCTTATATCAGTGCCATCAGCCACCCATCCATAGGTTTAGAGGTGATGGTGAAGGGGAGTTGAAAGGAGGTTCTTGCAGAGGACTTTTACATATCCTCACAAGAGACCTTAGCAGCCCTATGGCACTCCAGAATTCGCCCTGTTAGAGAGAATTACCTACCTAGATATAGGTAAAAGCCAACACTGTAACTTCTCTAAATCTCTGGAAAAATATTAAGTAGCACTAGGCAGGTCATGGGACCAAGGACATGAGCCTCAGGGAGTTCTCCTCCCTTAAAAATTCCAACTATTTAAAATGTTGTTGAATTTTACTTTAAATTGACCAGATATATGAATAGATCTCTCTCCTCTACCCGAAATTGCTAAAGATCATTACCTAGATTATAGATGATGATTCAGTACTTTAGGTCTAATAACCACGTGACTGTTCTTAAGTCTTGTGTATTTCCAGGAGAAAGCACTGAATTTGACAAAATTTATTTTCTGTCCCTTTCCATTTTTTAAAGATGACCGATGATTTTGTATCTCCATTCAGAATTTATTCTCGTTGCTTCTTAAGCATGTGTTCCTCACCTGAATTGAGTTTTATTCTATTGTGACTGCTGATATTTCATGAAAACTCGTGGCAGTACCAGTGGACTTTGGGTTACTTTACAGGTCTATGAAAACGTGAGCAAGTACAGAAAATGCTTCTTGAGCACCCTGCATTTCATGCCTGTGCATAGAGAGAGAAACTGAATTACGGCCTGGGGTTTTTCACACAAGATTTTTCTTATGAGCTTGGCTTCTGAGACTTTTGCTGGACCCCTGTGCATGGATGAAATTCATCTAGTGTTACAGGCAGAGCAAGTGCCTAAAGTGAGGCATGTCTGAGCAAGGCATGGAGTGGTCATCTTCTGCCCTTCAGGGAGCGTTCCCCAGCCTGAGCTGTAGGATGATGTGCTATTGCTTTCCAAATGTGTCCTTTTAAGACCGATGCTGATCTCCTTCATACCAGTCTGAAGTGATTCTCATGGCTCTGGTGGAATTATTCCAGATTTCACACCTTTTTAACTGAGAGCATAAATTGACCCGCATGTGTTGCATTTCCTCTATTTGGTAATTATTTCAAGTACACTCAGATTCGCCGAGTTTCCACGGGCAGGCACATTTGCAGCATGGTGTTAATAAACAAAAAGATCCTGTGATGCACAGTTTCAGGGCTGCACGAGGCAGTTGCTCAGAGTTTGGCAGCCATCCCCTCGGCGTGCCCATCCTCCTGGAAGTGCCGAGGAGCTCTCCTCGACACGCAGCAGCAGGCTTTGCAGCACAGGGCAGGGCAGTGGCTCAGCAGGGCAGATTGCTGGGCTCCCTTCAGCAGCCTTGGGCTCCCACCGAAGGCAGCAGCCAGTTCAAGGTTGCTGTGGTGGCTGTTTGCAATTCCAGCTCTGCCTGGAATTCATTTTAGCTACCAAGAGACTGTCTGTCACTCCATGGCTGCCACCTCCCACAAGAGCTTCATTCTGCTGCTAGACTGGAGCGTTAGTGAAGGGTTCCCTGCAGACAACAGAGGCCAGTGGTCTGTTGTTTATACCAAATAAGACCCTTTTGGTTTCAGAAGTTCTTCATGGATAAGTATTTTAGCCCTAAGGTGATGTGGCACAGGTTTTGCTGGACACTGGTAAGGCTGAGTTTTGTAGTCCAGCAGAGAGCAAGTTGCAAATTAAATCCAACTTTGGCTAACTCTGCTTTTCTCTAAATAACTACAGCATGTTTTGTTGGTTTTTTTTAAAAGCAGAATAATAGTAGAGCAAAAAGGAATGCATGCCTGAGCTATTTTCCTTTCTTTTCCATTTCCATCAATCTTGTTTGTTGCTAATACACTGAAGAATTAATAACTGGTACATTAGATAAATCCTGGTAAAACATTGCCCTAATGTGCTTGCAGCAGCAGTAGCATAATGAGACAGCTACTGTAAGAAAGCTAATCCTGAAAGTTAGGCCAGCCCAGGGCTAGGCAGACTAATTCTTCCAATCCCTGAATATAGTCAGCATTTTCATTCCTGACTGAGTTGCCTGTATCCTGTTTTCTTCCTCCTTTTGCATTAATCTGTATTTATGTTTTCTCCTCCCTTTTTCCTCATCTTTGCCCCTAAGTGTTCCTCAGCTTTATATATTGAGTTTCCCTTGGCACGCCAGAAATCTGCTGATGAATACCACTTGTTTGAAAGTTGCATGCAAGATTTTTCTCTGCAAGTGTTTTCTATGAAATCTAAGTGAGCAAGTAGCATGTAGAACTTACCCATGGCTTCAAGCCTAACTTTTCGTTGTGTGCATATGATATTTGCAGTATACACCAGAAATACACTCAGGGAACAACAGCAAAAATTGTCTGTGAGTTTGGAGCGTTGCTTGCTGGTTTGGATGTATCCAGAGGAAAAATATTTGAAGGATAGATTTAAAAAAAAATAGGAAACAGCTTTCTGTAAAGATGAAAGCTATTAATCATTGAAACAAATGATCAAAAGAAGTTAGGGGATCTCCACCATCCAAGCTTTGAATTCAGTAATGGATGCTTGGCTAGAGAAGAAGCACTAACGGGTGGCATTTGGCCTTTGTTCCAGAGCAGAGGCAATTGAAGAATTTTGCCTTCAGTGTCTTCCCCCATAACTCTTAGGATTTTCTCTCGCAAGACCAGCTCTGACTGTTGGAGCTCACCCGTTGTGAATTGCTGTGTGAGTGCTGGGGACATCCTGTCCTGGCCTGCCCCATATTCCTTCTCTTTTAGTCTTCAGCACTGGAAGCCCCTCCATGCTGTGTGGTTGTGTCGAGGTTTCTTTTGCAACTGACCCTAAATGTCTCAGAGCAGCACAAGTTCCTTCCAAGGAAGGGAGATCCCAGAGCTGTGGTAACTCTTTAAATGTGCTTATATCTCCTGTTAAACTGTTACATATTTCAGAGACAGAAAAATCTAGGAGCATCTTCCAGTACAACAGAGATTTGGTGTCTTCACCAAGTTCAAGTTGATGTATATTAGCTGGAGACAAAAGATTTAATTTCTGAAATTGCTGGGTCTTGGTTAGTGTTGTTTTTTGGTGGTTTTTTTTCCCTCCTCTGACAAGCTTAATCTTCTGTAAACCCCCTTTTGTGGTTTTGTTCAGGCAATTAATGTAGAATTGAAGTATTCTTAAATCAGGATATTCAAGGAAGGTTTGAAGTATCACACTGGTTATATAAATAATTCTTAGTTTTAAATTCATTTTGATGGAGTTAATTCTTTCCCAGAGGCTGAAGACTAGTTTTGGTCCACCCCCAGTGCTATCATCAGCTAAGAAACAAAGGAGAAAAAGGCCTTGAATTAATGGAAGTTATCACAGGTTTTAGGGAAATAATGCCAGAAACAGGCAGGATATTTTGTTTTCAATTCATGCAAAAGCTTCTCAGCTGTGATCTTAAACTGTCGGTATCCAAATTCAGTTTTCAAGCATTATAATACATTGAGTTCAAAAGAAATCAGAAAGGAATGATACCTGAAGAGGATGGAGAAGAATTGTCTGGGTGGTGGGATCTTGCATGAATGAGAAAATGTGTTTAGTGGAAGATGTATTTTGGATTCTTTTTTTACATGTCCCACAGACGTGGTAGTGTTCAAATATAGCTTTCTCTATGTCAGTTGCCCATTTACTAATAAATAGGGCCCAGTGACTGTCACCTTGATGGACTCTTACTGCTTCTGACAGTGCCTTGTGAGGTACTGGCTTCACAAAGCACAAACAACACTCCAAAACCTAAATAATTTGGAAAATCCCACTTATTGTCCTTCCTTTGTCTGCTTCTCTGTGGCTTAACTAGTGACCTAATAATCCTATCCATGTGTTCAGGCTGCAGGTTTCCAGAACAAAACAACAATAACAAAGAAATGACATTGACAAATTCCCAGGATTTTCAAACGATTACGCACACCGTGCATACCACAGGGACAGTTGCAGCCTATTTTTCTCTCGAGAAAATGATTTTATTTACAAGGTTTTCTCATCCCAATTCGTCTCTGCCCTTACATTGGTTGGCCATATTTTGCATCAGAAGCTGAAAGCATTGTTGTCCAGGGGTGATTTTGGCATGGGGCCAGGTGAGCATGGGCATGCAGTTGTCATAACTTAGGGACTGGCACTTTCTGGTTTATTTTCTGGCTCTGCTTTGTGGCTGCAGCAGGAGTGGTGTTGTGTTGGTTAAACTGCATTATCACCACATCTCTGAGCTCCATCGAGGACGTGTAAATGAAGTCAGCATGATGCAGACAGAGCTGGTAGATGATCTGCCTTGCAGCTCTGGGCAGCAAGAGTAGGCTTGCCCTGCAATATCACTTTATTTAAGTGGTTTCTTTACCCCTCTGCATGAATTTGGACAGAATGAAATTCCCACTGTCTGGTTTTCCATGAGCTGCTCCCCGAGTTCTGCTTCCAAGTTTGGTGGAAAAAAAAAGCCAGCTATGGCAAAAGAACTGTTGTACCATTCCAGTGAGGAAATAGTTAAATATAATTTCAGTGTGTCATTTACATTTGGGCCTAACGAGATTATAACTGGAGCTGTGTGAAAATGACTTTTTGGTGCTATTTTCACATAAACTGACTATTTATTTATTTATTTTGTTCTGGGGTTATTTCACACCCCAAGGGTTTCATTTTTGTTGGTTGTTTTATTAATGTAAAAATACTCATTTTCACACCCAAATGTGTGATTATTTAAAATGCTGCTTCTATTCATTGTGCACTGACTTACAACCTAAAGGCAAATATTCAAATGTCTGGAGCTTGATAACTCCATGGTGGTTTTGGCTGGCTTTTTTAAACTCAAAAATCACTGGGAAGAGAAATGGGCAGTGAGGAATTCAAAGTGGTATAAAGGCTGCATTCCCATGCCTGCCTCTCAGCATCCAAGGATGGGTCACAGGTTATTCCAGCACCCTCTGCAGAGTGGTGCCCTGTCTCAGCCCCATACAGAGCCTCTCCCAGCATGGTAATGCCAAAATGCTAGAGCAGGAGCCCTCACCTCTGTGGCCCTGTGTGATTTTAAATAGCCTCTGACTCTGTGGAGGAATAATGTGGATGACAACAGAGAGGCAGAATTGCAGCAGTGTTGGTGCAAAAGTCTCTGGCCCTTGCTCATTCCCACCCACCCTTTCCTCTGCCTTGACTGGTGTGGGTCACAGAGAATAAGGATACAAAATGCTCTTTACCATCATCTCCCCTCTCTGGGAACAGATTGGTTAAAACACAGCTTAAAATGTTTTGTTGGTTTGGGTTTTTTTGTTGTTGTTATTTTTTTTTCTAAATTGAACTGATTTTTAAGTGTCTAAATGTGATGTAAAATCAGTGTCCAGGGCTCTGCATTTTGTAATAAGTGAATGTTTTGCTGATTTCTTGCTAGAATATCTGCAACCATGCCAATTTGCATGCCTGTATGTGTGTTAGATTGCTGGCAAAGAAATGCTGAATGCCGATAATTGTATACTGGTTTTCAAGCCTGATTTAAGTAATTTTGATTTTTAATTCATTCTGTGCTTCCTTTTTATTTCTGCACATGTGTAGTAATGTCCTGTAATGCTGTTGCCTAAAATAAGCAGTAAGAAATGAAGTTGAGATGGCCGCTGTAAAGGGAAAATGACATTTTTTTTCTTTGATCCTTTTTTTTTTCCTCCAGTAAAAGAATAAGTTTCTGTATACAGAATGCTCAGAAAAATAATGCTTTCACTATCTTGCTGCTAATTTATATACACAAACCAGCATGGCTGTGAGGAGCCTACAAAGCTCAGAAAAGTTGTATTTAGAAGTTCTGCACAGGAATATTTTTGTTCTTGAGGAGCACTGAGCAGCCGGCACTCCACACCAGGGGTGCTCAGCAACTCTTGTGCTTTGGCATCTAATTGTGTGAAATCCTGGTTGAGATCCTGCAGTCAAGTTGTATTAGAAGATGAAGAAACCTCTGCCCATGTGTTGAGGAAAAGGAAGAAAATACAGGGATCTATAAAAATAATGTTAGTTCCATGTAATAAAGCCCAGGGTGTTTGTTCTGTCCTTCCTTCAGTGAAATACTTGAGGTCATGGATGGATCAGGAGTGCTGAAACACCATGTCTGTGAACACCCTAGCAAATTATTAAAAGTTTTGGTTTTCTGGTTTCTTTTGATTAGGAATCTGAGAAAAAGGGGCTAATTGAGAGAATCCACATGGTCCAAGAGATCATCATAGCTGTTCAAAGCATCCTGGAAGAGATAGCATCCTTTGGAGAGAGGATTAAAAAGTAAGTAATAATTTTTTCTTGCTAGACCATGATTTGACCTGAAGCTGAAGCAGAACCAGGAGGATCAAGGTGGAGTAATTGTCTTGCTCAAAAAATGGCTGCAAGGTGCAGCAGGATATGCTGGCCAGTCCCACCACTGCTTGTTCTCTTACAGTCTTTTATTCCAAAAAACCTTTGCAGAGCACAGAGAAGAGGAGAAGCAGTGTTCTTGACTGATGATGTAGCTTTCATTTTTGCCTGAGTTTCTGGTCTTGCTTGTTTGTGATGGGGTGGGGAGTCATGGATGCGACAGATAATGCTTGAAGATCTGGGCACAGAAGCATCAGGCATTTTTTTCCAGTCCCATCACAGAAAGTGGCTAGTGATGGTCAGTGTTGCCTTTCCCACGCCCTCCACAGCCTGACCTGGCTGTGGGGGTTATCAGTCACTTGTGTCCCTGGCCAACACATTGGTCTTCTTCTGTCTTTACCATTTTCAGCCGTCTGCTTCCTGCTGGTGCCACGAGGAAGCCCAGAGGGGGTTTTCAGGGTCTCATGGCAAGGCGGGAGGCACAGAGGGTACTCCTGACCTTACAAAGGAAGGAGGTGAAGAGCCTAAAACAGGAAAAAAAAAAAACCTCCCCCACACAAACACACACAAACCTTTTATAACTCAGTCTTTATTGGAGCTTAATTGATCCATATTGTTGTCTGTTTTGAACACAAAGTGATGGTTTGTGACCGAGCCTCACTTTAATGAGGGGCTGGGTTCAAGCTAAAAATACAGCGACCACATGTGCTGTGGTGCCACGCCGGACACCCCAGCTGGGGTGGAAGTGGCCCAAAGATGTATTCCAGTCTATGAACAGGGCACTGTTCTGCCCAGCTGCATGGCAGGAAGGCTCAAAGCACTTAAGCACTGTTAATTCTTGTATTCATTTTGGTAACAATGGTCTTAAAGAACACGTTGGGTATTAATGTGGACGCCCGATGTAATTTCAGAAGAATTCTGTTGTAGCTCGGCAGTGATGTGCCATTAAAAAAAAATTGCTATCAAAGTTTTTTTTGTAAGTGACAGACTGAATTGTGCTACAGTTTCCGTCTGTCACTCCAGTTACACAATCATAGGGAGTTTTCATAGTTTAACTCAACTGAGCTGTTTTGCTATTTTTTTTTTTTTTTGCTTTAACTTAAGCTACATTGATTGATAATGATGGGTCCTCTCCCACCTATTTTTACTTAATATTTAATACGTCTATTGAAGCTTAAATGTAATTCTTGAAGCGTCCTATTAATTTTATCTGTCAAGGGAAGTTTGTCTCATTTTATAGCCTGATAAGTGGTCCAGATTAATTCTCTCTTCTTCCTACTCCCCATCATTGTGATATGGTAAAGTTAACAGGCAGATTGTGTGAAACAGAGATGCCCAGATCCATAAATCCACCTGTGGACTAACGGGCATACTTGTAGTCCAGGTATCTCAACATTTGGTGCAGGGCATAGGGTTATGTCTAACAAGGGCACAGGGGGACAGAGTAATTTCAAAGATGTGTTAGCAGTGGCTTCTCACCTTCAGTCCATCATTGACTTGCAGATGAGAGGTCTGAGTGAAATAAAATCCTGTTTTTCACTACAAGGTGGCCAAAGTCTGAAATGCTGTAGTAACTGAGCCTTTTAAGAGTGCTCCTCTTGGGAAAAATCCGGTGGGGATTGCTGGAATGCAGAAGCTTGGGCTGCTGCTGGCTTATTACAGCTTATCCAAGCCAGCCTCCTATATTTGGTCTAGTAAAGAATTGCTGAAAATGTAAAGCTATAAGAAAATGTGTATGTATGTAGATGGACTTATCTAGAATATTATGGCCCTAATACTATATGAAGAAATTACTCAAACTGCTCTTTCACAGTTTGGCGCCATAATTAACCCAATGCAAGTTATTTGTTGGGGTTGACTCTGGCTACCTGCCACACCTGGGTCGTGCACTGGACACACATCTGGTGTCATCATCCGTGTGGCCCAGTGGAGCTGGCTCAGCCCTGTCTCCAGATCAGATACTCTGCTCATGAATAATGGAGAGCTGACTGGCCAGCAGAGATGTGTAACAAGGCCGACACATAGAAGAAGAAACAAAACCAACTCACTTACATGCCTAACAACTTCACTGAGCTCCCCAGGGCTCCTCTTCTCTTTCCTTATCACGGCATCTGCCTCTCAGATATCTCCCTTAATCCATTATAACATCCAGATGTAGGAATCTGCTTATCCACTTTCCAAAGGGTCTGTGACTTAGAGCATATATGAATGCACTGAGCACTGCAAAGAGGTCATTAAATTATTATAGGGTAGCAGAGCACAAACAGTGTCCAAGAACAGAAATGTTGAGAGGGATTGTGTTTTTTCCTTACAGCACATTCAACTGGACCGTGCCTTTCCTCTCTGTCCTGGCCTGCTTGGTCCTGGCAGCAGCAACAGTTATTTTGTATTTTATACCACTGAGGTACATTGTTTTAATCTGGGGTAAGTACTCCACTGTGTCTCATTTGTATGAGATAAATACAATATATGTCTACAGAGTGGAATCAAACAAGCTTTAAACGACCTGTTACACAGACAAACAAGTGCTGTTGCTTAGAGGTGAATAAAGATGTTATGAACTTCTTAAAATTACCATCTCTCCCCCCTGGGTTATCCGATAATTTGCTTTTCTTAGGGTTCTTTATATGTTTCCAACAGCACCATAAGAAGAGCATTAGTCTAGATAAGCTACTTTCAGTGTTATTATTCTTCTGCAGGAAAGTAATTAGCTTCCTGGTGCTGGAGCTCTCCAGCTGGGAAATGGTAGGAAGTGGACGAGATGTGTTTGCAGAGCTGGACCATATAGATTTGGACCCTGGGAGCCTTTTGGGTCTGAGTATCCTGGCAGTTCAGGACAGGCTGTGCCCAGTGGGACACACTGAGCATCTCCTTTTCTCGTGGGTCAGAAAGCATTTATATGAAGATACATAATGAACCAAAAGAGGAGCTTTTAAAATTAAAACTTTCCTGGTGGCATTATGAAGAGATGTGAGATCATCTTTCACAGAAGGAGATGGCATTCAAGGGCATAGGACTAAGGGGAACAGAATGAGGGCAGGTTTAGATTAGATAGGAGGAAGAAATTCTTCACTGTGAGGGTGATGAGGCTCTGGTACAGGGTGCACAAAGAAGCTGTGGCTGCCCCATCCCTGGAAGTGTCTAAGGCCAGGCTGAACAACCTGGTCTAGTGGAAAGTGTCCTTCCCGTGGCAGGGAGTTGGATTGAGACGGTTTTTAAGACGCCTTCCAAGCCAAACCACTCTATGATTCCAGCTGATGAAGACTTTCTGCATCTCCAAATGACCTTATTCATGGTGCTAAGTTTTATCTCAGCCTTGAGGTAGAAAGATGTGGAGAGCATAGTGCAGGTAAATCCTCACTGACCTGCAGAAGCTCAGCCCCAGTGTGGCTCTGACTTGTAGGGACCCTGTCACCCCCAGGGGCTGAGCCATCAGCTGCTGTCTTGGATGTAGAAAAGGGAGGGAATGAGAAGGTGGCATTAAAAGAAAGTCATTCTTGGGCAATAGCAACAGAGAAATAAAGGATTAAATCAAACAAAAGAAAGGGCAAAAGGAAAGGGGAGAAATTGCTGGGAGTAAAAAGTTCAGTAACAAAATATTGTTGTTCTGGTATGGAAGACATGGTGAGTACATGAAAACTATACATCCATTCAACATCATCTGGAGTGACAGGGCCTTCAAATATGATACATGTTAAACAACTACCCTGTGGCAAGGCCTCAAAAGACCTTATGGTATTTTCTGTTTTTTAAAAATCAGGTACACAGAAAATTGTGTTGTCATTTTGCTACAAGTATATGGCTTAAAAACTGAATCTCAGATCTGAAGCAGGTACATTTCAGGGAGAGGAGAAGGCTGGAACAGCCATCACATTTAAAATCATTTTCAGGGAAACTACTATTGAGATTTTGGACAGGGGCATGATGGAACTGAATGCTGTATTATGATCCTCAGAGGCAACCAACATTTGAATTTTTGTCATTCTTTAAAATGGGTTAGCTGATTTTCTTCACCTAGAATACCTTAAGAGAGGCAAGAGAAGACCTTATGAACTTCACAATTACATGACCATTACATTCCCATGGATCTTCTGTCCAGACTAGGGACCACCTCTGCCAACTGGCTTAACTAAGTCCATGGAGATGGACTGCTATTGCTGCAGTTAATAAGCCTAATTATTCACACAAAGAACAAAGTAAAATAGACCTTCTGATAAGGTTTCAGTGTCCCACAGCATCGTAATATGGGCAGTTTGGCAAATGTGGCTCTGCAAAAAGGGGATAAGCCATGAGGGATGGAGGAGGGAAGCTTTCATTTTCTGAAGAGATGGAAGGAAAAAAGAAGACTTTTACCCAATTATTTTCAGAGCCTTCCGGTTGGTCATGTAGGGTGGCAGATTTAACAGCACACTTGGTTTTCAGTGTGTCTGTTCCCTCCATAGAATGGAGGGAACATTCCCCCCAGAATGAGTTCATGCTGCAGTCGCTTTTCACCACATTGTTGGCAACACGATCCCAAAAGCAGGGAATACCTTTCTCAATAACGTTCTCTACTTCCTCCAGGAAGCACTTGTGAGTGATTCCACGTGACAGGGAGCATGTGTGTGGCTTTAAGTCTGAGGCACTGTTTTCACACTAATTTTTACTTGTGAATTCCCTTTCCCTTTTTCACCTTGCCTGAACAAATTTAAAAGGAGGGAGTAGAAAAGGGTCATGTTATTTTGTTTGCCTTTATTATTATTTTTTTTTTATCCTAGGCATAAATAAATTTACTAAGAAGCTTAGAAATCCCTATGCCATCGACAATAATGAGCTACTAGATTTCCTCTCCAGGGTACCATCTGATGTTCAAAAGGTAAGTAATGAATGGCCACAGCCAACTGAGGCAAGGAGTGACACTGAGAGCGGCTGGGTGCTCCGGTTGGGAATACAATGCCAAAGACTTTTGAATAACAGAGATAAGGAATCTGGGGAAAATCCACAAAGGGAGGGAGAGAGAGTGTTAGAAGAGAGGGGGGCCAAAATCCTTTGTCAGAAGGATAAAATGATTGCAGAAAAATTATCCTGAAAAGACCTACTTAAAAAATGATCTGGAAAATCACTCAGCATGGTTACTGAGCTATGGTTTTTGTCACCTTTCTGCTCTGGTATTTGTGCAGAGGGAGGAGAAAAATAGTCTCTTTGATAGAGATAACCATCCAAAAGGATTTGCTGAATTCTCCTTTTTCTCAAGATAGGGGGAGGAATGGGGGGAATTATTTCTGTGACATTGTGCTTGAGCTCCAGGCCTCTTTTGGACAATGCCCTGCTCATCTTTTTCTTTAAAGAAAACCCTGAAACTGTATAAAATACTCTACAGTTGATCAGATCAATCTTCTACCATTATGGAATTATAAGTTTTAATCTAACCAGAATCTATCCTCCCTCAGTTTCAGTCAAGACTTTTCTCTTCTCCCATTTCTTTGAAACAACAACATGGTCTTCAGCAGTCTCGCCTATCTTCCTGGAAGTTATTTGAACAATAAATCCTTTTGAATGTCAAGATCTATTTATTTCTCTTGGAGGAGGGAAAATAGTCTTGCTGGGTAGCCACACAATATAAAGGATTCTTTCTTTTGTTTTAACTAACTGGAATCTGTGTCCCCAGGCCCTGATCCTGTTGCCCAGGATCCCTCTGACGTTGTACCTTTCTCTGTGAATCGTGGCACTTTCCCTATGAGGTGCTGCTCACTGGGAATAAGGGAATCACAGTCTCACCTGTAGTGGCTTTATGCTGTTGGAGACAGAAACTGAATTGTTCACATGCAGTGTTGAGGCATCTGGTAGAAACAGGGTTGGAAAAAGCTTCTGGTGACATTTATCTCAAGAGGCCACCAGACTGGTTGATGGCAGCACTAATAACTGGAAAGAAATCTCACCATAGACTGGTGGGAGGAAAAAGGCTAAGCAGGAGCAATCATGGAGCCATTAAGCTTCAATGTATTTTTATTTGTGTCGTTGCTCTTGTGGAGGCCACTGGATTTGCAGTGATGGTTTGCATGTGCCCTTTAAGTGTTTATGTTTAAAGATAAGCTGCTTTTCTATTTATGCTTTATTTAACATTTACACTTACAACATTTCCTTGAGTGGTTTCTATCATACTGGGATCCTTTGAGCTCTCCAAGGAAAATGATCACCATTTTCTATGGGAGGAATGATAAAAGTTCCTTGGATGGGACAAACCTTGGAGTTTTGCACTAGTGCTAAAAACAGTGACAGCCACACACTTCAGGGACATGTCCTCCATGGAAGCTCCAAAGCCCCTCTGTCTGCTTTGTTTTATGTGCTATCAATGCATCAGTGTTTCACTGGGGTGCTGCAGTGTGCTAGAAATTACTCCTGTCCGTACAGTACCCATTTACAACCACATGCTGGACAAAAGATGGAGGAGGAGTGAAAAAGATGGTGTGTTCAGCCAAATTTTCCCCATGATTTCAGTGGGAATACTTCTGTCTCGCACAACAGACAGTTTAGAGATCACACCATGCTTGACAGTTTACCACACATTTTAATCATTATATTGTGTATGAATTTGTTTTGAAAGGTGGAGGTAGCTTTGTCCAGGTTATATTTGGGAGAATACTTTCCTTTTTTGAAATTATGGAGTATTTCAGCATCCCAGGGCCTGTGTATGGTTTCAACAACTGTCATCTTACTGTCTTTTGGGATCCACTTGAATTGAGACTCCTGAGAGAAGTTTATTAAACTAATAGGGTAATGCCAGAAAGATAAGAAAAACAACTCCCAAACCAAAACAAACCCAAAAGATTGCTGAAATCAGGTAGAACCCCATGTATCTCATTAGAAAAATCTGCTTTTAATATTTTTGTTTCAAGAAATGATGCATGACTTCTCAAATCCTTCCTGCAATTAATCCCCCATGTTCCTGTGTTTAGAAAATGATTCATTACTTTTGAACCTTCCTTAGTTTCCCTGGGCTTGTCCCGGGGGAGCCATTAACACACGCTGCAGTGAGCTAGAGTTACCTAAGTGGAAACGTCATGCCTGTTTGTTTTTACAGGTGCAGCACGCTGAATTGAAACCATCCAGCAGCTCCAGCCCCATCAGGAAGAAGCGGAGTGCGCTATAGGATGCAGTGGGATTCGGGAATGCAGCACCTCCCGCCCCACACCCATGTGCACACACAGCAACCCCCCCCTCCTTCTTGCCTCAGAACAACACTAGAGTCACTGCTACAGACTTTCTCCTTCTTGGAAGACATGGTTTTTGATAAACACCTATCTTGGATTTCTTCTCTGGGTTGTCTTTTTTGACATGGAATCCCAGAAAAGAGCAACGTGAAATGTGAATTAGTTTGTGGGATGGGGAGGAGAATGGGAGAGGATGGTGCAACTGCACCTTTTCTTTTTCTTTTCTTTTCTTTCCCCCCCCCCCCCTTTGATTGCAGAGACAAGGCTGGATGTGGCAGCGCTGCCTGTGTTATGTAGGAAGAGATAACGCTGCTTAGTGTAGCAGATCAGCTGAGCTGATGTGAGGAGATGCTCTGAACCAGTTTTTAACATATCCAATAGATTTACATTAAGTTATGAAAGCTGTTCTTTTCTGAGTTAAATCACTGTGCCTAGAAAGGTTTAAGGATTCTGGGTTAGGGTTCCAGGTTAGTTCCAGCATCCCGCCTCAGGACTGCCAGCAGCCCCTGGCCCAGCACCTGTCCCTGTCCCACCTCATGACCTCTGTCCTGCAGGCACCTGCCTGTGCCTGTACTCGGGGGCCTTTGAGCAGCACCTGCCCCCCAGCCCTGCGCCCCACGACAGCGAGACCAGCCTGAGCTGCCTCATGCTGCTGCTGAGCACCTGGGCATTGCCGACATCGTCCAAGGGTTCCAGGTTAGGGTTCCAGTCAGGATTAGAGGCTCTAGAAGTTCTAAGGTTCTAGTCTTGGTTCTAGAAGTTCTAGTTTGGGGTTCTAGAGGTTCAGGGTTCAGGTTTTATGGTTTAGGGTTGGGGTTTTAGAGTTCGGGTTTTAAGATTCAGGTTGGGATTTAGACATCAAGTTTTAGTGTTCGGGTTCCGGGTTAGAGGTTTGGGTTCAGGTTTTAGGGTTCAGGTTTAAGAGTTTGGTTTCTGCGTCCAGAGCTTTTGCTCTAACTGGGTGACTCCATTCTGGAGTCCAGCTGGAATCTGGTCCAGGTTTTTGCTCCAACCAGGCAACTCCATTCCAGACTCTGGCGAGAATCCATTCTGGGTTTTTGCTCCAATGGGCGTCTCCATTCCGGACTCCTGGAAAAATCTGGTCTGGATTTTCATTCCAACTGGGTGACTCCATTCCGGACTCTGGCCAGAATCCATTCTGGGTTTTTGCTAAAACCAGGTGACTCCCGTCCGGATTCCTGGAGAAATCTGGTCTGGGTTTTCACTCCAACCAGGCGACTCCATTCTGGACTCCTGGAGGAATCCGATCTGGGTTTTTGTTCCAACCGGGCAACTCCAATCCGGACTCTGGCCATAATCCATTCTGGGTTTTTGCTCCAATGGGCAACTCCATTCCGGACTTCTGGAGAAATCCGGTCTGGGTTTTCACTCCAAGCAGGTAACTCCATTCCGGACTCCTGGAGAAATCAGGCTTTTGGTTCAGGTTTTTGGGTCTGGTTCGGGTTCAAATTTTGGTTTTTAGGGTTTTGAGTTCAAGATTTTAGTGTCTGGGTCTGGGTTTTAGGTTTCGGAGTTTGTGTTTTAGGGTTCAGGTTCACTTTTTAGGATTCGGTTTTTAGGGGTCACCTTCAGCTTAGAATCTGAGGTTCTGGAGGTTCTGGTTTCTCGTATTCTAGAGGTTCCAGATCATGTCCTGGAGGGTCTAGCTCTAGATGTTCTAGGGTTGTAGTCTGGGTTCTAGAGGTTCTAGCTGTTCAGGGTTTGGGTTTTAGGTTTTGGATGTGGATTTCAGCATTCGGGGTTTGGGTTTTAGTGTTGGGGTTCCAGGTTAGGGTTTCTGGGTTAGGGGTTTTAGGGTTTGGTGGGGTTTGGGTTCAGGTTTTTGGGTCAGGTTAGGGTTCTGGTTCCAGGTTAGGATTCCATTTCCGGGTTAGGGTTCCAGGTTAGGTTTAGGGTTCTGGGTTAGGGTTGAGTCTTTAATACCCATCTTCTGTTCAAGCAGTGTACATTTAAGAAAGTTTTTTGTCATAATTAGCGGTAAGAGCTAGGAGCTCCCAAGAGTATCTCAATATTTCATCCAGTACTTGTGGGTTTTTCTTTTTCCTTTTTTTTCCCCTTTTTTTCCCTCTTTTTTTTTTTTTTTTAACTCAGCCTGTACCTAACTCTTTGTATACTGCAATCGTCAGAGATCCATTGCTGGCAATGGATGCATGAAAACCTTATGCCATGAAAGGATTAAGAGAAAAGGCTAACTCAGTGACCTGAAAAGACTCTGTTGGCTTGCCTTTTATAATTCCATCTCATCAGATATCTTCAGCCTCGCTGTTGTTTTCCTGTCTAAATCCAGAGGGGTCAACACTACAGATCCAAGAGGAAAGAAAAAACTACTTTATAGCCTTAAAGAAACAAGTGTTTGTGCAAAAAGAAGAGAACACGTGCCCGAAGAAATGGTTGTGCAACGGTGTGCAAGGCTTTGGTCCACCACTGATGTCTTGCAGTCTTTCCTGGTGGTTCACAAGGAGGGGACCCAAAAGTGAAGTCAAGTGGAAACAGCAGTGGAAAGACAGAAGAAAGGACCCCATTTTGTGTTCTGTGAAGAATGGGATTTCTTGCTTGCTTACCAATCTTTTAGCAGTTGTACGTTTGCTTTCTGTATTTCAGAAAGCTGGTGTACGTCAGGTTGTTTGACTGGGGAAACTAAAACATACTATCATGTGTAAAACTTGCCTAAATTTGGTGATACTGCAGCCCTCGGTCCTTTAGGTGCTGTGGGACATTTTGGCAGTGACTTGTCATCACAAGTCATTGGTAGCATGAGAGCTGGAGTTATTGCTTATGATTCCCAGGCAAGGATTACCAGCAGGATTCCCTGGGCTAGTTGGCAGTACAAAGAAATACAGAAACCTGAGAGAAGGAATTCTTATTGAAAAAAAAACCAAACCAAAACAAAACAAAAAAATCCAAAAAACCAAACAAACGAAGAAACCCACAACCCTTTGAAAGTCATCTAATAAAAGGTGAAATGGTTTAAACCTTGCTTTATGGATTGGTGATCCAGATGGAGCTGTGTGTGGTTCCATAGCACAATCCTGCGGGCCTGTCCCAGAAATCTGAAGGAAAACTAACAGCAGACTATCTTCCACTGGGTTATTAGCCAGATTCAGTAGTTTTTCATAAGTTCATTTTTCAAAGTCCCACTGTGCCTTTGAATAAGGACAGGCACATTTTCATATCCTTGATTGGCTAAAGAATGTATTTTGCTCATGCAAAGCTGTGTGTAGCTGCAAATGGAAGGACTGAGGAAAGATTATCCTGGTTTAAAAAGCCACAAAAATGCCTCTTTGTTTGCACGTGTGCTTGTGTACCCATGCATATACAGAGTTGTGTATAAAGAGTACATGTATAATGTATTTATAGGCGAGTGTGTGGGGGAAAAATGGGTGAATATACAGATTTTAAAACCTTGAAAATGTTTATGAAAAATGCCAAAGATTCTAAAGCTTATCATCTCGCGTCTGTTCTTCTTCATTTTGTATCTTTCCCGGCATGTCTCTCTGGCTGAGCCAGATCTCTGCATGATTTGATTTACTTCAACTTAATGAAGCTGGTTGGAAAGAGCCTTGTAGAAATTACAAAATCTCCAGTAAATCTCCTTCTTGTACATACAATAGATGTCCACGGAACCCTTTTGTTAAACCAGTTTCTCAATCTTCTCTGTAAACAATGCCTCATTGTCTCGCTTAAAACTATCATCTGGTTTATCATACTGTAATCTTGTCATTTTGTAAGGACCAAAGTCAGGCATATTTAAGGAGGCGTGTGGGATCTGATCGTTGATTTGAGTGAAAACATTCAACTGCAGGAAAAACTGTTTATTTATTCAGAATTTTGGATTGATAGTTTAGCAGTTTGGGGGGGATTTCTTTAGGTTTTTCCACGTGGAACTGATTTTGTTCAGGAGACAGGGTGGTATCTTTTTCTTTTTTTTTTTTTTTGGTGTAGATATGTTGGGTTTCAGAATAATTTGTGTTAATTTTTATGCTGGAGACATACCAAATGAAGGGGTTTGGATGGTCCAGTACCTATATATGTTGCGATGAGCTCTTTGTTTTGATAAATGCTGTTTGAAATGCAATAAACATTTGAGGTTAAGCTGATGCTTTTAATTTGTCTGGATTAGGAGATATGTTTCACATTCTTTGCAAAATGCTGTGCTATAATACTTAGCATCTGACTAGGGAAGCAAGAACATCCCTTGGCAGTGCAGTGTAACAATTCACACTGGAATTTGCTTGGAGTAAGGAGTGTAAGTGCATCTCCTGCTGCAGCAGGAAAGGAAGTAAAGCCTCATCTCACCTGCCTACAACTCTATATTGGGATTTCCTAGGCTCTACTTAAGAGAAGGGAGGGTTATGTGTACTTACTGCACAGTCCACTTATCCAACTCTACATTCAGATTTGTCATGAGGTTCTTAAAGCAACACTATCTCTCTCATTCCCCCATGCAAATTATCAGCTTTTACATTTTTAATCTATTCAATGTACAGCATAGAAATTAAAAAACTTACATTTTTACTTCAGGATACTTTTTTTCCGGGCATTTTCAGTATAAGGTCTTTAAGACCAGAAGCTGTTCAGAAGTTCCAATCAAACTTTGGGTCTTTTGGATTGTAGAATCATGGAGATATGGGAATGTAAAGCATGTCCACTAACTATACAGTGTGTAGATAACTGGGTTCAACATGTATGTGCAAATGTAATAATTACATTTGCCCAAACATAAGGTGCTGCTGAAGGTTTGGTTTTTTTTGGAATATTCATGAACAGGACTGAGGATTTGGCTTCCCTATGGCTTGTTGTTAGTAAAAGTCAATCACTGAAACACACCTTGTGGGAAGCAAGCAAATAACTGAGTAAAGCACAGCTGGAAATGCCACACACCTTTCCTTTTTCTCTGCTTGAAAATCTGTTTTTAACCTTCAGCCACAGCTCTGCTTCCCCCTCAGTTGCCTCCTGAGCCCACCCACAAGCAGAGGAGAGCCCAGCTCTGTCCTGGGATCCCCCTGGAGAGCCCTGCCCAGCAGACCAGCACCCCTGTGCATGGGAAAGGGAAGCTGCTTGTCCCCTAGAAACTGAACTGGCTGCTGCTGATTCCCTGCCTGGGGTAAGAGTACAGCAGCTCCCTGAACTGGGCTGTCCCACTAGAAAACAGAGGCTTGCCATTTAATTTCCTGTGCTCTATATGGGGCTGTGTTTTATTTTATATTTTTAATTTGGAGGGCCTGATTCTGCAGGCGTTACCACAAGTGGGACTGGAGTTATTTTCCCATCAGACCAGTAGGTTCACACCAGGAAGGAATTCAGCTTCTCTGATACCTTAATTAAAAAATTGACACAATACGTTCTAACCAAACCTTAACCTTTAGATTTTCCATCCTTTAATGAAGCTGATAGACTGTTTTGGAAATGTTCATAGAGACTGTGGCATGTGTCAGTAGCGAATCCTGTTCTGATTCTAATATTGTATGTTGTTTTATCTGTAAAGCTCCATGTATCTGGGTCCTGGTGCATCTATCCCTGTAAATCTCACAGAGGCTTGATAAGAATATCTGCTCCTCTGTGTCCTAAGAGTTACTGACTCAGAAGGAAGCTGAGATACTCCAAATTATTGTTGGTTTGTTCCAGATAGAGTGTTTTAATCATTCTCGAATTTGGGTAAATTAAGCCAGGTGAAATATCATTTTGGGACAAAATATCTGCCTGAGAGTTTATCAGAGGGGAAGACCCTCAGCAGTAATTGAGTAATTCAAGCAAAATGTGAGCAAAGGATATATTTATGATTAATGTAAATATTCACTAGCATTTAGAAATACTGTGGAGTGAAAAAAAAAAGTCTCTTGACATTACAGCATTTTTAATCTACTTTTCTCTGTGATGCTTTGAATGAAAACAACACAGCATTTCAAGAGAATTTAGAGGGTCATTTTGTTTTGCATGAAGGACGTGCTCATCTGACATAAATCACAAAACTGAGCACGGGGGAGCAGGAGATGGCATCCAGGTCTCAGTGCTTGCAACAGCACCAACACCTGGGCAGGCACGAGTTCAAGTTCTCAGTGTGGCTTTAACCTGAGGGCTGGTGATTCTTGTTAAATTTTACGTGAACAAACCTTGCCAGTCGGTTCCTGCGCGTTGGATTGAACACCTGCAAATCCCCTCTTGGCTGAATGTGATGGCATGCCTCTTGCAGGGGAAGAAAGCAAGAGCTTTCTGGTGTAAAATTTGTCCTGATGTCCTAGTGCAACCAGCTTTCTAAGCTCCTGAGGAATTCTTGCAGAAGGAAGGTAGGGCAGTCTCATGGACCGGGCTCAGACATCTGGTTCTGGGTCTTACAAGGCCAGCTGTGGTCAGGTTTAGATGGTCAACAGATTTTGCCTCTCACTCTGAATTATTGTCTGCTAGGATGGCTCAGCCAGCACATTAGAGAGTGGCTTTCAGTCCAAGAAGGAAGCATAAGGCCCTGGCCCTCTGTGGTTTGGGTATGTATAGAGAGCCTGTGCTAGGGAATGCTTCCCCAGGGACCCTAGGGACTGCTTAGCTGGGGGTCTCTGCTCTGGGCTGGATTCGTTGTGATCAGACTTTCAGCAGATGAAAGAATGAATTTGTCTTGCTCTTGATCTCTGCATTTTGGTAAGTTGCACTTAATGGTGGGTTAGAACATTAAATGTTGAACTGTCATCTACAAACTGAAGGTGATAAAACCTAAGGACTTGGGCCTGCCACTTCCAAATGCACGATCAGCCACGATTCTTCAGTCCCAAAGGATCCAAATACCTTCAGGACAGTACAAAGTCTGCTCACCAGTAATGTTACAGTGCCTTCAGAGATGCTGGTGAATACATCAAATTTCACACTCCGTACTGGTAAGTGAATATAAGGGGGAGTGTTTTAGTGGTACCACTGTTTATTTCTACCCCTGGGTATTTTTTTTTTCTTCAATGAGATCACATGAAAAGAAAAACAAACCAAATTATTCCTATTTCTTGAGCAAACACTGTATGCTGTTTCTATCCTAGCTACTGTATGTGGAACATGGGATTTGACTGGTCTTTGATCTCTCACTATCACATAGGGCAACTGATTTTATGGGCCTGAACCTGTGCACAGCAAAACTATGTATTTTTCACTTGCTCAGTACTGCCACCTCCCAAAGTAAAGAGCATCTCTCATCCTCATTTTCAAGAGGAGATGCACAGTGGAAAGAGCATATGTTCCTACAGACAAAAAAAGCCTGTTAGATTCAGTGGCTTGTGTGCTAAATTTTGCTTTGATCATGGCTGTCTGCTTTCTCCCTCCATCTTCTGTCTGCCCGTGGTCGGCTCATTCCAGAGTGAGTATCTGAAACCACACAGCAGCTACAACCTTAGAAGAAGGGGTGGGAGGGGGGTGAAGTCTCCCTCCAGCTCTGGCAATAGACGACTTTACTGAAAGTCAATGCCATTCCCTTGCATTTATCACTGCCACTCTTGCTCTGCATATTTTTGGTATTCGCCATGCATTGTTAGCAGTGATTGTCATGTAATTAAATCACTGCTCATCACAAGAGCCTATTTTTATGCTGAGATAAGCATCAGAAGTCTGCTGCAGCGTCCCCCAGATCAATAAAGATGTTCCCTGTAGGATTACAAATAGTCTGGGGTTGTACAGGGCACTAGAATTAATTAGGAATGATTTCTCTTTTTCTTTTTTCTTTCAATACATTTTTAATTGTTTATCCATTTTCGATGGGCTTGTTTTTAACTCTGCTGTGATGGCCCAGATGCTTCTGCTCAGCCCTTTCGAGTAGGCTATGATACCAGTTTGGGCAATGCCATTTGATGTAAGCAGTCACAATTACCATCATCTTTCCACAGCAATGTGTGACTGTTACTTCAAAATATGTTTTCCAATGAGGTATTTGCATCTCAGGCTTGGCACTTGAGATTACAGTTGAATGGGTTTATTAAACGATTGAACTTTGAGATCCAAACACAATGAGTAACCTTCAGGTGCTACCCTGAAGATTTTGGTATTTTGATCAGAAGGCCAGAGGGCAAGGGGAGGAAGTCAAGCCATTTCCTGAGGAAGCATTTGCCCATGGTCACAGAGCAAGTATGTGGCAGAAAAAGCAGCCTGGATTATTTTGATTTAAGCTTTCCCAGCCTCAGCTCTCCACTTTGTTTCACATTGGTTTTATATTTTGTTGTGTGGCAAACTGTTTGTACCACCCTCCCATGGTCCATTGTAAGACACTGTGTGGTGAAACAGAAACTTCTGGAAAGTTTCTGTGAACAGAGTGGGAATGTCCATGAATGGATGAGGCATGGGGAAAGTGAAAGGCTTCTTTTCCCCTCCCCTTAAGTCAAGCAGCTGAGTGGCTTGTCCTTCTGATCCAGCATCATCAAAAATGAAAACAACTTCTTCAGCTGTGCTGGTGAGAGTGTGTTTGCCCTCTCTGAAGCACAGGGGAAAAGTAAATTCCTTGCAGGGAATAGAAACAGTGTCAGGATTCCTGTAGGTAAATATAACCACTAATCTACATGAAAAAGCAATGAAAGTTGATGTTTTGCACTGGCACTGCTGTACTAAAAGTGGTGTTCTTCATGAGCTGCACCTGAAGTGCACTGAAATCAAATGCCTGTGGAGCTCAAAAGGTTTTGGATCAGTCTTCAAAACTCTATGAAAGGGATAAACAGTGGCCAAATCTGCTGCTGATAAATTAGGTGTCCCTAATGCTGAGAGGATGGTGATGCCCTGAAAGAGGGTTCCTCACAGTAACACAATGTTCCATGGAAATGATTCTGCTAGTGTTAGATTGGGAGACCCCATGCACAGATGCACTACAGGAGAGAGGAAATACTTTAATTTAGACCCAATAAACCCAAAATATGTGGGTTTACTGCATCACAAACCACCAGAAGGTGCCTGTGCCCAGAGCATGATGTGATGCAATTCCTGTCAGGCAGCCAAAACCCATCTGCCCAGGCTTGGCATGGGGCAGCACAGAAGATCTGGCAGCTTCTGAACATCTCTAGGTTAAAAGCTTGCTGAGATCACTCTGAATGAACCTCTTTCCATATAATCAGTCAGGAGAGAGCTCCTGCACAGGTCACACTCTGCAGTAGTGGCTTGTTCTGTCCTCCACTGCAGCATTGAGCACTAATAGTAGAAAGGGCACCATTGTTCTGCTCATGCCATCAGAGCCTGGATGATTTCAGCACTTGTTCCTGGCCTACCCCATGCAACAGAAAGTTCAGTCTTACCCCTTTTCCACTTGCCAGCTCCCTCCTTCCCCAGAGGGAAGGGGTTTTGGGGGGGTTTGTTTGTCCCTTGAAGCTCTGCAGGGCTGCTGCTCACCAGAGGCAGTGCCCAGGGGTGCAAGGTATGAACGTGCTCAGAAGGGGAGGGGACTGTGGAGTGGGATTTTGGCAACTTTGCTATTGCACATGCAGAGTGTTAGGCTTCTTTGCAGGGAATCTCTTTCCAAAATTATTTTCTGTTTTCTCACATGTTCAGTCATTTCCATCATCACAGTGTGACTTGGATTAAGGTAATTCAAAACAGGAGACTCCTGTAAAAACCTCAGAAATTTTTATGAGAAATAATTTCTTCCTATTGCCAGATTGTAAGATGAGTTTGTCCATTTTTTGACTCTTATTATTACAGTTCAGGTGCATGAGATAAATTTAGCACTGTCATACATTTTGGTTGCCTGCAGATTTTTGGGGAACGGTTGGCATCCAAAATGCTCTATGTCATGGAAAACTGTGTGCCTTAACCAGAGGGGGAAGTATACAGAGATTTTCAGTGGGCAGTTGCCTTGAATTCAGTGAGCACCATCCCAGTCCTGCTGAGGTCAATGCCATTTCTCTGAAATCAGCCCTGGACAGCCCTGCTGAGGGGTGACCTCTGTGGCAGTTGCACGGTCACCTCACGGATGATTTGCAAATTGCCCGTGAACTGTGCGTGCAAACGTGTCTGGTATGGTGCTAATTTACTGGCAAGGTCTGTGTGCACGGATCCAGCACTCTGCTCCAGGGGTGCTTCAGCCATGCCCAGCAGCCAGTGTAGAGGTTTGATTTCTACGCAGCATGTCAGGGATATCTGATGGATGGGCTCAGCCTCCCTTTCACGTGTTTAGAGATCTCCAGCCAGGCCAGAATTTGCCAGATGACCACAGTGGGGAAGGCATCAGAAACATTTCCGTAAATATAACCCCTCCACACCTCCAAAAATTTATCTAGTTTGTGCATGGATGTTACAAAACCCTTGTTCAGGGCTGCAGGATGTGGCTGGACATTATCTGTCCTGCGTTCCGGCTGGGTTTATTTTGGGGTGGTCAGAAAGGAAATCCTAGTGGAGAGGTGGGTGGAAGATTTTTGTTGAACTGATGTGAAAAAGAAAAATACCTGGCCATTTGAAAGGGTTTGAACTCTTAGCATAAGGCTCTGGGAGATGGATGAATGGTCAGAGGGAGGTGACGGGCGGGTCAGAGGTCCTGTGGCATAACTCATCACTGTGAGAAATCCCTATCTCCCAGTGAAAGTCTAAGGACTGGCTGGCAGCAGCGTGATCTGTGGCAGCCAATTCATCAGAAGGATTTCCCGTCTGAATATGCAGATGTGTGCACAATTATTTTACCTATCTTCACAAACAGAGCCCGTGTCCCTGCACGCTTAAATAAATCTTGGCACTGTCCTTTCCAGGAGGCATTTCGGGTTCAGCCTGGTTGCCTGCATCCTGCAGAGTTTTGTTCAGCAGAGTCCTTGCAAACAGCCCGTCTCCTCTTCCCTTTCCGCTTCCCCTTCCTCCTCCTCCCATCCCACTGCAATCACTGCTGCCCAGACCCATCCTTCACTTGCACAAAACTGATTTCTGTTTATGGAGCAGCTGGCAGCAGCAAGGCTTGAGCACTGAGCGATGACTAAGAAACAAGCCCACTTTTCCCTTAGCTGTCAGGAGCTTTTAGAAATAACACCCTCCTCTGAGGAAGTCAGAATAGCAACAGGAAAATAAGTAAAACCTATTATAAAACAGTTGTCCAAGAACTTAGGCACGGCGCGGGGTAGAGATCAATATGCTGTGAAGGTTAAATCTATTTTCACACTGTGTTCTATTTCACAGTTTAATGGTGTTTTAATGTGTCTGTCACTGAGCCCCCTTCATGTTATGCAGGTAGAGCCTTTACAAAGGAGAAATAACGTTGGCTTTACAAGCTTCACAGTAACATCTTATTTACCAGCTGAGATCTGACGCCTTCCTCTCTGGAGGTACTCCAGGGCTTGACTGTTTTATTTTATTTTATTTTATTTTATTTTATTTTATTTTATTTTATTTTATTTTATTTTATTTTATTTTATTTTATTTTATTTTATTTTGTTTTGTTTTATTTTATTTTGTTTTATTTTATTTTATTTTATTTTAGTGTTTTATGTTATTTACTCCCTTTTTAAAACTATTTTTTAGAAGCCATAATGTGGTGTTGCATTTGCAATAATTTTAGATGGCTTTTGGGGAATGCCTGTAGGGCTGGGAGCAGCAGGAGCATGTGTGTGCCTGTGTAGAAGGGACAGAAATATCTACTGCTGTTGATACATAAGCTAAATACATGGAGGATATGCAGAATCCCCAGGCTTGAGTTTGCATCCAATTCACAACAGTATATTTGAGTGCTTTAGCTTGAACTCAGATGATGCTGGGATGTTGGATCAGGTTTGGGAAGAGCATGGAGGACAAAGTAAAGGTTCTGAGAGAGGATGGGGAAGAAGGAGGGCTGATTTCAGCCTCTGCCAGTGGAAAGGATGGAAGGAGGGAGCAAAGGCAAAGAAGGAAGTGAGGTATAAAATCCAGGGTATGTGCAGTGCTAAAGCACACACGTCCACTCCTCTGTGTTTGGGGTGAAGAAATTTGTATTTCTAAGGCTCAACTCACACCCTTTGTTTAGAAGAGGAAGAAGGAAAAAAGCACTGCTCTGCTTTGATTATCTCTCTTGAACTTCAGCGAGGGAAGGCAGAGGTTGGGATACCCTGGTCCAAGGGCACTGCTGGTTCTGTGCTTGCACTGGGGAATGGGGCAGGCAGATGCTCAGGGCGCTGCCCTGCTCAGCGGGGCTGCTTTGACAATGCGCCGGCAGCTGGACACAGCCCCTGGCCATTCACACCCCCTGCAATCTGCTCAATCAGGGCTCCCCACCCCTGCGTTTGCTCCCAGTGACAGAGCTGCGTGAGCCACACCCGAGCAGCTCCTCTGGTTTTGCCACGAGTGAATCTCAGTGCCTGTGTTTTCCTGAGGGACTTGCTCCAGACATCATCGTACTGTGACTGGTGTGTGGAGCTGGGGGAGGACAATCTGCTATTGCCAGTGGCTTCTCCTGTGTGATTTCTCTGCCATCTTTGCCCTCAGCAGCTCCCTCACATCCCTGGGAGAGCGGGGAGAGCATCCCTCTCCTTTGCTTCTCCTTCACCTCTCCCACTTCTCATCTTTTGCTCCTCCAGTTGCTCTTTACCCTCCTCTTCCTTTGTCTCGCAGCCAAATGACTTAACTCTGCACAGCCTCCCGGGAGGGGTAGGCTGTGAGAGGGGAGTGCAGCAGAGGAGGAGATATGATATTAAATCTTCTTAGGAGCAACTTATTAAAAGCCTCACACTTCCCCTCAGCTGGTCGCTTTGCCAGAGTAAAAACCTTTGCTCTGCCCAGGTCTGCCGAGGGCTGGTGCTTGTTGGAGCGTGAGTTTTTAGACTTGCAGAGCATTGACTTGGCTTAACCTGTGTATCCCACCGCAGCAGCAATCTCTGCAATGTGTGTTTTGGCTTTGGTGTGCTGCCTGCTCTGAGTTCATCTCTTCCCCCCCCCCTTCCGCTTTCCATTGTTGGAACAACAATCTTCTGCTGGATGCAGAGCTCAGCCATCCCTGTATTGTGGAGCCAAGACAAACTCTCTGCTGGTGTGTTTTCCATCCTCCACAAGTTAAAATACTGGTGCTGAGAGCAGCTGCCCACCCAGGTGGGGAGCCTGTTGTCCAAAAATCCAATGACTGGCTTTGTGGGGCAAAACTTTCTCTCAAGCACTGCTGCTGAGAAATGATTTTATATCCTTTGGAGCTGAGGGTGACTCACCTTTAGAGGGCTTCAGTGGTTCCCTCCCCAACAACCACAGCCACCAAAGTGCAGCCTGGTGAACTGAAACATCACCAAAGTTCTGTGCTGCAAGCTACAGCACTGAGCACTTGCTTTATCTGTGCTTTCCAAATGGATGGAAACCTCTGAGAAGGTCAGGACTGGGGACAGAAAACTTTAGGGAGACATAGTCCCATAGGGCTGCCAATAATTGATCCAGTCCATGTTTCTGCTCCAGTTTTTCAAGTCCAAGGTAGTTAAGAATGGTTGTCACCCAATACTCCTTGCTCAGCATTCCTAACACATTCACATCGGGCCTTGTGTGAAATGGTGAGGAAAAAAATATTTTCTGCTTGGTAACAGAACCCATTGTTTGAATCTTGTGTCTTTGGGTTTTGGTTTAGTTTAGTTTTTTGCACTGCCCTTTGCTGTTTAAGGGTTATTTCACCTACTCCAACCACTAGATCAAGTCCATAAATAGCTGAATTAGAAGCTTGAATTTACACTTTGAAAATTCGTCCAAGTGAGGTCACCTTTCTGAAAAAAGAGCTGGATAGCTGTTATGGTTCTAATATTTAGGGACCAAATTTATGCAAGTATGCCACCTTAATCACAGAGTTTTTGATTAAACTAGAAGTTTGAGAAAGCTGCCTGATCAAGTGGCTTTGAAGCTTAATGTTCATTTTTAGAGGTAAAACTTTGATGCCTTGGACAATCCATGGCCAGGTGCCTTATATCAGGTGTTGGGGTTTTGGAAAGGAGACAAAAGCCACACAGAAGCAGAAGTGCTTAATTACTGTAAACTAAGTTTCTTTCCTGCTTCACAGAGGAGACCTAAGGGAAAGAAGGTATGGGTTTTTGTCTTGCTGAAAATAAACCTTTGCTGAGGTCATTAATGCAATAATGTAGTTTCTTTGAAACCTCAGATTTGCTGTGGGTTTCCTCGTGAAATGTTAAAACATTAAAATCACAGATTAGAAGGTTATAGGTTAGAGGGTTAAGTTTATAGATAAGGTTAATATAAGGTTGAGATATCCAAAATCATGTGAATTTTAAAGAAATTATTAACACATAGGGATATGATAGTTTAGTGTTGGCTAATTCTTATTTGTAGAAGCTAATGGAGGACTTGCTAGAGTGAGAGAATTAATGTTTCTGGTAGCTGAGAGAGGAGTTTTTCATCTCCTGCTTGGAGAAATTCAACATTTCCTTAAAATTAGAGAGTTTTTCCATAGGCTGGTTTTGTCTGCCTGCCTGAGCTGTGTTCTTGGGTGCTTGCTGGGGCTGATGTGCAGGATCATGTTGGGAGCAGGGGATGGTGGCAGAGAGAGACTTCAGAGACCTGAGCAGCTCCTGGGAAAGAAATTATTCTGGATGCTCCCAGATAGGGGGAAAAGAGAATTACTGAGCACCAACCAGGGCAGAGCTTCTGGTTCTGTCCAGAGAGAGAGAACTGTGCAGGTTTTCTGGCACAGTTCATAGAAATTAACAGTCTTTAGTGTATAATTTAGATTTTTTTTTTTCTTTACATATTCTGTTGACCAAGCTTGAAAAGTATTTTTCAGAACTTTGTCAAATGAACATTTGAAAGCACTAAATATAGTGTCACACAGAGATCTTGTCCTGATGGATTTTCATGAGCAACCTGAAATGTCGTCGTCCTGGACTCTGAGGTAAAGAAGTTCTTCAGCTGTTCATAGCCAGTTCCATTTGCATTCCATGTAATTCCCATTGGACTCTGAGTTGTGAAGATTTTTGTCTTCTTGAGTACATTTTAGAAGTCATGTTTCTGACACTGTTGTTAACTTGTGGCTGCTCATATTTTCCAAGTGTCTAAAATTTCCTTACTTCACATAATATTCTCTCTCTGTAAAATTGACCCTATAAAACACCTAAGGTGCATCAGCACCACTGAAGCAATTTAAGTAGATCCAAATATCTGAAAAACATTGTTTAAAGCCCTCACCTAGACCTAATACTTTGTGAAATTTAGTGGAGTATATACATTTGAGACACTTCTAAGGATAAAATGAGTTCATAACCTGATAATAAGCACTGTGATACAAATTTATACATTGCTCTGAAATGCTGAGACCTTCTTGCCATTTCTAAATTGGAAAGTCACAAACTTAGTTATATGTTTTATTTACATCTCCAGCTACGTTTTATTGCAAGACTTTGGAAAATATTTTGTAACAGTGCAACAGTTCTGACAGTAAGTCAATGTAAGATATCATAGAAAAAAAAATTCTCAACAATTATCCTTCCCACCCAAACCTTTTCTTAGAAGCAGTATTAGGAAACTTTAATGGCATTTTACTCCCACCACAGGCAGAAAGAGTTTTTTCATTGACTTGAAGGGAAGAAATGTTTAACCCCTTAATTTTTGCATTAGCAGAGAGGAGTAGTTGAGTCGTTGGTGGATTTGGGATTGGAAAAGGAGTTACAATAAATAAGGCCAGTTCCATGAAACATAAATTGAGGAGCTCCCCAGCTGAGGTTCTCTTCCTCTGCTTGCACCCCCCTCTAAAAATGTCTGCCCAGGTGCCATCGTGATGCAGTGAAAAAAAAAAAAAAAAAGGAATCCACTGATTATAAAGAAGTTGCTGCTGTGCTGCAGGCGAAGCAGAGGCTGAAATGTGATAGTCCTGGCAGTCCTGGCCCTGACACGGCGCCAACGGGAAGCCAGGAGCTGTCAGAAAGGTCAGGATTTCAATGACGCGTCCGTGCGCTTCCAGCGCTCGCTGCGTTCCCTTCTCCTGCTCTGTTCCTTCCTTTCCAAACAGCTCTGGAGCAAGCACATCCTCTCAACAGACCTCCCTGGACAAACAAATGTAGGTAATAAATAAGTGGGGAGAGTTTCAAAGTCAGAAATTTCCTTCAAAGCCTTGCGGAAGGGGATGTCTTTTGGAGCAGGAAGGCTATTCTGGATCCTTGAGCTCTCTTTTCCATGCTGGAACTCTTGTACCTTCTCTTTTCTTAAAAGATTTACTAATTCTCTTCTCATACTCTGTCCATCTGCCAATTCTTCTCACAGTTGTTGCAGTAAGTGACACACTTACAAGGTGTGATTGACCAGGTTCAGGTCTGAAATTTAGTCCATTACATTTAAAAGTGTGATTCATATCTGAAAAATTATATCAATTTGGGTGCAAATTAGATAAACTCAGGATACCAGTTCTCACCTGAATTTCACCCTTACTTGAGAGCATCAAATCATTGTCTACAGCTCTGCTGTGGGAACTCAGTGTGGGCTGCAATATCTGTCTGAGGAGCTGGAGATACAGCAGAGCTAACTCCTCCTGAAATGGATCTGACCAGATAGTCCAGGTCACACAAGACAGCTGTGACATGTCTAGAGATCAAGTTGTGGCCTCTTGTAACCATGATAGCATCCTTTTCAGCAGATTGCTGGGGTTTTTTTTTGGTTTGGTGTTTTTTTTTGTGTGTGTGTGTTTTTTGTTTGTTTGTTTGGTTTGTTTGTTTGTGTTTTTTTGTTTGGTTTTTTTTGGACACTCACAAACCCATAAAACATTGCCAGTGGAGGTGAGGATTTCTGTATAATTGTGAGTCTGTGAGAAGGGGCTTGATCTTCACACCAGATTTTTTGGCTGTGCATCCATATTTCCCTTCAGGTTAATATGTTTAATGGTTTATTTGAAACCAGTTGCATGCTTTTTATCTTTGTCTTTAGCGAACTAGTTATGTTTCTTCAGTGAGCACTGAACAAAGTCACAATGGGTAATAAACACTTAACACTTAATCAAAATCATCCCCCATATCCACATCCACAGCCAGTCATTCCAAGCAACCAAGACATGTATTTCTACAACCTCTTTATTAGTGATATTTTTCCAGATTTGATTTTCAGGTTAAGCTGGGACTTCACTGTCTTGTGGACCCATCCTGCAGCTCTGCCACCTGATGCCCAGAAGTACAACAGCCAAAAGCTTCTGCCTCACTTGGACTGGAGGAGCTTTTATCCTGCTGGTGAGTGTCCTGTACAATGAAGTGTGTATGATGACATGAAACATCCTATTTTCATCCCTAACTTTAGTCCATTTTTGCTTGCTTTTGAAGTTGGTAATAACTGCAAAGCAGCAGCTGGGAAAACAGTCACATCTCGAGTAATACATGGAGGATTTTAGGCATTGTTAAAATCAAAAGAAGCAATGGGCCAATCTCAAAGAAATCACCTGCAAAACATCAAATGGCCAGTAGGATTTTAAATGGCCATTTATTCCAGGAACTGGTAGCCCTGCTTTTGTGTAATCTTACTTAGATGTATCATCAAGTTCAGCAGGAGAGGTCCCACTCTTAGGAAGAGTGTTAGTAAACAAGTAAGCCAAGGGACATGAGGAAAGGTAATACCTTTTATTTGACACACTAATCTCAGTTGTGGGCAGGGAGACAAGCTTTCAAGTATTGAAGCCTGTTGTCAGGTCTGAGACAACACAGTGGTTGATCACGTCTGATTCCACCTCAACACACAAAACCACTACAAGGAGCTGCAGATCTCTTTTAGTGGGATTTTCTACTGGAAACACAGTTCTTCCATTAAATTCTTTAAGAATGAAGAATTATTCACAGCTGCTGGATTTTGAACAGGACACAGCCTAAAAATGAAGCTAACTTTGACTTTCAGTCTGTTTCTTAGCAAACTGGTCTTGTGTTTTCCCAGCAGGATTGCTGGAGTGAAAGTGTCCACTGTGTTCTGGCCCAGTGTAATCTGCATTTCTAATTAAGGCTATTTGCAAGTCCAGTTATCTGACATGTGCAAATAACAAATAATAAAGCAATGAGAAAGCAGCAATCTGCAATGAAACCTTTGTTTTAGATTTCCTTCTTTTATCTCTCTTTCATATAAATGTCGAGTGCACAAAGGATGCCTTGGCAATGACACTCACTGCTGCAGAGGGTTGGGACACTTTTGGTTGTTCTGATCTGCTTTCCATCTCTAGGGATTCCCCATCTAGGCATGGATGCTTGATAGAAATGGCTCTGTGTGCTTGTAGAACCTGCTGGTTTGGGGTAGTCCAGCACCTCACAGGGCTGGGTCTGCAGCTGCAGCTTGGCATTCATTCACCTTGATGATCCTTCCATGGTTGGTTCAGGGGCTGGGCAGAAGCATCATCGTGTTCAGAACCAGAGGTTCCTAAATTACTCACTTTTCAGGTTTCCTTTCCTTCAGTCTTTGCTCTCTTACCTCTCTTGGAAAGCAAAGTGAATTTTGAAACTCCCAAAAGTTTATACTTCCAGCCTTTTTTTTTTTTTTTCTCCAGCCCTTTTTATTTTCTCATCATTTGACTCTTTTTTGCAAACAGTCTCTGTTTTCACCTGAAGTCTCACATAAAAACTGAGCTTGTTTCACCTGCCTTGTCACCTTTCCTGCTTGGTACCTCATCACTGGCTTTGGCTCTGATGTTTGCTGCCCATGTACCACACTCTTGGCTGAGAGACATCCAGCCTTCCCCACTGCTTGGGCTGGTTACCTCTGGTTTGGGAGCTGCTCTGAGATATGAGAAAATGAAGTGGAAGCCAAATCTTCAAAGGTGTGAATTGTCAAGGGAAAGGTTAATCCCACCTTCCTGGAGTATGGGTTGCTGATAATTCCTCTGAGAGTTTAACTATAGAAGTGATTCTGGACCAAAATTTAATTTAATTGGAAAAGAGTTTCCAATGGCCTTTTGTTTTCCTTTTCAATTTTATGTATAGGAAAATGCTTTGATGGGTTTAAACCCCACTTTTTTTTTTTTTTTTTTTTTTTTTTTTTTTTTTTTTTTGAGTTGCCTAGGGAAACTGAAACCGTTTGTTAATATTTTTTTTCAATACAAAATTAAACTGGAGGTAAATTTTACTGTTTGTTTTCAAATTTACATTTCCAGTGCTGAGAGAACAAAAGCCTTGGGGATGCATTAGTAGTGGAATTCTCTGAGACACCACAGCTTCCCTGTGCATCCAAATGTTGGATTTAGAGGACAGTTCATTCTGGGGTTTGGTTTAGCCCTTGAGACTTCTGCTGTTGCAGAAGTCAGTAAAGGCATGACCTGCAATATTAGCTCTCAGATTCACTCCACAGAGCTTTTCTCCTATGACAAATTTCTTGTGAAACCCCAGTACTCAGTCCTTCCTAAGGACATTATCTAACATGATGTATCCCAGTGTTGAGAAGCTGCAACAGGTTTGTCTAAATCATGAATTAATTTTTAAAAAGCAAGAGAATTTCAAGCTCTGGGGGTTTTTTTTAGGCTCCTTCTCACTACTAAACCTTTAGCAGTCCCTTCTTTCTATTATTCATGATTTCTCCGCTGTTCTCATAAGAGGTTCATGAAGATTTTTGATTTTAGAAGACAGCGCTATAAAAAGCAATTAAAAAAGTCAAAATATCAATAGACTTGTGATATATAACCACAAGACTTGGCAATACTTCATTTTTCCTTCAAATTTAGTCCTCTTCTCATGCACAGGTTTTCTCAGATTTCTTTTGTGAGGAAGCAAGTCTGGAGCTTCAGTTTTGCTGGGCATAATATGGAAAGAAGAGAGGAACAGTGGACCTCTGCTATGATGGGGAAACCTAATTTTTGTCTCAGTCCTTTGATTGTGTTGGCTGGATGCAGGAACTTGCTCTTGTGGTCAGATGGAAAGCTGGAACTGGGATGTTTGACCTGAGAGCTCTTTTCTGTGAAGAGACAGGACACAAAACTGGAGAGAAACATTCAGAAAAGAGGTAAATAACCTGTGAAGTGTTTAGTCTTTGTCCTGTTTGGGCTGTTTTTTCTATTCATTATTGTATTACTCTGTCCAGCCTTTGTTTTTGTTGCTCCCAAAGTGTACCAAACACAGCACCATTTGTCCCTTTCATGATTCCCTCTACCCTTGGGCACTACAACTTGCTGAATATCTTGGTGAACAGGATGAGAGAGAGAGATCCCTTTTAATAATTTCTCACCTTATGCCTCTTTCCATGGTGTAAAACTCACAAGGATCTCATCTCTGGCCTGATTCATTGCCAGGAAGACAAGAACACAGCTGGAGGCTGCAGTATGCAACAGGTATGAAAAGGAAGAAAAATATTTTATGCTGCTGTTATCACCAAAAATAGATCTGTAATGGAAACCATCAAGATTACATCCAAGTAAGAGAGAGCAGAGGTGAATCTTACTCTTTTACTAGCTGCAGAGAAATAAATATTAACAACAGATAATCCCAACCTGTGACATGCAGCTTTTATTTTCAATATAATATTAAAACAATAGCATATCAAAGGAGAATTTCCCTCTTCTTCCAGTCACTGCAGAAGCCCAAACCAAGACAAACCAACCACCTGTGACGCTTGGTAGGTCAGACCTGAGCAAGTCTCACCCATTCTGTGAGGACAGGGAGAGCCCACCTCCCCTGCCCATCACAGGCAGCAACACTGGGTGCATGGGGGTGAAGGGTTCTGAGCTCCTCCAGCTGGGAAAGGTCAGGAGAGCATCGCCGTCTCTTCCAGGAGCTCCAACACTGAGGGGAAAAATAAATCACACAAAGCTTAAATAGGAAACCGCAGCTGCTGTCAGATTAAATCTGTTACAAGTGCATTCCACTGCCTTGCTGAACAGTGTTTTATTTCACACCTCAAAATGTGAGGCCCTGTGCCACGGACTTGCTCCTTTTTCCCTATCCCCCCTAGATGATTTAACAAGCTGAAAGTGCAGCTGGAAATTAATGCTTCCTGTCTTTTTAAATAATGTGACATTGAAATCCTGGTATTTAATGCGTTGGCATTTAGCATGCCACAATATTTCAGTTACTTTGCAGTGGTTGGGGTGCAGAAGTGTTATTACAGCTGTTCTGAAATTCTGACAAAGAGGTACATTTCTCTCTTCTCTTTTTTTGTTTCTTTTTTTCTCTACTCTGTCCCACCATAATTGCTTTTTGCTGCATCTCTGAACCGTAACCATGGCGATCTGCCACATTCATCAGAGGACCCTCTTGTTGTTTTGCTTGTGTGAATGTAAGAAGAGGAAAAATATAAAAAATAGAAAGAAAAAAGAAATAGGAGGCATACAATATTTCAGAACTTTCCCCGAAAAAGCACAGATTTTTCTTTTTTTTTAATCCCCCTCCCCCTGCCCCCCCGCCCCCTTTTTTTTTTTTTCCTTTTCTTTTCCTAAAGACAGAAGCTGCATTGGAGAAGTGGCCTGGCCAAAACACCAAGGACTTGTTCATAGCCTAAAAAAGGGAGAGGAGGAGTCTGGGCCTGGAGGTGTCACTCTGTGGAAAACAGGATTCAATAACTGGAGCTTTCAAGCCATTCCCTCCTGAAAGGAGGAATTGTTATGTGCAGAAAGAGCAGGCAAGGTTGACCCTTTCCCATTTCTGTCTGATGACAAGCTGGTCCTTGTTTGGAGAACAAGTTCATGCAGGACATCATTACCATAAACTCATGCCATTTCTGACTGGGGAAGGAGAAACCGCTTGGATTTGGACAGGAGCTGCCCTTTTCTGGGTTTGCTGGGTACATGGTGTGTTTCTCATGCCGTAGGTGGTGAGGAAGGGGAGATGTTGAAACCACTGGCTGTGATGAGGCAGGCAAGAGGTGAAGGGGAAAAGGAATGTTCTTGCTCTGACATGTCTTTCTACATCTGACACGTTTTTCTACATCTGACACCTCGGTATACTTCTCTTTAACTGCTTCAAGGATCTTTGGAAATCAGCCTGGAGACTTTCATGTAGAGGGACTTGGGCAGTTCAACTTTGCTCATGTTCTGGGGCTACTTAGAAGGGATAGGAAAGTTCTCTGACATCCAAAGTGTCCTTTGACAGGCTTTGCCCACGGTTGGTGGACTCTTCAAGACACATGGAAGGAAAAGCTAGCAGTGGTTGTCAGAGCATCTTTGTGGGATCCTGTAGTGTGGAGCATAGGACAGGGCATAATTTCCAGTGTCCAGTCTGTCACGTGAGATGGCTGGGGATGAGGGTTTGGTGTCCTGCAAAACCTGGCTGGTTTAGCTGTAGAAGAGATTTTTTCCCCCTGTAGAGGTAACACAGCTCATTTCCATGGAGTAGAAACAACTACCTGACATTATTTTGATATCCTTCAACATGACAGCCTGGAACAGAGTGATGAAGCAGCTGTGCTCTGGATCCTATGGCAGCACTCACAGGGTGATTTTGAGAGATTTCCTAAATGTCCTTGCTGTGGCAGTCATCTGCAGCAATACCCAGTTGTCTTGTAAAGCAGTAGCTCTTGACATAAAGCTTCTTCTGAATGAATAATTGCATGTCCCAAGGTTGTAAGTTGTTGTAATCAGGGACTGGGCTTTGTTTTGGCTTTACAGCATTTGGCATGGGGGCTCTCGTGTCTGGGACTTCAGAACAGCAACAGGCTGGTGCAATTCACCCCCAAGGCCAGCTTGAATCTCCTTCAGTCTTGTGTTCGTGCCCTGCCACGGCTGGTAGTGCTCATCAGCAGTGACCGTGGAGCTGTGGCAATTAGGGGAGCATTTCTGCTCCTCCTTTGCTCTCCCTCAGCCAAGCTGCACCTTCTCTGACTTCCTCAGCAGTGTTGCTGGTGGGTCCAAACCTCTGTGTGCGCTGGCAGTGCCCCAATTCCCAGACTGGGGTCCCAGCCCGTGTCAGTGGTTTCTGCCAGCTCGCTGGCCCGTGCCGGCGCTGGCCGGGGCAGGGGCACACGTCCCTCCTGCCATCAGCACAGAAAGCCTGGAGGAGGCAGGAAGGTTCCCCAGGCAAAGCTACTCACTGACGTGCCTCAGCATGGGCATTTGCTGGCGAGGCAGAGCCACCAGAGCATTGCTCAGTGACCTGAGAGGTATTTGGTTGGAAAATGTCTGGTTCTGTTCTCGTCTGGGAGCCATTTGATCCGTCCCCAAAGACGCAGCACAGCAAAGGCCCTGGGGCCCTCCCATGGGTGACAATGGATACATTGGGGTCTGCAGAGCAAACCGGGCTGTCTGCAAGTCAAAAAGTCTTAGAGACCCGTTTGTAGGTGGGATTGTCGATACAGAATAACAAAGCGAAAAGCACTCGGGGCTAAATGTTATCAGTGATTATTTTTAACTTCATTTTTACTGTTTCTGATGTGTTCTTCAATCTGTCTTGTTGATGTTTATTTTTCCGTTTGCAGTAAGGGTCATATGTCGTGCCTCCCTTGCATCAGGTGCCATACAACCACGCACTGTCCTTCCCACAAACAGTTCACAAAGTCTTTCTCTGGGGATGAGCTCTCACTGGCACTGCAGTCACTGATTTGTACATGCTCCATAACAGGAGTTTCCTTAGAGGGTGAAGGACTCCCTATTTTTCTTATGAACCTCCTAACTGGAGGTAAAACAGGACATAAAAAGTGCAATAATATTTTAAAACATTCTTCCATAATCAAAATTCACAATCAAAACTCATAATAATTAGAAATACCTCGAAATCCAGCATATTTTTACTTGGATATTTAATATAGGGAAGCTTTTTTGCTCTGGTGTAGTTTTCTTTTTTTCTGCCCTTTTTTCCCATATGCTTCCTCCACATTCCCTAAAACCCTGGGACCTAAACAGTAAAGTCAAAATAGGTTTTCAGTTATTTATCAACCATAATGAAGAACTTTCAAAATGCTGAAAATTCCCTGCTGAATTCTGGAGAAGTGTTTATCTATGGGAGAATGCTCTGTATGTTGTTTGCAGGGGGCAATCAGAGGACAAAGGTAGAACCTTTTTTATGAGTAGGACCTGCACTAAATCCTGTTCCACAATGTTCAGTTAAGGATTCACTGAGTACATGTCTGTAGATGTGGGAACCTACTAGAGAAAATATATATAAACTTAAAGCTACTCACTAAATAACTTGAAAAGAGCTAAATTAAGTGACAAATAATAAAAAGTGAAACAGCAACTTTTCACTGAACAACTCTGTTAATTTTTTTTACAAGGAAAATAGGACAATGAAGGAACTATGTAAGGTCCCACTGGACCATGTGAGGTCCACCCTGGGAAGACACAGGAGCTCTGGGAATGCAGCATCTCATCTCAAGGAAAAATGGCCACAGGATGAGGTGGGCTTTGGAGATAGTTGTGGATGTGATACAAGCCTGAGGTGCCAATTTAAATTTAACTTTTTTTCCCCTAGAAGTGAGCAATGCCTAGAGTTTTCAGCCTCCTGCAGATGAAAAACAATAGAGAGGTTCTACAGGGATATGTCTTGGTGGGACTAGAAAGGTGCTCTTTCCACATTGCTGATCTCTGAGGAAATTGTTCTAGTATACAGTAGTTTCTGAGCCACAAATTATTTTCATTCCTTTCAGCCCTATTTTGGTGGTTATGGCTGAACACAAAGTGGGGCTCAGCAGGGCCATTTGGTGGAGCTGCCATTGGCTTGAGCTTCCCACACAGCAACACTGCAGCGGTCTGTGTGATGAGCACCACAGACTACAATGCCAGGTAGAGCAAACGGAACTCAGAGCTGAAAATTAAATATTTTTAATTAAAATCCACATCTGCAAGCCGCCGGCTGAGAGGCAGGGTTTGGCTGCTGAATTCTGCTGCCACGCTGGGATCACCAGTGTCAGAGAAGGCAATTCCAGAGAGGCAGCCAGCAGATCTCACTGGTTAATATTTAAAAAGGTTCTGGTGCCCGATGGAAAATGTTTTGTGGAATGCCCTATCAGGAGTGATTGTATCTGCTTCTGAGTAGTGCCACAGGTGGGGAGCAGAGCTCTCACTTCTGTCAGGGGCAAGCCTGGCCTCGATGAAGGTTCCAAGGTGTCTTGGAGCTCTTTTGATGTGATGGCCACTGAATTTGCTGTTATACCAGCAGTGTGCCATGAACTCAGACTAAGCCATCCTCAGAGTTCTTCCAAATTCCTCTGACTGCTCTTTCCGTGGCCTTGGATAACATCTCTTGACCATGTCTCTCCTTTTATGCAGGAGGAGGCTGAGGAGAGATGGATAATGTGCTGGTAGGGTTACCAAGGCAGGGGTTTGTCCTGCACGTCCCACATGCCCCACGCTGGCTCGTGGCTCTCCACTTCCCCCACTGGTGCCTTGGCCACCTCACAGCACCCCCTCAGCAGGGCTTGTGTCTCTGTGTGATCTGAAGGGGCACTCTGGGGGCTGGAAACAGGTTTCATTTCACCATATCTTTTTGTTTTTAATGGAATAACTGAATCAGTCTCACACCATCCTTCCTTATGCAGCCAGGGAGGAAAAGAGGAGCCAATGAGGAGTTAATTACATTCCTCTGCACCTCTCTGTCTATGTTATAGGCCATGAGAGAGTAGGTTTGAAGCCTGTTAGCAAAGATTTCAAAGCCAGAGAATAGAGCAGCGTATTCATACCTGGTTAATATGCCTCAGCTCTCATCAGCATTTAGCAACCCCCTACTCTGCCTTTATTGCTATGTTGTTTTTCTATGCAAATGGATCTAATAGTATGTGTTTCATGAAAAACAAACAACAACAAAACCTGTATCCTAATATCTTTTAGCAGGAAAGGAATAACGTCAAGTGGCAGACTAAGGAAAGCATGGCAGAAATATTTAGAAAGGCTTTGGGGAAGAGGAAATCTAGAGCTTTCTGTTCAGTTCCTAAATTTCAAGTTCGTTGTTTAGGTTTGTGTCTGCTTAAATGGAGAAACAGGAGTGGTAAGAGAGAGATGAGAATTAACAGACTTCGAACAGGAGGATCTTTGCAAGACAAAGGCTTGTCACCCTCACATGTCTCCCCAATCAGTTTGGAAACAAGACTTAATCAGCTGAGACAGTCTGAGCAAACAAGGTTATCATTCAGCTTTCTCTAGAAGTGGCCAGATTAATACTTAATTCTGCCAAAGAAGAAGGAAAGTTTGGGGAAGCCAGCCTGCCTTGGAGAAGAGTGGCTGTCGGTGCTACAGAGCAGGTGGTGAAATGGTCAGGTTCAGTTTTGTTTAAAATCAATTTCATTTGCTCTAATGGAACCAGGTTGTGTTTGTATATTCAGTAATGGCTGGGAATAATTCATTCTCTTTTAATTTCACAGATCTCTCACTCTCTCATCACTCTAACGGAACCCCCAAATTTTAATAAAAAAAAAATTACTCTGATAACCAAACTAACTCAAGATTTTAAACCAGTTGTCAGTGTGCCTTTAAGTCAAATCCTCTTTCCACTTTTAGCACAGACGCACGAAAGAGGAGGCTGCTGTTCCTCCACGAGCACGGGGGAAGATTGAGTTGTGTGTGGGAGGACAGAACAGGAGAATACTCCAGTTACTTGGGCCACTCCCCCAGCAAAATTAATAAGTATTGTTAGAAAGTACTTTGCAGGGTAAAAAAAAAAAAAATTTAATCTCCTAAGTGTAGTCGAATGGTGGGGCTGAGCTGGCAATAATAATAATTAAGGAGAAAAAAGAACTGAAGAAAGTTGGCTAATTTTCTCCACCATTCAGACTTATTCTGGGGAAACAGGAGATAGCGCTTTTGTCGCTGTTTCCAAACTGGATAAATCACCTAATCTACAAGCCATAACAAATCCTTCTTCTGTTCCAGCTCTTTCTGAAATTGTTTTTCCTCCAGAGAGGGAGAATTGCAGCCCCAAACTTGATTCTGAAGGGTCCAGGATATTCAAGCCTTCAAAGGTCATTCAGACAAAATCTAAGACAGACCATCTAGCAAGCATGCGGGGATTGAGTTCAAAATCAAATCTAGGTACTACAAATACCCAGAAGAATTTTCTTTCCATTTTCTATTTTGCCCCATCACTCATATATTGTACTATTGAGTTATCTAAAGAAATAAAGCATGTTTATGTCATCTAGGTATATTCAGCAAACTTTATTCCTCTCTCAAGAGTTCATCCATCAGTTCCAGCCTCTGTCTAAGCTGGGGACATGTGGATCTGTAAGTATATCACTGCATCTTTCTGCATCCTGTTCATTATGATGGCTGATCAGCAATTTGTGCTCAAAGAAAGGCACAAACTGGACCCAGACAAACCCCACAGGCCTGTCAGAAGACAAAAAGGGTGAGGAGGGGATAAATCCTTTTTGCTCTCCAGAAGTAACCACAGAAACCTGATGCATAAGATAAATATAATGCAAATAAAGAGGAATCCAGTCCCCTTTCAGCCCTTTGGGGTTACACTGACATGCAGGATTCATGTCTCCTTGGCAATCAAGACTTATCAAATTTCAGTTCAGATTCCCTTCTGTTTAATTTTAGAAAATGATAACAGTTTCAATACTCAAATAATAAATACTTGTTTGATTTTCATGGTGAGACTATTCTTGGTTGATCTATAATTAACTGATCTAGTTCAAATGGTGTCCTTCGAATTACATAATCTTTCTTTGCTGTTCCCCTGGTCTCACTATCGTGAATCCTGAATTCATTGAAGAAGTGCATTTAACCTCTTTTCAGTCTTTAGGTGTTTAAATAAGACAAAGTTCTTTACCCTTGTCATGAGAGAGCCAGCACATTCCTGTCACATATTTTTACCCTGCTCTACACTTGTCCCAGTAAGGTGTCTGTTCTTAAATACCAGAACTAGATGAAATATTTCCACAAGTTTTTATCAAAGCTTTGGGCATTGATAGCTTTATATCAAAACCACCTCCCCTAACAGTCTCTAGCCATTCCCTGAATGACCAACAAGCCACATTCTTTCTCTCCTTTGTGGCACATTTGTACTACTTTTTTTTTTTGCCAAGGTTTTGGCATCCCTCTTTCCAGGACTTGGTGAATATCTGGAAGAGTACAAATGTGAAAATTCCAGTTTGAGGAAGCCAGAGCTTTGGTTTTTGACCTTTGCTTGTTGCTTGTTGGCAAAATCTTGAAACTCCGTTTCTTCTTGGCATCTCCTCAGCCATTTTCTGCATGACTTGTGCTCCAAACAGAGCAGGGCTTGTTTCTGTGCCTTGACAGAACTGGTAAGATCAATACAAGTCCCATGACTGTGATGATGATGATGATGATGATGATAATAATAATGATAATAGCAATAATACCTGCATGGTAGTCTAGGTGACCCCCTCTAAGTCTTTCTTCCTCGTGTGTTTCCAAATCAGCAGATGAAAAGGGATTTGCAAATGCAATGAGAGTGCTGGCCATGCTCTAAGCATCTTCTGCTACCGAGCTTTGCAGAATTACAAATCAAATTTGTGTTGCCTATCAGGTTTCCTAAGAGCCACAACATGAGTTGAAGCAAGTTGTAGGGACTGTGGGAATTGCTCAGGTGGTGCTTCAGCTGCTCCAGGGTGGTTCCCCTGTGTGTGATCAGGTCAGACCAGTGGAGACTGTCCTAAGTTATAATTCACTTTTAGATCAAAGAGCATAATTTGAGATGAAGAATGCAATTATGAATAGTTTATAAACTGTTAGTAAATTATTAATAGGGAAGAATACCCAAATCATGAATAACATGTTATGGATTATTTAAAGCTCATCAGTTCTAGTAGTGTAGATGAATATAAACCTGGCTAATAAGCTCAGTATTGAACAGCCCATAACAATTGATTTACTCATTATTAATATATCTATTACTACCTTATTAATGTGTTGTTCACTATTTATGTGATTACTCTGGCAATAAATTAATCTAAACTGATTTCCTTTTAAACAATCATTTGGAAAAGTCATTCTTCTGCACTCTGAATTTGGAAATTGTTGAAGAATACACATAAGCACCTTTTTTGTCCCTGTAGTAAATTTAAAAAATTTCACTGTTTATAATGCCTACCCAAAAGGTGGTGTTTCCTCTGCCATTGCTATCAAAACCCTTTTCCATAAAGTAATCAAATTAATGCGCAGCCAAGGGAGAAAACTTAAAGAATTATGTTGATCTAGGGCTTTGGAAGAAAAAAAAGTTGACAAGCAGAAAGTTATCAAGCCTGTTGGAAGTGTGTTCCATGTGAGAATACCCTGGTGAGATGGGTGGGAGCTACAGCTTTGGTTGTATGTAACATTATCTGAGCGCAGCTCCAGGGATAACACTGAGGAAGGAGCTGGTAGGGTGAATATCAGGAAGCATTTCCTGGCAGTGAGGTCTGTTGGGTGGTGGAGTGATCTCCCTGGAGAAATGGAGGAAGTCCTGTTGCCAGTCAATTAAAGGCTAGTCTAGACAAACCCTCCATTAGGATATTCTCCTAAGGAGCACCTTCGTAGATGGGGAGGGAAATGACATGAGGGATGAGAAAATGACCTCATCCATCTCTGTCACCTTTAAAATGCAGAGGTTATGTTGGTGTTGGCTGCCACTCCACAGAGGATGCCAGTAAAGATATTAATCGTAGAGATGGTTTTGTGATACGGCTGAGAAGGAGACAGTAAATATCAGTGACTCATAAGAACTGGCAAAAAGGTCCTCCTGTCGTGTCTTCTGGTCCCTATTTTTGTGGTGAGGCATAATAATCAGCCGAGCACATGGGAAAAGCTATTTGGCCCATTAATAGTGCCCAATCAGGTAGTGTTTGGATTTCATCATCACAAAAGATAACAAAAGGAAAAAGATTAAATTGCAGCACACCTAAAAAACATCAGAACATCATCCACTGGAGACAGTCATCTTGGCTCCATCCACAGCTGCATTCCTCTAGAACTAATGCTGTAGTATAATCAATAAAAGGAGCTCAGCTCCACCTGGAGTAATGGCAAAGGGCTTTGTTTTTTCTCTCTTGAGAGACCTTGGCCCTGTGGTCTGTGGCAGCTGCTTGGTGGTCCTTGCTGCCACAAAGCTGCCACCCCAGTGGGAGGGCTGGTACCTGGGACACCCACCAGCAGAAGGTTGCTGGCAGAGCAGGAGGGCTCTGAGGACATCTCTGCCCTCTCCATCCTGGTGTCTGGCAGATGGGACACAATCAAGGATCCCGTCTGCCTGCCTGGCGATGAGCTATTGGAGCAGCTCCCTGTTGCTTTTGTGGGCACCATAAATGTGATCAGATTTAGGGGCTGCTCCAATTTACACAGCACTGGCACCTCCAAGACAGTTGGAAAGCAAGAGGGGCTTTAAAACATCACAGGGATGCACCAAATAAGTGCTTAGCTCAAAAACTGGCCCTATGCCTCATTCAGACTGACAAGGGTCTGTCAAAATCTGCCTATGTAGAAGAACAGGGAGGAGATAATGATGGTTCTTACCTTGCTAAGGTAGGAATTATTTTCATCCTGTGCAATAAAAGCATAATGGTGTACATGCAAGGCACAACTCTACAATTCATCCCATAGTCAGAATGTTATCCTGAAAATTACGTTTTAGTTAACAAAGCACACAGCAATTCTCTTCCTGTCCAATAGCTAGAAGTCCTGAAAAACCAGGTAGGGAAGGCAGAGCTGGGAGTAATTTTCTTCCTCTTGCAAAACATAAATTGCTTTTGACTATTTGTTTGTTTGTTTTTAGGTATTTATTTATTTATTTTTAAGCGAGTTTCCAAGGTCATTAAAAATGAATGCAGGCCTTTAAATTTCTAAATACCAGAGGAGCTCCCATTAGCTTTCATCCTCCTGTCAGTGTCTCTTTTTTTTTTTTTTTTCGGGAATATATTGAAGCCACAGATGCGGAGGAAATGCGCCCAGTCGGTAGATAACGCCTGACTGGCCTCTGACCCTGGGGTTAAACTGCTGTCTGGGCTGTGTGGACCAGTATCCCCCTTCCCAGGGATGGAAAGCTGCCAGCCAGCTGTCAGCGTGCCAGGGCATTGCATCCAGCGCGGGGACATGACGATAGGATATCTTTTTAATGTCCATTTTCCTTTCATGCCCCTCTGCCTTCGCAGGGACGGAGGGGATTGTGTGAGCCGGCGCTGAGCCTCCCATCAGTTGTGTCCTCATAGCTGCCAACTAAAATCTGATTAGTTTGTCTGCATTCCCGGGAAAGTAAATCTGCTGTTTATCGCCGGGTCCATCAAATCCTGCTTATTTCGACTGATGCTTGTTAGGGCATATTATTATTTATTTTCCTTATTGTGCAATAGCCACAAGGATTTTTTTTTTTTTTTTTTTTTTGCAGTCTGTTGAATTATAGGTAAATGGATGGTTTATCAAGCTAATACAATGAGACTGGTAAGGCAGAGCCAGGCTCTCTGAGCCTCTGGTGCAATAAGGGAAGGGACAGAATGACAGAGATTCATGTAGCTTTGATTTGGTCCTGATGGCACTAAGGAGAGAAGAGTGATTGTTGTTGTTGGAACTGGGCAAGACACCAAAGAGGTTTTTGAGGGGTCTCTGACTGCCCTGCTTGCTTCAGTCCCCCCATGCCCTGCTGCAGGGCAGCTTCTGCTGAAATCTATAACCAGAACATGCCCTTCCCAAAGCCTGGGTATGCCACAGCTTCATTAACACCACCTCAAGCCAGCTTGGGTTGGGTATCAGGGAATGAGGGACACATTCCTTACAGTCCACGATCACAGTGGTGTTTGCTGCTGCTCTGGTGACTTGGCTCCTTTCTGTTTCTCCCTGGCCCAGCAGTGTTTGCACTTGCAATGATACTGTGAGTTTAGAGATGGGAAATTGAGTTTAACTGGCTTGCCCCAAGACGTACACCAAGACTGTACAGAGCAAAGGACTGAACTGGGGAAACTTAGATCCTGAGCTAACCCCTGCCCATCCCCACACCATTCTCCTTTCTCCAGCCCGAGATGGAAAAGAGAGGTCACAACCAGGCATGCTTTAAAGCATGGCAAACAAGCAAGAGTAGACATGGGACTGAACAGCTTCCAAACAGGATCTTCCTAAAATACATTTGGCAGTTCAGACGCAGAAAAGACTCATCACTTCCTTCTATATTAATTTATGCTCAGCTGCTGCCTACCCCAGATGTGCTTGCATCTTTGGTGGGTGAAATGTATCCTGGGAGGACACAATCTGGACAGTTTTATTAGAGCCAGTTTTCCTGCACTTGGAGCTCCCCAAGCTTTGAGTCAGAACCGGTTCTCAGTGGGATGCAACAGGGTCTTTCAGGAACAGACATGAACAGAAAGTTACTGGTACTCATCAGTCACTTGGGCAGGATATTTTTCTCTCAGTGTTGAAGCTCCTAATGCTTGATTTTAAATTTCTAAAAAATATTTAGAAAGTGGGTTTATATATATATATATATATATATATATATATATATGTATCTATGTATACACATGGATGTATTCCAATTGTTGCCATGAATTAATTTTTATGAAGAAAACCTGAGAAGTGATTTTTAATTTGGAAGTAAAGAAGTGAATACCATAGTAAAGCTTAGCAGATCATAACAGATCTTTTCCTCAGGTGGTAAAGGCCTATGGTTAATCTCAGTTTGAGTCTTGACTTTATACATTTAGAAATTGGAAAACTGATCTCAAAGTAGAGCAAGTGCAGCAGTTCTGGTTAGCAGAGCCTCTGGTAAGAACGTGGAGGACAGCATGAATGCAAATTACTCTGATTTGAGTGTAAATCATTGCATTTGGCTTAAACTCAGCATTGTTTGAGCTTCCTCCAAGCATCCCTTCCACACCAAAAACCCCTCACACCCCAAAGTATTCAAGGCTATGGTTAAAACACATACAGGCTTGGGGGAGCACATCTGCTGGCAGCAGCAGCAGCTGCACAAAAGCATCCTCTGCTTGCTTTCATCTCCTTCCTAATGGAAAGGAAAATGGAGCATAAAGATATTCTGCAGAAGGTTAAGTGCTCCTGTCGAAATGCGGTGGGTTTGGAGGAGTCAATGAAGCAAAGAGGGATTGGGAGGGGTGGAGAGGGCAGGGGGGGCCTGGAGGGGATGCACTGGGTCCTGTTGTTTGGCTGCAGATGTGTTATTCCAATTAACTTGAAAGCGGGAATGCGAGGGGTGAGCAGGAGAGAAGGTGAGGAAGCGTTTTTATGGCAGGAGGTGAAGTCCACGCCGCCAACAGAGATGGAGATGGCCCTTCTGGTCCCTCTGAGGTCATCTGGTTTTATGTGAGGCGAGAGGTGCAAAACCAGCTCACGAAACCCAAACAGGAAGGGTCTGAATGGCACATGTGGAAGAGCTTAACAGGCACATGCTTGACCCAGGGCTCGGATTGCTCATCAGCGAGCAGCCCTGTAATTACAGGCTTTGCTGGACAGTCGCTGTAGAGAGTTACAGGATAAGCCACTCGCCTTAATTTGATGATAAGCACTGCAGTTTGACTATGTGTGGTTGTCAAGGTCTTTGGGCTTGTTGGGTAGATGGATGGCGTCAGGATGTAGATAGATGAAAAGATATTTAAAACATTCCTGCTGGATTTCAATGCTGAAGGTACCTATAATTGCACTGTGGTGAGAGTCTGGTGAGTTAATCAGCATTGCAGGCTGAAAAAGAGGAGGGAAGGAAGTGTGTGTGTGGGGAGGACATGATAATACTGAGAATAAAAGTTAATTAAAAAATAAAATCAAGAGAAATGTGTCTCTAAGGCCACCTCTTTTGCAGAGACCACCTGTCAAACGCTTCCCTGTCTATAAAACCCAAGATTGGCTTCCAATCTACTCTGCAGTTCTTTAATTTTTAATGCCCCTCCCCTGGTCTCACAGGTGGCTATTATAGACAGAAGCTGTCGCCTGTATAGATACAGATGTGTGTAATGCATGCACTGAACATGAGTGCTCAGGATTCGGGAACTGACACCAGCCAGGAGCGGGAGCTGCCAGAGGAGGTTGTTAAAGCTGCAGAGAGCAAAGTGTCTCAGTGTTGTCAGGGATTGCTACGTCTCTTCTTCCTTCTCCTTCTTTTTTTTCTTGCCTCTCCAAAATGTCATCTTGGAGAATTTGAATTGACAGCATCACTGGATGGTGAACTGCAGGCAGGGAATTCAGGGTGTGGGTTGTGTATGGGATTCTGAGGTAAGAACTTCTGGTTTTAATCCAAGCCTCCTCTGTGTTCCAATCCTCAGCTTCCCCGTTGCAGCAATTCCAGGTAAAAAAAGCAAGGAGTCATAATTCTTTACCTGACTCACAGGGGTGTTGTGAGGCTCAGTTAGTTAATTATAGTAAAGCTTCTGAATAATAATCATAATAACACTTAGCAAATGAAAAGCGAGTATTATTATCGTTAAAGTAATGACAAGGCACCCTGCTGAAGGAAGCAAATATAATGCTGATTATTAAAATCATTTGTATTTAGTGGCAAATGTAGCCGCTGCTTTATAAACTTAGAGATGTAATCTTGTCCCCAAGCCATAACAATAAGTAATTCTAAGTGCTTTGTTGCTTCTCAGGATATAGGAACAAACAGGTACCTTTGGTCAGAAGGGGTTTTATTTTAAGAATGAAGAGAACAATGGAGGAAAAGAGGGGAAAAAACATCTTGCTGAGATGAGGCCAAAGGTGGGTGTCTTGTCTGAGCACTTGCTGGCTGCTGTGCCCCCCTGTGAGCCCCAGGGACAAGGGGTGAATCTGGGAGAGATTGCAATGGGAGTGGAAGGGGAAGTCTGAGTTTGGAGGAGATCTGAAGCCAAGATTTCGGTACAAACAGCACAAGCAAATTATTGCCACCACACCCAATGGTAAACTCTCAGATTTGCTGCTGTGCATAGAGATTATGTATCTTAGCTTTTGTATCTGTCACCACTCTTGAGATCACAGTACCACAGCCTGGCTTCTCTGGCTTCTCTTTTCTTTCTCATGTTCATGTCTCTTTCTCCCAGAAAACTTTCCCTGGCTTGCCCAGGATACAGCAGAAATATGGACAAAAGCTGCCAAGGTCTAAACACAGTAGTGCTGAGATGAGAAAAAGAAGGAGAGTTTGGGTAAAATCTAGTGAAGGGAGAAAACAATTTGTGGTTTTGAAGTAAACATCCATCTTTTGGGTACACCAATTTTTTTTTATTATTTTTTAATTTTTTAATCTTTTTTTGTCATTTAACCACAGTTTTAGATTTAAGCAACTGAAAGGGGCCAATCAAAAAGTCATTGCTGTCAGCTGCTTCGTGGAAAAATCTCCTTTTCCCATCAGAAATAACACCACTGCAGCTGGTAATAGCTGGCTGACACCGTAGATGTCATCTCAGAAAAGGGTAAAAATATTCAATAGGTCTCTGGATGTTCTTGTCACTCTCCAAATGTGCTCTGGCCAAGTCCTGCTTCAAAATGAATGATAAAATCTGCAAAGTCACTGTTTGCCTTGTATATTTTCTGTTGATGGATGGCCTCAGTTACTAGGGCTATTAATCCAGCAATTTTTTGGAACATAAAATTAATTTTTGGAGCAAATAAACTACATAAATAAAATGAGTATAATTGGATATCGCTCTGGTACCATTGATTCTAGGGCTGTAAATTGCACTTGATGTTCACAGTGTCAGGCTCTGAGGCCCTTAATTCTGTTCCTTAAAGACGACTTATGCACTCAGGGGTGAGTGTTTGCTTCAGCAAGTTTGACTATCTCAAGGGGATCCCAAATTTGCTATAAAGGAAAAGGACTTGCTTGTTAATACAACCTATTTACATTTGGGCTGTAATATTTCACCTTAAAGCTGGCTTTTGATCCCAGGAATGGTTGTTATTCATATAAATCTAATGCATGTGAACGTGGCATAAATATTCAGGTTGACATTCAGGTATTTGTATTTTCCTCTTGGCTGTGTTGCAGTTGAGGTTGGATTGCACTCTTGGTCCCGTGACTGCACATTTCTGCTTCCAAGGTATTTTGTGGCCAGGTCTGGAGTGTTGAATTATACACATTTCCTCATGGTGGGATGTGAATACCTACAGATCAGCTTGTGAGCCTTCAAAATCACAAATCTGGCCAGTGTAAGGACAGAATAAGCTTTGCAATAAATTGGGAAACTCTTCTCTCACCCCAGGAATCTGCCAGTAATTGTTGATCCATTTCTGGGAGGGCAGGTTTCGAGGCACAGCAATTCATTGCCATAACTGCAGCATACTTAGACAGTCCTGAGGGCTTCCAAGAATGGAAGACATATTAGATATATGAATTCCCTTTACTTCTTATAAGGAGTGGAAGAAAAACAGCATCCATGGTGGCCTCTGTTTGGTCCAGTCTGAAAGAGGCACTTAGGACCTCTTCAATCCTTCACTTTCTTTGTTTAATTTATTATACTGTCATGTATGAACATCTTCAGGAAAATATTAATTAGAGTGTGTGTTCCTTGACAAGTAATTCTAAATGGATTAAACATACTTTACTCGATGAAGCAAAGAGGTGTTGATTAAGAGAAATTGAATTGTATCCCTGAGACAATTTTCTATCTCTTTGTCTAGAGAATATAGGCAACACCAACGCTTGGAAAAGAAATGGAGACAGCACACTACAAGCATTTCAAAAATAATAGTCAGGACATACATATTAATTGATTTAATGTAAAAAAGCTTGATGCAAACTTGTGCTGAGACTTTAAATTGAGGTCCTGACCATTCTCTGTGGTCACTAGAGGATCCTTCAAGAATGGGAACAACCTGGCAATTTCCAGTTTGGATAATTATGTTCTGCTTCCTTAATGTTTCCCATGCCCTTTCAATTAGTATGGTAATCATCTCCACTTTGCGACCTACACTGATGTGTAAGTGATGGTACATGATGTTAAATAGCTGCTATGCCCCACCCCAGGAGCCACTGTTTGCCAGGAGTGATGCCAGAGTGGGAGAGCTTTGTTGCCTGGTGGAACCAGGAAAGTGAGGGACTCCAGCGGTGGAGTCAGAGCTGCCCCTTCTCTGTAAGCTATTTCAGAAATTCTCCTGGATGAAAAGCCTAAAATGTGCAGGAGATCTCACTTTAAGGAAAAAAGAGACAAACACACGAGTGTGGAAAGGAGGAGAGAGTCATTAAATGCAGTAAAATAACAGCAGGTGAGGAAACCTCTGCTGCAGCTTAGGGGTGAATTTTTAGTGTGTCTGGTGCACTCCATCAAGCAGCTGTGGAGGAATGAAGAGGTGCTGCAGCTCCTCTCTCCCTGACAGTGTGATTTAAAGAACTGCTCTTTGCTAGCCTGGCCTTGTGCCTTTCAGTTGCCTTGAAAGGGAGAGAACCGTGCCTCTGCTCGCTCATTGGCATTTGTCTTAAAAATAATAAAGGAAAAAAAAAAAAAAAAAAAAAAAAAAAAAAAAAAAAAATGAAAAACAGGGGAGAGTGTGGCTGTGTGTGGGAGTTTTCCACACTGAACCCCCTGGTCAGCCACTGAGTAACAAGACAAAAGGAATATCTCACTGGGCTTCACATGATTTGTTTACATTCCCCTTAATGGTGTTACACCTTGTAGCTGATATGGTTTGCAGCATGACAGCAGTCCCAGCTGCCTTTTGGGTAGCAGAGTTTCCTTGCAAGAGATGTGTTGCTATTTTCCATGTTTTTTGATATGCAGCCCAAATGAAGTCTCTGAAGGAGTATCTGTCTTTTGCTAACAGCCATCATTTTTATATAAATTTGGAGGTATTCATATTATGTCTTCATCTTCTATATCTCAACTAGTAACAATATCACAACTACTCCCTCCTGACAACTATATTCATTTCTCATTAAAGATATTTCATGTTTTATTCAGGAATTTAAATGAAGCTATCAGAGCCTGTAATAGCAACAGTTTGGGATAATTGTATCTCATTGATGGCAGCCTCAAGAGTTCTAATTAATATATATTTAGCTCCCTGGTTGTCTTTAGACCAAACGCCTCAATATGAAAGACTGGGAGAGGAGATAAGGGGAGGGGGAAGGGAACAGACTCCAAAATAACAGCCCCTTTTGAAATTTGGGTAGGAAAATCTGTGTTGTGAGGAGGAACTGCGCGGTCTGGGATTCTTGCTGTTTTTCCCCCCCCTGTTCAATCCAAAATAACTTTTGAGATATAGAGTCCTGCTTGAGAAAAGAAAATACAAGAGCCTAGGTTTGCTGCCTGCTTGTTTGGGGGGAAGGAAGGATGACAAATATGTATTTTTCTCCTCCAATGATACACCTGATATCCAAGTTCAGCTTATCAGTGGTCTCTGCTTTAATTAGCTCTTCGCCTGCCTCCTCCAGCCAGAGTGCTCCATTCAAAATTGCTTGGTTTCAGAGATATGATCTGCAATGCAAACAGGCTCTCATTACACTTTTTCATACTAAAAAAAAAAAAAAAAGAAAAGCTTACTTTCGTGTGTGCCTGATTAGCCCTCACCATACAGCTCTCAATTTTCTTATCCCCTTTGGGCTTTTTATTCCTTTCCTCTCTTTCCTTCAACACTACCTTTCTCTCTGTTGTATGAAATGAGCTAAAAAAAGATTTGGGGAGGGGGTATTATTCTGTCATTGGAATTCATAGCACTTGTATTCACTTACAAGCCTGAACTATTTTCTCAAATCACTTCAGTCTCTGTGACTTTCTCAGACTGTAGTTTATAAATCACTTTTGTGGTACACTATCTAGAGGGGATCAAGACCCCTGGAAGCTTGAGTCATATTGAATTGCATTGTGTAACGGAGAGTCATTAGGAGTTTACAGTCAGGGGGAAAAAAGAAGTCTTATAAATAGGCTAATTCAACTGGCACTTATATGTTTTAAAGGCATTATTGAGGAAGCAGGATGGTAGTATTATTTGCTCCCAATTTTGCTCTCATCAGCAGCAGTGAAGGGTGGCTCTTGAATAGGACAGGAATAGAGGTTTTATAGACTTCCAGCTTTAAAACCTCTATTTTCACCCCCTTTATTACTTAAGCAAGTACTAAGGACTGTTTAGAGGTTTATTTAAATGGCTTCCATGCTGGAAGCTAATCCAGCCTATACTGGCTAAAATTGCCTCAGTTTCTCCTGAATAAGAGGTGCTTTTCTCTTACTTCTACTGATTTTTTTAAGATATTAATTTAAGAGAAATATATTGAACAGGGACTTTCTGACAGTGAAAGGATTTTCAGCAAGAGCTTTACGCTGCAGCTGCATTTTTCCAGTCTGATTCTGACAGTAAGGTTATTCCAGTAAAACGTCTCCTTTTCTCCCTTTCTTTTAAAGATAAAAAAAGCATGATGATGTAATGTGAAGGTCTTTATTTCATTTGGGTGCGTTTCCCTTGCAGATTTGTGACACAAATGTGTCAGCCCCTGGGTGTTGCCTCTCTGCAGGCTGGATCTTCTTGGCTGAGCTTGGGGCTCGTCAAATACCTGGATATCCTCACGCTTACAGGTGTGGTAGATGGAGAACAATGACCAGAAGCAGGTGCCTTGGCTCTCAGGAACTCCAGCTCACTGCCAACAAGCTCACTCCTAGCTGAAATTGCTGCTTTTTTGAAAAAAAAAGGAGAAAAAAAAAGCAAGGATGACAATTCTCATTATTGTCTGCAGTTCTCAGCCCCATGTCATCCACTTCCATGCCATCTGTGGGATCGCCATGCTCAGCTTGGTCAGGATTTTCTCAGAAAAACAAAGTGAACCCAGGACGAACCCTTGGTTAAAAACAAGGCTGGAGTCAGAAGTTCAAAGGGTGGAGAGCTGGGCAGGCTGACGTGGCCGGCAGGGCTCTGGGTGAAGTGTCTCCCTGGGATTCAGCTGATGGGTTGCCTGGCAGCTCTGCCCCAGTGCTTCCATAACCTGGGCTGGAATCCAGCCCAGTCCTGAGAGATGGAGGGTCAGTCCAGTTTGATAGTGTGAGGTCAGGAATGGAATGAGGCTGGGATCTCTCGATTGAGATTCGAGTGTATAAAAGTATAAATCAAAAAAGCAAAATCCTTGAAGGGACACCTTGCAGCTGTCTTGGGAAATGAAAGGCTTTAAAATAAGAAGGCTCAAGAACATGAGAATCCTGCGGTCAGCGCAACTAATAAAACTCTTTGGTCTCAACTCAGAGAACAGTAAAGTCCTCTCTTGTCTGGAAAAGTGGAGGGTGTATGGCAAACCTGAGGGAGACGCTGCTCCTCAACACAGCGAGCTGCCAGCATGCTGAGGATTATATGTGCACATAAATACAGATCACAGCTTTTATACTGCTACTTCTCAATCAAATACATTGAAAAGCTTATTCTAAGAAGGCTTTGTCAGCTGTAGGGTCCCTTCTTCTGTGTCCTTGAATATTCTCCATAGGCTCAAAGTTCACCACCAAAGTCATGGAAGGGGAAAAGAATGAGCTTTTTTATCCACATTACTCCTGAACGCTGCTGTCTCGCTTTTGCTGCAGGATACTCATAATTTTATGCTTATTTAAACAGACACATATCTAGTTTATGGGCATATTCCAGAGGAAAAAAAAAAAAAAAAAAGAAACATGTCGCTTGGAGTGCAGTTCTCATGGGCAAACACCTGATCCCCTTTAATAAGAGATAAAAGGGAAACTATTCCCTTGCCAAGCTGCTACATTACAGGGTTTTGCTTGCAGTAACACGCTGGTAAAGCTGCACATGTGACTGGTGCATGGCACAGCACGGGCTCAGCTTGCAGGTACAGGGATTGTCAGCAGCTTGTGCCAGTGCCACTGAAACCCACGGCGGCAGAAGTGGGATGGAGCATGGAGTGACACACAATTAGGGTGCAGGAGAGGTTTCAGAGCTCAGGATGTGCACATCTGCTAATCAGACACAGGTCGGGGGGGAACTAACTCATGTTTCAAGCTGCATCAGGCAGGATCCTTACTGCTTTAACGATTTAGGTGTTTGGTTTTTTTTATTTTCTGGAGCTCTCAATGCTTTGGGTTTTTTATTGCTGGTAGTATTTCCTTAGAAAAGTGAGTAAAGTGCTGAGTTCCCATATGCTACCTTATTTCCCCCTTTCTAAGGATATTTTAAGTTTGCATTGGTTTTCTTTGAAGTGGTCCATGCTGGCCCTCTTTTATTCCCTGTAGTGTCTGTCATTAGTTGAAAGCTTTGGATTACCTGCTCTTGCCCAAAGAAATGGTCAGAGCAGTTTAAGAAAACAAATGGCTCAGCTCTGTAAAGTGATAAAAGCTACAGGTTAAAATTCTAGATCTGTTTTGACAGGGAGGCCATAAGATGTCTTTTCACAAAATTTTAAAGCTGCTGCTGCTGGACTTTTGTTTTTAACAGGTGACTCAATGCTAAGGGCAGGTGCCTGTCACCTAGCTGGTGATCTGGGTTAGCTGAGGATCCAAAACAGGAAAGGCAGGCTGATCTCTGTGTTACCCCACTGCACACCATCACCTCTGTGACAAAGAATAGTGCCATAGTCTCCTTTTTTAAGGAGATGGAATATACAGAGTTTGGTATTTGTTATCACTTATATAAGGAAGGCAAGTATACTTGCTTTTCTAGTTTGGATTTGTGAATCTGATTTTTCTTTTGGTCCCTGCTGGATGAAATTTTGCTTTTATTAACTCTTTTTCAGGATATTCAAGGGATCTCAGATTTCAGGAAAAGCCACTGTCGGTCAGTGGTTCTGACATAAGGAGTCAAAAAGTCCTGTAGTTCACCTTAAAGCAGAAAGTAAACATTGGAGATGTCGACTGAGTAACTTTGCAGGCAAACTTGCATCTTCACTGAACCAGAAGGGATCTCTTATTCACACCAGTATGGACACATCAGGAACCCGGTGAGAAACTACATTTAGGAGGAGGTTCCACTGAGCAAACCCAGTGTGCACTTAGTTCAGATAAACCCTGGAGAGCCAACCAGTGAGACCTCAAAGTCCGGAGTAATTTGCGGTCTGATGTATCCCAGCCCAACTTCACCGCTCTCTTTTTATAAATCAAACGGAAAAAAATCAGGCAAAATGATCAGGCACTCAGATGTGGTCCCAGAATAAGTGCAAAGTCTGTTTTGTGGTGTCTGGGTCTTGTCTGATCTCTGCTCACACGCCACTCAAAAAGTCCATGTAGGTTTTAATCTGACATTTAACCTGTGTAGAAGCATCTACACTCTTTAAAAGAGGGTTAATGTTATTCAAGTGTATTTTACTTTTAGTGATGGTGGAAGCAAATTATTTTCAAAGTCCTTTATTTTGAATGTCCTGCCTGGGCAATCTCACTAAAAGAGCAGTCAAGTTAAAAGTCTAACCTTTCTCTCCTCAAGAAACTGGCAAAATACTTGCATCTAAAGCTTTCTATAATGCCTTTTACAGAGTCACTGAGTGAAAAGAAAGAAAATATTATGGCAGTGCAGCTCATAAATTTCTTCTGATTTTTCTGGCAGCCATGTAATGCAGAGGGCTCCTCTACAGAGAATGTGTTGTCCCACCAGGTAGGCAAAGGGGACCTTTGCAAGTTATTTCAGCAAATTGCTTAAAATAGATAAAATATTGAGTCTAAAAGTGTAGTACTAAGAGGGAACTTGCTCAGAGAGAGGAGGATGGAGCAAGTGTCCTCTCCTTGCCCCTCATGCTCTTCTCTAGCTTCATCATCTTTTAGGATTTCATCAATGCTATTGCAGCATTTCAAACTTCCATGGTTTGAACCCAATACAGTTTTTGTGGTCTCTGGCAGCTCCTCCCTTTCTAAACAAGAACAGCAAGATGCAAACACTCAGAGAAACTAATGATACTGAAAGTCTGGTGAAAGCAGCGTGAGGGGGAAAGAAGAGCAAATTAAGGAAAAACCCCTGCTCCAATCCATCCTTTTGTTTTATGGCCGACGTAGCCTTTCCTCCACATATCAACAAGAATTGAACAAAGAATTGAAATCAAAGGAGAGGGTCAGTGATTAGAAGAGAATTGTCTGTAGCATTTCAACAAGGCCACCAATTGCTTGTGCTGGCGTTGGCTGCTCTCCCCCACCTCTCCCTCTGCGTTCCCCCTCGTTACACGATCCTACTTGGGAACATGTTATCAAGGACTGAGAATCAGGCCAGTGGCTGCTGATGTTAAAAGGACATGACATGTGCACAAGGCAGGGCATAGGGGCTGGCTGCACATATTAAAGGCAAACACATCACAATCCAATTAGTAGAAATGGAGTGTGTGTGCTGGCTCTGGGAATTTTTTTTTTTTTTTAAGTAATACTTCTGTGCTTTTTCTATTGATTGATTTATTTTTGAAAGGAGTAATTCCCTTCTAGCTTTGCTTGCTCCTCTCCTCCCTCCTTCTCCCCACCTTCAATTCCTTCACTCCTGAGTTTTCACCTCACCAGAGGAACACAAGTTCAAAGGCAATTGGAGTAGAAATAAAAATAAAAACAAAATATTGTGAATGTGAAGAGTTCTCTAATCTCTTTTTGACCTTCCTGTACAAAGGGCAATTTCTGAAAATCTACTGCAAACCTATAAATCTTCAGTACTGGGAGGGATAAAAGCAACATAAAATATTTAATTAGAATTTAAGCTGACTAGCAAAATGTGTGTCTGTGCATGTATAGAAATTTCTCCTTGCTGTGTTTTAAAAATTGTTTTAAGTAAGTCTCATCTTCCTTAACACGTTACCTAGCCACCAGAGATTTTTATTATTATATTGGAATGCATCTCCTGTCGCTTTCATTCACTATTTAAGTAAGAATGAAGGGGAAAAAATTCCTAAAGGAAAGACAGGTTTTAAAATTCTGATACCTGAAAAGAACACAATTTTCATTACATTCAGCATGTTTCATTGAATGCAGAATTATGCATACAGTCAGTATTCAATATCTACAGTGATGCATTTCGGTTCTGATATAATGAGCAATACTTTGCTATTGGACTGTGGTCCTCCTGCTTGTTTAGCTCCTAGTCTACCTGAATAATTAAACTCATGTAAATTTAAGTTTGTGTATAGTCCCACTGAGACTAAGGGACTTTCTTCTCTGCCTAAAATTTGTTTCTTAGTAAGTAGTTTGTTGGTTGAGGCCCAAAGTTTTATCTCAAGTCATTATGCTCAAAGGTGTCTTTGCTCAGCAAATCACTTTAAAAATTGCTCAGTCTTAAGGATATGCCCAACTCCTGCTCTTAAGACTCATTCTGGTAAGATATGTGGCCATAAGAATGGTCTAAAGGAAAGGTCAAACAGCAGAGAAATCAGAACAGGCCTTTCTTTGCACTCATGGTGGTAAATACATAGAATTCAGTGAGAGGAAAACAAAACCATGGGGAAAAGGAGAAGTTCAAATGAGGTAGGTGGACCTACATGGGCATTCTTGCTTCCTTCCTTCCCACAGCTTCCTCTGTTCCTATAATCTCAGCACAGATGTTTCCTTTTTAATCCCTGGCTCCAGCTGGCAGAGCATCTCTGCTCTACCGTACTTAGTCGCAATTACTGCAGACATTAACTCTGCACATGCTTCGGAAATTGACTGCTTTTTCTTCCTTGGAAATGTTGCTCATCATCAGGTTTTTAACAGCCAGAAATAAAGGCCATTTGTGTAATGATGAATCCGATTCCCTTCAAGATTTGTAAGAGAGATAAAAGCCACAAGAAGCAGGCTTAAAACAATTGCTGGAATGGTGGAAAGTTTGGATATTGAATTTATAATACCTTTACTAGTACAGAGAGTCTTCATCATGTGAGAGAAAAGGAATGGGAAATATGTCAAGCAGATGCCATAATCACCTGCCTGATGCTATTTTTCCAAATTAATCACAAGTCCTTTTTTTATTTTGATTAGCAAACCAGAGACATGGTATACTAAGTGTGGGGTGTGTCTTCTTGTAGGTGACCTTTCATTTATTAGTGGATTAGAGGTTGATCTAAATATCAAAGCTGCAAAACCCTAAAGTCAGATCCATTCTTTTCCTTGCACCCAGACATGAGACTGTGTCACTTCAGGGTCACCCATTTGTGGTGTGAAGTTGCTGAAGTGCCACCAGAACCTGATGTGACCCTGGCTAGAGTATATAGAAAAAAACAAAAAACAACAAAAAAAAAACAACTCTTCCCTGGGCTTGAAAGCAACACAAAATCCTCCAGCTGCTGGATTCAGGGATCCCAGCTTACCCTGATGGTCCTGATTTTGTATTTTTTCCCATATTCAACAACTTTCCATTGGATGTAGAAGTGATCTGAGACAGCCACACTGCCATGACAGATGGGATGGATGGACAGAGGAACAGTGAAGAATCTGGAAACATCACACATCAGGTAAGGCAGTCCATTTGCTTTGGTGGAAACTCTTAAATCCTCTAAAGAGACTATACAAAATATCTTTTAAATTGTCAAAAATCCCTTCAGTTGATCTGCACTCTGTCTTTTTCTGCATGATGCTCATGACTCAGATTTTCTGTTCTTGATTCTTGAGGGCAAACTGATTTAGTGCATGAAAATCTATTAATGAAGTCACTGCGTTGCTCGCTTTGTTCTCCTCTTTCCCCTTTAGCACTTGCTGAAAGCACTGGATGTATTCCCACTGCTTTCTCCCCCAATTCCTGTGAAGGAGGAGAACGGATAGCACACCCAGCCTTCAGGTGGCTGCTAATATGACATGTACAGCTTCAGACATTTATGTGAGCACCCAGAATAGCAGGACAAAGTTGGCGACAACCTGAGGTCATCTTGCCTATAAACCAGCTAACCACTGCCCTGCAGGTAAGAAACTGGAAACCTGTGCTTATCTCTACCAGTTAATGTTCTCTTAAGTGAGCAGACCATTGCAGATTAGATAGATGTGCTGTTACAAACACACAAACCTTTTAAAGGCCCTGGAGAGCTTTCAGTATGGATTCTTGCTACCTCTCAGTCATTAAGTAACACAGGATTGGTTTGACAATGACAGTTCTAGGACTAAAATGAGAAAGTTCTGGCAAATGATAACAGCTCTGTATGCTCCTGTGCAAAACTTGCACAGATGAGTACAGTTTTCCCAGGAATGATCAGTAAAATCCAGATTATTATATAAAAAGCAAGGTTTATTCACACTGCATTGCCTAATAGTCTATGCAGCCTTAGTGTCATTATGGCCCATTGAAAGGGCACAATGATTGAGTATTTTGGCTTTCTACTGCTATTGAGTCCATTCACTGATTGGGAATAAGAAAGGAGAATGAGAAGAAGAAAACAAAACTGAAAGTGCTTGAGGACAATTCAACTTTGAAATTGTTTTCATTAAATACAGGGAAAGTGCAAAATGAGCCCTATTTGAAACTTGCTGGATAAAGGCTGTTATGAAAGCTTTCAGTATTTTTTTTTCCCCAGCTTTGGCTCTTCTTGCACTCCCCTAGGCTAGGTGAAGTGTGTATGAAGGCATCACTGACATCAGCAACTAGAAAGTAAAGAAAATAGTAAGTGCAGCTTGACTATTGCAGAGAAACTGCAAAATCTACATAAGTAAAGCAGGATGAAAAGAGAACGTGGTTTGTTTTTTTTTTAGCTCTGTGACTTGTCTTTGATCATATTTCATGTAGCATGCACAAGAATGACACAAATAGTTTGATATCTAAGAGAAAAAAAAAAAAAAAGGGGTGGAGGCTTTTTCTTTGAGGGGATGCTTTGCAGGAAGAACTTGTTTGAAAAATAACACACACATAACAAAAATGAACAAAAAGCCCAAGCCAAAACAAAGCCCTGCAGAGTTGTAGAGGTCATTTAGAAGAACTAAGAAAGCTGCAGTGAAGTTAGATGCAAAAAGACTTCTAGATTGGAATATTTAAAATTTGAAACTGGTTCCAGGTGACTCACAAAATAGTTGGGCTTGTGAGAATGAACATCAGCAAAAAACTGCAGCAACAGTCGTACTCCTTGGAGGATGAAGGCACTTCAAAGCAATCTCTCCTCACCCTCCCAGTTCTTCTAATTTAAACCATAGCAATGATCATTAAAGATTTTTTTCTCTGTTAATGAAGTTTTTCAAGCTTTTTGGCTTTAGCTTTTATTACCAGATCTGGTTTAGTAGGTAGCTTAAAATGTTTAAAAGGAACTAATCTAATTTATTTCTTAATAAATACATCGTGCTTTATGCAGTGGTTTTGTTGCACATCAAGTCAGCAAGGAAGAGGGACTCAGCTCCTGTCTGCAGGCAGCTAGATTCATAAAAGTGTTCTCCAGCCTCTTTGAAGCAATTTCCAGGATCTCACAAGCCTGTTGAGTCTCTCACTACCAGAGGATGTCGACCACGTAGAGTTGGGAGCAGGCATTAAGCGTAGGCTCTTGACATGCCCTCTCTCTAATAAGAGTTGGCTACTGTGGCAAAGTTGAACAAGAATTCAATTGTGATGGAAGTTAATAGGATTTATTTTTATTGCTGAGGTGCTGGGAAGTGGGTGAACCTTGGAGTTCACTTTGGCTCCCAAGCTATGTCAACTAGCCCTCAATGGTCTCGCTGCCTTTCCCAGTCTTTCCCTAGATGGCTTTGCCTCCATCAATAAATCATCCATCACCTTATGAGCTACTCCAAGGAGGGCAATAGTTGATGCTGTGGGCCTGATTTCTGTGCTCTATGCATTTGTTTTTTGCTTCCTCCACTATGGTCCCGTAAAATGAATTTCCTTCAACAGTTCGGGCTCCAGTTTTGTTATTTTTATCTGACCTTGTGTAACACACACCACAGTGCAGACTGTGGGGGTGACTGGGAGATAAAAGCACATTTCTAATCCAAACAGATATACAAATATAGACTCAGCCTACGTTTCCCTCTTCCCAGCTGCCTTATGAGGAAGAGGAGCTGGCTCAGAGCAGTGATCCTCCCTAAATCAGAAAGACTGGTGTAAGCAACAGGGGAAATGGAGAATACAGGTTTTCCCCCTGCCTTTTTGTTTTTTGAGATATTTATGAGAAGGCAAAATGCTCTTTGTATCAACTCATAATTTCAAATGGTTCTCACATAATTTCGGTAGGTGCTTCTAGATGTTGGTTCAGTTTGGATCGAGAGATTGGTTTGGTTTTGTTGCCTGACTCAGTGAACTTGATGTTTAGATATTTCTTGAACTGATAGTCTTGTTATGAATTTAAGCTGGCTTCTCACAAACACTCCTAAATAATTGATACATTTTCCTAGGGAAACAGCCAACTTGTATGTCTCAAAGTATTTGCAAGCCCCAAATTTATATTAAGATTTGAATTTGAATTGACATTTCCCCACACAATGTTTGTCCGTCTCCACTGTGTTTATAGGCAGGGGTTATGTTTTTGGCAAGTTGACATTTAATATTTTTTCTGTAGTTCACTCCAAAAGGAACGAAAATTGGCTCAGCTTATGAATTCAAATGGAGTTTTTCCAAGTGCCTATATTACAAGTTCCCCTTCACCATCTGAAAACTGAGCTATGCTCCTTTTAGTGTCACTAAGCACTCATGATAACAAAGCTAGTAAACATTTTTCATGAAGTTAGACTCATCAATCCCATGTTATCACTAAATGGAGTTTAGAAGCAAGGAAGAGGAGAGCCAAGAGACACGCTGCAATGTATTTGTCCCAAAGGAGTGTGAAAAAAAAAAAATGTACCAATGTCTCTTCTCACCTTCTAAGAGAATGTTAAAATCAAATTTTAGCATAAACCAAATGGGACAAAACTGGTGTCTCTATGCTAGCCAGCAACCTATCTGCAGAACCACTTAAAATCAGATTTCCCCCTGGCACAAGGGAATTCTGCTGCCCCACAGCCCCTTACCTAAAACTGTAGGGAGGAAAATGAAAAAAGAAAAAGGGGAAAATTAAAAGAAAAGGAAAAGCCTTTAAGGTCAGCTAGTCCATCCCTTGCTGATCCAGGCATGCTGCTGACAGTATTTTCACATCCATGAGTGCTTTGTCCAGGCTACTTTACCTCCATCACTGGGGCTTCCATCCACTCTCAGGAGAGATCATTACATTTATTTGTTATGAGTGGGCTGTATGGATTTTTTTTTTTTTAAGTTTTATTTTTATTTTCATTGACAAACCAAGCAGTAAAGATGGGGTTGCCAGGCCCAAACTTCTCTGCAATACAGGTTGGATTTTTTTTTTTCCTTTTCTGAGAATGGGAAAAAGCTTTCAAGGTAGAATCACCTCCCCCTTGCTCACCATCATGAAACCCTGACTACAGAAGCATCTCATTCATCCCCTGAAGTGTAATCTCTTGAGAACTCAGAAATACTCCATAACCTGAAAACACTCTTTGTTTTGAAGGATAAGAAATAATGGACTGCTTCCACAGTAGGTAAAAGGCAGGGTTTTGTGTTGAATTAGTGTCAGCTTTTACTAGGACATGGGGTTTTATGTGTATTTCTGAGCTGGACATGTGTTATGATCCTGTGTGTGTTCTCTGCTGCTTCAGCTCTATTACTAAGCAGAGTCTGTCTGTCTTGGGGTCCACTTTCCAGCATCAGAGAATTTTGAGCCTGATTCTGATATTTTTTACACCACTTCTAAGTCAGACAGTTGATCTCAGCAGGATGATTGACACCAGCAAGAAGCAGAGGAGGGTTAGATGGACCTCATGCCCTTCGCATTTCAGGAAGGAATCAAATTTTGCTTCCCAGCTTTCACCTTTGGCTATAGACAAGCAGTATTTTGCTTTTCAAAAAGCCATTTCTGAAATGGAAAGCCATTGGAAGAAGGCTGCATGGGGGACAAAATGCAGCTAGGCTGTGCTCTGCCTGTGAATTTGCAGGCTGCTGTGCTAGGCATCCAGCTCTTTGTACTAACAGGAGTGCTAATATGATGTATTAAATGTCACACCAGCATCGCTGGGTATGCATATCTCTCCTGTTGTACTGCCTGTTTATGCTTATTCAGCTCTTTGAATAATTTAACACATTTCATACTCCAAATTACCCACAACAGTTTGACGGGGCTGCTGGCAGTTTACTTGAAACACTCAGTGTTAGGTCAAAGTAGGGCCCAAGCATCTGCTAAATAGAAGGACATTTCATACTTAGCAAAGCATAATTAGGCGTATTCCTGCACACTTTTCTTAAAAAAAAAATAGGTAAATGCATGCTAATCCCAGTGATACCTTGGAAATAAGGGGCTGTATTGAACACTGCTATGTACAGCTCAACATCAGCAATGATTGGGACTGAAGGAAAGTAATTCTGGAGACCAGTAGTTGTTGAGGACAGATGAAACAAAGCTGGATAGCACAGCTATGTCAGCATGTCACCTGCAGTTTCAGAGCAGAGGGATTGGCTGGAATTAGAGATTTGGGAGGCTCCATCCCCAGCAGTGCAATATTCTTCACGGATTTGACTGAGAACAACAATCCACTGGCTGGATAATGAACCTGGAGCACATGGAGCAAGCACACAGTGCCCTGCACTCTCCAGCCCCTGTGCTGCTGGAACCAGAGACACGAGGTGTGCCCATTTTGGGTGTGCACTGTGAATGTTCCCCCAGGCTTTACCTTTCTCTATCCTCAATCAGCCCAGGCACTGAGAACATTTTAGCTGGATGGGTACAGAAGAGAGACAGGAATAAAGTAAATGGGGCATGGTCCTTGGCTGGACAGCTGGAGCTATGCCTCCTGCTCAGGAATAAAGCAAGTGGTGACTCATAAAGAGCTGCTGTTGTGTGGATTAAATGAGAAAAGAGACCAAGCTGAGAGAGACCAGGTACCTGGCGCTTCACAGATGTCTTTCTGTCCTTTCTGGGTCTGGGGTGTGCTTAGCCACTAGGGCTGTCATCTCTTTTATTTTGAGGAAGAAACAGAATAAGCATTTCTGACCAGTGCTGGTTTGCCTTTTGGTGGGGTGAGGCTGTATGATGTCCACACTGGACCATTTTCACTTGACACAGGTAGCCCAGCAATAGTGCTGCTCCAAATAGTTTTGGCAGGAGGTTTGGAACTGCTGGATGCACGTGGCTCTGAGACATGAGGCAGCAGGCAGGGGCTGGGAGGAGGACAGGGCCACCCAACTTTCCATCAGCACCTCTCCACACTCCTCTGCTCAGACAGAAACCAGAGAAGGGACAGGATAGAAAAAAAAAAAAAGAAAAAAAAAAAGAAAGAGTGTTTTCAATTAAGACTTCAAAATCTCATCCCTCACAGTGCATCAGGTGGGAGGAATCTCTCCCCAGCCCTGCGGCTCACCCAGGGCCTCACAAAGTGATGATGCAGGGCACAGTCAGCAGAGATATTTGCAAAGTGACAGCAGGGCTCTGATTGAGTGAACCTCCCAGGCCCGAAGCCCCACGCTGCTCGGGAGTTTATGCTGAAAATCTTTCTCGGGGATTTGCACATCCTTACAACAACTAAGGGTCTGTAATGAAATGTTTGCTTATCATCCATTTAACCTGCTTCGAAGCAGGCTGAGCCTGCATGCTAACCTCAGGTCAAAACTATTTTGGATAGCTGAAACTCATGATAAACACATGCTTTTGAAGGTTAGAAAGCCATCAGTGGGAGACATCAGATTCGCTTCTTTATTATTAGAAGGGGAGAAAATCCAGGAGTGTTCAGAGCAGCAAGTTTTGTATAAAACATGAAAGGCAGATGGGGGGAGGTGGCAGAAGGAAGGAGCAATCTTTTTTGATACCAAACAACATTGCTTCTGCAGCAAATCCTTTTTCCTTGTAATTTAAGATTGTGCTTGAAATAAGGAGCCAGCTGCACCCGGGGGGAGCAGAGGGCAGTCTGTCCTTTTGGATGCTTGATTGGCTCTTTCGTGTATACCTGATAATTACTGGAGCTGGTAGGAATCCAGTTGTGCTACTTGAACATGCACTGAGCAGCATCGTATCCACAGCAGCCCTGTTTGGGCTGAGATCTCCAAAAGTGGGAGAGAAGATTGTCACAGAGCACAAGTTTTTTACTGAAAAGCAAGTTATGACCTTGCATAAACTTCACTCCAGCTGGATCTGCTAATGGTCTGTGCCCACTGAGGGGCTTTCAGCTGCATTAAGCAAGCTAGATTAAGGTATTTCACTTAGAAAACACATCTTTATTTCTCAGGTCCAGATAGAAATCCTGCTACTCCCTCTGTGAAATGGGAGGAGTCCCAAAGCATAATCTCGAGTGCAGTCTCATGGACATTGCTTTTGACATCATCATCAAAATCCTGGACTGATGAGTGAGATGAGGGGAGATGGGGGACTCACTTCACACATGCCTGATCTGAGCCACAGCTGACTGCCTGAGCACTGCCCAGGGAAACCAGAAACACTTTCTCTGCTTTTTGAGACAAATCTTCATCGATGTGTGCACGTGTGCCTGCACACACACACACACACACACATGCAAAGTTTCATCCCTCAGAATCGCAGTCCTTTGAAGCCACCTGTCTCTGAACAGTTTTCTGTATAATGAGCAGAGCTCTGTGCTGCAACTTTTCCCTTTGTCCCCAGTGCCAGCTGTATAATTCCCAGCCCAACAAACATTGCACCCTTGCAGAACTTCTGCCTCAGTCCAAGAGTGCTGTTGTACCAGGTTTTCTGCCATAGCAGCCGCCTACAGGAACGATCAGCAAAGTGACAGCAAAGGAGGATCCTTCCACTGGGAGGACTCTGTGTTTCCTCTCTTCCCAGGACCTCCACACTAAGTGGGCTCAGTTTCCAAGTGAAAAGATCCTGTTTTTTCTCTTTTCCCCTAATGGTCAGAGATGGCAAACTCCCTCTGAGATCTGTGCATTCAGCTTTGTTCTTTCTCCCTCCCCTGCTGTCGCCAGTAATTAAAACTGAGCGAAAAAACTGAACATGCTATTTTTTGAATAGATATTTGAAATTTAAAGTGGAAAAAAAAAAGTTGTGAAACTTGTCAGATCAATGATTTGACACATATTATTTAGCTGGCTCTAAATATTCTGGAGTGAGAACTTAGTTAACAACTTGTTAACAAAGCATAATTCGGAATAAAACCCAGCTCTCTCTTTGCTAGCTGCATTTGCAATATGGAGCTGGTTCTAATAACTCTGTCTCTTAAATACCAATGTATTTCTCCTGCAGTTTCTAAGGGTTTTTGCCACTGTGGTGCACAGAAGTGGGATGGAAACAAAATACAGAGGCAATGTCCACCAGATCTTGGTGGTTGAGGAACTGCTGAACACCTTGATGTGAATAACTTGTCTGAGTTACATGCAGGACATTGGTGCTGGGGAGCTCAAGCCTGCCAGCACTTAAAAATGGGTTAATCCTTTTAATTAAGCACCTGAGAATAAATGACATATGAAGAACAATTTCTTTGAAGAGAAAGAAACATAAAGGTAATTTTTCTGGTGTCTGTGTTGGAGTTTGCTCTCTCTGGCCATGTTAATGTATCTCGCTCCATCTTTGGGCCTCTTTTAAAGACTACTTTTTCATGATGGATAAACAGGCCCGTTTTACCCCTGAAGTGCATCCCTTACACCCTCACACCTGTAAACAATGGATTTTTCCACATGAAATGAAAGGGCAAGCACATCCTGCTAACAATTTTGACTCCATGGAGTGGTGTAGCATATAATCTCCATTACTTTTCCTGTGATTTGTAAGTGACTGTTGCTAGGTAATGCCTTTTCCACTAAGCATCAGTGAGCTAATGTGAGGGCTTTGAGAATGTTACATTATATAATTAAACCTTTGGTGGTGCTGATTTCTACTTTACAAAAGTCTCAAATCTTTTTCATGTGAGCAAAAAAAAAGTTTTTACAGCATTACACATAGGGACACAAAAAGCATCTTTGAAGCCAGACTATTTTTTGGTAATGTAAGTGATTTCTGCTTTTTTAAAATTATTTATTACACACAGCTATCAGCCACCCATCACAATGGTGTCTAGCTAGATTCTGTGTTGTTTAGACAGAAAACATGATAAACACACAGAACACATGACCCACTGGAAGTATCACTAGATCCCAAATATCTCTCTGGACTCCATAATCCATTAAACAAATGTGGTCCCTTTGTTTTGACATCTGGACACTTAGTCTAACCATGACCTTTGCTTCCCAGGGACAGGACTGGGCTACAGAAGAGCTTCTTCAGCAGGATGTGACTGGTTTGACTGAATATGAGAGCTGAGGTTTCCCCAGGATCTCCAGACATGAGCATCAAGATACTGTGAATTTTGTTTAAAGGATGAGATGAAGAAAGGGGTGGAAGACATGTAAGTGAGAAGATATAAACACAAAATACAAACAAACCAGAAAATATAATGTTAGGTGTTTGTATTTTGTCGAGCTTCACGCTAAACATCAAGATCAGTAACTGCCATTGGAGGGGGAACACTTGGCCATCACAATACACAGGACTGTGATGCACAAAGCAACCCTGATGCAAATTTACTTAGCATCAAGGATCCCTAGGAAAAAGAAAAAAAAAAAAGAAAAAAAAAAAAAGAAAAGAAAAGGAAAAAAATAAAAAGGCAAGGAAGAAAACTTTTCAAGGCAGCTTTGATCGGCCCTGGCACTGTGTGTGAAAGTCTAGCTCAGTTCTAAGACTGCCAGGGTAAGTGAAAGAAGAGCCTTTGTAATTTTTGTCTTACAATTATGTCACTCAGTCCTGTAGCCTTCATTCTCCCCGTGCAATTTGTAAGAGACGACAAGTCATTCAAAGCACCTCTGTTTACAGAGAGCCTCAGTAATAGAACACCACGGTCGGGCAGATTCCATGAACTGCAGACCCCGTGTTGACAGATGGGGTCTGTGACTGATTGTTTGATGGGCGCCGTGGGTGAGGCTGCAGGGGAATAGCAGGAGGAGAAGAGGGCACTGGGTTTTTTGAGCCAGGAGGTCATGTCGGTTACCACTGAGAACAGCATTCAGTGGTTTTCTGTTGCATTGTTATCTCGGTGCTGGTGATGAAGTTTTAATTGGGAGAGGGTGAGGATGATTCTGCTCTCCTCCCACACGGCTCTACAGATGCTGCTGCTACCAGCAGCTTGGGGCAGGGTTTCAGGAGCTGCTCACTTCCCACCAGGCACGAGCCAGCAGAAAGGGGAAATGAATGAGGTGAGGATTGCTGCATTTCTGAGGAGTGTCTCCTGTAGATAATGCTGATCTGATGAGCAAAGCCAAAATGATATGTCTGAAGATACAGATGCCTTGCACAGAATGGGTGCAGCATAGACAGCAGGATACATCCCCCTCTGCACAGATAATACAGCTTAACCCAATTCAATCTATTTCTGTGGCTTGAAAGTTTTAGGATTCTCTGCTAGAGCCATCTACTATCAAGTTAGTGATAAAATGCATTGCATTTTCATACCATAATTAAAAAATAAAATAAAAAACCAGCTAAAAGCAGCCCACTGGAAAACAAAGAAAAACCTCTGTGATCTATTGCCTGAAAGCCACTCAATAGCAATTAGCTAATATCAGTTATCTCCTTGCTGTACAGGCTTCCTGATACTGCAAAGCATAGTTCGGGTATTGGAATGCTAACAATTATTTATTAGGTGCCTCAAAGCATCCAGGATCCTGGTCATAGGATCCCTTGTGTTTGAGGGCTGTGAAAACAAAGAACAAGAGAAGAGCCCCCAACTAACACGCTCACAAAGTAACTACAAGGCAATTGGCAACAGATGAATACGCACAGAAGCAGAGCAGTATGCTGGGAATGATTATAGCAGAACTGTCAGCATGAAAGGCAGGGCTCATGGAATACCTTTAATCACTGGTGATTATTCTTTTTCTGGGCAATCAGCTCTTCTCCCCCCTCACCCCCTCCCAATATCTTGCAGCATGTGGCAGGATGCATCTGAAGGTGCTGTGCTCCTGCAGGACACCACCCTCCGTTCCTGTCTCCATCAGGTGAGAGACAGAGGTTTTCAAACCTGTTAAGAGTCAGATGGAAGCAAGGGATAGATCCCCAGGATCCTGGCCCTGGGTTTCTCACCCTGAAGCAGAAGACAACGCTGTCATTCAGAACAGCAAGTTCCCATTCACAGTTATTTGTCATGTTAATTACTACAGACAAATTTCTCCTTCATCTCAATCGTGCAGGTCAAAGCGGAAAAGTTTAGCACTTCAGAACATCAAACTTTGCTTTCATCTGAGTGCGGGACATCATTCTGAAATTCCTTTTGATCATGTAGGAAAAAAAAATAAAAAAGAAAGGAAGACAATTTGAAAGTTTGCTCTTGATGGGAGTTGTAATCTCTTTGTTAAAATGAAGGGAAAAGGAATCTCTCTAGCCGTTAGCCATCGGCTGGGTGTGTTCATAAACCCACATCCTCACCAGAGGAGGTAATCCATGAGTGAGAGCCATGAACAAATATTGACAAATATTGGCTCTTCCTTCCGTATCCATTCAGGATCCTCATCGTATCATTCCCGCTTCATTAATTTCGCTCCAAGCTGCTATCTCTACCAGATCCCTGCGTACTGTGCTGTAGGAAACACCCCTGGCTCAAACCCCACCACTTTTCACAGACAGTGGCTGCATATCATGCCTGTAATTTGCTGCACGGTGTACCTACGCGCTCCCACATTAGCTGTAATCTCTGTCGTGCTCACGCCAACATTCCAGCAGTATTTGGCATTTCACGAACGCAGTATTTATCACTGAAGTTCACACAAAGTTGCAAACCCTAACGAGGCTTATCAGCCTTTACAAACCATCTCTGTCCACTGACACGCTGGGTATAATTCCACTCGCTGTGCAGTCACTGGATGTGAAGAGGGAATGGGGAGTGGGGGGGGAAGCTTCAAAGCAACATTTCGCATCGCTTTAAATGAATCATGAAATTGAATGTCTGTATAGCCCCTAAGTTCCTGCAGGTGAGATGTAACCTGCAGGCCGGGCACTTAGGGCAGCCTTTCAGTCAAATAAAATCTTCTCTTCGTTCCTGATGTGGCAATTATGCCCCGGAAAAGAGCGGCGCGGTGGCTGAGAGAGGGGAGGGGGACCCAGAGCTCGGTCCCAGCAGTCACAGAAGGGTGGCTGGGGGCAGATCAGGTCAGCCAGCCTCAGTTTTCCCACTGCCAAGACAGAAATCATCACAGCCACAGAATTTATTTCAGAGACATATCAGAAAGCATAATTAAATATGCGAGTTATAAACATTTCCCCTCTGAAATTTCAAAAGATTCTGGCGTTGTTGTGAGCAATATTGGTAACCTGCTTTGCTGCCAGCCCAGCCGTGTATCTAGGACTGGAGCAGGCACTAAAAAGCTTGAGAAGAGATTTGCAGTATCTGTATTTCTGTGTGTCTAAATGCCCCTGGGTATGTAGCACCCCACCACTACCCCTTTCCTGCTCATCAGGCACAAGTGTGACACACTGATGTGGGTGGAATTTGATTGAGAAATGAGCTACTGTTTGTATTGTCATCACAGAGCTCTCTAAAAGCATGAAGTCGGGCTGAAAGAATCAGAATGTTTAAAATTAATTTCATGAATTTTTCTTTTCTCTTGTGTTTTTTGGTTCTTCAGTCTGCATTCACGTCACTTGTGTAAGGTGGTGGTGGGATATTCTTTTATAAAAAGAACTCAAAAATGCTTATTCTCTCATTCATTTAATTCCATGATATCAAGAGTCAGACTGATGATTTTAATGTCTTCAGGTAATTCCTTGACTATTGTGTAGTTTCGTAGTTCCATTGACTTCAACTGAGACATTACAATACATGCCGAGTATATGTCCCATTACACTTGGAATTTATAAGAATAAGACAAGCCAAAGTTTTTTTTTTTGTAGAGCACAGCAATGTATCCCCTGCCAGAGAAACATTTGCAATGGCTGGGGAGCAGGATGGGAGATCTTATAGAGGTATAGAAGGAAAAATGGTCACTTAATTGCATTTTAAAAATCCAGTGCCTCTGTAGTTCTGTTTGCAGATGCACAGCTGTAAATGCACTCCCTTGCTAACAAGTGCTTCAGAGACATCAGGGTGTCCATTTAAGCCACTCCTTGCACCCACAGACCATGGTAAATCTTTCCATTCTGTTTTTTTTTTAACCCCCAGGACCCTTCTTGCTGAGTATTTTTTTCACAGTGAGTGAATTCCAAGTGCTTCTGAGTTGGATCACAGAAGCAAGTTCCCCGCCTGCCTCCGTGAGTGACTCATGCTCTAACCTCGGTCAGGTCACTTAGATGTTCTCTATTTCTTAGTCTTTAAAATGCATATTTTGTTCTCCTCACAATTCTGACATTGTAACATCTTTCTGGCTCTAGCAACAGTCTGTATCATTTTAGATATACATTATCTTGTACAAAAATACCCACCCACATCTCATACCCTGAAAAATCACAGTAGCCAAAACTCCAAATTTAGATTGAAAAAATGTAGAGTTGTGCAGACAAGAGGACATTTTTCCAAATGTGAGTTGATAGCCTTTTTCTCTCTAAGTAGTTTGGGCTATCAGAAATTTTTAGTATTTAAATTTGCAACTCCCAGGCTCCTGCTGGGAGCTCCTGGACGTGCTGGACCACCCAGCAGGCAGAGTTGTACTCCAGTGGTGTTTTTGCTTTGCCAAGGTTAAGGATGGTTTCACTGTAGATGTTCAATAGCTGGATACTGATGCTCTTGCCCTCTTGGTCCTGTCCCATCTCCTACATCCTCCCAGCCTCTCCCCACAGCTGGTTTTCACATGGTGCCATCTCCTTGCTGCCTCACCTCCTGTAACTGAGGAAGAAGTGGAAGCAAAACCAGACAAAAACTATTTTCCTACTGTATTTTAGCCTGGCTATGCAAACATTTGTAGCAGCTAAAAGCAGCAGTCACAAGGAGATCCCTTCTCTGAATCTGTAATCTTGGGCTGGAAAAAGCCCTATTCAGATGCAGTCATCAGTGCATCTTTCTGCCATCCTGTTAACTCCCTCTCCCTTCCCACCTCACACCTGCCAAAGCAGGTTTACATCAAAAGTATCAAATCCCATGTTTTGGGGGTTTTTTTCCCTCTTAAATGTTTTTGAGAGACCAGTGAGGACAGAAGCAGTTAAGGAAAAACCAAATCCAGTTTTGCTTCATTTTGGGAGGAAATGAACTTGTGTGTTTTGAAGCGCTCCCACAAGGCTCAGATTTTAGAGCACGATGAATCACTTGCTGAAGATTCCTGTTTGCTCTCCTGTGCCTGCACAAGGAGCCCAGACAGGGACTGTGGGCTCAGTGAGGATCCAGCCGTGCTCCTGGCAGGCAGGGCCAGTTTGCAGGGGAATAGGATGGCTCTGCCCTCTGCTCTCACCACAGGCAGGCCCTCCTGCCTTTGGCAGGTCACTGTGCCAGCGAGCTGTGCTTGGGCAGTCCCAGGGCTGTGAGATGCTGTTCTTTTCCTCCCCAGTCCTCTCCCAAGGGTGTGTCAGGTCAGGGCTCTCCTTGTGGGTCCAGGAGCAGTTTGCACTGCTAGGGTTGCCCATAACCTGCTTGGCCATGACTTCCAACACACTCAGTCTGCCTGTGGAAGACCATGTGGGCACAAAAGGTTATCCCCCTTTGTAAAGGTAAACTGTAGCTAATTCATGGCAAATGTACATCCTTCTTTTTTACCAAAGCACCTGCATCCTGAGCTACCACCTTCCTGATCCTCACCAGATCCTCTGCCAACAGGGCAGTGGTGGCATCAAAGGGCACTTGACATTTTCTGGGACTTGGACATCCATGGCTCATTATGAGGAGCAGAGTACGGAGTTGAAGGTCCTTTACTGAGAAATCCCTGGCTCTGGATCCATAAATAAATCATCCTTTATCCAACTTGCTCACATCTGTGCTGTCTCAAGCAGGGGCAGAGGGAAGCTGTCAGCCTGGGCACAGACCTTCACTGGCACAGAAGGAATAGTCTGGAAGGCAGAGAATGACACATATCATGCCTTTACTTTGTACAGCAATCTCGATATTTTGTATGTACTTATTGCTCTGAGTTTGTCTCCCTTTCCCACCTGTACTTACACTGTCTTTTTTCTGAGGCTTGTTATTATTTCTATTGAGCAATCTTCAGCCGAACTGGGAGAGCTCGCAGTGACTCACTTACTTGAACATTATTGCCTAGTTCTTTACACAAGACAGATTGGATATGAATGAGATCTCTTGTCCTCATGAGCATTATATTTATTTCACAAGACATTTTCTTCAGAACTCTCCCTGCAATAAATTATGTGGTATATTTATTTTTTTCTTCTCCTATGCTATAGCTCTGTCCTTTTTTTTGTTGTTTCTCATTTTTTAGACACTTCTTCTTCTATGATCTGCTGTTGTTGTTTTCTGGGTTTTTTTTCCTTCTCACAATCTCTTAGCTGTATCCTTGGAATTTTTTCCCTTGTGCATTTTTTAGCACAGTGCATGTATTTGATGTACTCAAAATGAGAGCTTGAGATAAGTATTTAAAGTAACAAAATGATTTCCCTCTCTTATCTTTCAGATGTTGTGTAATGACTGGGGGGGGGGGGGGAGGGAAGGAAAGAAAAAAATAAAAGCAGGTGAAATGTTTTAAATGAAGTATATAACTGTAAGGAATGCAATCATATGTATCATTTTCTGATTTCATAATGTCAGCTAAGAGAAAGATTTTGTAGGTGCTTTACTTCTAAAGAAACACTTACCTGGATTTTAGCAGCTGCTTTTGGGAAGAGCCTGAAAATGCTGAAAGCCCTGTGTAATCTAAGTAAAAGTGAGTATATTTAGGGTGGATGGAGTGGGACTTAAAAGTAGCACATGTCCATGGTATTAATTATATATTAATAGGAGTCACATCTTAGGTCTGTGTGTCATTGTCCCTTGTATGGTCCCTTGTTGCCCAGCTCTCCTGCCTGATCTGTCAACCCCTCCCAACCTTTCTATTCCCCCATTGCTTGGTGGAGGTGTGTTAGGAATCTGGACTTAGTCCAGTTGTGGCCTTCCTGAGGATCCATGCTGGAGGGAAAGATGGTTTGAATTAAAATTGAAAGGTAAATAGCCCAATGGGTGGTTTTCAATCCAGGTACGATCTGGAATTTCAAAATTTCTGAACAATGTTCAGCTACTAAGGATGAAGTGTTTCACTTCAAGACAAATATATCTAAAACTAGGTTTAAACTTCTTTACCTGGAGGGCAGTACCACACTAGGGCATGTCATTCAGGGCAGTGGTGGGATTTCTCTCCTTGGTGACTTTCAGGGATCACCTACACAAAAAGCATCCCTGGTCTGATCTGGTGTTGATATTAAAGATGCTCCAAGAAGCAGGAGGCTGGCCTAGAAACCTCCAGAGGTCCTTTTCAAATGTTTTTTCTATGATCTTACAGTTCTGGTAAGTGTGTTACAGTAAAATAACCAGATGGACTTTTTTTGGAAGTATAGAACAGATACCCTGAGGGCAGAAAACAGTATGTGGAGAAGATGCCATGGGTGGGGGTGGGGAGAAAGACACTTATTTCCATTTATGAGTTATAGAATCAGGACTCCTACAAGGAGTTGAGAAATTTGTCTTGATCTGGAGATGAGAAAAACAAACACTTCTTATCTTTTTTACAGTAAGGCTGCCTGGCTTGTGATCCTCACCCTGTCTCAAGAAGGGTAGGCAGTGTTTCAAATGTTGGGGCCAGGCTGGTTCCTGCTCTGTCTCATCAGTCTGGTGCACATATCTTCCCAGAAGGGATTAAATGTGCCTTGTTTCCTGTGGTTATATTAAAGGGCAGAGAGGGGGCAAGGAGCCTTTTACTTTTGGGAATGCGCTGCCTGGGGTACCTGCTGCTGGGGCAGAGGGAGGAAACAGCAGCCAAACCTCACTGCTGTCCCCAAGGCTAAAGCAAGAGAGCTCTATGGTGACACCTGAGCCTTGCTTCCCTCATGCAAAGGGGCAAATTGGCAGGAGAAGGGTGCAGGTATAGTGTTGGAAAGGGTGAGATTGACTGTGTGCCCAGCATCCCCACCACAGACATGGCTTTGCACTCAGGGTTGCTGAGCTAAGGACACCCCACCCTCAGATTTGTTGTGCAAAAGCTTAATTTCACCCCTGGGACAAGCCAGTGTCTTTTTCTCCCTTTTCTGTACACGTTCCTCTTACTTGATCAGCCAAAACCTTCTGCTGTCACTAAAACTGATGGGGTTTTTCCTGCAAAATGGGATTTTTTTACTCATCAAGGCCAGGTCTGGCTGGTCTGCCAGTAGATGTCCCTGCATGCCTGGCTGTGGTGGATGTGCTGTGTCTTTTCCTGGGAAAACTGACTTCCAACACACTGAACTTCACATCAGTCCTGTTGGATATTTTTCATATGGATTTTAATTTTTTCCCCCTCTCATTTGGGCTTCTGGTGTGAAGTTTAATCAATATTCACAAATATAAAAGCTGAACTTCAAAAGGAAAGATCATTATTTCATTGCAAACCTGTCTTTTCACAATCTTTAAATATTTTTGTGTTTATTTATAAAACAGAGTGCTGTCACCAGACAAAGTCCCTGAACCTCTTTACCCTGCTCTGTCCTTCACTCCTGTTCTGCATCATGCGTTCAAATAACTTCCACATTTTTTCTTTTCCTTGGATTGCAGCATTTTCTTGAGGCAGATATTGCTTTGGTGCACTGAATTGAACAAAACAAGACAAAATGAAACCAAACAGTGCTGAGCACCAGGCACTCAGTGCTTGGTAGGAGCCACTTGGCAATTTTACAGATGCTGAGAGTCTCAACCTTCAGCCTGTAAGGTGTTTCCTGTAATATGAGAATTTATCAGCTGGCTTTCAGAGCCACATAGGTGAGTTTTAAGTGTTTTCTGCAGCACTCTGTGCTCTGTATTATAATCCTGCAATTACATATTTGCATGCCTACCAAATTAGCACTAGAAAGTTATCTTCAAAAGTGCAAAGCCTTTCACTGCTGCTCTTCCTGGGAATACAGGGGACGATAATTGTTACGGAGGAAAATTACCTTTGCACGGTATTGATTTTGTGCCCTGCTGCCTGTCATGGTTCCTGGGTAGGTTTTTCCAAGCTCAGGACAGGGAGCAGCTGTGCTGGGAGCCCTCGCTGGCGGCCGTGGAGGGACAGGCCAGCACTGGCAGCTGCGGCATCGCCGCCACCCCCGCGACTCGTGGGGGGCACCAGTGACCCACCCCAGCAGCCTTTCATTCCAGCTTTGAAGCAGGGGGAGCAAGAGGCTTCAAAAAAGCTGGGAGCCACAGCCTTGGAGTGGGGGAATGGCTCAGTAAATTGGTGTAATATAAGTATTTATTGATTTAAGAGCAGTCTTTTCTTGTGCCTTGCTTTTGTCTTCTAAGGGAACTTTCTTTTAAATTTATGTCCCACATTCTCACATCAGGAGGAAAAATACATGAGAAATGTTTTGTTGTTTCAAATTTATCACGTATTACGTCAGCTGGCATTGTGGACTCACAATATGTAATGCTTCATAAATTATGAAAAATAAATGTTTTATGGGCTTACTACGCACTCTGTTTGAAAACCATTGAGCTGGGGAGACTCGGTGACCCCTGTACAAATTAATGTGCACATGATTTTCATTATTGCAGCTCAGATAGGAAGTTTGAACATCTTTATATATTTATTTAAAGGAAAACGAGGACAGAAGTTGCTTGAATACAGTGTGACTTTCTGGCAAGAAGCAGGTATCGTTTAACCCAGCTCATAACCTATTGCTTCCCTCACAGTCATTGTTATTCCAGGCCAAAGCTTAAACTCCAAATCAGAGCTGCGAGGACTTAGCATGAGCTTCCAGAGGTCAAATCCTGCAGCCTTTTAGCCAGGCAAACTAAACCTCCGAGTTGGTAGGATTTTGTCTACGCCAGGACTGCGGCGTTCGCAGAGCACGAGTCAAGCACAAGTCAGGCTCCTGCAGGAGAGAAGGCAGTGAAGGATATTTCTACCCATCTTTGCAGCCCTGCTTTCCCTGAGCGTGCTGGAGAGCGACAATCGAGCGAGAGCCGCCCATCTCAGCCGTCAAGGGCCTCACCAGAAAGGAAAAGCTCCATCTCGGGGTGCCAAGGATCTCAGCCTTAGCAAACACGGCGTTCTTCAGTGTGGAGCTGCGGGCATCCGAGGGAATCTCCTCTCCCATCTGCATGGGGAGCTGTGTCGTCCCATTCTCTGAGGAGTAAAAGTTCACTCCACCATGTGTTCCTCTTTGGGAGGACAGGGCACGGTGACAGGAGGTACCCTCCACGGTGAAGCACTCGCAGCTATTTGTTTTCCCTCACCTCACACCCAAATATTTCTGTGCCTCGTGAAGGGGGGGGGTCAGGTGTTGAAGCTCTCCCCTGGATGGTTTTTCCATGGCACAGATCCACCACTGTGTTTCTAATAAAGCCATCAAGAGCACAACCGGGAGCTCCCTGCGTGGTCTTACGCAATAGAAGTCACTGCTTCAGAGGACTCTCTTAACTCGGGGCTGGATGCACTCAAAAATCTTCCAAGTTATTCTCTCCTAATTCAAGTCAGCTGAGCCATCAAAATGTCGGGCAGATGGATAAGATCCCTGGCTGCAGCCAGCCTGTTTTCTGCTGTTACTCTTGTTGCAGTCAAAACTTAGAGACTTTTATTGTAATTGTTTTTTATTTTACCAATGATATTTTGAAAATTTAGCATTTACATAAGCATACTAAAGGAGATTCCTGTGTGCTTTCTAGTGTAAAAGACTGTGCTCTAAGAATCCGAACTTGCCCTCAACTGGATCAAACAGTGTACTTATCTTACAACCGTAGTTTTCCTTCACTCCTTTCCTTTTCTTTCGCTTCATATGGCTATTAAGAATTACTGGATTTATAGACAGTGCTTAAGAACAGTCACTACTGCATTTGTTTGGTGAAGAAAGCACAAGGACTTCCTCATCAGTTGTATTTTCTCAGACTTACTGACTTCAATTGTGCTTCATGTTACGGAGATGCAAGAGAAGAGAGAGATAAACACAGTACGGCCCAAGTTGATAGTTTCTTTTTTATTTTTGCTGTGACTGAAGCAGTTGAGAAGATCTCTTGCCTCTGCCTCTCTCCTCCAGTGGATGGCAGTTGAGTACCACGGAACAGAGCAGAGCTGACTTGTACCTCCTTGTACCTCTCTCAAGGAGGCAACCGCTGATTGGAATTAGCCGTTCTTTGCCTGCGTGAAATATCACTCAGAAATGCCTGAAGAATTAGAAAAGGAAGAACTGGAACGCGTTTCCAATTTCAACTGCTTTGTTACTAGAGCAGGAGAAGATCTAAAGTTTCCTTCAGCAGCTGAGGGGGGGAAAAAGAAGAGTCTTATATCCGTATACACAAGTTTCAAGTGTTTCCTTTTTATATGTTAATCTGAATTTTCAGTATATGGATGCTAATGAAAAAAAGTTCCTGATTTTCATTTTGCTTCCTGACCTCCACAGTCTTTAGGTTTCAATACTATACTCATAATTTCAGCAGGAAGAATAATTTTTAAAGGCAAATTTTTCTTTCTTGAAGTCTCAGCTGTACCAGAAAGAATAGGACAACTCCCAGGGACTGAGATTGCAATGTGAATTTAGTCATCATTGAAACTGCGACAGTTTTGAAATGCTCCCCTAAAAGAAAAGTTTAAAACAAACATTCCAATCAGAAACAGAAACCTAACCACGTTCCTCTTAAAAACAGGTCTCCTTCAACTCCTCCAGTTTATAGCACATACCCTTGGGCTATTACAGTCTAGAAAAATCTGAAATAAAACCACACTGTTTTCTGGGTCTGATCATGCATCACTTGCTCAAAAAGAAGTTTAGGGCCTCCTGAGACATACAAGGTTTAGGCCTTCCTGACACATGTTGCTTCTTTTTAAAGAAAACAGTCTAGTGCACCTTAATGGCAAATACATCATTTTAGTTTTTTTCCTTTATAAGGAATCACAGATGGATTGAAACAGAAAGCTTTGAAAAATCTTTGTGATTCCAGTTGCATATAAATAATATTGTAGTCAGTATCCTAGTTGTTTTGAGGAGTTATTTACTTTTCGAATTTTATTTGCTTCTACATCTAGTCATGCTGTTGTAGTATAAGATCAGATACAAATAACTGTTTACACCAAAAATTAAGTTCCTGTAAGTAACTATTTTAAAATGTTTCCTTTTATGTTTACTGCTGAAGGATCTCGAGCACTCCTGCCAGAAAGGAAAGTATTTATTATCTCTCTTTTACAGATGAGGAAACTGAGACACTGTGAAATTAAAAGCTTTGGGAAATTAGTGCACAGTAAATTACGGTGTGAATTTACTCTGTACCAACCACCCTGCACGAACTCGTCATGTGGACTGGCAAAGAAAAAGGATTAAACTCCCCTAAATTATCTCACATTTGCCATGGACAGACAGTTGCCATGGATCAGCTGACACACAGCAACTTCTCTACCCACAGTGAATCACTGGCACAGCGAATCCCCCTGTTGGAGAGGAGCTGTTCACAGGGCCTCTGCTGCTATTCTGCTCCAACTTTAGTGACATTATTTGTCACTAATTTCCCCAGCTGGTTTACCCAAAAATCACAGAAGGAAATCTCTGGCAGGACTCAAAGTCAGACTCAAGCACCCTTGCAGCCTTGAAAAAAAAGTTGTGAGTTAAAAGGAAAATACTGGGAGGGGGGATAAACTTTGTCTTTTTGAAGGACTGAGCATCTGCAGGATGTGTCCAGGCAGTGAACGGGTTAAACTGGTGAATTAGTGTGGTGAAATCAGATGAGTCCTGGAATTTGAGAATCACCCTCATATCTCAGGGGTTTGGGGCATTAAAGTTGCTTCCAGCATTGTGGCAGCACCTTATAGCCCAGCCCAGTATGGAATCCCACACGGAATCCGTCTGTCCTGGGAATCCCACCCGACACCTCTTCCCACCCCATGCCTGGGTTGGGTCCGTGGCTGTGTGCTCAGGGCACCCTGCAGGATCCCTTCCACCTCACAGTGCCACTTCTGGACCCCAGAGCCACTGGGGATGAGCACTGCAGCCCTGGTCAGTGTTTGCTGGTCCCACAGTGACCTCTGGGCCAGGATCCAGGGGTGACCTCCTCGCCCTGCAGCAGGCTGAGCAGCTGATGTTGAAATGGCTTTGGCAGGGGCTCTCTCCATTGTGTCTGATCCAAGCTGGAGAGATGAGCACGTAGGGAGCTGGGACAAAGGTTGGCTGGTGAGAACAGAATTACTGACAAGTTCATTCCACTAATAAACAAAGACATAAATGATGGTGCTATAAAGAAAAAGTAGGATTCTCTGGAGAAAACTGTAGAGAGACCTAGTAATGGGGAGAGATGTTTAGACAACAGTTTTACATTATACTGCTTAGTAAAAAAATGTTCTATTTTAGCTCCAAGCTTGAGTCTAGTTAGAGCTGCACCAGTGCTTAGGAAACAGCATGTATTTTAATGCCCTGTGAACAGGAATAACTGATAACTAGTACATTTAAATGTGAAAAGCAGAACTTTTCTCGGAGGGAGGCGTTATTTTTTTTGTTGTTGTTATGGATTTTGTCTTCATAGTTTACATTGCAGATATAGCATTTCACTGGCAGTCATTTATCTAATGACTTATATCTTTCAAGCTGTGGAAAATGCAGGATAACAGAGAGAGAGAAAAAGTGGTGGTAAGTTCTTCTTAATTTGCATTTCAGGGCTGAAGTTCTGAGCATAAATATACAGAAATGAGCACCTTCATAATGAGCATCATCCACTCATTTCCAGAGTGGTACAATACAAAAACAGTGGATCAGGGCACTATTTACTTCAATCCCCCTCACTCCAAAGTGAGTCAAGGTACAGGTGCATTTGCTTTTGGTATAACCGAAATTAAGACAAAAGAGTATGTCTGAGAAAATATTTCTTTTTCCCCTGTAAAGCTTATCTAAGAGAATGCCTGTTTGTGCTGGAGAAATGGCTTGCAGGGAATATGACAGCCACCTTTTATAGAGGCAAATCAGACTCACTGGGCTGTACTGCTGTAAAGGAAAGATTTCACAGACATAATTAACCTGTGGAATGCCCTTCCACAGGATACTCTTTAAGTATCACTAATACTGTCTGTTTTCATAATTCAGGGCATCGTGGTCTTCTTGCTGAGAGCAAGAAGCAATCTGCTGTGTCCCTTCATGACGTGCCTCCTCTGAATGAATCAGGAGGTCGTGGTGACTCTTGCAGAGATGGTCACTGCTGGAGCTGTGGAGAAGGGAAAGTCTGTGGCTGTTTCCAGAAATGAGCAAGAGGTGCAGCATGAGCCCTGTGAAAAGAATAGCCCAGGCTGCTGTGTGTGATGAGGAAAGGAAGGTCTGCACACACCAGGGAGGCTGGCAAAGGAGAAAGGTGGGTCATGGCAGGAGCAGCCTGTATTCTTCAGCTCTCAAAACACTTGAAGTTACTAATTGAGGTGGTGGGCAAGGAGGAGGTGCCTCAATGAGTCTTGCTGATTTGTAAAGGAGCAAAAGGGAAGGTATAAGAAGGTCCCATGGCTAGCACTGAGTGATTGTCTTGGGCCTGGAGGAACTTGATACTCAGCACAGCTCTGCTTCTGGAGCATATGGGAAGCAGAGGTGCCTTTATTCTGCCGAAATAGGGTTTCCATGGATCAGCTGGGGTTCAGGGGTTCAGGCACAAAACCTTTGAGGCTGATGGCCCAGGGACTGGAGTGTGTCTGGGAGTTGGTGAGTGCCCATGGGGTGGGAGGAAGGACTGTCAGACCCTGCCTGTTGAATGCATTTTACTAAAGATTCATCTGTAAGGAGGGAAGAGTGGAAGCAGGGATGTGTGAGTGAAGGATTTTCAGAGAGATGGTCCCTGGTTTGAGGACAATGGCATTTGCAGAGGACCTGAAATCCTGTTATCTGGTGCTGTGAGGACATTGACACACCATCCAGAAGCACTTGTTCTCAGAACCTCCCATACCAATATCATGGGAAATATTTGAACTTTACATGACTCCAGACTTCAGTTGCAGTTTAGTAGGATTTTAAGTCTGGCGCTTTATATATATATATGACATATATAAATACACACACACATGCAAAATATATATGTGTGTATTTATATATATATACCTTTGGTTGTTTTGATTCTGTCAAATAAATCCAGTAGCTCTTGTTTAAGGTAGAACTGGTAGAGAGAGTGTCATGCAGGAAGAGATTTGATGGAGCTGTGTTAAGCATCAAGGAATTTGCATCAGAGTTTCTTCAAATGTTTCATTCAAGGCCAGCTTGTCGTTAACCTGAATATTTGATTTGATGTCATGCTGGTTTCACATGTCAAGCCATCCTGGCACTGTGTGAAAGTGGTGGGAGGAAAGACTGGATGGGGGGAATGAGCAAGAAGGGATGGATTTGGTTATCAAAGCAGAGGACTTAGATTCAATAGCAATCGACAGAAGGAGATTACTTTGGCTCGTAGTTCAGGCAAGGGCTCCATCCCAATACATGAGGCCACCCCTCACACAAACAGAAGGACCTCCATGAGCATTGCCAGCCTCATCCAGGGACAAGGAGATGGTGCAATGACTTTGCTGCCAACCCAGGGAAAAGGCAGGTTTTGCTAAAGCCCAGCTCTCAAGAATATTAATAAAAATAAATGGTTTTACCCTTTCTGGTCCTGCTTATAGCAGGCTGCTAATAATGCCTTATGAGGCTGCCACACAGTTCAATCAATAGTTTGATTTTTCTGCCCTAGAGCTGCCACAAGCACGAGCCCCACTCTGAAGTGGCTGAGTAAGGAGCTGGCTGCAGAGACAGAACGAGGTGGCAAAGGGGAAACGTGGGATGTGGCACCTTGTGACTTCTAGGAAACTTAGGGATGGACCATTCCTGCTGAGCCCCATCCACCATGGCCACTGCCACATCCCACAGATGCTCCTTGATGCCAGTGCTGGTTATTAATGTATTCCTGTGTCGCCTGTGGAAACATTCGGGTTTGACAAAGGGGAAAAAGCAATTCGGCCTCCTTTGACTGAGGAAGGTTGATTTTCATTAGAGGCAGAATGGCTCATTTTTACCTTTTTAGCTCCTGGAAGAGTAAAAAAGTGAGAGGTCAAACCTGCATCACCATGACAACCCCTGCAGCGAGGGTTTTTGAGCAGATGAAGGGGAGTGATAATGGAGCTGAAGTTTTTGCCTGTTCATAGGCACTGGGCTTTTTGTTTTGGTTTTTTTTTTTTTTTTTTTTTTCCTGGTTTCTTTCCTTTAGGCCCTGTAAGCTGTGGCCCCATGGATTTTTCAGGGCTTGGAGGATATAACACTGGCCAGTTTAAACACAGCCAAGTTCTGAGATCAGTCCTTGGTGCTGCTGTGCCTGGACACATGTGGAGTGTATATAAACCATATAAAAAAGGGGATTGTAGGAGATAGTCATGGAAGATCAAACATCCCCTCAGATGCATTCCCTCCACTCCTGTAGGTACAACATGCCAGCAAGAGCAGTCCTATTACCCGGTTTGCATCAAAGAGAACTGTCATATCTGCCTTTCCTGACAGCACTTTTGGAGTCCAAAAATAAGCTCAATGAAAGAACAATTCTCTGAGGAGAAGAGGCATTGTAGAAAAGAAGGAATTCCAAATAGGGTGGGGGGGTCTGAGGAGATATGCTCGGGAGGGGCTGCAGGTGGAAGCTCATTTGAGTTGCTGAGCTCATGCCCCCATTTTCTAGACCTGCACAAGGGGGGGAATGTGTAGGAACAGACTGCAGATAGCTGAGGTCACAGCTATGGAGCAAAACCAAGACAAATTGAAGTCCCACAAGCAATCCCCCAGATTCCCTTTACCTAAAAACTGAGCCTGCTCCAGAGAAAAACAAGCAAAAGAGCAGATTACTCATTTTTTAACACCTTTGGTTGTTTTAGGTACCTACTAAATCTGGTGTTTTCCTAAGATGGGAAGACCTCCCAGACTGGAATATGCCTCATTTGATGTGCAAACACAGCACCTGTGAAGGGCCATCCTCAAACCCCATCTAGAGCTTCCAGATATTTGAATATTTTGTCTCTTCAGAAGTGATGAATCATCCTTTCTTTACCTTGCTGTTGTCGTTGCAACAAAAAAATGAAGCAGAAAAAGAAATATTAGCTCAGGTATTAGAGTGTCAGAAAAGTTAATTTTGTGGGAAGATTTCCCCAGAGTCAGACTTCAGTGGGATCTCTACAGCTAACAGATAGTTACATGGAGAAGAGGAATAGTCAGGGTTAACACTAAAAAAAGTTTTGAATGGCTATAAAACCTCGAGTTGAAGCAATTCTCTGTGCCCAAAGGATTAGGTTAAAGCTTTTGCAGTGCAGTGGAGATGAATTATTCCATTTTTTGCCTAGTGAGTGGTTTCTCATATCTTCTTCCAAAGTGGTGGACATATCCCTTATGTCAGGATGGAGTTACACAGCCCACCACCCAGAAAGGCAAACTGCAAAGAAAGAGCTCAGATACTGTGTCCCTACCACCAGATTTGAAACAATAGCTGCATCAACACAGCAAGAAAGCAGAGCTGAGCTGTTGGGATCAGCCTGCAGATAAATCAAAGTGAATCTGAGTGATAGTGATGTGATGTTGCAATAATAATTCACTCCTCATGCTGATTTAGAAGAGGAAGCCAATTCAGAGCTTCAGAAGCACCAGGGCCAGCACGGAGCCCTGTGGGACAGAATGAGAGAGAATAGTCAGCTCATATGGAAACAAAGTGGAGGTTATCAATTGCATAAAATACATACCTGGCAGAAGACAGACGAGAGAATTTCTGGAAATGCTGTGGATTATAATCTGTCCCTCAGACAACTGATTTATGAAAAGCTGGATTCTTGTGCTTTATTCAACCAATCTGAAAAATTATGGTAAATATGAATCCTCTCTCTGTATGTGAGAGGATTGCAGCAATAGTAATTTGAACAGGATGTTAGAGTATGACAGAAAATGCAATTTCATCTTTACAGTGATGAGCCAGAGACCTCAATTTTCCTCTTCCTGTGATGTGACTGTCTTGAGTCAGACTTGAACTTTAGGTATGGTCTGAGAGGGGGGCAGATTGCCTGTCTGCTGGTGCATCTCAGGACAAATGCTTTTTGGGAGCTCAGTCTTTGAGGACAAAATAAAAAATGCCAATCACATTGGCATCAGACCATTTGGAGGCTTTAATTACATTTATTTGATTTTTATTTCTCACTGCAATTCTACTCATCCGTTTCCAGGCACAGTGGACTCAATGAAACCTGATGTTGTTTTCAATTTACCAACATCTCTTTGGAAAACAGACCCATCTCCCTGTAGAAATGTTCTGAAAACAAATTAAAACAATTCCTCCTACCCCCCACAAGAGCAACCAAGTGCCAGAGCTTTACTTTCCACTTTGCTTGGATAATATTTGGACATAAATGATACCTGGCAATTGTATGCTCACTGACATTGTATCTTTAACATTTCAGGTGATTAAGCTGCACTCATAGACATTTTGGTTTTAATTTTAAGAAAAAGCTTTCCCATGACAATGAAGTGCACAGTTTCAAGATGAAATTCAGCCTAGGAAAGACCTATGGACTGGCACAGAACGTGTGAAATACCACATGAGCTCTGCCAATAAGTCAGTGCAGTTGTAAGAAGTCAATGCAGCATCAGCTGATACCTGGGAGAAGAAAACCACACACACGTTTCCCTCTGCAGAGCATTTCCAGCACACCTTAATCCTGTGAACCACGCTGGCATGGTGAGCAAATATTGCTGTCTGTGGGTTAAAGTTCAAATGCATCACTTGAGCAGATGAGGAGTTCAACCAGGGCAGAACAACTTGCCATTTCCTTCAGGGAGTGGTGGCTGCAGGGTGGGGAGGGGCGTGGGTGTGAGAGTAGGATGCAGACAGTCACAGCCCTTCTACAGCAATTACCATAAAGATTAAATAAATACAATAGCCTAATTTCACGTGGAAGTACACTTTAATTAAGTCTCTGCAGAACAATGAGCTGCTTCCATAAGAGCTGTGAAAATCATCACTAGGGACTGTCCAGAGGAAGAGAGAAACAAACAAGAGAAGGTCTCTTTGTATAGAAAATATGTACAGGAAGTATTTTGAAAAGCTTGTCCCCAGTTAATTTACCTAGGAAGAATTAATGGCAAACTCCAGGGTTTTGCTCTGGTTTTATATAAGTTGCCCATCCCAGAGCCTCATGGTTGTTCCCAGACTGAGGGAGACAATTAATTTCTAGACCAATGCAAATTTTTGCAGTTCCAGACTATTGCAACAGCATCACAGCTGATTGTGTGTGATGCATGCCAGCGGGCTTAGCTTGGCTGAAATGCTTCTGGGAGGCCAAGTTCTGCAAGATAAGCTCCAGGTGTACAAAAAAAAAAATAAATCAGTTCATCCAACTCATTTAATGATGCATTCCTTCTGTTAACATATGGATAGAGTTAGTAAGAGCTGTTATGGGAACATCACCTGTAGAACCTCCCTTCACCCTTTCCATTATTTTCTTTATCTTCCTGTGTGATCAGGGATCCTAATAGGAACTACATGAAAATGAACCAATTTGCCATTACAATTTTTACAAACACCTGGGTGCATTGCCTGAGTGCAGGGAAGTTTGGCCAGGGTGTTGGTTATTCTCTTCCTAAGATTGGGATGTTCAACAGAGGACAGTACAACTGCTGGCGTCACATCAACCACCCGTGACTGGGGGTGAGTTTCAGCTCAATAACACCTACAGAAGAGGCACCTTTATTGCAAAGGCAGAATTGAGATGTTCCCTAAATCCCAGGCAGATACAAATCTTCACAGAGTGCCAGTGACAGGGCAGCTTGATGTTTATGAAGGAAGATTTTGCCTTGAAGCTTGGATGGGTAGTGGGTGTAAATTACAAATGACTTCTTTTTTTTTTTTTTTTTTTTTTTTTTTTTTTTTTTTTACCTCAGAATCTATTATAGACTACTTTAAAAATTAATATTATTGCTTTAGAGAGTGCCATCTGGTAGCTTTCAGCTAGCAGCTCTGCAAGGCTCACGCAGGTTAGACCTGGGGAAGCACAAAATCACTTTTATGCTTGATGCTCATCTTACACCAAGGTTGTGGAGGCTTTTGCCTTTGTTTGCTTTCATTGTTTTTATGCAGCTAGGTAACATAGCTGGGCCCAGCTCCACAGAGGGTGTCTTGGGCATGACTGCACTGCAACCCAAAAATCATTACAACCAGACAATCAGCTCTCAGAGCATGCCAGGTTCTGCTTTTTCCTTGAAAGGGAGTTGAAGCACTTGTGGAGGTTTAATCGAAATCTGAATACATGTGACTGAAATTGGCTCCCTGTGATTATTTATACAAGTAAATCTCTGCTTCTCACAAGTTCTCAGAAATCAAATGCCAGACTTGTACGATCATTTTTTTATAAAAAGAAGTAAATATTTGTTGAAAATTCTTTGCTGTATTAATTTTCCTCTGCCTTCTCTCAGGCAGCCCTGATAGCGATGGAGACTTGGTGTGCATCAATCAACCTAGAGAAGAGGGACCAAAATAGCTGATGACTGGCTCCATAATGTCTTCTCCTCAGAATGAAACCAAATTTTCAGTTAGTTTTTAGAATGGCTTGTTTTCCTCATCCATCTGTATGCCCAGCTAAAATTTTCCAGGAAATGATCTTTGTTTCAACTGTAGGTATGTCAGGTACAGGTATTATAAGGAGGAGGTAGTTTAAGCCAAGGGCTGCATATTTCCATGTTTTCCTAACCCCCAGTCAAAAGCCCATCTGCCACTAAGTGGTTTATAACTTGACAGTCAGCCACCACTATTTTTTAAAGTGTTCTATAATGTTTATAATGTCAGTCCCTGTTGCTAACCATTTTTTTTCTTTAACTTTCTTTACTCTTTTTTTTTTTTTTTTTTTTGTGGTAACCCTTTTACCTTCTTTTTCCCTGCTCAGACCCATTAGCAGGATGTTGTGCAATATGGTGCTTGTCATCTGTTTCAAAGACACAGTGATGAGATACAGGTATGCCAGATGGATAAACCTAGTGTGACTAATTATTGTGTATTTGCCTTTAATTATTATCATTTATTACCAGAGAAAAGACAATAGAGGTTCCCAGACTCGGAAGGGAATGTCGGCAGAAGGGGAATTTTTGTCTTTTTGGTTTTTTTTCTTTTCTTTTTTTTTTTTCAAGAGACTGGCACATCAGCAAGAAAAGTTTTCTTCTTGGAGATGAATACTGCAAAACATCTGAGATGAGAGGGGACAACACGACCTGGGGAATACTTTCCTTTCCCTGGCACACACTTGAGGATCAGACCTCTCACAGGTAATAAATAGGTTTTATGTAACTATAGAACAAATATTCCCTTGGCTGAATGTCCACTCAGGGCATAAGGAATGTATGGATATCCTTCAGTCATCTCACAGAGAGAGGTCTGAGTTCAAAGCGACCTCCAAAAATCACCCAGCCCAATCCCATTGGAACTGGCAGGGACACCTTCCACTAGACCAGATTGCTCAGAGCCCCATCCAACCTGGCCTTGAACACTGCCAGGAACGTGGCATCCACAGTTTCTCTGGGCAGCCTGTGCCTAGGGGTAGGCTTCAGTCCTCTCTAGTCTGGTTTTGGAGACATTTAGAGCCCTGGCTCTGCCCTTTTGGCACCAGAAAAAAGACTAAACCATAAGATGTACATTATGTCCTCCATGGAGAGATGAAACTGGAGGTCCTTAAGCATCAATTTCTGACAAAATTAGGCTCAGAGCAGCAAACACTGGTGTTGGTTTCTGTGCCATCACACTGAACCCTCAACCCTTAAAATGGAATTTGCCTCCGTATCTGACCCTCACACGCAACATTTCTACATTGTTTGGCAAAAAATGCAGATTTTCTTCTTTTCAATATTATGACCTTATTTTTAATCAATCCCTTCACAAACACACACATATTTATAGTCATGTTGTTATAAAACAAACATTTTAAAACAAAGGTGACATTGCTGTTGCATTTCAATAGGTGCCTGCTGAGGACAGACACTTCACTCAACTCAGAGCCCACAACCTGGCATGCTGGATGATTTTGAGAGTCTAGAAGGTTGACAGTGGTAAGAAACTTTTGGAAATGTTTAATACTCTGGTCCCAAAAGCTGCCTTCAGGTTACAGCTGAATCAGCTGCCATTTACAAGTGCAAAGTGGGTTTATGATGGCTCATAAGCCTGATCTTGCTTATGGGGCCCTGCACTTTAATTTGAGAGCAGCCGCACTGATTTGGTAAACAGATTGAGGAAGAGCTTCAGACTCCAGGCTTTAAAATTCATGAGGATCTGATTTAGTACGTTTTACACTGGTACTTTAACATATTTGCTCTATGGCTAAATTGCAGTGTAACCTAAAGGACCAGTCATACACCACAATCTACCGTAGATAATACAAGATATAATCAATGTCACCAGGCTGCTGAGCTGGTTCTATATTTAGTATTTGTCAGACAAATACATGCAAAGTCATTAAAACAACCAAGTCCGTACATGGATGATTTGTGAACAGGAGAAAAGGCTAAATTTGCCACTGTTTGCTCTGAATAGCTTACCCAGATTACAGGCCAATTTTGTTTTGGACAGAAATATTTTCCATCAGAGAGTCTGCTGAAGTCAAGAGAGTGCTATTCCTTTGGCCACAGGATGGGCTGAAGGGCTGGGCTGTATTTTGGGATTGGCAGCTCTGACGGTCTCCCTTTAACCCATTTGAACACAATTTGATTGGGACTTGACTGAGCACTTAATAGTCTGTGATTGCCTTGATTGTGGACTTCTACTTTTAAACCAAATGCAATGTCATTATTATATATCAAGAAAGAACGGTCCCTGATAACCAAAAAATATTACATTAAATTGGCACACTGAGAATTAAATATGCAGAATCAGCCTAATGAAATATCTTGCCTTTGGTTGCAAGAGCCTTCATCATTCTTAAGAAGATTTAATGCTAATCTGACTCGGAGCTGTTTCAGTCCAATTATTTTTCGGCAAATTTTTGAGCTTTATTTTTTCTTTTCAGCAGCATTATTCTGTCTTGACAGTTTTTATTTTGTTATTTTTGTGGATATTGAGTAAATGGGAAACCAATTCAGAACCATTCTTAAGTAGAAATGAAATGCCCTGTAATCCAATTTTGATCAAAATTCATCTTCGCTTTTCGGGGACTGAGCAGCCTGTGCAGTTATCTCTGCACTGCACAAGTTGATAATAAAGCACAGCAAAGCTCACATTCTTTTCCCTTTGCATGTGGTGGGAACTGGGCATTGTTCAGCTGGAGAACAATGTGCTGCTCCCCCAGCATGTGGCAAAGCAGCAGAATGGCAAGAAGATTTCTCCCTGTGCTACTACTTCTGTTTCTCTAATGTCTGAAGTGAACCTTTCTTCCCGCCTGTGGGTGGGTGGTTCTCTTCCCTGGAAACCTTCCTGTCTCCCTCCCCTGATGCCTTGTGTTTGCACAAGATAGCTCAGTGCTGCAGCACCTTTCCCAAAAGGACTCTTAGGGAGCAGAGACATGTTCAGCTCCCATCACAGCCCTGGTTTACAGCCTCTCTGCCTTCCACTTCAGTGCCCATTGCCTTTTGGTTATGCACAGATACAAAAGCCAAGACACATCACAAAAACACAATCCCTGTCCAAGCAGTGACTGGACAAAGAGGCCTCGTATGTCTTACATGGTGCAGGGAGGGATCCCATATAACACAGGTTTTTGCTTTGTGTTTGCTTCAATGACTCCAGCTGAGTTCTTGACTGGCGTTCATTCCCCTTTGCCTGGCAGAAGCAATACCTCAAGAAAGGCTTTTCTGGTGTAACATCAGCAAAAATTGGTGGCTTAGAAACAGCTGTTTGCAACCAAGCAAAGCTGCTTCATTCCTCCTAAAAGTCTCCTTATTCCTCCCCACGACTCATTTCTTCACCAGCTCCTCCTACCTACAGGCCAAGCTTTTTTTCAATGCTCATTTCGTATAACCTTCCATTTTGTAATGCAACAGGTGTTCTGCTGGGATGAGAATCTGAATATCACACTGAATATCAACAGGTTTTCAGGTACCCATCCACACGGGCTTCTATGTCCACAGGATCCTGTGATAGGTCATAAAGGAGGGATACATCACTAAATAATCATCTCAACATTATCATCACGTGCCACCTGTCCCCAAAAGGAAAAGTTAGGACAGGTAGTACATCCGTATGAGAGATGATTAAATGTAAGTTTCTGGTACGTGCCCAAAACACATAGCAAATGCCTTCTTTTCCTTAGTAGCAGGAAGCTCATAACTAAAGGATATGAACTTTTAAAAGGAGATTGAGTTGTCTTTCCAAGGTATATTTACGCTCAGCTACCCTTTATTAGTTACCTTCTCGTTTGTATCTGTTCTTCTCATCACATCTTGTAGCTTCTTGCTGCTTCACTCTTTCTGTTTCCTCACCGTCTAACCTTAGACCATTCCCTTTCTTTTTCTTTCTCTCTGAAAATCTGCCTGCTGGTATTTTCCATGAATCCATCTGCATTGAATTATTTATAGATACAATAAAGTCCGCTTTTGTCTAATGTTTATTTTCTTTAATAACAAGAAACATGGGGAAAATGTTCCAAAGAACCAAAAAAGGACTTGACTTTTCCTGGACGCTAGGCAACAGTAGCCAAAAAGTAAAAAACAAGCTGTAGGATGTTCCTAAGATGCATCTAAAAATAATAATCTTATTACTTTGGTATCTAATATGTTCTTTGAATATGTTATATTTCCCAAATCTGAGCCTTGGTTTTAATGCTGTGTTGACACTCTGAAGGTTTTAATGGACAATGAGTCACTATGGAAGCAACCAGGAGCAATAAGCAGATGGATTACTGCTGGTGCAGCCACATCTCTGCTACCTGTTTTCCCTTTTCCTAAGTGTTTTAAATAGGTCATGGAGGTCTCTTATGCTCATGGTTCCCAACCACTGGGTTTGTCTTGAAGCTGGTATAAATTAGAACAAACAATATATCTTGCTAAATGAGTCACTGCTAGTCCTTTGTTAACCTTTTACTGTTTGTTTGAATTTACTTCCCATCACGATTTAAAGGCTTTTCCCATCTCCTTTTCCAGTGGAGGGTTTATGCTGCTTATTGCTTCTTTCTTCCCTTCAATTATGCGAGCCATGCAAGCATTTCCCCTTGAACACTTTCCAGCTCCCCCACCCCGTACCTCACCCACTCCACGTCCTCCCCCTCGTTTACACAGCTCCCTTCTCCACTGTGTTTCCTGCACTGCCTACACTAATTGCACTCAGCATGGATGTGGTGGGGGGGGGAGGGAGAGTGGAAAGGGAGGAAGTAAAGAGAGGACTTTTGAGGAATCTGTGTGAGTTTCAAACTGGAGGCTCCTCTGCACATGGGAAAGATGGAAGACATAAAATAGGCAGCAGAAGGAAGGGGAGAGAGGAAAGATTCCAGTCCAGGCCCAGAGGGACCAGAGACAACCTCAAGGTAGGAACATGTTGGTTCTCATCTTTTTAGCAGGAGCAAGGAAGCACCTGGAAGCTGCAGAGGTGGGAGCCCAGGAGATCCAGTCCCTGCTCTGCACAGCACCCGCTTGATGCAAAATTCAGAGGGTAAGGCTTGTGGAGCTCTCCCTGCCACCTCTCCTGGCAAAAGGTTATTCAGCATGTGGGAGAGGTTGCTTTGTTTCTTACTCATTGTTCCATACCCCTTGACCACTCACTCTACTGCAACTGCTGGTCTAAAGCCCTGTTCATTGTCTCTGTCCCCACTCCCATTCCAAAACCACAGGAAAAAGAACACTGACACCACAAAAGCAATGTGCTGCATGTTGGGGCCATTCTTGCAGGCTGGGAATGAAGTCTGCCTGGAGGACTTGCAAAATTCAGTCCCTGCTCTCCTCACAACAGGATGTAGATGTGTAGTGGCCTCTTTCTCTGAGCAGCTTTTAAGAGTGAGTATTTGTCTCAGAAAGAACAAACACACGCTATCAAACAACAGCCCAACTAACAAACAAGCCCTTAGAGACTGGTAGCTCCCAAAAAATCAGCACTCATTACTCTCTGAAACTTCACTCATTTGGATTCAAAGGTACCTGGATGCAGAACACTTGAGCTAGAGAAACTGCACATCTGTGGCATGTGTTTATTTATTTATTTACCTGTTTTCCAATCTTGCACCTGCCTACTTTAGCTGATCTCTAGCTATCAAATTGTGATGGAGCAAAAGTAATAAAATGCCTGTAGGATAGAAAAAACCCTGCCTGAAGTTCTCCCATAGCTCAACCAGACCTAAAAGATGCACAGTTCAATTAAAAGAAATATGAAGTTTTTCTCTCCTCACCTTGCCGTTTTCCCCTTCTCTTCTGTGCATTTCATATATCCATATATATATATATATAAATAAATGCACACATATACACACACACACGCACAAACCCACCCCTCCCCTTCCCAATCCTTCCTTTAAGGTTTAATTTAACAATAACATTTGCGATCGGGGTCCTGAGCATCTCAAGGGCATTGCGCTTGAAATTGCACACACTCCGCACCATTTATCATAGCCTGACATGTGTCATGTTCCAGACTGCAGCTCCAAGAGGTTACAGCTCACGACTGCTCCTTTGTTGATCAGCTGCCGAGACAACTGAGGCACCTTTCTTTCTTTTTTTCTTTCTTTTCCCTCTTCCTTTTTTTTTTTTTTTTCCTTTTTTATTATTAAAGCCGCACCGTCCTCTTTTCATAGAGTTCGTTCTGACACAATGGAAAAAGAAAACGAATTCTTCTCTGCTCTGTGCAGTTCCCCCACCACCAGATCTTCATCGACCCAAATTCAGATCACATTTTATTTGGGTGCAGTAGCAAAGCTTTGGCTGGTTAATATTACTGCTTAATACTGGATGGAAGAGGGATAAGCAGTTTTCAAGTTAGTTCTGTGCTTGAGGAAAAGAACAGGGTGTGTAACTGCTAAGGATATTGGGGACAGTGCTAAGGCATTCCCAAAGTGCTTTCCTCTGGCAGCATCCAGTCTTGCCAGGCCAGGGAGTTCCTTCCATTGCTGAACTTCAGTCCTGCAGCTTCAGGGAAGCGAATTTTCTCTTCTCCAGAGCTTCTATTTCAGTTATTCCACCTCTCCTCCTTCACTTCCTTGGTGCCTTGCAGATTTCTTGCTGCCTGCAGAGCACCTGAGACCTGCGTGTATCTTTGCAGGAATGATGCGCACAGCAATTCAGCAAGCCAGGCTGTTTATAAACAAGAGCCACTGAATTACATTCATAAATCACTTGTAGATGCTACTTTTGCCAGTCTTCATCCTGCCAATCAACATTTGTATAAGGTATGGGTACGGGTGTCACTGCAACTTAATGTGTAAAGGATGCAAGGTACTACTGATAGCAAGGAATGGGGTCTGAGCACTGGTCTAAGATCAGAACAAAAGCAGACTTTGTATTGTTCTTCATTCTCAAGAATGTTGGCATATCAGGTGAGCTATTAATTTCTTTTTAAACTATTTACGATGAAGGCTTCTTGAGGGCAGGAAATGCTGAACTGGAGCCGATTTCTCCATCTCCTCTCCCTATTTTCATGTTCTGCTCTGTCCTGGAAGGCCTCTGGCCTGAAGGTTCAGATCCCAAAGCCTGTCAGTGTTTTGGAATGATACTTGATCTTTCAGATTCCCGTTCCCCTCTGAGCTCCAAATCACGCAATGTTCGTCACCACCTGTTAGCATCAAGCACAGCCTCTGCCGACACAGTTGGAGTTGTCTTACTTTTCTCTCACACTCTCAGCTCTTGTCGATGGATATTTTCGGAGGTTTCCTCGGTTTAGAGGCACTTGATTAATCAGTAGTGCCAGATGGGAAGGCTCAACTACTACCACCATGTGTGTGTCACACGCCTATTAGATTCACAAACGGAGGGTTTTCTTGCCGTTGGCCAGCAAGATTTCACACTTTATCCTTCATTATACGTCTTTTGCCCATGTCAGACCTCTTTGCCTTCCAGTTTAGCACACTCCCCTCTAGAAGTCTGATCTGAACAGTGCCTTGCTGCCTGAAGGATGCCTTGTTTTCTCCCTGCTTCCCAAGGAGAGAGAGGCCCAGTTTTGTGCCTGTAGCTGGGTAGTCCCACATTCACAGCATCCTCTCTGAGCTGCTCCCAGGCTCAGCACGGAGCCGGCTCCCCACTGCCCGTGATGCATTTCCCCCTTGCATCGTTGCTGGCGTTGCTGACCTTGACTCGTGCTCGCTCCCTGCCCTCCCCCTTTGCCAGCATCAAGGCACCTGCAGGGAATGATGCAGTGCCACCCGCTGGGATGGCGTAAAGCAGCGCCGGGGCTCGGCCGGCTTCCAGCCACATCCCCCTGCCTGTCCTGGGGACAGCAACCACCTGCACAGTCCCACCTTCCCCCACACTGAAAGGGGACAGTTCAGCAAAAAACACGACAAGGCACAGAGCACAGAGAGGTAGAAGGGCAGAGACCGCCATAAATGCTGCTTCTCCATCGCTTTGCCACCCTTAAAAACCACTTTGTGTGTGCCTGACACTGGCACTGCTCCTCTGCCCCCGGGGCAGCAAGGAAGCTGCTTGACTGCCCAGTTTTAAAGGAAGATGATGTCTCCCTAAAACTCCTAGTGAGACTTACTGAGGATACTTAAGAGGGCTGGAGTTCTGTTATTTATAGAGGGGCTGTGCCCAGGGTGTGCCTGTGCCTGTCTCTCTTTTTAGGACACCTGTTCCCATGGAAGCTGCTGTGGTGTTTTAATTCCTCACTCCAGACCACACAGGGGCCAGTTTAGCCCTCAGCAGTTTGAAATGAAGGATGAATAATTTTAAGGGTATTTTGTGAATTTGTAAGGAGATAGTAAGGAGTTCGCACAAAGGAAAAAAAATAACAGTCTATGGCAAAAAATATTAAAAATAACTGAAAACACACTAAAAATAAAAACGCCCCTCAGCTTTCCCTCTCCAACCATGGGTATTGTCATTATAATCCTCCTCAGAAATGTGGTCCCTTTGGGCTGGGAGTGAAAGTGATACACAAACACTCTGGGTGTAATAGAAAAGCAACGAGGAAAGCAGCACACACACTAATCAGGTGAGCACACAGGGTTTCAGCTGAGACTATCCTTTGAATATCTCAACCATGGAGTAGAGCTAAGACTGGATTCAGAACTGGCTCAACATCCTGGTCTCCCTGTGGAAGGAAATATGGCTACAGCAGCTTCTATTTATTGGGATGGCATTGGGGGATGCTGGAAATTAATTGGCTCCTCAGATATGAGGAATAAAAGTAACCTTGGGTCTCTCTGCTAAAAAGAAAAGGAGATAACCACCAAACCAAGGAACATATAAATAATAGGAGAACCAATAATGACTTTAAAAAAGTATTTAAATGCAATCAGGCAGAGTGGAGGAAAGAATAATGACATGTGTACAGTAGACACAATGTAGATTACAATTTATAACAGGATACAGGATGGAGCCAGCACTTGATTAGGGGACCATGTTACAAATTTTTCAGCATATGTCCTCTGTTTTTCTTTGCCTTGGCATAGAAGGCTGGGCACTGCTGGTAAGTAAATCAGATCGTCAGAAAATGCCCATGTTGATGAGAATTGCAGGATCCAAGGAAATTAACTTGACTTGTATTTTAGACAATTCTGCCATATCCATTCCTTGCCCAGAGCTGTCAACTGAGAAAGAGTTGTGCCTGCTTACAGCTTTAATCAGAGATAAAAATTACCCCTAGTTCATGAATATGTTTATCATGGAGATATGTCAATGGCAGAGAATAGATTCTCAGCACACAGTTCTGCATGTCTTGCACTAAAACGTGTCATATACTGATGTGGCTTGCTCTACAAATAGCACCCTCATACTCCACTCATTGTCCAGACACAGACAGAGCCTGGGCAGGGAAAAGTCCTCCAGAAGGAAGCACAAGGACCTTTTGCTGATGAGCCTGGAGGGCCTTAAAGCTCTTTGGGTGTCTGCTTGCTGTGGCTTGGCCACCCTCTATGAACCATTCACCTGATTGCCAGAGGAGAGGTGAAGAGGGAAATTGTCATTTGGTCTGATCACAAAGGCTGTTGGGGCTCCTTAGATCATCCTCCGTGTCTTGAGGCTCCGTCTCCCTCCTGGTTGTGTTCCCAGCTGCTGTTGTCTGCACTCAACGCTTCAGGCATGGCTCTTGACCATCAGTACCAGTAAGTCATGCTCTGTGGTGGGGTGGGGGGAAGCTGTGATGTGCTATTTCTTGTGGATAGTCAGCCTGTGATAAAAAGGAAGCTGTATTCATGAATAGAGTAATTTTTTTCCACTTCTAAATGTCTTTTTTTCTTCCCAGTCTGGTAACATCACACCCCTCAGAGTACCCTAAATTAAAGAAAGCAATACCAGAACAACAACAAAAGCAAGAATGGGAATGACACAGCAGCAAGCCAGAAAGCAAATGGCTGACAAGGGATATTTATATGTTGCACGGTGTTATTTTGGCTGCTCTGTTTGTCCAAATTGCCCTGGAAAACAGAGAGATCACAGGCAGCCAAATGGAGGCTCCTTGAATTCGGGGTTTTGCCGTCTCCCGATGTGTGCTCTGGGTGTGGGTGCATTTGTGTGTGTACTTTGGGGAAGAAGGGAGATGGTTATTGTGGTCTCTTTCTAGACAGGCATAAACACCCCTGTTTATTTCCAGCATGCCATCTAAATTCAAAATTAGCATAAGCTGATGGTGTTAATTGATTTATATGCATGCAGGCAGTGGTTTATCAAAGGTAGAGGGACATAAGGTCACTCCCCTAAGGGCCTCCTGGGAGCAAGTATCCATCTGAGATAATATTGAGATTGGCATAGTTGGGAATATAACTGTGTCCAAGTATGAAGAAACTGAGTTCTTTGTCATTAGCAGCAAAATAATTTTCCTATTAATATTGTAATTCTCCTTTTAATAAAGGCTGCTCTCATTGAGGTCTAGGAAAGTGCCCTGCAGGTCTGCTCTGAGGTGGCCCAGGCTGCAGCTGGAAGGCTGGCTGCCTTCCCAGAGAAGGGAAAAGTCCTGTCCAATTTGCCATCTGAGCCAGGCTCTTGGAATTTTGTTCCCTTCAGGTCAGTGTACCTCAGCCATTGTGGAAATGCCAGAACACCTCCTCAGAGGAGATCAGCAATGACACAGAGACAGCAGGGACCAACAGGGACTTCTTTACTTTCTGGGGAAATTTCATGAAAATATTTCCCCTGAGTTGTACCATGAGCAAATCCAGAAAAAGGCCTTGGCTTGCAAGTGTAAAAGGAGGAAAAATACATCCCCTCTTGCACTGCTGGTCCCTCAGAAGAGAGGAGAGGAGACAGTCTGAAAACGCTGTCCCCAAAATGTCTTCTATTGCTGTTTGTTTTCATTTTCTGTTTTAAAAAACCTTGGTTTTTCCCAAGCATGGAAATGGGTTAATCTGAACTGACAGTTGATTCTTCTCTTTTTCCTTTCTCTCTCCCTGTTTGTTTGTTTGTTTTCCTCCACCTTTTCTTGGGTCAGTCTGGGGAATTCAGACATGGAATCCATCTAAAAAAAGCATCTCCCACTTGTAAGCAAACTCCTCTGCCTGGGAATTTTGCCCTCTCTAGTAGGAGCTGTAGTATCTGATTGTTCTCTGGCTAAGTAGGAGCTTGACAAGGCAACCTTTACACTGAACAATCCCACATATCAGAGGCCACCCCTTTGAATTGAATGGCTTTGCTGGTGCTAAGAGAGGGTATTGGAAACTTAGTCTGAAATCACACCTTTCAGGTAATAAGCAGCAATGAATAGAAAAGAAAAGGCAACAGGAGGCTTATAGGATTTAAGGAGTTTCTTCTGAGGAAAGAATCCACCCTGCTGCTGATGGCCAGACGCTTGTGTGGGTGTTGAGATGTGCAAATAAAGGAGGGTATAAAGCTGTTAGCAATGGTTCACAGCAACAGACCAACTCCTGTCAAGGAGAAACAGGTTAGGTAAACTTTTCAGGTGTTTGGAGGTGAATCTTTTCACTGGTGCCCAGCCCTTGTTTGACCCAACCATTTCACATCATTACCAATTGCTTTGTTCGTACATATCAAACTTCCTTCTTGGGCTTTATTGGTTCCTGCTCTTGCTGACCTCTTCCAGCAGTTTACTTTCTAACATCCTGAATGCTTCATCATGACTGTTCAGTGCACCTCACTGAGGGCTGAGATTAAAAGTTAAAAAAAAAAAAAAAAAAAAGAGAAAGAGTCAACACAACAGGAGAGGAAACAGAAGAGCTTTTGGCAGCAGCCTGGTGACACCCTGGGGGGAGTCAAATGGGATGAGTAACCACCCGAAATAATGGCAGAGGGGAAAAAAGAGAGAAGAGACTCAAACAGCAGGGTCTGAGTGAGAGAATTAGTAGGAACATCAAGCTGAGAAGGCCAGTGGAGGGGAGGAAGGCAAAGTCTATCTCTCCATCTCAGCTCTCTGTTCCAAAGAGAGATACTGATCCCTGTTAGAATAGAAAATGGGACCATTTATTTTACAACACTGGGCACAGATATCTTGTATTCAGTGTCTGCTTCTCTCCTGGACTGAAAGTCTGCTTGGCTCTAAGGTGCAAGAGTAGCCCCAGGGAAATCTGAAGTGAGGACAGAAAGGGGAGAAGGTGGGAATTAAACAAGGGGAGAGCAGGTAGTGTCAGAGCCACCTTCAGTAGCTGCAGGGCACTGGTGTAGCACAGCCAACACAGCATCAGCAATATCCTCTCTCCATAGGTGCTGCAGAGCTGCATTTTTGTCCCCCCTGAGCACAAGGCTGCAGGGACAAAGGGAAGGTGAGAGGACATCAGCCTGGTCAGGGCTCACTCTGGCTGAGCCCAGGACCTTCTGCCTCCTCTATCCTGGCAAATCTCAGCAGGGTTATGTTTAGGCTGATCAGTGCTTGGTGGAGGATAAACATTTCATTTAACAGAGGGAGGATGAGATTTGGGAGCCTGGCTCCTTCTGGATGGAGTGACAATGGAAACATTCAGTACTCGTGCCAGGAAGCATCATAAGATTTATTTGGTGTCAATAAAAGAAAGAAATGTTTTGACAAAACCAGAATATTTTACTTGGGTTATTTTTTTTTTTAATAATTATCTATTATACGATAGAAAATTAAAATGTAAAGTCAAATATTGTTGTGTCCCCCTCAAAAAGTTGGCATGGGTTCTTTAGCACAGTCATAATCTTTCTTCTAGTTTTCTTCCAAAAAGAAGCAGTGTCAAAAATCAGTTTGATGTTATGAAATGTTTTAGTGTTGATGGAAGCACCTAACTAATAGTCAGGGTATGTATGGCTATCTCTGCTTTTAACGTTACAAAGAGCCTGACCTCCAGGTGCTCGTCTCTGAGGCATTCAACTCAATTTGCAAAATTCAGGCTTTGCTTTGGGTTTACAGCACCATGAGGCAACATAAAGTTCAGTGATGATTGGATTAGGTTTTGACAAATATGAGAAAAACATTGAGATGTAATGTCAAAGCAGAAGGAACTCCAGGAAAGAGCAACTGGAGGTCTATTTTGTGAACATACTGAATATGTGGCTACAGCTGCAGCATATTCAGACTGTATTAAGTCTCTAACAAAAGACATTATGTAAACTTTTTATTTGAATAAGAAAAAGAGTATTTGACCTGCATTCTTTTCTCATTAAGTGTATTTTTCTGTGCACATTCTGCCTTTTTTTTTTTTTTAATGCTAATGAAGAATTAAATTGTTACATCTTCAGACTAATGACTCTCATCAAGATTATTTTAACAATTCCTCCCCAGCCTTTCCAAGTCCTGTTTCATGCTTAGGAGACACAGAGAGTTTTAGCTTCCATGTCTGCCTTTGGTATTTCTACCAAGTGTAGATTTGTGACATGTGCTGCCATGTCCCAGGGTACATAAAGCTTCACTTTGGTGTCCTTGACATCTTTGGTCCTTTTTGTGGCTATCTCATAATTCATGCAAGTGATGCCATACAACTGTAAGTTTTTCATGAGGTCATAAAACTGATTTATAGAGGTTTTCCCATAATCTCCAAGCAAATTAAAGAAGGTTGATGGAGCTATGCAACTCACTGTTGCCTCAACAATGGTCTCATTCAGAAATGACACTGAACAAGATTGAGGTATTAAGATATCAAGAATGTCCTTAAGAAGCCTTGCCTGTCTGTAAAAAAAAATGTGATGGCTACAAACCAAGAAGGGCTGTTTCTTCTCTACACTTAGTTGATTTTACCCATGACATCTATCTTGAGATTAGTCAGATAGTTTCTTCCTTCACTTTCTGCTTCCAAATGGAAAAGTCTGATTAATCCATTGCAGGTCAACACTTACAAAAATAATTTGAGGTTAATCTCCTTTCCCTTCTGAGATGTTTGAAGTTTTAGATTATCCATTCTACAAATAGTTTTTATTTTGCTTTTCAGCTTTTAAAATAATTTTACAATCAGGGAAATATTCCAATAAGGGAAAATTCTAATTCCAAAAAGTCCAACAAAGGAAAAGATATTTACATATACGTGTATATATTTGCACTCTCTCTATATATATATTTTATACATATATAAACCAGATATTTCAAACTATATATTTGTATATCTAAAACTGTGGAGGCTTCACATATATAGATATTAAACTATTTAAAATGCACATATATAAAAATGAAACACAAACCTCAAACTCTATTTCCAAACTGTTCAAAGTGGACATTTCAGAATTGTGGGAACTTTATTCTTCCGTCTTTATTTCTGAAGCTATTTGTGAAGTGCTTGCATTTTGACAGAACTATATAGTCCAAGAAAATGAGCTTTCACTAAACTGCCTCCAACTTCAATATATGCCCTGTGTCAAACTCAGAGAGAGCTTCCAACCTCTGTGCCTGGGGCCGAGTGCCAATTACACTGCACCCAATGGCCTATAACTGTCTTTTTTGCTTCTGTGAATATCACTTTTCTAGTTAAAATCTTCAGGACAGCTTGCAAAGTATTTGCTACTATTGCTCTGGAGTTAAAAGTAACCTTGAAAACATTTCTCCATGGTAGTAATCGAGGTGATTCTTCCATTCCCTTCTCAAAAATGGCAGTATATCATCCCTATCTTTGCTCCTCAAACTCTGCCCAGCAGGCTTCTGAAGACCTTTTTAAGGTGGGTGTTATCCCTTTTATTTTCTTCTTATTTGAATATTTCATCTCAAACTTCACAGGGAGATGACTATCTCCCAAGTGTGTGAAACCAGCCAGGAGTGTTTTATATGTACATTCGAAAGCATTTGATGCAATCTGTACTGTGATTATACATAAATAAGTAAAGAGAATCTTTTTTAAATCACCTTTGTACTGGAATGAGTGGGTCTTTACCAAAGAGATCACACAAACTAAGAGAGTTCTAAAGGTGAGAAATTCAGGCCCTTTAAAGAGTATTTGAAATAAAACCCAGGAAGCATACACATTATAAGCATTAGTTTTATTATTAGAGTGAAGAAATAATTGTTAGAATGATTTTCTGAGTGATTTAAAAGTGCTAATAGAAGTATTGAGCCATATTCTGATCACACAGTTTTGTAAATTGGAAGTAACTTAATGATATGGGTTCATTAGAAGGGAGATGGCATCAACCTTGCCATATTCAGGCACAGTACGAAGAGATATAAGTATTTAAATAAAAGACAGACACATTACAGAACTACAGTTCAAGTCAATACTGCCTTATGGCCAGTGTATTGCAACAGGCTGTAAATGAAAGTAATGAAATCATTAGATACTGTGTCCTTGCATTCTGTTTTCTATTTACATGATAATAAACCGTTATTAATATCATCATCCTTGTTATTGTTCTACTATTGAGAATTCTTGTAGTTTTCTCATTATTTTCCTTAAAGCTTCAGATGCTGGAATCAGGTGGTCATCAGGTAAATAACCAATTTCTTCTTTTTTTTTTTTTTTTTTTAATTTAAATGTAATATCCTAATTTCCTAGCTGTGGAAAGAAGTTCAAAAGCACATTTTGAGTGCAAGTCAAATCACCTAATTTTATGTAACTACATCTGTTGAGTCAAAGCACAAAATTTATAAAACCCAGGCAGTGTGTGAAGCACAGGAGCTGCCCTAAAGGTCCCAGCATTTAAATGAAACTAACTCCATTGTCGCCAGTACCAGTAATTACAATAAGCCTGGCATTTCTTGTTACCCTGTGAAATTACCTGCAAGGCCTTTTCATATTGTTTCCATGCTGTTGTTTTCATGCTCAGTGGAGCATTAAGAGTCAATGATGGGCAGCTCTTGTGTTTGACTGTGAATCGTGGGGCATTCTGCTTTGGACTCTATAGAAAATCCTCAAGGTGTTTATTGACAAACGCTTCCTACGGCCGCTGGAATAGAGAATTCTCCTCTCTGCCTGCTCCCTGGTTCCAATCTGCTCCACATCCAGGCACGCTGTTGCAAAGAAATATATATATATATATGTATTTTTATTTTTTTTTCAGTACTTTCTGTAATGTGCCTTCAACAGGAGCTATGGATCAAGCGTTGCTCCAGACCAAAGGCACTCAGTCCTGCGGCTCGGAGCCGTGTGCTGCCATTTCCCCTCCATTTGTTTCTGTGGAGCTGGCTGTGTGTGCGGTCATCCATAAGGGTGCTGAGATACCCTGGAGAGAGGAGGAATAGCTGCAGCTATTTTTCATTATTATATACTTCACTCCGTAATAAATGAGATCCATAGCATGTGAACGCCGCTCTTGTAGATCATCATATCAGCAAAGCACAAGGAACCTTGCGTGCCACCAAGCTAAATAAAATAAAGTAAGTAATCCCGAGAAAAATAGGCTGGCTGGGTGTTCAGGACTGCACAGTGCATCCCCTCAGCCTGAGAATGACCTCTCAGCTCAGAACAGCTACAGAATGGGTAGTTTTAAAGCTAAAGCCATGGTCTGCGTGCCTGTCTCATCTCTATCTCTATCCATAGACCATGCAGAAATGTGCAGACTTGCACTTCCATTGCCTTGCAGGTGTCCTTGGGATAACAGGGACCAGCAAACAACTTGTGACCCAAAAGGGAAACAGCAGCAGTAGCAACAGGACCCTTCTCCAATGCTCGTGATAATGGTGAGTGCTGAGTGTCTCTATAAAGTAGAGCAGATCAGATGTGGAATTCTAAGACCAAGTTTATGACAAATCCAGTTTTACAAAATCCCCACAGTCTTGCAGGTAGGGCAGGTATTTGTCTGCAGTGCAAGGCAGCAGATCTGGATGGTCCTGCTGAGACTCCAAAGTGAGTTTCTCACCTGTTAACATTTTGACCAATAACCCAAAGATGCGAGCTGTTGAATACCTAGTCAGTGCTAAGAAAATCATGGATATCTATTTCCTGAACAGCAGTTACAATTCAGGAGAGGAACTTTGCTGTTATTTCGATAGGCCAGTGATGTTTGGATACTTTCTGCCTTTGCAAAGTGATTTATTTATTGGGAGGCATAAGGAACCAGTCCTAAAGCTGGGCTTGGTCTACACAAATGTTAGCAGGAGGCTCCAAAATACCAAAACTTAGTTGTGGAAAACCACATTTAGAATCATAAAAAGAGTGAAAGAATAGAGATAGAATAAAATGTAGCTCTTTTCTGGAGGTGAGGATTCTACCTTGCAGTTTATTTGGCATCATAACACTTGTAAAATCACAAACAAAAATTTATACATACACACACAAACAGAATTCTCCCACTGTTCCAAAACACAGTGGTTTTCTTCACTGCTTGCCTTGGGTGTGAGTTGAGAGGATTCTGGTTTGGTTAAACTTTCTGCCTCTCAGATAAAAAACAGCAGCAATTTTCTGCTTGAATTTCTCTGTGACTAAATCCATTGATCATCCTTTCTCTCTGTGAGTGAGGAGTGTGTTTTCTCTTTAATAACTACTATCCTTCTCCCTGAATATTTTTTTCTCTCCCCTTCACTTGTTTGTGTTGTGTTGGTCAGTCCACTGCACTATTCCTCTGAGAGACAGAGAGAGCGCAAAATTGAAGTTATTTTATGCTTGGTCTCCCTCGGTCCCAATTTTCAAATCTTCATGTCAATTTTCACACATCAGTGTCATATGGCGAATGCTATGGAAATTTCAGTGGGGTCCTTGGGATACAATTTATACATGACCCCCTATTCCCTCCCCCAGCCAGGCTGCAGACCCTGCCTTTACAAAGAGTAAATGGGTTTATAATTAATGTGGATTTTAAAATATAAGTACATTCGGAAATTTTCCCATTTGTTTGCCTCTGTACTGCAGTATGAGTTCAAAGGAATACAAGCTCTCTCTTTCTCTTTCTCCTTTCCAGCCTTAATAAATTGGCCAAGTTAATATAAAATTACCTCATTTGAGGTAAAAGATCAACTCATAATTAACTTTACTTTTTTTCCCTAAAAATTATGCTGATGAAGGTTTATCCATCAACTAATTTGGTAATCACCAGTTAGCAAATGCAGTCATTGCCACCTACTTAGGTGAGCAAGGTTAGGAGGAAATGGAACATGGTGAGCTTGGCTGGGTAATTATATCTTCTTTTAAACTAATGAATGTGCATGGTCTTAAGAGTCCTTGGTGAGTAAAATCCTAGGACAAGATACAAAGGCTCAGCTGACACCATCAGAGTATTTCAATCACTGACCTTAAAATGGGCTCCTGACATCACAAAGGGGTACACATCACCTGCTGTATTTTACAGTGTTAATTATCCTCTCTGTGGATGAGAAAGGGATGACAAGTTTTCCAGGTTACACCTCAAAACACCTCAAAACTTAAGCCATTTGTGGGGAGACCTAAACTGGACCCAATCCCCACTCTTTAGATTTTACTTAAAGGTGGTACCAAGGCATCACATGTACCTGATTCTCTGCATCACCCACCACCAGCACCTAGAGAAACATTTTCTAACATCTTCAGCCATGAATTTCTGGATAGTTTATTTTAGTTTGTTCTTTTTTTTTTTTTTCTTTGACAAAACCAGCAAATAGCAACAGGGGAAACCTAATGCCTGACTTTGAAAGAACTCCATCTTCTCTTCCATTCTTTGTGGATACTCAGCATCTCTTGCAGGTTTCCTGCTCTATCAAAAAGAAATTTTTTTATCCTTCAATCCCTTATGTATCCTTCTACTCATTTTTGTCTGATTTCTTTTTCAATTTTGGAAAACTATCTTAGGAATTTCAGTGGTAGTAGAATGGTTGAGGGAGCTTTTTCCTTCTGAAAAGCCCTGGGGATCAGGTTTGGGCTTTGCAATGCAACATCTCATCCAGGAGATGTAGAAATCAGAACCACATCATCCTCCAGTTTGTTTAAGTTGCATCAAAGGCAGCTGCAACGTGTACAACTGCACACTGAAACCCTCCACCAAGCTGCCTTCCCTGGTGATTTTGTGAGCAACCTCTGGATGAGATGGCTTTGTTGGAATTGTTGTCCTCCTCCAATGTGGCCAGAGGGAAATGAACTGGATGAGCACTCTGCTGTGCCACGCAGGGACCAGCCAATGCTCTGCACGTGTGTGCAGGTAAGAACACACTGCAGCTTGAAGTAACATGACCCCGGGAAGGGCTGCAGAAAATATATTTGTTTGGCATGCTGCCAGTTTGCTGCTGGCTGCAATCTTATCACCTCTCCCAGTCCAGGTCAGGGGAAGCCCTGCAGAACAATTCAAAAGAGAAAAAAAAGAGCAGAGTAGGTCCTGGGGCTGCCTCATCCCTTAAGGTGCTGTTGTCTCTGGAGGCACTAACTCAGGTGAAGTCAGAGAGTTCCTCTGAGATGCTGAGGCCTGCAGGGATGGTCTTATGTAAAGCTGAAAGCTGTAGGAAATGTTCACTGTAAACCATGTGAAGATCTCAGTTTTTTGCCTTGCTGGAGAAATTAATCTTGGAACAGTGACCAAGATTGGCCCAGTTTATCCGGGATGTGCCCATAGCACTGCTCTGACAACTCTTAAGGTGGTGGATGAGGTGCAAACTCTGGGACAACTTTGCACCACGCACTCACAGGACCATCAGTTGAGATCTGCAAACCTGCTGTTCTCACCAGCTCCACTGAAAACCAGAATTGCCTGTATCTAGGGTAAGATGAGGCATTTTCACTGCTGGAACAGCCTGCCTTACGCTGATGAAGCTAGCAGAAGGATAGAGCCCTCAGCTGTATTGTATATAATCCTGTAAAGACAGGGGTAATCCACCAAATTGAGGCACTGTGGCACATAATTCAGAGAGTGGGCACGTGCCTCTGTGTGTGTGCGTGCACCTGGGTGTGTGAGAGACAGAGGGAGAGATGAGATATATGGGGAAATACATGAGAGATGAGACTGGAGAGATAATTTCCAGAAAATACAGCAACCATCAGAAACTCTGTCTTTCCAGCTGGAGGGTTTTGCAGCGCTGGTGCTTCTCTCTTAACTTGACAGCTCCACTCTTAGCCCAGCTCGTAGTTGCTGCCTATAAATTTAATTAGAATGGGGGTAGGGGAGGAACAAGACTGCATGGCACTTGGCACAGCGCTGAAAATAACCAGCTTTAATGCCTTTGACATTGAAGCACCTGCTAAGGGCACAGGCTGCTGTACAGCTGACCCACCCTGCTCTGGTGACAGGATGTGTCACTTCTCTTGTCCTCAAAACGTGCAGCCCACCCCATAAGCCCATAAGGGGATTGCCTGCCTGGCTCTGGGGTTGGGCAGAGCACCACAAGGCAGCATTGCACCCTGGAGGCACCAGGGAGGGACACCCAGCACCCCTGACCATGTGAAAAGGGAGCTGCTCAGGCTCCCTTTTTCTCTCTCATTTTTTTCTCTCTCTGATGCAGTGGGCTATTTTCTGTGTTTGCAGCTAAGTGCTGCACTGCAGCCAGCCGTGAACATTTCTGTTGGCCCAGCTGGCCTCTTGCTTTAATGCTGTTCTCAGGGCTCTCCCTGGGTAGAGTGGGGAAGTAAACAGATTGGAACTTTGCCCACACATATATATTTAATTGTGGGCTGATTTTATGCTAGGGAAATGTAATAGACCCATCACTTCAGGCAGGCAACTCCCAGCTGAGGCAACAGGTTAGAGATTTCCCCCACTTCTGGAGTTTCCTGCAATGTAGCTGCTCTTACAGATGTAGGGACTCCTTGACAGAGATTGAACCTTTTATACTGTCTCTGATAAGCTCTAGGCAGTGTGGAAGCAATTTAGGGATTTGAGGGATATTTGACCTCTTTCCTATGCATGCTGCAGGGATCTGCTTGTGATTGTGGTTTTGGGTCATGTTTGGAGATGTCCCAGCTGAGAAAAGAAAGTCCCTGAGCTCCTCTCATAGAGTCCAGCAGTGACACAGTGTCAGGATGCAAATGAAACCTGGACCACATCTGACTCCTTTGCCACCATTAAGTGGCACCAATACTGCTGCTAGAAACACTTTGCAAAAGTGTAATTTGATTTTTTTTAATTGTGTTTGAATCTAACCCAATTTTATTTCAATTCAAGTTAGCCAAATTCAAATCAAGATCAGATTGAATTCCCTTCGAAATCTGAAGGTATTTTCATATCCTCCAGGGAAGGACTCAGTGGACCTGAACTTAATTTGAGGGGAAAAAAAAAACCAACAAACCCTACAAGTGTCTTGAAATCATCTTCAGAGAATCATGGAGCAGTTTGGGTTGGAAGGGATGCTTAAGATCATCTAATCCATGAGCAGACAGACAACGAGCAGAGGGACATCCCACACCGGGTTGTTAAGAGCCCCTTCAGAGCTGACCTTGAATATTCATCACCCTCTTTATTTTTAGGGTCCCTCTACCATGCACCACCCTGCCTGGCTGTATTCTCTATTCCCAAGCCCTGGAAGCAGCTGCATTTGCTCAGACCTGGGGATGCAGCAGCACAGGCTGCCCTCTGAGCAGGGCACCACGCCAGGCAGAGGGGTGCACACAGCCCTTGCACACACTGTGAAAGACCTCAGAGGGCAAAACAAAATCCATTTTAAATATGCAACCACGTAGTGCAATTTTCAGCCTGTTCAGGCTTAGCAAATGCCTTTGAGGGATCAGACTACCAAGCAGCACAAGTACAGTGGTGGCTCTGCACCAGCCTGTAATGCAACAGCTCTGATGTGAAGTTATTACCGCAGGCACAGTGTTGATACCTGTGTTAAGCCTCTGAGCATTGCCCAGTGTGAACTATGTGTTTCCACAAGACTGAGCAGACCCAGACAGAGCTGATTGCTCTTGCAGTTAATAAAAAGCACTGCACTTTCTCTCTTGACAATCCCGACACCTGAGTGCTTCCTACGTATGACAGTTAGCACATTCTGGTTGCTCAGTGGCCTGTGAGAAATGAGCCTCTTCTCAATTTAGTTCCTATCATCAGACAAGCAGTACACACAATAAAAAACACACCTTGACAGTCAGCCCCCAAAGTAGCCCTGGGGACTGCAGGCCCGAACTTCCCTTCCTCTCGCGCGCAAAGCCATAAACCAGACGGAATTTATCGGGCTGGATAAACTCCGCTCTTCCCTTCAGGTAAATCAAGGTAACTCCACCAAGGTCAAAGGAGTCACTCTGGTCACTGCAGAATAGCCTGGAGGAGGGGAACCTCTGCTGATCCCACCACGTTTCTTCTCTAGATGGGGCTTGTCAAGCCCTCCTGACTTTCTCTGGTGGCCGTGGTCTGCCACAAGGTCCCCTCAGAAGAAGAAGGTAAAAGTCCTGCCTCCACCCATTAGCTGAGCATTTGGCCCAGGAGCTGACCTTCTCACAGCAAAAAGAACCAGCATGGGTATGATGTCCTTTTTTTTTTTTTTTTTTTCCAGGAGGGTGAGGAAGGCACAGGGCAGGGGAGGCTGGAGGGCTGGACCAGAAGTGGGTAGATGGTGGCTGCTGCGACAGGCTCTGCTCCAGCCAAGCCCAGCTCATCAGGTCATGTCAAACGGAGCTAATATAAATGTCAGTGTGCTGCTTTCAGTTGTGAAATCTGTGTTTGTTGTGCTGCAGCTCATTTTCAGTCTTCCAGCTCTATGGATGCTATCAGCTGACATGTCTGGCTGGTATCCTCTGCCAAAAATACACACACTCTCAACATTTCTCAGGAGTTGGGTTTTTTCCCCCTCCCTGTGACATGCTGATGTCAAATTTCTTCCTGGCTCTGTGATACACAAGACTGTCCACACCTACCAGATAATGAGCTTAACATTTCAAGGACAGAAGCTCTCAGTCTCAATGAGACATGGGGTGGATGTGCAGGCCTGATTTGGGGTAGGTGCCAAAGGTGGCAGGGCTCTTTTAAGCTTTTTTTTGGCATGTTCTCTCTTAAGATAATCCAACCCAACAGAAACAGATGTGTATAGCTCAGAGTACCATCGGTATTCTTGTTACAGTTAAATACTATGTTGTTATTAACAGCAGCCTAAATTCTTCTCCCATTGTTCCTTGCTTTTAGAATAATTTCTATTCTGATCACCCAGGTCTCAGTCTTCTATTGATGCTGCTCTGGTTGACTCGATGCTCTTTATCATCTCCCCACCCTGCAATTTTATGTTGGTTTCACAAACAAAAATTCTTCTCTCTCCCATTCTGCCTCCCTACTTTTCTCTTGGCAACCTTATCTGCATATCCAAGCTCAAGCATCCATCCTCTGACAATGACTCACAAGTCTACTCAGGACTTGTTCCTTTTTGTCCAAAAAACTTCATGCAGCACCTTTGACTTTTACTCACAAATGGTGAGCTGTCATCTTAAGCTGACCACAAATTTCCAGTTCCCTCCCCACAAAATCTTGCCCCTTTACTTCTTTACTTCTCTTTTTTTTTTCTTTTTCTTTCTTTTCCTTTCTTTCTTTTTTTTTTTTTTTTCTTCCCCATCATGCTCATATTTGTTACTAAGGCTCCAAATATAAGGAATTTTTTCAACTGGCTCACCTCCCTCTAATTTATTACCTACAGAATATGTCTATGTCTTTCTGAGTTTTAGTTATAACAAACAGAAAAGATGCTGAATTTTCTGGTGCTCCACATAACTGAAACTCTTAAAGAGGTTTAGAATTACTTGAATTTTATCCATGGAAACATTCTTTATTTTTCTGGACAAATTGAATCCCGTGTACATTTTTCCAAATTACTCTGTAAATGTCATTTCTCCAAGCTTATCAGTGTGACCAACATGTTGCTGCTTTGGTTTCCTTCTTGGAAGGAAGATATTTCTCCATGAGGGTCCTTCTGTTTCAACAAATGCAAGCTATTCTCTACTTTGAAGACATTCTTCTGCCTCACTCTTTATTTTGGTCTGATGAGACACTGCTGGTCACAGTTTGGAGAAGGTCAGAGGGGCAGCCAAGGAGCCAGAATCCTGTCCACCTTCCCAGGCTGGCTGCCTAGGGCAGACACACTCTCTCCTTATGGCAGAGAGAAGTAACTCTGCAAAATTCTTCTTCCCAGGATGCAGCTACATTTTGTGCTCCTGCTGTTTCTCCTGTTCTTTTGCCAGTTCCTCCTCCCTTGGTTTTGTCTGGGCATTTCCTGGGACAAGAGCAAGATTTTTTGTATTTCTGCAGCACCAAGCCCAGCAGCTCCCTAACCTCAGTGATGAGGACTCTGAGATGCCTCGTGCAATGCAGGTAATTAATGATATAAATTAGAAAACTTCTATTAAGTGGCAGTAGAGGAGCGGAATGGGACAGGAACCAGAAAGACAGTTCCAAACTATGTGTTTGAGACCTCCATGCTTTGACCTTGATAACTGATGGATCAAATAGGAGTTGGACTTCCATGATCTGTGTGGGTCCCTTCCCACTAGGGATATTCTACGTTTGTGTGGTTGTTGCACTAATGTTTGCAGAAATGTAGGGTCACCAGGACCACAGTCAGTCCCTCTGGCCAGTGAGTGACAGCAGTGCTTTTGTTTTGGCAGGCCAGCATCATTCCAGCCACCAGCACAAGGCAAAAACCTGCACACACAGAGCACCCTCCTGCCCCTGAGCACCCTTCAGACATCCCACCTCACCTGCTGACACAACCCTTCAGCGCCCACCAAAATCAAATGCAGCTAATTGGAAGGTGATGACAGCCAGGGCACTGCTGGATTTGCATGGTAATTCCTCCATTTTAGCATCACACAGCCCAAGTACAGGTAAAATGAGACTCTGCACTTCATTCCAGACTGTTTCCTGCCTTCCCCACTGCACACATGTATACACACACACACACACTTTCTCTCCTGGGCTGTCCTGAAGCCAAAAATCAGATGGAGATTGCATTACAATACAAGTGCTTTCCAAAAGGCTGGCCAACAACATCAAGGGGCAACATGTTTCGGGTGTTTTTTTTTTTTTCCTCTTGCTAGGACAGGGCTGCAAACTGCAGCTGTAGATGGGTCTTTGGAAATCACAGCAACCCAGCTCACGTGGGGAGAACAGAGCTCTTTCCACAGGCTGGGTTACAGCTTCCTCATACTTTTTATGCCAGGGCTTAGGATGGATTCCTGGCTCTTGTGTCACATGATACTCTTGAAGTTTTGTTTCGAGTACCCAACCTCCTCCCCTGTTCTACCACTGGCATCTGCCCCTGCTCTAAGTCTACCAATTATTTCCTTTAAGTGTCAGCAGCACACCAGACACACTGAGATATGACCTTTCTTCTAGTTGATGCTGTTAAACTATTACTTGAAACTGAAGTTGCAGTTGACAAGTGCTGCTTCAGTCACTAATAACTACTTCAGACATGCTAGTAGTGTCTTGGCTCTTAATGCTGTGGCTCAGGGCTCAGGGAGTGTCTTTACAGGTCACTTAGAGCCATCCATCTGATCTGAAACAAGATCAGTCAGTCTCTCCTCTGGCTCTGTGCCTTGCTTGCCAGGGGGTTCTGTCTCCATCCCCCCAGGGCTGCAGCAGTGGCATATCTGGGTGGCTTTAGGGGCTGCCCAGGTCCCAGAAAATCCCACTTTGGGACAGACCTGTGAGCCACAAGCTGAGTTTTTCTGTTTGCAGCCAAAGAAAAGTGTGGGCTTCAATTCCTCAGTTCCTTGAGGTGAATGCAGCCCTTTCAATGGAGAAAGATCTCCTTTACTTGCCTGCATCAGAATTTACTTTCTGGGGGTTTTTTTGTTTGTTTTGGTGTTTTGTTTTGTTTTTTAAAGCAGGTTGAACACCTTCCTGAGAAATACAGGATTTCTGCGTGGAAGGAGGATGAGTACTCAGACACACTTGAATTCTGCAGCATCAGGTAAGGAATAACTTTCCTTTCATTTCCCACTCCCCTTTCTTCAGGCTCAACTCCTCCAGTCTAATCAAAGCATCTGAGGTACCTCAGACACAGAAGATTCACAGTTTGGCAGAGGTCACAAATATTTCCTGTATATTTTGGCAGGGTTTTGGCACAGTCTTAGGATAAATTTCAAACAGAATTATATAAGGCAAGGCCAGATCATTGGGGCACTGTGTCTTATGCCCTGTTACTGCAGAGAATCCTCTAAGAGATGTTAAATCCAGAACAACCTCCACTTTTCCTTTGTCTCCTGCACATAAGAAGCTACAGTGTGGTATAACAAACTAGGTCTGGCTTTTCAATAGAAAAAAGATATGTCAGGTTTTAAGTCTCCTTGACATGACAACATCTTCATCTAAATTGTGAAGCCATCCTTTGGATAGCCCAGCCTTGGTCTAATGTCTTTCAGAAAATGATGCTCATTTAATTCCTGAAATGTGAAATCTGGGTCTCAGGTCAAGAGCATAGATGTTGTTTAGCTGAAAAATTTAGATCCATCAGACTGTCTGCAAGAGTCTGCAACTTTTCAAACTTTAGATTGCAACTAGACTCTTACTGCTATATATAGTCCTTTGAAGAGTAGCATCTAAATAAAAATACCCTTGAAGTACAGGGCACTTTTTATGCTCCCACCCTCACAATTTTTTAGGAAACAAAAGACTTCTTCAGGGCCACGACTTGTCTGCACAGAACAAATAGCCAGACCTCAGCTAAACTTTATTCCTTTTTCATTCTGTATCCAGCCCTGAATTCTTCCCTCAGGCAGGATTTTGATGGGATTTGATGGGAGAATCCCCTAAGACAGGCAGGGTCAGATCACACAGATGAAGGGACTTGACAATATGGGAGATATGGAAGCACCTCAGCCAGAGTAGGGCAGCGACTTCATGGGAAAATAAACCAAGTTCTTATCTTAGTAATTGCATGGACAAATTAAATCTAGTCCCAAGCAATCAGGACTCACCCCTTCACTGTTACAAGATGACAGACCTCCAGCCAAGCCACATATCCTTTGGTAGTAGAGTGATCAGCTGAATCTCTTGCCAGGCAGATTTGTAATTCTCATAAAATATGTTGGTTATGGGCAGGATATCTTTACAACACAGGGAAATTTTCATCCTCAATGGGAAACACAGCTGGGCCAAAGGAAAGCTTGTGTGGCACCTGTATCTAGAGGAGATCACACACACATTTGAGCTTCCAGAAGGCAACAGAAAATCCATTCATATGGCAGTTGTGTCTTTATATCCTCTCCATGTGTATGAATTTATGGTTGTATGAACAGCCATATCCAGTTATTGAAGTATTTGATGATCCAAAGTGCTCAAGGCCTTCTTATTCCATCTCATTCACCGTTAAAGTTCTGCACAACCTTTTTACTGGCTTTCAGCCTGCCATAAATACAAATGACTTGCCAATAAAAGCTGGTATCTCCCTCTGTCAGGAGGACTATAGCATCGTTGTTATTTAAGAGGTGGCAGTTTTGACACAATTCTTATTTAAAATTTGTAAAAGGAAAAAAGATGATGTAATAAATCTGCATGTTCTTCCTAAGCAGCCATTGAAAGTGGATGCTCTTCCCCTTTCCAAAAGCATCAGCCGTTTAATGTTTCCTAAGTTGTTTTTGCATGAATTAGGGCGTTGGAGTGAAGCACTGTCAGTTATAAAACCACGCTGTTGTCTCCAGCTAATTTTGCATTAGTAGCTCTTTTAAACTGCTAAATCTAGTTTTTAGTGTATGATGATTTTGTCTAGTGATGGTGTAAAACAGCTGCTACTTTTCTGATGAGTTGCCTGCTTTCCATTTTATGTCTCTGCAAGATGTTGGGTTTCATCATGGCCCCATCTGACAGGCAGCTGAGACAACCTGAAAAAAACCTCCAAAACACAACGAAAAGCAAAGAACCCCAAATCCAGGGGTTCAACCACCCATGCAGCCAAATTTCAGAGTGATCAATCCTTCTCTATCTTTACTGGTACCCTCAGACCATCTTAATTCTACACTAGGACAGTGTAAATGAGGAGAGCAGGGTGAGCAGGAAAGCAGGAAACTTGTTGCTCTACAAGGAAAATGAGTGGCCATCCAACACCCCCAGGCAGTTTCTGGGGGGCTGGTTCAGATTAGGATGGCTGTGCTTTTTGTATCCTTGCTGCTTATGCTGCTGCTCCCAGCTCTCTGCCTGGTTATGGCCAGAAGGATGAAATTATGCCTTGGATGAAATGATGGCTTGGGGTGTCTTTCCAAAGTAATTAATCACTCTGCTTTCCTCAGATTCTGCTTGCAGCCACTGCTTCTTGAGTGTTGCTTTGCCACTGAATTGCTTGGGGGCCCAGCTCTGCCCAGGATGTGGCTGCTCAATGGCCATCAGGAGAAGGGAGCAAGGGCCCTTCATGGCTTAGTTACACCTCACTGATATTTCAAGAGGCCTCTCTTAAGTAAAATCCCCATTACCTTTGTGAAAGGTGTTTTGCATTTGGTGCTCACCAGAGGTTCTCATGAGGAACCACTTAGTGGTCACCTCGTAGATACTTTGCTACTTTCCCAAACAGGCAAACAGCCCTGCTTTATCCAGTGGCAGAAAGCTGAATGGTTGTCTTTGATCTTGCCTTATCCCCTGTATCCTGTGGGCTGGCATTTGTTCCATGTGTTCCAAGCAAGAAAATGACAAAACTCATAAAGGAAACTCTCAGAGAGCTTCTCAAAGAGGTGAAGACTAAGATCTTTCCAATAATAACCCACACTCCATAAAAAGATCTTAGATTCTGGATAGACAAATTGGAAGCAGCTTGCCTCCCTGATTCTTCCTTCCTTCCTTTTGCACTTACTCTCCACCCCAGCACAACTCAGGCTTTTCCAAAAGCAGTGCAGCCCGTTGAACAGCGGTGGTCTAAACTGTTATGGAGATCTTAAACTGCTGAATTGTTACAAGCTAAAATTGATTGCAACTGAGCCTGTGAACTGAAGTGCTGGAAACGGCACAGAGAGAAGTCAGGAAAGGGTACAAAAGATATTGCTTTATTATTTTGGGGTTTTTTTCTGTTTCGTAAGATTTCTGAACAATCTGGCCTTGATGAGTTCTACATCTCTCTCAATAGCCATTGGACTGTTTTTCCTGGTATTTTCAACATAAAAGGTATTCTTGGTTTGCCTTCCAATCTGCTGGTTGCTGTGTCATTTCTAAAGAATTCTAAAAGTCTGCTTCAAAGTCAGATCCAGAGGGAAAATCGATGATGTCAGATCCAGAGGGAAAAAAATACTGCGAAACTTACTCCCCCCTCAAGCGAACAAACCCCCCTCTTTTAGCTTTCCAAAACTAAAAATCTTCTTAGCCTGTTTCACTCCATTCTGCCTTGATTTTATTTGCACCCTCATCATGGGAGCATCTGAACACCTCCGAGTAGTACATTAAGCAACGTGACTAACATCTGTCACGTACAGTTTACTCGCTGTCTCTCAGCATCCTTAAAATGAATTTAGTGCTCCTGCAGGATCGATAGTGCTGGAGACAGACAGCCTCTGTTCAGCCTCAGGGCTGGCACAGTTGGAGTGAGACCCTTGTGGTGGTTTCCCCCAGACTGCTGCCCCTTTGTCCCCTGAGTGCCAGCCTGTGCACTGGGGAGCACCCATGGAGAAGCTGCTCTGCACCAAGGTTGTTTCCAGTGGGGCAGAGAAGTTAAAGGAATTTGGGGAGTTCAGATGAGGCTGCCAGTGTTTCCCTGCTCTCAGATGCATGCTGAGGGATGTGTATGGTCTTGGGTGCCTGCAGTACTCAGGAGCCCAGATGGATCCAGCATCACTGATTTTCCAAGGTTTTCTGCCTTGCAAAGGTGGCTTTGCTTGTTTTTTAGCGTCAGTTAAAACTTAGGGCTATTGATGGACAAGGATGTTGCTGTTTCTCACCATCAAAAACTTCTCTGCCAGATTTCTCTGGCAGAGACAGTGTCCTCAGCCACTGAAATCAGTAAATGTCCCATGCTGAATAGAGCTGGGAGCCCTCTCCTCTGGAGCCAGCACCACAAGCAAGATCTAGGCATCCTGGGGCACTGTAATTTCAAGCAATATGTTTTCTTAATGGGCCAAATATGCTCTGCCTAATTTTGCTTTCAGTGCATGGGATTGTTATTGCTCAGTGGCCCCACACAGGTGTTTAAGCAGTTTTGTGGCAGGATTTTCCAGCAGCAGCATGAGGTTTTATTGACTGTTACCTCAAGAGTAACTTCAGAGGAAATGACATCCCCAGCTGGTTGTGATGGATGCATGTGGAGCTGTGGCAGAAAACTCAGGACCCAGTGACCTCTCTGTCATGGTCTATCATATTTTGGGTAAGAAGGCAATGCAGCTGTAAAAGGACACTGCTTTTCATGCAGTGAGAAGAATTAGGAAGGGATGAAGTTACTAAATTACTTGTTTTCCCTGAAAACTGTTGGCTTGTCAGCTCTGATAATATGAGCATACTGAGGGTAGGTCAATAAGTAAAATAAGTTCCATGTTTTGTGAGGATTCTAGGTTGTGGGGTTTAATTTGGTCTATGAGTGTGCATTAAGTGGTAGACTAGGGGACTGTGGTCTCTGTGTGATAACCTAAATTATAAATTTCATAGCTTTTGACACATAAGAGACATCTGACCCACAACTTGCCCTTGTTCCAGTTCCATAGTAGGTCAAAACCCAGGTGAGCATCACTAATTTCTCCTCAGTGCCACCAGCCTGTACCTTGCCATCCATAAAAAGCAAACCCAGGTGCCTGGCTGTTTGGAAACCCAGCAGGCTCCAGCAGGTCCCAGTCAGGGCATGTTCTAGAGCCTGTTTCTCTGGGTAATATCTGAGACTGTGCTCCACTCTTAGCAGCATTAGAAACATGAGCTATCTGATCAAGACAGATAAATACATCTATTTCAGAATACATAATCTTACCACATATGTGAAGAAGTTTAATCATTAGCAAGTTGTCAAGCTTTTATTGAATGGAATTAGCCTCTTTATTTCTGGTCAGGATCAATCTTTTTTTCCCCTTCCCAGTACAATGAATGCTTACATGTTACACATTGCAGCGTCTGGGGCAGATGACACTTGCCAAAGGGTTTGATGATCAATTCTGATACAAATCTGACATGAAGAAACAGGAGAGAATCTGCATCAGATGATCAGTGGGAGAGATAAATTCACATTTAATGCTTCTAAATGTCTGTGCACATTATATCCATCTCAAACACACAAAAGCAAACTCAGTGCACAAGACAATGCTTGGATGAGGACGTGGACAGAGTACAGGGGTGAGGATGGCATTTCTCAGTGGAATATTGTAGAACTCTGGGATTGAGAGCCTAGTTAGAAGTAAGTGCGATATTAACTATAAAACTATGGGGCAGAGAAATAGCCTCTTGGCCACCAACTCTGGGATACGGAGGCCATGGGCAAAAAAAAAAAAAAAAAAAGACTTTCCATATTTTTCTATTCACTAAAAATCTCTGTTAGATTTGCACCTCCAATTAGGAGATGAAGGAGAGACCTATTACCCATCCCAGACCCTGGAGCCATGCCTTCATTTACCACCAGTCTGCTCTGCTCCTCTCCCTTTCCCTTTCCAAGCAGGGCTGTATATGAGTATTCATGAACACTCCTTATTATTTCTCCCCTCACAGTTGTTTTTTTTCTTCCCACACCTGCCAACATTAGCTCCTTTCTTTGACTCACACTGCTGTACAGCCTAATGCATGTGATCTCCATGCCAAGATGTTATTTAATTTCCCAACCAAGTTCTTTTGGCTTGGAATGAGCTGAGCACTAAAAGCACAGGAGGGGAGGCATAGGGGTGGGAAGGGGAAGGAGAAGGAACAGGGGCTCAAGTTTTTGTTGCCTCTGGCTTCACACACCCAAGTTGTGTTGTGTGTGTCCGGGGGGCAGCGTGGGTGGGTGGGGATGGCAGCAGGGGGTTCATCGATGGCAGGTTGCTGAATCAGGAACCCTGACACTTGTGAAGTACTCTGTCAGGAACATTAAGTATCCAAAAGTGATAAAGCTTCAATTTGCTAGTCCATTAGACTAATTACTGCAATAATTAAGTAACTACTTGATTAGAACTAATGGGTACCTAATTATCCAGGAGAAAAGTATCAGGTGGCAATTATCAGGTGGCAATTAATAGACTGGAGTTAATGTCTTAGCACTGTCTTTGTATGAATTCATAAGCAAGGTAAAGAAAACAAACAATAACTTATTAATATTTATTGGTGCCACAGTGTTTTTCAGCTTGTTTCATTTACACAGAACCAATTAGTGAAAAGACAGTTAGTGTTGCAAAGATGTAAAGTGACTGAAGCAGGAGTTTGATTTTAAAGGAACAGGATCACATTAGCACTTATAAGCAAAGACAAATGGGTATCAGCCAGGGACTTGATTCTGGTGCTACTAATTCATCAACAGAAGAAATCAGAGTAATTGAACTCAGTATTAATAATGAAACACGCAGGAAGGCAGCTCCTGTCTTAATGGGGTTCACTTTAGTTTTGGTCCCTCCCTGGGTCTTCTTCAGCTTTTTCTACATTGCCCAGGGAATGCAGGGACACCTCGGTGAATGAAGGGGAACTGCCTGCTGGCAGGGGTGGGAGACACAGCAATAAAACCCTGCAGATCAATGCTGAGAGCTCTCTGAAGGAGACATTCCCTGGGCAGCTGAAGCCTGGATGCAACACAGGTTCCATCATGAAGGTGAGAGGGTACAGCTGAATTCCTGCCTGTTCACTATCATGGTGTAAAGAAACCACAACAACAGCTCCCTTCCTGGTAATTCCCCCTTAGCTCAGCACTCACTTGAAACATCACTGAGTTCCTGTGGATGAAGTCTAAGAGTAAATTTAACCTGCTTTAGACCTCAGTTTGGAGTATAGTTAGGTTTTTTTTTTTTTTTTTTTTTGGGGGGGGGGTATTTTTTTTTTGTATTTTCTTTTTTATTTTTTCATGGCTATGCAAAGGTCTAGTTTCTCAGATTACATAATTTGCTATTGTTTCTTTGAGGTCAATCCAACCTTAGTGATTTTTTGCAGAATGAAACTATGGCCTAGGATCTGCTGCCTTCTCCAAATTTAAGGAGCTTTAAATCTCCCAGCAGAAAAATGAAAAATACCAGGGTTTCCTTTCCTACAAATCTTTATGATCCTAATGATCCACTAAAACGGATTCAATCCAAAAACAGTTGTTGAAAAACATGCAAGTTGTCTCCTTGTCTCTCTATGGGAGAGCTCATATTAGCCATAAGTACTCTCCTGAGTAAGAGTTGTTAAAGTGTGATATACAACGAACTTGTGACTGATTTTAGAGCACAGAATGAAGAGCTCCCTTATAAACCTCAATCTTTTGAAATTCAGCTGTTAGTAAACGAAAGACCAAATTCTAAGATGGCTTTTGCAGCTCTGCACAGTTTTATGGAAGTGGAGGATCTTGCCTCCACAACAGCTATTCCCCCCCTCCATCCTTTTTTCCATGTTATAAATAAATGAAAGATATCCTAATCATATTTTAGACTGTGTGCAGAGTCAGACGCTAAACCATAATGTCTGTATATTAGAACATGTGGAATGATAAATGGAGATAAATCTAAAATTTATAGAACATGAACATTTGCATAAACTGCAATATCCAAACACATAGGCTGTTAAGTAACAATTGTCACAAAGGGCATAAAAAATTCAACTTTGTTTCATGGAAAGAACTCAAATTCCTAACATGATTAAGATAATATATCATTTGCTCCTATCTTATTAAAGGCGTAATTGTTGTTAGACACAGAAGTGGCATTAACTCTAATCTGGCTTTATATATGTACAAATAGGAGGGGAGGTGGATCTGAAAATTGATGCTTTTGGTGATCCATAGGCATTTTATTAATGTTTGAATAATAACTGCCTGGAGGGCCTGTTATAAATTAAAGGGACGAATTGAGATATAAATTTTTATGAGGACTAGTTATACATTTCCATTATGTGTTTAAAAATGAAGGAATTACTGTGAACACAGCAGAACTCACATTTATTTGAGGTGATTTGGATGGGAGGGAAGGTGCAGTGAAGGAAGCTGCTTGCTGGTTGTAAGAAAGATGTATCTGTCCCTGTGAAAAGATATATCATATGTCATGCATGAACTCTCTTCTACAGCAGACTTTTCTCTGCAGCTGATTTCGCATGATTATTTATTTGACAACAGCAAGTGATGATATAGCAGTGAGTTTTAGGCCACTTAGAGAAGAATTCTTATTCTTAAATCATAGAGGATTTCCCAAACCCAACCACTGCCAAACTAGAGTTAATCTAACAGAGAAACCCAGTAATCTCTTTGGCATTCATTTCTCATTATTCCTCCTGCTTGAGTATACACATCTTCATTTGCAGTGCATCTATGGGACCTGCAGTGTTTCAGAGCTTCCTCCTGCCCTTTGCTGAGGCTGCTTTTGGGAGCTCAGCTCTGATTGCTGAGAAAGCACCAGCCCCTCTGTTATCCAGCAGCACTGATGCCCTGGGAGACCCTCACACAGTCCCATCAACGTGCTTTGATGTGACAGCTCAGGATTGTGACAACCCAATACCTTCACTCAGGCAGGCTTGGCCCAAACCCACGTCTGTTCATCAGGGAGAGGAGGCAGGATGCCAGTATTTAGACAGCCACTTAATATGTGGGGACCTGTTTTCCATGCCCTGATTAATTGGAACTGACCACCGAGGGCAAAGCCTCCTAGATGAAATTCTACAGAGTTTGACCCCCGTTTAGAGGCTTGATTGCTCTGGACTTCAGTAGGTGCCAGCAAGCCTGATGCCTTGGAGGTCTTTATCTGTATTCTCTGTGCCTCAGTTCCCTGTCTGTAAAACAGGAAGGCTCACAGGAGTGGTTTGAGGAGGAATGCATTCATTGGGATGATATCCAGAGAGATGGCAATGTTGTATCATCTGCAGACATCCAGACCAAGGTAGCAGCTGTGCAAGTGTGTACCAGGGGAGCTTTATTATGAGACACACAGCACAGGGGCCTTCCATTTTACAGACTTTCATGTGAGTCAATTAATCAATTTAAATTTTGTAGGCTTTTTTTTTTGTTGTTGTTTCCCCCCCCCCCCCCCCAACTCTTCCTTTAATTAGACTTACAAGGGCTGGGCAAGTATTTTCTTTTTGGACTAGGCCTGATTCTTTGGGAAATAAGACTTGAGGATGCTCTTGGCTTGCAGAGAGCCTGAAGCATTAACGAAATTGATAAAACATTGAGATCTAGCTCAACCTCCTTTTCCATCTTTGAAGCATCACCCTTGGCTCTACCATTCATGGCGATCATTGTGCACACTTGCAGGGGGATGACTGGCATTGCCTTTTCATCTACAAACAGTGTTATTTTTTCCCTTCCCAGAGTGGAAATGAGGTGGTCCACAAGAAATATGACAAAATGTCCTCATGGTTCTGATTAAGGTTCCTACTTCTAGCAGTGTTTTGAATCTGGATTGTATTCCCAGGCAGCTCAGTCTGTGACAGGGATCCTGTCAAGGGCAGGTTGTGACAGTGAGAGGAAGGATCAGCTCTACTTGGTTCCTACACAGTTGGTTCAGCTTTCTACAACCTCAGTGTTTTGTCTCCAAACTTTCAGCTGAGAAACACGAATTGTGACACTCCCAACCTTACTCGGAGCAGCCTCTCAGTGTCTGTTACCTTCAAGGACTGCACCATAGTTGTGTCTCTCTCTTTTCCCCATAAAGTCATACAAACAAAGTGATTGTTGTGAAAATATCATCCAACAAGCATTGAAGCAGCAGAAATTATTCTCCCAGTCAATTGGAGCCTCTTCTGAATGCATTACAGTGCTGGACAAGTGACTAATTAGGCAAGACTCATACTGTCTGTTTTTCAAAACTATGTTTTTTCTGTATGTGTTATTGAAGGGACAGATTCACAAGAGTTTCTTTAGGGAAGATGCAGGGGAATGTTATAGAGAGTAAGTTCTATGACAGAATTAGCAAATGTATTAAGTACAGTGCCAATCTGGTATAGCAGAAATGACTAAATACCCATCAGGGCCTGTCACTCGTCAAGAAGTGAAATCTTAGACCCATTTAAGTCAATGACAAATGTTCACAGAATCTGGCTGCAAGTTAATAAATGTTTGGAGCCTGTATAACTCAAACTCTGATATTTGTCAGATTAATTATTTGACTGATCTTATTGTGTGTCAAACAATTTCTTTGTGGAGTTAGAATGCTTTGTGTTGTATTATCTATAATTCTGATTAAGAAAACATCATGCAAGTATGGAGATATATCATTGCAAGTTTTATATCAGGTCATAAAGAGTTATTATGTACAATCTTAAATAATATGACTAAATACGGGATTGTAAAATGTTCAAAATGGGCCATGGTTGAGGCTGTGTTTTCTGCCTTATTTTTTGACATTTCCTGATTTAGGAGTACTTTGATATTCCACCTGAACTTTCTTTTATCATATTCTTTCTGTTAAGCTACATTTATGTAAAAGGAAAGAAAATAACTCTACATGTACACCAATTCCTTCAGCTTACACTTGCCTTTAATACAAAACAGAGGATTTCAGAACTATATACATCAGGTGTTTTCAGCAAAGTAGCAGCAGCAAATCATAGACATTTGTCATTCCTTGGAGCTGTCTGACAGTTCTGACAATTCATTAGGCTGGGCTGAAAAGAGGTTTAGAAAGCGAAGGAAGGATCACAGGTAGTGGAGTTGCCTTTGCATGATCCAGTAATAGCTGATTTGTATCATTTTTAGTGATGGATACACTCTTCAGATTAAACTCAGCTGAATTTTCCCCATTTAGTCTTTTCTTTTTTCTTTCTCTTTTTCCTTCAACAGGAGCTTCTGGGCACATTAGTCTAGATTTAGACCTCCATTTATCCCAAGGAGTAGATGCCCAGGAAATTCTTCCTGGAACCTCCTGATATTTGTGGCTTTTCAGAGCTAAGGAGAAGTGAAGTGAGTTTTGCTATTCAGTTTGTACCTAGTGAGGCTTTTCTTTTCCAGTGTGTTTGAGTTACACTCTTTGCTGTGGCCGTACCATGACACGTGCCATTCTTCAAAGTCAGAGTCATCCCTGCCAGGCTCTATGCAAATCAAACTTGTGACTTTCTGCAGAGATAAGTGCCTCCATTATCCCACTCCTTCCACTTGCTGATTTGCTTTTGAGACTTGTACACAAGCAATTTTTTGACTTAAAGGCAAGTCCTTTGCAATAACGCTGAATCCGCAGAATAGGCCACCTGGAAAATATGTGATCTTCCATTGGAAAGCCTTTTCCTTTTCCAGGTTGGTGGGCTGTTTCAAATCATGCAACCATGTAAAATGCCTGGGTCAAGAGCCTGAGTGGGTGAGCCTGCTGTCTGGCCCAGGGAGCATCCCTGGGGTCAGGCAGATGATGGTCCCGTGGATCAGCAATATCAGGGAGCCTGCTGTGCCCTGCAGAGGATGAATAGCTTTCCATCTTCATTCTGTCTGTTTTATAGCTGCCACAGAAGAAGCAGTCTGAGATTGAGCCTGACCCAGTAGGATTATATGTAGGTCTTACAAGAGCAGTATTTGCTCTTGATGACCATTGGAACATAGTGCTTTAAAGAACCCTAAAATAGCCTTGAAAGAAAGGTTTGTTCACTGGCTGTTTTGGGGGGTTATTTTTTAACATGTGAAGATTTTCCTAATTTTTACCTTTTTTTTTTGGTCTCTAAGGTTCAAAGTGTTGACATCATTGCCTCACCATCCATCTTGGGCATAACTCCTTCTTCAAGTTAAAGATTCCTGCCTGTCTTGGCAAAATAGAGAGACTCAGACCAAGGTTTTAGCTGGACAGTCCCAGAAATGCAAATTATCTCAGCCTTTTGCTTCCTTTAGTTTGTCTTTATGGGTCCAAAGTCAGTCTCTTTCCTACAGAAATACAGGCATTTCCCCATGACCCCACGTGCAGGACTGGTCAGTATAAAGCAAACAAATGACACTCATGGATGCTGGATTATGTGTCATCTTGTCTGATGTGCCAGATTTGCTGGTAAGTTTTAGGGGGGTTGCAGTGATTTTTGCAGTCAGTTTTGAGTGGCAGGCTGTACGTGTTGGTTTATAATTCTGGAGTTGTGAGTGTGGGTTGAACTGTTGGCATTAATTATTTTCAATAGTGAGTCAGAGGCTGAATTACAGGATCCTACCCATGGATATAAGAGAAAACAAAGAAACAAGCGGCCTTCCTCTCCCTCCCCTGACATAAGTCATATTTTGTCTCCTATGACCTCAACCGGGCCTTTAAATTTCATATCAAACATTAGAAAGAAAGAGGTCAAAGTAAGAGCCTCGTTGAAAAAAAACCCACAGCCAACCCAGATATGAACTATGGGAACTTGTCATCTTATCATCCTAATTGAAGTCATTCTGCAATGTATGACAGTCCATCATATATTCTGCCAGTCAGTGTGTCATACATGATGTGTAACAAGAGAGCTCATAAACCCAGAGGGGAAGCCCCTTCTTTTTTTATTACTTCATTTGATCATTTTCATAAAAAGTCCCCTTGCTCAATACAGAGGGACGTGTTTATTAGCCCCATTAAAGCTTTGTCCATTCATTTGACACTGTGATTTACACAGCTTTACCACAAAAGAATCCCATTATTTCCAGTCTGGGGAGGTGTCTTTTTTATTGTGTGATGAAAAATAAGTATTTAATTCCACAGGTGAAGGCAAAGAAAGGGGAGGTTGTTGTCACAGGCTCAGAAGTAAACAAAAGGATGCTTTAGGTATAATTGACTCAGAGAAAGAAAACATCCCCAGTAAATATAGAAAAATAAATAAATAAGAAGGCTCTTCCTGTGGAGTGGGAATTTAACTGGGCTCAGCTGAACTTTTTTTTTCCCCCGCGTGCCTTCATTAAAAACAGCAGAATTTGGCAAAATTTCCCTCTGTGTTCTACTCATGAATGTTTCTAGAAAATATCAGCTTTCATACGCAAATATTCTTGAAGTGAAATTGGTGGCTTCCTTTGAACACAGCTAGTGCCTCAAATCCCATCTGCTTTTCCTACAACACGCCCACTCATTATCTAGCTTATTTGGCTTTATTTTATTTTTTTTTAAATGAACACAAATTAAGCCATTTAATCAAATATGTACATGATTACATGGCATTTTTGCATAAGAGTTATACACCCACGGAAATCATTAATCACAGATAACAACACTATGTTAAAATTAGACATTTTGTTTTCTTTTTGTGTGTGTGTGCTTTTTAACATAATATCCTGCGTAGCTCTAATTTCACCTCTACTCTCATTTGAATAAATCAGGATTGTTTTACAACAAATTATTCATTTGTCTCTAGCTCTGATAATTGGTATTTATGTTTAGACTTGATCTCAGAGGAATAAAAATACGGAACTTGAAAATAAAATTGGTATGGTTCAAATCCCTCTTTTTCTCTTTTTATTTTCCCCTTTTCTGCTTGCAGAGAATGTCACCATGAATGTCCATTGGCAAACTGGATAAGAAAGAGTGTCACAGTGCAGGACAACCTAGAAGATGACAGGTATTTCCAGGCATAGCAATGATGAGATCAAATTCCCCTCAACCTGCCTTGTTTGCTGATCTTTTAATCAGATTCAACTTCACTGCAGCTACAGCACAAGGTTCCCTGACAATGTATGACAGCATGCGACAGAAAAAATATTTTGATTTTTTTTTCTCTCTTTTGGCCATTTGATGCTATTTGAGATAAATCTGAAGCCCCAGCAGCATCTGATAAATCTACCGAACTGCTTCAGTGGAGGTTTTTAACTATTCATACTTGAACTGGAGGGTTTGGGGTTTGTGCTTGTGTGTTTGTAGTGAAATCCAAACAGGAAAGCTGGGAAATGATCTAAACCCTTTGAGGTTAACCTGCCACAAAAGAGCATCAATGACAGAAGAGGACATTATTAAAAAGGAGCCAACCTTGCTCAAAAAGAACCAATGTGTGAAGCCAGAGCCCAAAGAACAACACCCAGGGCTGTTTGTGGTCCCGCAGGGATATGTATTTCATTCCCATCTTCATCTCTCCAAATTTCCTCTGAACTGCTTCTGAGCTGAACTCTTGAGAAAGAAAAACACCAGCAAATTTTGAATGGGGCTTATCAACCTTTTCCCTACAATCTGCTTCGTATTCCTCTCACACCCTTGTTCTTGCAGTGTCTTGGGGAAATGCTTGGATCAAAGATAAGAGAGAACAAGGAAAAGAATGAAGCAAGAAACAAACAACAACACAAAACCAGCACCCCTCAAACTTTTTGATGAAACTCCTCTGTGAATGGTGTGCATGGTTACAGCAAAGTTAAAACTGCCTTCCTCTTCACCAGTACTTAATTCCTGCTTTTAAAATCAAGCTCCCTTTGATCTTGAGGATTGAAATGATCTGGAAATGAAACAGCCAGTGCTTTGCAGAAAATCTGGAGAGGGTCCCAGACATGGCTTTTACCTGGAAGGCTTCCAAAACAGGATGAAATCTCTCTGGTTTCAGAACAAATTGCAAGATTTTTTCTCTATGTCTAGTCCAACTGTGGAACTCTAGCCCTGATGTCTGCTGCTTCCCAAAGCACAGATGTAATAACCTCTGAGGTGAAATGAGAACGTTATTCCCCATCTTCTCCCCTCTGCCTTCCCTCCGAGGATTGAGGGCTGAGAGAATTTTATGAAAGTGAGGGCTTAAAGTTTTGGGCAGACTTAATTTGAGGAGACAGTTGGTTATAACCCAGACTTGGGCCATCCATGTGAAGGTTGGAGAGGACAGAGCACCGGGAGCATCTGTGACATCTGGATCCTGTTGAAAGCTCAGAAATATCTGCCTGGCTTCACATGACCTGGCCCCAGAGCCAAAAGGGCTGAGAAATGTGGTTAAGAGACTGCAGCAAGCTCTGCCTTAGCAAATGAGTCCCACTGAGAAAGCAAGCACATCAATATTTCTTTGAGTCTGTTTCTTTTAGTGAATATATTTCCATATGTTGCATTAATATTTCTTTTATTGGGGCTTGTAAGTCCATCTGGTATTTGTATTGGGAGGGCTTGAGCTGGCAGATCCCTGCACTGCTGTTACACACAGATCTGGACAGCCCTTGCAAGGACGGGTGGGTGGTTGGATAGGGACAACCTCTCCTCAGCTGCCTTTTTAATTGGATAAACTTCTCAAACCTATCAAGATTACCAGGTTACTTATTGTCAATTAGCTCCAACTGTGTCAATGCTACTACATAAGTATGGGCTGAGTATAAGGTATGGCAGTCCACAGTAAAGAAACTTCCCAGACACTGTACAGTGTAGCAACCCTGATCTATGTGGTGTCAAGGAGGAAAGATACCTGGGTAGCAATATTAAACAAAAAAAAAAAAAAAAAAATGTGCTGAGATATCACAGCTTGCCAAGACAATAAGAATCACTTTCCTCCGAATGTATTATTAAGGAATTGGGGAATAATTATCTGCTTTAATACAAGCTTTTTCCTTCTGCATGATTAACTTCAGTGATATCAACAGAGAGCGTTGACGACTCCGAAGTGACAGCTCCTGGTAGCACGTTCTGGGATTAGCAGAAACAGGTTGTCACTTCACCCCAGTCAGGAGCAGCCAGTCGCCGTGTGCCGAGTGCTGGGCAGCAGAGCCGGCTTCTGCACCAGACATCTGACAGCCCAAGTGGGCAGCAGGTCCAGCCTCCTGCCAGGTGGCTCCCAGGTCGGGCGTGCAGGGCTCTGCTCCAGCAGGAGATTGGATTTCCTGAGGCAGCACCGTGTGGTTTCGGCTGCGCGGCTCCCAGACTGGAAGCGCTCCTCGCGCTAAGCCCTGCCTTGCTCTGCTCCTTGCACAAGGCACTGAGCTGATTTTAAAACATTGTGTACTTTTAAAATGCCTGGCTCTAACGCCAGTCCTGTGTCTGGCTGCTCGACGTGCAAAGTGACAGCGCAAGCACCAGCCCCTGGAGGGGATGGAGAGAGAGGTAGGACAAACACGCCAGAGCTCTGAGCAATGGCATGAAACAACAAGAACAACAACAAAAAAATCCTTTCATTCTTACTAAAGTTGTAAAAAGTCTGTCATGGCTTCTGTAGAAATTAATCAATAAATGGAACACTGCATAACGACTGTGTCCAGAAATTAAAATACTGTGAGTTTCTGGAGCTAACTGGGGAAAGCACTGGGGTTACTAGCAGGGCTCTGGAGCCAAGACAGAGTCGGTGGAATTGGATCCTTCACTAGAGACCATATTTTGTCATTGTCAGGATGCATAAGAACTGTAAAACAAAGCAAATTGCATGTATGGAAGGAAACTAGAAATTCAGTCCTGCATCACATTCCTTTGAAAATTTCATAATAATTAAAAAAAAAGGATGGAATGTCCATATATTTTTTAAAGGAAAAATAGGAGGTGAAAAGATTAATTCTCAAAATCTGTGAAATATACAGTGATGAGTTACTGAGGGTTGCAGTGAGGGGGGGTGTTTTTGTAATTCTGTAGGCATCTCAGTCCTCTGGTGAAATGATGTATGGGGCAATCGTCTGGTAGGGGCTGATGGGATGTAAATGAAACTAATTAAGGAAATGTCAAACATAATTAATAAAACAGGTTTAAGTTGCAAAAGCACTGTCAGCTGAATGAATGGGGAAGAATGCCTCATTCCCATTGTTTTGGGGCTTGCTTGCTTATTTATATATTTATTTATTTATTCTTTGCTCACCCCTTCGCCCTCCCAGCAGCTTTTTCAGTTGCACCGTTCAATTAGATCTCAGAAAGCTCTTGGTAGCCTCTTGCATTTTCACCTTGCCCCCCTTGCGAGCTGGGGTCCCATAGAATAGGAGGAATATAAATTTGCCTTGTCGGCTTGCAGCCTGGGAAGAAGAAGGAAAAAAAAAAATTAATTGCTAACTCCTCGTCTTCCCCAAGTACTACAGGACATTAACATAACCAATTTGCTTGAACTCCTCACTGGCTGCTTAATAGAGCATCTGACCAGCTGATAAGACCTGGGTGCTGCTGCCTATGATACCTTGTTATTAGCATTTTCATAATATTCAAATTTACAGCCCCATGATTCACTAGCCTCCATTCATTATTGATAAGTACAAAAAATAAATAAAAAAGGTTTATAAATAGCAAAGGGGGGTGAGCGACCTATAATTATGGCAAGCAAATTAGGGTGCATGGTAGAGTCAGTTACATTTGCCTAGGAGTAATGATGCTCAAGAACTTTTTCTCCCCAGGGACCAGAAAAATAATGGATTCCCTGGCAGCTGCAGATGGGCCAGGAAAGGCTGTCACCCAGGACGCTGTTTATATAAGTTAGGCAGAGCATATGGCTCTCTGTCCTGCCTATAGCCACCTCCAGATATTGCAGTTTCAATGGAAAGAAATAAATACATAAATAAAAATAGCCCCTTGCTGGAAGGTGGTGGTGCAGGGACACGAGGAGGAGGAGGAGGAGGAGAGCGGAGGGGAGAAAAAAAAAGCAAACAACCAAAGGGAGTCTGCTCAGAAGTTTCTGTTGAGAGCAACCCCAGCAGCTCAGGGATCAAGTAGGGGTGATAGCCTTAAAGCCAGAGGCTGTTTAGCTGCATCACTGAAGAGAGAAAGATGAAACGTGATTTCTGCTAAAGCAAAACCTTTCCATGTGGCAATCCAAGACAGTCAAACACAAAAGCTTTGAGCCTGAGATGATAAAAATCATGGTCCCAGTTGAAAGTAGGAGCTACTAGAAATAGCCACTGGATACTTTATAATTTAGACCCTGTGGTTCTATTTCCATTAATCCAATCAAAGGCCTTTTTTCCTTTACTAATGAAACAAGAATGAAACACAAAAGGGAGGCTGACCTGTTAGCAGGTGACTGTTTCTTGTAAGTTATTCATTAAAAACACCCTAATGCTCTGGTGCTGAAGGAGGCTGTACCTACTTCTGTATAAATTAAACATAAGTGAGTTGGTTGAAAGATAAAAAAAAAAAAAAAAAAAGTATTTCTCTTGACTCCCAGTCCTTGTACCAGATAAATGTAGAGGAAACAGCCCTTGCAGACATTTGCAGTGGGCTGGGGACATTTATGTACCAGCTGCCCCAAAATTTTCAGTTCCAGGTAGCTCCAGTTTTACTGTGGGCTTGAATATTACCAACGTGGTGCACTCAACATTCTCTAGAAAAGACAGGAATGAGACTTGGTTTGCTCTTCTTGATAAAGCCAAAGTAGGCTCAGAAATAAAAGGGAAGAACTTTGTCAGGAAAACTGCAGTTCGGATGTTTCCACACTTTGATTTTTTTCTTAATTAAATTATTAGTGAATTTGTGTTGATTTGCATCATTCCACCTTTCTATTCTGAAGTTTGGATAATGTGCCTGTGTTATTTTCAGATTCTCCCAGCACTTCTATTATGCAGTAGTATTAGCAAGTATCCACTCTGGACTGCAGCCATGTCTGAACCTCCAGTTCTTGAGAACTTTCCTGAATCTTCACAAAAAATGGAGAGGATATTTATTAGAGCAATCTTCCAATTATCCCCCCTCAACAGCCCGTGCCTGCAGCCCTGTCCATTTTAATATATGCAGCAAAAAAGTCCAAACTGAAACTTATTCATCTTTATTCTCTGAATTGTGGCAAAGTTTACAAAGCGGACGCAAGCTCAGGAAGGAATCCTACTCCTGCAGTAAACCTTCTCCCCAGAACATCCCCAGTCCTGCAGAAGCTCACACCTGGGCCTGAGCTGTCCATCTTCCACACACGCATTCATCTCCCAGAAACATCCTTAGGCATCCTGTGGGCTCTGCTCTGCCTTAAACCTCACATTAGCATCATCGAGGGAAAATATAAATTTAAACTGACACAGACTTGCTTGTCTCTTCCTTTGTGTTTAAACACAGATGGTTGCTTTTGTTGTGCCGCCGCATTTCAGGCAATGCAAGCAGCAAAGTACTTCACTGGAATAGATATCTCTTTTCCTTTCCAAACATTCACAGGGTTTTGTTGGATTTTTTTTTTTTTGGTAGGTGAAGTATCATTCTTCAGAATATATACAATGTTTTCATGCATCTTAATCTAATCCATTAGTCCTTGTAATTTATTGTTAACTGCTTGGATGTAGGGGCCATGACAGCTTTGAGTAAAGCATTTAAGCAGGCATCTGCTTTGTATAAATTATAAGAACCTTGGTCACACAAGGTTTCAGACAGAGACAAAGGTCTCTTACCAGCATCTGTAGCCTTGGGGATAGTGATTTTTTAGTCTTTTTTTTTTTTTTTTTTTTTACTGTAAGAAGCTTTGGATCTTGGAAACAGTAAAACTATCTGCAGACTTGCATTTACTTTTGTATTTGGTATTGTTAACAGCTCCAAGGCAGGAGTAACGTGATTGGCATGGGGTTTGGGAGCTGCAAAACACTTTGTCAGTCTCAAATCAGCTCCTTGGAGGCTAAAGCCCTGATTAACTATAACTGGAGTGGATTGTTTTAATCTGACTGCTGTAGTATTTTATGTCTGGTCATTTAGGCTTATTTCTGTAAATACTTCAATAAGCCAGAATCAATTCCTTCAATGTCTCCTTTTGTCTCCTGCCATCGGACATGGCATGGTGTCATGACATAAGTAAGCAGAACAGCAGGATCAGGGAAAAGATACCTTGTGCCACTGAGCAAGGAACTTATTTGTGAACAGGAGAGCAAAAATAAATTCTCAATATTGTGTTAATATACCCCAAAGCCCTTTCTTTCCTCTTTTGATTACCCTCCTGGTTTTTGCCTGGCTATGTCTGAAAGGACAGCAAGACTTTGTTGGGGATACACAGTTGACCAAAGGTCTGCTGTGCAAATACTCTTTTTGCCTTCTCCCTTGTGCTGCTTAGATTAATCTGGCTCACTCCTGAAGATTTCTGCATTTCACATTTCCTTACTAAACCAGAAGAAGTCTGCTGGAGCAAACTAATTGAAGCAGAGTACTCTGCATCTCACTTTGGCACCGTCGTTCCACGCCGCAGACACACAGTTCAGCGTTAATAAGAATGCCATGTCAGGGATGCCAGTCACCAAGGTGAAATGCAATGCAGTGGTGGACAAGCCTGGTGAGTGGCTTTCCTCTTCAAAAGTAGCTTGGAGACGTGGCTTCACTCTCCTTAGTACTTCTGGCTGCACAAAGGCAGAGCTGTGAAGGTGATGGGATCACAGCAAATCTACCCGAGTGCAGAGCTTTGGTTTAATTTTTTTTTTTATATCAATGGCTGGTCTCAGCTCTAATTAACCTACTCCCCTATCAGTCCATTCCCTCCCCACATGCCGTCTTTTCCCCTTCCTCCCTGTGATCTCCATTTCACTGCAGAGATGGCCTGGCAAAGAGACATTATTCTATTTAGAAGCCGAGCACCTCACTAGGGGTGACAGGCCTGTTTTTAGGTCATTTATCTAATTGCTCTTTGCAGATAAGAATTAATTAGCCCGATTATTTTTCTTAGTTTTTGGATGGGTTCCCCACCTGGAGAGAAGAAATTCCTCTATGTCAGTGATTAATTGCTGAGCCAGAAGCTTTCTGTCTTGCATTTGTAATAAATGCCGACTAGTTCTTTAGGTCGCATTAGGAACCAGGCAGATCGTGGTTAAAATGCACGGGATAATAAAGCACTTCTACAAACAAGATCACTGCCATTAGATTTTGATTAAATATTTTAATTTATCTGGAGGTTGAGGGACTGGGGGAATCAAAAGGTTTAAGGTCTCCTATTCCCAGCACTTTCTGATGAGAGTCGCCCCATAGCCCTTTGATCTAAACCAGATGAACCTCATGGCAATGCTTCAGCACAGGATTTGGCACAGCTGGTTTGTCTCATACTGGTCTGAGGGCTGGGAGGGCCGTGAGTGTGCAGCCAGCTCAACTCAGTTGTGATAACATTTTGTGAACTACAGGAGTCTGGTCGAGCTGAGGGAGGAAAGGTTAAGATTTGTGTGTGAAATTATGGCAGGCTTATATCCAGCTGCGATTAACACAGTAGAAGTTATTTTCATTTCCCCTTTTCCTTCCCCATTTTCTTCCCCTTCACCTTCTCCTTCCCTTTTCCCTTTCCTTTTTGTTTGCATTCCCTTATTTCACCTTTTTATTTCCATAAGAATTCTGAGCATTCAGCCCAAAGAGAAATCTATTTTTTTTCTGCAGGGCCAACTAAAGAAAAACAGTGGCCTCGATTCACAAGCTGGTCAGCCTAGGACAGGTCTCTTTTCCAGGATTATAGAGCAAGCCAGACAGTATGATCTCCTGTGCCCTTAAAACCTGATTTCTGACCTAGAAAGTTCATGGAAGAAAATTGGAGTCTTGCCATCTATTTTGCCGTGCTTGTGAACTGTTTGAAGCCCCTGATGTCCCAATAGGAGAAATTAATTGCTGGTGTTAGAGCAGCTTCTCTGATCACAAAAGACGTGGAGCTGCCTACGCTGTGGTGATCATTGCTGCCTGGGAGAGACGAGGATTGCAAAGGCACAGGGATGAGATCCCAGCTCTGAGTCCCTCAGTCTCACAGCTGAGAGGTGTTAGGAGGGCAGTATCAGGGCATCTGGCACCAAATATCTTTGCTGTGTCTGTTGTCCAAAAAAAAAAAAAAACCACCATCAATCTTCCTGTTGCAAAACATTTACATTGGAGAGAAGTAAATCAGGGTCCTTGTGTGGATTTTTTTAGTGGGTAGTTATTTTTCTGGGGATTTTGTTTGTTTACTTTTTAATGGAAAGGGGAAAAAATGAGAGAAACTGAAAACATGACAATTTTTTCTCCTGACAAGTGGGCTGAAGACAGACGAGGAGAACTGATATTTCTCTAATGTACAGGAACAATATTGCATTGTGAAAAGTAACTTTCCATGGAACTTTGATTCCTACTCAACCACAGTATTTTGAGAATACCATTCCCAGCTGTGATTTAAAGACAGAAAAATCTAGTGCTACACTGATGGTTAGTCAAAAATCAATGCTTAAAAATTGCTCCTAACTTCAACTTTGAGCTATGGGACTACGAGAGCTATTTTGGCTTTGAGTATTGAGTAAAGCTCATGTGTATCAGATACAGTTGATATTTTTCACTACCTACAAAACCATCAAAATTATTTTATCTTTTCTTTTGGTAAATTGAGGTTTTATTCTGGTCACTATTGCTGCCTCTATTTCATAACTAGACAGAAATACACATGCAAGACAGAGCACCTATTTTTTTTTTCCCTTACCAGATACCGAAGCAGAATGAGATACTTGAATTCAGTGGGAGTCAAGGTGCTAAATACTATTTTTGATCTCAGCAATTGGACCCTATTTTAACTAATATATTACATAATAATTTGGGAATGAAAACAACATCTCCCCATGTCACTGGGAAATTACATTACAACCCAGTTTTTGGATGCAGAAATGGAGTCCCTGCGAGTCTGAGCTTTTTCCTTAATGCCACAAAATGTGTCACTGGAAAAATTTCACACAAAACCTTAGCAATATCTGCTCTTGTTTTAAGCCCACACCAAACCATTTAATTTAAGTAAGATTTACCTCCTCCACCTGCAATGCCATTTCTGGCACTGTACATGAGGAAATTTAACAATATCGAGTGGCCTGAGTTATGATAATGAAAGATGGTTGCTAAGAAAAAGCATGATGATAGCCAAGAAATTAATATTACAGAGATGAAAATCTTCTTATAGACCCAAAATAATAGATGCTCTGTATCAATATATGACTAATCAGCACTCAAGGATTTATCTTTCAAATTACAGAACATGGTGGAGACATTTAATGCAATATGGTCTCCCTTCAGAGAGATACAGTATGTGACTAAATATCTCCAGTGAGTAATATTCACACTTACTCAAGTACTGTAAATATATCCCTGATAAATCTGGAGAGCGAATTCTTGTAAATTCTTGTTTAACACTGCAAGGAAGCTTAATAACTTTCCAATCTATCAACATGTTTTAATTTCCTACTGTGCAGCTTCTAACCGAAACAAGGCATTTAACAGAAGAGACTCAAAACTAATGGATAATGGACTGTCATGTACTGAAAAACCTTGGTACCAAATGTGACACTGAATTGTGTGGGTTTGGGCAGGGACATTTCCAAATGGGAATGTCTCATCATTGCTATGCCTAATTATGCATGCATTTTTATGTAAAATTAAATGCATGTGCAATGTGCAGATTAAAATGAGAAAAAGTCCTCTCTACTAATGAGTGGGAATGGCTAAGAACCTGATGGAGGGTTGCAGCCAGGTGGCTACATCAGCAAGTGACACGTGTACTTGTGTACTTGCATATTCTTCCCAAGGTCCAGGATACAGGCGAGCAGAACACCCAGTAAAAATCATGCCACACTTAACAAAACCAACCTATTTTTAAGTAGGATTTAATAACGTTAACCTACATGTATTTTACAGGGCTTGGAAGCTTTTTTTTTTTTTTTTTTTTTTTTTTTGCCACCCCTTACTTTAAGCAGGTCCCTCAAAAAATTAAATCCAAGAAAATCATTGACATACACAGTTATCAGGCTGGGCTTTTTGTGGGGTAGAAGAATCAGTCTAATTTCTGTAGCCTCTTTTCTGAAAAAGCAGATTGCCCTGGTGCTCAGTGGAGGATGCCTGTGGCAGTGGTGTGCCCATAAGCTCGTGTTGGTCAGAGACGAGCCAGGGAATTTTTGTTGTCTTGGGCTTGAAGGGAAGCAGGTTTCAGAATGAACATGCCATCTCTGGGACATCCTCAGGACAGGGTTCATTTTTCTTAAAGCATATCTCTACATCTCTGCCATGAGAGCAGAAGGATTTCTAGTCAGACCCTTGAAATAACTGGGACATGGGCCCTGTGAGGCTGTGGGGAGAGTAAGGAAACCAGCACTGCTCCATGAATCCTGGTGTTAGCATCCACACCACCCAAAATCTGAGCTGCCTGGTAGACTCCAGATATTGCCACAGGAAGAAAATTCAGAGAAATAATCAGAGCTGTGATAGAGAGATGCCTGAGACTGCTGCTTTTGTGTGTTACATGAATCAATCTTTACCAATAAACTGAAATTACCTCAAAATTTTATTTATAGGTGATAATTGTATTTAGCTAACTGCAATTTCTGCCCCCACTCCAAACATCAGGACATTTTCTAGGCAGAGATTTGCTGTGGCCCTTTACATGAGCAAACGCAGCAATACCTGTATACTGTTCTATAAAATGTGCAAGGGTTGGTTTTTTTTTTTTTTCCTTAATATAAATTATTCAGTTATTATGATGCTGATGCTGCTGCTACTGTGTATATAAACGTTTCCAGTCCCAGAATGGGCATAAAAATACTTACTCTGAATAGTAAACATGAAAGAAAACAACTGAGCTCAGAATTAATGATTCACCATTTCCTTTTTTTGGTGGTTTTTTTTTTTGATTTGCTTTTTTTTTTTCCAGCTCTGGGGGTCTCTGCAAAAGAAACAGCTTCCTACAAGTGATAATATGAAATCTTCTTGTTCTTCCTACTTGCCTTTTTCCTCCCTGGGGTCCTTAAACTTACTTCAAGCATTTGAAAAACTTCCCTAATTTTTCCTGTAGTCTTCCAAACCAAGTTAGTGGAGGATGTTTTAATCTCCTGCTATGTTACAGAACTATACAGTATTCTCTGTAAAATTGATACGTGATTTTTCTTATCTCTTTTTTTAAAATTTTCCACCCAAAAATATTATATGGGGAAATAAACACAGAAAACCAAGTACTCAAAACATTACCAGACACCTGCAATAGGCCAAGGAATGAAATAATTATTTCCTGACCCCCTCAAGCCACCTTTTGCCTACTACAGTGCAAAGAAATTAGGAGTACAGGAAGGTACCTCTTTTTTGTCTGTTATTCATGTGATGAGGAACATTAAAAAACAATTCACAGCAGTCTCTTAAATGTGAATATTATCAATATCAGCACTTCCATTTGAATAATACATTCCTAGACATCTCTAGTTATGATTCACAACTGTCTGGTGTGATCGAGCCTCTGGTAACTCTCTCAAAAGTTCTTGAGACTTATATTTATTTCCATCATTTCAGGACACTCTTTGTAAAGATGAATATCTTTTAATACCTCTTGCCTGGGTGCAAGGGGTGACCCTGATTTTTGCAAAATCTCATTTTGCAAAACACACGCTGAGTATATTAAGGCCCTGATGAGATAGAGCGCTGGCAAGAGAAACCTTCAAACATTACTTTTTTTCTCCTCCATAAAGTGGAAAACTCTAAATGATATTGTTGATTAGATACAGCATATTGGTAAAGGTCTTGCTAGCTCTCCTGAGTGTGTCTGCTTGACTTCTAAATTCACAGCACTAAAATGTTTTCATTCCCTTTCCCTTCACTCCCCACTTAATCCTTAAGCATTTTCACCTTAATCCAGAAGTTTTCAAATGCCCTGACAAACCAGCTAAATGTAAAGAAATAGCTGCTTCTCTTAGCTTTTTTTCCTGTCAATCATTTAAAACCCAGTGTAATGTGTGATGAGGATGACTCAGTTTGTAGAAAAGCAGCAACTTAGCAGTTGGCTAATGTTTTGTGAGCTGCTCAGCTTAGAGCAGATGGAATACTTGTATTTCATATCTCAGCCCCATCCCTGTTATGGCTTTGTAGCAGTCCCAGGTACTAACTACCTCAGCATCAAAAGAGATTGGTGGCAGGCTGGTGTTCACAGCTTACTTGTGATTCTGGAAGGTTTTCTTATTATATGCAATAGTTCTGTCAGACAGGTGTTGGAGGGATGCAGTTGTGCTTTGGGGAATAGCAGGTAAATTTATGCAGCTTTAAAGGACTGGCAGATTTAGCTGCCTACATATGATTTAAGGGCCTGATCCCAAACCCATTAAACTTAATGGGAGTCTTTCATTGACTTAGTTGGCTTTGGATTAGCTCCTAAGTGAATTTCCAGTAGAAGGCAAAATCCCAGCCAACAAAGCTGTAGATTTCTTGGCACCCTTGTCTCCTTATAGTGAGCAGTGGCAGAGCTAAACTTTCCAGAGCTGCCCTGTGGAGTTATTCTGACAAACCCAACCTTTACCTGCAGACAGTTTTATCCCTTACCTGGTAGTCCCAGAATGTTTGACAAAAAAAAAAAAAAAAAAAAAGAAAAAAAGAAAAAAAAAAAAAAAAAGAAAAAAGAAATGTAGACTTTATACAAATAAATTTGCCTCTGTTGCCTTAGAATAGAGAATTGTTGCAGCATGTTGGACCTAAGAGTGGTATAACCCTGTGTGCTCTCTGGATTTGGATATAAGCAGATATCCTGGGAACAATGCAAGTGTATTTTTCTAAACTTCTGTGCTGATTGTCAGAAAAAAATCCCCATGGCCCAGAAACTCCTTAGCAGAAGCTCTCTATGCATTGAATAGCTCTCAATGTGTTTTTCTTCCATGAATTTCTCCACAGATTGTTTTTGAAACTATAGAACCACACCGTTTTGCAAGTTGCCTTTGTGCTACAAAGACAGAAGTCTTGTTCATTTTGAATATACCCTGTGCTACTTTCCTTTGATGACTTTTAAATCTTGCATTACTAGAGACAGTGAACACTCATTATCTATTTGCCATTTCCAGGCCAGTCAGGATGTTAAAGACCTACCTCTGACCTCCTTATCCCTCTTCTAGGTTGTTCTTTTACAAGATAAAAAGTCTTGATCTATTTAGCTTAACTCAGAAACTAGAATGTAACTTTTCCTAACCTCAAATAATTCAGGAACTGCAATTAAATTTTGTGGTCAGCTTGGATTCAATTAATACATTTGGCTTACTGGACACAATGATATTTGTTCTGACTCTTTTTTTTTTTTTTTTTTTAATACCAAAATTAGTCTGACTCAAGCTCCCTCATGACATATTGCAGGGGGAGATAGTGGCAGGGGTGGGCGGGGGATCTGTATTTGGAGGATTCCTGACATTGCATTAGGTAATAATGAGGGACATATTAGTATTCTTAAAGTTCCTATAGTCTCTATGCTTCATACAGAGCTGTAAAATAAAACAGCCATAGCCATTAATATGCTAATGTTATATGCTATGACCATGTTGCTCTCTCTCTCTTGAGTATCTCCCCAGTCTTCCCATCCCTCTCCACATCATATTAACACTCCCTGGGTGAAATCCTGACCCTGTTGAAGTCAATGGCAAAACTCCCATTGACTTCACTAGAGGCAGGATTATCTCCTCCGAGGAGCTTTATGGCTTCACTCCTGACTGCTCTGCTGTTTTCACATCCTACTGTATCCCCTACTTGCTCTCCCTCTTCTCTGATAAATGCTCATCCTCTTGCTATCATTTATTTTGGTCTTACACTCCTGGTTCTGCACCTTTTTGAAATGAGTCTGCCAGCGTGGAAAAGTCTTCTCTGCTCTCCCTGCCCATTGACTCCCACCTCCTGCTATCAGATCCTGCTTAAATTTTGTATGCTAATCTTTCCCTGCTAGCCACTGCATTCTCCTCTCCTTTCCCTGCATCCCATCATGATATAGTATACACTAACACTAAGAATAGGTGAAAATTGCCTGTCTGCCTCCTCAGATGACTTCAGACAAGGTTTTCATATGCAAGACATCTACAGCAAAGGAAATGCTTCCCAGGCATTTTCTTCCTCTCGTTTTTCTACCTTGTATTCAGTCCTTGCATTAGACCTGTAATATTAATTCCTTGCTGTCCAACCTTATATTTTTAATTTTATTACAGTTATGCACAGTTATAGAAAAAATAAATTACCCTAAAATTAGCATGCTGAATAGGCCAAAGGAGTATTTAGAAACAAGCAGAGAAAAATGCTCTCTAGATAATTTATCATGCAGGCAAGAAGAAAGAGTTGCCTGACTAAGGACTTCAGACACTCCATGAATATACAGTGTAATCAGTAAAAAGTTTGCATGATCAAGTACTAACCAGAAAAAATTTGAAATACAAAGATCATTTAAATCAATAGAAAGCCTCCTATTGTCTTGGCTAAAGGCCTAAGAAAGGATTTCAGGATTTGACCCATTGCATCAGATTGCAAAGAAACCTCGTAATGCATTATGAGTTGGTTTTTTTTTTTTTAATTTTATTTTTATTTAAGTACATAGGCTGAGCAGCTTTATACTGTTGACTTTGTATAGTTATGAGCCTAAGCTGAAAGATCCGAGAAACTATTAATACCCTCCAGAGAAATATCAGCTTGCAATAGTGAGTATGGATCCCTCTTGTTGACCTAGTTTATATCTACAGAATCAACCTACACAATTCCTTTCACCAGCTGCTCTGTGGCTTAGGGAGATGGGGTGTTAATTAATGAGACATTTGTTGAAATTTATAAGGGCTTTTCCTATCCAGGTTAGACATAAATTATGAAGGCTCTGGCAAAGTGGGCAGAATATTGTTGACTGTAACTGTTCTGCTTATTTTAGCCAGTACTAGAGAAAATAGGTCTTCAAAGAACAATTTATGTGCAGGAGCAAGCTTGATGAGAAAAAGTGAAGAACATTTAAAAAAACCCCACAAAGTCACAGTATGAAGTGATTTGTTTTTCTTATTCACTGTACTATTACTTTTTGAAATGTCTATTTTCAGTAAGGCCTTTTAGTCCCTGGTTTGTTAGGAGAAGATAATCGTATGGTGATGAGACTGTGATCTGTTTGAAATGCATATGATGTCATACAAAATTCAGTATTATCTGCTACTTGGATTTTACAGAGATAAATATATTGGAAGTGCACACGCAGACATAAAATTAGATAGATTTGCTTTGATTATGTGTAGTCTCCATTTTAATGTTAATTTCTAACAAATATTCTAGCATGGGAATTTAACAGCAGATGTGTTGGTAGAAATAGATTTTTTTTCAAGTGAGTGTTGAAGTACAGTGGTTTTCTTAATAATGAAAAGCAAATTTCCATTTCTGAATCATAAGCATTGTCATCGTCAAGCTAATTCAAAGCCTGACATTTTATCAGTCAGGAAAAGAAACATGTTACATGCATTTAATTAATATCTCCCTCTGAGGGTTCGAACACGCACAGGAGTCTATAATAGCTGTTCATTTAGGAGCCTTTCAGTTCAAGCAGGAGATCCAGATCTGGAGGTCCCTGTTCCCATTCACCTGCAACCCTTTTCATTTCTTATGACATGTGCAGGATTATGTGCCAATGGAGCAGACATCTTGCAATAAAATGTATTTTCATCAGAAAATGCTGATTCACTAAAAGCAAAACGTTACTTGGAAACATATTGCTTTTGATAAGCTTCTGAGAAAATACAAGTGGGGTCTGCTGATTGTTTCTGGTTTTTTCCCATTCAGTTTGCTTGTTTTCCTGATTATCAAAGCAAATTTTGTTTCATTTTTAAACTAAAAAAAAAAAAAAAGAATCCATCCACTTTTACTTTATTCCTGTTTCTTCTCCAGAATTTCTCACAAAATCACATCTTTTTGGTTCAAAACAGTTTTGTTCATGAGCACCATGTACAGTAACCCCACAAACCATTCTCAATATGAGAATCCAAATTGAGTCACCAGATAATGCTAAAAGCTAGCAGCTGCTACAAGCTGGAAGAAAAGAGTTGAATCCATCAAACAAATATCTTTCTGAATTGCTACTATGGCAAATTCTGGCAGGAGCAGCTTTCTTTCATAGTTACTTAACCATTAAAAAAAAAACCCCACAGTCTATATCCTGAAGATAATGGGAGATATTTCATGAGCTCCTGCAAATCTTATTTTCCTGACGGTTATCAGAGACTCAGAAATCAAAAAAGACCTGGTGCTCAAATTGTTTAGAACCTGCTTTTCTCTTCTCCCTGTGACCGTGCTTCCCCAGGAGCCATGTGAGCTCCTTGCTAGTTGTGATCTGTGGGGCAGTCAAAGAAGCCATTTCATGTTCCTCCTCAGTCATTGGGCTTCCTGATCTCTTATCAATTACCTGTCAAAAGAGGTAGGTGTTCTTCTTCATTAACACATTGCAGTGTGGTAATTAACAACCAGATAGCACAGGGCTTAGAAAGTGGCCTCTCTTGACCACTTGTTCAATAAATATTGACATAAGCACCAGTAAAAGTATGTCATAGGGGTCTTCGCTAAAAACAACAAGCAAGAAGAGAGTAGAAAAGCAAACAAAGTGTATCATGACTTGTTTTTCTTTGAAGAAACCTCTGCCAGGTTTTAGCAGCAAATGGGAGCAATTTGGGTGTTATTCAAGCCCAAGTTGCCTTGCTTCCTGTTTCTGGTGGGGGGCAGAGAGGGGAGGTTACCTTCCCGTTGAAATAAGCCAGCAAGAACTTTGTCAAGGAATGAACTCTTACTGTAACCCACACCTCATTTGTCACCCTGATGGGCTGAGGAAAAGTGACATTTACAAACTGAGAATGAAAGTACATCCATTTCACCAGTCTGACACCCTGATATAATAACTATTTACCTTGAGAAAGAGGGACTGAGATTTCCGATTCTTGTGAATCTTCTCACTTTGGCACTTATTTTCTCACTCTGTCAAACAGCCCCAGATTAATGGAACAATTTGTTCAACAAATCATATTAGCAGAAAGCGCACAGGGTAAAGAGAAGGAGGCGGGGGAGCAGGAAATTTTTACTCATTCATAGCAGTGGTATCTCTGCAAATAAAAATGTAGTTATGCCTGACATTTACAGAGGTACAATGTGAAAGGGAAAAAGTGTAATGACTTTGGGCAGTTGAGAGATCACTTTGCAAGAACAGTAGTGCTCAAAAGGGAATAAGATAAAGTTACACATAACATCTAGATTGAGCTTCTTTCTGGAACATATTTGTCAAACACAGCAGGATCCGTCTGTGTTTAAAAAAGAGTTTTCCATTAAAATTAAGCACCGTGTGCTTTCCTAACTATAAAGAAATGCTCCCTTACAGTCTGCATTTCAGAAATGTTAGGTAAAGAATTAAAGTAAGTTGAAGCCATAGAGTGAATGCTATGAATCCTTCTGGCTGGATTGATAATGTCTAAGGGACTGATATAAACCCCATCTAAGCCAATAGAAGATTTTCCATTGCCTTCACAGGACAAACTGGGCACAGAACAATCAGAAATCCAGCTATTCTTCTGCATTTGCTCCTTATTTATACTTTATAACCAGACAAACAAGGTTCCTTCTATTTCCCTAAACACAGATAGTTCCTACCAAGGAGTCAAGAGAATGGAAGAATGCAACAATAGTTTTTCCAGCTTTACAGGGGCCCAGGTATAAGTATAATCAATCCTAGAAAATTATCTTGGGTGTATGTTTTGGTTAAGAATTGCAAACGAGTTAAGACCGTATTGATGAGTAATTCACTGGGCAGCAAACCATACTTTTTCCTCTCAGCTCTTTAACCCAGAGCTCCTTGCAAAACTGTGTGTCGGTATTTATAGCCTATACAGAGTAGATGATCTTTAAAAAGTGTTTCTTTTTAAGTCTGAGCTGCCTGTTTCTGCTAGCCATGAAAATATACAGAGCAATGCAGCATCATCCCTCTGCATGCACACTCACACACTTACAAACACATTTTGAGAGGATACTCTAAGTTTGCCATCACGTTAATTTATTTCTGTTAGCTCGGTACAGCAGAACTGTACCCTGTTCTCCAGCGAAAATTGACGCTCCCTTGTTCCACGTTTCTTTATGCCATGACCTTGGGTGTCAAGAGAAAATATTGCTTTGCATCCTTGTGTTGCTTGAGTCCTGCTTCTCTCTTTATAGCTTATTACTTGGCACACTTCAGAGCCCCGTGTACTGCAATGAGATATGCACTGTACAGCAGGTAACACTTGGAATACTGCAGGCTATGGAGATAAGGAGAGCTGAATCTGTTGTGCGCATAATATTTTGCCCCAAATTCAGGAATTTTAAATGAATGATTCAAAGGTTACTGGTGGCAAATTGTTACTTTCTTAATAAAAGGAATCAGCCTTCTACATGACTGGGGAAAAAAAAAAAAAAAAAGCTGAATACCCAAAGTCATAACTTATTAATTCAACTGGGTTTTACCCATGACAGTGAATAAAATGCATGCAGAATTTGGTAAGGATCTGGGCAAAGGGAATCCAGCACAATTAATATAGTAGGGATTTCCAGCAGCACCACAGAGAGCAGAATCAGTCCTCTTCACCTCTACAGTGCAGGTAAGGGTCACTGGTGACATTTCCTGAGCAAGCACAGCGAAAGAACTAAAACTAACCTGATTTTAAGTGGCTCAACCTCTTCAACCCATTTCAGTAAACGGAGAGCTTCTGAGAAAACCTTGCCCCAGCCCACCCACCCCACACTGAACAAACCCCAGACATTAGGTAGGCTGGTCCCTCTGATGACCTTTCTCCTCCCTTTTCCCACTCACACAAGGTTTTACTCTTCATTGATTTTGTGAATTCCTGAAGTGCCCTGTTCTTGATGGCCCCGAGGACAAAAACGCTGCCGTGGGCTATGGCTGGAACAGTGACCAAGGGTGAAGGTATCAGAGACTTGGCTGCTCTTCCCTGGACATCTCCAGCCTAAGACACACATGAGTAACAACATTATTCGTTCAGAACAAAAGAGGCCTTGTACACTTTAAGGTTTACACCTCACTGATCTTTCTGGATGCTTCCCTGTTCATGGGAAGTAAATTACAGCACAAGGACTGGGCTGCAGGGAGAACTTGGCACGTGCCATGCTCAGATGGCAGGTTCTCCTGCCAGTCTGCAACCCCCCAAGGTAAACAGAGATCAGTCCCAGTCTGGAAGGAGGATTTTTTGGGTATTTTGTTGGGTTTTGTTCTGTTTTGTTTTGTTTTTTAATGACAATCTCTTCTTTCATTTTAGGATGCTACAACAAAGAGGAAAATAAAATCTGGTTTTGTATCTTGAGCGTTCCAAATGTATTGGATTTTTTGGTTAAACTTGAAATTTTGTGGATGGAGCCTGTGGACAATTTTATTAGATAGATACTGAATCAATCTTCTGGTACAAGCTAGTCTTCCTTACAGAAGCATGAAAAGAAGGAGAAAGGAAGGGCCAAGTTGGCTATGTTGGAAATATATTACAGGAAGGCTAAAACTAAGATGAAAATAAAAAACAAAACAGCCCTCCCTCTCCAGAGAATCTGAAAAGAAAGAAACACAAAGTACTGATTGTTGGTCTGTCCTTCCCAAAGCACCTCTGTTTGCCAACATATCAGTGTTCCAGAAGTAAATGCTCTCATCTTTTCCCAGCTGGGGATTTTCCGTCTCTCCAGGCCTGTTCACTCCCACTTAGTCACAGATGTAAAGATGGACTAGAGATGTCTGACACATTTGTCTAGTTTTCTAGAAATTACTAGGAAGCACAAGGGCCCTTTTTCAGAAATGGCCTTCACAGCAGAGGTCAGTTTGAAGGTGTATTAACAGTCAGGGATACTCCAAGAGATGATCTCCTGAATGTGAAAGAAAAAAAATTAAAAAAATTTAATCTGAAAACCTAAAATCCACAAGCTATGTGTGTGTGTAGCACTTTCTTTGTGAAGAGTAAATCATGTATTTTAATTTTGACCTCTTTGAATATTTCACATTTTCATTGTCATGGCAACTGCTGTTTTTCCTTTAGAAATATCAGCAATTCAAACCATAATTCCCTCCCTCTTTCTGGTTTCTCCCATATCTGGTATAATAATAATTGGGGATAATTTGCCCCAAAAGAACTCCAGTGAATTGTCTGTGATCCAACTGTAACAATGAGCTGAGACAGCGGGTACATGGGCACAAATGCCTAACGGGGTACTAGAGTAACTCTCCAAGTCAGAGATGGATTTTGGCAGGAGCCAGGAGTTCTCCAGGTGCAATCACAGCTGTTTGAGTTGGATTTTCTGTGTAAGCAACAGCACAGCCCAATTCTTTGCTTTTTGTGTGAACCCCAATGCCAAAGCTGTGTATATATATATATATATATATATATATATATATATATATATATATATAATAATCCCCAAAACATAAAACACCAGGAAAAAAAAAAACAAACCTACTGTCCTATATTAACTACCATAGTAAATCCCAAGTTCATAACTGGGTCTTATGGGGTTTAATCTTCATGGGCTGTTGCTGAAGGAGCACTCAGGTCCATCACCAGAAGTTGTGCTAATCAGACCCTCTTCTGGAATTCTGTGTTATGGAGCATGTGGGCTAAAGGCTCCTCTCACACCTCACTCGTGAGCATTTGGAGGGCAGCTTTAACTCTCAAATAGAAATATTAGTCCTTGAGTCATGTGAGATGGTTTGGGTCATGTGGGAGGGCAATATCCTGAAAGCTGAACTCTGCCCAGGGCTGCAAACCTACTTGTGTACAGCCAAGAGGAGAATTCTGTAAACTCAAAAATAGAACCTTTAAAAGAGTATATCTTGCAGTGAAAAATGTAGCAGATTAATAAGAAATATGAGTAGCATTTTGCTTCTTTGGTGACTCCTTATTCATAATAATTCTTTAGATATGGAGCAAACAGTTCCACAAGTACAGGATTTAATAAAGCCTAATGATTTTTAGTGGAGACGTGTCTGGTTGCTGGATTCACTCTGTTTCTTTAAGGTGAAAACACGGACAGCAGCTACTTCTCCAGGAAGCTTTTCCTGGTCTAGGGACACTCCTAATGCCTCTCCCCTGTGTAAATTATCTGATGTCTAATGGTGACAGACGCGTACACACATACACAGACTGTGATTGCATAAGCCTGGCTTCCTGAGCAAACCATGCTGAAAGAACCCCTCAAGAATGCTAATCAGAATTTCAGACCTTCAAATACCACATGAAGTAACGCAGCTATTGCTTGTCTGGCAAGGTTGCAAAACATCTATACATAGGTCCCATATAGGTGTGCATGTAGAGTTTATAGATAGATGTGCATATATTTGTGTACATATCTATATCTGCAGAGTTTCCATGTGCTAGAAACTCCCTTCTTCAGGCAGCGCATTATTGGTTTTGTTGCCTGTGCAACTGTGAATGAGTATTAATTTGAGATGACTCAGTTTGCTGCATGATTCATCCCAAAAGTGAAAGGGGGCAGATTGTGTGGAATCTCATTTCCCCATAATACAGCCTGGGGTAAATGGGCCCTGGACACCCACATATTTAGAAATCTGACATACCTGTGAAACTTTTTTTCACTGCTCTGATGAATATGGAGACACCAGTGTGAGTTTTATACACTCTGCTCATCAGGCCAATGTATAGAAACTTGCTGAGCTGAGACATAAATATGGTCTAATCATCAAATGTGGATTCAGGTCTCCCCTGCTGAGCAGGTAACAGTCTAAAGTGTTTAAACTGATACCTGCCCAGCATGTGGTATCTTAATCAGCATCACATTCCTGCACTTCCTCCCTCAATTTGGTCTACAGAGACAATGACCTCAGGAAGACAATTTTATTTTAGTGTTCGAATTTGTCTATATGAATATATTTTTAACTCATGCACTGCCTGGTGGATAAGCTTTGTATCCTCTGTACAAAAGAAAAGGTCACTCATACCTAGAGAATTATAAAGAGGTCATCAGATGGAAAGTGGAAAATTGAGAACCTTAATGAGCAATTTAAGAGATTTTTATTTTTTTTTTCCCAGTTTTTACAATTTTAAACCAAAATCAGAAGTTGGGTTGACATGGAACCAGAAGTTCCAGGCAGGAGCAGCTCATCCCTGAGGATGCTATCTCCTCATCTGACACACAGGCAGAGGCGCAGTGTCCGGGATCTGCCAACACCTGCATATGCCATCATCCTTCTTCCTGGGCAGCTCCAGCTAGAAGGGAAAATTTGTTTTTTCCCACTTCTGCTCAGCTCCTTCTGGGATTTGGTGTATATGAACTTCAAAAATCAGTGCAGTAGTGTCTTTTTGAATTCTAGTTTATTGTGGTTAGGGACAGATTTCCTTCGAGGAGGCCTGGCGTCATATTGCTCAGAGGCGGGGACCAAACTCCCTGAAAACCACGGAATTCATATACGTCTGGAGCAACCCAATTGCATCCAGGTTTTTGGACAGGCTGGCAGATTAGGAAGGGCTGTGAAAGTTTCGATACCTGACTCCAGCCCTGAGCATCCTCTATCCACACCTCACCCTGGAGGCTCCCACCACATTCCCTCGCTCCTGCCCTGTGAGCCGCTTGGTCCCTTGCCCTTCCCACAAACCGTGGTCGGAGAGACACCCAGTGTCCCCTTGCAGGCAGGAGAGCTCCTGGAAGAGCACAGCGAGTCTCCCTGGCGCCTTGGCCTTATTTCCCACTTTCACAGAGCCGGGTGGCAGCCGGAGCAGCAGCAGCAGCAGCAGAGCTTATCTCCAGCTCCCAGCACTTCCCCCGGCGTGCGTGTGGGAGCCGGCGTGCCACGGCCTTCCAGCGGCAGGGGGGAGAACCGCGGCCGGGCCAACAGGAAAAGCTCCCTCGCCGTGCGCCGCATGCCCCGGGCCCGCAATCGGGCGGCTGCAGGGATTTCCCGTCCTTTCCGCCCGGGCGGCTGCAAGGCCGCGCCATCTCTTCCTGCGAGGCCGGCGAGGCGTCGGCAGCGCCCGCTGGGCCTCAGGAAGCCGCCGGCCATGAGCGAGCGGCGGGCGGGCGGGCAGGCGGGGGCGAGGAGGTGACACTGGCCAAAAAAAGGCCATTTGTTTGGTGGCCGCCACGCCGACACGCGCTGGCCGGGCCGGAGGAAAACAAAAGCGGGATGTCTGCTTCGGAAAAGGCAGGAAATGGAGCGGCACGGGGGGACGGAGAGACCTATTGGGACTGGGTTGGGGCTTCTCTCTTAACCTATTGTTTCGTTATGTATTAAAAAAGAAAAAAAAAAAAAAAGAGAAAAAAAGAGAGAGAGAGAGAAAAAAAAAAAAGAAAATAAATTGAACACATCCTGTGACCTCTTATCAAGCCATCGGGAAGAAAAACAAACAGCTCATTCATCTAAAGACTCCGGGTGTTTTTGATGTGACTGCTGGACTCGTTAAATCTGTCAGGCCAGACAGGGACAGAGGGGTCGGGACCGGCACCCTCCCCTTGCTTTTTATGACTTTTGGGCCAGGCAGGAGCTGTTTGTTTGCCAGGGTTTCTATAAACAGCATTAGGCATTTCCCAGCTGGCTCTGGCCCCCAGGGCCTCGCTCCCTGTGTGCAGGAAGTCTTTCATTCCCCTCTTATCTGCAAACCAGAAGATTTTGATGGCTGATGGTTCTGCTTCATGTCCCCTCCCTTTTTTTGGCCATACACCTATAATTTTCCACTTCTCTTCTTCCAAAGAATGTGACATTTGAGGGATTTGAGCCACTGCTTTATTTAGCTCTCACCCATGGTATTATTATTCCTTTTAATTATTCTTTTATGACTTCTGTACTCGTGAAGAAGTGGCCTTTATGCTCTAAAGTGCTTCAAATCTGACCTATCAAAGCTTCAGTGAGTCCTGGTTCACAAACCATCCACATAAACTTGTTTACATCATGCCTATAAAAAAAGCTGTATTCACTTCTCAGATCTTTGGCTGAGCTGTTAGATTTTTAAAACCAGGGAGGGTCATCTGGTCGCCTATGCCAAGCGGCTTTATAATTCCAGTCCTAGTATTTCACTCATTTCCCACCGTAGTGGGGCTAATAAATCATTTTTTGCTAAGCGATATCATTCAGAAGGGCACCCACTCCTGATCTGAGGGCTTCCAGAAGTGGAGAACCCACTACATCCAGCAGCAGCCTGGGTCATTCAGCTTAAGCAAAGTACTTAAAATATCTTTTGAGCAGAAACTGGAGTGCAGTTCTGACCCGTGATGCAATGCTGTGTACAGGGTCTTTTCCAGCCTGAGAAGAGCACAGTTAAGTGAGTAAGAACATAGTAAGGAGTCATTATCTGATTCAACCAGCTTAAGCCTAAGGAAAACTGAAATTACCAGAGATACATCCCTTTTATTTTTGTGGTGTGCAGCCTGGCTGGTGGCTTGCACTGGCCTCACTTGAAGTCTCTCCAATAATAGCCATAGGAAGGGAATGGACAAGTATTACTGAAATTTCAGGGAACGTCCTTTGAGTATAAATGTGAGAACTGTGACTCCAGCAGCTTGGAGGAAGGGAAATTGTCCATCCCCAAAGTCTTTCATGAGAAAGGACAACGTGTTTTTACTAGTATATGTCTGAGAGGAAAGCCAGGAATTCTCAACAGTTTTACTCCTTGGCCTGCTCCAGGTGGGTGGTAGGAATTTGGACTGTGCTGACTTGGTTCAGTGCCAGAAAATCCCACAACCATAATATCTCCATGACATAGCCAGTCCACTGAATAATTAAAACATCAGCAGGTGCCTCGAAAAGGTTTCACAAGTGTAGACTCTCTTGGTACTAACACAGATTTAAAATTTTCGGCAGAGATAACAATTCCTACAGCAAATTTAAATGAAACTTACAAGTATCTACCTGAAAACTGGACCATGGCATAGTTCAGATAATTTCTTTAGGTGCATCACTGCTGCTAGTGTTTCATTTTCTAGAAAGCAGGACATGGTAAAGTGCAATGATATATCATTGTGAAACACTGTTTGGAAGCTCACTTGACCTTTCAGTCTTGGTACTTTCCATATTAATCCCATGCTGCATAAATTATAAGAGGGAAGATAAATATTTAGTTTCTTACTGTTCTGAACAAAGTCCCACAATGTTTTCTTTGCTGGCTGGAGCAATTCAGAGCAACCAGGAAGGAGGAAGGCAGCCTGGTTGTCTTCCCAGGATACTGGTAACACAGACTGCACATCTAATTGCAAAAACAGAGAGTAAGGAATGGAATTGCAGGCAGGTTTTTTTTCAGATTTTCAGAGAGACATAAATACAAGAGAGTGGAGGAAGAAAGGGAAGTAGAAGACTAAGGAAAACTACTTTATCCAATTCACTGACACTATAGTACCTAAATTTGCTGTTGATTTATGGAAAAGCTTTCAAAGCCCCCTCCCTCAAATTAATATTCAGTACAAATTACTCTCAGAGGCTTTGAATATTTCCCCACAAAGCACTTCAGAAAAGAAAAACCAAAATATCCTTCAAAGTCAAAACATACAGCTCAGAATCTGATTTTTCTTTTTTCTCTGATTTATCAGCCTAAATTAAGACTGTTTGGTATGAAAATTTTGCCCAAAGGATTTAGATATATGTAAGCAATTTTTCTCTTATTCCCACCATAGTGTTGGAGTCAAAAGCATTTCAAGAACTTCTTCAAGTTGCCCAGTAGGTCTAATGGTTAACTCAAACCAATTACCCTGAGTAACATCAGTGCTTTCTTTAACTAATTTGTCCTTGGCTGTCTTCAGTGAACTAAATCCGTGTACTCAAGTCTCTTGCAAGTTCCCATGAAGTTTAGATCCAGTTTTTGGCTTCAGCAGATGCAGAAATTGAACAGTGCAGGGACCAAGTTAAATCACTATTGCAGATGAGTGTAATCTACAGGGGAAGAGGTCAGGGGTGGGTCTTTATACATATAATGTTGGTATCACTTGTGAAAGTGGAGGGACAGGTTAAAGCACAGAAATGAGAAAGTTGGGAGACAGCTGATTAAAAACTAATAATTTGTATTTCTAAGAAGTTTGAAACTCTTTCATTGTCTCTAGGGTTTTGTTTTGTTTTTTAAATCTTCTTGGCAACTTAAAAAGCTGATGTTGTAGGCTTCTTAGCTTCCAGATTCTAAAAGAATTGACACACATCAAATAAGCAATCACTTTTTGTATGGAGCAGACTTGGAATTAGTAAGGTGTGTTCATCTGCTGAGTTGCATGGCCTCTTGCAAACTGTTCATTTCACTAAACTGACAATATACTGGTGGTCCTGAGGCAAAAAGGACTTCCAGAGCCTTTAGAGGGAGTCCTATACAAGGAGTAACTGTGAAACTCTTGAAGTCTATCTTATCCCCTCATCGAGTGTTAATGGGATTTGTATTGATTCATTGATGGGAGATTACACTCCTTAGTGTCTTTGTCATTAATACTTATTGGTAAAATGTACAACATGTGGAAGGTCAATATCTCATCCATATCCTTTCTTTTTTTTTCTAATTTGGTTTCTTGTAGTTGGAAAAGGGGCTCCAAGATAACAGCCAAGTGCAACAGGGGTTATTAAAGAGGCCCCAGCTACCAGTAGACAAGAGGAAATCTTTAAACACTGATTTTCACAAGCAGATTGACTCCACTTCTTCCTATACATACAGTACCAGAATGATAAAAAAAAAAAAAAGACAAATATTTATACATATGGCTAATGAGAACACCTGGCATAGCAGGCAAACAAGCTAACAGGAAGGAGATGGAATGGATGTGGATCTCACAGTGTGTATTGCATCCCAAGCAGCTTTTTTTCCTCCACTGATGTCACCTTCAAAGAGCCTTTTGCTCCAGAGAACGAACGTGCTGGAGCTGCTGCCCTTGAAAACAGTTGGGTTCCCACTCTACCTCAGGGCAAAAGCGAAAGCCACCCCCCCTTTGGAGGAGGCTCGTTAAAACCTTCAGGTGGCAGTGCCTTTGCAGGGATGTTGAGCAGGCTGGTGATGGCATTTGGACAGAGGCATTTGTCTCCCAGGACCTGGGCTGGCACCACCAATTTATCTCATGCTGACCACAAAACAACCATCACCTGATAAAGACTTCTGTTTATTGCCAGTGACTGGTGAACCTCTGGAGGTTTGCTTGGGACAAATACCAATTCAGCTGCCAAACCTTATCTAAACCATCTGAACCTCTCATGTCTAAAAGAATTGGGCTGGAAATCTCATCAGATAAGGATTTACTCTGTGATTGACCCTAGTTATTGCTTCCAGATGGGTTGGACTTACTGACATAACTGCCCCTTTTGCTCGGTATTTGGTGTGTCCAATTCTGGCTTAGAACATGGGAAAAAAGTATAATTGATAAAAAAAATGCATGTGTATTTTATATTGTGTAAATTTTGATTTTTCTTCATTTTTTATCCTCCAGTCTCCGTTTCCTAATTGTTCCTGAACTGTAGAGAAATCTGTACTTTTTCAGCAGAGAGCCCTCTGATTTCAATGAAACCTTTATTGTCCTGCCTTATTTTGGTAAGCCATAATAAAACTAGATAATCAGAAAGGGTGGGAGATGGTCATATTACCTCCTTCAGGAGAGATGCTGAATGAAAAGCCAGTATAAATACAGATAACTGAACTTCCTCTCTGTACTTTCATTCTTTTTTTTTCTCCTTACATGAAGAATTCAGATAAATAAAGCATTTGTTGAGAGATGTTCCCAAATCCGTTTCTAAAACTTTCCTTTGTTTATTTACATTTTTACAGTGTACTCACATTTTTTAAGTGTAATGTTCCATTCAGCCAACAAGTCTTCCAGCCCCCCCAACTTTTTGGTTTTCTGACATTCTGAGAAATTGTTTTCTGATGTTGATTGACATCAGTGCCCACCTCCTTGGCCAGACTTTTTCTGATCAAGATGAAAACTGAAAATTCCTTTATTGTACTCTTATGGAACAAACCAAAGGCTACTGTAGCAGTAAAGAAGCAACCAGAAAGACAATATCATTGGTATGAGGAAGGAAAAGTCTGGCACTGACAATGGGCCAGGAATCTCTGAGAATGAAAAACTTGAACTTTACTTGAGAAGTGCAGGATACAGACAGGAAATAAGGTTGTTCAGGTGGGTTTTTAGTATCAAGCCATTGCTTGTTAGGGGGCTGGCAGATGCCAGAGGGATTGGGATAAAAAGAGAACAGAAGTTGGTAGGTTTGAAAAGTGCATCTAGCAAATGAGAAGACAAAATGTCCATTACTGTAAATCTGTGATATGTCCACAAGCACCATCAGATTTTGATGGTGCAGCATCTTCATGCAGGGTCATCTAGTCATTAGGAAGGGAGGAATTCCCAACTGACTACAGGTCAATGGTTCCCTAATTCTCTAGCCTGTCTCTGACAGTGCCAATTTTGAAAGATGAGCCATGGAGTAGTTTCCCAAGGGAAGCAGTGGAAGTCCCATGTCAGGGGACTTTTACAACTAGACCAGACAAAACACTAGAAAATGTACTGTAGCTGTAGCGAGCAATTGTGCATCAGCAGGGAGATGGGTTGAATGATCTAATATGGCTCTTCCATCTGCAATTCCTGTGAGTCTATGAATCACATTTCTGTGTGGCAATGCAGCCGAGTAAATACAGTGCAGAGCAGTAGCAGCAGCTATCTTGGTATCTCTGTAACAGTAACATGAGTAAATTAGGCAGACAAATTCCAAAACGGGATATATTTGAGTCTCCAGTTCTAAATCCATCTGTTCAAACTGGCTATAGCACAGTATGCAACTGCTAATTCCTAAGTGGTTCAGGCTGGATAACAAGGTATTTTGTGTCAGGTATGCTATTAGCAAAGAACTAACCCATTATTTGTTCCTGTTTTGTTGTACAGAGGTAGTGCTCCCTAACTGGGCACATTTTGGATTAATACAAAGACTGGCCAAGCTATCTATAGCTTCTGTGAATTTTAACTGTAACCATATGGAAGGATCTTGCAAAAGTAGACTATAAAAATTGAAAATATGTCAGTTTAAGATGCAAAGTGTCTTCTCACTGGGAAAGCAAGGGTGGAAGGATTGAAACATCTTATTACCAGACAAATGTGCTCAAGTTTTATCCTGGTCCTGTGCCTAGATGATCCAGACAGAAATGAATTCATGGACAGTTGGGTGGGTGTCAAAGCTGACCATATGTCAGACAAACCAAACATTTCTTCTGTGCATCCAACCAAGTCCAGTGGGTCAACTAGGTTTAGAAAAACTCTAAATTTGTTGACTGATTTGGGAAAGGGAAGTATCAAACACATCAAACTCCACTGTCAACAGAAATCACCACTGAATAGGATTACATGGAACAAATTTTCAAGCTACTTCTGTGGAATTAAGGGCCGTATACAGAGATCTTACACAGATGTTATACAGTTGGCAAAAAAGTCCAGTGTTTCATTGATTACTTCACAGGAGAAATTTTCTAGCAGCCAGGAAGATACTTTGTCATAAATCAACAGGAAAGGAAGTGTTTATGACTTTTCTTGTTCTCTTTATTCTGGTTGCAAAATCCTGCAATCCCAGCCACCAAAAGCTTATGTTTCTCATTACTGCTTAGTCCATTGCTTCACAGCCATGATCTTTCCACAGCCCTTCTTAACTATCTTCATTAGGTATTACTCCATTTCCTAGGATTGTAGCACGATGTTTCTGCCACACCCGTGGGATCATATTTGATGACTTGGTGTTCCCAAAAAGTCTGTTTCCCTTACCTGGCTTCTGAGAGTGCAAGAAGGTCACCACCTCCTGAGCATCACTTCTAATGGGGGAGGCTGCAGCACCAAGAGCACATCCAAACCCAGGGGATGGACAATTATATGGGACAGCATTTGAGACCAAATACATATATTTTTTGTGTGTGAGTAGCTCAGCCACCTCATGGAATATCCAGGTTTTTAGTTCTCAACAGGCCTCCTGGAGTACCATGACTATTCATAAAGATACTGAAGAACTCAGTTTCATGACATCTAGACCTGGTGATTTATTCATTCTGAAGTGCAGCATCATTTCTTCACTATTCTTCATTCATTTTTCCGTCATTTAAAAAGTTTCATTCACCCAGTCATAAATAAGTGAGTAAATAAATAAATAACCAATTCCACACCTTCGTGGAGAATGAAATTGAACTGTTTATAAATAAACCATAAGCTGAAATGCCTTTGCATAAAGTGTTTCATAAACACATAGGAAAAGAAAAATTGGGAAAAAAACCCATCTTTGTATTTTTCACTGGGAAAATGAAAACTGTTTTCAGGTAGGAGAAATATTTGCACTTTCCTCCTGTATTTTTGAACTGGCTTGGTATAAAATCCATTGCCAGAAAATGCTGAAATTGGTAACACGTTACTGCTTGAATGAAATAGTTAAAAAGTTTTTCTGCTAATACTTAAAAAAAAGGCTTGAGCTTGTTTATTACTGTTAAAGGAGAATGTCTTCCTGTATCTGTCTTAAGGTTTGGCACCTGATCTGGACAAATCAGCCAAATCCCCTTGACAGTCAAAGGAAAGAAACAGGCTCCGTTCCAGCCCAGCCCAAGGAAGACATCTGCAGTAGGTGCTATGAAGAGCTAAGAAGAGACAACCTGGACAAGTAGCTTTGACATCTAAATTTTGGCTGGTTAAAGCTGGATTAGATGAATTCCCCCATAAGGTCCTCTCAAACTAAGAGAACTTTTGTTTCCCGTGCTATTTACAGCTGTTACCCAATGGCCAAAGGACTTACAGATATCAGATGAACTATATCAGTATAAACCCAGTAATTACAAAATGCAGAAACTTTGACACAGCTGTAGAATGAATGCCAGCATTTAATAATTGGATGTGTACATTTACACTATATCTGTTTTGTACCTGGATTTACAGGAAAGGAACCTACAGTTACAACAAGCAAAGTGCTTATATGAATTCAGTGCAAAATAGACTGAAACAAAACTCAGGAAGGATTATTATTACCTGTAGGTTTTGGGATTAAGCAAGGCGCTCACTGAGAGGTTTGTACTGCAATATAGCCCCCAAACTTAAATGTTGTGACATTAGCAAGTACCTTATAATTAAAGTATGTTGCCATTTCACCAGGCTTTCATTTATAGAATAAAGTGCAAATTCTATTCTCTGTGAACTTTAGATACATCCAACTTTTTTCTTTGTTCTTTTCTTTAAAGCTTTGCAACAAATGCATCTCCATATGCTTATATTAGTTAATCTAGTATTAAACATATTGGCTGCGCAAAATGTTGGCATGCATTAATAAATGTTTTCATTTTTTTATTCTTTTTTTTCCCCCCCCTTACTTTAAATTCTTCCTTTGACTACACAAGCAACAGCTGTCTAGCTTCCTGTTCAGTACTGGATCTAATGCCTCTACAGAAATCTAGGTCAAAACACTTGGAATGCATGAATATCAAACAGAGTTTTCAAAACAGCAAATGAATACATCTTTAACTGGTGACATTTTCCTGTAGCATATGGCTGCAAGCTCAGGGGACTGCATGCTTTTTTGATGAATATGTTCCGTCAAAAACTAAGGAATGGCAGTGGGCTTATATCACCTTCTGTTTTGCCTTATGAAATGATAATACAAACTCATAAATGGATACTACTATCACAAGACTCCTGCCTTTTGTCCAATCCCAAAGTAGTACAAGGCCTACTGGTTAAGAGCCTCACTCTTTGGTCATGTTAAAGTATGAAAGATAACTGTCAAAGATGCATTTTTGTAAAGCACTTGCCCATGTCACCGAGGGCATAAGATTACCTGCATTTCCATACGAGTGGAAAACAGCAACATACGGTACCAGGAAAGAGGCACACATTAATTCTAGAATTCCACTAAGACATTAAACCCTGCTTATAATTTCTGCAGAAGAATGCCACGGTACAACAAAGGTAATATTAATATAGTTTAGCTTGACAACGCAATATGCAGGGAAAGTTGTACATTTTTAATGATAGAAATAAGAGAATAAGAGAATAAAGAAATGAACTAAAATTAAAGTGCTGGCATCTCAATAAACCCCATATCAACATAAAAGTGCCAGTCCAAAGAAAGCTGCTCTAACAAGCTTGTCTGCTCCTCTCTGAGAAGAAAGCATGGGTTTGGCAGCAACACCAGAGACTGTTGAATAATTAACCAACCACCAATTCTGACCAGTAGGAAAGGATGGAGTAATTATTTCTGGTCGTGTATTCATCTTCTCAAACAGGAAAAAAATATCCCTGTCTAATACCTCCTTAGGTTGACAAAACATGCAGAAAATCACCTAAATACTCTCAAACATTCCATAAGACCAAGGGTTGGCAATGCATGTCAGCTGGAAGCACACTGGCTCGCCTGTGGGATTTGCAGGGGGTTGTGCAGGGGTTTAGAACAGGAGTGTGGCCAAGGTCTCTGCAGGTCCTGACCTCCAATACCCTGTGAGATACAGTGGGGCAAACAAATACTGAATTCAGGTTCTGTTCAAAGCAGCCAACAGGTTTTTTTCTGGATTGACACTCAAGGAGAAAATGTGAGAACTGAACCCACCTAGATAAGCTCTGATCATACAAAACTGTTTTCATAGGAAAGATTTAAAAAAACTGTGATATAAAGGCTGTGTGCTGCTGAGTATATATCAGGGCTTCTCCTGTATTTTGAAGTTCCTTTTCAGTTATGTAGACTTCCCCCACTTTCTGCCCTTCTTCATCTCCCAAGTGCCATATTAAAACAATCCAGGATCTAAATTTCACTGTTCCTCTCTGATACTTCACTAGTTTCACACCACCTTGCTGGCTCAGCTTGTAGCTCAAGGCAAAGACTGAAGAAATAGAGTCTGAAAGGGAAAAGAAAAAAAAAACCAACCAAAAAACAGAATTCAGTCGCTTTTGAGTTGTTTTTTTAACATTTTGTTAACAAAGCCAGTTCACTAAAAGATGGATGGATGAACAAAGGAAGTGATCAAATAAAGAATGATTGACATTAGCCTCCTATGCACTCATCACAGTTTATAGGAAATATATCTGTTTTCAAAGCTATTTAAGATAGGTGCTTTATATATATTTTGCCAAAAAAAAAAAAAAAAAAATTGGTTAAATAAAAAATACAAATCCTTTTGAAATAGATAGTTTTATTTCCCTGCATTTTTCTTCTATTTCTAAGTGCAGCTTTGGAAAGATACAGTATTTTTTTTTTTCGTCCCTTTGCTTCCTTTGCTGTCTTTTATATATCTTATTGTCACTTAGGTGAAACTTCACTACTTTTAACCCTACAAAGGGAACAGCATGTATTGAACCTTCACACTTTGAGCAAGTGTACTTGTTATAAACATCCCTATCAGCATAATATTTATGGTGGGGGTAAACTGATTAAACTATGGATGTAGTCACTGGTGACCCCTTCTTTATGTCACCCAGTGGTCCACTTAATATCTTCTCCCTAGCTGAGAAATATTAACAATTCATCCCGTGTTATCCATTTGAATGACTCTTCTTTATTTCAGCAAAATGAAAAATAAGGGCATTTTCACAATGCCTTTCTGAGAAGTTGGATGACATATTTTTAAAACATTCTTTCCAGTTATGAGACTTTAATTTTTTATTGTTGCAATGGTTTAACATAGGCACCTTTTTTTCTCTTAGGAAAGTAGTCAAATTTAAATTCGCTTGATGTTGGGTAAATGAACCAAAATGACTGGTTGGTACAGGACATGAAGTAAGAAATTAAACTATTTCATTTTGAAGATGAAGACATATTTTCTCTGAAATCAACAGAAAAAAATAGTCCAATTTGGTTGTACTTTTAGTTCTAAAATTCCTTTATTTACATTAAACAGAAGGACTAGTATCAATACAGTTATGGGAAAAAGAGAGCCAACAGAGCCACACAGCCAACTGAGCAGGGACAGTAATGTTTGAGCTGTGAAAGCAAAGCTCATTTATGTTCTAAGCTTATTTTATTTTTCTTAAATCAACATTAAGAAGGAAAAGTTGAGATATTAATTACCCGTTTACTGCCAATGTAGCGGAAAATGTAATTTATAGACCACTTGCAAAAAAAGTGCTTGCTTAATTTAAGAACTCAAATTATTCAAATAACATTTTGAATTTGATTATTCGTATAATTGAAATGTTGCTTTCACAGCCTGAATTGCTTCTCTGAGTTACAACCTGAGCAACAGTTAACTAAGATCACACTCACTGTGGAGATTGTCACGAATGTGAGCAGGAAAGGGAGGGAGAATAAGCCAATGTGCAGCACTTACCTGGAAAAATTTATGGGCCAAGCATCAAGGTTTAATTGGAATTTGACATTTTCATAGGCTCTCTACACACAAAGTTGTTGCCCCGCCCTTAATTTTCCCATGTGGACTATATCAAATTAATTTAGTCCTGCAAATCTGCATTCCTGAAATGAGTGATGTGCAGAAGGCAGATTGTCTGTGTCTGAACTGTCTGTGCCTTCGATCAGGCATTGCCCACTGCCTTGTGACCAAGGTACAACCAAATTTATATTCTGGTTCACCAAGCCAAAAATTTTGGTACTGCAGCTGTATAGATGGTGAAACTGAAGTTTGTCCAGTACTTCTCTGAAATCTCTACAGTATATTGCCACTGAATACAGTCTAATGGAACATTAACACTGAAAGCAGGGATTTGTACTTCTGAAATTCTGACACGGATAATATGAAATGTATTTCCCTTTTCTGCAATGCCAACAAAAACAGGGCAGAATCAATACACCCAGATACAGGCTAGCTATTGACTAAAATCTTAATTTTGCTTAGGAAAGACACCTTTGAACTCAAAGACATCTGCCTATATCTTTGCAATTTCCTAAATAAGTGTTTCCTATCCCTAGTAAGAGGGGGAAGGAGATTAAATAGGATGAAGGACAAATGCAGCATTCCATACTTGGCACCTAAAACACTCATGGAAATAAACCTCTGAAGCACAGAGCACATGAGGCTTTAGTGAAACTGAAGAAGACCTACTTCATATTTCAAAACTGGATTAAGATATTTAAACAATCTTGCATCTGCACAGAACAGGTCTCAACTGGCCTGGTGCAAGGTTGATTTCGATGCACCTGGACTTAGTATCTCAGCTTTTCCAGGATTTAGAAAAGAGGTTCAAACAGATATAACAATAATTTTTAAATTCTGTACAGCAAATACATGTCAATTAGTTTTTACTTAATATAATAATAATAATAGTATATCCTTATCTATAATACATATAACATCATTAATAGTATAGGATATTATATTTATTTATTAGTTATAGATTGGATATATTCATTAACAGTAACTTATTATTCTTGGCACAATTTCTATTATATTATCCTCCTCTCTCTACCTGGCTGTTAGTGAAGACAGGGGATCCTCAGGAGAACCCAGAGCAGAAGCTCATGATAGGAACTACAGGAGAAAAACGTTAAGATCTTCTTCCCAACAAAGAAATAAGCTGAGAACATAAAAAGATTTCATAATGGAAGATATATCCACAAAATTTTCCCAATTCCCCTGTGTCTAGGTGAAGATGATAGTGCACATTCTTTAACCTGGGCAAGCAATATAAAACCCTTTCAATCTCAAAATGACTGAGAACTTCTTTTTTTTTTTTTTTTCTGAAAAATATAAACAATAAAAATTATTATTAAAACCCGAAGTTTACTCAAAAACACTTTGGAAGTGTTTATAGGCAAGCAAAAGTAAAATATTGTAATAAAAAGATGCCCCATATAGGTATTTTTTGCTTCTGTTATATATGACTAGGAATTCTCAGGAAAACATTAGTCCATTGTGAAAATGTTTTTGGCCCCTGATGTTGTTATTTCAAATCTAATGACATCCTGCTAAATCAAACAAATCAAAACAGACCCCAAACTGTGTGATTTTCAAAGGAGATGTGACGATTTGTGTCTCATTGGGTTTAAATACCTAACTTCATCAGACTCTAAAAATCCTATCCATAGTCAAAGACTTGGTATATAACAAGTTGGAAGGATTTTAAATGACAGATGAGCTTTCAGAATTATGGATGAAATTAAGTAGAGGCTTTTTTTTTTTTTTTCCCAAATTCTCAATGTCTCCAACAACTATGTGTCGTACTTTGCTGCCGAGAATATGAAACACTTGGACAGCCAATGGCACGATGTTTTCTGGGGTTTTTTTTCACACCCTTCTTTCCCAGCTTGTCTTTTCTTGTCTAGTCTTTTCTTTTCTAAACAAGTCTAATTCACTCTTCACATTTCAACTTCCCCATCCTCCAATCTTTATTATTCTTTCCTTCTAGTCAGCCTGCCTTTCAGCTAAGAAAAAGAGGGGTTAATAAAGCCATGATTAAGCTGTAAAAGGCTGACATTTAGATATCAAGTATGAATCAACAGCTGAAGTATTAGTGAAATGATTTTGTGATTTATTTTTTTTTTTTTCCTCTAACACGGGCACCCTGAGCTGCAAGCTCTTCTCTTAGGTTCCACTTTTCCAAGGTGCAAAGGGACAAATCACAAGTTGTGCCACTCCATCCATGGCCTTGCCCTGCTGCAAGCTTGCCAGCCAAGCCTCGATGACAAGAAAAAAAAAAAAAAAAAAAAAATCCGGATCTTTTTGCCCTTTTGAGAAACTAAAGGTGGAGTTATTAAACCCATCGGAGCAGCTTATCTCGGGAACATTTTGTTGGAGCTCGCAGGCAGCCAACTGAGGCGAGAGCCAAACTAGACAGAGAGAGACGGAGGAGAGGAGAGAGGCAGCACAGAGACCCCATTAGCGATTCCCCCGCCGCAGTCTGAGTGGCAGCTGGGAACAAGGCACTAACTGTTTGCCCGTTGCCCATTCTTGTGTTATTGGGGAAAATAAAAGTTCTTTTCTCTGAGAATCTTTGTACAATAAAACAACTCTCAGTCATTCGCGAGTCAGGGGAGAGGAGAAAAGGGCCTCAGTGTAAAGTGCTGCAAACTGGCACATTGTTTCCAGTCATTTTCTCACTATTCACATATAAGGGGAAAGAAGAGGGGGGAATAAAAAAAAAGGGCAGAGGGATGAGAAAGGAGGGGGAGGGAGGAGGGGCGGCTCAGGGTATCTTTTGACAGAAATGTCAGATGCGCGGGGCTGCCGGGGGAGGAGAGGGCCAAGTGTGTGTCTAAGGAGGGCAAGTTTTGCCTGAAAGTCTCCAGATGAACTCCTGGCCACACACTTCCCCCAGCCCTGACTCTTTGCCTGTCACCTTTTTCTCTCCTTGGCTAAGATGGGATAGAAACCAGCTTCTCTGAGACCTGGAGGTCGGAGTGCTCCAAATGCTGCTCTGCAGAGAAAGGACAAGACGGGCACTTCTCTCCCTCCCCTTGCTGCATTTCTCATGGTTTTCCTAATAACAGACACACTTAGCAATTTAATTAGCAGAAACTCTACAGAGCTGAAGGTCTGACTCCCGCACATGACATCTTCTATTTCCAGGGATCAACAGCATAATAAATAGCCACACAAAGGTTTTTAATGAAATCTTTTATTCAAGAGTCTGCATGAACTTGGCTTATATTAGGTGTTTCCACAATAATAATAATTAAAAAACCAAAGAGCCACATGACACTTGTCAGATGCACAAAGTAGGGCACAATAACTCCCTAAATTTCCCTAAAAATCAAAATTTTTCTACCACTTGGGTGAGCCTGCACCTGGAAGTCCTGACTGCAGGTTGTCTACCCAAAAGTTACATATGGATGTCTGAAATGTAGAGAAAAGCATTTTCTCAGCCTAAATTCAAGACCCTTCAAGTAATTGTGAAGTAACAACACAAGTGAATACAGGATTAGTGGCACTAAAACAAAGTTTCTGGTATTTCATTCATGATTCCTTTAAAGTAGGAAAGGCAAAAGCATCCTGAAAGGGACAATTTAAGTGTGAATCTAAAAGCAAGGAGAACTTAAAGGAATGATAAAGAAGTGGTAGGTAAGAGTAAGGCATGTCAGCAGGAGACATGGAAAATCAGTATTAGTTTGATGACTAATTTATTCTCATGCCAAGACCTGGATGTAGATCCAGTCTGAACAGAGGGGCTGCTGGATCTTTTGAACGTGCCCACATCAAGCCACCCCTTGGTCTGTGGGGTTTGTACCAGTGGGCGGCTGCACCTCCCCAAAACCTTCCACTTGGAAATCCCATGGATGATTATACACATCACGGAGTCCTCAGTGACTGTCCCGTGCCAGAGTGTCACTGTGTAACTAAAGTTACCGTGGGATTTTAATTCAGTAGAGGGAGCTGTGGGTGAGACTGATGCAGTTCCAGCCCAGGGAAGATTGATTGTGTTCATTCAGCCCCCACAGCCTGAAAATGCTCCCTATTTATTTTATTCAAGTTCTTGTTACAACACATCCCTGCGTTGCCAAGACTTTTTTTTTTTTTTTTCCACTAGCAAAAGTCCTTTCCTTTTCCCTTGTTCACTTCTGTGATACAATCAATCCCAAGAGCACTCTGGTATTTCACTCTGGTTTTGCCCCCTTAGTGCCAAATCTGTTTCACAATGTGTTACACCAGAGAAAGCTCAATATTTTAGAGAGCTCATAGAGACTTGGCTGCCACTGGTTTTGTATTTAAACATGATACTGGATCAGATACATCCCAACCTTTGGGATAGCCAGGACCTATCATCTGAGCAATTCAATCTAGCTTATCTCCAATACCTTGGCAAGCTTTTTTTTTTAAGTGGACTAGAGTTAAAAACAACATTTACAGTGATTTTGCATTATGATTGCAATGATTTCATAGCTTTGTGGCTGCCAGTGAAGCCCTACATAATGCTAGAGAAATAGTTTTATCACTTTAACTGTCATCCAGTAAAAATAAAAAATTATTGACCAGAGACTAAAGGATAAAGGAAGTTCAAATACTGGAGGAGAAGTTTGTGAGCCAGAACTGATCCAGCAGAAGCTAGAAGTACATTTGCACATAAGCTAGTAAATTATGCATTTGTCCCCTTAGTAAGTGTAAAAACTGCCAGTCCACTCAGCAAGCAGAGTGTATTACAAGTCAGGTGCTGTTTCCTCCAAAGCACCTCAGGAGCCTCTGTCTTTCCTACCTGTCCATGGAATTGGAAAGGTTTATTTGAACACAAGCTGCACACTCTATTAGGCCAGGGCTTTTATAGTTCACCTCTCAAGTCTCTGCTCAGAAAAAAAAAAAAAAAAAATTCTATTTCTCTTCATGGGCTCTAATCTTCTGAAAATAGCCTATTTTTCTCATTTCAAAATTGGGCTGAATAAATAACATTGTCATTAATGACCTTCATAAAGCTGTTGTACAAACTGAACTAAACCAAAAAGTAAAAAATGGCATGGGTGCAACAGTTTATTTGCACTACTTTTCCACTAGTTTCCATTTTTTCCTTTCCCCTTACTTCACATCTATCAAGACTGATAGACAACACAGACACACTCACTAGCTCTGTGGGTTCAAGACAGTGATAACAGTTGTCAACAAAAAATTGCGGAGTAATGGTACATGTAAGGACACCCTGTCAACTGGTACTGCTTTTTGTCGTGTTCAAATTTGGAAAAAACTGCTTTGACACTGAATTTCCTTGGTAATGTTCCTGTGCTGCTCCTAACCCCTTCATGAGCTAGAAATGAGTTTTGGAGCAGTGGAGACAGTGGCAGAGAGAGCATTGTGCTCCAACTCCGCAGCTGGAGGTGGATCTGCCTCTCTTTAGGTAAGTAGGACAGGTCAAGCACATGTTCAGAAAATTTCATAAAGCTGCCTGTGGAGCAGAAACACTCATTGATAGTTTATCCTTGTTTAGGGCCTAATGAAAAATATCCTTTTTGTGATAGTCTACAGTGTATTTGAAATGGCTTTCTCCCATTAGCCCAGTGCACAACCACTTGCTTATGAGAGTTATGAGAAACCTTTGTGTTCATAGGCAATGGATTTAAATGTACTGGATGAACATCCACAGGGACTTATTCAGTCTAATTTTGGGCCACTAAAATGATCACCACTGTCATTACTGCTTATTATTATTATTATTATTATTATTACTATTATTTGTGTGTTGCTCTATCATGTTGTCAAAAGGCTTTAAAATGAGATAAATAGCAAATTTGAAAAACACTTTGAAATTAGCATGCAGCTACTACAAAAGTCTGTAAAACCTTATGGTCCTGTTAATGCAGTATTTTGTGGAAAATATCTTAAAACCATTTTTCTTGCAAGATGACGTGATGAGCACACAGGAGGTTCAAAATGAACCTTCAGGCATGGAGAATGAAAAAAAAAATACTTAGCCATTGGGCTGAGACACTAGAAGACTTTCCATTGTTAAATCTGTACCTGGTTCATACATATATTCAGCTATGTATCAGCATGACTTTCAGATATTATCTTATTATAATTACTACTTAAGCATTCACTATGTTATTTGAACCTGTAAAAAAATCTCTCCTTTTCCTGGGAATTTGGAGTGTAGAGAGAGTGAAATCCACTGGAGGTGTGGAGTCTGTGAGTAGAAACTCCTGGCTGCTGTCCCTGCTGCTGGTTTGGAAACCACTGTTTTATACTTAGTAATAATCTGCTTAGTAATAATCACCCTCATCCAGCAAAAGTAGTGGCTGTGCCTATTACTCCCATTATTTTATGCAGCAAGTACATTGCATGAAGGTGCAGATGATATACAATTTGTTGTGATTTTTTCTTTGCTGTCCCATCTTCCAACTAGTTAAAATTCAAAGGCCACAGATAAAATATGATGGAAATACCAAATTCGTCTTTTCAGTGTGAATTGCAGCAGGCAGAGTTTTCCAAAGGCCTTTGGATTCCAGCACAACTTCATGATTTCAGAGGCTTATAAATGACAGTAGCATTTTAACCTTAAAATGTGTCATGAAAATGAAATTGCAGAGTTTTCCCTGCAATTCTGACTTCAGAACATATGCTATATGGAATAACCTTCCAGTTCTAACTTCTTTGCTTTTAACAGTCACAATCAGAGCCGTGACTGAGGGAAGAAAATGTGTCAGTGCACCCTTGAGCAGAAAGTTGAGGAGCTTCATTGGAGTTCCCAATGAAAATATATGCCTAAAAGGAAATACAATATTTTATGCTATATGTAAATTATTTTTTATTAATGTGATATTCACATAAAAAGAATATTTATGATCGTGATCATCAAATTGTCAAAGTGGTTCAACCCTGTCTCCTTGTAGGTCTCCAGGAAGGTTTTCAAATTAGTTGCGTGTCATCTGAATGATTCTATAAACTCCAACTTTCAAGTGACTTTCATGAATATCACTACAAATGTAAGGATGCTGATGCTCTTTTGTCTAAACTCGACATCTGGAGCCAAAAGGACTCATTTAACTGAATGAAATGAAGAATTACTTTGCTGAAAAGCGGTTTTTGAAGGATCGTCCTTTGCCAACACTTATCCTTAAAGAAAAATAAGTGTACACAAGTACACATCGATGCAGCTCCCCAAATCTCTGAATAAACTCCTAACTCTCTGTGTACAGTGTTACTTGACAGAGCTATAGGGCTGCATAATTACCCCAACTCCCGCATCAGGCAGGGAAAGTTGGTGACATGTTGAGTGAAATGCTACACTGTGTTAATAACGGTTTTGAAAGAAATCAGAAAAGTTAATCATGTGTGGACACAGGGTTAAGAAGCAATGTAACAGACTATTAAGTTTAATATAGATATGTGATATAAGCATATGCAGACAGCCATTAGCATAAATTCACGTTACAGAAGAGCAGTGCAGCATCGTGCGCGGTGGATTTATTGCACACGCGGCGTGCGGGGCGGGCACCAGAACGAGGGAGAAATGGGTCAACAAATTCATAAGCAGGTCTTGAGTCAGATTGGCAGAACCAGGGCAAATGCAGCCAGGCTGCTTTTCAGTGGTTGTGTTGTCTCAGAGTGACTATCTATCAGGCAACAGTCAAATTGCTGGGCTGCTGTTTTCTATGGGTTTGAGCATGAAGACATCAAAGTCTGGAGTGCACATGAGGTCCTCTGCTTTGCATTCTTACTGTGTGATGAGGACAGCTCTCACAGATCAATTTCTGCTCCCTGGTTCTGTAATGGATATACTGACATATTCTGCAAAAGCAAAAAGTCTGATGCTGCTCACCAAGAATAAGAATTTCAGAAGCCTCCTTATATTTGTCCCATTTACCTGATTTCAGGATCCCTCATTCATACTGTATTGATTTTATCCAGTTACCAACAGAGATGAGTGAAGAACCTGTGACAAGTTCTGAGAATTTGCCTACTTTTTCTCTCCATAGAATGTCAAAAATGTTCATTACACAAATCCACTGAAGAATGCACCCCGTTTGCTAACTGCCTGCACTGCTATTTGACATTATCTAAATATAATATGTGGCTAAAACTGGCTCCTGCTAACTATTCCTTCTTGAAAATAATTGATTGCAGGCACATTTCTTGAAGATGACAAAAAAAAAAACAAACAAAACCAAACCAAACCAAAACAAAACCAAAAAACCACAAAAAACAAAACAAAAAACCCAAACAAACAAACAAAAAACCAACCAACCAAACAAACAAAAAACAACAAAAACCCAAAACAAAACAAACAAACAAAAAAAACAAACCAAAAAAACCCCCACAAAACAAAAAACAAAGAAGTTCAAAATTATTTACAGCTAAATTGGGAAAAATTAATTGTGTCATATCCAAAGAGACTGCAAGATGGAATAGCGGGAACTCCTAAAGTTTGTTTATAACAATCAGCATTTTCCCTCCTCCTCTCTGGTTAGTGCAATGCAGAGTAATTGGGAAGAGGCCACAACTGGACACTTTGGAGAACATTTATTGCATGTATAAATTCCACTGAACCTCTTGTCTTTCATAATCCCAGAAAGAGCTTTTACACTCAAGATTCTTCCTGCATTCTGTGCTCCTCCTAGCAATAAAAGCCCACAACAAAATAGTGGTAGGGTGTCTTCTCACAATACCTACAACTGTTTAATGTTATGAATCCTTAGAGTTATGCTACTCTTTCATCAACAAAAGGAAGGGTTACAACCTTCCCCAAGTACAGTGTTTTTATTGTATTTTGCCTTTGGGAATTGCCAGCCCAGTCTAATCTCTATCTAATGGTGTGTGAGGGAGAGTCTCCCATCAGCTCAAAGAGTCATTGATATTCAGGTGAGATCCAAGCTGTTTTCCAAAGTTTGATCATTCCTTCATCTTCAAGGGCTGTTTGGCATCTTATCACTCACATGTGAAATCAGGTCGAAAGGTGATTGTGCTTTGTCAACTTCAGCGTGGGTCCTGAATTCTGCTCAGCATATTTGCAAAATTATCCAGATTTCAGATTTTTAGCTGTGCTTAACATGGAGGAAATTGCAGCTTGTTTCATCAAATTACTCAGTTAAGACATTTTTCATCACTCCTGTAACCCCAGTGCCAAAGACTGAACATGTCAAAATTATCAGTAGTGCATTTTATTAGGACTGCTCCAAGAGGCAAATCTGAAATGAGTACAGGAGCCAATTTAGTGCTGAAATGTGAGCTTCCACTATGGAACACAAGTGTTTGGCTGGAAGAAAGTGGTTTTCATGGATGCAAAGTTGTTTGTAATGATTTTATGATATGTGGCCTTTCCTGCATAAAAGATTATTCTGGATCCTAGTGAGCTTTTGGGTTTTGAAACCTATTTGCTGTCTAAATGCTGATTTTACCACTGGAATTGAAAGGAAGAAGATGGAGATGATCTATCTGACTGAAAGGACACAAATTACTGGACAAACCAAGAAAGCTTGTGCTGATTTTATGAGGGTACCAAAGAGCAGTTTGAAGACAGTCTTCTATAGGGATGGAAATCCTGGAATGACTTTTGAAACTACTGCTGAGCTGCTGATTATAGATCACACACTAAAGATGATAACAGCAAAACACTGGGGTACTGAAATCACAGTTATCTCATGGATGAGGTGAGCATACAGGAGAAAAAGGCTTCCCATTTTTGAGGTGAAGGAGAGGAGAAAGAGTGGAATGATGAACATTCTCAGCCATTTGTTCTAGACATCTTGAAAAATGAGGAGAAAAGGGGAAGGGTTGAGAGAAAATGCAACCTTCACACTGGAACCAAATGCAGTATAACTACAGATTGATTTATACAGTGCAGATACTTTATGGACAATTTTAATGCTGAATTCTAGCTATGATCTTTAGAATATAGCATTTTCTTGCTCTCACTCTACTATATCACACTGAACATCTCCATTTCCCTCTACCATGCCAATCAATATTTCAGTAAGAAAAGAAGGTAGTTGATAAAACAAGGAAGATTTCCAGTGAAGTTCAGATGTAGGTTTCATAGGAAGAAAGCCCCAGCATTGTACTTGCCTTTGAGTGGCTGAAGAACTGAGCTAACTGCTCTATATTCCCAGCCTGGCTCCTTCCTCCCCACCTTAAATAAAAAAGCCCTCCCATCAGGCTTATTAGCATTCCAGTTCATCAAAGCAATTGTTAAATAAAAAAAATAAAAAAAAAAAGAGGGAAAAGAAAAAAGTTATTTCAGTGCTGACGGAAATTATTCTAACATTACATTTCAATAAAATGCCCCCTCCCCTGGTCCCTCTGTGTATAAGCAATCAATGGGTTAAGTTTAGATCACTAACGTATGTTCCATGACCCCAGAATGCTTCATCAAATGTACTCATTACCAACTGAGCAAGTGAATGAGTAGTTGTGAGCCGCAGTTTAAGCGCTGATGGGATTGTGTGTGAGCCCCAACGTGGCCGAGGTATTTAAATTTTGATTTTTGTAATGGGCTTTGACATGTTTCATTTCCTCCGAGGGAGCACTCAAGACCTCTGAAAGTAAATGTTGCTAAAAAGTCATCAAGGCAGAATATTAAAATGCCATCAAATGAAAATTTCACTAATGCAATCCGGCTAGGCCTTCAGGTACCCGAGCGAAAAGGGGAGTGTCAAAGGTCCCGCTTCTTTTAGTGAAACATTATTTGTTCCTCTTCACTGACTGTTTCTCCAAAATAAATTATTTAAAGTCTTATTTCGTTTTTCTCCTGGGCCTTTTAAAGTTCAACTACGCTGAGAGGGAATGTGGGGAGGGCTGCCGGGGGAAGGAGGTGTCATATGTGGAAATTTAACAAATTGCTGTGCATGCATCACGCGCTGGGAAGATTGGTTTACACTCGCTGGATGTCTGGAGCCTTGATACGGGCAGGGGACGGGCACTGACACGCTCTGGTACAGGACTTCAAACAAGCACAAGGGCAGAGACCCACATGTGTCACCACAGGATCACAGCTCAAGGACGGGGTTCAGCCTGGAAGATATTAAAGCACATTCCCCAGGAAACAGGAGGCATTGGAGAGCTGGTGAGCTCACCCAGCACCTTCCAGGGTTCCTCTCCTCCCCGGGAGACAAGACGCCGGTTGTAAATTTTTTGGACCTATTCCCCATTGAAATGGTAAAGCAAGAAGCATTCAGAGAAGAGTAATGAGGTGGTAGGAAAGCAATGTGGCGGTGGTGGGTGTAGGGATCTTTCTTTTCAGTGGAAGACAGAGCAAAGGCAAAAGGGCGCTGTGGATAAAAGAACTGGAGACTCTGGTTTCACTTCCACTTGTTTTATGCCCGTGTAAGTCTGTAACTCTCTGGCCATTCCTCCCGACTTACAACACTGGGCAAGACTTAAGCCCCTTGTTCCCAGGAATCTAGAGGCAAATCAGAAAAGAAAAATAACAAGACACTTTATTTAAAGAAGCGTCATCCTGCTGAGCTTCATTCAGACTTTACGAGAAGGATGAAACAGAGGCCCCCTGACCTCATGCAGAATCCCTTCCCGGCTGACTCCACCAAGGATATTGGGACAATGAACTCAGCCAGTGGAACAGGGAAGAGGAGAACTGCACCATCAGGCCAAACACTGATTGACCCAGTATAGGCAGGAGGCTTGCTACAGTCAAACTTCATAAAGCTGATTAACACATCTCTGCCTGATGCAGACACCACCAGGAAGAGGGCAGGCAGCAACTGTCAGGGGGACGAGCAACTATTAAAAGAGGGTTGAAAAACAAGAGTTTCCAAATGATTCATAACTACCCTTTGTAACCTTCTCACGGATGTTTGTTTCGAGTGAAGGGAGCGAGTGAGGTTGTTTTTTCCCATCTCTCAGCCATTTGTGTATGGCTCTTGACTTGATGTAAATTCTGTACAATGTAATTAATAAAAGTAAGAGAAAAAGATATCTGAAGCAATCTCCCCAGTGGTTCCCCAAGTCCAGGGGAAAAAAAAAATCCTCCCTGCACACCCACAAAGTAAGCAATCTCATTTCAAAACCCATTCTACCAGTTCCTGACATTGTCTGATTTCACATTAGCACAACGGATGGAAATGGCATTCAAGCTAATTATCTACAGGAGACTGAGCAAGAGGTTGAGGTGAGCTCCAAAAATTGAATAGGAAAAAGAAAAGAAACTAGAAAAACACAAAAAGCACTCTCCCAAAAAGCCCTGTTAAATCCTTTCCAAAAATTTCAAGGCAGAAAACAGAGGGTGTGATTTTTGGTAAATCCCCTGAAAACTGAGCCCAGCCTGGATGCCCGAGGAGAGAACCGGGCACTTTGTCACCAGGGGAGTTTTGGAGTTTACAAAGCATACACAAATACTTCCCACTTTTTGGGGGGGTGGATTTTGAAAACACCTGATTTGTGAGCCATCTGCCAAAGTTGTGGCTCAGATGTGTTTCATCTCGATTGGGATTAGGGTGAGTGATCCAAAAATGTGCGTCTCAATCTAAATGTTGCGGGTCACGTCCCACGACATTGGTACCTTGTCTCTGCTGGCATTCAGTATGCAAATGGGATGCAGCATGAAGCGATCCAACAGCAAGATGTGATTGGGAGGCAAAAGATAGGACAGCATGTTGGGGAAAGAGAGAGAAGTAGCAGGGTGCAGAAAAATGGGAATGAGAGATTGGGACAAAGTGGATACAAGGACTTGAAGGTTGCAGTGCTGGAGATGTGGAGATGTGAGAGTTGTTGGGAGAGTGTGGCTGGAAAATTATTCAGAGACTGGAGGGAACAATATCATATCCGAAGTGGTACCTCAGGGACAGAAACATGAAGTCAATGGGAATATTTTTCTGAGAAGAGAATAGACCTCAGACTGGGAGAAAAAGGGTTCTTTCTAAATAATGCTACTTCTTTTTCTACTTGCAAGGGCTTTTGTTTGCTTGTTTTCACAGTTTCAACTAGACTTGAACAACTAGAATTGCATTAAAACTAATATAGCCCCCCTTAGGACACCCAAGGTTGCTCAGAACCCAATCTATATTTTCTTCCAGGTCACTCTTAATTTCAATATATTTTGACATTTAAATTGAGAGCTCAAGATCTGATATGCAAAACCAAAGACTTGAAAAATAACAGAAATTACAGAAAAGACAATACTCATTTCTTCACACTTGGCAGTCATTTTCAGCAATAGTTACAGCTAGACAAATATTTTGGTTGTAAAAGCTTCTTTCAAAATGTCTTTTTGGTTTAAAAGCAAAGAAAAGAAAAAGTCAGACTGACCAAATTGTTTCTTTTGAAGAAGTCTAAGAAAAACTGCAATGTTTTGTTAATTTTCTTTTTCAACTTGAATCGCTCTGTTCTCAGTACACTTTAAGTTAATTAAAATTAAGACTTCCCAAGAATAAAATATTTCACTGTGGATTGTTTTTTTTCTTCAACTCACTGAGGCACTCAGGACATTAACAAAGGCTCTTTTTCAGCTGGACTTTAAACAGTCTATTTACAAAAAGAAAAAAATCACAAACAAGCTGAAAAATCAATTATTCACACAAATCTAGTATTGACCTTCTCTGTAAATTACTTAGCCATCCTGTTCTGCCCACAAATTCATATGTAAGTTACAGTGAAACCAAAGGAAATTGTGAATATGAATCTGGCTGTAACTAGAATGTTAAGCAAATCTTACAAGAAAACATATACTCAAAAAATAATCTAGCAGAGAAAACATGAGAACTAGCAAAAGAAGTTACATTTTCATTGCTTTTGAAGACAATTTTTGAAACTTCCAAAGTGTTCATTGGCAGTGAACAAGAAACCCCAAATTCCCTTCTGCTTCACAGATAACTCTTCTTTATGGTTTGTATTTTAAGATTAGATTGAAGGACTGAGAGCCTCTGCTCTCTGCTGATTTCTAGTGTGATTTTTAATATGCCCAGAAAACAACAGGGAGACGTCTGGAAGCACGATAGGATGAAGAAGCCTCGGAACAGGACAGGCAGCCTGCAGGTGAATTTTAACCTAGCTGATCCAAGCAGACATTTGACCTTTGCTAAAGCCTGGTAGTTCCCATCTTCAGAGTTTCAGTGTCACACCACATTCACTGGGATGATGGCAGAAGGGCAATGAGGGGTGCTCAAACTCCATCCATTCCTACAGCCCAGTTCTCTAGCTTTAAATTCCACATGCACTTGGAATTGCTTCGAATCTGAAACAGTTGGAAACCATTTGGGACTTTAAAGAGAATCTCTGTTTCAAAACCAATCAAAACTTTTTGTTGTTGTGAGGTTCTTGCTTCACGGCAAATGGCACAGGAAAGAAGCAAACCCTTCTAGAGACACCATTTATGGGGGAAAGACTTTCAGTTGTCACAGGGAGCATTTGACAACCTCCTTCTATAGCAGAAAATCCTCTGGCCCTTTTTTATCTAACTTGGCACAAGGCAGGTATGATGCTTACAGAATGCACTATGTTTACTTTAGTTTCTCTTCCAAAAACTCAATCAATAGTGCAGCCTCAGAGTCTTCTTTTGTAATTGGCAATTACAGCCTGGCTGCCTTGAGACCCAAATATCTTCATGTGTGTTACTCTATTTCCCGCACAGGCAGCTCAAAGCAGGGCAGCAGAGTGTGTGCATCAAGGAATGGGGTCAGCATTCTCTGTTTAAGCCACTGACTCCACACATGAACTTCCCTCACATTTTTTGCCTTTCTTTGACCTTCATGTGTCTAACTGGAAAATGACTTTTTGAAGAAAGAAGTGCTATTCATTGGAGAAGATTCCTGAACAGTAACAACAAAAGAAGAAGGGTTAATAAGGCCTTCCAAATTTTCCATTGGGACTTTTGACCTAAAGCTTGGAATCATGAAAGCTTGGGGTTTTTTTTTCCCCTCTCTGGTTGGGTCTCTGAATTTCATAGCAGAGTCTTACTGCAGTGTTATGTTCACCCATGCAGTTTGGGAAGCTGCTTCTGACTGACAGCTCCTGAAAGGCCCATAAAAAACACCATGTTGATTGCCTCAAAACAAAAGCCTTAGAGTCTCTTCTGATGAGCCTGCCTCCTCCACTTAATATCTGAGATCTGCTGAGGTGGGTTCTGGAAAGAAAATTATTCAGGAAGCACTAACAATGCACTTTAGTTTTCCTCTGGACCTACTTACTGCCGAAACACTCCCGGTTTGCTTCTGAGAAAACTACTTTCTGATTTAAAACTTAGCGCCTTGTCCAGGAGAAAGATGAAGATAAATAATTCTGTCTAATAATGAAAAAAATACTCAGCGTATTACTTGTACAAAAGAAATGTTATGGTGAACTCAGGTTTCTCTAGGTAAAGAGCCTTATTACATCCATCCTGCAAAAGCCTTCTGCTTTCAAAAGCAAAAAAAAAAGAAATCCCAAAACAAACCCCAAACCTGCAGCTGTTGTAAACCTTCATGTTTCGTAAAAAAGGAAATCCCAGATAAGCACATAGCTCTGATTACATAGACCAGTAGTTTCCAGAGTTCCCTTGTATTTATAATCTTTCAAGAGAAAAAAAAAAGATACAGAAGTTTTGTGTGTTAGGGAAAGGTGAATAAAGCCATGGTTAAATGTATAGCGGCTGTGAAAACAGAAGAAAAAAAAATAAAACAACAACATTTGGAATGAACCTGTAAGGGAGGGGTACCAGTATACTGGATGAATAAGCAGTTTATCATCACTTTGTCTGCAAAATTATATAAAACAGAAATTCACAGAAATGCCAGAAAAATAAAAAGCAGTAGTGAAATTCTTTCTTAAAATCATAAATGAAAACCAGGAGGACCCTTTAGCACTGGGGGATGGTGAGTCAGAGAGGAGGCGAGTAAAGAGTTTGGCAAAATAATGAACAGCTTAGAGAAGTTAAATCAAGGAATGATTTATCACTCTTCCCATAACCCAAGAACAATGAAGTGCATTTAAATTTGAGAAAGTAAACAGTTTCCTTGGTGTTGCTTTTTTACCCAGTGACTTATTAACCTATGAGATTCATTACCACAAAGCCTCTCTGGAGTCCAAAGCAAGATTGAAAAAGCCATTTGACATTTATTTTGATAATGACAAAAACTACTGTTCATTTTGAACATCTTCAGCACACTTTTTCCAAGGGGTTGGGATAAACCCTCGGGCTCCCTGGCAGAAATCTAAACTCTAATTATTGAGGGTCAGGAAGAAACTTCTTCTCCTGGCAGGTCATCCCAGAGTTGCCCACTAGAGGGTCTCCAGGGTGTTCCTTGAAGGCATCTGGTCTTGGTCATCATTAATAGCAAAGAGAGGCCTTATCCAGGATAATCATTCCCATTTTCCCATGTGCTGGTGTATTCCCGTATGCAAACCCTCTGCAAATGTCTGTTTTGCAGAACAGCCCTTTCACTGGGGAGCTTTCCTGCAGGAAAAAGGGAAGCCTGCTTGTCCCTCTGCCTGGTTTTACCTCCCCAGCCCCTCCAGGCTCAGATCAGAACAAAGAGCCGTGGGGGAGCAAGGGGAAGACATAAACCAGGAGTAACAATCCTGCATCCCTTTTGCAGAGACTTTAATGGTATATGTGTGGAAAAGTAATAAATGGGACATAGACCATTAGGCAAGAACAAATTTTCTTCCCATAATTTTATCTTTGTTTAATTGAATATTTAATTAGTATAAATACGAAACTAATTTTTTTTTTTTTTTTTTTTTTTTACGTGTTCAGTACATTTAGCAAGGAGTGTTGATCCCGGTCTGCGCCTTGAGAGGCATTTATGCAGACACGGACAGCAGCCATGCCCTTCTTGTCCCCTTCTGTGTGCTAATAGAAGTGAGCGGGTCATTTGGCATTAGCAAAGGAGTAACTTAGCATTTGCACTGAGCTGAATCTTGCCAGACTGTGTGCATATTGGAGCCAGTAGACAGCGGCTCCTTTCACGTTGATGAATGGCTTTTTTCAAGCGTTCTGCTCCCTAGTTATGAGAAGGGTGACCCGGTCAGGAGACGACTTTATGAAGCTATAAAAAATGTATGTCACTTCGGACTCTCTAATGTCACAGGGAAAAAAAAAAAAAAAAAAAAAAAAAGGGGGAGAGAGAGGGAGAGAGAGGGAGAGAGAGGGAGAGAGAGAGAGGGAGAGGGAGGGTAAAAAAAAAAAAATCCTGTGCACAAAAAAATAGCAGGGTAATAAGCCTGTTTTCAATGCTCTAAATAGCTTTCTGTCTACAGCCCCTGTGTATCCCTGTGAGCTGGGGCTGCCGCTTGCCTCAACAAAGCAGCGAGGGTTTTGTGTGTGTTTAAAAAGGTTGATTCTCTTTGCCTTCCTATCACAGTAAATGCTTATCATGATGACAACAAGGCATTGGGAACGCAGGTCGGGTGGCTGTTACGTCGGCTGCTGCGAAAAAGCTATAATGCACTTTAAAAAAAATAAAAATGTAATCCACTCAAGGTGCCTCTGACTTTTAAGTATGCAGAACAGCTCGGGAGAAAGGCACCATAAAAGCAAAGCAGCTTTGAAAGGGCCCTTTCATCTAGCATTTTATAAAGTATTTTCTCTGTGTCACAAAGAATAAAAAGTAAAGGGTTGCCAGGTATGTTTGCCCCCGTGCCTTTGGTTAATACTCTGGAGTTTAAAGATACCGCCGTGTAGATTTTAACAGATGACCCTCTGTAGATCCATAATTTAGCATTCATTGAATTTCCCTATTTCTTTTTAGGCTTTGATATGCATATTTCATTGCATTAGATGCTTCCCCCTCCCTCATGTCCCCCTCCACCCACCTCCCAGAGATGTAGCACATTTTATAACTGATGTTAAAATGTTAATTTGCACAAGGTAAGTGGCCCGGAGGATTGAGGGCAGAGGCCTTTTCTTTATTAGGATTTCAATTAGTCACGGGCCAAGTTGGGAACGCCCAAGTTCTGGGTTTGAACACTGCCCTTGCCAAAGCTGAGATGCAAAAGCTCCTGAACTCCTAGACCCAACCACTAGTCTGCTTTCCTGTTTTTCCTGGTGGGATTTCCAGTTCTCACCACACCCGGCGCTGGAACAACTTGCATCACAGTAGAAACAGGACTAAGCTGTGAGTCGAGTGCCAGGCTGAGATAAATCATGGACATGTCTTTGTAGAGACTTGGAAACCTCTGTGGTTTTTTGACAAGCAAAAATTGGCCTGGGAGGAACACAAATCAGCAGGATTCAATAACAGCAACATGCAAGTCAGTGCAAATGGGCGGAGGTGACACAGAAATGGAACTTGCACCTTTCTGGGATTCTGTGGGGGCACAAAATGGATGTAGCTTAATTCATTTAGAAGCCCCTGGAGACTGAACTGAGTCCTAATGAAAGTTCCCACCAAAGTTAATGGACCTGATTCTTTTCTCATTGCAGGGCGTAATTCTAATTAAGTCAATTGAGTTACACTAAGCATTAAACTGGTGGATGTGAGGGGACTAGCATGTCTTGGGAGAGTTGAGTCTCCTAATGACAGGACTGAAATGGAACCCTGAAAATTCCAAACACTCTTGCACTGAAATAAATTTAGCGTAATTACATCAAAACACATCCAGCAAGCAGTGGCCTGAATTCTGAGGGATTGTTCCATGCTCCTAGCTGTGTAATCCCACTATCTTCCTCCTGGAACCAAGATTAGGATTTTGCTTTCAGTGACTGGAGAACAGAAGGAAATACAAATCCAGAGAAAGAAACGCTTTTACTTCATTCATATTTTCATTGTTCTTGACTTTAACCAGTACATACTTAAATGAGTAGCAGGGCAATTGCTTCTCCTTCACTGAAGGAGACAGACCCTAAACAATAAAGGAAATGAAAGCAAAACACACTCTCTGCTTCCAAAAGCTTTTTATCTATGGAAACACCTTACAAAGTATGGGGTGGAGGGGGAGCTTACACTGACCTCTAAGAAGGTGTAACAGCCTGTGACAGTGCTGGCTGTCACCACCACAGCCTCCTGCCTTAAGCCTAGTGGCACTTTTCATGCCATGAAAGAAGGAAAACCATCACCTGGCATTAACTCAGTGGCCCCCTTCTGATCCAGCTGGAGAGCAGGTGACCCCAAATCACCAGTGTCTGAGATGGAGATAGTGCAGCAAATCCCAAGAGAGCTATTTAAAGCCACACTCTTTTTTTTTTTTTTTTTTTTTTTCCCGCTCCCATACTTTCATCCACTGAAAATATTTAAGCTTGGTAATGCATAAAATATATATTTTTGCAGGAAAAAAAATTCCCTCCATTTAAGAATTTATTAACAATTTACATAATTGCTTAAGTAATCTGCATAATTGACAGAAAGTTTAATTTGACCCTAGTTCAAATGCAACACTTATGGTTTTAAATTGAAATGGGTATAATTCATTTATGAGAGTAATTAAGCCATAGTGTCTAACAAATACAATGTATGCTGCCTGAGGCCTTCAAGGCCAGAACATACTATTAGGATGTTTTATTTAAATATGTCAAATCTGTTCATCTCCAAAGCTGCCTGTGTTAAAATATATCAAATGTCTCACTTGACCTTTAAGGTGCCCTACTGAAAACAGGGCATTAAAAAAAATTAAAAATAGTAAAAAAAAAAAAAAAAAAAAAAAAAAAAAAAAAAAAAAAATCACAGGCTTTCCTGTGTGCCTAAGAAAAGGCAGGAGTGGTGGAAGGGAGACCAGAGGAGGAATGCTGTGACTGAGATTATGCTGCCTACCAGAACTATGGAATTTAAGGAACTGGTTTTGCCTTCATTAAATGAAATCCACTGCTGTGAGCAGTGCCAGCACCAGGCTGGTTACAGAGTTGTAGGCCATCCAAATAGAACTGAGGTGCTGCAGAAAGCCTTAGGTTTGCCCTCTGTGGAGACAACCAGGCAGCCCCTGGGAATCCCTTGACTGTGCTGAGACCATCCAGCTTCTGCTACCATGAGTCAGGAGAGAGGAGGAAACCCCAGATGGCAGAGATAGACAGTGATCTCCTCCCAGATTCCCCTCCTTGAGGATGGCTACTCAAGGTTGCAGCTGTCCTTTGAGGACAAGGTCCACCAATCCTTCCTCAGTTTCACCAATGCTTTCCTTCAGTTTTACTCCCGTTGAAGTTTTGGCTGTCAAGGTTCCACACTGTCCCTATATTTGGGTATACAGAGTCTGATCAGCTGTAATTTTGTCTTTAGGATTAGTAAATAAAAGGCTGCTTAATATGGTTTCCGAAAAGCAGGTTCTAAATCTGTGGATGTGTAGCACATTTTTTAATCAAGGCCACTCCTCTTCTCTAGGGCCGTGGTCAGAAGAGTTGAGATCTGTCTTGAGGAGACCTGTTAGCTGTAAGAACTTTTATTTTTGTTGTGGAATATATTCTTTCTGCCATGTTGCTATGCTGAGATGCCCTTCTGGGCCAGTAATTTCCCAGGGTTTAGGACTCGGGCTGTGAACCCCCACCTGATTTCATCTGATTCTCCATGTTGGACAGCTTCACTGACTCATCCTCCAAATGCAGTTCCAGACTTGCTGGTGTGCAGCAAAACCTCAGCTCCTCAACAAGTCTTTTCAGCAAGTTGCCAGTTACTCACTAAAATTCTGATCATTCTTTCTTGAAAGGACACCCATTGTCATCAGGTAGAAAAAAATCATGGCTATGTAGTACATGCTATAACTTCTGATTCCTCTTCTATAGTCAAAAGAAATGGAATATGAAACTTTGCTTTTTTTTTTCCTCAAGAGGCATGTTCTTAGTGTATTCCAAGGCAGACCTACTCACTTTTCTAATTAAGATATGATGTGATATACATAGGAGGGAGAGATGAGATGCAGGATGAATGTATGCCAAGTAGCGATCTCAATTACCAGCCATGTAGATTAAAACTGTCTGATATCAAGGAATTTATTAAATGCCTTCCACAAGCTACAAGAATATGCAGAAGAGCAGTTTTGCCCACTCTTGTAGTTGTGTCACTAGTTTGATGATGGATGGTTTTTTTATCCTGAGGAACAGCTTCAGAGAATGAGGAGCTTGAAAAACAAATTCCGCTTTCATTAAAAAAAAAAGAAACGGAAGAGATGATCAAATCACAACAGTTCAACAAGTTAGCATGAGTCAGCTAAGCTGCAGCAACCATTCCTGGGCATGCTTTTATCTGAAAGGAAAAGCCAGTTTACAGGGTAAGGCTCAGCCTGCCATGAAAGAGGGCAGAGTGATGTGTATAATTTTGCATTTGCCCCAGGCATAGGAATGCACTTGCAGCAAATCACTGCAGCTCAGCTGGCACATGGTAACTGTTCCCTGGCAGCAGGTAGGAAACATGCATTTTAACTTGTTCATAGGCATGATGGATAATTGGAAACGCCACCCTAATTAATCCTAAATAAATATGACCCATTAATGGAAGCACATGCTGATTGATTGATTTTCTTAATTTAGATCAAGAACTAAATAGCTAGTTATCTTTTCCCTCCCCAAAAATGCAACTTATGGTTTCAGAATGATTTTCTAGGAAATCAATATTAGGACAAGGAAGAGGAAATGCCCAGTTAGCTGATGAGCCTGAATGACCATGCATTGTTCCAAATTGTTAGGAATTTTACAGTTCTGATTGACAGAGCCAAGGAAATGTTTAAGAGGACCTCAGAGAGGCAAGATGCAGATTTCAGAGAAAAAAAAAATTAAACCCTCTTCCAATGTGGTTTGTTACATCATTGGATTCTCTTCAGCTGCAGTGGTCCTGTATAAACAGGTTAAGAATGTCAGAGCCAGCATCATGTAAGGGAGAGAGCACATTGTGGTTTTAAGGAAAGGTTGCATTTAAATGTCAAAAAGTGAACGTGTTTCTGGCATTGTGTTCCGAACAAATGAGTGGGATTATTAACTTTGTAAAAAAAAAAGGATTACATTCTTTTGCTAGTGTCTAATCCCACCTAAGAGGAGAATTTCCTCTTGTCTGGGAACTGTCTAGGTGACATTTAGGAGTATCTTTGGAATGGGAGAGGAGAGCAGCTGGAGAGGAGGGTGATTTTGCTGGGGCTGTTCTGTGGTGATTCCCATCACAACCACAGGATCATCCCAGTGAGGCTGCCTGGAATGTCTGAAAGGCAATCTGACCTCAGCATAAAAACCAGGCCACTGTGCAGATCTCTCCAAACAACTTTGATTCCAGAACATCTGCCCAGAATCAAGCACCACCAGTGAATTACTGATCATCATTGCTGATCTAATAATAATCTCATAAATAATACATTGCCCTCAGCTCCAGGCAGCCAAGGCAGCAGCATGAAGTACTACTAACCCCAGAGGCACAGATTCTTCTGAAGGGCCTCAGTTGAGCTTGTACCATCAGTTAAAAGTGAATGGGCTTCACAGCATTTAATTGGCTGATTTGGAGTTTCTAGGGAGGCATCTATAGAGCAGTTGGACACTAGGTAGCACAGAGTGCTTTTATATCTGTACTAGATAGGATATTTCTATAATAAAAAATATATTACAGCTGATTAATAAAATATCATATATAATTATTGTATGGAAAAATCAAATATTTCTTGGCTTAAGTAAAAAAAAAAAAAAATCCCCAGAAGTAATTTCCTATAGTGTGAAAGTTTAAAAAATTTCTGTTTGTAAACCTCTAGTAAGAAGAGAAGGGCAGTGAAAATCAGTCAATCGATCATCATTCAGCCCATTTCTTTCTGAACATCATTGCCTAATTTAGCAATCTGTGTTTACCATTTTAGCCTACTTGGAAGCACTGTGGGAGAAAATCTCTATGTGAAATTATACTCTGTTGCCCTACATAATTAACTCTCCATCCCGCCATTCTTCCTCACAGAACCACAGAATCATTAAGATTGGAAAAGATCACGGTAAACATAGGTTGTTTGTTTGTTCGTGTGTTTGTTTTTCTAGAATAGAACCAGTATAAACTAAGATAAACTAAGTGCAGGTTCCAGTGTGAACATAGGTTGGACCCTCACCAGCAATCCTCCAAGGAGCACTGCAGCCCTCTTAAGGAGTATCCTGGCAAAATCTGCCTTGTTTTCCGAAGCCTGTCAGTTCAAAGAAGGTGAAGATTAGTTTTGAATACTTATCCAGACCAGTCTGACATAACCCTGAAATATCTTTAATGTGTTAACTCCCACCTCAGTTGAAACTGGAACAAAGGGCTTCACACCAAAGTTTAGAATCGTTGTGTAAGAAGTCATCTTTATTTTTCAAAAGCCAACTACATTTAATGACTGAGAGGTCGATTCTCCTACCAGAAAGGGCTTGCCAGAGTTCTCAGAGGACTTGGACAATGCTCTCAGGCACATGGTGTGATTCATGGGGCCAGGAGTTGGACTTTGATGATCCTTCCAACTCAGGATATCCTATGGTTCTACCCCGTTTTCCATAGTGAATCACTCCAGAAGAAATGCACTGGAATTGGTAGGGCTTCCAAGGATCAAGATGCCATGTGTTAGGAAAGGCAGTGGACAAACTGACAGGGGAGAGGGGAGGGATGGGTCCCAGGAAAACTGCACTGACTAAACTAAAATATCAGGAACAAATCCCACAACCTGAAGTTTTACCCACCTACATAATTTCTCCTCTTTCATTCCATGTTTTTATGATATTCTTTGCTCAGGCCCTGGTGCATTATTTTGAATTCCCACAAACAATTGCAAGGGCAGCTGACACTGTTTAGACATCAAAAAAAAAAATCTGATGGGGCATTTAGATGTGCAAGTGACCTTAAATACACCCACTGAGAGCACAGAAGTGGGAAAAGGGCTTTAAAGTCTGGCCTCTAGTGCTTAAGTGCAGGTGATTCTGTATCATTTCATTTGAAGTGGTTCTAGCTGGGCTTGGAATTTGTGTCCTGCACCATCAGAATGGCCTGGAGTTTCTTAATTACCAAACAAATGGAGAGTAGCTGCTTGATTTTGACAGCTCCTTTGTGTATCATTCTTCACAGAACATGAATGATTAATGGAATTTTCCCAACACAGTCAAAGTTGTTTACTGATGGAATTAAAGCTGAAATTGGCAGTGCTCTTTAGGGAGGACTTTTTCTATAATGTCACCAGACCTGCCAAGCTCTCCTAAAAAATAGGAACAATTAGTGATGGGTCAGAAGGATTCTGGGTATTAAAAGGTTTGGTTCTCTCCAGTGAAAGAGAAAAGGGGGGTGGATGGGTGAAAAAGAAAAGAGGATAAATGAAAAAACTAAAACTTGGTATTGATTATTTCCTTCAGGGCATAATATCCTTGGACCCAAGGACCTATTCTTGAATTAAAAGGGAAAAAAGTTAAATTTCAGTATGTGAAGACATGAAATACAGAGAAGAAAATGGATAAAGGAAGCCAATGCTCAAATTTTTATGATTAAGTACTTCTCATAGGATAAGCAAACATGAAAACTACTTGGCCTCAGTGAGTGTAGGCTTCACATCATCAACACAAGGTGACACTTTTTGTGTCAGTGTCAAATGTGTTGAGGCAGTAACTGACAAGGGATGGAAGAAGAGCACAACTGCACAACTGGAACAGCTGTGTTTAGAAAATGGCATTTGTGGCTTTGTTGCCACTTTGAGTTTTGGAAATGCCTGGAGGAACAGCTGTCTGGTGCAGAAGGCAACTATTACTGGAGGACATGGAGTATCTTGTGCATCTTGTCTTGTAGGAAAGATCACAATGCTCCAGGATGGCCATGGAAATGTACCAGTACAGCCTCTGGCAATGGGAATATGCAGGTGAAGGAGATAGATAAGATTCTGGGGTTCCTGATACGTTTTGAGAGCATGAAAGCAAGCTGACTACAGTGAATCAGGCAGACCTGCTAACTAAATAATTTGGAATCATTCTGAACTTATCCATAGTTACTGTTTTTCCCCACGTATTTTCAACATTTGCCTTCTTGTCCCCTTGCATTGCCAGATTCTACAGGCAGAAAAATTTGTGGGAGTAATATCCTCCCATCAGCAGTGGTTCATCTGGGACACACTTACAAAGTTCATAATAAAGGCAAGCCCTACAGAGCGTGCTCAATGTTTAAAGTGTTTTATGAACAACTTCACACCAACCCCAGGAGATAGTTAGATAAGCATGTGATTTATTTTTATTCCCATTTTCCAGATGGAGAAAAAATAGTGAAGTGACCTTCTAAAGGCCGCAGAAGGAGTTGAAACGGAGATGAGATCAAGGAGTTCCTGACTACCCTGTGTGTGGGGAAAACATCAGATTGTTCTGCATCTCTCTTCTGCATCTATTGCACTGACAAAGGCCTTTTACCACACTCACGTGAACATGTCCACAAAATGGATTTTTATGTCTGTAGTGGAATCTGGTAGAGGGCCAGGACATTTTGGTTTTCAGCTATCCCGTATAATATTTGCCTGATGTGGTTCTCTCTCTCCGACCTCTAAGCATTTTTCAATAAACAGGCAAAATTATCCAGGAGTAAGGCTGCGAGGGCCAGCACAGAGCCAGTGAAGTCACATGGCTCCCATACTTGTATAGTTAGCAGCAAGTATATATAACACAGCCCTGCCCTTCCTCTTCTAATGAAAGTGGCTCACCACCAGGTAGGTGACCAGTTGCCAAAGGAGATTAATCTCCCTTTTTAGTGTGTGTTTTGGGGTTGGAAGGGATATCAGTTGCTTTAGTATGTTTTTAACATCATCTAAAGCGTAGCCAAAGGTTATAATCAGACCCTTGGGAGAGCAAAGGTACAATAGATAGCTAAGTGCCTCTAATCCCCAGCAGCATGATTATCTATTGATAACTGCCTCCTCCCCTTCAGCTGTCCCACCAACCCAGAGTTTGGTTAATAAAAACAAATGAATTCAGCGTGCCGTGGTCAGCTAAGAACATGCATTGGGGGTGTGAGGGCGGGGGAAGGTTAACTGTTCTCTTTGTTTGCTTTTCTTTTAATGCAAAACCCAACTGGCTCGGTGATGTCCAGATATGCACAAACACCCATGCCAGATACTCACTTGCACAGACAGGAGTAATCCAAGTACAAAAGGGAAGGCTGGGGTGGAGGAAGGGGAAGCGGCTGGGGCCAAGCAACGAGAGCCAATTCTTGCTGTGATGTACTCCTGCTGCCTTTGTGATCTCGGGCAAGACTCTGGGATTAAATTTAATATTATCCAGTGACTGATTTTAATTAGAAAGCAAGTGGCCCTTTCACCTTCCGCTACTGAATTTGACCTGAAGTTAGTTATCCATAGTTAATTCTGTACTATTCTGCCCTAAAGTCAGGACCAATGAAAATGTAGTTTCTACTGATCTTTGTAGTGTATTTAGTTGGATAATACCGGTCATGATTTCCCCACATATTATTTTCACATATAATTTTCATTTTCTGTGAGAAACGAAGAGCAGCAGCCCCTTTCTTCTATAACCCCCTGACAAATTTATGGGAAGTATATGATTTTGTAGGTTTTTTTAAAGAATTACTTTTGAGAAAACAGTATAAATCAGCGTTGGAAACACATTCTGAAAAATTTAGAGCTGAGTCTCCTCAAGCACAGATAATGGATTGTGAGTGATGTGCCCGAGCCTGGTCACAGTCACCATGGGGCTATTCAGAGTTATTTGCATTACACCATAATAATGTGACAAGGAAAGTTCAGCACAGCAAGATGGTACAGATCCAAACCACGTATGTACCATGCAGTCTGTTGGCTTTTGTCATTCCCTCACTGGAAATTAAACTAGGAGGGTTAAATGCTGAGGAAAATGTTTTTTCCCATGCTTGAAAAGTATCTGCAGAAGGTAGAAAGTCTTCAAAAACGAAAAACCCAAAAATAAAAAAAATCCCCCTAAAAAAACCCTCAACCCCCAGCTTATTTGTTCATCCATCATATTTTCCAGGCAACTGGTCTCTTGAGAAACCTTGAAACAAATAGCCAGAAGTGAGTGGTGGGGAAAGATATATATGAATTCTTTCAAGCAAGGCATGTCATGGAGCTACCTAGATTTTCTACTGGAATGTAGCTTTCATGTACTTTCCTGATGCTAGCAAGGGTGGGGTGCTGGTTTGACAGTAAATCAGTGTCCATGAAAAGACATGGACACTACTGAAAGAAATGGAAATTCCTTTGAAGAATGGTCTGTCCAGCCACTGCAAGTGCCCTCGAAGTTTAAGCACTTCCGTAACATTCATGTGATCATAAGAATGCCAGGTCTTGTGCTATTTTAAGCAGTTCAGAGACAGATAAACAGAAAAAAATTAAAAAATCAATTGGTCACATGCCCAGGCAATGCTTACCATGGACTGTACTTATTTTGGCTAAAGACACACAGGGGAGTTTTCAAAATAATACCCTGGAGGGAATAAAAAATTAGCAAGGCAGTTGAAACAGCAACCACAACACCCTACCTCAACAGAGCCATTAAAAAAAAAAAAAAAAACAAACCCAAATAATTTAATCTCTAACAAAGGAGGGCCTGTCAGGTCAGTCACCCAGATCTGAGGTAGTGGTTTCATGTAACAATAGTGCTTGACTTGGTATTCATTTCCAACGCAAAGTTCAGCCTAACAGCAGCTGTCAAAGACCTGTGGTTAATCCCCCCGTAGCTGCTTTGGTACAATTTTGGTGCTGTAATACACAGTATCACCCGACCCCAGCGAGGCCAACCACACTGCTAACACTTTGCCCTTGGGAGGCACTTGAGTGGGTCTGAGCAGTTACAAAATTCCCCTGAGGTATTTAGGAGAAGGACCTGCTCAGGCTCCTGACTGCATCTCCACTGTACCTCGTGCCACGGTAATGCTGAAATGTATTTCTTTTCAAAATCATTAAAGCCTGGCATTTCAGAGCTGGGCTCCAGGGAAAATGTCCCTGGCTCCCTGTGCCTTTCCTCCTCTATTTTGAAACATAGATGCTAAGCTTCAGTGAACCTTCCTGCTGGATTTTCAAACAACTCAGGGTTTTACAGGCTTCAGGATATTATAAATATTGGTGCTGCTCAGGCTCTTTTTTGTTGCTTGGATTGTGAGACATCCTGTGTGTAATAGGATGGAAATTTTTACATTCTATGGGGCTCCATCACCTGTACCTGAAGAGGCTTTCTCTTAACTCATATCTGAATAATTCCCCTGGAATTTTTTTGATGAGCTCTTCCAAATATCTAAAATTCAGACTGGAAAATGAATAGAAGGCAGGGATGAGAAATGTCCTCTCTCATCATGGCACTGCCCATGTCCTGAGTCTGTGCCACCTTTCAGAGAGAAACTCAGATAAAGCTGAAGAATGTGGCCAACAGCTTCTGCATGTCTAGACAATCTGCATAGTTTTCCTTATCCAAACAGGTGAGTCAGAGACATTTGAAGAAAAAGATCTTGGGGTGAGCTTCTAGTCCCTTTCAGTAGCTCTTCAAGTCTCACACTCAGTCTTCATCTTTTTGGGTATTTTTTTGGACTGGAACCCTTAATTAATGGAAATTTTCAGGATTGTTTTTGCCACAGGGGACATCCTGTACGGGCAAAGCACCAGAGGGTGAAGTGTTTCCTAATTCCATTTCACATCAATTTATCTGAGAATCACTGGCAGCCACTTTTTCAACCATGAGCAGATTTATTTTACACCCCAGGAAAGCTAATACTCTTTCACTTCTGAGATGTGTTTGCTACCTAACTCCACTATTACAGTTCTTTAATGTCCTCACATTGGACTAATAATAAATAAACAAATAAATAAATAAATAAATAAATACTATTACTATCAATAATAATAATAACAATAATAATAATAATAATTAGTAAGTAACAACCATAAAAACCCCACAACTTTTTTCTTTAAGACAGAACTCTGTTCCACATGACTGGCTGTAACAGACCCAAGTTCTTTGAAAGTAATGGAATTACATTGCCAGCACAGCTCACTGGTCTGCCTCATTTTGGAAAATTCACCTTTTTAATGTCTCAGCCATACTGAAGCTCAGCATCTGTTGCTAAGCTGCGGGAACTCAGAACTGCAACCCAGCAGCCCCAAATCTAACCTATGCCCTGAAGGGACCCAATACTGAAATTGGCATCATGGGGCCAAGGATCTGATCAGGACTGCATGATCTGAGGCTTTCCTTGGAAGTGAAGTGGGAGGTATGACATGACCAAGATCAGAAGGAAGTGTTTCCTACAGTTCTGGTGGACAACATCCACCTGTATCCTCATCTCAGAGTTGCAGCAACTCATGAGTTCTCCTGGAATGATTTATTGATCAGTTGAATGGACAGGATTGTCCCTGCTTGTATGGATTTTAAGCACTCACAGAAAGCAGAAGGACCCTGTTAAATCAACCATTCCAACTTCCTGGATCAGAGTCCAGGTATTTATATCACAAAGTTCACAACCACACGCCGGTAGATGTTGATAAAATTGCCGTATTCACTGGAAACAATGCATCACCTGTACCTGCTGATAAACATCAATATTTTCACCTGGAAACATCTTGAAATTAACAGCCAGGCTTTACAAGTACAAACTCCAGCACCTCACACACACACAGTGGATGATTTCCAGAGCGTTTGAATTTTTAACAGGAACACAGCTCTAACACTGATTCCCCAGGCACAGAGGAATGAGAAATTCATTAGCCAGGCTGGGGATATTCCCCCATCACAGCGAGCATGCCCTGGGAAAGGAGTCACATTTAGCACACCACAATTTACCTGCATGATTAACCAGCGACGCTGTTTTTGGATGTCTAATCAGATTATATTGGGTTTATGTACAATTTCCTAAGCAGGCCGACTGATAGATTGATCAAGGGGAGATGGGATCTGACAGCAGAATATTATGGCAGAATTCTTCCGGTGATGGATGAGCCCACCTTGACACAAACTCCAAAGCTTTGCCTCTTAGTAATAAATCTCAGCATGAAGTCATCTGTCTCTGACCTGAAGCTCGAAATCAACGACTCAGGATACTGAAGTTTCATCGTCTTTATGAACATTTAAGTTGGCTCAATGGCATAAATACACACCTCCTGCATTCAATCTCTTTAATAGTGGCAGGCCTTATAATGTTGTTTTTATTTTTATTTTATTTTTTTTTTCTGTTTTATAAAAGTTAGCGACTCATAACTGATTTTCTCACCAGCCAAGGAGATCGCTGCTAATAGATTACATTCTGCATGATGCTTAATGAGCCATGATTGGGGAAGGAGATGGGAAATGGCACTTTGGATTGATTTAGCAAGGATTCAGTGGAAGCAATGCCACTACTCCACAAATAGCAGTAGGTTTTACGTGGTGCCATAGAATTATATAATAGGCACCTCAGCTAAAACCTTCAAAATGCCTTGCTGGCTTGAGAGCTTCACTTGCATTTTCAAAAGCTAGTTGAAGTCAGATTCTGAAAAACATGCCTAGTTAACCAGAGGGCTTTTTCAAGAAGTGTTGTGAGTAACTTTCAGTAGGAAATGATTGTATAGACCCACAAACAACAAAAAAGAAATTTTCCCCCAAGCCCACCTAAAAAATCCTCTGTGCGATATGGAACTCTAAAAGTGAAGGTAACTTATTCCTTGCTTATAAACTGCATTATGCTCAGAATATATGATGGTGCAGTACGGTGCTCACACCATCCAGAATAATAATCTCATTTGCCTGGGACTTAATCCAAAGTGAGACTGTGAGACTCACAGTGAGTGAGTGGCCCTATTTCTTCACGGGATTTAAGCACCTAATTTTTATCAGCTTCAGCAAGAGGTCAAGGTTTTGTTTGTTTTTGAGTGTTTGGGTGCACAAGTTCTCAGATCATGTTTACATGCACTTGTAGTGTAGAACTGTGAGGGTGTGTCATAGAAGATCTCCAAGCTCCCTGTGCGTGGTCAATCCTGGGCACCCACAGCATCTCTCTGAATTAATTCAGTAATGCCTTCAAGTGACCTACTGCAGGCATTCTCATCTGACAGAGTCAGGAAATGGGGTAGCTAATAGACCATATTGGAGTGTTGTAAGATCACAGCAATCCCATCTTTTAAGAGGTTAATATAATAGTAATTGGGCCTTGGGTGAAGAGTTCATAAGACAGATGAACCCACATTAGTTTTGAGAATTTGAGCAGCCGGATTCTTAATCCATATTCACTACTGCTTGGGAGTGGTTTTGCTCTTTAACTTAGAAGGAAAAGAAATATCAGGAGATTTCTGTAATTGTCAGCTTTTTCTGACTAACCTTCTTGACTGCATCTTCTGCATTTATGATGGCTGATAACATACCAAAGACATGGCCAATGAGAAAAATCAACTTGTAGGACCAAATTCACCTCCTGACTGGCTCTGGCAGACCTAACTGCACTCTGAGATTTTATTTCTGCTAATATCAAAGTCCAGAAACTGACAAAGCTGTATTATTGTCAACCCCTGTAGTGAGGCTGGGAAAGTAGGAATAACAGTTAAGTTAGACCTGCGTGAATAATTCATAGGGAATAATTTATTTGATGAATTGACCTCCTTTTTTTTTTTTTTTTTTTATCTGTTCATGGCCCTGTCCACAAGCAGCCTCTGATTTTCTCTCTTCCGTTGTTGCTCAAATTGAAAATATCTGCTGAATAATTTCTGAGGATAATTCTTGTTCTGCAAATTTGTCCCTGAGCAGTTCACTGTGAACATTTGCTATCTGAAATCCCAGTGCTAGCTAGGCACACAGATCTCATGGTGTTTTTTCTGTTCCTTGCATAAAGGGCACATACATTCAAAACAGTGTGTTTTCCACTCTGGCTATTGGTAGTTCTGAGTCCTTTAATGTAGTGTTAAGCTCTGCAAAGTGTGTATTTGATTGTAAGGTCCCAGTTTTGATTCATGGGAGATAAATAATATGTGTAATGAAAGGAAACTGTGGTTTTTCTTCAGGAATTTTCGTATAAACCTGCAGGTGCCTCCCAGTCAAATCCTCTAGCTGCTCAGTGAGAGGACAAGGAAATCATGAAGGGGAACAAATTCAGGTGTAAAGGACAAGTCTTAGGCACTGCTTCCATCACCCTCCATGAGATTCCCATAAGCAGGAACCATCCCGACCCAGATCCTGCCTCTCAAACACAGGGACAAGACAAACAGGGGATGCAGCACAATCCACAGGACATGTAGAGGACAAGGCAAGCATCCCTGGCTGTCCTCCACAGCTCTGGAGGGACACACAGCCACCCTCACACCTCCCATCCTGCTTTCCACAGGCTTTGGTGCTGAGCAGCTCCTCAATTCCCCTTGCAGCACGGTCGCTTGTTTACTCACTGCACTCATGAGGCTGCACATCGACTTTCAGAATCAGGAAGGGGAGAAAAAAATGGGAGCAAGACAGAGTTAAAAGTTTCAGCCATAAAAGCTTTTGACACATCTTTCTGTCTCTTTCTGTCCAAGTAATCAATCTTCTAAGTTTCCAGGAGAGGCTGAGATTTTTAAAAACAGCTGTAATCTGTGGTCATTGATGGTGGAGTAGATTGTTTGCCAAACTATTACCATAACTGTCAACCGAAATCAGAAAAATAATCTCATTGTGCTGGACAGATGCCTTTCCTGCATTATTGATATAGTCACTCCAGAGTAATAGAGAAATATAAAGCATTGTTCTATTTACAAAAGGAGATTGGCCAAGTCCTTGAGAGTGAGCAGGAGGGACAGGCACTTAAAGGAAGTGAGATATAGTCAACTCAGTAAAAGTTATGTGTCAGGGTCATGTGGCCTCCATAGTCAGCAGTAGAATCTCAGTTTTCAATAGCTTTTCCTCTCCTTTCTCACTTTCAGATTTAGCTCCAGAGCTTAATCTCTGACTAAATGAGCTTTCCAGGGTTTTAATGCAGCACCATGGAATCCACCCAGCTCTTTCCCCTTTCCACCTCCCCTCTGGCTGCCAGCACGACAACCCCCAAATACATCTCTGGGACTGCCGCATTTCCAAAATTTACAAAAACACTGCACGTTCCCCATGCTGCTCCAGGGAGCGAGGATAAATCAGGTCAGCTCTGCACATTATAATACAATACAGGAGAATTTTGTCTGCTTGCCACCGAGATGTCTCTGAAAGCACTTTGCAAGGCACTGCACTAAATATGAGCGTCGCAGCAAATCTTTAGGCAGATGGAGCAGCCAGCCTGCATTTAGCCATAGCGCCCACAGAGTCTTTTGCTGTTACAAATGTTTGTATATAGAGAGGGGCCCAATTTTGCATTGGAATCTGCTACAGTGAACCCATAACCCCGACTTCCCCATTTATAGCACAAATGAATAAATATCTATAGAGTCAGAGGACTGGAGGTGGGACTGGAGCTTCTATTTTCATTTGAACACCATGCAGGGGTCAGGCACAGTGAGAGTCCCGTGATCAGCTGAGGACAGGCTCTGGGAGATATGTGGTCTCCTGTCCTTTTTTTTTCTTTTTTTTTTTTTTAATTTTAAAATTGCCTCACATTTTACTGCAGAAAAAAGTTTATTTTCTCATCAGCGTTTTGAAAGCATAAAATTTGAATTTTTTTTGGGGGGGGGGAGCAGGAATTATCTATAGATTTAGTCCTCCATTTAACTTGAAAAGAGAAATTAGCTTTTACAAAATGAGAGCAGTTTCTAGCTTATTCTTGTTCAGAACAGATATATGAGCTGCTAGCCTCATTTTGGTAGTAACAAAAGAACTTTTCGGCAGCTTAATGCTTTGAGGCAACACATGGCTTTTTTCTTTCTTTCTTGCAACAAAAACATACAGATGCAATCTTTGTCTCAGTAGAAAAAAGATGGAAATAAAAATAATTTCATCAAATTTGGTGTAATGAGAATTATTGTCATACTATAAAAATAATTTAAATAACAACAACAACAAAATTGCTTTTACCCCAGTTTTACTGAAACGCCTGCAAAAGAGCCATTCCAGGGAAGCAAATGGATGCTCTGGTCTGAAGTGTGAAAATCAACAATACACAGAAAAAAAGCAGGGCTAACTGAAGGACTAATTCATGCTGGGTGACCACCAGCCAAACAATAGCTCGGACCCATCACGCCGACTAAAACATTTGTAGCTTTCAAATCAGGAAAAAAAAAAAAAAAGAAAATGTTGTGAGGAAAATGCCTGACTGTCTTCATGCAGAAGGACGAACAGGCTGTGGTCAGGAAAGGAAAGCATAAAGTGTCCTTGGCACCAGGTTTGCTGTGACTCTCCTGCTCTGGAGTTGTTGTGCTCTGGTTAGAGAGATGTCCCGAATCCATTAACGTGTGTTGTGGACAAGAGGCTGGACCCAGCCCCTCACAGATCATACCCCTGACTCCTCTAACTCACACCCCACATCTCCAGCACGCCCCAGCACACACACACAGGCACACACCAAGCCCCACAGTGGTTGTAATTGAAAAGCATAAATTTGGCCTGCTAAATCTATTAACGATTTGTTTTAATTAGGAACCCAGCTGCTTCCTGAGATTCTGCAGTCTGGGTTGCAGAACTTTAACCACACTGAAAATGAGTCTCAAGTGAGTTGCTTTGAGTCTTTCAGCTCAGCGTTTTTACAGACTTGTGGGAAGGGAGATGTTTTGAAAAGTTTCCACTGTGTGCCCATCACTCCTCCTCTCAGCCCTTGGATGATACTGACTCATGGAGGGTAAAACTAGACCTATCCAAGTGCTTCTTAAATCCAGATGAAATTTGCCTCTCCTTACAAGGAGCAGTTAACATCCACTGCCCATCATAACTGTAGTTTCCAGAGAACCAAATTAAAACATATTTAAGATCTAAGGACCCTGTATAGGAACCTGGTGTAGCCAGGAAAGATGTTGTCTTTTATTGGTACATTTAACAGATCACATGCTAATGAATTTCTGGGCACTGGGGCACTCACTCCTGCTAGGTTTACACTGCCACTGCTGCCTGGAGGAAAACCACTGGCTTTTGGCTGATCCTTTTGTGGACCTGTGATGATTTCCAAAGCGTTTTCAAGTCAGTGGTAAAGATACTTTTCCAGCTTCCCCTTTCCTCCTGGGAGCGTGATCCCGTACCAAGAGAGAGTCATTTGTTTGATTGTAGGCAAAGCTCAGTGGGGAAATGTAGAGGAATTTTTTCTTGTGCATTTACAGCTCCAAAAGGCATCAGCCTTTCCCTGGAATTAACTGACAGAAACACACACGTCTGCCAGGGCATGGTCACTAAGCTCCAGGTGTCCTCCTGAGGACCCAGGCACAACACACACAGCTAAAAATTCAGCAAATGCCATTTTTTATTAATGATTCTCTTCATATTTCTACCCTAGCTCCATGATCCAGCCACTGTCCAGGTGGAAATGACAGTCCTGAGGTTCAATGAGATATGTACATAACTTCTTCCACCTTCACCATTTTCTCTTGGCATTTCTGCCTTACTTTCATTCATTTTTCCCCTTCCTTCGTGTGAAACTATCTTTTATAATGGTTTTGGAATGTTTTTCTGTCTAGCTAATGCCAGTTTCAGAGGTGAGTATCCACGTCTCTATCCAAGACTCTAGGCTATGAAAATGCTTTAAGGGAAAAAAGGAAAACAAAGTAAAGTGAGGTAAAAATCTGTGTCATCAGGACACCAGAGCTGATTTCAACAGTGTTCCCCATTCCTCATAGACTGCTGTGGCTTTGCTCCTTTTGGATGCCCAGGATGATTTTCTCAATATCTATGGGTGGAAAGGAATCAGATTTCTAATTCCTTTTTTCCATCCAGCCAAGAGGTGAGAACTGGCATAGTCCAGGTTATCTTTTTCTTCAGCTTTGATTCATCCACTCAGAAAAGCTTTTCAAATAGCTCAACTCTTGACCACATTAGTTTATTTTATTAATCAATCTTTGATTCACTGATAATAAACACATCAGTATAACTCTTGGATGTGTTCACTAATAATAAACAGAAAACTAAACTCACACTGAAACTGGTCAGAGAATGAGAATTTTTTCTTCTACAAAAAAATATTGTTGATGAAGTATAAAAACCAGACTTGAACTATTTGCATATGTGCCATTTAACATTTCTTCAAACAAATGAGAATTCCATCTCCTTCCAACAGGAGGGGACCTCTCCAAGTCAGAAGTTCCCCCACATAACAAGTCCGTGCAGAACCAAAGCAGACAGTCAATTCTTGGACTTTGCAGAGTTCCCTTAACCAGACCTATGGACACAAATTTAAGGTTTCTCAGTCCCATTTTTTCTGATTCTTTGCTCTTTTGTATTTTTTCTCTGCTTCTGACATTGTGATATTCTATGAAATTCAGATTGCATTAAAGGTCTCTGGTCTGTACACAGGAAAATGGAAGCTTGAAATCCAAACACTAAATGAGGAACCCACCAGTGATCCTCATCTGATACCTACTTAGCTACCTTTTTTAAATTATGCAACTTCATTGTATTTAAACCAATCTTATGCTCTGGGGTGGAAGGATATGCTTTTGATTTTTATATACTTCAGTATATATTTTTATATAAATCTGAATGTTGCATTCCTCTTTAAGGTAGGACTTAATTTTCCCAAGCCCAGCTTAAAAATTTCAAAATCTAGATGATTTAAAAAAAAATTAAATTATTTGACACTTCAAATTCTTCATCAAATAACAGGGAAAATGTCCAGCAGGAGTATTGTTATCTCCTCTTCCCTTCCAATTGAGTTGGATCTTGGGTTCCAACAGAAGCAAAGCTATGAGTTACCACAATAAGAATTAAATTTAAAGCTCGCACAGATTTTCTTGTGCAGGGAGGTAAAGGGTTTGCACAGAGGAAGTTTTCCCACTGCCACTAATGAGAAGCTTCCTAGTGGCTTGGGACTTTCTGCACACCTCTTTTGCATGGACAAAAACATAAACCCATATCTGTGGGTGCTTAGCTTACAAAAACCAGCTGATTTTAGAGTACTGCAAGGGAGACCCCTCGTCCCATTTCCTCCTGCGCAGCTGAGTGATTCCTTCCTGCAAACATTCTCCATTCCCTGTTCTCCCAAGGGGCTGCTCAGACCCCTTAAGTCTTTTTTGGCTTGTTTACTAAATCTTCAGTCTTCTCACTCAGGATTAAGGACACTCAACTTAGGAATGATCCTCCACAGTGTGCTTTGGTTCCAGGGTTGACTCATAAGCAGAAGAGTCCTTAAGCCTTAAAAAGCAGATTGAAAACTCCGTAAACAAGCTGAGGAAGAGAAACTCAAGATAAGAAGTCCAAGTCTCCCACCACAGAGGCATGAAAAGCACTTTATATAATATATTGTTGCAAAGAGGTTTTTAGTGACTTTGTGATGATTTATAGGTTGCCTTTTGTATTTTTTTTATTACTTTTACTCCTCCCACAACCCTTGCAAGTCAAAGTTGGGTTTATTGTGTACCCATTTGTCCACATTTAGCTCAATAATTTTCTCATTTAAATACTGAGAAGCAGTATGCAATAATGCTTGTTTTTCTCAAAAAGAACAAATGCCGAAGAACTTTAAGTAATTTCTTTTTTAAAAATGTGTTTCTGCAACCTAGCAATATAAATGTTCTGGAGGTATATTGGATATAAACTTACATAATCTTGGGTATATTTAAAAGTTTCCATGGAAACCATTTCTTTGTCAAAAGAACAACATTGCTCTGGGCTATTTGTAACCCACACCTAGCACTGGCCAGCTCAGTATGAAGACCAGGAGGTGACTCTGATGTCAGTAAAGGAGTGGGCTTGGCTGGTTTTAGCTTTTTAGCCAGAGCAGAAGGTGCTAAGTAGCATTTCTGCATTATCCATACATGAAAACAGCAACAGTGAAAGAGTGGAGGCAATCTGACCCCTGGAAACAACCAAATGCAGAGACACCTGCCTTCCCTGGCAGGGGCCCTTCTGGGTATTTTAACTGCTTCTGTGAGAGGGAATGGGAGTGCAAGGTCTCAGTTCTCCTCAAGCAATGATATTTGTTCTGCATGCTGCAGGTTTTCCCTCCAGAATAAGCTGCTCTTCTAATGAGCTCTGTTTTGACAGCAGCGCTGCAGCTTGCCAGGAGCTGCTCCCAATGCAGCGTGTCTGTCTGTGCATCTGCAAAGGCGTCTGCAAAGTTGCAGCCCCGATTCTCACACCCTTCCTCGTGCCCTCCCTTATCCAATTTTTCAAGACAAAACGGGAGGGGGGAAGGAAAGGGCAAACAAGTCCAGTGTGACCTTCCTCCCGCCTCCGGAAACACTCCAGTTTACAGGGGCAGTGAGGTGGAGCTGGGATTTTTAGCTGTCAGCAGCTGGGAGTCAACAGCAGCCCATCTTATCCACTTCAGAAATGAGCCCTGGCTGATTGGACAAATATTTCCTATTTACCAGCTTCTCCCCGCTCCTGGATAATTCTAGGGTTAATCCACCACACCACCTCCTCAGCCCAGCCCCGTGATATTGACACTTAAGAAACACAGAGCTGTTTATATTTCATTGGAGAGCTCATACTATCAATTTTCACATTAGTGAGTCCAGCTATTGCTCTCTTCTATCGGGATCTATTGAGTGGTGGCAGTAGAGATATCCGCTGTAGTGAAGGAAAAAAAAATACTTAGCTGTCTGATGAAATGTTTTAAATGCATAGGGTTCACCTTGGGGTTGGCTGCTGCTCAGATTTTATCCATTAATAACACGCAGGGCTGCCACACTACTCTCCAGGGCTGATAGGAAAAATAGTACCACTTACAGATCCCCTGGTTTGCCTCGGGGAGAGTGCACCAAATGCAGCACATATCATACGTTTCGGGGCTGAAACTTACTCCACAAGAAGAAAAAAACAACAACAAATAAACAGCCTCCCCCCCAAACAGTCTCTGTATTAAAAACCAAAACCCAACCCTATTCCTGAAACACAGACAAAGAGAAGTTGCCATGTAGGCCAGTAGTTGCAGACCTCAAGTGCTTTACTTATGCTATGAAATGCCTCTGGGCAAAACAGGGGCAAGATTTCAGTGTAAACGGCCTTTTTTAGCTTACAGCTCTGCAGGTTGACATTTCACCCAGCAGGGAGACAAATCTGAATTGTTACAAGGAACTAAACAGTAAAGAGTAGGCTCTTGGTAAGTCATCATCTTTCCAGCAAGAAAGTCTCATTTATTTATATTTTCTCTTTATTTTTTTCTTTTTTTTTTTTTTACTCCCTACCCCTGAAACAATTCACAGGAAAATGATCATCAGAATAAGAATTGTTAACTGATTAGATTATTGTCGGCATTCAGTACAAGAACATCGCCAGGCGCTCAAGGGTAAGTATTATTTTCATCTACTGATGAGGCTAAGAAAGGATTGTGCACCCAATTCCCTGTGCATTAATGATCTGAAGATATTTGGGTTGGGTTGCATTGTTTTCCCCTCTCTTTCAAAGTGAGCCACAGAGCACTTTGCTGCCAGGAAGTGTTATTTAAGAATATGAGCTTCTTTTGTAAGGGGAAGGGCATAATTAGATGTTAAGAACTGATTATTGCATTGTTCTCCACAGATATTTCCAAAAGAAATGGCATTTGAAGAAAGAAAGGAAAGTATGCATTGTGCTTGGAAAGTGAGAGATATCTGCCTTAAACATTCTCTGTCTCCATATCCATAAAAGTTTACAGGAGATGTAACCCAACTTCCAATTGCACATTGCCTTCAAGGAGCCCATTGACCAACTGTACCTACTGTGAGACTCAGGCTCCCACCAAAAGACCAGAAAAATCCCCCATCTCCTCCAGCAGCACTCATTTGGAACAGAAAACCATGATTTTTTTTTTTTAAGGACTTGAAACAAGCTGAACTTGTGCCTACACACTGCTGTTTCCTGCTACTCCAGCCTCGATGCACCCCATGCTTCCTCCTCCAGACACCCAGAGGAGCAAAAGGTTTCTATCAGGAAACCTCCAGAGAAACCTTTGTAAGAAATAAGCCCTCCTGAGCAGATGAGGACTCATCCAACTCACCCAAACTCTAAGGCACTAAATGTAGGACAGACCATAGGCACTCTTCCATGGCTCACACAGAGGAGATCCAGGCTTTAGGCTGATCTCCACTAAAAACCTCCCTACTTGTGCTATATTACACAGAACAGATGCTCTCTAGGTGCCATCCCTCAAAAAGAGTTTCAAATCAAGCAGACAAACCTCATGCATTTTTCTGGAGTGTCCTGGCACAGTCTGGCAGATTGGTCAGGGGGAACACAGACCTTTAGCTGCTGCTTGACCTCCATTTGATTTTCAGCAGTGGCAGCAGCGAGGGGACGCCCATCTGACTTGAGCATTCACTTTATTACTCCTCTCACAAAGTGCTTCAGGTTTGCTTAACACCTCCTAAAGCCAGAGAGACATCACCTTCTCAAAGCTGTCTCTGCTGCTGTTTCTTCCTCCTCAGCCTTCCTTATGTATCATGCAGGATATGGAGCTCCTCTAAAACACACCTGGATCTTACCAGGAACACCCCAGCAGAACCTCAACCCCTCTACTGGCCTGTTTCCCCTCCACTGCTGGAATTTCCAGTTCTGATGAGCTGGGAAATGCTGCAGTTTTAAGCAACTGGACTTCTTTCTAACAGTTCCCAAGGAATTTTCCCTCTCTTTCTAGGAAAGAAAATAGGACTCATTGTTACAGCCTACTCACAGTATCCTCACCATTTTCCAAGGTTGCTTGAGGTGTTTCATTATAAATGTCTTTAAGGCCCATTTTAAAGCTCATTTAGATAAAATTTTCCAACTATTCTTATCATAAGTTTGCTCTAAAACCTCTTGGATTTCATACTAAAAAAAGTTGTAATCCTCAAAATATAATTTAAATGAAATGGAAATGTAAGCCACATCCTGTACTACCTAAGTATTTGCATCTAATCTACGTATACAAGCACAGAGGAAAGGTGTAAGAGCACCCCAGTCTTTCTGACCTCTGGTAAAAGGATTCTCATAGCCCAGTCATGCTTTTATAGCCCTTTTCCCTGCCTGGCTTTTTTGTTGGGTTTGTTTTTTGGTTTTGATTTTTTTTTTTTTCTCTCCATGGGACCACAGATTCACATGGATTAAAAAAAAAAAAAAAAAAAAAAAAAAAAAAAAAAAAAAAAATTGCCCTGTAGATACAAGAAATAAATCAGTTTCATATTTTACCATACTTTGGCAAAAATGGGCTTCATGACTGGGGAAGTTCTTGGGACCAAAGCCTGAGCTGAAGTCACCACAGCTTTGGAGACAGGTGTTGCAGTCCTTTTTTTTTAAATCTGCAATAACAGCCTTTAGCTGTATCACAATTAACACACTCCCTGTGCCAAACTGTAACGAACTTGCCTGTTCTCTCTGGACCTGCTTCCAGTCTGAGGTGAGAACTAATGAATTGTCGGGGCCACAGGAGGAGGACAAGGACGTGGAAGCAGAGGGGAAGGAATAAGAGAACAAACATCTGCGTGTAGAGGACAAAGCTCCTCTCACTCTCCCAGGTTATGCAGCCACTTTGTAAGCATTTGGCAGCCGAGCCATCCCTTTCCTTGCAATCACTCTGTTTACTTAGGAGCAAACCCAAATTCAGTTTGCACCGGAGTTTGTTTGAACACATCCCTTCACTTCATTGTTGTGATTCGGGATTTTTTTTTTTTTTTTTCCTTCTACGCATCTTCATCCTTCATGGTTGATTTGGATTATGATGTAAACTAAGCGAACATGACACAGCTGCTCTCTCCAATAACTAAGGAGATGCCGGCTGCCACTCACGCCGGCACTTTGGTGGTTCACAGCAGGGCTGGTGGGCTGATGGGGGCCCTCTCCTTTGGCATCTGTCTATGCCATCCTCATGCCGTTTGCTGAAACAAAACCAGTGATGTTAGCAGCATATGGGCAGCCAGAACAGGGGTCATTTACCTTCTTTGCCAACAAAGTAAAGGACAAGGCCCAGTGGAACGGGGATGTACGGAGAAGAGCTGGCAGCACGGTGGCAGAAGAGGAAACCACAGGCAGGAGGGATCCCAGGAGTCACCTCTGCCCCTACATCCCTTTCCCGTGACATGTGGAGCCTTGGAGCTTTGTATGGACTATTTGATGCTAAGTTCTGTGGGTTTTGTTCAGCTGAGCTGGCTCTGCCAAACTGAGCTCATCTGGCTGAGGTGGACACCTTAGATACAAAGCCTGACTCCAAACCTCACTGAAAGCTGAGAAAGGCTTTGTTGACAATCAAATTTGTGTAACAGCTAACAGAAAATAAATCACTTCCATCTGCATGCTCTTGGACTAATAAAGGCTTGGTCTGAAACTAGAGTAGCCAAGAACCTGTCAGGGATCCAATCTAATTGTATATCTAACCTGACCAGAAATAATAATTGGAAACCTCTCAAGTAGATTGTTCTTCTTAACTTACCGGGACAAGCCACACACCAACAGCTTTCACAATCTGACTTCTGCAAACAAAAGCAGTCTGGATAATTTTGGAGAAGACACTGAGCATTCAAACTTCCAGGTTAGCTGTCTCTGCTGCCAGAAAAAAAAAGAAGAAAAAAAAAAATTAGGCACTTTTTCCTTCAGAGTAGTACCTCTAGGCACAAGGTTACAGCACTGGGCATGTTTTAACATATAGGCTGTGCTGAAACAGAGAACTTGGGGAAGATGCTTAGCAAAGAAAAATAGCTCTGAATAGAATGATGTCTGCAGAAACCAGGGATGACAAATCTACTGCAATATGAAAACATATGTATATGGCATTGTGAATTTAAAAGGTGCCCCGCATAGCAGACATAGCTCAGATATTTATTAAGACTCAGATTCATGAAAAATATACCCCTTTTTTGTTAGCAATTTTTGCCTGCAGAATTAAACTCACTTGTGTGTTTGCTCTCATAATATGCCAATACATAATAAGTATTCTCCAAAATTGCTACCTCTTTTTCTATGTCTATAGCAATGCTTACCTAAGTCTCCATCCTCTTTTCAAAGTATCACTTATAGTTTCTGAGAACCTATATATTTTTATAAAACCCTTCATTTTGGGAGTTCACTGTTTGGGAAAATTGTCTGGGAATTATAGGCTCAGAGGGTGTTATTTCTATCTGATAATTTTACAGAAATCTTTACATTTAAGAAATATTCTGGGGTTTTGTGTGATTATTATAAAAAAATTGAGAAAATGTGATTTTATATCTTGCTCAAGTTTAAATAAATATAATCTCCTAAAAAATATTATCAGGGGTTTTAAGTATTTTGTCAATGATATCAGGAATATACATTAAAATACATGTTTTAATCCATGACCATGTGGCTCTACCTCTTGATGGAGTAAAATGTTTACCAAAAAGCTTGAGTGTTTAAAAAAAATGAGCAGAGTTGTATCTATGTATGAAAAGTAAAAATGTTGTAAATAAGGGAGTTGGCTTTTTTTTTTTTTCTCTCACAGTTTCAAGCTCCACTTTCTAACTTAAATGCATAAAGATTTTTTTTTTTTGTCAGCTTCAGTGCAGAGAAACATTAAAATTCATCTCACCCCAAACCTTTGTCGGGAAAAAAAGATGTTAAATATCAGCAAATGGATCTGATAAGCTGCAGACTATTTCTGCTGTCAGAGAATGACTGTAGGACAAAAACACATGTTCAGGATTTGACATCCCTTGGCATCTTGTAAATAGCCTGCATGAATCCACACCTAAAAACTGCCAACACAAGCAAAATTGTGCCCAAGTTTCTTGTAAGTTAAGCAAGCAAAGCAGAGACATGAAACGTGGTTGGATTGAATATAGAAACCTAAAGACCCCCAAAACTGACCTTGAGATCATTTTAGCGAAAGATCTTCTCTGCACTTTTGCAGCGCCAGCCTGATTTTCTCTGTATAAAGAGCTCTGTGTGTGTGTGGATGGGTGAATGTGCAGGACTGCGTGATAAACACATTATTAGGGAAAAAAAAAAACAAAAAACAAACCAACAACAACTTTCCATAGAGGAATATAAGAAAAAAAGAACTGCTGAGTAATACAAAATAGTCCCTTCCTTTTTTTTTTTTTTTTTTTTTTTTTTTTTTTTTTTTTTTTTTTGGTAAGGATTCATTCCTTAGAAGAAAATGAGAAGTAATCCCTTGGCCTGGTTTTCTTGCACTTCAACTCCACCCCCTCACCAAAAGAAAAAACTTTTTTCTGTTTTGTGATTCAAAGGACATCTCTCCCCTGTCTGGATGGCAAATTGTTTTCTCCCTTTTCTGTAAAAACACAACAACAAATAAAAGGTTAAAAAGAAGGAAAGGAGGGATATTTAGAAAGAGGAAGAAGAGGAAGAGGAAAGCTGTTTCAAGAACCAATTTATTCTGATACATCATCAGTGTTTGTGCCACAGATGCAGGAAAAGATTACTTCCCTTCTTTTCCTAGTCCCCTTTTTTTTTTTCCAATTTCTCAATTCTTTTCAGAGATGTTGGTCTTCCTTTCTTGGATCCAGGTTTGCCCACTGCCAGCAAGATATGTCAAAGGTTCTGGATGGAATGGAGAAACCTCTTTTTCCTGAAAGACTGGGGATTGTCTCAGCATTTGAGGGATGGATTACTCGGGGGACTATCACAGCATTAGTGGCATCTGCTGGAAAGGAAATCCACACTGTGGTCGAGATGCCACAGGCATGCTTATCCCAGTCACCTAAATGGGAGCACATTTCAAACTTTTCCTGGGTGAATACAATTTTTTGGTGTCCTCTAAAAATATCAACATCTCTCTGGTCAATGCTGACTTTTATTCAGAGTTCAGGGCCAAAAAGAACCATGCGGACGGTCCTACCCTCAGTGTGGCTGGGACCATGGTGCAAACACACATGGGCACCAGGCTTTTTCCAACCTGAAAAGTGAGAAGGGAAATGGGATGGGGTCTGTGGAGCTGAGAAAGGTTAGGGAGCAGTCAAGTGCTGTGTGCCAGGACATGATCGGGCTGGGATCCGGAAAGTGATTCTCTCCAAAGGATGTGGAACAGCTGGCAGCATGCCTCCTCCCCTCCTCTTCCTCTGAAGCACCCCTGAAGTCAGGATGCTGGCTTTAATGACTCACTAGTCTGCTTGGCTGTGGCAGATCTTGTATTTCTGGAGAGAATCAATATAAACACTTTCTTTTGTATTTCCTTAATTTTTTTTTTCCCCTTACCCATTGTAGTGCCTCTTATTTCACAGTCTGCTGTCTGTCCCCAGCACCAAAGGAAACTGTGATCCCTAATTCCCAGTGCTGCCCAGCCTGCTATAAAACTGCTCAGTGTGAAACGTAATATGCAAAAAAAAAAAAAAAAAAAAAAAAATTCCTTTTTTTTTTTTTTCCCCCCCTCTCCTTTTTGGCAGGCTCTGGAAAAGGCCTGTTTCCTGGCAGGAGAAAAAGCCAGCCTTGGCTTCAAGCAGCCACTGACAATTCCCAGCATATGGTAAGAGAGGGAGCTTCCGCCTACCCCATCAGGTAAGTGCCATCTTCCTTACTACAGCAATGATCGATGTCACGCTTGGAGAGCCCTGGCTACTGGGAGAGGAGCCAAGCGGCCAACTGGCCAGTACAAGGGAACAGGTCAGGGTGGACAAGGCCTCTGGGTGAGGAAAGCATGCTAGCATAAGCATGCAACCAGGAAACGTGGTGTCTCAGTGCACCGTCATCTGCCTTGGGTTTTTGGCTCCGCAGCCGAGTTCGAAAGGCTTCATTTGCTTGCGCTCGCACTCGGGTTTAAGTGCTTTCCAAAGGTGGATTGGAGATTTTTTTGGAGCTTTTTTTGCATATGCCTTTCAGCATCGTTTGTGTGCTATTCCCTCCCTCCTTTTTTTTTTTTTTTTTTTTTTTTTTTTTTTTTTTTTAAATTTTCTCTGCCAGTGTCAATTCTTGCCGTTCTCATAGCGAGCTTTTCCTTGTTGGTTAGAAGAAGAGCTGATCCCACATCTTTTCCAGCTCTGCTCACTGTCTGCATGTCATTTTGGAGCAGTCCACCACAGTGCCAAGCACCGAGGAAGTTTCCTTAAAGTAGCCCAAATTTTGCCCTGTTTAGTCCTAGGCAATGTTTCAGCTCCACTTTGGCCTCAGGATCTCCTTCTCCAACCCCGTCTTGCACCTTGTGCTCTGCAGTACCATGGGAGGGTTTGGAAACCTCAGAGCTGCAGAGAGAGAACTGTGCACGGCTGCAGTGTGCCTGGGAGAGGGACAGGGCCCTGTGCCATGATCCCACCCTCCCCACAGGGCCCATGGCACAAGGGGCAGGGCAAAGAGTGGGTTCCAGGCCCCCTTGGTATTTCCATGGGATGGGCTCTGTCTCTGCAAGGCAGGTCTGCTCCCCAGGCTCCCAGTGCAGATAAGCACCTTCAAAGCCCCACTGAGCCATTAAGACCAGTCCCTCAGCTGTAAATCAAAGCAGCTCCATAACACTTTTTTCCTCTCACCTGAGCCCTGACCTGGAGGGACCACATCTTGTGCAGAGAGGGTAATTCATTCTCCATGCTCACTCAATCCATAGACCCTCGGCCAAGGATGCTGATTATTGCTAACCGGGGTGCTGTTTTTTATCGTCCTGGCAGGGCTGAGAGAGCCCTAACTCATTTCACATTGAGCTCTCAGTAGCCACTGCCTGGTAGGAAGTTTTGGTGAGGACCAAACCAAGCTCTTCTCCATTTACCCTGCAGAGGACTGTGGGCTTTGCAGCTCATTCTCCAACACAGAAATAAACTGTCAGTGGCTTCTCTTCTGGCACAGATTGATCTAATACAACTGCCTCAGCGCACACTGCTTGTGCAGACAGTTCCAGTGCACATTACTGTCATTTCTGATGCCCTAAAAGCTGCTGCCTTCTCCCTCCCATGCTCTTAAATGCCTTAAATGCTCTTAGAAAGTGTGGTGACACTTTTACAGGTGATGGGGCAAGGGTCACAAGCTGAAACTTTGCATGCCAAGAGATGCAAACAGCAGATTCCCATCTCTAGGAGGGAAGCAGGATCTGATTTCCTTTGTCAGTAGGTTCGTTCTTTGCCACATAATCATAGATAAAGAAAAAGAAACACGTGCCTTAAATTCAGAGTTTTCTGATTGCCACATTAATGGGAGAAAGGTTATCCCAAGCAAGTGCATCTCTGACTGCTGTAGGAAATCAAGCTGCAATGGGAAGTGTAAAGTAGGGGGTTACTTTCTAGAATCTATATCTAGTAAAAATCTGAGCTGAGCCATAGCTTTGCCAGTCAATGCCTGGCATCAGTGACCAAAAGTGCTACAGGAGAGTAAAGGATGACTAGTGCCATGTCTTTATTCACCTAAACTATCAGTCAGCAATGGGTGCTGATCAGCAAAACAACCAGTGCAACTCATTTTCAGACATCTATGTTCATCGCGGACTGATTTTGTGCCACTGCACTGGAAATATATGGGTGTTCATGCTGCAGAGGTATTTTAAAATGTTGATCAAAAGCCAGAATATTAAAGTAAATACAGATAGACCACTGCTTGTATCCCAAAATTCTGGGTAAAATGTCTGTTCTAGAAAGGCTACCATATAGTATTCCATTTTTCTTTTCATATTTTTTCCAGTGGGTTTCAACTTTTAATTATAAGGTCTTTCCTTTTTGCATAATTTGTTTGTTTTATTCTATGATACAGAAATCAAAATATTATATAGCATGACAAGCAGCATATACTTTGATCCAGAAAAATAGAAAATCTGGTATAATTTTATAGTGTTATAATCATCCTTTTGGTTTTGAAGTAAACAAAATAAGATAAATATTTCCAGAATTACATTTTAAATGTACTGCTAATACTATTGGCACAACATGAAACATTTACTATTAAACTGGAAAAGAGAAGGTCAGTATTTAAAACAAACAAATTCCATCCCATCATGTTTCTACACAAAATATCCACTTAGCCTAATTAACTACAGCTCCCGAGCATCGGTGAATGGATTTTCACATTTAACAAGTTCCATGGAGTTCGGCAAGAATGATTATTTCTTTTGAATAGTCATGCTTTAAGAATATTGCTGCCCATCATACGGGATTCATTACTGCTCGGTTTCAAGAGTCTGTCATCCACAGAGGGAGCAGGAATGATTCCATATGACTTAGGTGACAAATCATAAAACATAAAAAATGAATAGCTAACAGCTGTCTGGGCTTTTCCTGATGCAAACAGTTTTCTTCAAGTTGATATTTCCTCATGCTCCCAATTTTCCAAAGAAGACAATCCAGATGTTCCTGTTGCACAGGACAGGTATCTCCAATGCAACCAGCATCTACAGAGAGATCACCAAAGGGCTTCTCTGCTTTTCTCTTCTTCCCCTTGTCTATTCTTTTTTTTTTTTTTTTTTTTTTCCCCACTAGATTTTTAGTTTTTTATTTCTCCTCAGCAAGAGTAAAACTTGAGCATGGCCAGGTGTTTTCACTTCAGAGACTCCAACGGCAACAACAACTCCAGTGCTTTGGAAGCTAACAAATTTGTTGTGTCACAATTGATAATCAACTCTAGTAAAAGAATGTCCAAATCAATTGAGCTTTAGCAAGGGCAAACTGACTGGACACAGCCAGACTCCCAGCAAAAGTAGGCCAAGCTTGATAAATTTGCCCTTATTATAGCTATTGATGTTTAAATTTCTTCAGGGATGTTGTTACATGGGTGCCTAGTGGTGACAGAGGTACGATGACCTCCTTCGATCCTTAATCTACACCTGTTAGTTGGCTCCCTAGTTGCTTGTGAGTATACTCAAGCTTAAAGGTTAACAAAAGAAAAACAGGCCAAGTTTACGCGACTGCAGCAACGGATCAATGCAGAGTAAATAACCTTCTCTGTCTTATTTCCCCAAGCATTATTGATCCGAGTTCTTTGTTCTTTGTCATGTTTCTGTCTTCTAATCCCAGGGGACGCTAAACGATCGGCTCATATTGGACATGTTAACTGGCACATTATGACAGCTACCATTTTGTCACTCAATGTGGTGCTATATATAAAGAACCCTCGGTTCAGGGGTTTCTGAGCTGCTCTCTCCAAAACGAGCCTCCCATACCTGCTTTTTTTTTTTCCTTTTGGCTTCCTTTGTCTGCTCACCCCTGCCCCTTAGGTATTTTGTCCAGAGGTCTGCCACAGTGCTAACCTTTTTTTTTTCTTGTATTATTCTTATTAATTGTGCTCCTAAAATTTCCCCATCCCTAAAGATGGACAATAACCCAACAGTTAAAAATAATAGACGCTTTTGCAGCACTCAGTGCACGGCAGGAGTTTCAGGCAGCAGCAAATGCTGGTATCAATTCTGACCTGTCGGGGCTTGTTGTTTTTTATTTAGGAACAGGAGCCCTTTCCTTTCATTATCAAGGTTACATTTAAAGGATATTGTGCTTTCCTAAGTGTTCTCAATGGATTTCTATGGGATATTACAGATATCACTCTATCCTCACTGAGCCCAGCCTCTGTCTTTCAGCCCAGTGGATGCTCCAAGTACCTTAACGGCTCTATAAACTTGCAGATTTGTGGTGGAAGTCTGTGTTCACTGGGAGACTATTGGATTTCTAACAAAATTAATTGGATTTCCTTCCTTCTGAATGCTCCCTCTACATGCCTATCTCTGAATAAAGACTTGCCAATACTAACTCCCAGAATTATACAGAAGAAAAAAGGGGAAGAAAAAAAAGAAAAGACGTGAACTTGGAAGGCATGGCAACCTACTATTGCTTATTTAGCCTTCCTCACACTTTATCTAGGACACAGAAAAAGCCTATTCTAAAAGAAAAAGCGTTTCCCTCCTGTGCCAAAAAACTCCCAGCAAGGGATCCAATCACTGGAGGAAGTGTTGCGTGCCTTTCTGTCACGGCAAGGAAGAGTCCATTGGCTGAATAGTGTCATACGGATTTAGGACTCCAAAATTCATAAGGCATTTCTGGGTCTGTCTGGCACTTAATGGACAGCATGATATAGATGGAGGGAGTAGGGCTACATTTTAAACCCAAAAAGAGAATTGATGATCAGGAGGTAAATTCCTGCCTGCTTCCCCATGTACGGCGTTTCACTGTATTAGCCATCACTAATCACCGTGCAAATATACTCTGTCCAGTGGACAATATTAGCATTATGACTTTCCTGCCACACAATCTTATCTTTCTCTAAGTCACAGCTGAGTCAATCTGTGCTTTGAACAGGTATTTTTGCTAATGCAAAGGAATCCAGGGGAAAGAAAAAGCCGTTGTATATTTCAATTGAATTTCAAGTTCCTTCACGTCTCCATAGCTGATAATTAAACCAACTGACCTGCTTCTGCATCGAAGCCTGCAGGAAATTAAGCAGATAATACTCTTTAGGTAGATAGGCTTTGGGGGATAGTTTATTAAAAGAAAAAGAAAGAGCCCCCAACCAAACAAATAGCACTGAGCTGTGAGTCTTGGAGCAGCCTCATCACTTGGCTGTGGGGGTCTCCCCCTTTTTTCCACTGATAGCAGGGTTTGGGGAAATGTTAGCAGGAACTCTTGAAAGGAGAACCTAAAAAAGACACATGAAGAATTTGTCCCTTTTAGGCTCAGTCATTCACGCCTAAAATCATCTCAAATATTTAGTAGATTATTCCAATATTAATCTTTCACAGATGGCAGGTTCCTGTCTTTCTTTCTTTTTTCCTTTTTTTTAAAATATTTTTTTCAATTCAAACCACTAAAACATGCTAAAACCACAACTGGAACTTGGTTCAGTGTCTATCTACAGAAACATATTATTTGATTTGAAATGGTTTTGTTTTCTTTTGACATGCTGAAAATATATCCTTAAAAGACATTTTCATCTCCATAAAACATTTGTGTTTTTTGGACTTGCTGAAAAACTGAAAATCCAGGGGTCAACCAGATTTAACAGTTAATTTATTCATTATTTGTCTTTCCAGCTGCAATTATTTTGGGGCAAACCCAACATATGCTAATGTTTTTATAGTATGCATAGAATGTCATAATAAATTCAAATTATTAATAAAACTGACATGTAAGAGTGGGAGATACCTTGTATGTGGGCAATATGTGTTATTCTAGTTGAATATTTTGCTCCATATTTCCAATCAGCATGAGGATCTTTTTCAAATATGAGAAGATTTATGGCAATGTTGTCATTAAAGGGTTGGCTGGCTGCAGAAGGACACACATACATAGTCCATATATCCACCAGAAATTTAGCAGTCACTAAAGTAAAGAATTTCTTCTCCTAAGTGAGATACACAAATGTTGTTTTGTTCTGTTTTTATAAAAGTGCATTGTCCCTGTCCTGCAGGTGTCAAACAGCATCTCTGTTTTTCATTCCTATAATACTGTTTAAAAGGGTTTGAATTTTTCTATTTATTATGTAGCAAGTTCACCTCTAGTCCTCAGTAGGATGTTCTGCAAACTGATCTCACTGTTAGGGTGACATCACTATGTTAAAAATAAGCCATGGTGGCATATCTGTGATAAAAAAATAATATTATTATTCAAATAAAATTATATTTCAACTGTGCAAAGCTCCCAGTGTGTTTGAAGTGTATATTTAAAGGAGACAGCCCAAGCTCTCTGTTGCGAGAGAAAAGATATATTTTACTATAATATTTTTATGTGGCTATAAAATGTGATGAAAAAAACCCCCTCTCAAATGATGTCGTATTTATTTATTAATTTGGCTTTTTCAGCTGTCAGCAATTGAGTCCCCTTAGATATAGAAGAATTTCATCTCTCCTGATCCTAAATTCAATCTCGTTTTGGAGGACAAATGCAGGTGAGGGACCGTCCCAGTATTTAGAATTTCAGCTCTTCTCTCCCTTTAGGTGCTAGATCCACTCCTGGATGTGGGAGCAGACTCTGAGGAGCAGACTAAGACTGGCTTTTGTAAAGGTGTTCAGGGGCAAGATTTGTTTTGATTTCCCATGTTGTTCTCTCAGCCTGGCCTTTGCCCCTGCATAGTGCACTTTTACCCTCCAAATAGGGAACAGCAGCCAATTTTACATTTTCATACAATTTGTGCTTTGATAGGACAGCAGTCATAGTCTCAGAAATCATCAGGGAATAGGGCTGAGCAGCCTGTATTCTCTCCTGCAAGGGGCCAAGTCACACAAACAGTGAGAATTCTCACAAAGCTGGTTAACAGATTGAGGTTAAGTGCTCAACTGACTAAAAACTGGTGGGGGTGGAAACAGATATGTTGGTTCCTAAATCATACAAGAAGGTTCAGAGTGTTGTGTTTGGGTATTTTTTTTAATTTCTTGAGAACAGCTGAGAGGATTCTTGGTTTCCTTCAGACTGTGGTTTCCTTCAGGAAGAGCTGAGGAGTTCAGCTGACCTTGCAAAGGTTGATTTCAGAGTTTTCCCCTGGCAAGTGGGTCATTGGGTAAAGGACTAGAGAGACAGATGTGTCAGAAGCTCTTAAACTTGTCAGAAAAGATAGTTTGCTTCTTCCTGTAGGAGACAACTCTGTTCAGTCTTGTATAAGATACTTCTGATTTTCCTTATGGAATAATGAGTCTCTGTCACAGCCCTCAGATGGGGTAAACTGATGTCAATTCCATCAAATTTCATATACTGGAGCTGACTTGCTCTAGCTGGAAAACTGGCCCAGGGTCAGAGGTCTGTATACTAAAAAAAAGTTGGTTCTGAAGTGTGTATGCATGTGTAGGCTCATGTACAGCTTGGCTGATTTGAGATCCTGGAGAATTTTTGACGTTATTAGTAATAATTCCTCCTTTCCCCTCTTTTAAAAAATGGCATTTCCATAAATAAAGCTTTTAGACTGTTCAGCAAATTTACCTCCTGCCCTTTCAGGCACACCCTAACCTCTTCTAATAATACAAATGCTATCTTAGTCTAAAAAGTTATTCTTGTCCTTGATGTGCATTTTTGTGCATATTCTTGTCCTTGATGTGTACTCCTGTCAAGGGGCAGAAAAGAAAGAAATCAGGGGCAGTGTGAGGAAGGGTCAAATCGAGCATGAAAAGATTCCTCTGCCTTCATGTAACGTACAAATCAGGATTGTTAGAGCAAACAGCCACCAACGAGCCACATTATTCATAACACTTCACAGTTTTCTCATGGAAGCCGACAAATGTGCATTGCCTGAACATATTTTGTTAATTCGTTGGGTTTTTGCTATGAATACAGCTGAATAATTTCAGAGCATTTTCCTGACAGTAATGAGTGGTGCTTTGTACCTTCCCTGGGATGCACATTACTACTGTTTTGCTCATTTTATGGATGGGCAGTCTGAGGCATAAAAAAAGAACAGGTCAAGTGCAGGATTATGGAATCAAAAGGAGCCTTGACAATTTTTAATTACTACCTAACATTCTAGAAAAACTCTAAAATACCTTATTAATCTGGGTCCTCAGTTATTGGAAGCATAATATTTTAGAGAAGAGTTAATACATTTAATTAAATGATGGCTAAGTATTTATTGAAAGCATGCTATTTTTGGGAAGAGTTATTACATTTAACTAAAACATGGCAAAGTATGTTCGTATTGCTTAATGAATCTTTAGATGCTAGAAACCTTTGGACCATTTGTTTGATCTTCATATTTAAACATGATTTTAACAGTAACAGTTCACCCATGGCACTAAGAGACATCAGTTGCAGAAAAACACACTAATACGGACCAGAGCTGAATTAAACTGTGTTGATGGAGATAACCAGTTGCATATGTTTTTAGTTAGCAGGAGCCAAATCAGATAACCACCATACAGAAACACTGGGCCTGATGGACATTTTTTTTTTTTAATATCTTTTTCTGAGAAAAGACTGGATTTCAGCCTGAGTCTTGGTTACTATGGTCATCCGTTTGTACTCAGGAATCAGGAAAATGAAATTCTGGATAAAGTGAAAAGATGACTGGAGAGGAAGGAAGAGCAAAGTATGTGAAGGGCAAAGACATAAACACTGGTGCTGTTCTCTTCATGTTACTAGACAAGGACCTTCTATTGATTTCTCCGGGCATGCTTGCACTTCCTTCCTTCAGTGACTAATGATACGCCCTTTGGGTTATGATGACACTGCATTTCATGGGCCTGCAGGTCGAATTCCTGATGTATTCTCTGCCTGGCTCTTGCTTTAAGTCATTGTCCTGCTCCAAGCCAGGCTCTTCTCAAACGTGAGGCAAATAAGAAAGGGAGATAATTTACACCGTGCATGGCGGGTTGGAGAATAAAGCGCAACACTTCAAGTAGGTTCCAACATAGCTGGATATTGTCTGAAGCCTCATTTCCAGTCCGTGGCATAGCATCGAGTCTGGTGTCTTTAATGTTTTTCTCACAACAGTTTCCAGAACTCTGTTTCCTTCTGCAGGAGCCCCAAAGTGCATATGTGTTAGGCACACATTTCCTCGCCCACCTCTGCGTTGGAACACAGATTTGTTTTAACTTTGATTAACAATCCTCCACAGAAATTTAAAGAAAGAAGTGACTGATTCTTCTCTCACTTTCAGTAAATTAGGAATAATTCCCCTCTCCCTCCCACCCCTAGGCCATGGAGTTAACATAAATAATGTGAAACTGGTGAAGGTGACAGAAGAGTTAGGCTAAAAATGAAGAAACCTACTGCCTTCAACACTCAGAATATGGGGCGCAAATTATATCTTGGCCTATTTAATTGCCAGGCAAAATGTGGGACAAGAACTCTTGGGGGCTCCCAGTCACCAGCAATATGAAGGATTTGATATAAGTAGCCCGTAATAGCTGCTCTGGACAACCTTCTTCTCATGTTCAAGAAGCAAAAACAGCAGGAGGTTTTCAGAAGCGTGAAGAAGTAAGCATCTGACATTCACCTACTTTTAACAAAAGTTTGTCCTATGGCAACCCTGAGTGCCTTTGAACATATCAACCTATATTCCACCAGCAAACTAGCTTTTGTGTAATGAACTACCCAAGCTTCCCCAGTAACCACCTGGAAGACCAGTAACACCACCAATGAGATTCAAATTAATGGCACGTAACCTTGAGAAGAGTGATTTGACATAAAAGTGTTTTTTTCTTTTTTTTCTTTTTTTTTTTTTTTTTTTCTTTTCACAATACTCAACACTGTTTCTATCATCTGGGAGAATACTTTTGTGAAGCCAGAGATCCCATCATTTAATGTGCAAAATTTAGGTTGTCAATCAGGATGCCTAAATAGCTCATGTTTGTAACAAAATGTAGCTATCAGGCTTTTTCTTGAGTGTTTCATGATGTAAATGGGAGTTACTGATCCAGAGATTGAGTTTACAGCTCTGATTTGAAATTTCCAGTCTCTCAAGAGAATACTCTGACTTGAGAAAAACTTAGAGGGCATAAAAATACATTCCTAATAGTCTAAAAAACCACCAATATTGAGAAGCCTCCAGACTTTTTTCCACAGTTTCTGATTCTCATGGAATACTTACTACAGAGAACAGTTTAAATAAATGCAGACACACTGTCCCTGTCTCGCCTTCATTTGGTGCTAAATTCCCCAGAGAAGAGAGAAATATTTCTCAGCTGGAGTCTGGGGATCTGCCTTTGGTTCAACATTTCCTTCTTGAGCTGCACAGTGTTTATGCTGCTCTTCTGCCAGGTGTTGCTAGGAGAGGTTGATTCTTAGGGCTTTATCATGTTTAATCATTGCTCTGGTCACTAGTTAGGGTGGTTCATGTTCCTCCTCCTTTTCCCCATCTGCCCAAACACATTCAGCCAGGGGAGCACTGGGTAAAAAAAGACTGCAGACCAAGCACTGTGGTCCCACTTGTTCACCTTGGCAGTGTTAAGAAGCATCAGTTTGGCTGGACAGCACAAATTCTGGTCTCAGGGCAGACAGGCCAACAAGGATGGGGATGGAAAGGGAACAAGGGAACTTTCCAAGCACTCCTCTGGCTGCTGAGTGAGGGGGATGGCAGAGACTGGGAAAACAGAACAATCACCCATGTCAAATTCCAGTATATTCTTTGAAATCTAATGAAGACGTGGGGTCAAGCCAAGGCAGGACTCACACCCGTAAGATGTGAGCCCCTCAAAATTACCTGCCACAGGCCAGTGAAATGAAGACACACAAATCTGAAGGCAATTTTTTACTCTGCTGTTCCTGGAATTATTTTTTCCTGTTTCATTCCTCTTCCTTTTGCTGCCACCATTAGGAGGTGCTGGCTGGATACTTTCAGAGTGGTGTTCCAGTGCAGAAATATGTTGCACCAGCTGATAGAGGAATACATTCACATACAGGGAATTCCTGAGCCGACTGCTACTTATAGAAATATTATCCAAGAGCCAAAATCATGTGATCCTTCTTGGAACAAAAAGACCATGAAAATCAGCAAGTTTTTTTTCCTCCATTGAGGATCTGGAAATCTATGCCATCTCTTAATATCCAACAGACTTCTCAAGTATCTGGTGTGATTTTTTTAAGTGAAACATATGATAGAAATGGAAAGCTTAATCAAGTTTCCTGAGCTTACTAATTACTCATACTTTGGGTTTATTTTCTTCCGTGCTTTGCCTGACAATTAAACATGGCAGAGACGTAAATCTGAGAGGTTTGTTTTGCTTTCAACTAGCTCTTAAAACACCTTTTCTATATACACACAGAGATTAAAATAAGAAAGAAAGGATGTCAGCCGTATGATAACAATGAGGAATGGCTGGACAGAGGATTGGACTCCTTAAAATGAGTGTGTTTACCATCCCACGATTGATGAATTACCAGGGATTTTAATTGTAAAGCTCTGGCTGCTATTGCCATATTTCACAGACTAGGATCAGCAGCTATTTCATCTACCTGTAATTTTATTTCTTTACCAAGTGCCTGATCATGAGAAACAATAACTGTCAGCAGTGTAAATTCCCACAGGGCTTTGAAGATTTACTCTGACTAACTACAGATCCATCCAATATCTCTCAAGATCAGTCTCTACCTGTCCCAGACTGAGATGTAATGTGGCTGTAGAATGTAACTGTTTACAGAAGTGGGAGCCTTCAATAGGTCAGTGTATGAAATCATTCCTATTCCTCCACAGTAGTTTGTAAAGTTTCCAAAGAGCTTTCCAGGCTTTCTGGATGAAAACCACTATATAAATGCAAGATGCCATTATTATTTATTGTTTCAGTTTGACAGAAAGATGGAGGGTTTCATTTTGACTTTATATTTCCACTTCGCCTTTGTTTCATAACTTTCTGACATGCAGAATTTTGCTTTGTATTCCTTGCAAGCCTTACAACCTTCCTGTTAAGGCAGAGAGGTTGGGAATGCTGCAGCCACAAACTAGAATTAAATTAGAGCCATTTTTAATTATTTTTTGTGTTCTTATGACATACTAGAGATCATACTAAAGGCCCCAATTTTCACTATCCTGTATCAGAGGCTAGCTTGTTCAGGATTTTCCAAAAATGAGCAAGAAATCCACTTGTGGTCATCTCTGAAAGGCCCTTACAAGAAGGGAATTTTTTTTTCACAGACTTACATTCCTGCTTACCTTGGCCCTTAGAAATAATATCATATATGGCTTTGAAAAATAGTTTCTTTGCTGTCTTTAATAGCAGCAAAGAATTTAATTAGTTTTCTTTTTACAGCTGTAAAGAGGGTAAATGATGGGAAATATAAATAGCAGTAATTACCTCCTGTTAATTTGAATACCATAGAATTTAGCCACAGTTTGCATGTATCTGAAAAGTGAGACATCCACCTCAATATTGTCCCCCACACAAATATTTTTTTTTTCCTCCAATTCGTCACATAGTGTTTTGTGGTGAGAGACCCTTTTAGGTGATTATGCGACGAACATTATTTTGTTCTTAAATGTTTAATTTCATGAGCTCTAATAAGGTAAATATTATTTGCTTCTACCTTGAGCAATCCACAGCTTTGTTGACCACAGGAAAAAAACTGCTGTTCATTATGGCTCTCCTGTTGGAGTCTCAGCCCAGTGTCATTTTAAAGAACCTTTAGAACAGTGGATGAGAGACTCAGCTCTCATCCCATTACCAGCTTTATTTAATCTAAAATGCCTCTGAGAGGGAGAGACTCCCTTATCTCTGAGTTGTGCAAACACACCGCTGCACCCTGATACAAGATCTGTTGTGAACCGTGTAGGGAAGCTGGTGGTGAGTGGAATCCTAAGTATGTGAATCCAGCAGGTAAAACAGGACAAGGGGAAGGGTTGAGGTCTGTGGCTGTGTCCCTGATACTGGAGGAGAGGACAACTGCTTCTGCAGTGCACAGAAATGAGAGGAGCAGAGATGCAGTTTGATGGATAACATCACTGTGTTACTTACACTAATATCTTTAGCACAGCACAAAAAGAAACCAAAGAAGGCGTGTGCTGTCTAACATATTGTGGTGCTCTGTAATCCCCCAAATGCTGAAATGCTCATGAAGACATTTTTTTTGGTGTTGTTGTTTTAGTCATAATTGCTCCAGTGTCAAATGAGATTGTAATGAGAAGTGGAGCTGTTACAGAAAGTTCACTGTTCTGGAACTTCTGTGAGATGGTGTCAAATAACAACTTTTTTTCCCCCATGTTTTTCCCACTTTTGCAGCTGCCTCTTCATTCCCTGGTTTGGAGACTGACTCAGAAAATAAGACATTAAGCTTTAAAGTTAGCTGAAAAATAAAGGGTGGAGATGTGAAAAATGTCAGGGACTTGGCATTCTTCTTTTCATTAGCTTTCAAACTTTTACAACATTCCTTAATAGTCTTGTTTAATACTGGTTGTTCCAGCCACTTTTAGAAGATATTTTGGAAGACATGAGGCCTAGATATACAGACAAGAAGCCTGATGACTTAAGGCACAGACCAACCAAAAATAAATTCCAGATGTTCTGTATGCATCTGATAAGGCAGGACCTGGTGTTTTATTAGTTTTTTGGGTTTTTTTGTAACAATCATGCACAACAACATATAGATTGAGATTATCTAAGTTGCAGACTGAATTTGTATGAACAAAATTGTACAGATAAGAATATTTTGGAGCCATTCTTCAGCACATTTGTGTGCCAGTGTTTGCACAGTGTGTGGTTAATGTGGACTGTAAGGCCCCTGTCATTTCAAAACCACACTGAGATGGTTTCAGTTGATGACCATTCATAGTTATTAATTTATTTTCAAATCTCCACTCATCCTTGCAGATCCAAACAGGAGTAATTTCAGCTCACAGGAGTTAACTAGTACTGCCTGTCTTCTAGATCTACCCTATGATCTGCAAAGAGCATTTATTATTAGAATTGGCCTTTTCTGCTACTGACTTGTATTTTTGCTTGACTTCACCCTGAGCCACACAGGAGCTCTTGAGTTCTTGCACAGAGCAATGAAAAGTCTAACTCTTGCTGACTTTTGAATACTTAAATGAAACACCTGAGTTTGGAGACCTGGCTGTAGGACAGAGGGACAGTGCCAGGGAGAAAACCATCTCTAAAGATCATTGTGGGAGTTTAATTTAATATCTGGAAGTGTTGCTCTTTCTCTGTCAGCCCAGAATACCCAGGGCTAGCAGATTCCCATCCACTTCAGCCCACTGCCTCAGGTTACATTAAATGAATCCAGACCTCAGATGAGCTGTCTCAAGAAGAGGAAAAAAAAAAGAAGGGAATCAAAATCAAAACCATACACTAATATATCAGTAAAGCAGCAAAGAAATAGAAGGAGAAAAAAAGGGCATAAAAAAGTACCTGTGGGATGGTAAGTGCAGCTCACCGAGTATTCCCATCCTCCAACTGCTCCCTCTGCTGCCTGCAAGACAGGGAGAGGGCAGCCTGGAGGAGACGTGGTTGCCCAGGTGGGCTCTGCATCCTTCTTCCTCTCCCTGCTCCCAGCATTAGAGATTCCGACAGTTCCTAGATAAAGTTAAAGACTCATGTAGTGATCTCCACACTAATTGGACTGTAATGTATAGCCTCGGTCAAGCAAATCTCTCCCAGCACTCCTCTCCACAGACGGCAATCAAGCCATTTACAGAAGATGCATCGGCTGCTGGGACCCTGGAGTAACCTTAAACTGCACTGGCCTTTTAGCAGAAAACACAATTAATTTTGATACTGAAGGGCAATTAGGACTGGGGTTAAAATAAAAAATCTTCTGAACAGAGAATGTCAAAGACTGGGAAGGAAACTCTTTCCCTGTACGCAGTGTGTTGAAGGTCTGTAAGCACAGCAACTGTCAGCTCACAGTAATTCAGGTCACTTTAGAAACCCCCTGTTTCCATAGAAGAGATGTAAATTCAGATTAATAAGCACCATGCTCAAACCCTACTAAGACTGATTGCCACTTTTTTTCAGTCTTTGCTGCCAGAGTGAACACAGCTTTCTCTCGTTCTTGCTGGGGAAACCTGCTTTACATCCCAGAATTTAGTGAAATGACCAAACGCATTTATTTTGTGTTGTTTCACATCCAAAGGAAAATGCTCTCCCCACCTGACACTCTGCAAATCTCGACTCAGAGCAAATCATGTCAGCAACTCTGTAAACTTTTTTTTAGAAGCACAGAAGGTGTTTACAGTAATACATATCTACATGCACCAACATGCCCTGGCATATGTGAAAGGCAGCCAGAATTTTGGCCTCACCTGTGCAAAAAGCTTAAAGTCCATGTGACTCTCCATAACTTTCCTGTGAAGGTGGTGAGGCCCTGGCACAGGTTTCCCAGAGAGGTTGTGAGTGCCCCAACCCTGGCCGTGTTCAAGGTCAGGTTGGATGGAGCATTGAGCAATCTGGTCTAGTGGAAGGTGTCCCTGCCCACAGCAGGTGGGGTTGGAACTAAATGATCCTTGAGGTCCTTTCCAACCCAAACCATCCTATGAATCTTTTCTATGAACTCAATAAAACACACCAGATTTGTTGGTTGTGGGTTTTCTTCATTTTTTTCCTCCCCAGGATGATCAGTTGAGGACTAAGCTGAAGTCCTTGAGTGTCACTGGCACAACTCAAGAACCAGAAAAGCCATTCAAGCACAGAGAGGAGGACAATGTTTCATGTGAAAATTTTAATTCTGCATCTTTTAAAGGACAAGGGGAAAAAGATGAATGCTCAGAAATCATACGTGAAATCCTGATCCAGCAACATCTAATGAGCAAACAGAGTATCTCCATGTGTGCACACACAGAGTGTCTGGAAATAGGTGGAGGAGGGTGAGAAGGACTCTTCATGTAATAACAAAAAACGAAGGCTCTCTTTTCCTTGATGCTATCAAAACCACTGATTTTCCTTTGTATTTGCAGGGTTTTTTTCCAGTTACAGAGCCCTCCATTCTGCAGTAAGCTGATTTCACATCTGAAACTCACCCAGCCATCCCAGAAGTTTGAACGAGGGAAACCACAAATTGATGTTAGATTTGCACAGTGGGTAGGTTTTGTTTAATTTAAAAACAGCATCCTGGGAGAATCTCTCAGTGGCAGAAATAACATGAGAAGCACTAGCAGTGAATAGAGCAAAGGAGTTCACAGGGTTAAATCTATTGTTTTCAGGGATTGATTCAATCTCTTTTTTTGTCAACTGGTTTGAGTTCCAGGGTCCCCTTCCCACTAGCTACAAGGAAGGGTAAGGAGCCCAGAGTAAACTCATTTGGGCCTTTTAAGTGCAACTTTATTCATATTTGTGTGCAGCCTTTGTCGTGGGTTGTGCACAGCCCACGACAGAGCCCAGAGCCCCTGTCTCCCTCTCAATCTTGCACCAAAGGGGGCAGATGGACAAGATAACTTAATAGCTCTTATTCATTTGGAATTTCTCTATTATGGGGTAGGTCACCTTGTTTAATGAGAGAGGGAAAGCATTCAATTCTTCAGCCCAAGCTCAAGCTTCAACAAAAGCAAGTTTCATGAAAGCTGGGCTTAGCTTTTCTTCTCTTGTTGTCTTGCAGTTTCTTGAGGTGTCCCTTCATGAGGGTGATGCAAGGGCTCCAAGGGCAACAAAAATAACAATAATCCACCGTCTTCCTTCAACTGACACGAAAGTAAAAATTCTCACCAAGTGACTTGCATGAGGAACAGGAGCTGGTTTAGTGTCCGAAAAGATGTGACTGTGTGCTGTAGCCAGACTTTAGAGGGGTTCCCACATCCACACAGGTGAGGGGTAGGAGGGCAGAGCATGTCCCATCCACTCCTGAAGAGATCTGCATCAAACCATGCAATCAAACTACTTGATCTACTTGATTGCTGATTCAGCTCCAGTTAAAGTGAATGCTGCAAACTAGAAAGGATAAGAAGCATGGGGTTTATTACTATTATTGTCTTCCTGGGTATATTATAATTTCCTTTGCTAGAATTCCATGCAATTTCTAAACATGGAATCACAAATGTTAGTCTGGATGAAAGAGAAAACAAACTTCTACATTTGAAAACAGCTAGCATCAAAACTTACAAAGGTATTAACAAATTCTGATGACATGAATGCCCTTGCATTTTTATGCCGTGAAGCACGTGAGCATCTGAAGTACTATTTAAATGTTGTGGGTTTTTTTTGTTTGCCTGTTTGTTTTCACAATCCTTCCCGTGGTGATCCCTAGCTGTTCTAGTTGCTAGTACAGGCATCATCATGTAGTTACATGCCAAAATGGACCAAAAAAAAAATTTGCAAAACATTCCCAGATTTTTGAAGCTCAAATGGAATCAATATAGATTGAAAAAAAAAAAAAAAAGAAAAAAAAAAAGATCATTTAAAAAAAATTTGCTGCATTGGCATTTTTCACACACATAAACAAAATCACCATGTACTTTTTCACTGCAAAAATTCAGTTGTGATTTTTGCACAAATTTCATTGATAAACAACACATCTGTCACGATTTTCATCCAAAGAAGGGAAATCACCTAAAAACTCAATTTAATTAACCTTTACAGCCCCCTTGTGAGCTTGGCATTATTATCTCCATTTCACAAATGGGCACATTGAAACACAATGAGCTTAAGTGACTTCCTTACAAGTAAAACTACATAGCAGGTCAATGGCAGAGCTTGGAATAGATCCCAAATCTCTTGGGCCCCAGTCCCGTGTTTTAAGTGCTACAAACCTGGCCTTCTTAAAATGGGTGGTGTTTGAGATCATTATTTTTTGTTTTATTGAGCACAAGGTGCTCACATCTGGCATGAAACTCTGGAAAGCATCGAAGAAATGCTGTGCAATTTGAGCATCTAAAAGAGCGTCTGAGAAAGAGAAACAAGCTCTTTCATTTTGTACAAGGGCTGTACACAAATGTCTCTGGTGGAAAATAAGGAGTCTTTAAGAATGATGTGTGACTTCTAGTGATGGAGCCTGGGTTAGCAAGGGTATTTATTTTTCCCTTCATTAAGAAACAACTTATCATTCCAGTAAAGGAGCTGTTAATGAGTTTGTTCACACTCGCTGAGAAATGACTGCAGGATACTCCTCAGAGAACTTACTCTGAATGCATACATAAACCAGCCAGAGCTCTAGGTACAACCAACAACCTGCGGAGGGAGAGGAAGTGCTTTTGGATTTCTGCCTTTCCGTCTGTTTGCTGCTTTGTTTGTTTTTCCTCCCCCTCCAGTGCTGTTGCCCAGATCCGTGAGGACGCCGGCAGATTTGGAGCACGCCAGGCTGGTGTGGGTCTGTGCTCCTGGACTGCCACCAGATCTGTGCAAGGGGCACAGTGACAGAGTGACACTGCCAGGCAGGCAGCCCATGGGGAGGAAGGCAGGAGGATGTGCTCAGTCTGCAGCTCACCCAGGAAGCCAAGATCTGCTGCCTGAATCATCAGGAGAGGGAGATGCCCATGTGCCTCGTTGCACAGTGTGCTGTGGCCCTTCCTCCATGGCACAGGCTGGCTGCCCTCAGCAGCTCTGAGCAGCACCCAGCCCCACCCTGAGGAGGCCACTCAGGTCCTGCCCCAGCAGCACATGTGAGGGCACATCCTCTCCCCAGCAGAGGAGGACAAGGCTGGTGCTGATATTTTCTTCTGCCTCTGCTTTCAGCATGGCCTCAGGCTGCTGGCTTGGAGTCTGTGCACTCCTCTACAGGACAAGTTTTGGGATTCCCCAGTACTGGAAAACATTCTCCTGGCATGATTTCAGACACCCTTTTGATGTTACAGGTTTCCAGTGTGGGATAACACATAATTAGACTGTGCAATGCTATCAGAGACTTACTGAGCAGACAAGGCAGCCTGCCCACTTTGGCAGTCCAGAGATGATTGTCAGACTGCTCCTTGTGCCTTCAGACTGTTTCCAACAAAACTGGATGTCTGTGTCTGGGCTATATATATAAGTGTATATATATAATCTCACCATCCACCTATTGTCCTCCTGTTCTTTTTTGTCAGCTGTTTTGAGAAGTATTTCCGACTCAGCAACATGAATAATTGTTGGGGTTTCTTGTTTGTTTGACAAAATATGGATAACAAATGGCAGCATTTTCTCTTCAGACTCCAGTTCTACCCCGAGAAGACCCACCCTGACCTCCAAAATGAAATCAGTAACTTCACTCTTCTTCATTTCCTCATCCTGTGTCTAAACCCAGGGGAAGTGGGTTGAGACCTTTTGCACATAATCTGACACACGGCACGCAGGGCCGGAAGGCAGAAAATCATTTCAACAAAAGGCCAGAGCTCTGGGTTAGGTAAATTCAGGAAGGAGAGAGATAGGAAATGGCAGTAATGTCGCCAATAGACCAAGAGGATCCTGGCACCAGCCAGGGTGTGAAATATGAGGTTGTGTCTAACAAGGACTGAATAAAAAAAGTTCAGCTCACTTTGAAACATATGACACCAAAGACATTTACAAAAACAGCTTTGGAGAGGAGGTGGGAAGACATTTATTTTCTTCAGGGAAACTGCCCTCAAAGAAAAGAATCGTGTTTGATATGAAAGGCTAGGACAGCAGAGGACTCACCCAGCCACGTGACAGAATACCAAGATGAGTTTCCTGACTTGAATTTCACCCTTTCAGCCAGCCAAGGGCCCTATAGTCACTTTGTGTGACAAATATGTGCATATTTGTGCAAATGCTTAGCTCACAGCCTTACCTACATGGCACTGAGGTTTCACTCTTGCTGTCCTTATGGAGATCACTGTTACCTGTTACTGGAAGAACTCAGTTCTACACATTTTTTGAGTACTTCCAGGAATGGTGAGTCCACCACTTCCCTGGAGAGCCTGTTCCAATGCTTGGCTGCCCTTTCAGTGAAGAAAGTTCTCCTAATATCCAATCTAAACCTCCCCCAGTGCACTTTGAGGCAGTTTCCTTTTGTCCTGTCACTTTTTACCTGGGAAAAAAGACTGACCCCCACCTGTCTACAACTTCCTGAGTTGGAAATAGCACAATATCCTTTACTAACTACTTTGGCAGCTCCTTGACTGAATCAGGAAGGAAGTTCAGAGGTAGACAGAAAGGAAGGAAAAAAAAAAGGCAGAAAAAACAGAAAAAAACCCTAACACACACACCAAAAAAACTGGGACCCAGATAACTTGACATATTTTTTTTTCTGAGACTTCAAAACTTGTTTGATATGAGCTTGATTTGTTTTGTCAGTGAAGGGTTAAAGTTCTTGCTTTTAAACAAGTAGGTGGATGTTCTATTAAAGGCAATGACAGTTTTGTTATTAACACCAATGAAAACAGGATCCAGCTCTTCATCACCCATCTACCTCCCAGTAAACCCACATATCCTGAGAGAACAGAAGTTCCTTTTGACTGTTACATGTTTTGCTACACTGTCCTTGGACCCCATCTGGGTCCTCTACCTGAATTAAAATGAACCCTCCTTTCTTTATCCTCCCCCTGACTTCATTCGCACTGACCCTCTATTCAGCTGATCTCATTTAAGACTGAGTGTATTTTATTTCTTTTACGACTTTGTCTCCCATAAGAAACACCCAGTCCTTCCAACCTCATGCCACGTGTGACATTCTGTCCCCATCAAAAATCAGATCATTCCTTCAAAATAAGAACTGGCACCAGGTCAAAGTCCTGAAGATGAAAGGAAGGGTTAAGTTTACTTTCAATATTGGAGGAGGGTTCGGAAATAAATGTTGAGGTTAAAAAGTCCAGATGGTAATTCAACTGTATCCCTGCTATAAACATGATTTGATTTATGGGAACCACTAATGGTATCTCAGTTTAGATCTGGATGGCTTTGCTTTCTCTCATCTGTAGCTTGAAATTCATCGGATTTTTTTTCACTCCCACCATGAATCTTTCACTACAAAGAGTTACTCCTATCAAGAATTTGGGAGTTCTTTAAAACCCAGCAATTGATAAACGTTAACAATCCTAATCCATGCAAATTACCGTCTGAAACCTTTATTTATAACACCAAGCGGATGTGCTTATTCAAAGCAGTCTAAAAGAGCTTTGACAAGTTCAGTCCTACAGAACTGTATCTCCTATTGCTGTTTTCTCTCTCCTGTCCTTCGGGGATCAAACTGAATCAGTTTTCACTTTTTTTCTGACGTTGCGATTATTAGGTTTCTCAGTTTTGTCAGAAAAATCCATCAGAAATGTTCATCTCATGGGGCAAATAGCAATGGAACAGCATGTTTATCACTTCGAGGGCCATAATCTACAGGCAGCAATGGCCCCAATCTGGTTTGTTTTAAAACACAGAGGCTGAGAAAGAAAAATGCCCATGTCTGAAATGTGTGATGGAGATGTGCAGAACTGCATTAGCCCTGACACCCATTTCTTTATGTCTCTATATTTCGGCTGTCAGTCATTACACATATGTTGCCTGAAGTCCTTACAGTTTACTACTTCCTGCCTTGAAAAAGCAAAACAGTTGGCCTCAACTGTTAGCACCTAAGAAAGGTAGCTTTTCATGGTGGACTTTGTAGGAATCTGTGTTCCCAAAGGAGTTACTCTAAGCTGCAGAGGTAAAAATCTGGTTTAGGATGTGGGGAGAGGAGTGCTTTGAGAACAGTCATCAGGGATGGTCTCTGTACGACCACATTCGTGTTATGTCTGGGTACCCAGTCTGTGTTTAAGACACCTAAACTGTAGATAAATGTCCATTTTTAAGGCTATCCAAACAAGCAGAATAATAAGTAGATCAATGTTTACAAGACACATTTTTTTCCTTTATGCATGCCATGGAGAAATAACACAGAGCACAGCACACGGTGAAAAATGAAGAGTGTCTTAGGAATACCCCGGCCTCATTTGTTGGGTCAGTGCATAATGAAAGAGTAACCAGGTATTCAGGATCTGAGTTTTACAAGGATTTATAGATGCATTGATTGGTTTTGAATTGCTTGTGTCTCCAAAGACTTGCAATGTGCTTCCACCAAACCACCAGCATTTCTCCTAAACTCCTCAGGCTGAGGGAATGTGAAAGAGAGCAAATAAACCACATGGGATAGAGGGCAACTAATTCCTTTTGTGACATTTAGGGGTACAAAAGAGATATGGTCACCACAGGCAAGGCAGGGAAGGGAAAGGGAAAGGGAAAGGGAAAGGGGAAAGGGGAAAGGGGAAAGGGGAAAGGGAAAGGGGGATAAACTAAATGATATTTAAGATTCCTCCCAACCCAAGCCATTGTATGACTGTGAAAATAACTGTAAGAGATCAGGAACAGACACAGACATTTCAGCCAAGTTATTCTTATAGAAACCTCTCCTTAACAGATTGGAAGGAAACCAACACGTAAACTGGAGTTTTCAGACAATCCAAGCCTGCTGATTTTCAAGACTTGTAGTCAAATTTGTGTGGTGGTTCTCTGTAGAAGTCAGCTCTTATCTCCAGCTGTGGCACTGATTTGCTGTGTGGTATTGAGTAAATCATCCTGTTTCATTACAGACTTGGTCTGCCCACAACCTCCCGCCAAAATAATAAAAGGTGAGAAGTCAAAATCAATTTCATTAAGCTGGAACAAGTCAATATTTGGATGCTCTGTACTGGGAATGGGAGTGGTTCAAAGTCAGCACCCGAAGGGTAGTTTTAAATGGGCAAAATAGAAGCCATCAAAATAGGAAAATTGATTTTGGGAACTTAAATCAATGTGTGTGCCTGTTACAATTTACACACCTGGCTAAAATACTATAAGATATATGCTTACAATCACTAAGTATTGCTATTATTACATGAATGTTGCAAAAACCACTGACTATCCATTGAAGGTAGGTGCTGAGATGTCTGGTCTGAGATTAAGTAACACAAAGGCCCTGGCTTCACTTCAAAACATCCTGGTTTTGCTTATGTGGTGCATAGCTCCATGTAGCTCTGTGTAGCTCTGTGTAGCATTCTTGTCTTAGTGTAGCTGAAAACTGTTCTTCATTGACTCATTCTGAACTGGAATGAGCCTGCTTTAACATGCCCTAGGACATCCATTGTGCTTTTGTACTGGTAGATCTAAACTGGTATCAAATTAACACTTTCATTTAAATCAGTGCAACTCAATGTGTGATCACCAGCAGAACCAATTCAGTGAGTGTTGTCTCTAAATGAGCATTTCAAATCTCTTTGGCTGCAATCTGAAGTGTCTACAGGAGCCATCAGGATCAGCTCTTTCCATACATATCAGCTATATTTTCCATGATACATGCAGAGTATTTGCAGAAATAAATGGGAAGATGTTTTTCCCATATGTGCATGAACTCTGAACTCCAAGAGTTCAAGTGGGTTCAGTTGTTCTCCTCAAACTGTCATTCTAGTCCTAATTAGTACATGGTGCCGTGAGCAATTTAAATGGAATATATTAATAGAGGAGAATTCAGGGGAGGAAAAAAGAAGCCCTCCCCCATACCCCTGCCTGCAAAAACTCTTAAATAAACAGGGGATTTCTTAAGGGTGCCTCACACCCTTGCCACCTCCCCCTTTCCCTTAACAATAAAGATTGAGGGTGGGAGACGAAGAAGGTCCGGATGCTGTCTGCCAGGGAGGGTTTCCCACAGGAGGAGATAGCTGCAGACTCCCACTGCTTCCAAGGAGTCGTGGGGGATGGGGGGATGCTGAAACTGAGCCATGATGGTTCAGGGAAGTGCTGTTTTATTTAAACCCTCAAATGGCTTGACATGCCCCTGGTACTTTCACTGCCTAATTATAAATGAAAGGAAAACGGCAAGAGAATCCCCTCCTGTTGACCATCTCCCACTTAACAAGGCAGCACATGTCGCAGTCTCTACCTTTTTAGCTCTGTCCTTGCTTTTATCCTTCTGCAATTTAATCCTAACTCAATTATATTATTACAGCGTGTCACTTTGAGTCACTTTCCCCCCTTATTGGCATATGGCTCTTTTCAGTTTCACTGCTAATTCTTTTTCCAGTGGACTTGTTTAAAACGTACTCATTTTCTGCTTAGACTCTGTGTTATTCACGCATCACATTTCTGCAATGCCTGGCTAACTTCCTCGGGAGGAGAACGGGAGCCGGGGATCTTCGCTCTCTGCATATATTTGCTGGAGTTTCCATCCCGAATTGTCAAAACACAAACTAGATGGCAGGAAAGGTGAGCAGCCTGCCCCATCTGTCAGAAATGTGGAGAGGAGGCTGCCCTCCACTGGGTCTATTCCAAAGCCCTGGGCTGGAGTGATGAGGAGAGCTGGTGAATACTGAAAACTGTTTTCTGTCTCTATTGTTTTTTTCTCTTTTTCATTTCCCCCCCTCCCCGCCCCCCCGCCTTTTAATTTTCAAATGCATTCACTGACTCCTTGTGTTCCTTTTGACTTTCCTCCTTGTGTCATCCACAGAACAGGCTCTTCCTAGCAAGATGGTCCAGCAAGTTCTGGTTTCCTGGGGAATGTTCCAGCTGCTCATCCATTCAAGTTTTCTTCAGATTTTGATATGGGCTGCTTGACTGATAAGTCATTAACAAATGGATATAAGAAGTCACTACTGGTGGTATTTACATTAAAAAAAAAAAAAGAATTTTTTTGTTCTTCACAAGAAGAGAAAGAGGACAGTTTTGAAAATATACACATTTTCCCACACTTTGAGCTAGTAAGAGGAGATGGTAACTGCTGAGACAACCACAATGCTGCCAAGTCCCGAATGTCACTTTCCTAAAAGGGAAAAAAAAAAAATCCTTTTTAGATTTTCATAGAATCCCAGAAGAGTTTGGTTTGGAAGGGACCTTGGAGATCATCTAGTTCAGACTCCCAAACCAGGTCAGGGACACCTTCCACTAGACAAGACACTGTCTTCCTTAAGCTTGTTTACAAATGAAATTGTACTACAGTAGAGAGATAGTAGAGAGTTTAGCTCCTTTTGGTATAAAATACCCATGTTTCCTTTCCACTTGCATTCTTAGTCTTATTCAGGATTGCCTTTTATTGACTGAGTTTGTAGGTGGAATAAGCTAACTAAGGGAAAAGCTTGTTGGTAAACATCCAAATAGATGAGCCCAGAGAGGAATTTCCTATTTGAGGAAAAACAAAAACAAAAACAAAACAAAACCAAAAAAACCCACGCAGTCAAAAAAATCCCCTGAATAAACAAACAAACAAACAATCAATGAAAAAATAAAGTCAGGCCTCCTTTTTCCAAAATCTCACGTACATGAAGGCAGAGAAACACAAGCAAACCAGCCAGGATAAAATCCCCTTACTGCAGAGGCAAAGACAAAATTAAAATCAGTCTGTTCAGAGACAATACTCTCAGATAAGAAGAGCAAAACCTTCTGTCTCAAGGTGACCTACAGTTTGCCCAACATCTTTCTTGAGTTCAGCAACTTCACTGAGTGAAGGGACTACATCCCTGATTTTCCCACTTCTCCACATGTAGCTCTGGAAATGAGTGACTTGAATTCAAAGGTCAAGATCTGTTTTCACAGGCAAAATACATATCTCTGTGCTGACTTTTGCAGTTAGATAACTTGCACACTTCAATGCTGAGATAAGGACCAGGTAGGCTGTTTAAAAATTCAGGTTGTTGTAACTTGATAGTGGAGTGCCTACTACACCTGACATGAAAGGAGGTATAGAAAATTACATATGGGGCTATGGTACTAACAGCCATACAAGCAAAGCAAGGGCATCAGTGGGGCTGATTACAGGTCTTCTCTCTGAGTTAAATCAGATGTAATAATTATGGAAATGTTGTGAGTTGTTACTTTTCATTCCAAGATGAAATCACATGAAAAGAGGCTCACGATTTCTGATAACAGGTTCTTAAGCCTCAGATAGTCAAACACAAAGACACTGCTCTCTTTATGCTTAAAGTTTTCCTTTCCTTCTGTTAGTGCAGTTTAAACTTGGTAGCTACATTGCTGAGCACTGTAATGACTCTGAGGTTACAGCTAGCAGTTAAGATAACATGGTGTTATTATATCAAAAATCATGTCCACTTTATAGCTGTCCTGAGTGCCCTCTGTTTTCAGACTTCATCTGGGATAAGAGGCAGCTAATTCTCCATCCTCTTGCAGGCCATTGGGTCGGGTTGGCCTTTACCATCATATGAATTTCCCTGAATCCCTCAGTCAACTTCTCTGTCAGGGATAAAATTTAGTCTATTTATTCTAGCTCCTCCAGCTCAGCTTCATGTAGAATAACATCCCTACACAATAGATTGTAGTCCATGCACCATAAAACTTCCTTAGAAGTTATATTCACTGATTAATTGCTAGAGGCACAAGGGGAAAGAAAGAATCTTGACAGATTTGGGAGGAAAATGTATATATACTTCTTTTTGAAAGAAATGTAAATATGTAAGACAACTGTTATTTTTCGTTGTGCATGTTGTTGTTGTTGTTGTTGTTGTTTTAATAGAGGTGAAAATAACTAATTGATTTCTTACACCAGAGTATCTTTTGCATTGTCCAACTCATTTTATGGAGAGCACTCTTTGAATCAAGTAGTTCTTAATGATTGCTGAGCAAATAAATAGGAAAAACAGCCCTGGAAAGCAATTTATGGAAAGAAAGCATGAAGAGGAGGTGAAACCTAAAAAAAGTTACATCTGAAATGAGTTTTGAAGGAACATATGCTCTCATGCAGCAGATTTTTCAACCTCATAGGAAATATGGTGCTGAAATGAGAATAGGTTGATGAAAGGATGGATTTGTTTTCGATGCAATTTCCTGTACATTTACATGGGAGTATTTCCCCCCTTTCCCCTGTGAAAGTCTTTGGCTTAATGCTTGTAGAGGTGTGGGAGCCAGGACACCTACATTCCCTTCCCAGTTTGGAAAGGATTCACATTTACCCCGATGACTCTGTCTTCCTGCACCTCTGATGTTTGTGGTAGGTACAATAATGGCCATCTTTGACTCAACAAGCCTGTGGTGTGGCTCATCAGATGAGGATATTGTGATAAAATCCCAGAATTAATGCTAAGAATGGTTATTATTTTGCAAGATGGATAGCCCACAAAATGCCACTTTGCTATTTCTAGTGACTGGCACTTGTTTAGCAACACAGAGCACAATTTAGAGGAGGCTTTCCAATTCCTACTGGATGGGATCAGTTTGACAGAAGCATCAGTATCAGGAGATCCTCTGCTAGGAAAAGAACTATCGCTCTCCACTCTCTTTGCCATTTACAGGAAGGATTGGTGCCAGCAATTTGACTTTCATCAGCAATAAAACAGAGAAGGAAAAAAAAAAATTAAAAAGAGTCGCAAATGATTCTATAATGTCCTTGAAATTAAATTAAAAATAGCCATCACTGCCAAAACTCAGAAAAAGGACTCACAGCTTTTTTACAGTGCCTACTACAATGTGGATTTATGATTGCCGGAATACTGCTTACTGTATAACAAGTGTAGTATTAAGTGCCATATTGGACTACCATATGGCTACTAACCTCAGAGGTTGGTAGCAACTATCAGTGTAGAAATTAGTGTGCAGAATGAGCCTGAGGATAAAACCAGTTATCACTCAAGCATGCTATATAATTGGCTGTAGCAAGAAACTAAAAAATGTCTCGGAAACCAGATGGATTTGAAATGTTCCATTATTCATAAACACTTTTTTTTTTTTTTTTTCTGCAGCAATACTTGTTCCTTTCCCAAATATTCTGTTGTTAAAAAGAATAATTACCATGCAGAAGCAAAAAGTAAGGAGGATAAAAGTTCTTGCTGCTGGGAGGGGGTGGCATGTGTCTCATGTCTGCGTTTTGGCCCAGGCAGCCCCTCTGCCCACAGTGGCTGGGCTGGGGGCAGCTGCTTTGTGCCAATTTCTGCAGGGGACTTTGCTGTTCTCCTCCCATGGAGAGCAGCACTGGTGAGGGTGGTGTGGGTTTGCGTGGTGTTGTTATTAACAGCCCCTCACAGCTGTGGAGACTCATCCTTTCCGCAGTGTTTCCCTCCTTTTTGATCACACAGATGACAACCATTGTAATCTCCCTGACAGGAACTGCCTCCCCGGAGGACACCACGTCCCCCCACGCACAAACACTCCCTTCTTCTCCCTCCATTTCGTCCCACTCCTCCCACCTCGTGCCTTTTCCCACTCCTTCCCCAGCTGGACCCACAGCTGAAGCAGGAAAAGAAAAGAAAAGAAAGAAAAGAAAGAAAATAATAATGAAAAAGACGCCTCTTTTTTTTTTTTTTTTTTTTTTTTTGTATGTGTGTGTGTGTGTGTGGACAGGAAAGGGCAATGATCTTTGTGTGTAATATCCAGTGGGAACAGAAAACAGGACTTCAATATGCAGGAAGGGGACACTGCTTAATCCACCCAAATTCAGGTCAGGAGAATCTCCATGAGGGGTGAAGAGCAATCCCTCCCTCTCTTGCCCCACAGCACGCCTCTTGCAAATGCCTTTTCCTCACTGGGATAATAAAAAAGACAATCCAACTCTCATTTGTATGAAATAGAGGACACATGGGGACCTCCTTTTCCCATCACCCAGTTAGCTTTCAGTGTTCCTCTGATTTAATTCTAGTAATCCAGCTATGTTTGGAAGGCCAATTCCAGCTGAAGAAGGAAGCCAACCCACAGTTTCATCTAACAAAGCAGGCTCAGTGTAGTAGAAAAAAACCCTCTCTTGGTTTGGCCTTTCTCTGAGCTGTAGGTTAAGATCAAAGACTGACAATAGGGGTGCTTCTAGCATTTGATTTATGGCACACATAGGTTTGTGGTAAAGTGGAAAAACAAATTTTCCTTTTTTGAAGGATCTGAAATTTATTTCCATTGGATCCTCAATAAAATCTTAACGCTGGATATTTTCCATGTTTGGGTTTTGGTTGGATTTTGGGGTTTTTTGTTATTGTAGTATGAGAAAATACACTCAGGTTCAAGTGAAAACTATGGAGAAAATGAAAATATTGTATTATCATCTCAGATCTGAAAATTGTACAAGCAAAATTATGTCATAAAATGGAAAAGTTTGAAAATCAATGACACTTTCAAAGAAGCCACTAACTTCCAAGTATTCATTTTGGAAAGAGAACACCACAACACTGTTAGACTTACTGAAATAAGAACCATTTCCTGTTCCAAAGGCATTCAATTCCAATAAAGCTACAATTACCCAAATATCTTTTTTCCAGCTATTGAGGAAAGAAAGAAGGAAACCATCCCCATGCAGTGATTTGTGTTTCCTGGTCAATGGACCCACAGAGCACTGGTGTAACTGCTGAGTAAGAGAGAGTTATAAAAGATTTATTCAATTTATTACCTTGACCCACTGTAGGTTGTGTTACTGAGTCAATACTGATACACGTTTTGGCCTGGTAACATATTGAATGCTTTACATGGAAAAGAATTATGCTGATAAATTTGTGCCTATGTAAAATAGAGTACCTGCAAGGGCTGGCCAGACTTGGGAAAAGGGGAAACTTACTCTAGGAGGGTGATGATTGAAAGTGTGACAGCTGAGTTACCTTGTGCTTCTGCATACATCCTACCTTCAGGTGTGCACATTGACAAAGAACAGTGAACAGCTGATTTTTTTTTTTCTAATAAAATGGAGGTGCAGTACCTCAATCAGAAGCAAAGTTATGCTCAGAATCAAAGCATGGATGTCCTCTTTGACTTACACTGATTTTATTCCCTAATATATATTTTCTTTCCTCTGCTTCCCTAAACAACATTTTGGTACAGCTCACCTGAAATTAACACAATTTCCTTATATATTCCACTTGTCCACTGCCAAGGGCCCATTGCCTTTTGTTGCTTAAAGCTGGTTATGATTTACACTCATTTTTCGTTATTAAAATGTTAAGAAACAAAGATCAAGATACTGAGACAAAAATTAATTAAAGGGAGATTTGAAGGCAAAATGAATGAATGAATGGGTGATAAAAAGTAAGTTCTATGACCTCTGCTGTTACAAAGCTATGGGATGTCATGAGGCTGTGGAAGTTTGCTTGTATATCTGTGTAGATCTCTTGTCTGTTCACTGTCATTAAACATGTTCAGCCACATAATGCATTAAATAAACCAGAGACACAACTTGCAGTGTTAGGCCCTGCACAGCTAAAGCAATATCTATCCATCTATTAAATCTGCAGATAGTGTTTTAGACTGAAGTTATGGTGTTGCACATACAGGATATTTATTTTATGCATTGCCAGCAATACCACTGTAGCGTAAAACACTTATTTTATGGTGTACTGGGTTTGGTGGAAAGTTGCATGAATCTACTAATTCCAGGTCAGCAAGAGAGTTTAAAAGCTTCCATGATCAGCCTATGTCTGACCTGAAATATGCTTTTGTCAAGACAAGCTATCTAGAAAATTTAAAAGAGAAAGAAATGTGTCAAGGAAGCATCAAAAATTTGTGGGCAAATAGTGAATTAGAACAAAACACCACTAACAGGCACAATCTTCCCAGTTTCATGCATCTCACACCAACAATGGCTTTCTAGAATGAAGGTGCCTTTGGCCTTGGTATCGAAGGATCTTACTTTCAAAGTTACCACAAAAAAATTATTTTTATGTTTGACTGTTTTGGCATTTCTTTCATAATTTACCATTTTTAATAATTTTGCTTCTTACAAACACTGTGGGAGACTATTAGCAGCAATTTCTAAGAGAAGCAGCAGGGCTGAGGGCAGCAGATTTTGGTCAATCCACTGTTTATAGGATATTAACCACTCCATCCATGAAAAAAGCTGGTATGGTAATTGACGAACAGAACAGAGGAGTAATTTTCCTGTTTGCTTCTGAATGCTGGGAAATTTAATCTAAAATTTAATCTAATTAAAGAATGTGATAAAGAAAGAGGAAAATATCACTAGACAGGGATCTTCATCTCTGGATGTGATGTGGAGTGCCAACAACAGTATTAAATGCCTGAGTCTGGCATCCCAAAATACGAACGTGTTCAGGAGAGAATGAGCCAAGCCAACCTCTGTGGTGCGTGAAGGTGAAGGAGATGCCTAGGAGGTGAGGGTGAACAGATGGGAGAGAGAGAGAGAGATCTCAGAGTTTCAGCAATAACTCTGTTGTTCAGATCTACTTCTTTCCTGGCTCTCCTGGAGCCCTCGCTCGCACGGAAGCACCGGCTGGCCTGTCCCCTGAAATGTCATGGCTGCTGGCAAGGAAGCCACTAACTTCCAAGTGTTTCATTCTGGAAACTGTCCACTCTTCTGTGGATGTGCACTGGGGGACAAAAGCACACAAAAAGTGCTGGAAAGTGAAGAGCTCTCCAAGCCAATGTGTGCACAGACCATGACCTGGCCACCCCTCCCGCCCCTTCACAGAGCAAGGAGAGGAGCTGTGGTCTGTGAGCTGCTTCCTGAGGGATGCATTCTTCATGTCCATTCTTCCAAAATAGACTATGCTAAGAAATTTAAATTCTATGTCTATGCCTTCATGGATCCATGGGTCAGCCTGAGACTTTGGCACTGGATAAATGTGTCAATATTAATTTCTTTTCGAGATAAGATTTGATGGTGGCTTTTGTTTTTCCTCTTAACAGGCACCATAGCACTGTGGGATAAAATATCTCGTCATTTTGAAAATCATGCATCAAAACCTGGATATTCAAATGTTTGCTTTAAGACATCACAGATATAAGTGTCTCAAAATTAGTCTTGCATTCTTGATCTCAAAGAAAGGACAAATTGAGTCCATTTGCCCTGTGGAGATCAAAGAATCATAGGATTCAAGCACAGATCCCAAGGGCACATCTCAAACCTGCCTCATGGCGTGATGATTTTCAGGTGTACACGAGTCCTGATGGATGTTTGTGCAATCTGCATTTTAAATCTTGATGTCTGATCAAATCCCTTATACTGGTCCATATGCACAAACGCTATTCCCTTCTCTTCTCATCCGGGAGTTCACAATCTGTCATGATAGAAGGTTTCTTGTACCTTTGGATGCACGGTCAGACTGTCCTTTCAGTATAATATTCACCAGCTTATAGACTGCTGTGGAAAAAAGGAAAAATGTGGATTTATGGCATAAAAGGGGAGGAAAAAAAATGAAGGGAAAAAGAAAGAAAAGGAAAAAAAAAAAAAAAGAAAGAATGGCATTCGGAAAAAAAGGACAACCCTGTCAAAACATGACAGCTGATCCACTGCCTGTTTTATGCTATTCATAGAAAATGCCAAATTCTGCAAATAGTAACCACATGTACATCGGCTTCGCAGACTCAATGTTCTGCTGCAAAATGAGACGTTCTGTATTTTAGTGTGTCATCAAAGGCAGTGAAAATATCACTCCAGCCTCCTAGGCTTAACCCTCTGGTCTCTCAACTGTTAAAAGTTTAATTCGATGGCGGTGGGAGCGAGCAGCAACACATCCAGCTTTGTGAGCGGTGCTAACGGAGCTGCCTAATGTATGCCAGTTGCACATAAAGTCAATTAACAAATCTGTTACCGCGCCATTTTTATTCATAGCCATGAGACCATTAAAGCGACAAGACTGCATCTGACGTTTATGATCTTGTTCGCATTTGCCAGGGGAAGGAGGGGTGGGGGTGGAAACAACTTTGTGGCTCTGTAGCATGAGAGAAACAGCACCATTCAGAGGCATAAGGGCTCTCGAGCAAACGCCGGAGCTTCTGAAGTCTTTTTCTCATCTCTCAGTCCCGTCCCTCGCCTGTGTCCCCCCACTTTTTCCCAGTCCCTCCTCCCCTTAGCCCCTTGCTTGTGCCTTTCAGGTTTCATTTCAATGCAGAAAGATTGGCTCTTCAGTTCAAAACTATAACGTAATTGTCCTTTTTTGTGGCTGGCTGATATTCCCTTTCACTAACATTTAAAAGAGTACTTATGCTGCATTGAATATGGAATGGGAACAGCTCCTGGCGCTTTTGTGTGAGATGGGGATGGCTTTGCAAGGCGAGGCTTGGGCTTCTCTTGGCTGTGTCCTTCTCCAGGAATGCTTCCAAGATCTTCTAAGTGACCACGAGCTCTGAATAGAGTGTCCTGTTTAATCATCTCCTCCTCAACAAACAGCCTGTGCAACAGCTACAGTAAATTGCTTTCAGCCTGGAAGAGTCAAATCTTGGGAGCTGCCATACCATTTCTGCCTTGGATTTTCCAAAATTTTCCAAACTGTGCTGGACTGTGTGCTCTTCTTTCATTTTTTTTCTGAGTGCCAGGAGTGTGAAGATGAGGAAAAGAAGCTGTCAGTAGAGCACTCTGACACATCAGTGTCCACACTTAGCTAAACTGTTAGAACACTTCCAGTATAATCTACATTCCCTGCTAACAAAAGTAATTTCTACATATGTCTCCTTCCAAGCTTCACTTGGTCCCTTTTCAACAGTGGTAAAGGATAGAAGATTTAGAAATGCTAGGGACAAATTATTTGGTGGAAAATACTTGGAGTCATGAAGTGTCCTTCCTTTAAACTCAGGCTCTATTTGGTAAGAATAAATCTGGCTGGAATAGTTAATGGCCATTTTAGTGGGTAAGCAGGTAGATAAATAGTTAAGTAAGGAGACCAACAGGTTTTATGGCTGAGTGAACTGATTATGATACAGAACTGATAAACTCTGAAATTGTTTCTAGTGTGCAGACAGGAAGGTTGGAGGCCAGCTGTCTTGAGAATCTCAGATCACAATATTTGTCTGCTGCAGAGTGCCAAAATTCAGTGGCTGACATCCTGGCTCCATTAAAGTTGCTGGGTAAAACTCCAGCAGATGTTTTACCATTAACTTTAGCTGGATCCATTTCACCAAATAGCTGCAGGGGCTGTGTGAGATGGCAGGATTCTCTCCAAGACTGTAGCAGTGGGAGACATCCTTGTGAATGTTTCACAGCGCTGGACCTCCAGAGGAATTTGTCTCTTGGGGATGCTTGTTTGGGAAGAATCAGGAAAGAGAGTTATTGGGGAGGAATATTGCATTTTGGTTTCTGCAAAACAAAAAAGAATAAAGAAAGCATGAGGAAAAAATCAGTTGCATGTTCAGCTAAGGCAAGGCAGCTGGGATGGCCAAGGTGGCAAAGGCTCATGTTACAAGAAATAACTCGTGTGTGCCAGCAAAGCCTTCCAGTCATATCAGAGCTGTGTTTGAAAGTCAATTTTTTTTATTTTTATTTTTATTCAGAGAGCAACACAATCTGAAATCATCGATAAAATTCCTCTAAGTCCACAGGCAAAGCAGTAGCAGCAGGAGGAGCATTTATAACAGCTCCATAATTATTTCTTTAGGCATTTGTATTACATTAGATGTGAAGACACTTCTGCTAAAGACAGAGGGGCTGCCACTCTCCTCACCCACCCAAGAGCTTTCACTTGACCCTTTTGAATCACAACATCAAAAGTGCTCCCATTTAACAAGAACTGAGGAAAGGAACACATAAAATATTCACACCTATCTTATTTTTTTTTAAAATTTATTTTCTGAAGAAAAAATAATGAAGAAAAAGCTGAAACATTGGCATAGTCTCACTGCTCCAGTTCTTACCCTGGAGTGGTATCTTACTCCAAAGGAGACCCATTGAAGCCACTGGACACAGATATGGCTAAAACCTGCTTGCATGAAGGATTATCTTAGTTTGTGAGGGTGGTAAAGTGGATCCTGAGTGTCAGATCTAGCACTTCTTTTGTTGATGGAAGCCTTTCCACTCATGCTGCATGTCAAGATCTTTTCCCAAAGGATAAACACATTATCTTGCAGTCCCAAAGGAAGAACCCAGACTTCAGCTGTCCACTGCTGCTTTCCTCACCCAGAGATCAATAAAGCTGACCTTACCCACAAGACTTCAGAAACTTAAACAAAGTTCTTATATTGTAGCTACCTAAATCCCACTAAAAAGCCCTTGTGAGGACCTACACTTTAACATTTGTCAAGCTTTCCATGAATTCCTGACAGAAGATAATAACAAAATTCCAGTGAAAGCAAAAAGGGGCAAGAAAGGAGCTACAAGTAAATTTTTTTTTAACCACTGATGCCATTAGAAGTGAAAATAGCTGCAGGCAATGTGCTAAGAGCAGTCTCCCTCTTTTCCAGGAGCCGTGCATCCCTCTGCACGACTCAGCACTGCGATGTCATGTCGTGGGGGGAATGGGTGCTCTGGAAATCAGCCTCGAGCATCTGAGGGAGAATAAATCACAGCCCAGCGAGAGCGGGGAGCCTATGCCAACATTCCTGCACAGAGAAATGGGCAGCAGGCGAGATCCTGCAGCTGGTGTACGCTGAGTACAGAACACCAAGGCCTTGAACTTTTTCCCCCTCCTGGGTCCCTTCCTGCACTCCCCCTCCCTTCTTGCCATCCCTCCCTTGAGCACCCGGGAGAGGAAGCAAAATTTATACCGCTCTGCCCTTAAAATGCTGACTTTCCGTGTTTACGGGGATTGTTTACACAGAAAATTAATCAGTTACGGTTTTAAATTTTAATTAAAGAATGCTTTCCACTGTTATTGCAAAACAGACAAAAGCCCATAAAATGTATATTTGACTGCCGCGCTGTGTTGTCTTTGGATCGGCAAGCAGCCTTGAGATCAATCATGCGTGGTATTTTTTGAACTTCTTTTTTTCCTAAACACAACACTGTTCACACAAGTTGCACTATTTTTTTTTTTAAAGAAATGCCCTTCAAAATAAAAGCCAGACTAGGCAACAATATAGAATTCTTCTTCATGCCTTTCTTTTTAAGACCAAAAATGAAATCCTTAGTCTAGAGCTGACCGTGGGATATTTTAGCCATTAAAAAACCACAAACAGAATCACAGCTTCCATAGTAAAGGCCTCAGACTTGCTTACTTCAAAGTCAATAACAAAACTCCCACAAACTTTGATTCAAGTGTTTATTACATGCTGTTTGTTCCCACAGCTGCAGTTCCTGGTTTGAAAATAAATTGTGGCCGTTTCTTTCCCCAGATCTCATGGCCATTAGCAGAAGTTCAAGATCACTTCAGGGTGACCCATTCAACCCCTCTTTCCTAAAATGCTTATCCATGATGTGTAGATGTCTTCTGAAGGTCTGTGAAGAAGCCTGACTCTAAGAAACTGAATCTAGCCCCAAAATTTTTATAGTCATGATGAAAATCTACGATTAGGTCTGCTATGCTGTGTCCTCTTGGCAGTAGAGTTAAGCATTTTCTATTCTCTTGAACCAAAGTAAGTTCTGATTAATAGATCATCAATGTGTGTGCTACTGGTTTAAATAAAAGAGACTTCTGTTTCTCTTAGCAATATTTTATTGGTCTAAGTTGAAGCAAATTTTTTTCCAATCCTTCTTCCAGTTTATCCAAATACCCATGAAAATCTGAGAATACCCTAGCAAAATGAAGTCTGATTACATCAACATGAATGTTTTGAGTCCAAATATCAACAGAGTCAAATAACCAGATGGAAGTCACCAAGCTTTGAAAGCCACTTTGCTACCAACTGGTCATGGTGGGGACCTCATTGTGTCTCACAAGAGATGCCCCATGACACAGTCCTTTCCTTCTCACTGTGACACAACGGGAAGAGACTTCCCTAACTCCATGTGGAAGATGACGTACGTATTAGCATGGTATCTAATTTATTTCCAAAGATAAGAACACCCACAGGTCAGGCAGTGACATGAGCATCTGGACCACCAAATGTCAAGCAAAGCTGCAGGATGACGGTTGCACACTGACAGGAAGCACAGGACAAAAAGGAGAGAAAAAGCTCTCGATAGGCAGTCAAAAGGAAACAAAGAAAGATGTTAAAAGGATAAGGTAAATGATCAGTGAGAAGCCTCTCTTTACACTGATATCTATGGCAGAAATTACTTTGAGTGTCTACAATACACATAGTTTTAAGGACATGGAGGAAATAAGAAATTTTGCCCAGATGTTTTGTCTGTTGCAACAATGAGGTGAAATCATCAAGAAGTTCAACTGTGTTCTAGCACTGACAAGCAGGCAAACATCTATGAATATTTTATCTGACCTATATCCAAATTATTACAGCAGCTTTGGTCCATGAAACTCCCCTGGAAACATTGCCAGAAAGATAACAAATCCTGGTATGAAGGTCACAGCAAGAACAGAACTTTGAAGGAAGGTGTTTGGACAAGAATAGAAACATCTGTTAGTAGAGATGCCCTAGAACGGTCACTGCAATGTATGGGGTATCAGCTTTCAGCCTGCAGCCTCTGAATGACAGATTCATGGAAGTTAGCAGCAAAAAAGACCTTTGCAGTTCTCTCCTCTGCTAGCCTGCATGCCAGAGGTCATAAAATTTCCTAGAATTCTTTCCTTGCTTCAAGTCCAATAGCTGAGGCTAAGTGAGGGTTAACGTGGAAGGGGAATGGGGGAGAGATTATTTTAATCTGAAAACCTCGTTTAGTAATAGGCAATGAAAGCTATAACGGGAATAAAAGTGATTATTCCACTTTAAATTTTAACTTCACTGCAAAAGCCTATAGACATATATACTTTCATACCATATACGTGTGTGTATATATATACACACATACACGTATCGTGTTTCTGGTCTAAATTTGTCTATCTTCACTCTCCAGCCAAAGTAGCAGTATTCGGTACTTGACAAAGTACTTACACCCACTCACTTTTGACTGAGATCAAGTCAATGCTTTATCTTGTCTCCAGCAGCTCCTTCAGAGGCTCTGCCTCAAAAATATTTTTCAATCCTCTGGTTTTTCATGGGCCGTTTCCTGATCCACCATCACACCCCATTTTTTTTTTTTTCAGTGTTTTCAGGATGCATCTATGCTCCTGGTTTTGTTCAGATCAGGAGAATATTTTCAAAGGAAATCTCATGATTGTCCTGCTTCATTTTACATTGTCAGCTATTTTGGGTGGCCCCAAATGGAATTACCTTCTTGGATTAAAAAACAGTGCTCCAACCCCAAAGAGCCCCAACAGTTGAGGGGACATCAGGTGCTCTGCATTCGTTTTTCACTGTACAGATCCTGCACAGATCCTCTCTGATTGCTGTGAACTAGTTCTTAATGCAGACACAACCTCAGCTGTGGATGCCAAAATCTGGATGTGATATTTCAGGAGTGGCAGCACAAGTGCCAAAGAGAGAGCTATTATAAACACGCCTCTACTCTATACTCCTTAATCTAGAGGTACATGAGTCCTTACAATCATAACCAATGAACGAGGCAATGCCACATGGGAAGAAAATATGTATATAAACAGCTCCCTGCTACTGAAAATTATGAGGAGTACTGAGCTTGTATGAACAGAGGCCTTCTGTTAGGCAGTTTCAAGTGGGAAGAATATTCCTAAAATGGGAAATACTGTATCATCCCCAATGATTTTTTTTTCTTTTATTCTTTTCAAAATCTTCTGCTATTAGGCAGACCCTCATTTGTTGAAAAGGTAAAATATTTGCTCTTCATTTGTGTTTTTATAAGCTCCTGCTACTGAAAACTTGCCAATGAATTATTTGACTTCATGTGTAACGAAGTCACCTTTGGGATTCCAGGAGACCTAGGTTAAGTTTCCTTGGGAATGTTTATTACTGGACACTTAGAAATGTATCTAATCCTCAATTAATACATGAAATATTGTCTGTTTCTTTTCTTAAATGTCTTCTAAGGCATTTCATGGACACATAAAATCTTTGGCTATTATTTTGAGGAGTACCCATGATAGCAATTGAACTCACTCACTAAGTGCATTTTTGTGCTAATTAAATATTCCAAACTTCTATCAAGATTATTGTCACCTATTTAATGGTTCATTGAGTTTATGGGCCATGCAAGTCTCTCTTTTATATTTTCACCAGGATAGTTATAGCAACTATTCTAGTAATGACAAATTAGGGAACATGCAGAGGAGATGAAAGAACCTCAGTGCAATAGGCCCAGTTTTTTTCCCAACTTATTCCAATTTTATGATGTTGTAATGGGATTGACATTGATGGAATTCTTCATTTTCCCTGGTGTCAGTGAGTGATAACTAGTCCTGATTAGTTGATATTGAAATATGGTAAACATGGCACTCCATATATTTGACCATTTTCACCTTTTGACCTCTCTCCAAGAATTTGTAGTAAAGGTCCCATCTTTGGGCAGGGATGGGAAGACTGGAATAATATTGTCCATAGTTTTATCAATAAGAATTTTCATCTTTTGGACTATTTACCTTCTGGTCAGTGAGACAAATCGTTCTGACAATTTACAGTCAGAGAAGAGAATAAATGTAATCTACAGGCCCAACTCCAGAGTGGAATATTTAAGATCAGATGTAGAAGTATCATTACTGGAGAAGGGAATGGCTGTTTGGAAAGACTTTTAGAGAAGTCTTGCCTTCACAAGATATCTTTGAACCAAACTGAAAATAAAATACAACTTAAGGACTTCTATAAACTAGTTATTTTTGTTTCAGTACCAATAGAGCTCTGCTCAGATAAGTCTATTAGTGAAATGCTCTATAATAAAACTGTCCTTTTTGCTCTTTCTTCATGAGAGCAAATGCACTATTACTGCTAATAGCAATGCAGTTTGATATAATGAATAATAAGTAAAACAGTGTGCTGATATTGTACCTCTCACCTCCAGGTGCAGGATACAGAATTTACAGAAGAGCCTACATGATTTAGGGTCAAAAATCTAATTGACTGACAAGCCCCTGCCTCACTTAGGAGCTAATGAATGTTGTATTGTGACTGTTTTTCTTAAAAAGTAACATTGAACTGCTTTCTATTCATAATAAATTAACACATTTTAGAGACTTCTTAATATTTGCCTCCACAAAGCCATGATTTTTGTCTGAACAGACCTGCAAGCACCTGTTGTAGCCAGTTTTAAAAATGAGGTCTTCTAGCTTTCAGTTAATACCTCATAGAAATAGCAATGTGATTTCAGTGGCACTGATCTGATTTCTTCTAGTGCAAGACATTCACGTTTTCTCTAAGTATCCCATGCATAATTCATGTGGGGGCTCATATTTGATTATTTATAGACCTTTCTATGACACCCCCTCAGCGAATATTTGCACATCTCCAAGATAGCAGCGTGAAACTTTCTCCTGAAGAAAATTTCCAGCTAAAGACTTAACACCACTTCACTTTGCCTTAGGTCTCAAAACAGCTCTAAGTACAACATGAGTGTCACACACATTTCATGTCAGTGCTCTGCACAGGAGGCTGTTTCCATCCTGAGCTCCCTCATTCCATGAGCAGAAGAGCCAGACCTCACACATTTGTGTGTGTGTCTGTGTGGGGAGAAGGTGAGCCAGCTCCTCAAAAGCCATGGGGACAGTCTTGTGGGAATCAAGAAGGGAATCCAGGCCTTCCAGTTCTCCAGCTCTTCATGGCTGGAGCTTTCTTTCATCCATGGTTAGAAAGATAAAATCCTGCTGCCTACTTATTGGCATCTCCATAGCAAAAACATAGAAAGGAGAACTGAAAAGACACTCAAGGATGTGTAAGTCTGTGTCAGCCAGGAATAACTAGGCCTGTATCCTCCAGAAAAATATTTGTGCAGATCTTTCTAAAAAGCTTAGAATCTGGACAGCAATTAGCTCTAGTGTTTGAAATATCTTAATGATAATAAACTTCTTTTCTCAACCTAAATCTCCTATAGAGCAATTCAAGCCTATTATTTCTTTTTACCTCTAGTGAAAACAAGATAAGCCTTTTATTGTTTCTCTCCCTCCAGTTGTTCTTATATGTTGGAAGACCACATTCAGGCCATATTTAGGTCACTCCTTCTCCAGACTGAACCATCCCAGTCCCTTAAATCCGTCCTTACTCCAAGATCCACCCAAAAGTGATCATCTCCTCAAAGAAAAGAGCTGTTCCCCATCAGGTAGGAGAGAGAACACAGGCTTGTGGATGGTTGAGTGCTCCTTGGAGCTGCCTTTCCTAGACACTGCTTTTGCATTTCCCTCATCTTATGATCACAGAAGGGAGCAGCAGAAGTCTGTCTGTCTTGCAGCTTCATACAGGATCCATATGTCTGATGCTCAACATGCAGTTCTGTCTCTCCATGGAATGTCAGCTCTTCCCTGAGCTCCCTGCCCTGCATGTCTCTTGCCTCCCATCTTCCTGTGCGCTGTTTCCCTCCTGTGAGGTTTTGACGGAAGACTTTAGAAGACAATACATATGATAAATGTATATATGCGTGGGGTTTTTTTAAAGGGAAAGTCATAGCTACTGATAGAAATGCTCTCAAAAGCCACAATGTAGAGAGTGGTGGTGTGAGCCTGAGTTTTGTTCTCGTTCACAGGGATTTTATTCGCATATTTTACTGTCAGTTTCTTGACATTTTTGTCAGCTTGGATCCGGAGGCCATAGTTGCCGCCAGCAGGTCCTACCACATTTTTATTCTCCATTGTATTTTCAGGGAATAAATAAAAACAGAGCAAGAGTGAAAGCAAGAGAGAGACATGGCGAGAAAGAGTCAGAGGTTACTGGAAGAGCTGCTTTATGCATTTTTTTCCCTGTTAAAGAACATCCACCCAAAAAAAAAAAAAAAAAAAAAAAAAAAAAAAAAAAAAAAAAAAAAGCCAAATGGCCACAGAGCATTTTGCACTGAGAAATTTCTTTCCTCAGTTATGCAATGCAGACTTCAGGCAACATGGTTAATATGTTTGCATAAGAAATCACTCATTCCCTCTGACTCTTTGTCTGTTTTTCCTTTTTCATTTTTTTTTTCCTTCCTTCTTCTTTTCCTTTTTTTTAATTTTTTTTTTATTATTATTATTTTTTTTTATTTTCTTTCCTGTGTGTTTCTGGACTGCTGTGAGATTTCCCTCACAATACATCTATTGTTTCCCAGTCACATCACCACTGGCTGTAATCAACTCTGATTTCTTTCTTTCTTTTTATTTCTTGCTATAACCATGAGATTTACACATGCAACGAATAAACATAATCTACCCTAAGGTTATAAACAAGTTGACTGTGGAAGTGTTTATTCCTCAAGGCTTTAGATGTTGTGAACAAGAAGAAAGAACAAAGACCTTATTTTCACTTCTGAACTTATAAATTAATGTTTGATTCCCTATGCTTGGTTTCTGTTTCATCAAATGTCTGAACCACAGTGTCTGGAATTGACACTGTTTGTGTCTTTCCTGCATATGAGTCATAAAAAGACAGAATAGCAGTGCCTCAGGTGTGTCCAATGTTCAATGCAGTCTCAGACAAGTGAAAATTTCAGTCTCTTTGAATGCCCCAGAATCCAGGCTGATTCGATGCTTCTCTTTGCTGATATTTGGTATAGCTTTAAATCAGTGTCTTCACCATCAGCTTTTGTAAAGCTGGTACAAACTTGTCTCCAGCCTGTTCAGTCTTCTTCTGTGCCATCATTTTACCCCTGTGCACTATCTCTGGCATGAAGGGAAAAAATAAATTTAAAAATGAACCAACCATAAGGATAAATCTTCTTTCTGTCTCTGGGTTCTTCCAGGCGGCAATACAGAGCCCATTAGTTATAAGAATGAACATCCCACCTTCACCTAACTTTGGACAATGCTCCATGGTCTCAGCCTCAAGTTTCAGACTTCCCAATAGCTGTGTCAACTATTGCAGTAGTTCCTGGCATCCACTTACTCACTAACAATTTCATCAACACCATCCCTTTCTTTTCACATATGGGACTCTAGCAGCAGCCACAATGGTGTTCAGTCTCTTATGGAGTAGATCAGATCTTAAAATGGTGGCAGGGAGGTTGAAAGGCTCTTTAGTCATCAAGCTACTCAAGCAGGTGCTTTCTGAAGTAGAAAGAAAAAAGTCAAGTATTAAAAGTCAGTTGCGGAGTAAGTGCTGCATCTCTTACTTCAGACAAAGGGAGTTTTGTAGAGTCCCATCATCTACACAAGTGAATTGGGAATTGGATATTAAAGACAAAAAACAAAGAGTTATCTGTCCTGTGGCTTGGGGCACCGATCAAAACACAGCGTGGGAGGGCAGCTGTGAGGTTAACCCTTCCTGTAGCCTTCAAACTGCACTAAAAATGGCCTTTGTACGGCAGAGAATAAGCTTTACAAACCCCAAACTCATGGGTCATTGTAGTAGTCAAAAGACACCCATTGAAATGGGAAATGGATCATGTTTTTGTTTCTTGCATATAAAATTGTTTTCTGAGACTTTCAAATGACCTTCCCATGGATACTGAACTTCCCATCATTTACCAACATTCAAATGTACAAATGGTTGCCCAAAGGGACTACCACACATGGCAGAATTGATTTCATCCATTTATTCCCTTCTCATTGAAACATTGAGAAAGTAGCCAGATAATGTGGGTGAACATCAGACACGTTTGAAATATTGTGAGGGCCTGAAAAATGCGAAACTGAAATAGGGTAGATTTAGATTACATATAAAGGGGAAATTCTTTACTGTGAGGGTGGTGAGGGCCTGGCACAGGCTGCCCAGAGAAACTGTGGATGCCCCATCCCTGGAAATGTTCAAGGCCAGGTTGGACAGGGCTTGGAACAACCTGATGTAGTGGAAGGTGTCTCTGCCCATGGCAGGGGTTGGGACAACATAGTCTTTAAAGTCCTTTCTAACCCAAACCATTCTATGATCCTGTGATTTAGCCCTTCAATGCATTGACATCAAAATAGAAATCAAGTCTTTAACTTTACGAAATTCAGATACCTCATTTAATATAATAACTAGTTGCAGCTTCATACTAGAAGAGTAATTAGAACAGAGCCTACAGAATGGCTCCAGAATAGAGCTGGGAGAGGACCCTGTACATTTGCTTTGGCTAAATTTAACTCCAATTCATAGGTCTAGATCCTGTTCGGTATTCAACTGAGTGCTGCATATTGCACAGTATCAGGCCTTGGCTGAGATGGAGGAAAAAAACATGTCAGTGGGCTCAGATAGCCTTGGAAGTCAAGCTGAATCTTTCTGAACCAGGACAGGTCAATTTTCTATTTTTATTGTTCCTTTGTGATTCTTTTTATGCATATTTTTCCTTCTGTTCAGTTCTTCATTGCTGCTTTCCTACACAGGCCACGGAAAATGGTCTTCAAGGTAATTTCTACGTCTTAGTTTGTAGCAATGCTTTTGACTTGAAATCTGGTCTTGTATCAAGGCATCACCAGACTTGCAAGTACTAGAAAATTAGAAAATGAGCTCAGTATTTTCTTTGCCCATTGTTAAATGCAGGTGCAAATCTCCAGTCTATGCACTGAGAGATCAAATACATCATGGTAGTGCTCCCAGCACCCTCACTTTGCCTCCAGATCCTTGAGAATATAAATGTAGAGGTGAGTCCAGGTAAGCACTGCTCTGACAGCCCCCTGGAAACACCTGTCCATTGTCACCAATGCACCACCTGTGGAATTCCTGTGTTTTTGGAATGGCAGAACGCTCAGGGTCACTGTCAGTGTGTGGTCAGCTGGCAGCTTTGGTGCAGATGGGGACAAGGGGGTGCATTGTGCAGCTGAAATCTCCCCACTATTTCATGTCTGTGCTGAACCATGTAATAAAAGTTTGCAGATGAAAATACTAAGCTGGCTGGAAGGCAATAATTCATGTTGGGTTTTATGATACTGGCCATTTAAGAGCTGTAGGAGTGTTTGAGGCAGGAACACAACTCGTTTTCTAGTCAGGGTCCAGCTCCACCTCTACAACAGCAGTGTTTTCCATACAGAAGAAGATTTTTTTTCCCCAAGTCTGATAACTTGCCACTGCTGTCTAGAAGGGCTGTGTCTATCTTTGGAAGCTAATGATGTGCAAAGCAAGGTGCCTGGAGGAGTGATGTAACTGCATCATATTGTGTGTGATTTCTGCCTACTGCAAAAACAACAAGGAGGAAAAGCACACACATACATAAACATAAACTATTTAGTTTATGAAAGGGTGAATTCATGAGCAGCTGCATCTGGGATAGAGTAAGATCTATCCTCCACTCAATAATAACAAGACCCAGAAGTCACAAGTGGTCATAAAGGGGTTTATAAAAGCATTTCATACACAAGTAAAATATGGCACAACGCATTATGTAATTTTATTTGTATACGTTTGTTTTAATTTCTTTACCAGGGCTTTTGATTAAAGTGATTCCCTTCTAAGGTGAGAGCTGTTTAAACATGTTGTTTAAACTTTGGGACACACAATGATAGACAAGTGTTTGTCTGGCTTTGCTGGTTTGTGTCGGGACAGACATTTTATGCTTAACACAAGTTCCAGTTCTGCAGAAAAACCCAGTGAGGTAGAACCTCTCTGGTGTGTTTTTCTCCAGCAAGGTCTGGTCAATCATTGTGGAGATCATCTTAGAGCCATAAAACCACTTTCCTGAGTACACCTGCAGGGCCACAGACTATTACAGGATTCTGTGTAACACTGTCCATATGTTTCTGCCTGATCTTTTCACTGTGGACTGTGCCAGTGAAAAGAGAGTCCAGGTCTGTTAAGGGGTAAAAATTCAACCCAAACATGTCCCCACTCTATTGATGACACCCCAGTAAAACTGACCTTGCAAGAAGTTGATATTTCAAGGGAAAGGATTTGGTTACTTCTTGAACAGGGTTATAAAACTTGACTGGTATATTTGGGGCTTTCCTCCAAAAAGCTTGCTTGGGATTTAGGAATCAGGTCATTTCCCATGGCTATGAGCTCAAAACCAATCTCTTTGTGGATGTTTGCTTTCTAAGAGCTCCTAACACACATTTATATAGTTGCAATGTATAAAACACTGTGTTCAGAGAGATAAGAATTCCATGGTGATGTGCATGTAGGGGATATGTAGAAGCAAAGGCAGACACATCTGAAACTGTAGGAGTGTGGTTTGTTGTTGGGATTGCAAGAATCTGTAGTGGAATACAAGCAAAATTAATAATTTAAATAATAAAGGGAAAAAAGACACTTTCCCACAAAAATCAGACACATGCCAGTGGTACTTTCCCAACCTAACTGAGAGGAAAAGCCCTCTTGGCTAATTCATTGCAAAGCTAATGAAAACCAGACAAGGGATTGAAACCAAAAAAGCTTTATGTTACAGGGAAAACAAAGCTTTCCAATGGAAATTATTCATTATAAAGAACTGGTTCACTGAAATTAACAAAAAAATATGTGAGAGAAACACCATACTGAATGTGTTTTTGGTGATAACAATCTTACATTTATATATAGCACATTTCAGCCAGATGGACTCCAAAGTGCCTCTCAAGCTTTGGTATTTGCACAAACAAAATGTAAAGAATCACTTTTATTCCCCTCCATTGAAATGTATCTTTTCTGGATGAATCACTTCAATTGCATTAAAAAAAAAAAAAAAATGCACTGTGTCACGCAATAGTTTATTATATAAGTAGGCAGACAAGTTGACAGAACTTAACTATCCAGATTTTTCCTTACCCGGGGCAGGTTTAAAGGGTTAACGCCTCATGGGGAAAAAAAGAAAAAAAGAAAAAAAGAAAAAAAAGAAAAAAAAATATATACAACATGTTATTAATGCCTAAAGTAGCCAGAGCTGGTTTTCTTAAGATGGTGTTGTCCTAAGCAAACATGGAGTGATTGTCTCATTAACTGCCCAGTGGGAAGAACGCCTCTTCCAGTCATCAATCACAGCGCAGCACCCCAGGTTTCCATCAGGAATCTCCAAAACTGCATCGTCTGCAGCGCACGAGCCCGGATGTGTGTAGCCACTGAAGGCATCCTGGCTGCAGTTGCTGTGTGTTTAGGGAAAGCCACTCTCTGCTCTTGTCAAACTCCTTTGACAGCCTCGACACCTGAAGCACGGGGCGGTGCGGGGAGAAGCTTTCACACGGTGACCGGGAGCTCCATCTTGCAGATTTGCTTCCCCTCCCATTCCTTTATGAAAATGGATTGTCAGAGCAGCTGGTGAGACAGAAGTGTCTGCCTGTATCTCAGTGTGGCTGGTACTGTGATCCACCACCAGTACATGCTGAACCAGGCTCCAAACGGGGAGGGGGAAGGGGGCAGTTTCATTTGCTGCCAAATCCCTTAAGCAGTTGCTTGTTTTGTCTCTCTGTCTGAGCAGATTTTTCTTTGCTTTTCTCCTTACTCCACCTGCAACATTTCCCCCCTCCCCACACACTCTGTTTTCTCATAAAAGGGGAGGGAGACAGGCAGACACTCATCGAGCGGTTTTATTTTTATTTATTTATTATTTTGGGTGCAGAAGATGCCTGCCAAGAGGAAGCCTTGCAGTTACTGAGCTGCGCAGGAGGGCGGAGAGGTTGGCTGCTCTTGGCGGTTCCTGGCGCTCGGAGGCTGATTGGAAACACCATGCGTGACAGTGCACAAAAAAGACACTCGACAGATCGCCGAATTTCACAGCCCCACCTCGGCGCCTCCAGAGGAGCAGGGAACGCGCCCTGCCGTGGAGCTCCTCGCTCATTAGCCTGCTCCATGATCAGCAGATGTTTCCCAGCCCATCCATACGCATGTGCTGCTCTGAGTGCGTGATCTGCCCGCGGCAGAAGGTCAGGCAGTGCCAGACCCAGGACCAGTGGAGCCACTGAGCCTTTTCCCACTAATGGATCATCCCCTGGGCAAGCAGTTCTGTGCTCCCCAACCCAAAGACACGCAAGGGAACCTCATCCCGAGATAGAAGTTCCCCCCACTCTCTACAAACTCAATATTAACACGAGCTGTGAGGATAATTATGCTTCATTTGCTTTCCCAAAACAGGACTGGGGCATTGCCATGTTGATCCAAGCACAGCCATCAGAGCACTCATGGCCAGCAGCAAGTACTCCATGACTTCTGCTGACAAGGTTTATGGCACAGACAAGGCCTGCCTTGGGGTGCTGTAAGGGGCTAAAGGTCTGGTGCTACGTCAAATGGTAAAGTTAATACCTGTGGTAATAAAAGAGTAAAGCAGGAGAGAAGAAAAAACACATGAAGGATTTTTCCCTCATTGACATGTAAACAAATTCATTGTTGTTAGTGTTTTCAGTGAAAAGAATGGCTTTCTATTGGGAAACAAACCCAGAAAGATTGAAAACTGCCAAAGCAGAGCAGTTTTCAGCCAGATCTATTATTTTTATATACTCACACACCTGTAGGCATGCACAGAATACAATACATTTTAAAAGAGAATTCCACATGGAGAAGTTATTATTAAATCATTTCCCAGTCAATCATCTTCGTTCCAAACTTGGAGACTTGGTTTATCTGATGTTCTGAGTAGCAGATGAAAGCTTTTGGTCTTCCACTGTGTCCAATGCATCATCCCTAACACTCCTGAAAGAAATCAATAGCGGTAAAAAAAAAAAAAAAAAAAAAAAAAAAAAAAAAAAAAAAAAAAAAAATGTGAAAAATAGAGAATTTTCCTGGTATGGAGAGAATTAATAAATTCGCTTTGCGAGATAAACGGCATGAAAAGGATAATACAGTGTTTCCAATCCATGAGGGTCTTGTACCAATTTAAATCATACAAATTAGGATGCACTGGCACAAAGAGTACTGATTTTAACACTTTAATGGACTTTTGTAGGGTTTTTGTTAATTTGCTAAGAATTACAGCTGGCAAGTGCAACTGATTGGTCTGGTCTGAGTTTGCAGGAGGGTACATGTGGTCATGAAGGTCCTTTTAGCTTTGTATACTCCAAATGTGTGTTGTGTGGATGATCATTTTATTTGAGGGAAGATATCACAAGGCAGATGGGAGATAAACTGGCTTTATGTCTTGGATCTCCATGACTCACAAGCATCTTTCTGGTTAAGTATGTTTTGTTGATTGTGCTGGTGAGAGAATGTGGCTATAAATCGACCACTCCAAATTCCATCTGTTTAAAATTAACTTTTGAAATGGGCTTTACCTGAGCAACCAGGTATCTGCTTTCTTTTGATATCCCTACACTGGAGGGTAACTGCTCAATTACATATTAGCTGTCTCCAAGGAACGCCTGCCTAAGCTCCCAAATATGTTTTCTGGTATCCATGGTCTGCATGAATTTAATACATCTCCTTCTCTGGGACTTTATAAGTCAGCCATAAAAGTTTGTGATGGGGTGGAACATAGTGATGTCCACAATCTCAGTCTGGAAAAATGGTTTATATAAAGTGTCATTAAAATGGATTTGGCAATTTTTTATTTTTATTTTTCAGCAGCCAGCGAAAAAGAAAAGGGGGAAGGAAGAGAGAAAACATTCAATCCTGGCTACTTCTCTACTTCTTCTTCTTCTTCTTTTTTCTTTTTTTTTTTTTTTTTTTTTTTTTTTTTTTTTTTTTTTTTTTTTTTACTTCTATGATCAGTAAAAGAAAAGGGAAAGCTTTGATTTCTTTAACTGTGCATGACTCTAGAAATGAAGGGGGGCTAAGCCCCTTTGGAAAGAGCTCAACTGCTCGTGTATTCATATTATTAATGGCTTTTGGTAATGATTTTACTGCACAAATTGTTATGAGACTGTTACAATGCAAATGGGATACCAGTGAGATTTTCTATCTGAAGACCCCAACCACAGACCACTGATATCGCTGGAAATTCTCCTATTTAATAGATTTTGGATCACTCTCTATGCTCATAACAATGAACACTACTTATTACTTAGTGGCATTCATTTTGTACTAGGACTAGAGTAGATACTGATGTTGAAAAAGCCTTTTTTTTTTTTTTTTCCTCCCTGTAACACTGTCTCCTCAAGAATTGCTGCCGAACGTCCTTGAAGACATAATAGCTTCATAAACCCAGGTATGATTTTTCACAGGTAGTTCACAGGGCTGTCAGTTCCTGTGCTTTTTAATTCATAGTTTGAGGAGTCTGCCTAAAAGCCCATGCACCGGGATGCATGTGATGACAGGAACCCCCCATAAAAGTCTCCAGACATTTCAGCCGAGGACAAAGGCTTGCAGGGATGACCTGGGGACATGCTGAAGGCTGGGGAAAAAAAAGAGAAAAGAAAAGCAGCAGGCAAATAAAAAGAATATATTACATATATTGTGGGGTTTTGCTGGGGAAAGGACTACCTGTGAGTAATCCCTACTCAAAAACAGAGAGGGTTTAGGGCAGCCAAATGCTTAGACTACAGACACTTTAGGCCAGGCTTAGAACAACCCTGCCGTCCTGTAAGGGGCATCTGGGAGTTTCCTCAGGGCCACTTACACTGCATGTCCACTGCACTGTCCAGCACTGCAGGCACTGAGTTGAGTGAGGTCATTAAAGCTGAATTCTCTCCTGAGACACATCTGAGACAGTGCTTAAAAGTCTCCAGAGCCTGACCTGCTGCAAAAACCTGGAGCAGCTCGCCCATCCCAGAGTGGATCCCTGTAAAATCCCTGAGATTTAGCAACAACTTTGTGAAGGCAGAGGAAGGAAGCAATTGGCTCTGCAGGTCACAAACCCTCTCAGCTCCATTTTCAACCAGATAAAAAAACCAAGGGTGCTCTCACAAGTGAAAGGTCCAGTTTGTGTAGGCTCACACCTAAACACATGTATGGTTATCCCAGTTTTCCTGGCATGCCCCACGTTTTCAGAGGTATTGGATAAACTGGCAGCAAGGCCCACAGCACAGGGCAGTCACTGCAATGCTCGTGCCTCAAGAGAGCTTGAAAGAGTTAAAGGCAATAATGTGCTCAGGAACGGCTTGTTTGCAGCATGAGCTGATATTTTTTTGTCAGCCCTGTGACCTGCAGGCACACACCTGGTCCCAGGGTCAAGTTACAGCCAGGATCCCTGGCCCAGGGTCAGGACCTGGCTGATGATAAGAGAGAGAGGCCCTCCTTTGGCAAAAGCCATCACTTAAGGAAACAAGAGAATATTAAGGAATATTAGATGTCTCTCCATCTTCCTTTAGGGTTCATTTCCCTTCCTTTAATTATCACAAAAGGTAAACACTAAATATTCCAGGGAGTCACGGTCAGGGGAAACTCCATGAACTGCACATTCATTATGGCCTGTCTGTGAAAGCACCAGGAAAAAAGGAGAAGTTGGTGGGCTGCCCTTATTAAACTTCACTTAGCTACTGTTAATTATGAACCTAGATTGAGACTGAACAGCTCTAGATTGAACATTTCAGCTCTCCCCTACTGCAGCATCATTTAAAAACTGTAAGAAAATGTCAGTGAGAAGAGACCATCTGTTTTCTGAGTGGAAGCCCACAGAAGGAAGAAAGAAAGGAAAAAAGAAGAAACAATGCATGTATAAACCTTCATCTAATGCTTATCTTTGGAGGGAATGGGAGAGAATTTAGGGATATTTATGCAAATCATAAATGATAGCTATAGACTGTATATATTTTTAGCAATACTGTTTTACTTATTTCACAGGCAAGTAGAGCAGAGCACACAAAAAATTAAATACCTTAATTGTAATCACCAAACAACCAGATATTGAACACTGATGCTCTTTCTTATGTTCTAACCACTAAACAAAACTGCCAGAGATGTTCCAGAGCGCTTAATAAATTGTGCCCAGGGGGTTATTTTCCTATGACTGAAATGCAGCTGGACTGAAAGGCTGCTGTCACTCTGCACAGACTTAGCTCTGTAAAATGGGGTGTTGCCAAAGGAACTCATAGGGGAAATTTTCGGTACAGTTGGCAAGGTGTGATTACAGGCTCTGGATTACTGCCAGGATCTAATGCAGACCTAACACCCTCCTTCCTGGAAAAAGTGTGGGCTCTTTAATAGCCCTTAGTTTTATGTTTCACCTGCACGTAAATGAGTGGCACCAATGGGAGATGGAGGCAGCTACAGTGCTGTGAGCATCATTAAATCTTCCTCAGAGCTGAAGCATTTCATAGTGATCGGTATTAGGCATTGACCTGATTTGTCAGCCTATCAAACAGGAACCACGTTCCTGGAATTACCCTTCTCTCTTCACTCCCCAAAAATATTTCATGGCAAGGATTAATCCTTAGCACACTGGTGCTTCAATGTCCTGGTGCGAAGGGAGAAATCTACACTGGGCATTGGGTTTTGTCTTTAGATTGTGTGGTTTTGGTGTTTTTTTGATGTTTGTTTTTTTTTTGTTTTTGTTTTTGTTTTTGTTTTTGTTTTTGTTTTGTTTGGGCTTTTTTTGGTTTTGGATTTGTTTGGTTTTTTTGGGTTTTTTTGGGTTTTTTTTTGCTTTTTTTTAGGGGGGGAGATTGAGGGTTTTGGTTTGGGGGTTTTTTTTGGGTTTTTTTGGGGGGGTGTTTTTTGAGTTTTTGGGGCTTTTTCTTTGGTCATTGTGTGTGTCTTGGACAGCTGGGGGTCAGAAAGTTCACCTTCTTAGAAGGCATGAGATGTGATGCTATCTAGTTAAAAATGTCCACTTTGGAAAGACAATGTGGCTTTAAATCTCTCTTGGCCCTTTGTAATAAATGTTATAGTTTAAGCAAGCAGTGTCTTTCCATTAAAACTATAAACTTCGCTAGAATAATTAAGACTGATTTAAAGTAAAATTAAATTTGACATGTGGCAGGTGAAGCAGTGCTATTAATTTCGACTGCATATTTGGCAACAATATTGAGGGGAAATGGGGGCGTGGGTAAAAAGGGCAGAACTGTAAGTCCTTTCAGGCTCTTGGTCAAGTTGAGGGTGGAGAATGAAGCATATTTCAACTTTTTGTGGGCTGTCATTTTCCTTAGAAGTAGCAGACAAGAGCTTATGTCTATTCTTGACTATTACCTGCAATATACTCTATCCAATGGAAAAAGGGGAATAGTGGAAATTAATATTTTGAAAATTGTCCCTCCTTTGGTCTCTTCATTTTCACCCTTTATTTATAGCTTATGTATATTTTTTTTTTCTTATTAATTCTATAATTTCTAAGCTGCCCACCTTTCAAATTCCTGTGGAAGAAACTGGTCCTTGCCATTATTAGAGAAGAGGCACTGTTCTTATTCTGGTTTTGTATGTAGGCAACAATGACAAACCCCTTCTAAACTGTCTGTGGCAATGAAATTGCATGCTAAGGGCCAGTCTCAGATCCAGTCCACTTGCAGGCTGATTTCTGATTTCGTATAAAATTCCAGCTGAAACCTAAACCTGAGTAAGACCATCCTGATCTAGTGCCCAGATCTACTAGACACTAGTTTGGGTGTGAGCCTACATTGCATCCTCCACTGAGATTATCAAAAAGGTCTCGTTATTATAGTCATCAACCATCTCATTTCCTGCCAAGGAATATTGGCGTGAACCCTCTCCAGAGTCCATCAGTGCCCTTGATCCTGAGAAATTACTGTTGAGAAATAGAAATAATTATGTTCTCCTCCTCCAACCCAGATGTGGTATCCATATCTTGACAGCTTTTCCTGTCCAACGTCAGCCAAGGGAGTGAAACACGAGTACCCAGGGAAGGATTTCCTTTTTTGAAATCAATAAATTCTAATTGCCAATCATGCAAATAAATATGCCTTGCTGAGGCAATGTTACAGTCCACCAGGACCGAATGGCATTAACTCCTTGAGGAAACTTCATCCTCTGATTGCAGATTGAAGTGAATGAAAATGTGTTTTAGGGGACCCTGCCACCCTGGTTCTGATGACTGAATTCTAATTGTGTACATGTTACTTCTACCTTGCTTATTACTGGCAAACATATCAACCTTTCTACCGGAAAGTGAACTAAAAATCCAATTTGACTAAAGAATTGCAAATGCCTTGTGTAAAAGACTGCACACAAAACAAACCAGATGTTCCAAGCTGCATTGAGAGAGCTTTACAGAGCAGCTGGGAGAATTTTTTTTTTTTTTTTTTTTTTTTTTTTTTTTTTTTTTTTTTTTTTTTTTTATCAGCCATTGGTAAAAGATATACATTGCCAGCAAGCAATCGGCTTCCATTTTTAATACTCATATAATTGGTTTACTCCTGTAACCAATGCAATATTAAGTCAAAAGGGAGGGGTGAAAGAAAACAATGATACTGGTCAAAGTTTAGAAAGGTCATGGGGTTTGTGGATGGAGAGGAGAGTGGAGGAGGATAGAGGTTATTTTTCCCCATAAAGCTTTCTTATTTACTGCAAGGTTGTGAAATTTGGAAAAAAATACTAATAAAATTTATTGCCAGGGGTTGTAAGAAGATCATACCTTGGTTCTATTTTCAGCTCCAAACAGATTATAGGACAATGGAGCATAAATGGAAATTAAAACAGATTTAGAACAGACGTTAGGAAGCACTTTTTCACATCGAGGATAATAAATGTGTGGAATGGCCTATCAGGCAAGGTTGTAAAGGCAAAGACACTGGGATCATTCACGCAACAACTTGGGAAATAGCGCACTAAAATGGAATGAGTCTGGATGGTGAGGCAGCCTCTGTTTAGATTTCTGGGATGCTTCAAGTCTGCAGGTTCCCTTCCCTTCCTTTCCTTTCCTTTTCAAATGATAATTTCATCTATGATTTGTTGTTTGTTCAGGCAAGTTTGTAAATTTTTCTCCCAGTGAGGTGGAAGATCGCTCTTAATTTCCATGTCACTGCTTTGGTTGCTTATGATAGGGAGTGCAAGAGAAGAGAACTCATTTTGGGAATCCAGTCCTGCCTCTTGCAAGGCCCTGAGCACAAAGAGAATGCTTTTTGAGAGTGGATAGATCTACCACCACCTCACATTCTTGGAGGAGGACCTGTTAGCCTTATCCCACCAGATCTATCCTTCTCCATGAGGTTGGCTCTCATGGCAATCCCAGTAGAGTAGCTCATCTCTGCTCATGTTAAGTATTCTTGTATTAATTTCAAGATACTCCAGGAATCCTTTCATCTAATGGAGAACTTCTGGGAAAGATGCATAATCCCCAAGCACTTATGCTGTTTCCAGTGCAGCCTTTCTAACATGCACAGGTCTCTACTATACCCAACCATACCTAAACCACATCAATTTAGGTTAAAAGGATGGAGTGGCTTGCATAAGTGCCTCATTTCAAAGTGTATCCCCACTTTATCTCATGATTCATGCTATCCACAAGGGTCTCAGAGTTAAGGTGTAGATGTAGGGGGAAGAAGAGACATATTGAGTCACAGACCAATCACTTAGTGTCCACCTTCTCCTTTTCATTCCTTGGGTCACCTGCATCTGTAGCTGGCAGATTTTCCAACCACACAAGGCACAGTAACCAACACCAACCTTCACCTGCCTAAATGCAAGCAAACCCTGCTGCACCTAAACACAAGAATGGTTCTGTTCCACCAAGATGTCCTTGAATGTTCCTAAAACTAAGACTTTCTCTTTGCCTTTCTCAAAGAGACCCAAGATTTGACCAAGAGTCAACAAAGTTCAAAAGCTTTGAGGTGCTAAGACCACGATGGTGAAGCCTTTGAGGATTTTGTGTGCAGAGAGTAGGATTCAGGAGCTTAAAAGTTGACCAATACCTATCCAAATTACCTCATTTCTTGTCATTTTCCAGAAATGATTGGGCATATCACCTGGCTGTTCTGCAGTGCTCTTAGTCTGGGCAATAAATGGAACTTCTTAAACAAAATTACAGCCCATAAACACAAACACTGTAGGCCAACATTTTCTGCACAAACCTGAAGATTTGGGGCACTTGCCTAGGCTTGAAGGTGTGGGAAGCCAAGGCAAAGGAGCACTGAAAACTCCAGAAAGTTCACCAAGTCTGACCATGACCAAGTCAGAGAGCAGCTGAAGGATCTAGTTTGAAAAGCCTCACCCTGAATGCTGTGACAGGTCAGCGTAGATGCAATCTCTGTGTGAATACCAGTGTTCTCCAGAAGCCTTACAACAGTTTGTTGCAACTTCCTTAGGCAATGTTCTTAAGCAGAATTAAGATATTTCTGCAGGGATGCAATCAGAGAGTGTGGGCTCACAAGACAGCACAAGGAAGTTACCAAACATGAAATGACAACCCAGAGTCGCAGCCTGGGATGCTCATGTCCATTATTGTCTGCATGCACTCTAACAGTATATCCTAGCCAAGGATTTCCACATACTTTGGAACATAAATTATCTTGACAAAGCTTCTCTGAAGGAGATAAAACTTACACGGGAAGAAGGTCAGAGCCTGAGAGACTGAGGGATTTGCTCAGGGTCACAGGACTGGTGAGTCAGTCGGTTGTGGAGCAATTATAGGAATCCTCCTCTGCAGCCTGTGCACTAAACATCCTCATCACACATAAGGTATGAAAAAAAAAAAAAAGTGCATTACTTCCCCACTGCATGCACTGCAGTGCAATCATATGTGTGATATTATTTTATTTGTTTAGGATAGGGTATAGCAAGAATCTCACTGAAGAAATCACACCTCTGCAGAAGAACTTGAAAAAATATATATTGGCAGCTTCTCTATTCAAATCAGTGAGGATACCACAAGAAATGCATAAAGGTGTGAGCTTCCGGTGATGAAGGTAAACAAAGTGGAAAGTGTGTCTCCCCATGACAGGGGGGTTAAAATCAGATGATCTTTAGGATTCCTTCCAACCCAAATCAGCCTACAGTTCTATGAAAGAAAAAAAAAATGAGAAAAGGGTCTAATTATAAGTCAGCTGTCCTGGAAGTATGACACTATCAAACTTTATTCAAAGGCACAGAGTGTGTTTATTGGGGATTTATGACAACATTGGAACCAGGAACAATTGTATTGATCACACCAGAACCAGAAAAATTGTATTGTTGTATTGATGACAGTTTTAAGAGAAGTAGGCTGAGTTACCTAATACCTGTATCTTGCTGGGAAAAGCTGTCTCTGATAAATCAAATCTTCGTGTACACACCTTTTGCCAGCTTGATCAATAAAGTATTTACATGCACCAGTAAAACGCAAGGTTTTTAGTCTCAAAATAATAACTTGTTTTAGATCCAGGACTGGGATTCCAGAAAGTGGCAAATCACAGTATCCTGTGTCACCATTATGCTGCAAGAGGTTACCTGAAGGGTAATCCCAGTAAACACTCCCCTTATAAGTTTCTAATTTTAGGCAACACGCGGAACCGTAACCAGCCAACATCCACCGAGCTCCAACAGCCACCCTGCAATATCCCCAGGACTCCAGGGACTCACTAGCATGGGAGAAGTGCCCATGCCAAGCTCTTTTGGATCTGAGGGGCCAGGAGCAGCATTCAAACCACCCAGCTACTGAACAGAGACTGCCTCTGATCAAAATGCACAGTCAGTTGTCAGGGATGATGATGACCCTTGTGCTGAAGGGGCATTTGGCCTGAGTGGGCAGAGCAAAGTGAGATGCTCAAGGCTGGTTACAAACCTGGCTCCTCATGCCATGGCAGCAACAGCGCAAAATGTCCTTTTTTTTTTTTTTTTTTTTTTTTTTTTTTTAAGAAATGAGGCCTAAAATAATCCCACATGTGTTTTGTGTTTTCAACCCCCACCCCTTAAAGCCAGATTTATTTATTTTTTCAATAAAGCCATCCCCTGGGTTTAATAGTAGCTATTCTAGGGTCTGAAGTTAGATTAATCACATCCCACTAGCAGCATTTTAGCTGAATGCAAGGGAGGCCTTTCTTGCAGAGCATCTCCTGCACTGAGCCCAGCTCCCCCTGTGTCATTAGAGTGGGGCTGGTGCCCCGTGTTTACGGCAGAGGAATGTCGATGAGGGGCTGGAAGTCCTCATTGTCAGCCTGCCACTGACTCTCTGTGTGACTTTGGAATTAAACACAATTTCCCCATGGCTCGCTGTGTCCCTTTTTGTCAGAGCTGAGCCACACTGACAGAGGGTGATGTGTGGGGGAGGTTTACACTACCACTGCAATTTCATGTGCTATCCGTATCCTGTGGACAAATAAATACATTCACTTCTAAGGACAGTCAGTCCACGCCATCCATCATCACTATAGACACATAGAGGGGAAAATGATTGTGAAATATGCCCAGAATTTGAGCTGGTTTTGATACCAGTGGATGAGATGCCATTTTTTTTTGGTATAAAAGAGCTGAATGAAAGGCTTGAAACTGTGTATAATAATTATGAGAGTAACAAACGGGGTTTCTCTTTCAAGACCATTTACACATTTACTATGTTATCATTTCTAATTCATATTAATCAGAGGGTTCATGAACTCGTAACTGAGAGCCATTTGCAGCATAAATAACTTTATCTGGCTTCTAAAAATACACATATTTAATACGAAACAATAGGGTTAAATATAAGCAATATGTTTAGGTAATTAACCTGCTGTTTCCACAGATTAATTTAGTCTATACAGGTGGCAAAACAGCACCTATCACTGTGGCATGAAAACACTGCTCAGAATTTAGGAGGCCAAAGAAGGAAATGAAGCTCTATAAATCGTGTTTCTTTCTCTGCCTGGTAGGTAGTTATTAAAAAGGAATAACCTCTGGATAATTGCACCGCAATAGCACGGTAACTACAGCATATTTACAGTCAATCTCTAATAACAGATAACTCACATAGTTTTTCCTCCCAGTGATTTGCCAAGTGGAAGCAAACCCAATTTGAATCCTGCTTTTTGCAGCTCGGTGCAGTCTCTTTGCCCCGTTATTACTCTGCTGCTAACAGCGGCCTCGGACTGTCAATATCTTCCCTGCCACGGTTTACACTGGTAGTTGTTATTATATCAGACCATGAAAATTGATGGTGATAACACACTCTCTAGGAAGGCTCTATACATGTCAGTTATTCAAAATATGTCTCGTTAAATAAATATTTACAAGACTTTCGTTATTTAGCTTATAAACTGTTTGGACTGAGGCAGCTTTGGAGCAGTTGAAGAGCGTTCCAAAGAGTTACTGCAGATTAATCCATGTAAACCACACCAGTGTGCTAAAAATTGCTATGGTGGTTTCTAACTGCCAAGTCTATATCCTTCCAGTCTAAGAAATACAGGACATATTTTCCTTTGTAATAAAATCTCTCGATAAAAGCAATAAAAAAATACTAGTCCAGAACATGTGATTATCCTGGGGGGGTGAAGGGGAATCATACCCATGGGATGACAGGGAAGTTGGCTTATTCTTGCAGCTGGGAGAATGGATAAGGGTTTGGATTATCTGAGCTGCAGAAATAGGGAGAACCTTGAAATGGAAAGAGGGAAGTGGAAAGCTATTCAGTTAATAGTTTAGTAATAATAGCTATTCTGTTAATAGCAGAGTAATAATTCCTCAATAATTAGTCATTCCCAAAGCAATCTTAATTTTGTCCTGGAGAAAGCCAAAGGACACAACAAAGCAAAAGTAGGCAGGAAAAAAGGGAGACAGTCCTGTTTCTGAGCTTCAGATGTCTCTGCCTTTCCAAGACCCCCAGATCAGTGCTATACAAGGATTTTGAAATAGCCAAAATAATGAGGCTGCATCAGGCAATAATGATGAGGCTCTGGGAGGGCAGGCGCTTTTCACTGCTAAAGATTTCTGCTCAGCAAGCCAAGGTTCCTGGCATAAAACCCAGAGAGCAGGAATGTTTTCTGTGCTTGCAGGGTCAGGCTTGTGAGGGTGTGTGTGTGTGTGTGAGAGAGAGAGAGAGAGAGAGAGTCTCCAGGTTTCACACTGTGCCTCAAGCAGAGTCATCCAAGAAACGGCACCGCTTTCTGCCGTGCTGGATGGCTTTGGGATGCTGGTTTTCCACGAGAGGGAGCAACTCACCAGCACAAAAACCCCCTTTTCCCAGACCAGCCACCAAATTCACTTGGAGCTCTCAATTTACTCAGCTGACGGCAACCTTGATTTTTATCAGTTCTACTAGATTTGAGAATCATATACCATTACTGATTTTTTCATGCCTAAAGTCACACTGGCTGCGTGTGTATTTATGCATATCAGGGGAGAGTTAAAATGGACATCACTCATTTAGAGAAGTGATCCTTTCATTAAAAAGGAAACATTCATGTTTCCAGCTTTGCAACATCTGTTGGGCTAATTATTAGGATGCAAAAATGATGGATTTACCAAAGCAATCAACTGAAGGCTTATTCTGTTGGTGCTGAGCGAGGGGGGCCTCAGCCCATTGGGGAATTGAAGCCAGGAGGGAAGTAATTCTAGATTTGCCTGAAGTGTGCTACCCATGGAAGGTACTGGCTGCTATTCAAGCTATTCAGGCCTGCAGCCCCTTTTCCTCCCTAACAGGAGACACGGGAAGCAAAAACAGCTGTCAAAAGGGGTTCAATGTTATTGATAAGCCCTTTGTGTCAACTGAAGCCCCTCCACTGGCAAGTCCAAACAAAACAGCTCAAAATCTGCGTGTCAGTGGAAAAACATGTTGGGCTGCATGTGGAATAAAGCAACAAGAAGAAAGTGAGAGTGTAACAGTCACAGTTGATTTTTACAAACGACTGTGCAATCCACGGAGGAAATCCCCAGAGGACTCGAAGTTGTAGTCCTGATCCCTTCCCCTGCCCACGCCCCCCCTTCCCCCTTCCAGCAGCCACTGCAGCTCCTCTCCCATTTACAATTCAGCCCTGCCAGAGCTGGCTTTTCCAGAGTTTCCCCTGTTGTTTCCTGGCATCAGGAAAGATATTTTGTTCTCTTCTTTCAGACAGTTGCACTTTGAGCATGCATGTTGAGCTGCTGGAGAAAGGGGAGCAGTTCCTTCCCCACTGCCCCTTTCCCACTAACAGGGCACTGAATAGAGATGCAGTAAGTTTTGGTTCCAAGTTTCAATTCCTGTAAAGAGTTTCATTCCCCTTCCTGGCCTGATGGGCTCAGGCTTGGGAGTCACAGCTAAGCCCGGTGTTGGATTCCAGAAATCTGGCTTGCTTTTGTCCCTCTGTGCTTTGTATTTCATCAGGGAGATGATTACCTTGGTCCTCCTGTGGCTTTGTGTTGTCTTTCCTCTAAGGTAGGAAAGGGTTGAAGTGACACAGAGACAAAAAAAAGCTGGCCAAATTTGTGATGCTGGCAAATTTGTTATAGGGAAAAATGGATCAGTGAGCTTGGGACTTTATGTAGAGGATATATCCAGCACCGATGGATTTGGTGCAAGCTTCTACAAATCAAATTTTTCTCCCCAAAATGACTGGAAGCTGTGCTGATTTGGAAAAAGTAACTTTCCTCTGCAAGTAATATACATTTTCATACAATCTCAACCTGACCCAATCTATAGTCAGCACAAATGTAAAAATATATAAGAAAGTTTATTAGAACATTTGCTTCCTACTGGAAAGAAGAATAGCTCTGTTGTCTCCCAAGAAAATCTGGAAATGTGAAACTCTTGGTCCCATTTGCACATGACATTTTCTCAAACTGTTGCTTTCAGGGAGGCAGTGTTGTGTGGTTTAAACCAATAACCAAACTACGTGCTAATTTGAAATTTATTTTACATCCTTTGGACTTAATAGCTACCTTTCAGCATCTGTAATTCCAGGCTGGAGAGTCCTAACAGGCATCTGGGGACAATCCCAGCCCCGTGTGCGTGTCTGTGCATTAGGGGTCACGAGGCATGTCCAATACATTAAGACCATGACGGTTACAGCCCAGCTATGTAGGTTTGACTCCAGTTCAAGCTACAACAACAGCAGTTCTGGAAGTCTGGAGTTTAATCACTGGTGTGTCAGCCAGGATGGCATATGTCACCTTGCCAGCAGTGGAAATCATGTGTCCCTTTATTCTGTCGCTTATTTTTATCCTTCTTTCAGCATTGCAGTATATGGCAGCACAGTACATTTGCAGTGCAAATTCTGCTCTGTGGTGAGCAGACTGATGCAATCCAAATGCATTTGACACCTTTTATACTGAGCAGTGTCAAGTCCCAATGAGATTTGTCACATGCAAAGTAATTTATGAATTGTCCTTTTTACTTCATGTATCGAGAACCATTCATAGAGTCATGTTATGCTGTGAGCTTAACTGGGTTCCCTCAGCAGAGGATCAGGATCTAAAATAAGTGCTGGAAATGTCTGGCCTTCAGCTTGTGTTGAGAGGAAATGGCTCAACCAGGAATTGATTCTGAGAGTAGAAATCCCCCTTCAAGAACAGAGACCTCCAAAGAAGGGCATGAAGAAGAGCCTGCGCCTGTAGTTGAAACTGCTCTTGTTGCCTGATTCACCATCATTCACACCAATGACTGCTACAAGATACTATCACAGGGAACTATATTTGGCTTCTATGTCAGTGAAGTCATCCTGCTGATTTTAGGGAGAAAAGAGTGGAAAGCTGAGAGGAATATATTTTAAAAATTATGCAGTGTTGAAAAACCACCAATGCATTCTGTAAATACAAGGAGTCAAATGCTGAAATATTTGCAACAACCACAGCTTGGTTTTCCTCACCAGGAAGATGTACACCCTTCTGTCAGCAACAAAACAAGTTTTAGGGCAAGCTCTGAAATCTTCAAGACCCCATCACTTTCCCTTGGAGACCAGTAAGTGCAGTTTGCTGCTTTCACAGACAGTGCAAACCTGTGACAGGTTCACAGGCACAGAGGAGGTCAATACTAGAGCTGATATGGACCATTCCTAAAGTATTTAAGTCCTTTAGGTCTTAGAAGAGCCTCAGTAGAGGTCCTGTCATAGTTCCTTGATCAAGTGTCTAACCTCTCAAATTAAATTTTCTACATTAAAGGGCCCAGCACTTCTATTCATCATAGGTGAAGCTGATTCTGTGTCTCTTCAAAAGCAGCCACAACAGCTGTTCCAACAAGAAGGAAAAAATTGGCTCTATTTTAGCTTAAGAAATATGAAGGTCATCTGGGAAAAGCCTGAGTTTACCCTCAGGAAGAAGCCACCTTCACAAATCTGGCCAGACACATGTGAGATGCTGATAGAAGGAAAGTATTTATTTTGCTTTTTCTCACTCCAGTTTCTACCTGCCCCAAGCTCCATCAATGTCCTGCTCCCAGCCCAAGTTTCCAGCCAGTAGTAACTAATACTGAAATGGCTGCATAGATTAGGCTGATGACTCATCTCAGGAAAAGGCACAGCCCTAGAAAATGCCTGAAAGTAACTAGTGACATGATCACCTGTTTTCACAGGTGGACTTGTCCCATTTTTGTAGTGTTTCCAACTATCACTATCAGACACACAATACTGGACATGTGGTCTTACTGGCAGAACTCTTCTCAGAATATCAAGAATTCTATGGAGAAGTGGCCTTATTTCTGCTCTAAAGTTGGAGAATTTTTGAAAACTCATCTAGGAAAAAACCAAATGCAATGGGAGACATTCTGGGGCATCTGTGGTGCCAAGTAAATAAAACCTTTTTTTTTCTTTTTTTTGTCCTTTTCTCACTTTCTCTCCAGTGAAATGTAGCACATGCTTTAGCTCTATATTGTGCATTGGGTGAAAGTGCTCTATCAGAGCTTTCTGAATTTGGAAATGAATGTGCTTAAATCAATAATGATAATAATAACTCAAATGCAGTGTTATTCAGTAATGTTATCTAGCTCAGAGAGGACAGGGCCATGCATTCCTGGGTAAGCACAAAGGAAGGGCTGGTTGTGTGCATGCAGCTCTGGGTACCTGACACATTATCCCAGAAATATAAAAACAAACTCATTCAGAAGTTATATCCTAAGTTAAACCTGCACATTTGTAATGTGTGATGTTTATGTGCACACACCTAGTCAGGAAAAGCTGATCTGTAATGCCTAGTTTAGGAAAAAATAAAAGCAAAATATGACCTTGAGTGTATGGAAATCACAAGTTTTTAATGTTTGGGGATGTTCTTACTTATAGAAAAGGGAAAGAAAAAAAAAAAGAAAAGAAAAAAAAAAAAAAGACTAACAGAATATGCTAACAGCTGACATTACCTAAAGGTTGAAATTATTAAACCGACAAAGGAATGGGTAGTTAACGCAAAGGTCAGAATAATGTATTTAACGTAATTAATCTCCCCATGTCTTGATAGAGCCAGGGCAGGGGCCCTAAATCAATGTTATGTTTGAGGTGTGATGTAACACAAAGGTACAAAAAGTTAAGGATGGAATGTCAGCCTTAACTTTAAACATCCTTTTATTTCTTGGACTGTATAACATAACACGAACTTTACTTAAACATTGTATTTGGTGTGTTACACGAAACCGGTGCGTGTGAAAGGAGGTAACAGAGTTACATTCAATCAGCCACACAAACAAAGGCGACTTTCTTGCAGTCTTTCAAAGGGCTTTTGGGCACAGCTTTGTTAAATACCAGTAGCAAGGATTCCAGATTGGTCCACCTGTATCGGTTAATTCCCCGCTCCCAGACTCCTCCGCTGCCAGCCCGCTTCCATTTCGGACAAGAATCTCTCTCCTCAGTTGTGGTTTAAAACCTGCACGAATTCCACAGCCTGTGGAAGCTGCTTGTGGCAATAATCTTTTTTAATACAGTTCCCTTTTCGCCCAGTCTAGGAAGAAGGAAAGGACAGGTCCCAGCAGCCCTTTTCACAGCCTCATTTGCATATTGGGTTAGGCTACTTAATAGTCTCATTAGCACCATCTGTTGGGAACCCGCTAATAATGCACTGCTCCAGGTAACTGGAGACATGAGAAATCACAGGGATAACACCTTGTGTGTACCCTGCCTGTTTCCAGGCCGGTCATGGCTCAGAGGGCGCTGGTTTGGCTGCATAGCAGCCTTGCGGCTTCACGGCCAGCTGCAACTCAGAGCACTTTACTAATTCTAAAGGCACACCAAGCTGCCACAGGACTTTGATTCAGCAAGTTCATGGCAAGCAGAAAACTGCTCAGTTGCTTGCAGGAGCTGCCCAGCACCTCATAGTGTGGTTTTTGGATGAATAGTCCTAGACCAGGAATGTGTTAAACGAAACCCCATGACAGGCAGCAGCTTCCCAAAGCTGACATTTCCCCACACCAGACATGTGGGTCTCTTCTGAAGCTGTTACCTCAGACACACAGAGGTGTTGGAACATGGTTTTGCAAACTGGCAGGGCAAAAAAGCTGGGGGTTTTTTGGTGGGTTTTGTTTGTTTTTTTTTTCAGTGAGTAAAACCGAGCATCTCTTACAATAACAGCAAAACTACAAGCTGAGAGACCTCTGAAAAGGTTGACATTGCCAAATTATTATTGGAGTCCAAATTGAATGTCACTGCTTGGTTTGTTTTTACAGTTGGCCAACCCCAGGATTGCGATTTAAATACCAAAGGCAAGGCTGGCTCCTCAGCCTGATGTAAATGGGGCTTTACCTCCTGACAGCCAAGGCAGTGGGAATGCCCTGGGCACAGCAGACTCTCTGTGTCTGTGGAGCTCACCAGAGTGGTTTTGCTCTTCACCCTTCCAGCTCTCTCCAAACCCTACACCATGTCCAATTCCATATCCTACAGTATTAAGTTACATGGGACAATCACTGAAAATATTTCACATTCATTCTTTCAATACAGGTGGTTATGCTATTAAATGGAAATCAATACAAATTAATATGAAGTAGATGAATTCCTTCCTTTCACTCTGGATTCTTTCCTTCCTAGCAAGCCCTGTTCTCTCCCCTCAAACCTCCTGGATTCCTATTATTTTTAGATATTTTGCTCTTAGGCAAATTTGGAATCCAAAACCTACCCCTGGAGTATTTATTTTTCTGGATAAGTTTCATTTTCCACTGAATAATATACCAGCCTTATTTCTGCTTGCACAACTGGCCTGAGCTAAGGTGTGTCAGCAGTGGAAGCCTGAGCTTCTGCTTCCAATACTGGATTGAAGTCACACATATTATTGCCTAATAATTTTTTTTACTTTTACTTTTTGTCATTTTTTTTCCTTTGGCAAAATGTTTAGTGGTTTCTAAATTAATCTGAGCATGATGTTCAGTTCCAGGGCCCATTGTTGACTTCTTTCCCAGCCGCTCTTTTTTCTGGAATTCTCCTTTTTAGGCGAGAACAGCTGTGCTCTTATATCTCTGCAATGTGGCCGTGTTACAAAGGTGAATACTTGTGCATTTGTTCCATCACTTTCTGTTTAATTCAAAGCTAATTGCTGATACATTTTTTTGGAGGGCTTCTGGGGCTTAGAAATTATGGGATGAGGTTAGCACAGTAGTTCTGTTTTGTTCACAAAAGAATGTAGAATGGATTTGTTTAAAAAGTTATCTGAATTACTCACGGAAGGTTCAGTGCAGGCTATTTAAGGCCTCCATCCTTTAATAGGATTCATTTGCATTATGGAAAAGGACTAAACTGTTCTAATCTAGACTGATGCCCCTCTCTTCATATCACTGTGCAAAGGCACAAAGAGATACTCTCTTCCATGCAGTTTTTTTGGGGATAAATGAGTGGCAGAGGTAGAAGAGGGTGAGACACAGAGGGGTGAAGCAGCTGGTGCAGTGAGTTGATGGGAGTTGTGCTGCTGGCTGGTTTATGGTGCTGCCCCTGGGTTAGCCTGGATCAGAGGAGAGTGTTCTGTGCACAGTGGTACCTTTATGCTGATTTCTGGGAGAGGCACTACAGTCCTCCACGTGCCCTGAAGTGATGAGGGTCTTCTTGGAGAAAGCTGTCTTGGTTGTCCAAAGCCAGCAGGCCAATCTGAAGATACCTAGGGTTATGGTGGCCAAAGCCCCATGGCCCACAGTTGTCATTTCTTTGTATTCAAAGAAACAGGAAGCAAAATAGACTTGCATGGGGAACATATGTGTATGTGAATTACAGGTCCTTTCACTGAGTGGAAAACCTGAAAATTCTGGGCAAATTCCATCCTGGCTCAGAAAAACAGGAAAATGTTACTCAGATAAACCTGAATCATTGATCAAAAGCATTTTAGGAAGGGAAAGGTGAAAGGAGAATAGATGGAAGAGGACTTAGATAGACTTTCTCAACTATTTCTCCATCTGTCTCCCCACACATACATATGCATGGCTTTTTCATTTCCCATAAGCATGGGAAAAATGGACAGAAATTTAAATATGCCAACTCTAGATATACAGAAGTACTTTAACATTTTTAATTCCCTCTTTCCTTTTTTTTTTTTTTTTTTTTTTTTTTGCAACCAAAATAATTTATGAAATATGCCCTGAACTTGCTTCTAGCATTAGGGTCCCTGGACCTTAATTAGCCATGCACCTATTACCCACTGAAAACTCCTTGTCCCCCTTGATGTACACTGGCAAATTCCAAGCCACCTTCCACAGATGAGAAAGGATTCTGAAATTAATTTTTGTTCTCTTCGTGGAATGAAACATATTTTTTTTACATTTGGTGTGCTTTACTGCTTAATAACATATTTATAAGAGCTCCCCTACCTGTCTCTTTCTGGAATTATAAAACACACATACACACCTGCAGTCTGCAATACCAGTATTTACAAGCTTATATAGGGATTGCAATATTTTCCCTACAAGTTTGTTCTGAATTTTTCATTTCCAGCTGTTAATGGCTCATTGAAAATAGAAGATCTAGAGGTAAAGGTGTGACTTAACCACCTACTATAAAACTCTGGAAGTCCCCAATGTACTTTAATGTAAAGGAAATTCACCTTTCCCCAGGCACTATTGTTTATTATATTTGCATATTATGTATCTGCATATACCTGCACATTATATCTGGTGGATCACTTCAGGTGACAAAACAGATTTAGTGACATTGTTAGAAACTGCTGGAATCAAACACTGCATGTTACCTATTAGTGTAATACACCCCCACTGCAAAATTTGAATTTGAATAATATCTTTTCTGCCCTTTTTTTTCTTAGCTTTAGGAAATGTCTAATTAAACTAATCATTTAGTATTAAATGAACAAAGAAAATTGTTTTGCTGACAAAAAAAGATACCAGAAAGTGAAGAATGGGCAGATTTTTCTCCAGAAATGAAAGCTGATAGGATGGATTTCCCCACTGGAAAATTTTAAAATTTTATTCAATGCTAAAATGGCGAACTCATTAGCAGAACACAGGGTAAGGATCAATCTATTTTGTCAATATGGAATGGACCAGCAGTTTTATTTCTTATTGCTAGCATACTTAAGTTGATGAACTTCAGCTGAGAAATTTCATTGAATTTTCTGTAGAAGTATTAAAAAAAAAGTGTAACTTAGCCTAAAAAAAATCCCATGATGGCACTGTCAGAGGAAGCTCTTGGGCTAACTGGGTTTGTCCTACATGATGCAGCAGCCATTCCTGTCCCTGCAGTGTTTGTTAGGCAGGAAGCCAGGACAGGCTCTGTCACATCCCAGCTCTGACCAGGGCTCTTGTCCTGGTGAATCCCTCCATGAGAGACTTCAACAATCTCCATTTCACTCTGGCATGGAATAGGAGCTCCTCTTTTCATCACAAATGTAACTGCTCAAAAGGAAGATTATCTCCACTACTGCTCTGTTTGGGAAATATTACCCTGAATAAAATGAGTATGAGTTAGTCCAGTATCATGAAAGAAAGCCTGACTGAACTGTGTAATTTAAGGACATAAAATTTTCAGGACAACAATTGCTAAACATTTAAGCAAAACATTTAAACACTTCAACTTAAGTGTATTCTTCATATTCCTAGAATGAATATGTTCCTTGAACCTCATTAAGAGAAATTTCTCATTAAAAAAAAAAAAAATAAATCCTCCCAATTCCCACTACATATTTAAGTCTCTATGAGCGTTTTAAGGGGGATGTATATCTATATGTATATAATGAAGTATAAGGAGAAATACTAGCTGATAAAATAACAACTGCAAGATAGAATGAACCTGTTCTCCTGCATATTAAAACAAAACAAAACAAAACAAAACCAAAACAACAAACAAACAAACAAACAAACAAACAAACAAACAACCCCACCAAGACTGTGCTCTCATTTCTGCAGGTGTACATCCCTGGGAGCTCAGCTGGCTTCCAGGAGAGTAAAGCCTCCAACTGTCTCAGTATTTTATGTGTTCTCCTTTCACTGGTCCTTCATAATTCGTATTAGAACAGGTCATTATCATCCCCTTCTAATGCTTCAATGTTTTGATGTGTTTCCTGTGATTTATGCTGTCAGGGTTTTTTCTTCTTTCTTATGTCTCAATAGTTTCTAGTTTAGTAGGTGGCATATTTGCTGCCCTTTTAGGATGATCACATTTCACATTAATTACCAATAATTTTTCCCGGTTTTTTTGATCAGATTTTCTATCTTTATTTCTCATGTTAGGGGACAGGGTGTAGCAGACTTCACTCTTTCTTTTTTTTTTTTTCTGCATGTATAATATAATATTTACATATTATTTAGTCCAGCTGACTCTCCAACAGAATTCTGACCTTCAAAATGCAGTCATAGATTCCTTCCAGGTCATGGCAACATGGTTTGGGGTTTTTTTCAGACCCGTGATATTCTTTAGCAACTGTAGAAACTGTTTCTGTTCATCACATTTTTTCCTATTTTTTTTTTCCTTTTGATATTGGAATTTCTTATAAGCTGGATTGGATCTGTACTAAGTTTTTGGGGTTTTTTTCTGGGTTTTTTTTTTGAATATGCTTTTGCATTAAAATCAATGTATTGCACCTTTTTTCATCCACTTAAAAAGTCCAGTGCTTGCTGATAGCCTCAGGTCTATAAAAATGGAATGTCCTTTCTGATAAGGTTAATTAACAGCTCTGCTTGAGTGGCTTAATTGAGTATAAATTTCCTATTATTCTTACACAGCTCCAAAGGCTTCAATTTCTTTTTTTTTTCTTTTTTTTTTTTTTTCTTTTTTTTTTTCCTTTTTCTTTTTTTTTTTTTCTGGGGGGAGCATTGTCTTACATTTTTGTCTTTTCTTTTTCTTTTTCATTTTGTCCTTTCCAATTCATTTGAATTCTGACTTAAGTAATAGGGCAACAGCTCAAGCTCCCTCCAGCATGGATCCCACAGAACAGTTTCTCACTGATACCACAAAGGATAAATCCACATTTTCAGACTGAACTCCCAAAAAATAAACTCAGCTGTTCCCTGATCAAAAAATATACAATTTGGCTCATTGCAATGGTACCACATTTGGACCAACACTGGATCTACAGACTTTATTCTTACTGTTGACCATGGTCATGGTCAAAAATGACATTCATGTGAAAAGAGTTAGATGGGTCCACATCTAGTAGGTTCAAATGTAATTTTGACTCCAAATTCTCCTGAAACTCAGCAATTTGGCTTCTGATAGCATTGCTCAAATCACTGGCTGGTGGCATAACAGTGGGATTCCATTCCTTTTTTTTAACATAATCACAGAATCATAGGATGGTTTGGGTTGGAAGGGACCTTAAATCTGGCTCCAATCCCTCTGCCATGGGCAGGGACAACTTCCTCTGGAGCAAGGAAAAGATAAATACTATTAAAAATAAAGATAAATGGACAGTAGGAAAGATATAGTCCTTCTTTCCCTTCTAAAATCATAATTAAATCCTGCTGGAGTAGGAAGAGAGGTAAGTGGCTCACTCAGGTTTGCTTCACATCCAAACACTGCAAGCCAGTCAAGCTGAGCCAAACCCAACCTTGTAGATGACCATCACCATTTCAGAGGGACATGACCTGAGACAGAAGGATCCCACTGCTCCTGCAGGGCTGTTTCTTCAAACAGGCTTCAACATCCACTGTCCAAAGAGACAGAAATGTAATCGTGCATGCAGTCTGGGAATAGCCCTCAAAATACCTACTCATGCAGCCAAGGATTTTAAGCCCATGTACTTGATTGTAGCTATCTCAACTTCCACTGATCCCTCTGAGCTCAGATGGCCTTAGCAGGGTTACAAGGAAGCAAATGGCAGCTCAAAGAATTAACTTTCATGTCAACAGTTTTAATTCTGAGCCATCCTTTCTCTTTATCCCTTTCCCTGCAGTGTGTAGAAGCAAGCTCTAGTCTGAAGCAGGATCAGACACAGTCACTCCCCTAAAGCTGTTTTCTCCTTGCATGTACCAGACTAAAGAAAAATGCACCCAACTGGTACAGAAGCAGCATTTTTCTTCAGGGTTTCTTGGTGCAAGTATCAGGTACAAGAATGAAGCTGAAACAGTTTTCACATGTCACCCGACTCAGAGATGAAAGCGCATCCTTATCAACATGCACAGTTTGGGTGTATTTTATTTTTCATGATGTGGCAGTGTAAACAAAAAACCCACAAACATGCACCAGTAATGTCAATTGGAACATTTGTATTCACTGATTTTCATAACTGACTTCCTTTCAGGAGGCATTTGTATTAATATATGTTTGATGTTTAGCAAATCTTCCTCTCTGTTCTTCTGATGAAATATTAAATCTGGGTCCTTTTGAAGATATTTTAGCTGCAGCCCAGTATCTGGTATTCTTTGCAAACATTTCCAGCCCTAAGCACAACATATAGATAATATCTGTTCTGCTGTTGCTCCAGGAAAAGAGGTAGCAAAGCTCCCTTCTACTCCACAAGAGCAGGACCTGGCTCTTACAGGGAAATGTATTCAGCATAAACCCTCTTCTGCATCTCTCAGTTCTTCTCAAAAGATGTGAGTAATATTCTACAAATCCACAGAGGCATTTAACCCATGAGGGAATAGTTCCACTGCAAACATCAGAATTTCTTGCCTGGGTTGCATGTATAATGCAAAGATTTTTATTTAAGTTTTCATTTGATCCTGAAGTCACACCAGTTTGCACCAGGAACAGAGCTAATAGAGTTTTGTTTAATTCAACTGCCTTATTTCAGGTCACACAGTTGGAGAGTCTGAGCCTATGGAAAGAACCAGCATATAAAGTTGGAAGGAGTTCTGCCACTGCCATGAACCATGGGAACTATAAGAAAAGAAACAAAAGAAAACAAAACAAAAATGCTGAAAAAAAATTGAGTTAATCCATAGAATCAGCCCTGAAGACCTGGCATCAGCCCTGACCTGGAGTAAAATCCACTGAGCACAATGTCTGAGGATCAGCCTGGAAAGAATAATCATGATTTGTGTCAGCAGCAAATTTCATCGGGCATGACATCCTAGCAAAGGGGTGACTGGATTCAGATCATGCCTCTTACCCAAACTTTCCAAATTAGTAACCACGGGGATTTAGTTTATTTCCTTGCTGTTTTGAATTGCTGACAATTTGCACTTCATTTTCTGAACAAATCTATAGCTTGACCAGAGTCCCATCTTTAGCTTATTATAGAAAGAGGGCTCTGTAACTCAAAAGAGAAAATGAAGTTGAAAAAACAGACCAGAGAGTCTGCCCTGCACACACAAACATTTTCCACTCCTGAACAGCAGCTCTCAATCCTGGTGGCCTGGCTTCAGTTATGTCAGATATTAAACCACACTTGTTAGTTCACTGACTGGAGATTTGTCTCCTTAGCATCTTTCTCCCCTTCTTTTTTTTTATTTTTTTTTTAATTGTTGTTACTCTGCTTTGCCTGAAAGCTGCAGCATCTCACTGTTTATTATTCCCACTTCAGTCAAACCCTGTCCAAAATTAACACGTTGCGTTCTGCAGCTGCTTTCCAGATCCAGTTATGCCAAAATGCAAGGAAATGTAAAATAAACACATGGAAGCTCTTTCAATTAGCACAGAATTTGATCCTGCAAAAGAAATTAAGCAGATAGGCAGTTTTACCCTGATGAGTAAGCCCAACTGAACATTTATGAAGTTAATAATCTGTTTAAAGTGAGTGCAGGATCAGGTCCGAGGCGAAAATGAAAAAGCTGCAGTAACAAGTGTATTTATGTTCTCTATTCCTTCTGGACTTTTAGTAAGATCAAAGAGATCTCTGAAAGGCAAAAAAGCAAATAGGTTGCAGATGAACGAACAAAAAAAAAGTTTCTAAGCAATTACTGATTTAAAGCATCATTTTTCTTTAAAACTGCTAGTTCATGGCTGGCACAAACAAATAACTGCATAAAACTCAACTTTCCCTCCTAATTCCTCAAAATTCGTAATAAAAATGAATCACTAATTGAAAGTCAATGGGAGTTAGGCACCTTTTGTGCCTTTGAAAATCTCCCCCAAAGCCTTTTCATCTATGCCTTGCTGTTCTCTGCCTGGTTTTTATGAGGGTTTATTAAGAAGTAGCCATTTGAGACTCCAAACACAAAGCAAAAAAAAAAAAAAAAAAAAAAAGGCAAAAAAAAAGAAAGAAAAGAAAAGGCAAAAGTCAATAAAACCAGAAAACTAGTTGGTCTGATCAGTGTCAAGTTACATTGTTTTCAACTTGAATTAACTGTAGCCATCAATAAAACTATAGAAATGGGGAAGTTGCTGTTATAAATTAATGATTATTTGCCATGAGCTTTAACAGGGCTGTGTGTGCCACATTTTATTGTGATGGTTTATTCTTATTTGGTACAACAGTAATTGGGTCTTAAACATGATAAAGCATCCTAAAGGCTGCATTGGTAGCAGAGCTGTCTTGCAGCAGGTTTTTAACTCTAGTTAAATAAGGTTAATCAAAGCTAATGAATCTGTTTTATCCATTGCCACAAGTATATAAAAAAAATGTATCACCAGGTGAAGGAGCTAAAATATGAAATGTTCGACTGTGAACATACATTTTCAGCATGGTAATTCTGCCAGGCCCTCGTTATATATTGGCTATCTTAATAGTTTACTGCACTTCTACGTTTGCCACTGGAAGAGGAGGGGAGAGGGCAGACACTTGCAGAGAAATATGGAGAACTGTCTTGCAGCCTTCATGGGTAGAATTGCAAGATTGCTACCACCCCACCCTGTCAAGAAGCTGAGGCAGAAAAGTCTGGCCCTTAGTGATGCTCAGTCACTGCCACGAGGGGAGAAATTTTCCTGGGTGCCCTCCATGCCCTCTTTGCCAAAGTGCAAATGCTGCTGGTTGAATTTTGAAGCCAATAGCAAAAGAGGCACAGGCCAGTCCCAGCCCTTGTTTCTCCTGAGATTCCTTTGCAGAAATACATCAGGAGAGACGCACTGAGCACAGACAAGTGGAGCCTGGTCTGGTACTGAGGCATCAAGTGGTGGAAGCAAGGAAGCATTCACCCTGCCTCTGGAATCCTGCAATCTCTGCAACTGCAATCCATGCTTTTTTTGGTTTTCCGCTCTTTTTCCTTTTTCTTCTCCTTTGGATGAATTTTCGCCTCAGACCGAGACAAGTGGTCAGAGCTGCTCAGCAAGGCCAGGCGTGCTGGGTGTCTAGTGAAGGCTAATTAAAAGGAAAAAATACCAAAACAAAACAAAAAAATAAAAAGGCAGATTCCTCCATTCTCATCGCCCCTGGCCAGTATCTTCCCAGTTTCACGATCTGTGGGTGGGGGAGAAGTTAGAAAAGGGCGGCTGATATAAAGGAAGGCAGAGCCTGCTGGAAACACTGAGGGAGGGGAGGCCCAAGGACTAATTGCAGCCTTGATGAGGGAGAGGTCCAGCACAGGTTTTGGCACAACACGCCTGTGACCAGCCCCCCTCACTCTGACAAGCCACAGCACCTCATCTCCCCCATGTTGGATTTCAAGAGAAAAAGAAAAAAAAAAAAAAAGAGGGAGGAAGAAACCCAAAACAAAACCAAAACTAGTTGCAAAATTCAAGGCCTCTTAGGCTTCAGCTAATTAGAAAAAATGGGTTTCTTCCCCAACCCCGTCCCGCTCCCCCTCTTCCCTTTCTTTCTTCAGCACCTTTTCTTTCAAACATTTAGTCTCAGGAGGGGGAATCCAGCCTCTTGGCTGGGCTGTTTTCAAAACACGCCTTTGAATGCTTCTCCCTAATTCACGTCTTTTGTTTTTCCGCTTTTGTGTTTGCCAGTTTGACCATATAACGTTATACATCTGGTGTATAGCTTGTTGGGGGCTTTCTTTCTCCCAGGGATCCTATGCATTCCCTATAGGACCCTCCTGGGCTTCCATTGGAGCTATCGTGTAACATAAAGGGGGCTAAAGCAGGGCCAAGGGGATGAAAGCGGGGAGGAGGGGAGCCAGGGGGGCACGGCCAGTGCCCGACACACACGCACACACACACAAAATGAAATAAGGTGGGGGCCTGGGCTGTGGTGGGGAGAGGAATTAAAAAAAAAAAAAAAAAAAAAAAAGCTGAAAAGAATTCTTTTGCTCTTTCCTTTTCTTCTCGCGCTGTTTCGGCCGGACCCTGCGTTCAAGGCAGGCACTGGCCCTCCTGTGGGAAAGTGAGGCGGCCACAGAATAGATAACTCATTTGAATTCCAGCGACATATTCGTAAATAAAGCAAATGCGGCGAAGGGGAGAGGGGCTGGAGCCCGGGGGGTGTAGGGAGGGAGGGACGGGGGAGTCGGAGGCTGTGGCTGGAGAGAGAGAGATGCAAAGCTGCCCCAGCGTCCGTGGCCGGGAGCGCTCTCCCATCCTCGCTCGTCCCCTGAGCCCGCAGACCAGCGGTGCCGGCTCAAGGCTGGCCTTTCCCCATCCCGCCTCTTCCTTCTGAGAAAACAGGAGTTGGCTGAGCAAGTTGGATTCTTGCTGGTTTTGGCGAGGTCCTCTCTCGCCGCCGCTGCAGCTGCTCGTGTTTATTGTTGTGGCTGATGCTCCTCATGGAGATGGTCGTGGTGGGGTGCAGCAGTGGTGTCCAGCCAACCTCCCCGCTGCTCCAGCCCGTCCCCTCCCCTGCAGGGGTGACAAACGGGGGGCATGGCACACCTCCAGGGCCCCCAGGGTGTCACCTCAGGAGCTCAGCTGCTGTCCCTGCGCCCGTTTTAGAGATGGGGAAACTCAGGACCTAGTGAGGGTAAATAGCTCAGCCAAAGTCCCACCCCAGAGATGCTGCATCTTGTTACAAGTGACAGGTAGGGCTTCCTCCCAGCAAGCTGTCCATCTCTTCTCAGAAGAAAAAAAAAAAAAAAAAAAAAGAAAAGAGAAAAAAAAGAAAAAAGAAAAAAGAAAAGAAAAAAGAAAAAAGAAAAGGAAAAAACAAAAACAAAAACAAAAAAAAAAACAACAAAAAAAAAAACCAAAAAAAAAGAAAAAAAAGAAAAAAAAAAAAAGATAAACTTTTGCCCCAAAGGAGCTTTAAATCTGGGGTGCAGCTCAGCTTTCCTCTGTGCCCTCTTTAAACACTTGCCTTTGATCCTGTTGGAAAGTGGGGTATTTTGTGTTTAAATCTGAAGTGCATGCAGTCCTTACACACTTTTTATTTATTATATAATATATCAGATGGTTACAATTTATAGGGCATTTTAGAATTCAATTGCATACATAATTGCCTATAATAAATTTATAGGCAGCTGGACAGGTGCAACCAGTCATACTGTAAACAATAATTGTATATATAAATATATACATGCACACTTGTAAATATGCATGTGTGCACATACATACATATATAAAGGTAAATTATGGAGCGAGCATGTTTTTCTCATCTTATGCACAATGGCTGTGGTGACTTGTGCAAGAAGTTTCAGATGGCATTTATTTTCCTGTGCATTGAACAGGTATACACAGGACAGAAGCATATATTCACCTCCACATCCACACTGAGATTCCTCCAAAAATCCTAATTAGGTAATCAAGAATAAAAGTTCTAGATATGTAGTTAAAACCAAAGTATTTTCCATTTTTTTCTTTTTTTTTCCTTCTTCTTTTTAAATAATTTAAGAAAATGAAAAAGTCACCCTGACATAAAGCATCTGTAAACTGCACAGAGACTGTTCAGGTTACAGAAATTACAGCGGGGACAGCTTTCTGCCAAAATGAAGTCTGCTTCTGTCACATCACTGTGTGAAACCACAGCACTCCGAAATGGAAATTAGCAGAGATTTACAGAGATTCCCCTAAGCCAGCATCATTGATGTTCGTAAGGGTAGGATTTGGCCCCGAGTGAAAAATCTGATTTATTGAGTCATTGTGAGTGAGGAACTTGCAAGCAACTGAAAAACGTTTCTCTTTAGGGACCACAAACCCAGGCCTCCTTTCTCCTTCCACCTCTGCCTTAACTACGGTCTCAAAGACCTTTTTCCCTTCCCTAAAATTTTGTGAGCATGCCAGACTAAATACAGCCCATCCAAACAAGCCTCTGGCAGCCTCAGGAGAGGGTTCCCATCCCAGCAGCCTGGGCAGGGGCAGCAGCTCCTCTCTCAGGGCCCAGGGCTCCCCTCGGCAGGAGATCCACAACCTCCACCTCCTCCAAACGTTTGCAGCTCTCGGGAGCAGCAGCAGCAGGTGAGAACATGGTGGCTGCTTAGAAAAATAGCACTTTGCCAATTGAACAACACCCTTTAAAATTTCAGCTATTAACAAGTCTTTACAGAAACAGGAACTGCCAGTAACAAACTTGATTTCTAATGTCCCCTAGGTAATAATAACTCTCTAATTTGACTGTGTCCCAACTGGCCTTGTACTGCAGTTATTGCTTGAAGGGGTTGGAAGGGAATTTTTTTTGTGTGTGTGTGTTGCTGCCTTTTATTTTTCTTATTAGTGATTTTTCTTCTTTTTTTCCTTTTTTTTTTTTTTTTTTTTTAAGTTATGTTTTGTTTTCCAGAGAAGTAATCTCTTTTAAAAAACAAATTGAAGGGAAGGTGGGGAAGGAAGGAATGGAGGGCAGCGAGGTGTGGGGGGGGGAGGGGGTGGACACACACATACGGAAATTTAATGTGAGAGCTGCTCCTCGGAATGAAGATGTTGGGTTTGGCATGAAGATTGCAATCAGCTGGTTGCTTTGACACTGCTGGAGCCTTTCAGTGACTGAGACAAGCCTGAAGGATTAGGATGTCAAGCCCGTCCTGTCATCTTCAGGGAGCGGGGGAATGGAAGGAGGTGCCTTTTTTTTTTTTTTTTTTTGGTTACGTCTTCACACAAGGCCCAGAGGACAGAAGCCTTGCTGGTTAATTAAGGCCAACCTCAGCCCGTCACCGAGCAGCAAAGTCCTGCTTTTTAAGGCAGGCGGTGCAGCGGGGCTCCGCGGATAATCACCCTGCGCAGGGAGGGATTTACCCCCAGAGGCTTTCCCGTGCAGCCCCCGAAGGGATGGCTGCACGCTTTGGGAGAGCCAGTGGCCTCCTCCCAGGCAGCTGTCAGGCAAAGCAAAAGGGACCTGCAATAAGCTGACTTAAGCAAACCACGTTTAGCAGGCTAAAGGTGGTAACACCGGGCGTGCGTTTCTCCGGCGTTGTTGGAGCTGACGGGGAATGTTGATGCTTATCCAGACAGAGTTCTGCTGGTGAAAAGATGTGGCTTTTGTGTGTGTCTTGGCTTCTCGAATTATGTTGTGTTCCCAAGTGCCAGGTAAAGCCTAATCAGGCGGTGGCGACAGGATCCTGGTGCTTTGGTTGTGTTTTGGAGATGCGCTGATGCACCAGGAGTTTGGAAATGAAGAACTGCCGCATCATCTGGTGTAAATAATGACCAAGCTTATTTGTATTAAAAAAAAAAAAAATAAAAATCCAGTCATTCTTGCTGCAAACTGAGTATAAGGAAATCCAAGAGAAGAGCCTGCAACCCTTGCTCACAGACAACCAATGTCCATGTGATGTGTCCACACCGAATCATTTTCATTTCCCAAATGAATGACCTTTGTCAGGAGGATATAACACAATTTCCCAGAGAACAGGCTCGTATGCAAAAAAGCTGTTCCTGAGTGGGAACACAAATACTGGGACAAGAGTGAACTTTACATAAACACCGAGAACAAAACTTTGCTGGTCTGAACAGCCAGGAAAAAAGAAGGCAGTGGTAGAAAATGAGATTCAGTGGAGTAATTTGTATGAATATTCAGTGAGTCTTCCCAGATACAGATTTCTTCCAGCTTCCTTCATAGTAAACTTAATAACTAAATAATCCAGGGCTGCCAGTTCCTAAAATAGCTCCTGGAGTCCCAGCTCCTGGAATCGTGTGATTATGTGGGAAATTAGCTTCCATTTATTACAAAAATACATCTCTAAACCTTAAAAATCCACGGACAAGATGGGAAGGTGGTTTCCAAGGGTTCAAAATGCAAAATGTAGATTAGAAGAAATTCAGTGCCTCCAGCCTCATAAAAATAATGTAATATTCAAAACTTTACTACTCAAGTGTTACAACACAGCTCAGAAGGTGGCATCATACAACATATGGAAACTTTTCCATCTTATTTATTCTAAGGCTTTAATTTGACAGCAGAAAGGCCACTGTAGTGTGTCTCACCTTTGATTGTACTGGAGAAGAAATAACCCTACAAAAGACCCTCTCTCACCCTTCCTAATTCTTCTTGTTACCATTACACAGTATGCCCAAAGTAATCCTTAGAAACAATCAAAAATGGAAGTGGTATTTTTTTGCAAACCCCCCTGTTGGCATTACAGCAAATATACTTTTTCTTCAATTTCTGCTGCCCTTATTTCTGTATTCTAGATCTCACTATGTCACAAAAAAAAAAAAAAAAAAAAAAAAGAAAAAAAAAGAAAAAAAAAAGTGTATCCTTACAGTAGACGAAGTGAACTACAGAATCCTTGTGTTCAGGGAGGGAAATTGCTTCCAGTTAAACAAAGAAATTTAGGGTCTTCTGCTTTTCATGAAAATACCATACATATGGCCTTTGAAATTTGTCACTGAAGAGTGTTTAGCTCCACAGGAAAATTCAGCACTTTATAGCATTTCAGCTGCAAGACTCCTGGTTGTTTTTTTTTTTCTCTCTATCTCCTTTTCTTTTGGCCTGCAGCCCAATGTGAATGTATGATCACTAGCACAATAGTTAAACATCTGAGTCGTTTTGAAGTGCCTTCAACATTGCAGTGATGTGATAGGTTTTTTTTTCTTTTTTTCCCTTCAACTAGGCAATTTATGGAAGAAAATCCAGTCTCCCCCCTAGTGGTAGCGAGGAAAATCCAGCAGGAGCTGCCTAATCGATCCCTAAAAAGCTGCTTTACTGTAAGTGTAGTGCCTGGAGGTACCTGTTCTGCAACCATTCCTGGTCAGTTGGAAGTTGGAAGATTTGTGGTACCCTTTTTTTTTTTTTTTTTTTTTTTTTTTTAATGTGTGAATAAGTTATTTCAATAAATTTCTCAGGAAGACATACGTTAAAAAAAAAAAGAAAGAATCAAATAAAAAACACCGTGTGAATAAATGAGATAAAATATCCCATAAACTAAGAAAGAAAGCAAAATATCAATAAAAGGGGAAAAGGCTCAAGCCACCACGCACCAACCAGGCTGTGATGAGACCCTCAGCCCCCACATAGCAAATGGTTTCTGACTGTAACCATCCACGTGTGGATTTTCAGATGGTAAAGGGCTCAGAGGTGCAAGGATCCATCCTGCATGTCAGTCTAGTCCATACATATTTCTGCTGCAAATGGTTGATGGGCAGTGTGTTTCCTTGGGACTGTATCACCTCTGGAATGAGACAAAGATCAGATGCATTTCAGGCAGCAAATGACAGAACCACCCTGAAATCACAAACCACCCAGGAGCTGAGAAGCAAACCTTTGGCAGAATGAGTCAGGCAGAGGGCTTCCACCAAGGCACCTGGCTTTTGGGTGGGTGCCTTGACCCCTGGCAACTCCCTCACCTCAGCTCTCATCTCTCCTTCCCTCTTTGCTCATTAAAAACCTCTAAAAGCCTCATGATTCTTCCCAGCCCAGAACAGGAAAACGCTGGAATTGCTAACATTTTCATGGGCTGACAAAGACATTTCCCATTGAACTCCACCCAGATGTGCAGCCCTTTGCTCTGCCGGGCTGACTAAGGCTCAGTGAAGCCACTAGGAAGAATCCCACAGGCGGTAAAGGGCTTTGCCCTCCCCAAAATGTGGCACCATTTTTATTTATCATTGGCTGCATCCTTTTGCAATTATCTTTGTGAGAGGCGTAGCCTGTACCCCAGGGGGCAGGACGGAAAAGCCACTCATTCCTCGAGCAGCAGGACCTAATGAAGCCTTGCCTCGGGGACATTCCTCTGCCCTGATTCTCTGATGTCTAATAGAGGTTGTGCTCTCAACCATCTCCTCCATTAGCAGGACTTCTTTCCTCTGCCTGGTGGTTTATCCTGCCAATGGTTGTGGCTGTGGAGTAGCTTGGAGGCCGCTGCTACCTTCTGCCAGGCAGACAGAGGTTTCAGAAATTATTGGAGAGTTTTAAAATAGAAGAACAACAATGAAAACACCAAAGAGATTTTGGCCACGTAGATGCTCTTTCCTAGGAAGGGAAGCTCAGGAAAGCAGAAGAAAGATTTTCATCTGAAGCTGTGGTCTGAATTTTTAATTCTGTTGCTGTTAGCCAGCCTTTCAGCACCTAGAAAAAGCTGGTGGAAGGATGCATATATGTGCCAAACCCTGTGGTTTTTAGCTGCTGGTTGAAGTGTCCCTGTCCCTTCACATTGGGAGAAAGGAATCGCATCTTCTGATCTTCTGTCCTTGCTGAGCCAAACCTGAGTGGACAAAGCTGCCCCTGACTGTCCTCATGCTGCAGGAGATGGAGCAGATGAAAAAAGAGTCTCCTCCAGCTTTTAGGATAACACCAAACTTTCCTGCTTTGTGAAGTTCAGTCTTGCTGCTACCAGCTGGACCGTGCTACCGTGCTGCTCCGCTGTCCAGATTGAAAACATGCTCGCAGGAAAGGCTGTGGTAAACACGAGGCCATATGCAGAGTGTCAGCTCGTTCCTCTGTCACTGTGCTTCTGATATTTGGAGGCAACTGGAGCTGAGTTGGAGCCCTACAAAATCCACCTGCCTCGGTGCCGTAAGATGTGAGGAGAAATGTGAAGTTTTCCTTCTGCTCAGCTTTGATACCCAGTGTTTGTTATGCATTTGCCTAAGTCCTGCTGGTGTGGCACGGAAGACTTGATGGAGTAAATTTTCCTCAGGAATTTCTGCCTGGATTCAAGGCTCGCTGGGTGCCATCAACACTACATGA